>AP031359.1:2822500-5525000 GCA_037833965.1 Marchantia polymorpha subsp. ruderalis
CGCCTGTGCGCAGGCGGACTCCTCGGCGGATTCTTTGCCGGCGCGGAACTTCACCCGCCTGTGCGCAGGCGCTCGCCTGCGCGTAGGTGAAGTCCGTCCGCGTCGATGCGCTGGCGCGGAAGGCGTTGACCGCGGTCAACAGCCTCCCCCTAGACTGTCCGTTCCTTGTCTCTCCGTCGGCGCTCTCGCTGCCGCAACTCCGCCCGACCACGAGAGCATCCATCCGTCCCGTCCGTACAGTCCGTACGGATTTTACTATTCTGGCGGCTCCTTGCTCGTCCGCGCCGTTGCGCTGGCGCAGAAGGCGCTGTACAATTTTTACCTCCGAAGGCGCATTTCTAGGGCCGAAGGCGGATTTCCCGCCGACGCCGAAGCGCCTGTGCACAGGCGGACGCCTGTGCGTAGGCGAACTTCGCGCCTACATCAAAACCCTATTTCGCCTGTGCGCAGGCGAACTTCCTTCGTCCGCGCATAGGACAAAACTTTCTTCGCCTGTGCGTAGGCGGAAAGCTGAGTATCTTACAACCTTCATAACTCCCGGAGTCCTCATCCGTTGTTGGCGTTCTTGGGCTCGTTGGAATCAGCGCGTCAAGCTCTTTCCAACGAGACCCTTACCAGGTCAAGGCGTTTGGGGGTTGACCTAAATATGAAGGATTTCCCTACCGCCGAGGGCGTAGCGCCAAAGGCGGATTTTGCGCCTTGCGCCGAAGGGATCATACCTTCAGAGCTTGCAGGGAGGGTGGTGCCCTTCCTTGACGTTGCATCCAACTCCTAGATTCTACGAGGTCCCTCGAGAATCTCTGCGATCTTCCGAATTCACTCTATTTTGATGCACCGAAGGCTATTTACACTGCTGCCGTGGTACAGTTTTCCAAGAATGTTTTAATTTCCTCCAAATTACAAAAAGTGGGGTACCACACGTCCGCAGGAGCGGCGGACCACGCTACACCTCCGACGGACGAGAGCGGCCTTCGGGCCAAGGGCCTCCGGAGTTACCACATGCGATGCGGACGAGTATTCCGCCTACGCACAGGCGAGTTTCAGCGGAAAGGCGACCTCAAGCGGACGTGGACCTCCGCCTACGCGTAGGCAGAGAAAGTTCGCCTACGCACAGGCGGCCGCCTACGAGTAGGCAGGATTCACCCCCGATACAACGTAGGAAGGGGAAGGAGCTGGCGGAAGATCCGCCTTCGGGTCCAGACCCTCCGGCGTATAACGCGCCACGATTTGCGCCTTCGGCGTCAGGGCCATCGAGTTTTGAGCAGGGAGCGTGCGGAGACTTCACCTTCGGCAGGTAATCCGCCGGCAGATGCGCCTTCGGCGGTAGGGCCTTCGGGGCCAGGTACATCGGGCGAGCGGCCTCCGGCTCTGTCGCCTTCGGCGCTGCGCCTGCGGCGGATCAGGCGCCGGAACTTGCGCCTACGCGCAGGCCAGTCGCAGCCCTCACGCAGGACCTAACGGAGGAGCGGATTGTCTGTCCGCGGGACGAAATTCGAGTGCGCAATGCGCAATTACACCTCGCGCAGACACATTCCGCTCGATCGCCTTCGGCGGCGGACGTCGGCGGCGAAGAGGACACGGTCAACGAGCGACAGGCGGATGATGGGAATGTAGCACGGCCACATTCACCCACCGCCTTAGACATTTTAGCGGGGAGCAGCGAAGCTGCTGGAGTGACTTCGGCGGCAGCACCCATAGACAACTCGCAGCCCCACTCGGGTCAGTCGCCAACGCAATCAATGGCGACCAAAATCCTTCCCTCGGATGATGACGAAGGAGGCTCCACATAAGCAATGTCGGGATCGGGAGACACCGAGGAGGAGGAGGAGGAAATTGTTGGAGCGCCGGCGGCGGCGCTCTTTGAGCAGGTAATACCTCTGCTGAGGTACTTGGATCGCAAATTTGATAAATACGCCGATCCACTCCAGCCAGGGTCCTACATCGAGTTAGTGCGCAGGCGGACTCACACTAAGGTCCACACCAGCAAGCTACTAGCTAGGGTGGACCGGGAACTTAAGGATTTACGGGAGAAGCATGCGTGTTTGTGAGGACAGTATAATCTCGTGCGGAAGTCGCACACCCACTACGACGCATTGAAGCAGGCGAGACTGGAAGAGCTCACCAGGGATGTGGTGAAGACCACGGAAGAACTGATTTCTTAGAAGACTCAGAATCAGGTTCTGTCAGAGGAGCTCGTGCGACAGACGCGGTTGTTGGCGGAGTGTCAGCTCGCACGACAGGCGGATGAGGATTTAATCCGCAGGCTGCAGTCGGAGTGCGGGGAATTGAGAGCTCAGCGTGCGGAGGCCGAATCGCAGTTGGTGGTAATTGAAGATGATCGCAGGCAAGAGGCAGATCGCACGAAGGAGGAGATGGCGAGGCGAATCGTCCACTGTCTCAAGGGCTACGCCCAGTGGGAAGTGGCGGCGCAGGAGAAACTCACACTGCGTGAGTTGGAGTTTCGTGCAGCCGGTTTGTTGTCAGGTGACAGTAAGAGTCGGCGGAAGGTGGCGAAGAAGTTAGATTCCTTTCTGTCGAAGGTGCGGGATACCATCTCCACCCTCAAGGCGGAGGTGTCCGCGGCGTTGCAGCATTTGGGACTGCGCAGTCGAGCGGAAGACTGCCAGGGTAGGGAGTTAGTGCGCGGCAATCCGTCGCGCAGGAGGCGAAGCACAGGTTCCGCGGAGTGTAGTGTAGCGTGGTTCCGTGCCGGCGTGTAGCATAGTGCAGTGTAGTGCTAGTTAGGACTTAGAAGGTATAAAGTAGTTCAAGGCGTCTTGCCTTGGGATTTTTCCCAATTTCAGAAGTGCAGATCAGGAACTCATTTTCTCTGCGTGTTTGTGTCCTTCGTTCTGTCACCACGCAAGAGGCGCTACAACTTGGCGTTCCGCATTTTGTAGCTAAAGGCCTTCGGCCGAATGTTCAGAGCTAGTACATTGGTTAGAGACTTGAGTAGTTCGGATCTACACCTGCGGGTGATTGCCGATGCTCAGAGCCAGTGACTAGTTAGATACTTGAATAGTTTCGCCCCTACACCTTCGAGTGTTTGTTCCTGATTGTACTTCTTCGGGATTTTTCCCCTAAATGCCAAAGTGAAGTTTTGCTACTTTGTGTAAGCCTTGGTTGTAAATTCAGGTTACGCTGCAGCAGGTGCCTGTGAGGTAACCCCTGTAGTATTTCTGGGAATGACAAGTGCCTAAGAATTCAAACTCTTCAATAGACTGTTATGGTGTGTTACTGAAATGTTTCTCAGTGAGTCCTTCAGTGCGGACCTGTGTTCTCTACGCGTTTTGTGAGTTGAGAGTGTTGTTCACCGCGTATGAGTGACTTCGATCCGAAGTAGGTAGTCCAAACCGGGTTTCCTACGCTAGCAGCAAGCTAGTGGAAGCGCTGTAAAAGCCGGAGTTGGGAGTCACTACCCGCAGCTTCGCTGAGTGTAGTCTTGAGAGACCTTCCCCCTGAAATCTTGAGTAGAGGTCCTAACGGATCTCTAGGTTGTGTTTCTGTAGTTTCAGGTGTGTGTGTGTGTGTGTGTGTGTTACGCTGCACTGTGCGACCTCCGAGTGAGCTCCGAGTGGACACTTGCAGTATTTCTGGGAGTGACAGTCGCCTAAGAATTCAAACTCCTCAATAGTCTGTTAAACGTGACACTTTGTACCCTGTGTGTTCCTCTGTCCCTGTGGGTTCGACCTTTCTACCACTATATTGCAGTTTTAGCCTTTAGTGGGTTATTACAACCATACACCAGAAAATATGGTGTCTGCCGGGTGGTGATCTTTTCTGCTGTCCGGTATGCCCACAATGCGGCTCCTAACTTTGTGTCCCAGTCGTGCGCGTGATTCACTTTCACTTTGAGTAGGATTTTGCACAACAATCCATTGGACTTCTAAGTCAGCCCATTCGCCTTGAGGTTGTACGGTGTAGTCTTCCGATGCTTAATGTGAAAATGCTGCGTCAGATCTTCAATCACCTGGTTCAGAAAATGGGTGCCCCTATCACTGACTAGCTCTAACGAACATCCGTAGCGCGTGATGATCGATTCTAACAGAAAGGTCGCTACTGTTGCTGCATCATCTCTTTGAGTAGCTTTGGCCTCCACCATCTTGGTTGCATAGTCCGTTGCTACCAGGATGTAGCGCCTTTGTGTGTTCCTGGTTACTGGCTGTATTGGTCCTACGAAGTCGATTTCCCATTTTTCAAAAGGTGCTAAGGGCATGATGGAAGTCAGGGGCCACCGCGTGGTAAGCGTTGGTCTCCTTGTCCTCTAGCAACTGTCGCACTTCCGAATGTAGTCGAGGACATCTTTGAACATTGTCGGCCACCAATACCCTGCATTCACGATCTTGGTAACCGTATTTCTGGTGGCATAGGCCACCGGCATCTTCTGTGTGCATCGCACTTACTACCCGTGGAACCTCTAATTCCTCCAAGCATCTACACAATCTCTCATCTGCCATCTTCTTGAACAATACTCCTTGTTGGAGTTGGAAAGGGCCAGCCTTATGTATGAAGACAGTCCGTTACTCAACATCCATGCCGTCGGGACATTGAAGTGTTAGCAGGTATCTGTACAACTTTGCAAATTTGGACTCATTGCTGGCGGACAACTGAAAGAGTTGTTCGTCAGGGAAGTCGTCAACCAGTTCCTCCTCGGTTGGCTGGGTCCATAATCTGGACCCAGCCAACCGAGGATAGTCTGCATTTTTGTGGTGGACACCCTTCCTGGTCTGCACAGTATAGGTGAAATCCTGGAGCAGCAGTACCCACCTGGCTATCCGGCCAGACAGATCTGTCTTCTTCACTAGATGCTGCAAAGCGTAGTGGTCTACATGAAACACAAACTCGTAGCAGATTAGATAATGTCTGAACTTCTTGCAGGAATACACCATCCCCAACGCCTCTCTCTCCGTTGTGGTATACTTCCTTTCTGCTAGCGACAGCTGACGGCTCGCAAAATAAATCGGGTATTCCTTTTTGTTGTCGTCCTTCTGACTTAAAACCACACCGATAGCGAATGCCGATGTGTCAATTGTGGGTTACCACACCTACCATCAAAGCGCTCTCTAGTTTTCTTACGAACATTAGTTAGACTATACTTATACCTTATTGGAGTTAAGAGAGTAATTAGTCTTTTTTTCAAGTTCGAATAATTCTACTCTGGAAATAAGCGATAACATATTCAGAATAAATAAGCGTTCAGTTCATAAGAAATGGAAGGAAATCATAGATGGTCCGGAGATACGGAACAAAACATGAAATGCATCTGTTATTTTATATGATGCAAATATAGACTATGTGGCCTATTTCTGCTTTGGTGATCGATGGTCCAGAAGGCACATCACATTTGGGCCCAAGCAGGTGGTCGCTGCTGATGGAAGCATACTGTGTTTCAATGACCTGTTGTCAGCCGAATATGTCATGTATAACCCTGTTGAGGACAAATTCCTGACCTTGAACGTACTTTATGAAATCGATAGTGTCTACAGTCTTCGACGGTATGCTTGAGTGCATCATAGTGGGTTTAGTTGTGGATCAATCAGGAAAGCACTTCAAGCTGGTATTTGGGAGGAGTTCTAGTCCGAGATAGACGTAGATCTTTGATTTACTATTCGACTACCAATACATGGTTGTGGATTTGTCATCACTTTCCTACATGGCTAAACTGAATGGAAGTAGAGTGGCATAGTGGGAGATGTGTAGTATGTAATAGATGTTTGTATTGGCTCGTATGGGATCCCAGGGTCACGATCAAGGCTATTTTGATATTTGATCTGAGAGAAGAAACATGGATTGTTTTTGCTGAGGAAGTGATAGAGGACAAGCCAGGTGCCCTTCAGATTGTTGCGTTCTGAAGGATGTGTGTCCTTACTTGCCATGGATTGGACTGACGTGGAGTTTGATCGTAGGAGCTATGAAGGCAACTTCCTCCGCCATCCAATGGTCCGGAGAATGGATGGATCTCTGATAAGGAGAACAAGAGATCTATGGGTTATGGAGGATGGCAGAGCTTTCAAAATTTATGCTTCGGGAGGCAGTGATGTGTTCTTCGAATTCAAGGAGGAAGGTGAAGACCTTGAGGTGGCGAAACACTGGGCTGAAATAGACATGCTATTTTTTCGCGCAGCCCATGAGTTTCATTTATGGGGATATCTGCCGCATGTTAGCCATGACCCTTGATGTGCGATAATTCTAGCGCCCAGAGTAAATGAAAAGCAGGAGTGGATAAAACAGCAACAGGTACATCTGTAATAGGAGGTGGGGGACTCTCCCAGAGAAGAGGACGCAGTGGAAGTCCAAAGAGAAGTTATAGGAGTCTGAGGACAATAAAATAATGGTCTTTTGAATTGCACATATTTTAACAACTAAATGTGTGCAGGCATGATATCGTCGAAGTACGTTAGTAGGGTGGAATAAAAAAATCAGCTACCTCTTCTGATTAGCTAAAAACGTGTTTTTCCCCCTTCGATACCTAACCATGCATAAAAATATCCTTCTAATTACTTAAAGTCCTGATTTCTCTAGGATGTTAAAGGCTAAGAGTAAAATTGCAGTACGGGAGTTTATATAACTCTCCAGTATACTGTAGGTTGAACTGATAGGGCGATCAATGTCATCTTCAACGGTAGCGATTGAGAATAGCAATCTCGATTGTTCTCTTCAGGGACCTCGGTGGGTGCTGATCCAAAATCACCAAGTCGGTGTCTACAACAACTATGGAACTGGCTGATGTATTCTCGATAGCAAAAATTGTTCATAACGTCTAGGACGTTTGAGGCTTAGATCTTCACTTGCTCGAGTCATGAGTTTATACATCGGCCAGGATATTAGGCACTTCAAATTCCGTCGAAACCACATTTGAAAGTGCAAATTGGGCTTCAATGATATATGATTGAACATTGACCGGTTGAGCTTTAGTTATTCCGACAATTTGTCAGCTGTTAGGTTGAGGTCGATTTGAGTCAAGGGGAGATAGTCGTTGGGACGCCATACACGTTGAGATGCCCTGCACGTTGGGGTTGACAACCCTGAGCTACATGCGAGGCGAACTCGAAGAACTGACAATTCTTTAAGTTGAGCCTTTCTCGTCGGGGTTTTTTCCTTAGCTTCGACTCTTATCTACTTGCGAGTAGTGAGTTTGACTCTACTCTCTGTAAAGTTTGTGTTTCCACACTTATTTTACTTGAAGAACTCTCTGTACAAAGAATCCGTCGGTGGGTTGTGGTTCTTGTTTGTGTTTTGCTCGTGTAGTTTTTGTGGTGTTTAGGTTGTGGTTCTTGTTCGTGTTTAGGTTCGAATATGGCAGGCATCAAAGATCGCAGGGGAGAAAATTGAGGTCGTGACTGTAATAACCCACTAAAGGCTAAAACTGCAATATAGTGGTAGAAAGGTCGAACCCACAGGGACAGAGGAACACACAGGGTACAAAGTGTCACGTTTAACAGACTATTGAGGAGTTTGAATTCTCAGGCGACTGTCACTCCCAGAAATACTGCAAGTGTCCACTCGGAGCGCACTCGGAGGTCGCACAGTGCAGCGTAACACACACACACACACACACACACACACACCTGAAACTACAGAAACACAACCCAGAGATCCGTTAGGACCTCTACTCAAGATTTCAAGGGGAAAGTCTCTCAAGAGTACACTTAGCGAAGCTGCGGGCAGTGGCTTCCAACTCCAGCTTTTACAACACTTCCACTAGCTTGCTGCTAGTGTAGGAAACCCGGTTTGGACTGCCTACTTCGGATCGAAGTCACTCCTACGCGGTGAACAACACTCTCAACTCACAAAACGCGCAGAGAACACAGGTCCGCACTGAAGGACTCACTGTGAAACATTCCAGTAACACAACAACAGTCTATTGAAGAGTTTGAATTCTCAGGCACTTGTCATTCCCAAAAATACTACAGGGGTTACCCTCAAGGCACCTGCTGCAGCGTAACCTGAATTTACAACCAAGGCTTACACGAAGTAGCAAAACTTCACTTTGGCATTCAGGGGAAAAATCCCGAAGGAGTACAATCAGAAAGAAACACTCGAAGGTGTAGGGGCGAAACTGTTCAAGTATCTAACTAGTCACTGGCTCTCAGCATCGGCAGTCACCCGCAGGTGCAGTTCCGAACTACTCAAGTCTCTAACCAATGTACTAGCTCTGAACATTCGGCCGAAGGCCTTTAGCTACAAAATGCGGAACGCTAAGTTGTAACTCCTCGTGCGTGGTGACAGAATTAAGGACACAAACACGCAGAGAAAATGAGTTCCTGATCTGCACTTTCGAAATTGGGAAAGAACCCCAGGCAAAACGCCTGGAACTATTTTATACCTTCTAAGTCCTAACTAACACTACACTATACTACGCTACACGCCTGCACGGAACCACGCTACACTACACTCCGCGGAACCTATGCTACGCCTCCTGCGCGACGGACTGCCGCGCACTAACTCCCTACCCTGCCAATCTTCTGCTCGACTGCGCAGTCCCAGCCGCTGCAACGCCGCGGACACCTCCACTTCGAGGGCGGACATGGTATCCCGCGCCTTCGATAGAAAAGCGTCGAGCTTCTTTGCTACCTTCCGCCGACTCCTGCTGTCGCCTGTCAACAACCCGGCTGCGCGAAGTTCAAACTCACGTAATGTGAGTTTCTCCTGCGCCGCCACTTCCCAGTGGGCGTAGCCCTTGAGACAGTGGACGACACGTCTCGCCGTCTCCTTCTTCGTGCGATCTGCCTCTCGCCTGCGATCCTCTTCAATTACCACTAATTGCGATTCGGCCTCAGCACGCTGCGCTCTCAATTCGCCACACTCTAACTGTAGCCTGCGGATTAAATCCTCATCCGCCTGTCGTGCGAGCTGACACTGCTCTAACAACCGCGTCCGTCGCACGAGCTCCTCTGACAAAATCCGATTCTGGGTCTGCTCAGAAATCAGTGCTTCCGTGACCTTCACCTGCTCCTTGGTGAGCTCTTCCAGTTTCCCATCCCTCACCTTTTCGGAGTACTTGTAGAATTTCTGATTGAGGTTATACTGACCCCACAAGCATTCATGCTTCTCCTTCAATTTCCTCAGCTCCTGGTCCACTCTAGCTAGTAGCTTGCTGGTGTGGACTTTAGTGCGAGTCCGCCTACGCACTAATTCGATGTAAGATCCCGGCTGAAGTGGGTCGGCGTATTTATCGAGTTTGCGATCCAAGTACCTCAGCAACGGAATCACCTGCTCAGAGAGCGCCGCCGCCGGCACTCCAACAATTTCCTCCTCCTCCTCCTCGGTATCCCCTGCTCCTGACATTTCTTCGGTGGAGCCTCCGTCGTCATCATCCGAGTGGAGAATTTCAGTCGCCATTGATTGCGTCGGCGACTGACCCGAGTGGGGCTACACGTCGTCGACGTGTGCTGCCTGCGAAGGCACTGCTGCAGCCTCGCTGCTCTTCGCCAAAATGTCTAAGGCGGTAGGCGAATGTACCCGTGCTACATCCCCATCGCCCGCTTGTTGGTCTTCTACCGTATCCGTTCTGCCGCCGACGTCCGCCGCCGAAGGTGATCGAGCGGAGGGTGGCTGCGCGGGGTTTGATTGCGCATCGCGCACCGAAATTTCATCCCGCGGACAGTCACTCCGCTCCTCTGTCCGTCGCTGCTCCCTCGCTCGGTCCGCAGGGGCTGTGCCTGGCCTGTGCGCAGGCGCAAATGCCGGCGCCTTGTCCACCGCAGGCGCAGCGCCGCGGACGTCCATCGCCAAAGGCGACATGGCCGGGGGCCGCTCGCCCGATGTCCCTTGGCCCTGAGGCCCTACCGCCGAAGGCGCATCTACCGGCGGATTACCCGCCGATGGTGCGGCCTCCGCACGCTCCCTGCTCGTATCTCCTCGGCTCGAAGGCCCTGGCGCCGAAGGCGCAAATCGCGGCGCGTTGTGCGCCGGAGGGTCTGGCCCCGAAGGCCGGTATCTCGTAGACGATCTTCCGCCTGCTCCTTCCCCTTCCTACGTTGGAATGGGGGTGATTCCTGCTTGTGCACAAGCGGCACGTGTGGAGGTGACCTGCGCACAGGCGGACTGCTTCTTCCCACGCGTAGGCGTAGGTCCACGTCCGCTTGTGGTCGCCTGTCCGCGGAGGCTCGTCCGTCCGCGGAGTTTCGTCTGTGCGCAAACGGAACACCTGTCCGCAACGCACGTGGTAACTCCGGAGGCCCTCGGCCCGTAGGCGGCCTCTCGTCCGTCGAGGGTGCAGTGCGGTCCGTTGCTCCCTCGTTCCTCTCTCGGCGACGCACTTCCTTCCTCCGTCGCAATCGTCGCCGTGTCCGCGCTGTTGGCTGGTAACACCAGCCTGCGCGCCTTCTGCTTCGGCCGGCTGTATGACTCGTACAACGGCCGCGGTCGAATGGGAGCAGAGGGTTCTTGATGCTGCTCTTCTTCGGACTCCTCTCTCCATCGCCGCTTCCGCGGCGCCCGTGCTGCAGGAGTATTCCTTCCTTCGTCCCTCCTCCTTGACGGAGTAGAAGTCGGTGACTCCTCTGCATCAGTGTCGACCTCATTCTCCCGCACATACTTCCCGGGATGGTCGACGGACAACGGCGGAAAACGCGCAAGCTCCGCCGCTGTCAGACAATTCCGCTGTCGATAAAAATTGATGAGGAAAGGAGAGAGATGGTTTAGAGTTCCCCCCTTCTCCTCAAAAGCGTGCTGTCGCATCACCCTGTGCAGGATGCTCGCCCAGTGAATTGGAGTTCCCTCGATGACACACTCCACAAAAGAAACCTGCCACAATGTGATGTAGCAGGCGCGGTGTGGCTGCAGTAATTGCAGCAGCGCCGCGGACAAAGTCCGGCGGAATCGATCCTTGTAATCGCGGGTCCTGTACCCATTCTTGGTAGACCTCCCGTTCTTGAACAGCTCCACAAATTGCGCCTCTTCCTGCTTGGTCACCTTGATGCTCTCACTATCGAAGAGGAGGTGCCCTGGCATGCCGGCACATCTCCCCAATGCCTGCGCCCAATCTTGGACTGTCCACCGATCAACATGCGGACGCAATCCGCGCGAAGGTGGTCCCTGTGGCTCTAGCCACTCGCGCATCATATCCGCACAGATGTAGTTCCATCCCCATAGCAAGAAATCGAGCTTTCTTGCTATCAGGCGCTCCTCGAAAGCGCGCAGCCCGTTCTGTGGTAGACGGAGCGGCAGCATCCGCAATCGGCCCGGTCTCGTCATTGCGTTCTTGGAGTTCGCCCGCCCGCTCATTCTACTTCCGCTCCGCTCGAGCTCCTTTCTTCCTCGGCAAACTCTAATCGCCCTCAATTCCAAATCACGCGCACTCACTTCTCCCTCAATTACCAAGAAATCCTCTGCGCGGCGATGTCGAGAATGCTTAGCAGCTAGCAGATGGACGATGGACGAGCAGAAAGCTCGCACTAGAGAATGGAATTGCGAATTCAAGAATGGGACGCTCTCCGCCGCCCGGTCGAAGGTCATTGCGTTCTTGCTCGTGGCGGACGACTCAATTGATGGCCGAGCCGGCTCTACGCTGAAACGGTCTCCGCTCTCACGCGCGGCTTCACGCTCCGCCGTCGCCGATTAAACTCTCACACTCGAATTGGCGAATTTGAACTCCGCGAGCGTACTACGCCGCGGACATGGGTGCGCAGCGCCGAAGGCGGATTTTCCGCCTTGCGCGGTACACTCGTTCGTACCGCTCCTCAGCCAATCCTCTTCTGCCTCGGCGCGTGTGTCCGCACGTCGGACAAAAGTTCAACTCCCGCCTGCGCTCAGGCGGACTCCTCGGCGGATTCTCCGCCGGCGCGGAACTTCATCCTCCTGTGCACAGGCGATCGCCTGTGCGCAGGCGAAGTCCGTCCGCGGCGATGCGCTGGCGCGGAAGGCGTTGACCATGGTCAACCGTCTCCGTCCAGACTGTCCGTTCCTTGTCTCTTCGTCGGCGCTTCCGCCGCCGCAACTCCGTCCGTCCAAGAGCGCATCCATCCGTCCCGTCCGTACGGTCCGTACGGATTTTACTATTCTGGCGGCTCCTTGCTCGTCCGCGGCGTGCGCTGGCGCAGAAGGCGCCGTACAATTTCTACCTCACAAGGCGCATTTCTAGGGCCCAAGGCGGATTTCCCGCTGACGCCGAAGCGCCTGTGCACAGGCGCACGCCTGTGCGTAGGCGAGCTTTGCGCCTAACTCAAACCCCATTTCGCCTGTGCGCAGGCGAACTTCCTTCGTCCGCACATAGGACAAAACTTCTCCGCCTGTGCGTAGGCGAAGAGCTGAGTATCTTACAACCTTCATAACTCCCGGAGTCCTTATCCGCTGTTGGCGTTCTTGGGCTCGTTAGAATCAGTGCGTCAAGCTCTTTCCAACAAGACCCTAACTAAGTCAAGGCGTCCTGGGTTGACCTAAATATGAAGGATTTCCCTACCGCCGCGGACGCAGCGCCGAAGGCGGATTTTGCGCCTTGCGCCGTAGGGATCCTAACTGCAGAGCTCGCAGGGAGGGTGGTACCATTCCTTACTGCTGCACCCCACTCCTAGATTCTACGAGATTCCTTGAAAATCTCTGCGATCTTCCGAATTCACTCTGTTTTGATGCACCGAAGGCTATTTACATTGCTGCGAGGGTATAGTTTTTCCAAAAATGTTTTAATTTCCTCAAAATTACCAAAAGTGGGGTACCACAGTGACAGATCTGAATTTTGGTGCAAGTCCAAGAATCGGACCAATTTTGTTAGAGTTTTGATTGCCGGCTGTAATACTGCCTCCCGCTATAGGCAATCGCTCTTCTGTGCATCGGCAAATTGACCTTCCTACCTGCACTCTCATCCTCTTGATCTTCAAGGCTGCTTCCCGCTCGCCTATTCTTACGTGCGCGCTTGCTTGAGGCGAGTCTCCAGTCCAGGTTGATCTATTGCGGAGTTTCTTGCGGTGAATTCTTGACGAGCAGAGTGGCATCGGTGAAATTGGGTCTTGAGAGAGAGCGAGGAGCGCACTTGTAGTGGCGGTCTAACGGGAAGTTTACAGTCTTTCACAAGTGTAGCACGAATAACACAAGAGCTTGACACGAGAGGGAGGAGAGAGGTCACAGGGACAGTAGCAGACGGAAAAGTTATAAAGACCACCTTGAAATTGTGGGATTATTGCGATGCTTCGTGTTGGACGTAGTCGGAGCGAAATTTTCATACCTGCAGTCCGGAGGGATTGAGCCACGCTGAGTTAAAGCTTTTATAACTTTTCCTGAAGACACTTGATTTTTATCATGCTAAAATCCTCAATGCGATTGAACACTGCAGAAGACGTGGTTCTGATGATTACGTGCAGAAGTTTGATAGAGCCAGATCAGTAGTAGTTGTGTGGGAAATCCTTTTCCCTGCATTGTATTTCTCAGTTGCTGCCATGACTCCGCGGCCACCAAGAAAATCTACTATAGGTAGAAACCAAATTCCTAGTGCTGATAGTGTGTAGACTTCTATTGTCTCGTGGACATTGTATCTTTTGTTCAGTTGCGGGCGTGTTTCAGTGAGCAAATCAGTGGCACTTGTCTTTTGTTGCCGCACTAATCCGAGCAAAGTTCCTCAGTTTTGTCCTTTGGTGGCTCGTTCAAGACGATTCTCCATCGGGATGTAGACCCGTCATACTCGACCGAAGTGGGAAAAATAAAATAAAATGAAAATTAAAATTTATACATAAGAAGAGAGAAGAAGAATACACTTAAGGGGCTGAGAACTTGCACTCGGTCCCACCTAGTTGTCGATTGTGGAGATATATTTCGAAGAGAAAAGAATATTTTGAAGAGACTGGAACATGCACTTGGTCTCACCCATATGGGTTCTTGGTTGTGAAGGCATTGTAGCCATGTACATATGACGTGGTAAACATTATATATGAGGTTTTTTAGTGTATAGTGGAGGTGTTTGTTGAGGAGATGGGAGAATATATCTTCTCCCTATACCTTTTCTTATGGGGAACGATTAGATTAGATGCACGGTTTTCTATTCCTTGACCTAGTGGTAGTGTAGAGTGGGGGGATGAGGTGAAGTACGAGATAGCCCTACCTGGATACTTCCTATGCCAGGAGAATTGCAGGCGCTGGAGGAAGATGATGACCAGGGGTGATGAAGCTCGACTCAAGGCGACTTCCCGTGTTGTGTTGTTCTGTGTTGTGTTTGATTTAAACTGGAGAGTCGTTGCTAGCTGTTTGCTTGTGTTTAGATCCTCTCCAGTCTGGCTTCTTGATGCGCGCCCATGTTTGGGTCGATGCTGGTTGTTGGAGTAGTTTTACTCCTGTATGCTGTCGATAGTGAGGTTGGATTTGATCACCAGCGCATATCTTTGTTTCTCTCATGGTGAGACCGGAGTGATGACCAATGGACCGTGAGAGTCTTCTTAAGGTGATGACAGGTTAGGTTACCCATACTCATAGTGAGTAGGGCTAGAGCAGGTTAGTGCGGGGACGAGGGCAGGTGGAGTTGTGGCAGTGGTGCCGCTTGGTGAGTTAGTCATCACGGAGGAGTTTGGTGGTTCCGTTGAGGATCTTGGAGGATTTACGCGGAATGGGTTGAGGTATCGGCTACCTCATCCTAGCGCAACCGTGGTTGTAGAGGCGTAGGGTGTGGCAGATAGCGGATCTTTAGTGGTGGTATCGTCTAGTGTCTCACACTCGTAAATTGGGGACATGGACGGGATGTATGGGGCCATAAAGGGCCCACGGTGGTACTCTAGTGTAGTGGGATAACACTAAGGTTTAGAGAGAAGCTCACTCGAAGATAGACACGTAACTCTGAAGATGAGAGATCCAACAATGGTTCTCCTCTCCCTTATATAGCTCTCACCAACAAGTACAAGGAGATAAGATCTTATCCCCACCATCCATCCCACTCATAGTGGATGAATGACATGGTGGATAATCCTAACAAGCACACGGATAGTTGACGTGGCGCTTTCAACTAACACACTAACTAACACACTCGATCCTTACCTACAAGCACACGGATTGCTGACATGGCACAGTCAACTAACACATCCACTCTATACCTACCAAGTGCTCGGATTGCTGACGTGGCAGCTATGACTAGTGCACACTAAAGTATCTATATCAATATTTAGAGCAACCTCTACTTTAGTTCTAACTAACTAAAGATGGTTACAATGGGGACATGAAGGGCCCACGGCGGTACTCTAGTGTAGTGGGCACAATTGAGCAAGATGACTTAATCCAGGAGTTTGACACGTGGTGCAATATGCTGTTCTTGCGTAACCTCACGTTGTTTACACCCTTCTTTGCATGGAAGAGATTGTTTCAGCATCTAGAGGGGCCTCCCATGGATGATTACCATGAGTTTGGAAGAGAGTATGCTGTGGAGATTGACGCATGGAGGCGTCATTGATCTCCAAACTATATGTCGATCACCCAGGGTGGTGTTGGTACCAGTGGAGGTGCGAGTGGTAGCATCATCGAGGGTACCTGTGAAGTAGTTGGGGCAGATACCAACAGCGGTGCTGTTAGCGTTGCCAGTAGCAGCACGAGTGAAGAGCCTACTGGCATACCTTCATTCAGCCCCATTCCTGAGTTCTTCAAGAGGTTGAGGAAAAACTATTAGAGGGTGCTGTTAGCGTTGCCAGTAGCAGCACAAGTGGAGAGGCTACTGGCGTACCTTTGTTTAGCCCCATTCCTGAGTTCTTCAAGAGGTTGAGGAAGAACTATTAGGGGGTGAAGACGGAGAAGTTGAGGAGCCTCCAGGACTTTGAGCGGAAGACTAGTGAGAGTCTTCGGGAGGCATACATTCGTATGAGGCGATTGATCTCAGTTACTCACGGTGTAAATGAGGCACAAGCGGTCGAGTATTGATACAGGATACTAGACAGAGAGCTACGGCGGAGGGTTTGTGATGCTACCCTCTTGAGCGATGCGTCACTCACATTGGCCTATGTGTTTGCTCTTTCTGAGATTGAGCTTAACATAGTGGAGAAGAGAGTGATGACTTCTTCATTCGCTAGAGACACAATCACTACCTCGCGTGTCCCGCAGAGCACGTCACAGTCCAGACTCTTTGGTGGTGGTAGTGGTGGGGATCGTGGAGCACAGACACAACAGCAGATGGCTGCTAGAGTATTCATTTGCTAGATACAATAGCACGTACATCAGTGCCATCATTTGCTAGCTAGCAGTAGGAACCAGCATGTTGGACATGTGGAGGGAATCATCTGCGGAGAGATTGTACCTAGGAGGCCGGAGGTCGGAGTTCACAGGCCAGACCCCAGTCAACACAGGTGGTGTGTGACCACTGTGGTCGAGTAGGTTATACTCGAGATCGGTGTTTTGACCTTCATCTAGAGTTGACATATGGTGGTAGAGGTCGTGGTGGTGATGCTCCACGAGGCCGAGGTGGTAGAGGTGCCGGTGTAGTTGGACGCCCTGTAGCGAGTGCTACGTCAGTCATAGAGAACGCTATGGCGGCCTGGATTGAGCAGTTGAAGTAGAGGCTTGCTGCTATGGAACTGGGACGAGCACGCCCACATTTCACAAGGAAAAGGATTTCTCTTATTTAGCGAGTGCAGCACAGGTGGAGGCATCGGTTGTAGTGACTAGAGGTGTAGCTAGACCTCTAGAGCCACGTGAGGCAACAGGAGAGTTGGACCCTAAGAGGGATGAGGGTGGGCGTCCGGCCAGACTTCCCCAGTCGTTTTTGTTGTAAGAGGTGGGCAGAACTTCATTCATGAGACCTGTACCACCTAGTGACTGTAATAACCCACCAAAGGCTATGTGGTAACCCACTTTTTGTTTTTCCTCGAAACTAAAACATTTTTGAATAGTAAGTACTGCGGTAGCAGCTGTAAATAGTAATCGGTACGCAAAACCAGAGTAAAAAGAGAATTGAGGACAGTCAAGGGGTTTTGGGCTTAGGCCACAGTGGAACGCTTGGGATGGAACAGGCGGTTCATGCTACAAGACCCGCTTCGAGCACCTTCAGCGGTAGATCACTCATAACTTTTTCAATTCGTAACGCCTTGAGTTATTTTAGGTCTTGTTGGAAAGAGCTCCACGCGCTGTTTGTAAAAAGCCCAAGAACTTGTGAAACAGATGAGAGATCACTGAGTTATGAGTGTCGGAAGTTACTGATGGAGGGCCTTCGGCGGTAGAGCGACTTCGGCGGTAGACGCCTTTGGGGCAAGGGCCTTCGGCAGAAGAGTGCCTTTGGGGGTACGCAAGGCACTCTTCCAACAATGAGAGATTCACTCTTCCGCCTTCGGCGGAAGAGTGAATCTCTCATAACTTTCTCAATTCACAACGCCTTGACTTGGTTAGGTTCTTGTTGAAAAGAACTCAACAGGCTCGTTCTAACGAGCCCAAGAACGCTTGGAACGGATGAGGACTCAGGGAGTTGTGACTGTCGGAAGATGCAAAGGAGAACGCCTACGGATAGGCAGAAGGAGTTCGTCGTCGGCGGGAAGTTCGTCGGGAAATCGGCCTTCGGCGGAAGGAATTTGCCCGTGCGTAGGCACTTTGCCATCGGCGGAATATCCGCCATCGGCCCTAGATGTGCGCCTTCGGCGACGGACGTCTTCGGGGATACGCCTTCGGCGATGCGGGAGAGTGCATTCGGCGGAAGAGTGAATCCTTTATAACTTTCTCAATTCATAACGCCTTGACTTGATTAGGGTTTCGTTGGAAAGAGCTCGACGCGCTGGTTCTAGCGAGCCCAAAAACTTGTGAAACGGATGAGAGTTCACTGAGTTATGAGTGTCGGAAGTTACTGATATGGAGCCTTCGGCGCAAGGGCCTTCGGGCCAAGGAGTTGCGAGTAGGGAGCCGGCGGGGAACGCCGACTCGCTACTCTCTACTCGCTACTTGCTACTCGCCTACGGATAGGAAAACACCTGCGGATAGGAGAGACTCGCCTTCGGGGCAAGGGCCTTTGGCGGTACGCCTTCGGCGCCACGTGGCGGAAGATTCCCGATGGCGGAAGTTGGCGGGATTATGTCAAGTGTGGGATGCAGAACGGCGGGGCGTGAAGTCGCACGTGAGGAGCAGGCCGTTACCCATAATCGCGGGAACGGCATTCAAGCGGCATGAGGGTCCCCCGGACCTCACCCATAATCGCGGGAACGGCATTCAATGGCATGTGGGTCCCCCGGACCTCGGATTTTGGAGAAGGAATGTCGGCCTCGGTTCAGAGATCTTGCGGGGCCCATATCTTTGCGATTGACGGTCAAATGGATCTGAAATTTGGTGGGGCCGTTGGTCTCAGCCAGCCACGCATGCTTCCAAATTTTCAGCCTCAGATCTTGGATGTAAAGACGCTGTCGGCTCTATACAGTAGGCTTAGGATTCAGATTTAGGGTTAAGGTTAGATTTAGGTTGTAAATTAGAGGGGAAGGCAGCCGCCGACTCCTCAAGCGTAGGATCTGTTGCGGCTCGCACCATAGCAGGATGTGTAGTGTTAGTTAGGACTTAGAGGGTATAAAGTAGTTCAAGGCGTCTTGCCTTGGGATTCTTCCTGTTTCGGAAGTGCAGATCAGGAACTCATTTTCTCTACGTGTTTGTGTCCTTAGTTTTGTCACCACGCAAGAGGAGCTACAACTTGGCGATCCGCATTTTGTAGCTGAAGGCCTTTGACCGAATGTTCAGAGCTTGTGTACTGGTTAGAAACTTGAGTAGTCGGATCTACACCTGCGGGTGATTGCCGATGCTCAGAGCTAGTGACTAGTTAGATACTTGAATAGTTTCGCCCCTACACCTTCGAGTGTTTGTTCCTGATTGTACTCCTTTGGAATTTTTCCCCTGAATGCCAAAGTGAAGTTTTGCTACTTCGAGTAAGCCTTGGTTGTAATTCAGGTTACGCTGCAGCAGGTGCCTTCAGGGTAACCCCTGTAGTATTTCTAGGAATGACAAGTGCTTAAGAATTCAAACTCTTCAATAGACTGTTATGGTGTGCTACTGGATCGTTTCTCAGCTGAGTCTCTCAGTCAGACCTGTGTTCTCTGCGCGTTTTGTGAGTTGAGGATGTTGTTCACCGCGTGTGAATGACTTTGATCCGAAGTAGGAAGTCCAATCCGGGTTCCCTGTGCGAGCAGAAACTAGTGGAAGGGTTGTAAAAGCTGCAGTTGGGAGTCACTACCCGCAAATTTGCTGAGTGTACTTGCGAGAGACTTTCCCCCTAAAATCTTAAATAGAGGTCTTAACCGACCTCTGAGTTGTGTTTCTATAGTTTCAGGTGTGTGTGTGTGTGTGTGTTGAGTGAACTACGCTGCACTGTGCGACCTCCGAGTGAGCTTCAAGTGGACACTTGCAATATTTCTGGGAGTGATAGTCGCCTAAGAATTCAAACTCTTCAATAGTCTGTTAAATGTGACACTTTGTACTCTGTGTGTTGCCTCTGTCCCTATGGGTTTGACCTTTTTACCACTATATTGCAGTTTTAGCCTTTGGTGGGTTATTATAGGCTAAAACAGCAGTATAGTGGCAAAAAGGTCAAACCCACAATGACAGAAGCAACACACAAAGTACTAAATGTCACACTTTAATAGACTATTGAGGAGTTTGAATTCTCAGGCTACTGTCACTCCTAGAAATACTGCAAGTGCTCAACTGTAGTAACCCATCAAAGGCTAAAACTGCAGTATAGGAGCAAAAGGTCGAACCCACAGGGACAGAGGTAACACACTGAGTACTAAATGTTTTAACGGACAATTGAGAAGTTTGAATTCTCAAGCTACTGTCACTCCTAGAAATACTACATGTGCTCAACTCGGAGGTCACTCGGAGGACGCACAGTGCAGCGTAGTTCACCCCAATACACACCTGAAACTATAAAAGCACAACTCAGAGGTTGGTTAGGACCTCTACTTAAGATTCAGGAGGAAAGTTTCCCAAGAGTACACTAAGAGGATCTGCAGGTAGTGATCCCAACTCCAAATTTACAACCCTTACACTAGTTACTGCTTGTGCAGGGCAACCGGGTTGAACTTCCTACTTCGGATGCGATACCTTCGTCAAACCGAAGTCACTCTCACGCGTTGAACAACACACTCAACTCAGAAAACGCGCAAAGACTACAGGATTTCGAACTGAGAAACTCAATGGAGAAAAGTTCCAATGTCACAACTTAACAGTCTATTGACGAGTTTGAATTCTCAGGCACTAGTCATTCCCAAAAATACTACGGAGGCTACCCCCAAAGGCACCTCAAGCAACATAACACACACAACCTGAATTTACAACCAAGGCTTACTCCAAAGTAACAAAACTTCACTTTGGCATTCAGGGGTAAAAATCTTGAAGGAGTACAAACAAGGAAAATCGTCCGAAGATGTAAGTCCGAATTTCAGATCCTGACTAGACTATTGGCTAGCTCAGAACATTCAGCCGAAGGCCTTCAGCTGTAGGCTGCGGTAACTTTGACAATTCTACAACTTCTCTTATGCGGTGACAGAAACGAAATACACAAAAGCGCAGAGGAAACGACTTCCTGAACTGAACTTCCGAAACTGGAAGATTCCCAAGGCCAACGCCTTGAACTACTATATACAATCAAAAATCCTAACTAGCTAACTCTCTACTCTACGCTACGCTTCACCTCCTATGCCTCCTGTGCGAAGCCCAACTGCGCAGTAATTCCCTACCCGACCAGTCTTCTGCTCTACTGCCCAATTCCAGCCGCCGCAACATCGCGGTCACTTCCGGTTCGAGGTTTGCAATGGCGTCTTGCGACCTCGAAAGAAAGGAATCCAACTGCTTCGCTACGCACCGCCGACTCTAATTGTCACCCAACATCAAGGCCGCCGCACGAATCTCCAACTTGCGCATGATCACTCTCTCCCGTGCCGCAATCTCCCAGCAAGTATAACCTCTAAGACACCGGTTAACTTGCGCTACTAACTCCTCCTACGTGCGATCTGTCGCGCGCCCATTGTTGCCTTCAAATTCCACCAACTGCAGCTCCGCCTCCGCACGCTGCAATCTCAATTTGTCGCACTGCGATTGCAGACGATGCAGTACCTCCTCGTCCGCCCTCCGTGCGAGCTCACTCTACTCCAGCAACCGTGTCAGCCGCACAAGCTCCTCTGCCAGGATGCAATTTTGAGCTCGTTCTAAATGGAGCTCCGCCTCGATCTTCGCGCGCTGCACCCCAAATCCGCGATGGACCTCGTCCGCTGCGTCATAGCGCAGCTGAAGTGCTGTCTTGTGCAGCCTCCACGAGAGGGTAACATGTCCTCGCATGACATTGTTCTTCTCCTCCAGCTCCCGGTACTTCTGATCTAGGGCGATCAGCTTGGGATTCGTTGCTACCTTAATCCGCGTCCGATTCCTAACCAATTCAACGTATGATCCCCGATGGCGGGGATCCGCATACCTCGCTGCCTTGCAATCCTGGTTTCGGAGTAGCGGTACCAGCTGCTCGTAGAGCACTCCCGTTGGTGTGCCTTGAAGCGACTCCACTTCCTCCTCCTCAAATCTTGTGTCATCCTGTGGTAACCCACTTTTTGTTTTTGTGCGGAATTTAAAACATTTTTGGAAAACAGTACCGCAGCAGCCGTGTAAATGGTAATCGGTACATTTAAATAGAGTGAAGATGGATAATCGCGGGTCTCGTATGATCTCGTAGTATCCAGGAGTTGGGCACAATGTCCGAAGCAGGCGCCCCGACCTGAACAATCATTTCTGAAGGAGATCCCCTTCGGCACAAGGCGCATAATCTGCCTTCGGCGATACGCCTTTGGCGAGACGGACATGTGCGCCTTCGGTGGTACAGTCTGCCATCGGCGGGACGGACATGTGCGCCTTCGGCGGGAAAGAACTCCGGCGGCAAGAGCGCCTTCGGAGGGACAAGAGGGATCAACAGACAAGACAAAATCCGTTGACCACGGTCAACGCCTTCGGCACAGCCGCCTTCGGCGATGCAACCACGGCGACGGACGTCTTCACGAAGTTCGCCTTCGGCGCTGGGAGTCAACGCCTTCGGCGGTAGAGACGCCTTCGGCGTTGCGGGTCAACGCGTTCGGCGGTGCGGGATGGATACAAGTTGCGAGTTGGCTAGAGGCGAAAGCCTTTGCCGCCGCGCATTCGGCGCTGTGCGAACATGGCCGTGGCGAAGTACGATGGCGGAAATCAAATTGAATTTTCGAGCGTGTGAGTCCGCGCGACGGCGGAGCGTGAAGCCGCGCGTGTGAGAGGAGGGCCGTTACGCCTCCAAGCCGGCACAGCCATCAAGTGAGTCGACACTCACGACCAAGTGTTGACAATAACATCCTGTGAGCCAAGGGCAGATCACTCATTCTTGAATCTGCGATTTCAATTGCTTGTGAGAGCTGTGCGCGCACACATTCTGGCAGAGCGAAATTCGAGAAGGCGACGCGCAGAAACTCGCAAGTTGACAGAGAGAGAATTGAGTGCGCGACCGCTGGCAGTGACGGAGATTAGCGTTTGCAGAGGAATTGCAGCCGCGGGCAAGAAGCTTGGGCATAGCGAAGGGGAGTTTACGAAATCCAATCTCAAGAACGCAATGTTGAAGCCCAGTCAGCTGCGGATGATTCCGCTGAAGATCCCGCAGATTGGGTTGCGCGCTTTCCAGGACCGGCTGTTTGCGATGAAGCTCAATTTCCTCCTGTGGGGATGGAATTACGTGTGCCAGGACATGGTGCGCGAATGGCAAAGGGAGTGACATCAACCTACGCGCGGGTTTCGACCGCACGTAGAGCATTGGACCGTCCAAGATTGGGGACAAGTATTGGGAAGATGTGCAAGCGAGGACGGGTACCTCATATTTGATAGTGAGAGCATCAAGGTGACGAAGGAGGAAGAGATTTCCTTCGCGACCTTGTTCAAGAGTGAAAAGTCCAGCAAGAACGGGTATAGGACCCGGGACTACAAGGATCGCTACCACAGAAATGTCGCTGTAGCACTTCTCCAACTCTTGCAGCCGCACAGGACTACATACATCACTTCTTGACAAGTGTCTTTCGTGGAGCTGGCGTTGGCCGGAGCTCCAATTCATTGGTCGCGTATCTTGTGGAAGATAACGCGACAGCATGCGTTTGAGGAGAAGGGGGGATCGATCAATCATCTCTCCCCCTTCTTGATCAACTTTTATCAGTCGATGGGTTGCTTAACCGCGACCGAACGTGTTCAGTATCCGCTGCTGTCACAGAGCAATCCCGGGAGGTATGTGAGGGATGTTGAGGTCGACACCGACGCGGAAGAGACTCCGGCCTCCACGCCACCAGCCCAACAGGGTGCGGGGAGGGAAACATTCGCAACACGAGTGCCGCAGAAGCGGAGATGGAAGGGAGAACCAAAGAAGGGTCAACATCGAGACTCGGCTGTTCTCAAACGGAAGCGGCCACTGGAGGAGATTTGCAGTCGGCCGAAGCAGAAAGCACGCAGGCTCGCATTGCCTGCAAGTAGCGCGGAGACAATGCGTGCCGCCGGAGCGAAGGAGACGCCATCCTCCGAGGAGAACACGCGGACGGCAGAGGGGTCAGCGGACCTCCCTACGCCAAAGGCACGAACGCCTTCGGCGGAAGCTAGACGGCCTTCGGGTCAAGAGAGAAGACACGCGGCACGGATGAGTGTGCCGGCAGCGGATAGGAGAGCCGCTCGAGCACCGTACGCGGATTCGCCTTTGGGGCTGGGGCCTTTGGCTCGAGCGCCTTCGGCGCAGTCGCCTTCACTGCAGCGGAGGAAGGGAAAGGAGCCGGCGGAAGATCCGCCTTCGGCTCAAGGACCTTCGGGGCAAGGTACTTCGGCGATAAGACCGCCGGAAAGTGCGCCTTCGGCGCAAGGGCCTTCGGGCCGAGAAGTTGCAAGTAGGGAGCCAGCGGGGAACGCGCCTTCGGCGGTAAGTCCGCCGGAAGGTGCGCCTTTGGTGCAAGGGCCTTCGGGCCAAGGGACATCAGGCGAGCCGCCTTCGGCTCAACCGCCTTCGGCAATGGCACCTTCGGAGCAGGATCTATCGAAGGAGCAGGATCTAACGGAGGAGCGGGATGATAGTCGGAAGGAGGAAACACGTGTGCGCGATGCACAATTGCAATCCGCGCAAACACCTTCCACACGAACGCCTTCGGCGATGCGGAGTTAGTAGAAGCTGGACGGGCGAGCAGTGCGAGTTTGGCACAACCCAACTCTCTCACTGCCTTAGACATTCTTGCCGGAAGCAGCGAGGCAGCAACGGCAAAAGTGGTGGCAGACGACGTAGACACTACGAAGCCACACTCACGACAGTCGCCGGAGAATTCAGTGGCGACCGAAATCCTGGGAGTCGGAGGATGACGAGGGAGGAGAGACGGAGACGGAAACGGGATCGGGATCGAGCGAGGAGGAGAAACAATCGGTGGCAGGCACGCCGACGGCGGCATTCTGCGAGCAGGTGGTACCTGTGTTGAGGTACCTTGATCGTAAGGTGCCGAAGTATGCAGACCCCCACCAGCCTGGGTCCTACGTCGAGTTAGTGCGTAGGCGGACCCGCACTAAAGTCCACACCAGCAAGTTGTTGGCCCGTCTGGATGGGGACTTTAAAGATCTGCGGAAGAAGCATGAGTGTCTGTTGGGCCACATTAAACTTACGCAGAAGATGCACCAAGTCGTCGACAGGTTGAAAGATGAGAAACTTGAAGAGGCGACGAAGGAGTTCGCCAAGGAGAAGGCGAAGCTCGTAGATGAGCTGGATTCTGAGCAGACTCAGAATCGAATTTTGTCAGAGGAGCTCGTGCGGCAGACACGGTTGTTGGAGCAATGTCAGCTCGCACGTCAGGCGGATGAAGAGTTAATCCGCAAATTGCAATCCGAGTGCGGGGAATTGAGAGCGCAGCGTGCGGAGGCCGAATTGCAGTTAGTTGTAGTTGAAGACGATCGCCGGCGGGAGGCAGATCGCACGAAGGAAGAGTTGGCGAGGCGAGTCAACCACTCTCTCAGAGGTTATACCCACTGGGAAGTGGCGGCGAAGGAGAAACTCACACTTCGCGAGTTAGAGCTTCGTGCGGCGGGTTTGGTGTCAGGTGACAGTAAGAGCCGACGGCGAGTGGCGAAGAAGTTAGATTCGTTTCTGTCAAGGTCGCGGGATGCCATGGCCACCCTCAAGAACAGAGGATTCTGCGGTGTTGTGGCGGCTGGGACTGCGCAGTCGAGCTGAAGACTGGTCGGGTAGGGAGTTAGTGCGCGGCAGTCCGTCGCGCAGAAGGCGAAGCACGGATTCTGCAGAGTGTAGCGTACCGTGGTTCCGTGCAAGCGCGTAGTACAGTGTAGTGTAGTGTAGTGTTAGTTAGGACTTAGAGGGTATAAAGTAGTTCAAGGCGTCTTGCCTTGGGATTCTTCTAGTTTCGGAAGTGCAGATCAGGAACTCATTTTCTCTGCGTGTTTGTGTCCTTAGTTTTGTCACCACGCAAGAGGAGCTACAACTTGGCGATCCGCATTTTGTAGCTGAAGGCCTTCGGCCGAATGTTCAGAGCTAGTACACTGGTTAGAGACTTGAGTAGTTCAAAGCTACACCTGCGGGTGATTGCCGATGCTAAGAGCTAGTTACTAGTTAGATACTTGAACAGTTTCCCCTTTACACTTTCGAGTGATTGTTCTTGATTGTACTCCTTCGGGATTTTTCCCTGAATGCCAAAGTGAAGTTTTGTTACTTCAAGTAAGCCTTGGTTGTAATTTAGGTTACGCTGCAGCAGGTGCCTTCAGGGCAACCCCTGTAGTATTTCTGGGAATGACAAGTGCCTAAGAATTCAAACTCTTCAATAGACTGTTATGGTGTGCTACTGGATCGTTTCTCAGTTGAGTCTCTCAGTTCAAACTTGTGTTCTCTGCGCGTTTTGTGAGTTGAGTGTGTTGTTCACCGCGTGTGAGTGTGTAATAACCCACCAAAGGCTAAAACTGCAGTATGGTGGTAAAAAGGTCGAATCCACAGAGACAGAGGCAACACACAGAGTACAAAGTGTCACGTTAAACAGACTTTTGGAGAGTTTGAATTCTCATGCGACTGTCACTCCCAGAAATACTGCAAGTGCTCAACTCGGAGGCCACTTGGAGGATGGTCAACTCGGAGGTCACTCGGAGGATGCTCAACTCGGAGGTCACTCGGAGGATGCACAGTGCAGCGTAAGTCACTCAACACACACACCTGAAACTGGAAAAGCACAACTCGGAAGTCGGTCAGGACCTCCGCTTAGGATTTCAGGGGGAAAAGTCTCTCAAGAGTACATTCAGAGGCTCTGCAGGTAGTGACTCCCACTCCGGCTTTTACAACCCTCCCGCTAGTTTCTGCTAGCGTAGGAAACCCGGATTGGACTTCCCACTTCGGAACGAAGTCACTCATACGCGGTGGACGTCACCCTCGACTCACACCAAGCGCAGAGAGTACAGGCCCGACTGAGAAACTCAACTTAGGCACAATCCAATAACACACACACCATAACAGTCTATTGAAGAGTTTGAATTCTTAGGCACTTGTCATTCCCAGAATTACTACAGAGGTGTGCCTTGAGGGGATCTTCTGCAGCGTAACCTGAATTTATAACCAAGGTTTACACGAAGTAGCAAAACTTCACTTTGGCTTTCAGGGGAAACGTCCCGTAGGAGTACAATCAGGATAAATCACTCGAAGGTGTAAGGGGGAACTGCTCAAGTATCTAACTCGCAACCGGCTCTGAGCATCGGCAATCACCCGCAGGTGTAGATCCGCATTACTCAAGTCTCTAACCGGTATACTAGCTCTGAACATTCAGCCGAAGGCCTTCAGCTGCAAAATGCGGTACCTTCGTCAAGCTGTAGCTCCTCTACGTGGTGCCAGAACTAAACACACAAACACGTCGAGAAAGTGAGTTCCTGATCTACACTTCCAAAACTGGGAGATTCCCAAGGCAAAACGCCTTGAACTACTTTATACCCTCTAAGGTCCTAACTAACACTACGCTACCCGCTAGGGTGCGAGCCGCAACAGATCCTACACCTGAGGAGTCGGCGGCTGCCTTCCCCTCTAACTTACAACCTAAATCTAAATCTAACCCTAACCCTAAATCTGAATCCTAAACCTACTGTACAGAACCGCCAGCGTCTTTACATCCAAGATCTGAGGCTAAATATTTGCAGGCATGCGTGGCCAACTGAGATCAACGGACCCATCAAATTTCAGATCCATCCGACCGTCCATCGCAAAGATATGGACTCCGCAAGATCTCTAAACCGCATCCGGTTCGCCGACCCCGAGTTTGCCGACTCCGAGTTTGCCGCCTTGAAGTTTGCCGACCTCAAGTTCGCCGACCTCGAGTTCGCCGACCCCGAGTTTGCCGACTCCGAGTTTGCCGCCTTGAAGTTCGCCGACCTCAAGTTCGCCGACTCCGAGTTCTCCGACCTCGAGTTCGCCGAAGGCGTTGACCGCCGAAGACGCACTTCCGCACCTTTGCCTATTTGTAACAGTCACTCCCGACACCCATAACTCACAGATCCTTGATCTGTTTCAAGAGTTCTTGGGCTCGTTAGAAACGAGCGCGTCGAGTTCTTTCTAACAAGACCCTAACTGAGTCAAACCATTACGAGTTGAAAGAGTTATGCCGGTTTTATCCTTCGCCAAAGGCACACTGTCGAAGGCTTGTTATCTGTTATCGCCGAAGGCGCCCGCACGATGTTTCGCCGACTCCGAGTTCGCCGACTCCGAGTTCGCCGACCTTGAGTTCGCCGACCCCGAGTTCGCCGACCCCGAGTTCGCCGACTCCGAGTTTGCCGACTTGAAGTTCGCCGACCTCGAGTTCGCCGACCTCAAGTTTGCCAACTCCGAGTTCTCCGACCTCGAGTTCGCCGACCCCGAGTTCGCCGACTCCGAGTTTGCCGACTTGAAGTTGACCCGAAGACGTCCGTCGCCGAAGGCGAACATCTAGAGCCGAAGGCGGATATTCCGCCAACGACGATCTGGTTAGGGTCTTGTTGGAAAGAGCTCAATGCGCTTGTTCTAACAAGCCCAAGAACTCCTGAAACGGATAAGGGATCACTAAGTTATGAGTGTCGGAAGTTACTGATATGTAGCGCCTTCGGCAACGGACGATACGCCTTCGGCTCAAGCGCCTTTGGGACAACGCCTTCGGCGGTGTACTCCTTCGCCTGAGCGCCTTTGGCGATAGCGCATTGATATTAGGTCAACATCTTCGGGGCAAGCGACTTCGGCCATACGCCTTCAGCGGTACGTCCTCGATAGACACGTGCGCCTTCAGCAGAACAGGACACTTGCAGCGAGAGCGCCTTCGGTGGGACAAGACAGAACAACGGAAAGGACAAGACGCATTGACTTTGGTCAACGCCTTCAGCGATGCACCTACGTTGACGGACACCTTCAAAAGTACGCCTTTGGCGCTGCGGGAAAGTGCCTTCGGCGGAAGACGTACGCCTTCAGCCGTGCGCCTTCGACGATGCGGAAAGGAAAAATCGGGAATCGGCCAGAGGCGAAGTTCTTCGCCGCCACGCCTTCGGCGCTGCACGAGCAGGGCTAAGTCGATGGACGACTGCGGAAAATTCAATTCCGTTCAAATTCAATTCTCGTGCGTGTGAGTCCGCGCAACGGCGGGGCGTGAAGCCGAGCGTGCGAAGGAGGCCGTTACGCCTCCAAGCCGGCGCGGCAATCAAGTGGGTCGATACCCACGCCCAAGTGTCAAACGGTGAAATCTTGTTTGCCAAAGGCGGACGTCTCATTATTGGAATTGCAAATTTGATTTCTCTCGAGCAACGAGTGCGTAGCAAGAAATTGGCGGAGAGAAATCAGAGAGAATTGCGACTCGCGGGGAATTGCAGGATAGCACGCAGCAGCTGAGTGCGCGGCCGAGGAACTTGCTAGTGAGAGGAGGAGCTCACGGAGAGATTGAGTCCGCGTGCAAGAAGCTTGAAGACCGCAGAGGAAAGGTTGCAGACTTCTGACGCGCGCGAGTGAATTCAAGAACGCGATGTCAAAGGTTACACAGCTGCGGATGATTCCGCTGAAGCTACCGCAAATTGGGTTGCGCGCATTTCAGCAACAGCTGACTGCAGTAAAACTCAATTTCCTCCTGTGGGGATGGAATTGGGTGTGCCAGGATATGGTTCGCGAGTGGCTGAAGGGCAAGGATCAACCTACGCGCGGATATCGACCGCACCCGGAGCGATGGAAAGTCTACGATTGGGAGCAGGTGCTGGGAAGATGCGCGGAAGAAGAAGGCCATCTTCTGTTCGAGAGCAAGAGTATCAAGGTTACGAAGGGGGAAAAGATTTCCTTCGGGACCCTATTCAAGAGCAGCAAGTCCAGCAAGAACGGGTACAAAACCCGAGATTACAAGGATCGCTTCCGTAGGAATGTCGCAATAACACTCATTCAACTTTTGCAGCCGCACAAGACCACCTACATGACTTCTTGATAGGTGGCGTTCGTGGAGCTGGCGTTGGCCGGAGCTCCGATTCATTGGGCTCGCATTCTGTGGAAGGCGACGAGACAACATGCGTTCGAGGAGAAGGGAGGATCAATCAATCACCTCTCCCCCTTCTTGATCAATTTCTATCGATCGATGGGATGTCTGACCGCGACAGAGCGAGTGCAATTCCCATTGCTGTCACGTAGCAATCCGGGACGGTATGTGAAGGACGTCAAAGTCGACACCAACGAAGACGAGACACCCGCCTGCACGCCACCAGCTCAACCGAGGGCAGAGTAAGAATCGCTCGCAGCACGAGTGCCGCGGAAGCGAAGGTGGGAAGGAGAAGCGGAGCAGAGCCAGCAACGCGAGGGTGCTACTCCCAATCAAAAGCGGCCACTAACAGAGCTCTGCAATCGGCCCAATCAGAAGGCACGCAGGCTCGTCTTGCTAGCAAGCAGCGCGGAGACGGGGCGTGATGTAGAGGGAAGAAACTCACCATTCTTGGGGGAGGATGTGAGTGCACGA
This sequence comes from Marchantia polymorpha subsp. ruderalis, assembly GCA_037833965.1. Taxonomy (NCBI): domain Eukaryota; kingdom Viridiplantae; phylum Streptophyta; class Marchantiopsida; order Marchantiales; family Marchantiaceae; genus Marchantia; species Marchantia polymorpha. Next base: position 2,852,365 of record AP031359.1, read on the forward strand.
ATTGCAGAGAGGTCAGCGGATCTCCCTACACCGAAGGCATGGACGCCTTTGGCGGAAGCGAGAAGGCCTTGGGGTCAAGGGAGACAACACGCGGCACCGACGAATGTGCCGGCGACGGACTAGTGCTTCGCTTCCGAGCAAGTACCATTCGATGACTCGACCTGGGGTCAGGAGCCTCGGGTGGGGCTGCGCAGTAGAGCCGAGGACTGGTCGGATAGGGAGTTAGTGCGCGGTAGTCCGTCGCGCAGGAGACATAGCAGATGACATGCAGTGTCGTGCAGCGTAGTGTAGTGTAGAGTGTTAGTTAGGACCTCAGAGGGTATAAAGTAGTTCAAGGCGTTTTGCCTTGGGATTCTTCCAGTTTCGAAAGTGCAGATTAGGAATTCATTTTCTCTGCGTGTTTGTGTCCTTAGTTCTGTCACCGCGCAAGAGGAGCTACAGCTTGACGAAGATACCGCATTTTGTAGCTGAAGGCCTTCGGCCGAATGTTCAGAGCTAGTGTACTGGTTAGATACTTGAGCAGTTTGGATCTACGCCTGCGGGTGATTGCTGAATGCTCAGAGCAAGTAACTGGTTAGATACTTGAGCAGTTTGTCCTTACACCTTCGGGTGATTGTTCCTGTTTGTACTCCTTCGGGATGTTTCCCCTGAATGCCAAAGTGAAGTTTTGTTACTTCGAGTAAGCCTTGGTTGTAATTCAGGTTACGCTACAGAAGGCGCCCTCGGGGCAAACCTTTGTAGTATTTCTGAGAATGACTAGTGCCTGAGAATTCAAACTCGTCAATAGATTGTTATGGTGTGCCACTGGATCTTTTCTCAGTTGAGTTTCTCAGTTCGGACCTGTATTCTCTGCGCGTTTTGTGAGTTGAGTGTGTTGTTCACCGCGTGTGAGTGACTTCGGTTTGACGAGGATACCGCATCCAAAGTAGGAAGGCCAATCCGGATGCCCTGCGCTAGCAGAAACAAGTGGAAGGGTTGTAAAAGCCGGAGTTAGGAGTCACTGCCTGCAGAGCCTCTAAATGTACTCGTGAGAAACTTTTCCCCGAAAATCTTGAGTGGAGGTCCTAACCGACCTCTGTGCTTTTCCAGTTTCAGGTGTTTGTTGGGGTGAACTACGCTGCACTATGCGTCCTCCGAGTGACCTCCGAGTTGAGCACTTGCACTATTTTTGGGAGTGACAGTCGCCTGAGAATTCAAACTCTACAATAGTCTGTAAAATGTGACACTTTGTACTCTGTGTGTTGCCTCTGTCCCTGTGGGTTTGATCTTTTTGCTGCTATACTGCAGTTTTAGCCTTTGGTGGGTTATTACATAAGAAGCCGACAACTTCTTTTTGGCGCCGCTGCTGGGGACAATGCGTCAGCACCGGAGTACGTGAGCAGCAATGCTCGGTGAATGTCGATAGGAGAAGGTGGGGGCAAACTAAGTGCGCGAGCCACCCGAAAACTCCGTCGAGATTCACAGAAAGCCGTGGAAGAAAAATGGCGTCAGAAGGAGAAAACTAAAACATCGGAAACATTACCCAAGTCCAGTTCGGCCAACGCCACTGACGAAGAAACAACCATTGCATCTAAACCAAACTTCGTGCTCACGTTAGAAATACCCTTCATCAAATCTCTCCTAAACTTAGATCAGACTGCCCAAAGGCCGTCGACAGACTACCCAATGGCGGACGGACTAGCCAACCCTCGCCCGATGTACTCTCAACCTTTTACGAAACATTCATATCCGAAGTACAAGGGGAGCGGGGATGATGACGATGCCGACTCGTATATCAAGCTTTTTGAATCCGTGTCGGTTACCAACCGCGAGACCAGCGATGATGATAGGCTGCGGATATTTCCCAGCCAGCTGCGCAAGAAGGCGCGCAGCTGGTACAACCACGAGAGTACCAACCCGAATGGTTTGCATACATGGGCTCAGCTGAAGGAGAAGTTCCTTAGACGATTCCGCGAGCTTGGCTACGACAGTCAGGTGTTAACCAAACTGCGTAACCTCCAACGAGAACGGAAGGAGAACCTTCGTGACTATATGGAGAGGTTCCAAGACCTTCTCAACAGAATTTTGAAGACGGGACTAGGATTCCCTTTCTCATTCCAGCAAGCGGTGGACTGGTACGTGACCGGGTTAACAAGGGAGATGGAAACATTTTGCAGACGAGGGAATTGCGACACCATCGAAGACGTCCTCGCATCGGAAGAAGCCTATGAGACCTCCACGCTCAACCGAAGAGGAAGAGAGCGAAGGGACTCGGTGGGACAAAAGACGAAAGGAGGACGAAGGAAGCGACGAGGAGCTACGCCTTCGTCGGAAGAACTGTCCTCGGCCGAAGGTAGTACTTCATCGGAAGAGGAGACATCCTCGTCGGAAGAAGACAGGAAGAAGAAAAAGCGTGGAGCGGCAAAGAAGAAGGGCCATAGAAGGGCTATCACGGACAAAGGTTCGGGAGAGATTGCATCCAAGGTCGAGACCTTGGTTAAGGATTTTGCGGACTTGAAAGTCCACGTGGTGGGCGGCCAAGACCGACGGAAGTCACCAGGGAGGTTGCGGGCAAACCTCTAGTGTACTACGTGCGGGCAAATGGGACATGCTAATACAGAATGCCTCATCACTCGGCCGTCTTATCCAGTGAATGCAGTTGAATGGGCACCTAAGTGGGAAAACCCACCGTATTATTCTGCCAGTACATATACCGCGGTATGCTCCAAGGGACATGGCAACTACGTTACCTCAGAGGCGCATGGTACCTCCGGGAACGTATAATCAACCGCCATCTCGGGCCTGCTACAATTGTGGAAAAGTGGGGCATTACTCTCCCCAATGCCCCCACCCAAAAAGACAGACAGGGTATGTTCCGACATGCAACAACTGTCAAAAATCTGGGCATAGAGCAGTAGAATGTGACCAACCCCTAGCGAGCCGACCGACCGTGCGCTTTGTGATGCCCCCTGCGAAGGAAGAAGTTCAGGTCAATCAAGTCGATCTGAGTTCAGACAAGAACGATGAGGAGGAAGAATGGCCAGAAGAAGAAGTTATGTGCGGCAGGGTGGAGACTTTCGTCCTCGAAGAGGTCAAAAGACAACGAGAGGGATACACGCAGGAACAATCGCAAGTGCGAAGGCCGGAAGTCGAGAGGAGAGGAGAAGGCTAGTAGCAAGGCAGACGCGAGGTCTGCAGGTACGTCTTCCGCGCGGACTGAGAAGAAGACCGACGAGGATGCAGTACAAGTCTAAGACGGGAGTACGTCTCGGACATTAAGGACGAAGTCACCAAACTTCTCAAAGAAGCATTCCGAATCGGACGCCGACGGAAGAACGAAAGACGTCGGGACCTTCTACCACTCCCTCGTTAGCAACCACGGAACAGCGTAGGACGGTGGCGGCTGCGCCAAAGGCGCTTCACCCGAAGTCTTCTAAGCCGAAGGCTCCTTCCTACTCTGCTCCTGCGCCGAAGGCGCTTGAGCCGAAGGCTTTTGACCCAAAATCGAGTCATCGAAAGGTACTTGCTCGGAAGCCAAGCACTTCTCCGTCGCTGGCACGCTGGCCGATGCCGCATGCCGTCTTCCTTGGCTTGAAAGCCTTTGTGCTTCCTTCGAAGGCATCCGTGCCTTTGGTGTAGGGAGGTCCGTTGTCCTCCCAAAGACTCCTACACTCGCATCCTCCCCCGAGGATGGCGAGTTTCTTCTCTCCGGTGTCCGGTCTCCGCACAACTCGCCGGCAGTATAAGCTTGCGTGCTTTTTGCTTCGGCCAACTGGAGGGCTCGTGGGTCGCTCGACTTCGGGTGGGAGCAGCGGTGTGGTAACCCACTTTTTGTATTTTTGCGGAATTTAAAACATTTTTGGAAAACTGTACCACGGCAGCAATGTAAATAGCCATCGGTACATTAAAATAGAGTGAAACTGGATGATCTCGTAGAATCTCGTAGAATCCAGGAGTTGGGCGCAATGTCTGGAACAGGCGCCGCCCTAAACGACGGGCTCTGAAGGAGTACCCCTTCGGCGCAAGGCGCATAATCCGCCTGCGGCGCTACGCCTTTGGCGCTAGAGGAATCCCTCAGAATCTATGCAATTCCTTGCAACTCAAACGCCTTGATTTGGTTAGGGTCTTGTTGAAAAGAGCTCAACGCGCTGGTTCTAACGAGCCCAAGAACGCTTGGAACGGATTAGGACTCAGGGAGTTGTGACGGTCGAAAGATACGAAGACCTGCGCCTACGCATAGACGAGGGAAGTTCGCCTACGCATAGGCGAAATAGGGTTTGACGACGGCGGAGAGACCGCCGAGAATGCCGCCTCCGCATAGGCGGGGAGGACTTGCACCTACGCATAGGCAAACGGAGATCGCCTACGCATAGGCGCTTCGACGTCGGCGGGAAGTCCTCCTTCGGGGTTGGAACTTGTACGGCGCCTTCGGTGCCAGCGCATCACGGTTGGATGAGGACCCAACGGAGTAGCAAAATCCGTACGGACCGTACGGACTGTACGGACGGAACGGACGAGTGCGCCTTCGGCTGGTCGGGATTTCGGAGACAAGAGCACCGACGGAGAGGCGAGAGAGAGATGGACAGACTGGACGGAGTCCGTTGACCGCGGTCAACACCTTCGGCACAGCCGCCTTCGGCGCTGTGCCTACGGCGAGGGACCTGCGCGGACGAGCGTCTTGTGTGCGGACGGATTTCGCCTACGCATAGGCGAACGCCTACGCACAGGCGGATGAAGTTCGACGCCGGCGGAAGCTCCGTCGGGGATTTCGCCTACACAGAAGGGAGTTCGGCTTTTGTCCTATGCGCGGACAAACGCCTTCGGTGGAGCGGGACTAGCCAAGTTGAAGTACGGAGAAATGCAGCGCGTCGGCAAGAAATCCGCCTTGGGCGCTGCGCGACCATGGCCGCGGCGTGGTACGCTGGCATAGTTCAAATTGCCAATTCGAGCGTGTGAGTGAAGGCGCGTCGGCGGAGCGTGAAGCCGCGCGTGAGAGAGAAGGCCATTATACCTCGGAGCCGGCGCAGTCATCAAGTGATTCGGCTTTCACGACCGAAAGCCGACCATGACCCCCTGTGAGCGGACAGAGGACACCCCATTCTTGAATTTGCGATTTCAATTTCTTGTGCGAGCTGCGCGCGTCCACCTTCTAGCTGAGAGACGTTCTAGACACCACCGCGCGGAGAGTTACCCGGTGGCAGGGAGAGAATTGAGTGCGCGCCATTTGGAATTGAGAGAGATTAGAGTTTGTAGAGGAAACAGAACCGCGAGCAAGAGGCTCGGGCATAGCAGAGAGAGAGGTGCGCAAACCAATTTCAAGAGCGCGATGTCGACATCGGTGAAGCTGCGGATGGTGCCACTCAAGCTCCCGCAGAATGGATTGCGTGCTTTTGAGGACCGGCTGATTGCAAGGAAACTCAAATTCTTGCTGTGGGGATGGAATTACGTGTGCGCAGATATGGTGCGCGAATGGCTGGACGAGGAACGACAACCTACGCGCGGATTCCGTCCGCACGTAGATCGATGGACTGTCCGCGATTGGGGACACGCATTGGGAAGGTGCGCATGTGAGGAAGGGTACCTCCTGTTCGACAGTGAGAGCGTCAAAGTATCAAAGGCGGACGAAGTCTCCTTTGTGGAATTGTTCAAGCGGGAGAGGTCTTCCAAGAACGGGTATAGGACCCGGAACTACAAAGATCATTTCCGCAGGACCGTAGCGATGGCGCTGCTGCAACTGTTGCAGCCGCACCGCACTACGTACATCACGTTGTGGCAGGTGTCCTTCGTGGAGCTCACATTGGCTGGAGCTCCAGTTCACTGATCGCGTATCCTGCATAGGGTGATGCGACAGCATGCGTTTGAGGAGCGGGGAGGAACGCTCAATCACCTCTCCCCCTTCTTGATAAACTTTTATCGGTCGATGAACTGTTTAACCGCGGCCGAGCGTGCTCGATTTCCGCCATTTTCAGTCGATCATCCCGGGAGGTATGTGCGGGATAAAGAAGTAGACACCGACGCGGAGGATTCACCGACTTCCACTCCATCAGGTCAACAGGATGCGGGGAGAGACACACCCGCAGCGCGAGTGCCGCGGAAGCGAAGATGGAGAGAGGAACCGGAGAAAGAGCAACATCAAGAATCAGCTGCTCTCACCCGGAAGCGGCCACTGCACGAGATCTGCAGCCGGCCGAAGCAGAAGGCGCGCATGCTTTTGTTACCGGCCAGCAGCGCGGAAACGGCGACGATCGCCACAGAGAAGGGAAGTCCATCCCCGGAGAAGGATGGGACTACGCGGACGGCCGAGGGGTCAGTAGACCACCCTACGCCTTCGGCGGAGGAGAGACGACCTTCGGGTCAGGAGCTACCACGTGCGGCGCGGATGAGTGTGCCGCCTACGCATAGGCGACTACCTGTGGATAGGCGACCCCTTGCGGACGTAGACTTGTGCCTACGCATAGGCAGAGAAAGTTCGCCTACGCATAGGCGGGTGCCTACGCATAGGCAGGACTCACCCCCGGTGCAACGCAGGGAGGGGAAGGAGCCGGCGGAAGATCCGCCTTCGGTTCAAGGGCCTTCGGGGCAAGGCCCTCCGGCGGTGAGATCGCCGGGATATGTGCCTTCGGCGCCAGGGCCTTCGGGCCACCGAGCTACAAACAGAGAGCCGGTAGGAGCCGCGCCTTCGGCAGAAAATCCGCCGGAAGGTGCGCCTTCGGCGGAAGGGCCTTCGGGCCAAGGGACATTGGGCGGCCTGTCTTCGGCGGTCGACGCCTTCGGCGCTGCGCCCTCGGCGGAAGAAGCGCCGGGAATTGCGCCTACGCGTAGGCCGGACGCATCCCTGGCGCAGGACCTAAGGGTGGAGCAGGACCGATCGGTGGAGCGGATTGACTGTCCGCGGGGTGAAATTCGTGCGCGCGATGCACAATTACACTCCGCGCACGTACATTCCGCACGATCGCCTTCGGCGGTAGATGCCGGCGGCGAAGAGGTTACAGTCGCGGCGGAACAGGGACAGGCGGACGATGGGAATTTGGCACGGCCAAATTCACCCATCGCCTTGGACATTTTAGCAGGGAGCAGCGAGGCTGCAGGAGCGCCAGCGGCGGCAGAGCACACAGACATCTCGCAGCCCCGCACAGGCCAGTCGCCGACGCATTCAATGGCGACCGAAATCCTCAATTCGGAGGATGATGAAGAAGGAGGATCCACGGACTCAGTGTCGGGATCAGGATCCACCGAGGAGGAGGAGGAGGAAATGGTAGGCGCGCCGACGGCGGCGCTCTGTGAGCAGGTAGTACCTCTGCTGAGGTACCTGGATCGTAAGATGGAGAAGTACGCAGACCCTCGCTAGCCTGGGTCCTACGTCGAGTTAGTGCGTAGGCGAACTCGCACTAAAGTCCACACCAGCAAGTTGCTGGCCCGTGTGGACCAGAAACTTAAGGATCTGCGGGAGAAGCATGAGTGCTTGTGGGGTCAGTACAACCTCAATAAGAAGTTGTACAAACACTTCGACAAGGTGAAGGACGAGAAGCTGGAAGAGTCCGCCAAGGAGAAGGCGAAGCTTACAGAGGAGCTGGATTTTGAGCAGGCTTAGAATCAAATGTTGTTAGGGGAGCTCGTGCGACAGACACGGTTGTTAGAGCAGTGTTAGCTTGCACGGCAGGCGGATGAGGAATTAATCCGCAGACTGCAGTCCGAGTGCGGGGAATTGAGAGCACAGCGTGCCGAGGCCGAATTACAGTTGGTTGTAGTTGAAGACGATCGCCGGCGGGCGGCAGATCGCACAAAGGAAGAGATGGCGAGGCGAGTCACCCACTGGGAAGTGGCGGCGCAGGAGAAACTCACACTGCGTGAGTTAGAGCTTCGTGTAGCCGGGTTGTTGACAGGTGACAGTCGGAGTCGGCGGCGACTGGCGAAGAAGTTAGACTCTTTTTTGTCGAAGTCACGGGACACCATGGCCACCCTTGAGACGGAGGTTTCCGCGGTGTTGCGGCGTTTGGGACTGCGCAGTTGAGCTGAGGACTGGCAGGGTAGGGAGTTAGTGCGCGACAGTCCGTCGCGCAGGAGGCGAAGCACAGGTTCTGCAGAGTGTAGTGTAGCCTGGTTCCGTGCAGGCGCGTAGCATAGTGCAGTGTAGTGTTAGTTAGGACTTAGAAGGTATAAAGTAGTTCAAGGCGTCTTGCCTTGGGATTTTTCCAGTTTCGGAAGTACGGATCAGGAACTCATTTTCTCTGCGTGTTTGTGTCCTTAGTTCTGTCACCACGCAGGAAGAGCTACACCTTGGCCGTCCGCATTGTGTAGCTGAAGGCCTTCGGCCGAATGTTCAGAGCTAGTACATTGGTTAGAGACTTCAGTAGTTCGGATCTACACCTGCGGGTGATTGCCGATGCTCAGAGCCATTGACGAGTTAGATACTTGAACAGTTTTCCCCTTACCCTTTTGAGTGACTGTTCCTGATTGTACTCCTTCGGAATTTTTCCCCTGAAATCCTGACACACTCGTATCTTACCCGTCAACTTCTTTGGTACGATAACAATCGGCGATACCCATTCACTGCTGAGCACTGGGTAAATAATACCGGCGCTCAGGTACTTATCTATCTCCTCCTTAACTAGCAAGGAGTATTTTGGGTTGAGGCGGTATTGGCGCTGACGTATGGGTACTGCTTCATCCAGTAAATCAATACGGTGTTCCCCATACCGTGCAGGTATCCCCTTCATGTCTTCGATCTTCCAGGCAAAGACATCGACGTAATGGCTAAGAAATGTCTGTACCTCCCTTAGCTCGTCTCCTTTCACCGTGCTTGATACCTTCAAGCACTTGTCGTGATTGAGTTGTACTTTGTGACAGTCACTAGGGTCGACAATGCCCTCGGTGTGACTCGTCTCACTTCTTCCCAGTCCTACCGTTAATTGCTATTCGTCCTCCGGCTGAATAGCGTCCGGCTCTTCTTCCACAGAACAACAGGCAACGAATCCCACGAAATAATCGGATTCAGTGTCACTGGAATCTGATCGTGCGGCCGAGTCATTGTCTACCCCCGATGTGTAACCCGCACTTGTCGATAAGGTCTCTCCTTCATGTCGAACCTTATTCCAGGGCACCGTGATGGTCTTGGTCGGCTCCGTAGGATGGGGAAACTTAAGGCGATGCCTACGCCAGTCACATCGTACTTGTGCGCCATACAGCCACGGTCGCCCGAGCAGGATGTCATAGCCTTGCTTCAGCATCGGTTGAAGAATGATATAAGTCAACCGAAAGTCTGCACCACCGATGATTGTCTTGACATTGCGTAGCATACCTACCGGCATTCTCCGCGTCTGATCCGCTAACCTCAACACACGCCTCAAGGGTTCGTATTTACTGAACCCCAAGGCTCTTGCAGTGTCCTCCGTCATTATGTTGACTCCTGATCCAGAGTCTACTGGTACCTTGCGTACACAACACCCTTCTATTTCTACATCAATCTCTGGTGGCCCTTGGTCTTCGCTGGCCACTTGGTACACCTGAGGGACTTTGGATGTGCGCGGCTTCCGCGGACGTCGTAACGAAAGCATCAACATCCTCCGATACGTCTTGTTGTCCTCAAGAAGCTGGTTGAACGTGATGTTCACTTGCCGATTCCCGAGATCTTCGACTAAGTCATAGTGGACGCGTCGGGTCGGAGACGACGCCCTGCGAGGTTCCAAAGTTGCTGCCATCTTCACACCAAAGGAGGGTGACAAGTCTTCCCGCTGTGGTCCTTTTTGGTTGCGGGTCGCTTCCTTCAACAAGTTCGTTACCTCCTCTCTGATATCCGGGGCATAGTCACGTTTCAGCAAGCGTACTGGCTCATCTTCGACCGATGTATGTGTGCGCACTGCTGGTGTTTCTCGCGTAACCGAAGGCTTTCGTGCAGGTCGCAAGTCGGACTTGCTGGATGCCTTCTCTTTCCCTTTTCCCGTCCGGTCGTCGGTTCTCCGTTCGTGCTTGCGAGTGTCGCGCTCTTGTTCCTTCGATTTCTTGGAACTACGAGTTTCGACTCGGGCGCACATAACTTCTTCCGCCGGCCATTCTTCGTCTTCGTCATTTCTGTCCGAACCTACTTCGACCTGGTTAACTTGGACGTCCTCCTTGGCAGGGGTGGTCACAAATCGTACCGTTGGCCGAGGAACTGGTGGCTAATCACACTCTGACGCAGTATGCCCGGACTTCTTGCAGTTACTACAAGTCGGGACATACCCGGTTTGCCTTTTGGGATGGGGGCACTGAGGTGAGAAGTGCCCAACTTCCCCACAATTATAACAAGCTTGCGGTGGCGGTGGGTCAAACGTCCCTGGAGGTGCCCTTCGCCTCACAGGTACCGTAGTGGCCCGATCTACCGGATGATACCGGGGGATATGCACTTGCGTAACTGCAGTAGGGGCGGGGACCGACTGGACGGCGTAGGCTGTCTCTTCGGTCGCCTTTCCATAGTACTGAGGGTTTTCCCCATAGTACGGTTGTGCCCACTCCACTGCGTTGACTGGATATGACGGACGGTTGATAAGACACTCGGTGTTCGCATGTCCCACCGCTCCGCACGTAGTGCACCACAAGTTCGCCCGCACGCTCCCGGGTGATTTTCGTCGATCCTGGCCGCCTACCACTTGAACTTTGAGGTCGGCGAAGTCCTTCACAAGGGTCTCCATCTTCGATGCTATGTCTCCCGACGCTCTGTCCATAGTCGCTCGTCGGGGGCCCTTCTTCTTCGCTGCCCCATGCTTCTTTCTCTTCTTCTCTTCCTCCGACGAGGAGGTTTCCTCTTCTTCGGATGAGGAACGGTTCTCGTCCGAGGAATGTTCTTCCGATGACGGAGTTGCACCTCTGCGTCGTCTTCGCCCTCCCTTCGGTTTTCGCTCCTTTGACTCCCGTCTCTCTCTCCCTCTTCGGTTGAGAGTGGAAGTTTCAAAGGCTTCGGCCAATGCAATCACGTCCTCAATAGTATCGCACTTACTGCGTCGGCAAAAAGTCTCCATCTCCCGAGTTAAGCCGGTCACATACCAATCCACAGCTTGCTGTACCGAGAAAGGGGACCCTGGTCCTGTTTTTGGTATTCTGTCAAGGAGGTCCAGAAATCTCTCGGTGTAGTCACGCAGACTCTCCTTCTTCTCTCGCCGCAGGTTACGCAACTTTGTCAATACCCGACTGTCGTAGCCGAGCTCGCGGAAGCGTCGCAGGAACTTCTCCTTCAGCTGAGCCCAGGTTGTCAACCCATTCGGATCGATGCTCTCGTGATTGTACCAACTTCGTGCCTTCTTCCGTAAAAGACTTGGAAAGATCCGTAGTCGGTCCTCGTCGTGGATCTCGCGATTAGCAATGGACACTGATTCAAACAACTTGATGTAGGAATCTGCATCGTCATCATCCCCACTCCCTTTATACTTTGGATAGGAATGCTTGGTAATCGGCTGAGGTAGCCGCGCATTGGCTTGTCCGTCCGCCATCGGTGTGTCCGTCGACGTTTCTCGGGCGGTCGGTTCTAAAAAACGAGGGGGGTCCGTGCAAGGAATATCTAGTAGAACTGTAAGCACCAGGTTTGGTTCCGAGTCACTGGGGGTAGTTTCCCCAAGGATGTCGGCCGAACTAGGCTTAGGTACTCTTTTTGGTGTTTTCTTGTTTTGACGCCGTGTCTCTTCCACGGCCTTCTCTGAATCTCGTCGGAACTTGCGGGCAGCTCTCGCACTTAGGTTGCTTCCACTAGCTCCAGTCGACATTCACCGAGCATGGCTGCTCGTAAAAACCCCGGTGTTGACGCAACTGTCCCCGGCAGCGGCGACAAAAAGAAGTTGTCGGCTTCTTATGTAAGAACCCACTAAAGGCTAAAACTGCAATATAGTGGTAGAAAGGTCGAACCCACAGGGACAAAGGAACACACAGGGTACAAAGTGTCACGTTTAACAAACTATTGAGGAGTTTGAATTCTCAGGCGACTGTCACTCCCAGAAATACTGCAAGTGTTCACTCGGAGCGCACTCGGAGGTTGCACAGTGCAGCGTAACACACACACACACCTGAAACTACAGAAACACAACCCAGAGATCCGTTAGGACCTCTACTCAAGATTTCAGGGGGAAGGTCTCTCAAGAGTACACTCAGCGAAGCTGCGGGTAGTGACTCCCAACTCCGGCTTTTACAACACTTCCACTAGCTTGTTGCTAGCGTAGGAAACCCGGTTTGAACTGCCTACTTCGGATCGAAGTCACTCATACGCGGTGAACAACACTCTCAACTCACAAAACGCGCAGAGAACACAGGTCCGCACTGAAGGACTCACTGAGAAACGTTCCAGTAACACAACAACAGTCTATTGAAGAGTTTGAATTCTCAGGCACTTGTCATTCCCAGAAATACTACAGGGGTTATCCCGAAGGCACCTGCTGCAGCGTAACCTGAATTTACAACCAAGGCTTACACGAAGTAACAAAACTTCACTTTGGCATTCAGGGGAAAAATCCCAAAGGAGTACAATCAGGAACAGACACTCGAAGGTGTAGGGGCGAAACTATTCAAGTAACTAACTAGTCACTGGCTTTGAGCATCAGCAATCACCCGCAGGTGTAGATCCGAACTACTCAAGTCTCTAACCAATGTACCAGCTCTGAACATTCGGCCGAAGGCCTTCAGCTACAAAATGCGGAACGCCAAGTGGTAGCTCCTCTTGCGTGGTGACAGAACTAAGGACACAAACACGCAGGGAAAATGAGTTCCTGATCTGCACTTCCGAAATTGGGAAAGAACCCAAGGCAAAACGCCTACTACTACTTTATACCTTCTAAGTCCTAACTAGCACTACACTGCACTACGATACACGCCTGCACCACGCTACACTACACTCCGTAGAATCTGTGCTACGTCTCCTGCGCGACGGACTGCCGCGCACTAACTCCCTACCCTGCCAGTCTTCTGCTCGAGTGCGCAGTCCCAAACGCTGCAACGCCGCGAACACCTCCACCTCAAGGGTGGACATGGTATCCCGCGCCTTCGACAGAAAAGCGTCTAGCTTCTTCGCCACCTTCCGCCGACTCCTGCTGTCACCTGCCAACAACCCTGCTGCGCGAAGCTCTAACTCACGCACTGTGAGTTTCTCCTGCGCCGCCACTTCCCAGTGGGTGTAGCCCTTGAGACAGTGGGCGACACGCCTCGCCATCTCCTCCTTCGTGCGATCTGCCTCTCGCCTGCGATCCTCTTTAATTACCACCAACTGCGATTCGGCCTCCGCACGCAACGCTCTCAATTCACCACACTCTAACTGTAGCCTGCGGATTAAATCCTCATCCGCCTGTCGTGCGAGCTGACACTCCGCCAACAAACGCGTCTATCGCACGAGCTCCTCTGACAGAATCTGATTCTAAGTTCTCTCAGACATCAAATCCGTCGTGGTCTTCACCACATCCGTGGTGAGCTCTTCTAGTCTCTCCTTCTTCATCCTGTCGAGGGCGTGCGATTTCCTCACAAGGTTGTACTTACCCCACAAACAGGCATGCTTCTCCCTCAAGTCCTTCAATTCCTGGTCCGTCCTAGCTAGTAGCTTGCTAGTGTGGACTTTAGTGCAAGTCCGCCTGCGCACTAATTCGATGTAAGATCCCGGCTGGAGTGGATCGGCGTATTTATCAAATTTGCGATTCAAGTACTTCAGCAACGGTATCACCTGCTCAGAGAGCTCCGCCGCCGGCGCTCCAACAATTTCCTCCTCCTCCTCCTCGGTATCCCCTGCTCCCGACATTGCTTCTGTGGAGCCTCCGTCGTCATCATCCGAGTTAAGGATTTCAGTCGCCATTGATTGCGTTGGCGACTGATCCGAGTGGGGCTGCACGTCGTCTCCGGGTGCTGCCTGCGAAGGCACAGCTGCAGCCTCGCTGCTCTTTGCTAAAATGTCCAAGGCGGTGGGTGAATGTGGCCGTGCTGCATCCCCGTCGCCCGCTTGTCGGTCTTCGACCGTATCCTCTCTGCCGCCGACGTCCGCCGCCGAAGGCGATCGAGCGGAGTGTGTCTGCGCGGGGTTTGATTGCGCATCGCGCACCGAAATTTCGTCCCGCGAACAGTCAATCCGCTCCTCCGTCATGTCCTGCTCCCTCGATCGGTCCTGCGCAAGGGCTGTGCATGGCCTGTGCGCAAGCGCAAATGCCGGCGCTTTGTCCGCCGCTGGCGCAGCGCCGAAGGCGTCTATCGCCGAAGGCGACATAGCCGGAGGCCGCTCGCCCGATGTCCCTTGGCCGGTAGGCCTTACCGCCGAAGGCGCATCTACCGGCGGACTACCCGCCGATGGTGCGGCCTCCGCACGCTCCCTGTTCGCATCTTGTTGGCCCGGAGGCCCTGGCGCCGAAGGCGCAAATCGCGGCGCGTTGGACGCCGGAGGATCTGGCCCCGAAGGCCCATGACCCGTAGGCGGATCTTCCGCCGGCTCCTTCCCCTTCCTACGTTGGAACGGGGGTGAATCCTGCCTGTGCACAGGCGGACTGCTTCTTCCTACGCGTAGGCGTAGGTCCACGTCCGCTTGTGGTCGCCTTTCCGTCGAGGCTCGCCTGTGCGCAGGCGGAACACCCGTCCGCAACGCACGTGGTAACTCCGGAGGCCCTTGGCCCGTAGGCGGCCTCTCGTTCGTCGAAGGTGCAGCGTGGTCCGTTGCTCCTGCAGACGTCCGCGCTCCCTCGTTCTTCTCCGGCGACGCACTTCCTTTCTCCGTGGCAATCGTCGCCGTGTCCGCGCTGCTGGCTGGTAACACAAGCCTGCGCGCCTTTTGCTTCGGCCGGCTGCGCACTTCGTGCAACGGACGCTGCCGAATGGGAGCATTGGGTTCTTGATGCTGCTCCTCTTTGGACTCCTCTCTCCATCGCCGCTTCCGCGGCATTCTTGCTGCGGGAGTGTTTCTTCCTTCGTCCCTCCGCCTTGGCGGAGTAGAAGTCGGCGACTCCTCTGCGTCAGTGTCGCTCGTTGTCTCGCACATACTTTCCGGGATGGTCGACGGACAACGGCGGAAAACGAGCAAGCTCCGCCGCGGTCAAACAATTTCGCTGCCGATAAAAATTGATGAGGAAAGGAGAGAGATGATTTAGAGTTCCCCCCTTCTCCTCAAAAGCGTGGTGTCGCATCACTCTGTGCAGGATGCTCGCCCAGTGAATTGGAGCTCCCTCGATGATGCACTTAACAAAAGAGACCTGCCACAATGTGATGTAGCAGGCGCGGTGTGGCTGCAGTAATTGCAGCAGCGCCGTAGCCACAGTTCGGCGGAAGCGATCCTTGTAATCGCGGGTCTTGTACCCATTCTTGGTAGACCTCTCCGGCTTGAACAGCTCCACAAATTGCGCCTCGTCCTGCTTAGACACCTTGACGCTCTCACTATCAAAGAGGAGGTGCCCTGAGATGCCAGCACACCTCCCTAAGGCTTGCGCCCAATCTTGGACTGTCCACCGATCGACATGCGGACGCAATCCGCGCGAAGGTGGTCTCTGTGGTTCTAGCCACTCACGCACCATATCCGCACAAATGTAGTTCCATCCCCATAGCAAGAAATCGAGCTTTCTTGCTATCAGCCGTTCCTCGTAAGCGCGCAGCCCGTTCTGTGGCAGTCGGAGCGGTAGCATCCGCAATCGGCTCAGCCTCGACATTGCGTTCTTGGAATTCGCCTGTCCGCTAATTCTCCTTCTGCTCCGCTCGAGCTCCTTGCTTCCTCGGCAAACTCTAATCTCACTTAATTCCAAATCACGCGCACTCACTTCTCTCTCAATCACCAAGTAATCCTCTGCGCGGCAATGTCGGGAATGCTTAGCAGCTAGCAGATGGACGCGCGCAGCTCGCACTAGAAAATGGAATCGCGAATTCAAGAATGGGACGCTCTCCGCCTCCCGGTCGAAGGTCATGGTCGGCTCTTGCCCGTGAGGGTCGACTCAAATGATGGCCGCGCCGGCTCTACGCTAAAACGGTCTCCGCTCTCACGCGCGGCTTCACGCTCCACCGACGCCGATTTAACTCACACGCTCGAATTGGCGAATTTGAACTCCGCGAGCGTACTACGCCGCGGACATGGGTGCGCAGCGCCGAAGGCGGATTTTCCGCCTTGCGAGGTACACTCGTTCGTATCGCTCCTAAGCCAATCCTCCTCTGCCTCGGCGCTTGTCCGCACGTCGGACAAAAGTTCAACTCCCGCCTGTGTGCAGGCGGACTCCTCGGCGGATCCTCCGCCGGCGCGGAACTTCACCCGCCTGTGCACAGGCGCTCGCCTCCGCGTAGGCGAATTCCGTCCGCGTCGATGAGCTGGCGCGGAAGGCGTTGACCGCGGTCAACAGCCTCCCGCCCCCAGACTGTCCGTTCCTTGTCTCTCCGTCGGCGCGCTCGCCGCCGCAACTCCGCCCGACCACGAGCACATCCATCCATCCCGTCCGTACAGTCCGTACGGTCCGTACGGATTTTACTATTCTGGCGGCTCCTTGCTCGTCCGCGCCGTTGCGCTGGCGCAGAAGGCGCCGTACAATTTCTACCTCCGAAGGCGCATTTCTAGGGCCGAAGGCGGATTTCCCGCCGACGCCGGAGCGCCTGTGCACAGGCGGACGCCTGTGCGTAGGCGAACTTCGCGCCTACATCAAAACCCTATTTCGCCTGTGCGTAGGCGAACTTCCTTCTTCCGCGCATAGGACAAAACCTTCTTCGCCTGTGCACAGGCGGAAAGTGTCACGTTTAACAGACTTTTGTAGAGTTTGAATTCTCAGGCAACTGTCACTCCCAGAAATACTGCAGTGCTCGACTCGGAAGCTCGACTCGGAGGAGGATACTCGACTCGGAGGATGCTCGGAGGATGCACAGTACAGTGTAGTCACTCAACACACACACACACACACACCTGAAACTGGCAAAAGCACAACTCGGAGGTCGGTCAGGACTTCCGCTTTGGATTTCAAGGGGAAAGTGTCTCAAAAGTTCACTGAGAGGTTCTGCAGGTAGTGACTCCCACTCCGGCTTTTACTGCCCTTCCGCCAGGAACTAGCGTAGGGAACCCGGACTGGACTTCCCACTTCGGAACGAAGCCTCTTCATACGCCGTGGACGTCACCTTCGACTCACACCAAACGCAGGGAGTGCAGGTCCGACTGAGAACTTAACTGAGACACAATCCAGTAACACACACACACAACCTGAATTGCAAACCAAGGCTTACACGAAGTAATAAAACTTCACTTTGGCATTCAGGGGAAACTTCCCGTAGGAGTACAATCAGGATATGTCACTCGAAGGAGTAAGGGGGAACTGTTCAAGTCTCTAACTCGCAGCCGGCTCTGAGCATCAGAAATCACCCGCAGGTGCAGATCCGCACTACTCAAGTCTCTAACCGGGTACTAGCTCTGAACATTCAGCCGAAGGCCTTCAACTACAACATACGGTAACTTCGCTATGCTGCAGCTTCTCTACGTGGTGCCGGGACCAAAATGCACAAACACGCCAAGAAAGTGAGTTCCTGATCTGCACTTCCGAAACTGGAAGAGTCTCAAGGCAAAACGCCTTTGTAATAACCCACTAAAGGCTAAAACTGCAATATAGTGGTAGAAAGGTCGAACCCACAGGGACAGAGGAACACACAGGGTACAAAGTGTCACGTTTAACAGACTATTGATGAGTTTGAATTCTCAGGCGACTGTCACTCCCAGAAATACTGCAAGTGTCCACTCGGAGCGCACTCGGAGGTCGCACAGTGCAGCGTAACACACACACACACACACACACACACCTGAAGCTACAGAAATACAACCCAGAGATCCATTAGGACCTCTACTTCAAGATTTCAGGGGGAAAGTCTCTCGCGAGCACACTCGGCAAAGCTGCGGGCAGTGACTTCCAACTCCGGCTTTTACAACACTTCCACTAGCTTGCTGCTAGTGTAGGAAATCCGGTTTGGACTGCCTACTTCGGATCGAAGTCACTCCTACGCGGTGAACAACACTCTCAACTCACAAAACGCGCAGAAAACACAGGTCCGCACTGAAGGACTCACTGAGAAACATTCCAGTAACACAACAACAGTCTATTGAAGAGTTTGAATTCTCAGGCACTTGTCATTCCCAGAAATACTACAGGGGTTACCCTCAAGGCACCTGCTGCAGCGTAACCTGAATTTACAACCAAGGCTTACACGAAGTAGCAAAACTTCACTTTGGCATTCAGGGGAAAAATCCCAAGGGAGTACAATCAGAAAGAAACACTCGAAGGTGTAGGGGCGAAACTGTTCAAGTATCTAACTAGTCACTGGCTCTGAGCATCGGCACTCACCCGCAGGTACAGATCCGAACTACTCAAGTCTCTAACCAATGTACTAGCTCTGAACATTCGGCCGAAGGCCTTCAGCTACAAAATGCGGAACGCTAAGTTGTAACTCCTCGTGCGTGGTGACAGAACTCAAGGACACAAACACGCAAAGGAAATGGGTTCCTGATTTGCACTTCTGATGGGAAAGAACCCCAGGCAAAACGCCTGGAACTATTTTATACCTTCTAAGTCCTACCTAGCACTACACTGCACTACGCTACACGCCTGCACGGAACCACGCTACACTACACTCCGCGGAACCTGTACTACGTCTCCTGCGCGGCGGACTGCCGCGCACTAACTCCCTACCCTGCCAATCTTCCGCTCGACCGCGCAGTCCCAATCGTTGCAACGCCGCGGACACCTCCACTTCGAGGGCGGACATGGTATCCTGCGCCTTCGACAGAAAAGCGTCGAGCTTCTTTGCTACCTTCCGCCGACTCCTACTGTCGCCTGACAACAACCCGGCTGCGCGCAGTTCAAACTCACGCAGTGTGAGTTTCTCCTGCGCCTTCACTTCCCAGTGGGCGTAGCCCTTGAGACAGTGGGCGACACGCCTCGCCGTCTCCACCTTCGTGCGATCCGCCTCAATTATCACTAATTGCGATTCGGCCTCAGCACGTTGCGCTCTCAATTCGCCACACTCTGACTGTAACCTGCGGATTAACTCCTCATCCGCCTGCCGTGCGAGCTGACATTGTTCCAACAACCGCGTCTGTCGCACGAGCTCCTCTGACAAAATCCGATTCTGGGCCTGCTCAGAAATTAGTGCTTCCTTGACCTTCACCTGCTCCTTGGTGAGCTCGTCTAGTTTCTCATCCCTCACCTTCTCGGAGTACTTGTAGAATTTCTGATTAAGTTTATACTTACCCCACAAGCATGCATGCTTCTCCTTCAATTCCCTCAACTCCTGGTCCACTCTAGCTAATAGCTTGCTGGTGTGGACTTTAGTGCGAGTCCGCCTGCGCACTAATTCGATGTAAGATCCCGGCTGGAGTGGGTCGGCGTATTTATCGACCTTGCGATCCAAGTACCTCAGCAACGGAATCACCTGCTCAGAGAGCGCCGCCGCCGGCGCTCCAACAATTTCCTCCTCCTCTTCCTCAGTGTCCTCTGCTCCTGACATTTCTTCGGTGGAGCCTCCGTCGTCATTATCCGAGTGGAGAATTTCAGTCGCCATTGATTGCGTCGGCGACTGACCCGAGTGGGGCTGCACGTCGTCGACGTGTGCTGCCTGCGAAGGCACGGCTGCAGCCTCGCTGCTCTTCGCCAAAATGTCTAAGGCGGTAGGCGAATGTGCCCGTGCGGCATCCCCGCCGCTCGCTTGTTGGTCGTCTACCGTGTCCTCTCTGCCGCCGACGCCCGCCGCCGAAGGCGATCGAGCGGAGGGTGGCTGCGCGGGGTTTGATTGCGCATCGCGCATCGAAATTTCATCCCGCGGACAGTCGCTCCGCTCCTCCGTCTGTTGCTGCTCCCTTGATCGGTCCGTGGGGGCTGTGCTTGGCCTGTGCGCAGGCGCAAATGCCGGCGCCTTGTCCGCCGCAGGCGTAGCACCGCGGACGTCCACCGCCAAAGGCGACATGGCCGGGGGCCGCTCGCCCGATGTCCCTTGGCTCATAGGCCCTACCGCCGAAGGCGCATCTATCGGCGGACTACCCGCCGATGGTGCGGCCTCCGCACGCTCCCTGCTCGTATCTCCTCGGCTCGAAGGCCCTGGCGCCGAAGGCGCAAATTGCGGCGCGTGGTGCGCCGGAGGGTCTGGCCCCGAGGGCCGGTGTCTCGTAGGCGGCTCTTCCGCCGGCTCCTTCCCCTTCCTACGTTGGAACGGGGGTGATTCCTGCCTGTGCACAGGCGGCACGTGTGGAGGTGACCTGTGCACAGGCGGACTGCTCCTTCCCACGCGTAAGCGTAGATCTACGTCCACTTGTGATCGCCTGTAAGCGGAGGCTCGTCCGTCCGCGGAGTCTCGTCTGTGCGCAAACGGAACATCTGTCCGCAACGCACGTGGTAACTCCGGAGGCCCTTGGCCCGTAGGCGGCCTCTCGCCCGTCGAGGCTGCAGCGTGGTCCGTTGCTCCTGCGGTCGTCCGCGCTTCCTCATGCTTCTCTGGCGACGCACTTCCTTTCTCCGTCGCAATCGTCGCCGTGTCCGCACTGTTGGCTGGTAACACCAGTCTGCGTGCCTTCTGCTTCGGCCGGCTGTATGACTCGTACAACGGCCGCGGTCGAATGGGAGCAGAGGGTTCTTGATGCTGCTCCTCTTCGGACTCTTCTCTCCATCGCCGCTTCCGCGGCACTCGTGCTGCAGGAGTGTTTCTCCCTTCGTCCCTCCGCCTTGATGGGGTAGAAGTCGATGACTCCTCTGCATCAGTGTCGACCTCATTCTCCCGCACATACTTCCCGGGATGGTCGACGGACAACGGCGGAAAATGCTCAAGCTCCGCCGCTGTCAAACAATTCCGCTGTCGATAAAAATTGATGAGGAAAGGAGAGAGATGGTTTAGAGTTCCCCCCTTCTCCTCAAAAGCGTGCTGTCGCATCACCCTGTGCAGGATGCTCGCCCAGTGAATTGGAGTTCCCTCGATGACGCACTCCACAAAAGAGACCTGCCACAATGTGATGTAGCAGGCGCGGTGTGGCTGCAGTAATTGCATCAGCGCCGCGGACAAAGTCCGGCGAAATCGATCCTTGTAATCACGGGTCCTGTACCCATTCTTGGTAGACCTCCCGGTCTTGAACAGCTCCACAAATTGCGCCTCTTCCTGCTTGGTCACCTTGATGCTCTCACTGTCGAAAAGGAGATGCCCTGGCATGCCGGCACATCTTCCCACTGCCTGCGCCCAATCTTGGACTGTCCACCGATCAACATGCGGACGCAATCCGCGCGAGGGTGGTCCCTGTGGCTCTAGCCACTCGCGCACCATATTCGCACAGATGTAGTTCCATCCCCATAGCAAGAAATCGAGCTTTCTTGCTATTAAGCGCTCCTCAAAAGCGCGCAGCCCGCTCTGTGGTAGGCGAAGTGGCACCATCCGCAATCTGCCCGGTCTCGTCATTGCGTTCCTGGGGTTCGCTCGCCCGCTCATTCTACTTCCGCACCGCCCGAGCTCCTTTCTCTCTCGGCAAACTCTAATCGCCCTCAATTCCAAATCACGCGCACTCACTTCCCCCTCAATCACCAAGAAATCTCCTGTGCGGCGACGTCGAGAATGTTTAGCAGCCAGCAGATGGATGCGCGCAGCGCGCACAAGAGATTGGAATCGCGAATTCAAGAATGGAACGTTCTCCGCCGCCCGGTCGAAGGTCATGGTCGGCTCTTGCTCGTTGAGAACGTCTCACTTGATGGCCGCGCCGGCTCTACGCTGGAACGGTCTCCGCTCTCACGCGCGGCTTCACGCTCCGCCGTCGCCGATTAAACTCTCACGCTCGAATTGGCGGATTTGAACTCCGCGAGCGTATTACCCCGCGGACATGGAAGCGCAGCGCCGAAGGCGAGTTTTCCGCCTTGCGCGGTACACTTGTTCGTACCGCCCCTCGGCCAATCCCCTTCTGCCTCGACGCGTGTGTCCGCATGTTGGACAAAAGTTCAACTCCTGCCTGTGCGCAGGCAGACTCCTCGGCGGATTCTCCGCCGGCGCGGAACTTCATCCTCCTGTGCACAGGCGCTCGCCTGTGCGCAGGCGAATTCCGTCCGCGGCGTCGCGCTGGCGCGGAAGGCGTTGACCGTGGTTAGCCGTCTCCGTCCAGTCTGTCCGTTCCTTGTCTCTTCGTCGGCGCTTCCGCCGCCGCAACTCCGTCCGTCCCAGAGCGCATCCACCCGTCCCGTCCGCATGGTCCGTACGGATTGGATTACTCTGGTGGCTCCTTGCTCGTCCGCGGCGCCGCGCTGGCGCAGAAGGCGCCGTACACTTTCTACCTCACAAGGCGCATATCTAGGGCCCAAGGCGGATTTTCCGCCGACGCCGAAGCGCCTGTGCACAGGCGAACGCCTGTGCGTAGGCGGACTTCGCGCCTCCCCAAACCCTACTTCGCCTGTGCACAGGCGAACGTCCTTCGTCCGCGCATAGGACAAAACTTGATTCCCCCTTCCGCGTAGGCGGAATTCCCGCCGGTGGCGAACTCCTTCCGCCAAAGGCGAACGTCTACGTATCTTCCGATAGTGATAACTCCCTAAGTCCTCATCCGTTCCAAACGTTCTTGGGCTCGTTGGAATCAGTGCGTCGAGCTCTTTCCAACGAAACCCTAACTCGGTCAAGGCGCCCGAGGGTTGACCTAATTATGGAGGATTTCCCTACCGCCGCGGACGCAACCTCCGAAGGCGGGTTTTGCGCCTTGCGTCGCAGGGATCCTAACTGCAGAGCTCGCAGGGAGGGTGGTGCCTGTCCTTACTGCTGCACCCCAAATCCTAGATTCTCCAAGATCTCTCGAGAATCCCCGCGATCTTCCGGATTCACTCCGTTTTGATGTACCGAAGGCTATTTACAATTCTGCCAGGGTACAGTTTTCCAAAAATGTTTTAATTTCCTCAAAATTGCCAAAAGTGGGGTACCACATGCCCCCCTCCTCAATTGTGAGCGCCCACGCGAACACTCACATGTGGTATTTCTTCAACCGCCACCCGTTCACTCGGGTGCCTAACAAATCGCCGGCCAGGTCCGCAAGTTGGATGGATCCATTCGAGAAGACTTCGACAACCCTGTAAGGTCCCATCCATCTTAGGTGCAGTTTGCCTGGGAATCTGGCATGCCTGCTGTCGTAGAGCAATGCCAAATCACCCGCCTGCAGGAGTACAGGTTTGATCTTTTTATCGTATCTCTCCTTTCGGCGGAGCTGGATTTTCCTGGTGCGATCTTCGGCGTCTTGTCTCCTCTCATCCAGCAGCGTGACCTCCTGTAACCTGTAGAGCTGACTCTCCTCTGCGCCCATCCTCTGCAAATCCAACGTTCGTTGGGTGGGTACTTCAAATTTGATCGGGAGGATCGGGTGTTGCCCATACACCAGAAAGTATGGTGTCTGTTTGGTCGTGATCTTCTCAGCTGTCCGGTACGCCCATAGAGCGGCTGCTAGCTTCGTATCCCAGTCGTGAGCGTGATTCACCGTGACCTTGAGTAGTATTTTACACAACAGACCATTGGACTTCTCCGTCAGTCCATTTGCCTTGGGATTGTATGGAGTAGTCTTCCGGTGCTTGATGTGGAAATACCGTGTCAGATCTTCGATGATCTGATTCAGAAAATGCGTGCCCCGGTCGCTGACTAGCTCTAAGGGACATCCGTAGCGTGTGATGATCGACTCAAACAAGAAGGCTGCCACTGTGGCAGCATCATCCCTTCTGGTGGCTCTGGCCTCTACCATTTTGGTGGCGTAGTCCGTTGCTACCAGAATGTAGCGCCTTCGTGTACTTCTAGTCACTGGTTGTATCGGCCCTACAAAGTCAATGCCCCACTTCTCGAAAGGTGCTAGAGGCATGATGGGAGTCAGGGGCCAGCGTGTTGTAGGCGTCGGTCTCCCTGTCCTCTGGCAACTGTCGCACTTGCGGATGTAATCGAGAACATCCTTAAACATGGTCGGCCACCAATACCCCGCATTTAAAATCTTTGTGACCGTGTTCCTGGTGGCATAGTGTCCACCCGCCTCCTCTGTATGCATCGCACTCACTATTCTTGGTACCTCTGATTCCTCCAGGCATCTGCATAAGCGCTCATCTGCCATTTTCTTGAACAAAACCCCCTGCTGGAGTTGGTACGGGCCTGCCTTATGAATAAAGACAGTTCGCTGTTCCAAATCCATGCCTACGGGACACTGGAGGGTTAGCAGGTATCGATACAGGTCGGCATAGCGGGACTCATGTCTTGCAGACAACTGAAATAACTCTTCATCTGGAAAATCGTCCACCAATTCCTCCTCTGTCGGCTGGGTCCATAACCGGGACAAGTAATCCGCATTTTCGTGGTGCACCCCTTTCCTGGTCTGGACTGTGTAGGTGAACTCTTGTAGTAACAACACCCACCTGGCGATCCGACCGGATAGGTCGGCTTTCTTGACTAGGTGTTGCAATGCGTAGTGGTCCACATGGAACACAAACTCGTAGCAGATTAGGTAGTGACGGAACTTTTTACAGGAGTACACCATCCCCAACGCTTCTCTCTCCGTCGTGGTGTACTTTCGCTCTGCTAGAGACAGCTGTCGGCTCGCGAAGTAGATCGGGTAGTCCTTTTTGTTGTCATCCTTTTGACTCAGTACTACACCGATGGCGAATGCAGATGTGTCAACGTAAACATGGAATGGTCGATTCCAGTCTGGATCCTTAGCACGGGAGCAGTCGTGAGTTTCGCTTTAAGAGCCTCAAATGCTGACTGCTGGTTCGCACCCCAAGCATAAGGCTCGTCCTTCTTCAACAACTTGGTCAGGTCCGCCGCCAGTATTGCATACAGGTGTATGAACCTTCGGTAGTAGCCCACATGACCCAGGAATGCTCGCAGCTCTCTTAGATTCGTGGGTGGCTCAAGCTCGAGTATAACTTTGACCTTCTCGATGTCCACCGCAATGCCGTCTGCTGAGACCCGATGACCCAACAAGATCCCACTAGTCATAAAGAAAAAGCACTTCTCGGGATGCAGTGATAAACTGCTCTCTCTACATTTATCGAAGGTCTGCTTCAAGTGACTTAGGTGTTCAGACCGCTTCCCAAAGACACAGAAGTCATCTATGAATATTTCCAGGAACTTCCTCAGTTGTTCTTGGAAGATATTGGTCATCATCCGTTGAAAGGTGGCAGGCGCGTTGCACAGACCGAAGGGCATCTTGTGGTATGCGTAAGTTCCCCAGTCGGTTGTGAACGTAGTTTTATCCTTGTCCTGTTCCCGGATAGACACCTGATTGTAACCTGAGAACCCATCCAGGAAGCTATAACATTCATGTCCTGCGACATGGTCTAGAATGGCATCCGTGAATGGTAACGGGTGATGATCCTTGTGTGTTGCTGCATTCAACTTCCGGAAATCCTGACACACTCGTATCTTACCCGTCAACTTCTTGGGTACGATAACAATCGGCGACACCCACTCACTGCTGAGCACAGGGTAAATAATACCAGCACTCAAGTACTTATCTATCTCCTCCTTAACTAGCAAGGAGTATTTTGGGTTGAGGCGATACTGGCGCTGTCGTATGGGTACTGAGTCGTCCAGTAAATCGATACGGTGTTCCCCATACCGTGCAGGTATCCCCTTCATGTCTTCGATCTTCCAGGCGAAGACGTCGACATAATGGCTAAGGAATGCCTGTACTTTCCTTAGCTCGTCTCCTCTCACTGCGCTTGATACCTTCAAGCACTTGTCGGGACTGAGTTGTACTTCGTGACAGTCACTAGGGTCGACAATGCCCTCGGTGTGACTCGTCTCACTCCTTCCCAGTCCCACAGTTAATTGCTATTCGTCTTCCGGCTGAATAGCTTCCGGCTCTTCTTCTTCTCCCACCGAACAGCAGGCAACGAATCCCACGAAATAATCGGATTCGGTACCACTGGAATCCGATCGCGCGGTCGACTCACTGTCCCCGCCCGATGTGTAACCTGTACTTGTCGATGGGGTCTCCCCTTCGTGTCTGACCCTATTCCAGGGCACCGTAATGGTTTTGGTCGGTTCCGAAGGATGGGGAAACTTAAGGCGATGCCTTCGCCAATCACATCTGACTTGTGCGCCATATAGCCATGGTCGCCCGAGCAGAACGTCATAGCCCTGCTTCATCATCGGTTGAAGGATGATATACGTCAACCGAAAGTCCGCACCCCCGATGATTGTCTTGACATTGCGCAGCATACCTGCAGGCATTCTCCGCGTCTGATCCGCTAATCTCAACACACGCTTCGAGGGTTCGTATTGACTGAACCCCAAGGCTCTCGCGGTATCCTCCGTCATTATGTTGACTCCTGATCCAGAGTCGATTGGCACCCTGCGTACACAACACCCTGCTATTTCCACATCGATCTCTGGTGGCCCTTGGTCTTCGCTCTCCACTTGATATACTTGAGAGGATGTGGATGCGCGCGGCTTCCGCGGATGCCGTAGCGAAAGCATCAACATTCTCCGATACGTCTTATTGTCCTCCAAGAGCTGCTTGAACGTGATGTTCACTTTTCGACTCCCGAGATCTTCGACCAAGTCATAGTGGGCGCGTTGGGTCGCCGGGGTCGGCGGCGACGCTCTGCGAGGTTCCACGGTGGCTGCCAACTTCGCCCCAAGGGAGGATGTCAAGTCTGGCCGCGGTGGGTCCTTTTGAGTGCGGATCGCTTCCTTCAACAGGTTGGTTACCTCGTTGCGGATATCCGGAGCATAGTCCCGTTTCAGCAAGCGTACTGGCTCGTCCTCGACTGCTGTCTGGGGGCGCACTGCTGGTGCCTCTCGCGTAGCCGAAGACTTCCGTGCAGGTCGCAAGTCGGGCTTGCTGGATGTCTTCTCCTTCCCTTTTCCCGTCCGGTCGTCGGTTCTCCGTTCGTGCTTACGAGTGTCACGCTCTTGCTCCTTCGATTTCTTGGAACCACGAGTTTCGACCCGTGCGCACATAACCTCTTCAGCCGGCCATTCTTCGTCTTCGTCATCCCCGTCTGAACCTACTTCGACCTGGTTAACTTGGACGTCCTCCTTGGCAGGAGGGTTCACAAATCGTACCGCTGGCCGAGGGACTGGTGGCTGATCACACTCTGGCGCAGTATGCCCGATCTTCTTGCAATTACTACATGTCGGAGCATAATCGTTTCGCCTTTTTGGATGAGGACACTGCGGTGAGAAGTGTCCAACTTCCCCGCAATTATAACAAGCTCGCGGTGGCGGTGGGTCAAACGTCCCTGGAGGTGCTCTCCGCCTCACGGGTACTGTAGTGGCCCGATCCACCGGAATATATCGTGGGACTTGCATTGCTGAAACTGCAGTAGGGGTAGGAACCGACTGGACGGCGTAGGCTGTCTCTTCGCTAGCCTCTCCATAGTACTGAGGGTGTTCTCCATAGTACGGTTGTGCCCACTCTACTGCGTTGACTGGATATGACGGACGGGTGGTAAGGCACTCGGTGTTTGCATGTCCCACCGCCCCGCACGTAGTACACCATAAGTTCGCTCGCACTCTCCCGGGTGATTTTCGGCGATCATGCCCGCCTACCACTTGAACCTTGAGATCGGCGAAGTCCTTCACAAGGGTCTCCATCTTCGAGGCTATGTCTCCCGGCGCTCTGTCCGTAGTCACTCGTCGGGTGCCCTTTTTCTTCGCTGCCCCATGCTTCTTCCTCTTCTTCTCCTCCTCCGACGATGAGGTTTCCTCTTCTTCGGATGAGGAACGGTTCTCGTCCGAAGACGATTCCTCCGATGACGGAGTTGTACCTCTACGTCGTCTTCGCCCTCCCTTCGGTTTTCGCTCCTTCGACTCCCGTCTCTCTCTCCCTCTTCGGTTGAGAGTGGAAGTCTCGAAGGCTTCTGCCGATGCAATCACATCCTCAATAGTGTCGCACTTGCTGCGTCGGCAAAAAGTCTCCATCTCCCGAGTTAAACCGGTCACGTACCAATCCACAGCTTGTTGTACCGAGAAAGGGGACCCTGGTCCTGTTTTCGGTATTCTGTCAAGGAGGTCCAGAAATCTCTCAGTGTAGTCACGCAGACTCTCCTTCTTCTCTCGCTGCAAATTACGTAACTTTGTCAAAACCCGGCTGTCGTAGCCGAGCTCGCGGAAGCGGCGAAGGAACTTCTCCTTCAGCTGGGCCCATGTTGTCAACCCAGTCGGATCGATGCTCTCGTGATTGTACCAACTCCTCGCTTTCTTCCGCAGAAGGCTTGGAAAGATCCTTAGTCGGTCGTCGTCTGCGATCTCGCGATTGGCAATAGACACCGATTCGAACAACTTGATGTATGAATCTGCATCGTCGTCATCCCCACTCCCTTTATACTTTGGGTAGGAATGTTTAGTAATCGGCTGAGGTAGCCGCACATTGGCTTGTCCGTCCGCCATCGGTGTGTCTGTCGACGGTTCTCGGGCGATCGTTTCTAATTCACGAGGCGGGTCCGTGCAAGGAATATCTAGTAGAACTGTAAGCACCAAGTTTGGTTCCGAGTCGCCGGGGGTAGGTTCCCCAAGGGTGTCGGCCGAACTAGGCTTAGGTACTCTTTTTGGTGTTTTCTTGTTTTGACGCCGTGTCTCTTCCACGGCCTTCTCTGAATCTCGTCGGAACCTGCGGACAGCTCTAGCACTTAGGTTGCTCCCGCTAGCCCCAGTCGACATTCACCGAGCATGGCTGCTCGTAAAAACCCCGGTGTTGACGCAACTGTCCCCGGCAGCGGCGCCAAAAAAGAAGTTGTCGGCTTCTTATGTAATAACCCACTAAAGGCTAAAACTGCAATATAGTGGTAGAAAGGTCGAACCCACAGGGACAGAGGAACACACAGGGTACAAAGTGTCACGTTTGACAGACTATTGATGAGTTTGAATTCTCAGGCGACTGTCACTCCCAGAAATACTGCAAGTGTCCACTCGGAGCGCACTCGGAGGTCGCACAGTGCAGCGTAACACACACACACACACCTGAAACTACAGAAACACAACCCAGAGATCCGTTAGGACCTCTACTTCAAGATTTCAGGGGGAAAGTCTCCCACGAGCACACTCGGCAAAGCTGCGGGCAGTGACTTCCAACTCCGGCTTTTACAACACTTCCACTAGCTTGCTGCTAGTGTAGGGAACCCGGTTTGGACTGCCTACTTCGGATCGAAGTCACTCCTACGCGGTGAACAACACTCTCAACTCACAAAACGCGCAGAGAACACAGGTCCGCACTGAAGGGCTCACTGAGAAACATTCCAGTAACACAACAACAGTCTATTGAAGAGTTTGAATTCTCAAGCACTTGTCATTCCCAGAAATACTACAGGGGTTACCCTCAAGGCACCTGCTGCAGCGTAACCTGAATTTACAACCAAGGCTTACACGAAGTAGCAAAACTTCACTTTGGCATTCAGGGGAAAAATCCCAAGGGAGTACAATCAGAAAGGAACACTCGAAGGTGTAGGGGCGAAACTGTTCAAGTATCTAACTAGTCACTGGCTCTGAGCATCGGCAGTCACCCACAGGTGCAGATCCGAACTACTCAAGTCTCTAACCAATGGACTAGCTCTGAACATTCGGCCGAAGGCCTTCAGCTACAAAATGCGGAACGCTAAGTTGTAACTCCTCCTGCGTGGTGACAGAACTCAAGAACACAAACACGCAAAGGAAATGGGTTCCTGATCTGCACTTCTGATGGGAAAGAACCCCAGGCAAAACGCCTGGAACTAATTTATACCTTCTAAGTCCTACCTAGCACTACACTACGCTACACGCCTGCACGGAACCACGCTACACTACACTCCGCGGAACCTGTACTACGTCTCCTGCGCGGCCGACTGCCGCGCACTAACTCCCTACCCTGCCAATCTTCCGCTCGACTGCGCAGTCCCAAACGCTGCAACGCCGCGGACACCTCCACTTCGAGGGCGGACATGGTATCCTGTGCCTTCGACAGAAAGGCATCGAGCTTCTTTGCTACCTTCCGCCGACTCCTACTGTCGCCTGACAACAACCCGGCTGCGCGTAATTCAAACTCACGCAGTGTGAGTTTCTCCTGCGCCTTCACCTCCCAGTGGGCGTAACCCTTGAGACAGTGGGCGACTCGCCTCGCCGTCTCCACCTTCGTGCGATCCGCCTCCTTCCTGCGATCCTCTTCAATTATCACTAATTGCGATTCGGCTTCAGCACGTTGCGCTCTCAATTCGCCACACTCTGACTGTAACCTGCGGATTAACTCTTCATCCGCCTGCCGTGCGAGCTGACATTGTTCCAACAACCGCGTCTGTCGCACGAGCTCCTCTGACAAAATCCGATTCTGGGCCTGCTCAGAAATGAGTGCTTCCTTGACCTTCACCTGCTCCTTGGTGAGCTCGTCCAGTTTCTCATCCTTCATCTTCTCGGAGTGCTTGTAGAATTTCTGATTAAGTTTGTACTGACCCCACAAGCATGCATGCTTCTCCTTCAATTCCCTCAACTCCTGGTCCACTCTAGCTAATAGCTTGCTGGTGTGGACTTTAGTGCGAGTCCGCCTGCGCACTAATTCGATGTAAGATCCCGGCTGGAGTGGGTCGGCGTATTTATCGACCTTGCGATCTAAGTACCTCAGCAACGGAATCACCTGCTCAGAGAGCGCCGCCGCCGGCGCTCCAACAATTTCCTCCTCCTCTTCCTCGGTGTCTTCTGCTCCTGACATTTCTTCCGTGGAGCCCCCGTCGTCATCATCCGAGTGGAGAATTTCAGTCGCCATTGATTGCGTCGGCGACTGCCCCGAGTGGGGCTGCACGTTGTCGACGTGTGCTGCCTGCGAAGGCACGGCTGCAGCCTCGCTGCTCGTCGCCAAAATGTCCAAGGCGGAAGGCGAATGTACCCGTGCGGCATCCCCGTCGCTCGCTTGTTGGTTGTCTACCGCGTCCTCTCTGCCGCCGTCGCCCGCCGCCGAAGGCGATCGAGCGGAGGGTGGCTGCGCGGGGTTTGATTGCGCATCGCGCATCGAAATTTCATCCCGCGGACAGTCACTCCGCTCCTCCGTTTGTTGCTGATCCCTTGATCGGTCCGTGGGGGCTGTGTTTGGCCCGTGCGCAGGCGCAATTGCCGGCGCCTTGTCCGCCGCAGACGTAGCGCCGCGGACATCCATCGCCGAAGGCGACATGGCCGGGGGCCGCTCGCCCGATGTCCCTTGGCCTATAGGCCCTACCGCCGAAGGCGCAACTATCGGCGGACTTCCCGCCGATGGTGCGGCCTCCGCACGCGCCCTGCTCGTATCTCCTCGGCTCGAAGGCCCTGGCGCCGAAGGCGCAAATTGCGGCGCGTGGTGCGCCGGAGGGTCTGGCCCCGAGGGCCGGTGTCTCGTAGGCGGTTCTTCCGCCGGCTCCTTCCCCTTCCTACGTTGGAACGGGGGTGATTCTTGCCTGTGCACAGGCGGCACGTGTGGAGGTGTCCTGTGCACAGGCGACCTGTGCACAGGTGAGCGCCTATGCACAGGCGGACTGCTCCTTCCCACGCGTAAGCGTAGATCCACGTCCACTTGTGTTCGCCGGTCCGCGGAGGCTCGTCCGTCCGCGGAGGCTCGTCTGTGCGCAAACGGAACATCTGTCCGCATCGCACGTGGTAACTCCGGAGGCCCTTGGCCCGTAGGCGGCCTCTCTCCCGACGAGGTTGCAGCGGGGCCCGTTGCTCCTGCGGTCGTCCGCGCTTCCTCATGCTTCTCTGGCGACGCACTTCCTTTCTCCGTCGCAATCGTCGCCGTGTCCGCACTGTCGGCTGGTAACACCAGTCTGCGTGCCTTCTGCTTCGGCCGGCTGTATGGCTCGCACAGCGGCCGCGGTCGAATGGGAGCAGAGGGTTCTTGATGCTGCTCCTCTTCAGACTCTTCCCTCCATCGCCGCTTCCGCGGCACTCGTGCTGCAGGAGTGTGTCTCCCTTCGTCCCTCCGTCTTGATGGGGTAGAAGTCGGTGACTCCTCTGCATCAGTGTCGACCTCATTCTCCCGCACATACTTCCCGGGATGGTCAATGGACAATGGCGGAAAATGTTCAAGCTCCGCCGCTGTCAAACAATTCCGCTGTCGATAAAAATTGATGAGGAAAGAAGAGAGATGGTTTAGAGTTCCCCCCTTCTCCTCAAACGCGTGCTGTCGCATCACCCTGTGCAGGATGCTCGCCCAGTGAATTGGAGTTCCCTCGATGACGCACTCCACAAAAGAGACCTGCCACAATGTGATGTAGCAGGCGCGGTGCGGCTGCAGTAATTGCATCAGCGCCGCGGACAAAGTCCGGCGAAATCGATCCTTGTAATCACGGGTCCTGTACCCATTCTTGGTAGACCTCCCGGTCTTGAACAGCTCCACAAATTGCGCCTCTTCCTGCTTGGTCACCTTGATGCTCTCACTGTCGAAAAGGAGATGCCCTGGCATGCCAGCACATCTTCCCAACGCCTGCGCCCAATCTTGGACTGTCCATCGATCAACATGCGGACGCAATCCGCGCGAGGGTGGTCCCTGTGGCTCTAGCCACTCGCGCACCATATTCGCACAGATGTAGTTCCATCCCCATAGCAAGAAATCGAGCTTTCTTGCTATTAAGCGCTCCTCGAAAGCGCGCAGCCCGTTCTGTGGTAGGCGAAGTGGCACCATCCGCAATCTGCTCGGTCTCGTCATTGCGTTCCTGGAGTTCGCTCGCCCGCTCATTCTACTTCCGCACCGCCCGAGCGCCTTTCTCTCTCGGCAAACTCTAATCGCCCTCAATTCCAAATCACGCGCATTCACTTCTCCCTCAATCAACAAGAAATCTCCTGTGCGGCGACGTCGAGAATGTTCAGCAGCCAGCAGATGGATGCGCGCAGCGCGCACAAGAGATTGGAATCGCGAATTCAAGAATGGGACGTTCTCCGCCGCCCGGTCGAAGGTCCAGGTCGGCTCTTGCTCGTGAAGAACGTCTCACTTGATGGCCGCGCCGGCTGTACGCTGGAACGGTCTTTGCTCTCACGCGCGGCTTCACGCTCCGCCGTCGTCGATTAAACTCTCACGCTCGAATTGGCGGATTTGAACTCCGCGAGCGTATTACCCCGCGGACATGGGGGCGTAGCGCCGAAGGCGAGTTTTCCGCCTTGCGCGGTACACTTGTTCGTACCGCCCCTCGGCCAATCCCCCTCTGCCTTGACGCGTGTGTCCGCATGTCGGACAAAAGTTCAACTCCTGCCTGTGCGCAGGCAGGAGCCTCGGCGGATGCTCCGCCGGTGCGGAACTTGAACATCCTCCTGTGCACAGGCGTTCGCCTGTGCGCAGGCGAATTCCGTGCGCGGCGTCGCGCTGGCGCGGAAGGCGTTGACCGTGGTCAGCCGTCTCCGTCCAGTCTGTCCGTTCCTTGTCTCTTCGTCGGCGCTTCCGCCGCCGCAACTCCGTCCGTCCAAGAGCGCATCTACCCGTGCCGTCCGCATGGTCCGTACCGATTTGATTACTCTGGCGGCTCTTCCGCCGTACGCGGCGCGGTGCTGGCGCGGAAGGCGCCGTACACTTTCTACCTCACAAGGCGCATTTCTAGGGCCCAAGGCGGATTTTCCGCCGACGCCGAAGCGCCTGTGCACAGGCGAGCGCCTGTGCGTAGGCGGACTTCGCGCCTCCCCTAACCCTACTTTGCCTGTGCACAGGCGAACGCCTTCGTCCGCGCATAGGACAAAACTTGATTCCCCCTTCCGCGTAGGCGGAATTCGCGCCGGTGGCGAACTCTTTCCGCCGTAGGCGACCGCCTCCGTTTCTTCCAATAAAGATAACTCCCTAAGTCCTCATCCGTTCCCAGCGTTCTTGGACTCGTTGGAATCAGTGCGTCGAGCTCTTTCCAACGGAACCCTAACTTGGTCAAGGCGCCCGAGGGTTGACCTAATTATGGAGGGTTTCCCTACAGCCGCGGACGCAACCTCCGAAGGCGGGTTTTGCGCCTTGCGTCGTAGGGGTCCTAACTGCAGAGCTCGCAGGGAGGGTGGTGCCTGTCCTTACTGCTGCACCCCAAATCCCAGATTCCACAAGATCCCTCGAGAATCCCCGCGATCTTCCGGATTCACTCCGTTTTGATGTACCGAAGGCTATTTACAATGCTGCCAAGGTATAGTTTTCCAAAAATGTTTTAATTTCCTCAAAATTGCCAAAAGTGGGGTACCACACGCTTGTTTGTCCGTTCTGCCTCGTCTATTGCTGATGGCGCATATCCCGCCGGCGCAATTCATGCCAGCGCAAATCATGCATGCGTATCCGCCTATTAGCACCACGTCGGAGGCGTACATCCGGCCGGCGCTTTTCTTCCGTTTCGCAGCCGCCAAAGGCGCTTCCGGCTCTGAGTTGATTTCCTCCCATGAGCGCGTGATTCCGCCGAAGGCGCATCGCCGAAGGCGTACGGGAGTCCTTTCCGACTGTGAACCCTAGCGCGAACGGCGCATGTCCGGCTACGAGTTTTCCGATGCTCATAACTTCTTCGTCCCTGATCCATCTCCAACGCTCTTGGGCTCGTTAGGACGAGCGTCCCGAGCTCTTTCCAATGAGACTTCAACCAATTGGAACTACCGTGTATTCCGATCGTTAGGAAGTCTTTTCTTTTCCGAATTCAAGATCGTCCAACGTTCTTACTGGTTACAATTTACGTAGCCGGCTATACGGCCTAACGGTTCGCCCTTGCATGCTCGAATTCACGTCTCCGCACTGCGCGCATTCGCATGCGTGAATGTCAAATTCTCCCGCCGCCACCGTCTTCCGGACTCGAGTTCGCCGCAGTGTATACGTCGGCTATGTTGTCTTTTCCTAACCCGTCCATCACCGGAGGCGTGTCGCCGTTGGCGTGTTCCTTATCCGTCGGCGCCTTGCTGGAGGCGCACATCCAGTCGGCGCAAATTACGCCGGCGTGTATTCGTACCGCTTGTTTGTCCGTTCTGCCTCGTCTATTGCTGATGGCGCATATCTCGCCGGCGCAATTCATGCCAGCGCAAATCATGCCAGCGTATCCGCCTATTAGCACCACGTCGGAGGCGTACATCCGGCCGGCGCTTTTCTTCCGTTTCGCAGCCGCCAAAGGCGCTTCCGGCTCTGAGTTGATTTCCTCCCATGAGCGCGTGATTCCGCCGAAGGCGCATCGCCGAAGGCGTACGGGAGTCCTTTCCGACTGTGAACCCTAGCGCGAACGGCGCATGTCCGGCTACGAGTTTTCCGATGCTCATAACTTCTTCGTCCCTGATCCATCTTCAACGCTCTTGGGCTCGTTAGGACGAGCGTCCCGAGTTCTTTCCAATGAGACTTCAACCAATTGGAACTACCGTGTATTCCGATCGTTAGGAAGGTTTCCCTTTCCGCGCTAGCGGCGCATCGCCGCAGGCGCACTCATGGTCGGAAGCCTTCAGAGGTCCGTGCCATTCTTCTGGCGTCTTTAGCAAAATCTCCTCCGGAGGTGTCTGCGCCGGAAGCGTGGCTTCCTTAAACGCTGGGAGCGCGTGAGTAGAGACACCTCAGAAAAGGAGCTTTTGCCGAAGGCGCCGAAGACATTTGGCGCTGGTACATTTGACTTCGCGATTCTTCGTGACCTCGTGACGATCTCCTCAATCCACTCTATTTAAAGTACCCTTTTCTAACTACAGACACTGCTTCGGTACTTGTTTCTAAAATTGTTTAAATATTGCAAAAAAACAAAAAGTGTGTTACCACATGCCCCCCTCCTCAATTGTGAGCGCCCACGCGAACATTTACACGTGGTATTTCTTCAGACGCCACCCGTTCACGCGGGTGCCTAGCCATTCTCCTATCAATTCTGCGAGCTGGATTGAGCCATTGGGGAAAAATTCGATCATCTTGTATGGTCCCATCCATCTCAAGTGTAGCTTGCCTGGAAATCTAGCATGTCTGCTATCGTAGAGCAGAGCCAAGTCGCCCTTCTCGAGTAGTACTGGTTTGAGTCTCCGATCGTACTTCTCCTTCCGCCTGAGCTGTAGTTGCTTTGTTCGATCTTCGGCCTCTTGACGTCTTTTCTCCAGTGCCATTACTTCTTGCAGTCGATAGGCCTGACTTTCTTCCGCATCCAGCCTTCTCTGATCTAAGGTCCTCTTGGTGGGTATCTCGAATTCGATAGGTAAGATCGGATGCTGCCCATAAACCAGAAAGTAAGGTGTTTGCCTGGTGGTGACTTTCTCTGCAGTTTTGTATGCCCATAAGGCGGCCGGTAGCTTGGTGTCCCAGTCGTGAGCATGGTTCACAGTCACCTTGAGGAGTATCTTGCAGAGCAATCCATTGGATTTCTCTGTCAGACCATTCGCCTTGGGGTTGTATGGAGTAGTCTTCCGATGCTTAATCTGGAAGTGCCGTGTCAAACTTTCTATCACCTGATTCAAAAAGTGCGTTCCCCTGTCACTGACTATTTCTAGTGGACACCCGTAGCGTGTGATGATTGATTCGAATAGGAACCTTGCTACTGCTGCTGCGTCGTTGTGCCTTGTGGCCTCTGCCTCCACCATCTTGGTCGCATAGTCTGTTGCTACCAATATGTAGCGCCTGCGCGTGCCTTTAGTGACAGGTTGTATTGGTCCCACGAAGTCGATCCCCCATTTTTCAAATGGTGCCAAGGGCATGATCGGTGTCAGAGGCCATCTCGTGGTCGGAGTCGGCCTTCCCGTCCTTTGGCAGCTATCGCATTTGCGAACGTAGTCGTGTACATCTTTGAACATCGTCGGCCACCAGTATCCTGCATTCACAATTTTGGTCACCGTATTCCTGGTGGCGTAATGACCACCAGCGTCTTCTGTGTGCATGGCTTTAACGACACGCGGAACTTCGGACTCCTCTAAGCATCTGCACAACCTCTCATCTGCCATTTTCTTGAATAAGACCCCCTGTTGGAGCTGGTAAGGTCCTGCTTTATCAACGAAGACTGTGCGCTGCTCCGCATCCAATCCTTCCGGACATTGGAGTGTGAGCAGAAACCTGTACAAGTCCGCATGCCTGGACTCATGGCTGGCGGACAACTGAAAAAGTTGTTCGTCTGGAAAATCATCCACTACTTCCTCTTCTATGGGTTCGGTCCATAGTCTGGAGAGGTAGTCCGCGTTCTCATGGTGAACGCCTTTCCTAGTCTGCACAGTGTAGGTGAATTCCTGCAGCAGTAGTACCCACCTGGCAATTCGTCCGGACAGATCCGCCTTCTTCACCAGGTGCTGTAATGCGTAATGATCCACATGAAACACGAACTCATAGCAGATCAAATAATGTCTGAACTTCTTACAGGAATACATCATTCCCAACGCCTCCCTCTCGGTTGTTGTGTACTTCTTCTCTGCTGCTCACAACTGACGGCTCGCGAAGTAAATCGGGTAGTCCTTCTTGTTGTCGTCCTTCTGACTGAGAACCACTCCGATTGCAAATGCCGACGTGTCTACATAGACATGGAAAGGTCTGTTCCAATCCGGACTTCTCAGAACCGGAGCAGTCGTCAGTTTAGCTTTGAGTGTTTCAAAGGCTAGCTGTTGCTCGTTGCCCCACACATAGGGTTCCTCCTTCTTAAGCAGCTTCGTCAGATCGGCTGCCAAGATGGCGTACATATTTATGAACCTTCTGTAATAGCCTACATGGCCAAGGAAGGCCCTCAACTCACGCAGGTTCGTCGGCGGCTGAAGTTCGAGAATAATCTTCACCTTCTCTACATCCACCGCAATGCCATCAGACGAAACTCTGTGCCCCAGCAGGATTCCGCTGGTCATAAAGAAAAAACACTTCTCAGGGTGCAAGGACAAGCTGCTTTCCCGACATCTGTCAAACGTCTGCCGAAGGTGGTTAAGGTGCTCTGCCCTCTTGCCGAAGACACAAAAGTCATCGATGAAAATTTCCAGGAACTTCCTCAGGTGCTCTTGGAAGATGTTTGTCATCATCCGCTGGAACGTCGCTGGCGCGTTGCACAACCCGAAAGGCATCTTGTGATAAGCCTAGGTTCCCCAGTCGGTCGTGAAGGTTGTTTTGTCCTTGTCCTGTTCTCTGATGGACACCTGGTTGTAGCCAGAGAACCCGTCTAGGAAACTGTAGCATTCATGCCCTGCGACATGATCCAAAATAGAGTCCGTAAAAGGGAGAGGGTGATGATCCTTCCTTGTTGCTGCGTTCAGCTTCCGGAAGTCTTGGCACACCCGGATCTTACCCGTCAGTTTCTTGGGCACGATTACAATAGGTGACACCCACTCGCTACTGAGTACCGGGTAGATGATCCCTGCGCTCAGGTACTTATCGATTTCGTTCTTCACCAATAATGAGTATTTTGGGTTGAGCCTGTATTGGCGTTGGCGAACCGGAACTGCCTCGTCCAACAAGTCGATCCTGTGCTCTCCATACCTTGCAGGTATGCCTTTCATGTCTTCAATCTTCCATGCGAAGACATCCTCATACTGGCGAAGAAACGCCTGTACCCTGTTCAACTCTTCTCCTTGTACCTAGCTTGACACCTTCAAGCCTTTGTCTAGACTGAGCTGCAGTTCGCAGCAGTCACTTGGGTCGACAATCCCCTCTGTGTGACTGATCTCGCTTCTGCCCAGTCCGACTGCTAGTTGCTATCCGTCATCCGGATGCACATCGTCCACTTCCTCCTCAATGGAGCAGCAAGTGACGTAACCCACAAACTCATCCGACATTTCTGTCTCTGAAGTGCATTACGAGCTGGTCTCCCCTCCAGTCGTGTAACCGGAGGTGGTCGAAGGTGTTTCGCCCTCGTGTGGTACCTTGGTCCATGGTACGGTAATGACAATCGGAGGGTCCGTAGGGTTCCGGAACTGCAATCTCTTCCTCCTCCAGTCACACCTTGCTTTGGCATCGTATAGCCACGGTCTGCCTAGCAGCACATCATAACCTTTCTTCATTAGAGGCTGCAATATTATGTAGAACAGTTGAAAGTCCACTCCTCCAATGTTGGTTCTCACATTGCTCAACATTCCTAGCGGCATTCTGCGCGTTTGATCGGCCAGCCGCAACACTCGGGTTGTAGGCTCGAAGGTTTGGAACCCCAAGGAGTTCGCTGTCTCCTCGGTCATGATGTTCACGCCCGAGCCGGAGTTCACTGGTACCTTCTGTATGATGCAGCCTCCAATCTCTACTTCGATCTCCGGAGGTCCTAGGTCTCCTCCTTCCACTCTGTACACAGCCGGAAGTTTCCCTTTTCTGGGTTTGCGTGGTCGGCGCTACGAAAGCATCAGCATCTTTCGGTACGTCTTATTGTCCTCCAACAGCTGGTGGAAGGAAATATTTGCCCTCTGACTCCCTATATCCTCCATTATGTCGTAGGAAGTGTTGGAAGTCACAGCCGCCACTCTCTCTGTAGTCTCGGTCGGAAGTGGTGTATGGGGCCTAGCCGCCTTCCGGTCGTCGGATATCGTTCCGGCGCTCAGTGCTTCCTTGATGAGGTGACTCACCTCATCTTTGATGTCCGGAAGGTAGTCTCGGGTCCGGAACTCTTCTGAAGACCTGTCCGCCTTCTCCGAGTTCTGCACCGGCTGGATGTTTTGTATCGCCGGAGGTGTACCCGGCCTTTTTCTTCGGCTAGACTTCTCCTCTTCTTTAGACTTCCTCCTCTCTTCCCTACGCTCGAGGCGGCGAGTGTCCTCGTGGTCCTCTCCCCTCCTCTTCGAACTTCGGGTCTCTACCCGTCCGCACATCACTTCTTCTTCCGTCCATACTTCGTTTTCTTCAGCTGGGTCCGGGCTCAGCTCTACCTGGTTGACCTGCACTTCTTCCTTGCCAGGTGTCGACACGAAATGCACGGTTTGCCTGGCGACTGGTGGCTGATCACATTCGGCTGCCGTATGTCCAAACTTCTTGCAATTGCTGCACAACGGTACATACCCCATTTGCTTCCTCGGGTGGGGGCAACTCGGCGCGTAATGTCCCATGTCCCCGCAGTTGTAGCAACCATTGAATTGTGGTGGAGGTCGGTTGAAATTGCCTGGAGGTGCCATGCGTCTCGGTGGGAGCGTACCCGCCATTTCCCTCGGAACAAAGCGCGGTATATGCACAGGTGGGTTCGGTGTTGTAGCCGGAGCTGCCTGAACCGCGTAGGCGGTGTCCTCAGCTGGCTCAGCATAATAAATGGGGTTCTCCCACTGTGGGGCCCATTCAACCGCATTCACTGGGTAAGTCGGGCGAGCGGACATGCACTCCGTGTTGGCATGTCCCACCTGTCCGCACGTAGTACACCAGAGATTCGCTCGCTGTCTCGTAGGTGATTTACGTCAGTCTTGGCCTCCCACTACATGAACTTTTAGGTCCGCAAAATTCTTCACCAGGTTGTCCACCTTGGCTGCGATGTCCCCTTGACTCTTCACTGGGATTCCCCTACCTCGATCCTTCTTCTTGATCGTACTGCGTTTCTTCTTCCGTCTTTCCTCCTCTGACGATGACGAGTCCTCTTCCTCTTCCGAGGAAGAACTCGATTTGGAGGAGCTTGATTCTTCTGACGAGGAAGGCGAGTTCCTTCTCTTCCGACGTCCGCCTTGCGATTTCTTCTTCGTCGACCGTCGGTCGCGTCTTCGAGTGTCAAGGGTTGACGTTTCAAAGGTTTCTGCCGAAGCTATCACATCTTGGATTGTGTCAGCCTTGCCTCTCCTGCAGAAGGTCTCCATTTCTCTTGAGAGCCCTGTCACATACCAATCCACTGCTTGTTGCACCGAAAACGGTTCTCCTGGGCCTGTCTTCGGAATTCAATCTAGGAGGTCTTGGAATCTCTCAGTATAGTCTCGAAGATTCTCCTTTCGCTCGCGTCGAAGATTTCGAAGCCGGGTCAGTACTCGACTGTCATATCCGAGTTCGCGAAACCGCCTCAAATACTTTTCCTTGAGCTGAGCCTAGGTCCGGATGCCAGTGGGGTCGGTGCTCTCATGATTGTACCAGCTACGAGCTCTCCTGCGTAGCAAGCTAGGAAAGATTCGCAATCTGTCCTCATCACTGGTCTCACGATTGGTGATGGAGACAGACTCGAAGAGCTTTATGTATGAATCTGCATCATCATCGTCGCCCGTTCCAGTGTATCTTGGATACGAATGTTTCGTGAAAGGTTGGGAAAACACCTGGCGGAGATTGGCTTGATGGTCTGCCATTGGTGATCCTGTCAACGGATTGATCCTAGGTTGGCCAAACTCAGGAAGAGTTTCTATCGGAGGAATTTCCAATAGAACTGTTAGCTCAATGCTCGCGGTAGGTGAACTGGAACGCCTTTGTCTTCCAGCAGTCGGTGATGGCGATCTTTCTGCAGAGTCCTCACCTGGAGTCTTCTTTTTAGTTCGCCGTTTTGCTTCTACGGCTTTTTCTGAATCTTGACGGAGCTTTCGTGTGGCTCTCGCACTCAGGTTTCCCACACTATCGCTCGTCGACATTCACCGAGCATTGCTGCTGTGTGTTACCACAGTAGTGACTCCCAACTCTGGCTTTTACAACCCTTCCACTGGCTTTCTGCTAGCGTGGGGAACCCGGGTTGGACTTCCTACTTCGGATCAAAGTCACTCACAAGCGGTGAACAACACTCTCAACTCACAAAACGCGCAGAGATCATAGGTCCGCACGGAGGGACTCAACTGAGAAACGATCCAGTAGCACACCACAACGGTCTATTGAAGAGTTTGAATTCTTAGGCACTTGTCATTCCCATAAATACTTTAGGGGTTACCCTGAAGGCACCTGCTGCAGCGTAAGCTGAAGTTACAATCAAGGCTTACACGAAGTAGCAAAACTTCACTTTGGCATTCCGGGGAAAAA
Organism: Marchantia polymorpha subsp. ruderalis; assembly: GCA_037833965.1. Lineage (NCBI taxonomy): Eukaryota > Viridiplantae > Streptophyta > Marchantiopsida > Marchantiales > Marchantiaceae > Marchantia > Marchantia polymorpha. Next base: position 2,893,985 of record AP031359.1, read on the forward strand.
TCCCAAAGGAGTACAATCAGGAAAAATCACTCGAAAGTGTAAGGGGGAATTGTTCAAGTATCTAACTCGTAACTGGCTCTGAGCATCGGCAATCACCAGCAGGTGTAGATCCGAACTACTCAAGTCTCTAACCAGTGTACTAGCTCTGAACATTCGGCCGAAGGCCTTCAGCTACACAATGCGGACCGCCAAGGTGTAGCTCCTCTTGCGTGGTGATGGAACTAAGGACACAAACACGCAGAGAAAATGAGTTCCTGATCTGCACTTCCGAAACTGGAAGAATCCCAAGGCAAGACGCCTTGAACTACTTTATACCCTCTAAGTCCTAACTAACACTACACTGCACTACGCTACGCGCCTTCACGGAACCACACTAAACTACACTCCGCAGAATCGGTGCTTCGCCTTATGCGCGACGGACTGCCGCGCACTAACTCTCTACCCTGCCAATCGTCCGCTCGATTGCGCAGTCCCAACGGCCGCAACACCGCGGAAACCTCCGTCTCTAGAGTGGCCATGGTGTCCCGCGACTTCGACAGAAACGAATCCAGCTTCTTCGCCACTCGCCGCCGGCTCCGACTGTCACCTGACAACAAACCCGCCGCACGAAGCTCTAACTCGCGTAGTGTGAGTTTCTCCTGCGCCGCCACTTCCCAGTGGGCGTAGCCCCTGAGACAGTGGGTGACTCGCCTCGCCATCTCTTCCTTCGTGCAATCTGCCTCCCGCCGGCGATCGTCTTCAACTACAGCCAACTGCAATTCGGCCTCCGCACGCTACGCTCTCAATTCCCCGCACTCGGATTGCAGTCTGTGGATTAACTCTTCATCCGCCTGCCGTGCGAGCTGACAATGCTGTAACAACCGTGTCTGTCGCACGAGCTCCTCTGACAAAATTTGATTCTTAGCCTGCTCAAAATCCAGCTCCTCTGCTAACTTCGCCTTTGCCTTGGCGAAATCCTCCAGCTTCTCGTTCTTCGTCTTGTCGAGAGCCTTGTACATCTTCTTAGTGAGGTTGAGGTGGCCCCACAGGCAATCATGCCTCTCCCGCAGATCCTTAAGTTCCTGATCCACACGGGCCAACAACTTGCTGGTGTGGACTTTAGTGCGGGTTCGCCTCTTCACTAGTTCGACGTAGGACCCTGGCTGGTGGGGATCCGCGTACTTCTCCACTTTGCAATCCAGGTACCTCAACAGAGGTACTACCTGCTCGCAGAGCGCCGCCGTCGGCGTGCCTACCACTTCCTGCTCCTCCTCCTTAGTTGATTCCGATCCCGACACTGATTCCGTCGATCCTCCTTCTTTGTCATCCTCCGACTTGAGGATTTCAGTCGCCACCAAATTCGTCAGTGACTGTCCTGAGCGTGGCTGCGCAATGTCTCCGTCCTCTGCCGCCAGTGTCGCCCCTGCAGCCTTGCTGCTCCCTGCCAAAATGTCCAAGGCGGTGGGTGAATGCGGTTGTGCCAAATTCACTTCGCCCGCCCGTCTGGCTTCTGCTAACTACTCATCGCCGTAGGCGTCTACCCCTGAAGGTGATCGTGCGGAATGTGTCTGCGCGGAGTGCAATTGTGCATCGCACACACGAATTTCCTCCTGCCGACAGTCAATCCGCTCCTTTGATCGGTCCCGCTCCTCCATTAGGTCCTGCGCCAGGGATGCGTCCTGCCTATGCGTAGGCGCCTAAGGCCTTCAGCTACAAAATGCGGAACGCCAAGTGGTAGCTCCTCTTGCGTGGTGACAGAACTAAGGACACAAACACGCAGAGAAAATGAGTTCTTGATCTACACTTCCGAAATTGGGAAAGAACCCAAGGCAAAACGCCTTGAACTACTTTATACCTTCTAAGTCCTAACTAGCACTACACTGCACTACGCTATGCGCCGGCACGGAACCACGCTACACTACACTCCGTAGAACCTGTGCTACGCCTCCTGCGCGACAGAGTGCCGCACACTAACTCCCTACCCTTCGACAGAAAAGCGTCTAATTTCTTCGCCACCTTCCGCCGACTCCGACTGTCACCTGACAACAATCCGGCTGCACGAAGCTCCAACTCACGCAGTGTGAGTTTCTCCTGCGCCGCCACTTCCCAGTGGGCATAGCCCTTGAGACAGTGGGCGACACGCCTCGCCATCTCCCTCGTGCAATCTGCCTCTCGCCTGCGATCCTCTTCAATTACCACCAACTGCGATTCGGCCTCCGCACGCTGCGCTCTCAATTCACCACACTCTGACTGTAGTCTGCGGATTAAATCCTCATCCGCCTGTCGTGCGAGCTAACACTCCGCCAACAAACGCGTCTGTCGCACGAGCTCCTTTGACAGAATCTGATTCTGAGTTTTCTCAGACATCAAATCCGTCGTGGTCTTCACCACATCCCTGGTGAGCTCTTCCAATCTCTCCTTCCTCATCCTGTCGAGGGCATGCGATTTCCTCTCAAGGTTGTACTGACCCCATAAACAGGTATGCTTCTCCCTCAAATCCTTCAACTCTTGGTCCGTCTTAGCTAGTAGCTTGCTAGTGTGGACTTTAGTGCGAGTCCGCCTGCGCACTAATTCGATGTAAGATCCCGGCTGGCGTGGATCGGCGTATTTATCAAATTTGCGATCCAAGTACTTCAGCAACGGTATCACCTGCTCAGAGAGCGCCGCCGCCGGCGCTCCAACAATTTCCTCCTCCTCCTCCTCGGTATCCCCTGCTCCCGACATTGCTTCTGTGGAGCCTCCGTCGTCATCATCCGAGTTAAGGATTTCAGTCGCCATTGATTGCATTGGCGACTGACCCGAGTGGGGCTGCACGTCGTCTACGGGTGCTGCCTGCGAAGGCACCGCTGCAGCCTCGCTACTCTTCGCCAAAATGTCCAAGTCGGTGGGCAAATGTGGCCGTGCTACATCCCCGTTGCCCGCTTGTCGATCTTCGACCGTATCCTCTCTGCCGCCGACGTCCGCCGCCGAAGGCGATCGAGCGGAGGGTGTCTGCGCGGGGTTTGATTGCGCATCGCGCACCGAAATTTTGTCCCGCGAACAGTCAATCCGCTCTCCCGTCAGTAGCTGCTCCCTCGATCGGTCCTGCGCGAGGGCTGTGCCTGGCCTGTGCACAGGCGCAAATGCCGGCGCCTTGTCCGCCGTAGGCGCAGCGCCGAAGGCGTCTATCTCCGAAGGCGACACAGCCGGAGGCCGCTCGCCCGATGTCCCTTGGCCCAAAGGCCCTACCGCCGAAGGCACATCTACCGGCGGATTACCCGCCGAAGGTGCGGCCTCCGCACGCTCCCTGCTCGCATCTCCTCGGCCCGAAGGCCCTGGCGCCAAAGGCGCAAATCGCGGCGCTTTGGGCGCCGGAGGGTCTGGTCCCGAAGGCCCGTGACCCGTAGGCGGATCTTCCGCCGGCTCCTTCCCCTTCCTACGTTGGAACGGGGGTGAATCCTGCCTGTGCGTAGGCGGCATGTGCACAGGTGACCTGTGCACAGGCGACCTGTGCACATGCGAAATCCTGCCTGCGACCTGTGCACAAGCGGACTACCTCTTCCTATGCGTAGGCGTAGGTCCACGTCCGCTTGTGGTCGCCTTTCCGTCGAGGCTCGCCTGTGCGCAGGCGGACCACCTGTCCGCAACGCACGTGGTAACTCCGGAGGCCCTCGGCCCGTAGGCGGCCTCTCGTCCGTCGAAGGTGCAGCGTGGCCCGTAGCTCCTACAGCCGTCCGCGCTCCCTCGTTCTTCTCCGGCAACGCACTTCCTTTCTCCGTGGCAATCGTCGCCGTGTCCGCGCTGCTGGCTGGTAACACAAGCCTGCGCGCCTTCTGCTTCGGCCGGCTGCACACTTCGTGCAACGGCCGCTGTCGAATTGGAGCAGTGGGTTCTTGATGCTGCTCCTCTTCGGACTCCTCTCTCCATCGCCGCTTCCGCGGCACTCTTGCTGCAGGAGTATTTCTCCCTTCGTCCCTCCACCTTGGCGGAGTAGAAGTTGGTGACTCCTCTGCGTCAGTGTCGACCTCGTTATCCCGCACATACTTCCCGGGATGGTCGACGGACAACGGGGGAAAACGAGCTTGCTCCGCCGCGGTCAAACAATTCCGCTGCCGATAAAAATTGATCAGGAAAGGAGAGAGATGATTTAGAGTTCCCCCCTTCTCCTCAAAAGCGTGCTGTCACATCACTCTGTGCAGGATGCTCGCCCAGTGAATTGGAGCTCCCTCGATGATGCACTCCACAAAAGAGACCTGCCACAATGTGATGTAGCAGGCGCGGTGTGGCTGCAGTAATTGCAGCAGCGCCGTAGCCACAGTTCGGCGGAAGCGATCCTTGTAATCGCGGGTCTTGTACCCATTCTTGGTAGACCTCTCCCGCTTGAACAGCTCCACAAATTGCGCCTCGTCCTGCTTAGACACCTTGACGCTCCCACTATCAAAGAGGAGGTGCTCTGGGATGCCGGCACACCTCTCTAATGCTTGCGCCCAATCTTGGACTGTCCACCGATCGACATGCGGACGCAATCCGCGCGAAGGTGGTCCCCGTGGCTCTAGCCACTCGCGCACCATATCCGCACAAATGTAGCTCCATCCCCATAGCAAGAAATCGAGCTTTCTTGCTATCAGACGCTCCTTGTAAGCGCGCAGCCCGTTCTGTGGCAGTCGGAGCGGCAGCATCCGCAATCGGCTCAGTCTCGACATTGCGTTCTTGGAATTCGCCTGTTCGCTAGTTCTCCTTCTGCTCCGCTCGAGCTTCTTGCTTCCTCGGCAAACTCTAATCTCACTCAATTCCAAATCACGCGCACTCACTTCTCTCTCAATCACCAAGTAATCCTCTGCGCGGCGATGTCGGGAATGCTTAGCAGCTAGCAGATGGACGCGCGCTGCTCGCACTAGAAAATGGAATCGCGAATTCAAGAATGGGACGCTCTCCGTCTCCCGGTCGAAGGTCATGGTCGGCTCTTGCCCGTGAGGGTCGACTCAAATGATGGCCGCGCCGGCTCTACGTTAAAACGGTCTCCGCTCTCACGCGCGGCTTCACGCTCCGCCGACGCCGATTTAACTCACACGCTCGAATTGGCGAATTTGAACTCCGCGAGCGTACTACGCCGCGGACATGGGTGCGCAGCGCCGAAGGCGGATTTTCCGCCTTGCGCGGTACACTGGTTCGTACCGCTCCTCAGCCAATCTTCCTCTGCCTCGGCGCTCGTCCGCACGTCGGACAAAAGTTCAACTCCCGCCTGTGCGCAGGCGGACTCCTCGGCGGATTCTCCGCCGACGCGGAACTTCACCCGCCTGTGCGCAGGCGAAGCCCGTCCGCGTCGATGCGCTGGCGCGGAAGGCGTTGACCGCCTCCGTCCAGACTGTCCGTTCCTTGTCTCTCCGTCTGCGCGCTCGCCGCCGCAACCCGTCCGACCAAGAGCGCATCCATCCGTCCCGTCCGTACAGTCCGTACGGTCCGTACGGATTTTACTACTCCGGCGGCTCCTTGCTCGTCCGCGCTGCTGCGCTGGCGCGGAAGGCGCCGTACAATTTCTACCTCCGAAGGCGCATTTCTAGGGCCGAAGGCGGATTTCCCGCCGACGCCGAAGCGCCTGTGCACAAGCAAACGCCTGTGCGTAGGCTAACTTTGCGCCTACATCAAAACTCTATTTGGCCTGTGCGCAGGCAAACTTCCTTCGTCCGCGCATAGGACAAAACCCTCTTCGCCTGTGCACAGGCGAAAAACTGAGTATCTTACAACCTTCATAACTCCCGGAGTTCTCATCCGTTGTTGGCGTTCTTGGGCTCGTTGGAATCAGCGCGTCGAGTTCTTTCCAACAAGACCCTAACTAAGTCAAGGCGTTTGGGGGTTGACCTAAATATGAAGGATTTCCCTACCGCCGAGGGCGCAGCGCCCAAGGCGGATTTTACGCCTTGCGCCGTAGGGATCATACCTTCAGAGCTCGCAGGGAGGGTGGTGCCCTTCCTTGACGCTGCACCCAACTCCTAGATTCTTCGAGGTCCCTCGCGAATCTCTGCGATCTTCCGAATTCACTCTATTTTGATGCACCGAAGGCTATTTACACTGCTGCCGTGGTACAGTTTACAAAAATGTTTCAATTTACTCAAAATTACCAAAAGTGGGGTACCACATGCTCCCCTCCTCAATTGTGAGCGCCCACGCGAACACTCACATGTGGTATTTCTTCAACCGCCACCCATTCACTCGGGTGCCTAACAAATCGCCGGCTAGGTCCGCAAGTTGGATGGATCCATTCGAGAAGACTTCGACAACCTTGTAAGGTCCCATCCATCTTAGGTGCAGCTTGCTTGGAAATCTGGCATGCCTGCTGTCGTAGAGCAGTGCCAAATCACCCTTCTGCAGGAGTACGGGTTTGATCTTCTTATCGTATCTCTCCTTCCGGCGGAGCTGAATTCTCCTGGTGCGTTCCTCGGCTTCTCGTCTCCTCTCTTCCAGCAGCATGACCTCCTGTAATCTGTAGATCTGACTCTCCTCTGCACTCACCCTCTGTAAATCCAACGTTCGTTGGGTGGGTACTTCGAACTCGATCGGGAGGATCGGGTGTTGACCATACACCAGAAAGTATGGTGTCTGTTTGGTCGTAATTTTCTCAGCTGTCCGGTACGCCCATAGAGCGGCTGCTAACTTCGTATCCCAGTCGTAAGCGTGGTTTACCGTGACCTTGAGTAGTATTTTACACAACAGACCATTGGACTTCTCCGTCAATCCATTCGCCTTGGGATTGTATGGGGTAGTCTTCCGGTGCTTGATGTGGAAATACCGTGTCAGATCTTCGATTATCTGGTTCAGAAAATGCGTGCCCCGGTCGCTGACTAGCTCTAAGGGACAACCGTAGCGCGTGATAATCGACTCAAACAAGAAGGCTGCCACTGTGGCTGCATCATCTCTTCTTGTGGCCTTGGCCTCCACCATTTTGGTGGCGTAGTCCGTAGCTACCAGAATGTAGCGCCTTCGTGTGTTCCTAGTCACTGGTTGTATTGGCCCTACAAAGTCAATGCCCCACTTTTCGAAAGGTGCTAGAGGCATGATGGGAGTCAGGGGCCATCGTGTTGTAGGCGTTGGTCTCCCCGTTCTCTGGCAACTATCGCATTTGCGGATGTAATCGAGAACATCCTTAAACATGGTCGGCCACCAATACCCCGCATTTACAATCTTTGTGACCGTGTTCCGGGTGGCATAGTGTCCACCCGCCTCCTCGGTATGCATCGCACTTACTACTCTTGGGACCTTTGATTCCTCCAGGCACCTGCACAAGCGTTCATCTGCCATCTTCTTGAACAACACACCCTGCTAGAGTTGGTACGGGCCTGCCTTATGAATAAAGACAGTCCTTTGTTCCAAGTCCATGCCTACGGGACACTGGAGCGTTAGCAGATATCGGTACAGATCGGCATAGCGGGACTCGTGCCCCGCAGACAACTGAAACAATTCTTGATCTGGAAAATCGTCCACCAATTCCTCCTCGGTAGGCTGGGTCCATAATCTGGACAAGTAATCTGCATTTTCGTGATGCACCCCTTTCCTTGTCTGGACCGTGTAGGTGAACTCTTGTAGTAACAGCACCCATCTGGCTATCCGACCGGACAGGTCGGCTTTCTTGACTAGGTGTTGCAATGCGTAGTGATCCACATGGAACACAAACTCGTAGCAGATTAGGTAGTGTCGAAACTTTTTACAGGAGTACACCATCCCTAACGCTTCTCTCTCCGTCGTGGTGTACTTCCTCTCTGCTAGAGATAGCTGACGGCTCGCGAAATAGATCGGATAGTCCTTTTTGTTGTCATCCTTTTGGCTCAGTACTACACCGATGGCAAATGCAGATGTGTCGACGTAAACATGGAATGGTCGATTCCAGTCTGGACTCCTTAGCACTGGAGCAGTCGTGAGTTTCGCTTTAAGAGCCTCGAATGCTGACTGCTGGTTTGCACCCCAGGCATAAGGCTCGTCCTTCTTCAACAACTTGGTCAGGTCGGCCGCCAATATTGCATACATGTGTATGAATCTTCGGTAGTAGCCCACATGACCCAGGAATGCTCGAAGCTCTCTCAGATTCGTTGGTGGCTCAAGCTCGAGTATAACCTTGACCTTCTCGATGTCCACTGCAATGCCGTCTGCCGAGACCCGATGGCCCAACAAGATTCCACTAGTCATAAAGAAAAAACACTTCTCGGGGTGCAGCGATAAACTGCTCTCCCTACATTTATCAAAGGTCTGCCTCAGGTGACTTAGGTGTTCTGACCGCTTCCCAAAGACACAGAAGTCATCTATGAATATTTCCACGAACTTCCTCAGTTGCTCCTGAAAAATATTGGTCATCATCCGCTGAAAGGTGGCAGGTGCGTTGCATAGACCGAAGGGCATCTTGTGATATGCGTAAGTTCCCCAGTCGGTTGTGAACGTCGTTTTATCCTTGTGCTGTTCCCGGATAGACACCTGATTGTAACCTGAGAACCCGTCCAGGAAGCTATAGCACTCATGTCCCGCGACATGGTCTAAAATGGCATCCGTGAACGGCAACGGGTGATGATCCTTACGTGTTGCTGCATTCAACTTCCGGAAATCCTGACACACTTGTATCTTACCCATCAACTTCTTTGGTACGATAACAATCGGCGATACCCATTCACTGCTTAGCACTGGGTAAATAATACCGGCGCTCAGGTACTTATCTATCTCCTCCTTAACTAGCAAGGAGTATTTTGGATTGAGGCGATACTGGCGCTGGCGTATATGGTACTGCTTCATCCAGTAGATCAATACGGTGTTATCCATACCGTGCAGGTATCCCCTTCATGTCTTCGATCTTCCAAGCGAAGACATCGACGTAATGGCTAAGAAATGTCTGTACCTCCCTTAGCTCTTCTCCTTTCACCGTGCTTGATACCTTCAAGCACTTGTCGGGACTGAGTTGTACTTCGTGACAGTCACTAGGGTCGACAATGCCCTCGGTGTGACTCGTCTCACTCCTCCCCAGTCCTACCGTTAATTGCTATTCGTCCTCCGGCTGAATAGCGTCCGGCTCTTCTTCCACAGAACAGCAGGCAACGAATCCCACGAAATAATCGGATTCAGTGTCACTGGAATCTGATCGTGCGGCCGAATCACTGTCTACCCCCGATGTGTAACCCGCACTTGTCGATGGGGTCTCTCCTTCATGTCGGACCTTGCTCCAGGGCACCGTGATGATCTTGGTCGGCTCCGTAGGATGGGGAAACTTAAGGTGATGCCTACGCCAGTCACATCGTACTTGTGCGCCATACAGCCACGGTCGTCCGAGCAGGACGTCATAGCCTTGCTTCAGCATCGGTTGAAGGATGATATAACTCAACCGAAAGTCTGCACCACCGATGATTGTTTTGACATTGCGTAGCATACCTACAGGCATTCTCCGCGTCTGATCCGCTAACCTCAACACACGCCTCGAGGGTTCGTATTCACTGAACCCCAAGGCTCTTGCAGTGTCCTCCGTCATTATGTTGACTCCTGATCCAGAGTCTACTGGTACCTTGCGTACACAACACCCTGCTATTTCCACATCGATCTCTGGTGGCCCTTGGTCTTCGCTGGCCACTTGGTACACCTGAGAGGCTTTGGATGTGCGCGGCTTCCGCGGACGTCGTAACGAAAGCATCAACATCCTCCGATACGTCTTGTTGTCCTCAAGAAGCTGGTTGAACGTGATGTTCACTTGCCGGTTCCAGAGATCTTCGACTAAGTCATAGTGGACGCGTCGGGTCGGAGACGACGCCCTGCGAGGTTCCAAAGTTGCTGCCATCTTCACACCAAAGGAGGGTGACAAGTCTTCCCGCTGTGGTCCTTTTTGGTTGCGGGTCGCTTCCTTCAACAAGTTCGTTACCTCCTCTCTGATATCCGGGGCATAGTCTCGTTTCAGCAAGCGTACTGGCTCATCTTCGACCGTTGTATGTGTGCGCACTGCTGGTGCTTCTCGCGTAACCGAAGGCTTTCGTGCAGGTCGCAAGTCGGACTTGCTGGATGCCTTCTCTTTCCCTTTTCCCGTCCGGTCGTCGAGTCTCCGTTCGTGCTTGCGAGTGTCGCGCTCGTGTTCCTTCGATTTCTTGGAACTACGAGTTTCGACTCGTGCGCACATAACTTCTTCCGCTGGCCATTCTTCGTCTTCGTCATTTCTATCCGAACCTACTTCGACTTGGTTAACTAGGACGTCCTCCTTGGCAGGGGTGGTCACAAATCATACCGTTGGCCGAGGAACTGGTGGCTGATCACACTCTGGCGCAATATGCCCGGACTTCTTGCAGTTACTACATGTCGGGACATACCCAGTTTGCCTTTTGGGATGGGGGCACTGAGGTGAGAAGTGTCCAACTTCCCCACAATTATAACAAGCTCGCGGTGGCGGTGGGTCAAACGTCCCTGGAGGTGCCCTTCGCCTCACGGGTACTGTAGTGGCCCGATCTACCGGATGATACCGGGGGATGTGCATTGCTGTAACTGCAGTAGGGGCGGGGACCGACTGGACGGCGTAGGCTGTCTCTTCGCTCGCCTCTCCATAGTACTGGGGGTTTTCCCCATAGTAAGGTTGTGCCCACTCCACTGCGTTGACTGGATAGGACGGACGGTTGGTAAGACATTCGGTGTTCGCATGTCCCACCGCTCCGCACGTAGTGCACCACAAGTTCGCCCGCACTCTCTTGGGTGATTTTCGTCGATCCTGGCCGCCTACCACTTGAACTTTGAGGTCGGCGAAATCCTTCACAAGGGTCTCCATCTTCGATGCTATGTCTCCCGGCGCTCTGTCCATAGTCGCTCGTCGGGGGCCTTTCTTCTTTGCTCCCCCATGCTACTTTCTCTTCTTCTCTTCCTCCGACGAGGAGGTTTCCTCTTCTTCGGATGAGGAACGGTTCTCGTCCGAGGACTGTTCTTCCGATGATGGAGTTGCGCCTCTGCGTCGTCTTTGCCCTCCCTTCGGTTTTCGCTCCTTTGACTCCCGTCTCTCTCTCCCTCTTCGGTTGAGAGTGGAAGTTTCGAAGGCTTCGGCCGATGCAATCACGTCCTCAATGGTATCGCACTTACTGCGTCGGCAAAAAGTCTCCATTTCCCGAGTTAAGCCGGTCACATACCAATCCACAGCTTGCTGTACCGAGAAGGGGGACCCTGGTCCGGTTTTTGGTATTCTGTCAAGGAGGTCCAGAAATCTCTCGGTGTAGTCACGCAGACTCTCCTTCTTCTCTCGCTGCAGGTTACGCAACTTTGTCAATACCCGACTGTCGTAGCCGAGCTCGCGGAAGCGTCGAAGGAACTTCTCCTTCAGTTGAGCCCATGTTGTCAATCCATTCGGATCGATGCTCTCGTGATTGTACCAACTTCGTGCCTTCTTCCGTAGAAGACTTGGAAAGATCCGTAGTCGGTCCTCGTCGTGGATCTCGCGATTAGCAATGGACACTGATTCGAACAACTTGATGTAGGAATCTGCATCGTCATCATCCCCACTCCCTTTATACTTTGGATAGGAATGCTTAGTAATCGGCTGAGGTAGCCGCGCATTGGCTTGTCCGTCCGCCATCGGTGTGTCTGTCGATGTTTCTCGGGCGGTCGGTGCTAAATCACGAGGGGGGTCCGTGCAAGGAATATCTAGTAGAACTGTAAGCACCAGGTTTGGTTCCGAGTCACTGGGGGTAGTTTCCCCAAGGATGTCGGCCAAACTAGGCTTAGGTACTCTTTTTGGTGTCTTCTTGTTTTGACGCCGTGTCTCTTCCACGGCCTTCTCTGAATCTCGTCGGAACTTGCGGGCAGCTCTCGCACTAAGGTTGCTCCCACTAGCTCCAGTCAACATTCACCGAGCATGGCTGCTCGTAAAAACCCCGGTGTTGACGCAACTGTCCCCGGCAGCGGCGCCAAAAAGAAGTTGTCGGCTTCTTATGTAATAACCCACTAAAGGCTAAAACTGCAATATAGTGGTAGAAAGGTCGAACCCACAGGGACAGAGGAACACACAGGGTACAAAGTGTCACATTTAACAGACTATTGAGGAGTTTGAATTCTCAGGCGACTGTCACTCCCAGAAATACTGCAAGTGTCCACTCGGAGCGCACTCGGAGGTCGCATAGTGCAGCGTAACACACACACACACACACACACCTGAAACTACAGAAACACAACCCAGAGATCCGTTAGGACCTCTACTCAAGATTTCAGGGGGAAAGTCTCTTGAGAGTACACTCAGCGAAGCTGCGGGTAGTGACTCCCAACTCCGGCTTTTACAACACTTCCGCTAGCTTGCTGCTAGCGTAGAAAACCCGGTTTGGACTGCCTACTTCGGATCGAAGTCACTCAGACGCGGTGAACAACACTCTCAACTCACAAAACGCGCAGAGAACACAGGTCCGCACTGAAGGACTCACTGAGAAACATTCCAGTAACACAACAACAGTCTATTGAAGAGTTTGAATTCTCAGGCACTTCTCATTTCCATAAATACTACAGGGGTTACCCTGAAGGCACCTGCTGCAGCGTAACCTGAATTTACAACCAAGGCTTACACGAAGTAACAAAACTTCACTTTGGCATTTAGGGGAAAAATCCCAAAGGAGTACAATCAGGACAGACACTCGAAGGTGTAGGGGCGAAACTATTCAAGTATCTAACTAGTCACTTGCTCTGAGCATCGGCAATCACCCGCAGGTGTAGATCCGAACTACTCAAGTCTCTAACCAATGTACTAGCTCTGATGTTTCGGCCGAAGGCCTTTAGCTACAAAATGCGGAACGTCAAGCGGTAGCTCCTCTTGCGTGGTGACAGAACTAAGGACACAAACACGCAGAGAAAATGAGTTCCTGATCTGCACTTCCGAAATTGGGAAAGAACCCAAGGCAAAACGCCTTGAACTACTTTATACCTTCTAAGTCCTAACTAGCACTACACTGCACTACGCTATGCGGCGGCACGGAACCACGCTACACTACACTCCGCAGAACCTGTGCTACGCCTCCTGCGCGACGGACTGCCGCGCACTAACTCCCTACCCTGCCAGTCTTCCGCTCAACTGCGCAGTCCTAACTGCTGCAACGCTGCGGACACCTCCACCTCGAGGGTGGACATGGTATCCCGCGCCTTCGACAGAAAAGCGTCTAATTTCTTCGCCACCTTCCGCCGACTCCGACTGTCACCTGACAACAATCCGGCTGCACGAAGCTCCAACTCACGCAGTGTGAGTTTCTCCTGCGCCGCCACTTCCCAGTGGGCATAGCCCTTGAGACAGTGGGCGACACGCCTCGCCATCTCCTCCCTCGTGCAATCCGCCTCTCGCCTGCGATCCTCTTCAATTACCACCAACTGCGATTCGGCCTCCGCACGCTGCGCTCTCAATTCACCACACTCTGACTGTAGTCTGCGGATTAAATCCTCATCCGCCTGTCGTGCGAGCTGACACTCCGCCAACAAACGCGTCTGTCGCACGAGCTCCTCTAACAAAATCTGATTCTGAGTTTTCTCAGACATCAAATCCGTCGTGGTCTTCACCACATCCCTGGTGAGCTCTTCCAATCTCTCCTTCCTCATCCTGTCGAGGGCGTGCGATTTCCTCTCAAGGTTGTACTGACCCCATAAACAGGCATGCTTCTCCCTCAAATCCTTCAACTCTTGGTCCGTCCTAGCTAGTAGCTTGCTAGTGTGGACTTTAGTGCGAGTCCGCCTGCGCACTAATTCGATGTAAGATCCCGGCTGGCGTGGATCGGCGTATTTATCAAATTTGCGATCCAAGTACTTCAGCAACGGTATCACCTGCTCAGAGAGCGCCGCCGCCGGCGCTCCAACAATTTCCTCCTCCTCCTCCTCGGTATCCCCTGCTCCCGACATTGCTTCTGTGGAGCCTCCGTCGTCATCATCCGAGTTAAGGATTTCAGTCGCCATTGATTGCATTGGCGACTGACCCGAGTGGGGCTGCATGTCGTCTACGGGTGCTGCCTGCGAAGGCACCGCTGCAGCCTCGCTGCTCTTCGCCAAAATGTCCAAGGCGGTGGGCAAATGTGGCCGTGCTACATCCCCGTTGCCCGCTTGTTGATCTTCGACCGTATCCTTTCTGCCGCCGACGTCCGCCGCCGAAGGCGATCGAGCGGAGGGTGTCTGCGCGGGGTTTGATTGCGCATCGCGCACCGAAATTTCGTCCCGCGAACAGTCAATCCGCTCTCCCGTCAGGTCCTGCTCCCTCGATCGGTCCTACGCGAGGGCTGTGCCTAGCCTGTGCACAGGCGCAAATGCCGGCGCCTTGTCCGCCGTAGGCGCAGCGCCGAAGGCGTCTATCGCCGAAGGCGACACAGCCGGAGGCCGCTCGCCCGATGTCCCTTGGCCCAAAGGCCCTACCGCCGAAGGCGCATCTACCGGCGGATTACCCGCCGAAGGTGCGGCCTCCGCACGCTCCCTGCTCGCATCTCCTCGGCCCGAAGGCCCTGGCGCCGAAGGCGCAAATCGCGGCGCGTTGGGCGCCGGAGGGTTTGGTCCCGAAGGCCCGTGACCCGTAGGCGGATCTTCCGCCGGCTCCTTCCCCTTCCTACGTTGGAACGGGGGTGAATCCTGCCTGTGCGCAGGCGGCATGTGCACAGGTGACCTGTGCACAGGCGACCTGTGCACATGCGAACGCGTGTGCACAAGCGGAATGCCTCTTCCTATGCGTAGGCGTAGGTCCACGTCCGCTTGTGGTCGCCTTTCCGTCGAGGCTCGCCTGTGCGCAGGCGGAACACCTGTCCGCAACGCACGTGGTAACTCCGGAGGCCCTCGGCCCGTAGGCGGCCTCTCGTCCGTCGAAGGTGCAGCGTGGCCCGTAGCTCCTACAGCCGTCCGCGCTCCCTCGTTCTTCTCCGGCAACGCACTTCCTTTCTCCGTGGCAATCGTCGCCGTGTCCGCGCTGCTGGCTGGTAACACAAGCCTGCGCGCCTTCTGCTTCGGCCGGCTGCACACTTCGTGCAACGGCCGCTGTCGAATTGGAGCAGTGGGTTCTTGATGCTGCTCCTCTTCGGACTGCTCTCTCCATCGCCGCTTCCGCGGCACTCTTGCTGCAGGAGTATTTCTCCCTTCGTCCCTCCGCCTTGGCGGAGTAGAAGTTGGTGACTCCTCTGCGTCAGTGTCGACCTCGTTATCCCGCACATACTTCCTTGACGCTGCACCCAACTCCTAGATTCTTTGAGGTCCCTCGCGAATCTCTGCGATCTTCCGAATTCACTCTATTTTGATGCACCGAAGGCTATTTACACTGCTGCCGTGGTACAGTTTTCCAAAAATGTTTCAATTTCCTCAAAATTACCAAAAGTGGGGTACCACACGTAGGTGCAAGTCCTCCCCGCCTATGCGTAGGCGGCATTCTTGGCGGACTCCCCGCCGACGTCAAACCCTATTACGCCTATGCGTAGGCGAACTTCCCTCGCCTATGCGTAGGCGAAGGTCTTTGTATCTTTCGACCGTCACAACTCCCTGAGTCGTGATCCGTTCCGGGTGTTCTTGGGCTCGTTAGAGCAAGCGCGTCAAGCTCTTTTCAACGAAACCCTAACCAAGTCAAGGCGTTGTGAATTGAGAAAGTTATGAGGGATTCCTCTAGCGCCGAAGGCGCATTATGCGCCTTGTGCCGAAGGGGTACTCCTTAAGAGCCCGTCGTTTAGGGCGGCGTCTGTCCCAGACGTTGCGCCC
Organism: Marchantia polymorpha subsp. ruderalis; assembly: GCA_037833965.1. Taxonomy (NCBI): domain Eukaryota; kingdom Viridiplantae; phylum Streptophyta; class Marchantiopsida; order Marchantiales; family Marchantiaceae; genus Marchantia; species Marchantia polymorpha. Next base: position 2,909,621 of record AP031359.1, read on the forward strand.
AACTCCTGGATTCTACGAGATTCTTTGAGATTCTCCGAGATCATACAGTTTCACTCTATTTTGATGCACCAATGGCTATTTACACGGCTGCCGCGGCACAGTTTTGAATCTGAGTGATTCCCCTAGCGCCGAAGGCGTACCGCCGAAGGTGGATTATGCGCCTTGCGCCGAAGGAGAACTCCTTAAGAATCGATTGTTCAGGTCGGGCGCCTGTTCCGGACATTGCGCCCAACTCGATGATTCTCGATGATTCTACGAGACCCGCGATCATCCATTTCCACTCTATTTAAATGTTCCGATTACTATTTACACTGCTACTGCGGTACTGTTTTCCAAAAATGTTTTAAATTCCGCAAAAAAGCAAAACGTTTTCCCTGTGCCGAAGGCACTCATTGTGCATGCTTCGTACGTCTTCAGCAACAGATCCTCTGGATGCGTCTGCGCCGAAGGCACATTGCCGATGACACCTCACAAAAGAACCTGGTGCCAAAGGCGCTCTACCCAGCAGGAACCGTCTGCTCCGTCCAAGGCGCTCAACCTTGGCCTATGCTCCTTCCCCAACTTCTAGATTCTCCGTGACCGCGATTCTTCCTTTTTACTCTATTTTTTGTACCGATTACTATTTACAATTGCTGCCACGGTACTTATTTTCCAAAAATGTTTTAATTCCGCCCAAAAACAAAAAATGGCTTATCACATCAACTCGGAGGTCACTCGGAGGTCGCATAGTGCAGCGTCGTTCATCCCAATACACACCTAAAACTAGAAAAGCACAACTAAGAGGTCGATTAGGACCTCCACTTAAGATTCAGGGGGGAAAGTTTCTCAAGAGTACACTAAGAGGATCTGCAGGCAAAATCCCAACTCTGAATTTACAACCCTTCCACTAGTTACTGCTAGTGCACAGCATCCGGGTTGGACTTCCTACTTCGGATGCAGTACCTTCATCAAACCGAAGTCACTCTCACGCGGTGAACAACACACTCAACTCACAAAACGCGCAGAGAAAACAAAAATCCGAACTAAGAGACTATGTTGAGAAGCGATCTAGTGTCACAACTTAACAGTCTATTGACGAGTTTGAATTCTCAGGCACTAGTCATTCCCAGAAATACTGTGGAGTCTACCTCCGAAGGCGCCTCAAGCAGCGTAACACACACAACCTGAAATTCAACCAAGGCTTACTCCTAAGTTAACAAAAACTTCACTTTGGCATTTAGGGGGAAAATCTTGAATACAAAAGGGAAAATTGTCTGAAGGCGCAAGTCCGAACTTGAAGATCTTGACTAGACTACGCTAGCTCAGAACATTCGGGCGAAGGCTTTCAGCTACAAAATGCGGTAACTTTGACAAGCTATAGCTCCTCTTGCGCGGTGACAAAACAAAAGACACAAATGCGCAGAGAAAACGAGGTCCTGAACTGAACTTCCGAAACTAGAAAATCCCCCAAGGCCAATGCCTTGAACTACTTTATACACTATACAATCCTAGCTACCTAACACTCTACTCTACGCTTCATCTGCTATGCCTCCGATGCGAAGGCCGACTACGCACTAACTCCCTACCCGTCCAATCGTCTGCTCTACTGCGTAGTCCGAGCCGCCGCAATACCTTGGTCACCTCTGCCTCGAGTTTCGCAATAGCGTCTTGCGACCTCCTGAGGAAAGACTTCAACCGCTTCGCCACGCGCCGCCGACTCCGACTGTCACCCGACATCAAAGCCGCCGCACAAATCTCCATCTCGTGCAAGGTCACTCTCTCCCGCGCTGCAATCTCCCAGCGAGTATAACCTCTAAGGCACCGATCAACTTGCGCTACTAACTCCTCCCGCGTGCGATCTGTCGCGCGCCGGTTGGAGCCTTCAAATTTCACTAATTGCAACTTCGCCTCGGCACGATGCACTCTCAATTCGTCGCACTGCGATTGCAGTCAATACAGTAACTCCTCGTCCGCCTTTCGTGCGATCTCACTTTGCTCCAGCAACCGTGTCTGCCGCACGAGCTCCTTTTCCAAGATGCAATTTTGAGCTCGCTCGGAATTGAGCTCCGCCCTGATCTTCGCACGCCGCACATCAAATTCGCGCTGGGCATAAGCCACCATAGAATATCGCAGCTCCAGCGCTTTCTTCTACAGTATGCGCATCACGGTAAACTGCTCTTGCAGGAAGTCGTACCGCTCCTCCAGCTGCCGGTACTTTTGGTCTAAGGCTATCAGCTCGGTGTAATAACCCACCAAAGGCTAAAACTGCAGTATAGCAGCAAAAAGGTCGAATCCACAAGGACAGAGGCAACACACAGAATACAAAGTGTCACGTTTAACAGACTACTGAAGAGTTTGAATTCTCAAGCGACTGTCACTCCCGTAAATACTGCAAGTGCTCAACTCGGAGGTCACAGTGCAGCGTAGTTCACTCAACACACACCTGAAACTGGAAAAGCACAACTCAGAGGTCGGTTAGGGCCTCTACTTAAGATTTCAAGAAAGAAAGTTTCTCACGAGTACATTCAGAGGCTCTGCAGGTAGTGACTCCCAACTCGGCTTTTACCACCCTTCCACTAGTTTCTGCTAGCGCAAGGCACCCGGGTTGGACTTCCTACTTCGGATGCGGTATCTTCGTCAAAACAAGGTCACTCACATGCGGTGAACAACACACTCAACTCACAAAACGCGCAGGGAACACAGGTCCAACTAAGAGACTCAACTGAGAAAAGATCCAGTAGCACACTATAACAGTCTATTGATGAGTTTGAATTCTCAAGCACTAGTTATTCCCAGAAATACTACAGAGATTTGCCCCGAGGGCGCCTTCTGCAACGTAACCTGAATTACAACCAAGGCTTACTCGAAGTAACAGAACTTCACTTTGGCATTCAGGGGAAACATCCCGAAGGAGTACAATCAGGAACAATCATCCGAAGGTGTAGGGACGAACTGCTCAAGTATCTAACTAGTTAATAGCTCTGAGCATTCAGCAATCACCCGCAGGTGTAAATTCAAACTGCTCAAGTATCTAACCAGTACACTGGCTCTGAACATTCGGCTGAAGGCCTTCAGCTACAAAATGCGGTATCTTCGTCAAGCTGTAGCTCCTCTTGTGCGGTGACAGAACTAAGGACACAAACACGCAGAGAAAATGAGTTTCTGATCTGCACTTGCAAAACTGGAAGAATCCCAAGGCAAGACGCCTTGAACTACTTTATACCTCCTAAGTCATAACTAACACTACACTACACTACACTGCAGCACCCTGCAGATCCTGTATTATGCCTTCTGCGCGACGGACTGCCGCGCACTAACTCTCTACCCGACCAGTCTTCAGCTCGACTACGCAAACCCAGCCGCCGCAACACCGCAGTCACCTCCGTCTCGAGGTTTGCCATGACGTCCCGCGACCTTGACAGATACGCATCTAGCTTCTTAGCCACTCGCCGCCGGCTCCGACTGTCACCCGACATCAAACCCGCCGCACGAAGCTCTAACTCGCGCAATGTGAGCTTCTCCTACGCAGCCAATTCCCTGAGGGTGTAACCTCTGAGATAGTGGTTGACTCGCTTCACCAACTCTTCCTTTGTGCGATCTTCCTCCCGCCGGCAATCGTCTTCAACCACTACCAACTGCAACTCTGCGTCCGCACGCTGCGCTCTCAATTTGCCGCACTTCGATTGCAGTTTGCGGATTAACTCTTCATCCGCCTGGCGTGCGAGTTGACACTGCTCTAGCAACCGTGTCTGCCGCACGAGCTCCTCTGACAAAATTCGATTCTGAGTCTGCTCAAAATCCAGCTCATCCGCGAGCTTCGCTTTCTCCTTGGCGAACTCCTTCTTTGCCTCCTCAAACTTCTCATCGCGTACCTGGTCGACAGCTCCCTTGAAAGAGCAATGTGGCCACGCAGGTGCTCGTTCTTCTGCTGCAGATCCTTAATGTCTTCATCCAAGCGTGCCAACAACTTGCTAGTGCGGACTTTAGTGCGAGTCCGCATGCACACTAATTCGACGTAGGACCCAGGTTGGCGAGGGTCTGCGTACTTCGTCACCTTGCAATCGAGATACCACAGCAGAGATACCACCTGCTCGCATAGTGCCGCCGTCGGCGTGCCTGCCACCGATTGCTCCTCCTCTTCGTCCGAGCCCGAATCTCCTTCTCCGTCATCCTCCGAATTGAGGATTTCGGTCGCCACTGAATTCCCTGGCGATTCCCGCGAGTTGGGCTGCGTAGCGTCTGCGTCTGCATCTGCTGCTGCCACTGGCGCATTGCTCCCGGCCAAAATGTCTAAGGCGGTGGGGGATCCTGGTTTTGACAAGGTCGCACCGCCCGCCCGATATGTTACTACCAATGCCACAGCGCCGAAGGCGTCCACCGCCGAAGGCGTTTGTGCGGAAGGCGACTGAGCCGAAGGCGGCTGTGCCGAAGGCACACGTGCCTCCTCCTTATCCTTGTCGACTTGCTCCTCTGATAGGTCCTTCGCCAAAGGTGCTTCCGCCGAAGGCGTATAGCCCAAGGCGTCTCGCCCAAAGTCCCTTGGGCTAAAGGCCCTTGAGCCGAAGGCGCATCGTCCGGCGGTGCTTCCACCAAAGGCTCTTGCCCCGAAGGCTCCCTACTCACAAGCTCTCGGGCCGAAGGCCCTTGAGCTGAAGGCGCCTTATCCGCCGACTCCTTCCCACTTCTCCGCTGCGCCGAAGGCTCCTGTTCCGAAGGCGAGTCAGCGAACGGTGTTTGCTCGGAGCACATATCCGCCGCCGGCACGTTCGTCGGTGCCGCGTGTTAACTCTCCTGGCTCAAAGGCCGTCTTGCTTCCGCCGAAGGCGTCCATGCCTTCGGCGTAGGGAGGTCCGCTGACCTCTTTGCAGTCCGCGCGCTCCTATCCTTCTCTGAGGATGGTGAGTCCTTCCCCTCTGCGGCACGCCCCGTCTCCGCGCTACTTGGAGGCAACACAAGCCTGCATGCCTTCTTCTTAGGCTGATTGCAGAGCTCTTGCAGTGGCCGCTTCCGTTTGAAAGCAGCCGAATCACAGTGTTGGCCCTTCTCTGCTTCTCCTTCCCATCTTCGCTTCAGCGGCACTCGTGCTGCAAGCGATTCTCCTTCAGCTCTTGGTTGGGCTGGTGGCGTGCAGGCAGGAGTCTCGTCTTCGTCGGTGTCTACCTCGACGTCCTTCACGTACCGCCCCGGATTGCTACGTGACAGAACGGAAATTGCACTCGCTCGGTTGCGGTCAGACAACCCATCGACCGATAGAAATTGATCAAGAAGGGGGAGAGGTGATTGATCGATCCACCCTTCTCCTCAAACGCATGCTGCCTCGTTATCTTCCACAGTATGCGAGCCCAATGAATAAGAGCTCCGGCGAACGCCAGCTCCACGAATGCCACCTGCCAAGAAGTGATGTAGGTGGTCCTCTGCGGCTGCAAGAGCTGGAGAAGTGCTTTCGTGACATTTCTGCGGTAGCGATCCTTTTAGTCCCGGATCTTGTACCCGTTCTTGCTGGACTTGCTGCTCTTGAAAAGGGCCGCGAAGGAAATCTCATCCTCCTTCGTGACCTTGATGCTTTCACTTTTGAATAGGAAATGCCCGTCCTCTCCCGCGCATCTTCCCAACACTTGTTCCTAGTTAGCGATGACACGTCACTCTACGTGCGGTCGAAATCCACGCGTAGGTTGATCTCTGCCCTTCTAACACTCGCGCACCATGTCCTGGCACACGTAATTCCACCCCCACAGGAGGAAATCGAGCTTCACCGCAGTCAGCTCGTGCTGGAAAGCGCGCAACCCAATCTGCGGTAGCTTCAGCGGAATCATCCGCAGCTGCGTCGCCTTCGACATCGCGTTCTTGGAATTCCCGACCACACTTCAGAAGTCCGTGACTTTCTTCCGCTTCTAGTACGCGGACGCGATCTCTCCGCGAACTCTCACTATCAAGCAATTCCCGCGGTCGCGCACTAAGCTCTCGCTCTAACTTGCAATTCCCCGCGCGTCGCCTTCTTCTCTGATTTCTCTTTGCCAATTTGTGTGAGCGCTAAGCTCTCGCGAGAAATTGAAATTGCAATTCCAAGAATGAGTCGACCGCCTTCTGCTCACAAGATTTCATCTTCGACACTTGGCGTGGAGATCGACCCACTTGATTGCTACGCCGGCTTGGAGGCGTAACGGCCCCCCTCTCGCACGCTCGGCTTCACGCTCCGCCGTTGTGCGGGCTCACACGCTCGAAAATTGAATTCAAGTTCAACCGTCGTCCGTCGACGTAGCCCTGTTCGCGCAGCGCCGAAGGCGTATGGCCGAAGGCGCGGCAATGGAGGCCTTCGCCTCTGGCCGATTCTCGACTTTGTTCATTCCCGCAGCGCCAAAGGCGTACGGCCGAAGGCGTACATCTTCCGCCGAAAGCGTTGACCCGCAGCGCCGAAGGCGTTCCCTTGAAGACGTCCGTCGATGTAGATGCATCGCCAAAGGCGCAGCGCCGAAGGCACTTGAGCCAAAGGCGTTGACCGTAGTCAACTGGTCTGGTCTTTTCTGTTGATCTCTCTTATCCCCCCAAAGGCGCTTTTGCCGCAAGAGTTCCGTTCCGCCGAAGGCGCACGTGTCCGTACCGCCGAAGGCGTTCGGCCGAAGGCAGACCGTATGAAGTCGCTTGCCCCGAAGTCGTTGATCTAATCTTGATGCGCTGGCGCCAAAGGCGCTCGTACAAAGGAGTTCACCGCCGAAGGCATTGACCCTTGGGCCGAAGGTGGCTCGTCCGTCGACGTAGGCATTCCGCTAAAGGCGCTCCCTCTCAGTAACTTCCGACACTTGTAACTCATTGACCTCTCATGCGTTCCCAGCATTCTTGGGCTCGTTAGAACGAGCGCGTTGAGCTCTTTTCAACAAGAACCTAAGTAACTCAAGGCGTTACAAATTGAGAGAGTTCTAAGGGATTTCCCTAGTGCCGAAGGCGTCTAGCGCCGAAGGCGAATTCTCCGGCTTGCGCCAAAGGCGTCTCCTCAGAACCGTTTGTTCGGGCCGGGGCGCTTGTCCCGGACATTGCGCCCAACTCGTGGATTCTACAAGATTCTACAAGACCCGCGATCACCATTTTCACTCTATTTAAGTGTACCGATTACTATTTACAATCGCTACTGCGGTACTGTTTTCCAAAAATGGTTTAAATTCCGCACAAAAAAAAAGTGCACTCGGTTGATGTACCTCACACCGAATCCACTTCCTCTTCCTCCGATCCCTCCGCCGAAGGTGTCTGTGCCGAAGGCACACGTGTCTCCTCCTTCCTGACTTTGTCTTCCGCAGATTGCTCAAGTTGCGTCTGCGCGGAAGGCGACTGCGCCGAAGGCGTTTCCGCCGAAGGTGCTTGATGTAATAACCCACCAAAGGCTAAAACTGCAATATAGCAGCAAAAAGGTCAAATCCACAGGGACAGAGCCAACACACAGAGTACAAAGTGTCACGTTTTAACAGACAATTGAAGATTTTAAATTCTTAGGCGACTCTCACTCCTAGAAATACTGCAAGTGCTCAACTCGGAGGTCACTCAGAGGACGCATACTACAGCGTAGTTGACCCCAACACACACCTGAAACTGGAAAAGCACAACTAAGACGCCGATTAATACCTCCACTCAAGGTTCGGGGAAAAAGTTTCTCAAGAGTACACTTAGAGGATCTGCAGGTAGTGTTCCCCAACTCCGGATTGTTAACTTTGACTGCTAGAGCAGAGCACCCGGGTTGGACTTCCTACTTCGGATGCGGTACCTTTGTCAAAACGAAGTCACTCTCACGCGATGACAACACACTCAACCCACAAAACGCGCAGAGAATACAGGACCCGAACTGAGAAACTCAATGGAGAAAAGATCCAGTGTCACAACTTAACAATCTATTGACGAGTTTGAATTCTCAGGCACTAGTCGAGTCATCAAAGGGTACTTGCTTGGAGGCCAAGCACTTCTCCGTCGCTGGCATGTTGGCCGGTGCCGCATGCCGTCTTCCTTGGCCCGAAGGCCTACGTGCTTCCTCCGAAGGCGTCTGTGCCTTCGATGCAGGGAGGTCAACTGACCTCCCAAGAACTCCTGCACTCGCATCCTCCTCCGAGGATGGTGAGTTTCTTGTCTCCGCGGCTCGTCCTTTGTCCGCGCTGCTCGCCGGCAGAACAAGCTTGCGTGCCTTTTGCTTCGGTTGACTTGAAGGCTCGTGGTTTGCCCGACGTCTGACTGGAGCAGCGGGAAGTGCCCGCTGGCTCTAGTCCGCCTCTCCATCCCACTTTCGCTTCCACGGTACCCGCTCCCGCCGCGGTATGTTTTCCACTCTTGGTCGAGCTGGTGGTGTGCTAACGGGCGCTTCGTTAGTGTCGGTGTCGACCTCGACGTCCTTCACATATCTGCCCGGATTGCTTCGTGACAAGAAGGAAAATTATACCCGCTCCGATGCTGTCTAACACCCCATCGACCCATAGAAATTGATCAAGAAGGGGAAGAGATGATTGATCGATCTCCCCTTCTCCTCCTGCGCGTGCTGTCGCGTTACCTTCCACAGTATCCGAGCCCAATGAATCAGAGTTCTTGTCAACGCCAGCTCCACAAACCCCACGTGCCAAGATGTCATGTAGGTGGTCTGGTGCAGTTGTAAAATCTGGAGAAGTGGTACCGCAACATTACTCCGCATGCGATCCTTGTAGTCACGGATCTTGTACCCGTTCTTGCTCGATTTGCAGTTCTTGAAAAGTGCATCGAAGGAAATTTCTTCTTCCTTCGTGACCTGCACACTCTCACACTTGAATAGGAGGTCGCCTTCCTCCCCCGCGCACCTTCCCAAGACCTACTCCCAATCACTGACTTGCCACCTCTCCGGGTGCGGTCAATAACCGCGCGGATGTTGGTTCTTCTCCCACAGCCACTCCCGGACCATCTCCTGGCACACCCAATTCCATCCCCATAGGAAGAAATCGGGCTTCACTGCTGACAACTCGTTCTGAAATGCGCACCGTCCGATATGCGGCACTTTCAGCAGAACCATCCATAGCTAAGTCGACCGGACCATCGAATTCTTGCAAGTTTCTGCGCACTCTATTCTCTGCTGATGCGAGCTTCTTGCTTCTCTCTGCGCACCCGGCTACTGCGCGTCGAGAGCTCAAGCGAACTCGCTGTAATCTGCAATTCTCTCCCACTCTCCCAAACTTTCCGCGAGCTCCCCGCAAATTCTCCACAAGACTCCTGCAAGGACTTTTCCACTACGCACTTTGCTGCTGTGCACTCTCGGCAACTTCCCCGCACACTCTCCTGCAACACACTCTCGACACAACTCTCTGCAATTCTCTCCGCTGATTCTCCGGATGCGCGTTGCGAGCTCTAGCGAATGCAAAATTGAAAATGTGAGAGTGAGTCCCTTCGTTTGGCGATCAAGATTGCTCAACGTTTGACACTTGGGCTGGCCGCGGTCCGCTTGAATGTGATGCCGGCGTGGAGGCGTAACGGCCCAATTCGCAGGCGCAAATTCACTCTCCACCATTGCGCGGACTCCCACACTTGTACATTCAATCTTGATCCCGCTGATTTCCGCCGACGCCGTTCTCCGTTCGCGTACCGCCGAAGGCGCTCGCGGCGAAGGTACGAACTTCCGCTATCTCCTTTGTCCTTTCTTTACGTTACATCAACAGAGTCATATGATGTGCTTGTTGATGGAGTTGTGTTATATCCAATGGAATTTTGAATGGATTATTAAACGGGGACTGCTTATTGCCCTGGCTAGCAGTCCAGCGATGAACGTATGACTGAGCTGCCGGTGAGAATTATTTCTCGGGATCAAACTCTGGGATCTTCTCCTGCGGTTTTAGCCCCCATTGCAGGTTTCAATGGAATGCTAACATGGCCTGATGATTTGTTGAAGGGGAACAGGTCAACCAAGGATACTCCAGTCTATGAGGAGGTGGAGGAGATGGTGAGCCTCGCAGCGGCAGTGTCATCATTGTGAGGTGGCTATTTTTTAGATAGGAAATATAGTAGTATTTTTTAAGTTTTTTCAATATATAGTTTTGATCTGATAGATTAAATACCTCATAACTTTCTCAATTTATTACCAATTGACTAAAATAGAATTTGGATAGATAGAACTTGGTATGCTCTTTCTAACAAGCCCAAGAACTCTTGAAACGGATGAGAAATCATTGAGTTATGAGTGTCAGAAGTGGCTTGTACAAATAGGTGAAGGTTCTTTGAACTTCGGCCCAAAGTTCTTCGGACTTCGGGTCAAAGTATCTTTGGACTTCGGCTCAAAGTTTCTTTGGACTTCAGCTCAAAGTGCTTTGGACTTCGGCTCAAAGTTTCTTTGGACTTCGGCCCAAAGTTCTTCGGACTTTGGCTCAAAGTTTCTTCGGACTTCAGACTTTGGACGAAGAGAATTTAGACTTGGACTTGGAAGGATCTAAAAGGGTATGATTTCTGGACATCACCAAGCATCAAGTTACCCCATCGAGAGTGAAGAGACAGGTTTATGGGTGAGACTATTTTTAGGTGAGATTAGGTGAGACTATTTCTAGGTAAGATAAGATGGGCTTTCAGTGTTTTATTCGTGGAAATACTCTTTGACCCTTGGAGAGGAGCCTGGGGTGCTTTGGCCTCGGCCTTTCGGAGGTGCACTCATATCAAATATATGCAAATATCTTTGGTTTGATGGAAGTTTCTTACTTGAGGAGAAGATAGAGGTTCATGTTAATGTAGTGGCATGCCCCGAACTAGGAGTCAAGGCAATTTAATTGTGTACCTTCCTATGGAGAGAGAGCTAGAAGAGAATAGGGAGGTGATTCAAGAGTTCAGGGACGTGCTTATTCAAGATAGTTCTTCCCAAGGCTCAAAAGAAGAATCAATTGAAGGAGAAGAAGAACTTAGTGACCCGGAGGCATTGGAGCCAAGAGAAGACACGGTGATTATGCAAAGAGCAAGGTTTTAGTATCAACCTTTCTCGGGTAAGAGAAAGCAAGATCCCGATGAGTGGATAGAAGATTTCATTGGTATTGCTCAAGCCAACGGAGAAGATGCTATCAAGCTTAGTACATTGGCTGGAGTACTACGCGGAGAAACAAGACCTTGGTACAATGCGTTGGAAGTTAATATCAAGGTTGATTGAGATTTATTTAAAGCTGCTTTTTTGCTTGAATTAAGGAAGGTGGGAGAGGAGACGGAGGCACTCATTAAAATAGGCCAAATGAAAATGAAGAGAGAAGAAAGTGTTCGGAGGTTTTTGCAGAAGTTTCAGCCGGTGGCAAAGAAGATTGATCCGCCACCGGTAAATTTCATCCTCATGTCATGGTTTGTCTCTTCCTTGCCACAAAAGATGGGTATTTCTGTCAGACAAGCTCACCCTACCACCTTGGAGGAGGCCGTCGAAGCAGCTATGTCCTACAGAAGTGCCAATGTATCTAGTTCCAAGAGCCGGAAGAAGAAAAAAAGTATCGGTCAAGTTCAGAGGAAAGTTCAAATGAGTCTAGCTCAGAGTTTAGTGACTCTAGCTCTAGCTCAAATTCAAGCTCAAGTTTTGAAGCTTATTCAAGCTCAGACAAAGGATTTGACAAATGGAAGAAGAAGAAGCACTCCACGAAGAAGAGCAAATCTGCATCCAGCAAGGAAGACAAAAGCTCCAAGAAGGCTTCCACCAGCAAGGGAGTAAGTGAAGGTGGGCTGATCAGTAAAGAGAAGAGGGGTCTAGATGGGAAGGTGGACGACCTTGCTAACCAACTCAAAGCTCTATCAGTTCATTTTGCTGGATTGCCTTCCGATCGCAGAAAAGTACCTAGCAATCGGGCACATGTTTGGTGTCTACGCTGTAAACATCTAGGCCATGCACCTACTGAATGTCCTATTTGGCATCCACAAGGTCAGATGGTGGATGAAGAGCTTGGTGATCAATATGGTTCGTCGTTGGATCAACATGTGGAGTTTTTCTATGAAGAAGCACCAAATTTGGTGTATCAGATTTCTGCTGGATCTCGTAACCTGCATGGACGACCTACACCATCTTTAGCTCGACCTGCAGATCAGAATTCAGGTGCTGAAGCAGCTTCTAGATTGGCTATGGTAGTGTGCTACAACTGTAGTAAGTTGGGACATTATTCTAGCAACTGTCCAGAGCCTAAAAAGCAAGGATATGGCATTCCACCCGCGCTTTGTACAATCTGCAAGAGAGAGGGACACACGACAGTCAATTGCCCTATGGCTGCTGCACCTAAATTGATCTAAAATAGAGGTGAGTCATCTAAACCCGCAGCTTCTAAGGCACCAGGAGAAACAACCGTGAGTTTCATTAGCATGCAATGGCAGGAGGAGAATGAAGAGAAGGAGCAACCTCTATGGTAGTTTTCAGAGAAAATGCCAGGAACAGAGACTCCACGAGTTGACGAGCACTGCTACAAGGTCACAACTAGATCTATGAGAAGGAAGGAGAAGAAGGAACAGCAGATGAGACTAAGAAGACTAAGCAAGAGTTTTCCAAGTCTGGTGTATCTTCGGAGCAAGATAGTGACTACAAGAGAGACCACCTGAAACTCTTCTTTCCTAAAATCAACGAGAAGGTGAAGAAACAGCTGCAGGAATTGGAGACCTTGGAGCATGCAAAGGCTCTTTCTAACGACCTTCAAATCATCAGATCACGAGCAGCTGAGGAGGAAGAAAAGGTGAAAGTCACACCTAGTGAAGCATTGATTTCCTTTGATATTAAGAGGGATGTTAAGGACTGTCCAGTCACTGCCACAGTAGGACAGATGATCAAAGACAATTCACTTTACAGGAGACAATTGAAGGAAATGCTAGCTAGGAAGCAAAGAAGGAAAGGTGGGTACAGTAGCGGATGCAAGAATGCTCTATGAGGATCATGGTTCTCCTGAGATTGATATTCAGATAAGTGGCTGTGTTCTCTTTTACGTGGTGGTGGATGAAGGATCAGGAGTGAACATCATGATTGAGGCTATTGCCTATCAACTTGGTTTTACACAACTAGAGCCAACTGCTAGAACTATGAGATTGGCCAATGGAGCAAGGATGTTTGAGTAAGGTCCATACTCTTATAGGTGGCAAACAATTCTTACTGAATTACATGGTCATTGTGGTAACCCACTTTTAAATTTTGTGCGGAATTTCAACATTTTTGGAAAACAGTACCGCAGCATCAACTGTAAATAGTAATTGGAACACTAAAATAGAGTAAAAATGGATGATCGCGGGTCCGGGAGAATCCTGGAGAATCATTGAGTTGGGCGCAATGTTGGGGACAGGCGCCTTGGCCCGAACGGACGGTTCCTACTGAGGGGAAGTGCCTTCGGTGCAAGCAGGAGAAAGCGCCTTTGGCGAAAGACGCCTTTGGCGATAGAGTGAATCCCTCATAACTGTCTCAATTCGTAACGCTTTGATTTGATTAGGGTCTTGTTGAAGAGAACTCAACGCGTTCGTTCTAACGAGCCCAAGAACTTTTAGAACGAATAAGGGATCACTGAGTTATGAGTGTCGGAAGTTACTGAGATGATGCGCCTTCGTCGGAAGAACGCCTTTGGGGCAACGCCTTCGGCGATACGCCTTTGGCGCTGTACTCCTTCGCCTGAACGCCTTTGGCGCCAGCGCATTGATATTAGGTCAACGCCTTCGGCGGTGTGACGTCGGCCGTACGCCTTCGGTGGAACGGAGCACCTACGGCAAGAGTGCCTTTGGCGGGACAAGAAAGAACAATGGAAACGACAAGACGCATTGACTTCGGTCAACGCCTTCGGCGGAAGACGTACGCCTTTGGCCGTACGCCTTCGGCAATACGGAGAGAGTAAATCGGAAACCGGACAGGGACAAAGTCCTTCGCCGCCACGCCTTCGGCGATGCGCGAGCAAGGCTAAGTAGACAGACAACGGCAGAATCGAATTCAATTTTCAGGCGTGGGAGTTTGCGCAACGGCGGAGCGTGAAGCCGAGCGTGCGAAGAAGGCGTTTACGCCTCCAAGCCGGCGCTGCAATCAAGTGGGTCAACCCCCACTCCCAAGTGTCGAATGGTGAAATCTTGATCGCCGAAGGCAGACGTCTCATTCTTGCAACTTTGATTTTGATTTCGCTCGAGCGTCGACCACGCAGCAGGAAATCGGCGGAGAAAAATTAGAGAGAGTTGCGACTAGCGGGTTGTTGCAGGAGAGCGTGCAGCAGCTGAGTGCGTAGCTTGAGGGTTCTTACTAGAGAGTGCGGGAAGCTCGCGGAGTGATTGAGTCCGCGTGCAAGAATCTTGGGGACGGAGAACGGAGAGTTCGCGGACTTTTGACGTGCGCTGCCGAATTCAAGAACGCGATGTCGAAGGCTACGCAGTTGTGGATAATTCCGCTAAAGCTATCGCAGATTGGGTTGCACGCATTTCAGCGCGAGCTGACTACGGTGAAACTCGATTTCCTCCTATGGCGATGGAATTGGGTGTGTCCGGATATGATACGCAAGTGGCTGCGGGACAAGGATCAACCTACGCGCGGATTCCGACCGCACCCGGAGCGATGGGAAGTTAGTGACTAGGAGCAGGTGTTAGGAAGATGCACGGGAGAAGAAAGCCATCTTCTATTCGAGTGCGAGAGTGTCAATGTCTCGAAGGAGGAAGAAGCTTCCTTCGGAGCGCTGTTCAAGCATAGCAAGTCGAGCAAGAACGGGTACAAGACCTGTGACTACAAGGATTGCTTCCGGAGGAATGTCGCGGTAGCACTCATTCAACTCTTGCAGCCGCACCGGACCACCTACATAACTTCTTGGCAGGTGGGGTTCGTGGAGCTGGCGTTGTCCGGAGCTCCGATTCATTGGGCTCGCATTCTTTGGAAGGCGACGAGACAACATGCATTCGAGGAGAAGGGAGGATCGATCAATCACCTCTCCCCCTTCTTGATCAATTTCTATCGGTCGATGGGATGTTTGACCGCGACGGATCGGGTACAATTTCCATTGCTGTCACGCAGCAATCCGGGCCGATATGTGAAGGATGTCGAAGTCGATACCGACGAAGATGAGACGCCCGCTTGCACGCCACCAGCTCAACCGAGGGCGGAGGAAGAACCGCTCGTAGCACGAGTGCCGCGGAAGCGAAAGTGGAAAGGAGAGGCGGAGCAGAGCTAGCAATGCGATGCTGCTGCTCCCAACCGAAAGCGGCCGATGACAGAGCTCTGCAGTCGATTTAAGCAGAAGGCTCGCAGGCTCGTCCTGCCGGCAAGCAGCGCAGAAACGGGAAGAGCTGAAGAGAGGAGAAACTCGCCATCCTCAGGGGAGGATGCGAGTGCACGAACTGCGGAGAGGTCAGCGGACCTCCCTGCACCGAAGGCACGGACGTCTTCGGCAAGAGCAAGAAGGCCTTCGGGTCAAAAAAGACAACATGCAGCACCGACGAATGTGCCGACGACGGACAGGTGCTGCGCTTCCAAGCAAGTACCATTCGATGCTCAACTTCGGGTCAAGAGCCTTCGGCGCAGCAGAGGAGTGAGGAGGAGCCTTCGGCTCAACGGACTTCGGGTCAAGCGCCTTCGGCGGTAGACGCCTTCGGCGATACTCCTTTGGCGCAGGCCTAATGTGAGGGAACGGCGACGGACGAAGGATGGAAGGAGGAGACACGTGTGCCTTCGGCACAGTCGCCTTCGGTGGTAGCAAATCAAGCAGGAGGAGCGGACTTGTCGGGAGCCGGGTCTCCCACCGCATTAGATATTTTGGGAGGGAGTGGAGCGGTGGCCGCGGCAGCAGAAGCCACGCAACCCAACTCCCGGGAGTCGCCGGGGAATTCTGTAGCGACCGAGATCCTCAATTCGGAGGATGACGAGGATGAGTCGAGCTCGGAGGAGCAGGAAGAGGAGCTGGTGCAAGGCACGCCGACATGAGTCTTGTGCAAGCAGGTGGTACCCCTGTAGAGGTACCTTGATCGCAAGGTGGCGAAGTATGGTGATCCCCGCCATCAGGGGTCCTACGTCGAATTGGTGCGCAATCGGACGCGGACCAAGGTCAAGACAAGTCGGTTGTTGGCTTCCTTGGACGAGACAATCAAGGATTTGAGATTGAAGAACGAGGCCCTGCGTGGACACCTCGCCATTTTGCGGAAGTTGCAGAAGGCGGTCAACAAGCTGCGAGATGAGAAGTTGGACGAAGCGGAGAAGGAATTTGCGAAGCAGTGGGAGAAGCTCGCGGAGGAGCTCGTGCGACAGTCACGGTTACTAGAGCAGTGTTAGAGCGCACGTCAAGCCGATGAAGAGTTAATTCGTCACCTGCAATCGCAGTGCGGCGAATTGAGAGCGCAGCGTGCAGAGGTAGAGCTGCATCCGGTAAAGGTTGAAGGCGATCGCCGGCGCGCGACAGATTGCACGCGGGAGGAGTTGGCAGAGCGAGTGAACCGCTATGTCAAAGGTTACACTCACTAGGAAGTGGCTGCGCAGGAGAGAATCACACTGCGCGGGTTAGAGATTCGTGCGGCGGAATTGATGTCGGGTGACAGTTGGAGCCGGCGGCGGGTCGCGAAGAGGTTAGATGCTTTTCTAACAAGGTCGCGAGACGCCATTGCAAACCTCAAGGCAGAGATGACCGAGGTACTTCGGCGGCTGGGGTTGCGCAGCAGAGCCGACGACTGGTCGGGTAGGAAGTTAGTGCGCGGTAGTCCGTCGCGCAGGAGACATAGCAGATGACATGGAGTGTAGTGTAGTGTAGAGTGTTAGGTAGTTAGGACTTAGGAGGTATAAAGTAGTTCAAGGCGTCTTGCCTTGGGATTTTTCCAGTTTCGGAAGTGCAGATCAGGAACTCATTTTCTGTGCGCGTTTGTGTACTTAGTTCTGTCACTGCGCAATAGGAGCTACAGCTTGACGAAGTTACCGCATTTTGTAGCTGAAGGCCTTCGGCCGAATGTTCAGAGCTAGTGTACCGGTTGATACTTGAGCAGTTTGTATCGACACCTGCGGGTGATTGCTGAATGCTCAGAGCTGGTAACTGGTTAGATACTTGAGCAGTTTGTCCTTACACCTTCGGGTGATTGTTCCTGTTTGTACTCCTTCGGGATTTTTCCCCTGAATGCCAAAGTGAAGTTTTGTTACTTCGAGTAAGCCTTGGTTGTAGATTCAAGTTACGCTGTAGAAGACGCCCTCGGGGCTAGCCTCTGCAGTATTTATGGGAATGACTATTGCCTGAGAATTCAAACTCGTTAGTAGATTGTTATGGTGTGACATTGGATCTTTTCTCAGTTGAGTTTCTCAGTTCGGTTCTTGTATTCTCTGCGCGTTTTGTAAGTTGAGTGTGTTGTTCACCGCGTGAGAGTGACTTCGGTTTGAAGTAGGAAGTCCAACCCGGGTGCCCTGCGCTAGCAGAAATTAGTGGAAGGGTTGTAAAAGCCGGAGTTGGGAGTCACTACCTGTAGATACTCTGAGTGTACTCTTGAAAAACTTTCCCCCTGAACCTTAAGAGGAGGTCATACTCGACCTCTGAGTGTGCTTTTCCAGTTTCAGGTGTGTGTTGGGTGGTACTACGCTGCATTGTGTGTCCTCCGAGTGACCTCAGAGTTGAGCACTTGCAGTATTCTTGGGAGTGAGAGTCGCCTCAGAATTCAAACTCTTCAATAGTCTATTAAACGTGACATTTAGTACTCTGTGTGTTGCCTCTATCCTTGTGGGTTTGACCTTTTTGCTGCTATACTGTAGTTTTAGCCTTTGGTGGGTTATTACAGTCATGAAACCAGATAGGCCATCCACCTATCCAATGCTAATTGCCAGGCCTTGGTTGTACGAAGCTATGGTGATTATTGATTGGGAAAAGAAGGAGTTCAGATTCGGAAAGCAACCAATAGTAGTGTCGTAGGAAAAGGTGGAGCATGAAGGTGAGACGACTCAGATTAGTGAGGAGTATGATTCAAATTTCTCAAACAAATCAGATGTGGATGATGCATATACGATTCATTCAGGAGAGGTGTTACAAGAAGATCATCCATGTGCAAACAACAACTTGAGGTCTTCTATAAATCCATGCACACCAGGAGTTGAGCAGATGCACGGATCAGATGATACTAAGTCTGATCTGAAGACGATTCAAGAGATCCAGGGAGAATCAGATGCAACCAGCGAGACAATGGATTCCAAAGGGAAAGGGGAAGAAGATCAAGAAGGAAGTCACGGTGTATGGTGGCCTAAGGCTAGCTTCTTTAGAGGAGAGCTTGGATTCTCGTTTGAGAACAAGATGGATGTTATCAGATCAGAGCAATACAGGAAAATTTCAGTCAAGGAGGGCAAGGACACTCAATTCTCCCTCTGCTATGCAAGTCTCTGCGCGTCGCCTTCTCGGATTTCTCTCTGCCAGAATGTGTGCGCGCGCAGCTCTCACGAGAAATCGAAATCGCAAATTCAAGAATGAGTCGCCCGCCCTCGGCTCACAAGATTTCATTGTCGACACTTGGTCATGAGTTTCGACTCACTTGATGGCTGCGCCGGCTTGGAGGGGTAACGGCCCTCCTCTCGCACGCTCGACTTCACGCTCCGCCGTTGTGCGGACTCACACGCTCAAAAATTGAATTTGATTTTTGTCATCGTACTTCGCCGCGGCCGTGTTCGCGCAGCGCCGAAGGCGTATCGCCGAAGGCGCGGCGGCGGAGACTTCCGCCTCTGGCCCACTTGCAACTCTGATCTATCCCGCACTGCCGAAAGCGCTTCGCCGTAGGCGTTCTGCCGAAGGCGAACTCCTTCCGCCGAAGGCGTTGACCCGCAGCGCCGAAGGCGTTTCTACCGCCGAAGGCATTGACTCCCAATGCCGAAGGCGGGGTGTACAAAGAAGTTCACCCCCAAAGGCGAACATCTAGGGCCGAAGGCGGCTCGTCCGTCGACCTAGCCCTTCCGCCGAAGGCGCTCCCTCTCCGTACCTTCCGATAATCATAACTCCTTGATTACTCATCCGTTCCAAGCATTCTTGGGCTCGTTAGAATGAGCGCGTTGAGCTCTTTCCAACGGCACCCTAATCAAGTCAAGGCATTGAATTGAATTAGTTCTGAGGGATTTCTCTAGCGCCGAAGGCGGATTATGCGCCTTGCGCCGGAGGAGATTCCCTTCAGAAACAATCGTGCGGGTCGGGGCGCCTGTTCCGGACATTGCGCCCAACTCCTGGATTCTTCGAGATCATACGAGACCTGCGGTTATCCATCTTCACTCAATTTAAATGTACCGATTACCATTTATACGGCTGTTGCGGTACTGATTTCCAAACATGTTTTAAATTCCGCACAAAAACAAAAAGTGAGTTACCACACACATGTACGTCTGAATGTAACGTGGGTTTTTTTTAGTATTTTCTTTACTCAGGGGGCCCTTCTAGTGTATCCGGTTACAATGACAGGGTATTTTTTATCACATAATAGTGTTATTGGTGTAATCTCTTATAACAAGTCTTGACAATCATCTTTCGATGTCTCACTTTGGAGTTCTTGCCACGCATTACACTAGTAGGCTGATAGGTTGGTGAAGAAGAGTTGGAGTGAGGCCTCTTTACCAGCAGAGTCAAAGCGAGTCTCAGGTGGTCGGCAACTATGTGGTCCTAGCACGCTATCACCATTGGAGATCGAGATCGACAGCGGGCCGTCGCCAGGGTTTAGGCATCACTACTGCATATTCCCTCATCTTCATATCGTCTTAAGAAATAACTGCTAGTTGACAGTGAGCTACCTGATCCCTCATCTTGTCCATCCATTTTGCCTTCACCAGCACCACCCTGCAATTCCCATTCACTTTGGGAGTCCTCGTCCATACTCACTAGCTTCTCCATCGAAGCGCCTTTCTTTGCTTTCCCAGCATCTACAGTTGAATTGGACCATCCTCCACCATCTCCATCTGCGCCCGGCGTCGCAATAGATGCGAAGTCGGAACCGGCGCCGTCAAACCGCGACGTACTTGGTGTAGGTTTTTTAGAATGGGACTTTTTCGGTGGTGGTGGCTTCTTCTTGTGAGATACGGGTTTACGAACTTCTCCAGCAAGCTGATTTCTGACGCCTTCCAGAGCTTTCTTTGCCATATCCTTAATGATGCGTGCCTGCGATAATGTGCAACTTCGAGTAAGACCGAGTCCTGACAAATCCTTCACGTCTTAACTTCTCTACAACTGTAACAAGCACAAATCCCTCCATTTACGGTTCTCTGAAGCGGGGCTAAGAATTCGCATTAAGCTCAGACACACGCATCGGTCAAAACCAAATACATAACAAGCTACGTAAAAACAGCAGATGACAGAATACTAGCTGCTTGTAGTATATCGTGTCAGGCCCATTATAGCGCATCGCATTGGTGCAAGTAAGATATATGTCTCCCTGTGGGAAACAACATGGACATAGAAATCAGCACAAAAGGATCCACCCTGTTCCACCAGCTGGAGCCACGCCATGTTGGAACTCTGGAGTCCTCTTCCTCCTCGAGCAATACTCTCCCCAGCAACTGTCAAGACCTTCTCTAGGAATTTTTGACAATCTCACACAATCGGAAACCTTCCACATTCTCCCAGTTCTTGTTGGATGTGGCTTCCACCATATTCTCTCGGTACCTGCATGAGAAATCACAGTTAAAAAGTGCATCTAAAAATGCACTTCGAACTTTTGATTTCTGTTGCCTTTCTCGGCTGGCGCAACCATCCTGCCACCAATCAATCCATCTGTACGAACCATCCTGCACTTCCACAATCCTTGTCCGCTCCTCCAGCTCCATAAGCACTAGCAGCAGCTCCCGCTACCTCCTGCAGTCGCTTCTTGCTTTCTTGGCGGACAACGATCTGCGTTCCCTGCCTAAACTTTCTCCAACCCTACTAGTACTATCTTTTTCTTTCTTTATTTTTCTCTCTACTATTTACTAGATTAAAAATGAGACTCCAACCTTACTAGTAACATCTTTTTATTTCTTTACTTTTCTCTCTACTATTTCCTACACTAAAAATGAAACTCCAACCCTACTAGTAACATCTTTTTATTTCTTTACTTTTCTGTCTACTATTTCCTACACTAAAAATGATAATCCAACCCTACTAGTAACATCTTTTTAATTCTTTACTTTTCTCTCTACTATTTCCTGCACTAAAAATGATAATCCATCCCTACTAGTAACATCTTTTTAATTCTTTACTTTTCTCTCCACTATTTCCTGCACTAAAAATGATAATCCAACCCTACAAGTAAAATCTTTCCTTTTTTTGTCTCATTCTATTACTTCCTAGATTAAAAATGAGAATCTAACTCTATTAGTAAAATTTAGTAATTTTTCCCTCTACTACTTCCTAGATTAAGAATCATAATACAACCCTATTAGTAAAAAAAAATTAAATTTTTTTTATTTTTCTCTCTTCTACTTCCTAGATAATAATGTTAAGAATGTTTTTCTTTAGTTATTTTCATTACACATGATCTATTATGTGATTTTCATCACATATTAATAATCTAAGATATTTTTACTTTTCCATTTTTAATTTCAAACGTTGAATATACATTGTAACTTCAAAGTTAGAATATCCTATCAGTTATCGCCAATAGTGGATAACATCCACTATTGTGACCTCAGGGATATGTGGATAACGTCCATTAGTTCTTAGAATCCACATAAGCGAACTCGTGTTATATATATATATATATCAAATTAATTTTCGTTGTAATATCTAGAATTGAGTTGAATCTAAACAGTACAATTTCTTTGAGAAATTTAAATTCAAAGTCTTCCTCGTGCTGAATGATGAAACCACGAGGATGTTGTTGAGTCTACTGTTTTCAATGTATACGTTCAGTATTGGTTTATGTAATACATGTAGTCAGTTATAAACTTAAACACCTTGACATTTGATATCAATACATTATAGGATGACCTTATCCAGTACACAATGTGAGGCAAAAGGCTCGAAGATTGCTGCACCTGCTTCTCAACGCAAGTTCATGTGGCGTATACTGAATTTTGCTAATCATTCTCTTAATGAAAGAGATGTACGGCAGTAGGATTGTCGGCGTGATTCAGTATCCGAGCTGGCCTGTTTCTCGTTGAGTGTCAAGGGTTCGAGCTCCAATGAAATAATCCAATTAAGTTCTCTGTAATTTCTCTGAAGGCTACTCCAACTGGTTTTGGGTTATCAATGTGTTAAAACAAAATGCACATGGCAAAAGAAATTTGTAACTACTCCTTGTCATATCGAACGAAGTTAGCGAAGCGCGAGGCAGTTCAATTCCAAAGATATTTTCGACGGATAAAATTTGGAAGAAAGGTGTTCATACACTAACCTTAAAGGTATGCGTGAGATTGGATGATATTCGGAAGCTAACTTCGACATACGAGGTGAGCGTGTATCAGAGCCTTCCCCTTATCGTTTGAAATGAGAGAAAACCCGACGGTACGGGAGTTATCATATTCATCATACGAAGAAAGAATGATGAATAAGTAATCATCATCTAGGTTATCATAAGGTATCATGGTGAATCTCACATGAGGATTCATCATGCTCCCACATGACATCTAATCTAGACTTGCAGGCTCGATACTATCCCAACATAGCAAGAACAAGGTATGGAACAAGGATCCTTTAAATTATAATGTTTAAAGAGGGATCTCTGTATCCGACTATACAATAGAACTACCATAACCCCTGTTTTACCAAACTATTCTCACAAAAAATTTATGAAACAAAAATCCCTTAGACTCAAATCTTTATGTCGGATCGATGTCTCCAACAAGCTCTCTACAGCGACCGTTAATCCTACATAATCAACCTATTCTCAGAGACAATTCTAAAAAAATCAAACCTATTCTATGAAACAATGATGCTTTCTACTAAAATCTTTTTTGTCGGATCAATGTCCCCAACGAGCTCACTAAATCTACCATAAACTACATATAACCAAACCTTATGTTCACAGAAACATTTATAAAACACTGATTTGCTAGACTAAAATCTTTATTCTCGGATCATTGTCTCCAACTAATTTACTAAACCGACTGTAAACCCTATATTATCAGCCTATTGTCAAGGATAGATTTATTAAACAACGATCTTTAGATGGAAAGTTTTATAATCAGATCAATGTCTCCGACTAGTTAGCCAAAACTACCACACACACTATATAAGCAGGCTATTCTTACAAAAACATTTATTAAACAATGATTCTTTAGACGAAAATCTTCATTATCAGATTAATGTCTTCAACTGATTCCCTGAAACTAGGATAAACCCTATATAATCAGCTATTCTCAAGGAAACATTTATGGAACAATGATCCTTTAGATGAGAATTTTTATTATTGGATCAATGTTCAGTAGTTCACTAACTTAAACCCTATATAACCAAACTATTCTTACATAAACATATGAGAAACAATGATCCTTGAGACGAAAATGTTTATTATCGGATCAATGTCTCCAACTTTTTCACTAAATCTACCATACCTACTAAGGAAATCACTACCTCTCGTCTTTCCAGCAAATAAGTTTCACAGGATGGCTGTTACCAGAAAGAACTCCGTGATTTCACATCTCTCTAGTAATTGACAGCGGTAGGATATTCCTGTCACAATACGGCATTCTTCCACTCAAAGTCCCTGCTCCGTCCCTTGGACTACGCTTTCACAGATTGTTACGCAATCTACAACACTGATGTCAACCAAACATGTGATCGTAGCGATCTTCCTGGAGATCAGGACGCCACTCTGATATGAAACATTCGATCCTCGTTGAAGAAGCGCTCTCGTCAAATTCCTGACAGTTGGATGCGTGACCCAAATGTTTTACCGTCGTTCCTGCAAACATCGGCAAGTCCGGGCTAGTCCTCACAGGTTATAAACCGCACTTCACTTTCTGGAGTTTGTCCAGGCCTGATCATCGACCTGTGCAATATATCTCAACGGGTCTAGTTTCGCACACTTCAGACCAGCAGCCGACAATGACGAATCAAGAAGGAGAGGGTGCGACTGAACATGCCTGATCATAACGTTTCATTCCAGGTCAAACCAATCCGCTGCGTTTTGCAGCCACGATTTTCCAAATTTTAAACGAGAGGAAATTGTTAAAACGTGTCGTTTAAGAATATTCTTTTGTAGTATAAAATTTGTAGCTGAGTTTTGAAATGTGAAATTTGGTTACCCTGGATTTACCCGAGCAAACCCCGGCTAGCTAAACAACTCAACTACTACCACCTCTCAAACGTGCGGGTTAAAATTTATTCGTTTGCGTTGCATAAGCATCTCCGCCTTGATGGTTGCGAAATAAAAATATTCCTGACAGCGCAAATGAAAAATAGTAATGGGAGTCCTTGGCTTGCCAATGATACAAGAAATGATATGTCAAATATATGATTTCATCGTTAGTAAATTCAAGATCGTCCATGCAGACTTGTTACTCACACTATTTCTTTCGTGCTACTTCTTCTATCATAGTGGTAAATAGATCAAGACCGTGGTACCCAAAGCGTCAAAATGCTAAAAACACAATACAAACAACCAACTCTAACCTAGGAGAGAACCAAAAGAATTCCCTAACTAGTGACCAAAGCACTAAAACAATAATTAATAACATCCCTAATGTAACAACCTAGATTATAAGGCTCAAGCTGAAAAATAAAATAACAAATCTTAACAATAACTTTATGAGTCACTCTAATCTCAACATATCTAATACAAGTAAGAAATACATGCTCTTCATATTCAATTTTTTTCCATCACATAGCCTACAAATATATTCATTCTTATTAATGTTCAACTAACGCTCTTCTTCAATTCCAAGACTAGAAGACCCTGTTCTATCCCTAGCAATAATATGACATAAAGATGTCCTCAAGTAAATATCTTTGCTAGTGCATTCTTCCAACTTCGCCACTCAAACCAATAGATATTGTATATAATGAGTGTGTAAATATAAGTTCGATAAAATATTGTTCTAAATTGTAATATTGAAATATTAACATTTTGATGGATTTAAAAAAAAATTAAAATATTTTTATATAATCCTAAAAAGACAATAGTTTTAAAAATGAATTTGAACTTTAATTTATAAAAAGAAAAGAAAATGAAACATATTGAAGTAATTTTTTATATATATTCGACGATATATGTGTTTATTTAATATGTTTCATATTAAATTTGAATTTCAAATAAATATAAAAATTTTTAGTATATATTTTCAATTTTAAAGTTTTACAATCATATCTGAGTTTTATTGTTAGGAATGCATAAAAAATCAATAAAAAATAGTTTTAGAAATAAATTATTCTTTCAAACAATCAAAATTTGTATATTTACAATTTTATTTTCACCATATAATTATCATCATATGCTACTCTCACCACCTATTTCACTTCTCGCGTTTCCATCCTAGTTGTGAGCTCTTAGAGTTCCAAGCACCACACAACGGCCATCATCTACTGAAGTTTTAAGGTTGTGATTACCGGAATGAGCTTGTAATCAACTTCCAAGGATTCGCTATGTTCTGGATTCTTCTTCTTGGAATAGGTCTTGTAAGTACGGTATAGCGACCTTTCTTCCTTTGATACATCCGTTCTGTTCCGGTCTTAAGACATGGCTGCTCTTTCGTTTCTAGCTGTTGCTGTCAATGAGCGTGAGACCTGAAAGCCCAATGACCACCTGCTTTCACGACCTTTTGCGCAGTTTGCAAGACTCTACACTTCCAGACAGCTGTGTTGAACGACAGCGTCCGCAATTGAGTGTTTGTCTTCTGAAATGGTCCGATAGAAGCAACGGACTTACTTCATGTAGAAATGATTCCTTATTTCTCCATAATATTGACAGTTTTAAAATTTTTCGATTTTATCACCACAAGCTCCAAGCGTTTCTGGTGTCTCTCGAGACTGAAATGAGTAGTGAGTTTAGCTCTGGGTTGAAATGCGAAGTCGGTTTCGTTTCTAAATTTCACATTCAGGTATGTCGATCAAAACCCACCTCTTCAACTTCCAAGCTACACGATTTTACTTTGAGTTCAGTGCATTGTTGAAATGACTTGTTTTAGTTATAACACGATATGAATATTTCAAATCCCATACTCAAACACATAGACTGTAGGAGATTGTCGCTTCAAAAGAACAATCGATTTTCAGTCTCGTCACAATAGTTGATAATGTCAGTAAGTTCTTGAAACGAACAGAAGCTTTTTGTTTTCATGTTGCTAATGCCAATGTTGATCTAACTTTTTAAGGATTGTCAAGGTTGTGACAGCTCCTTGCAGACATAATTGATCAACGTTTGCATGCTCAAGGAAAGCTCACACAGAAGACTCTCAGAAAATCCAAGATTGACTCCACCCTGGTTGTGAGACTTGTAAATTTGACTACATCGTGGTTGTTGAATATTTTTGAAATCTCTTATATGATGTCATCATGTCAAATACAGGATTCCACATTTTCCCCTTCCATTGCACCAAAAGCCAGCAAGATAAATTCAGCAGGTTTTATTTTATGTCAGAATCTTCATTGTTTTTGCTAACGATGTATGTAGTGAAGATTATGAACTGCGAAAAAAAAAACCTGCTGACATTATATTATCTTTCTCTGCAATGGGAGAGTAAGATGTGAAATCTTGTGATTTGCATGCGAAGTATCCCGTTACAATTATGCAACTGTGCTTTCATAGATTTTGCGAAGGACTACTTCAACCTTCAAGCGTGACATGCGCATGGAAAACAAAAGACCCACTCCTTGTTGAGTCCCTTGGGGCTGTCCTGAGGACTGTCATGTGTGAAGTAGACAATTGATTATTAGGTGCAAACTTCATTTTCATGCTTAATGGAAAGCGTCGTAGTTTTCCTTATAAAGCACTTTGATAGGATTTGAGAGGTGGCTGCGATTTGGTGTGAATTCCGTTGTGAAATTCTGCGACCGTCGTAAACACATGGTCACCAAATTCAAAATACCAGAACGGAAATCTTTAGTATTGTTATACCGCCGACATTCAAAATGAAAGTTGGAGAACTGTTGCTTCTTTCTAGCTTCTGAGAGTGAAGACAAAGATGTTTGTGGCAACCACAACGTATTGGTTTTAAACTACACATACTGACAATGCTATCCTATTGTCTCCAAAAGACAGCAGATATGGTTTGATGGTTGCAATTAACAGCATGAGCTAGATAGTGTTTATAGATACTTTAGATCGTTGAATTAAGGTAAGATGTCACGGCTGCTTTTCAGTTGCTGGCTGTTTCTGTCGATAAGCGTGAAACCTGAGACTCCCAACGACCACCTGCTTTCCCGACCTTTTGCTCAGTTTCCACGACTCTACACTTCCATGCAGCTATATTGAGCGACGGTGTCCGCAAATGAGCTTTTGTATTTTGAAATGATACGATAGAAGCAACGCAGTCACGTCATGTATAGAAGGTTACGAGTTTCTCTTTAAGGTCGACACTGCAATGTGAGCTTGGTTTTGGGTTGAAATGCAAAGTCGGTTATGTTTCTGAATTGCACGGTCATGTACAACCCCTCACTTCTTCAACTATCCCGAGCTGCACGATTCTTTACAATTTTACTTTGACTTCAGTGTATTGTTGAGATGACTTGTTTTAATTACTACAAGAAAGTCTTTAAATTGCCTTAGTTATCAATGTTGAAATCAAACACTCAAACAGATATATCATGGGAGATTGTCGCTTCACAAGATCAATCGATGATCAGTCTCAACAGCAGTGGTTAGTGTACAAATGAAATAAAATATTAATAGTTGTAGGGTCTGGCCGAGTCATCGCAATCAATTCCAATCATAAACTGCTCATTGATTGCTCAAAATTGCAGGTCATACATACAGAAAATTTTCTCTATCATATTATATTGCACCATCCGAGTTGGCCATGTATGTCATCTACATTAACTTTTGCGCTTCTAAGTTACCAGTTTAGTGAAAAGAGTTGCTTCCAATTCGAATTTGGAGAAAATGGAGGGATCCTCATCTTCGACAGTGCCAAAGTTGCCACTCAGGAGATGCCTCGAAGACATAAGCAATTCTAGCGGCCGAACCTGCCTTCTGAGGCAGTCGTGGATTTTCCCCTTGACGCAAAAGGGTAAGCACAATTTATTTCGCTCGCACTTACACTGCGTTCTGTTGTTGTCTCCATGTAGATCCAGATGACGCATGGTCTCTGAAGCCGAATATTCTTGTCGCTTCTGTGAATGTAACAGGAAGAAGGTGAGAGTTTATCGTGCTCCGCGACCAAGGAAGCCAATCATGTCGTGGAAGGCGGAAGAAGTGAGTCAAGCCTTGGCTGATACCTAATACTTGTTTAGCCTCTATGTAGACGAATCAGTCTTTGGAAAGTTTGAAGAATCGACAGGTCCAAAGTGGAGTCTGTCACGATTTTGATTCCATGATGTTCACGACCTTCAGAGGAAGCACTCGAGTTCCTCTAAGTATGAGTGATGATTTTGGTTCATATTGTTGATAATTTGTGCTTAGATTGGCGAGTACAACTTAAGGTAGATTCTTTGATTCATTATCAAGCTTAGTCATAGGATATATTTTTTGAGTCCGATATTTAACTTGCCCTGCACCATCTGTAGTATTTTTAAGTAGGATCTGGTTCTCTGACCACTCGTATTCAATGTAATATTTGATGAACATCCACAGGTGTTTGGAAGTGAATATCTGCAGTGACTGAGTTTTGCAATTTTAGTGAACCCAAGGCGACTGTCACAGGACGCAGCATTGCGAGCAGCAGTTGAGAAGTTCAAAGGCGGAAATGGGAAACAAATTGGTGAGTACACATGTACGAGTTTTTTTAGGTAAGTAGTTAACTACTTTGGTAATTTTTAACTGCTGTGACCACAACTCTTCTGTGTAAAATCTCAAGATATGTGTTGGAATGATGGCATGTGTAGCTGCGAAATTACCCAACCGGTCAGATGTTAAGTGCCTTCACCGCGGGCAGAAGGTCCTTGATCCTGCCCTCGTGAAAGGATACTGGACCAAAGAGGTAAGTGATTCTTATATAACCACGTATTGATTACAAGAGTGAGGTTCCCCAGATCCTACGTTTGAGAAATGTGATGATTGATAAAAGTAGCTAAATTTCGCAGGAGGATGATAAGTTGCTGGAATTGGTTAACACGTTCTGCACCAAGAGATGGCTGCCATCGCTCGGTCATTGCCTAGTAGAAATGGCAAGCAGTGTCGAGAGAGGTGCGTATCAAATATGTGGTGATTCTTATGTTCCGACACTGAATACCCTCTATAGTCTCATAAACCATCAATAGGTGATGGTAATGCTGCTAATCATGGTATTTTGAGTGGCATCTGTGAGTGTATATATAGTATAATTGTTTGTGATCTTTGTCCGAAGAAATTTGTTTTGTCGTGCAAACAGTAGCTTAAGAGAAAGTTATATCTCAATAACATAGTGTTAATCGTGCTGACATATTTCCACGAGCCGGAATAAATACAAGATGCGACATAGTTAACCACTATTAAAACATGTAAATTTTGAATTTTGAATTATGCATACAATGATTCAAGTGGGCTTTTCTGCAAAATGTGAGAACTAAAATATTTACTAATTTATTGCTTTATATTGGAAAATTTTGTGTCAACGTGTTACAAATGTTTTCTAGCAATCTTCTTAATGCTTATATGACATGTAAACATCGAAAACGGTATCGAGAAAAGATGTAACATAGCAGTGAAAGAAAGGGAGTATGCACTTGAACAATAATGACAACTGGATGAACAGCAACCAATTAGATAGGTTGCTGGATATGTTATACCTTACTATGTGGCTCCATCATACCTTGACGCTTCTCAATCTCTTCTGGAATTGAATGGCGAGGCCAATGTCTACCTTCAGTACTTGAATGCTGAGGAGGATCTTCTGGCATTGAACAGCGAGTTCGGAGCGGATGAGTTTGACATGGATGACAGAAACTCCCAGACTTTGACTCCTCCCTTTGATGGCAAGTTTTTTACAGTTTGAGGATGAACTGTAAAAAACTTGACATCAAAGGGAGAAGTCAAAGTCTGGGCATTCTTGGGTTGTGCCCTTTGTGTAGTGGGTGTGTGGGTTTGAAAAAGCTTGGCTAACAGAAGCTGTGATTTTTACTCATAAGATTTTCTGTGACTTGTTGTTTTAGATCGAGCTTCTTTAATTGATATTTTATAAAATTGCAATTAAATCCAATAATAGGCCCTATATTTTACAGACTCATATAGAAGTAACAGTAGAATAGTGTAGATTGTCATGAAAATTTATGTTTTCTTCAAGAAAAATAATTCTGACTTTTTTTTGTAATTCGACACGGAAATGCACTTACATTTCTGTGATTTCAGTCGATTGCTTCGACCCGTCACTATATTGCTCTAGAACGCGAGCTTTTGATTTTCATAATGTTTGAGACTTTTATTCAACACCCAACGCTATTTCTCAAGTTTGTGTTGCAATAGTCAGTAAGTATAATATAAATTGCAATCTCGCAATTTACTACCCTTGTGAAGGACAAATGTGATGTAAGAATGCAACTACTGTAGTGTGTTATACTTTGCAGATTGTTGTGATAGACGCTGGGTATTGTAATTGTTGTGATAGATGCAAGGTTGTTCGATGAAATTGGAAGATGATTACAAATTTTTGGGCCGAGCATGCATACATACGAGACAGGATGTTTTGTTTTCACACACTGGATTATTAGCTAGGGAGGAACCTGCACATGGTCTAAGAAGTTGCCAAAAACTGCAAGTGGAGCGTTATTTTTGGCTCCCTTAAAATTTTGTTTATTCCAGATGATAAAAAAGCGTCCCGTGGGTCTGACCATGTGACGATTCCTTTCAATTGACTCAAACCTTATCGCGACCTCCATATTCACAACATCAGCAGGAGAGTCACAAGCATGTGCATGTGTGCAGGAGATTCTCTGCTCCATCGCTTCGTTCTGGTTGTAGCTACGAGCGTTTTGATGATGATTTTTTAGGTCATCTGCAGGTTCGTATCCCTAGTTAATAATCCAGTGTCTTGCGAAAAGACATTAGTTTTAGTATGTATGCTCGGTCCAAAAATTGAGAGTCATTTTTCAATATGATCAAATTTGAATTAACATCCCAACATCTATCCAGAACAATTACATTACCAACATCTATCCAGAACAATTATATTACCCAGCGTCTATCGCAGCTATTGTGATCAAAGTATTATATCTGCAAAACAAATAGAAGCTGAAATATTCTCATAGTGACTTCCATTGTTCATGGCTGTCATATATGGCAGTACTCTAATTAATTCTTTGCACTCTAATTAATTCATCTGTTCTTTACACATTAACAGTACACATTAACCTTGCAGTTACTTTGGGACAACTTTTGGGTAGCAAGCTTTTGGTTCCTCGGGCTTTCATCTACAAGGTTGCGCAAATGGCGGGAATTATCTGTGGAGCAGGACTCGTCAAGGATTGCCCAAAACTCCACTCCAGGTCGTGGGTGGTGCGACGAATACCATCAGTGCAGATTTCAACATCGGCACATGTCCAGCAGCAGAAATCATCGAAAATTTCTTACTGGTTTACGTGGCGAGGGGAGGAGAAATGGGGCATGGGGGAGCAAAAAAATACGAAGTACAAGTTCCCTGCGGGGAAGGGAGGCCGCGAGGGAAAGAGCCCAATGGTCGAGTGGGAGTGGGGCGAGCTAAAGCGGGAGGGCCTCCATGGTCGAAGCGGGAGGTCGGGATGCGGGCCCGGGCGGGCAGAGCTCGCGTTCCCCCTTTTCTGAGGAGCCTTTAGTGACGAGGATGTGCCGGTAGGTTCAAGAATCATCATATATGTGGATTCTTGAAGAGTGAATTCCCAGATGAATCCAAATGCAGCTTCTGAAACTGGGTCAGAGTCACATAAATCATGATGAACTGGTTCAAATGGAAGACGAGACTTAATGTCTGGAGGTGCTGTGATGTCCCAGGTGTTCGCCCCATTGCCCGTCGGGCTTGCAGTTTTCGTTGTCCATCTGGCGACCATTCTCATCACTGGCTGTGGAATCAACCCTGCACAAAGAGTCGGCCCGGCTGCTCTCTCGAACTACCAGCAAGTTTAAAATGACCAGGTGATTCATAGTATCTCAACCTATCACACTTAAATGTGTTATGTCAAACTCTTCCCATTGACCGAAATTCTCAGAAAATCCAAGATCCAGTCTCTCGCTCTCGCATGAACATTCTGCACGACAGCAGATGACAGGGCTTGTAATTTGGTACATCTGCTTTGAGCAGTGGATCTTCTGGGTTGGTCCCTTCATCGGAGCTACCTTGGCTGCCACCTATCACCAGTTCGTCATCCGTGCTTTGACGCTAGTATCACACTTCCTGTTCCCGCTCATTCCATGTCCGGGCCCATGAGTATTTCAGGGAGAAAACTTGAGAACAAGGTCTCAGGGTGAGCTTGTTCGAAAATACTAAGGACAGTAAATCTGCTGACAAAAAAATTTGAAGCTCCGGCTCATATACTGATCTCGAGCTGCACATACCACTGTACTGTAAATAACAACGAATAGGTTCTTATACATAGCTGGGGAGAAATTACATAGCGCTGAAGATTCAGCAAAAAGGGTAAAACCTGAAATCATCTATTGCAGAGGACTAGGATTACCATCCGCAATTACGGATGGTAATCGAAGAAGTAATCTCAGATTGTGATCAACACCAGCTATCACATTAAGGTCAAGCATGGAGTCAAGTAGAGGCTGATGATAGATCAGTACAGCTTCTAGACATGACTTGGCATCATGGTTGTTCGAGTATCGCGTTGACACTAAACCGACAATTTTCGATGAAATGATCTAAGTAGGATAGATATCGAAATCCTCTCCACATAACTGTCCACGTCAGGAGCTGGTAGTCGATTTCAAGAAAAAGGTTACGTTAGCATAGTCACACGAAAGTATCTCAAGAAGGTCAACAGAAGAGAACCACACCTTCATCAGATGTAATAGGTGCTGTAGACCATAACCATGCCTGAAAGTTCTTCGTTCAGAAAACCATAATAGTAGTGGTGACCGTTTCATGCTTAAAGAGATCACAAGACACTATCCATAAGCCATTTATTGTCCACTGAATCTCATGTACAGACGTTGTGAGTAGCAGATTTTCTTCTCAGATCTATTCTCAATATTAGTCCAATCAAAGTTGAAAGTCAAAGCTGTGCCCAAGCGAGTACCCATTCAAGTTGAGGAGTAAAGATTGAGTTGACTTATTGCTGAATATCTTTATTGCCTCACTCTAGCCCAATCATCACAGCTGCGAGAAATTCATCGATCTCACCTTATATATCAAGACAATACTCTCATGTGGCGATCATCAGTCAAGTTATCAATCTCGTCACTTATATTCGATACCAAGTTGAACCACATTCAGCAGACTGAGTAATTTCAAACCTTTTTCAGTCTCGTCCTCAGAACCTCTGCGATACACATCAAGGTATACAATCATCGGCCTCTCAGAGATTCGCAAAGAGGCCTTATGCACCGATGCCAAGTCGTAGCTAGTCTACATTATTTTAGAAATCACCCAATACCCTAACCTCAATCTTAGAGAAGACTCAGAAAAGTTACAATGGAAAACCTTCCAGAGGGCTTTATAAGCCTTCAATCTTATGATTGGTTCTTCTGTATACTACTAGAACTTAGAGAAGGTGTACCCATCTTTAACAACAGGAACACATGCTCTGGGCCCTTCTTCTTCTATTACTTTCCTGCTGTACGTGCTTTCTTTCGTCATTTCCTTATCCTTTACTCTGGCGTAAATTTCTTATTCCTTGTTCCGTGAGACATGATATATAATCTAGGAAGATGCAAGAATTCAGGTAGAATATGGATAATTAGGTGTATTTATCTGGCTTCACCGTGATCCTATCCACTTTGCCAACAGTGAAGTATGCACCCGGTTAAAATTAGAGATTCTCTTCACTGTCTCTTCGAAAATCGGTTACTTTCTATTACATGGACACCTTGAGAAGAATGGTGTAGGACGTTCCCCCAGACTATATTCGCCTACAAAAGAATATTGCAAACGGAAACTTACAACAAAAATATTTGTGAGACATTAGGATCTGTCCGTGATTTGCTGTTCTTATATTATCTTGTCGAGAAGTCAATCCAGTCTTGACAAAGGCTTGTTATCTTCTCTAGATGTTGTCTACTTGTATATTTATGTATATTTATGTGTCTTATATTATACGTAAATGAAGATTTAAAGCATCAGCAAAACATGTCCAAGATTTCAGAAAGATAAAGAATTTCTTCCCTGTCAGGAGGCCTCGAGACAAAGATCTCCCCTGCTCGAGATATGTGCTTTACAGTTGGTCATTCATGCCTAATGGCCCCATGTGGGGTCATAGTCGGAGACATATAAAACATCAGAGAATCTCATACATAAAATATATATCTTTGATACTCGATGCGTCTTACATCGAGGATCAAACATTTTCGATTCGTTTCGTTTCGGATTCATTAATCTATCGATGTCTTGATGACTTGTGCCTCTGGCATCATAAAATATTGCAGGATGCTAGCTTCTTCAGTAAAGTGAATCAGTCACGTCTTGCATAGCGCGTTATACATACGGCTTACATCTCCACCCCAGACAAAGACCAAAGGCACGAGACCAAATTCTGATCCACCAAATCTGGAAAGTATATGAGTAAGTTCAGTATCTATCGAGTCCCATGACACTAGTGAGCTCTGGCATACGAAATCAATAGATAAAATTAAAGGCCGTGATAAGGATGCTTTTGCATATTCCAAGAACTAAGGTATCTTGGTGGTTAGAATAAGATCTTTTAAAAAAATTATTTTATCAAGATTCTTATTTAGATTTAAACTTTAAATAAGAATATTCATAATATCAGCTTTTACTAACATTGATTACTTTGAGTATTTGGACTACCTGGAATTCCAAAGGTGAGATCCTGTATGCTTCTCTAAGTATTTGGGTGGTTTTTTGTGGAAAGGACGCAGCTATGTTTTGAGGTCCTTTCTTGTCTTTCTAACCGCCGAGAACAATTGGCTGGTTCCGTGAGCTCAGCACCTCGCTATCTGTTGTAAGTATCTTTCTTGTTTCTCCTTCAACGTGAAGATGATTGTTCAGATTTCATCCGGTCATGTTCTTCACAATCTTTATTGCTTGCTGAGGTTTTCTTTACGTCATACAGGGAAGTGCGAGGGTTTTGTTACAGCGTATACAAGGACTAATGGAGGAAGATACACTCAAAGTGCACCTTGAGCACGTAGTGCGCGTTGTACACAAGTTCCGTGCTCTTAAAGCACCGGTAAGGAGTTTAGAAGAAACCGTCAGTAGGAAGCTGTCTATTGATTTTGATTCACACCTTGATTTATTTTTACATTTCCCTGATAAATTCTGTTGTTTCCGCTTTTGAGAATTGTGTTAAAGATACACAGTCTGAACCTCATTTTCTTTTTCCTTCGATGGACAAACTTATTTCTATCTTTTTGACAGACTGAGGAGCAAAAACTACTAGCTAAGGCAAAAGTTTTGTGGTAACCCACTTTTTGTTTTTGTGCGGAATTTAAACATTTTTGGAAAACCTCAGCAGCAACTGTAAATAGTAATCGGTACACTAAAATAGAGTAAAAATGGAAGATCACGGGTCACGGAGAATCATCGAGGTGTGCGCAATGTGAGGACAGGTGCATTGGCCGGAACGTACGGTTCCTACTGAGTAGAGCGCCTCTGCCGCCTTTGGCAAAAGCTTTCTTGTTGAGGGGTCTTCGGCGAAGCGCCTTCGGCGCAAGCAGGAGAATGCGTCTTCGGCTCAAACCCCTGCACAAGAGCTTTCGCTGAGGACGTACGAGGCTTGGGACGCAAGCGCCTTCGTTAAGGGAAAGCGACTTCGTCGCTAGACTACGCCTTCGGCGATGCGTCTTCGGCGGTAGACTCCTTCGCCCAAGCGCCTTCGGCGCAAGCGCTTTGATGTTATGTTTCGCCTTCGGCGGACACATGCGCCCTCGGCGGAAAGGAGCACCTGCGGTAAGAGCGCCTTCGGCAGGAAAAGAAACGACATCAAAAACGACAAGACGCATTGACTTCGGTCGTACGCCTTCGGCAAAGCGCCCTCGGCGGTTGACGCCTTCGGCGAAACGCCTTCGGCGATGCGCAGAAAGTAAATCAGAAACCAGCCGAAACGAAGTTCTTTGTCGCAACGTCTTCGGCGGTGCGCGAGCGAGGCAAAATTGACGGAGAGCGGCGGAATCAAATTCAATTTTCAAGTGTGGCAGTTCGCACAACGGCGGAGCGTGAAGTCGAGCGTGCGCAGGAGGCCGTTACGCCTCCATGCCGGCGCTGCAATCAAGTGCGTTGACCCCACTCCCAAGTGTCGAAAGGTGAAATTTTGATCGCCGAAGGAAGACTCATTCTTGCATTTTTGATTTCGCCTACGCTCTAGCTTGAGGTGCGGAGCAAGGAGCCTTGCGGAGAGACTTGTGGAGAGATTGTAGAGTGTTGTTGCAGAAGAGTGTGCGGCAATTGAGTGCGCAGCAAGAAGGTTATTGTTGGAGCTTCGCGGAGGACTTGCGCAGAGAAGTTACAATGGGTGGGTAGACGGAGCTCGCGACTCGAGTGCGCAAAGAGTTTGCGGAGACTTGCAGCGAGTGTAGGGAGTTCACGGCAGCAGAAGAGCAGAAGGCTCGCAGGCTCGTCCTGCCGGCAAGCAGCACAGACACCGAACTAGCTGTAGAGAGGAGAAACTCGCTATCCTCGGAGGAGGATGCGAGTGCACGAGCTAGCGAGAGGTCAGCGGACCTCCCTGCACCGAAGGTACGGACGCCTTCAGAGGAAGCGAGAAGGCCTTCGGGCCAAGGAATACATCATGCGGCACCGACGAGTGTGCCGGCGACAGACAGGTGCTTCGCCTTTGAGCAAGTACCATTCGACGACTCGACTTTGGGTCAAGAGCCTTCGGCGCAGAAGAAGAGTGGAAAGGAGCCTTCGGCTCAGCGGACTTTGGGTCAGACGCCTTCAGTGCAGGCCCAACTTGAGAAATTGGCCACGGACGAAGGCCGGAAGGAGGAAACACATGTGCCTTCGGCAGAGTCGCCAGCGGCGCAAGCGCCTTCGGCGGTAGCAAATCGGGTAGGAGAAGCAGATTTGCCGAAAGCCAGATCTCCCACCGCATTGGATATCTTGGCCGGGAGTAGAGCGACGGTTGTAGTAGCAGAAGCCACGCAACCCAATTTCAGGGAATCGCGGCGACACAGATCCTCGATTTAGAAGATGAAGAGGACGAGTCCAGTTCAGAAGAGCAGGAAGTGGAGTCGGTGCAAGGCACGTCGACAGGAGTATTGTGTGAGCAGGTGGTACCCCTACTGCGGTACCTTGATCGCAAGGTGGCGAAGTATGGTGATCCTCGCCATCGGGGATCCTACGTCGAATTGGTGCGGAATCGGACGCGAACCAAAGTTGCGACGAGTCTTATACTGATTTCCCTAGACAACAGGTGTAGGGAGTTGGAGTTGAAGAACGATGCCCTGCACGGACACCTCACGCTCTCGCGGAAATTGTAGAAGGTAGTAAACTAGCTGCGCGATAGCAAGGTGGCCGAGGCACAGAAAGAATTTGAGAAGCAACGGGAGAAGCTCGAGGCAGAGCTCAATTCTGAGCGAGCTCAGAATAGCACTTTGGCGGAGGAGCTCGTACGGCAGACACGGTTGCTGGAGCAGTGTCAGATCGCACGCCAGGTAGATGAGGAGTTATTGCGTCGCCTGCAATCGCAGTGCGACAAATTGAGAGCGCAACGTGCGGAGGCAGAGCTGTAGTTGGTAGAGATTGAAGGCGACAACCGGCGCACGACAGATCGCACGCAAGAAGAGTTGGTAGAGCGAGTGAACCGCTGTCTGAGAGGTTACACTCGCTGGGAAGTGGCTGCGCAGGAGAGAATCACCTTGCGCGGATTAGAGATTCGTGCGGCGGACTTGATATCGGGTGACAGTCGGAGCCGGCGGCGAGTGGCGAAGCGGTTAGATGCCTTCCTGGCAAGGTCGCGAGAAGCCATTGCGAACCTCGAGGCAGAGGTGTATGCGGTGTTGCGGCGGCTGGAATTGCGCAGTAGAGCAGAGGAGTGGTCTGGTATAGACGCACTGCGCGGTTGTACATCGCACAGGAGGCATAGCAGATGACATGGAGTGTAGCTTAGAATAGAGTGTTAGGTAGTTAGGACTTAGAAGGTATAAAGTA
This sequence comes from Marchantia polymorpha subsp. ruderalis, assembly GCA_037833965.1. Lineage (NCBI taxonomy): Eukaryota > Viridiplantae > Streptophyta > Marchantiopsida > Marchantiales > Marchantiaceae > Marchantia > Marchantia polymorpha. The sequence goes on from AP031359.1 coordinate 2,947,749, forward strand.
GTTCAAGGCGTTTTGCCTTGGGGATTTTCCAGTTTTGGAAGTGCAGTTCAGGAACTCATTTTCTGTGCGTGTTTGTGTCCTTAGTTCTGTCACCGCGCAAGAAGAGCTACAGCTTGACGAAGTTACCGCATTTTATAGCTGAAGGCCTTCGGCCAAATGTTCAGAGCTAGTGTACTGGTTAGATATTTGAGTGGTTCGGACTTTCACCTTTGGAGTGATCGTTAAATGTTCAGAGTTAGTGACTGGTTAGATACTTGAGCAGTTCAGACTTACACCTTCGGATGATTGTTCCTGTTTGTACTCCTTCGGGATTTTCCCCCCTAAATGCCAAAGTGAAGTTTTGCTACTTCGAGTAAGCCTTGGTTAACAATTCAGGTTGTGCGCTGTTTGAGGCGCCTTCGGGGGTAGCCTCCGCAATATTTCTGGGAATGACTAGTGCTTGAGAATTCAAAATCGTCAATAGACTGTTATGGTGTGACACTGGAGCTTTTTTCAGTGGAGTTTCTCAGTTCGGTTCCTGTATTCTCTCCGCGTTTTGTGAGTTGAGAGTGTTGTTCACCGCGTGTGAGTGACTTCGGTTTGACGAAGGTACCGCATCCGAAGTAGGAAGTCTAACCCGGGTGCTCTGCTCTAACAGTCAGAGTTAACAATCCGGAGTTGGAGAACACTACCTGCAGATACTCTGAATGTACTTGTGAGAAACTTTCCCCCTGAACCTTGAGTGGATGTCCTAATTGACCTCTTAGTTGTGCTTTTCTAGTTTCAGGTGTGTGTTGGGTAGAACTAAGCTGCACTGTGCGTCCTCCGAGTGAGCTCCGAGTTGAGCACTTGCAGTATTTGTGGGAGTGACAGTCGCCTGAGAATTCAAACTCTTCAATAGTATGTTAAAACGTGACATTTAGTACTCTATGTGTTGTCTCTGTCCTTGTGGGTTCGACCTTTTTGCTGCTATACTGCAGTTTTAGCCTTTGGTGGGTTATTACAAGTTTCTGCAAGTCTAGGGTTGTTAATTTTATTACAAGTACAAGTGTGCAAGTTGACCTTTGGAAAAACTTTTCGAGATCAATCGCTCACTCTCTGTCTTAACGTCTGTTGAGTATAGTTCCTCCGATCTCTGCGAGATAACTGCGGCTGCTCCAGAATTAGGTGTTCCAGCATATCAGCTGCCAGGGCAACATCTTCCAGGTCTTTTGGCAGAAGGTTTTGGTATACGTCCTGCTACCAATGAGTTACCAGTCCTTCTGGGCGCAAGGAATCTCCACATTGAAGTACTTGCTGTGGCACCCTCAACTACTGCTGCTAGTGCTGCAAGGTGAGCTTTCCAATTATGTTATTCTGTTTTTCTTCTCTTCACCAGCTTGCCGCCAAAGCTGCGTGGTGAACTTTCATTATTTGGAAAGGGACATCGAGAACTGATTCATTTGGACAATCTAAAGCAAAAGGCAGTATGAGTAGTGGTCGGAGTCGGTGATGGCTGTCTTCGCCACCTCATATTCTGAGTATTTACGAGATAACACGGATGCTGTGTACAGGGATGTACATCGTTTGCCCTACGACCTTCTTCTCCCGAAGATGCGCAACGTGAACGATATCATCGTGCGCGTGATCTTTCGGTCCCTGGAGCAACCGTAACTGCTGGCCTGCCTATGATGGGTTTACCAAGTCGCAGTGACTGTCCTGTTCCTTTGTTGGGTTTAGGTAGCAACACTATCGGAATGATGTTATTAAAAAACTAACATTCATAACTTTGAGTATTTAGTAATGTTTTTTTATTTCATTATTACACATGCTATATCCATGTAATTGATGAACAGTAATTTATGTCCTTATGTAATTAGGAGGTATTTCGGTTGGCGGTGGCGAGCCGCCTGCTCGCCGCCGCCAACCGATGTCTGTCACCGTGCCGCGTTCACGCATCGTAGTCTCGATGTCTACTTGCTTGTTGATGCTAAATGGCTGCTTGTCGCTGTCAATGATGTACTCCGCCTGTAGAGTTCGCAGGTGTTAACTCTGGAACTTGTAGGGTCGATGTCGATGCCATGGATGTCGAAGTCGATGTAGAATGTTGATGTTGATGCCGCTGCGTTAGAAATGTTGAAGTCCATGGCGATGCGATACTGAATGTGAAACTCGCTGTAGCGCATGTCCTCCTAGAGTCGCCGTGCTCCTTTGCCGCTGTAGTGTCGAAGTCGCCGTCATACTCAATCTGTTACTCTCGTCTTCAATGTTGAAACCCTAAAAACTTCCGCGTCGTCGCCTCGGTGCATGGCTTAATCTTTGAGACAAGCATATGACTATTGGCAAGATCAACCAGGTAGCCGACCTTCGCGTCGGGCCTCAAGGACCAAAACGAGAAGCCAGAGAAAAAAAAATCTCCTCCAAAAACCATCGGCGCCGGCGGCGATTCCCATATCCGTTTCCCCCCCCCCCCCCCCCCCCCTTGAAGGGAGAATCGGGATCCAGATCGCGCCGCTTGCGCCGAGGGCGTCTCTTCGCCGGTCGTCTCTCAAGCATATCCTTCGCCCTGACCACCTCCACGCAAACCGGACCTCGTGTGGGTTCTCTTGTAGTTTCTTCAATACAAGCTTACTCCTCTTTTGGCTCCTTGTCCTCGTCTTATTCCAAGATCTTCCTCTCCTTAGTGAATTTCTGCTCCTCGCTCTTGGTCAACAATCCCATCCCGCAGTAGAAATTAACCAAGAATGTCGTCATGTCATTTACCTTGGCTCGTCCCCACTTGTCTTTCGCGTAGGTCTGAACCATGTTCTAGAAAATCTTCGCCTAGTGAAACACTTTACCTTGTATTGCACGCTTTATAAATTTGACTTGCCACGCCGTCACATATGTCGTTCGCTGTGGCCGCAAGATATGCATCAGCGTTGTCGACAGAGCGCATCTCTTCGGATCGCAGTACTTGTCTGTCCTCTAGCCGTTTGTGCTCGATCAAGGTTTTGTAAACAACTTTGCAAACGTCGCATCTTTGGCCCTAGTCACTCTAACACTCTCCTTTTTGAAGATAAAATCTCCTTCCTTGCCCATGCATGTCCCTAAGACGCGTGTTCAATGCTTGATCGTCCACAACAAAGGATTACCGCGAAGGTCTGTACCCACATCTTTGTTCTTGTCTTACCATTCTTGACAAACCGTCGCCGAAACGCAATTCCAATCCCACAGTAAGAAATCAAGTCGCGCTGGGATTAACTCCTTTTTGATACTTCCGTGATTCCCTATGTGGCACCTTCAGAGAGATCAATTTTGGTCCCGATAGATTCCTAGAGCGCGCCATGTCTACTGCAGTATGGTCTTCAAGCTCTCCGATTCCAAGCTGCACTCACACACAATGTCGGCGCGAAGTTCTCACCTCGTGTCCTTTACTCTCAACACCCTATTGGTCTTCGCACGCGCGTGAATCGGCACCCGCAATGCTAGTAGCTTCTTTCTGGTCTTTGGCAAATTCAAATTGGAACAGGTCGTCTTCGCCAAAAATCTGTCTACTACATTGCTAAAGATATCTGCGCCAAAATCCGAAGATCTTTGGCCGAAAGCTCCGAAGTCGGATTCCATCTAGCCTTAACTACTACTTACTCCATTTCCTTTATACATTCTAACTCCAACGATTATGAACCTATATGTACATGTTCTACCTCCAATACACTTCAAATTTATTCTTTTATCCAAAATTCAAAATAACTGTACACCATAGCCCCAAAAAACTATGATTATGGATCACATCACATCGTTCATGTTTGTCATCAGAATGCCAACCAAAAGATTAGTGGAGCTATGTGTCTAATACAAATGCTAGTGTGATAACAAATGATAGGAGATATGCAATGCACAATTGCAACGGCTAAGCCTATTTTGTAAGAAAAAAATACAAATACCACCGATAACACAACGTATACATTCCACTCTCACGTTTCAGAGCCAAAAAACAACCGGGAAGAATTATTTTTTCTTGGTGACATGTCTCGAATGGAAGTGAATTTCAAATCTGATTACAATTGTCTTCAACCGCCAGTTCTGCGGGTGGAGTTGTGTTTGCAGACAATTTCACGTTGATTCTCACATATGTTCATGGGTAAGTTGTGATTTATTATTCGCGAAATGTAATATTTTTGGATAATGGTTCTGGGAAAATGGTTCCTCCGCGTATACATTCACAAAATATGTGCAGAGGAAGAGTGCTATGATTGGTATTTTGTGAGTGATAAATGTTGTGGTCGCCAACCTTCATTGAGTGGATTTGGAAGAGAAATCTATGGTGAATAATGGGAGTGCAAAAGAAAGTTTTTATAGGCGGGATCCAATTTTTAGGATGCTTCCAAGAAAGGATAATATCTAATACAAAATTTTGTTGTAAATTATGCAAGTAGTAACATCGATTAAAGTGAGATTGGCTTTGCACACTTTCTTTGACTGAAATCACTACAATTATGGTACGTAAGTACAGATCGTTAGAGTGGAGGATGCATTATTTTACCCGTTTCATATCATCCGATCTGAACAGTGAACGCGAGTTTCGAAAGGATATAAAACTTCTACGAAATTAGCGGACGATGAAACAGCCAATTGAAATAAATAATCTCAAAAGAAAGACATTCAGAACATATATTCCAGGATAGCAAAAATGTTAAATTTTTTACTAATGATCAAACCTTGATGATGAATGATTGTCCTGGATGAAACTCCCAGACAACGTTTAGAACTGGAAATTAAAGTTTGAAATAGTAGAGGGTGGAAAAGCAAAACGAATATTTATACATCTCCTTGTTTAAAGTCGCCACTCGGTTCACCTTTGTCATGGACATGAGCATCTGAACGCAAATGCATTCTGTAGCTGGAATGTGAAATCTGTCGAGGCTGAAATCATAGCATTGATCGTTGATTGTTTCTTTGCAGTGGTTTGAGTTGACCTAGCGATTAGGTTGATAGTCTGGAATGTAAACTTCTTCTAATGAATTCAAACTACGTTTAGAAATCCATCTAGTTCAAACAAATGTATTATCATAATGACTGTGACTTTCTTGTATCTTGAAAATCGCAGTCATTGGGGCCATGCAAGACAGCTGGACCTTTCTCCCATGTCACACAGGATGCTGATCTATTTCCCCCATAAGATTCTCGGTAGTCTGATAAACGATCCCAACTTCACTCTCCCGTTCAGGAACTGGGACAACCATCTGGACGACAGTGCACAAAATTCCACAAATTTTCTGCATTATCCACAGCCGATTAGAAGGTCCATGCAGTGGCATGGACCGCATTGACAGTTTTGACGGCATGGACATCATGGACCGCGCGGAAATATCAGGAACACGTTCATGTACGAGGGCAAACGCCGCAACCCCAACCACATGCCCCCGAAGGTTCTTCTGCTCACCTTCGATGCATCACTGGAGAGGGAGAGGGCAAATTGGACTCGTGGGCAGATAAGGCAGGCCAACCTGGGCCAGGTTTACGAGATGGTTTATAACAAGGTGAGCGCCAGAGGGTACATGGGAGATCCGGATGACTCCAACTTCATGGAGGTTGTCAAATTCCCCGTCAGTGAATCTGGGGCGCAGAATCGCCTCACAACACTGCTCACTAGGCATTCTCAGCAACACCAACTACCCCGACAACGAGGACACGGGGGTGTTCACGTACGCAGGACGCGATCCGATTTTTTACTCAACCGCGCCAATGTCGACCGTTTGCGGAACGTCCGGACAGCTCTTCCCGACAACATCGCTTGCTACGGGCACAGGAGCAAGAAGGATTACGATGATTACGACATCCTGGAGACGGAGTTCACATTATACGACGAGAACAATGAGATGGTGATCCTGAAGCTGAAGGATATGCTGGACATCCACAAGCTGGGCTGCCCATACCAATGCATACCTCATGAGCTGTTTCAACGGATTTCGCAATCTTGCAGCCCATGCAGCTCCCCAATAAATGGTGAATTACCAATGATGAAAATGCTGTAATTTCACCCCATCCAAATCAAACAAAAAAAATAAAATTATAGCACAAATGTTCGGAAACTAAAATTGTCCCATGCCATATAACATGAATGCGAATGTGGATCATAACACACAAAGAGTTAAAGCGTGCCGTCGCCAGAAGTCAGTTTGAGGAGAACTATACACGAGATGGATCGAAATATCGAACCATCTGAACTAACTCATCGCCGTCGACAGTTCTGGCAGGCTTAGGACCGACGCCCGCGACACCGCTCTGGTCTAAACTACCCAACCACCGTTACAACTGAAAGGACGGCAGTGACGGAGGCACCCAGAATCTCATACCAGGGAACATTGCGGCCGAGGCTGTCACAAATCAACCTTGCATCGTACGGAACGTACGCGACAAGCAGAACTACAGAAATGAGGGCATAGAGGAAAACAGCCCCTAGTACACTGCATAAGATGTACAATGCGAACCCGCTGACCATTTTGAGGCAGCTCGAACATGGTTTCCAGTGAGAGTTTTCCAGGAAAGAGTTTCTGAGCGAGACTGAGGAGCGTGTATAGAATGTAATAAAGCAGGACATTGGCCAGCACGAAGAGAATTTGTACCATTTCAACGTAGAAAGTTGGTTGTTCAGGTTCAGGTTGGGTGGACTGCACAAGGGGCACCGCATCGACGAGCCAGAAAAGAACGAACACGCAAGGAGCCATGATGACCCCGTTGATGACAGCAAAGAGAGAAATCGAAGCCAAGACGCGCACGAGGAACCCGGAAAATACGACGCTCCAGTACACAGCTTTGAACACCAGCAGCAGAGACTGATGAAGGTTGTTGCGGGCCCATGCCCACCAAGATGCAGCTCTCAGAGTAATCGTCTGGCAGAACTCCGACGAGGTCCCTCGATTGTGACTCTAGATCCCGGACTGTGATTCTCTCTCCATTGCGCTCCGCCGACGATTGCATTTCTTGCTGAGATCGTCCGTTTGTCCTCGTCATGTCCGGAATGAAACGATGGCGATCGTCTCTGGATTTGGCAGATTCAAGCGCAGGGTGAGCGATGATGACTGGGTGCGAGTTCTAGTCTTCTGATCCCTCGTGGTCGGGAAACCCTTGGCTAGCTGTCCGACGTCGTCATAGCTTTTCGTTTTCTTAAAGGTTGGAGTTGCTTTAGGGAAAGGAGCTAGCCTACTTCCAAACTCGTCGTCAGACACGCAATCGATCGTGATTTCATTTCGAGTACTTCTTATATTTCAAAGCGCTCTTGTACGTCGCCATGCACCAATGAGGAGGAGCAAATTGTCGAGATCAAGCTTCAAACATACGGCGCTCAGAAGGATAAAGGAGCTGTTATTTTGATCGTGGATGCTTGCTCGAGTAGGGATGTAACTGAGAACGTCGTTGGGGTGTGTTTCGTGGGTCAGGATGTGACTGAGCAAAGAGTTGTGTTTTTTAGCCTTTTGACCCTTTGGGTCCCACGGGCTTGATCTATTTACCATTTACCATAAGTTTACTCGCATTCAGGGTGAGTATAAGGCAATTATGCAAAATTGGAATCCCCTGATTCCACCAATATTTGGCTCCGATGAGATTGGAGACTGCTCGGAGTGGAATCCGGCAATGGAGAAACCGTCAGGCTGGAAGAGGGAGGAAGTAATCGGGAAGATGCTCGTTGGAGAAATTTTGGCACGCAAATGATGTGCTGCAGGTTGAAAGGCCAAGATGCTATGACTAAATTCATGACTGTCTTGAACAGTGCCATGGATGGGCAAGATTCAGATAAGTTTCCAGTTTTTTTCTCTGACCGGCAAGGAAAGTTTGTGGAAGCTCTTCACACTGCGAATAAACGAATTGATTCTAAAAGTGCTTTTATCAGCGTATTATTTTCTTACAAATTGCAAGCATGGAGCTGATCCAAGCCTTAACTGTGCAGAGAGCATCGGAGAAGGTTGCTTTCTCCATGTTGAAGGAGCTAGCCTACTTCCAGCAGGATATCAAGAATTCCCTGCAAAGAATTATGTTTACACGAAATCTGATGAGAATACCAATTAAATTGAGGAGCAAAAGCAGTTCATAGAAATGAGTGCTCCTTGCGAGAGGCAGTTACGAAGGAATATGGATGACATGGACATGGACATGGAAAGTATCAAAGACGGGTAAGTATCGGTTTGCTTGATCGGGGGTCAGTATTCAGAAAAGAACTCTTCCGACATTTCCTTGGCTTGAGCCCTGTCACTTCCTTATCTATTAGATGCCGTTGTGAGTCCTGATTAACTCTTAGATTCCCCTATGGAGGAGATTGATTAATCTTAGACCCGCTGTCTCACAAATGGCTACGTCCTTACATAAAGCTAGGAGAAAACTTAATCTCCCATGAAAACATGTTCATTGCTACCCGATCTTCATCATTTTCATTTTTGGCATGTGTCTAGCATGAATATGAAAGCTAAAGCTATATGAACTAAACTTTTCACATATCTGTAACAAATATTTGAGAATCTTAGAAAAATCTTAAAATTGATTTTAATCTTCAAATGTTGTACACTTTTTAATAGTTCTCATCTTCTCACTTATTGTTTATATTCATTTTGTTCTTTCTTCATTTAGATTTCTTTTACTGTAGATTCATAATCCAAGTAGTTTATGTCTACCTTGCGAAATTTATATTTTTGAAACCTTGATATATATTTTAAATCTCTTAGATTGACTTTAATATTTACTTAGATTTCTTTTACTTTATATTTATTATCCAAATAAAATATTTCTACTTTGCCAAATTTATATTTTGAAACTTTGACATATACTTCATCGTTTTACAAAACTTCAAGTGCCTGACGTAAATAATGTTTATAATCATTCAAGGTTTTGTTATATTTCAAATTATCATGCTAAAATACCACATTGAAGGTTGAAATTACAAATACCTCCTAATTACAGACATCAACACCATCTGGTGCTGTTGCAATTATCGGTAGGGTCGCTGCAAAGCGAGGCACTACCTCCGTAATACGAGCATAGTGCAGAAGAGATGGTGGCTGGATACTGAATTGCAGCGCGCTAGTCCTTCTGCAGGCTTCGGAGTTGAGAGGCAGAGACACTCGATATTTGTTTTCATCAACAAAACACACAGTTAATCATTACAACATGGCAAGCATGCACGGCAACGACTGCACTTGAACGGCCAAGCAAACGAAGCAAACGAACAACGAGCTGAGAGTGCAGGACGCTGTAGGGTGGAATTTGGGTTAACTCCTATTGCAGCGCAATAGGAGTATAGTCAGTGGTTCGCACAATCCCGACATTGAGCTCAAAAGGTGGTCAAACAACCCACGGCTGACCCCTTCTCGGAGCTCGGCAACTATCTCAGCACAGTAGGCCCAGGCGTCCGTGGCCGAAGCACTGAAAAACGAAACTCCTTCAGTGCATTAGGTCAAGGCGTTTGTGGCTAGTTCTCAGCCGAAGGGCAACACTGTCTCTAGCACCTAAATCTAGCGGTTGAGGTTGGCTTGTGGGCTGAATCTTCCCACTATTGTCAGCTCACTCTGTAGAGACGTCCGGGGCTGGTCGGCAGTCGACATCTCACAGCATTTTGAAGCGCATTAGGTCCAGGCGTTCCGCTGCTGTGCCTTCGTGAGCACATCGCCTCAAGCAGCGCGGGCACAGGACAGGGCAAGCAACCTGTCACAATCAGTAACGGGGGCGACTTCTGTGAGGTCACAGGTTACCTACAAGCAACCCAACATCAACGAGCAACAACCCACACGGCAATAACGAATACAGGGGCGCAACCTGCGGAATAGGTGGCCCCTGTTATGGGCACACAACCGGGGGTCCCTTATGGAACCCCCCAAATACACGCAGGAATGAGCCCCGCACAGCTAGGACCTGGACAGCTAACCAGCGCCTCACCAGTACTAACAGGGGGGAAACCCGTGGGTAGCACGAAGCACAGGCTCTCCCCACCTGACGTCTCAGTTGAGGGGCATGGGCAGTCTACAGCGATCAGCGAGGGGCCCAAGAGTCTAACCAGAAGCCAAGCAACAATGGAGGACATGCTGGATTCATCTGAAGATAAAACAAGCAACAATGACCCTGATGAGTGCAGCTCCGACGACAAATCCTTGGAGGACACACCAGTCAACCCCGAAGCTGAGAAGGATTTCGACCTGGAGACCACAATGAATATGCTCAGGCAAGTCAATCTAGTGATCACACGAGACGACACTCTCAAGAAGAAGGAGGAAACGGAGAACCTTACAGCGGTTCTATGCTTTCTCGACAGAGGTCTTAGCACACCACGAGTGCAGGAGTGGGCAGAGGCAGCACTCATCAGAAGCAAGAAGCTGAAGATTCTGTCGATTACTGCAATTGGCAGCAAGAATTACCACATCCGATTCCAATCGCAGAAGAACATGGATAGAGCTCTGTCAAGAACACGCATTACATACCTTGATCTGGATTTTAATATTGTCAAGTGGTCCCTCGAAGCGGAAGACTTAAGCTACTTCCCAGCGTTGTATCCTGTGTGGGCTCGATTCACTAGCCTGACCCAACTGCAGCTCTTCTGGATTAAGGAAATAGCTGGAACGTTGAGCCCGGTGCTTATCGGTACAGCAAGCATAGAAAAAAGCAGCCGCCCCATCATCCGACTCTGCTTAGAATGGCCACGGGGAATGCTGCCCCCACCATTCGTTGAAATGACCTTAGAAGGAGTAGTGGAGCGCATACCCTTCGATGTAACACACCTGTCCAACTCTTGTTTTAAATGTCGCAGGCATGGACACATTGCAGTAGATCGTCCAGGAGACGCTCTCTTCCCACCTCAAGAAGGTGCTGGACCCAGCAGGCGACCCCAACGGGAGCGCCCTCGGCCAAGCGCCCTCCAACCTGAAGTGGCACCTCAAGTGTACCTTGACAACGACAAAGGAAAATGGAGAGTTGACAATCCGCCGTCCAAGCCTCCCCCCCCTCCCCACATCAAAATTCTTCCAGCAGCCTCGCACCAAAAGCAGGAGTGACGGCTACTGGAGGAAAGTCACACCACAGCAGACTGCGCTCATCGACAAGGAGGTGGACCAGGCGGCAAACGGCAATAGCGTTGAGGGCACCAAGATCGCCAGTGAAGAGAACAGAGCAAAGAAACACCGAGGGGAGAGCTCTCAGGAGAGAGCGCCAGCACCTCTGCAGGCAGAAACGGAAACGGCACCACAGGAGGCCCTATCAACACAAGAATCAGGCACAATTGAAATGTTTTGCGAGAAGAAGAGAGAAGGAACTACAGCACAACGCACAAGGATTGCACTGGTGTCGGAGTCCTTACAGAGCAAGTCAAAGAAGGATGCAGCGAACAAGCAGAACACATCTACCACATCCCCCCCTACTCGCAAAAGTAAGTCTACTCAACGAACACAAGGGGCAGAACCGGCAATGGTCTAGGCAGCGGATGGGGGCAGTAAGCGCAAACCTGCAGCGGATAGAGAGCAAAGCGGAGGACGTGCCAAAATTGCAAAGAGCTCCTCTCTTATCCCAGGAGCGCAGATCGATCTAGGCACCCACAGGATAAACTCACACCACCAGTATCTCCTCTCGTCCCTAAACAGCTATTGGGGGTCCTGGCGCAAAGGGATAGTACAGAGCAGGTCGAACTCCCCTCCGAGCAAGAGCAGAAGGGGGCTGAAGAACCAGCAGCAAATCAGGCGCACTGGGAGGAGAAAGTGCAAGGGCAGCAACTCGAAGCCCCAACTCTGACAGAAGGCATCCGGGCAAAGTTTCCCCGAAAGCAAGCAGCGAGTCAGGGGCACTCGGCGGCCTTGGGGGGGAAGACGTTGAGCATGAAGACGTCGGCCATCCAAAAAAGGGAGATGCGAGCAGCTAAGGCTGCGGCAAGGGCAGCGAGTGGTGTGCACTAACCTAGCAGGGTCAGGAGCGGAGACACCTGCACCACCTCCCCGCCAAAAACAGACATAGTTGGTGAAAAGACATTCACAGAGCACGGCCGAGCGGCCTTCAGTGAACAATGACGCACACCCTACAGGCCTCCCAACTCACGTTGAACATCCTCTCCTGGAACATGGGTGGGCTAAACGGATCTACCAAGAAATACAAAGTGAAAGATTTCATCGGGAATACACGAGACAAACCGGACATCATCGCTGTCCAAGAGCACAAGTTGAATGTGTTCGCCATGACTGCAATCGGGCACCTTCTGAGCAGAGACCTGCACACCATATGCTCACCCGGTCAGAAAAGAGTTAGAGGCAAGGGAACCGGCGGCACAGCACTCCTGATCTACAAGAGTTTCAAAATCATTACTGCATGTACGTCGGAGGACGGGTAAGTTACTTGGGCGCAGATCGAGAAAGGGGGCCATGAAGTGTACATTGCATTGGTATACGGACCTCACTCCCCAAGAGCTCGAGCGGCGCATTGGGCTAAGCTGCGGAACATGTTCCCACACACAAATGTCATCTTGTGTGGGGACTGGAACATGGTGGAACACCCCACCGATTCCTCTGGAGAACGTCAGGTACTTGAAAGAACGGAAGACATCACGTTCACAGAACTCAGGACGAAGCATAAAGACCTGAGGACAATTGCTGCTAAAACATAAGGACCTCTACACACCAGGTGGTCAGCTTATGAGGGAGACCCGAGATGGGCAAGGCTCGATTGGATTGACTTCTCTCATGCGGGCACATGGCTTGCAGCAGTGCGTTACCTTCATCATCACGCTGGGAACACCCTGTCAAACCATCTTCCGGTGTCGGTTTTGTTAGAAGTTGGGACGGTGGTCTGCACGGACGGCAGGCTCTCACTCACGGGCCCGACCACATTCAAATGGAGCCCCTCCCTGCTAGGGAAATCGCAAGAAGGAGTTAGGAGAATCTGGGAAAAACAGGAGCGCAGAACTGACGACCCTAGGAAAATCTATCACAAAGGAACGACACAAGTGAGAAACTTTCTGCGGGCCAAACTGTCACTCATACAGGAACTCCAGCAAGAGATTGTGGACCTGCACAACAATCGGCCAGGAGACTTGACGGTGCAACAGCTAGTTCGTCTGGACTGGCTGGAGACCGAAAAATGACTTAGGAAACACAAACGTGATGTCAAGATTCGGCTGTGGTCTCGAGTCAAACATCTCAGTTTGGGGGATGCGGCGTCCAAGTATTTCTTTAATATACACAGACAGAATGCTGCACGTGCTCAGATCCTCCAGTTGCGCCTGCCAACAGGAGAAGAGACACGGGATCAGGCGAAGATTCTCTGTGCAGTGGACAAATATTAAGCAGACCTGTATACAGAGCAATCTGTCACATCACAAGACAAGCAAGACAAGACATCACTAGCGGCGCTTCCTACGAAGAAAGAGATCAAAGATGTTCTCTTCAGTCTTCCACTCAACAAAGCGCCTGGAGTTGATGGTGTCTCTTCGGAAGCGCTAAGAAAAACCTGGCCCTTCATAAAAACATTCTACGTCAAAATGGTGCACAAATTCTGAGAAGAAGGAGTGCTTGCAGAAACCGTGACAGAAGGCATGATCCGCCTAATTCCAAAGGCGGTTAACAAGACAGAACTTAAGGACTGGAGACCCTTGACGATGCTCACAACTGACTACAAGATCATAGCACGGATCCTGGCAGGCAGGCTACAGATGCAACTACAGTAAATCATTCTGCCATAGCAGACAGGGTTCATCAAAGGGCGCCACATGCTTGACAATGTACTCACGTTGTGGATGGCGCAAGACGGAGCCAAAACCTGCAAGCACCAGGGCATGTTTGTCAAGTTAGATTTTGAGAAAGCTTATAAAAGGGTAGAGCACAGCTACCTGTGGGACACCATGTCAAAGTACGGGCTTGGTCAGCAGTTTATTGCGCTGATTAAGGGGCTCACGATGGGGGCATCTACGGAAGTACACGTAAACGGCGCTAAGACTTACAGGTTCTTGGTAGGAAGGGGAGTGAGACAAGGGTGCCCGCTGGCGCCCCTGTTGTTCATCTTGGCGACTCAACCTCTAATGACGGAGATGAAGACGAGCTTTCAGGCGGGGCGGCTAAGAGGGTAGCAGGTGGGAGAGACGGTGCTTCTGGACTACTCGCTTTTTGCTGATAATATGGGCGTCTTCATCGACAACACATACTCATCTTTCCAAGAACTGCACGCGGTGCTAGCAAAATAAGAGGCGAGCAGTGGCGCAAGGTTGAATTTGTTGAAATCCTCAATCTTACTACTTGGGATGGACAGCCCTCCCGAATGGCTTCCCCTCACGGGCTGCACTCTGATGCAACGTGGCAAAATTCACAAGTACCTCGGGGCGCCAGCAGGTCTCGAGGTAAGCAAACAACAGTAAGACGAGTTCTGCACGCAGAAAATATCAAAAACACTAGGAGGGTGGGAACTTCGGCTACTGTCGTTCAAAGCAAGGGCGGTGCTACTGCAATTTGTCCTGCAGGCCCAACCCACCTTCTACTCTTCCCTTATCAAGCTGTCGGCAACGACCTGCAGGAAAGTTGAGCAGCTATACCGACAACTTCTATGGGGGTACAATAAAGACGGAACGGCCAAACGCTCGTTGGTCAGATGGGATATACTCAGCAGGCCCAAAGCAAAAGGGGGGCTGGGCATCAGGAGCCTGGCAGATACTAATTCGTCACTTATGGGCAAGTGGATTGGAATTATCATTGACAAAAGCGCAGGTTCTTGGGGTCTAGCGTTAGCAGACCTGGTGAAGCAGGGGAGGGCTAAATATCACAGGGACATTGTGCGGAGGAATTACAGTCTTCCAGATTTGATCCTGACTAGGCAGCCCTTGCACCTAGCCGGAACGGAGGTTGGTAAGGCACTAATGGCGTGCTGGAGATCCATACAAGAGGACATCACTTGGGACCCAGAAGGCGTAGCAATTCCTCAATACATAACACTGCGAGATGTCGTCAGCCTCACAGTAAGCAACTGTGAGGAAAGCGAAATAGTCACGAGACAGGTAATGGCTGGACTTCGAACCCTCAAGGTCACCCATATCGAAACTTTATGGAGGAAAAAAGAGGTGTTAAAACGCACCTTCGTCGGGGGCCGGACAAATGAGCAAAGGAGGACGGAAGGCTCGCCGATGCACGTATTTTTGCACAAGATCACCTCAGCGACGGGACTTAATGACGCCGTCTTTGGCTTATCTACAACTAAGTAGAGAGGCCTATCTACAACTAAGTATGTGAGTGCACATCCGATTTGGAAGATGGCGGACATCCTCAACATTGTTGAGACTTGGGAGCATGAAAGCAATGTTATTGAAGAGATACAAGGGTTTACTCTGGTGGGATCTACTTGGAACCATAGAAATCGACGAGCAGGAAGAGGCTTTGGAAGCATTGTTACTTTCATCAGATCTGAACTTCTTCCTATGATACATTTGGAAAGCCAAGATATTGGGAAACAATATCATTGGCTTCGTCTTGGATTGATTGGAGGATCTTACAGTTATTTGGCAGTTTGCTACTTTGCACCATTATCCATGCAGATCTACTCCACAAGCACTTGCAATCGAAGTCAACCATTCCATCGGCTCATAGGAGATGTTCTCAAATATCAAGACAAAGGTGAAGTTTTTCTTGTTGGAGACTTCAATGCCCGCATAAGTTCCGCTCAATTTACACAATTTGATAGTTCCTTGTCTTCTCACTCTTTTGAAGAAAGTAGAGATAGTTTGTGCTCTAGAGTCTCTTGTGATCCTTGTACAAATGATTTGACTGAGCATTTCTTGACTTTTGGAGCCACTTGTAATCTGAAAGTTCTCAATGGTGTTTCTTTCTTTCCCAACTCTCACTCCAATACATGTTTTTCCTCTACTGGTGTTAGCACTATAGATTATCTTTTGTCCTCTGCCACTAATAGTTCATTTATCTCAGCGTTTGATATTTTAGAGCCTCAACCAGAATCAGATCATACACCTCTTTTATTTACTCTTTTGTTGTCAACGTCAATCCCTCTCCCTACATGTCATTATGTTTCTACTTCCCCCAAGTTTTGTTTAGATGCTAGTAAGAAGCAACTTTATAGTGAACATTTCCAAGACCTCTTGACTTGTACTACTTGGAGCCTTGATCCACATACATCTAGTTTGCAACTAACTGAGTTGCTCCAAAACTCTGCTTCTAAGTTCTTTTTGAGACATAAGACCAGGAGAGCTAGAGGTCTTCCTTGCAATGGATGGTTTGACTTTGATTGCAAGCAAGCGAGGGCGAGATCACTTGATAAATCCTTGGATCTTCACAATCGGTTGATTATGACAAGACTTTACAAAGACTTGGTGAAGTCCAAGAAACGAGCATTTTTGAGGCAGAAGCAAGAGTGCTTGACAAAGGAGCTCTTGGAGAATCCCAAATCCTTTTGGAGGCGGTTGGCAGTACGATCTTCTAAACCTACTCTTGATCCCAAGTCTTTGATTTCTTTTGCTGAAAAGCTTTATTTCTTTCTTGCAAATTTTCAGCCCCAACGGAGCTGCTGTCAAGAAGTTGTCATTTCGAAACTTTGAGTTTAGGGATTTGAGCATGAATCTTGCGGAGGCCATATCTTCTTGCTGGAGTGTCAACTGGAGCTGAGATTTGGTGGGCTTGTTCACGACGGCCGGACGCACATACCTGCAAATTTTCAGCCCCAACGGAGCTGCTGTCAAGAAGTTTTCATTTCGAAAATTTGAGCTTGTGTAACATCTTGCAAAGTTGGGTTCATGATGGATTCTGAAAACAAACTTCTCAATCTTGTGCAAACGGTTTTGGAGGAATTGAAAGTGCTACGCCAAGAATTCAAGGCACAAAATGTTGCTTTGACTCCTGCAAAGAATGAAATCAGGGAGTTGAAGATTTCTCACAAAAGTTTTGAGAAGATCATGCTCCAAATCTCTGGATCTGTTGAGGACATTCAAGACAAGGTTGGTTCTCAAGCTTCTACTGTTACTACTCCTGCTTTGCATGAAGTGGTTGAAACTCTTGAGGTGAAAATGAAATCCTATGCTGAAGCTACCAAGTCTGCTCATATCTCTTTCTGTCAAGAGCAAGAGATTGAAAAGGCTAATCAATTTGCTCGTATGAAGAATGTGAGGATTTCGGGTCTACCTGAATCTGAGAAGGAAGAGGTGAAGAGTGTGGTCACCAAGTTTTTGACTGAAACACTTGATGTTTCTAATCCGGATTTGGCTCATGCTTATCGTATTGGCAACAAAGGCACACAACCTCGTGCCATTATTGTTAAGTTTGTAGATCAAGCTCAACGTGATATGGCTTTAGCTAACAAGGCCATTCTCAAGGGACGGAGGATTTGGTTAGATCCAGATCTTACACCTCTTCAAGTTGAAGCAAGGAGGAAGGAGCTTGCAAAAGTCAAAGAAGCTCAAGATGCAGGTTTTGTTGCTTATCTACGTGATAGTCAAGCTATTATCACCAAGAGGAGGAGACAATCATCAACCTAGCAATCCAAGAGATTGAGGGTGTTGATGTGGAACATAAGAGGCCTATCTACAACTAAGTATGTGAGTGCACATCCGATTTGGAAGATGGCGGACATCCTCAACATTGTTGAGACTTGGGAGCATGAAAGTAATGTTATTGGAGAGATACAAGGTTTTACTCTGGTGGGATCTACTTGGAACCATAGAAATCGACAAGCAGGAAGAGGCTTTGGAGGCATTGCTACTTTCATCAGATCTGAACTTCTTCCTATGATACATTTGGAAAGCCAAGATATTGGGAAACAATATCATTGGCTTCGTCTTGGATCAATTGGAGGATCTTACAGTTATTTGGCAGTTTGTTAAATGGTAAATGGTAAATGGTAAATAGATCAAGCCCGTGGGACCCAAAGGGTCAAAAGGCTAAAAAACACAATACAAACAATCCAACTCCAAACTAGGAGAGAACCAAAAGAGCCCCCTAGCTAGTGCCCAAAGCACTAGAACGGTAACTAACAATATCTCTAATGTAACAACCTAAATCATAAGGCTCGAGTTGAAGCAGAGAAAAGAAATTCTCGACATCAACTTTATGCGCCACTCGAATCTCTACATACCTAGAACAAGTAAGAAATACATGCTCTTCATCCTCAACTTTTCTTCCATCACATAGCCTACAAATACGTTCACTCCTATCAATGTTCAACCAACGCCCTTCTTCAATCCCAAGACTATGGGATCCAGTTCTATGTCTAGCAATAATATGACGTAAAGAAGTAGATATCTCTGCAAGTAAGTATCCTTGCTCACAATAAACAAGCATAGGATTCACATGAAATTGATAAAACTGCATCTTGGTGCCTCGTGTGCTCCACATAATGCTGAGAAATTCCTCCCTAATACGCTCGCGTAGGGCAATAGGTTGCAAATTCCAATCGAGTTCCGTCACATTCCACCTCAAAGACCAAGTCACCACATCTGCAAACCAACCCTTGGGACGTGTGGCACGCAAAGCTTCAAGAGGAAGTCGAGAAGCATCAAGAGATCTCACTCTTTTGACGTAAGTGATAGTCAAAAAGAGAGCTTCAGCCTCAAGAGGTAGACAACCTGTTTCCGCAAGAAGAATTGCATAAGAAGTTTGGGTCCTCACACCCAATTCTTCTTGTAAGAAGATCTTTTGCACCCTCTCCAAACGCTGCCAACCTGTCTTCTTACAACCAGGACCCCACACTTGTGTTCCATATAAGATAACGGGAAACACTAAGCTCCTGAATAAGAATTTCCTAAGACTCCAAGACACTAGATGAGCTCCTCTACATCCATTTAGCAATGAATATAGAGCTTTGAAACCAGCTTCTACCCTCTTTTGCACACAAAGTGCCCAACTATAATCAGATGAGAAATCAATGCCCAAATATTTGTAACTTTTCACTTGTTCCAACTCTAATCCTTTGTAACAGAAAGAGAGCTTGGATCTAGTGCCCACAAGAATGACTTTGGACTTCTCCAAATTGACTTCCATCTGATTTTGAGTACAAAAGCTAGCCAAAGTGTCGAGGTGTTTCTGTAAACTAGTGGCATCACGTGCTAGTAATATGACATCATCTGCATACAAAAGAGCTTTGATGACAAAGCCTCCAAGTTTAACACCTTCGCTATCACAATCCTCCAACCACCTTTCTATATCATCTATGAAAACTCCAAAGAGAGTGGGAGAGAGAGGACAACCTTGAATGACTCCAATGGTGCTGATAATCTCTTCGGTTTGAGAAGTGTTGATCTTGGCCCGAACTGAGTGGTATAATGCAGCCACCGCTGCCAAGAGATCTGATGGTACTCCAATGGTTTGCAATCTTTGCCATAAAAGCTCACGAGGTACTGTGTCAAAAGCTTTCTTGAAATCAATGAAGGCACAAAACAAAGCTTTTCCATTACCCTTGGATTTCTCCCATAGAACACGTAAAACCAAGATATGGTCTATAGTGTTGAATGTAGGACGAAAACCAGCTTGGAACTGTGCTCTTTTCTGACAAGATTCAGCCCATGTGCTCAACTTTGACTCCACCAATTTGCCAAATAACTTGGCAAAAATACTACCCACCATGATAGTGCGATAGTTTGTCACCAAGGCCTTGCTCCCATATTTGTGAATAGGAACAATCTTCCGTAGAGACCAAGATGAAGGAAAACCATGAATAGCAGCATCCTCTAACACTTTTGTGAGTATAGGCCCAATAGCATCTCCTCCCCACTTGAGAAGTTCAATGGAAAGCCCATCCAAATCCTCACATTTACCATTTGCCAATTGTCTGAGTTGAGTCATCACTTCAACTTCTGAAAATAAGCCTGGATTTCCTTCACAATGTGGCATAGATGCAACATTGGGAAAAAAATAAAGCTTTTCAGCAAAAGAAATCAAAGACTTGGGATCAAGAGTAGGTTTAGAAGATCGTACTGCCAACCGCCTCCAAAAGGATTTGGGATTCTCCAAGAGCTCCTTTGTCAAGCACTCTTGCTTCTGCCTCAAAAATGCTCGTTTCTTGGACTTGACCAAGTCTTTGTAAAGTCTTGTCATAATCAACCGATTGTGAAGATCCAAGGATTTATCAAGTGATTTTGCCCTCGCTTGCTTGCAATCAAAGTCAAACCATCCATTGCAAGGAAGACCTCTAGCTCTCCTGGTCTTATGTCTCAAAAAGAACTTGGAAGCAGAGTTTTGGAGCAACTCAGTTAGTTGCAAACTAGATGTATGTGGATCAAGGCTCCAAGTAGTACAAGTCAAGAGGTCTTGGAAATGTTCACTATAAAGTTGCTTCTTACTAGCATCTAAACAAAACTTGGGGGAAGTAGAAACAAAGTGACATGTAGTGAGAGGGATTGACGTTGACAACAAAAGAGTAAATAAAAGAGGTGTATGATCTGATTCTGGTTGAGGCTCTAGAATATCAAACGTTGAGATAAATGAACTATTAGTGGCAGAGGACAAAAGATAATCTATAGTGCTAACACCAGTAGAGGAAAAACATGTATTGGAGTGAGAGTTGGGAAAGAAAGAAACACCATTGAGAACTTTCAGATTACAAGTGGCTCCAAAAGTCAAGAAATGCTCAGTCAAATCATTTGTGAAAGTATCACAAGAGACTCTAGACCACAAACTATCTCTACTTTCTTCAAAAGAGTGGGAAGACAAGGAACTATCAAATTGTGTAAATTGAGTGGAACGTATGCGGGCATTGAAGTCTCCAACAAGAAAAACTTCACCTTTGTCTTGATATTTGAGAACATCTCCAATGAGCCGATGGAATGGTTGACTTCGATTGCAAGTACTTGTGGAGTAGATCTGCATGGATAATGGTGCAAAGTAACAAACTGCCAAATAACTGTAAGATCCTCCAATTGATCCAAGACGAAGCCAATGATATTGTTTCCCAATATCTTGGCTTTCCAAATGTATCATAGGAAGAAGTTCAGATCTGATGAAAGTAGCAATGCCTCCAAAGCCTCTTCCTGCTCGTCGATTTCTATGGTTCCAAGTAGATCCCACCAGAGTAAAACCTTGTATCTCTCCAATAACATTACTTTCATGCTCCCAAGTCTCAACAATGTTGAGGATGTCCGCCATCTTCCAAATCGGATGTGCACTCACATACTTAGTTGTAGATAGGCCTCTTATGTTCCACATCAACACCCTCAATCTCTTGGATTGCTAGGTTGATGATTGTCTCCTCCTCTTGGTGATAATAGCTTGACTATCACGTAGATAAGCTACAAAACCTGCATCTTGAGCTTCTTTGACTTTTGCAAGCTCCTTCCTTCTTGCTTCAACTTGAAGAGGTGTAAGATCTGGATCTAACCAAATCCTCCGTCCCTTGAGAATGGCCTTGTTAGCTAAAGCCATATCACGTTGAGCTTGATTTACAAACTTAACTATAATGGCACGAGGTTGTGTGCCTTTGTTGCCAATACGATAAGCATGAGCCAAATCCGGATTAGGAACATCAAGTGTTTCAGTCAAAAACTTGGTGACCATACTCTTCACCTCTTCCTTCTCAGATTCAGGTAGACCCGAAATCCTCACATTCTTCATACGAGCAAATTGATTAGCCTTTTCAATCTCTTGCTCTTGACAGAAAGAGATATGAGCAGACTTGGTAGCTTCAGCATAGGACTTCATTTTCACTTCTAGAGTTTCAACCACTTCATGCAAAGCAGGAGTAGTAACAGTAGAAGCTTGAGAACCAACCTTGTCTTGAATGTCCTCAACAGATCCAGAGATTTGGAGCATGATCTTCTCAAAACTTTTGTGAGAAATCTTCAACTCCCTGATTTCATTCTTTGCAGCAGCCAAGGCAACATTTTGTGCCTTGAATTCTTGGCGTAGCACTTTCAATTCCTCCAAAACCGTTTGCACAAGATTGAGAAGTTTGTTTTCAGAATCCATCATGAACCCAACTTTGCAAGATGTTACACAAGCTCAAAGTTTCGAAATGAAAACTTCTTGACAGCAGCTTCGTTGGGGCTGACAATTCGCAGGTATGTGCGCCCGGCCGTCGTGAACAAGCCCACCAAATCTCAGCTCCTGTTGACACTCCAACAAGAAGATATGGCCCCCGCAAGATTCATGCTCAAATCCCTAAACTCAAAGATTCGAAATGACAACTTCTTGACAGCAGCTCCGTTGGGGTTGAAAATTCGCAGGTATGTGCGCCCAGCCGTCGTGAACAAGCTCACCAAATCTCAGCTCCTGTTGACACTCCAGCAAGAAGATATGGCCCCCGCAAGATTCATGCTCAAATCCCTAAACTCAAAGATTCGAAATGACAACTTCTTGACAGCAGCTCCGTTGGGGCTGAAAAATTCCTTTACTATTGTTACTTTGCACCATTATCCATGCAGATCTACTCCACAAGCACTTGCAATCGAAGTCAACCATTCCATCGGCTCATAGGAGATGTTCTCAAATATCAAGACAAAGGTGAAGTTTTTCTTGTTGGAGACTTCAATGCCCGCATAAGTTCCGCTCAATTTACACAATTTGATAGTTCCTTGTCTTCTCACTCTTTTGAAGAAAGTAGAGATAGTTTGTAAATGGTAAATGGTAAATAGATCAAGCCCGTGGGACCCAAAGGGTCAAAAGGCTAAAAAACACAAAACAAACAATCCAACTCCAAACTAGGAGAGAACCAAAAGAACCCCCTAGCTAGTGCCCAAAGCACTAGAACGGTAACTAATAATATCTCTAATGTAACAACCTAAATCATAAGGCTCGAGTTGAAGCAGAGAAAAGAAATTCTCGACATCAACTTTATGCGCCCCTCGAATCTCTACATACCTAGAACAAGTAAGAAATACATGCTCTTCATCCTCAACTTTTCTTCCATCACATAGCTTACAAATACGTTCACTCCTATCAATGTTCAACCAACGCCCTTCTTCAATCCCAAGACTATGAGATCCAGTTCTATGTCTAGCAATAATATGACGTAAAGAAGTAGATATCCCTGCAAGTAAGTATCCTTGCTCACAATAAACAAGCATAGGATTCACATGAAGTTGATAAAACTGCATCTTGGTGCCTCGTGTGCTCCACATAATGCTGAGAAATTCCTCCCTAATACGCTCGCGTAGGGCAATAGGTTGCAAATTCCAATCAAGTTCCGTCACATTCCACCTCAAAGACCAAGTCACCACATCTGCAAACCAACCCTTGGGACGTGTGGCATGCATAGCTTCAAGAGGAAGTCGAGAAGCATCAAGAGATCTCACTCTTTTGACGTAAGTGATAGTCAAAAAGAGAGCTTCAGCCTCAAGAGGTAGACAACCTGTTTCCGCAAGAAGAATGGCATAAGAAGTTTGGGTCCTCACACCCAATTCTTCTTGTAAGAAGATCTTTTGCACCCTCTCCAAACGCTGCCAACCTGTCTTCTTACAACCAGGACCCCACACTTGTGTTCCATATAAGATAACGGGAAACACTAAGCTCCTGAATAAGAATTTCCTAAGACTCCAAGACACTAGATGAGCTCCTCTACATCTATTTAGCAATGAATATAGAGCTTTGAAACCAGCTTCTACCCTCTTTTGCACACAAAGTGCCCAACTATAATCAGATGAGAAATCAATGCCCAAATATTTGTAACTTTTCACTTGTTCCAACTCTAATCCTTTGTAACAGAAAGAGAGCTTGGATCTAGTGCCCACAAGAATGACTTTGGACTTCTCCAAATTGACTTCCATCTGATTTTGAGTACAAAAGCTAGCCAAAGTGTCGAGGTGTTTCTGTAAACTAGTGGCATCACGTGCTAGTAATATGACATCATCTGCATACAAAAGAGCTTTGATGACAAAGCCTCCAAGTTTAACACCTTCGCTATCACAATCCTCCAACCACCTTTCTATATCATCTATGAAAACTCCAAAGAGAGTGGGAGAGAGAGGACAACCTTGAATGACTCCAATGGTGCTGATAATCTCTTCGGTTTGAGAAGTGTTGATCTTGGCCCGAACTGAGTGGTATAATGCAGCCACCGCTGCCAAGAGATCTGATGGTACTCCAATGGCTTGCAATCTTTGCCATAAAAGCTCACGAGGTACTGTGTCAAAAGCTTTCTTGAAATCAATGAAGGCACAAAACAAAGCTTTTCCATTACCCTTGGATTTCTCCCATAGAACACGTAAAACCAAGATATGGTCTATAGTGTTGAATGTAGGACGAAAACCAGCTTGGAACCGCGCTCTCTTCTGACAAGATTCAGCCCATGTGCTCAACTTTGACTCCACCAATTTGCCAAATAACTTGGCAAAAATACTACCCACCATGATAGTGCGATAGTTTGTCACCAAGGCCTTGCTCCCAGATTTGTGAATAGGAACAATCTTCCGTAGAGACCAAGATGAAGGAAAGCCATGAATAGCAGCATCCTCTAACACTTTCGTGAGTATAGGTCCAATAGCATCTCCTCCCCACTTGAGAAGTTCAATGGAAAGCCCATCCAAATCCTCACATTTACCATTTGCCAATTGTCTTAGTTGAGTCATCACTTCAACTTCTGAAAATAAGCCTGGATTTCCTTCACAATGTGGCATAGATGCAACATTGGGAAAGAAATAAAGCTTTTGAGCAAAAGAAATCAAAGACTTGGGATCAAGAGTAGGTTTAGAAGATCGTACTGCCAACCGCCTCCAAAAGGATTTGGGATTCTCCAAGAGCTCCTTTGTCAAGCACTCTTGCTTCTGCCTCAAAAATGCTCGTTTCTTGGACTTCACCAAGTCTTTGTAAAGTCTTGTCATAATCAACCGATTGTGAAGATCCAAGGATTTATCAAGTGATCTCGCCCTCGCTTGCTTGCAATCAAAGTCAAACCATCCATTGCAAGGAAGACCTCTAGCTCTCCTGGTCTTATGTCTCAAAAAGAACTTAGAAGCAGAGTTTTGGAGCAACTCAGTTAGTTGCAAACTAGATGTATGTGGATCAAGGCTCCAAGTAGTACAAGTCAAGAGGTCTTGGAAATGTTCACTATAAAGTTGCTTCTTACTAGCATCTAAACAAAACTTGGGGGAAGTAGAAACATAGTGACATGTAGTGAGAGGGATTGACGTTGACAACAAAAGAGTAAATAAAAGAGGTGTATGATCTGATTCTGGTTGAGGCTCTAGAATATCAAACGTTGAGATAAATGAACTATTAGTGGCAGAGGACAAAAGATAATCTATAGTGCTAACACCAGTAGAGGAAAAACATGTATTGGAGTGAGAGTTGGGAAAGAAAGAAACACCATTGAGAACTTTCAGATTACAAGTGGCTCCAAAAGTCAAGAAATGCTCAGTCAAATCATTTGTACAAGGATCACAAGAGACTCTAGACCACAAACTATCTCTACTTTCTTCAAAAGAGTGAGAAGACAAGGAACTATCAAATTGTGTAAATTGAGCGGAACTTATGCGGGCATTGAAGTCTCCAACAAGAAAAACTTCACCTTTGTCTTGATATTTGAGAACATCTCCAATGAGCCGATGGAATGGTTGACTTCGATTGCAAGTGCTTGTGGAGTAGATCTGCATGGATAATGGTGCAAAGTAGCAAACTGCCAAATAACTGTAAGATCCTCCAATCAATCCAAGACGAAGCCAATGATATTGTTTCCCAATATCTTGGCTTTCCAAATGTATCATAGGAAGAAGTTCAGATCTGATGAAAGTAGCAATGCCTCCAAAGCCTCTTCGTGCTCGTCGATTTCTATGGTTCCAAGTAGATCCCACCAGAGTAAACCCTTGTATCTCTCCAATAACATTGCTTTCATGCTCCCAAGTCTCAACAATGTTGAGGATGTCCGCCATCTTCCAAATCGGATGTGCACTCACATACTTAGTTGTAGATAGGCCTCTTATGTTCCACATCAACACCCTCAATCTCTTGGATTGCTAGGTTGATGATTGTCTCCTTCTCTTGGTGATAATAGCTTGACTATCACGTAGATAAGCAACAAAACCTGCATCTTGAGCTTCTTTGACTTTTGCAAGCTCCTTCCTCCTTGCTTCAACTTGAAGAGGTGTAAGATCTGGATCTAACCAAATCCTCCGTCCCTTGAGAATGGCCTTGTTAGCTAAAGCCATATCACGTTGAGCTTGGTCTACAAACTTGACAATAATGGCACGAGGTTGTGTGCCTTTGTTGCCAATATGATAAGCATGAGCCAAATCCGGATTAGGAACATCAAGTGTTTCAGTCAAAAACTTGGTGACCACACTCTTCACCTCTTCCTTCTCAGATTCAGGTAGACCCGAAATCCTCACATTCTTCACACGAGCAAATTGATTAGCCTTTTCAATCTCTTGCTCTTGACAGAAAGAGATATGAGCAGACTTGGTAGCTGCAGCATAGGACTTCATTTTCACCTCTAGAGTTTCAACCACTTCATGCAAAGCAGGAGTAGTAACAGTAGAAGCTTGAGAACCAACCTTGTCTTGAATGTCCTCAACAGATCCAGAGATTTGGAGCATGATCTTCTCAAAACTTTTGTGAGAAATCTTCAACTCCCTGATTTCATTTTTTGCCGCTGCCAAGGCAACATTTTGTGCCTTGAATTCTTGGCGTAGCACTTTCAATTCCTCCAAAACCGTTTGCACAAGATTGAGAAGTTTGTTTTTAGAATCCATCATGAACCCAACTTTGCAAGATGTTACACAAGCTCAAAGTTTTGAAATGACAACTTCTTGACAGCAGCTCCGTTGGGGCTGACAATTTGCAGGTATGTGCGTCCGTCCGTTGTGAACAAGCCCACCAAATCTCAGGATCCGCGTACTTCTCCATCTTACGATCCAGGTACCTCAGCAGAGGTACTACCTGCTCACGGAGCGCCGCCGTCGGCGCGCCTACCATTTCCTCTTCCTCCTCCTCGGTGGATCCCGATCCCGACACTGATTCCGTGGATCCTCCTTCTTCGTCATCCTCCGAATTGAGGATTTCGGTCGCCATTGAATGCGTCGGCGCCTAGCCTGTGCGGGACTGCGAGATGTCTGCGTGCTCTGCCGCCGCTGGCGCTCCTGCAGCCTCACTGCTCCCTGCTAAAATGTCCAAGGCGGTGGGTGAATGTGGCCGTGCCAAATTTCCATCGTCCGCCTATCGTGCCGCGACTGTAACCTCCTCGCCGCCGGCGTCTACCGCCGAAGGCGATCGTGCGGAATGTACCTGCGCGGAGTGTAATTGTGCATCGCGCGCACAAATTTCACCATGCGGACCGTCAATCCGCTCCACCCTTAGGTCCTGCGCCAAGGATGCGTCCGTCCTACGCGTAGGCGCAATTCCCGGCGCTTCTTCCGCCGAGGGCGGTTGAGCCGAAGGCGGCCCGCCCGATGTTCCTTGGCCCGAAGGCCCTTCCGCCGAAGGCGCACCTCCCTACGGATTTTCCGCCGAAGGCACGGCTCCCGCCGGCTCTCTGTTCCTAGCTCGGTGGCCCGAAGGCCCTGGCGCCGAAGGCGCATATCCCGGCGATCTCACCGCCGGAGGGCCTTGCCCCGAAGGCCCTTGAACCGAAGGCGGATCTTCCGCCGGCTCCTTCCCCTTCCTGCGTTGCACCGAGGGTAAGTCCTGCCTATGCGTAGGCGAACTTTCTCTGCCTATGCGTAGGCACAAGTCTACGTCCGCAAGAGGTCGCCTATCCACAGGGAGTCACCTATGAGTAGGCGGCACACTCATCCGCGCCGCATGTGGCAGCTCATGACCCGAAGGTCGTCTTTCCTCCGCCGAAGGCATAGGGTGGTCTCCTGATCCCTCGGCCGTCCGCCTAGTCCCATCCTTCTCCGGGGATGGACTTCCCTTCTCTGTGGCGATCGTCGCCGTTTCAGCGCTGCTGGCCGGTAACAAAAGCCTGCGGCCTTCTGCTTTGGCCGGCTGCAGATCTCGTGCAGTGGCCACTTCCGGGTGAGAGCAGCTGATTCTTGATGTTGCTCTTTCTCCGGTTGCTCTCTCCATCTTCGCTTCCGCGGCACTCGCGCTGCGGGTGTGTCTCTCCCCGCATCCTGTTGACCCGGTGGAGTGGAAGTCAGTGAATCCTCCGCGTCGGTGTCTACTTCGTTATCCCGCACATACCTCCCGGGATGATCGACTGACAAGGGCGGAAATCGAGCACGCTCGGCCGCGGTTAAACAATTCATCGACCGATAAAAGTTTATCAAGAAGGGGGAGAGGTGATTGAGCGTTCCTCCCCGCTCCTCAAACGCATGCTGTCGCATCACCCTATGCAGGATACGCGACCAGTGAACTGGAGCTCCAGCCAATGTGAGCTCCACGAAGGACACCTGCCACAACGTGATGTACGTAGTGCGGTGCGGCTGCAACAGTTGCAGTAGCGCCATCGCTACGGTCCCGCAGAAACGATCTCTGTAGTCCCGGGTCCTGTACCCGTTCTTGGAGGACTTCTCCCGCTTGAACAATTCCACGAAGGAGGCTTCGTCCGCTTTCAATCCTTTGACGCTCACTGTCGAACAGGAGGTACCCGTCCTCACCTGCGCACCTCCCCAATGCCTGTCCCCAATCGCGGACAGTCCATCGATCTACGTGCGGACAGAATCCGCGCGTAGGCTGCCGTTCCTCGTCCAGCCATTCGCGCACCATGTCCGCGCACACGTAATTCCATCCCCACAGCAAGAATTCGAGTTTCCTCGCAATCAGCCGGTCCTCAAAAGCACGCAATCCATTCTGCGGGAGCTTGAGTGGCACCATCCGCAGCTTCACCGATGTCGACATCGCGTTCTTGAAATTGTTTTGCGCACCTCTCTCTCTGCTATGCCCGAGCTTCTTGCTCGCGGTTCTGTTTCCTCTGCAAACTCTAATCTCTCTCAATTCCAAATGTCGCGCACTCAATTCTCTCCCTGCCACCGGGTAACTCTCCGCGCGGTGGTGTCTAGAACGTCTCTCAGCTAGAAGGTGGACGCGCGCAGCTCGCACAAGAAATTGAAATTGCAAATTCAAGAATGGGGTGTCCTCTGTCCGCTCGCAGGGGATCATGGTCGGCTTTCGGTCGTGAAAGCCGAATCACTTGATGACTGCGCCGGCTCCGAGGTATAACGGCCTTCTCTCTCACGCGCGGCTTCACGCTCCGCCGACGCGCCTTCACTCACACGCTCGAATTGGCAATTTGAACTCCGCCAGCGTACCACGCCGCGGCCATGGTCGCGCAGCGCCGAAGGCGGATTTCTTGCCGACGCGCTGCATTCCTCCGTACTTCAACTTGGATAGTCCCGCTCCGCCGAAGGCGTTTGTCCGCGCATAGGACAAAAGCCGAACTCCCTTCTGCGTAGGCAAAATCCCCGGCGGAGCTTCCGCCGGCGTCAAACTTCATCCGCCTGTGCGTAGGCGAAATCTGTCCGCACACAAGACGCTCGTCCGCACAGGTCCCTCGCCGTAGGCGCAGCGCCGAAGGCGGCTGTGCCAAAGGCGTTGACCGCTGTCAACGGACTCCGTCTAGTCTGTCCATCTCTCTCGCCTCTCCGTCGGCGAGAGAGATGGAAATCCCGACTGGCCGAAGGCGCACTCGTCCGTTCCGTCCGTACAGTCCGTACTGTCAGTACGGATTTTGCTACTCCGCTGGATCCTCATCTAACCGTGATGCGCTGGCGCCGAAGGCGCCGTACAAGTTCCAACCCCGAAGGCGGGTTTCTAGGGCCGAAGGTGGACTTTCCGCCGACGCCGAAGCGCCTATGCGTAGGCGATCTCCGTTTGCCTATGCGTAGGTGCAAGTCCTCCTTGCCGATGCGTAGGCGGCATTCTTGGCGGACCCTCCGCCGACGTCAAACCCTATTTCGCCTATGCATAGGCGAACTTCCCTCGCCTATGCGTAGTCGAAGGTCTTCGTATCTTTCAACCGTCACAACTCCCTGAGTCCTGATCCGTTCCGGGCGTTCTTGGGCTCGTTAGAACCAACGCGTCAAGCTCTTTCCAACGAGACCCTAACCAAGTCAAGGCGTTTGGGAATTGCATAGAATCTGAGGGATTCCTCTAGCGCCGAAGGCGTAGCGTCGAAGGCGGATTATGCGCCTTGCGCCGAAGAGGTACTCCTTCAGAGCCCGTCGTTTGGGGTGGCGCCGGCGGTTACATAGTTTTCCAAAAATGTTTTAAATTCCTCAAAAATACCAAAAGTGGGTTACCACAGTCGCTACCTTGATCCGAGTCCGATTCCTGACCAGCTCAACGTAGGATTCACGATGGCGGGGATCTGCGTACCTATTTGCCTTGCGATCAAGGTACCGAAGTAGGGGTACCACGTGCTCGCTAAGCAATCCGGTCGGTGTACCTCGCACTAACTTCACTTCCTCTTCCTTTGAAGCCGTGTCGTCTTCGGTCTCGAGGATCTCTGTCGCCACAGAAATCCTCGGCGATTCTCTTGAGCAGAGCCGCGCAGCTTCTTCTGCCGCGGCCTCCGCTCCACGTCCTGCCAACACCTCTAACGGGGTGGGAGAACTTGCTCGTGGTGGTCCTGCTTCACCTGCCCGGACTGCTTCCGTAGAAGACGCTTGTGCCGAAGGCGTACATGTCTCCTCCTTTCTGCCCTCGTCCGCCGCAACTTGCTCTAGTTGCGTCCGCACCGAATGCATCTTCTCCAAAGACGCTTGACCCGAAATCCGTTGAGCCGAAGGCTCCTTCCTACTGTGCTCCTGCGCCAAAGGCGCTTGAGCCGAAGGCTCTTGACCCGAAGGCGAGTCATCAAAGGGTACTTGCTCGGAAGGCAAGCACTTCTCCATCGCGGGCATGTTGACCGTTGCCGCATGCCGTCTTCCTTGGCCCAAAGGCCTAGGCGCTTCCTCTTAATGCGTCCGTGCCTTCGGTGCAGGGAGGTCAGCTGACCTCCCGAGAACTTCTGCACTCACATCCTCCTCCGAGGATGGTGAGTTTCTCGTGTCCGCGCTGCTCGCCGGAAGAACAAGCTTGCGTGCCTTCTGCTTCGGTCGACTTGCGGGCTTGTTGTTCGCCCGACGCCTGACTGGAGCAATGGGCACTTCCCTCTGACTCTAGTCCGCCTCTCCATCCCAATTCCGCTTCCGGGGTGCTCACGCTCCCCGCGGTTTGTCATCCGCTCTTGATACAGCTAGTGGTGTGCTGGCCGGTGGTTCGTCGGGGTCGGTGTCAACCTCGACATCCTTCATATACCTGCCCGGATTTGTTCATGACAGCAAGGGAAATTGTACCCTCTCCGTTGCTGTCAAACATCTCATCGACCGATAGAAATTGATCAGGAAGTGGGAGAGGTGATTGATCGATCCCCCCTTCTCCTCCAGCGCGTGTTGTCGTGTTGCCTTTCACAGAATCCGAGCCCAATGAATCGAAGTTCCTGCCAACGCCAGCTCCACAAATCCCACCTGCCAAGATGTCATGTAGGTTGTCCTGTGCAGTTGTAAAATCTGGAGAAGTGCTACCACGACATTCCTCCGCTTGCGATCCTTGTAGTCACGGGTCTTGTACCCGTTCTTGCTCGACTTGCAGTTCTTGAAAAGTGCACCGAAGGAGATTTCTTCTTCCTTCGTGACCTGCACACTCGAATAGGAGGTCGCCTTCCTCTCGCGCGCACCTTCCCAAGACTTGCTCCCAATCGCTAACCTACCATCCCTCCGAATGCGGTTGATAACCTCGCGGAGGTTGGTTCTTCTCTCGCAGCCACTTCCAAACCATCTCCGGGCACACCCAATTCCATCTCCACAGGAGGAAGTCGAGCTTCACTGCCATAAGCTCGTCTTGAAATGCGCGCAGACCGATCTGCGGCACTTTTAGTGGGACCATCTGCAGCTGAATTGACCTGGCCATTGAACTCTTGCAAAGTCTCTACGCACTCCTGCTCTCTGCTGCCGCGAACTTCTTGCAAACTCTCTGCAAACTCGGCTACTGTGCGTCGGGAGCTCGGGCAAACTCGTCGCAATTTCTCTCTACAATTCTCCACAAGTCTCTGCCGCTACGCACTTTCAAAGAATTCTCCCCGCATGTAATAACCCACCAAAGGCTAAAACTGCAGTATAGCAGCAAAAAGGTCAAACCCACAGGGATAGAGGCAACACACAAAGTACAAAGTGTAACGTTTAACAGACTATTGAAGAGTTTGAATTCTCAGGCGACTATCACTCCAGAAATACTGCAAGTGCTCAACTCGGAGGTCACTCAGAGGACGCACAGTGCAGCGTAGTTCACCCCAAAACACACCTGAAGCTGGAAAAGCACAACTAAGAGGTCGATTAGGACCTCCACTCAAGGTTCAGGGGGAAAGTTTCTCACGAGTGTATTTAGAGGCTTTGCAAGCAGTGACTCCCAACTCCGGCTTTTACAACCCTTCCACTAGTTTTTGCTAGCGCATGGCACCCGGGTTGGACTGCCTACTTCGGATGCGGTATCTTCGTCAAACCGAAGTCACTCACACGCGGTGAACAACACACTCAACTCACAAAACGCGCAGAGAATACAAGTCGGAACTAATAAACTCAACTGAGAAAAGATCCAATGCCCCACCATAACAGTCTATTGACGAGTTTTAATTCTCAGGCACTAGTCATTCCCAGAAATACTACAGAGACTAGCCCCGAGGGCGTCTTGTGGTACCCCACTTTTGGGATTTTTGCGGGATTTAAAACATTTTCGGAAAACGGTACCGCGGCAGCAGTGTAAATAGCCATCGGTGCATCAAAATAGAGTGAAACTGGATGATCTCGGAGAATCTCAAAGAATCTCGTAGAATCCAGGAGTTGGGCGCAACGTCTGGGACAGGCGCCGCTCTAAACGACGGGCTCTGAAGGAAAACCCCTTCGGCGCAAGGCGCCTAAGCCGCCTTCGGCGCCAGCGCATCACTGATGAGCGAGGACCCAACGGAGTAGTAAAATCCGTACGGACCGTACGGACGGAACGGACAAGTGCGCCTTCGGCCGGTCGGGATTACGGAGACAAGAGCGCCGACGGAGAGGCGAGAGAAATGGACAGACTGGACGGAGTCCGTTGACCGCGGTCAACGCCTTCGGCACAGCCGCCTTCGGCGCTGCGCCTGCGGCAAGGGACCTGCGCGGACGAACGTCCTGTGTGCGGACGGAATTCGCCTACGCATAGGCGAGCGCCTACGCACAGGCAGATGAAGTTCTGCGCCGGCGGAAACTCCGCCGGGGATTCCACCTACGCAGAAGG
This sequence comes from Marchantia polymorpha subsp. ruderalis, assembly GCA_037833965.1. Lineage (NCBI taxonomy): Eukaryota > Viridiplantae > Streptophyta > Marchantiopsida > Marchantiales > Marchantiaceae > Marchantia > Marchantia polymorpha. The sequence goes on from AP031359.1 coordinate 2,980,802, forward strand.
AAGTTCAACTTTTGTCTTATGCGCGGACGAACGCCTTCGGCGGAGCGGGACTAGCCAAATTGAAGTACGAAGGAGTGTAGCGCGCCAGCGAGAAATCCGCCTTCGGCGCTGCGCGTCCATGTCCGCGGCGTGATACGCTGGCGGAGTTCAAATTACCAATTCGAGCGTGTGAGTGAAGTTGCCGTCGGCGGAGCGTGAAGCCGCGCGTGAGAGAGAAGGCCGTTATAGCGCAGAGCCGGCGCGGCCATCAAGTGATTCGACCTTCACGACCGAGAGCCGACCATGACCTCCTGCGAGCAGACAGAGGACGCCCCATTCTTGAATTTGCGATTTCAATTTCTGGTGCGAGCTGCGCGCGTCCACCTGTCCACCCGCGTGTCCACCGCGCGGAGAGCTACTCGGTGGCTGAGAGAGAATTGAGTGCGCGATAGTTGGAATTGAGAGAAATTAGAGTTTGCAGAGGAGGCAGAAGCGTGAGCGAGAGGCGCGGGCAGAGCAGAGAGAGAGTTGCGCGAACCAATTTCAAGAACGCGATGTCGAAATCGATGAGGCTGCGGATGGTGCCACTCAAGCTCCCGCAGAATGGGTTGCGTGCTTTTGAGGAACGGCTGATTGCAAGGAAACTTGAGTTCTTGCTTTGGGGATGGAATTACGTGTGCGTAGACATGGTGCGCGAATGGTTGGACGAGGAGCGACCACCTACGCGCGGATTGCGTCCGCACGTAGATAGATGGACTGTCCACGATTGGGCACAAGCATTTGGGAGGTGCGCAGGTGACGACAGGTACCTCCTATTCGAGAGTGAGAGCGTCAAGGTAACGAAGCAGGACGAAGCCTCCTTCGTGGAATTGTTCAAGCGGGAGAGGTCTTCCAAGAACGGGTACAAGATCCGCGACTACAAAGATCGTTTCCGCAGGACTGTAGCGATGGCGGTGTTGCAATTGTTGCAACCGCACCGCACTACGTACATCACGTTGTGGCAGGTATCTTTTGTAGAGCTCACATTGGCCAGAGCTCCAGTTCACTGGTCGCGTATCCTACATAGAGTGATGCGACAGCATGCGTTTGAGGAGCGGGGAGGAACTCTCAATCACCTCTCCCCCTTCTTGATAAACTTTTATCGGGAGATGAATTGTTTAACCGCGGCAGAGCGTGCTCGATTTCCGCCATTGTCAGTCGACCATCCCGGGAGGTATGTGCGGGATAACGAGGTAGACACCGACGCGGAGGATTCGCCAACTTCCACTCCACCGACTCAACAGGATACGGGAAGAGACACACCCGCAGCGAGAGTGCCGCGGAAGCGAAGATGGAGAGAGGAACCGGAGAGAGAGCAACATCGAGAACCCACTACTCTCATACGGAAGCGGCCACTGCACGAAGTTTGCAGCCGGCCGAAGCAGAAGGCGCGCAGGCTTGTGTTACCAGCCAGCAGCGCGGAAACGGCGACGATCGCCACAGAGAAAGGAAGTTCGTCCTCGGAGAAGGATGGGACTGCGCGGACGTCCGCAGGAGCGGTGGACCACGCTACGCCTTCGGCGGACGAGAGACGGCCATCAGGTCAGGAGTTACCACGTGCGGTGCGGACGAGTGTGCCGCCTACGCATAGGCGACTCCCTGTGGATAGGCGACCCCTTGCGGACGTGGACCTCCGCCTACGCATAGGCAGAAAAAGTTCGCCTACGCATAGGCGGCCGCCTACGCCTAGGCAGGACTCACCCCCAGTACAACGCAGGAAGGGGAAGGAGCCGGCGGAATATCCGCCTTCGGCTGAAGGGCCTTCGGGGCAAGGCCCTCCGGTGGAAAGAGCGCCGGGATTTGCGCCTTCGGCGCCAGGGCCTTCGAGCCAACGAGTTACAGGCAGACAGCCGGCGGAAGCCACACCTTCGGCGGGAAATCCGCCGGAAGATGCGCCTTCGGCGGAAGGGCCTTCGGGCCAAGGAACATCGGGCGGGCCGCCTTCGGCATTGCGCCTTCGGCGGGTGAAGCGCCGGGATTTGGGCCTACGCGTAGGCCGGACGCATCCCTCGCGCAGAACCTAAGGGGGGAGCAGGACCGATCAAGGGAGCAGGACCTAACGGAGGAGCGGATTGTCTGTCCGCAGGATGAAATTCGTGCGCGCGATGCACAATTACACCCTGCGCAAACACACTCCGCACGATCGCCTTCGGCGGTAGACGCCGGCGGCGAAGAAGTTACGATCGACGCACGGCAGGCGGACAATAGAGATGTGGCACGGACACATTCACCCACCGCCTTGAACATTTTAGTAGGGAGCAGTGAGGCGGCAGGAGCGCAGACCACTCGCAGCCCCACTCTGGCCAGTCGCCGACGCAATCAATGGCGACCGAAATCCTCCATTTGGAGGATGATGAAGAAGCAAGATCCACGAAATTAGTGTCGGGATCGGGATCCACCGAGGAGGAGGAGGAGGAATTAGTTGGTGCGCCGGCGGCAGCGCTCTGTGAGCAGGTCGTACCTCTGCTGAGGTACTTGGATCGCAAGATGGAGAAATACGCGGATCCTCGCCAGCCTGGGTCCTACGTCGAGTTAGTGCGCAGGCGAACTCGCACTAAAGTCCACACCAGCAAGTTGCTAGCTCGGATGGACCGGGAACTTAAGGAACTGCGAGAGAAGCATGAATGCTTGTGGGGTCAGTACAATCTCAATTAGAAATTGTACAAACACTACGACAAGGTGAAGGATGGGAGACTGGAAGAGCTCACAAAGGAGCAGGTGAAGGTCACGGAAGCACTGATTTCTGAGAAGACTCAGAATCGGGTTTTATTAGAGGAGCTCGTGCGACAGACGCGGTTGTTAGAGCAGTGTCAGCTCACACGACAGGCGGATGAGGAATTAATCCGCAGGCTGCAATCCGAGTGCGGGGAATTGAGGGCAAAGCGTGCGGAGGCCAAATCGCAGTTGCTAGTAATTGAAGACGATCGCCGACGAGAGGCAGATCGCACGAAGGAAGAGATGGTGAGGCGAGTCACCCACTGTCTCAAGGGCTACGCCCACTGGGAAGTGGCGGCGCAGGAGAGACTCACACTGCGGAAGTTAGAGCTTCGTGCAGCCGGGTTGTTGACGGGTGACAGTTGGAGTCGGCGACGGGTAGCGAAGAAGTTAGATTCTTTTCTGTCAAAGGCGCGAGACACCATGGCCACCCTTGAGACGGAGGTTTCCGCGGTGTTGCGGCGTTTGGGAATGCGCAGTCGAGCTGAGGATTGGCAGGGTAGAGAATTAGTGCGCGGCAGTACGTCGCGCTGGAGGCGAAGCACAGGTTCCGCGGAGTGTAGTGTAGCGTGGTTCCGTGCCGGCGTGTAGCGTAGTGCAGTGTAGTGCTAGTTAGGACTTAGAAGGTTTAAAGTAGTTCAAGGCGTCTTGCCTTGGGACTTTTCCCAATTTTGGAACTGCAGATCAGGAACCCATTTTCTCTGCGTGTTTGTGTCCTTAGTTCTGTCACCACGCAAGAGAGGCTACAACTTGGCGTTCTGCATTTTGTGGCTGAAGGCCTGCGGCCGAATGTTCAGAGCTAGTACATTGGTTAGAGACTTGAGTAGTTCGGATCTACACCTGCGGGTGATTGCCGATGCTCAGAGCCAGTCACTAGTTAGATACTTGAATAGTTTCGCCCCTACACCTTCGAGTGTTTGACCCTGATTGTACTCCTTCGGGATTTTTCCCCTGAATGCCAAAGTGAAGTTTTGCTACTTCGTGTAAGCCTTGGTTGTAAATTCAGGTTACGCTGCAGCAGGTGCCTTAAGGGTAACCCCTGTAGGCACGGAAGGGCTCACTGTTTCTCAGTGAGCCCTTCCGTGCGGACCTGTGTTCTCTGCGCGTTTTGTGAGTTGCGAGTGTTGTTCACCGCGTATGAGTGACTTCGATCCGAAGTAGGAAGTCCAATCCGGGTTTCCCACACTAGCAGAAAGCTAGTGGAAGGGTTGTAAAAGCCGGAGTTGGGAGTCACTACCCGCAGCTTCGCTGAGTGCTTGCGAGAGACTTTCCCCCTGAATTCTTGAGTAGAGGTCCTAACGGATCTCTGGGTTGTGTTTCTGTAGTTTCAGGTGTGTGTGTGTGTGTCTGTGTGTGTTACGCTGCACTGTGCGACCTCCGAGTGAGCTCCGAGTGGACATTTGCAGTATTTCTGGGAGTGACAATCGCCTGAGAATTCAAACTCCTCAATAGTCTGTTAAATGTGACACTTTGTACCCTATGTGTTCCTCTGTCCCTGTGGGTTCGACCTTTCTACCACTATATTCCAGTTTTAGCCTTTAGTGGGTTATTACACGTCTTCTACAGCGTAACCTGAATTTACAACCAAGGTTTACTCGAAGTAACAAAACTTCACTTTGGCATTGAGGGGAAACATCCCGAAGGAGTACAAATAGGAACAATCACCCGAAGGTGTAAGGACGAACTGCTCAAGTATGTAACCAGTTACTAGCTCTAAGCATTCAGCAATCACCTGCAAGTGTAGATCCAAACTACTCAAGTATCTAACCAGTACACTAGCTCTGAACATTCGGCCGAAGGCCTTTAGCTACAAAATGCGGTATCTTCGTCAAGCTGTAGCTCCTCTTGCGCGGTGACAGAACTAAGGACACAAACACGCAGAGAAAATGAGTTTGTGATCTGCACTTCCGAAACTGGAAGAATCCCAAGGCAAGACGCCTTGAACTACTTTATTGTAATAACCCACTAAAGGCTAAAACTGCAATATAGTGGTAGAAAGGTCGAACCCATAGGGACAGAGGAACACACAGGGTACAAAGTGTCACGTTAACAGACTATTGAGGAGTTTGAATTCTCAGGCGACTGTCACTCCCAGAAATACTGCAAGTGTCCACTCGGAGCGCACTCGGAGGTCGCACAGTGCAGCGTAACACACACACACACACACACACACACACCTGAAACTACAGAAACACAACCCAGAGATCCGTTAGGACCTCTACTCAAGATTTCAGGGGGGAAAAGTCTCTCGCGAGTACTCAGCGAAGCTGCAGGTAGTGACTCCCAACTCCGGCTTTTACAACACTTCCACTAGCTTGCTGCTAGTGTAGGAAACCCGGTTTGGACTGCCTACTTCGGATTGAAGTCACTCCTACGCGGTGAACAACACTCTCAACTCACAAAACGCGCAGAGAACACAGGTCCGCACTGAAGGACTCATTGTGAAACATTCCAGTAACACAACAACAGTCTATTGAAGAGTTTGAATTCTCAGGCACTTGTCATTCCCAGAAATACTACAGGGGTTACCCTCAAGGCACCTGCTGCAGCGTAACCTGAATTTACAACCAAGGCTTACACGAAGTAGCAAAACTTCACTTTGGCATTCAGGGGAAAAATCCCGAAGGAGTACAATCAGAAAGAAACACTCGAAGGTGTAGAGGCGAAACTGTTCAAGTATCTAACTAGTCACTGGCTCTGAGCATCGGCAGTCACCCGCAGGTGCAGTTCCGAACTACTCAAGTCTCTAACCAATGTACTAGCTCTAAACATTCGGCCGAAGGCCTTCAGCTACAAAATGCGGAACGCTAAGTTGTAACTCCTCGTGCGTGGTGACAGAACTAAGGACACAAACACGTAGAGAAAATGAGTTCCTGATCTGCACTTCCGAAATTGGGAAAGAACCCCAGGCAAAACGCCTGGAACTATTTTATACCTTCTAAGTCCTAACTAACACTACACTGTACTATGCTACACGCCTGCACGGAACCACGCTACACTACACTCCGCGGAACCTGTGCTACGCCTCCTGCGCGACGGACTGCCGCGCACTAACTTCCTACCCTGCCAGTCTTCTGCTCGACTGCGCAGTCCCAGCCGCTGCAACGCCGCGGACACCTCCACTTCGAGAGCGGACATGGTATCCCGCGCCTTTGATAGAAAAGCGTCGAGCTTCTTTGCTACCTTCCGCCGACTCCTGCTGTCGCCTGTCAACAACCCGGCTGCGCGAAGTTCAAACTCACGTAATGTGAGTTTCTCCTGCGCCGCCACTTCCCAGTGGGCGTAGCCCTTGAGACAGTGGGCGACACGTCTCGCCGTCTCCTTCTTCGTGCAATCTGCCTCTCGCCTGCGATCCTCTTCAATTACCACTAATTGCGATTCGGCCTCAGCACGCTGCGCTCTCAATTCGCCACACTCTGACTGTAGCCTGCGGATTAAATCCTCATCCGCCTGTCGTGCGAGCTGACACTGCTCTAACAACCGCGTCTGTCGCACGAGCTTCTCTGACAAAATCCGATTCTGGGTCTACTGAGAAATGAGTGCTTCCATGACCTTCACCTGCTCCTTGATGAGCTCTTCCAGTTTCCCATCCCTCACCTTTTCGGAGTACTTGTAGAATTTCTGATTGAGGTTATACTGACCCCACAAGCATTCATGCTTCTCCTTCAATTCCCTCAGCTCCTGGTCCACTCTAGCTAGTAGCTTGCTGGTGTGGACTTTAGTGCGAGTCCGCCTGCGCACTAATTCGATGTAAGATCCCGGCTGAAGTGGGTCGGCGTATTTATCGAGTTTGCGATCCAAGTACCTCAGCAACAGAATCACCTGCTTAGAGAGCGCCGCCGCCGGCGCTCCAACAATTTCCTCCTCCTCCTCCTTGGTATCCCCTGCTCCTGACATTTCTTCGGTGGAGCCTCCGTCGTCATCATCCGAGTGAAGAATTTCAGTCGCCATTGATTGCGTCGGCGACTGACCCGAGTGGGGCTGCACGTCGTCGACGTGTGCTGCCTGCGAAGGCACTGCTGCAGCCTCGATGCTCTTCGCCAAAATGTCTAAGGCGGTAGGCGAATGTGCCCGTGCTACATCCCCATCGCCCGCTTGTTGGTCTTCTACCGTATCCGTTCTGCCGCCGACGTCCGCCGCCGAAGGCGATCGAGCGGAGGGTGGCTGCGCGGGGTTTGATTGCGCATCGCGCACCGAAATTTCATCCCGCGGACAGTCACTCCGCTCCTCTGTCCGTCGCTGCTCCCTCGCTCGGTCCGCGGGGGCTGTGCCTGGCCTGTGCGCAGGCGCAAATGCCGGCGCCTTGTCCGCCGCAGGCGCAGCGCCGCGGACGTCCATCGCCAAAGGCGACATGGCCGGGGGCCGCTCGCCCGATGTCCCTTGGCCCTGAGGCCCTACTGCCGAAGGCGCATCTACCGGCGGATTACCCGCCTATGGTGCGGCCTCCGCACGCTCCCTGCTCGTATCTCCTCGGCTCGAAGGCCTTGGCGCCGAAGGCGCAAATCGCGGCGCGTTGTGCGCCGGAGGGTCTGGCCCCGAAGGCCGGTGTCTCGTAGGCGGATCTTCCGCCGGCTCCTTCCACTTCCTACGTTGGAATGGGGGCGATTCCTGCCTGTGCACAGGCGGCACGTGTGGAGGTGACCTGCGCACAGGCGGACTGCTTCTTCCCACGCGTAGGCGTAGGTCCACGTCCGCTTGTGGTCGCCTGTCCGCGGAGGCTCGTCCGTCTGCGGAGTCTCGTCTGTGCGCAAACGGAACACCTGTCCGCAACGCACGTGGTAACTCCGGAGGCCCTCGGCCCGTAGGCGGCCTCTCGTCCGTCGAGGGTGCAGTGCGGTCCATTGCTCCCTCGTTCCTCTCTGGCGACGCACTTCCTTCCTCCGTCGCAATCGTCGCCGTGTCCGCGCTGTTGGCTGGTAACACCAGCCTGCGCACCTTCTGCTTCGGCCGGCTGTATGACTCGTACAACGGCCGCGGTCGAATGGGAGCAGAGGGTTCTTGATGCTGCTCTTCTTCGGACTCCTCTCTCCATCGCCGCTTCCGCGGCGCCCGTGCTGCAGGAGTATTCCTACCTTCGTCCCTCCTCCTTGACGAAGTAGAAGTCGGTGACTCCTCTGCATCAGTGTCGAACTCATTCTCCCGCACATACTTCCCAGGATGGTCGACGGACAACGGTGGAAAACGCGCAAGCTCCGCCGCTTTCAAACAATTCCGCTGTCGATAAAAACTGATGAGGAAAGGAGAGAGATGGTTTAGAGTTCCCCCCCTCTCCTCAAAAGCGTGCTGTCGCATCACCCTGTGCAGGATGCTCGCCCAGTGAATTGGAGTTCCCTCGATGACACACTCCACAAAAGAAACCTGCCACAATGTGATGTAGCAGGCGCGGTGTGGCTACAGTAATTGCAGCAGCGCCGCGGACAAAGTCCGGCGGAATCGATCCTTGTAATCGCGGGTCCTGTACCCATTCTTGGTAGACCTCCCGTTCTTGAACAGCTCCACAAATTGCGCCTCTTCCTGCTTGGTCACCTTGATGCTCTCACTATCGAAGAGGAGGTGCCCTGGCATGCTGGCACATCTCCCCAATGCCTACGCCCAATCTTGGACTGTCCACCGATCAACATGCGGACGCAATCCGCGCGAAGGTGGTCCCTGTGGCTCTAGCCACTCGCGCACCATATCCGCACAGATGTAGTTCCATCCCCATAGCAAGAAATCGAGCTTTCTTGCTATCAGGCGCTCCTCGAAAGCGCGCAGCCCGTTCTGTGGTAGACGGAGCGGCAGCATCCGCAATCGGCCCGGTCTCGTCATTGCGTTCTTGGAGTTCGCCCGCCCGCTCATTCTACTTCCGCTCCGCTCGAGCTCCTTTCTTCCTTGGCAAACTCTAATCGCCCTCAATTCCAAATCACGCGCACTCACTTCTCCCTCAATCACCAAGAAATCCTCTGCGCGGCGATGTCGAGAATGCTTAGCAACTAGCAGATGGACGCGCGCAGCTCGCACTAGAGAATGGAATCGCGAATTCAAGAATGGGACGCTCTCCGCCGCCCGGTCGAAGGTCATTGCGTTCTTGCTCGTGGAGTACGACTCAATTGATGGCCGCGCCGGCTCTACGCTGAAACGGTCTCCGCTCTCATGCGCGGCTTCACGCTCCGCCGTCGCCGATTAAACTCTCACGCTCGAATTGGCGAATTTGAACTCCGCGAGCGTACTACGCCGCGGACATGGGTGCGCAGCGCCGAAGGCGGATTTTCCGCCTTGCGCGGTACACTCGTTCGTACCGCTCCTCAGCCAATCCTCTTCTGCCTCGGCGCGTGTGTCCGCACGTCGGACAAAAGTTCAACTCCCGCCTGCGCGCAGGCGCGGAACTTCATCCTCCTGTGCACAGGCGCTCGCCTGTGCGCAGGCGAAGTCCGTCCGCGGCGATGCGCTGGCGCGGAAGGCGTTGACCGTGGTCAACCGTCTCCGTCCAGACTGTCCGTTCCTTGTCTCTTCGTCGGCGCCTCCGCCGCCGCAACTCCGTCCGTCCAAGAGCGCATCCATCCGTCCTGTCCGTACGGTCCGTACGGATTTTACTATTCTGGCGGCTCCTTGCTCGTCCGCGGCGTGCGCTGGCGCAGAAGGCGCTGTACAATTTCTACCTCACAAGGCGCATTTCTAGGGCCAAAGGCGGATTTCCCGCCGACGCCGAAGCGCCTGTGCACAGGCGCACGCCTGTGCGTAGGCGAACTTCGCGCCTACCTCAAACCCCATTTCGCCTGTGCGCAGGCGAACTTCCTTCGTCCGCGCATAGGACAAAACTTCTCCGCCTGTGCGCAGGCGAAGAGCTGAGTATTTTACAACCTTCATAACTCCCGGAGTCCTTATCCGCTGTTGGCGTTCTTGGGCTCGTTGGAATCAGTGCGTCGAGCTCTTTCCAACGAGATCCTAACTAAGTCAAGGCGTCCGGGGGTTCACCTAAATATGAAGGATTTCCCTATCGCCGCGGACGGAGCGCCGAAGGCGGATTTTGCGCCTTGCGCCGTAGGGATCCTAACTGCAGAGCTCGCAAGGAGGGTGGTACCATTCCTTACTGCTGCACCCCACTCCTAGATTCTACGAGATTCCTCGAGAATCTCTGCGATCTTCCGAATTCACTCTGTTTTGATGCACCGAAGGCTATTTACATTGCTGCCAGGGTACAGTTTTTTCCAAAAATGTTTTAATTTCCTCAAAATTACCAAAAGTGGGGTACCACACGCTCCCTACTCAAAACTCGTGGACCCGAAGTCCCTAGCGCCGAAGGCGCAAATCGCGGCGCGTTGTACGCCGGAGGGTCTGGTCCCGAAGGCCCTTGACCCGAAGGCGGATCTTCCGCCGGCTCCTTCCCCTTCCTACGTTGTATCGGGGGTGAATCCTGCCTGTGCGTAGGCGGCCGCCTGTGCGTAGGCGAACTTTCTCTGCCTACGCGTAGGCGGAGGTCCACGTCCGCTTGAGGTCGCCTATCCGCTGAAACTCGCCTGTGCGTAGGCGGTACACTCGTCCGCATCGCACGTGGTAACTCCGGAGGCCCTTGGCCCGAAGGCCGCCTCTCGTCCGTCGGAGGCGTAGCGTGGTCCGCCGCTCCTGCGGACGTCCACGCTCTCTCGATCCTCTCCGGCGAAGCACTTCCCTTCTCCGTGGCGATCGTCGCCGTGTCCGCGCTGCTGGCTGGTAACACAAGCCTGCGCGCCTTCTGCTTCGGCCGGCTGCACACTTCGTGCAGTGGCCGCTGTCGTATGGGAGCAGTGGGTTCTCGATGCTGCTCCTCCTCGGACTCCTCTCTCCATCGACGCTTCCGCGGCACTCTTGCTGCGGGTGTGCTTCTTCCCTCGTCCCTCTGTGTTGGCGGAGTAGAAGCTGGTGAATCCTCTGCATCGGTGTCGACCTCGTTATCCCGCACATACTTCCCGGGATGGTCGACGGACAATGGCGGAAAGCGAGCGAGCTCCGCCACGGTCAAACAATTCCTCTGACGATAGAAATTGATCAAGAAAGTGGAGAGGTGATTGAGAGTTCCCCCCTTCTCCTCGAATGCGTGCTGTCGCATCACTCTGTGCAGGATGCTCGCCCAGTGAACTGGAGCTCCCTCCAAGATGAGCTCCACAAAAGAAACCTGCCACAAGGTGATGTAGGAGGTGCGGTGTGGCTGCAGCAATTGCAGCAGCGCTGCGGCTAAAGTTCGGCGGAAGCGATCTTTGTAGTCGCGGGTCTTGTACCCATTCTTGGTAGACCTCTCCCGTTTGAACAATTCCACAAATTGCACCTCGTCCTGCTTCGACACCTTGACGCTCTCACTATCAAAGAGGAGGTATCCTTCGATGCCGGCACACCTCCCCAATGCTTGCGCCCAATCTTGGACGGTCCACCGATCGACATGCGGACGCAATCCGCGCGTAGGTGGTCACTGTGGTTCCAGCCATTCGCGCACCATGTCCACACAAATGTAATTCCATCCCCACAGCAAGAAATCGAGCTTTGTTGCAATCAGCCGTTCCTCGTAGGCACGCAACCCGTTCTGTGGAAGCCGGAGCGGCAGCATCCGCAATCTGTTCAGCTTCGACATTGCGTTCTTGAAATTAGCTTGCTCGCTAGTTCTCTCTCTGCTCCGCTTGAGCTCCTTGCTCCCTCTGCAAACTCTAATCTCACTCAATTCCAAATCGCGCTCACTCAATTCTCTCTCAATCAACAAGTAATCCTCCGCGCGGCGATGTCTGGAATGTTTAACAGCTAGCAGGTGGACGCGCGCGGCTCGCAATAGAAAATGAAATCGCGAATTCAAGAATGGGGCGCCCTCCGTCTCCTGGTCAAAGGTCATGGTCGGCTCTCGGTCGTGAGGGTCGAATCACTTGATGGCCGCGCCGGCTCTGCGCTAAAACGGTCTCCACTCTCACGCGCGGCTTCACGCTCCGCCGACGCCGATTTAACTCACACGCTCGAATTGGCAAATTTGAACTCCGCTAGCGTACTACGCCGCGGACATGGGTGCGCAGCGCCGAAGGCGGATTTCTCGCCTTGCGCGCTACACTCGTTCGTACCACTCTTCGGCCAATCCTCCTCCGCCGAAGGCGATCGTCCGCGCATCAGACAAAAGTTGAACTCCCTTCTGCGTAGGCGGAATCTCCGGCAGAATCTTCGCCGGCGCGGGACTTCATCTGCCTGTGCGTAGGCGAATTCCGTCCGCGCTGCTGCGCTGGCGCCGAAGGCGTTGACCGCGGTCAACAGGCTCCGTCCAGTCTGTCCATTTCTTGCCTCTTGTAATAACCCACCAAAGGCTAAAACTGCAGTATGGTGGTAAAAAGATCGAACCCACAGGGACAGAGGCAACACACAGAGTAAAAGTGTCACGTTTAACAGACTTTTGTAGAGTTTGAATTCTAGGCGACTGTCACTCCCAGAAATACTGCAGTGCTCGACTCGGAGGCTCGACTCGGAGGAGGATCTCAACTCGGAGGATGCTCGGAGGATGCACGGTACAGCGTGGTCACTCAACACACACACACACACACCTGAAACTGGCAAAAAGCACAACTCGGAGGTCGGTCAGGACCTCCGCTTCGGATTTCAGGAGGAAAGTGTCTCACAAGTTCACTCAGAGGTTCTGCAGGTAGTGCCTCCCACTCCGGCTTTTACTGCCCTTCCGCCAGGAACTAGCGGGGGTACCCGGACTGGACTTCCCACTTCGGAACGAAGCCTCTACATACGCCGTGGACGTCACCCTCGACTATCACACCAAACGCAGGGAGTGCAGACCCGACTGAGAACTTACTGAAAACACGATCCAGTAACACACACACAACCTGAATTACAAACCAAGGTTTACACGAAGTAATGAAACTTCACATTGGCATTCAGGGGAAACTTCCCGTAGGAGTACAATCAGGATATGTCACTCGAAGGAGTAAAGGGGAACTGTTCAAGTATCTAACTCGCAGCCGGCTCTGAGCATCAGAAATCACCCGCAGGTGCAGATCCGCACTACTCAAGTCTCTAACCGGGTGCTAGCTCTTAACATTCAGCCGAAGGCCTTCAACTACAACATACGGTAACTTCGCTATGCTGCAGCTTCTCTACGTGGTGCCAGGACCAAAATGCACAAACACGCCAAGAAAGTGAGTTCCTGATCTGCACTTCCGAAACTGGAAGAGTCCCAAGGCAAAACGCCTTGATCTACTTTATACCCTCAAAAGATCCTAACTAGCACTACGCTATCCTATCTACTACTCGCAGCATCTGCGCGAAACCAAACTACTCTACTGCACTCGGCTGATCCGGTGCTGCGCCTCCTGCGCGCCGGACTGCTCCGCTTACTGTCTCTACCTTGCCAGTCTTCCGACCGGCTGCGTAACCCCAGGCGTCGGAGCGCTGTGGTGACTTCCGACTGTAAGTGCGCCATAGTGTCGCGCGCACCCGACAAGAAGGTTTCTAATTTTCTCGCCACTCGCCGCCGACTCCGACTGTCACCCTCCGTCAATGCCGCCGCCCGAAGCTCAAACTCCTTGAGTGTGATCCTCTCTTGAGCTGCCACCTCCCAATGGGCGTATCCTTTTAGACAACGAGTCACCTGTGTCGCCAACTCTCCTCGCGCCTTGCAGCTGCTCTCCACCTCTGCCAGCTGCATTTCTGCTTCCGCACGTTGTGCCCTCAAATCCGAGCACTCGGATTGCAAGTTGCGCAACAATTCCTCATCCTCCTTGCGGGCTCTTTGACTTTCTTCTAAGGCGCGCGTCTGGCGCGTAAGCTCGGCTGCTAGGACTTGGTTTTGTCTCCGCTCCTCCTGCAATTCCGACTCGATCTTTGCCCGTATTAGCTCGGCATCCGCCTGACTTTTCGTCGCCGCATCCTCCCTCTGCTGCTGCAAGGCTTGGTATAGCTTCTGTGTGACCGCCAGGTGTTGTCGGAGGGCGGTGTTCCTATCCACATATACTCCGCACCTAGAGGCCCACTTTGCCACCTTGCTCCTCGTCCTTCTCCTGATAGTTTCCACATAAGACTGCGGTTTTAAAGCACTTGCGTATTTGGATGTCTTGCGATCCAGATTTCGCAGGAGTGGAACTATCTGTTCGCACAGCACCCCTGTTGGCGTTTTCTGCACCGAATCCGCTTCCTGCTCTTCCGAGCTCGTCTCATCCTCAGTCTCGAGGATTTCAGTCGCCACCGAATCCCTTGGCGACTCCCTGGAACTGTGGCGCGCAGCAGCTTCCGCTGCGACTGCTGCTCCACTGCCTGCTAAAATATCCAGGGCAGTGGGAGATCCCACTGCTTGAGCCCCTGTTCCGGCTCGATCTTCGGTTTCCGAAGGGGTCGACGCCGCAGTGACTCTTGTCACTCTTGCACCGCCCGCTTCTGCTGCCTGTCCTTCCGGCGCAATCGGCGCGGAAGGTGTCCTCGCTGAAGGTGCGTCCGCCGAAGGTGTCCGCACACTGGTCGTTGGCCCCATCCGTCTCGCAGTCGGCGAATCCGGCCGACTCTCTGTTGTCCGACTCGCAGTCGGCCGACCAGCAGTTGTCCGACTGGGAGTCGGATACACCTTGCGCGTCTTGACTCCACTTGGCCTGCTTGCTGGTGGCGTTTTCCCAGAAGTGCCTTCCGCCGAAGACGACCCTCTGAGGATTGTTGGCTCGTCAGCCAAACTCTCTTCTGCTTCCGGCCTGCTGTCCGGTTCAACGCGCCGTTCAGTTGGCCTTCCTTCCGCTTGTCGGCCTTCAGTCATCCGACTCGCAGTCGGCCGACTGTCAGTCTGTCCATCTCCTCCCGAAGGCCGTGGTGCCTTCTGTGCAGAGGTATCTGCCGTCTTCCCTAGAATCTGAGCGATTATCTCCTCCTGTGTGAGATTCCGCCGGGTCGGAGTTCGCCCGGTCTCCTCAGTACCAGTTGGCATTTTGCGTGCCCTCTGTTTTGGTCGACTGTGAGGCTCGGGGGTGGGCCGACCACGAGTCGGCGCAGCTGGCACTTCCGGCTGCCTGTCCTCAGGTCTCTCATCCCACTTCCGCTTTCGCGGAATGCGCTCACTTCGACGTTCTTCTGCTGCTCTTGCTGGAGCCGGAGCCGGAGGCGTACTGGCAGGTTCCTCGTCCGGATCCGTGTCTACTTCGGCCTCCCTCGAATATCTACCTGGATAGTTCCGGGTTAGCTGCGGAAACCGTGTTTTCTCAGCATTTGTCAAACATCCCATCGCCCGATAAAACACGATCAAGTAAGGCGAGAGGTGATTGAGGGTTCCTCCTTTCTCTTCTTGCGCATGTTGGCGCGTCACCTTCCACAGGAGCCGTGCCCAATGCACTGGAGCTCCTGACAACACTAGCTCCACAAATTCTACCTGCCAACCATGCATGTAAGCGGTCTTGGTCGGCTGCAATATCTGCAGCAATGCAGTCGCGACATTTCTCCGCAATCGATCTTTGTAATCCCGTGTCCGGAAACCGTTCTTGGGATGCCTGGCAACTTTGAAGAGCTCATTGTAAGAGACTTCTTCCTCCTGGGACACCTTCACGCTATCGGCCTCGAAGAGGAGGTCCCCTTCCTCGCCGGCACACCTGCCCAACACCTGCGCCCAGTTGCAAATGTCCCACCTTTCGGGATGTGGACGGAATCCGCGGGAGGGTTTGTGTCTCTCCTGTAGATACTCGCGCACCATCTCCGGACATGTCCAGTTCCACCCCCATAGGAGAAAATCAAGCTTCAGCCTCAGCAGCACATCTTGAAATGCGCGTAGACCGATCTGCGGCACCCTGAGTGGAGACACTCGCAGCTGGGGAACCTTCGACATTGCGTTGCCTGCACACACATACGTTCTCCCTTTCGCTCGCTCTCTCACAATCGCCACTGCGCGTCGGCCGCTCAAGCACTGACTGCTCACTCTCTCTGCGCTCAAGCTCAAGATCGCTACTCGCAATTCTCTCCAAGGTCTGCCAAGATCCTTGCGCAACTCGTCTCCGCACTCTCTACTCTCACTGCAGGTCGCTCCGCCCTTGCGCGTAATCTTGGAAACTGGAAATCGCAAAGTCAAGAATGAGAGAATGAGACTGGAGCGCAGTCTTTTCTTCTCCGATTTCAAGAACGCCCAACGTTCTTACTGGTTACAACGTACGCAGCCGGCTATACGGCTTAACGGTTCGCCCTTTGCATGCGCGAATTCACGTCTCCGCACTGCGCGCATTCGCATGCGTAAATGTTGAATTCTCCCGCCGCCGCCACCTTCCGGACTCGAGTCCGCTGCAGGGTATACGTCGGCCCTGTTGTCTTTTCCTAACCCGTCCCTCACCGGAGGCGTGTCGCCGCCGGTGCGTTCATTATCCGTCGGCGCCTTGCTGGAGGCGCACATCTAGTCGGAGCGAATTACGCCGGCGCGCAGTCGTGCCACTTATTTTGTCCTTTATGCCTCGTCCGTTGCTGCCGGCGCATATCCGCCAGCGCAACTCATGCCAACGCATCCGGCCGTCAGCGCCACGTCGGAGGCATACATCCGACCGGCGCTTTCCTTCCATGAACAGCCGCCAAAGGCGCTTCCGACTCTGAGTTGGTTTCCTCCTATGAGCGCGTGATTCCGCCGAAGGCGCATCGCCGAGGGCGTACGGGAATCCTTTCCGGCTGTGAACCCTAGCGCGAACGGCGCATGTCCGGCTACGAGTTTTCCGACGCTCATAACTTCTCCGTCCCTGATCCATCTCCGACGCTCTTGGGCTCGTTAGAACAAACGTCTCGAGCTCTTTCTAATGCGACTTCAACCAACTGGATCTACCGTGTATCCCGATCGTTATGAAGGTTTTCCCTTTCCGCGCTAGCGGCGCTTCGCCGAAGGCGCACTCATGGTCGGACGCCTTTAGAGGTCCGGGCCCTTCTCCTGACGTCTTTAGCAAAACCTCCTCCTGAGGTGTCTGCGCCAAAAGCGTAGCTTCCTTATACGCTGGAGGCGCGTGAGTAGAGACACCTCAGAAAAGGAGCTTTTGCCGAAGGCGCCGAAGACATTGGCGTTGGTACCTCTGAGTACGTGATTCTTTGTGTCCTCGTGACGATCTCATCAATCCACTCTATTCAACGTACCCTTTTCTAACTACAAACACTGCTTCGGTACTAGTTTTCTAAAATTGTTTAAATTCTGCAAAAAAACAAAAAGTGTGTTACCACACCTCTCCGTCGGCGCTCTTGTCGCCGTAACTCCGTCCGACCGAAGGCGCATCCATCTGTTCCGTCCGTACAGTCCGTACGGTCCGTACGGATTTTACTACTTCGGTGGTTCCTTGCCCGTCCGCGCTGCTACGCTGGCGCGGAAGGCGTCGTACAATTTCTAACCCCGAAGGCGCATTTCTATAGCCGAAGGCGGATTTCCCGCCGACGCCGAAGCGCCTGTGCGTAGGCGGGCTTTGCTCGTTCGCCTGGGCAAAGGTTTCCTCGCCTCGAGTAGGCGACATTCACGGCGGACATCGCGCCTACGTCAAACCCTATTTCGCCTACGCGTAGGTGAACTGCCTTCGTCCGCGCATAGGACAAACTTTCCTCGCCTACTCGTATGCGGAAAGCTCAATATCTTGCGACCTTCATAACTCCCGGAGTCCTCATCCGTTTGTGGCGTTCTTGGGCTCGTTAGAATCAACGCATCGAGCTCTTTGCAACAAGATCCTAACCAAGTCAAGGCGTTTAGGAATTGACCAAGTTCTGAAGGATTCCTCTAGCGCCGAAGGCGGATTTTGCGCCTTGCGCCGAAGGGGTTATACCTTTAGAGCCCGCATGGAGGGTGGTGTCTGTCCCCGACATTGCACCCCACTCCTGGATTCTACGAGTTCTCTCGAGAATCTCTGCGATCTTCCGATTTCACTCCGTTTTGATGCACCGAAGGCTATTTACACTGCTGCCGCGGTATAGTTTTCCAAAAATGTTTTAATTTCCTCAAAAATACCAAAAGTGGGGTACCACATTTATACCCTCTAAGATCCTAACTAACACTACTCTACCTACACGACCCTGCACTACACTGCAAGTCATCTGCTATGTCTCCTGCGCGACGGACTACCGCGCGCTAACTCCCTACCCGATCAGTCCTCGGCTCTACTGCACAGCCCAGCCGCCGCAATACCGCAGTCACCTCCGCCTCGAGGTTCGCAATGGCGTCTCTTGACCTTGCCAGGAAGGCATCTAACCTCTTCGCGACCCGCCGTCGGCTCCGACTGTCACCCGACATCAAGTCCGCCGCACGAATCTTTAACTCGCGAAAGATGATTCTTTGCTGCGTAGCCACTTCCCAGAGAGTGTAACCTCTTAGATAGTGGTTCACTCGCTCTGCCAACTCTTCTAGCGTGCGATCTGTCGCACGCCGGCGATCGTCTTCAATCACTACCAACTGCAACTCTGCCTCCGCACGCTGCGCTCTCAATTTGCCGCACTGCGATTGCAGGTGACGAATTAAGTCTTCATCGGTTTGACGTGCGCTCTGACATTGCTCTAGTAACCGTGTCTGTCGCACGAGCTCCTCTAACAGGATGCGATTCTGAGCTCGCTCAGAGTCGAGCTTCGCCTCGAGCTTCTCCCGCTACTTCACGAATTCCTTCTCCGCTTTGGCCGTCTTCTCATCACGCATCTTGTTGAGTGCCTTCTGCAATTTCCGCACAAGTGCAAGGTGTCCGCGGAGGGCCTCGTTCTTCAACTTCAAATCCTTGATCGTCTCGTCCAAGGAAGCCAACAAGCTACTGGTCTTGACCTTGGTGTGCGTTCGCCTGCGCACCAATTCGACGTAGGACCCTGGGTGGCGTGGATCAACATACTTTGCCACTTTGCGATGGAGGTACCTTAAAAGATGTACCACCTGTTTGCACAATGCCGTATTTGGCGTGCCTTGCACCGACTCCCTATCCTGCTCCTCTGAGCTCAATTCATCTTCTTCATCCTCCAAATTGAGGATTTCGGTCGCCACGGAATTCCCTGGTGATTCCCGGGAGTTGGATTGCATAGCTTCTGCTGCAACTGCCGCCGCACTACTCCCTGCCAAAATGTCTAAGGCGGTGGGGGACCCTGCTCCTGACAAGCCCGCTCCTCCCGTCTGATCTGCTACCACCAAAGGCGCATGTGCCGAAGGCACGCGTGCCTCCTCCTTCCGTCCTTCTTCCGTTCTCTCGCATTGGGTCTGCGCCGAAGGTGCTTCTGCCAAAGGCGTCCATCGCCGAAGGCACTTGTCCCGAAGGCGCTTCACTCGAAGTTCATTGACCCGAAGGCGCTTGGGCCGAAGGCGCTTGAGCCGAAGGCTCTTGAGCCGAAGTCGAGTCATCGAATGGTACTTGCTCGGAAGCGAAGCATCTGTCCGTCGTCGACACATTCGTTGGTGCCGCGTGTTGTTTCCCTTGACCTTAAGGCCTTCTCGCTTCCGCTGAAGGCATCCGTGCCTTCGGCGCAGGGAGGTCCGCTGACCTCTATGTAGTTCGTGCACTCCCATCCTCCCTCGGGGATGGTGAGTTTCTTCCCTCTCCAGCACGCCCCGTCTCCGCGTTGCTTGCAGGCAAGACGAGCCTACGTGCCTTCTGCTTGGGCCGACTGCAGAGCTTTGTCAGTGGCCGCTTTCGTTTGAGAGCAGCAGCCTCGCGTTGCTGGCTCTTCTCCACTTCTCCTTCCCACCTTCGCTTCCGCGGCACTTGTGCTGCAAGCGATTCTCCCTCAGCTCTTGGTTGAGCTGGTGGCGTGCCGGCGGGTGTCTCGTCTTCGTCGATATCGACTTTGACGTCCTTCACATACCGGCCCGGATTGCTGCGTGACAGCAATGGGAATTGCACCCGCTCTGTCGCGGTCAGACATCCCATCGACGGATAGAAATTGATCAAGAAGGGAGAGAGGTGATTGATCGATCCTCCCTTCTCCTCGAACGCATGTTGTCTCGTCGCCTTCCACAAGATGCGAGGCCAATGAATCGGAGCTCCGGCCAACGCCAGCTCCACGAACGCCACCTCCCAAGAAGTCACGTAGGTGGTCCTATGCGGCTACAAAAGTTGAAAAAGTGCTACCGCGACATTCATGCGGAAGCGATCCTTATAGTCCCAGGTCTTGTACCCGATTCTTGCTGGACTTGCTGTTTTTGAATAAGGCCCCGAAGGAAATCTCTTCCTCCTTCGTGACCTTGATACTCTCGCATTCGAACAAAAGATGGCCTTCTTCTCCCACGCATCTTCCCAGCACCTGCTCCTAGTCGCCGACTTCCCATCGCTCCGGGTGCGGTCGAAATCCGCGCTTAGGTTGATCCTTGCCCTTCTGCCACTCGGGAACCATATCCTCACACACCCAATTCCATCCCCATAGGAGGAAATCAAGTTTCACTGCAGTTAGCTTTGGCTAGAATGTGCGCAACCCAATCCGCGGTAGCTTCAGCGGAATCATCCGCAACTTTGTCACCTTCAACATTGTTTTTTTCAATTCACTGGCGCACTTCAGAAGTCCGCAAACTTTCCTCTGCTATCTCCAAGTTTCTTGCACGCGGACGCAATCTCTCTGCGAGCTCCCACTCTCACTCCCTAGCAAGTCCCTCGGCCGCGCACTCAGCTGCTACGCGCTATTTTGCAATTCCCCGCGAGTCGCAATTCTCTCTGATTTCTCTCCGCCAATTTCTTGTTGCGCACTCGTCGCTTGAGAGAAATCAAAATTGCAATTCCAAGAATGAAACGTCTGCCTTCGGCGAACAAGATTTCACCCTTTGACACTTGGGCGTGGATATCGACCCACTTGATTGCTGCGCCGGCTTGGAGGCGTAACGGCCTCCTTCGCACGCTCAGCTTCACGCTCCGCTGTTGTGCGGGCTCACACGCACGAGAATTGAATTTGATTTCCGCCGTCGTCTGTCGACTTAGCCTTGTTCGCGCAGCGGCGGAGGACTTCACCTCTGTCCGATTCTTGATTTATCTCTCTCCGCATCGCCGAAGGCATACGTCTTCCACCGAAGGCACTTTCCCGCAGCGCCGAAGGCGTACCCTTGAAGGTGTCCGTCGACGTAGGTGCATCGCCGAAGGCGTTGACTGAAATCAATGCGTCTTGTCCTTTCCGTTGTTCTGTCTTGTCCCGCCGAAGGCGCTCTCGCCGTAGGGGTTGCTTTCCGCCGAAGGCGCACGTGTCCGTCGAGGACGTACCGTCGAAGGCGTACGGCCGAAGGCGCTTTCCCCGAAGATGTTGACCTAATATCGATGCGCTGGCGCCGAAGGCGCTCAGGCGAAGGAGTACACCGCCGAAGGCGCTGCCCCGAAGGAGCTTGAGCCAAAGGCGTACGTCCGTCGCCGAAGGCGTTCCGCCAAAGGCGCTCCATATCAGTAACTTCCGACACTCATAGCTCATTGATCCCTTATCCGTTTCAAGAGTAGTTGGGCTCGTTAGAACAAGCGCGTCGAGATCTTTCCAACAAGACCCTAACTAGATCAAGGAATTACGAATTGGGACAGTCATGAGTGATTCACTCTAGCGCCAAAGGCGTCTATCGCCGAAGGCGCTTCTCCTCAGTAGGGACCGTCCGCTCGGGCCAGGGCGCCTGTCCCAGACATTGCGTCCAACTCCTGGATTCTCCTGGACCCGCGATTGTCCATTTTCACTCTATTTTAGTGTACCGATTACTATTTACAGTTGCTGCTGCGGTACTGTTTTCCAAAAATGTTTAAATTCCGCACAAAAACAAAAAGTGGGTTACCTCACCGCACACTATCTTGCGACGCACTGTCGACAACTCTCCGCAAGCCCTCCGTGAATTCTCCTGCTCCGCGTCGCGAGCTTGAGCGAATGCTAAATTGAAAATGCGAGAGTGAATTCCTTCCTTCGGCGATCAAGATTGCTCATCGTTTGACACTTGAGCTGGCCGTGGCCCGCTTGAATGCTATGCCGGCGCGGAGGCGTAACGGCCCAATTCGCACGCGCGAATTCACGCTCCGCCGTTGCGTGGACTCCCACACTTGTACATTCAATCTTGATCCCGCTGATTTCCGCCGACGCCGTTCTCCGTCCGCGTACCGCCGAAGGCACTCGCGGCGAAGGTACAGTCTGCCGCCGTTTTCTTTGTCCTTTCTTCTTCCGCTGAAGTGCATCCTTCCACCAAAGGAGCATCCTAGAGGCGAAGGCATTGCCTTCCGCCGAAGGCGAGACCTAACGACAAAGACAGCGCTAGCAACGAAGGTGCTAGTGCCGAAGGCGCTGGGGTGAAGGAATCTACCGCCGAAGGCGCTTGAAGTGACGAGATTGTTTCCCTGTGACGAAGGCATTCCGTGTCGCATGCTTCGTACGTCTTCAGCGAAAGCTCCTCTGCAGGCGTCTGCGCCGAAGGTGCTTCCTTCTGCTTGCACCGAAGGCCCTTCAGCTGAAGACACCTCATCAAAGGAGCTTTTGCCAAAGGCGCCGAAGGCGCATCCCTCAGCAGGAACCGTACGTTCCGTCCAAGGCGCCCGACCTCGGCCTAAGCCTCCCAACTCCTAGATTCTCCTAGACCCGCGATTCTCCCTTCTTACTCTTTTTTTGCGTACCGATTACTATTTACAGCTGCTACCGCGGTACTTATTTTCAAAAAATGTTTTAATTCCGACAAAAAACAAAAACTGGGTTACCACATTTTGAAACATTGCAAAATGATAAAAACATTTCACAAACTTCGTATCTGGTGGATATGTATCAATTAAAGCTCATTATTATCGATAACATGTTATTGAGACGGAGAGTCCAATAAGTACTGAACTCTGTTACACTCTCATGATGCTTGTCATCATGAAATTGTGCAAGGAGAAATTACAGACCCAGGGAATCATCATACTAGATTTAGCACAACCAGAAGTAAAGCATATTACGATCATAAGTTGTTTTCAACCCGATAATTACATTGTTTTCCTGAAAAAATCAAATCAAACTTGATCGTGGTTTCATATGAACACGATGATATATGTAATAAAAGATGGTAGAGATTTAGATATCGTGCAAAGAAACTAGGAATTTGAATAAAAATATTGCCACATAACATATCCTACTGTTAAGCACTTCGTGATAGAAAATTTAAATCCCTATGTAAAGATTGATAGTGAATGTTCCTTAGATACTTAGATATTACCATGGCGTTTGCAGAATATGGCCGTTTTCTTATCCATATTAGATTACTATAATTAAATTCCAAAGTAGACTTTTTAATGACTATGATATTTTGTTGAAAACTGCTTATAAAACAAGGGATCGTTAATGACATCGCGGTTTAGCCCTCGATTCTCAGAAATCTTAGTATTAGATCCCCTAATCTAGTACTTTCATATTGGAAATATAAATATCATTTTTTTACTCGATGAAGTATGATTATAGAGAACATCAGATATCAATGTCTATGGTTTCAGTTCATGTATATTTATTTAAATTTAGAGCACCTAAACCTTTACTCCATGCTCTTCTGACTTATTGCTCGATGCAAATAAAACGTCCTCAGAATTCAGTGGCTAGAATATTCAGTGTTGGAGTGAGCTGGTATTGAAAGTACTAGTTCATCTGGCTTTTTCGTAGAAGATCATGTGAAAAAACTATACACTAATTCAAGAGACATAAAGAACATCTGTCTTTGAGAATCAGATAATTTTATGATATTCTATCTTACGAAGTTTTTCATTTCATAAAAATTGTGTGGATGCTTTAAAATATGAATGTATAAGTGTAATCCGAGGAAACCATCCATCCTTCATACCTCAAACAAAAGTTAATACAGGAGAGCTCAGGTTTAATTTTTCCTTCAAATAAAAGGTATTTGTGTCATTGCAAGATACATAATCAACTACATTTTTCTCCTGAATGAATAGGTTTGTAAACACCGTTCAACCATTGTTGTATCATTTGTTGACCATTGGCCTCAGAGATTGAAACGTCGGAGGAAATCATGACCACACTGCCATAACAATGAATAAACGAGGCAACAAATGAGAATTTTGTCGAGTGCAACAAATGTAGTATACTGTTTTGAATGTATTCGGCTATAGGCAGTTACAAACTTAACTACCTTGACATTTGGTATCACTGCATTCTGGGATGGACATGAAATATAAATAAAATCCTTTTGTTATTGCCATGTAAGCATCAGAAAGTTGTTATACTGTACTGGATCTTACCCACTGCATAACGTGTGGCAATGAGATGCTCCAACTGCTTCTCAAGGCAAGTTCATGCCGCGTATTCTGAATTTCACTTATTCTACTTCTGATGAAAGAGATGTACGGCAGTAAGTTTGTCCGCGTGAGTCAGGTGACGATCTTGCCTTCTGCATCAAGTTTCCCTTCCGAATGTCGTATAGAAGCCCTCTTGCGACCCCAAGCAAAAGCAGTCAATACCTTTTCGGGGGCAATAAGCCGAGAGAGAACACAATATCTGGGCGAGACAGATGCTTCCAATTGGAGCCTTTTTTGCTATGGATTACTACTAGGATTACCAATTGCGGATGGTAATCCTTGTCCTCTGCATAAAGATGGTCTCAGGTTTTACCCTTGTTGATGCTGAATCTACAGCGCGTGGTTTCTCCCCGACTATGTATGAGAACCTCTTGGATGTTATTTACAGTAGAGTGGTACGTGCAGCTTCAGATCAGTCTACGCACTCGTGCCTGAGTCTGAGCTTCACATTTTGTTGTCAGCAGATTTAGTGTCGTCCTCACCCTGAGAGCTTGGTTTCAAGTTTTCTCCCTGAAATGCTCATGGAGCCGGACATGGACATGTTCGGGAACAGGAAGTGTGATCCTAGCGGCAAAGCACGGATGACGAACTGGTGATAGGCGGCAGCCAAGGTAGCTCCGATGAAGGGACCGACCCAGAAGATCCACTGCGCAAATCAGATGTCCCAAATTATCAACCCTTCACTGCTGTCAGGCAGAATGTTCATGCGAGTGCGAGAGACAGGATCTTGGATTTCTGAGATTTCGGTCAATGGGAAGAGTTTGACACAAGTTGAGATACTATGACTTACCTGGTCATCCCAAGCTTGCTGGCGGTTCCAGAGAGCAGCAGGGCCGGAGCTTCGTGCAGGGTTGATTCCACAGCCAGTGATGGGAATGGTCGCCAGGTGGACAACGAAAACTGTAAGCCCGATGGGCAATGGGGCGAGCACCTGCGACATCACAGAGCCTCTAGACATCAAGCTTCGTCTTCTATTTGGACCAGCTCAACATAATTTTCGTGCCTGTGATCCAGCTTCAGATGGTGCAAGTGGATTCATCCGAGAGCTCATTATCAAAGAAACCTCAGATATAATGGTTGTTGAACCTACCGGCACATGCGAGTCCCTGGATTTACGCTTAGCATCAGTAGCAGAGTAGACCACGTAAACCAGGAAGAAAGTTCCGATGATTTCTGCTGCAAGACGAGTGCCGATGCTGAATTCTGCACTAGCCGTATTCGTCGCGCCGCCCAGCACCTGGAATGGAGTTTTCTGCAATCCCTTCACGAGTCCTGCTCCACATATAGCCCCCGCCATCTGGGCAATTACGTAGATGAAAGCCCGAGGAACGGAAAGCTTCCTACCAAGAAGTAGTCCCAAAGTAACTGTGGGATTAATGTGTCCTCCTGCCCACACCAACAGATCAATCGTTGCATCGGAATAATCAGACTACTGCCATACATGACAACCATGAAGAATGGACTTCACTCTGAGAACATTTTCATCTTTCCACAATACTATGACCACAACATCATCATCAAAACGCTCCTACCTACAACCAGAATGAAATGAAGGAGCCTCGGACGATCTGACTGCAAGTGCTTCTAGAGCCGGCTGGCAATCGAAGGGCGAACCTGAAACACCAGCTGTGCAATAGACAAGCACAAATATGGTGGCTCCGAAAGACCATGCAACGCCGAGAGCTCCGACTCCATCGGGGCTGGTACGGCCATTTCCAATGGCAGCAGAAACGCCGATGTACACGAAGAGGAGAGTGGCAATAAACTCAGCGATGGCAGCTCTATAGAGCGACCATTTATAGAATTCATCGACAGTCCACAGAAGATGTGGCTCTGGCTCGATATAGTCCCTGTCCTCAGTTCGTGCTGCGCTGGCCTCTCCGATCTTAATATCGCCCTAAACAACCATTTTGCTCAACTGACTAACCAACAAGGTTGCTTAGCTCTTGGATTATGCAAAGAATCCTTCTCACACTCTTCAGTTCTATCTCTTGATTCTCGTATGCAAGAGCTCACATAGGATCCCCTGAGACTCGATAGATACTTAATTTAATCAAATACTTTCCAGAATTGGTGGCTCAGAATTTGGTCTCGTGCAATTGTCCTTTGTCTGCGGAGGAGATGTAAGCCGTATGTATAACGCGCTATGCAAGACGTGACTGATTCACATTACTGAACAAGCTAGCATCCTGCAATCTTTTATGACGGCAGAGGCAGAAGTCATCAAGACATCGATAGATCCATGAATCTGAAACGAGACGAATCGAGTATCAAAGTTATGTATTGTATGCATGAGATTCTCTGATGTTATATCTGTCTCCGACTATGACCCACTCATTGGGCGATTATGCATGAATAACCAACTGTAAAGCCATTGATAACTTTGAAGTAGGCACAATATTATGTGTAGAAAAGAACAAAGAAATACTTCATGTCCCAAAGCACTGAAATAATGCTCTTTTGTACAAGCTCGTTGGGCTGTTGACAGCTGAGCATATCGAAATTCGTATGTGTATCGGAAACACTTGAAACTGGAGTTACAATGGCTGCTTGGAGGGCATCTGTTGATCTTTTGTAGGACATTTAGATTTAGTCAGAAAACTTCAGTGATTCGGTGCTGGTTCTGTAACACCTACGATGGCATCCAGCAAGGAAGTGTTCGTATCGTCGGGCTGCAGGCATATTTCATAGGCGAGAAAATGCTGCATAGTACACAGACGTCATTGCCTTCTTTCCATGCGGACGAATGCCTGAGCAGTATACTCAACGTGGCGTTACGTCAAGTCGACAACATCTACAACATCTACAGAAGATAAAAAGCCTTTATCAAGACTGGATCGACCTCTCGACAAGATAACACAAGAACAGCAAATCACGGATAGATCCTAATGTCTCAAAGAAAGCTTAGTAGTAAGTTTCCGTTTGCAATACTCGTTTATCGGCGAATATAGTCTGGGGGAACGTTTGGTTTACCTACCAAATTGTTCTCAAGGTGGCCAAGAAATAAAAAATAACCGATTGTGGAAGCGACAGTGAAGAGAATCTCTAATTTAACAATCGGTGGCATACTGCACTAAAGCATGCTATACTGCACTAATTTTGCAAGCTTTGCAAAATCACTTAAATTTACTCAATGCCTGTTTCCACGTAAAAATCTCGGATCTGAGGCAAACCCCTTCTGCCGAATTCTTCCATCTACCTAAGAAGATCTGCTCTTCTATCCCAATTTCCAACGCTGCTCTTGAGCTCTCCTAATAAAAGTATTTCCAACTCTGTATTCTGAACAATGCGTTTCGCTCGTCATTGTTTCTCATTGTGGGCGTTGTCATCTCCTTTTTTTTATGCGCGACGGCTACATTGGTTAGAATCTGGGAATGAATAATACACAGGAAAGGAGCGGTTCCCTCTGTGGCTCGATGTACTGTACATGAGTATAGCCCAAAAATTTGAGCGTGAAAACATTAAACCAATACGGCTTGGATTTTATGAAGTTCACTCAGGCCGTATATATCACTTATTGAAAGCTAAAGACGTATCTTTGCGCTTGGGGCAATGACGCAGTTAGTGAGGTGAAACCGAGACGCGTCAATTGCTGGTTGAAAACTATTTCCAAACCCCCGCCCGTGCCTTAACCGGCGCGTGCGAATTTCTGGAAGATCCGACTTTGTCTGGATCTCACAATGTAAATAAAACTGGACCCAGCCGACGATACTCTGATAAGTCTGAGTTTGTGTGAACTACTTACTGTTTCGAGAGAAAGCAATGTTTTCCCTGGGCCAGATATACTGAGAAAAGTAAGGTGGCGTGAGCAGATGAGAAGTCATACACCGGACCTATCGAATTGGACGAATTTGATTCTCCGACAGGAAGAAACCTGCAAACGAGTGCTCTGTTCCAATTTCTGTGCTCTTGCATGTACAGAGAGTGATTCTAAAGAGCATAGTGCAGGTGCAAATCAAGCCTAAGCTTGCAATCTGGTCCTATGAAATGGAAGTGCGCGAATACTCGTTATAACTACTCAATCCGAGCTGCATAGTACAAAAGGCAATCATCACTGTGGATATCATCTGGTGGCAATCATCACTGGTGAAGGGGCTCGCGTCCGCGCGGCCCCTTCACCAAGTAAACCGAATAGCAATTATTTCCACACTAGTGACACTTAAATTATCAAGGTGTGACGATTCTGCCGAAAACTGTGGTTCAATCAATCTGATATGCGTCACAAGCTTAATAAGCTGCAAACCTCGTGAAATGAGAACGAGGTTTGCAGCTAATTCTGAGATCTTCTTATATAGTGCGGATTCGGGAAGTGGATGTGGTTGAGTGGTATTCTCTAATGAAGATGTTGTTCTCACCGGTGATACCACGGTCACATTTCATATTGCCGTTAACAAAATCGAAATTCGAGAAGGTGGAACAGAGGCACTTTCTGAAGCAATGATCCTTCAGATGAGGATCTTTTATTAGAGGATCAATGTCTCAATGGACTACGCTGTCAACAGTGACATAATCTACAACACTGACGTCAACCAAACATATGATCGTCAACCAAACATATGATCGTCACGATCTTCCTGGAAGACAGGATGCCACTCTGATGTGAAACATTCGATCGTTGTTTGAAGAAGCGCTCTCAGACGATTGCTTACAGCTGGATGCGTGACCCCAATGTGGTATTGTCGTTCCTGCGAACATCGGCAAGTCTGGCCTAGTCATCACAGGTTATGAACCGCACTTCACTTGATGTAGTCGGTCAAGGTCCCATCAGCTACCTGTGTACACGGAACATAACTCAACACGTGAGGCATTCCATAGCACGGTGAGGCCGGCGTCATCGATTCTAGTTCCGATCAATTCAGATCAGCCACCAATGAAAAGTACCGATGAAAGACCCAAAATAAGAAGCAAGAAGGAGAAAGTGCGGATCAACATGCCCGATCCTTCGTTTGAGTTATGTAAACGTCTACCGTCTAACCAATCCGCTTCTACTTGCAACTACGGTTTTCCAATTTCCATCCACATTCAGCAGACTCAGTACTGTAAATTCGATCCTTTTTCCAGTTTCGTCCTCAGAACCACTGTGATACACCTCGAGGTATAAATCTTCGGCTTCTCAGAGATTCGCAAAGAGGCCTCATGCACTGATATCAAATCGTAGCAAGTGTACATGATTCTAGAAATCACCCAATACCCTAACCTCAACTTTATTGAAGCCTCAGGAGCAGAAAAATTACAATGGAAACCTTCCAGGGGTCTTTATAAGCCTCAATCTTGTGACTTAATCTTCTGTTCACAACTAGAATTAAGAGAAGATGGACCCACCTTTAGTATCAGGAACAAGAACATAGAGCACGACAGTGACAAAAATTTGATGAAAGGAATCATAATATTCATTTCCCTTTCTTCCCGCCAATTACAATGCGTACCTTGTGAATCACATGCTCTGGGCCCTTTTTCTTCTAATACTTTCCTGCTCTACGTGTAATTGCTTCGTCATTTCCTTCTCCTTTGGCGTAATTTTCTTGGGTGCTCCTATCCACTTTGCCAACAGCTGCTTTACTGGTGACTTCACATACTTTACTAAAGCATGCCACCGGTTGTTGAAATTGGAGATTCTCTTCACTTCGACAATCAGTTATATTCTATTACATGGCCACCTTTAGAAGAATTGTGTAGGAAAACCAAACGTTCACCGACAAAGGGAGAAACTATTGCAAACGTAAACTTACTTCTAAACTTTCTGTGAGACATTAGGATCTGTACGTGATTTGCTGTTTGTATGTTATCTTCTCGAGAAGTCGATCCAGTCTTGATAAAGGCTTGTTATCTTCTCTAGATCTTGTCGACTTGACGTAACGTCAAGTTGAATATACTGCTCAGGTATTCGTCGGCATGGAAAGAAGGGAATAACGTCTGTGTACTATGCAGCATTTTCTCGCCTATGAAATATGCTTGCAGCCCGACCATACGAGCACTTCCTTGCTGGATGTATCCATGAGGGAGACACATATAACACCAGAGAATAGCAGACAATATCTTACTTTGATACTCGATGCTTCTTACTCCCATTTCGGATTCATTAATCTATCGATGTCTTGATGACTTCTGCCTCTGCCCGGAAGCAACAGGCAGCTTTAGTTCTGCCGTCATAAAATATTGCAGGATGCTAGCTTCTTCAGTAATATGAATCAGTCACGTCTTGCATAGCGCGTTATACATACGGCTCACATATCCTCCCCAGACAAAGAACAATTGCACGAGCCCATATTCTGAGCCACCAAATCTGGACAGTATATGATTAAGCTCAGAATCTATGGAGTCCCGGTGGATCCCATGACACTAGTGAGCTCCTGCATACGAGAATCAAGAGATAGAACTGAAGGCCCTGAGAAGGTTTCTTTGCATATGCCAAGAGCAAAGCAATCTTCGTGGCTAGTCAGTTGAGCAAAATGGCTGATTAGGGCGTGCCAAAAATAGTGCCAACACTGCTTCCCACTGGACCAATCTGTAACCCCCTGGAGGTGACAGAGGTGTGAAGAATCTGGGTTCAGGATGGCAGACAGGATAGTACCAAAGCAAATGAGGAAACAAATAAAGAATAGGATAAGTCGTCAGGTAGCACGACGATGTGACCTGCGATTCCTCTTGGTCTGATGATGATGATGAACAGGAGCAGTGGTCAACAGTTCCAGTCCACAAAGATCTGACAACAATGGGCACGTCTTACACTGTCATCCCAGTGACGTTTGATACAGATCAGGCATCGTCCGGAGAAGAAAATACATTTCCGTCAGCTGCGTGCAGATTCCTGCTTGCATATGATCAGCAACTGGATTCCAAGGTGAAATATTCCTGATTGATGATTTGGCTCTCATGTACCCGAAGCTGCCGGTCCTATCCTGAATTTGGTCTCCTATATAAGCTGTGAATCGAGCTTTATTTCTCAAGTTCTGGAGCAGTCGAGAGGTAAAGCTTGGTCCTTCAAAGTGCTAAAGCAGGACTGGTGGTCCAGTATCTTTTGGATTCTCTAGTGCTACCTCTTATAACCTTCATAGGAGTGTACTGCTGGAGAAGCACAAAAAATATAGACTGCTGGCTGCTCCTGGCTTGCACACACCAACCGAGCGCACTTTCCACTCAGACTGTCATCGTTCAGATCAAAGCGAATATCATCCTCAATCTAAACCGTAATTGCGACGCATTTCATTTCTAGCAGGGACTTGTTGTAGCAATCTTGCGGATCAGTAATCCTCGGATTTGCATCTAATTTAAGTTAAATGCGCTCCCAAGTAAACCGCTCCGACTTCGTTCCCACGAAGACCTACAGTTTACTTCTAAACCTAATAGAAGAGCCTATCCTACAATTTTTGGAAGTTGTACCTTCCACATTCGGACCAGAGCGATCCGGATCAGAGTGATGGAACTTTCTCGTCAGATTTTTAAACAAGTGGCTGGGACCACTGAGCGCTTTATTTAAAGTGGCCGGTATCACCACTGACCGACAATTTTTTTAAGTGACCTGACTATCACTGCCTTGTATTTTTCCACATAACTGTACATCCACTAACCTCTAACCTGCCGCCTGGTAGTTTGTTAGTTGCATCTGACTTCTACTCCCAGCGCCCAAGTGTTACTTCGACACATATACGGTCACATAGAGTTTGTCTAGACTACAACGACATTGCAACTAAACTGCCATAACCTACTTAATGAATCCTGAGGATTTCGTCCAGGTTTACCTTCCAGACCTACTCATAGGTTTTTCGAGGGAGTAATTCTGGCCTTAGCTCAGAATTCAGACAACGATCACTCGTACTGTATAGATCACAAGGAACACCTTGTTACACGTCTCCTCCCCTCCAGGCTACTTGGGCCACGAAAAAAATCTCAGGTTCTTCTGCCTGCACCCGCCTCCAACAGCTGAAGTGATCTCGTACTATAGGATCCAATAGATTCTTCTCGGAAATGAGCAACGAGAGTATACACCAAGTAGAAAAAAATGCAACAGTCATCCACAATGGATCTTGCCACGAGACTCGTCGTGCCTTGCATCAAGTCACCAAAGAAAGAAAATTATTTCTTTCTTTTCTATTGGGAAAGCACACAAACCTCACGGAAAACAAGATACTAACCAACTAAGCATCTTGGCTTAAGTACTAACTCCTACTTAATCTAATCCCTCGCTGAGAAATCCCAGAGATCTCGGACCTGAACCTGTGGCGACCCCAAATTCTAATCCCCCAGCCTCAAGCTCTATTTTTGACTTCTAGCGGAATACCTTGGTTTTGGTGGGTGATGCAAAAACATACACTGTGGTAACCCACTTTTGGTATTTTTGCGGAATTTAAAACATTTTTGGAAAACTGTACCACGGCAGCAGTGTAAATAGCCATCGGTACATTAAAATAGAGTGAAACTGGCTGATCTCGGAGAATATCGTAGAATCTCGTAGAATCCAGGAGTTGGGCGCAATGTCTGGAACACGCGCCGCCCTAAACGACGGGCTCTGAAGGAGTACCCCTTTGGCGCAAGGCGCATAATCCGCCTGCGGCACAACGCCTTTGGCGCTAGAGGAATCCCTCAGAATCTATGAAATTCCCAAACGCCTTGACTTGGTTAGGGTCTCGTTGAAAAGAGCTCAACGCGCTGGTTCTAACGAGACCAAGAACGCTTGGAACGGATCAGGACTCAGGGAGTTGTGACGGTCGAAAGATACAAAGACCTGCGCCTACGCATAGGCGATGGAATTTCGCCTACACATAGGCAAAATAGGGTTTGACGACGGCGGAGAGACCGCCGAGAATGCCGCCTACGCATAGGCGGGGAGTACTTGCACCTACGCATAGGCAAACGGAGATCGCCTACGCATAGTCGCTTAGGCGTCGGCGGGAAGTCCGCCTTCGACCCTAGAAATCCGCCTTCGGGGCTGGAACTTGTACGGCGCCTTCGGCGCCAGCGCATCACGGTTGGGTGAGGACCCAACGGAGAGGCAAAATCCGTACGGACTGTACAGACGGAACGGACGAGTGCGCCTTCGGCCGGTCGGAATTTTGGAGACAAGAGCACCAACGGAGAGGCGAGAGAGATGGACAGACTGGACGGAGTCCGTTGACCGCGGTCAACGCCTTCGGCGCTGCGTCTACGGCGAGGGACCTGCGCGGACGAGCGTCCAGTGTGCGGACGGATTTCGCCTACGCATAGGCGAGCGTCTACGCACAGGCGGATGAAGTTCGACGCCGGCGGAAGCTCCGCCAGGGATTCCGCCTACGCAGAAGGGAGTTCGGCTTTTGTGCTATGCGCGGACGAACGCATTTGGCGGAGCGGGACTAGCCAAGTTGAAGTACGGAGGAATGCAGCGCGTCGGCAAGAAATCCGACTTCAGCGCTGCGCGACCATGGCCGCGGCGTGGTACGCTGGCGGAGTTCAAATTGCCAATTCGAGCGTGTGAGTGAAGGCGCGTCGGCGGAGCGTGAAGCCGCGCGTGAGAGAGAAGGCCGTTATACCTCGGAGCCGGCGCAGTCATCAAGTGATTCGGCTTTCACAACCGAAACCCGACCATGACCCCCTGCGAGCGAACAGAGGACACCCCATTCTTGAATTTGCGATTTCAATTTCTTGTGCGAGCTGCGCGCGTCCACCTTCTAGCTGAGAGACGTTCTAGACACCACCGCACGGAGAGTTACCCGGTGGCAGGGAGAGAATTGAGTGCGCGACATTTGGAATTGAGAGAGATTAGAGTTTGCAGAGGAAACAGAACCGCGAGCAAGAGGCTCGGGCATAGCAGAGAGAGAGGTGCGCAAACCAGTTTCAAGAGCGCGATGTTGACATTGGTGAAGATGCGGATGGTGCCACTCAAGCTCCCGTAGAATAGATTGCGTGCTTTTGAGGACCGGCTGATTGCAAGGAAACTCGAATTCTTGCTGTGAGGATGGAATTACGTGTGCGCACATATGATGCGCGAATGGCTGGACGAGGAACGACAACCTACGCGCGGATTCTGTCCGCACGTAGATCGATGGACTGTCCGCGATTGGGGACAGGCATTGGGGAGGTGCGCAGGTGAGGAAGGGTACCTCCTGTTCGACAGTGAGAGCGTCAAAGTATCAAAGGCAGACGAAGACTCCTTTGTGGAATTGTTCAAGCGGAAGAGGTCTTCCAAGAACGGGTACAGAACCCGGGACTACAAAGATCGTTTCCGCAAGACCGTAGCGATGGCGCTGCTGCAACTGTTGCAGCCGCACCGCACTACGTACATCACGTTGTGGCAGGTGTCCTTCGTGGAGCTCACATTGGCTGGAGCTCCAGTTCACTGCTCGCGTATCCTGCATAGGGTGATGCGATAGCATGCGTTTGAGGAGCGTGGAGGAACGCTCAATCACCTCTCCCCCTTCTTGATAAACTTTTATCGGTCGATGAACTGTTTAACCGCGGCCGAGCGTGCTCGATTTCCGCCATTGACAGTCAATCATCCTAGGAGGTATGTGCGGGATAACGAAGTAGACACCGACGCGGAGGATTCACCGACTTCCACTCCACTGGGTCAACAGGATGCGGGGAGAGACACATCCGCAGCGCGAGTGCCGCGGAAGCGAAGATGGAGAGAGGAACCGGAGAAAGAGCAACATCAAGAATCAGCTGCTCTCACCCG
Source organism: Marchantia polymorpha subsp. ruderalis (assembly GCA_037833965.1). Classification (NCBI taxonomy): domain Eukaryota; kingdom Viridiplantae; phylum Streptophyta; class Marchantiopsida; order Marchantiales; family Marchantiaceae; genus Marchantia; species Marchantia polymorpha. The sequence continues at coordinate 3,015,332 of AP031359.1, forward strand.
GAAGCGGCCACTGCACGAGATCTGCAGCCGGCCGAAGCAGAAGGCGCGTAGGCTTTTGTTGCCGGCCAACAGCGCAAAAACTGCGACGATCGCCACAGAGAAGGGAAGTCCATCCCCGGAGAAGGATGGGACTACGCGGACGGCCGAGGGGTCAGTAGACCACCCTACGCCTTCGGCAGAGGAGAGACGACCTTCGAGTTAGGAGCTACCACGTGCGGCGCGGATGAGTGTGCCGCCTACGCATAGGCGACTCCCTGTGGATAAGCGACCCCTTGCGGACGTAGACTTGTGCCTACGCATAGGCAGAGAAAGTTCGCCTACGCATAGGCAGGACTCACCCCCGGTGCAACGCAGGAAGGGGAAAGAGCCGGCGGAAGATCCGCCTTCGGTTCAAGGGCCTTCGGGGCAAGGCCCTCCGGCGGTGAGATCGCCAGGATATGCGCCTTCGGCGCCAGGGCCTTCGGGCCACTGAGCTACAAACAGAGAGCCGGCAGGAGCCGCGCCTTCGGCGGGAAATCCGCCGGAAGGTGCGCCTTCGGCGGAAGGGTGTAATAACCCACTAAAGGCTAAAACTGCAATATAGTGGTAGAAAAGTCGAACCCACAGGGACAGAGGAACACACAGGGTACAAAGTGTCACATTTAACAGACTATTGAGGAGTTTGAATTCTCAGGCGACTGTCACTCCCAGAAATACTGCAAGTGTTCACTCGGAGCTCACTCGGAGGTCGCACAGTGCAGCGTAACACACACACACACACACACCTGAAACTACAGAAACACAACCCACAGATCGGTTAGGACCTCTACTCAAGATTTCAGGGGGAAAGTCTCTCGCGAGTACTCAGCGAAGCTGCGGGTAGTGACTCCCAACTCCGGCTTTTACAACCCTTCCACTAGCTTTCTGCTAGCGTAGGGAACCCGGGTTGGACTTCCTACTTCGGATCAAAGTCACTCACACGCGGTGAACAACACTCTCAGCTCACAAAACGCGTAGAGAACATAGGTCCGCACGGAAGGACTCACTGAGAAACGTTTCCGTAACATACCATAACAGTCTATTGAAGAGTTTGAATTCTTAGGCACTTGTCATTCCCAGAAATACTACAGGGGTTACCCTGAAGGAACCTGCTGCAGCGTAACCTGAATTTACAACCAAGGCTTACACGAAGTAGCAAAACTTCACTTTGGCATTCAGGGGAAAAATCCCGAAGGAGTACAATCAGAAACAATCACTCGAAAGTGTAGGGGCGAAACTATTCAAGTATCTAACTCTTCATTGGCTCTAAGCATCGGCAATCACCCGTAGGTGTAGATCCAAACTACTCAAGTCTCTAACCAATGTACTAGCTCTGAACATTCGGCCGAAGGCCTTTAGCTACACAATGCGGACCGCCAAGGTGTAGCTCCTCTTGCGTGGTGACAGAACTAAGGACACAAACACGCAGAGAAAATGAGTTCCTGATCTACACTTCTGAAATTGGGAAAAATCCCAAGGCAAGACGTCTTGAACTACTTTATATCTCCTAAGTCCTAACTAACACTACACTGCACTATGTTATGCGCCTGCACGGAACCACGCTACACTACACTCCGCAGAACCTGTGCTTCGCCTCCTGCGCGACGGACTGCCGCGCACTAACTCCCTACCCTTCCAGTCTTCAGCTCGACTGCGCAGTCCCAAACGCCGCAACACCGCAGAAACCTCTGTCTCAAGGGTGGCCATGATGTCCCGCGACTTTGACAGAAAAGAATCCAGCTTCTTCGCCACTCGCCGCAGACTCCGACTGTCACTTGTCAACAACCCAGCTGCACGAAGCTCTAACTCACGCAGTGTGAGTTTCTCCTGCGCCGCCACTTTCTAGTGGGCGTAGCCCCTGAGACAGTGGGTGACTCGCCTCGCCATCTCTTCCTTCATGCGATCCGCCTCCCTTCGGCGGTCGTCTTCAACCACAACTAACTGCAATTCGGCCTCCGCACGCTGCGCTCTCAATTCTCCGCACTTAGATTGCAATTTGCGGATTAATTCCTCATCCGCCTGCCGTGCGAGCTGACACTGCTCTAACAACCGCGTCTGTCGCACAAGCTCCTCTGACAAAATTCAATTCTGAGCCTGCTCAGAATCCAGCGCTTCCGTGAGCTTCGCCTGCTCCTTGGCGAACTCTTCCAGCCTCCCGTCCTTCACCCTGTCGAAGTGTTTGTACACCTTTGTGGTAACCCACTTTTTGTTTTTCGCCGGAACTAAAACATTTTTGATTAGTAAGTACCGTGGTAGCAGCTGTAAATAGTAATCAGTACGCAAAGCAAGAGTAAAAAGAGGATCGAGGACAGTCAAGGGGTTTTGGGCTTAGGCCACAGTGGAACGCTTGGAATGGAACGGGCGGTTCACGCTGTAGGACTCGCTTCGAGCACCTTCGGCGGTAGATCACTCATAACTTCCTCAATTCTTAACGCCTTGAATTACTTAGGGTCTCGTTGGAAAGAGCTCGACGCGCTCGTTCTAATGAGCCCAAGAACGCCTGGAACGGATGAGGACTCAGGGAGTTGTTACTGTCGGAAGATGCGAAGGAGAACGCCTACGGATAGGCGGAAGGAGTTCGTCGTCGGCAGAATATCCACCTTCGGCCCTGGATGTTCGCCTTCCGCGACGGACGTCTTCGGGTCAACTTCAAGTCGGCAAACTCGGAGTCGGAGAACTCGGGGTCGGCGAACTCGAGGTCGAAGAACTTCAAGTCAGCAAACTCGGAGTCGGCAAACTTGAGGTCGGCAAACTCGAGGTCAAAGAACTTCAAGTCAGCAAACTCGGAGTCGTCAAACTTGAGGTCGGCGAACTCGAGGTCGGCAAACTTCAAGTCAGCAAACTCGGAGTCGGCAAACTCGAGGTCGGAGAACTCGAAGTCAGCGAAACATCGTGCGGGCGCCTTCGGCGATAATAGATAACAAGCCTTCGAGAGTGTGCCTTTGGCGAAGGATAAAACCGGCATAACTCTTTCAACTCGTAACGGTTTGACTCAGTTAGGGTCTCGTTAGAAAGAGCTCGACGCGCTCGTTCCAACGAGCCCAAGAACTCTTGAAACGGATCAAGGATCTGTGAGTTATGGGTGTCGGGAGTGACTGTTACAAATAGACAAAGGTGTGGAAGTGCGTCTTCGGCGGTCAACGCCTTCGGAGAACTCGGAGTCGGCGAACTCGAGGTCGGCGAACTTCAAGTCGGCAAACTCGGAGTCGGCAAACCGGATGCGGTTCAGAGATCTTGCGGAGTCCATATCTCTGCGATGGACGGTCGGATGGATCTAAAATTTGGTGGGGCCGTTGATCTCAGTCGGCCACGCATGCATGCAAATATTCAGCCTCAGATCTCGGATGTAAAGACGCTGGCGGCTCTGTACAGTAGGCTTAGGATTCAGATTTAGGGTTAGGGTTGGATTTAGGTTGTAAGTTAGAGGGGAAGGTAGCCGCCGACTCCTCAGGTGTAGGATCTGTTGCGGCTCGCACCCTAGTGGGTAGCGTAGTGTTAGTTAGGACCTTAGAGAGTGTAAAGTAGTTCAAGGCGTTTTGCCCTGGGACTCTTCCAGTTTCGGAAGTGCAGATTAGGAACTCACTTTCTTGGCGTGTTTGTGCATTTTGGTCCTGGCACCACGTAGAGAAGCTGCAGCATAGCGAAGTTACCGTATGTTGTAGTTGAAGGCCTTCGGCTGAATGTTCAGAGCTAGTACCCGGTTAGAGACTTGAGTAGTGCGGATCTGCACCTGCGGGTGATTTCTGATGCTCAGAGCCGGTTGCGAGTTAGAGACTTGAACAGTTCCCCCTTACTCCTTCGAGTGACATATCCTGATTGTACTCCTACGGGAAGTTTCCCCTGAATGCCAAAGTGAAGTTTTATTACTTCGTGTAAGCCTTGGTTTGCAATTCAGGTTGTGTGTTTGTGTTACTAGATCGTGTCTCAGTTAAGTTCTCAGTCGGGCCTGCACTCCCTGCGTTTGGTGTGAGTCGAGGGTGACGTTCACGGCGTATGAAGAGGCTTCATTCCGAAGTGGGAAGTCCAGTCCGGGTACCCTGCGCTAGTTCTTGGCGGAAGGGCAGTAAAAGCCGGAGTGGGTGTCACTACCTACAGAACCTCTGAGTGAACTTTTGACACACTTTCCCCCTGAAATCCGAAGCGGAGGTCCTGGCCGACCTCCGAGTTGTGCTTTTGCCAGTTTCAGGTGTGTGTGTGTGTGTGTGTTGAGTGACTACGCTGTTCTGTGCATCCTTCGAGCATCCTCCGAGTCGAGATCCTCCTCCGAGTCGAGCCTCCGAGTCGAGCACTGCAGTATTTCTGGGAGTGACAGTCGCCTGAGAATTCAAACTCTACAAAAGTCTGTTAAACGTGACACTTTTTACTCTGTGTGTTGCCTCTGTCCCTGTGGGTTCGATCTTTTTACCACCATACTGCAGTTTTAGCCTTTGGTGGGTTATTACAACCTTCTTATTGAGGGTGTACTAACCCCACAGGCATTCATGCTTCTCCCGCAGAGCCTTAAGTTCCTGGTCCACCCGGGCTAGCAACTTGCTGGTGTGGACTTTAGTGCGAGTTCGCCTACGCACTAACTCGACGTAGGACCCAGGCTGGCGAGGGTCCGCGTACTTCTCCATCTTGCGATCCAAGTACCTCAGCAGAGGTATTACCTGCTCATAGAGCGCCGCCGCCGGCGCACCTACCAATTCCTCCTCCTCCTCCTCGGTGGATCCCGATCCCGACACTGATTCCGTGGATACTCCTTAGTCATCCTCCGAATTGAGGATTTCGGTCGCCATTGAATGCGTCGGCGACTGGCCTGGGTGGAGCTGCGAGATGTCTGCGTGTTCTGCCGCTGCTGGCACTCCTGCAGCCTCGCTGCTCCCTGCTAAAATGTCCAAGGCGGTGGGTGAATGCGGCCGTGCCACATTTCCATCGTCCGCTTGTCGTGCTGCGACTGTAACTTCTTCGCCGCCGGCGTCTACCGCCGAAGGCGGTCGTGCGAAATGTACCTTTGCGGGGTGTAATTGTGCATCGCGCGCACGAATTTCACCCTGCGGACAGTCAATCCGCTCCTCCGTTAGGTCCCGCTCCACCGATCGGTCCTGCGCCAGGGATGCGTCCGGCCTACGCGTAGGCGCAGTGCCAAAGGCGTCACCGCCGAAGGCGGTAGAGCCGAAGGCGGGCCGCCCGATGTCCCTTGGCCCGAAGGCCCTTCCGCCAAAGGCGCATCTTCCGGCGGATTTCCCGCCGAAGGCGCGGCTTCCGCCGGCTCTCTGGTTGTAACTCGCTGGCCCGAAGGCCTGGCGCCGAAGGCGCATATCCCGGCGCTCTTTCCGCCGGAGGGCCTTGTCCCGAAGGCCCTTGAGCCGAAGGCGGATCTTCCGCCGGCTCCTTCCCCTTCCTGCGTTGTACCGGGGGTGAGTCCTGCCTATGCGTAGGCACAAATCCACATCCGCAAGGGGTCGCCTATCCACAGGGAGTCGCCTATGCGTAGGCGGCACACTCATCCGCGCCGCACGTGGTAACTCCTGACCCGAAGGTCGTCTCTCCTTCGCCAAAGGCGTAGGGTGGTCTACTGCCCCTTTGGCCGTCCGCGTAGTCCCATCCTTCTCCGGGGACGGACTTCCCTTCTCTGTGGCGATCGTCGCCGTTTCCGCGCTGCTGGCCGGTAACAAAAAGAAGTTGTCGGCTCCTTATGTAATAACCCACCAAAGGCTAAAACTGCAGTATGGTGGTAAAAAGATCGAACCCACAGGGACAGAGGCAACACACAGAGTACAAAGTGTCACGTTTAACAGACTTTTGGAGAGTTTGAATTCTCAGGCAACTATCACTCCCAGAAATACTGCAGTGCTCGACTCGGAGGCCACTCGGAGGATGCTCGACTCGGAGGTCACTAAGAGGATGCTCGACTCGGAGGATGCTCGGAGGATGCACAGTGCAGCGTAAGTCACTCAACACACACACACACACACCTGAAACTGGAAAAGCACAACTCGGAGGTCGGTCAGGACCTCCGCTTAGGATTTCAGGGGGAAAGTATCTCAAAAGTTCACTAAGAGGCTCTGCAGGTAGTGACTCCCACTCTGGCTTTTACAACCCTTCCGCCAGTTTTTGCTAGCGTAGGGAACCCGGATTGGACTTTCCACTTCGGAACGAAGTCCCTCATACGCAGTGGACGTCACCCTCGACTCACACCAAGCGCAGAGAGTACAGGCCCGAATGAGAACTCAACTGAGACACAATCCAGTAACACACACACATAACCTGAATTGATAACCAAGGTTTACACGAAGTAACAAAACTTCACTTTGGCATTCAGGGGAAACTTCCCGTAGGAGTACAATCAGGATATGTCACTCGAAGGTGTAAGGGGGAACTGTTCAAGTATCTAACTCGCAACCGGCTCTGAGCATTAGAAATCACCCGCAGGTGCAGATCCGCACTACTCAAGTCTCTAACCGGTATACTAGCTCTGAACATTCAGCCGAAGGCCTTCAGCTACAACATGCGGTAACTTCACTATGCTGCAGCTCCTCTACGTGGTGCCAGGACCAAATGCACAAACACGCCGAGAAAGTGAGTTCCAGATGTGCATTTCCGAAACTGGAAGAATCCCAAGGCAAAACGCCTTGAACTACTTTATACCCTCTAAGGTCCTAACTAACACTACGTTGCACTACCTGCTACTCTAAACTCCTGCACGAAACCAAGCTACACTACTGCACTCTGCAGATCCGATACTGCGCGCCGGACTGCCTCGCACTATCTCCCTACCCTGCCAATCTTCCGACCGGCTGCGCATCGGCCGCTCAGACACTGGCTGAAATCGCTCTCTCTTCTCTTGCGCGCTCAATTTCGCTGCTCGCAAACTCTCTGCAAGGTCCGTCAAGATCCTCGCGCAACTCGTCTCCGCACTCTCTCTTCTCACTGCAGGTCTCTCCGCCCTTGCGCTTAATCTCTGAAGCTTGAAAACTCACAATCAAGAATGAGAGAATGAGACTGGAGAGCAGACTTTTCTTCTCCGAATTCAAGATCGCTCAACGCTCTCACTGGGTACAATCAAACTTGATTACGCAGCCGGCTAAACGGCCTAACGGTTCTCCCTCGCATGCTCGAATTCACGACTCCGCACTGCGCGCATTCGCATGCGTGAACGTTGAATTCTCCCGCCGCCATCGTCCTCCGGCCCTGAGTTCGCCATCACCGAGGGCTTCCGGACTCGAGTTCGCCGCAGTGGAGCGTATGCTTCGACTATGTTGTCTTTTTCCAACCTGCCCATCGCCGGAGGCGTATCGCCGCTGGCGTATTCCTTCTCCGTCGGCGCCTCGCTGGAGGCGCACATCAAGTCGGCGCGAATAACGCCGGCGCGTATTCATACCACTTGTTTTGTCCGTTATGCCCAGCATATCGTCGACGGCGCATATCCCGCCGGCGCGAATTATGCCAGCGCACCCGCCTGTCCGCGCCACGTCGGAGGCGTACATCCGGCCGGCGCTTCTCTTCCGTTGCGCAGCCGCCAAAGGCGCTTCCGCCTCTGAGTTGATCTCCTCTTATGAGCGAGTGGTTCCGCCGAAGGCGCATCGCCGAAGGCGTACGGGGGTCCTTTCCGACGGTGAACCCTTGCGCGAACAGCGCATGTCCGGATGCGAGTTTTCCGACGCTCATAACTTCTTCGTCCCTGATCCATCTCCGGCGCTCTTGGGCTTGTTAGAACGAGCGTCCCAAGCTCTTTCCAATGAGACCTCAACCAACTAGAACTACCGTGAATCCTTATCGTTATGAAGGTTTCCCTTCCGCTCCAACGGCGCATCGCCGAAGGCGCACTCATGGTCGGAAGCCTTCAGAGGTCCTTGCCGGCTTCTGACGTCTTCAGCGACATCTCCTCCGGAGGTGTCTGTGCCGGAAGTGTACCTTTCCTAAGCGCTGGAAGCGCGTGGGTAGGGACACCTCAGTAAAGGAGATATAGCCAAAGGCGCCGAAGGCGTTTGGCGCTGGTACGTCCAACTCCGCGATTCTTCGTGATCTCGTGACGATCTCCTCAATCCACTCTATTTAACGTACCATTTCCTAACTACAGACACTGCTTCGGTACTTCTTTTCTAAAATTTTTTAAATTCTGCAAAAAAAACAAAAATTGTGTTACCACAGCGCGCCTTCTGCTTCGCCAGGCTGCAGACCTCGTGCAGTGGCCGCTTCCGGGTGAGAGCAGCTGATTCTTGATGTTGCTTCTTCTCCGGTTCCTCTCTCCATCTTCGTTTCCGCGGTACTCGCGCTGCGGATGCATCTCTCCTCGCATCCTGTTGAGTCGGTGGAGTGGAAGTCGGTGACTCCTCCGCGTCGGTGTCTACCTCGTTATCCCGCACATACCTCTCGGGATGATCGACTGACAATGGCGAAAATCGAGCACGCTCGGCCGCGGTTAAACAATTCATCGACCGATAAAAATTGATCAAGAAGGGGGAGAGGTGATTGAGAGTTCCTCCCCACTCCTCAAACGCATGTTGTCGCATTACCCTATGCAGGATACGCGACCAGTGAACTGGAGCTCTAGCCAATGTGAGCTCCACGAAGGACATCTGCCACAACGTGATGTACGTAGTGCGGTGCGGCTGCAACAATTGCAGTAGCGCCATCGCTACGGTCCTGCGGAAACGATCTTTGTAGTCGCGGGTCTTGTATCCGTTCTTGGAAGACCTCTCCTGCTTGAACAATTCCACGAAGGAGGCTTCGTCCGCCTTCGTCACCTTGACGCTTTCATTGTCGAACAGGAGGTACCCGTCCTCACCTGCGCACCTCCCCAATGCCTGTCCCCAATCGCGGACAGTCCATCTATCTACGTGCGGACGGAATCCGCGTGTAGGTTGTCGTTCCTCGTCCAGCCATTCGCGCACCATGTCTGCGCACACGTAATTCCATCCCCACAGCAAGAATTTGAGTTTCCTTGCAATCAGCTAGTCCTCAAAGGCACGCAACCCATTTTGCGGGAGCTTGAGTGGCACCATCCGCAGCCTCACCGATGTCGACATCGCGTTCTTGAAATTGGTTTGCGCAACTCTCTCTCTCTACTATGCTCGAGCCTCTTGCTCGCGATTCTGTTTCCTCTGCAAACTCTAATCTCTCTCAATTCCAAATGGCTCGCACTCAATTCTCTCCCAGCCACCGAGTAACTCTCCGCACGGTGATGTCTAGAACGTCTCTCAGCTAGAAGGTGGACGCGTGCCGCTCGCACCAGAAATTGAAATCGCAAATTCAAGAATGGGGCGTCCTCTGTCCGCTCGTAGGAGGTCATGGTCGGCTCTCGGTCGTGAAAGTCGAATCACTTGATGGCCGCGCCGGCTCCGCGGTATAACGGCCTTCTCTCTCACGCGCGGCTTCACGCTCCGCCGACGCCGACTTCACTCACACGCTCGAATTGGTAATTTGAACTCCGCCAGCGTACCACGCCGCGGCCATGGTCGCGCAGGGCCGAAGGCGGATTTCTCCTTGACGCGCTACACTCATCCGTACTTCAACTTGGCTAGTCCCGCTCTGCCGAAGGCGTTCGTCCGCAAATAGGACAAAAGTCAAACTCCCTTCTGCGTAGGCGGAATCCCCAGCGGAGTTTCCGCCGGCGCCGAACTTCATCTACCTGTGCGTAGGCGCTCGCCTATGCGTAGGCGAATTCCGTCCGCACACAAGACATTCGTCCGCACAGGTCCCTCGCCGTAGGCGCAGCGCCAAAGGCGGCTGTGCCGAAGGCGTTGACCGCGGTCAACGGACTCCGTCCAGTTTGTCCATCTCTCTCGCCTCTCCGTCGGCGCTCTTGTCTCCGGAACCTCGACCGGCCGAAGGCGCACTCGTCCGTTCCGTCCGTACAGTCCGTACGGATTTTGCTACTCCGTTGGGTCCTCACCCAACCGTGATGCGCTGGCGCCGAAGGCGCCGTACAAGTTCCAACCCCGAAGGCGGATTCCTAGGGCCGAAGGCGGACTTCCCGCCGACGCCGAAGCGCCTATGCGTAGGCGATTTCCGTTCGCCTATGCGTAGGTGCAAGTTCTCCCCGCCTATGCGTAGGCGGCATTCTCGGCGGACTTCCCGCCAACTTCAAACCCTATTTCGCCTATGCGTATGCGAACTTCCCTCGCCTATGCGTAGGCAAAGGTCTTCGTATCTTTTGACCGTCACAACTCCTTGAGTCCTGATCCGTTCCGGGCGTTCTTGGGCTCGTTAGAACCAGCGCGTCAAGTTCTTTCCAACGAAACCCTAACCAAGTCAAGGCGTTTGGGAATTGATTAGATTCTGAGGGATTCCTCTAGCGCCGAAGGCGTAGCGCTGAAGGCGGATTATGCGCCTTGCGCCGAAGGGGTACTCCTTAAGAGCCTGTCGTTTAGGGCGGCGTCTGTCACAGACGTTGCGCCCAACTCCTGGATTCTACGAGATTCTCCGAGATCATCCATTTTCACTCTATTTTGGTGCACCGATGGCTATTTACACTGCTGCCGCGGTACAGTTTTCCAAAAATGTTTTAAATTCCGCAAAAATACCAAAAGTGGGGTACCACAAAGGGCCTCCGGGCCAAGGGACATCGGGCGGGCCGTCTTTGGCTCAACCGCCTTCGGCGGTCGACGCCTTTGGCGCTGCGCCCTAGGCGGAAGAAGCGCCGGGAATTGCGCCTACGCGTAGGCCGGACGCATCCCTGGCGCAGACATCTCGCAGCCCCGCACAGGCCAGTCGCCGACACATTCAATGGCGACCGAAATCCTCAATTCGGAGGATGACGAAGAAGGAGGATCCACGGAATCAGTGTCGGGATCGGGATCCACTAAGAGGAGGAGGATGAAATGGTAGGCGCGCCGACGGCGGCGCTCTGTGAGTAGGTAGTACCTCTGCTGAGGTACCTGGATCGTAAGATGGAGAAGTACGCGGACCCTCGCCAGCTTGGGTCCTACGTCGAGTTAGTGCGTAGGCGAACTCGCACTAAAGTCCACACCACCAAGTTGGTGGCCCGTGTGGACCAAGAACTTAAGGATCTGCGCGAGAAGCATGAGTGCCTGTGGAGTCAGTACAACCTCAATAAGAAGTTGTACAAACACTTCGACAAGGTGAAGGACGAGAAGCTGGAAGAGTTTGCCAAGGAGAAGGCGAAGCTCACAGAGGAGCTGGATTTTGAGCAGGCTCAGAATCGAATGTTGTCAGGGGAGCTCGTGCGACAGACACAGTTGTTAGAGCAGTGTTAGCTCGCACGGCAGGCGGATGAGGAATTAATCCGCAGACTGCAGTCCGAGTGCGGGGAATTGAGAGCACAGCGTGCGGAGGCCAAATTACAGTTGGTTGTAGTTGAAGATGATCGCCGGCGGGCGGCAGATCGCATGAAGGAAGAGATGGCGAGGCGAGTCACCCACTGTCTTAGGGTCTACGCTCACTGGGAAGTGGCGGCGCAGGAGAAACTCACACTGCGTGAGTTAGAGCTTCGTGCAGCCGGGTTGTTGACAGGTGACAGTCGGAGTCGGCGGCGAGTGGCGAAGAAGTAAGACTCTATTCTGTCGAAGTCACGGGACACCATGGCCACCCTTGAGACGGAGGTTTCCGCGGTGTTGCGGCGTTTGGGACTGCGCAGTCGAGCTGAGGACTGGCAGGATAGGGAGTTAGTGCGCGGCAGTCCGTCGCGCAGGAGGCGAAGCACAGGTTCTGCGGAGTGTAGTGTAGCGTGGTTCCGTGCAGGCGCGTAGCATAGTGCAGTGTAGTGCTAGTTAGGACTTAGCAGGTATAAAGTAGTTCAAGGCGTCTTGCCTTGGGTTTTCCAGTTTCGGAAGTACAGATCAGGAACTCATTTTCTCTGCGTGTTTGTGTCTTTAGTTCTGTCACCACGCAAGAGGAGCTACACCTTGGCAGTCCGCATTATGTAGCTGAAGGCCTTCAGCCGAATGTTCAGAGCTAGTACATTGGTTAGAGACTTGAGTAGTTCGGATCTACACCTGCGGGTGATTGCAGATGCTCAGAGCCAGTGACGAGTTAGATACTTGAACAGTTTCCTCCTTACCCTTTCGAGTGACTGTTCCTGATTGTACTCCTTCGGGATTTTTCCGCTGAATGACAAAGTGAAGTTTTGCTACTTCGTGTAAGCCTTGGTTGTAAATTCAGGTTACGCTGCAGCAGGTGCCTTCAGGGTAACCCCTGTAGTATTTCTGGGAATGACAAGTGCCTAAGAATTCAAACTCTTCAATAGACTGTTATGGTGTGTTACTGGAACGTTTCTCAGTGAGTCCTTCCATGCGGACCTGTGTTCTCTGCGCGTTTTGTGAGTTGAGCGTGTTGTTCACCGCGTGTGAGTGACTTCGATCCGAAGTAGGAAGTCCAACCCGGGTTTCCCACACTAGCAGAAAGCTAGTGGGAGGGTTGTAAAAGCTGGAGTTGGGAGTCACTACCCGCAGTGTACTCACGAGAGACTTTCCCCCCTGAAATCTTGAGTAGAGGTCCTAACCAATCTCTGGGTTGTGTTTCTGTAGTTTCAGGTGTGTGTGTGTGAGTGTGTTGTACGCTGCACTGTGCGACCTCCGAGGGAGCTCCGAGTGAACACTTGCAGTATTTCTGGCAGTGACAGTCGCCTGAGAATTCAAACTCCTCAAAAGTCTGTTAAATGTGACACTTTGTACCCTGTGTGTTCCTTTGTCCCTGTGGGTTCGACCTTTCTACCACTATATTGCAGTTTTAGCCTTTAGTGGGTTATTACATACACTGAGGAAGCTTCTTGAGACTCTTCCTCCCTTCCGAGCAGTCCGTTTTTGGTTGTACCCATCTCCAAAGTTTCGATTACCTTCTCCAGGTTGTATGTTGTCCTTTAGCCACTTTTTGAGTTTAAAGAACTCGGTGCGACACCTAACCCCTAAACTGCATTGCACAAATCTAATTCTAGTATAAACCTAGCTAGCATAGTACTTATTTATTACTTTTGTCCAACTTGTTGGTACAAAACTGGGATTATGTGGGAGCTGGTTCCCACATATACCCCTTTTTCACCCGTGAGCGTCCTCGTGAACAAAGTCTGGTTTGTATAATTTCACCCGGGATCCATTAGTCCGTGTGTCTAGAGGTTTTCCGTTTAGATCTTCTAATTGCAAGGATCCGTTTGAGTAAATTCTACAAACTTTGAAGGGTCCCATCCATCGGGTATGTAGTTTACCGGGAAATTTTTTATGACGGCTGTCATATAGAAGCACCAAGCTCCCTTCTTTGATCTTTGTTTCCTTCGGAAGCTTCTGATCGTAAATTTCTTTCCGGTGTGCTTGAATTTCCTTGGTCTTCTGTAGAGCGTCCATCCGGGTTTTCTCTAGGGTATCTAGATCCTCAAGCCGTTGATGCATCTGGATTGTGCGGCGTCCTTGATGAGCTGCCATAACTCGAAGGGTTTCTACTTCTGTCTCCACCGCTTGTAATACGTCTTGTCTGAAAACAAGGAAGTACGGAGTCTTTCCGGTTGTGCTTTTGTGAGCCGTATTATATGCGTAGACAGCTGAAGGAAGCATCCGGTCCCAATCTGTTTTGTGTGAACTCACCACCTTTGTCAAGATATTGCAGATGATGCCATTGGCGCTCTCGGTCAAGCTGTTTGCCTTAGGATTGTATGGTGCAGTTTTTTGATGACTGATACCATACCGTCCAGTCAGCTCTGAAACAACGTACCGGTGCCTCCCACTTCCAAGAGGTTGGATGGGACCAATGAAATCCACTCCCCATTTTTCGAATGGGGCAAGGGGTACTATTGGTGTTAACGGCCAATGGTTTCGGAACGCTGGATTTCCGGTCCGTTGGCATGGATCACACTTCTGGACAAAAGCATGAACATCTCGGTTAAGGTGGGGCCACCAATATCCTGCAGCCCGGATCCGTTGGACTGTGGTGACTGAAGCAAAATGTCCACCGGAGGGGCCGTCGTGCAGGCTTCGGATCACCGTTTGACGGTACTGTGGCTCCAGACACCTCCGCATCTTGTCATCAGCTCCCAGCTTGAAGAGAACATCTCCCAGGAGGGAGTACGGCGCCATCCGATGTTGAAAAACACTCTTTTCTTCTCGGCTCAGCCCTTTGGGATATTCCTGAGTCCTTAGATAATCCTTGATGCATTTGAGTTCAGGGTCCTCCCGTACTTCAGACCAAAGAACGGAAATTTCCCCTTCCTTACACAAAAATTTCTCTGGATCGGGCATATCCCTGATACTACCCAACTCCAGAAACTCGTCTGGGAAGTCGTCAGAGATCTCCTTCAAACTTTCTGAACCACGCTGTCGAGAGAGGTAATCTGCATTCAAGTTGGACTTCCCGGATTTAACTTGCACCTCGTAGTTAAATTCTTGTAGCAGTAAAATTGTAATAACCCACCAAAGGCTAAAACTGCAGTATGGTGGTAAAAAGATCGAACCCACAGGGACAGAGGCAACACACAGAGTAAAAGTGTCACGTTTAACAGACTTTTGTAGAGTTTGAATTCTAGGCGACTGTCACTCCCAGAAATACTGCAGTGCTCGACTCGGAGGCTCGACTCGGAGGAGGATCTCAACTCGGAGGATGCTCGGAGGATGCACGGTACAGCTTGGTCACTCAACACACACACACACACACCTGAAACTGGCAAAAAGCACAACTCGGAGGTCGGTCAGGACCCCCGCTTCGGATTTCAGGAGGAAAGTGTCTCGCAAGTTCACTCAGAGGTTCTGCAGGAAGTGCCTCCCACTCCGGCTTTTACTGCCCTTCCGCCAGGAACTAGCGGGGGTACCCGGACTGGACTTCTCACTTCGGAACGAAGCCTCTACGTACGCCGTGGACGTCACCCACAAAACGCAGGGAGTGCAGACCCGACTGAGAACTTACGGAAAACACGATCCAGTAACACACACAACCTGAATTACAAACCAAGGTTTACACGAAGTAATGAAACTTCACATTGGCATTCAGGGGAAACTTCCCGTAGGAGTACAATCAGGATATGTCACTCGAAGGAGTAAGGGGGAACTGTTCAAGTATCTAACTCGCAGCCGGCTCTGAGCATCAGAAATCACCCGCAGGTGCAGATCCGCACTACTCAAGTCTCTAACCGGGTACTAGCTCTGAACATTCAGCTGAAGGCCTTCAACTACAACATACGGTAACTTCGCTATGCTGCAGCTTCTCTACGTGGTGCCAGGACCAAAATGCACAAACACGCCAAGAAAGTGAGTTCCTGATCTGCACTTCCGAAACTGGAAGAGTCCCAAGGCAAAACGCCTTGATCTACTTTATACTCTCAAAAGATCCTAACTAGCACTACGCTATCCTATCTACCACTCGCAGCATCTGCGCGAAACCAAACTACTCTACTGCACTCAGCAGATCCGGTGCTGCGCCTCCTGCGCGCCGGACTGCTCCGCTTACTGTCTCTACCTTGCCAGTCTTCCGACCGGCTGCGTAACCCCAGGCGTCGGAGCACTGCAGTGACTTCCGACTGCAAGTGCGCCATAGTGTCGCGCGCACCCGACAAGAAAGTTTCTAATTTTCTCGCCACTCGCCGCCGACTCCGACTGTCACCTTCCGTCAAGGCCGCCGCCCGAAGCTCGAACTCCCGGAGTGTAACCCTCTCTTGAGCTGCCACCTCCCAATGGGTGTATCCGTTTAGACAACGAGTCACCCGTGCCGCCAACTCTCCTCGTGCCCTGCAGCTGCTCTCCACCTCTGCCAGCTGCATTTCTAATTCCGCACGTTGTGCCCTCAAATCCGAGCACTCGGTTTGCAAGTTGCGCAACAACTCCTCATCCTCCTTGCGGGCTCTTTGACTTTCTTCTAAGGCGCGCGTCTGGCGCGCAAGCTCGGCTGCTAGGACTTTGTTCTGTCTCCGCTCCTCCTGCAAGTCCGACTCGATCTTTGCCCGTATTAGCTCGGCATCCGCTTGACTCTTCGCCGCCGCATCCTCCTTCTGCTGCTGCAAGGCTTGGTATAGCTTCTGGGTGACCGCCAGGTGTTGTCGGAGGGCGGTGTTCCTATCCACATATACTCCGCACCTAGAGGCCCACCTTGCCACCTTGCTCCTCGTCCTTCGCCTGATTGTCTCCACATAAGACTGCGGTTTTAAGGCACTTGCGTATTTGGATGTCTTGCGATCTAGATATCGCAGGAGTGGAACTATCTGTTCGCACAGCACCCCTGTTGGCGTTTTCTGCACCGAATCCTCTTCTTGCTCTTCCGAGCTCGTCTCATCCTCAGTCTCGAGGATCTCAGTCGCCACCGAATCCCTTGGCGACTCCCTGGAACTGTGGCGCGCAGCAGCTTCCGCTGCGACTGCTGCTCCACTGCCTGCTAAAATATCCAGGGCAGTGGGAGATCCCACTGCTTGAGCCCCTGTTCCGGCTTGATCTTCGGTTTGTGAAGGGGTCGACGCCGCAGTGACTTTTGTCACTCTTGATCCGCCCGCTTCTGCTGCCTGTCCTTCCGGCGCAATCTGCGCGGAAGGTGTCCTTGCTGAAGGTGCGTCCGCCGAAGGCGTCCGCACACTCGTCGTTGGCCCCATCCGTCTCGCAGTCGGCGAATCCGGCTGACTCTCTGTTGTCCGACTCGCAGTCGGCCGACCAGGAGTTGTCCGACTGGGAGTCGGATACACCCTGCGCGTCTTGACTCCACTTGGCCTGTTTGCTGGTGGCGTTCTTCCAGAAGTGCCTTCCGCCGAAGACGACCCTCTGAGGATTGTTGGCTCGTCAGCCAAACTCTCTTCTGCTTCCGGCCTGCTGTCCGGTTCAACGCGCCGTTCAGTTGGCCTTCCTTCCGCTTGTCGACCTTCAGTCATCCGACTCGTAGTCGGCCGGTCGTCAGTCCGTCCATCTCCTCCCGAAGGCCGTGGTGCCTTCTGTGCAGAGGTTTCTGCCGTCTTCCCTAGGACCTGAGCAATTATCTCTTCCTGTGTGAGATTCCGCCGGGTCGGAGTTCGCCTGGTCTCCTCAGTAACAGTTGGCATTCTGCGTGCCCTCTGTTTTGGTCGACTATGAGGCTCGGGGGTGGGCCGACCACGAGTCGGCGCAGCTGGTACTTCCGGCTGCCCGTCCTCAGGTCTCTCATCCCACTTCCGCTTTCGCGGAATGCGCTCACTTCGACGTTCTTCTGCTGCTCTTGCTGGAGCCGGAGCCGGAGGCGTACTGGCAGGTTCCTCGTCCGGATCAGTGTCCACTTCGGCCTCCCTCGAATATCTACCTGGATAAGTCCGGGTCAGCTGCGGAAACCGAGTTTTCTCAGCATTCGTCAAACATCCCATCGCCCGGTAAAACACGATTAAGTAAGGCGATAGATGATTGAGCGTTCCTCCCCTCTCTTCTTGCGCATGTTGGCGCGTCACCTTCCACAGGAGCCGTGCCCAATGCACCGGAGCTCCTGACAACACTAGCTCCACGAACTCTACCTGCCAACCATGCATGTAAGCGGTCTTGGTCGGCTACAATATCTGCAGCAATGCCGTCGCGACATTTCTCCGCAATCGATCCTTGTAATCCCGTGTCCGGAAACCGTTCTTGGGATGTCTAGCCACCTTGAAGAGCTCATTGTAAGAGACTTCTTCCTCCTGGGACACTTTCACGCTGTCGGCCTCGAAGAGGAGATCCCCTTCCTCGCCGGCACACCTGCCCAACACCTGCGCCCAATTGCAAATGTCCCATCTCTCTGGGTGTGGGCGAAATCCGCGAGAAGGCTTGTGTCTCTCTTGCAGATACTCGCGCACCATCTCCGGACATGTCCAATTCCACCCCCAGAGGAGAAAATCGAGCTTCAGCCTCGTCAGCACATCTTGAAATGCGCGTAGACCGATCTGCGGCACCCTGAGTGGAGACACTCGCAGCTGGGGAACCTTCGACATTGCGTTGCCTGCACACACAAACGTTCTCCCTTTCGCTCGCTCTCTCACAATCGCCACTGCGCGTCGGCCACTCAAGCACTGACTGCTCACTCTCTCTGCGCTCGTTCAAGATCGCTACTCCCAATTCTTTCAAGGTCCGCCAAGATCCTTGTGCAACTCGTCTCCGCACTCTCTACTCTCACTGCAGGTCGCTCCGCCCTTGCGCGTAATCTTCGAACTGGAAATTGCAAAGTCAAGAATGAGAGAATGAGACTGGAGCGCAGTCTTTTCTTCTCCGATTTCAAGAACGTCCAACGCTCTTACTGGTTGCAACGTACGCAGTCGGCTATACGGCTTAACGGTTCGCCCTTTGCATGCGCGAATTCACGTCTCCGCATTGCGCGCATTCGCATGCTTAAACGTTGAATTCTCCCGCCGCCGCCACCTTCCGGACTCGAGTCCGCTGCAGGGTATACGTCGACCCTGTTGTCTTTTCCTAACCCGCCCTTCTCCGGAGGCGTGTCGCCGCTGGTGCGTTCATTATCCGTCGGCGCCTTGCTGGAGGCGCACATTCAGTCGGATCGAATTACGCCGGCGCGCAGACGTATCGCCTATTTTATCCTTTATGCCTCGTCCGTTGCTGCCGGCGCATATCCGCCAGCGCAACTCATGCCAGCGCATCCGGCTGTCAGCGCCACGTCGGAGGCGTACATCCGACCGGCGCTTTCCTTCCATGAACAGCCGCCAAAGGCGCTTCCGACTCTGAGTGAGTTTCCTCCTATGAGCGCGTGATTCCACCGAAGGCGCATCGCCGAGGGCGTACGGGAATCCTTTCCGGCTGTGAACCCTAGCGCGAACGGCGCATGTCCGGCTACGAGTTTTCCGACGCTCATAACTTCTCCATTCCTGATCCATCTCCGACGCTCTTGGACTCGTTAGAACGAGCATCCCGAGCTCTTTCTAATGCAATTTCAACCAACTGGATCTACCGTGTATCCCGATTGTTATGAAGGTTTTCCCTTTTCGCGCTAGCGGCGCTTCGCCGAAGGCGCACTCATGGTCGGATGCCTTTAGAGGTCCGGGCCCTTCTCCTGACGTCTTTAGCAAAACCTCCTCCTGAGGTGTCTGCGCCGGAAGCGTAGCTTCCTTATACGCTAGAGGCGCGTGAATAGAGACACCTCAAAAAGGAGCTTTTGCCGAAGGCGCCGAAGACGTTGGCGTTGGTACATCCGACTACGTGATTCTTTGTGCCCTCGTGACGATCTCATCAATCTACTCTATTTAGCGTACCCTTCTCTAGCTACAAACACTGCTTTGGTACTAGTTTTCTAAAATTGTTTAAATTCTGCAAAAAAAACAAAAAGTGTGTTACCACAAAAATCCAACGTGCAAGACGGCCGGACAGATCCGATTTATTCACTAGATACTTAAGGGAATCGTGATCCGTATGGAATATCACCTTGTATCCTAGCAAATAGTGGCGGAACTTCTTGCATGCATAGATTACCGCCAACGCTTCTCTTTCCGTTGTGGTGTTGTAATAACCCACCAAAGGCTAAAACTGCAGTATGGTGGTAAAAAGATCGAACCCACAGGGACAGAGGCAACACTCAGAGTAAAAGTGTCACGTTTAACAGACTTTTGTAGAGTTTGAATTCTAGGCGACTGTCACTCCCAGAAATACTGCAGTGCTCGACTCGGAGGCTCGACTCGGAGGAGGATCTCGACTCGGAGGATGCTCGGAGGATGCACGGTACAGCGTGGTCACTCCACACACACACACACACACACACACACCTGAAAACTGGCAAAAGCACAACTCGGAGGTCGGTCAGGACCTCCGCTTCGGATTTCAGGAGGAAAGTGTCTCAAAAGTTCACTCAGAGGTTCTGCAGGTAGTGACTCCCACTCCGGCTTTTACTGCCCTCCCGCCAGGAACTAGCGTAGGGTACCCGGACTGGACTTCCCACTTCGGAACGAAGCCTCTTCATACGCCGTGGACGTCACCCTCGACTCTCACACCAAACGCAGGGAGTGCAGGCCCGACTGAGAACTTGACTGAGACCCAATCCAATAACAAACACACACACAACCTGAATTGCAAACCAAGGCTTACACGAAGTAATAAAACTTCACTTTGGCATTCAGGGGAAACTTCCCGTAGGAGTACAATCAGGATATGTCACTCGAAGGAGTAAGGGGGAACTGTTCAAGTCTCTAACTTGCAACCGGCTCTAAGCATCAGAAATCACCCGCAGGTGCAGATCCGCACTACTCAAGTCTCTAACCGGGTACTAGCTCTGAACATTCAGCCGAAGGCCTTCAACTACAATGTACGGTAACTTCTCTATGCTGCAGCTTCTCTACGTGGTGCCAGGACCAAAATGCACAAACACGCCAAGAAAGTGAGTTCCTGATCTGCACTTCCGAAACTGGAAGAGTCCCAAGGCAAAACGCCTTGATCTACTTTATACCCTCAAAGGTCCTAACTAACACTACGCTATGCTATCTACTACTCGCAACACCTGCGCGAAACCAAACTATACTACTGCACTCGGCGGATCCGGTGCTGCGCCTCCTGCGCGCCGGACTGCTCCGCTCGCTGTCTCTACCTTGCCAGTCTTCCGACCGGCTGCGCAACCCCAGGCGTCGGAGGGCTGCAGTGACTTCCGACTCTAAGTGCGCCATAGTGTCGCGCGCACCCGACAAGAAGGTTTCTAATTTCCTCGCTACTCGCCGCCGACTCCGACTGTCACCCTCCGTCAAAGCCGCCGCCCGAAGCTCGAACTCCCTGAGTGTGATCCTCTCTTGAGCTGCCACCTCCCAATGGGCGTATCCTTTTAGACAGTGAGTCACCCGCGTCGCCAACTCTTCTCGCGCCCGGCAGCTGCCTTCCACCTCTGCTAGCTGCATTTCCGCTTCCGCACGCTGCGCCCGCAAATCCGAGCACTCGGATTGCAAATTGCGCAACAACTTCTCATCCTCCTTGCGGGCTCTTTGACTTTCTTCCAAGGCGCGCGTCTGGCGCGCAAGCTCTGCTGCTGGGATGCGGTTTTGTCTCCGCTCTTCCTGCAATTCTGACTCGATCTTTGCTCGCATTAGCTCGGCCTCCGCCTGGCTTTTCGTCGCCGCATCCTCCCTCTGCTGCTGCAAGGCTTGGTATAGCTTCTGTGTGACCGCCAGGTGTTGTCGGAGGGCGGTGTAATAACCCACCAAAGGCTAAAACTGCAGTATGGTGGTAAAAAGATCGAACCCACAGGGACAGAGGCAACACACAGAGTAAAAGTGTCACATTTAACAGACTTTTGGTAGAGTTTGAATTCTAGGCGACTGTCACTCCCAGAAATACTGTAGTGCTCGACTCGGAGGCTCGACTCGGAGGAGGAACTCAACTCGGAGGATGCTCGGAGGATGCACGGTACAGCTTGGTCACTCAACACACACACACACACACACCTGAAACTGGCAAAAAGCACAACTCGGAGGTCGGTCAGGACCTCCGCTTCGGATTTCAGGAGGAAAGTGTCTCGCAAGTTCACTCAGAGGTTCTGCAGGAAGTGCCTCCCACTCCGGCTTTTACTGCCCTTCCGCCAGGAACTAGCGGGGGTACCCGGACTGGACTTCTCACTTCGGAACGAAGCCTCTACGTACGCCGTGGACGTCACCCTCGACTATCACACAAAACGCAGGGAGTGCAGACCCGACTGAGAACTTACTGAAAACACGATCCAGTAACACACACACAACCTGAATTACAAACCAAGGTTTACACGAAGTAATGAAACTTCACATTGGCATTCAGGGGAAACTTCCCGTAGGAGTACAATCAGGATATGTCACTCGAAGGAGTAAGGGGGAACTGTTCAAGTCTCTAACTCGCAGCCGGCTCTGAGCATCAGAAATCACCCGCAGGTGCAGATCCGCACTACTCAAGTCTCTAACCGGGTGCGAGCTCTGAACATTCAGCCGAAGGCCTTCAACTACAACATACGGTAACTTCGCTATGCTGCAGCTTCTCTACGTGGTGCCAGGACCAAAATGCACAAACACGCCAAGAAAGTGAGTTCCTGATCTGCACTTCCGAAACTGGAAGAGTCCCAAGGCAAAACGCCTTGATCTACTTTATACTCTCAAAAGATCCTAACTAGCACTACGCTATCCTATCTACCACTCGCAGCATCTGCGCGAAACCAAACTACTCTACTGCACTCAGCAGATCCGGTGCTGCGCCTCCTGCGCGCCGGACTGCTCCGCGTACTATCTCTACCTTGCCAGTCTTCCGACCGGCTGCGTAACCCCAGGCGTCGGAGTGCTGCAGTGACTTCCGACTGCAAGTGCGCCATAGTGTCGCGCGCACCCGACAAGAAAGTTTCTAATTTTCTTGCCACTCGCCGCCGACTCCGACTGTCACCTTCCGTCAATGCCGCCGCCCGAAGCTCGAACTCCCGGAGTGTAACCCTCTCTTGAGCTGCCACCTCCCAATGGGTGTATCCGTTTAGACAACGAGTCACCCGTGCCGCCAACTCTCCTCGTGCCCTGCAGCTGCTCTCCACCTCTGCCAGCTGCATTTCTAAATCCGCACGTTGTGTCCTCAAATCCGAGCACTCGGTTTGCAAGTTGCACAACAACTCCTCATCCTCCTTCCGGGCTCTTTGACTTTCCTCTAAGGCGCGCGTCTGGCGCGCAAGCTCGGCTGCTAGGACTTCGTTCTGTCTCCGCTCCTCCTGCAGTTCCGACTCGATCTTTGCCCGTATTAGTTCGGCCTCCGCCTGACTCTTCGTCGCCGCATCCTCCTTCTGCTGCTGCAAGGCTTGATACAGCTTCTGGGTGACCGCCAGGTGTTGTCGGAGGGCGGTGTTCCTATCCACATATACTCCGCATCTAGAGGCCCACCTTGCCACCTTGCTCCTCGTCCTTCGCCTGATTGTCTCCACATAAGACTGCGGTTTTAAGGCACTTGCGTATTTGGATGTCTTGCGATCCAGATATCGCAGGAGTGGAACTATCTGTTCGCACAGCACCCCTGTTGGCGTTTTCTGCACCGAATCCTCTTCTTGCTCTTCCGAGCTCGTCTCATCCTCAGTCTCGAGGATCTCAGTCGCCACCGAATCCCTTGGCGACTCCCTGGAACTGTGGCGCGCAGCAGCTTCTGCTGCGACTGCTGCTCCACTGCCTGCTAAAATATCCAGGGCAGTGGGAGATCCCACTGCTTGAGCCCCTGTTCCGGCTCGATCTTCGGTTTGTGAAGGGGTCGACGCCGCAGTGACTTTTGTCACTCTTGCACCGCCCGCTTCTGCTGCCTGTCCTTCCGGCGCAATCTGCGCGGAAGGTGTCCTTGCTGAAGGTGCGTCCGCCGAAGGCGTCCGCACACTGGTCGTTGGCCCCATCCGTCTCGCAGTCGGCGAATCCGGCTGACTCTCTGTTGTCCGACTCGCAGTCGGCCGACCAGCAGTTGTCCGACAGGGAGTCGGATACACCCTGCGCGTCTTGACTCCACTTGGCCTGCTTGTTGGGGGCGTTCTTCCAGAAGTGCCTTCCGCCGAAGACGACCCTCTGAGGATTGTTGGCTCGTCAGCCAAACTCTCTTCCGTTTCCGGCCTGCTGTCCGGTTCAACGCGCCGTTCAGTTGGCCTTCCTTCCGTCTGTCAACCTTCAGTCATCCGACTCGCAGTCGGCCGGCTGTCAGTCCGTCCATCTCCTCCCGAAGGCCGTGGTGCCTTCTGTGCAGAGGTTTCTGCCGTCTTCCCTAGAACCTGAGCGATTATCTCTTCCTGTGTGAGATTCCGCCGGGTCGGAGTTCGCCTGGTCTCCTCAGTAACAGTTGGCATCCTGCGTGCCCTCTGTTTTGGTCGACTATGAGGCTCGGGGGTGGGCCGACCACGAGTCGGCGCAGCTGGTACTTCCGGCTGCCTGTCCTCAGGTCTCTCATCCCACTTCCGCTTGCGCGGAATGCGCTCACTTCGACGTTCTTCTGCTGCTCTGGCTGGAGCCGGAGCCGGAGGCGTACTGGCAGGTTCCTCGTCCGGATCCGTGTCTACTTCGGCCTCCCTCGAATATCTACCTGGATAAGACCGGCTCAGCTGCGGAAACCGAGTTTTCTCAGCATTCGTCAAACATCCCATCGCCCGGTAAAACACGATTAAGTAAGGCGATAGATGATTGAGCGTTCCTCCCCTCTCTTCTTGCGCATGTTGGCGCGTCACCTTCCACAGGAGCCGTGCCCAATGCACCGGAGCTCCTGACAACACTAGCTCCACGAACTCTACCTGCCAACCATGCATGTAAGCGGTCTTGGTCGGCTGCAATATCTGCAGCAATGCTGTCGCGACATTTCTCCGCAATCGATCCTTGTAATCCCGAGTCCGGAAACCGTTCTTGGGATGTCTGGCCACTTTGAAGAGCTCATTGTAAGAGACTTCTTCCTCCTGGGACACCTTCACGCTATCGGCCTCGAAGAGGAGATCCCCTTCCTCGCCGGCACACCTGCCCAACACCTGCGCTCAATTGCAAATTTCCCATCTCTCTGGGTGTGGGCGAAATCCGCGAGAAGGCTTGTGTCTCTCTTGCAGATACTCGCGCACCATCTCCGGACACGTCCAATTCCACCCCCAGAGGAGAAAATCGAGCTTCAGCCTCGTCAGCACATCTTGAAATGCGCGTAGACCGATCTGCGGCACCCTGAGTGGAGACACTCGCAGTTGGGGAACCTTCGACATTGCGTTGCCTGCACACACAAACGTTCTTTCGCTCACTGTCTCACAATCGCCACTGCGCGTCGGCCACTCAAGCACTGACTGCTCACTCTCTCTGCGCTCGTTCAAGATCGCTACTCCCAATTCTTTCGAGGTCCGCCAAGATCCTTGTGCAACTCGTCTCCGCACTCTCTACTCTCACTGCAGGTCGCTCCGCCCTTGCGCGTAATCTTGGAACTGGAAATTGCAAAGTCAAGAATGAGAGAATGAGACTGGAGCGCAGTCTTTTCTTCTCCGATTTCAAGAACGTCCAACGTTCTTACTGGTTGCAACGTACGCAGCCGGCTATACGGCTTAACGGTTCGCCCTTTGCATGCGCGAATTCACGTCTCCGCCTTGCGCGCATTCGCATGCTTAAACGTTGAATTCTCCCGCCGCCGCCACCTTCCGGACTCGAGTCCGCTGCAGGGTATACGTCGGCCCTGTTGTCTTTTCCTAACCCGCCCTTCTCCGGAGGCGTGTCGCCGCTGGTGCGTTCATTATCCGTCGGCGCCTTGCTGGAGGCGCACATCCAGCCGGAGCGAATTACGCCGGCGCGCAGTCGTACCGCCTATTTTGTCCTTTATGCCTCGTCCGTTGCTGCCAGCGCATATCCGTCAGCGCAACTCGTGCCAGCGCATCCGGCCGTCAGCGCCACGTCGGAGGCGTACATCCGACCGGCGCTTTCCTTCCATGAACAGCCGCCAAAGGCGCTTCCGACTCTGAGTTGGTTTCCTCCTGTGAGCGCGTGATTCCGCCGAAGGCGCATCGCCGAGGGCGTACGGGAATCCTTTCCGGCTGTGAACCCTAGCGCGAACGGCGCATGTCCGGCTACGAGTTTTCCGACGCTCATAACTTCTCCATTCCTGATCCATCTCCGGCGCTCTTGGGCTCGTTAGAACGAGCGTCCCGAGCTCTTTCTAATGCAACTTCAACCAACTGGATCTACCGTGTATCCCGATTGTTATGAAGGTTTTCCCTTTCCGCGCTAGCGGCGCTTCGCCGAAGGCGCACTCATGGTCGGATGCCTTTAGAGGTCCGGGCCCTTCTCCTGACGTCTTTAGCAAAACCTCCTCCTGAGGTGTCTGCGCCGGAAGCGTAGCTTCCTTGTACGCTAGAGGCGCGTGAGTAGAGACACCTCAAAAAGAAGTCTTTGCCGAAGGCGCCGAAGACGTTGGCGTTGGTACATCCGACTACGTGATTCTTTGTGCCCTCGTGACGATCTCATCAATCCACTCTATTTAGCGTACCCTTCTCTAGCTACAAACACTGCTTTGGTACTAGTTTTCTAAAATTGTTTAAATTCTGCAAAAAAACAAAAAGTGTGTTACCACATGCCCCCCTCCTCAATTGTGAGCGCCCACGCGAACATTTACACGTGGTATTTCTTCAGACGCCATCCGTTCACGCGGGTGCCTAACCATTCTCCCGTCAGTTCTGCGAGTTGGATGGATCCATTTGGAAAAACTTCTATCACCTTGTAAGGTCCCATCCACCTCAAGTGGAGCTTGCCTGGAAATCTAGCATGTCTGCTATCGTATAGCAGAGCCAAATCGCCCTTCTCCAGCAGTACTGGTTTGAGCCTTCGATCGTACTTCTCCTTCCGCCTGAGTTGTAATTGCTTTGTCCGATCTTCGGCCTCTTGACGTCTTTCCTCCAGTGCCATTACCTCTTGCAGTCGATATGCCTGACTTTCTTCCGCGTCCAGCCTTCTCTGATCTAAGGTCCTCTTGGTAGGTATCTCGAATTCGATGGGTAAGATCGGATGCTGCCCATAAACTAGGAAGTAAGGTGTTTGCCTGGTGGTGACTTTTTCTGCCGTTCTATATGCCCATAAGGCGGCCGGTAGCTTGGTATCCCAGTCATGAGCATGGTTTACAGTCACTTTGAGGAGTATCTTACAGAGTAATCCATTGGACTTCTCTGTCAGACCATTTGCCTTGGGGTTGTATGGAGTAGTCTTCCGATGCTTAATCTGGAAGTGCCGCGTCAAACTTTCTATCACCTGATTCAGAAAGTGCGTTCCTCTGTCACTGACTATTTCTAGTGGGCACCCGTAGCGGGTGATGATGGATTCGAATAGGAACCGTGCTACTGCGGCTGCGTCGTCGTGCCTTGTGGCTTCTGCCTCCACCATCTTGGTCGCATAGTCTGTTGCTACCAATATGTAGCGCCTGCGCGTGCCTTTAGTGACAGGTTGTATTGGTCCCACGAAGTCGATCCCCCACTTTTCAAATGGTGCCAATGGCATTATTGGTGTAAGAGGCCATCTCGTGGTCGGAGTCGGCCTTCCCGTCCTCTGGCAGCTGTCGCATTTGCGAACGTAGTCGTGTACATCTTTGAACATCGTCGGCCACCAGTATCCTGCATTCACAATTTTGGTCACTGTGTTTCTGGTGGCGTAGTGACCACCAGCGTCTTCTGTGTGCATGGCTTTGACAACTCGCGGTACTTCAGACTCCTCTAGACATCTGCACAACCTCTCGTCTGCCATTTTCTTGAACAAGACCCCTTGTTGGAGCTGGTAAGGTCCCGCTTTATGAACGAAGACTGTGCGCTGCTCCGCATCCAATCCTTCCGGACATTGGAGTGTGAGCAGAAACCTGTATAAGTCCGCGTACCTGGACTCGTGGCTGGCGGACAACTGAAAAAGTTGTTCGTCGGGAAAATCATCCACTACTTCCTCCTCTATTGGTTCGGTCCATAGTCGGGAGAGGTAGTCCGCGTTGTCATGGTGAACGCCTTTCCGTGTCTGTACAGTGTAGGTGAATTCCTGCAGCAGTAGTACCCACCTGGCAATTCGTCCGGACAGATCCGCCTTCTTCACTAGGTGCTGTAAGGCGTAATGATCTACATGAAACACGAACTCATAGCAGATCAAATAATGTCGGAACTTCTTACAGGAGTACACCATTCCCAACGCCTCCCTCTCAGTTGTCGTGTACTTCTTCTCTGCTGCTGACAACTGACGACTCGCGAAGTAAATCGGGTAGTCTTTCTTGTTGTCGTTCTTCTGACTGAGAACCACCCCGATTGCAAACGCCGACGTGTCTACATAGACATGGAAAGGTCTGTTCCAATCCGGACTTCTCAGAACCGGAGCAGTCGTCAGTTTGGCTTTGAGCGTTTCAAAGGCCAGCTGTTGCTCCTTGCCCCACACATAGGGTTCATCCTTCTTAAGCAGCTTCGTCAGATCGGCTGCCAAGATGGCGTACATATTTATGAACCTTCTGTAATAACCTACATGGCCAAGGAAGGCCCTCAACTCACGCAGATTCGTTGGCGGCTGCAGTTCGAGAATAATCTTCACCTTCTCTACATCCACTGCAATGCCATCGGACGAAACTCGGTGCCCCAGCAGGATTCCGCTGGTCATGAAGAAAAAACATTTCTCAGGGTGTAAGGACAAGCTGCTTTCCCTACACCTGTCGAACGTTTGCCGAAGATGGTTAAGGTGCTCCGACCTCTTACCGAAGACACAAAAGTCGTCGATGAAAATTTCTAGGAACTTCCTCAGGTGCTCTTGGAAGATGTCTGTCATCATCCGCTGGAACGTCGCTGGCGCGTTGCACAGACCGAACGGCATCTTGTGATAAGCATAGGTTCCCCAGTCGGTCGTGAAGGTTGTTTTGTCCTTGTCCTGTTCCCTGATGGACACCTGGTTGTAGCCGGAAAATCCGTCTAGGAAACTGTAGCATTCATGCCCTGCTACATGGTCCAGAATAGAGTCCGTGAAAGGAAGAGGGTGATGGTCCTTCCTCGTTGCTGCGTTCAGCTTTCGAAAGTCCTGGCACACCCGGATCTTACCCGTCAGTTTCTTGGGCACGATCACGATAGGCGACACCCACTCGCTACTAAGTACCGGGTAGATGATTCCTGCGCTCAGGTACTTATCGATTTCGTCCTTCACCAATAATGAATATTTTGGGTTGAGCCTGTATTGGCGTTGGCGAACCGGAACTGCCTCGTCCAACAAGTCGATCCTGTGCTCTCCATACCTTGCAGGTATGCCTTTCATGTCTTCAATCTTCCATGCGAAGACATCCTCATACTGGCGAAGAAACGCCTGTACCCTGTTCAACTCTTCGCCTTGTACCTGGCTTGACACCTTCAAGCCTTTACCTGGACTGAGCTGCAGTTCGCAGCAATCACTCGGGTCAACAATCCCCTCTGTGTGACTGATTTCGCTTCTGCCCAGTCCGGCTGCTAGTTGCTATTCCTCATCCGGATACACCTCGTCTCTTTCCTCCTCAATGGAGCAGCAAGTGACGTAGCCCACAAAGTCTTCCGACGTTTCGGTCTCTGAAGTGCATGTTGAGCTGGTCTCCCCTCCGGTTGTGTAACCGGAGGTGGTGGAAGGTGTTTCGCCCTCATGGGGTACCTTGGTCCACGGTACGGTAATGACAGTCGGAGGGTCCGCAGGGCTACGGAACTGTAATCTCTTCCTACTCCAGTCACACCTTGCTTTGGCTTCGTATAGCCACGGTCTGCCAAGCAGCACATCATAACCTTTCTTCATCAGAGGTTTCAGTATTATGTAGGACAGTTGAAAGTCCACTCCTCCAATGTTGGTTCTCACATTGCTCAACATTCCTAGTGGCATTCTGCGTGTTTGATCGGCCAGTCGCAATACTCGGGATGTAGGCTCGAAGGTCTGGAACCCCAAGGAGTTCGCTGTCTCCTCGGTCATGATATTCACGCCCGAGCCGGAGTCCACTGGTACCTTCTGAATGACGCAGCCTCCGATCTCTACTTCGATCTCTGGAGGTCCCAGGTCTCCTCCTTCCACTCTGTACACAGCCGGAAGTTTCTCTTTTCGGGGTTTGCGTGGTCGGCGCAACGAAAGCATCAGCATCCTCCTGTACGTCTTATTGTCTTCCAACAACTGGTGGAAGGAAATATTTGCCCTCTGGCTCCCCATGTCTTTCACTATGTCGTAGGGAGTGCTGGAAGTCACGGCCGGAAGTTTCCCTGTACTCGCGGTCGGAAGGGGTGTAGGGGGCCTAACTGCCTTCCGGTCGTCGGATGTCATTCCGGCGCCCAGTGCTTCCTTGATGAGGTGACTCACCTCATCTTTGATGTCCGGAAGGTAATCTCGAGTCCGGAACTCTTCTGAATACCTGTCCGCCTTTTCTGAGTTCTGCTCCGGCTGGGTGTTTCTCATAGCCGGAGGTGTACTTGGCGTTCTCCTTTGGCCTTCTCTAACTTCTTTAGACTTCCTCCTCTCTTCCCTACGCTCGAGGCGGCGAGTGTCCTCATGGCCTTCTCCTCTCCTCTTCGAACTTCGGGTTTCTACCCGGCCGCACATTACTTCTTCCTCTGGCCATACTTCGTCTCCTTCAGCTGGGTCCAGACTCAGTTCTACCTGGTTGACCTGCACCTCTTCCTTGCCAGGTGTTGATACGAAACGCACGGCTGGCCTAGGGATTTGGGGCTGGTCACATTCAGCTGCTGTATGTCCGGACTTCTTGCAATTGCTGCACAATGGTGCATACCCCATTGGCTTCCTCGGGTGGGGACAACTTGGCGCGTAATGCCCCATGTCTCCGCAGTTGTAGCAACCATCGAATTGTGGTCGAGGTCGGTGATTTCCTGTGTGATTTCCTGGAGGTGCCATGCGCCTTGGTGGGAGTGTACCCGCCATTTCCCTCGGAACAAAGCGCGGTATATGCACCGGTGGGTTCAGAGTTGTAGCTGGAGCTGTCTGTACCGAGTAGGCGGTGTCCTCCACCTGCTCAGCATAATACATAGGCGGCTCAGCATAATACATGGGGTTCTCCCACTGTGGTGCCCATTCGACCGCATTCACTGGGTAAGATGGCCTCGCGGACATGCACTCCGTGTTGGCATGTCCCACCTGTCCGCACGTAGTACACCAGAGATTCGCTCGTTGTCTTGCAGGTGATTTACGTCGGTCTTGGCCTCCCACTACATGAACTTTCAGGTCCGCAAAATTCTTCACCAGGTTGTCTACCTTGGCTGCGATGTCCCCTTGAGTCTTCACTGGGATTCCCTTACCTCGATCCTTCTTCTTGATCGCACTGCGTTTCTTCTTCCGTCTTTCTTCTTCTGAAGATGACGAGTCCTCTTCCTCTTCCGAGGAAGAACTTGATTCGGAGGAGCTTGATTCTTCTGTCGAGGAAGGCGAGTTCCTTCTCTTCCGACGTCCGCCTTGCGACTTCTTCTTCGTCGACCGTCGGTCGCGTCTTCGAGTGTCAAGGGTTGACGTCTCAAAGGTCTCCGCGGAAGCTATCACATCTTGGATTGTGTCAGTCTTGCCTCTCCTACAGAAGGTCTCCATTTCTCTTGGGAGCCCTGTCACATACCAATCCACTGCCTGTTGTACCGAATACGGTTCTCCCGGGCCTGTCTTCGGAATTCGATCTAGGAGGTCTTGGAATCTCTCAGTGTAGTCTCGAAGATTCTCCTTCCGCTCGCGTCGAAGATTTCGAAGCCGGGTCAGAACTCGACTGTCATATCCGAGTTCGCGGAACCGCTTCAGAAACTTTTCCTTGAGCTGAGCCCAGGTCCGGATGCCAGTGGGGTCGGTGCTCTCATGGTTGTACCAGCTACGCGCTCGTTTGCGTAGCAGGCTAGGAAAGATTCGTAATCTGTCTTCATCACTGGTCTCACGATTGGCGATGGAGACAGACTCGAAGAGCTTTATGTATGAATCTGCATCATCGTCGTCGCCCGTTCCCGTGTATCTTGGATACGAATGTTTGGTGGTAGGTTGGGAAAACACCTGGCGGAGATTGGCTTGATGTTCTGCCATCGGTGATCCTGTCGACGGACTGATCCTAGGTTGGCCAAACTCAGGAAGAGTTCCTGTCGGAGGGATGTCCAATAGAATCGTTAGCTCAATGCTCTCGGTAGGTGAACTGGAACACCTTTGTCTTCCAGTAGTCGGTGATGGCGATCTTTCTGCAGAGTCCTCACCGGGAGTCTTCTTTTTAGTTCGCCGTTTTGTTTCCACGGCTTTTTCTGAATCTCGACGGAGTTTCCGTGTGGCTCTCGCACTCAGGTTTCCCACACTATCGCTCGTCGACATTCACCGAGCATTGCTGCTCAAGGTTTCTGGTGTTGACGCACTGTCCCCGGCAGCGGCGCCAAAAAGAAGTTGTCGGCTCCTTATGTAATAACCCACCAAAGGCTAAAACTGCAGTATGGTGGTAAAAAGATCGAACCCACAGGGACAGAGGCAACACACAGAGTAAAAGTGTCACATTTAACAGACTTTTGGTAGAGTTTGAATTCTAGGCGACTGTCACTCCCAGAAATACTGTAGTGCTCGACTCGGAGGCTCGACTCGGAGGAGGAACTCAACTCGGAGGATGCTCGGAGGATGCACGGTACAGCTTGGTCACTCAACACACACACACACACACACCTGAAACTGGCAAAAAGCACAACTCGGAGGTCGGTCAGGACCTCCGCTTCGGATTTCAGGAGGAAAGTGTCTCGCAAGTTCACTCAGAGGTTCTGCAGGAAGTGCCTCCCACTCCGGCTTTTACTGCCCTTCCGCCAGGAACTAGCGGGGGTACCCGGACTGGACTTCTCACTTCGGAACGAAGCCTCTACGTACGCCGTGGACGTCACCCTCGACTATCACACAAAACGCAGGGAGTGCAGACCCGACTGAGAACTTACTGAAAACACGATCCAGTAACACACACACAACCTGAATTACAAACCAAGGTTTACACGAAGTAATGAAACTTCACATTGGCATTCAGGGGAAACTTCCCGTAGGAGTACAATCAGGATATGTCACTCGAAGGAGTAAGGGGGAACTGTTCAAGTCTCTAACTCGCAGCCGGCTCTGAGCATCAGAAATCACCCGCAGGTGCAGATCCGCACTACTCAAGTCTCTAACCGGGTGCGAGCTCTGAACATTCAGCCGAAGGCCTTCAACTACAACATACGGTAACTTCGCTATGCTGCAGCTTCTCTACGTGGTGCCAGGACCAAAATGCACAAACACGCCAAGAAAGTGAGTTCCTGATCTGCACTTCCGAAACTGGAAGAGTCCCAAGGCAAAACGCCTTGATCTACTTTATACTCTCAAAAGATCCTAACTAGCACTACGCTATCCTATCTACCACTCGCAGCATCTGCGCGAAACCAAACTACTCTACTGCACTCAGCAGATCCGGTGCTGCGCCTCCTGCGCGCCGGACTGCTCCGCGTACTATCTCTACCTTGCCAGTCTTCCGACCGGCTGCGTAACCCCAGGCGTCGGAGTGCTGCAGTGACTTCCGACTGCAAGTGCGCCATAGTGTCGCGCGCACCCGACAAGAAAGTTTCTAATTTTCTTGCCACTCGCCGCCGACTCCGACTGTCACCTTCCGTCAATGCCGCCGCCCGAAGCTCGAACTCCCGGAGTGTAACCCTCTCTTGAGCTGCCACCTCCCAATGGGTGTATCCGTTTAGACAACGAGTCACCCGTGCCGCCAACTCTCCTCGTGCCCTGCAGCTGCTCTCCACCTCTGCCAGCTGCATTTCTAAATCCGCACGTTGTGTCCTCAAATCCGAGCACTCGGTTTGCAAGTTGCACAACAACTCCTCATCCTCCTTCCGGGCTCTTTGACTTTCCTCTAAGGCGCGCGTCTGGCGCGCAAGCTCGGCTGCTAGGACTTCGTTCTGTCTCCGCTCCTCCTGCAGTTCCGACTCGATCTTTGCCCGTATTAGTTCGGCCTCCGCCTGACTCTTCGTCGCCGCATCCTCCTTCTGCTGCTGCAAGGCTTGATACAGCTTCTGGGTGACCGCCAGGTGTTGTCGGAGGGCGGTGTTCCTATCCACATATACTCCGCATCTAGAGGCCCACCTTGCCACCTTGCTCCTCGTCCTTCGCCTGATTGTCTCCACATAAGACTGCGGTTTTAAGGCACTTGCGTATTTGGATGTCTTGCGATCCAGATATCGCAGGAGTGGAACTATCTGTTCGCACAGCACCCCTGTTGGCGTTTTCTGCACCGAATCCTCTTCTTGCTCTTCCGAGCTCGTCTCATCCTCAGTCTCGAGGATCTCAGTCGCCACCGAATCCCTTGGCGACTCCCTGGAACTGTGGCGCGCAGCAGCTTCTGCTGCGACTGCTGCTCCACTGCCTGCTAAAATATCCAGGGCAGTGGGAGATCCCACTGCTTGAGCCCCTGTTCCGGCTCGATCTTCGGTTTGTGAAGGGGTCGGCGCCGCAGTGACTTTTGTCACTCTTGCACCGCCCGCTTCTGCTGCCTGTCCTTCCGGCGCAATCTGCGCGGAAGGTGTCCTTGCTGAAGGTGCGTCCGCCGAAGGCGTCCGCACACTGGTCGTTGGCCCCATCCGTCTCGCAGTCGGCGAATCCGGCTGACTCTCTGTTGTCCGACTCGCAGTCGGCCGACCAGCAGTTGTCCGACTGGGAGTCGGATACACCCTGCGCGTCTTGACTCCACTTGGCCTGCTTGTTGGGGGCGTTCTTCCAGAAGTGCCTTCCGCCGAAGACGACCCTCTGAGGATTGTTGGCTCGTCAGCCAAACTCTCTTCCGTTTCCGGCCTGCTGTCCGGTTCAACGCGCCGTTCAGTTGGCCTTCCTTCCGTCTGTCGACCTTCAGTCATCCGACTCGCAGTCGGCCGGCTGTCAGTCCGTCCATCTCCTCCCGAAGGCCGTGGTGCCTTCTGTGCAGAGGTTTCTGCCGTCTTCCCTAGAACCTGAGCGATTATCTCTTCCTGTGTGAGATTCCGCCGGGTCGGAGTTCGCCTGGTCTCCTCAGTAACAGTTGGCATCCTGCGTGCCCTCTGTTTTGGTCGACTATGAGGCTCGGGGGTGGGCCGACCACGAGTCGGCGCAGCTGGTACTTCCGGCTGCCTGTCCTCAGGTCTCTCATCCCACTTCCGCTTGCGCGGAATGCGCTCACTTCGACGTTCTTCTGCTGCTCTGGCTGGAGCCGGAGCCGGAGGCGTACTGGCAGGTTCCTCGTCCGGATCCGTGTCTACTTCGGCCTCCCTCGAATATCTACCTGGATAAGACCGGCTCAGCTGCGGAAACCGAGTTTTCTCAGCATTCGTCAAACATCCCATCGCCCGGTAAAACACGATTAAGTAAGGCGATAGATGATTGAGCGTTCCTCCCCTCTCTTCTTGCGCATGTTGGCGCGTCACCTTCCACAGGAGCCGTGCCCAATGCACCGGAGCTCCTGACAACACTAGCTCCACGAACTCTACCTGCCAACCATGCATGTAAGCGGTCTTGGTCGGCTGCAATATCTGCAGCAATGCTGTCGCGACATTTCTCCGCAATCGATCCTTGTAATCCCGAGTCCGGAAACCGTTCTTGGGATGTCTGGCCACTTTGAAGAGCTCATTGTAAGAGACTTCTTCCTCCTGGGACACCTTCACGCTATCGGCCTCGAAGAGGAGATCCCCTTCCTCGCCGGCACACCTGCCCAACACCTGCGCCCAATTGCAAATTTCCCATCTCTCTGGGTGTGGGCGAAATCCGCGAGAAGGCTTGTGTCTCTCTTGCAGATACTCGCGCACCATCTCCGGACACGTCCAATTACACCCCCAGAGGAGAAAATCGAGCTTGAGCCTCGTCAGCACATCTTGAAATGCGCGTAGACCGATCTGCGGCACCCTGAGTGGAGACACTCGCAGTTGGGGAACCTTCGACATTGCGTTGCCTGCACACACAAACGTTCTTTCGCTCACTCTCTCACAATCGCCACTGCGCGTCGGCCACTCAAGCACTGACTGCTCACTCTCTCTGCGCTCGTTCAAGATCGCTACTCCCAATTCTTTCGAGGTCCGCCAAGATCCTTGTGCAACTCGTCTCCGCACTCTCTACTCTCACTGCAGGTCGCTCCGCCCTTGCGCGTAATCTTGGAACTGGAAATTGCAAAGTCAAGAATGAGAGAATGAGACTGGAGCGCAGTCTTTTCTTCTCCGATTTCAAGAACGTCCAACGTTCTTACTGGTTGCAACGTACGCAGCCGGCTATACGGCTTAACGGTTCGCCCTTTGCATGCGCGAATTCACGTCTCCGCCTTGCGCGCATTCGCATGCTTAAACGTTGAATTCTCCCGCCGCCGCCACCTTCCGGACTCGAGTCCGCTGCAGGGTATACGTCGGCCCTGTTGTCTTTTCCTAACCCGCCCTTCTCCGGAGGCGTGTCGCCGCTGGTGCGTTCATTATCCGTCGGCGCCTTGCTGGAGGCGCACATCCAGCCGGAGCGAATTACGCCGGCGCGCAGTCGTACCGCCTATTTTGTCCTTTATGCCTCGTCCGTTGCTGCCAGCGCAACTCGTGAGCGCAACTCGTGCCAGCGCATCCGGCCGTCAGCGCCACGTCGGAGGCGTACATCCGACCGGCGCTTTCCTTCCATGAACAGCCGCCAAAGGCGCTTCCGACTCTGAGTTGGTTTCCTCCTGTGAGCGCGTGATTCCGCCGAAGGCGCATCGCCGAGGGCGTACGGGAATCCTTTCCGGCTGTGAACCCTAGCGCGAACGGCGCATGTCCGGCTACGAGTTTTCCGACGCTCATAACTTCTCCATTCCTGATCCATCTCCGGCGCTCTTGGGCTCGTTAGAACGAGCGTCCCGAGCTCTTTCTAATGCAATTTCAACCAACTGGATCTACCGTGTATCCCGATTGTTATGAAGGTTTTCCCTTTCCGCGCTAGCGGCGCTTCGCCGAAGGCGCACTCATGGTCGGATGCCTTTAGAGGTCCGGGCCCTTCTCCTGACGTCTTTAGCAAAACCTCCTCCTGAGGTGTCTGCGCCGGAAGCGTAGCTTCCTTGTACGCTAGAGGCGCGTGAGTAGAGACACCTCAAAAAGAAGTCTTTGCCGAAGGCGCCGAAGACGTTGGCGTTGGTACATCCGACTACGTGATTCTTTGTGCCCTCGTGACGATCTCATCAATCCACTCTATTTAGCGTACCCTTCTCTAGCTACAAACACTGCTTTGGTACTAGTTTTCTAAAATTGTTTAAATTCTGCAAAAAAACAAAAAGTGTGTTACCACAGGCGGTGTTCCTTTCCACATATACTTGGCACCTAGAGGCCCAAGTGGCCACCTTGCTCCTCGTCCTGCGCTTGACAGTCTCCACATAAGACTGCGGTTTTCCAGTACCCGAGTACTTGGATGTCTTGCGATCCAGATATCGCAGGAGAGGGACTATCTGCTCGCACAACACCCCTGTTGGCGTTTTCTGCACAGAATCCGCTTCCTGCTCTTCCGAGCTCGTCTCATCCTCAGTCTCGAGGATTTCAGTCGCCACCGAATCCCTTGGCGACTCCCTGGAACTGTGGCAGTGGCAGTCGCAGCAGCTTCCGCTGCGACTGCCACTCCACTGCCTGCTAAAATATCCAAGGCAGTGGGGGATCCCACTGCTTGAGCCCCTGTTCCGGCTCGATCTTCGGTCTCCGAAGGGGTCGACGCCGCAGTGACTCTTGTCACCCTTGCACCGCCCGCTTCTGCTGCCTGCCCTTCCGGCGCAATCTGCGCGGAAGGTGTCTTCGCTGAAGGTGCGTCCGCCGAAGGCGTCCGCACACTGGTCGCCGGCCCTGTCCGTCTCGCAGTCGGCGAATCCGGCCGACTCTCTGTTGACCGACTCGCAGTCGGCCGACTAGCAGTTGTCCGACTGGGAGTCGGATACACCCTGCGCGTCTTTTCTCCACTTGGCCTGCTTGCTGGCGGCGTTTTTCCAGAAGTGCCTTCCGCCGAAGACGACTTTCTGAGGGTTGTTGGCTCGTCAGCCAAACTCTCTTCTGCTTCTGGCCGGCTGTCCGGTTCAACGCGCCGCTCAGTTGGCCTTCCTTCCGCTTGTCGACCTTCAGTCGCCCGACTCAAAGTCGGCCGACTGTCAGTCCGTCCATCTCCTTCCGAAGGCATTGGTGCCTTCTGCGCAGAGGTATTTGTCGACTTCCCTAGAATCTGCGCGATTATCTCCTCCTGCGTGGGATTCCGCCGGACCGGAGTACGCCCGGTCTCCTCAATACTAGTTGGCATTTTGCGTGCCCTCTGTTTTGGTCAACTGTGAGGCTTGTGGGTGGGCCGACTACGAGTTGGCGCAGCTGGCACTTCCGGCTGCCTGTCCTCAGGTCTCTCATCCCACTTCCGCTTTCGCGGAATGCGCTCACTTCGACGTTCTTCTGCTGCGCTTGCTGGGGCCGGAGCCGGAGGCGGACTGGCAGGTTCCTCGTCCGGATCCGTGTCTACCTCGGCCTCCCGTGAGTATCTACCTGGATAGCTCCGGGTCAGCAGCGGAAACCGTGTCCGCTCTGAATTTGTCGAACAACCCATCGCCCGATAAAACACAATCAGGTAAGGCGAAAGATGATTGAGGGTTCCTCCTTTCTCTTCTTGCGCATGTTGGCGCCTCACCTTCCACAGGAGCCGTGCCCAATGCACTGGAGCTCCTGACAACACTAGCTCCACAAATCCTACCTGCCAACCATGCATGTAAGCGGTCTTGGTCGGCTGCAATATCCGCAGCAATGCAGTCGCGACATTTCTCCGCAATCGATCTTTGTAATCCCGTGTCCGGAAACCGTTCTTGGGATGCCTGGCAACTTTGAAGAGCTCATTGTAGGAGATTTCTTCCTCCTGGGACACCTTCACGCTATCGGCCTCGAAGAGGAGATACCCTTCCTCGCCGGCACACCTGCCCAACACCTGCGCCCAGTCACAAATGTCCCACCTTTCTGGATGTGGACGGAATCCGCGTGAGGGCTTGTGTCTCTCCTGCAGATACTCGCGCACCATCTCCGGACATGTCTAGTTCCACCCCCACAGGAGGAAATCGAGCTTCAGCCCCAGCAGCACATCTTGAAATGCGCGTAGACCGATCTGCGGCACCCTGAGGGGAGACACTCGCAGCTGGGGAACCTTCGACATTGCGTTTCCTGCACACACAAACGTTCTCCCTTTCGCTCGCCCTCTCACAATCGCCACTGCGCGTCGGCCGCTCAAGCACTGACTGCTCACTCTCTCTTCGCTCACGCTCAAGTTCGCTACTCGCAATTCTCTCCAAGGTCTGTCAAGATCCTTGCGCAACTCGTCTCCGCACTCTCTCCTCTCACTGCAGGTCTCTCCGCCCTTGCGCGTAATCTTGGAAGCTGGAACTCGCAGAATCAAGAATGAGAGAATGAGACTGGAGAGCAGTCTTTTCTTCTCCGAATTCAAGAACGTCCAACGTTCTTACTGTTTACAACGTACGCAACCGGCTATACGGCCTAACGGTTCGCCCTTTGCATGCGCGAATTCACGTCTCCGCACTGCGCGCATTCGCATGCGTGAATGTTGAATTCTCCCGCCGCCGCCGTCTTCCGGACTCGAGTCCGCCGTAGGGTATACGTCGGCTATGTTGTCTTTCCCTAACCCGTCCATCACCGGAGGCGCGTCGCCGCTGGCGTGTTCCTTACACGTCGGCGCCTTGCTGGAGGCGCACATCCAGTCGGCGCGTATTCGTACCGCTTATTTTGTCCTTTATGCCTCGTCCATTGCTGACGGCGCATATCCCGCCGGCGCAAATCATACCAGCGCATCCGGCTATCAGCGCCACGTCGGAGGCGTACATCCGACCGGCGCTTTCCTTCCATGAGCAGCCGCCAAAGGCGCTTCCGACTCTGAGTTGGTTTCCTCCCATGAGCGCGCGATTCCGCCGAAGGCGCATCGCCGAAGGTGCACTCATGGTCGGAAGCCTTCAGAGGTCCGGGCCGTTCTTCTGACGTCTTTAGCAAAACCTCCTCCTGAGGTGTCTGCGCCGGAAGTGTAGCTTCCTTAACCGCTGGAAGTGCGTGAGTAGAGACACCTCAGAAAAGGAGCTTTTGCCAAAGGCGCCGAAGACATTGGCGTTGGTACATCCGACTACGCGATTCTTCGTGACCTCGTGACGATCTCATCAATCCATTCTATTTAACGTACCCTTTTCTAACTACAAACACTGCTTCGGTACTAGTTTTCTAAAATTGTTTAAATTCTGCAAAAAAAACAAAAAGTGTGTTACCACAGGTGTAGTTTCTCTCGGCCGGGTTCATCTGCCGGCTGGCATAATAAATTGGTCGTTCTTGGAGTGCTTTGTCCACTTGCCACAAGATCGCTCCGAGGCACCATCCCGGGGGCATCGAGAGTTATGTGAAATTCCTTTGACCAGTCCGGTGGGGCAAGGATTGGTGCCGTCACCAGCCTCCTCTTCAGTTCTTCGAAGGCTGCTTGCCGGGCTTTTGTCCATGTGTACTCGACTTCCTTCTTCAGAAGCTCCGTCAGTGGTATGGCCAGCTGGGCATAGTTCTTGATGAACCTGCGATAGTACCTCACACATCCTAGGAATCCTCGGAGTTCTCGGACGTTCTTGGGTGGTAGGAGTGCTAGCACAACAATGACCTTTTCGAGGTCCACTGCAATTCCTCGACGGCTGACTACGT
The DNA here is from genome assembly GCA_037833965.1 of Marchantia polymorpha subsp. ruderalis. Taxonomy (NCBI): domain Eukaryota; kingdom Viridiplantae; phylum Streptophyta; class Marchantiopsida; order Marchantiales; family Marchantiaceae; genus Marchantia; species Marchantia polymorpha. The sequence goes on from AP031359.1 coordinate 3,055,289, forward strand.
GGCCCAATAGTAATCCGCATATCATTCCAAAGAAACACTTACCCGGATGTAGTTTGAGGTTGGTCTCTCGGCACCTTTGGAATGTCTTCCGGAGAAAAGCTAGGTGCTCCACCGATTTACTAAACACAGCAAAGTCATCTATGAACATGTGATAACCCACTTTTTGTTTTTTGTCGGAACTAAAACATTTTTGAATAGTAAGTACCGCGGCAGCAGCTGTAAATAGTAATCGGTACGCGAAACCAGAGTAAAAAGAGGATCGAGGACAGTCAAGGGGTTTTGGGCTTAGGCCACAGTGGGACGCTTGGGACGGAACGGGCGGTTCATGCTGCAGGATCCGCTTCGAGCACCTTCGGCGGTAGATCACTCATAACTTTCTCAATTCGTAACACTTTGAGCTGCTTCGGGTCTTGTTGGAAAGAGCTCGACACGCTGGTTCTAACGAGCCCAAGAACTTGTGAAACGGATGAGAGGTCACTGAGTTATGAGTGTCCGAAGTTACTGATGGGGGGCCTTCGGCGGTAGAGCGACTTTGGCGGTACGCCTTCGGCGGAAGAACCGCCGGAAGATGCGCCTTCGGCTGTAGACGCCTTCGGGTCAACGCCTTTGGGTCAACGCCTTCACCGATGCGTGAGAGTGCATTCGGCGGAAGAGTGAATCCCTCATAACTTTCTCAATTCGCAACGCCTCGACTTGATTAGGGTCTCGTTGGAAAGAGCTCAACGCGTTGATTCTAACGAGCCGAAGAACGCCACGAACGGATGAGGACTTCAAGAGTTATGAAGGTCGCAAGATTCTCAACTTCTCGCCTACGAGTAGGCGAGTAAAGTTTGTCCTATGCGCGGACTAGAGAAGTTCGCCTACGCGTAAGCGCTTCGGCGTCGGCGGGAAATCCGCCTTCGGCCCTAGAAATGCGCCTTCGGGGTTGGAACTTGTATGGCGCCTTCGGCGCCAGCGCAACAGCGCGGACGGACGCGGACGCCTGCGAGTAGGCGGCTTACGACGCGGACGCGGACGCCTGCAAGTAGGCGGCTTGCGACGCGGACGCGGACGCCTGCGAGTACATAGGCAAACGCCTTTGGCGGAAGAGTAAAACCGTCATAACTTTCTCAATTCTTAACGGTTTGACTTGGTTAGGTGCTCGTTGGAAAGAGCTCAACGCGTCTGTTCCAACGAGCCCAAGAACGTTTCAAACGAAGCAGGGATCTGTGAATTATGAGCAACAGGGGTGACTGTTATAGATAGGCGACTCCATGCGGACGGGAGACTGCCTGCGCATAGGCGAGACTCACCTCTGGTGCAGCGCAGGAAAGGAAAGGAGTTGGCGGAAGATCCGCCTTTGGCTCAAGGGACTTCGGTGCCACGTGGCTGAAGATTCCCGATGGCGGAAGTTGGCGGGATTATGTCAAGTGTGGGACGCAGAACGGCGGGGCCCATATCTTTGCGATGGACGGTCGGATGGATCTGAAATTTTGATTTCGAAATGGGGCCGTTGATCTCGGCCGGACACGCATGCCTGCAAATTTTCAGCCTCAGATCTTGGATGAAAAGGTGCTGGCGGCTCTGTACAGTAGGCTTAGGATTCAGATTTAGGGTTAGGGTTATATTTAGGTTGTAAGTTAGAGGGGAAGGCAGCCGCCGACTCCTCAGGTGTAGGATCTGTTGCGGCTCGCACCATGACATAGTGCAGTGTTGTGCTAGTTAGGTCTTAGAAGGTATAAAGTAGTTCAAGGCGTCTTGCCTTGTGTTCTTTCCCAATTTCGGAAGTGCAGATCAGGAACTCATTTTCTCTGCGTGTTTGTGTCCTTAATTCTATCACCACGCACGAGGAGCTACACCTTAGCGTTCCGCATTTTGTAGCTGAAGGCCTTCGGCCGAACGTTCAGAGCTAGTACATTGGTTAGAGACTTGAGTAGTTCGGAACTACACCTGCGGGTGATTGCCGATGCTCAGAGCCAGTGACTAGTTAGATACTTGAATAGTTTTGCCCCTACACCTTTGAGTGTTTGTTTCTGATTGTACTCCTTCGGGATTTTTCCCCTGAATGCGAAAGTGAAGTTTTGCTACTTCGTGTAAGCCTTGGTTGTAAATTCAGGTTACGCTGCAGCAGGTGCCTTCAGGGTAACCCCTGTAGTATTTCTGGGAATGACAAGTGCCTGAGAATTCAAACTCTTCAATAGACTGTTATGGTGTGTTACTGGAATGTTTCTCAGTGAGTCCTTCAGTGCGGACCTGTGTTCTCTGCGCGTTTTGTGAGTTGAGAGTGTTGTTCACCGCGTATGAGTGACTTCGATCCGAAGTAGGCAGTCCAAACCGGGTTTCCTACGCTAGCAGCAAGCTAGTGGAAGTGTTGTAAAAGCCGGAGTTGGGAGTCACTACCTGCAGCTTCGCTGAGTACTCGCGAGAGACTTTTTCCCCCTGAAATCTTGAGTAGAGGTCCTAACGGATCTCTGGGTTGTGTTTCTGTAGTTTCAGGTGTGTGTGTGTGTGTGTTACGCTGCACTGTGCGACCTCTGAGTGCGCTCCGAGTGGACACTTGCAGTATTTCTGGGAGTGACAGTCGCCTGAGAATTCAAACTCCTCAATAGTCTGTTAAACGTGACACTTTGTACCCTGTGTGTTCCTCTGTCCCTGTGGATTCAACCTTTCTACCACTATATTGCAATTTTAGCCTTTAGTGGGTTATTACATAACACTTCAAGAAAATGCTTCAGAAAATCTTGGAAGATATCCATCATCAATCTCTGAAAGGTTCAAGGTGCGTTACAGAGCCCAAAGGGCATCCGGTTAAACGCGTAGGTTCTCCAATCCGTGGTGAAGGTTGTTTTCAGCTGGTCTTCCTTCCGGATAGATACTTGATTATATCCGGAAAGCCCACCTAAAAAGCTAAAACACTCTTGCCCAGCCACGTGGTCTAGAACCATGTGGATGAAAGGTAGAGGGTAGTGGTCCTTCTTGGTAGCCGCATTCAGCTTTCGAAAATCTGACATACCCGAATCTTTACCTTTCCGTCCGTTCCCACCTTCTTTGGTACAATCACAATGGAAGAAACCCATTCTGAGTTGTTTACCGGATAGATGAATCCGGCCTCCAACAACTTGTCTAGTTCTTCTTTCACCATCATGGAGTACTTCAGATTAAGCCTGTATTGACGTTGACGGACAAGTGTGGCTCCTTCCATCAAATCAATATGATGTTCTCCCAGTTCCGGTGGTATCCCCACGAGGTCAGAAGGTTGCCAAGCAAAGACATCGTCATATTCTGTTAATAAGGCGAGGTACTTTGTCCGCTCCTAATCAGACAGTTGCTTCCCCAAAAAGAAGAACTTTCCTTTTGCAACCTTCACTTCCTCATAATCGTCTGGAGATACGACAGTCTTAATAGGTTCCGTCGTTGCTACTTCTGGTCCCATTCTTACGTCTGCTCACGAATAAATGGTGCCCAATGAGCCAGAAGGGACTGTCGGTATTGCTCCAGTTGTGATCTGATTTTGGATCCAATCAGAGGAGAGTTCCATGTTGTATTCACCCAAAGATCGGTCACCAATCTTTTCCTCTGATGGATTGAACCCCTCAGTCACATTTTGGACTTTGCCTTGTTCCAAAACCGATTCTGGAAATCCAAAATCTTCTTCTATCACCTCCCTGAATTGTTGCACATGATACGCCTGGATGCAGTTGGACGATTCTGGGTCTGTCCAATCTAAGGTGTATCCGTCCGAATCGTCAATCTCGCCTTGATGCTCCTCTGGTCGCCATGACAGGAACACAGCCGGATCTCCGAAGCAGAAGACCTTCTTGGCCCAATTGACTTTCACTTTCACTGAATACAACCAGGGTCTTCCCAATAGTAAAGGGAATGGACTGCCTTCTTCTACGCGGATGACAAGGTAGTTTAGAGGATAAGTTAGTCCAGAAATCTTAGTAGATATTCCAGATAACTTCCCCACCGGAATCACCCTGGATTGGTCCGCCATCCGAAGAGTCTGGTTCGTGGTCTCAAAGACTGTGTAACCCAGATCGTTGGCGATGCTCTCCAGTAGCAGGTTAACTCCTGATCCTCCATCTACTGGAACGTTTCGGATAATGCAGCCGTCAATCTCCACAGAAATCTCCGGAGCCCCGAAGTCTTCTAACTCTGCGAAGTTAACTGCTACAGGAGGTAAAATAACTTTCCTTTTCCTTGGCTTGATCAAGGGAGCCTTTATTTGCTTCTGATAATTGGGATTATCATGGAGTAGTTGGCCAATAGTTACATTGGCTTTCTGCTCCTTGACATCTTGCAATATATCATATTCATCTACCTTGGTGTTAACATCCGGACAAATCAATGTATGAGGCATACTGAATCTCACCCGTCTTTTCTCCGGTTGCTGGTTTTGAGTTAGCTCCCCCTGTACCTCTGTACTGATATCCGATGTGAGAGAAGAGGTCTTGACCCCTTTTTCAAACTTTGCTGCTACGGAAATAGTTTCGCTTTCTGAGTCTCCGGAGGAGTTTGAACCTCGGATTATATTCCGAATAGACCTTGTCTTCCGAACTTTCGGAGCTTCTCCTCTCCGATTTTTTTGGGCGGTGGTGGAACTACGTAAGCTGACCTGGTGGATTTTGACAATTGGTGAGTCACGTTGTTCCACCACGCACCGTCAGATGTTTGGGTTTTCCACCCCATCCTTGTGACCGTAGTTCAGGGCCGTTCGTTACCGGGGTGGTTCCTCCACCTGCTTGTAGATAACCCTGGGCTTGGCCGGTTGCTGGCATTGAGGTGCGTTGTGCCCATACTAACCACAGTTCTGACAGGGAAGCTCTAGAGGAGCGTCTTGGCCTCCTCTCCTTGGGCAGTCCGCCATAAAGTGTCCTTGCTCACCACAATGATAGCAAACAGCGTACTGACGGTCCGTCATTACTGGTCGTCCCGAATGGACAGCCGAGGTTTGTTGAAGTTTTGAAGGGAATCCAGATACTGGAGCAATTCCGGATGGTTACCTTGGCCTCACCATGGGTTGCAACATCCGTGATCTCGCGTATGATGGGGCGACCTGATACACAGGTATCATGTTTTGCTCCCCTTCCTCGTATTCCGAAGTAGCAAAGAATACAGATCCAGTCTCGTCCACGAACTGTACCCGTTTGGGTGGCACATGAGTACATTCGTTTGGGTAGTGGCCAGCTTGTCCGCATCGAGTGCACCAGACATTGTTTCGGATCGTTGGAACGGGCCTTCTGTTCTTGTGGTTTTCGGCGAGTTGGACTTTGATGGCCGCCAAACTGGACTGAATGTCCTTCATCATTCGCTTGTCATCTGGCACCTCCTCCTTGAGTATGACTGCCGCCCGGTCGCGTTCTCCATGATGGCCTCTAGATCCGGAGGCTCTCCGAGGAGAGTGATCTTCCTCCGAATCTTCACTGTCGCCGGACCAACTATCGGTGCTACTTCCGGAGCTGGAGTCGCTGACCTCTCGCTTTCTCCGGATCTGCTTCTTTCCCTTGTAGACTTCCTTCTTTGAGTGACTTCCGGATTGGCGTAGAGACTGTTTGGAATTCTCGTAATTTTGTGCAGCTTCCATCGCTTCCTGCAACGTCTGGGGTCGAGCTTGTCGGACTTGAAACCCCATTCGGTCTGGGAATCCAGATACGTACCACTCGACTTGTACGCTTGGGGCAATGCCCGGAGTGAGTTTTTGAATGAGACTCCTCACCCTCTGCCCGTACCTCCGGACAGATTCTCCTGGCTCCATCCTCATTTTGCTGAGTTTCCCCAGCGTTCTGGCTTCACCACCTACTTCTCGAAAAGTCCGAAGAAATGCCAATGTAAGCTGGTCCCAATCGTTTCGGACCGGTACCGCCACATCTAGGTACCATTGAAGGGCTTCTTTTTTTAGTAATCCCTGGAAGAGGCGAAGCTTCGTGGCGTCATCCTCCTGGTTTGCTGCAGCAGTTGAGTTAAACTCGCATAGCCACTCGTCCACGTCCTCCCTTCCATCACCTTTGAACTTCCGGTACTTCAAGCGAGAAGTGCTTTTGGCCATGCTGTGAACTTCGTCCGGAGAACTTTCGCAATTCGGTTCCAAAGGTTGACCACCTCCAAGCGGAACTGCCCCTCCTTCGGTTGTGATCAGTTCTTCCGGTTCGGTTCCACCAAGATCCACTATGATGGAAACAAAAGACACATCCTCCGATTCTTTGTCACTTCTCTTCTTTCGGCTGGATCTTCGTGGACCGTCACTTTCCTGTTTATGTTGTTTCATACAGCCGTGAATACAACTCACTTCTGTACTACAAATATTTTACGCAGGTTTCTAACAGGTCTAGAAATAAATCAAATAGGTCCCCGGCAGCGGCGCCAAAAATCACATGTAGCAATCTTGCGGATCAGTAATCCTCGGGTTTGCATCTAATTTAAGTTAAATGCGCTCCCAAGTAAACCGCTCCGACTTCGTTCCCACGAAGACCTACAGTTTACTTCTAAACCTTATAGAAGAGCCTATCCTACAATTTTTGGAAGTTGTACCTTCCAGATTCGGACCAGAGTGATGTAACTTTCTCGTCAGATTTTTAAACAAGTGGTTGGGACCACTGAGCGCTTTATTTAAAATGGCCGGTTTCACCACTAACCGACAATTTTTTTAGTGACCTGACTATCACTGCCTTGTATTTTTCCACATAACTGTACATCCACTAACCTCTAACCTGCCACCTAGTAGTTTGTTAGTTGCATCTGACTTCTACTCCCAGCGCCCAAGTGTTACTCCGACACATATACGGTCACATAGAGTTTGTCTAGACTACAACGACATTGCAACTAAACTGCCATAACCTACTTAATGAATCCTGAGGATTTCGTCCAGGTTTACCTTCCAGACCTACTCATAGGTTTTTTGAGGGAGTAATTCTGGCCTTAGCTCAGAATTCAGACAACGATCACTCGTACTGTATAGACCACAAAGAACACCTTGTTACACGTCTACTCCCCTCCACGCTACTTGGGCCACGAAAAAAATCTCAGGTTCTTCTGCCTGCACCCGCCTCCAACAGCTGAAGTGATCTCGTACTATAGGTTCCAATAGATTCTTCTCGGAAATGAGCAACGAGAGTATACACCAAGTAGAAAAAAATGCAATAGTCACCCATAATGGATCTTGCCACGAGACTCGTCGTGCCTTGCATCAAGTCACCAAAGAAACAATTTTCTTTTTTGATGAAAAAGCACACAAACCTCACGGAAAACAAGATACTAACCTACTAAGCGTCTTGGCTTTAAGTACTAACTCCTACATAATCTTATCCCTCGCTGAAAAATCCCAGAGATCTCGGACCTGAACCTGTGGCGACCCCAAATGCTAGTCCCCCAGCCTCAAACTCTATTTTTGACTTCTGGCGGAATACCTTGGTTTCGGTGGGTGAGGCAAAAACATACACTGAGGAAGCTTCTTGAGACTCTTCCTCCCTTCCGAGCAGTCCGTTTTTGGTTGTACCCATCTCCGAAGTTTCGATCACCTTCTCCAGGTTGTATGTTGTCCTCTAGCCACTTTTTGAGTTTAAAGAACTTGGTGCGACACCTAACCCCTAAACTGCATTGCACAAATCTAATTCTAGTATAAACCTAGCTAGCATAGTACTTATTTCTTACTTTTGTCCAATTTGTTGGTACAAAACCGGGATTATGTGGGAGCTGGTTCCCACACTTGTGCGCAGGCATCCCTACCAAGCTACCAATGACCTAGAAGTTTGACGACAGTCTTGCAATCAGATTGACCTTTCAGCTGAAGTGGAATTTGCTGCCCATTGACCGGCTGCTCTTAGCACTTGTGTTTCTTGACGTGGACCAGAACTGTTGGCCTTGAGCTCTTCGGTTCCCGGTCGACAGTATGTTGCAGCTCTCGTAGAGATCGCCCCTCCGCTTAAGATGGCAGGCGTCCATCAGCAGATGGGAGGACCGTGTAAAACAGATGCAAGCAATATTAAGATCGGAGGGGGGCAGCGCGGCACGAACTGAGGACAGGGACTATATCGAGCCAGAGCCACATCTTCTGTGGACTGTCGATGAATTCTATAAATGGTCGCTCTATAGAGCTGCCATCGCTGAGTTTATTGCCACTCTACTCTTCGTGTACATCGGCGTTTCTGCTGCCATTGGAAATGGCCGTACCAGCCCCGATGGAGTCGGAGCTCTCGGCGTTGCATGGTCTTTCGGACCTACCATATTTGTGCTTGTCTACTGCACAGCTGGTGTTTCAGGTTCGCCCTTCCATTGCCAACCGGCTCTAGAAGCACTTGCAGTCAGATCGTCCGAGGCTCCATCGATTCCTTCTGGTTGTAGCTAAGAGCGTTTTGATGATGATGTGGTCATAATATTGTGGAACGATGAAAATGTTCTCAGAGTGAAGTCCGTTCTTCACGGTTGTCATGTATGGCAGTAGTCTCATTATTCCGATGCAACGATTGATCTGTTGGTGTGGGCAGGAGGACACATTAACCCCGCAGTTACTTTGGGACTTCTTCTGGGTAGGAAGCTTTCAGTTCCTCGGGCTTTCATCTACATGATTGCCCAGATGGCGGGGGGTATTTGTGGAGCAGGACTCGTGAAGGATTGCAGAAAACTCCATTCCAGGTGTTGGGCGGCGCGACGAATACGGTCAGTGCAGATTTCAGCATCGGCACAGGTCTGGCAGCAGAAATCATCGGAACTTTCTTCCTGGTTTACGTGGTCTACTCTGCCACTGATGCTACGCGCAAGGCCAGGGACTCGTATGTGCCGGTATGTTCGACAACCATTATATCTGAATTTTCTTGAAGAGTGATTTCCCAGATGAATCCACTTGCATCTTCTGAAACTGGATCAGAGTCACAGAAATTATGTTGAAGTGGTTCAAGTTGAAGACGAACCTTGATGTATGGAGGCGCTGCGATGTCCCAGGTGCTAGCCCCATTGCCCATCGGGCTTGCAGTTTTCGTTGTCCACCTCGCGACCATTCCCATCACTGGCTGTGGAATCAACCCTGCACGAAGCTTCGGCCCGGCTGCTCTCTGGAACGACCAGCAAGCTTGGGATGACCAGGTGAGTTATAGTATCTCAACTTATCCCATATAGATGTGTTATATCAATCTTCCCATTGACCGAAATCTCAGAAATCCAGCATCCAGTCTCTCGCATTCGCATGAATATTCTACCTGAAAGCAGTGACAGGGCTAATAATTTGGGACATCTGATTTGCGCAGTGGATCTTCTGGGTCGGTCCCTTCATCGGAGCTACCTTGGCTGCCGCCTATCACCAGTTCGTCATCCGCACTTTGCCGCTAGGATCACACTTCCTGTTCCCGACCATGTCCGGCTCCATGAGCATTTCAGGAAGAAAACTTGAAACCAAGCTTTCAGGGTGAGGACGAAAATACCAAGGACACTAAATCTGCTGACAACAAAATGTGAAGCTCAGGCTCGAGTACATATACTGATCTGCAGCTGCACGTACCACTCTACTGTAAATAACAACGAAGAGGTTCTTATACACAGCCGGAGAGAAACCACGCCCTGAAGGTTCAGCATCAACAAGGGTAAAACCTGAAATCATCTATTTGCAGAGGACTAGGATTACCCCCCGCAATTGCGGATGGTAATCCTAGTAGTAATCCGTCGCACAAAAATATGACCACTGGAGAAGCAGCTTTCATGCCCAGGTTCTAGCATTGTGTTCTCTCTCGGCTGATTGCCCCGAAAAGGTATTGACTGCGTTTGCCTCGGGTCGCAAGTGGGTTTCTATACGACACTCGAAAGGGAAACTTGATGCACAGAGGGCAAGAACACATTGTGAATCACGCCGACAAACCTACTGCCGTACATCTCTTTCATTAGTAAGAGCTTTGATTAGAAAGAAGAATTAGCTAAATTCAGTAAACGTGGCATGAACTTCCGTTGAGAGGCAGTTGAAGCAATCTTCGATCGCATTGCCTCAAGTTGTGCAGTGGGTTAGATCCAGTAAAATAGCTTTCTGATGCTTACATGGCAAAAACAAAAGGATTTTATTTACATTTCATGTCCATCCCAGAATTGAGTGATACCAAAATGTCAAGGTAGTTGAGTTTGTAACTGCTTATAACGCAATACATTCAAAACAGTAGACTACATTTGTTGCACTCGACAAAATTCTCATTTGTTGCCTCTTTTTCCATTGTTACAGAAGTTGGGTCACTGATTATTTGTTTCTGGTTTCATCATATGGAATAATATTTCCTGACATTTCAATCTCTGAGGCGAATGATCAGCAATTGAAACAAAAATTGTTGATCATCAAGCAAGAAGAAGATGCTGAAGTTAAATTTCTCCCAAAAATTGTACGTTATAGACTCATCTCAATTCTAGATATGTAAACCGAAACGTTTTAGTTTCAATAAATATATATATGTATATATATATATATACATATATATAAATAAACATGAGTTTGGTTAGGTTGATTTCAAGAACTGGTGGACATTATCCACTGATCAGAGGAAGCTGATGGGAGATTTCTACTTTGAAATAACAAATTGTCATGTATAAAGTAAAGTCTCAAACACTAATATTATATTTGGATTGAGGAGTAGTTTTCATTCTAACATGATAATGGGGGAGTACATCATCATAGCTTTTGAGTGTTATCGTTTACAATTGGTACTTAGTGTGAGCTCCACAATCAGGGGGGAAGTAGTATATATCGTGAGTAGCAAATATTGATGATAGAGAGTATAAGTTCCGCAAATTTTTCTCACTATTCAATATTGAGGAACCAATTGCTCGTATTTCTTTTGTATTCCGATAAGCATGCCTCCTTAGTTGCGGGATTCAGGGGGGGGGAAGCCGGCAAATTCTGCAAATTCCTCAAATAAGCCTCGGGTGGAACCCGCAAATACCGTGATGGAGTCTGCGGATGCGCAACGCCAACACTGCAGTCCCAATCGAACAAATATTGCCATCCTGAAGAGAGAATACATCAAATTTGCATTTGAGCATTCGCTGAAAACTTCCGCCATGCCTAAGCCTAAGTACGTTAGCTATTTTCAGTCCTCACACGCTGCAGAGTATGGTTTGAAAGTGTATCCACATGACTCCAGCTCTGGCAAAGTATATAGTGTCGTGTGTCGCTTTTGCACTACATTCGGTCGTGAAGAGAACGTCAGCGGCAAGAGTGCACGCACCAATAACGTGAAATACTTCAACACGTTTAGAACTGATGGATACAAGCGCCACCGCCCATTGCTCATGCAGAGCAATGGGCGGAGTACCAACGGATCTTAACCAGTGAGAGTAAAGAGCAGTTCTTCAAGAACATCCCGGTTGCATTCGTCAATAAGCTTGATGCATACCTTGAAAATCAAGGAAATCACATTCCTGTTCTCATCAATGGACCCATTGTGGAAACTGTCCTTGGAGATTTGCTCCTCAATCCAGATGACATCGAAAGCATGTCTTGTGAGCGTGCTCTCCAGCAATTCAAAAAGCTGGATGTGCCTGAACCTGAGATTGGCAAGGAGGATGGCCGCCAAGAAATGTTTGAAGTTGTAATCAAGACGCCTCGGCGACTTAATCTTTGTATAGATTTTGTCCCTTGTGGTGCATCCTTTCGCATGGCGTCCCGCTTGATGGATTGTACTCAAGCTGAATCTGGAATTGGTCTATATGGAGGTCTATAGTGACTTCGGTGCATCCAACAATACTCGATTTGTGTGCGCAAACTGCCTTCAGATGCTTTCGGACGTACAAGAACAAGTGTGGGCTTTCTCCATCGCATTAGATGGCTCGACACATCAAGGACTGTCTTATTTGGACCTGCGTGTGCGGTTCTGTGGGAACCAACTCCCACATAATCCCGGTTTTGTACCAACAAATTGGACAAAAGTAATAAATAAGTACTATGCTAGGTAGGTTTATACTAGAATTAGATTTGTGTAATGCAGTTTAGGGGTTAGGTGTCGCACCGAGTTCTTTAAACTCAAAAAGTGGCTAAAGGACAACATACAACCTGGAGAAGGAGATCGAAACTTCGGAGATGGTTACAACAAAAAACGGACTGCTCGGAAGGGAGGAAGAGTCTCAAGAAGCTTCCTCAGTGTATGTTTTTGCCCCACCCACCGAAACCAAGATATTCCGCCAGAAGTCAAAAATAGAGTTTGAGGCTGGGGATTAGCATTTGGGGTCGCCACAGGTTCAGGTCCGAGATCTCTGGGATTTTTCAGCGAGGGATAAGATTATGTAGGAGTTAGTACTTAAAGCCAAGACGCTTAGTAGGTTAGTATCTTGCTTTCCGTGAGGTTTGTGTGCTTTCCCATTAGAAAAGAAAATTGATTCTTTGGTGACTTGATGCAAGGCACGACGAGTCTCGTGGCAAGATCCATTGTGGGTGACTGTTGCATTTTTTTCTACTTGGTGTATACTCTCGTTGCTCATTTCCGAGAAGAATCTATTGGAACCTATAGTACGAGATCACTTCAGCTGTTGGAGGCGGGTGCAGGCAGAAGAACCTGAGATTTTTTTCGTGGCCCAAGTAGCCTAGAGGAGAGGAGACGTGTAACAAGGTGTTCCTTGTGGTCTATACAGTACGAGTGATCGTTGTCTGAATTCTGAGCTAAGGCCAGAATTACTCCCTCAAAAAACCTATGAGTAGGTGTGAGCCTAAACTCCTCACCCTTCAGCGTTTGTAGTCCAGGTGGGGGTTTGAGCTCCCATAATCTAACTTCTTTGATCTCAACCATGTGGTCAAAGTGTATTCAAGACAATGAGATCATAAACACTTGCTCTTTCACAGACAAATTATCCAAAACTGAAAATAATAACTTGCTGTCTGCTATTTCCACAAGAGCAGCAGACAAGCTCTTTGTTACATAAAGATCTAATCCAACTCTTGGTGACTTTCTCAATACCACAGCCGCTGTGGTCTATCCTAGCTCCGAGTCCCACTCCCAATTCATACTCAGATTTTAGTGTCGATTTCTCAGCTTCCACCTTCAGACCCCACCAGATTCCTCTCTCCGATTCAACTCTCCCTTTTCAGTTTTGAATTCAGATCCAGACTGTCAGATTTCAGTCTCAGATTTCACTTCACTCTCAGCTCCCATTCTCAGATCTTCCACTCTGATTTCAGCTCCCACTCACAGATTTTACACTTCGATCTCAGCTCCCACTCACAGATTTTACACTTCCATCTCAGATCCCACTCACAGATTTTACACTTCCATCTCAGATCCCACTCACAGATTTTACATTTCAATCTCAGATCTCACTCACAGATTTTACACTTCAATCTCAGATCCCACTCACAGATTTTACACTTCAATCTCAGATCCCACTCACAGATTTTACACTTCAATCTCAGATCCCACTCACAGATTTATCACTTCAATCTCAGATCCCAATTTAATTTCACTCTCAGATACGACTTTCCACCCACGAGAGTTTGCTTCCTCCTACTTCGAACTCTCCACACTCCCCTCCTAATTCTCACCACTTCCCTGCGGAAATCACTCACATCCACACTCTATTCCTCCTACCGATCCTACCAGCGTCTCCACACAATGGCACACCACACAATCCCAACTCGCAGGCCGACTAATTCTCTCCAGCGTCCAAGGGCCGAGTCACCCATAGGCCGCGTGAATGCTTTACCCGCGATGATCGGCAACGGCCTGGTTCCCATGTGCAACTTTATGCCCTGCCATCCTATTTCCCACGCTTGACTTCACGCCGCCGCCATTGCCACACCTGTATAGTCTTTATTCATAACCACGTCAACATCCGCCGTCCGAAATCTTCTTCCGCGCACCGCCGAAGGCATCCATCCGCCGAAGACACTCTTCCGCACCTTTGCCTATCTATAACAGTCACCCCCGACGCTCATAACTCACAGATCTCTGCTTCGTTTGAAACGATCTTGGGCTCGTTGAAACAAGCGTGTTAAGCTCTTTCCAACGAGCCCCTAACTAAGTCAAACCGTTAAGAATTGAGTAAGTTATCACTATTTTACTCTTCCGCCAAAGGCGTTTGCCTATGCACAGGCTTCCTACTCGCAACTCACCTACTCGCAACCCGCCTATGCTCAGGCCGCCTATTCGCAACTCCTTGGGCCAAAGGCCTCTCTATCTGTTATCGCCGAGGGCCTCTCTATCTGTTATCGCCGAAGGCCTTTTGCCTAACTATGTTAGCCGCTTTCGACGTTCATAACTCAATGATCTCTCATCCGTTTCAAGAGTTCTTGGTCTCGTTGGAACGAGCGTCGCGAGTTCTTTCCAAAAAAACATTAATTGAGTCAAGGCGTCACACATTGCGTAAACAGAAAAACCTGAAGGTTCAGCATCAACAAGGGTAATTTTGCAAGAGCTTAAATCCAAAATTTTAACTCTCATAAGGGTAAAAAGACATGTGAGCACAGTTTTGTGCTCACATCATTGGCGACCATCAGGGGAAGATTCTAGAATCCTAGCTCTGCACGCTAGATAGCTTCAAATCCGGTACTGCTTGCATCTACTTCCCGCAGTGCGTGTGGGGAAAACTTCTCCATTCAACGTTTCCAACTAGACTGAGTTGTTTGGAAATACCTCACGAATCAGATAAGGCCCTAACCATACTGCATCAAACTTTCCTGGGAACTCAAGCTTCCTACCATCCTGGAGCATCACCATCATACTTGGCCTCAGCGTCCTTTTCTTATGCTTCTTGTCAAAGGTGATTTTTCTCCTCCGTTGAATGGCCTCAATATGTTGAGCACTCATTCTTCTCCTCTCATCAAGCTCTTCTAATGTCGTCAGCCTATTCATCAATGACTGTTTGTTTGTAAGCCTTGACTGCACTGCAACTCGGAGTGATTCCACCTTGAATTCGATGGGAAGAGTGGCCTCCAATCCATACACTAACAAAAACGGCGTTGCCTGGGTCGTCACCTTGAAAGTTATCCGATAAGCCCACAATGCTACTGTCAACTTGATGTCCCAATCCCTTTTTGAGTCAACCACCGTTTTGCAAAGAATACTCACCAAAGTCCCATTGACTCGCTCTGTCTGATCATTGGTTTGTGGATGATATGGAGTAGTTTTTCTGTGATCTATCTGAAATCTATCAGTCATTTCTCGAATTAAAGAATTCAGAAAATGCGAGCCCCTATCACTCACTAAAATTTTCGGACATCCAAAACGGGAGATAATATTTTCGTACATAAAAATTGGCAGCATGCGCTGCTGTATTCGTCTTGACTGCTCTGGCCTCTGCCCATTTGGTCAGGTACTCCGTGGCCACTACAATGTAAGCCATGCCTTTAGAGGAGTGAGGATGGATCTCCCCACGTAGTCAATTCCCCATTTTTTGAAGGGCACAAGAGGCAATGAAACGTGCAGAGGCATCTCCATTTGAAGGAAATTCCTAGCATACCTCTGACAGGCATCACAGCGTTTCACGTATTCATAAGAGTCCCTAAACAACCTAGGCCAGAAGTATCTTGCTCTAAGTATTTTCTGACCTGTAAGTTGGCCAAAGAAATGTCCTCCACAAGCACTGTCGTGGTAGGCCTCTAAAATTGCGGGAACCTCCTCTTCTGACACACACCTTCTCAGAACACCATCAGCTCCCCTTCTAAACAATCTGTGGCCAATCACTGCGAAATGTCTACTGTTGACTCTCACCTTCCTCCTTTCCTCCTTAGTCCAATCACTTGACAACTGCTGAGTCGTCAAAAACTCTACTATTCCAGCATACCATTCTGGCTGAGCTGTTACTACAAAAAGACTATCATCTATCAATTTATCATCTAATGGACTAGTCCCTACATCCTCCGACAACCTAGATAGATGATCGGCCTGCAGGTGCATGCGACCAGGTTTATACTCCACAATGTAGTCAAATTCCTCCAGCAATAAAACCCACCTGACCAATCTTCCACTAAGCTCCGCCTTGTTCACCAGATATTTGATTGCCATATGATCAACAAAAAAAACGACTGGATTATAGATCAGATAATGTCTAAACTTCATGACTGAAAAAACCATGGCCAAGCACTCCCTCTCGGTCGTAGAATAGTTCCTCTCCGTTGGATTCAATTGCCTACGGGCATAAGCAATTGGCAGGTCCTTCCCTTTCTTCCATGTAGACTCACACAACGCACTACTGTAATAACCCACTAAAGGCTAAAACTGCAATATAGTGGTAGAAAGGTTGAACCCACAAGGACAGAGGAACACACAGGGTACAAAGTGTCACATTTAACAGACTATTGAGGAGTTTGAATTCTCAGGCGACCGTCACTCCCAAAAATACTGCAAGTGTTCACTCGGAGGTCGCACAGTGCAGCGTAGTTCACTCAACACACACACACACACACACACACACCTGAAACTACAGAAACACAACCTAGAGATCGGTTAGGACCTCTACTTAAGATTTCAGGGGGGAAAGTCTCTCGCGAGTACACTCAGCGAATCTGCGGGTAGAGACTCCCAACTCCGGCTTTTACAACCCTCCCACTAGCTTTCTGCTAGCGTAGAGAACTCGGGTTGGACTTCCTACTTCGGATCGAAGTCACTCACACACGGTGAACAACACGCTCAACTCACAAAACGCGCAGAGAACACAGGTCCGCACGGAGGGACTCAACTGAGAAACGATCCAGTAGCACACCATAACAGTCTATTGAAGAGTTTGAATTCTTAGGCACTTGTCATTCCTAGAAATGCTACAGGGGTTACCCTGAAGACACCTGCTGCAGCGTAACCTGAATTTACAACCAAGGCTTACACGAAGTAGCAAAACTTCACTTTGGCATTTAGGGAAAAAATCCCAAAGGATCACAATCAGGAACAATCACTCGAAAGTGTAGGGGCGAAACTATTCAAGTATCTAACTCGTCACTGGCTCTGAGCATCGGCAATCATCCGCAGGTGTAGATCCAAACTACTCAAGTCTCTAACCAATGTACTAGCTCTGAACATTCGGCCGAAGGCCTTCAGCTACACAATGCCGACCGCCAAGGTGTAGCTCCTCTTGCGTGGTGACAGAACTAAAGACACAAACACGCAGAGAAAATGAGTTCCTGATCTGCACTTCTGAAACTGGAAAAATCCCAAGGCAAGACGCCTTGAACTACTTTATACCTTCTAAGTCCTAACTAGCACTACACTGCACTACGCTACGCGCCTGCATGGAACCACGCTACACTACACTCTGCAGAACCTGTGCTTCGCCTCCTGCGCGACGGACTGCCGCGCACTAACTCCCTACCCTGCCAGTCTTCAGCTCGACTGCGTAGTCCCAATCGCCGCAACACCGCGGAAACCTCCGACTCGAGGGTGGCCATGGTGTCCCGCGATCTCGACAGAAAAGAGTCCAGCTTCTTTGCCACTTGCCGCCGACTCCGATTGTCACCTGTCAACAACCCCGCTGCACGAAGCTCTAACTCGCGCAGTGTGAGTTTCTCCTGCGCCGCCACTTCCCAGTGGGCGTAGCCCCTGAGACAGTGGGTGACTCGCCTCGCCATCTCTTCCTTCGTGCGATTTACCTCCCGCCGGCGATCGTCTTCAACTACAACCAACTGCAATTCGGCCTCCGCACGCTGCGCTCTCAATTCCCCGCACTCGGATTGCAGTCTACGCATTAATTCCTCATCCGCCTGCCGTGCGAGCTGACACTGCTCTAACAACCGTGTCTGTCGCACGAGCTCCTCTGCGAGCTTCGCCTTCTCCTTGGCGAACTCTTCGAGCTTCTCGTCCTTCGTCTTGTCGAAGGCTTTGTACAACTTCCTATTGAGGTTGTACTGACCCCACAGGCACACATGCTTCTCCCGCAGATCCTTAAGTTCCTGGTCCACTCGGCTCAACAACTTGCTAGTGTGGACTTTAGTGCGGGTTTGCCTCCTCACTAGCTCGACGTAGGACCCAGGCTGGCGAGGGTCCGCATACTTCTCTATCTTGCGATCCAGGTACCTCAACAGAGGTACTACCTGCTCACAGAGCGCCGCCGTCGGCGCGCCTACCATTTCCTACTCCTCCTCCTCAGTGGATTCCGATCCCGACACTGATTCCGTTCATCCTCCTTCTTCGTCATCCTCCGAAAAAGTCTGTTAAACGTGACACTTTGTACCCTGTGTGTTCCTCTGTCCCTGTGGGTTCGACCTTTCTACCACTATATTGCAGTTTTAGCCTTTAGTGGGTTATTACACATCCGGCCTATGCGTAGGCGCAATTCCCGGCGGCGCTTCCGCTGAGGGCGGTTGAGCCGAAGGCCGCCCGCCCGATGTCCCTTGACCCGAAGGTCCTTCCGCCAAAGGCGCACCTTCCGGCAGATTTTCCGCCGAAGGCGCGGCTCCCGCCGGCTCTCTATTCGTAACTCGGTGATCCGAAGGCCTTGGCGCCGAAGGCGCGTATCCCGGCGATCTCACCGCCGAAGGGCCTTGCCCCGAAGGCCCTTGAAACGAAGGCGGATCTTCCGCCGGCTCCTTCCCTTTCCTGCGTTGCACCGGGGGTGAGTCCTGCCTATGTGTAGGCGATCGCCTATGCGTAGGCGAACTTCCTCCGCCTATGCGTAGGCGAAAGTCTTCGTCCGCAAGGGGTCGCCTATCCACAGGTAGTCGCCTTTGCGTAGGCGGCACACTCATTCGTGCCGCACGTTGTTGCTCATGACCCGAAGGTTGTCTCAACTCTGCCGAGGGTGTGGTAACACACTTTTTGTTTTTTTGCAGAATTTAAACAATTTTAGAAAAGAAGTACCGAAGCAGTGTCTGTAGTTAGGATTTGGTACTTTAAATAGAGTGGATTGAGGAGATCGTCCCAAGGTCACGAAGAATCGCGAAGTTGGACGTACCAGCGCCAAATGCCTTCGGCGCCTTCGGCAAGATCTCCTTTACTGAGGTGGCTCTACCCACGCGCTTCCAGCGTTTAGGGAAGGTACGCTTCCGGCGCAGAAATGTCAGGAGGAAATCTCGCTAAAGACGTCAGAAGCCGGCAAGGACCTCTGAAGGCTTCCGACCATGAGTGCGCCTTCGGCGATGCGCCGCTAGCGCGGGAGGGAAACCTTCATAACAATCAGGATTCACGGTAGTTCTAGTAGGTTGAGGTTGCATTGGAAAGAGCTTGGAACGCTCGTTCTAACGAGCCCAAGAGCGCCGGAGATGGATCAGGGACAAAGAAGTTATGAGCGTCGGAAAACTCGCATCCGGACATGCGCTGTTCGCGCTAGGGTTCACTGTCGGAAAGGACTCCCGTACGCCTTCGGCGATGCGCCTTCGGCGGAACCACGCGCTCATGAGAGGAGATCAACTCAGAGGCGGAAGCATCTTTGACGGCTGCGCAACGAAAGAGAAGCGCCGTCCGGATGTACGCCTCCGACGTGGCGCGGATAGGTGGGTGCGCTGGCATGATTTGCGCCTGCGGGAAATGCGCCGTCGGCGATAGGCGGGGCAGAACGGACAAAACAAGTGGTACAAATACGCGCCGGCGTAATTCGCCGCCGACTTGATGTGCGCCTCCAGCGAGGCGCCGACGGAGAAGGAATACGCCAGCGGCGATACACCTCCGGCGATAGTCAGGTTAGGAAAAGACAACCTAGTCGAAGCATATGCTCCATTGCGGCGAACTCGAGTCCGGAAGACGATGGCGGCGGGAGAATTCAACATTCACGCATGCGAATGCGCGCAATGCGGAGTCGTGAATTCGAGCATGCGAGGGAGAACCGTTAGGCCGTATAGCCGGCTGCGTAATCAAGTTTGACTGTAACCAGTGAGAACGTTGGGCGATCTTGAATTCGGAGAAGAAAAGACTGCCCTCCAGTCTCATTCTCTCATTCTTGATTGTGATATTTCCAGCTTCCAAGATTAAGCGCAAGGGCGGAGAGACCTGCAGTGAGAAGAGAGAGTGCGAAGACGAGTTGCGCGAGGATCTTGACGGACCTTGCAGAGAGTTTGCGAGCAGCGAACTTGAGCGCCCAAGAGAGGAGAAAGCGATTTCAGTCAGTGACTGAACGACCGACGCGCAGCGGCGATTGTGAGAGAGCGAGCGGAAGGGAGAACGTCTGTGTGTTTGCAGGAACAGCCAGAAAGATGTCGAAGGTCCCCCAGCTGCGAGTGTCCCCACTCAGAGTGCCGCAGATCGGTCTGCGCGCATTTCAAGATGTGTTAACAAGGCTGAAGCTTGATTTCCTCCTGTGGGGATGGAACTGAACATGTCCGGAGATGGTGCACGAGTATTTGCAGGAGAAACACAAGCCCTCGCGCGGATTCCGCCCACATCCCGAGAGGTGGGACATTAGTGACTGGGCGCAGGTGTTAGGAAGGTGTGCAGGCGAGGAAGGGTTTCTCCTCTTCGAGGCCGAGAGCGTGAAGGTGTCCAAGGAGGAAGAAATCTCCTACAATGACCTTTTCAAAGTTGCCACGCATCCCAAGAACGGTTTCCGGACACGGGATTACAAAGATCGATTGCGGAGATATGTCGCGACTGCATTGCTTCAGATATTGCAGCCAACCAAGACCGCCTACATGCATGGTTGGCAAGTGGGATTTGTGGAGCTAGTGTTGTCAGGAGCTCCAGTTCATTGGGCACGGCTCCTGTGGAAGGTGACGCGCCAACATGCGCAAGAAGAGAGAGGAGGGACCCTCAATCATCTTTCGCCTTACCTGATTGTGTTTTATCGAGCGATGGGATGTTTGACAACTTCGGAGCGGACACGGTTTCCACTGCTGATCCGGAGTTATCCAGGTAGATACTTGCGGGAGGCCGAAGTGGACACAGATCCGGACGAAGCACCTGCCAGTCCAGCTCCGGCTCCGGCTCCAGCAAGAGCAGCAGAAGAGCGTCGAAGTGAGCGCGCTCCGCGAAAGCGGAAATGGGATGAGAGACCTAAGGACAGGCAGCCGGAAGCTCCCGCTGCGCCGACTCGGAGTCGGCCAACCAACAAGCCTCACAGCCGGCCGAAACAGAGGGCACGCAATGTGGCGTTGCCAACTAGTAGGAATGCCTAGAAATGCGCCTTCGGGGTTGGAACTTGTACGGACGCGGACGGACGCGGACGCCTGCGAGTAGGCGGCTTGCGACGCGGACGCGGACGCCTGCGAGTGCATAGGCAAACGCCTTCGGCGGAAGGGAAAAACCGTGATAACGTTTTCAATTCTTAACGGTTTGCGTTAGTTAGGGTCTTGTTGGAAAGAGCTCAACACGCTCGTTCCAACGGGTCCAAGAACGCTTGGAACAGATGAGGACTTAGGGAGTTATGACTATCGGAAGATACGTAGACGTTCGCCTTCGGCGGAAGGAGTTCGCCTCCGGCGGGAATTCCGCCTACGCGGAATGGAGATCAACTTTTGTCCGATGCGCGGACGGACGCCTTCGGCGGTTGCAGGCCTTTGGCGAAGCAGTAAAACCGGCATATCTTTTTCAATTCTTAGCGGTTTGACTTGATTCGGGTCTCGTTGGAAAGAACTCGACGAGCTGGTTCCAACAAGACCAAGATCTAGTGAAACGTATCAGTCATCAATGAGTTATGAGCGTCAAAAGCGGCTGTCATGGTTTGGCGTGAGGCCTTCGGCGTTAACATATAGAGGAGCCTTCGGCGTTAACAGTTAGAGGAGCCTTCGGCCCAAGGCGGCCTGCAAGTTGGCGGCTTGCGTGTAGGACGCGTGGGACCCACATTCCTCGGATTTTGGAGAAGGAATTTTGGCCTAGGTTCCGAGATCTTGCGGGGCCCATATCTTTGCGATGGACAATCGGATGGATCTGAAATTTTGTGGGGCCGTTGATCTCGACCGGCCACGCATGCCTGCAAATTTTCAGCCTCAGATCTTTGATGAAAAGGCACTGGCGGCTCTGTACAGTAGGCTTAGGATTCAGATTTAGGGTTAGGGTTAGATTTAGGTTGTAAGTTAGAGGGGAAGGCAGCCGCCGACTCCTCAGGTGTAGGATCTGTTGCGTCTCGCACCATGGCATTGCAGTGTAGTGTTAGTTAGGACTTAGAAGGTATAAAGTAGTTCAAGGCGTTTTGCCTTGGGTTCTTTCCCAATTTCAGAAGTGCAGATCAGGAACTCATTTTCTCTACGTGATTGTGTCCTTAGTTCTGTCACCACGCAAGAGTAGCTACAACTTGGCGTTCCGCATTTTGTAGCTTAAGGCCTTCGGTCGAATGTTCAGAGCTAGTACAGTGGTTAGAGACTTGAGTAGTTCGGATCTACACCTGCGGGTGATTGTCGATGCTTAGAGCCAATGACTAGTTAGATACTTGAATAGTTTCGCCCCTACACCTTCGAGTGTTTGTTCCTGATTGTACTCCTTCGGAATTTTTCCCCTGAATGCCAAAGTGAAGTTTTGCTACTTCGTGTAAGCCTTGGTTGTAAATTCAGGTTACGCTGCAGCAGGTGCCTTTGGGGTAACCCGTGTAGTATTTCTGGGAATGACAAGTGCTTGAGAATTCAAACACTTCAATAGACTGTTGTTGTGTTACTGGAATGTTTCTCAGTGAGTCCTTCAGTGCGGACCTGTGTTCTCTGCGCGTTTTGTGAGTTGAGAGTGTTGTTCACCGCGTATGAGTGACTTCGATCCGAAGTAGGCAGTCCAACCCGGGTTTCCTACGCTAGCAGTAAGCTAGTGGAAGTGTTGTAAAAGCCGGAGTTGGGAGTCACTACCCGCAGCTTCGCTGAGTGTACTCTTGGGAGACCTTCCCCCTGAAATCTTGAGTAGAGGTCCTAACGGATCTTTGGGTTGTGTTGCTGTAGTTTCAGGTGTGTGTGTGTGTGTGTGTTTGTTACGCTGCACTGTGCGACCTCCGAGTGCGCTCCGAGTGGACACTTGCAGTATTTCTGGGAGAGACAGTCGCCTGAGAATTCAAACTCCTCAAAAGTCTGTTAAACGTGACACTTTGTACCCTGTGTGTTCCTCTGTCCCTGTGGGTTCGACCTTTCTACCACTATATTGCAGTTTTAGCCTTCTGGGTTATTACATTGAACGTGATGTTAGCCCGCTGATTTCCGATATCTTCTACTACGTCGTAGTGGGCGTGTCGGCTTGACGCCGACAACTTGCGCTGTTCCAAGGATGCAGACGTCCGAGCGACAGAGGGCGTCGGTATGTTCCGTCCTTCTATCTCCGTTCGGGTGTGTGGTAACACACTTTTTGTTTTTTTTGCGGAATTTAAACAATTTTGAAAAAGAAGTACCGAAGCAGTATCTATAGTTAGGAAATGGTACGTTAAATAGAGTGAATTGAGGAGATCGCGGGTCACGAAGAATCACGGAGTTGGGCGCAACGGCGCCAAACGCCTTCGGCGCCTTCGGCAACAGAACCTTTGCTGAGGTGTCTTTACCCACGCGCCTCCGGCGCGTAGGGAAAGTACGCTTTCGGCAGAGACACCTCCGGAGGAGATGTCGCTGAAGACGTCAGAAGCCGGCAAGGACCTCTGAATGCTTCCGACCTGGAGTGCGCCGTTGGCGCAGGAGTAAAACCTTCATAACGATCAGGATTCACAGTAGTTCTATTTGGTTAAGGTATCATTGGAAAGAACTCGGGACGCTCGTTCTAACAAGCCCAAGAACGCTTGAGATGGATCAGGGACGAGGAAGTTAGGAGCATCGGTAAACTCGCATCCGGCGATGCGCTGTTCGCGCTAGGGTTCACCTTCGGGAAGGACCCCCATACGCCTTCGGCGATGCGCCTTCGGCGGAACCACGCGCTCATGAGAGGAGATCAAGTCGGAGGCGGAAGCGCCTTCGGCGGCTGTGCGGCGGAAGAGAAGCGCCGACCTGATGTACGCCTCCGGCGTTGCGCGGACAGGCGGATGCGCCGGCGTAATTCGCGCCGGCGGGATACGCGCCTTGGGCGATATGCGGGGCAGAACGGACAAAAGAAGTTGTACAAGTACGTGTCGGCGTAATTCGCGCCGACTTGATGTGCGCCTCCAGCGAGGCGCCGGTGGAGAAGGAGTACGCCTTCGGCGATACACCTCCGGCGATGGGCTGGTTGGGAAAAGACAAAATAGTCGGAGCGTACGCTCCACCGCGGCAAACTCCAGACCGGCGTACACCTTCGGCAAGTATTACGCCTTTGGCGAACTCGAGGTCGGAAGCCCTCGGCGACGACGAACTCAGAACCGGCGGACGATGGCGGCGGGAGAATTCAACGTTCAAGCATGCGAGTGAGCGCAATGCGGAGGCGTGAATTCGAGCAAGCGAGGGAGAACCGTTAGGCCGCATAGCCGGCTGCGTAATCAAGTGGGATTGTACCCACTGCCTACGAAGAGCGTTGTGCGATCTTGATTTCAGAGAAGAAAAGTCTGCTCTCCACTCTCATTCTCTCATTCTTGATTTTGAGTTTTCCAGCTTCAGAGCTTGAGGCGTGCAGCTCAATCGGGCGGAGAGATCTTCAGTGAGTTGGAGAGAGTGCAGAAATCAGTGAGCAGGAAGGAGTGTGTAGCAACCAGGCGCGCGGAGGCGAATTGCGCGAGGATCTTGACGGACCCTGTAGAGAGTTTGAGAGTAGAGAGATTGAGCGCGCAAGGGAGGAGAGAGCAATTTCAGTTAGTGTCTGAGCAGCCGACACGCAGCGGCGATTGTGAGAGATCGAGCGGGAGGGAAGAGCGTCTGTGTGTGCAGGAGGGAGCAAGAAATATGTCGAAGGTCTCCCAGCTGCGAGTGTCTCCACTCAGAGTGCCGCAGATCGATCTGCGCGCATTCCAGGATGTGTTGACGAAGTTGAAGCTTGATTTCCTCCTGTGAGGATGGAATTCGACGTGTCCGGAGATGGTGCGCGAATATTTGCGGGAGAGACACCAGCCCGCGCGCGGATTCTGCCCCCATCTAGAGCGGTGGGAAATTAGTCACTGGGCGCAGGTATTAGGAAGGTGTGCAGGCGAGGAAGGATATCTCCTCTTCGAGGCCGAAAGCGTGAAGGTGTCGAAGGAGGAAGAGAACTCCTACAATGATCTTTTCAAAGTTGCCAGGCATCCCAAGAACGGCTTCCGGATGCGGGATTACAAAGATCGATTGCGGAGAAATGTCGCGACTACATTGCTTCAAATATTGCAGCCGACCAAGACCGCCTACATGCATGGTTGGCAAGTGGGATTTGTGGAGCTAGTGTTGTCAGGAGCTCCGATTCATTGGGCACGGCTCCTGTGGAAGGTGACGCGCCAACATGCGCAAGAAGAGAGAGGAGGGACCCTCAATCATCTCTCGCCTTACCTGATCGTGTTCTATCGAGCGATGGGATGTTTGACAGCTTCAGGGCGGGCGCGATTTCCGCTGCTGTCCCGGAGTAATCCGGGTAGATACTTGCCGGAGGCTGAAGTGGACACAGATCCGGACGAAGCACCTGCCAGTCTAGCTCCGGCTCCGGCAAGAGCAGAAGAAGAGCATCGACGTGAGCGCGCACCGCGGAAGCGGAAATGGGATGAGAGGCCAGAAGACAGGCAACCGGAAGCTCCCGCTGCGCCGACTCGGAGTCGGCCAACCCACGAGCTTTACAGCCGGCCGAAGCAGAGGGCACGTAAGTTGGTGTTGCCGACTAGCAGTGCGGAGACCGGGCGTACTCCGGTCCGGCGGAATGTCCTGCCCACGCAGGAGGAGATAATCGCGCAGATTCTAGGGAGGTCGATGAACCCCTCTGCGCAGAAGGCGCGGATGCGTTCAGAAGAAGTTAGGCGAACTGAGAGGCGGACAACTGCTAGTAGGCCGACTGCGAGTCGGTCAACTGAGAGTCGGCCAGATTCGCCGACTGCGAGTCGAATAGACCCGGCGACCATTGTGCGGGCGCCTTCGGCGGACACACCTCCGGCGAAGACACCTTCCGCGCAGATCGCGCCGGAGGAGCAAGCAGTAGAAGCGGGCGGTGCAGGGGCGACAAGAGTGACTGCGGCGCTGATCCCTTCGAGAATAGGAGATCAAGCCGGAGCGGAGGCTCAGGCAGTGGGTTCTCCCACTGCCTTGGATATCTTAGCAGGGAGTGGAGCGGCAGTCGCGGCGGAAGCTGCCACGCACCACAGTTCCAAGGAGTCGCCAAGAGCTTCTGTGGCGACTGAAATCCTCGAAATAGAGGATGAGACGAGTTCGGAAGAACAGGAAGCGGACTCTGTGCATGAGACGCCAACAGGGGTACTGTGCGAGCAGATAGTGCCACTCTTGCGATATTTGGATCGCAAGGCAGCAAAGTACGCGAATCCTAGAAAGCCGCAGTCTTATGTGGAGTTAGTCAAGAACAGGACGAGGATCAAGGTGGCCACGAATCCCGCATTGCTCACTTGGGGCACTAGGTGCCGAGAGTTGGAGATGAAGAATGATGCCCTCCAACAGCACCTGGCGATCACGAAGAGGCTACAACAAGCCCTGCAACAACAGCGTGAGGATGCGGCGATGAAAGCCCAGGAGGATGTTGAGCTGCTGCGGGCAAGGATTGAGTTGGAATTGCAGGAAGAGCGGAGACAAAACCGCATTGTAGCCTGAGAACCCGTCTAGGAAGCTATAGCACTCATGTCCCGCGACATGGTCTAAAATGGCATCCGTGAACGGCAGCGGGTGGTGATCCTTACGTGTTGCTGCATTCAACTTCCGGAAATCCTGACACACCCGTATCTTCCCCGTCAACTTCTTCGGTACGATAACAATCGGCGATACCCATTCACTGCTGAGCACTGGGTAAATAATGCCAGCGCTCAGGTACTTATCTATCTCCTCCTTAACTAGCAAGGAGTATTTTGGGTTGAGGCGATACTGGCGTTGACGTATGGGTACTACTTCATCCAGCAAATCAATGCGGTGTTCTCCATACCGTGCAGGTATCCCCTTCATGTCTTCTATCTTCCAGGCGAAGACATCAACGTAATGGCGAAGGAAGGCATGTACCTCCCTTAGCTCGTCTCCTTTCACCGTGCTTGATACCTTCAAGCACTTGTCAGGACTGAGTCGCACTTTGTGACAGTCACTAGGGTCGACAATGCCCTCTGTGTGACTCGTCTCACTCCTTCCCAGTCCGACCGTTAATTGCTATTCATCCTCCGGTTGAATAGCGTCTGGTTCCTCTTCTATAGAACAGCAGGCAACGAATCCCACAAAATAATCGGATTCAGTGGCACTTGAATCTGATCGGGCGGCCGAATCACTGTCCACCCCCGATGTGTATCCCGCACTAGTCGACGGTGTCTCCCCTTCATGTCGGACCTTAGTCCAGGGCACAGTGATAGTATTGGTCGGCTCCTTAGGATGGGAGAACTTAAAGCGATGCCTACGCCAGTCACATCGTACTTGTGCACCATACAGCCACGGTCGCCCGAGCAGGATATCATAGCCTTGCTTCAGCATGGGCTGCAGGATGATATAGTTCAACCGAAACTCCGCACCACCGATGTTTGTTCGGATATTGCGCAGCATACCTACAGGCATCCTCCGTGTCTGATCCGCTAACCTCAACACACGCCTCGAAGGTTCGTATTCACTGAACCCCAAAGCTCGCGCAGTGTCCTCCGTCATTGTGTTGACTCCTGATCCAGAGTCTATTGGTACCTTGCGTACACAACACCCTTCTATTTCCACATCGATCTCTGGGGGTCCTTGGTCTTCGCTGGCCACTTGGTACACCTGGGGGGTTTTGGCTGCGCGCGGCTTCCGAGGGCGGCGTAACGAAAGCATGAACATCTTCCGATACGTCTTGTTGTCCTCCAGAAGCTGGTTGAACGTGATGTTCACTTGCCGGTTCCCGAGATCTTCTACTAAGTCATAGTGGACGCGTCGGTTTGGAGTCGACGTCCTGCGTGGTTCTAGACTTGCTACCATCTTCGCACCAAAGGAGGTTGACAAGTCTTCCCGCTTTGGTCCCTTCTGGTTGCGGGTCGCTTCTTTCAACAAGTTCGCTACCTCCTCTCTCATATCCGGGGCATAGTCCCGCTTTAGCACGCGTACTGGCTCATCCTCGACCGATGTATCGGTCCGTACTGCTGGTGCTTCTCGCATAGCCGAAGGCTTCCGTGCAGGTCGCAAGTCGGACTTGCTGGTTGCCTTCTCTTTTCCCTTTCCTGTTCGGTCGTCGGCCTTCCGATCGTGGTTGCGAGTGTCGCGCTCTTCTTCCTTTGATTTCTTTGAACTGCGAGTTTCCACTCGTCCGCACATAACTTCTTCCGCCGGCCATTCTTCTTCTTCGTCATTTCTGTCCGAACTCACTTCGACCTGGTTAACTTGGACGTCCTCCTTGGCTGGGGTTGTCACAAATCGTACCGTTTGCCGGTGAACTGGTGGCTGATCACACTCTGGTGCAGTATGTCTAGACTTCTTGCAGTTACTACAGGTCGGAACATACCCGGTTTGCCTTTTGGGATGGGGGCACTGAGGGGAGTAGTGTCCTACTTCCCCACAATTAAAACAAGCTCGCGGTGGCGGTGGGTCAAACGTCCCTTGAGGTGCCCTGCGCCTCACAGGCACCGTAGTGGCCCTGTCTACCGGATGATACCGGGGGATATGCACTGGCGGAATTGTAGTAGGGGCGGGGACCGATTGGATGGCGTAGGCTGCCTCTTCGCTCGCCTCTCCATAGTACTGGGGGTTTTCCCCATAATACGGTTGTGCCCACTCCACGGCGTTGACTGGATATGACGGACGGGTGGTAAGACACTCAGTGTTTGCATGCCCCACCGCTCCGCACGTAGTGCACCACAAGTTCGCTCGTACTTTCCCTGGAGACTTTCGTCGATCCTGGCTGCCCACCACGTGGACTTTCAGGTCGGCGAAGTCCTTCACAAGGGTTTCCACCTTTGATGCAATGTCGCCCGGCGCTCTGTCCATAGTTGCTCGTTGTGGTACCCCACTTTTGGTAATTTTGAGGAAATTAAAACATTTTTTGGAAAACTGTACCACGGCATCAGTGTAAATAGCCTTCGGTGCATCAAAATAGAGTGAATTCGGAAGATCGCGAAGATTCTCACGAGAACTCGTAGGATCTAGGAGTAGGGTGCAACATACGGGACGGGCACCACCCTCCATGCGAGCTTTGAAGGTATGATCCCTTCGGCGCAAGGCGCGAAATACGCCTTCGGCGCTGAGCCTTCGGCGCTAGAGGAATCCTTCAGAATTGGGTCGATTCCCAAACACCTCGACTTGGTTAGGGTCTTGTTGGAAAGAGCTCAACGCGCTGATTCCAACGAGCCCAAGAACGCCACAAACGGATGAGGACTCCGGGAGTTATGAAGGTCGCAATATACTCAGCTTTCCGCCTGCGCACAAGCGAAGAAAGTTTTGTCCTATGCGCGGACGAAGGAATGTCGCCTGCGCACAGGCGAAATAGGGTTTTGACGTAGGCGCGAAGTTCGCCTATGCACATGCGATCGCCTGCGCACAGGCGCTAAGGCGTCGGCGGGAAATCCGCCTTCGGCCCTAGAAATGCGCCTTCGGAGGTAGACATTGTACGGCGCCTTCCGCGCTAGCGCAACAGCGCGGACGAGCGGGGAGCCGCCGGAGTAGTAAAATCCATACGGACCGTACGGACTGTACGGACGGAACGGATGGATGCGCTCTTGGTGAGACGGAGTTGCGGCGGCGAGAGCGCCGACGGAGAGACAAGGAACGGATAGTCTGGACGGAGTCTGTTGACCGCGGTCAACGCCTTCCGCGCCAACGCAGCGACGCGGACGGAATTCGCCTACGCGCAGGCGAGCGCCTGCGCACAGGCGAGTGAAGTTCCGCGCCGGCGGAGATTCCGCCGGGGATTCCGCCTGCGCACAGGTGGGAATTTGACTTTTGTCCGATGCGCGGACGAGCGGCGAGATACAGGAGGATTGGCCGAGGAGCGGTACGAACGAGTGTACCGCGCAAGGCGGAAAAGACGCCTTCGGCGCTGCACACCCATGTCCGCGGCGTAGTACGCTCGCGGAGTTCAAATTCGCCAATTCGAGCGTATGAGTTAAATCAGCGTCGGCGGAGCGTGAAGCCGCGCGTGAGAGCGGAGACCGTTTTGGCGTAGAGCCGGCGCGGCCATCAATTGATTCGACCCTCACGATCAAGAGTCGACCATGACCTTCGACCGTGAGACGGAGAGCGCTCCATTCTTGAATTCGCGATTCCATTTTCTAGTGCGAGCTGCGCGCGTCCATCTGCTAGCTGCTAAGCATTCCAGACATTGCCGCGCAGAAGATTATTTGTTGATTGAGAGAGAATTGAGTGCGCGTGATTTAGAATTGAGTGAGATTAGAGTTTGCCGAGGGACCAAGGAGCTCGAGCGGAGCAGAGAAAGAATTAGCGAGCAGGCGAATTCCAAGAACACAATGTCGAGGCTGAACCGATTGCGGATGTTGCCGCTCCGGCTCCCACAGAACGGGTTGCGCGCCTACGAGGAGCGGCTGATTGCAAGAAAGCTCGATTTCTTGCTGTGGGGATGGAACTACATTTGTGTGGATATGGTGCGCGAGTGGCTGGAGCCACAGGGACCACCTTCGCGCGGACTGCGTCCGCATGTTGATCGGTGGACCGTCCAAGACTGGGCACAGGCATTGGGAAGGTGTGCCGGCATCCCAGGGCACCTCCTCTTTGATAGTGAGAGCGTCAAGGTGTCTAAGTAGGACGAGGCGCAATTTGTGGAGTTCTTCAAGCGGGAGAGGTCTACCAAGAATGGGTACAAGACCCGCGATTACAAAGATCGTTTCCGCCGGACTATAGCTACGGCGCTGCTGCAATTACTGCAGCCACACCGCGCCTGCTACATGACATTGTGGCAGGTTTCTTTTGTGGAGTGCATCATCGAGGGGGCTCCAATTCACTGGGCAAGTATCCTGCACAGAGTGATGCGGCAGCACGCGTTTGAGGAGAAGGGGGGAACTCTCAATCACCTCTCCCCTTTCCTGATCAATTTTTATCGACAGCGGAATTGTTTGACCGCGGCGGAGCTTGCTCGCTTTCCGCCATTGTCCGTCGACCATCCCGGGAAGTATGTGCGGGATAACGAGGTCGACATCGACGCAGAGGAGTCCCCAACTTCTACTCCGCCAAGGCGGAGGGACGAGGGAAGAAACACTCCCGCAGCAAGAGTGCCGCGGAAGCGGCGATGGAGAGAGGAGTCTGAAGAGGAGCAGCATTGAGAACTCACTGCTCCCATTCGACAGCGGCCATTGCACGAAGTGTGCAGCCGGCCGAAGCAGAAGGCGCGCAGGCTTGTGTTACCAGCCAGTAGCGCGGACACGGCGACGATTGCCACGGAGAAAGGAAGTGCGTCGCCGGAGAAGAACGAGGGAGCGCGGACGTCTGCAGGAGCGACGGACCACGCTGCACCTTCGACGGACGAGAGGCAGCCTACGGGCCAAGGGCCTCCGGAGTTACCACGTGCGATGCGGACGGGTGTTCCGCCTGCGCACAGGCGAGCCTCGACGGAAAGGCGACCCCAAGCGGACGTGGACCTACGCCTACGCGTAGGCAGAGGAAGTCCGCCTGCGCAAAGGCAGGATTCACCCCCGTTCCAACGTAGGAAGGGGAAGGAGCCGGCGGAAGATCCGCCTACGGTTCAAGCGCCTTCGGGACCAGACCCTCCGGCGTACAACGCGCCGCGATTTGCGCCTTCGGCACCAGGGCCTTTGGGTCAACAAGATGCGGGCAGGGAGCGTGCGGAGGCCGCACCTTCTGCGGGTAATCCGCCGGTAGATGCGCCTTCGGCGGTAGGGCCTTCGGGCCAAGAGACATCGGGCGAGCGGCCTCCGGCTATGTCGCCTTCGGCGATAGACGCTTTCGACGCTGCGCCTGCGGCGGACAAGGCGCCGGCATTTGCGCCTGCGCACAGGCCAGACACAACCTTCGCGCAGGACCGATCGAGGGAGCAGGACCTGACGGAGGAGCGGACTGTCTGTCCGCGAGACGAAATTCAGGTGCGCGATGCGCAATTACACCCCATGCAGACACACTCCGCTCGATCGCCTTCGGCGGCGGACGTCGGCGGCAAAGAGGATAGAGTCGAGGATCGACAAGCGGGCGATGGGGATGTAGCACGGCCACATTCACCCACCGCCTTGGACATTTTAGCGAGGAGCAGCGAAGCTGCAGCTGTGCCTTCGGAGGCAGCACCCGTAGACGACGTGCAGCCCCACTCGGGTCAGTCGCCAACGCAATCAATGGCGACTGAAATCCTTAACTCGGATGATGACGACGGAGGCTCCACAAAAGCAATGTCGGGGGCAGGAGATACCGAGGAGGAGGAGGAGGAAATTGTTGGAGCGCCGGCGGCGGCGCTCTCTGAGCAGGTGATACCGTTGCTGAAGTACTTGGATCGCAAAATTGATAAATACGCCGATCCACTCGAGCCGGGATCCTACATCGAATTAGTGCGCAGGCGGACTCGCACTAAAGTCCACACTAGCAAGCTACTAGCTAGGGCGGACCAGGAGTTGAAGGACTTGAGGAAAAAGCATTCCTGTTTGTGGGGTCAGTACAACCTTGTGAGGAAATCGCACGCCCTCGATAGGATGAAGAAGGAGAGACTGGAAGAGCTCACCAGGGATGTGGTGAAGACCACGACAGATTTGATGTCTGAGAAAACTCAGAATCAGATTCTGTCAGAGGAGCTCGTGCGACAGACGCGGTTGTTGGCGGAGTGTCAGCTCGCACGACAGGCGGATGAGGATTTAATCCGCAGGCTACAGTCGGAGTGCGGGAAATTGAGAGCGCAGCGTGCGGAAGCCGAATCGCAGTTGGTGGTAATTGAAGATGATCGCAGGCGAGAGGCAGATCGCACGAAGGAGGAGATGGCGAGGCGTGTCGCCCACTGTCTCAAGGGCTACGCCCACAGGGAAGTGGCGGCGCAGGAGAAACTCACACTGCGTGAGTTAGAGCTTCGCGCAGCAGGGTTTGTTGACAGGTGACAACAGGAGTCGGCGGAAGGTGGCGAAGAAGTTAGACGCTTTTCTGTCGAAGGCACGGGATACCATGTCCACCCTCGAGGTGGAGGTGTCCGCGGCGTTGCAGCGGTTAGGACTGCGCAGTCGAGCGGAAGATTGGCAGGGTAGGGAGTTAGTGCGCGGAAGTCCGTCGCGCAGGAGACAAAGCACAGGTTCCGCGGAGTGTAGTGTAGCGTAGTTCCGTGCAGGTGTGGTACCCCACTTTTTGTAATTTGGAGGAAATTAAACATTCTTGGAAAACTTTACCACGGCAGCAGTGTATATAGCCTTCGGTGCATCAAAATAGAGTGAATTCGGAAGATCGCAGAGATTCTCGAGGGACCTCGTAGAATCTAGGAGTTGGGTGCAGCGTCAAGGAAGGGCACCACCCTCCCTGCGAGCTCTGAAGGTATGATCCCTTCGGCGCAAGGCGCAAAATCCGCCTTTGGCGCTGCGCCCTCGGCGGTAGGGAAATCCTTCATATTTAGGTCAACCCCCAAACGCCTTGACCTGGTAAGGGTCTCGTTGGAAAGAGCTCGACGCGCTGATTCCAACGAGCCCAAGAACGCCAACAACGGATGAGGACTCCGGGAGTTATGAAGGTTGTAAGATACTTAGCTTTCCGCCTACGCACAAGCAAAGAAAGTTTTGTCCTATGCGCGGACGAAGGAAGTTCGCCTGCGCACAGGCGAAATAGGGTTTTGATGTAGGCGCGAAGTTCGCCTACGCATAGGCGTCCGCCTATGCACAGGCGCTTCGGCGTCGGCGGGAAATCCGCCTTCGGCCCTAGAAATGCGCCTTCGGAGGTAGAAATTGTACGGCGCCTTCTGCGCCAGCGCAACGGCGCGGTCGAGCAAGGAGCCGCCAGAATAGTAAAATCCGTACGGACCGTACGGACTGTACGGACGGGACGGATGGATGCTCTCGTGGTCGGGCGGAGTTGCGGCAGCGAGAGCGCCGACGGAGAGACAAGGAACGGACAGTCTGGGGGGAGGCTGTTGACCGCGGTCAACGCCTTCCGCGCCAGCGCATCGACGCGGACGGACTTCGCCTACGCGCAGGCGAGCGCCTGCGCACAGGCGGGTGAAGTTCCGCGCCGGCGGAGAATCCGCCGAGGAGTCCGCCTGCGCACAGGCGGGAGTTGAACTTTCGTCCGACGTGCGGACAAGCGCCGGGGCGGAGAAGGATTGGCTGAGGAGCGGTACGAACGAGTGTACCGCGCAAGGCGGAAAAGCCGCCTTCGGCGCTGCGCACCCATGTCCGCGGCGTAGTACGCTCTCGGAGTTCAAATTTGCCAATTCGAGCGTGTGAGTTAAATCGGCGTTGGCGGAGCGTGAAGCCGCGCGTGAGAGCGGAGACCGTTTTAGCGTAGAGCCGGCGCGGCCATCAATTGAGTTGACCCTCACGGGCAAGAGCCGACCATGACCTTCGACCGGGAGACGGAGAGCGTCCCATTCTTGAATTCGCGATTCCATTTTCTAGTGCAAGCTACGCGCATCCATCTGCTAGCTACTAAGCATTCCCGACATCGCCGCGTAGAGGATTACTTGGTGATTGAGAGAGAAGTGAGTGCGCGTGATTTGGAATTGAGTGAGATTAGAGTTTGCCGAGGAAGCAAGGAGCTCAAGCGGAGCAGAGGGAGAATTAGCGAACAGGCGAATTCCAAGAACGCAATGTCAAGACTGAACCGATTGCGGATGCTGCCGCTCCGACTTCCACAGAACGGGCTGCGCGCCTACGAGGAACGGCTGATAGCAAGAAAGCTCGATTTCTTGCTATGGGGATGGAACTACATTTGTGTGGATATGATGCGCGAGTGGCTAGAGCCACAGAGACCACCTTCGCGCGGATTGCGTCCGCATGTCGATCGGTGGACGGTCCAAGATTGGGCGCAGACATTGGGGAGGTGTGCCGGCATCCCAGGGCACCTCCTCTTTGATAGTGAGAGCGTCAAGGTGTCTAAGCAGGACGAGGCGCAATTTGTGGAGTTGTTCAAGCGGGAGAAGTCTACCAAGAATGGGTACAAGACCCGCGATTACAAGGATCGCTTCCGCCGAACTGTGGCTACAGCGCTGCTGCAATTACTGCAGCCACACCGCGCCTGCTACATCACATTGTGGCAGGTCTCTTTTGTGGAGTGCATCATCGAGGGAGCTCCAATTCACTGGGCGAGCATCCTGCACAGAGTGATGCGACAGCACGCTTTTCAGGAGAAGGGGGGAACTCTAAATCAGCTCTCTCCTTTCCTGATCAATTTCTATCGGCAGCAAAATTGTTTGACCGCGGCGGAGCTTGCTTGTTTTCCGCCGTTGTCCGTCGACCATCCCGGGAAGTATGTGCGGGATAACGAGGTCGACACTGACGCAGAGGAGTCGCCAACTTCTACTCCGCCAAGGCGGAGGGACGAAGGGAGAAACACTCCTGCAGCAAGAGTGCCGCGGAAGCGGCGATGGAGAGAGGAGTCCGAAGAGGAGCAGCATCAAGAACCCACTGCTCCCATTCGGCAGCGGCCGTTGCACGAAGTGTGCAGCCGGCCGAAGCAGAAGGCGCGCAGGCTTGTGTTACCAGCCAGCAGCGCGGACACGGCGACGATCGCCACGGAGAAAGGAAGTGCGTCGCCGGAGAAGAACGAGGGAGCGCGGATGTCTGCAGGAGCAACGGACCACGCTGCACCTTCGACGGACGAGAGGCAGCCTACGGGCCAAGGGCCTTAGGAGTTACCACGTGCGATGCGGACGGGTGTTCCGCCTTTACACAGGCGTGCCTCGACGGAAAGGCGACCCCAAGCGGACGTGGACCTACGCCTACGCGTAGGCAGATGCAGTCCGCCTGTGCACATGCCGCCTGCGCACAGGCAGGATTCACCCCCGTTCCAACGTAGGAAGGGGAAGGAGCCGGCGGAAGATCCGCCTACGGGTCAAGGGCCTTCGGGACCCGACCCTCCGGCGCCCAACGCGCCGCGATTTGCGCCTTCGGCGCCAGGACATTCGTGCCAACGAGATGCGAGCAGGGAGAGTGCGGAGGCCGCACCTTCGGCGGGTAATCCGCCGGTAGATGCGCCTTCGGCGATAGGGCCTTCGGGCCAAGGGACATCGGGCGAGCGGCCTCCGGCTATGTCGCCTTCGGCGATAGACGCCTGCGGCGGACAAGGCGCCGGCATTTGCGCCTGCGCACAGGCCAGGCACAGCCCTCGCGCAAGACCGATCGAGGGAGCAGGACCTGACGGAGGAGCGGATTGTCTGTTCGCGGGATGAAATTTTGGTGCGCGATGCGCAATCAAACCCCGCGCAGACACACTCCGCTCGATCGCCTTCGGCGGCGGACGTCGGCGGCAAAGAGGATACGGTCGAAGATCGACAAGCGGGCGACGGGGATGTAGCACGGCCACATTTGCCCACCGCCTTGGACATTTTAGCGAAGAGCAGCGAAGCTGCTGCTGTGCCTTCGCAGGCAGCACCCGTAGACGACGTGCAGCCCCACTCGGGTCAGTCGCCAACGCAATCAATGGCGACTAAAATCCTTAACTCGGATGATGACGACGGAGGCTCCACATAAGCAATGTCGGGAGCAGGGGATACCGAGGAGGAGGAGGAGGAAATTGTTGGAGCGCCGGCGGCGGCGCTCTCTGAGTAGGTGATACCGTTGCTGAAGTACTTGGATCGCAAATTTGATAAATACGCCGATCCACTCCAGCCGGGATTCTACATCGAATTAGTGCGCAGGCGGACTCGCACTAAAGTCCACACTAGCAAGCTACTAGCTAGGACGGACCGGGAGTTGAAGGACTTGAGGGAGAAGCATGCCTGTTTGTGGGGTCAGTCCAACCTTGTGAGGAAATCGCACGCCCTCGACAGGATGAAGAAGGAGAGACTGGAAGAGCTCACCAAGGATGTGGTGAAGACCACGACGGATTTGATGTCTGAGAAAACTCAGAATCAGATTCT
Organism: Marchantia polymorpha subsp. ruderalis; assembly: GCA_037833965.1. Classification (NCBI taxonomy): domain Eukaryota; kingdom Viridiplantae; phylum Streptophyta; class Marchantiopsida; order Marchantiales; family Marchantiaceae; genus Marchantia; species Marchantia polymorpha. The sequence continues at coordinate 3,092,050 of AP031359.1, forward strand.
GTCAGAGGAGCTCGTGCGACAGACGCGTTTGTTGGCGGAGTGTTAGCTCGCACGACAGGCGGATGAGGATTTAATCCGCAGGCTACAGTCGGAGTGTGGGGAATTGAGAGCGCAGCGTGCGGAGGCCGAATCGCAGTTGGTGGTAATTGAAGATGATCGTAGGCGAGAGGCAGATCGCACGAAGGAGGAGATGGCAAGGCGTGTCGCCCACTGTCTCAAGGGCCATTGGGAAGTGGCGGCGCAGGAGAAACTCACACTGCGTGAGTTAGAGCTTCGCGCAGCAGGGTTGTTGGCAGGTGATAGCAGGAGTCGGCGGAAGGTGGCGAAGAAGTTAGACGCTTTTCTGTCGAAGGCGCGGGATACCATGTCCACCCTCGAGATGGAGGTGTCCGCGGCGTTGCAGCGGTTAGGACTGCGCAGTCGAGCGGAAGACTGGCAGGGTAGGGAGTTAGTGCGCGGCAGTCCGTCGCGCAGGAGACGTAACACAGGTTCCGCGGAGTGTAGTGTAGCGTGGTTCCGTGTAGGCGTGTAGCGTAGTGCAGTGTAGTGCTAGTTAGGACTTAGAAGGTATAAAGTAGTTCAAGGCGTTTTGCCTTGGGTTCTTTCCCAATTTCGGAAGTGCAGATCAGGAACTCATCTTCTCTGTTTGTTTGTGTCCTTAGTTCTGTCATCACGCAAGAGGAGCTACCACTTGGCGTTCCGCATTTTGTAGCTGAAGGCCTTCGGCCGAATGTTCAGAGCTAGTACATTGGTTAGAGACTTGAGTAGTTCGGATTCACACCTGTGGGTGATTGCCGATGCTCAGAGCCAGTGACTAGTTAGATACTTGAATAGTTTTGCCCCTATACCTTCGAGCGTCTGTTCCTGATTGTACTCCTTTGGGATTTTTCCCTTGAATGCCAAAGTGAAGTTTTGTTACTTCGTGTAAGCCTTGGTTGTAAATTCAGGTTACGCTGCAGCAGGTGCCTTCAGGGTAACCCCTGTAGTATTTCTGGGAATGACAAGTGCCTGAGAATTCAAACTCTTCAATAGACTGTTATTGTGTTACTAGAATGTTTCTCAGTGAGTCCTTTAGTGCGGACCTGTGTTCACTGCGCGTTTTGTGAGTTGAGAGTGTTGTTCACCGCGTATGAGTGACTTCGATCCGAAGTAGGTAGTCCAAACCGGGTTTCCTGCACTAGCAGCAAGCTAGTGGAAGTGTTGTAAAAGCCGGAGTTGGGAGTCACTACCCGCAGCTTCGCCGAGTGCACTCGTGAGAGACTTTCCCCCTGAAATCTTGAGTAGAGGTTCTAACGGACCTCTGGGTTGTGTTTCTGTAGTTTCAGGTGTGTGTGTGTGTGTGTGTTACGCTGCACTGTGCGACCTCCGAGTGCGCTCCGAGTGGACACTTGCAGTATTTCTGGGAGTGACAGTCGCCTAAGAATTCAAACTCCTCAATAGTCTGTTAAACGTGACACTTTGTACCCTGTGTGTTCCTCTGTCCCTGTGGGTTCAACCTTTCTACCACTATATTTCAGTTTTAGCCTTTAGTGGGTTATTATAGCAGGCGTGTAGCGTAGTGCAGTGTAGTGCTAGTTAGGACCTTAGAAGGTATAAAGTAGTTCAAGGCGTTTTGCCTTGGGTTCTTTCCCAAGTTCAGAAGTGCAGATCAGGAACTCATTTTCTTTGCGTGTTTGTGTCCTTAGTTCTGTCACCACGCAAGAGGAGCTACAACTTGGCGTTCCGCATTTTGTAGCTGGAGGCCTCCGGCCGAACGTTCAGAGCTAGTACATTGGTTAGAGACTTGAGTAGTTTGGATCTACACCCGCGGGTGACTGCCGATGCTCAGAGCCAGTGACTAGTTAGATACTTGAATAGTTTCGCCCCTACACCTTCGAGTGTTTGTTTCTGGTTGTACTCCTTCGGGATTTTTCCCCTGAATGCCAAAGTGAAGTTTTGCTACTTCGTGTAAGCCTTGGTGGTAAATTCAGGTTACGCTACAGCAGGTGCCTTTGGGGTAACCCCTGTAGTATTTCTGGGAATGACAAGATACTGAGAATTCAAACTCTTCAATAGACTGTTATTGTGTTATTGGAAGGTTTCTCAGTGGGTCCTTCAGTGCGGAACTGTGTTCTCTGCGCGTTTTGTGAGTTGAGAGTGTTGTTCACCGCGTATGAGTGACTTCGATCTGAAGTAGGTAGTCCAAACCGGGTTTTCTACGCTAGCAGCAAGCTAGTGGAAGTGTTGTAAAAGCCGGAATTGGGAGTCACTACCCGCAGCTTCGCTGAGTGTACTCTTGAGAGACCTTCCCCCTGAAATCTTGAGTAGAGGTCCTAACGGATCTCTGGGCTGTGTTTCTGTAGTTTCAGGTGTGTGTGTGTGTTACGCTGCACTGTGCGACCTCCGAGTGCGCTCCGAGTGGTCACTTGCAGTATTTCTGGGAGTGACAGTCGCCTGAGAATTCAAACTCCTCAATAGTCTGTTAAATGTGACACTTTGTACCTGTGTGTTCCTCTGTCCCTGTGGGTTCGACCTTTCTACCACTATATTGCAGTTTTAGCCTTTAGTGGGTTATTACACTCGTCGTGGGCCTTTCCTCTTTGCTGCCCCATGCTTCTTTCTCTTCTTCTCTTCCTCCGACGAGGTTTCTTCTTCTTCGGATGAGGAACGGTCCTCGTCCGAGGACTGTTCTTCCGATGACGGTGTCGCGCCTCTGCGTCTTCTTTGCCCTCCCTTCGGTTTTCGCTCCTTTGACTCCCGTCGCTCTCTTCCTCTTCGGTTGAGAGTGGAAGTCTCGAAGGCTTCCGCCGATGCAATCACGTCTTCGATAGTATCGCACTTACTGCGTCGGCAAAAAGTCTCCATCTCCCGGGTTAAGCCGGTCACATACCAATCCACGGCTTGCTGCACCGAGAAGGAGGACCCTGGTCCCGTTTTCGGTATCCTGTCAAGGAGGTCCAGAAATCTCTCGGTGTAGTCACGCAGACTCTCCTTCTTCTCTCGCTGCAGATTACGTAACTTTGTCAACACCCGACTGTCGTAGCTGAGCTCACGGAAACGTCGAAGGAACTTCTCCTTCAGTTGAGCCCATGTTGTCAACCCATTCGGATCGATGCTCTCGTGGTTGTACCAACTTCGTGCCTTCTTCCGCAGAAGACTTGGAAAAATCCGTAGTCGGTCCTCGTCATGGATCTCGCGGTTGGCGATAGACACTAATTCGAACAGCTTGATGTAGGAATCTGCATCGTCGTCATCCCTACTCCCTTTATACTTTGGGTAGGAATGCTTAGTAATCGGCTGAGGTAGCCGCGCATTGGCTTGTCCGTCCGCCATCGGTGTGTCTGTTGACGGTTCTCGGGCGGTCGGTTCTAAATCACGAGGGGGGTCCGCGCAAGGGATGTCTAGTAGAACTGTAAGCACAAAGTTTGGGTCCAAGTCACTGGGGGTAGCTTCCCCAAGGATGTCGGCCGGACTAGGCTTAGATACTCTTTTTGGTGTTTTCTTGGTTTGACGCCGTGTCTCTTCCACGGCCTTCTCTGAATCTCGTCGGAACTTGCGGGCAGCTCTCGCACTTAGGTTGCTCCCACTAGCTCCCGTCGACATTCACCGAGCATGGCTGCTCGTAAACCCCGGTGTTGATGCAACTGTCCCCAGCAGCGGCGCCAAAAAGAAGTTGTCGGCTTCTTATGTAATAACCCACTAAAGGCTAAAACTGCAATATAGTGGTAGAAAGGTCGAACCCACAGGGACAGAGGAACACACAGGTACAAAGTGTCACATTTAACAGACTATTGAGGAGTTTGAATTCTCAGGCGACTGTCACTCCCAGAAATACTGCAAGTGTCCACTCGGAGCTCACTCGGAGGTCGCACAGTGCAGCGTAACACACACACACACACACACACACACACACACCTGAAACTACAGAAACACAACCCAGAGATCCGTTAGGACCTCTACTCAAGATTTCAGGGGGAAGGTCTCTCAAGAGGATACTCAGCGAAGCTGCGGGTAGTGACTCCCAACTCCGGCTTTTACAACACTTCCACTAGCTTGCTGCTAGCGTAGGAAACCCGGTTTGGACTGCCTACTTCGGATCGAAGTCACTCATACGCGGTGAACAACACTCTCAACTCACAAAACGCGCAGAGAACACAGGTCCGCACAGAAGGACTCACTGAGAAACATTCCAGTAACACAATAGCAGTCTATTGAAGAGTTTGAATTCTTAGGCACTTGTCATTCCCAGAAATACTACACGGGTTACCCCAAAGGCAACTGCTGCAGCGTAACCTGAATTTACAACCAAGGCTTACACGAAGTAGCAAAACTTCACTTTGGCATTCAGGGGAAAAATCCCGAAGGAGTACAATCAGGAACAAACACTCGAAGGTGTAGGGGCGAAACTATTCAAGTATCTAACTAGTCACTAGCTCTGAGCATCGGCAATCACCCGCAGGTGTAGATCCGAACTACTCAAGTCTCTAACCAATGTACTAGCTCTGAACATTCGGCCGAAGGCCTTCAGCTACAAAATGCGGAACGCCAAGTTGTAGCTCCTCTTGCGTGGTGACAGAGTTAAGGACACAAACACGCAGAGAAAATGAGTTCCTGATCTGCACTTCCGAAATTGGGAAAGAACCCAAGGCAAGACGCCTTGAACTACTTTATACCTTCTAAGTCCTAACTAGCACTACACTATGCGCCGGCACGGAACCACGCTACACTACACTCCGCAGAACCTGTGCTTCGCCTCCTGCGCGACAGACTGCCGCGCACTAACTCCCTACCCTGCCAATCTTCCGCTCGACTGCGCAGTCCCAAACGCTGCAACGCCGCGGACACCTCCGCCTCGAGGGTGGACATGGTATCCCGCACCTTCGACAGAAAAGAGTCTAACTTCTTCGCCACCTTCCGCCGACTCCTACTGTCACCTGACAACAACCCGGCTGCACGAAGCTCTAACTCACGCAGTTTGAGTTTCTCCTGCGCCGCCACTTCCCTGTGGGCGTAGCCCTTGAGACAATGGGTGACTCGCCTCGCCATCTCCTCCTTCGTACGATCTGCCTCTCGCCTGCGACCGTCTTCAATTACTACCAACTGCGATTCGGCCTCCGCACGCTGCGCTCTCAATTCCCCGCACTCCGACTGCAGCCTGCGGATTAAATCCTCATCCGCCTGTCGTGCGAGCTGACACTCCGCTAACAACCGCGTCTGTCGCACGAGCTCCTCTGACAGAATCTGATTCTGAGTTTTCTTAGAAATCAATTCCTCCGTGGTCTTCACCACATCCCTGGTGAGCTCTTCCAGTCTCGCCTTCTTCAATGTGTCGTAGTGGGTGTGTGTCTTCCGCACGAGATTATACTGCCCCCACAAACAGTCATGCTTCTCCCTGCAATTCCTTCAGCTCCCGGTACACCCTAGCTAGTAGCTTGCTGGTGTGGACTTTAGTGCGAGTCCGCCTGCGCACTAACTCGATGTAGGACCCCGGCTGGAGTGGATCGGCGTATTTATCAAATTTGCGATCCAAGTACTTCAGCAGAGGTAGTACCTGCTCAGAGAGCGCCGCCGCCGGCGCTCCAACAATCTCCTCCTCTTCCTCCTCGGTATCTCCCGATCCCGACATTGCTTCTGTGGAGCCTCCTTCGTCATCATCCGAGGGGAGGATTTCGGTCGCCATTGATTGCGTTGGCGACTGACCCGAGTGGGGCTGCGAGTTGTCTACAGGTGCTGCCGCCGAAGGCACTCCTGCAGCTTCGCTGCTCCCCGCTAAAATGTCCAAGGCGGTGGGTGAATGTGGTCGTGCTACATCCCAATCCCCCGCCTGTCGATCATCGACTGTGTCCTCTTCGCCGCCGACGTCCGCCGCCGAAGGCGATCGAGCGGAATGTGTCTGCGCGGGGTGTAATTGCGCATCGCGCACCCGAATTTCGTCCCGCGGACAGACAATCCGCTCCTCCGTTAGGTCCTGCTCCCTCGATCGGTCTTGCGCGAGAGCTGCGTCTGGCCTGTGCGTAGGCGCCAATACCGGTGCCTTGTTCGCCGTAGGCGCAGCGCCGAAGGCGACAGAGCCCGAGGCCGCTCGCCCGATGTCCCTGGCCCCGAAGGCCGTACCGCCGAAGGCGCATCTGCCGACGGATTACCCGCCGAAGGTGCGGTCTCCGCACGCTCCCTACTCAAAACTCGCTGACCCGAAGGTCCAGGCGCCGAAGGCGCAAATCGCGGTGCGTTGTACGCCGGAGGATCTGGTCCCGAAGGCCCTTGACCCGAAGGCGGATCTTCCGCCGGCTCCTTGTCCTTCCTAGGTTAGACCGGGGGTGAATCCTGCCTGTGCGTAGGCGGCCGCCTGTGCGTAGGCGAACTTTCTCTGCCTACGCGTAGGTGGAGGTCCACGTCCGCTTGAGGTCGCCCTTCCGCTGAAACTCGCCTGTGCGTAGGCGGAACACTCGTCCGCATCGCACGTGGTAACTCCGGAGGCCCTTGGCCCGAAGGCCGCCTCTCGTCCGTCGGAGGTGTAGCGTGGTCCGCCGCTCCTGCGGACGTCCGCGCTCTCTCGCTCCTCTCCGGCGATGCACTTCCCTTCTCCGTGGCGATCGTCGTCGTGTCCGCGCTGCTGGCTGGTAACACAAGCCTGCGCGCCTTCTGCTTCGGCCAGCTGCACACTTCGTGCAGTGGCCGCTGTCGTATGGGAGCAGTGGGTTCTCGATGCTGCTCCTCCTCGGTCTCCTCTCTCCATCAACGCTTCCGCGGCACTCTTGCTGCGGGTGTGCTTCTTCCCTCGTCCCTCCGTGTCGGCGGAGTAGAAGCTGGTGAGTCCTCTGCATCGGTGTCGACCTCGTTATCCCGCACATACTTCCCGGGATGGTCGACGGACAATGGCGGAAAGCGAGCGAGCTCCGCCGCGGTCACACAATTTCTCTGTCGATAGAAATTGATCAGGAAAGGGGAGAGGTGATTGAGAGTTCCCCCCTTCTCCTCGAATGCGTGCTGTCGCATCACTCTGTGCAGGATGCTCGCCCATTGAATTGGAGCTCCATCGATGATGAGCTCCACAAAAGAAACCTGCCACAAGGTGATGTAGGAGGTGCGGTGTGGCTACAGCAATTGCAGCAGCGCCGCCGCTAGAGTTCGGCGGAAGCGATCTTTGTAATCGCGGGTCTTGTACCCATTCTTGGTAGACCTCTCCCGCTTGAACAATTCCACAAATTGCGCCTCGTCTTGCTTCGACACCTTGACGCTCTCACTATCAAAGAGAAGGTGCCCTTCGGTGCCGGCACACCTCCCCAATGCCTGCGCCCAATCTTGGACGGTCCACTGATCGACATGCGGACGCAATCCGCGCGTAGGTGGTCGCTGTGGTTCCAGCCATTCGCGCACCATGTCCACACAAATGTAATTCCATCCCCACAGCAAGAAATCGAGCTTTCTTGCAATCAGCCGTTCCTCGTAGGCACGCAACCCGTTCTGTGGAAGCCGGAGCGGCAGCATCCGCAATCGGCTCAGCTTCGACATTGCGTTCTTGAAATTCACTTGCTCGCTAGTTTTCTCTCTGTTCCGCTCGAGCTCCTTGCTCCCTCTGCAAACTCTAATCTCACTCAATTCCAAATCACGCGCACTCAATTCTCTCTCAATCAACAAGTACTCCTCCGCGCGGCGATGTCTGGGATGTTTAGCAGCTAGCAGATGGACGCGCGCAGCTCGCACTAGAAAATGAAATCGCGAATTCAAGAATAGAGCGCTCTCCGTCTCCCGGTCGAAGGTCATGGTCGGCTTTTGGTCGTGAGGGTCGAATCACTTGATGGCCGCGCCGGCTCTACGCTAAAATGGTCTCTACTCTCACGCGCGGCTTCATGCTCCGCCGACGCCGATTTAACTCACACGCTCGAATTGGCAAATTTGAACTCCGCTAGCGTACTACGCCGCGGACATGGGTGCGCAGCGCCGAAGGCGGATTTCTCGCCTTGCGCGCTACACTCGTTCGTACCGCTCCTCGGCCAATCCTCCTACGCCGAAGGCGATCGTCCGCGCATCGGACAAAAGTTGAACTCCCTTCTGCGTAGGCGGAATCCCCGGCGGAATCTCCGCCGGCGCGGAACTGCATCCGCCTGTGCGTAGGCGGATTCCGTCCGCGCTGCTGCGCTGGCGCGGAAGGCGTTGACCGTGGTCAACAGGCTCCGTCCAGTCTGTCCAATTCTTGCCTCTCCGTCGGCACTCTCGCCGCCGCAACTCCGTACGACCGAAGGCGCATCCATCCGTTCCGTCCGTACAGTCCGTACGGTCCGTACAGATTTTACTACTCCGGTGGTTCCTCGCCCGTCCGCGCCGCTGCGCTGGCGCGGAAGACGCCGTACAATTTCTTACCCCGAAGGCGCATTTCTAGGGCCGAAGGCGGTTTTCCCGCCGACGCCGAAGCGCCTGTGCGTAGGCGGACTTCGCTCGTCCGCCTGGGCAGAGGTTTTTTTGCCTACGCGTAGGCGACATTCGCGGCGGCCATTGCGCCTACGTCAACCCTATTTCGCCTACGCGTAGGCGAACTTCCTTCGTCCGCACATAGGACAAACTTTCCTCGACTACTCGTAGGCGAGAAACCGAGTATCTTGCGACCTTCATAACTCCCGGAGTCCTCATCCGTTTGTGGCGTTCTTGGGCTCGTCAGAATCAGCGCGTCGAGCTCTTTCCAACAAGACCCTAACCAAGTCGAGGCGTTTGGGAATTGACCAAATTTTGAAGGATTCCTCTAGCGCCAAAGGCGCAGCGGCGAAGGCGGATTTTGCGTCTTGCGCCGAAGGGGTTATACCTTCAGAGCCCGCATGGAGGGTGGTGTCCGTCCCCGACATTGCACCCCACTCCTGGATTCTACGAGTACTCTCGAGAATCTCTGCGATCTTCCGATTTCACTCTGTTTTGATGCACCAAAGGCCATTTACACTGCTACCGCGGTACAGTTTTCCAAAAATGTTTTAATATCCTCAAAAATACCAAAAGTGGGGTCCACATCCACTGATTTATGTCCAGACTTCTTGCAGTTACTGCAGCTCGGAACATATCTTGTTTGTCTCTTTGGATGAGGGCACTAAGGAGAGTAGTGTCCCACTTCCCCACAATTAAATCAAGCTCGCGGTGGCGGCGGCTGTTGGTCATACGTCCCGGGAGGTGCCATGCACCTCTGGGGTAACGTAGTAGCCCTATCTCTCGGATGGAACCGGGGGATATGCACTGGCTGGATCGGGGTAGTAGCGGGGGCCGACTGGATGGCGTAGGCTGCCTCTTTGCTCGCCTCGCCATAGTATTGGAGGTTTTCCCCGTAATACGGTGGTGCCCACTCTACTGCGTTCACGGGGTAAGACGAACGGGGGATAAGACACTCAATGTTAGCATGTCCCACTGCTCCGCACGTAGTACACCACAAATTTGCTCGCACTCTCCTCGGAGACTTCCGTCAGTCCTGACCGCCCACCACGTGGACTTTCAAGTCGGCGAAGTCCTTTACAAGGGTCTCCACCTTAGATGCAATGTCTCCCGAAGCTCTGTCCATATTTGCTCGTCTTTGGCCTTTCTTCTTTGCTGCCCCGCGCTTCTTCCTCTTCCTCTCCTCCTCCGACGAGGAGGTCTCCTCTTCTTCAGATGAGGTACAGCCCTCGTCCGAGAACTGTTCTTCCGACGACAGTGTAGCCCCTCGGCGCTTTCTCCGTCCTGCCTTCGGCTTTCGTTCCATTGAAACCCGTCGCTCTCTCCCTCTTCGGTTGAGAGTGGAAGTCTCAAAGGCTTCCGCCGATGCAATCACATCTTCGATGGTATCGCACTTCCCGCGTCTGCAGAAAGTTTCCATCTCCCTGGTTAAACCGGTTACGTACCAATCCACTGCCTGCTGGACTGAGAAGGGGGATCCTAGTCCCATTTTTGGTATTCTGTCGAGAAGGTCTTGAAACCTCTCTTTGTAGTCACGAAGGCTCTCCTTCTTTTCCCGCTGGAGGTTACGCAGCTTTGTCAGCACCCGACTGTCGTAACCAAGCTCACGGAAGCGCCGAAGGAACTTTTCCTTCAGTTGAGCCCACGTTAGCAAACCATTTGGGTCGGTGCTCTCGTGATTATACCAACTGCGCGCCTTCTTCCGCAGCAAACTAGGAAAATCCGCAGTCTGTCCTCATCGCTGATCTCGCGGTTAGTGATAGACACTGATTCGAACAGCTTGACGTAGGAATCCGCATCATCGTCATCCCCGCTCCCTTTATACTTCGGATAGGAATGTTTGGTAAAGGGTTGAGAGAACTCCATTCGCGCATTGGCTTGTCCGTCCGCCATAGGTGCGTCTGTCGACGACTCTTGAGCGGTCTGTTCAAAGTTAAGGAGGGAATCTGCGGAAGGTATATCTAATAGAACTGTAAGCACAAAGTTTGGTTCCGAGTCACTGGGGGTATCTCCGCCAATGGTGCCGGCCGAACTAGGCTTAGATAATATTTTTGGTGTTTTCTTATTCTGACGCCGTGTCTCTTCCACGGCTTTCTCTAAATCTCGACGTAGCTTGTGGGCAGATCTCGCACTTAGTTTGCTCCCACTTGCTCCTGTCGACATTCACCGAGCATTGCTGCTCTCGTACCCCGGCGTTGACGCACTGTCCCCGGCAGCGGCGCCAAAAAGAAGTTGTCGGCTTCTTATGTAATAACCCACTAAAGGCTAAAACTGCAATATAGTGGTAGAAAGGTCAAACCCATAGGGACAGAGGAACACATAGGGTACAAAGTGTCACATTTAACAGACTATTGAGGAGTTTGAATTCTCAGGCGACTGTCACTCCCAAAAATACTGCAAGTGTTCACTCGGAGGTTGCTTAGTGCAGCGTAGTTCACTCAACACACACACACACACACCTGAAACTACAGAAACACAACCCAGAGATCAGTTAGGACCTCTACTGAAGATTTCAGGGGGGAATGTCTCTCGCGAGTACACTCATCGAATCTGCGGATAGTGACTCCCAACTCTGGCTTTTACAACCCTCCCACTAGCTTTCTGCTAGCGTAGGGAACCCGGGTTGGACTTCCTACTTCGGATCGAAGTCACTCACACGCGGTGAACAACACGCTCAACTCACAAAACGCGCAGAGAACACAGGTCCGCACGGAGGGACTCAACTGAGAAACGATCCAGTAGCACACCATAACAGTCTATTGAAGAGTTTGAATTCTTAGGCAATTGTCATTCCCAGAAATGCTACAGGGGTTACCTTGAAAGCACCTGCTGCAGCGTAACCTGAATTTACAACCAAGGCTTACACGAAGTAGCAAAACTTCACTTTGGCATTCAGGGGAAAAATCCTGAAGGAGTACAATCAGGAACAATCACTCGAAAGTGTAGGGGCGAAACTATTCAAGTATCTAACTCGTCACTGGCTCTGAGCATCGGCAATCACCCGCAGGTGTAGATCCAAACTACTCAAGTACTAGCTCTGAACATTCGGCCGAAGGCCTTTAGCTACACAATGCCGACCGCCAAGGTGTAGCTCCTCTTGCGTGGTGACAGAACTAAAGACACAAACACGCAGAGAAAATGAGTTCCTGATCTGCACTTTCGAAACTGGAAAAATCCCAAGGCAAGACGCCTTGAACCACTTTATACCTTCTAAGTCCTAACTAGCACTACACTATGCGCCGGCACGGAACCACGCTACACTACACTCCGCAGAACCTGTGCTTCGCCTCCTGCGCGACGGACTACCGCGCACTAACTCCCTACCCTGCCAGTCTTCCGCTCGACTGCACAGTCCCAAACGCTGCAATGCCGCGGACACCTCCGCCTCGAGGGTGGACATGGTATCCCGCGCCTTCGACAGAAAAGAGTCTAACTTCTTCGCCACCTTCCGCCGACTCCTACTGTCAGCTGACAACAACCCGGCTGCACGAAGGTCTAACTCACGCAGTGTGAGTTTCTCCTGCGGCGCCACTTCCCAGTGGGCGTAGCCCCTGAGAAAGTGGGTGACTCGCCTCGCCATCTCTTCCTTCGTGCGATCTGCCTCCCGCCGGCGATCGTCTTCAACTACAACCAACTGCACTTCGGCCTCCGCACGCAGCGCTCTCAATTCCCTGCACTCGGATTGCAATCTGCGGATTCATTCCTCATCCGCCTGCCGTGCGAGCTGACACTGCTCTAACAACCGTGTTTGTCGCACGAGCTCCTCTGACAAAATTCGATTCTTAGCCTGCTCAGAATCCAGCTCCTCTGCGAGCTTCGCCTTCTCCTTGGCGAACTCTTCCAGCTTCTCGTCCTTCGTCTTGTCCAAGGCTTTATACAACTTCCTATTGAGGTTGTACTGACCCCACAGGCACGCATGCTTCTCCCGCAGATCCTTAAGTTCCTGGTCCACTCGGCTCAACAACTTGCTGGTGTGGACTTTAGTGCGGGTTCGCCTCCTCACTAGCTCGACGTAGGACCCAGGCTGGCGAGGGTCCGCGTACTTCTCTATCTTGCGATCCAGGTACCTCAACAGAGGTACTACCTGCTCATAGAGCGCCGCCGTCGGCGCGCCTAGGTGAAGTCTTCCTGCTTCTGCTGTAAAAACTAGGACCTAAGCTACCTAACCCTACATCTAATCTATTTTTTGTCATTCGACTGAACCACTCCCACTAAAGTGTCATCACACTTGGCCTCGTTTTTCTCTTCTTACTTCCCTGAAGATAACTCAGGATCCTCTCTCATCCTTCCACCTAAGGACCCTATTGACATCTTGACTCTGTTATCCTGAGGACCATATGTGATTGATGGCTTCAGTCCTCCCCAATCCAAAGTGGCATTAGCCATTCTCAACCAAGGTCTGCCCAATAGAATAGGAAAAGTGTCCCTGTTCGAATGCATCTTAATCACATGAAATGTGACAATGTACTCCTCACCACCAGTGGACAAACGGCAATCTTTAATCATCCCCACTGGTACGGCCGAAGTCTGATTGGCCATATTGATAATGAAAGGTGAGGGGCCTGTCAGATTCAAACCTAACCTTCTCATGTTGTGTTCAGGGTGTTCAAACCACTACCCCCATCAACTAATACATTGAGAATCACCTTGTCTACCACTACCACCTCTATCTCCACAGGTTTGACATCTTGACTTCCTTTTTGCAAATGAACTCTAGCAGCGACTCGAGTCTTTGTCTTTCCACTCCTTCTATGCATTGGAATGCCCTCCTTCAAAGTCTTACGAGCAATGGGAGATATTTCCAGCAGCTGACCAAAAGTAATGTCTGCCTTCAGCGAACTCAGATCTGACCACAAATTGTACTTCTTTGACTCTCTCCTTCTTTGACATCTCATGTTCTTCCACTCTTTTATGGGAATCCCCGGTCCTTCCCAATCTCTTGGTTCATTGCTTTCTGAATCTTGCGTGACAGGTGGCACTTCTGCATCATGCAGAACCTCACCTCTTTTCTCCTCTGCCCTTGTAATCCTCCTTGCTCTTCTCGCCACTCTCTCAAAATCAGAGAGATGAGGAGGCTCCTCTGATGAAGTCTTCCCTTGCTCGTCCTCATTTTTCTCAGTTTGCATCTTGCGATGCATGGCTCTGGTGGTGACAGTAAGGGCCGGAGCTTCATGCATGATCACATCATCCGAATTTTTCAACTTATAAGTAATCAGGTTAGCATGTGGAGGCCACTGATCCTGCCCTTGTTCGACTTTCTCCTTACCAAGATCAGAAGCGATGATGGAGATGTCCAACGTAGTAGTAACTACTACGCTGGACATCTCCATCATCGCTTGCAAACCTAGCATCTTGAGAGTTTGAAGAACATGGATCTGCAAAAGAAACCTGTTTTCTACTGTCACTACGAGGTTCATCTTGTGGATCACTCTGGATGGGAATATATATGTTCACAGTCTGCAGTCCAACAGGTGGATTGAATGTCTGCTTGCTGTTCTCATGATCATAATACAAGTTAGGGGGTCTAAGATTGTTAGAATGCTCATTCTGTGGTCTTGCATCCCTCATATTTTCTCTAGCCTGGTGAGGACTAACAGTAGGCTGAGGCATCCTAATGACTTTGTCTGGCTGCCGACATTGGTCAGAAGGATGACTACCTCCACAGTTACTACATCCATTAACCCGAACTTCAGACCAACACTGACCTGGATAGTGCCACCTACCACAAAAAGCATGCAATTCTTTTCTCTCCGCATTTTGATCAACCTGACCCCTAGGAGGCCCTCTGTACCCGCCTTGACCTTGGTAATTTGGTCCTTGGCCCCTTTGATGTTGCATAGGTGGGCCACCGCTCATTCTATTATCACGGTTCTGCACCACCCTACAAAACTGTTTGGAGTGCCCGGATTGACCACACTAGACACACCACAAGCTTGATGAATGTCTACCTGACTCGACTGGAGGAGGAGGCCCTGGCTGTTGACTCCTGATCATCAAGGCCATCTGATCTGTGATGCTCTGCATCTGTTTCATCATGGTCTCCTAAAAACCTGCCTGATTGGCATTCAATCTTTTCTCTACATCTGCCAGGTTAGAATCCACTATAGGGGCTCGCAGTGCTAGAACAGGTGTTGGTTCTCTGGTCTGCGAAATTGACTCAATGAGAGAATGGGGAGCTTGACCCCTATGCCTACCTGAGTCTCCTTCAATTGCTCTGGGACGAATTGGGATGAACTGAGGAATGCATTCATCCTCCTTCCTCCACAATCTATCATAGTCCTTGTCAATGTTCTCTATCTCTCTGGTAGCCATCTTGGCCTCAGCAAGAGTTTGAGGGCTTCTCTCTAACACACCTCTGATGGTCCCAACTTTGAAAAACCCTTGGATAAAAAACTGTCTCATCGAATCGTCATTGAGCATTGTACCCACAAAACGTGCACAGACAAGATCAAATCTTCTAATGTAAGTTGAGATTTCCTCTTCCCTTCCCTGTTTTAATGATGCCAAAGCTCTCAATGCAGTACCCTGCCCCACCTCAGGCCTAAACTCATTCAAGAACTCCCTTTGCATCTGGTCCCATCCCTCAAAATGACCTTCAGAATGATCCCTATACCACTCATACGCCTCACCTTCCAGGGTAGTAGGAAACCAGACCAAAAAATACCCTGGATCTGTAATCAGAGAGCTGGCTAGCCTCTCAACATATCTTTCCATGTGCCTTGAAGGATCCTCATCCTTCGTCCCATAGAACTTAGGCAGATTGGGTGGCATGACCACAGCTGCCAAATTCTATGGAACCTGAATAGAAAGGCCTCTTGGCCTCACGAGTGGGTCTATGGAACGACTAGGAGGAGGGCCTGCTCTCCCTCCATCGTCAGCCATGCTGGCAGATTCCTCAACCAACTTCTCACTGTCAAGTTCTACAATCACTTTTACCCTCGAGTAAATCTTTGCAGACGTTTGACAACCTACGCTTGCATAGTGACCACTCTCCTCAAGGTTGCTAGTTTTCTCTAAAGCTTCTAACAAAGACTCATCAACAGGGTCCACATTCAGAAATATCTCAAGTTTAATTTCTTCCTCGATTTCCTTATTCTCAGGTTTCTTCCTACTGCGAACGGGTTTCTCTAGTCTTGGCTCCAAGTTTGGTTTGTGCGATCTAGTCTGCATTTACAAGATCAGGCTTTCGGCAGGCGCACCATTTTATGTGAGCCTAAACTTCCCACCCTTCAGCGTTTGTAGTCCAGGTGGGGGTTTGAGCTCCCATAATCTAACTTCTCTGATCTCAACCATGTGGTCAAAGTGTATTCAAGACAATGAGATCATAAACACTTGCTCTTTCACAGACAAATTATCCACAACTGAAAATAATAAATTGCTGTCTGCTATTTCCACAAGAGCAACAAACAAGCTCTTTGTTACATAAAGATCTAACCCAACTCTAGGTGACTTTCTCAATACCACAGCCACTGTGGTCTATCCTAGCTTCGAGTCCCACTCCCAATTCCTACTTAGATTTCAGTGTCGATTTCTCAGCTTCCACCTTCAAATCCCATCAGATTCCTCTCTCCGATTCAACTCTCCCTTTTTAGTTTCGAATTCAGATCCCGACTTTCAGATTTCAGTCTCAAATTTCACTTCACTTTCAGCTCCCATTCTCAGATCTTCCACTCTGATTTCAGCTCCCACTCACAGATTTTACACTTCAATCTCAGATTCCACTCACAGATTTTACACTTCAATCTCAAATCCCACTCACAGATATTACATTTCAATCTCAGATCTCACTCACAGATTTTACATTTCAATCTCAGATCCCACTCACAGATTTTACACTTCAATCTCAGATCCCAATTTAATTTCACTCTCAGATACGACTCTCCACCCACGAGAGTTTGCTTCCTCCTACTTCGAACTTTCCACACTCCCCTCCTAATTTTCACCACTTCCCTGCGGAAATCACTCACATCCACACTCTATTCCTCCTACCGATCCCACCAGTGTCTCCACACAATCCCAGCTCGCAAGCTGACTAATCCTCTCCAACGTCCAAGGGCCAAGTCACCCACAGGCCGCGTGAATGCCGTTCCCGCAATGATGGGCAACGGCCTGGTTCCCATGTGCGACTCTATGCCCCGCCATCCTATTTTCCACGCTTGACTTCACGCCGCCGCCACTGCCACACCTGTACAGTCTTTATTCATGACCACGTCAACATCCGCCGTCCTAAATCTTCTTCCGCGCACCGCCGAAGGCATCCATCCGCCGAAGACACTCTTCCGCACCTTTGCCTATCTATAACAGTCACCTCCGACGCTCATAACTCATAGATCCCTGCTTCGTTTGAAACAATCTTGAGCTTGTTGGAACAAGCGTGTTGAGCTCTTTCCAACGAGCCTCTAACTAAGTCAAACCGTTAAGAATTGAGAAAGTTATCACTGTTTTACTCTTCCGCCGAAGGCGTTTGCCTATGCACAGGCTTCCTACGCCCAACTCGGCTACGCGCAACCCGCCTATGCGCAACTCGCCTATGCGCAGGCCGCCTATTCGCAACTCCTTGGGCCGAAGGCCTCTCTATCTGTTATCGCCGAAGGCCTTTTGCCTAACCATGTCAGCCGCTTTCAACGCTCATAACTCAGTGATCTCTCATCCGTTTCAAGTGTTCTTGGTCTCGTTGGAACGAGCGTTGCGAGCTCTTTCCAACAAGACACTAACTGAGTCAAAGCGTCACAAATTGAAAAAGTGATGAGGGTTTCACTGTTTCGCCAAAGGCCTTTCCCCGAAGGGACTTCACAGAAGGCACTTGTAATAACCCACCAAAGGCTAAAACTGCAGTATGGTGGTAAAAAGATCGAACCCACAGGGACAGAGGCAACACACAGAGTAAAAAGTGTCACGTTTAACAGACTTTTGTAGAGTTTGAATTCTCAGGCGACTGTCACTTCCAGAAATACTGCAGTGCTCGACTCGGAGGCTCAACTCGGAGGAGGATGCTCGACTCGGAGGATGCTCGGAGGATGCACAGTACAGCGTAGTCACTCAACACACACACACACACCTGAAATTGGCAAAAGCACAACTCGGAGGTCAGTCAGGACCTCCGCTTCGGATTTCAGGGGGAAAGTGTCTCAAAAGTTCACTTAGAGGTTCTGCAGGTAGTGACTCCCACTCCGGCTTTTACTACCCTTCCGCCAGGAACTAGCGTAAGGAACCCGGACTGGACTTCCCACATCGGAACGAAGCCCCTTCATACGCCGTGGACGTCATCCTCGACTCACACCAACCGCAGGGGGTATAGGCCCGACTGAGGACTTAACTGAGACACAATCCAGTAACACACACACACAACCTGAATTGCAAACCAAGGCTTACACGAAGTAATAAAACTTCACTTTGGCATTCAAGGGAAACTTCCCGTAGGAGTACAATCAGGATATGTCACCCGAAGGAGTAAGGGGGAACTGTTCAAGTCTCTAACTCGTGACCGGCTCTGAGCATCAGAAATCACCCGCAGGTGCAGATCCGCACTACTCAAGTCTCTAACCGGGTACTAACTCTGAACATTCAGCCGAAGGCCTTCAACTACAACATACGGTAACTTCGCTATGCTGTAGCTTCTCTACGTGGTGCCAGGACCAAAATGCACAAACACGCCAAGAAAGTGAGTTCCTAATCTGCACTTCCGCAACTGGAAGAGTCCCAAGGCAAAACGCCTTGATCTACTTTATACCCTCTAAGGTCCTAACTAACACTACGCTATCCTATCTACTACTCGCAACACCTGCATGAAACCAAACTACGCTACTGCACTCTGTAGATCCGGTGCTGCGCCTCCTGCGCGCCGGACTGCCTCGCTCTCTATCTCTACCTTGCCAATCTTCCGACCGGCTGCGCAACCCCAGACGCCGGAGGGCTGCAGTCACTTCCGACTCCAAGTGCGCCATAGTGTCACGCGCGCCCGACAAGAAGGCTTCTAATTTCCTTGCTACTCGCCGCCGACTCCGACTGTCACCCTCCGTCAATGCCGCCGCCCGAAGCTCAAACTCCCTGAGTGTGATCTTCTCTTGAGCTGCCACCTCCCAATGGGCGTATCTTTTTAGACAGTGAGTCACCCGCGTCGCCAACTCTTCTCGCGTCCGGCAGCTGCCTTCCACCTCTGCTAGCTGCATTTCCGCATCTGCGCGCTGCGCCCTCAAATCCGCGCACTCGGATTGCAAGTTGCGCAACAATTCCTCATCCTCCGTGCGTGTACTTTGACTTTCTTCTAAGGCGCGCTTCTGGCGCGCAAGCTCTTCTGCTAAGATGCGGTTTTGTCTCCGCTCTTCCTGCAATTCCGACTCGATCTTTGCCCGCATTAGCTCGGCATCCGCCTGGTTTTTCGTCGCCGCATCCTCCCTCTGCTGTTGCAAGGTTTGGTATAGCTTCTGCATGACCGCCAGGTGCTGTCGGAGGGTAGCGTTCCTATCCTGCAATGTTTGGCACCTAGAGGCCCAAGTGGCCACCTTGCTCCTCGTCCTGCGCTTGACAGTCTCCACGTAAGACTGCGGTTTTCCGGTACCCGAGTACTTGGATGTCTTGCGATCCAGATATCGCAGGAGTGGAACTATCTGCTCGCACAACACCCCTGTTGGCGTTTTCTGCACAGAGTCCGCTTCCTGCTCTTCCGAACTCGTCTCATCCTCCGTTTCGAGGATTTCAGTCGCCACCGAATCCCTTGGCGACTCCCTGGAACTGTGGCGCGCAGCAGCTTCCGCCGCGACTGCCGCTCCACTCCCTGCTAAAATATCTAAGGCAGTGGGGGATCCCACTGCTTGAGCCCCAGTTCCGGCTCGATCTTCGGTTTCCGAAGGGGTCGACGCCGAAGTGACTTTTGTCACCTTTGCACCGCCCGCTTCTGCTGCCTGCCCTTCCGGCGCGATCTGCGCGGAAGGTGTCTTCGCTGGAGGTGCGTCCGCCGAAGGCGTCCGCACACTGGTCGCCGGCCCTGTCCGTCTCGCAGTCGGCGAATCTAGCCGACTCTCTGTTGACCGACTCGCAGTCGGCCGACTAGCAGGTGTCCGACTGGCAGTCGGATCTACCCTGCGCGTCTTCACTCCACTTGGCCTGCTTGCTGGCGGCGTTTTCCCAGAAGTGCCTTCCGCCGAAGACGACCCTCTGAGGGTTGTTGGCTCGTCAGCCAAACTCCCTTTTGCTTCCGGCCTGCTGTCCGGTTCAACGCGCCGCTCAGTCGGCCTTCCTTCCGTTTGTCGACCTTCAGTTGCCCGACTCGTAGTCGGCCGACTGTCAGTCCGTCTGTCTTCTTCCGAAAGCATTGGTGCCTTCTGCGCAGAGGTATTTGCCGACTTCCCCAAAATCTGCGCGATTATCTCCTCCTGCGTGGGCAGGATACTCCGCTGGATCGGAGTACGCCCGGTCTCCTCAGTACTAGTTGGCACTTTGCGTGCCCTTTGTTTCGGTCGGCTGTGAGGCTCGTTGGTTGGCCGACTACGAGTCGGCGCAGCTGGCACTTCCGGCTGCCTGTCCTCAGGTCTCTCATCCCATTTCCGCTTTCGCGGAGCGCGCTCACTTCGACGTTCTTCTGCTGCTCTTGCTGGGGGCGGAGCCGGAGGCGGATTGGCAGGTGCCTCGTCCGGATCCGTGTCTACTTCGGCCTCCCGCGAGTATCTACCTGGATAGCTCCGGGTCAGCAGCGGAAACCGTGTCCGCTCTGAATTTGTCAAACATCCCATCGCCCGATAAAACACAATCAGGTAAGGTGAAAGATGATTGAGGGTTCCTCGTCTCTCTTCTTGCGCATGTTGGCGCGTCACCTTCCACAGGAGCCGTGCCCAATGAACTGGAGCTCCTGACAACACTAGCTCCACAAATCCTACTTGCCAACCATGCATATAAGCGGTCTTGGTCGGCTGCAATATCTGTAGCAATGCAGTCGCGACATTTCTCCGCAATCGATCTTTGTAATCCCGTGTCCGGAAACCGTTCTTGGGATGCCTGGCAACTTTGAAAAGCTCATTGTAGGAGATTTCTTCCTCCTTGGACACCTTCACGCTATCGACCTCGAAGAGGAGAAACCCTTCCTCGCCGGCACACCTGCCCAACACCTGCGCCCAGTCACAAATGTCCCACCTCTCTGGATGTGGACGGAATCCGCGTGAGGGCTTGTGTCTCTCCTGCAGATACTCGCGCACCATCTCCGGACATGTCCAGTTCCATCCCCACAGGAGTAAATCGAGCTTCAGCCCTGTTAGCACATCTTGGAATGCGCGCAGACCGATCTGCGGCACTCTAAGTGGAGACACTCGCAGCTGGGGGACCTTCGACATTGCGTTTCCTGCACACACAGACGTTCTTCCCTCCGCTCGCTCTCTCACAATCGCCGCTGCGCGTCGGCCGCTCAAGCACTGACTACTGTCACTCTCTCTTCTCTCGCGCTCAAGTTCGCTACTCGCAAATTCTCTCCAAGGTCTGTCAAGATCCTTGCGCAACTCGTCTCCGCACTCTCTCCTCTCACTGCAGGTCTCTCCGCCCTTGCGCGTAATCTTGGAAGCTGGAAATCGCAAAATCAAGAATGAGAGAATGAGACTGGAGAGCAGTCTTTTCTTCTCCGAATTCAAGATCGTCCAACGTTCTTACTGGTTACAATTTACGCAGCCGGCTATACGGCCTAACGGTTCGCCCTCGCATGCTCGAATTCACGTCTCCGCACTGCGCGCATTCGCATGCGTGAATGTTGATTTTTCCCGCCGCCACCGTCTTCCGGACTCGAGTTTGCCGTAGTGTATGCGTCGGCTATGTTGGCGTATTCCTTCTCCGTCGGCGCCTCGCTGGAGGCGCACATCAAGTCGGCGCGAATTACGCCGGCGCGTATTCGTACCACTTGTTTTGTCCGTTCTGCCTCGTCTATTGCTGACGGCGCATATCCCGCCGGCGCAAATCATGCCAGCGCATCCGCCTATCCGCGCCACGTCAGAGGCGTACATCCGGCCGGCGCTTTTCTTCCGTTGCGCAGCCGCCAAAGGCGCTTCCGCCTCTGAGTTGATTTCCTCCCATGAGCGCGTGATTCCGCCGAAGGCGCATCGCCAAAGGCGTACGGGAGTCCTTTCCGACTGTGAACCCTAGCGCGAACGGCGCATGTCCGGCTACGAGTTTTCCGATGCTCATAAATTCTTCGTCCCTGATCCATCTCCGACGCTCTTGGGCTTGTTAGGACGAGCGTCTCGAGTTCTTTCCAATGCAACTTCAACCAACTGGAACTACCGTGTATTCTGATTGTTATGAAGGTTTTCCTTTTCCGCGCTAGCGGCGCATCGCCGAAGGCGCACTCATGGTCGGAAGCCTTCAGAGGTCCCTGCCGTTCTTCTGACATCTTTAGCGAAATCTCCTCCGGAGGTGTCTGCGCCTCCGCGAAGCGTAGCTTCCTTAAACGCTGGAAGCGCGTGAGTAGAGACACCTCAGAAAAGGAGCTTTTGCGGAAGGCGCCAAAGACATTTGGCGCTGGTACATCCGACTTCGCGATTCTTCGTGACCTCGTGACGATCTCCTCAATCCACTCTATTTAACGTACCCTTTTCTAACTACAGACACTGCTTCGGTACTTGTTTTCTAAAATTGTTTAAATTCTGCAAAAAAAACAAAAAGTGTGTTACCACAGCACTTCGCCGAAGACCTTGCCTCGAAGGCCCCCTTCCGCACCTTTTGCCCCCTTACCATCACACCAACTCCTAATCTTGCCAAAACTTTCAGAAAAACCCCAAGCATAATTTGCAAGAGCTTAAATCCAAAATTTTAACTCTCATAAGGGTAAAAAGACATGTGAGCACAGTTTCGTGCTCACAGTAGGTCTGGAAGGTAAACCTGGACGAAATCCTCAGGATTCATTAAGTAGGTTATGGCAGTTTAGTTCCAATGTCGTTGTAGTCTAGACAAACTCTATGTGACCGTATATGTGTCGGAGTAACACTTGGGCGCTGGGAGTAGAAGTCAGATGCAACTAACAAACTACCAGGTGGCAGGTTAGAGGTTAGTGGATGTACAGTTATGTGGAAAAATACAAGGCAGTGATAGTCAGGTCACTTAAAAAAATTGTTAGTCAGTGGTGAAACCGGCCACTTTAAATAAAGCGCTCAGTGGTCCCAGCCACTTGTTTAACAATCTGACGAGAAAGTTCCATCACTCTGATCCGGATCGCTCTGGTCCGAACCTGGAAGGTACAACTTCCAAAAACTGTAGGATAGGCTCTTCTATTAGGTTTAGAAATAAACTGTAGGTCTTCGTGGGAACGAAGTCGGAGCGGTTTACTTGGGAGCGCATTTAACTTAAATTAGATGCAAACCCGAGGATTACTGATCCACAAGATTGCTACATGTGATTTTTGGCGCCGCTGCCGGAGACCTATTTGATTTATTTCTAGACCTGTTAAAAACCTGCGTAAAATATTTGTGGTACAGAAGTGAGTTGTATTCACGGCTGTATGAAACAACATAAACAGGAAAGTGACGGTCCACGAAGATCCAGCCGAAAGAAGAGAAGTGACAAAGAATCGGAGGATCTGTCTTTTGTTTCCATCATAGTGGATCTTGATGGAACCAAACCGGAAGAACTGATCACAACCGAAAGAGGGGCAGTTCCGCTTGGAGGTGGTCAACCTTTGGAACCGAATTGCGGAAGTTCTCCGGACGAAGTTCACAGCATGGCCAAAAGCACTTCTCGCTTGAAGTACCGGAAGTTCAAAGGTGATGGAAGGGAGGACGTGGACGAGTGGCTATGCGAGTTTAACTCAACTGCTGCAGCAAACCAGGAGGATGACGCCACGAAGCTTCGCATCTTCCAGGGATTACTAAAGAAAGAAGCCCTTCAATGGTACCTGGATGTGGCGGTACCGGTCCGAAACGATTGGGACCAGCTTACATTGGCATTTCTTTGGACTTTTCGAGAAGTAGGTGGTGAAGCCAGAACGCTGGGGAAACTCATCAAAATGAGGATGGAGCCAGGAGAATCTGTCCGGAGGTACGGGCAGGGGGTGAGGAGTCTCATTCAGAAACTCACTCCGGGCATTGCCCCAAGCGTACAAGTCGAGTGGTACGTATCTGGATTCCCAGACCGAATGGGGTTTCAAGTCCGACAAGCTCGACCCCAGACGTTGCAGGAAGCGATGGAAGCTGCACAAAAATACGAGAATTCCAAACAGTCTCTATGCCAATCCGGAAGTCACTCAAAGAAGGAAGTCTACAAGGGAAAGAAGCAGATCCGGAGAAAGCGAGAGGTCAGCGACTCCAGCTTCGGAAGTAGCACCGATAGTTGGTCCGGCGACAGTGAAGATTCGGAGGAAGATCACTCTCCTCGGAGAGCCTCTGGATCTAGAGGCCATCATGGAGAACGCCACCGGGCGGCAGTCAGACTCAAGGAGGAGGTGCCAGATGACAAGCGAATGATGAAGGACATTCAGTCCAGTTTGGCGGCCATCAAAGTCCAACTCGCCAAAAACCACAAGAACAAAAGGCCCGTTCCAACGATCCGAAACAATGTCTAGTGCACTCGATGCGGACAAGCTGGCCACTACCCGAACGAATGTCCTCATGTGCCACCCAAACGGGTACAGTTCGTGGACGAGACTGGATCTGTATTCTTTGCTACTTCGGAATACGAGGAAGGGGAGCAAAACATGATACATGTGTATTAGGTTGCCCCATCATACGGGAGATCACGGATGTTGCAACCCATGGTGAGGCCAAGGTATCCATCCGGGATCGCTCCAGTATCCGGATTGCCTTCAAAACTTCAACAAACCTCGGCTGTCCATTCGGGACGACCAGTAATGACGGACCGTCAGTACGCCGTTTGCTATCATTGTGGTGAGCAAGGACACTTTATGGCGGACTGCCCAAGGAGAGGAGGAGGCCAAGGCGCTCCTCTAGAGCTTCCCTGTCAGAGTTGTGGTCAGTATGGGCACAACGCACCTCAATGCCAGCAACCGGCCAAGCCCAGGGTTATCTACAAGCAGGTGGAGGAACCACCCCGGTAACGAACGGCCCTGAACTACGGTCACAAGGATGGGGTGGAAAATCCAAACATCTGACGGTGCGTGGTGGAACAACGTGACTCACCAGTTGTTAAAATCCACCAGGTCAGCTTACGTAGTTCCACCACCGCCCGAAAAAATCGGAGAGGAGAAGCTCCGAAAGTTCGGAAGACAAGGTCTATTCAGAATATAATCCGAGGTTCAGACTCCTCCGGAGACTTAGAAAGCGAAACTATTTCCGTAGCAGCAAAGTTTGAAAAAGGGGTCAAGACCTCTTCTCTCACACCGGATATCAGTACAGAGGTACAGGGGGAGCTGACTCAAAACCAGCAACCGGAGAAAAGACGGGTGAGATTCAGTATGCCTCATACATTGATTTGTCCGGATGTTAATACCAAGGTAGATGAATATGATATATTGCAAGATGTCAAGGAGCAGAAAGCCAATGTAACTATTGGCCATCTACTCTATGATAATCCCAATTATCAGAAGCAAATAAAGGCTGCCTTGATCAAGCCAAGGAAAAGGAAAGTTATTTTACCTCCTGTAGCAGTTAACTTCGCAGAGTTAGAAGACTTCGGGGCTCCGGAGATTTCTGTGGAGATTGACGGCTGCATTATCCGAAACGTTCCAGTAGATGGAGGATCGGGAGTTAACCTGCTACTGGAGAGCACGATCTGGGTTACACGGTCTTTGAGACCACGAACCAGACTCTTCGGATGGCGGACCAATCCAGGGTGATTCCGGTGGGGAAGTTATCTGGAATATCTACTAAGATTTCTGGACTAACTTATCCTCTAAACTACCTTGTCATCCGCGTAGAAGAAGGCAGTCCATTCCCTTTACTATTGGGAAGACCTTGGTTGTATTCAGCGAAAGTGAAAGTCAATTGGGCCAAGAAGGTCTTCTGCTTCGGAGATCCGCCTGTGTTCCTGTCATGGCGACCAGAGGAGCATCAAGGCGAGACTGACGATTTGGACGGATACACCTCAAATTGGACAGACCCAGAATCGTCCGACCCTATCTAGGCGTATCATGTGCAACAATTCAGGGAGGTGACAGAAGAAGATTTTGGATTTCCAGAACCGGTTTTGGAACAAGGCAAAATTCAGAACGTGACTGAGGAGTTCAATCCATCAGAGGAAAAGATTGGTGACCGATCTTTGAGTTAATACAACATGGAACTCTCCTCTGATTGGATCCGAATCAGATCACAACCGGAGCAATACCGATAGTCCCTTCTGGCTCATTGGGCACCATTCATTCGTGGGCAGACGTAAGAATGGGACCAGAAGTAGCAAAGACAGAACCTATTAAGACTGTCGTATCTCCAGACGATTATGAGGAAGTGAAGGTTGCAGAAGGAAAGTTCTTCTTTTTGGGGAAGCAACTGTCTGATCAGGAGCGGACAAAGTACCTCGCCTTATTAACAGAATATGACGATGTCTTTGCTTGGCAACCTTCTGACCTCGTGGAGATACCACCGGAACTGGGAGAACACCATATTGATTTGATGGAAGGAGCCACACCTGTCCGTCAACGTCAATACATGCTTAATCCGAAGTACTCCATGATGGTGAAAGAAGAACTAGACAAGTTGTTGGAGGCCGGATTCATCTATCCGGTAAACAACTCAGAATGGGTTTCTCCCATTGTGATTGTACCGAAGAAGGTGGGAACGGACGGAAAGGTAAAGATTCGGCCATGTCAGGATTTTTGAAAGCTGAATGCGGCTACCAAGAAGGACCACTACCCTCTACCTTTCATCGACATGGTTCTAGACCACGTGGCTAGCAAGAGTGTTTTAGCTTTTTAGATGGGTTTTCCGGATATAATCAAGTATCTATCCGGAAGGAAGACCAGCTGAAAACAACCTTCACCACGGATTGGAGAACCTACGCGTTTAACCGGATGCCCTTTGGGCTCTGTAACGCACCTGGAACCTTTCAGAGATTGATGATGGATATCTTCCGAGATTTCTTGAAGCATTTTCTAGAAGTGTTCATAGATGACTTTGCTGTGTTTAGTAAATCGGTGGAGCACCTAGCTTTTCTCCGGAAGACGTTCCAAAGGTGCCGAAAGACCAACCTCAAACTACATCCGGGTAAGGGTTTCTTTGGAATGATATTGTGGTACCCCACTTTTGGTAATTTTGAGGAAATTAAAACATTTTTGGAAAACTGTACCAAGGCAACAATGTAAATAGCCTTCGGTGCATCAAAAAAAGTGAATTCGGAAGATCGTAGAGATTCTCAAGGGACCTCGTAGAATCTAGGAGTTGGGTGCAGCGTCAAGGAAGGGCACCACCCTCCCTGCGAGCTCTGAAGGTATGATCCCTTCGGCACAAGGCGCAAAATCTGCCTTTGGCACTGCGCCCTCGGCGGTAGGGAAATCCTTCATATTTAGGTCAACCCCCAAACGCCTTGACTTAGTTAGGGTCTCGTTGGAAAGAGCTTGACGCGCTGATTTCAACGAGCCCAAGAACGCCAACAACGGATAAGAATTCCGGGAGTTATGAAGGTTGTAAGATACTTAGCTTGCCGCCTATGCACAGGCGAGAAAGTTTTGTCCTATGCGCGGACGAAGGAAGTTCGCCTGCGCACAGGCGAAATAGGGTTTTGATGTAGACGCGAAGTTCGCATACACACAGGCAACCGCCTGTGCACAGGCGCTTCGGCGTCGGCGGGAAATCCGCCTTCGGCCCTAGAAATGCGCCTTCGGGGTTGGAACTTGTACGGCGCCAACGCAACAGCGCGGAAGGAGGCGGACGCCTGTGGATAGGCGGCCTGTGCACAGGCGGGCGGCCTGCGGGTAGGACGCGGACGCCTGCGGATAGGCGAACGCCTTCGGCGGAAGGGAAAAACCGTGATAACGTTTTCAATTCTTAACGGTTTGCGTTAGTTAGGGTCTCGTTGAAAAGAGCTCTACACGCTCGTTCCAAAGAGCCCAAGAACGCTTGGAACGGATGAGGACTTAGGGAGTTATGACTATCGGAAGATACGTAAACGTTCGCCTTCGGCGGAAGGAGTTCGCCTCCGGCGGGAATTATGCCTACGCGGAAGGGAGATCAACTTTTGTCCGACGCGCGGACGGACGCCTTCGGCGGTTGCAGGCCTTCGGCGAGGCAGTAAAACCGGCATATCTTTTTCAATTCTTAGCGGTTTCACTTGATTTGGGTCTCGTTGGAAAGAACTCGACGAGCTGGTTCCAACGAGACCAAGATCTCTTGAAACAGATCAGTCATCAATGAGTTATGAGCGTTGAAAGCGGCTGTCATGGTTAGGAGAGAGGCCTTCGGCGTTAACATATAGAGGAGCCTTCGGCGTTAACAGTTAGAGGGGCCTTTGGCCCAAGGCGGCCTGCGAGTTGGCGGCTTGCGTGTAGGACGCGTGGGACCCACAGTCCTCGGATTTTGGAGAAGGAATTTTGGCCTAGGTTCAGAGATCTTGCGGGGCCCATATCTTTGCGATCAACAGTCGGATGGATCTGAAATTTTGTGAGGCCGTTGATCTCGGCCGGCCACGCATGCCTGCAAATTTTCAGCTTCAGATCTTGTATGGAAAGGCGCAGGCGGCTCTGTACAGTAGGCTTGGGATTAAGATTTAGGGTTAGGGTTAGATTTAGGTTGTAAGTTAGAGGGGAAGGCAGCCGCCGACTCCTCAGGTGTAGGATCTGTTGCGGCTCGCACCATGGCATTGTAGTGTAGTGTTAGTTAGGACTTAGAAGGTATAAAGTAGTTCAAGGCGTCTTGCCTTGTGTTTTTTCCCAATTTCGGAAGTGCATATCAGGAACTCATTTTCTCTGCGTGTTTGTGTCCTTAGTTCTGTCACCACGCACGAGGAGCTACAACTTGGCGTTCCGCCTTTTGTAGCTGAAGGCCTTCGGCCGAATGTTCAGAGCTAGTACATTGGTTAGAGACTTGAGTAGTTCGGATCTACACCTGCGGGTGATTGCCGATGCTAAGAGCCAGTGACTAGTTAGATACTTGAATAGTTTCGCCCCTACACCTTCGAGTGTTTGTTCCTGATTGTACTCCTTCGGGATTTTTCCCCTGAATGCCAAAGTGAAGTTTTGTTACTTCGTGTAAGCCTTGGTTGTAAATTCAGGTTACGCTGCAGCAGGTGCCTTCAGGGTAACCCCTGTAGTATTTCTGGGAATGACAAGTGCCTAAGAATTCAAACTCTTCAATAGACTGTTATTGTGTTACTGGAATGTTTCTCAGTGAGTCCTTCTGTGCGGACTTGTGTTCTCTGCGTGTTTTGTGAGTTGAGAGTGTTGTTCACCGCGTATGAGTGACTTCGATCCGAAGTAGGCAGTCCAAACCGGGTTTCCTACGCTAGCAGCAAGCTAGTGGAAGTGTTGTAAAAGCCGGAGTTGGGAGTCACTACCCGCAGCTTCGCTGAGTGTACTCTTGAGGGATCTTCCCCCTGAAATCTTGAAGTAGAGGTCCTAACGGATCTCTGGGTTGTGTTTTTGTAGTTTCAGGTGTGTGTGTGTGTGTGTGTTACGCTGCACTGTGCGACCTCCGAGTGCGCTCCGAGTGGACACTTGCAGTATTTCTGGGAGTGACAGTCGCCTAAGAATTCAAACTCCTCAATAGTCTGTTAAACGTGACACTTTGTACCCTGTGTGTTCCTCTATACCTGTGGGTTCGACCTTTCTACCACTATATTGCAGTTTTAGCCTTTAGTGGGTTATTACAGATATGCGGATTACTACTGGGCCACGTAGTCAGCCGTCGAGGAATTGCGGTGGACCTCAAAAAGGTCATTGTTGTGCTAGCAATCCTACCACCCAAGAACCTCCGAGAACTCCGAGGATTCCTAGGATGTGTGGGGTACTATCGCAGGTTCATCAAGAACTACGCCCAGCTGGCCATACCACTGACGGAGCTTCTGAAGAAGGAAGTCGAGTACACATGGACGGAAGCCCGGCAAGCAGCCTTTGAAGAACTGAAGAGGAGGCTGGTGACGGCACCAATCCTTGCCCCACCGGACTGGTCAAAGGAATTTCACATAACTCTCGATGCCTCCGGATGGTGCCTCGGAGCGATTTTGTGGCAAGCGGACAAAGCACTCCAAGAACAACCAATTTATTATGCCAGCCGGCAGATGAACCCGGCCGAGAGAAACTACACCACAACGGAAAGAGAAGCGTTCGCGGTAATATATGCATGCAAGAAGTTCCGCCACTATTTGCTAGGATACAAGGTGATATTCCATACGGATCACGATTCCCTTAAGTATCTATTGAATAAACCGGATCTGTCTGGCCGTCTTGCACGTTGGATTTTACTGTTGCAGGAATTTAACTACAAGGTGCAAGTTAAATCCGGGAAGTTCAACTTGAATGCAGATTACCTCTCTCGACAGCGTGGTTCAGAAAGTTTGAAGGAGATCTCTGACGACTTCCCAGACAAGTTTCTGGAGTTGGGTAGTATCAGGGATATCCCCGATCCAGAGAAATTTTTGTGTGAGGAAGGGGAAATTTCCGTTCTTTGGTCTGAAGTACGGGAGGACCCTGAACTCAAATGCATCAAGGATTATCTGAGGACTTAGGAATATCCCGAGGGGCTGAGCCGAGAAGAAAAGAGTGTTTTTCAACATCGGATGGCGCCGTACTCCCTCCTGGGAGATGTTCACTTCAAGCTAGGAACTGATGACAAGATGCGGAGGTGTCTGGAGCCAAAGTACCGTCAAACGGTACTCCAAAGCCTGCACGACGGCCCCTCCGGTGGAAATTTTGCTTCAGTCACCACAGTCCAACGGATCCGGGTTGCAGGATATTGATGGCCCCACCTGAACCGAGATGTTCATGCTTTTGTCCAGAAGTGTGATCCATGCCAACGGACCGGAAATCCAGCGTTCCGAAACCATTGGCCGTTAACACCAATAGTACCCCTTGCCCCATTCAAAAAATGCGGGTGGATTTCATTCGTCCCATCCAACCTCTTGGAAGTGGGAGGCACCGGTACATCATCTTGGCAACCGATTATGCCACAAAGTGAGTGGAGGCTCGGGCTACCCGGAGGAATAATGCAGAAACGTCAGCCAGATTTTTTTTTGAATGAATTATCATGAGATTTGGGCATCCGCTGGAATTGGTGAGTGATCGCAGAACTCATTTTCTGAATGACGTTGTTTCAGAGCTGACTGGACGGTATGGTATCAGTCACCGAAAAACTGCACCCTACAATCCTAAGGCAAACGGCTTGACCGAGAGGGCCAATGGCATCATCTGCAATATCTTGACAAAGGTGGTGAGTTCACACAAAACAGATTGGGACCGGATGCTTCCTTCAGCTGTCTACGCATATAATACGGCTCACAAAAGCACAACCGGAAAGACTCCGTACTTCCTTGTTTTCGAACAAGACGTATTACAAGCGGTGGAGACAGAAGTAGAAACCCTTCGAGTTATGGCAGCTCATCAAGGACGCCGCACAATCAAGATGCATCAACGGCTTGAGGATCTAGATACCCTAGAGGAAACCCGGATGGACGCTCTACAGAAGACCATGGAAATTCAAGCACACCGGAAAGAAATTTACAATCAGAAGCTTCCGAAGGAAACAAAGATTGAAGAAGGGAGCTTGGTGCTTCTATATGACAGCCGTCATAAATATTTTCCCGGTAAACTACATACCCGATGGATGGGACCCTTCAAAGTTTGTAGAATTAACTCAAACGGATCCTTGCAATTAGAAGATCTAGACGGAAAACCTCTAGACACACGGACTAATGGATCCCGGGTGGAATTATACAAACCAGACTTTGTTCACAAGGACGCTCACGGGTGAAAACGGGGTATATGTGGGAACCAACTTCCACATAATCCCGGTTTTGTACCAACAAATTGGACAAAAGTAATAAACAAGTACTATGCTAGCTAGGTTTATACTAGAATTAGATTTGTGCAATGTAGTTTAGGGGTTAGGTGTCGCACCAAGTTCTTTAAACTCAAAAAGTGGCTAAAGGACAACATACAACCTGGAGAAGGTGATCGAAACTTCGGAGATGAGTACAACAAAAAACGGACTGCTCGGAAGGGAGGAAGAGTCTCAAGAAGCTTCCTCAGTGTATGTTTTTGCCCCACCCACCGAAACCAAGATATTCCGCCAGAAGTCAAAAATAGAGTTTGAGGCTGGGGGATTAGCATTTGGGGTCGCCACAGGTTCAGGTCCAAGATCTTTGGGATTTTTCAGCGAGGGATAAGATTATGTAGGAGTTAGTACTTAAAGCCAAGACGCCTAGTAGGTTAGTATCTTGTTTTCCGTGAGGTTTGTGTGCTTTCCCATCAGAAAAGAAAATTGTTTCTTTGGTGACTTGATGCAAGGCACTACGAGTCTCGTGGCAAGATCCATTGTGGGTGACTGTTGCATTTTTTTCTACTTGGTGTATACTCTCGTTGCTCATTTCCGAGAAGAATCTATTGGAACCTATAGTACGAGATCACTTCAGCTGTTGGAGGCGCGTGCAGGTAGAAGAACCTGAGATTTTTTTCGTGGCCCAAGTAGCCTGGAGGGGAGGAGAAGTGTAACAAGGTGTTCCTTGTGGTCTTTACAGTACGAGTGATCGTTGTCTGAATTCTGAGCTAAGGCCAAAATTACTCCCTCTAAAACCTATGAGTAGGTTTGGAAGGTAAACCTGGACGAAATCCTCAGGATTCATTAAGTAGTTTATGGCAGTTTAGTTGCAATGTCGTTGTAGTCTAGACAAACTCTATGTGACCGTATATGTGTCGGAGTAACACTTGGGCGCTGGGAGTAGAAGTCAGATGCAACTAACAAACTAACAGGTGGCAGGTTAGAGGTTAGTGGATGTACAGTTATGTGGAAAAATACAAGGCAGTGATAGTCAGGTCACTTAAAAAAATTGTCGGTCAGTGGTGAAACCGGCCACTTTAAATAAAGCGCTCAGTGGTCCCAGCCACTTGTTTAACAATCTGACGAGAAAGTTCCATCACTCTGATCGCTCTGGTCTGAATCTGGAAGGTACAACTTCCAAAAATTGTAGGATAGGCTCTTCTATTAGGTTTAGAAATAAACTGTAGGTCTTCGTGGGAACGAAGTCGGAGCGGTTTACTTGGGAGCGCATTTAACTTAAATTAGATGCAAACCCGAGGATTACTGATCCGCAAGATTGCTACCGGTTCCATTTCAAAGGCACACTATTCAATTTTCATTTGATGGCGATCCCATTGTTTGAAAGGCACACCGGTGAAAACATGTTCGATGTTCTAGTGCGCTTTATGGACGCTGTTATTCGTGACTGGCGGACAAGATGTATTGCTGTGTCGACGGATGGTGCCAAGAGTATGACCGGGCGTATTCAAAGCGTTGTCACATGAATCCAATAAGTCTGCCCAGAAGGACTAATTTGTATCTGGTGCGGCTTGCACCAGCTTGATCTCGTTATGCAACGCGTGTTCAAACTGGCCCTCAAAGGACATTTTTACGGGACGTTGACGGCTCTAATTGGCCACCTCCGACGCCAAGCTAACCTAATTGCTGATATGAGGTGGACATGCCCAAAGGTGTCAAATGTGCGGTGGATTTTGATGGATTCGGTGTCAACGTTGCTGGTTTATAATCGCGCCCGCGTGGTGAGGCACTTGGATGAAAGGAAGCCAACCTGCGCACCCGATACTGCCTGGTGAATTTTCCTCCATGCAATGCAGGCTTTTGCAAGAAAGTTGAAGGCCGCATTCCTTTCCCTCCAGGGTTTGAACACCATCGTCTCCCAGCAGCGCGCCCGCCTTCAGCTATTGATTGAAACTTACTGTCGCATGACGAACATGCAAGGACCGATTTCGCCTGAGCAAATTGTTGATATTCTTGCTGAGCAGCCAGCGGACACTTCGAGCGCATTCATCGTCTCACACGTGAATGTGAAAGCCTCACACGATGGGTTAGGGCTGTGGATCATGGAACAGTTTGATGAGCTTGACGATGATAAACTTTTCGTACTAATTGGGTTTGTTGGAAAGCTCTTTGTCCAAGCGGCTGATGGCATCGCGAAGATAGTCTGTGAGCGCAACGAAGCAAACAAAGCAACCGAGGAACTCCCTCCGGTATTACCGCATGAGTTGTGTCGCATTGACATCAGGCAATTCGTAAAGCACTTGCAGGCACACCGCGATTGCTTGATGCCGTCTTTTGGAGCGGACAGTATCGATTATATCAGCAAAGACTTCTCCGATTTTCTTCATGCTTTTTGTGATGAACCACAATTCAAGGAAGCCGTTCTGAACGATTCCATTGGAAATTTAGATTTCAAGGAATGCTGGGCATCGGAAAATGGGAGATCTGCTTTGTTACAAGACTTTTGTGGCGGAATGGCAACGGCGTTTTCCAATACGTCTACAGTCGTGTCTGACTTTTTCATCCTCGGATGGGAAAAGGACGAATACCGGACTAGTCTGACTCACTTCTCGCTTGCAGGTATCCTTCACTGCAAGCCGCCGCTGAGCTGCAAAGCTACCGTCCTCACGACAAATAAGCGGGAGCCCGCAAATTGCAAAAATAATCGACTGCTGGAGCCTGCAAACAACCGAATTGCGTTCTTTGAGGTAAAACCCGCGTTTAAGGAGGCATGCCGATAAGTGACACTATTAGCACGAATATAATCGCAATTTTAAAAGAAAACTCAAGAGACTTATGATTTATACCCTACACATTTACAAGTGATTTTTTCTTTTAAAATAGGTTTTGTTATAAAGAAGTAAATTTCACAATAATTTTATAGTTTCCAAGCAGGACTTAAATATTTGATGTTAAATATACATAATTCACAAACTCTACACAAGTTTGAATACTCACATTGTTGTTGTGAGTATCTGAAATTGTTGAATATTCTATTTTGAAATCTGAACATATATTGTCATGAATTCTTTCAATTATGTATCATTCAAAGTAATTTGAAGATTATGAGATACATTTTTACATAGTTTATTCCTTTGATTTCACCCTCTAGTCTCCACTAGAAACTCTAATTGCACGTTTTCATCATTCTAGTATATACAATATGTCTGTAATTTTCATGGGAAGAATCGAGCTTGATGAAACTGTAGATCAAATAACAATGGTCAATACTATCAACTTTAATTCTTTCATTTCATATTTCTCGACAAAAAGTAGCATTTATCATAAATGCTACTTTTTGTATGTATACATAAATGATTTATGTATACATATTTTAACATTTATCAAGTTTAGAAATATATTTTTAAAATAGTTTCGTGAAATTGACGTACTTTTGCATATTATTTAATTAAAATAATGATCAACTCGATTTTTAGAAACGATCGAAGACACTGTATGAGCAACCGCTGCTTCCTTGTGAAGAATTCAAGCCTGATGGGAATAAGCGCTAAGCCTATTCCTTGCGTTTGGACGGGTGTGCCAGATGCTGTACTGTTGTGCCTTCAAACATCGGCAGGTTCTCGCAAGTGATTAGCGGCAATTCAATTTCTAGAGGTGATCCAGGAAAAAACGTCGAATGCCGATCAGTTGCTGTGTCATGGGATATATTTGAACATGTGATATACTCCATGACACAGTGGAGAGTAATTCCGCAAAATTCAGCCGATCATGGAGGACGGTCGATCGATTCAAGAAAAAGCATGCTTCTAACAATGTATCCCGTAAGATTGACGTTGTTTTTTCAAATGTGCAGATTTACTTTCAAAGATGTTCGAAGCTTCCGACGGTCTTCGAATGATGATAGTACTCTCCGGCCAGGACGCTGGAGTCGGATGGGAGTTTACGTCGGAGATTTCAAAATTTGGTTTGAAGTTCAGACGTTACAACTTGGAACAGATAAGTCCTCAGTTTTGCCTTTCGATCAGTTCAGTGTGTTCAGTGTCAGTGTCAGATTTGTACGAGACGATAGTTTAGGGTATTAGACAGATTGCTCGAACTTCCTACTACTTGTGACATACCTGAATCCTTAAGCGATCAATCGCATAGTACTTTCTTGCGTGCATTGTCTGCGGTTGAGCTCCTGATTGAAACGCTCTGTGAGTTCGAGAGGTGTGAACTAGCTCAGGTCTGCTCAGCTTCAACATTTGAGCACAATAGGAGTAAAGAAGACATACTTTCTCTATTTTCGCTGACGTGGTTGATCTCAATTCAATGACCCTTTGACGCCATACAACTAGTCGTAAAGTTCGTGAACAGTGTTTGTATGGATGATACTTTTCTGATGAACTTATTTTCCAAATGAAAATATTTAATGACTAACATTCTTGATTAATGTACTACCTCAAAGTCAAAGTTTGATGTTTAGGTTTATCCAAATATTTCAAAAGTTATTTGTTCAATTTGTGTATCTTTCTACGTTTCCTTTGTCTTGCCATGGTGAGATGAAACCACTGCAAATGTCAAACACATATATCGTGGTTTATGTAAGTACTCTGTGTCTTATGCATGGGCACGGTTGATTTTGAAACTTAGACAACTATTAACTAATATTGATTATATTTGTGAAAGTACACGTAAGTATTGCCATGGTTGTGTTTGAAACTTAGAAGCTATAAAATTTTTTTATAAGATTTGTAAAACTGCTGGTTAATATTGTCATGGTTGCGTTTGGAACTTGGAAACTATCATAAATTGATGATATTTGTGAAAGTACGTTTTAGTATCGCTGCAACTCTTCATCTTGCCTTTGAAATTGTTCAAAAATCTTCATTGAATCAAAACAAAGGATGCAATTTGTGAAATTATTCACGGCTTTTAACTAATTTCAACCAACTTCATGTAATTTACAATCTTCATGCGACTTTCAACGCTCAATTATTGCTTCATGTTGCAATATTGAGTTAGAAGACCTCTTAAGATCTCCAGACTTTTTTCAAAGAGTACAAACATTATTTCTTGAATTTTTTTCTTACATACTTTAACTCCTTGACACAGCAATTTCATAGGAAACTATTTAACTTCTTCTACTCCATGAAGTATATGAATTCAAACATCCAAGAAAAGTAGATATTTGAAATGTATTTTCCAAATTGAATAAAAAAGATCATGATACATATACATCTATATATACTAGAAACTTTGTAGGTTTTACCATTCTATACTCTAAACCCACACAAGAAAAATACTTGTCCAACTCAAAAAGTCGTTTTGAGGGATCATTAAATGTGATGACTAACCTCCAAAATGTTGTCGTATAACCTTGTGTGGTGTTGTAGCATTCGGTTTCTAAGAAAGCAGTAACCTCTTCGCTGAAGAAAACCCACATCGCCTCTCCTTACATGTGAATTAGTATTTCATGTAGATACGACTCTCAAATTTAGACAGATGGAATGTCAATCTATTGTCAGCAGATCTCACTATGTGAAGGATACTATTTTCAAAATAAGCTAAGAGAGATGATTCTAACTTAGAAAAGATCCCCATCGGAGAAGACTAAAGTCAATTTGTCCTCATTTTCAACCTTGTTGCTCTCCTAGGCAAGCCTTTACCAAAGAAGCCTCAATGAAACGTTTTTCTCTAAAAAAATATTGGACCAATTTCATCATGTAGATACGAGTTCTTGAATGTAACTTACAATGCATCGAATTAATTAATTCTTCTGTTTGATAGTTAGAATCTTGTAAAATTATATAGGTTTTTGTAATTAGAATCCTGTAAGGGAGTATTCTTTATTGGAAGCAAGTATTCTTGCTTATTGCTTCCATTATCTACTTGTTGGTGTTTTGCGAGATCGTATATGAATAAGTGTATGGGATCTTCTACAGCCTTCTCAACACTTGAAGGAAACATCGAAAATAAGAGTTCAACCTATTCAAACAGACTTGTATCAGACTGTCTTGACACCACTTACATGTGTTATGGTCCAGGTTTGTACATTTGACGATACATATTAAAAGTTGACCTTTAAATAGAATAGTGCCTCTAACCAGGTGAGGAGTTTTTCAACTTGTTATATCCTTCAGTATCCTTAGCTTAATGTGATTTTAGGATTTCATGTTTGATCATGGTCCTGCATATTAAAAAAAAGTTTTGGCATAATGAGTGGAGTTTATGTCTTTTCTGAACCATAGATATATGTACGAGTCCAATTTATCCTCACTCCGACATTTTTCTCTATTGTGTTCGTCGTGGTACATTTTCCGATATTTCACTGTATTTTGTATTATTTTTTTCTTTTTTCTCTTATCACAATATTATCACTTAAATTTAGTCTTTTGATCAACATATTTCCTTTCGAGGAAGTTCAAGCAAGATAACTTCTAGTTCATGATAGACAGAGATCTCATTCACAGCATCAAGTTTTACATATCACGCCAGTCAGTGCTCATTTTTTAGATTATTCATGTTTCCTATGTGTAGTAATTGCATAACCACAGAATGCTTTTACTGAGAACTATATGTTCTTCAATTTGAAAATAGACCTATGTTTCTTCTCTTATCTAACATGATTTCAGACAATAGGCTTCTTGCCAAATCTTACTCCTATTATACATGACACCACTCCATAAAGCCTCTCCTTTCTTGTATAGATACTAAATCAAACTTTCCACACCCCTTACTTCTTGATGGTAACTTTTTGCCGACATTCCCACCTTACTGTTGATATAAATACGAAACATTGGAATATTCCTAATTCCTAGACCCTAGATCAAAAACTTTACTTATCTTCATAAAATCAATCCTTTCATTGATGTTTATCGAGTCTATGTTGGTTTGCCCCTTGTTAAAACCGTTAAGAATTAACCTTGTTAAAGATCGCTGAAGAAATCAAAGTTTTCTACTATGACAAATAATCCGACTAACGCATAAACGCGAGAAGAATGATATTATGCTGTTCAACATCTCACTTCTTTAGATCACTTCTGTTCAAATGTTACACGCTTATTGGACTAATGGATTCACGAGAGATAGATATCAATTATGCTCTTTACCGAATCCTCTTGTTGATCATTTCGAAGGGATCAGCATAAAATACATTTGTTACATATATCCATCTGTTTGCGAATTTACACCAGATTTGCGTTGTCCATGTGGGAAATTTTACTGTCTAACGGATGGAGTAGTAAGGGTGAAGATGACAATTTTTTACCAGATCCTGAAATTAATCAGTCTTGTCCCTAGGTATAAGCTTACCTTGGTAGCTCAGACTTAGTGTGTTTGATGAATCTTGGAATATACTAAAATTCTAACTTTATCGTAGTTTCTTAAGAGGTAAGAGTTCTCGCAACAATACGATGAGGAGGTAAGTTTGACCTACCACTAGGAATTTTTTGATGCAATATCTAGTAGGTAGACTTCTGTCACAGGATTGACAAGATAGACAAGATTTATTAGATTGCCAAAAGCTTCCTTAATCCAAGTTCATGCATGATGAAAATCAAGCAGATCTTCCGATGGTTTCTGTTCTTCTCCTTTTCAGAAATAATAAATTTTAGTAATGATCATGAGAATAAGTAAACTTTCATTGTTTCAAGTGATTTCAATATCAATAATTCATTCGTTAATGAGACAAGCGTAAATTGGTAAAGGTAATAGTGAGATGTCGTTAATAAGACAAGCGTAAATTATGTCCCTAATTTGGGAACCAGATAGCATGAAAAGAGACCATGAAATATCTTACCACCTGTATGTGTTGACTCCCAGATCCATCTGTAGATCGTC
The DNA here is from genome assembly GCA_037833965.1 of Marchantia polymorpha subsp. ruderalis. NCBI lineage: Eukaryota > Viridiplantae > Streptophyta > Marchantiopsida > Marchantiales > Marchantiaceae > Marchantia > Marchantia polymorpha. The sequence continues at coordinate 3,131,100 of AP031359.1, forward strand.
TAAGATCTGTGCATCAGATCCGAGCATAGGTGAGTGTACCAATGAAATAATACATTAACAATTGTACGTTCTGGCCGAGTCATCGCAATCAAGCTCAATTATAAACTGCTTGATAGTCTAGGTCATACAATTAGATAGTTTTCTCTCTTATACTTCGCACCATCCGAGTTGGCCATGTATGTCATCTACATTAATTTTGTGCTTCTTTTTTTTCAGTTTAGTGAAACTAACAAAAACTGACTAAACTTCAGAGTTGTTTCCGATTCGAATATGGAGAAAATGGAGGCCTCCACATCTTCGACACTACCAAAGTTGCCACTCAGGAGATGCCTCGAAGACATCAGCAATTCTAGCGAGCCCAATCTGCCTTCTGCTGCAGTCGTGGATGTTACCCTCGGCACAAAAGGGTGATCACAATTTATTTTGCTCGCAATTACACTGCGTTTTGTAGTTGTCTCCATGTAGATCCAAATGACGCATGATCTCTGAAGCCGAATATTCTTGTCGGTTCTATGAATGAAACAGGAAGAAGCTGAGAGTTTATCATGCTCCGCGACGAAGGAGGCCATACACGTCGTGGACGGAGGAAGAAGTGAGTACACCATTGGTTGATAACTGATACTGTTTTAGCCTCTATGTAGACGAATCAGTCTTAGGAATGTTAGAAACATCGACAGGCCCAATGTCGATTCTGTCACGATTTTGAAACCATGATGTTCACGACCTTCAGAGGAAGCACTCGAGTTCCTCCAAGTAGGAGTGATGATTTTGGTTCATATTGTTTAGATTGGACAGTACAACTTAAGTGTTAATACTGTGCTTAGATTAGCGAATACAACTTAAGGTAATTTTTCGATTCATTATCAGGCTTAGTCACAGGATATATTTTCTCACTCCGATAGTTGACTTGCCCTGCAACATCTGTAGTATTTTTAAGTAGGGTCTGTTTCTCTGACCACTCGTATTCAATGTAACATTTGATGAACATCCACAGGTGTTCTGAACTGAATATCTGCAGTGACTGAGTTTTACAATTAATCTGAAGCCAAGGCGACTGTCTACTTCATTGTTACAGGACACAGCATTGCGAGCAGCAGTTGAGCAGTTCAAAGGAAGAAATTGGAAAAAAATTGGTGAGTACACATGTACGAGTTTTTTTAGATGAGTTCATTATTTTGGTAACTTTCAACTGCTATGACCACAACTCTTCTGTGTAAAATCTCAAGATATGTATTGGACTGATGGCATGTGCAGCTGCGAATGTACCGAATCGGTCAGATAATCAGTGCCTTAACCGCTGGCAGAAGGTCCTTGATCCTGCCCTCGTCAAGGGATCCTGGACGAAAGAGGTAAGTGCCTCTTATATAAATAGATTACAAGAGTGAGTTACCCAAGATCCCACGTTCAAGAAACGTGATGATTGATATAAGTAGCTTATTTCGCAGGAGGACGATAAGTTGCTCGAAATGGTCAACGAGTTCGGCACCAAGACATGGGCTGCCATCGCTAGGTCATTGCCGAGCAGAAACGGCAAGCAGTGTCGAGAGAGGTGCGTATCAAATATGTGGTGATTTTTATGTTCCGACACTTAATAATCTCACTATAGTCTCTGAAATCTCCTACTGATGGTAATCCTGCTAATCATGGGAATTTTGAGGTGCACCTGTGAGTTTATGTGAAATGTTATTATTCGTGTTGTTGTTCTAAAATTTTGTTGTTTCAGAAAAATGAGTCGTTCAAACAGTAGCTTGAGAGAAAGAGTACTTTAAATAACATGTTACTAGTGTTAATATCTCTTTGATTGATGTGAAATAGTTCACCATGGATATTTCTGTAATTTCGAAGTTATTAATTTTAAATTTACTCCAAATTTGCGAACTAAAAGTTTCACAAAACATTATTCTAACCTGCTTGGTAATTTATTACTTTACAGATGGTGCAATAATCTTGATCCCCAGATCAAGAAGGAGCCGTGGAATGAAGAAGAAGACATGAAGTTGTTTTTGGCTCACAAGAGGTTCGGCAACAGCTGGTCAAAGATCGCAAAGCTAATTCCTGGCAGGTAAAGTCATTATATTCGGAAGATTTAATTTGTGTGGTTACCTTGTATTATAAATGTTACTTAGCAATTTCCTCATCTAATTCTTTTGCACACAATGAATTCCACAGGTCGGAAAATGGTATCAAGAACAGGTGGAACATAACAATCCAAAAACGTGCGGATGCACTCGAACAATCCACTGAGAACTGGATAAATAGGAACACATTTGAGGATATGTTATCCATTATTGACGATGTGGCTCCAACAGAGCTTGATGTTTCTGAAGATCATCTGGCATTGAATGGCGAGGCCAATATCGATCTTCAAGACTCGAATGCTGCGAAAGACCTTATAGCATGGAACTTAGAGTTTGATATGGATGTTGATGTAGATAACTTCTTAGACCTCCCAGACTTGAACCTCTCTCCTTGATATCAAATTGTTACAGTTCATGTGAAGATACCTTATTGCAAAAATATAATGCATGTACTTTATTTTTTAAAATGATTAGCACTTGAATGGCAACACAACTTTGTTTTAAAAAAAAACATTTGAAACACAAGATGATTTTAGTATTTATTTCAGTAGTTATCATAAAAGCTTATTTTATAAATCACGTATAAATAATAAAGTATGTGCATAAAGAATGTATAAAATTGATTTTTTCAAGGAATATGTATGCTCTTAATATTACACAATCGTTTGAAGAATGCTTTCTGCAAACTAGATTTATTTCTTATGCCAAATTTATTTATGTCAATCTTGTGTAAAACATCTGACTTTAATAAATTATTGATGTTTTCATATACCATAAAACACACTATAGTTTGCTCTAAATTAATCTAAAATAAGTCCAACAAGTTGAAATCACTCATAATCTTGTAATAAAGGGCACAAAAGATCATATAAAAGAATAGATCTATAAATCTAGTTTGAAAAAACCAGAAAAGAAAATGTTACTAAAATTTTGACCACTGTGACAATCAAATTGATATTTTCAATATAATCAAGAATTTAGTAAAATTGTACATCTAGCAAAAAATGTCATGCAACTAGTGTTCAACATATGAGCAAAAGAGATTTTTACGAGGGTCTTGATGTTTCGAGAGTAGCTAGTGGGCCAGAGATTAAAAAATCTTACTTTGACCTTGTAAAAAAGTACCACCCGGACATGGATAAGGAAATTGATAAGGAAGAGGAGAAATTTCAGCAAATCCAGCATGCATTGGAGATTTTGAAAGATGACGAAAAACGATCGATTTATGATTAGATGGGTCCTTAGGAGCCCTCAGTCTTATGATGCTGCAGCTGATGGAGGAGGACTAGGTCCTAAAGGGTTCAGATAATTGGACGTTCATGAGTTCTGAATTTGTTTTTTGGAGTTCAACAAGACGGTAGAAGATGTACATTGAAGATAGATATTGACTTCTCGCCCCGATCTTCAATGAGCGCGCCAACACATGAGAGAAGAAGAAAACCTAAAGCTAAAGTTTGCAATGTCCGCCACGCCCGTACTTTAAGGCCCCCCTTAGCTATAATCATATGGATGGGAGCATTCTGGGTTGCCAAAATTCCATCATTTGTGACCATTCCTACATAATGTAATAACCCACCAAAGGCTAAAACTGCAGTATGGTGGTAAAAAGATCGAACCCACAGGGACAGAGGCAACACACAGAGTAAAAGTGTCACGTTTAACAGACTTTTGTAGAGTTTGAATTCTCAGGCGACTGTCACTCCCAGAAATACTGCAGTGCTCGACTCAGAGACTCGACTCGGAGGAGGATCTCAACTCGGAGGATGCTCGGAGGATGCACGGTACAGCGTAGTCACTCAACACACCCACACACACCTGAAACTGGCAAAAGCACAACTCGGAGGTCGGTCAGGACCTCCGCTTCAGATTTCAGGGGGAAAGTGTCTCAAAAGTTCACTTAGAGGTTCTGCAGGTAGTGACTCCCACTCCGGCTTTTACTGCCCTTCCGCCAGGAACTAGCGTAGGGTACCCGGACTGGACTTCCCACTTCGGAACGAAGCCTCTTCATACGCCGTGGACGTCACCCTCGACTCACACCAAACGCAGGGAGTGCAGGCCCGACTGAGAACTTAACTGAGACACAATCCAGTAACACACACACAACCTGAATTGCAAACCAAGGCTTACACGAAGTAATAAAACTTCACTTTGGCATTCAGGGGAAACTTCCCGTAGGAGTACAATCAGGATATATCACTCGAAGGAGTAAGGGGGAACTGTTCAAGTATCTAACTCGCAGCCGGCTCTGAGCATCAGAAATCACCCGCAGGTGCAGATCCGCACTACTCAAGTCTCTAACCGGGTGCTAGCTCTGAACATTCAGCCGAAGGCCTTCAACTACAACATACGGTAACTTCGCTATGCTGCAGCTTCTCTACGTGGTGCAAGGACCAAAATGCACAAACACGCCAAGAAAGTGAGTTCCTGATCTGCACTTCCGAAACTGGAAGAGTCCCAAGGCAAAACGCCTTGATCTACTTTATACCTTCTAAGGTCCTAACTAACACTACGCTATCCTATCTACTACTCGCAACACTTGCACGAAACCAAACTACACTACTGCACTCTGCAGATCCGGTGCTGCGCCTCCTGCGCGCCGGACTGCCTCGCTCGCTATCTCTACCCTGCCAATCTTCCGACTGGCTGCGCAACCCCAGGCGTCGGAGGGCTGCAGTCACTTCCGACTCTAAGTGCGCCATAGTGTCGCGCGCACCCAACAAGAAGGATTCTAATTTCCTCGCTACTCGCCGCCGACTCCGACTGTCACCCTCCGTCAATGCCGCCGCCCGAAGCTCGAACTCCCTGAGTGTGATCTTCTCTTGAGCTGCCACCTCCCAATGGGCGTATCCTTTTAGACAGTGAGTCACCCGTGTCGCCAACTCTTCTCGCGCCCGGCAGCTGCCTTCCACCTCTGCTAGCTGCATTTCCGCATCTGCGCGCTGCGCCCTCAAATCCGAGCACTCGGATTGCAAGTTGCGCAACAACTCCTCATCCTCCTTGCGTGCTCTTTGACTTTCTTCTAAGGCGCGCGTTTGGCGCGCAAGCTCTGCTGCTAAGATGCGGTTTTGTCTCCGCTCTTCCTGCAATTCCGACTCGATCTTTGCCCGCATTAGCTCAACATCCGCCTGGCTTTTCGTCGCCGCATCCTCCCTCTGCTGCTGCAAGGTTTGGTATAGCTTCTGTGTGACCGCCAGGTGTTGTCGGAGGGTAGTGTTCCTATCCTGCAATACTTGGCACCTAGAGGCCCAAGTGGCCACCTTGCTCCTCGTCCTGCGCTTGACAGTCTCCACATAAGACTGCGGTTTTCCAGTACCCGAGTACTTGGAGGTCTTGCGATCCAGATATCGCAGGAGTGGGACTATCTGCTCGCACAACACCCCTGTTGGCGTTTTCTGCACAGAATCCGCTTCCTGCTCTTCTGAGCTCGTCTCATCCTCAGTTTTGAGGATTTCAGTCGCCACTGAATCCCTTGGCGACTCCCTGGAACTGTGGCGCGCAGCAGCTTCCGCCGCGACTGCCGCTCCACTCCCTGCTAAAATATCCAAGGCAATGGGGGATCCCACTGCTTGAGCCCCTGTTCCGGCTCGATCTTCGGTTTCCGAAGGGGTCGACGCCGCAGTGACTTTTGTCACCTTTGCACCGCCCGCTTCCGCTGCCTGCCCTTCCGGCGCGATCTGCGCGGAAGGTGTCTTTGCTGGAGGTGCGTCCGCCGAAGGCGTCCGCACACTGGTCGCCGGCCCTGTCCGTCTCGCAGTCGGCGAATCTGGTCGACTCTCTGTTGACCGACTCGCAGTCGGCCGACTAGCAGTTGTCCGACTGGCAGTCGGATACACCCTGCGCGTCTTCACTCCACTTGGCCTGCTTGCTGGCGGCGTTTTCCCAGAAGTGCCTTCCGCCGAAGACGACCCTCTGAGGGTTGTTGGCTCGTCAGCCAAACTCCCTTCTGCTTCTGGTCTGCTGTCCGGTTCAACGCGCCGCTCCGTCGGCCTTCCTTCCGTTTGTCGACCTTCAGTCGCCCGACTCGTAGTCGGCCGACTGTCAGTCCGTCCGTCTTCTTCCGAAGGCATTGGTGCCTTCTGCGCAGAGGTATTTGGCGACTTCCCCAGAATCTGCGCGATTATCTCCTCCTGCGTGGGATTCCGCCGGACCGGAGTACGCCCGGTATCCTCAGTACTAGTTGGCATTTTGCGTGCCCTCTGTTTTGGTCAACTGTGAGGCTCGTTGGTTGGCGGACTACGAGTCGGCGCAGCTGGCGCTTCCGGCTGCCTGTCCTCAGGTCTCTCGTCCCACTTCCGCTTTCGCGGAATGCGCTCACTCCGACGTTCTTCTGTTGCTCTTGCTGGGGGCGGAGCCGGAGGTGGGCTGGTAGGTGCCTCGTCCGGATCCGTGTCTACTTCGGCCTCCCGTGAGTATCTACCTGGATAGCTCCGTGTCAGCAGCGGAAACCGTGTCCGCTCTGAATTTGTCAAACATCCCATCGCCCGATAAAACACAATCAGGTAAGGCGAAAGATGATTGAGGGTTCCTCCTCTCTCTTCTTGCGCATGTTGGCGCGTCACCTTCCACAAGAGCCGTGCCCAATGCACTGGAGCTCCTGACAACACTAGCTCCACAAATCCTACCTGCCAACCATGCATGTAAGCGGTCTTGGTCGGCTGCAATATCTGCAACAATGCAGTCGCGACATTTCTGCGCAATCGATCTTTGTAATCCCGTGTCCGGAAACCGTTCTTGGGATGCCTGGCAACTTTGAAAAGCTCATTGTAGGAGATTTCTTCCTCCTGGGACACCTTCACGCTATCGGCCTCGAAGAGGAGATACCCTTCCTCGCCGGCACACCTGCCCAACACCTGCGCCTAGTCACAAATGTCCCATCTTTCTGGATGTGGACGGAATCCGCGTGAGGGCTTGTGTCTCTCCTGCAGATACTCGCGCACCATCTCCGGACATGTCCAGTTCCATCCCCACAGGAGGAAATCGAGCTTCAGCCCCATCAGCACATCTTGAAATGCGCGTAGACCGATCTGCAGCACCCTGAGTGGAGACACTCGCAGCTGGGGGACCTTCAACATTGCGTTTCCTGCACACACAAACGTTCTCCCTTTCGCTCGCTCTCTCACAATCGCCACTGCGCGTCGGCCGCTCAAGCACTGACTGCTCACTCTCTCTTCTCTCACGCTCAAGTTCGCTACTCGCAATTCTCTCCAAGGTCTGTCAAGATCCTTGCGCAACTCGCCTCCGCACTCTCTCCTCTCTCTGCAGGTCTCTCCGCCCTTGCGCGAATTCTTGGAAGCTGGAAATCGCAAAATCAAGAATGAGAGAATGAGACTGGAGAGCAGTCTTTTCTTCTCCGAATTCAAGATCGTCCAACGTTCTTACTGGTTACAATTTACGCAGCCAGCTATACGGCCTAACGGTTCGCCCTTGCATGCTCGAATTCACGTCTCCGCACTGCGCGCATTCGCATGCGTGAATGTTGAATTCTCCCGCCGCCACCGTCTTCCGGACTCGAGTCCGCCGCAGTGTATACGTCGGCTATGTTGTCTTTTCCTAACCCGTCCATCACCGGAGGCGTGTCGCCGCTGGCGTGTTCCTTATCCGTCGGCGCCTTGCTGGAGGCGCACATCCAGTCGGCGCGAATTACGCCGGCGCGTATTCGTACCGCTTGTTTTGTCCGTTCTGCCTCGTCCATTGCTGACGGCGCATATCCCGCCGGCGCAAGTCATGCCAGCGCATCCGCCTGTCAGCGCCACGTCGGAGGTGTACATCCGGCCGGCGCTTATCTTCCGTGAGCAGCCGCCAAAGGCGCTTCCGACTCTGAGTTGCTTTCCTTCCATGAGCGCGCGATTCCGCCGAAGGCGCATCGCCGAAGGCGTACGGGGGTCCTTTCCGACTGTGAACCCTAGCGCGAACGGCGCATTTCCGGCTACGAGTTTTCCGATGCTCATAACTTCTTCGTTCCTGATCCATCTCTGACGCTCTTGAGCTCGTTAGGACGAGCGTCCCGAGCTCTTTCTAATGCGACTTCAACCAACTGGAACTACCGTGTATTTCAATCGTTATGAAGGTTTCTCTTTCCGCGCTAGCGGCGCATCGCCGAAGGCGCACTCATGGTCGGAAGCCTTCAGAGGTCCGGGCCGTTCTTCTGACGTCTTTAGCAAAATCTCCTCCGGAGGTGTCTGCGCCGGAAGCGTAGCTTCCTTAAACGCTGGAAGCGCGTGAGTAGAGACACCTCAGAAAAGGAGCTTTTGCCGAAGGCGCCGAAGACATTGGCGCTGGTACATCCGGCTTCGCGATTCTTCGTGACCTCGTGACGATCTCCTCAATCCACTCTATTTAACGTACCCTTTTCTAACTACAAACATTGCTTCGGTACTAGTTTTCTAAAATTGTTTAAATTCTGCAAAAAAAACAAAAAGTGTGTTACCACACATAAGCAAGAGATGAAGATGCTTCTTCCATAATTGGCAGAGACTCTCGTTGCAAGGTCTTGAAAAGAAGGCTCTGATCCAGCCTGTCCACTTTTATCAGACCCTTTTGCATATTCTGCAAGCGCCGCTGGACTACGGTGAGCTGCAGACCGAGTCTCAAACCATCTGATCATCCCTTCTGGGTCAACCTTATTTAACTCCCTCAATACAGCTGCATGCTTATTATCTGTGCCATATTTGCTGGATTCCCTTTCAAGTTTCTCCAACCTCGGGGAAAACCCGCTGATATAACCCGACATAAAGCGCTTTTGGAGTCTTTTGAAAAGTTAAACCTCCATGTGTGAGATTGTGCACCTGCGAACCAAGAAAGAATAGGGACGTCCGGAAGTCATTTCTAACTCTAGCCCATAGAGAAGATGCAGTGACCTGCTTCAAAGCAGATCCACCCTGTTCCACCAGCTGGAGCCATGCCATGTTGGAACTCTTGAGTCCTCTTCCTCCTCGAGCACTACTCTCCCCAGCAACCGTCAAGACCTTCTCTAGGAATTTTTGAGAATCTCACACAATCGGAAACCTTCCACGAGCGACAACCTCGTGCTCCGACTCACTGCTTTTGATTTCTCTTGCCTTTCTCGGCTGGCGCAACCATCCTGCCACCAATCAATCCTGCCCTTCCACAATCCTTGTCCGCTCCTCCAGCTCCATAAGCACTAGGAGCAGCTCCCGCTACCTCCTACAGTCGCTTCTTGCATTCTTAGCGGGCAAAGATCTGCCTAAACTTTCTCCAACCCTACTAGTACTATCTTTTTCTCTCTTTACTTTTCTCTACTATTTCCTATACTAAAATGATACTCCAACCTTACTAGTAACATCTTTTTATTTCTTTACTTTTTTCTCTACTACATCCTAGATAAATAATGATACTCCAACTCTACTAGAAACATCTATTTATTTCTCTATTTTTCTCTCTATTACTTCCTAGACTAAAAATGATAATCCAACTGTACTAGTAAATTTTGTTTATTTCTTTACTTTTCTCTATACTACTTACTAGACCAAAATTGATAATCCAACCCTAGTAGTAAAGTCTTTTATTTCTTTACTTTTCTCTCTTTTACTTCCTAGACTTAAAATGATAAAACTGTTTTTCTTCAATTATTTTCATCACACATGATCTATTAATCTTAATAATCTTAAATGTTTCTACTGTTCGATTTTTAATTTCAAACGTTGAATCTACATTGTAACTTCAAAGTAACAATTTCCAATCAGTTACCGCCAATAGAAATAACGTCCACTATTGTGACCTCAGGGACATGTGGATAACGTCCAGTAGTTCTTAGAATCCACATAAGCGAACTCTTTATATATATATATATATATACTAAAACAGTTTCCGTATTAATATCTTGAATTGAGTTGAATCTATACAATACAATTTCTTTGAGAAATTTAAATTCAGCATCTTCCTCGTGCTGAATGATGAAACCGCGAGGATGTTGTTGAGTCTACTGTTTTCAATGTATACGTTTAGTATTGGTTAACACCTTGAAATTTGGTATCAATACATTATGGGATGACCTTATCCAGTACACAACGTGAGGCAAAAGGCTCGAAGATTGCTCGGATGTGGACTCTCGGGCAACCAGTTACTGCATGGTGCCGACGGACAAACTGTGTTGCTCCCTCGGAAATTGGACGCAATCCTCCGATGAGACTAGATTAGACATAAGTAATTCAAGTAGCCAGATTTTGATCGATGACTTATAATCATAGAATGAACCCCAACATACCAAGTTATATCTATATGTTTCTAATGTATACTACCAGATGTAATATAAACCTATTTTTTTCTGAGGTTTTGAATTTCAAACTTTTCAAAGGAATTACAATTCTAATCTAATCAGTACTCCAGAATGAGAGTCCCACATATGGCTAAACATGTTCAAACGGCTGTTAAATGTGTTACTAATTTCTTTTCAAAACCCTCGGGATACGTTATTAATAAATACTGTAAAACTTTACACGATCTACACGTGTCCAACAAGTACTAACCCTCGGACTACACTCTTTGTAAGAAAACTTGACGAAAAAAAAAAATCTTCACGTCCTCGGATTTCTTCGGATTTTCGCTCTAAAAAATTCTCAATCTATTTATGTTTTGCTTGCGGCATGGCCTCTTTGGTGCTGGAACCAGTTGCATCAATCAGTTAGCGGGGTAGACAGCGGAAGTAGGCATGGTCACGTAGCCAGCTAGGCCATACAACCTACTAGGAACTCAAATTTAGCCGCTGGCTAATCGGATACACTGGCAAGTTCACCGATGGCTTTTGCGGATTTGTGAAGGTAGTGTTTGTGTGCTGATATCCACGTCGTCGATGAATAATTAAAAGTAATAGTTTTCACCAAAAAGATAGTTGTGTAGAAGAACTAAGAATGCACTGTTTTCATCGTGATTATAAATTTTCATAAGAGATGACATCAAGCTGGCTACTTGCTATTTAAACTCTAACTGGTGTCATATTTCACGGTTGCTTGGCCACTTTATCTCATTGCAATATTTGAAACATGCATTCTACGGAAAGAGTTTAATTTTCTATAAGATATAAGGTTTTCCCAAAATCTTATGTAAATTGCAAATGCATTGTAAATATGAAGTGTACCACGAGATCAATTCGATGCAATGAAACCCGTAACTTTTAAACGTGTAAAGAACAAATGAAACGAAAACAGAAAACTCCGATCATTCCGTACCTCAAAGATTTAATTGAAATTACAAAAAATCACATGATTATAATTCAAAAGAGAAGAGGCCCTTTAGCAAGTACACTAACGTGATCTGGCCATTGAGAATCCAACCTTACGAAGACCAATAAAAAATGAATTTGTAAAGTTAATATGATGACATTTTTGTTGAGGATTTAAATAAAAATAGATTTTGATCATCAAACACAAGCTTTCTCTTTATAACTAAAATTTATTTTGAATGAATGACAATTATATCCTAAGTTTCAACAAATTTCAATTGATTTCAACAACTTCCAATATGCATTCAACGTCTTTATAGCTAATAAGTTTGGTAATTATAATTAAGAAGCATTGATTTCACAAATTGCACAAGAGTAATAAATCATCAAATCTTAAGATGGTGGTGACGATATGTTAAGATTGGAAAAGTTTTTTAAAAACAAACTAAGTTCTTCATTGATATTCATAACTGAAGTAAAATATTGCTATAGAGGGTGAGATAAAATCAATGATTGATAACAACACGGGGTTGCTAATGAAATTTTTGATATATCAACTTTGTATTGACAAAGTCAAGTTGGAGATTGAAGATTTCGTAGAAGAAAAAGGTGTGAGCTGTATTAAAATATGTAATTATTTGTTTGATCTTTGCACTTGTTGTAATATTTAGTGTCTTTGTTGAAATTTTGTTTAAAACTTGATTAACAAAAATTGGCAATAATATCCAAAATTTAGAGAACAACTCATCAAAACATGAAACACAAACTTCAAAGAAGAAACAACATAGAATACTTTTTCTCATTTAGAAATTCTCAACATCTATAAAAAAATATGATGAAAACAAAAACAAAGTTTCAATTACCATTAGTACAAGAAAGTAAAGAAGTACGTGAATCTCTATCGCGGAAAGACTGTCAGCGCAAGCGGCAAAAGAAAAACCAAGAGTGGTACCAAGGTCAATGCCGGTGACAAGGGCATATACAAGAGATGAAAAGAGTACAATTACATGAAATTTACAACTCTATGAGAGCAAGAAGTTGATGATTCACGAGGCGGAGGTGGATGGGCTCTCTCTCGGCGTATGTGGCGGTGGGTGTAGGATTTAGGCCAGCCTAGAGGTGGCTTGTGGCTATGGAGCAAAGTTTTTGCTGTTGCTGCAGAGGCAGGGCAAGGCTGAGGTGTGTCGAGTTTGTTGAGTTTTTTTTTGCAAGTTCTGGTGGTAAAATTATTGTAAACTTTGTGAGGGTGGAGATTGACACTGCAAGAATGGTAGGGGGATTGATGAACAAAACGTTAAAACTGTAAACTTAATGCCTTCTGCAAATCCATTGATAGAAGAATACTTTCTATTTGAATATATGTAGATGCCCCAGGTGGAGGTGAAGAGTTATCAGTCATTTTTGAAGTTCGAACGTATTTACTCTTGACAGAATGCTTATATTACTATTACTGTTAGATTCAAACTGTATTACAAACGATCAATAAAAACCGAAAGATACCCAACGGAGTACTGTCGAGAGAATGTTTTTGAAGTTGAAAATAGTATGTTTATACTTCAAAGTGTGAAATTGACAGTTAAACGAACACCAAATCGAAAGTGACATGCTGAAATTACTGATGCACGAGTAACTGTCAACCGATACTAGTCGGTGTTTCGGTCGATGACTTCATAGGTCGGAACCTCAGGGACGGGAACTTCTTTCCCGTTCACTGTCCTTTATCTGACAATGCACTGTTTCGTCAGTGTTATCCCAATTCTCTTGTCCACACTTCTGCAGCCAGCGTTCTCAAGTTTCACAGCTGCTTCACACGTATAAATGCAGATATTGAAACACACAATTGTTTTCATTTGTGCCCATCCGTTTCGATCCGCTTTAAATTTTTTGTCGTCGCTAACTCAACATTGACTTGACTGAGTACTGTTTCCTTCTGAGAAGTTGCAGATTGCAGATTCAGAGATGAACTCATATGTATGATCTTTTCAAAGTTCGTTCGTTAGAATGGAGCCCGAAAGAGGTCAGCATCACCCGGAAGATGCATTGGAAAGTCTACCTATCGATTTCGTGATCGAGATTCTCAGAGATCATGATCTGCCAATTTCCACTCTTCTGGAATGTCGTTCAGTTTGTAAAAAATGGAAGGAAATCATAGATGGTCCTGAGTTACGGAACAACATCTGGAAAAAATCTGTTCTTGGGTTCAATGCAAGTCGTGAAAATACGGCCTACTTCTGCTGTAGAGATCGATGGATCACAAGGAATCTTACATTTAGGCCCAATTGGTCGCTGCTGATGGAGGCCTACTGTTTCGGTGAACTATTTTCAACAGCATACATCATGTATAACCCAGTTCCGGACAAAATCCTGCCTTTAAACGTACCTCGTGAAATCGATGGAGAACATACAGTTATTGATGGTTTGCTGGAGTGTAAGGTGGTGGGCTTAGTCGTGGACCAATCTACGAAAAACTTCAAGCTGGTTTTGGGAGGAGTTCTAGTCGCAACAGATAGACGCCGAACTTTGATTTACGATTCGACGATGGGTACATGGTCGTGGGGAATACATCCGTTTCCTGAACGGATGAAGGATGTGTGGAGTAATAGGAGAAGTGTAGAATGTAATAGATGTCTGTATTGGATCGTATGGCATCCCTTTCACCGCAAGAGGAAGGCTCTCTTGATATTTGATCTGGAAGAGGGAACGTGGAACGCCTTGGTAGAGGAATCCATGGAGGCCACGCCAATTGGCCTTCAAATGGCTGCGTATGAAAGACATTTGTGCTTACTCGCCAGTGATTGGATTAATTGGCCTTTCGAAGTGGAGTTTGATCGTTGGATCAATGTCACCAATTTCCTCCGGAATCCCATGGTCCGGAGAATGGATGGAGCTTTGATCAGGAGAGCTAGAGATCTGTATGATCGAACTTTGATCGGGAGACGGAGATTTCCATGGAACATGGACGAAGCAATGGATGAAGCTGTTAACACGAGATTATTGGGTCAATGGGTCTAGGTTATCCCACATTATTCAACTTCTATGCCACAGGAGGCAGTGATGCATTTTTCGTGTTCGATGAAGAAGGTATAGAACTTGACGTGGTGAAATATTTGGCTGAATTTGACTTGATATTCTTTCTACCCCAACCTCCTTTTCACTCATTTCAATACGCTCGGATCATCGAAGACCCTTGGTGTGCGATAATTCCAAGTCCCAGTGGAAGTGCAGGGCAGGGATGGGTAAGACAGCAGGAGTATATAGCAAAGCAGCCGAGACGTCTGCAGGAGGAGATGCGGGGATAGAGGAGGCTATATCCAGTGTAAAATGAGATTGTAGAAAATTTCCCTTGGTTACATTTGATGACACAATAATGTATTTTGTGATCAGATTTGCATGTGCATGCCTCTTGTGTCAATCTATATGCTAGCAACTCGATTTTGAGAGATGATTGTTGCAATAAGAATCTGAGTTACTGTTGGTCTGAAATACTGAAATATTTTTGATGTCGATAAGAAAATTGTGGTAACACACTTTTTGTTTTTTTTGCAGAATTTAAACAATTTTAGAAAACTAGTACCAAAGCAGTGTTTGTAGCTAGAGAAGGGTACGCTAAATAGAGTGGATTGATGAGATCGTCACGAGGGCACAAAGAATCACGTAGTCGGATGTACCAACGCCAACGTCTTCGGCGCCTTCGGCAAAAGCTCCTTTTTGAGGTGTCTCTATTCACGCGCCTCTAGCGTATAAGGAAGCTACGCTTCCGGCGCAGACACCTCAGGAGGAGGTTTTGCTAAAGACGTCAGGAGAAGGGCCCGGACCTCTAAAGGCATCCGACCATGAGTGCGCCTTCGGCGAAGCGCCGCTAGCGCGAAAAGGGAAAACCTTCATAACAATCGGGATACACGGTAGATCCAGTTGGTTGAAATTGCATTAGAAAGAGCTCGGGATGCTCGTTCTAACGAGTCCAAGAGCGTCGGAGATGGATCAGGAATGGAGAAGTTATGAGCGTCGGAAAACTCGTAGCCGGACATGCGCCGTTCGCGCTAGGGTTCACAGCCGGAAAGGATTCCCGTACGCCCTCGGCGATGCGCCTTCGGTGGAATCACGCGCTCATAGGAGGAAACCCACTCAGAGTCGGAAGCGCCTTTGGCGGCTGTTCATGGAAGGAAAGCGCCGGTCGGATGTACGCCTCCGACGTGGCGCTGACAGTCGGAAGCGCTGACATGAGTTGCGCTGGCGGATATGCGCCGGCAGCAACGGACGAGGCATAAAGGACAAAATAGGCGGTACGACTGCGCGCCGGCATAATTCGATCCGACTGGATGTGCGCCTCCAGCAAGGCGCCGACGGATAATGAACGCACCAGCGGCGACACGCCTCCGGAGAAGGGCGGGTTAGGAAAAGACAACAGGGTCGACGTATACCCTGCAGCGGACTCGAGTCCGGAAGGTGGCGGCGGCGGGAGAATTCAACGTTTAAGCATGCGAATGCGCGCAATGCGGAGACGTGAATTCGCGCATGCAAAGGGCGAACCGTTAAGCCGTATAGCCGGCTGCGTACGTTGCAACCAGTAAGAACGTTGGACGTTCTTGAAATCGGAGAAGAAAAGACTGCGCTCCAGTCTCATTCTCTCATTCTTGACTTTGCAATTTCCAGTTCCAAGATTACGCGCAAGGGCGGAGCGACCTGCAGTGAGAGTAGAGAGTGCGGAGACGAGTTGCACAAGGATCTTGGCGGACCTTGAAAGAATTGGGAGTAGCGATCTTGAACGAGCGCAGAGAGAGTGAGCAGTCAGTGCTTGAGTGGCCGACGCGCAGTGGCGATTGTGAGAGAGCGAGCGAAAGGGAGAACGTTTGTGTGTGCAGGCAACGCAATGTCGAAGGTTCCCCAGCTGCGAGTGTCTCCACTCAGGGTGCCGCAGATCGCTCTACGCGCATTTCAAGATGTGCTGACGAGGCTGAAGCTCGATTTTCTCCTCTGGGGGTGGAATTGGACATGTCCGGAGATGGTGCGCGAGTATCTGCAAGAGAGACACAAGCCTTCTCGCGGATTTCGCCCACACCCAGAGAGATGGGACATTTGCAATTGGGCGCAGGTGTTGGGCAGGTGTGCCGGCGAGGAAGGGGATCTCCTCTTCGAGGCCGACAGCGTGAAAGTGTCCCAGGAGGAAGAAGTCTCTTACAATGAGCTCTTCAAGGTGGCTAGACATCCCAAGAACGGTTTCCGGACACGGGATTACAAGGATCGATTGCGGAGAAATGTCGCGACGGCATTGCTGCAGATATTGCAGCCGACCAAGACCGCTTACATGCATGGTTGGCAGGTAGAGTTCGTGGAGCTAGTGTTGTCAGGAGCTCCGGTGCATTGGGCACGGCTCCTGTGGAAGGTGACGCGCCAACATGCGCAAGAAGAGAGGGGAGGAACGCTCAATCATCTATCGCCTTACTTAATCGTGTTTTACCGGGCGATGGGATGTTTGACGAATGCTGAGAAAACTCGGTTTCCGCAGCTGAGCCGGACTTATCCAGGTAGATATTCGAGGGAGGCCGAAGTAGACACGGATCCGGACGAGGAACCTGCCAGTACGCCTCCGGCTCCGGCTCCAGCCAGAGCAGCAGAAGAACGTCGAAGTGAGCGCATTCCGCGCAAGCGGAAGTGGGATGAGAGACCTGAGGACAGGCAGCCGGAAGTACCAGCTGCGCCGACTCGTGGTCGGCCCACCCCCGAGCCTCACAGTCGACCAAAACAGAGGGCACGCAGAATGCCAACTGTTACTGAGGAGACCAGGCGAACTCCGACCCGGCGGAATCTCACACAGGAAGAGATAATTGCTCAGGTCCTAGGGAAGACGGCAGAAACCTCTGCACAGAAGGCACCACGGCCTTCGGGAGGAGATGGACGGACTGACGACCGGCCGACTGCGAGTCGGATGACTGAAGGTCGACAAGCGGAAGGAAGGCCAACTGAACGGCGCGTTGAACCGGACAGCAGGCCGGAAGCAGAAGAGAGTTTGGCTGACGAGCCAACAATCCTCAGAGGGTCGTCTTCGGCGGAAGGCACTTCTGGAAGAACGCCACCAGCAAACAGGCCAAGTGGAGTCAAGACGCGCAGGGTGTATCCGATTCCCAGTCGGACAACTGCTGGTCGGCCGACTGCGAGTCGGACAACAGAGAGTCAGCCGGATTCGCCGACTGCGAGACGGATGGGGCCAACGACGAGTGTGCGGACGCCTTCGGCGGACGCACCTTCAGCAAGGACACCTTCCGCGCAGATTGCGCCGGAAGGACAGGCAGCAGAAGCGGGCGGATCAAGAGTGACAAAAGTCACTGCGGCGTCGACCCCTTCACAAACCGAAGATCAAGCCGGAACAGGGGCTCAAGCAGTGGGATCTCCCACTGCCCTGGATATTTTAGCAGGCAGTGGAGCAGCAGTCGCAGCGGAAGCTGCTGCGCGCCACAGTTCCAGGGAGTCGCCAAGGGATTCGGTGGCGACTGAGATCCTCGAGACTGAGGATGAGACGAGCTCGGAAGAGCAAGAAGAGGATTCGGTGCAGAAAACGCCAACAGGGGTGCTGTGCGAACAGATAGTTCCACTCCTGCGATATCTAGATCGCAAGACATCCAAATACGCAAGTGCCTTAAAACCGCAGTCTTATGTGGAGACAATCAGGCGACGGACGAGGAGCAAGGTGGCAAGGTGGGCCTCTAGGTGCGGAGTATATGTGGATAGGAACACCGCCCTCCGACAACACCTGGCGGTCACCCAGAAGCTATACCAAGCCTTGCAGCAGCAGAAGGAGGATGCGGCGACGAAGAGTCAGGCGGAGGCCGAACTAATACGGGCAAAGATCGAGTCGGAACTGCAGGAGGAGCGGAGACAGAACAAAGTCCTAGCAGCCGAGCTTGCGCGCCAGACGCGCGCCTTAGAGGAAAGTCACAGAGCCCGCAAGGAGGATGAGGAGTTGTTGTGCAACTTGCAAACCGAGTGCTCGGATTTGAGGGCACAACGTGCGGAATTAGAAATGCAGCTGGCAGAGGTGGAGAGCAGCTGCAGGGCACGAGGAGAGTTGGCGGCACGGGTGACTCGTTGTCTAAACGGATACACCCATTGGGAGGTGGCAGCTCAAGAGAGGGTTACACTCCGGGAGTTCGAGCTTCGGGCGGCGGCCTTGACGGAAGGTGACAGTCGGAGTCGGCGGCGAGTGGCGAGAAAATTAGAAACTTTCTTGTCGGGTGCGCGCGACACTATGGCGCACTTGCAGTCGGAAGTCACTGCAGCGCTCCGACGCCTGGGGTTGCGCAGCCGGTCGGAAGACTGGCAAGGTAGAGACAGTAAGCGGAGCAGTCCGGCGCGCAGGAGGCGCAGCACCGGATCTGCTGAGTGCAGTAGAGTAGTTTGGTTTCGCGCAGATGCTGCGAGTGGTAGATAGGATAGCGTAGTGCTAGTTAGGATCTTTTGAGAGTATAAAGTAGATCAAGGCGTTTTGCCTTGGGACTCTTCCAGTTTCGGAAGTGCAGATCAGGAACTCACTTTCTTGGCGTGTTTGTGCATTTTGGTCCTGGCACCACGTAGAGAAGCTGCAGCATAGCGAAGTTACCGTATGTTGTAGTTGAAGGCCTTCGGCTGAATGTTCAGAGCTAGCACCCGGTTAGAGACTTGAGTAGTGCGGATCTGCACCTGCGGGTGATTTCTGATGCTCAGAGCCGGCTGCGAGTTAGAGACTTGAACAGTTCCCCCTTACTCCTTCGAGTGACATATCCTGATTGTACTCCTACGGGAAGTTTCCCCTGAATGCCAATGTGAAGTTTCATTACTTCGTGTAAACCTTGGTTTGTAATTCAGGTTGTGTGTGTGTTACTGGATCGTGTTTTCAGTAAGTTCTCAGTCGGGTCTGCACTCCCTGCGTTTCGTGTGATAGTCGAGGGTGACGTCCACGGCGTACGTAGAGGCTTCGTTTCGAAGTGAGAAGTCCAGTCCGGGTACCCCCGCTAGTTCCTGGCGGAAGGGCAGTAAAAGCCGGAGTGGGAGGCACTTCCTGCAGAACCTCTGAGTGAACTTGCGAGACACTTTCCTCCTGAAATCCGAAGCGGAGGTCCTGACCGACCTCCGAGTTGTGCTTTTTTGCCAGTTTCAGGTGTGTGTGTGTGTGTGTGTTGAGTGACCAAGCTGTACCGTGCATCCTCCGAGCATCCTCCGAGTTGAGATCCTCCTCCGAGTCGAGCCTCCGAGTCGAGCACTGCAGTATTTCTGGGAGTGACAGTCGCCTAGAATTCAAACTCTACCAAAAGTCTGTTAAACGTGACACTTTTACTCTGTGTGTTGCCTCTGTCCCTGTGGGTTCGATCTTTTTACCACCATACTGCAGTTTTAGCCTTTGATGGGTTATTACAAAAATTAATACACATAATTCTCAAGGATATAATTAAAATTTCATGAATAACAAGGTCAAGTTAAAAGACAGCGAGTGGAGAAATCCAAATGTTTTTTAGCCCAAAATAGGAGTTTGAAGATTATACTTTTTTGTGATTTGATGGATATGATTGCAAAATCCTTTTGAATTTTTTGAGTGAAAAATGACATGAAATTTAGGGGATACAGTTGATATTAAGACTTATGAAAGATTACTTCCTGAATTTGGGGTTTGAGATTGCGACTATGATTGAAAATAGACGTTCTAAATACCTATAATTTCTGTTTTGAAAAGTAAATTTGTCTCCAGCCGAATAGTCTTCAGAGTGTGGCAGGTATAATTATGAACAGAATGACTTTGTGTACATTTTTAGTGTAAATTAGATTTGAAACTTCAGAAAAAAAATGAAGCAAAAAATATGATTTGTAATTCACATTCAACTGTGAGTGTAGACATGACATAAGAGACATTCGCACTCGGCCAATTCAAATTTTCATCATTGTTTTGGAACAATAAAATCTGAGTGGGGAGGCGTTAAATCAAAGACTTTCCGTAGTCATTTGTGTAATTATAAGACTGCAATCTAGACTGCTTTAGCCCCAGAATACGTGAGAAAAGACGTTCATCCGAATACACATTTCCACAAGTATCTCCACAAGGTTCATATTGATAATTAGTGCGTTGATTACCTTCCTATTGTAATAACCCACCAAAGGCTAAAACTACAATATAGTGGTAGAAAGGTCAAACCGACAGGGATAAAGTCAACACACAGAGTACAAAGTGTCACATTTAACAGACTATTGAGGAATTTGAATTCTCAGGCGACTGTCACTCCCAGAAATACTGCAAGTGTTCACTCGGAGATCCCTCGGAGGTCGCACAGTGCAACGTAGTTCATTCAACACACACACACACACCTGAAACTGTAGAAACACAACTCAGAGGTCGGTTAGGACCTCTACTTAAGATTTCAAGGGGAAAGTCTCTCGCGAATACACTCAGCGAATCTGCGGATAGTGACTCCCAACTCCAGCTTTTACAACCCTTCCACTAGTTTCTGCTAGCACAGGGAAACCCGGATTGGACTTCCTACTTCAGTTCGAAGTCACTCACACGCGGTGAACAACACACTCAACTCACAAAACGCGCAGAGAACACAGGTCCGAACTGAGAGACTCAACTGAGAAACGATCCAGTAGCACACCATAACAGTCTATTGAAGAGTTTGAATTCTTAGGCACTTGTCATTCCCAGAAATACTACAGGGGTTGCCCTGAAGGCACCTGCTGCAGCGTAACCTGAATTCCAACCAACGCTTACTCGAAGTAACAAAACTTCACTTTGGCATTCAGGGGAAAAATCCCGAAAGAGTACAATCAGGAACAATCACTCGAAAGTGTAAGGGGGAATTGTTCAAGTATCTAACTAGTTACTAGCTCTTAGCATCGGCAATCACCCGCAGGTGTAGATCCGAACTACTCAAGTCTCTAACCAATATACTAGCTCTGAACATTCGGCCGAAGGCCTCCAGCTACAAAATGCGGATCGCCAAGTTGTAGCTCCTCTACGTGGTGACAGAACTAAGGACACAAACACGCAGAGAAAATGAGTTCCTGATCTGCACTTCCGAAACTAGAAAAATTCCAAGGCAAGACGCCTTGAACTACTTTATACCTTCTAAGTCCTAACTAACACAACACTACAATGTACTACGCGCCTGCACGGAACCACGCTACACTACACTCCGCAGAACCCGTGCTTCGCTTCCTGCGCGACGGACTGCCAGGCACTAACTTCCTACCCTGCCAGTCTTCAGCTCGACTGCGCAGTCCCAGCCGCCGCAACACCGCAGTAACCTCTGTCACGAGGGTGGCCATGGCGCCCCGCAACTTTGACAGAAACGAATCTAACTTCTTCGCCACTCGCCGCCACTTCCAAGTGAGTGTAAGCTCTTAGACAGTGGCTGACTTGCCTCGCCAACTCTTCCTTCGTGCGATCTGCCTCCCACCGGCGATCGTCTTTAACTACAACCAACTGCAATTTGGCCTCCGCACGCTGCGCTCTCAATTCCTCGCACTCGGATTGCACTTTGCGGATTTATTCTTCATCCGCCTGACGTGCGAGCTGACACGGCTCCAACAACCGTGTTTGTCGCACGAGCTCCTCTGACAAAATTTGATTCTAATCCTGCTCAGAATCCAGCTCCTCTACGAGCTTCGCCTTCTCCTTGGCGAACTCCTTCGCCGCCTCTTCAAGCTTCTCGTCCTTCGACTTGTCGATGGCCTTGTGCATCTTCTGAGTGAGATTAAGGTGGCCCCACAGACACTCATACTTCTCCCGATGATCTTTAAGGTCCCCATCCAGACGAGCCAACAACTTGCTGGTGTGGACTTTAGTGCGAGTCCGCCTACGCACTAATTCGACGTAGGACCCAGGCTGGCGGGGGTCTGCATACTTCTCTACTTTGCGATCAAGATACCTCAACAGAAATACCACCTGCTCGCAGAGTGCCGCCGTCGGCGTGTCTGCCACTGATTATTTCTCCTCCTCACTCGATCCCGATCCCGATGCTGATTCCGTCGATCCTCCTTCGTCATCCTCCGAACTGAGGATTTCGGTTGCCATTGAATTCTCCGGCGACTGTCGTGAGTGTGGCTTCGTGGTGTCTGCGTCGTCTGCCACCACTGTTGCCGCTGCAGCCTCGCTGCTTCTGGCCAGAATATCTAAGGCGGTGGAAGAGTTGGGTTGTGCCAAATTCGCACCGCTCGCCCGTCCAGCTTCTGCTAACTCCGCATCGCCGAAGTCGTCCACCTCCGAAGGCGTTTGTGCGGAAGGTGTCTACGCGGATTGCAATTGTGCATCGCACACACGTGTTTTCTCCTTCCGACTGTCATCCCGCTCCTCCATTAGCTCCTGCTCCTTCGATAGGTCCTGCGTTGGAGGTGCCTCCGCCGAAGGCGACTCGCATGATATTTCTTGGCCCGAAGGCCCTTCCGCCAAAGGCGCACCTTCCGGCAGACTTCCCGCCCAGGGCGCGTTCCCCGCCGGCTCCCTACTTGCAACTCCTCGGCCCGAAGGCCCTTGCGCCGAAGGCGCACTTTCCGGCGGTCTCACCGCCGAAGGCCCTTGAGCCGAAGGCGGATCTTCCGCCGGCTCCTTTCCCTTCCTTCACTGCACCGGAGGCGACTGCGCCGAAGGCACTCGAGCCAAAGGCCCTAGCCCCAAAGGCGAGTCCGCGTACGGTGCTCAAGCGGCTCTCCTATCCGCTGCTGGCACCCTCATCCGTGCCGCGTGTTGTCTCTCTGTAATAACCCACTAAAGGCTAAAACTGCAACATAGTGGTAGAAAGGTCGAACTCACGGGGACAGAGGAACACACAGGGTACAAAGTGTCACGTTTAACAGACTATTGAGGAGTTTGAATTCTCAGGCGACTGTCACTCCCAGAAATACTGCAAGTGTCCACTCGGAGCGCACTTGGAGGTCGCACAGTGCAGCGTAACACACACACACACACCTGAAACTACAGAAACACAACCCAGAGATCCGTTAGGACCTCTACTCAAGATTTCAGAGGGAAAGTCTCTCAAGAGTACACTCAGCGAAGCTGCGGGTAGTGACTCCCAACTCCGGCTTTTACAACCCTTCCACTAGCTTTCTGCTAGTGTAGGGAACCCGGTTTGGACTGCCTACTTTGGATCGAAGTCACTCATACGCGGTGAACAACACTCTCAACTCACAAAACGCGCAGAGAACACAGGTCCGCACAGAAGGTCTCACTGAGAAACATTCTAGTAACACACCATAACAGTCTATTGAAGAGTTTGAATTCTTAGGCACTTGTCATTCCCTGAAATACTACAGGAGTTACCCCAAAGGCACCTGCTGCAGCGTAACCTGAATTTACAACCAAGGGTTGCACGAAGTAGCAAAAATTCACTTTGGCATTCAGGGGAAAAATCCCGAAGGAGTACAATCAGGAACAGTCACTCGAAAGTGTAGGGGCGAAGCTATTCAAGTAGCTACTCGTCACTGGCTTTGAGCATCGGACATCGCCCGCGGACGTAGATTCGAACTACTCAAGTCTCTAACCAATGTACCAACTCTGAACATTTGGCTGAAGACCTTTAGCTACACAATGCGGACCGCTAAGGTGTAGCTCCTCGTGCGTGGTGACAGAACTAAGTACACAAACACGCAGAGAAAATGTGTTCCTGATCTGCACTTCTGATGTTGGGAAAGATCCCAAGGCAAGACGCCTTGAACTACTTTATACCTTCTAAGTCCTAACCAGCACTACACTGCACTACGCCATGGTGCGAGCCGCAACAGATCCTACACCTGAGGAGTCGGCGGCTGCCTTCCCCTCTAACTTACAACCTAAATCTAACCCTAACCCTAAATCTGAATCCTAAGCCTACTGAACAGAGCCGCCAGCGCCTTTCCATCCAAGATCTGAGGCTGAAAATTTGTAGACACGCGTGGCCGGCCGAGATCAACGGCCCCACAAAATTTCAGATCCATCCGACCGCCATCGCAAAGATATGGGCCGCGCAAGATCTCTGAACCTAGGCCAAAATTCCTTCTCCAAAATCCGAAGTCCAGGGGACCCACACGCCGCTTGAATGCCGTTCCCGCGATTATGGGTAACGGCCTGCTCCTCACGTGCAACTTCACGCCCCGCCGTTCTGCGTCCCACACTTGACATAATCCCGCCAACTTCCGCCATCGGGAATCTTCTGCCACGTGGCACCGAAGTTCCTTGAGCCGAAGGCGGATCTTCCGCCGGCTCCTTTCCTTTCTTGCGCTGCGCCGGAGGTGAGTCTCGCCTATGCGTAGGCGCTCGCCTATGCGCAGGCAGTCTCCCGTCCGCACAGAGTCGCCTATCTATAACAGTCACCCCCGTCGCTCATAACTCACAGATCCTTGCTTCGTTCGAAACGTTCTTGGGCTCGTTGGAACAAGTGTGTTGTGCTCTTTCTAACAAGACCCTAACTAAGTCAAACCGTTAAGAATTGAGAAAGTTATGACGGTTTTACTCTTCCGCCGAAGGCGTTTGCCTATGCACTCGCAGGCGTCCGCGTCCGCGTCGCAAGCCGCCTACTCGCAGGCCGCCTTGGGCCGAAGGCCCCTCTAACTGTTAACGCCGAAGACCCCTCTATATGTTAACGCCGAAGGCCTCTCTCCTAACCATGACAGCCTCTTTCGACGCTCATAACTCAGTGACGCCTTCTCCGTTTTAAGAGTTCTTGGTCTCGTTGGAATGAGCGTTGCGAGCTCTTTCCAACAAGACCCTAACTGAGTCAAGGCGTTGTGAATTGACAAAGTTATGAGGGATTCAATCTTCCGCCAAAGGCGTACCGCCGAACGCCCTTGCCCCGAAAGCGTCTACCGCCGAAGGCGCATCTTCCGGCGGTTCTTCCGCCGAAGGCGTACCGCCAAAGTCGCTCTACCGCTGAAGGTCCCCCATCAGTAACTTCCGACACTCATAACTCAGTGACCTCTCATCTCTTTCACAAGTTCTTGTGCTCGTTAGAACCAGCGCGTCGAGCTCTTTCCAACAAGACCCGAAGCAACTCAAAACATTACGAATTGAGAAAGTTTTGAGTGATCTACCGCCGAAGGTGCTCGAAGCGGATCTTGCAGCATGAACCGCCCGTTCCGTCCCAAGCATCCCACTGTGGCCTAAGCCCAAAACCCCTTGACTGTCCTCGATCCTCTTTTTACTCTGGTTTCGCGTACCGATTACTATTTACAGCTACTGCCGCGGTACTTACTTTTCAAAAATGTTTTAGTTCCGACAAAAAAACAAAAAGTGGGTTACCACACTCTCTTGACCCGAAGGCCGTCTTGCTTCCACCGAAGGCGTCTGTGCCTTCGGCGTAGGGAGGTCTGCTGACCCCTCTGCCATCCGCGCGTTCTCTTTCTCCTCCGAGGATGGCGTCTCCTTCTCTCCGGCGGCACGCACTGTCTCCGCGCTACTTGCAGGCAATACGAGTCTGCGTGCTTTGTGCTTCGGCCGACTGCAAATTTCCTCCAGTGGCCGCTTCCGTTTGAGAGCCATCGAGTCTCGATGTGGGCTCTTCTCTGGTTCTCCCTTCCATCGCCGCTTCCGCGGCACTCGTGCTGCGAATGTTTCCCTCCCCGCACCCTGTTGGGCTGGTGGCGTGGAGGCCGGAGTTTCATCCGCGTCGGTGTCGACCTCGTTATCCCTCACATACCTCCCGGGATTGCTGAGTGACAGCAGCGGATACTTAACACGTTCGGTCGCGGTTAATCAACCCATCGACCTATAAAAGTTGATCAAGAAGGGGGAGAGATGATTGATCGATCCCCCCTTCTCCTCAAATGCATGCTGCCGCGTTATCTTATTCAAGATACGCGACCAGTGAATCAGAGCTCCGGCCAACGCCAGCTCCACGAAAGACACTTGCCAAGAAGTGATGTATGTTGTTCGGTGTGGCTGCAAGAGTTGCAGAAGTGCCACCGCTACATTTCTGTGGTAGCGATCCTTATAGTCCTGGGTCCTGTACCCGTTCTTGCTGGACTTCTCACTCTTGAACAAGGTCGCGAAGGAAATCTCTTTGTCCTTCGTCACCTTGATGCTCTCACTATCAAATAGGAGGAACTCGTCCTCGCCTGCACATCTTCCCAGCACTTGTCCCCAATCTTGAACAGTCCAACGCTCTACGTGCGGTCGAAATCCGCGCGTAGGTTCGTGTCTCTCCCTTTGCCATTCGCGCACCATGTCTTGGCACACGTAATTTCATCCCCACAGGAGGAAATCGAGCTTCACCGCAAACAGCCGGTCCTGGAAAGCGCGCAACCCAATCTGCGGGATCTTCAGCAGAATCATCCGCAGCTGAGTGGGCTTCGACATCGCGTTCTTGAAATTGGATTTCGTAGACTCTCCTCCGCTATGCCAAGGCTTCTTGCCCGCGGCTACGATTCCTCTGCAAACTCTAATCTTGCTTGATTCCGACAGTCGCGCACTCAATTCTCTCCCTGTCAACTTGCGAGTCTCTACACGTTGCCGTCTCGAATTTCTCTCTACGTGAATGTGTGCGCGCGCAGCTCTCACCAGAAATTGAAATTGCAAATTCAAGAATGAGTTGTCCGCCCTTGGCTCGTAGGTTGTCATTGTCGACACTTGGTCGTGAGTGTCGACTCACTTGATGGCTGCGCCGGCTTAGAGGCGTAACGGCCCTCCTCTCGCACGCGCGGCTTCACGCTCCGCCGTCGCGCGGACTTACACGCTCAAAAATTCAATTTGATTTCCGCCATCGTACCTCGCCGCGGCCATGTTCGCGCAGCGCCGAAGGCTTTCGCCCTTGGCCGACTTGTATTCATCTCGCACCGCCGAAGGCAAACTTCTTCCGCCGAAGGCGTCTCTACCGCCGAAGGCGAACTCCTTGAAGACGTCCGTCGGCGTAGGTGCATCGCCGAAGGCGTTGACCGTGGTCAACGGATCTTGTCTTGTCTGTCGATCCCTCTTGTCCCTCTAAAGGCGCTCTCGCCGCCGGATTTCTGTGCCGCCGTTTTCGTACGACGCCTTCGGCGTCAGCGCAGCAAGATTAGGTAAGTACCTTCGGGGGTAGCAACTCCGTACGGCGGCACAGAACTCCAGAGTTCTATGCCGCCGTGTTTTGGCGTCGTACGAAAAACTTCACCCCCGAAGGCGAACATCTAGGGCCGAAGGCGGATTTTCCGGCGGACTTGCCGCCGAAGGCGGACGTCTTTGTATCTTCCAATAGTCACAACTCCCTGAGTCCTCATCCGTTCTTGGGCTGGTTAGAACGAGCGTGTTGAGCTCTTTTCAACGAGACCCTAATCAAGTCAAGGCGTTGTGAATTGCATAAGCTCTGAGGGATTTCCCTAGCGCCAAAGGCGTATCGCCGAAGGCGGATTATGCGCCTTGCGCTGAAGTAGAAGTCCTTTGGAATTGATCGTTCAGGTCGGGACGCCTGTTCCGGACATTGCGACTAACTTCTAAATACTACGAGATCATACGAGACCCGCGATTATCCATCTTCACTCTATTTAAATGTACCGATCACCATTTACACGACTACTACGGTACAGTTTTCCAAAATTGTTTTAAATTCCGCACAAAAACAAAAAGTGGGTTACCACATGCTGTCCTCCTCAATTGTGAGTGCCCACGCGAACACTCATACGTGGTATTTCTTCAGACGCCACCCATTCACTCGGATGCCTAGTAACACTCGTGTCAAGTCCGCGAGTTGGATGGATCCATTGGGGAAGACCTCTATCACCCTGTATGGTCCCATCCATCTCAGATGCAGCTTGCCCGGAAATCGAGCGTGTCTACTGTCATAGAGCAGGGCCAGATCGCCCTTCTGGAGTAGCACTGGTTTGATCTTCCTTTCATATCTCTCCTTCCGGCGAAGTTGAATTTGCCCGCTGCGTTCTTCGGTTTCTCGTCGTCTCTCCTCCAGTACCATGACTTCCTGCAACTTGTAGAGCTGACTCTCTTCAGCACTTATCCGTCTCAGGTCCAATGTTCGTTGGGTGGATACTTCAAATTCGATGGGCAGGATCGGGTGTTGACCATTGTGGTACCCCACTTTTGGTATTTTTTAAGAAATTAAAAATTTTTTGGAAAACTCTACCGCGGCAACAGTGTAAATAGCCTTCGGTGCATCAAAACAGAGTGAAATCGGAAGATCGCAGAGATTCTCGAGAGAACTCGTAGAATCCAGAGAGTTGGGTGCAACGTCAGGGACGGACACCATCCTACATGCGGGCTCTGAAGGTATAACCCCTACGGCGCAAGGCGCAAAATCCGCCTTCGGCGCTGCACCTTCGGCGCTAGAGGAATCCTTCAGAACTTGGTCAATTCCAGAACGCCTCGACTTGGTTAGGGTCTTGTTGGAAATAGCTCGACGCGCTGATTCTAACGAGCCCAAGAACGCCACGAACGGAGGAGGACTCTGGGACTTATGAAGTTCGCAAGATACTCAGCTTCTCGCCTACGAGTAGGCGAGGAAAGTTTGTCCTATGCGCGGACGAAGGCAGTTCGCCTACGCGTAGGCGAAATAGGGTTTGACGTAGGCGCGATGTCTGCCGCGAATGTCGCCTACGCGCAGGCGAGGAAAGCTCTGCCCAAGCGGACAAGCGAAGACCGCCTACGCACAGGCGCTTTGGCGTCGGCGGGAAATCCGCCTTCGGCCCTAGAAATGCGCCTTCGGGGTTAGAAATTGTACGGCGCCTTCCGCGCCAGCGCAGCAGCGCGGACGGGCGAGGACCCACCGGAGTGGTAAAATCCGTACGGACCGTACAGACTATACGGACGGAACGGATGAGTGCGCCTTCGGTCGGACGGAGTTACGGCGAAGAGAGCGCCGACGGAGAGGCGAGAAATGGACAGACTGGACGGAGCCTGTGGACCGCGGTCAACGCCTTCGGCGCCAGCGCAGCAGCGCGGACGGAATTTGCCTACGCGTAGGCGAGCACTTACGCACAGGCATATGGAGTTCCGCGCCGGCGGAGTTTCCGCCGGGGGTTCCGCCTACGCAGAAGGGAGTTCAACTTTTGTCCGATGCGCGGACGAACGCCTTCGGCGGAGGGGGGATTGGCCGAAGAGTGGTACGAACGAGTGTAGCGCGCAAGGCGAGAAATCCGCCTTCGGCGCTGCGCATCCATGTCTGCTGCAGAGTTCAAATTTGCCAATTCGAGCGTGTGAGTTAAATCGGCGTCGGCGGAGCGAGAAGCCGCGTGTGAGAGAGGAGGCCGTTATAGCGCGGAGCCGACGCGGCCATCAAGCGATTAGACCCTCACGACCGAGAGCCGACCATGACCTTCGACCAGGAGACGGAGGACGCCCCATTCTTGAATTCGCGATTTCATTTTCTAGTGCGAGCTGCGCGCGTCCACCTGCTAGCTGTCAAACATTCTAGACATCGCCGCGCGGAAGATTACTTGTTGACTGAGAGAGAATTGAGTGCGCGCGATTTGGAATTAAGGGAGATTAGAATTTGTAGAGGGAGCAAGAAGTTCGAGCGGAGCAGAGAGAGAGTTGGCGAGCAAGCTAATTTCAAGAACGCAATGTCAAAACCCCGGTGTTGACGCAACTGTCCCCGGCAGCGGCGCCAAAAAGAAGTTGTCGGCTTCTTATGTAATAACCCACTAAAGGCTAAAACTGCAATATAGTGGTAGAAAGGTCGAACCCACAGGGACAGAGGAACACACCGGGTACAAAGTGTCACGTTTAACAGACTATTGAGGAGTTTGAATTCTCAGGCGACTGTCACTCCCAGAAATACTGCAAGTGTCCACTCGGAGCGCACTCGGAGGTCGCACAGTGCAGCGTAACACACACACACACACACACACACCTGAAACTACAGAAACACAACCTAGAGGTCCGTTAGAACCTCTACTCAAGATTTCAGGGGGAAAGTCTCTCACGAGTGCACTCGGCGAAGCTGCGGGTAGTGACTCCCAACTCCGGCTTTTACAACACTTCCACTAGCTTGCTGCTAGTGCAAGAAACCCGGTTTGGACTACCTACTTCGGATCGAAGTCACTCATACGCGATGAACAACACTCTCAACTCACAAAACGCGCAGAGAACACAGGTCCGCACTAAAGGACTCATTGAGAAACATTCCAGTAACACAATAACAGTCTATTGGAGAGTTTGAATTCTCAGGCACTTGTCATTCCCAGAAATACTACAGGGGTTACCCTAAAGGCACCTGCTGCAGCGTAACCTGAATTTACAACCAAGGCTTACACGAAGTAGCAAAACTTCACTTTGGCATTCAGGGGAAAAATCCCAAAGGAGTACAATCAGGAACAGACACTCGAAGGTATAGGGGCGAAACTATTCAAGTATCTAACTAGTCACTGGCTTTGAGCATCGGCAATCACCCGCAGGTGTAGATCCGAACTACTCAAGTCTCTAACCAATGTACTAGCTCTGAACATTCGGCCGAAGGCCTTCAGCTACAAAATGCGGAACGCCAAGTGGTAGCTTCTCTTGCGTGGTGACAGAACTAAGGACACAAACACGCAGAGAAGATGAGTTCCTGATCTGCACTTCCGAAATTGGGAAAGAACCCAAGGCAAGACGCCTTGAACTACTTTATACCTTCTAAATCCTACCTAGCACTACACTGCGCTACGCTACACGCCTGCATGGAACCACGCTACACTACACTCCGCGGAACCTGTGCTACGTCTCCTGCGCGACGGACTGCCGCGCACTAACTCCCTACCCTGCCAATCTTCCGCTCGACTGCGCAGTCCTAACCGCTGCAACGCCGCGGACACCTCCACCTCGAGGGTGGACATGGTATTCCGCGCCTTCGACAGAAAAGCGTCTAACTTCTTCGCCACCTTCCGCCGACTCCTGCTGTCACCTGCCAACAACCCTACTGCGCGAAGCTCTAGCTCACGCAGTGTGAGTTTCTCCTGCGCCGCCACTTCCCAGTGGGCGTAGCCCTTGAGACAGTGGGCGACACGCCTCGCCATCTCCTCCTTCGTGCGATCCGCCTCTCGCCTGCGATCATCTTCAATTACCACCAACTGCGATTCGGCCTCCGCACGCTGCGCTCTCAATTCCCCACACTCCGACTGTAGCCTGCGGATTAAATCCTCATCCGCCTGTCGTGCGAGCTGACACTCCGCCAACAAACGCGTATGTCGCACGAGCTTCTCTGACAGAATCTGATTCTGAGTTCTCTCAAACATCAAATCTGTCGTGGTCTTCACCACATCCCTGGTGAGCTCTTCTAGTCTCTCCTTCTTCATCCTGTCGAGGGCGTGCGATTTCCTCACAAGGTTGTACTGACCCCACAAACAGGCATGCTTCTCCCTCAAGTCCTTCAACTCCCGGTCCGTCC
This sequence comes from Marchantia polymorpha subsp. ruderalis, assembly GCA_037833965.1. Classification (NCBI taxonomy): domain Eukaryota; kingdom Viridiplantae; phylum Streptophyta; class Marchantiopsida; order Marchantiales; family Marchantiaceae; genus Marchantia; species Marchantia polymorpha. The sequence goes on from AP031359.1 coordinate 3,162,635, forward strand.
TAGCTAGTAGCTTGCTAGTGTGGACTTTAGTGCGAGTCCGCCTGCGCACTAATTCGATGTAGGATCCCGGCTAGAGTGGATCGGCGTATTTATCAAATTTGCGATCCAAGTACTTCAGCAACGGTATCACCTGCTTAGAGAGCGCCGCCGCCGGCGCTCCAACAATTTCCTCCTCCTCCTCCTCGGTATCCCCTGCTCCCGACATTGCTTCTGTGGAGCCTCCGTCGTCATCATCCGAGTTAAGGATTTCAGTCGCCATTGATTGCGTTGGCGACTTACCCGAGTGGGGCTGCACGTCGTGTACGGGTGCTGCCTGCGAAGGCACAGCTGCAACTTCGCTGCTCTTCGCTAAAATGTCCAAGGCGGTGGACGAATGTGGCCGTGCTACATCCCCGTCGCCCGCTTGTCGATCTTCGACCGTGTCCTCTTTGCCGCCGACGTCCGCCGCCGAAGGCGATCGAGCAGAGTGTATCTGCGCGGGGTTTGATTGCGCATCGCGCACCGAAATTTCGTCCCGCGAACAGACAATCCGCTCCTCCGTCAGGTCCTGCTCCCTCGATCGGTCCTACGCGAGGGCTGTGCCTGGCCTGTGCGCAGGCGCAAATGCCGGCGCCTTGTCCGCCGCAGGCACAGCGCCGAAGGCGTCTATCGCCGAAGGCGACATAGCCGGAGGCCGCTCGCCCGATGTCCCTTGGCCCGAAGGCCCTACCGCCGAAGGCGCATCTACCGGCGGATTACCCGCCGAAAGTGCGGCCTCCGCACGCTCCCTGCTTGCATCTCGTTGGCACGAAGGCCCTAGCGCCGAAGGCGCAAATTGCGGCGTGTTGGGCGCCGGAGGTTCGGGTCCCGAAGGCCCTTGACCCGTAGGCGCATCTTCCGCCGGCTCCTTCCCCTTCCTACGTTGGAACGGGGGTGAATCCTGCCTATGCGCAGGCGGCATGTGCACAGGCGACCTATGCACAGGCGGACTGCATCTGCCTACGCGTAGGCGTAGATCCACGTCCGCTTGGGGTCGCCTTTCCGTCGAGGCACGCCTGTGCGCAGGCGGAACACCCGTCCGCATCGCACGTGGTAACTCCGGAAGCCCTTGGCCCGTAGGCTGCCTCTCGTTCGTCGAAGGTGCAGCGTGGTCCGTTGCTCCTGCAGACATCCGCGCTCCCTCGTTCTTCTCCGGCGACGCACTCCCTTTCTCCGAAGCGATCGTCGCCGTGTCCGCGCTGCTGGCTGGTAACACAAGCCTACGCGCCTTCTGCTTCGGCCGGCTGCACACTTCGTGCAACGGCCGCTGCCGAATGGGAGAAGTGGGTTCTTGATGCTGCTCCTCTTCGGACTCCTCTCTCCATCGCCGCTTCCGCGGCACTCTTGCTGCAGGAGTGTTTCTCCCTTCGTCCCTCCGCCTTGGCGGAGTAGAAGTTGGCGACTCCTCTACGTTAGTGTCGACCTCGTTATCCCGCACATACTTCCCGGGATGGTCGACAGACAACAGCGGAAAACGAGCAAGCTCCGCCGCGGTCAAACAATTTCGTTGCCGATAGAAATTGATCAGGAAAGGAGAGAGGTGCTTTAGAGTTCCCCCCTTCTCCTCAAAAGCAAGCTGTCGCATCACTTTGTGCAGGATGCTCGCCTAGTGAATTGGAGCTCCCTCAATGATGCACTCCACAAAAGAGACCTGCCACAATGTGATGTAGCAGGCACGGTGTGGCTGCAGTAATTGCAGCAGCGCCATAGCCACAGTTCGGCGGAAGCGATCCTTGTAATCGCGGGTCTTGTACCCATTCTTGGTAGACTTCTCCCGCTTGAACAACTCCACAAATTGCGCCTCGTCCTGCTTAGACACCTTGACGCTCTCACTATCAAAGAGGAGGTGCCCTGGGATGCCGGCACACCTCCCCAATGCCTGCGCCCAATCTTGGACCGTCCACCGATCGACATGCGGACGCAATCCGCGCGCAGGTGGTCTCTGTGGCTCTAGCCACTCGCGCACCATATCCACACAAATGTAGTTCCATCCCCATAGCAAGAAATTGAGCTTTCTTGCTATCAGCCGTTCCTCGTAGGCGCGCAGCCCGTTCTGTGGAAGTCGGAGCGGCAGCATCCGCAATCGGTTCAGTCTCGACATTGCGATCTTGGAATTCGCCTGTTCGCTAATTCTCCCTCTGCTCCGCTCTCACGCGCGGCTTCACGCTCCACCGACGCCGATTTAACTCACACGCTCGAATTGGCAAATTTGAACTCTGCGAGCGTACTACGCCGCGGACATGGGTGCGCAGCGCCGAAGGCGGCTTTTCCGCCTTGCGCGGTACACTCGTTCGTACCGCTCCTCAGCCAATCCTCCTCCGCCCCGGCGCTTGTCCGCACGTCGGACAAAAGTTCAACTCCCGCCTGTGCGCAGGCGGACTCCTCGGCGGATTCTTTGCCGGCGCGGAACTTCACCCGCCTGTGCGCAGGCGCTCGCCTGCGCGTAGGCGAAGTCCGTCCGCGTCGATGCGCTGGCGCGGAAGGCGTTGACCGCGGTCAACAGCCTCCCCCTAGACTGTCCGTTCCTTGTCTCTCCGTCGGCGCTCTCGCTGCCGCAACTCCGCCCGACCACGAGAGCATCCATCCGTCCCGTCCGTACAGTCCGTACGGATTTTACTATTCTGGCGGCTCCTTGCTCGTCCGCGCCGTTGCGCTGGCGCAGAAGGCGCTGTACAATTTTTACCTCCGAAGGCGCATTTCTAGGGCCGAAGGCGGATTTCCCGCCGACGCCGAAGCGCCTGTGCACAGGCGGACGCCTGTGCGTAGGCGAACTTCGCGCCTACATCAAAACCCTATTTCGCCTGTGCGCAGGCGAACTTCCTTCGTCCGCGCATAGGACAAAACTTTCTTCGCCTGTGCGTAGGCGGAAAGCTGAGTATCTTACAACCTTCATAACTCCCGGAGTCCTCATCCGTTGTTGGCGTTCTTGGGCTCGTTGGAATCAGCGCGTCAAGCTCTTTCCAACGAGACCCTTACCAGGTCAAGGCGTTTGGGGGTTGACCTAAATATGAAGGATTTCCCTACCGCCGAGGGCGTAGCGCCAAAGGCGGATTTTGCGCCTTGCGCCGAAGGGATCATACCTTCAGAGCTTGCAGGGAGGGTGGTGCCCTTCCTTGACGTTGCATCCAACTCCTAAATTCTACGAGGTCCCTCGAGAATCTCTGCGATCTTCCGAATTCACTCTATTTTGATGCACCGAAGGCTATTTACACTGCTGCCGTGGTACAGTTTTCCAAGAATGTTTTAATTTCCTCCAAATTACAAAAAGTGGGGTACCACACGTCCGCAGGAGCGGCGGACCACGCTACACCTCCGACGGACGAGAGCGGCCTTCGGGCCAAGGGCCTCCGGAGTTACCACATGCGATGCGGACGAGTATTCCGCCTACGCACAGGCGAGTTTCAGCGGAAAGGCGACCTCAAGCGGACGTGGACCTCCGCCTACGCGTAGGCAGAGAAAGTTCGCCTACGCACAGGCGGCCGCCTACGAGTAGGCAGGATTCACCCCCGATACAACGTAGGAAGGGGAAGGAGCTGGCGGAAGATCCGCCTTCGGGTCCAGACCCTCCGGCGTATAACGCGCCACGATTTGCGCCTTCGGCGTCAGGGCCATCGAGTTTTGAGCAGGGAGCGTGCGGAGACTTCACCTTCGGCAGGTAATCCGCCGGCAGATGCGCCTTCGGCGGTAGGGCCTTCGGGGCCAGGTACATCGGGCGAGCGGCCTCCGGCTCTGTCGCCTTCGGCGCTGCGCCTGCGGCGGATCAGGCGCCGGAACTTGCGCCTACGCGCAGGCCAGTCGCAGCCCTCACGCAGGACCTAACGGAGGAGCGGATTGTCTGTCCGCGGGACGAAATTCGAGTGCGCAATGCGCAATTACACCTCGCGCAGACACATTCCGCTCGATCGCCTTCGGCGGCGGACGTCGGCGGCGAAGAGGACACGGTCAACGAGCGACAGGCGGATGATGGGAATGTAGCACGGCCACATTCACCCACCGCCTTAGACATTTTAGCGGGGAGCAGCGAAGCTGCTGGAGTGACTTCGGCGGCAGCACCCATAGACAACTCGCAGCCCCACTCGGGTCAGTCGCCAACGCAATCAATGGCGACCAAAATCCTTCCCTCGGATGATGACGAAGGAGGCTCCACATAAGCAATGTCGGGATCGGGAGACACCGAGGAGGAGGAGGAGGAAATTGTTGGAGCGCCGGCGGCGGCGCTCTTTGAGCAGGTAATACCTCTGCTGAGGTACTTGGATCGCAAATTTGATAAATACGCCGATCCACTCCAGCCAGGGTCCTACATCGAGTTAGTGCGCAGGCGGACTCACACTAAGGTCCACACCAGCAAGCTACTAGCTAGGGTGGACCGGGAACTTAAGGATTTACGGGAGAAGCATGCGTGTTTGTGAGGACAGTATAATCTCGTGCGGAAGTCGCACACCCACTACGACGCATTGAAGCAGGCGAGACTGGAAGAGCTCACCAGGGATGTGGTGAAGACCACGGAAGAACTGATTTCTTAGAAGACTCAGAATCAGGTTCTGTCAGAGGAGCTCGTGCGACAGACGCGGTTGTTGGCGGAGTGTCAGCTCGCACGACAGGCGGATGAGGATTTAATCCGCAGGCTGCAGTCGGAGTGCGGGGAATTGAGAGCTCAGCGTGCGGAGGCCGAATCGCAGTTGGTGGTAATTGAAGATGATCGCAGGCAAGAGGCAGATCGCACGAAGGAGGAGATGGCGAGGCGAATCGTCCACTGTCTCAAGGGCTACGCCCAGTGGGAAGTGGCGGCGCAGGAGAAACTCACACTGCGTGAGTTGGAGTTTCGTGCAGCCGGTTTGTTGTCAGGTGACAGTAAGAGTCGGCGGAAGGTGGCGAAGAAGTTAGATTCCTTTCTGTCGAAGGTGCGGGATACCATCTCCACCCTCAAGGCGGAGGTGTCCGCGGCGTTGCAGCATTTGGGACTGCGCAGTCGAGCGGAAGACTGCCAGGGTAGGGAGTTAGTGCGCGGCAATCCGTCGCGCAGGAGGCGAAGCACAGGTTCCGCGGAGTGTAGTGTAGCGTGGTTCCGTGCCGGCGTGTAGCATAGTGCAGTGTAGTGCTAGTTAGGACTTAGAAGGTATAAAGTAGTTCAAGGCGTCTTGCCTTGGGATTTTTCCCAATTTCAGAAGTGCAGATCAGGAACTCATTTTCTCTGCGTGTTTGTGTCCTTCGTTCTGTCACCACGCAAGAGGCGCTACAACTTGGCGTTCCGCATTTTGTAGCTAAAGGCCTTCGGCCGAATGTTCAGAGCTAGTACATTGGTTAGAGACTTGAGTAGTTCGGATCTACACCTGCGGGTGATTGCCGATGCTCAGAGCCAGTGACTAGTTAGATACTTGAATAGTTTCGCCCCTACACCTTCGAGTGTTTGTTCCTGATTGTACTTCTTCGGGATTTTTCCCCTAAATGCCAAAGTGAAGTTTTGCTACTTTGTGTAAGCCTTGGTTGTAAATTCAGGTTACGCTGCAGCAGGTGCCTGTGAGGTAACCCCTGTAGTATTTCTGGGAATGACAAGTGCCTAAGAATTCAAACTCTTCAATAGACTGTTATGGTGTGTTACTGAAATGTTTCTCAGTGAGTCCTTCAGTGCGGACCTGTGTTCTCTACGCGTTTTGTGAGTTGAGAGTGTTGTTCACCGCGTATGAGTGACTTCGATCCGAAGTAGGTAGTCCAAACCGGGTTTCCTACGCTAGCAGCAAGCTAGTGGAAGCGCTGTAAAAGCCGGAGTTGGGAGTCACTACCCGCAGCTTCGCTGAGTGTAGTCTTGAGAGACCTTCCCCCTGAAATCTTGAGTAGAGGTCCTAACGGATCTCTAGGTTGTGTTTCTGTAGTTTCAGGTGTGTGTGTGTGTGTGTGTGTGTTACGCTGCACTGTGCGACCTCCGAGTGAGCTCCGAGTGGACACTTGCAGTATTTCTGGGAGTGACAGTCGCCTAAGAATTCAAACTCCTCAATAGTCTGTTAAACGTGACACTTTGTACCCTGTGTGTTCCTCTGTCCCTGTGGGTTCGACCTTTCTACCACTATATTGCAGTTTTAGCCTTTAGTGGGTTATTACAACCATACACCAGAAAATATGGTGTCTGCCGGGTGGTGATCTTTTCTGCTGTCCGGTATGCCCACAATGCGGCTCCTAACTTTGTGTCCCAGTCGTGCGCGTGATTCACTTTCACTTTGAGTAGGATTTTGCACAACAATCCATTGGACTTCTAAGTCAGCCCATTCGCCTTGAGGTTGTACGGTGTAGTCTTCCGATGCTTAATGTGAAAATGCTGCGTCAGATCTTCAATCACCTGGTTCAGAAAATGGGTGCCCCTATCACTGACTAGCTCTAACGAACATCCGTAGCGCGTGATGATCGATTCTAACAGAAAGGTCGCTACTGTTGCTGCATCATCTCTTTGAGTAGCTTTGGCCTCCACCATCTTGGTTGCATAGTCCGTTGCTACCAGGATGTAGCGCCTTTGTGTGTTCCTGGTTACTGGCTGTATTGGTCCTACGAAGTCGATTTCCCATTTTTCAAAAGGTGCTAAGGGCATGATGGAAGTCAGGGGCCACCGCGTGGTAAGCGTTGGTCTCCTTGTCCTCTAGCAACTGTCGCACTTCCGAATGTAGTCGAGGACATCTTTGAACATTGTCGGCCACCAATACCCTGCATTCACGATCTTGGTAACCGTATTTCTGGTGGCATAGGCCACCGGCATCTTCTGTGTGCATCGCACTTACTACCCGTGGAACCTCTAATTCCTCCAAGCATCTACACAATCTCTCATCTGCCATCTTCTTGAACAATACTCCTTGTTGGAGTTGGAAAGGGCCAGCCTTATGTATGAAGACAGTCCGTTACTCAACATCCATGCCGTCGGGACATTGAAGTGTTAGCAGGTATCTGTACAACTTTGCAAATTTGGACTCATTGCTGGCGGACAACTGAAAGAGTTGTTCGTCAGGGAAGTCGTCAACCAGTTCCTCCTCGGTTGGCTGGGTCCATAATCTGGACCCAGCCAACCGAGGATAGTCTGCATTTTTGTGGTGGACACCCTTCCTGGTCTGCACAGTATAGGTGAAATCCTGGAGCAGCAGTACCCACCTGGCTATCCGGCCAGACAGATCTGTCTTCTTCACTAGATGCTGCAAAGCGTAGTGGTCTACATGAAACACAAACTCGTAGCAGATTAGATAATGTCTGAACTTCTTGCAGGAATACACCATCCCCAACGCCTCTCTCTCCGTTGTGGTATACTTCCTTTCTGCTAGCGACAGCTGACGGCTCGCAAAATAAATCGGGTATTCCTTTTTGTTGTCGTCCTTCTGACTTAAAACCACACCGATAGCGAATGCCGATGTGTCAATTGTGGGTTACCACACCTACCATCAAAGCGCTCTCTAGTTTTCTTACGAACATTAGTTAGACTATACTTATACCTTATTGGAGTTAAGAGAGTAATTAGTCTTTTTTTCAAGTTCGAATAATTCTACTCTGGAAATAAGCGATAACATATTCAGAATAAATAAGCGTTCAGTTCATAAGAAATGGAAGGAAATCATAGATGGTCCGGAGATACGGAACAAAACATGAAATGCATCTGTTATTTTATATGATGCAAATATAGACTATGTGGCCTATTTCTGCTTTGGTGATCGATGGTCCAGAAGGCACATCACATTTGGGCCCAAGCAGGTGGTCGCTGCTGATGGAAGCATACTGTGTTTCAATGACCTGTTGTCAGCCGAATATGTCATGTATAACCCTGTTGAGGACAAATTCCTGACCTTGAACGTACTTTATGAAATCGATAGTGTCTACAGTCTTCGACGGTATGCTTGAGTGCATCATAGTGGGTTTAGTTGTGGATCAATCAGGAAAGCACTTCAAGCTGGTATTTGGGAGGAGTTCTAGTCCGAGATAGACGTAGATCTTTGATTTACTATTCGACTACCAATACATGGTTGTGGATTTGTCATCACTTTCCTACATGGCTAAACTGAATGGAAGTAGAGTGGCATAGTGGGAGATGTGTAGTATGTAATAGATGTTTGTATTGGCTCGTATGGGATCCCAGGGTCACGATCAAGGCTATTTTGATATTTGATCTGAGAGAAGAAACATGGATTGTTTTTGCTGAGGAAGTGATAGAGGACAAGCCAGGTGCCCTTCAGATTGTTGCGTTCTGAAGGATGTGTGTCCTTACTTGCCATGGATTGGACTGACGTGGAGTTTGATCGTAGGAGCTATGAAGGCAACTTCCTCCGCCATCCAATGGTCCGGAGAATGGATGGATCTCTGATAAGGAGAACAAGAGATCTATGGGTTATGGAGGATGGCAGAGCTTTCAAAATTTATGCTTCGGGAGGCAGTGATGTGTTCTTCGAATTCAAGGAGGAAGGTGAAGACCTTGAGGTGGCGAAACACTGGGCTGAAATAGACATGCTATTTTTTCGCGCAGCCCATGAGTTTCATTTATGGGGATATCTGCCGCATGTTAGCCATGACCCTTGATGTGCGATAATTCTAGCGCCCAGAGTAAATGAAAAGCAGGAGTGGATAAAACAGCAACAGGTACATCTGTAATAGGAGGTGGGGGACTCTCCCAGAGAAGAGGACGCAGTGGAAGTCCAAAGAGAAGTTATAGGAGTCTGAGGACAATAAAATAATGGTCTTTTGAATTGCACATATTTTAACAACTAAATGTGTGCAGGCATGATATCGTCGAAGTACGTTAGTAGGGTGGAATAAAAAAATCAGCTACCTCTTCTGATTAGCTAAAAACGTGTTTTTCCCCCTTCGATACCTAACCATGCATAAAAATATCCTTCTAATTACTTAAAGTCCTGATTTCTCTAGGATGTTAAAGGCTAAGAGTAAAATTGCAGTACGGGAGTTTATATAACTCTCCAGTATACTGTAGGTTGAACTGATAGGGCGATCAATGTCATCTTCAACGGTAGCGATTGAGAATAGCAATCTCGATTGTTCTCTTCAGGGACCTCGGTGGGTGCTGATCCAAAATCACCAAGTCGGTGTCTACAACAACTATGGAACTGGCTGATGTATTCTCGATAGCAAAAATTGTTCATAACGTCTAGGACGTTTGAGGCTTAGATCTTCACTTGCTCGAGTCATGAGTTTATACATCGGCCAGGATATTAGGCACTTCAAATTCCGTCGAAACCACATTTGAAAGTGCAAATTGGGCTTCAATGATATATGATTGAACATTGACCGGTTGAGCTTTAGTTATTCCGACAATTTGTCAGCTGTTAGGTTGAGGTCGATTTGAGTCAAGGGGAGATAGTCGTTGGGACGCCATACACGTTGAGATGCCCTGCACGTTGGGGTTGACAACCCTGAGCTACATGCGAGGCGAACTCGAAGAACTGACAATTCTTTAAGTTGAGCCTTTCTCGTCGGGGTTTTTTCCTTAGCTTCGACTCTTATCTACTTGCGAGTAGTGAGTTTGACTCTACTCTCTGTAAAGTTTGTGTTTCCACACTTATTTTACTTGAAGAACTCTCTGTACAAAGAATCCGTCGGTGGGTTGTGGTTCTTGTTTGTGTTTTGCTCGTGTAGTTTTTGTGGTGTTTAGGTTGTGGTTCTTGTTCGTGTTTAGGTTCGAATATGGCAGGCATCAAAGATCGCAGGGGAGAAAATTGAGGTCGTGACTGTAATAACCCACTAAAGGCTAAAACTGCAATATAGTGGTAGAAAGGTCGAACCCACAGGGACAGAGGAACACACAGGGTACAAAGTGTCACGTTTAACAGACTATTGAGGAGTTTGAATTCTCAGGCGACTGTCACTCCCAGAAATACTGCAAGTGTCCACTCGGAGCGCACTCGGAGGTCGCACAGTGCAGCGTAACACACACACACACACACACACACACACACCTGAAACTACAGAAACACAACCCAGAGATCCGTTAGGACCTCTACTCAAGATTTCAAGGGGAAAGTCTCTCAAGAGTACACTTAGCGAAGCTGCGGGCAGTGGCTTCCAACTCCAGCTTTTACAACACTTCCACTAGCTTGCTGCTAGTGTAGGAAACCCGGTTTGGACTGCCTACTTCGGATCGAAGTCACTCCTACGCGGTGAACAACACTCTCAACTCACAAAACGCGCAGAGAACACAGGTCCGCACTGAAGGACTCACTGTGAAACATTCCAGTAACACAACAACAGTCTATTGAAGAGTTTGAATTCTCAGGCACTTGTCATTCCCAAAAATACTACAGGGGTTACCCTCAAGGCACCTGCTGCAGCGTAACCTGAATTTACAACCAAGGCTTACACGAAGTAGCAAAACTTCACTTTGGCATTCAGGGGAAAAATCCCGAAGGAGTACAATCAGAAAGAAACACTCGAAGGTGTAGGGGCGAAACTGTTCAAGTATCTAACTAGTCACTGGCTCTCAGCATCGGCAGTCACCCGCAGGTGCAGTTCCGAACTACTCAAGTCTCTAACCAATGTACTAGCTCTGAACATTCGGCCGAAGGCCTTTAGCTACAAAATGCGGAACGCTAAGTTGTAACTCCTCGTGCGTGGTGACAGAATTAAGGACACAAACACGCAGAGAAAATGAGTTCCTGATCTGCACTTTCGAAATTGGGAAAGAACCCCAGGCAAAACGCCTGGAACTATTTTATACCTTCTAAGTCCTAACTAACACTACACTATACTACGCTACACGCCTGCACGGAACCACGCTACACTACACTCCGCGGAACCTATGCTACGCCTCCTGCGCGACGGACTGCCGCGCACTAACTCCCTACCCTGCCAATCTTCTGCTCGACTGCGCAGTCCCAGCCGCTGCAACGCCGCGGACACCTCCACTTCGAGGGCGGACATGGTATCCCGCGCCTTCGATAGAAAAGCGTCGAGCTTCTTTGCTACCTTCCGCCGACTCCTGCTGTCGCCTGTCAACAACCCGGCTGCGCGAAGTTCAAACTCACGTAATGTGAGTTTCTCCTGCGCCGCCACTTCCCAGTGGGCGTAGCCCTTGAGACAGTGGACGACACGTCTCGCCGTCTCCTTCTTCGTGCGATCTGCCTCTCGCCTGCGATCCTCTTCAATTACCACTAATTGCGATTCGGCCTCAGCACGCTGCGCTCTCAATTCGCCACACTCTAACTGTAGCCTGCGGATTAAATCCTCATCCGCCTGTCGTGCGAGCTGACACTGCTCTAACAACCGCGTCCGTCGCACGAGCTCCTCTGACAAAATCCGATTCTGGGTCTGCTCAGAAATCAGTGCTTCCGTGACCTTCACCTGCTCCTTGGTGAGCTCTTCCAGTTTCCCATCCCTCACCTTTTCGGAGTACTTGTAGAATTTCTGATTGAGGTTATACTGACCCCACAAGCATTCATGCTTCTCCTTCAATTTCCTCAGCTCCTGGTCCACTCTAGCTAGTAGCTTGCTGGTGTGGACTTTAGTGCGAGTCCGCCTACGCACTAATTCGATGTAAGATCCCGGCTGAAGTGGGTCGGCGTATTTATCGAGTTTGCGATCCAAGTACCTCAGCAACGGAATCACCTGCTCAGAGAGCGCCGCCGCCGGCACTCCAACAATTTCCTCCTCCTCCTCCTCGGTATCCCCTGCTCCTGACATTTCTTCGGTGGAGCCTCCGTCGTCATCATCCGAGTGGAGAATTTCAGTCGCCATTGATTGCGTCGGCGACTGACCCGAGTGGGGCTACACGTCGTCGACGTGTGCTGCCTGCGAAGGCACTGCTGCAGCCTCGCTGCTCTTCGCCAAAATGTCTAAGGCGGTAGGCGAATGTACCCGTGCTACATCCCCATCGCCCGCTTGTTGGTCTTCTACCGTATCCGTTCTGCCGCCGACGTCCGCCGCCGAAGGTGATCGAGCGGAGGGTGGCTGCGCGGGGTTTGATTGCGCATCGCGCACCGAAATTTCATCCCGCGGACAGTCACTCCGCTCCTCTGTCCGTCGCTGCTCCCTCGCTCGGTCCGCAGGGGCTGTGCCTGGCCTGTGCGCAGGCGCAAATGCCGGCGCCTTGTCCACCGCAGGCGCAGCGCCGCGGACGTCCATCGCCAAAGGCGACATGGCCGGGGGCCGCTCGCCCGATGTCCCTTGGCCCTGAGGCCCTACCGCCGAAGGCGCATCTACCGGCGGATTACCCGCCGATGGTGCGGCCTCCGCACGCTCCCTGCTCGTATCTCCTCGGCTCGAAGGCCCTGGCGCCGAAGGCGCAAATCGCGGCGCGTTGTGCGCCGGAGGGTCTGGCCCCGAAGGCCGGTATCTCGTAGACGATCTTCCGCCTGCTCCTTCCCCTTCCTACGTTGGAATGGGGGTGATTCCTGCTTGTGCACAAGCGGCACGTGTGGAGGTGACCTGCGCACAGGCGGACTGCTTCTTCCCACGCGTAGGCGTAGGTCCACGTCCGCTTGTGGTCGCCTGTCCGCGGAGGCTCGTCCGTCCGCGGAGTTTCGTCTGTGCGCAAACGGAACACCTGTCCGCAACGCACGTGGTAACTCCGGAGGCCCTCGGCCCGTAGGCGGCCTCTCGTCCGTCGAGGGTGCAGTGCGGTCCGTTGCTCCCTCGTTCCTCTCTCGGCGACGCACTTCCTTCCTCCGTCGCAATCGTCGCCGTGTCCGCGCTGTTGGCTGGTAACACCAGCCTGCGCGCCTTCTGCTTCGGCCGGCTGTATGACTCGTACAACGGCCGCGGTCGAATGGGAGCAGAGGGTTCTTGATGCTGCTCTTCTTCGGACTCCTCTCTCCATCGCCGCTTCCGCGGCGCCCGTGCTGCAGGAGTATTCCTTCCTTCGTCCCTCCTCCTTGACGGAGTAGAAGTCGGTGACTCCTCTGCATCAGTGTCGACCTCATTCTCCCGCACATACTTCCCGGGATGGTCGACGGACAACGGCGGAAAACGCGCAAGCTCCGCCGCTGTCAGACAATTCCGCTGTCGATAAAAATTGATGAGGAAAGGAGAGAGATGGTTTAGAGTTCCCCCCTTCTCCTCAAAAGCGTGCTGTCGCATCACCCTGTGCAGGATGCTCGCCCAGTGAATTGGAGTTCCCTCGATGACACACTCCACAAAAGAAACCTGCCACAATGTGATGTAGCAGGCGCGGTGTGGCTGCAGTAATTGCAGCAGCGCCGCGGACAAAGTCCGGCGGAATCGATCCTTGTAATCGCGGGTCCTGTACCCATTCTTGGTAGACCTCCCGTTCTTGAACAGCTCCACAAATTGCGCCTCTTCCTGCTTGGTCACCTTGATGCTCTCACTATCGAAGAGGAGGTGCCCTGGCATGCCGGCACATCTCCCCAATGCCTGCGCCCAATCTTGGACTGTCCACCGATCAACATGCGGACGCAATCCGCGCGAAGGTGGTCCCTGTGGCTCTAGCCACTCGCGCATCATATCCGCACAGATGTAGTTCCATCCCCATAGCAAGAAATCGAGCTTTCTTGCTATCAGGCGCTCCTCGAAAGCGCGCAGCCCGTTCTGTGGTAGACGGAGCGGCAGCATCCGCAATCGGCCCGGTCTCGTCATTGCGTTCTTGGAGTTCGCCCGCCCGCTCATTCTACTTCCGCTCCGCTCGAGCTCCTTTCTTCCTCGGCAAACTCTAATCGCCCTCAATTCCAAATCACGCGCACTCACTTCTCCCTCAATTACCAAGAAATCCTCTGCGCGGCGATGTCGAGAATGCTTAGCAGCTAGCAGATGGACGATGGACGAGCAGAAAGCTCGCACTAGAGAATGGAATTGCGAATTCAAGAATGGGACGCTCTCCGCCGCCCGGTCGAAGGTCATTGCGTTCTTGCTCGTGGCGGACGACTCAATTGATGGCCGAGCCGGCTCTACGCTGAAACGGTCTCCGCTCTCACGCGCGGCTTCACGCTCCGCCGTCGCCGATTAAACTCTCACACTCGAATTGGCGAATTTGAACTCCGCGAGCGTACTACGCCGCGGACATGGGTGCGCAGCGCCGAAGGCGGATTTTCCGCCTTGCGCGGTACACTCGTTCGTACCGCTCCTCAGCCAATCCTCTTCTGCCTCGGCGCGTGTGTCCGCACGTCGGACAAAAGTTCAACTCCCGCCTGCGCTCAGGCGGACTCCTCGGCGGATTCTCCGCCGGCGCGGAACTTCATCCTCCTGTGCACAGGCGATCGCCTGTGCGCAGGCGAAGTCCGTCCGCGGCGATGCGCTGGCGCGGAAGGCGTTGACCATGGTCAACCGTCTCCGTCCAGACTGTCCGTTCCTTGTCTCTTCGTCGGCGCTTCCGCCGCCGCAACTCCGTCCGTCCAAGAGCGCATCCATCCGTCCCGTCCGTACGGTCCGTACGGATTTTACTATTCTGGCGGCTCCTTGCTCGTCCGCGGCGTGCGCTGGCGCAGAAGGCGCCGTACAATTTCTACCTCACAAGGCGCATTTCTAGGGCCCAAGGCGGATTTCCCGCTGACGCCGAAGCGCCTGTGCACAGGCGCACGCCTGTGCGTAGGCGAGCTTTGCGCCTAACTCAAACCCCATTTCGCCTGTGCGCAGGCGAACTTCCTTCGTCCGCACATAGGACAAAACTTCTCCGCCTGTGCGTAGGCGAAGAGCTGAGTATCTTACAACCTTCATAACTCCCGGAGTCCTTATCCGCTGTTGGCGTTCTTGGGCTCGTTAGAATCAGTGCGTCAAGCTCTTTCCAACAAGACCCTAACTAAGTCAAGGCGTCCTGGGTTGACCTAAATATGAAGGATTTCCCTACCGCCGCGGACGCAGCGCCGAAGGCGGATTTTGCGCCTTGCGCCGTAGGGATCCTAACTGCAGAGCTCGCAGGGAGGGTGGTACCATTCCTTACTGCTGCACCCCACTCCTAGATTCTACGAGATTCCTTGAAAATCTCTGCGATCTTCCGAATTCACTCTGTTTTGATGCACCGAAGGCTATTTACATTGCTGCGAGGGTATAGTTTTTCCAAAAATGTTTTAATTTCCTCAAAATTACCAAAAGTGGGGTACCACAGTGACAGATCTGAATTTTGGTGCAAGTCCAAGAATCGGACCAATTTTGTTAGAGTTTTGATTGCCGGCTGTAATACTGCCTCCCGCTATAGGCAATCGCTCTTCTGTGCATCGGCAAATTGACCTTCCTACCTGCACTCTCATCCTCTTGATCTTCAAGGCTGCTTCCCGCTCGCCTATTCTTACGTGCGCGCTTGCTTGAGGCGAGTCTCCAGTCCAGGTTGATCTATTGCGGAGTTTCTTGCGGTGAATTCTTGACGAGCAGAGTGGCATCGGTGAAATTGGGTCTTGAGAGAGAGCGAGGAGCGCACTTGTAGTGGCGGTCTAACGGGAAGTTTACAGTCTTTCACAAGTGTAGCACGAATAACACAAGAGCTTGACACGAGAGGGAGGAGAGAGGTCACAGGGACAGTAGCAGACGGAAAAGTTATAAAGACCACCTTGAAATTGTGGGATTATTGCGATGCTTCGTGTTGGACGTAGTCGGAGCGAAATTTTCATACCTGCAGTCCGGAGGGATTGAGCCACGCTGAGTTAAAGCTTTTATAACTTTTCCTGAAGACACTTGATTTTTATCATGCTAAAATCCTCAATGCGATTGAACACTGCAGAAGACGTGGTTCTGATGATTACGTGCAGAAGTTTGATAGAGCCAGATCAGTAGTAGTTGTGTGGGAAATCCTTTTCCCTGCATTGTATTTCTCAGTTGCTGCCATGACTCCGCGGCCACCAAGAAAATCTACTATAGGTAGAAACCAAATTCCTAGTGCTGATAGTGTGTAGACTTCTATTGTCTCGTGGACATTGTATCTTTTGTTCAGTTGCGGGCGTGTTTCAGTGAGCAAATCAGTGGCACTTGTCTTTTGTTGCCGCACTAATCCGAGCAAAGTTCCTCAGTTTTGTCCTTTGGTGGCTCGTTCAAGACGATTCTCCATCGGGATGTAGACCCGTCATACTCGACCGAAGTGGGAAAAATAAAATAAAATGAAAATTAAAATTTATACATAAGAAGAGAGAAGAAGAATACACTTAAGGGGCTGAGAACTTGCACTCGGTCCCACCTAGTTGTCGATTGTGGAGATATATTTCGAAGAGAAAAGAATATTTTGAAGAGACTGGAACATGCACTTGGTCTCACCCATATGGGTTCTTGGTTGTGAAGGCATTGTAGCCATGTACATATGACGTGGTAAACATTATATATGAGGTTTTTTAGTGTATAGTGGAGGTGTTTGTTGAGGAGATGGGAGAATATATCTTCTCCCTATACCTTTTCTTATGGGGAACGATTAGATTAGATGCACGGTTTTCTATTCCTTGACCTAGTGGTAGTGTAGAGTGGGGGGATGAGGTGAAGTACGAGATAGCCCTACCTGGATACTTCCTATGCCAGGAGAATTGCAGGCGCTGGAGGAAGATGATGACCAGGGGTGATGAAGCTCGACTCAAGGCGACTTCCCGTGTTGTGTTGTTCTGTGTTGTGTTTGATTTAAACTGGAGAGTCGTTGCTAGCTGTTTGCTTGTGTTTAGATCCTCTCCAGTCTGGCTTCTTGATGCGCGCCCATGTTTGGGTCGATGCTGGTTGTTGGAGTAGTTTTACTCCTGTATGCTGTCGATAGTGAGGTTGGATTTGATCACCAGCGCATATCTTTGTTTCTCTCATGGTGAGACCGGAGTGATGACCAATGGACCGTGAGAGTCTTCTTAAGGTGATGACAGGTTAGGTTACCCATACTCATAGTGAGTAGGGCTAGAGCAGGTTAGTGCGGGGACGAGGGCAGGTGGAGTTGTGGCAGTGGTGCCGCTTGGTGAGTTAGTCATCACGGAGGAGTTTGGTGGTTCCGTTGAGGATCTTGGAGGATTTACGCGGAATGGGTTGAGGTATCGGCTACCTCATCCTAGCGCAACCGTGGTTGTAGAGGCGTAGGGTGTGGCAGATAGCGGATCTTTAGTGGTGGTATCGTCTAGTGTCTCACACTCGTAAATTGGGGACATGGACGGGATGTATGGGGCCATAAAGGGCCCACGGTGGTACTCTAGTGTAGTGGGATAACACTAAGGTTTAGAGAGAAGCTCACTCGAAGATAGACACGTAACTCTGAAGATGAGAGATCCAACAATGGTTCTCCTCTCCCTTATATAGCTCTCACCAACAAGTACAAGGAGATAAGATCTTATCCCCACCATCCATCCCACTCATAGTGGATGAATGACATGGTGGATAATCCTAACAAGCACACGGATAGTTGACGTGGCGCTTTCAACTAACACACTAACTAACACACTCGATCCTTACCTACAAGCACACGGATTGCTGACATGGCACAGTCAACTAACACATCCACTCTATACCTACCAAGTGCTCGGATTGCTGACGTGGCAGCTATGACTAGTGCACACTAAAGTATCTATATCAATATTTAGAGCAACCTCTACTTTAGTTCTAACTAACTAAAGATGGTTACAATGGGGACATGAAGGGCCCACGGCGGTACTCTAGTGTAGTGGGCACAATTGAGCAAGATGACTTAATCCAGGAGTTTGACACGTGGTGCAATATGCTGTTCTTGCGTAACCTCACGTTGTTTACACCCTTCTTTGCATGGAAGAGATTGTTTCAGCATCTAGAGGGGCCTCCCATGGATGATTACCATGAGTTTGGAAGAGAGTATGCTGTGGAGATTGACGCATGGAGGCGTCATTGATCTCCAAACTATATGTCGATCACCCAGGGTGGTGTTGGTACCAGTGGAGGTGCGAGTGGTAGCATCATCGAGGGTACCTGTGAAGTAGTTGGGGCAGATACCAACAGCGGTGCTGTTAGCGTTGCCAGTAGCAGCACGAGTGAAGAGCCTACTGGCATACCTTCATTCAGCCCCATTCCTGAGTTCTTCAAGAGGTTGAGGAAAAACTATTAGAGGGTGCTGTTAGCGTTGCCAGTAGCAGCACAAGTGGAGAGGCTACTGGCGTACCTTTGTTTAGCCCCATTCCTGAGTTCTTCAAGAGGTTGAGGAAGAACTATTAGGGGGTGAAGACGGAGAAGTTGAGGAGCCTCCAGGACTTTGAGCGGAAGACTAGTGAGAGTCTTCGGGAGGCATACATTCGTATGAGGCGATTGATCTCAGTTACTCACGGTGTAAATGAGGCACAAGCGGTCGAGTATTGATACAGGATACTAGACAGAGAGCTACGGCGGAGGGTTTGTGATGCTACCCTCTTGAGCGATGCGTCACTCACATTGGCCTATGTGTTTGCTCTTTCTGAGATTGAGCTTAACATAGTGGAGAAGAGAGTGATGACTTCTTCATTCGCTAGAGACACAATCACTACCTCGCGTGTCCCGCAGAGCACGTCACAGTCCAGACTCTTTGGTGGTGGTAGTGGTGGGGATCGTGGAGCACAGACACAACAGCAGATGGCTGCTAGAGTATTCATTTGCTAGATACAATAGCACGTACATCAGTGCCATCATTTGCTAGCTAGCAGTAGGAACCAGCATGTTGGACATGTGGAGGGAATCATCTGCGGAGAGATTGTACCTAGGAGGCCGGAGGTCGGAGTTCACAGGCCAGACCCCAGTCAACACAGGTGGTGTGTGACCACTGTGGTCGAGTAGGTTATACTCGAGATCGGTGTTTTGACCTTCATCTAGAGTTGACATATGGTGGTAGAGGTCGTGGTGGTGATGCTCCACGAGGCCGAGGTGGTAGAGGTGCCGGTGTAGTTGGACGCCCTGTAGCGAGTGCTACGTCAGTCATAGAGAACGCTATGGCGGCCTGGATTGAGCAGTTGAAGTAGAGGCTTGCTGCTATGGAACTGGGACGAGCACGCCCACATTTCACAAGGAAAAGGATTTCTCTTATTTAGCGAGTGCAGCACAGGTGGAGGCATCGGTTGTAGTGACTAGAGGTGTAGCTAGACCTCTATAGCCACGTGAGGCAACAGGAGAGTTGGACCCTAAGAGGGATGAGGGTGGGCGTCCGGCCAGACTTCCCCAGTCGTTTTTGTTGTAAGAGGTGGGCAGAACTTCATTCATGAGACCTGTACCACCTAGTGACTGTAATAACCCACCAAAGGCTATGTGGTAACCCACTTTTTGTTTTTCCTCGAAACTAAAACATTTTTGAATAGTAAGTACTGCGGTAGCAGCTGTAAATAGTAATCGGTACGCAAAACCAGAGTAAAAAGAGAATTGAGGACAGTCAAGGGGTTTTGGGCTTAGGCCACAGTGGAACGCTTGGGATGGAACAGGCGGTTCATGCTACAAGACCCGCTTCGAGCACCTTCAGCGGTAGATCACTCATAACTTTTTCAATTCGTAACGCCTTGAGTTATTTTAGGTCTTGTTGGAAAGAGCTCCACGCGCTGTTTGTAAAAAGCCCAAGAACTTGTGAAACAGATGAGAGATCACTGAGTTATGAGTGTCGGAAGTTACTGATGGAGGGCCTTCGGCGGTAGAGCGACTTCGGCGGTAGACGCCTTTGGGGCAAGGGCCTTCGGCAGAAGAGTGCCTTTGGGGGTACGCAAGGCACTCTTCCAACAATGAGAGATTCACTCTTCCGCCTTCGGCGGAAGAGTGAATCTCTCATAACTTTCTCAATTCACAACGCCTTGACTTGGTTAGGTTCTTGTTGAAAAGAACTCAACAGGCTCGTTCTAACGAGCCCAAGAACGCTTGGAACGGATGAGGACTCAGGGAGTTGTGACTGTCGGAAGATGCAAAGGAGAACGCCTACGGATAGGCAGAAGGAGTTCGTCGTCGGCGGGAAGTTCGTCGGGAAATCGGCCTTCGGCGGAAGGAATTTGCCCGTGCGTAGGCACTTTGCCATCGGCGGAATATCCGCCATCGGCCCTAGATGTGCGCCTTCGGCGACGGACGTCTTCGGGGATACGCCTTCGGCGATGCGGGAGAGTGCATTCGGCGGAAGAGTGAATCCTTTATAACTTTCTCAATTCATAACGCCTTGACTTGATTAGGGTTTCGTTGGAAAGAGCTCGACGCGCTGGTTCTAGCGAGCCCAAAAACTTGTGAAACGGATGAGAGTTCACTGAGTTATGAGTGTCGGAAGTTACTGATATGGAGCCTTCGGCGCAAGGGCCTTCGGGCCAAGGAGTTGCGAGTAGGGAGCCGGCGGGGAACGCCGACTCGCTACTCTCTACTCGCTACTTGCTACTCGCCTACGGATAGGAAAACACCTGCGGATAGGAGAGACTCGCCTTCGGGGCAAGGGCCTTTGGCGGTACGCCTTCGGCGCCACGTGGCGGAAGATTCCCGATGGCGGAAGTTGGCGGGATTATGTCAAGTGTGGGATGCAGAACGGCGGGGCGTGAAGTCGCACGTGAGGAGCAGGCCGTTACCCATAATCGCGGGAACGGCATTCAAGCGGCATGAGGGTCCCCCGGACCTCACCCATAATCGCGGGAACGGCATTCAATGGCATGTGGGTCCCCCGGACCTCGGATTTTGGAGAAGGAATGTCGGCCTCGGTTCAGAGATCTTGCGGGGCCCATATCTTTGCGATTGACGGTCAAATGGATCTGAAATTTGGTGGGGCCGTTGGTCTCAGCCAGCCACGCATGCTTCCAAATTTTCAGCCTCAGATCTTGGATGTAAAGACGCTGTCGGCTCTATACAGTAGGCTTAGGATTCAGATTTAGGGTTAAGGTTAGATTTAGGTTGTAAATTAGAGGGGAAGGCAGCCGCCGACTCCTCAAGCGTAGGATTTGTTGCGGCTCGCACCATAGCAGGATGTGTAGTGTTAGTTAGGACTTAGAGGGTATAAAGTAGTTCAAGGCGTCTTGCCTTGGGATTCTTCCTGTTTCGGAAGTGCAGATCAGGAACTCATTTTCTCTACGTGTTTGTGTCCTTAGTTTTGTCACCACGCAAGAGGAGCTACAACTTGGCGATCCGCATTTTGTAGCTGAAGGCCTTTGACCGAATGTTCAGAGCTTGTGTACTGGTTAGAAACTTGAGTAGTCGGATCTACACCTGCGGGTGATTGCCGATGCTCAGAGCTAGTGACTAGTTAGATACTTGAATAGTTTCGCCCCTACACCTTCGAGTGTTTGTTCCTGATTGTACTCCTTTGGAATTTTTCCCCTGAATGCCAAAGTGAAGTTTTGCTACTTCGAGTAAGCCTTGGTTGTAATTCAGGTTACGCTGCAGCAGGTGCCTTCAGGGTAACCCCTGTAGTATTTCTAGGAATGACAAGTGCTTAAGAATTCAAACTCTTCAATAGACTGTTATGGTGTGCTACTGGATCGTTTCTCAGCTGAGTCTCTCAGTCAGACCTGTGTTCTCTGCGCGTTTTGTGAGTTGAGGATGTTGTTCACCGCGTGTGAATGACTTTGATCCGAAGTAGGAAGTCCAATCCGGGTTCCCTGTGCGAGCAGAAACTAGTGGAAGGGTTGTAAAAGCTGCAGTTGGGAGTCACTACCCGCAAATTTGCTGAGTGTACTTGCGAGAGACTTTCCCCCTAAAATCTTAAATAGAGGTCTTAACCGACCTCTGAGTTGTGTTTCTATAGTTTCAGGTGTGTGTGTGTGTGTGTGTTGAGTGAACTACGCTGCACTGTGCGACCTCCGAGTGAGCTTCAAGTGGACACTTGCAATATTTCTGGGAGTGATAGTCGCCTAAGAATTCAAACTCTTCAATAGTCTGTTAAATGTGACACTTTGTACTCTGTGTGTTGCCTCTGTCCCTATGGGTTTGACCTTTTTACCACTATATTGCAGTTTTAGCCTTTGGTGGGTTATTATAGGCTAAAACAGCAGTATAGTGGCAAAAAGGTCAAACCCACAATGACAGAAGCAACACACAAAGTACTAAATGTCACACTTTAATAGACTATTGAGGAGTTTGAATTCTCAGGCTACTGTCACTCCTAGAAATACTGCAAGTGCTCAACTGTAGTAACCCATCAAAGGCTAAAACTGCAGTATAGGAGCAAAAGGTCGAACCCACAGGGACAGAGGTAACACACTGAGTACTAAATGTTTTAACGGACAATTGAGAAGTTTGAATTCTCAAGCTACTGTCACTCCTAGAAATACTACATGTGCTCAACTCGGAGGTCACTCGGAGGACGCACAGTGCAGCGTAGTTCACCCCAATACACACCTGAAACTATAAAAGCACAACTCAGAGGTTGGTTAGGACCTCTACTTAAGATTCAGGAGGAAAGTTTCCCAAGAGTACACTAAGAGGATCTGCAGGTAGTGATCCCAACTC
The DNA here is from genome assembly GCA_037833965.1 of Marchantia polymorpha subsp. ruderalis. Lineage (NCBI taxonomy): Eukaryota > Viridiplantae > Streptophyta > Marchantiopsida > Marchantiales > Marchantiaceae > Marchantia > Marchantia polymorpha. Next base: position 3,184,904 of record AP031359.1, read on the forward strand.
CAAATTTACAACCCTTACACTAGTTACTGCTTGTGCAGGGCAACCGGGTTGAACTTCCTACTTCGGATGCGATACCTTCGTCAAACCGAAGTCACTCTCACGCGTTGAACAACACACTCAACTCAGAAAACGCGCAAAGACTACAGGATTTCGAACTGAGAAACTCAATGGAGAAAAGTTCCAATGTCACAACTTAACAGTCTATTGACGAGTTTGAATTCTCAGGCACTAGTCATTCCCAAAAATACTACGGAGGCTACCCCCAAAGGCACCTCAAGCAACATAACACACACAACCTGAATTTACAACCAAGGCTTACTCCAAAGTAACAAAACTTCACTTTGGCATTCAGGGGTAAAAATCTTGAAGGAGTACAAACAAGGAAAATCGTCCGAAGATGTAAGTCCGAATTTCAGATCCTGACTAGACTATTGGCTAGCTCAGAACATTCGGCCGAAGGCCTTCAGCTGTAGGCTGCGGTAACTTTGACAATTCTACAACTTCTCTTATGCGGTGACAGAAACGAAATACACAAAAGCGCAGAGGAAACGACTTCCTGAACTTAACTTCCGAAACTGGAAGATTCCCAAGGCCAACGCCTTGAACTACTATATACAATCAAAAATCCTAACTAGCTAACTCTCTACTCTACGCTACGCTTCACCTCCTATGCCTCCTGTGCGAAGCCCAACTGCGCAGTAATTCCCTACCCGACCAGTCTTCTGCTCTACTGCCCAATTCCAGCCGCCGCAACATCGCGGTCACTTCCGGTTCGAGGTTTGCAATGGCGTCTTGCGACCTCGAAAGAAAGGAATCCAACTGCTTCGCTACGCACCGCCGACTCTAATTGTCACCCAACATCAAGGCCGCCGCACGAATCTCCAACTTGCGCATGATCACTCTCTCCCGTGCCGCAATCTCCCAGCAAGTATAACCTCTAAGACACCGGTTAACTTGCGCTACTAACTCCTCCTACGTGCGATCTGTCGCGCGCCCATTGTTGCCTTCAAATTCCACCAACTGCAGCTCCGCCTCCGCACGCTGCAATCTCAATTTGTCGCACTGCGATTGCAGACGATGCAGTACCTCCTCGTCCGCCCTCCGTGCGAGCTCACTCTACTCCAGCAACCGTGTCAGCCGCACAAGCTCCTCTGCCAGGATGCAATTTTGAGCTCGTTCTAAATGGAGCTCCGCCTCGATCTTCGCGCGCTGCACCCCAAATCCGCGATGGACCTCGTCCGCTGCGTCATAGCGCAGCTGAAGTGCTGTCTTGTGCAGCCTCCACGAGAGGGTAACATGTCCTCGCATGACATTGTTCTTCTCCTCCAGCTCCCGGTACTTCTGATCTAGGGCGATCAGCTTGGGATTCGTTGCTACCTTAATCCGCGTCCGATTCCTAACCAATTCAACGTATGATCCCCGATGGCGGGGATCCGCATACCTCGCTGCCTTGCAATCCTGGTTTCGGAGTAGCGGTACCAGCTGCTCGTAGAGCACTCCCGTTGGTGTGCCTTGAAGCGACTCCACTTCCTCCTCCTCAAATCTTGTGTCATCCTGTGGTAACCCACTTTTTGTTTTTGTGCGGAATTTAAAACATTTTTGGAAAACAGTACCGCAGCAGCCGTGTAAATGGTAATCGGTACATTTAAATAGAGTGAAGATGGATAATCGCGGGTCTCGTATGATCTCGTAGTATCCAGGAGTTGGGCACAATGTCCGAAGCAGGCGCTCCGACCTGAACAATCATTTCTGAAGGAGATCCCCTTCGGCACAAGGCGCATAATCTGCCTTCGGCGATACGCCTTTGGCGAGACGGACATGTGCGCCTTCGGTGGTACAGTCTGCCATCGGCGGGACGGACATGTGCGCCTTCGGCGGGATAGAGCTCCGGCGGCAAGAGCGCCTTCGGAGGGACAAGAGGGATCAACAGACAAGACAAAATCCGTTGACCACGGTCAACGCCTTCGGCACAGCCGCCTTCGGCGATGCAACCACGGCGACGGACGTCTTCACGAAGTTCGCCTTCGGCGCTGGGAGTCAACGCCTTCGGCGGTAGAGACGCCTTCGGCGTTGCGGGTCAACGCGTTCGGCGGTGCGGGATGGATACAAGTTGCGAGTTGGCTAGAGGCGAAAGCCTTTGCCGCCGCGCATTCGGCGCTGTGCGAACATGGCCGTGGCGAAGTACGATGGCGGAAATCAAATTGAATTTTCGAGCGTGTGAGTCCGCGCGACGGCGGAGCGTGAAGCCGCGCGTGTGAGAGGAGGGCCGTTACGCCTCCAAGCCGGCACAGCCATCAAGTGAGTCGACACTCACGACCAAGTGTTGACAATAACATCCTGTGAGCCAAGGGCAGATCACTCATTCTTGAATCTGCGATTTCAATTGCTTGTGAGAGCTGTGCGCGCACACATTCTGGCAGAGCGAAATTCGAGAAGGCGACGCGCAGAAACTCGCAAGTTGACAGAGAGAGAATTGAGTGCGCGACCGCTGGCAGTGACGGAGATTAGCGTTTGCAGAGGAATTGCAGCCGCGGGCAAGAAGCTTGGGCATAGCGAAGGGGAGTTTACGAAATCCAATCTCAAGAACGCAATGTTGAAGCCCAGTCAGCTGCGGATGATTCCGCTGAAGATCCCGCAGATTGGGTTGCGCGCTTTCCAGGACCGGCTGTTTGCGATGAAGCTCAATTTCCTCCTGTGGGGATGGAATTACGTGTGCCAGGACATGGTGCGCGAATGGCAAAGGGAGTGACATCAACCTACGCGCGGGTTTCGACCGCACGTAGAGCATTGGACCGTCCAAGATTGGGGACAAGTATTGGGAAGATGTGCAAGCGAGGACGGGTACCTCATATTTGATAGTGAGAGCATCAAGGTGACGAAGGAGGAAGAGATTTCCTTCGCGACCTTGTTCAAGAGTGAAAAGTCCAGCAAGAACGGGTATAGGACCCGGGACTACAAGGATCGCTACCACAGAAATGTCGCTGTAGCACTTCTCCAACTCTTGCAGCCGCACAGGACTACATACATCACTTCTTGACAAGTGTCTTTCGTGGAGCTGGCGTTGGCCGGAGCTCCAATTCATTGGTCGCGTATCTTGTGGAAGATAACGCGACAGCATGCGTTTGAGGAGAAGGGGGGATCGATCAATCATCTCTCCCCCTTCTTGATCAACTTTTATCAGTCGATGGGTTGCTTAACCGCGACCGAACGTGTTCAGTATCCGCTGCTGTCACAGAGCAATCCCGGGAGGTATGTGAGGGATGTTGAGGTCGACACCGACGCGGAAGAGACTCCGGCCTCCACGCCACCAGCCCAACAGGGTGCGGGGAGGGAAACATTCGCAACACGAGTGCCGCAGAAGCGGAGATGGAAGGGAGAACCAAAGAAGGGTCAACATCGAGACTCGGCTGTTCTCAAACGGAAGCGGCCACTGGAGGAGATTTGCAGTCGGCCGAAGCAGAAAGCACGCAGGCTCGCATTGCCTGCAAGTAGCGCGGAGACAATGCGTGCCGCCGGAGCGAAGGAGACGCCATCCTCCGAGGAGAACACGCGGACGGCAGAGGGGTCAGCGGACCTCCCTACGCCAAAGGCACGGACGCCTTCGGCGGAAGCTAGACGGCCTTCGGGTCAAGAGAGAAGACACGCGGCACGGATGAGTGTGCCGGCAGCGGATAGGAGAGCCGCTCGAGCACCGTACGCGGATTCGCCTTTGGGGCTGGGGCCTTTGGCTCGAGCGCCTTCGGCGCAGTCGCCTTCACTGCAGCGGAGGAAGGGAAAGGAGCCGGCGGAAGATCCGCCTTCGGCTCAAGGACCTTCGGGGCAAGGTACTTCGGCGATAAGACCGCCGGAAAGTGCGCCTTCGGCGCAAGGGCCTTCGGGCCGAGAAGTTGCAAGTAGGGAGCCAGCGGGGAACGCGCCTTCGGCGGTAAGTCCGCCGGAAGGTGCGCCTTTGGTGCAAGGGCCTTCGGGCCAAGGGACATCAGGCGAGCCGCCTTCGGCTCAACCGCCTTCGGCAACGGCACCTTCGGAGCAGGATCTATCGAAGGAGCAGGATCTAACGGAGGAGCGGGATGATAGTCGGAAGGAGGAAACACGTGTGCGCGATGCACAATTGCAATCCGCGCAAACACCTTCCACACGAACGCCTTCGGCGATGCGGAGTTAGTAGAAGCTGGACGGGCGAGCAGTGCGAGTTTGGCACAACCCAACTCTCTCACTGCCTTAGACATTCTTGCCGGAAGCAGCGAGGCAGCAACGGCAAAAGTGGTGGCAGACGACGTAGACACTACGAAGCCACACTCACGACAGTCGCCGGAGAATTCAGTGGCGACCGAAATCCTGGGAGTCGGAGGATGACGAGGGAGGAGAGACGGAGACGGAAACGGGATCGGGATCGAGCGAGGAGGAGAAACAATCGGTGGCAGGCACGCCGACGGCGGCATTCTGCGAGCAGGTGGTACCTGTGTTGAGGTACCTTGATCGTAAGGTGCCGAAGTATGCAGACCCCCACCAGCCTGGGTCCTACGTCGAGTTAGTGCGTAGGCGGACCCGCACTAAAGTCCACACCAGCAAGTTGTTGGCCCGTCTGGATGGGGACTTTAAAGATCTGCGGAAGAAGCATGAGTGTCTGTTGGGCCACATTAAACTTACGCAGAAGATGCACCAAGTCGTCGACAGGTTGAAAGATGAGAAACTTGAAGAGGCGACGAAGGAGTTCGCCAAGGAGAAGGCGAAGCTCGTAGATGAGCTGGATTCTGAGCAGACTCAGAATCGAATTTTGTCAGAGGAGCTCGTGCGGCAGACACGGTTGTTGGAGCAATGTCAGCTCGCACGTCAGGCGGATGAAGAGTTAATCCGCAAATTGCAATCCGAGTGCGGGGAATTGAGAGCGCAGCGTGCGGAGGCCGAATTGCAGTTAGTTGTAGTTGAAGACGATCGCCGGCGGGAGGCAGATCGCACGAAGGAAGAGTTGGCGAGGCGAGTCAACCACTCTCTCAGAGGTTATACCCACTGGGAAGTGGCGGCGAAGGAGAAACTCACACTTCGCGAGTTAGAGCTTCGTGCGGCGGGTTTGGTGTCAGGTGACAGTAAGAGCCGACGGCGAGTGGCGAAGAAGTTAGATTCGTTTCTGTCAAGGTCGCGGGATGCCATGGCCACCCTCAAGAACAGAGGATTCTGCGGTGTTGTGGCGGCTGGGACTGCGCAGTCGAGCTGAAGACTGGTCGGGTAGGGAGTTAGTGCGCGGCAGTCCGTCGCGCAGAAGGCGAAGCACGGATTCTGCAGAGTGTAGCGTACCGTGGTTCCGTGCAAGCGCGTAGTACAGTGTAGTGTAGTGTAGTGTTAGTTAGGACTTAGAGGGTATAAAGTAGTTCAAGGCGTCTTGCCTTGGGATTCTTCTAGTTTCGGAAGTGCAGATCAGGAACTCATTTTCTCTGCGTGTTTGTGTCCTTAGTTTTGTCACCACGCAAGAGGAGCTACAACTTGGCGATCCGCATTTTGTAGCTGAAGGCCTTCGGCCGAATGTTCAGAGCTAGTACACTGGTTAGAGACTTGAGTAGTTCAAAGCTACACCTGCGGGTGATTGCCGATGCTAAGAGCTAGTTACTAGTTAGATACTTGAACAGTTTCCCCTTTACACTTTCGAGTGATTGTTCTTGATTGTACTCCTTCGGGATTTTTCCCTGAATGCCAAAGTGAAGTTTTGTTACTTCAAGTAAGCCTTGGTTGTAATTTAGGTTACGCTGCAGCAGGTGCCTTCAGGGCAACCCCTGTAGTATTTCTGGGAATGACAAGTGCCTAAGAATTCAAACTCTTCAATAGACTGTTATGGTGTGCTACTGGATCGTTTCTCAGTTGAGTCTCTCAGTTCAAACTTGTGTTCTCTGCGCGTTTTGTGAGTTGAGTGTGTTGTTCACCGCGTGTGAGTGTGTAATAACCCACCAAAGGCTAAAACTGCAGTATGGTGGTAAAAAGGTCGAATCCACAGAGACAGAGGCAACACACAGAGTACAAAGTGTCACGTTAAACAGACTTTTGGAGAGTTTGAATTCTCATGCGACTGTCACTCCCAGAAATACTGCAAGTGCTCAACTCGGAGGCCACTTGGAGGATGGTCAACTCGGAGGTCACTCGGAGGATGCTCAACTCGGAGGTCACTCGGAGGATGCACAGTGCAGCGTAAGTCACTCAACACACACACCTGAAACTGGAAAAGCACAACTCGGAAGTCGGTCAGGACCTCCGCTTAGGATTTCAGGGGGAAAAGTCTCTCAAGAGTACATTCAGAGGCTCTGCAGGTAGTGACTCCCACTCCGGCTTTTACAACCCTCCCGCTAGTTTCTGCTAGCGTAGGAAACCCGGATTGGACTTCCCACTTCGGAACGAAGTCACTCATACGCGGTGGACGTCACCCTCGACTCACACCAAGCGCAGAGAGTACAGGCCCGACTGAGAAACTCAACTTAGGCACAATCCAATAACACACACACCATAACAGTCTATTGAAGAGTTTGAATTCTTAGGCACTTGTCATTCCCAGAATTACTACAGAGGTGTGCCTTGAGGGGATCTTCTGCAGCGTAACCTGAATTTATAACCAAGGTTTACACGAAGTAGCAAAACTTCACTTTGGCTTTCAGGGGAAACGTCCCGTAGGAGTACAATCAGGATAAATCACTCGAAGGTGTAAGGGGGAACTGCTCAAGTATCTAACTCGCAACCGGCTCTGAGCATCGGCAATCACCCGCAGGTGTAGATCCGCATTACTCAAGTCTCTAACCGGTATACTAGCTCTGAACATTCAGCCGAAGGCCTTCAGCTGCAAAATGCGGTACCTTCGTCAAGCTGTAGCTCCTCTACGTGGTGCCAGAACTAAACACACAAACACGTCGAGAAAGTGAGTTCCTGATCTACACTTCCAAAACTGGGAGATTCCCAAGGCAAAACGCCTTGAACTACTTTATACCCTCTAAGGTCCTAACTAACACTACGCTACCCGCTAGGGTGCGAGCCGCAACAGATCCTACACCTGAGGAGTCGGCGGCTGCCTTCCCCTCTAACTTACAACCTAAATCTAAATCTAACCCTAACCCTAAATCTGAATCCTAAACCTACTGTACAGAACCGCCAGCGTCTTTACATCCAAGATCTGAGGCTAAATATTTGCAGGCATGCGTGGCCAACTGAGATCAACGGACCCATCAAATTTCAGATCCATCCGACCGTCCATCGCAAAGATATGGACTCCGCAAGATCTCTAAACCGCATCCGGTTCGCCGACCCCGAGTTTGCCGACTCCGAGTTTGCCGCCTTGAAGTTTGCCGACCTCAAGTTCGCCGACCTCGAGTTCGCCGACCCCGAGTTTGCCGACTCCGAGTTTGCCGCCTTGAAGTTCGCCGACCTCAAGTTCGCCGACTCCGAGTTCTCCGACCTCGAGTTCGCCGAAGGCGTTGACCGCCGAAGACGCACTTCCGCACCTTTGCCTATTTGTAACAGTCACTCCCGACACCCATAACTCACAGATCCTTGATCTGTTTCAAGAGTTCTTGGGCTCGTTAGAAACGAGCGCGTCGAGTTCTTTCTAACAAGACCCTAACTGAGTCAAACCATTACGAGTTGAAAGAGTTATGCCGGTTTTATCCTTCGCCAAAGGCACACTGTCGAAGGCTTGTTATCTGTTATCGCCGAAGGCGCCCGCACGATGTTTCGCCGACTCCGAGTTCGCCGACTCCGAGTTCGCCGACCTTGAGTTCGCCGACCCCGAGTTCGCCGACCCCGAGTTCGCCGACTCCGAGTTTGCCGACTTGAAGTTCGCCGACCTCGAGTTCGCCGACCCCGAGTTCGCCGACTCCGAGTTTGCCGACTTGAAGTTGACCCGAAGACGTCCGTCGCCGAAGGCGAACATCTAGAGCCGAAGGCGGATATTCCGCCAACGACGATCTGGTTAGGGTCTTGTTGGAAAGAGCTCAATGCGCTTGTTCTAACAAGCCCAAGAACTCCTGAAACGGATAAGGGATCACTAAGTTATGAGTGTCGGAAGTTACTGATATGTAGCGCCTTCGGCAACGGACGATACGCCTTCGGCTCAAGCGCCTTTGGGACAACGCCTTCGGCGGTGTACTCCTTCGCCTGAGCGCCTTTGGCGATAGCGCATTGATATTAGGTCAACATCTTCGGGGCAAGCGACTTCGGCCATACGCCTTCAGCGGTACGTCCTCGATAGACACGTGCGCCTTCAGCAGAACAGGACACTTGCAGCGAGAGCGCCTTCGGTGGGACAAGACAGAACAACGGAAAGGACAAGACGCATTGACTTTGGTCAACGCCTTCAGCGATGCACCTACGTTGACGGACACCTTCAAAAGTACGCCTTTGGCGCTGCGGGAAAGTGCCTTCGGCGGAAGACGTACGCCTTCAGCCGTGCGCCTTCGACGATGCGGAAAGGAAAAATCGGGAATCGGCCAGAGGCGAAGTTCTTCGCCGCCACGCCTTCGGCGCTGCACGAGCAGGGCTAAGTCGATGGACGACTGCGGAAAATTCAATTCCGTTCAAATTCAATTCTCGTGCGTGTGAGTCCGCGCAACGGCGGGGCGTGAAGCCGAGCGTGCGAAGGAGGCCGTTACGCCTCCAAGCCGGCGCGGCAATCAAGTGGGTCGATACCCACGCCCAAGTGTCAAACGGTGAAATCTTGTTTGCCAAAGGCGGACGTCTCATTATTGGAATTGCAAATTTGATTTCTCTCGAGCAACGAGTGCGTAGCAAGAAATTGGCGGAGAGAAATCAGAGAGAATTGCGACTCGCGGGGAATTGCAGGATAGCACGCAGCAGCTGAGTGCGCGGCCGAGGAACTTGCTAGTGAGAGGAGGAGCTCACGGAGAGATTGAGTCCGCGTGCAAGAAGCTTGAAGACCGCAGAGGAAAGGTTGCAGACTTCTGACGCGCGCGAGTGAATTCAAGAACGCGATGTCAAAGGTTACACAGCTGCGGATGATTCCGCTGAAGCTACCGCAAATTGGGTTGCGCGCATTTCAGCAACAGCTGACTGCAGTAAAACTCAATTTCCTCCTGTGGGGATGGAATTGGGTGTGCCAGGATATGGTTCGCGAGTGGCTGAAGGGCAAGGATCAACCTACGCGCGGATATCGACCGCACCCGGAGCGATGGAAAGTCTACGATTGGGAGCAGGTGCTGGGAAGATGCGCGGAAGAAGAAGGCCATCTTCTGTTCGAGAGCAAGAGTATCAAGGTTACAAAGGGGGAAAAGATTTCCTTCGGGACCCTATTCAAGAGCAGCAAGTCCAGCAAGAACGGGTACAAAACCCGAGATTACAAGGATCGCTTCCGTAGGAATGTCGCAATAACACTCATTCAACTTTTGCAGCCGCACAAGACCACCTACATGACTTCTTGATAGGTGGCGTTCGTGGAGCTGGCGTTGGCCGGAGCTCCGATTCATTGGGCTCGCATTCTGTGGAAGGCGACGAGACAACATGCGTTCGAGGAGAAGGGAGGATCAATCAATCACCTCTCCCCCTTCTTGATCAATTTCTATCGATCGATGGGATGTCTGACCGCGACAGAGCGAGTGCAATTCCCATTGCTGTCACGTAGCAATCCGGGACGGTATGTGAAGGACGTCAAAGTCGACACCAACGAAGACGAGACACCCGCCTGCACGCCACCAGCTCAACCGAGGGCAGAGTAAGAATCGCTCGCAGCACGAGTGCCGCGGAAGCGAAGGTGGGAAGGAGAAGCGGAGCAGAGCCAGCAACGCGAGGGTGCTACTCCCAATCAAAAGCGGCCACTAACAGAGCTCTGCAATCGGCCCAATCAGAAGGCACGCAGGCTCGTCTTGCTAGCAAGCAGCGCGGAGACGGGGCGTGATGTAGAGGGAAGAAACTCACCATTCTTGGGGGAGGATGTGAGTGCACGAATTGCAGAGAGGTCAGCGGATCTCCCTACACCGAAGGCATGGACGCCTTTGGCGGAAGCGAGAAGGCCTTGGGGTCAAGGGAGACAACACGCGGCACCGACGAATGTGCCGGCGACGGACTAGTGCTTCGCTTCCGAGCAAGTACCATTCGATGACTCGACCTGGGGTCAGGAGCCTCGGGTGGGGCTGCGCAGTAGAGCCGAGGACTGGTCGGATAGGGAGTTAGTGCGCGGTAGTCCGTCGCGCAGGAGACATAGCAGATGACATGCAGTGTCGTGCAGCGTAGTGTAGTGTAGAGTGTTAGTTAGGACCTCAGAGGGTATAAAGTAGTTCAAGGCGTTTTGCCTTGGGATTCTTCCAGTTTCGAAAGTGCAGATTAGGAATTCATTTTCTCTGCGTGTTTGTGTCCTTAGTTCTGTCACCGCGCAAGAGGAGCTACAGCTTGACGAAGATACCGCATTTTGTAGCTGAAGGCCTTCGGCCGAATGTTCAGAGCTAGTGTACTGGTTAGATACTTGAGCAGTTTGGATCTACGCCTGCGGGTGATTGCTGAATGCTCAGAGCAAGTAACTGGTTAGATACTTGAGCAGTTTGTCCTTACACCTTCGGGTGATTGTTCCTGTTTGTACTCCTTCGGGATGTTTCCCCTGAATGCCAAAGTGAAGTTTTGTTACTTCGAGTAAGCCTTGGTTGTAATTCAGGTTACGCTACAGAAGGCGCCCTCGGGGCAAACCTTTGTAGTATTTCTGAGAATGACTAGTGCCTGAGAATTCAAACTCGTCAATAGATTGTTATGGTGTGCCACTGGATCTTTTCTCAGTTGAGTTTCTCAGTTCGGACCTGTATTCTCTGCGCGTTTTGTGAGTTGAGTGTGTTGTTCACCGCGTGTGAGTGACTTCGGTTTGACGAGGATACCGCATCCAAAGTAGGAAGGCCAATCCGGATGCCCTGCGCTAGCAGAAACAAGTGGAAGGGTTGTAAAAGCCGGAGTTAGGAGTCACTGCCTGCAGAGCCTCTAAATGTACTCGTGAGAAACTTTTCCCCGAAAATCTTGAGTGGAGGTCCTAACCGACCTCTGTGCTTTTCCAGTTTCAGGTGTTTGTTGGGGTGAACTACGCTGCACTATGCGTCCTCCGAGTGACCTCCGAGTTGAGCACTTGCACTATTTTTGGGAGTGACAGTCGCCTGAGAATTCAAACTCTACAATAGTCTGTAAAATGTGACACTTTGTACTCTGTGTGTTGCCTCTGTCCCTGTGGGTTTGATCTTTTTGCTGCTATACTGCAGTTTTAGCCTTTGGTGGGTTATTACATAAGAAGCCGACAACTTCTTTTTGGCGCCGCTGCTGGGGACAATGCGTCAGCACCGGAGTACGTGAGCAGCAATGCTCGGTGAATGTCGATAGGAGAAGGTGGGGGCAAACTAAGTGCGCGAGCCACCCGAAAACTCCGTCGAGATTCACAGAAAGCCGTGGAAGAAAAATGGCGTCAGAAGGAGAAAACTAAAACATCGGAAACATTACCCAAGTCCAGTTCGGCCAACGCCACTGACGAAGAAACAACCATTGCATCTAAACCAAACTTCGTGCTCACGTTAGAAATACCCTTCATCAAATCTCTCCTAAACTTAGATCAGACTGCCCAAAGGCCGTCGACAGACTACCCAATGGCGGACGGACTAGCCAACCCTCGCCCGATGTACTCTCAACCTTTTACGAAACATTCATATCCGAAGTACAAGGGGAGCGGGGATGATGACGATGCCGACTCGTATATCAAGCTTTTTGAATCCGTGTCGGTTACCAACCGCGAGACCAGCGATGATGATAGGCTGCGGATATTTCCCAGCCAGCTGCGCAAGAAGGCGCGCAGCTGGTACAACCACGAGAGTACCAACCCGAATGGTTTGCATACATGGGCTCAGCTGAAGGAGAAGTTCCTTAGACGATTCCGCGAGCTTGGCTACGACAGTCAGGTGTTAACCAAACTGCGTAACCTCCAACGAGAACGGAAGGAGAACCTTCGTGACTATATGGAGAGGTTCCAAGACCTTCTCAACAGAATTTTGAAGACGGGACTAGGATTCCCTTTCTCATTCCAGCAAGCGGTGGACTGGTACGTGACCGGGTTAACAAGGGAGATGGAAACATTTTGCAGACGAGGGAATTGCGACACCATCGAAGACGTCCTCGCATCGGAAGAAGCCTATGAGACCTCCACGCTCAACCGAAGAGGAAGAGAGCGAAGGGACTCGGTGGGACAAAAGACGAAAGGAGGACGAAGGAAGCGACGAGGAGCTACGCCTTCGTCGGAAGAACTGTCCTCGGCCGAAGGTAGTACTTCATCGGAAGAGGAGACATCCTCGTCGGAAGAAGACAGGAAGAAGAAAAAGCGTGGAGCGGCAAAGAAGAAGGGCCATAGAAGGGCTATCACGGACAAAGGTTCGGGAGAGATTGCATCCAAGGTCGAGACCTTGGTTAAGGATTTTGCGGACTTGAAAGTCCACGTGGTGGGCGGCCAAGACCGACGGAAGTCACCAGGGAGGTTGCGGGCAAACCTCTAGTGTACTACGTGCGGGCAAATGGGACATGCTAATACAGAATGCCTCATCACTCGGCCGTCTTATCCAGTGAATGCAGTTGAATGGGCACCTAAGTGGGAAAACCCACCGTATTATTCTGCCAGTACATATACCGCGGTATGCTCCAAGGGACATGGCAACTACGTTACCTCAGAGGCGCATGGTACCTCCGGGAACGTATAATCAACCGCCATCTCGGGCCTGCTACAATTGTGGAAAAGTGGGGCATTACTCTCCCCAATGCCCCCACCCAAAAAGACAGACAGGGTATGTTCCGACATGCAACAACTGTCAAAAATCTGGGCATAGAGCAGTAGAATGTGACCAACCCCTAGCGAGCCGACCGACCGTGCGCTTTGTGATGCCCCCTGCGAAGGAAGAAGTTCAGGTCAATCAAGTCGATCTGAGTTCAGACAAGAACGATGAGGAGGAAGAATGGCCAGAAGAAGAAGTTATGTGCGGCAGGGTGGAGACTTTCGTCCTCGAAGAGGTCAAAAGACAACGAGAGGGATACACGCAGGAACAATCGCAAGTGCGAAGGCCGGAAGTCGAGAGGAGAGGAGAAGGCTAGTAGCAAGGCAGACGCGAGGTCTGCAGGTACGTCTTCCGCGCGGACTGAGAAGAAGACCGACGAGGATGCAGTACAAGTCTAAGACGGGAGTACGTCTCGGACATTAAGGACGAAGTCACCAAACTTCTCAAAGAAGCATTCCGAATCGGACGCCGACGGAAGAACGAAAGACGTCGGGACCTTCTACCACTCCCTCGTTAGCAACCACGGAACAGCGTAGGACGGTGGCGGCTGCGCCAAAGGCGCTTCACCCGAAGTCTTCTAAGCCGAAGGCTCCTTCCTACTCTGCTCCTGCGCCGAAGGCGCTTGAGCCGAAGGCTTTTGACCCAAAATCGAGTCATCGAAAGGTACTTGCTCGGAAGCCAAGCACTTCTCCGTCGCTGGCACGCTGGCCGATGCCGCATGCCGTCTTCCTTGGCTTGAAAGCCTTTGTGCTTCCTTCGAAGGCATCCGTGCCTTTGGTGTAGGGAGGTCCGTTGTCCTCCCAAAGACTCCTACACTCGCATCCTCCCCCGAGGATGGCGAGTTTCTTCTCTCCGGTGTCCGGTCTCCGCACAACTCGCCGGCAGTATAAGCTTGCGTGCTTTTTGCTTCGGCCAACTGGAGGGCTCGTGGGTCGCCCGACTTCGGGTGGGAGCAGCGGTGTGGTAACCCACTTTTTGTATTTTTGCGGAATTTAAAACATTTTTGGAAAACTGTACCACGGCAGCAATGTAAATAGCCATCGGTACATTAAAATAGAGTGAAACTGGATGATCTCGTAGAATCTCGTAGAATCCAGGAGTTGGGCGCAATGTCTGGAACAGGCGCCGCCCTAAACGACGGGCTCTGAAGGAGTACCCCTTCGGCGCAAGGCGCATAATCCGCCTGCGGCGCTACGCCTTTGGCGCTAGAGGAATCCCTCAGAATCTATGCAATTCCTTGCAACTCAAACGCCTTGATTTGGTTAGGGTCTTGTTGAAAAGAGCTCAACGCGCTGGTTCTAACGAGCCCAAGAACGCTTGGAACGGATTAGGACTCAGGGAGTTGTGACGGTCGAAAGATACGAAGACCTGCGCCTACGCATAGACGAGGGAAGTTCGCCTACGCATAGGCGAAATAGGGTTTGACGACGGCGGAGAGACCGCCGAGAATGCCGCCTCCGCATAGGCGGGGAGGACTTGCACCTACGCATAGGCAAACGGAGATCGCCTACGCATAGGCGCTTCGACGTCGGCGGGAAGTCCTCCTTCGGGGTTGGAACTTGTACGGCGCCTTCGGTGCCAGCGCATCACGGTTGGATGAGGACCCAACGGAGTAGCAAAATCCGTACGGACCGTACGGACTGTACGGACGGAACGGACGAGTGCGCCTTCGGCTGGTCGGGATTTCGGAGACAAGAGCACCGACGGAGAGGCGAGAGAGAGATGGACAGACTGGACGGAGTCCGTTGACCGCGGTCAACACCTTCGGCACAGCCGCCTTCGGCGCTGTGCCTACGGCGAGGGACCTGCGCGGACGAGCGTCTTGTGTGCGGACGGATTTCGCCTACGCATAGGCGAACGCCTACGCACAGGCGGATGAAGTTCGACGCCGGCGGAAGCTCCGTCGGGGATTTCGCCTACACAGAAGGGAGTTCGGCTTTTGTCCTATGCGCGGACAAACGCCTTCGGTGGAGCGGGACTAGCCAAGTTGAAGTACGGAGAAATGCAGCGCGTCGGCAAGAAATCCGCCTTGGGCGCTGCGCGACCATGGCCGCGGCGTGGTACGCTGGCATAGTTCAAATTGCCAATTCGAGCGTGTGAGTGAAGGCGCGTCGGCGGAGCGTGAAGCCGCGCGTGAGAGAGAAGGCCATTATACCTCGGAGCCGGCGCAGTCATCAAGTGATTCGGCTTTCACGACCGAAAGCCGACCATGACCCCCTGTGAGCGGACAGAGGACACCCCATTCTTGAATTTGCGATTTCAATTTCTTGTGCGAGCTGCGCGCGTCCACCTTCTAGCTGAGAGACGTTCTAGACACCACCGCGCGGAGAGTTACCCGGTGGCAGGGAGAGAATTGAGTGCGCGCCATTTGGAATTGAGAGAGATTAGAGTTTGTAGAGGAAACAGAACCGCGAGCAAGAGGCTCGGGCATAGCAGAGAGAGAGGTGCGCAAACCAATTTCAAGAGCGCGATGTCGACATCGGTGAAGCTGCGGATGGTGCCACTCAAGCTCCCGCAGAATGGATTGCGTGCTTTTGAGGACCGGCTGATTGCAAGGAAACTCAAATTCTTGCTGTGGGGATGGAATTACGTGTGCGCAGATATGGTGCGCGAATGGCTGGACGAGGAACGACAACCTACGCGCGGATTCCGTCCGCACGTAGATCGATGGACTGTCCGCGATTGGGGACACGCATTGGGAAGGTGCGCATGTGAGGAAGGGTACCTCCTGTTCGACAGTGAGAGCGTCAAAGTATCAAAGGCGGACGAAGTCTCCTTTGTGGAATTGTTCAAGCGGGAGAGGTCTTCCAAGAACGGGTATAGGACCCGGAACTACAAAGATCATTTCCGCAGGACCGTAGCGATGGCGCTGCTGCAACTGTTGCAGCCGCACCGCACTACGTACATCACGTTGTGGCAGGTGTCCTTCGTGGAGCTCACATTGGCTGGAGCTCCAGTTCACTGATCGCGTATCCTGCATAGGGTGATGCGACAGCATGCGTTTGAGGAGCGGGGAGGAACGCTCAATCACCTCTCCCCCTTCTTGATAAACTTTTATCTGTCGATGAACTGTTTAACCGCGGCCGAGCGTGCTCGATTTCCGCCATTTTCAGTCGATCATCCCGGGAGGTATGTGCGGGATAAAGAAGTAGACACCGACGCGGAGGATTCACCGACTTCCACTCCATCAGGTCAACAGGATGCGGGGAGAGACACACCCGCAGCGCGAGTGCCGCGGAAGCGAAGATGGAGAGAGGAACCGGAGAAAGAGCAACATCAAGAATCAGCTGCTCTCACCCGGAAGCGGCCACTGCACGAGATCTGCAGCCGGCCGAAGCAGAAGGCGCGCATGCTTTTGTTACCGGCCAGCAGCGCGGAAACGGCGACGATCGCCACAGAGAAGGGAAGTCCATCCCCGGAGAAGGATGGGACTACGCGGACGGCCGAGGGGTCAGTAGACCACCCTACGCCTTCGGCGGAGGAGAGACGACCTTCGGGTCAGGAGCTACCACGTGCGGCGCGGATGAGTGTGCCGCCTACGCATAGGCGACTACCTGTGGATAGGCGACCCCTTGCGGACGTAGACTTGTGCCTACGCATAGGCAGAGAAAGTTCGCCTACGCATAGGCGGGTGCCTACGCATAGGCAGGACTCACCCCCGGTGCAACGCAGGGAGGGGAAGGAGCCGGCGGAAGATCCGCCTTCGGTTCAAGGGCCTTCGGGGCAAGGCCCTCCGGCGGTGAGATCGCCGGGATATGTGCCTTCGGCGCCAGGGCCTTCGGGCCACCGAGCTACAAACAGAGAGCCGGTAGGAGCCGCGCCTTCGGCAGAAAATCCGCCGGAAGGTGCGCCTTCGGCGGAAGGGCCTTCGGGCCAAGGGACATTGGGCGGCCTGTCTTCGGCGGTCGACGCCTTCGGCGCTGCGCCCTCGGCGGAAGAAGCGCCGGGAATTGCGCCTACGCGTAGGCCGGACGCATCCCTGGCGCAGGACCTAAGGGTGGAGCAGGACCGATCGGTGGAGCGGATTGACTGTCCGCGGGGTGAAATTCGTGCGCGCGATGCACAATTACACTCCGCGCACGTACATTCCGCACGATCGCCTTCGGCGGTAGATGCCGGCGGCGAAGAGGTTACAGTCGCGGCGGAACAGGGACAGGCGGACGATGGGAATTTGGCACGGCCAAATTCACCCATCGCCTTGGACATTTTAGCAGGGAGCAGCGAGGCTGCAGGAGCGCCAGCGGCGGCAGAGCACACAGACATCTCGCAGCCCCGCACAGGCCAGTCGCCGACGCATTCAATGGCGACCGAAATCCTCAATTCGGAGGATGATGAAGAAGGAGGATCCACGGACTCAGTGTCGGGATCAGGATCCACCGAGGAGGAGGAGGAGGAAATGGTAGGCGCGCCGACGGCGGCGCTCTGTGAGCAGGTAGTACCTCTGCTGAGGTACCTGGATCGTAAGATGGAGAAGTACGCAGACCCTCGCTAGCCTGGGTCCTACGTCGAGTTAGTGCGTAGGCGAACTCGCACTAAAGTCCACACCAGCAAGTTGCTGGCCCGTGTGGACCAGAAACTTAAGGATCTGCGGGAGAAGCATGAGTGCTTGTGGGGTCAGTACAACCTCAATAAGAAGTTGTACAAACACTTCGACAAGGTGAAGGACGAGAAGCTGGAAGAGTCCGCCAAGGAGAAGGCGAAGCTTACAGAGGAGCTGGATTTTGAGCAGGCTTAGAATCAAATGTTGTTAGGGGAGCTCGTGCGACAGACACGGTTGTTAGAGCAGTGTTAGCTTGCACGGCAGGCGGATGAGGAATTAATCCGCAGACTGCAGTCCGAGTGCGGGGAATTGAGAGCACAGCGTGCCGAGGCCGAATTACAGTTGGTTGTAGTTGAAGACGATCGCCGGCGGGCGGCAGATCGCACAAAGGAAGAGATGGCGAGGCGAGTCACCCACTGGGAAGTGGCGGCGCAGGAGAAACTCACACTGCGTGAGTTAGAGCTTCGTGTAGCCGGGTTGTTGACAGGTGACAGTCGGAGTCGGCGGCGACTGGCGAAGAAGTTAGACTCTTTTTTGTCGAAGTCACGGGACACCATGGCCACCCTTGAGACGGAGGTTTCCGCGGTGTTGCGGCGTTTGGGACTGCGCAGTTGAGCTGAGGACTGGCAGGGTAGGGAGTTAGTGCGCGACAGTCCGTCGCGCAGGAGGCGAAGCACAGGTTCTGCAGAGTGTAGTGTAGCCTGGTTCCGTGCAGGCGCGTAGCATAGTGCAGTGTAGTGTTAGTTAGGACTTAGAAGGTATAAAGTAGTTCAAGGCGTCTTGCCTTGGGATTTTTCCAGTTTCGGAAGTACGGATCAGGAACTCATTTTCTCTGCGTGTTTGTGTCCTTAGTTCTGTCACCACGCAGGAAGAGCTACACCTTGGCCGTCCGCATTGTGTAGCTGAAGGCCTTCGGCCGAATGTTCAGAGCTAGTACATTGGTTAGAGACTTCAGTAGTTCGGATCTACACCTGCGGGTGATTGCCGATGCTCAGAGCCATTGACGAGTTAGATACTTGAACAGTTTTCCCCTTACCCTTTTGAGTGACTGTTCCTGATTGTACTCCTTCGGAATTTTTCCCCTGAAATCCTGACACACTCGTATCTTACCCGTCAACTTCTTTGGTACGATAACAATCGGCGATACCCATTCACTGCTGAGCACTGGGTAAATAATACCGGCGCTCAGGTACTTATCTATCTCCTCCTTAACTAGCAAGGAGTATTTTGGGTTGAGGCGGTATTGGCGCTGACGTATGGGTACTGCTTCATCCAGTAAATCAATACGGTGTTCCCCATACCGTGCAGGTATCCCCTTCATGTCTTCGATCTTCCAGGCAAAGACATCGACGTAATGGCTAAGAAATGTCTGTACCTCCCTTAGCTCGTCTCCTTTCACCGTGCTTGATACCTTCAAGCACTTGTCGTGATTGAGTTGTACTTTGTGACAGTCACTAGGGTCGACAATGCCCTCGGTGTGACTCGTCTCACTTCTTCCCAGTCCTACCGTTAATTGCTATTCGTCCTCCGGCTGAATAGCGTCCGGCTCTTCTTCCACAGAACAACAGGCAACGAATCCCACGAAATAATCGGATTCAGTGTCACTGGAATCTGATCGTGCGGCCGAGTCATTGTCTACCCCCGATGTGTAACCCGCACTTGTCGATAAGGTCTCTCCTTCATGTCGAACCTTATTCCAGGGCACCGTGATGGTCTTGGTCGGCTCCGTAGGATGGGGAAACTTAAGGCGATGCCTACGCCAGTCACATCGTACTTGTGCGCCATACAGCCACGGTCGCCCGAGCAGGATGTCATAGCCTTGCTTCAGCATCGGTTGAAGAATGATATAAGTCAACCGAAAGTCTGCACCACCGATGATTGTCTTGACATTGCGTAGCATACCTACCGGCATTCTCCGCGTCTGATCCGCTAACCTCAACACACGCCTCAAGGGTTCGTATTTACTGAACCCCAAGGCTCTTGCAGTGTCCTCCGTCATTATGTTGACTCCTGATCCAGAGTCTACTGGTACCTTGCGTACACAACACCCTTCTATTTCTACATCAATCTCTGGTGGCCCTTGGTCTTCGCTGGCCACTTGGTACACCTGAGGGACTTTGGATGTGCGCGGCTTCCGCGGACGTCGTAACGAAAGCATCAACATCCTCCGATACGTCTTGTTGTCCTCAAGAAGCTGGTTGAACGTGATGTTCACTTGCCGATTCCCGAGATCTTCGACTAAGTCATAGTGGACGCGTCGGGTCGGAGACGACGCCCTGCGAGGTTCCAAAGTTGCTGCCATCTTCACACCAAAGGAGGGTGACAAGTCTTCCCGCTGTGGTCCTTTTTGGTTGCGGGTCGCTTCCTTCAACAAGTTCGTTACCTCCTCTCTGATATCCGGGGCATAGTCACGTTTCAGCAAGCGTACTGGCTCATCTTCGACCGATGTATGTGTGCGCACTGCTGGTGTTTCTCGCGTAACCGAAGGCTTTCGTGCAGGTCGCAAGTCGGACTTGCTGGATGCCTTCTCTTTCCCTTTTCCCGTCCGGTCGTCGGTTCTCCGTTCGTGCTTGCGAGTGTCGCGCTCTTGTTCCTTCGATTTCTTGGAACTACGAGTTTCGACTCGGGCGCACATAACTTCTTCCGCCGGCCATTCTTCGTCTTCGTCATTTCTGTCCGAACCTACTTCGACCTGGTTAACTTGGACGTCCTCCTTGGCAGGGGTGGTCACAAATCGTACCGTTGGCCGAGGAACTGGTGGCTAATCACACTCTGACGCAGTATGCCCGGACTTCTTGCAGTTACTACAAGTCGGGACATACCCGGTTTGCCTTTTGGGATGGGGGCACTGAGGTGAGAAGTGCCCAACTTCCCCACAATTATAACAAGCTTGCGGTGGCGGTGGGTCAAACGTCCCTGGAGGTGCCCTTCGCCTCACAGGTACCGTAGTGGCCCGATCTACCGGATGATACCGGGGGATATGCACTTGCGTAACTGCAGTAGGGGCGGGGACCGACTGGACGGCGTAGGCTGTCTCTTCGGTCGCCTTTCCATAGTACTGAGGGTTTTCCCCATAGTACGGTTGTGCCCACTCCACTGCGTTGACTGGATATGACGGACGGTTGATAAGACACTCGGTGTTCGCATGTCCCACCGCTCCGCACGTAGTGCACCACAAGTTCGCCCGCACGCTCCCGGGTGATTTTCGTCGATCCTGGCCGCCTACCACTTGAACTTTGAGGTCGGCGAAGTCCTTCACAAGGGTCTCCATCTTCGATGCTATGTCTCCCGACGCTCTGTCCATAGTCGCTCGTCGGGGGCCCTTCTTCTTCGCTGCCCCATGCTTCTTTCTCTTCTTCTCTTCCTCCGACGAGGAGGTTTCCTCTTCTTCGGATGAGGAACGGTTCTCGTCCGAGGAATGTTCTTCCGATGACGGAGTTGCACCTCTGCGTCGTCTTCGCCCTCCCTTCGGTTTTCGCTCCTTTGACTCCCGTCTCTCTCTCCCTCTTCGGTTGAGAGTGGAAGTTTCAAAGGCTTCGGCCAATGCAATCACGTCCTCAATAGTATCGCACTTACTGCGTCGGCAAAAAGTCTCCATCTCCCGAGTTAAGCCGGTCACATACCAATCCACAGCTTGCTGTACCGAGAAAGGGGACCCTGGTCCTGTTTTTGGTATTCTGTCAAGGAGGTCCAGAAATCTCTCGGTGTAGTCACGCAGACTCTCCTTCTTCTCTCGCCGCAGGTTACGCAACTTTGTCAATACCCGACTGTCGTAGCCGAGCTCGCGGAAGCGTCGCAGGAACTTCTCCTTCAGCTGAGCCCAGGTTGTCAACCCATTCGGATCGATGCTCTCGTGATTGTACCAACTTCGTGCCTTCTTCCGTAAAAGACTTGGAAAGATCCGTAGTCGGTCCTCGTCGTGGATCTCGCGATTAGCAATGGACACTGATTCAAACAACTTGATGTAGGAATCTGCATCGTCATCATCCCCACTCCCTTTATACTTTGGATAGGAATGCTTGGTAATCGGCTGAGGTAGCCGCGCATTGGCTTGTCCGTCCGCCATCGGTGTGTCCGTCGACGTTTCTCGGGCGGTCGGTTCTAAAAAACGAGGGGGGTCCGTGCAAGGAATATCTAGTAGAACTGTAAGCACCAGGTTTGGTTCCGAGTCACTGGGGGTAGTTTCCCCAAGGATGTCGGCCGAACTAGGCTTAGGTACTCTTTTTGGTGTTTTCTTGTTTTGACGCCGTGTCTCTTCCACG
Organism: Marchantia polymorpha subsp. ruderalis; assembly: GCA_037833965.1. NCBI lineage: Eukaryota > Viridiplantae > Streptophyta > Marchantiopsida > Marchantiales > Marchantiaceae > Marchantia > Marchantia polymorpha. The sequence goes on from AP031359.1 coordinate 3,206,470, forward strand.
GCCTTCTCTGAATCTCGTCGGAACTTGCGGGCAGCTCTCGCACTTAGGTTGCTTCCACTAGCTCCAGTCGACATTCACCGAGCATGGCTGCTCGTAAAAACCCCGGTGTTGACGCAACTGTCCCCGGCAGCGGCGACAAAAAGAAGTTGTCGGCTTCTTATGTAAGAACCCACTAAAGGCTAAAACTGCAATATAGTGGTAGAAAGGTCGAACCCACAGGGACAAAGGAACACACAGGGTACAAAGTGTCACGTTTAACAAACTATTGAGGAGTTTGAATTCTCAGGCGACTGTCACTCCCAGAAATACTGCAAGTGTTCACTCGGAGCGCACTCGGAGGTTGCACAGTGCAGCGTAACACACACACACACCTGAAACTACAGAAACACAACCCAGAGATCCGTTAGGACCTCTACTCAAGATTTCAGGGGGAAGGTCTCTCAAGAGTACACTCAGCGAAGCTGCGGGTAGTGACTCCCAACTCCGGCTTTTACAACACTTCCACTAGCTTGTTGCTAGCGTAGGAAACCCGGTTTGAACTGCCTACTTCGGATCGAAGTCACTCATACGCGGTGAACAACACTCTCAACTCACAAAACGCGCAGAGAACACAGGTCCGCACTGAAGGACTCACTGAGAAACGTTCCAGTAACACAACAACAGTCTATTGAAGAGTTTGAATTCTCAGGCACTTGTCATTCCCAGAAATACTACAGGGGTTATCCCGAAGGCACCTGCTGCAGCGTAACCTGAATTTACAACCAAGGCTTACACGAAGTAACAAAACTTCACTTTGGCATTCAGGGGAAAAATCCCAAAGGAGTACAATCAGGAACAGACACTCGAAGGTGTAGGGGCGAAACTATTCAAGTAACTAACTAGTCACTGGCTTTGAGCATCAGCAATCACCCGCAGGTGTAGATCCGAACTACTCAAGTCTCTAACCAATGTACCAGCTCTGAACATTCGGCCGAAGGCCTTCAGCTACAAAATGCGGAACGCCAAGTGGTAGCTCCTCTTGCGTGGTGACAGAACTAAGGACACAAACACGCAGGGAAAATGAGTTCCTGATCTGCACTTCCGAAATTGGGAAAGAACCCAAGGCAAAACGCCTACTACTACTTTATACCTTCTAAGTCCTAACTAGCACTACACTGCACTACGATACACGCCTGCACCACGCTACACTACACTCCGTAGAATCTGTGCTACGTCTCCTGCGCGACGGACTGCCGCGCACTAACTCCCTACCCTGCCAGTCTTCTGCTCGAGTGCGCAGTCCCAAACGCTGCAACGCCGCGAACACCTCCACCTCAAGGGTGGACATGGTATCCCGCGCCTTCGACAGAAAAGCGTCTAGCTTCTTCGCCACCTTCCGCCGACTCCTGCTGTCACCTGCCAACAACCCTGCTGCGCGAAGCTCTAACTCACGCACTGTGAGTTTCTCCTGCGCCGCCACTTCCCAGTGGGTGTAGCCCTTGAGACAGTGGGCGACACGCCTCGCCATCTCCTCCTTCGTGCGATCTGCCTCTCGCCTGCGATCCTCTTTAATTACCACCAACTGCGATTCGGCCTCCGCACGCAACGCTCTCAATTCACCACACTCTAACTGTAGCCTGCGGATTAAATCCTCATCCGCCTGTCGTGCGAGCTGACACTCCGCCAACAAACGCGTCTATCGCACGAGCTCCTCTGACAGAATCTGATTCTAAGTTCTCTCAGACATCAAATCCGTCGTGGTCTTCACCACATCCGTGGTGAGCTCTTCTAGTCTCTCCTTCTTCATCCTGTCGAGGGCGTGCGATTTCCTCACAAGGTTGTACTTACCCCACAAACAGGCATGCTTCTCCCTCAAGTCCTTCAATTCCTGGTCCGTCCTAGCTAGTAGCTTGCTAGTGTGGACTTTAGTGCAAGTCCGCCTGCGCACTAATTCGATGTAAGATCCCGGCTGGAGTGGATCGGCGTATTTATCAAATTTGCGATTCAAGTACTTCAGCAACGGTATCACCTGCTCAGAGAGCTCCGCCGCCGGCGCTCCAACAATTTCCTCCTCCTCCTCCTCGGTATCCCCTGCTCCCGACATTGCTTCTGTGGAGCCTCCGTCGTCATCATCCGAGTTAAGGATTTCAGTCGCCATTGATTGCGTTGGCGACTGATCCGAGTGGGGCTGCACGTCGTCTCCGGGTGCTGCCTGCGAAGGCACAGCTGCAGCCTCGCTGCTCTTTGCTAAAATGTCCAAGGCGGTGGGTGAATGTGGCCGTGCTGCATCCCCGTCGCCCGCTTGTCGGTCTTCGACCGTATCCTCTCTGCCGCCGACGTCCGCCGCCGAAGGCGATCGAGCGGAGTGTGTCTGCGCGGGGTTTGATTGCGCATCGCGCACCGAAATTTCGTCCCGCGAACAGTCAATCCGCTCCTCCGTCATGTCCTGCTCCCTCGATCGGTCCTGCGCAAGGGCTGTGCATGGCCTGTGCGCAAGCGCAAATGCCGGCGCTTTGTCCGCCGCTGGCGCAGCGCCGAAGGCGTCTATCGCCGAAGGCGACATAGCCGGAGGCCGCTCGCCCGATGTCCCTTGGCCGGTAGGCCTTACCGCCGAAGGCGCATCTACCGGCGGACTACCCGCCGATGGTGCGGCCTCCGCACGCTCCCTGTTCGCATCTTGTTGGCCCGGAGGCCCTGGCGCCGAAGGCGCAAATCGCGGCGCGTTGGACGCCGGAGGATCTGGCCCCGAAGGCCCATGACCCGTAGGCGGATCTTCCGCCGGCTCCTTCCCCTTCCTACGTTGGAACGGGGGTGAATCCTGCCTGTGCACAGGCGGACTGCTTCTTCCTACGCGTAGGCGTAGGTCCACGTCCGCTTGTGGTCGCCTTTCCGTCGAGGCTCGCCTGTGCGCAGGCGGAACACCCGTCCGCAACGCACGTGGTAACTCCGGAGGCCCTTGGCCCGTAGGCGGCCTCTCGTTCGTCGAAGGTGCAGCGTGGTCCGTTGCTCCTGCAGACGTCCGCGCTCCCTCGTTCTTCTCCGGCGACGCACTTCCTTTCTCCGTGGCAATCGTCGCCGTGTCCGCGCTGCTGGCTGGTAACACAAGCCTGCGCGCCTTTTGCTTCGGCCGGCTGCGCACTTCGTGCAACGGACGCTGCCGAATGGGAGCATTGGGTTCTTGATGCTGCTCCTCTTTGGACTCCTCTCTCCATCGCCGCTTCCGCGGCATTCTTGCTGCGGGAGTGTTTCTTCCTTCGTCCCTCCGCCTTGGCGGAGTAGAAGTCGGCGACTCCTCTGCGTCAGTGTCGCTCGTTGTCTCGCACATACTTTCCGGGATGGTCGACGGACAACGGCGGAAAACGAGCAAGCTCCGCCGCGGTCAAACAATTTCGCTGCCGATAAAAATTGATGAGGAAAGGAGAGAGATGATTTAGAGTTCCCCCCTTCTCCTCAAAAGCGTGGTGTCGCATCACTCTGTGCAGGATGCTCGCCCAGTGAATTGGAGCTCCCTCGATGATGCACTTAACAAAAGAGACCTGCCACAATGTGATGTAGCAGGCGCGGTGTGGCTGCAGTAATTGCAGCAGCGCCGTAGCCACAGTTCGGCGGAAGCGATCCTTGTAATCGCGGGTCTTGTACCCATTCTTGGTAGACCTCTCCGGCTTGAACAGCTCCACAAATTGCGCCTCGTCCTGCTTAGACACCTTGACGCTCTCACTATCAAAGAGGAGGTGCCCTGAGATGCCAGCACACCTCCCTAAGGCTTGCGCCCAATCTTGGACTGTCCACCGATCGACATGCGGACGCAATCCGCGCGAAGGTGGTCTCTGTGGTTCTAGCCACTCACGCACCATATCCGCACAAATGTAGTTCCATCCCCATAGCAAGAAATCGAGCTTTCTTGCTATCAGCCGTTCCTCGTAAGCGCGCAGCCCGTTCTGTGGCAGTCGGAGCGGTAGCATCCGCAATCGGCTCAGCCTCGACATTGCGTTCTTGGAATTCGCCTGTCCGCTAATTCTCCTTCTGCTCCGCTCGAGCTCCTTGCTTCCTCGGCAAACTCTAATCTCACTTAATTCCAAATCACGCGCACTCACTTCTCTCTCAATCACCAAGTAATCCTCTGCGCGGCAATGTCGGGAATGCTTAGCAGCTAGCAGATGGACGCGCGCAGCTCGCACTAGAAAATGGAATCGCGAATTCAAGAATGGGACGCTCTCCGCCTCCCGGTCGAAGGTCATGGTCGGCTCTTGCCCGTGAGGGTCGACTCAAATGATGGCCGCGCCGGCTCTACGCTAAAACGGTCTCCGCTCTCACGCGCGGCTTCACGCTCCACCGACGCCGATTTAACTCACACGCTCGAATTGGCGAATTTGAACTCCGCGAGCGTACTACGCCGCGGACATGGGTGCGCAGCGCCGAAGGCGGATTTTCCGCCTTGCGAGGTACACTCGTTCGTATCGCTCCTAAGCCAATCCTCCTCTGCCTCGGCGCTTGTCCGCACGTCGGACAAAAGTTCAACTCCCGCCTGTGTGCAGGCGGACTCCTCGGCGGATCCTCCGCCGGCGCGGAACTTCACCCGCCTGTGCACAGGCGCTCGCCTCCGCGTAGGCGAATTCCGTCCGCGTCGATGAGCTGGCGCGGAAGGCGTTGACCGCGGTCAACAGCCTCCCGCCCCCAGACTGTCCGTTCCTTGTCTCTCCGTCGGCGCGCTCGCCGCCGCAACTCCGCCCGACCACGAGCACATCCATCCATCCCGTCCGTACAGTCCGTACGGTCCGTACGGATTTTACTATTCTGGCGGCTCCTTGCTCGTCCGCGCCGTTGCGCTGGCGCAGAAGGCGCCGTACAATTTCTACCTCCGAAGGCGCATTTCTAGGGCCGAAGGCGGATTTCCCGCCGACGCCGGAGCGCCTGTGCACAGGCGGACGCCTGTGCGTAGGCGAACTTCGCGCCTACATCAAAACCCTATTTCGCCTGTGCGTAGGCGAACTTCCTTCTTCCGCGCATAGGACAAAACCTTCTTCGCCTGTGCACAGGCGGAAAGTGTCACGTTTAACAGACTTTTGTAGAGTTTGAATTCTCAGGCAACTGTCACTCCCAGAAATACTGCAGTGCTCGACTCGGAAGCTCGACTCGGAGGAGGATACTCGACTCGGAGGATGCTCGGAGGATGCACAGTACAGTGTAGTCACTCAACACACACACACACACACACCTGAAACTGGCAAAAGCACAACTCGGAGGTCGGTCAGGACTTCCGCTTTGGATTTCAAGGGGAAAGTGTCTCAAAAGTTCACTGAGAGGTTCTGCAGGTAGTGACTCCCACTCCGGCTTTTACTGCCCTTCCGCCAGGAACTAGCGTAGGGAACCCGGACTGGACTTCCCACTTCGGAACGAAGCCTCTTCATACGCCGTGGACGTCACCTTCGACTCACACCAAACGCAGGGAGTGCAGGTCCGACTGAGAACTTAACTGAGACACAATCCAGTAACACACACACACAACCTGAATTGCAAACCAAGGCTTACACGAAGTAATAAAACTTCACTTTGGCATTCAGGGGAAACTTCCCGTAGGAGTACAATCAGGATATGTCACTCGAAGGAGTAAGGGGGAACTGTTCAAGTCTCTAACTCGCAGCCGGCTCTGAGCATCAGAAATCACCCGCAGGTGCAGATCCGCACTACTCAAGTCTCTAACCGGGTACTAGCTCTGAACATTCAGCCGAAGGCCTTCAACTACAACATACGGTAACTTCGCTATGCTGCAGCTTCTCTACGTGGTGCCGGGACCAAAATGCACAAACACGCCAAGAAAGTGAGTTCCTGATCTGCACTTCCGAAACTGGAAGAGTCTCAAGGCAAAACGCCTTTGTAATAACCCACTAAAGGCTAAAACTGCAATATAGTGGTAGAAAGGTCGAACCCACAGGGACAGAGGAACACACAGGGTACAAAGTGTCACGTTTAACAGACTATTGATGAGTTTGAATTCTCAGGCGACTGTCACTCCCAGAAATACTGCAAGTGTCCACTCGGAGCGCACTCGGAGGTCGCACAGTGCAGCGTAACACACACACACACACACACACACACCTGAAGCTACAGAAATACAACCCAGAGATCCATTAGGACCTCTACTTCAAGATTTCAGGGGGAAAGTCTCTCGCGAGCACACTCGGCAAAGCTGCGGGCAGTGACTTCCAACTCCGGCTTTTACAACACTTCCACTAGCTTGCTGCTAGTGTAGGAAATCCGGTTTGGACTGCCTACTTCGGATCGAAGTCACTCCTACGCGGTGAACAACACTCTCAACTCACAAAACGCGCAGAAAACACAGGTCCGCACTGAAGGACTCACTGAGAAACATTCCAGTAACACAACAACAGTCTATTGAAGAGTTTGAATTCTCAGGCACTTGTCATTCCCAGAAATACTACAGGGGTTACCCTCAAGGCACCTGCTGCAGCGTAACCTGAATTTACAACCAAGGCTTACACGAAGTAGCAAAACTTCACTTTGGCATTCAGGGGAAAAATCCCAAGGGAGTACAATCAGAAAGAAACACTCGAAGGTGTAGGGGCGAAACTGTTCAAGTATCTAACTAGTCACTGGCTCTGAGCATCGGCAGTCACCCGCAGGTACAGATCCGAACTACTCAAGTCTCTAACCAATGTACTAGCTCTGAACATTCGGCCGAAGGCCTTCAGCTACAAAATGCGGAACGCTAAGTTGTAACTCCTCGTGCGTGGTGACAGAACTCAAGGACACAAACACGCAAAGGAAATGGGTTCCTGATTTGCACTTCTGATGGGAAAGAACCCCAGGCAAAACGCCTGGAACTATTTTATACCTTCTAAGTCCTACCTAGCACTACACTGCACTACGCTACACGCCTGCACGGAACCACGCTACACTACACTCCGCGGAACCTGTACTACGTCTCCTGCGCGGCGGACTGCCGCGCACTAACTCCCTACCCTGCCAATCTTCCGCTCGACCGCGCAGTCCCAATCGTTGCAACGCCGCGGACACCTCCACTTCGAGGGCGGACATGGTATCCTGCGCCTTCGACAGAAAAGCGTCGAGCTTCTTTGCTACCTTCCGCCGACTCCTACTGTCGCCTGACAACAACCCGGCTGCGCGCAGTTCAAACTCACGCAGTGTGAGTTTCTCCTGCGCCTTCACTTCCCAGTGGGCGTAGCCCTTGAGACAGTGGGCGACACGCCTCGCCGTCTCCACCTTCGTGCGATCCGCCTCAATTATCACTAATTGCGATTCGGCCTCAGCACGTTGCGCTCTCAATTCGCCACACTCTGACTGTAACCTGCGGATTAACTCCTCATCCGCCTGCCGTGCGAGCTGACATTGTTCCAACAACCGCGTCTGTCGCACGAGCTCCTCTGACAAAATCCGATTCTGGGCCTGCTCAGAAATTAGTGCTTCCTTGACCTTCACCTGCTCCTTGGTGAGCTCGTCTAGTTTCTCATCCCTCACCTTCTCGGAGTACTTGTAGAATTTCTGATTAAGTTTATACTTACCCCACAAGCATGCATGCTTCTCCTTCAATTCCCTCAACTCCTGGTCCACTCTAGCTAATAGCTTGCTGGTGTGGACTTTAGTGCGAGTCCGCCTGCGCACTAATTCGATGTAAGATCCCGGCTGGAGTGGGTCGGCGTATTTATCGACCTTGCGATCCAAGTACCTCAGCAACGGAATCACCTGCTCAGAGAGCGCCGCCGCCGGCGCTCCAACAATTTCCTCCTCCTCTTCCTCAGTGTCCTCTGCTCCTGACATTTCTTCGGTGGAGCCTCCGTCGTCATTATCCGAGTGGAGAATTTCAGTCGCCATTGATTGCGTCGGCGACTGACCCGAGTGGGGCTGCACGTCGTCGACGTGTGCTGCCTGCGAAGGCACGGCTGCAGCCTCGCTGCTCTTCGCCAAAATGTCTAAGGCGGTAGGCGAATGTGCCCGTGCGGCATCCCCGCCGCTCGCTTGTTGGTCGTCTACCGTGTCCTCTCTGCCGCCGACGCCCGCCGCCGAAGGCGATCGAGCGGAGGGTGGCTGCGCGGGGTTTGATTGCGCATCGCGCATCGAAATTTCATCCCGCGGACAGTCGCTCCGCTCCTCCGTCTGTTGCTGCCTTGATCGGTCCGTGGGGGCTGTGCTTGGCCTGTGCGCAGGCGCAAATGCCGGCGCCTTGTCCGCCGCAGGCGTAGCACCGCGGACGTCCACCGCCAAAGGCGACATGGCCGGGGGCCGCTCGCCCGATGTCCCTTGGCTCATAGGCCCTACCGCCGAAGGCGCATCTATCGGCGGACTACCCGCCGATGGTGCGGCCTCCGCACGCTCCCTGCTCGTATCTCCTCGGCTCGAAGGCCCTGGCGCCGAAGGCGCAAATTGCGGCGCGTGGTGCGCCGGAGGGTCTGGCCCCGAGGGCCGGTGTCTCGTAGGCGGCTCTTCCGCCGGCTCCTTCCCCTTCCTACGTTGGAACGGGGGTGATTCCTGCCTGTGCACAGGCGGCACGTGTGGAGGTGACCTGTGCACAGGCGGACTGCTCCTTCCCACGCGTAAGCGTAGATCTACGTCCACTTGTGATCGCCTGTAAGCGGAGGCTCGTCCGTCCGCGGAGTCTCGTCTGTGCGCAAACGGAACATCTGTCCGCAACGCACGTGGTAACTCCGGAGGCCCTTGGCCCGTAGGCGGCCTCTCGCCCGTCGAGGCTGCAGCGTGGTCCGTTGCTCCTGCGGTCGTCCGCGCTTCCTCATGCTTCTCTGGCGACGCACTTCCTTTCTCCGTCGCAATCGTCGCCGTGTCCGCACTGTTGGCTGGTAACACCAGTCTGCGTGCCTTCTGCTTCGGCCGGCTGTATGACTCGTACAACGGCCGCGGTCGAATGGGAGCAGAGGGTTCTTGATGCTGCTCCTCTTCGGACTCTTCTCTCCATCGCCGCTTCCGCGGCACTCGTGCTGCAGGAGTGTTTCTCCCTTCGTCCCTCCGCCTTGATGGGGTAGAAGTCGATGACTCCTCTGCATCAGTGTCGACCTCATTCTCCCGCACATACTTCCCGGGATGGTCGACGGACAACGGCGGAAAATGCTCAAGCTCCGCCGCTGTCAAACAATTCCGCTGTCGATAAAAATTGATGAGGAAAGGAGAGAGATGGTTTAGAGTTCCCCCCTTCTCCTCAAAAGCGTGCTGTCGCATCACCCTGTGCAGGATGCTCGCCCAGTGAATTGGAGTTCCCTCGATGACGCACTCCACAAAAGAGACCTGCCACAATGTGATGTAGCAGGCGCGGTGTGGCTGCAGTAATTGCATCAGCGCCGCGGACAAAGTCCGGCGAAATCGATCCTTGTAATCACGGGTCCTGTACCCATTCTTGGTAGACCTCCCGGTCTTGAACAGCTCCACAAATTGCGCCTCTTCCTGCTTGGTCACCTTGATGCTCTCACTGTCGAAAAGGAGATGCCCTGGCATGCCGGCACATCTTCCCACTGCCTGCGCCCAATCTTGGACTGTCCACCGATCAACATGCGGACGCAATCCGCGCGAGGGTGGTCCCTGTGGCTCTAGCCACTCGCGCACCATATTCGCACAGATGTAGTTCCATCCCCATAGCAAGAAATCGAGCTTTCTTGCTATTAAGCGCTCCTCAAAAGCGCGCAGCCCGTTCTGTGGTAGGCGAAGTGGCACCATCCGCAATCTGCCCGGTCTCGTCATTGCGTTCCTGGGGTTCGCTCGCCCGCTCATTCTACTTCCGCACCGCCCGAGCTCCTTTCTCTCTCGGCAAACTCTAATCGCCCTCAATTCCAAATCACGCGCACTCACTTCCCCCTCAATCACCAAGAAATCTCCTGTGCGGCGACGTCGAGAATGTTTAGCAGCCAGCAGATGGATGCGCGCAGCGCGCACAAGAGATTGGAATCGCGAATTCAAGAATGGAACGTTCTCCGCCGCCCGGTCGAAGGTCATGGTCGGCTCTTGCTCGTTGAGAACGTCTCACTTGATGGCCGCGCCGGCTCTACGCTGGAACGGTCTCCGCTCTCACGCGCGGCTTCACGCTCCGCCGTCGCCGATTAAACTCTCACGCTCGAATTGGCGGATTTGAACTCCGCGAGCGTATTACCCCGCGGACATGGAAGCGCAGCGCCGAAGGCGAGTTTTCCGCCTTGCGCGGTACACTTGTTCGTACCGCCCCTCGGCCAATCCCCTTCTGCCTCGACGCGTGTGTCCGCATGTTGGACAAAAGTTCAACTCCTGCCTGTGCGCAGGCAGACTCCTCGGCGGATTCTCCGCCGGCGCGGAACTTCATCCTCCTGTGCACAGGCGCTCGCCTGTGCGCAGGCGAATTCCGTCCGCGGCGTCGCGCTGGCGCGGAAGGCGTTGACCGTGGTTAGCCGTCTCCGTCCAGTCTGTCCGTTCCTTGTCTCTTCGTCGGCGCTTCCGCCGCCGCAACTCCGTCCGTCCCAGAGCGCATCCACCCGTCCCGTCCGCATGGTCCGTACGGATTGGATTACTCTGGTGGCTCCTTGCTCGTCCGCGGCGCCGCGCTGGCGCAGAAGGCGCCGTACACTTTCTACCTCACAAGGCGCATATCTAGGGCCCAAGGCGGATTTTCCGCCGACGCCGAAGCGCCTGTGCACAGGCGAACGCCTGTGCGTAGGCGGACTTCGCGCCTCCCCAAACCCTACTTCGCCTGTGCACAGGCGAACGTCCTTCGTCCGCGCATAGGACAAAACTTGATTCCCCCTTCCGCGTAGGCGGAATTCCCGCCGGTGGCGAACTCCTTCCGCCAAAGGCGAACGTCTACGTATCTTCCGATAGTGATAACTCCCTAAGTCCTCATCCGTTCCAAACGTTCTTGGGCTCGTTGGAATCAGTGCGTCGAGCTCTTTCCAACGAAACCCTAACTCGGTCAAGGCGCCCGAGGGTTGACCTAATTATGGAGGATTTCCCTACCGCCGCGGACGCAACCTCCGAAGGCGGGTTTTGCGCCTTGCGTCGCAGGGATCCTAACTGCAGAGCTCGCAGGGAGGGTGGTGCCTGTCCTTACTGCTGCACCCCAAATCCTAGATTCTCCAAGATCTCTCGAGAATCCCCGCGATCTTCCGGATTCACTCCGTTTTGATGTACCGAAGGCTATTTACAATTCTGCCAGGGTACAGTTTTCCAAAAATGTTTTAATTTCCTCAAAATTGCCAAAAGTGGGGTACCACATGCCCCCCTCCTCAATTGTGAGCGCCCACGCGAACACTCACATGTGGTATTTCTTCAACCGCCACCCGTTCACTCGGGTGCCTAACAAATCGCCGGCCAGGTCCGCAAGTTGGATGGATCCATTCGAGAAGACTTCGACAACCCTGTAAGGTCCCATCCATCTTAGGTGCAGTTTGCCTGGGAATCTGGCATGCCTGCTGTCGTAGAGCAATGCCAAATCACCCGCCTGCAGGAGTACAGGTTTGATCTTTTTATCGTATCTCTCCTTTCGGCGGAGCTGGATTTTCCTGGTGCGATCTTCGGCGTCTTGTCTCCTCTCATCCAGCAGCGTGACCTCCTGTAACCTGTAGAGCTGACTCTCCTCTGCGCCCATCCTCTGCAAATCCAACGTTCGTTGGGTGGGTACTTCAAATTTGATCGGGAGGATCGGGTGTTGCCCATACACCAGAAAGTATGGTGTCTGTTTGGTCGTGATCTTCTCAGCTGTCCGGTACGCCCATAGAGCGGCTGCTAGCTTCGTATCCCAGTCGTGAGCGTGATTCACCGTGACCTTGAGTAGTATTTTACACAACAGACCATTGGACTTCTCCGTCAGTCCATTTGCCTTGGGATTGTATGGAGTAGTCTTCCGGTGCTTGATGTGGAAATACCGTGTCAGATCTTCGATGATCTGATTCAGAAAATGCGTGCCCCGGTCGCTGACTAGCTCTAAGGGACATCCGTAGCGTGTGATGATCGACTCAAACAAGAAGGCTGCCACTGTGGCAGCATCATCCCTTCTGGTGGCTCTGGCCTCTACCATTTTGGTGGCGTAGTCCGTTGCTACCAGAATGTAGCGCCTTCGTGTACTTCTAGTCACTGGTTGTATCGGCCCTACAAAGTCAATGCCCCACTTCTCGAAAGGTGCTAGAGGCATGATGGGAGTCAGGGGCCAGCGTGTTGTAGGCGTCGGTCTCCCTGTCCTCTGGCAACTGTCGCACTTGCGGATGTAATCGAGAACATCCTTAAACATGGTCGGCCACCAATACCCCGCATTTAAAATCTTTGTGACCGTGTTCCTGGTGGCATAGTGTCCACCCGCCTCCTCTGTATGCATCGCACTCACTATTCTTGGTACCTCTGATTCCTCCAGGCATCTGCATAAGCGCTCATCTGCCATTTTCTTGAACAAAACCCCCTGCTGGAGTTGGTACGGGCCTGCCTTATGAATAAAGACAGTTCGCTGTTCCAAATCCATGCCTACGGGACACTGGAGGGTTAGCAGGTATCGATACAGGTCGGCATAGCGGGACTCATGTCTTGCAGACAACTGAAATAACTCTTCATCTGGAAAATCGTCCACCAATTCCTCCTCTGTCGGCTGGGTCCATAATCGGGACAAGTAATCCGCATTTTCGTGGTGCACCCCTTTCCTGGTCTGGACTGTGTAGGTGAACTCTTGTAGTAACAACACCCACCTGGCGATCCGACCGGATAGGTCGGCTTTCTTGACTAGGTGTTGCAATGCGTAGTGGTCCACATGGAACACAAACTCGTAGCAGATTAGGTAGTGACGGAACTTTTTACAGGAGTACACCATCCCCAACGCTTCTCTCTCCGTCGTGGTGTACTTTCGCTCTGCTAGAGACAGCTGTCGGCTCGCGAAGTAGATCGGGTAGTCCTTTTTGTTGTCATCCTTTTGACTCAGTACTACACCGATGGCGAATGCAGATGTGTCAACGTAAACATGGAATGGTCGATTCCAGTCTGGATCCTTAGCACGGGAGCAGTCGTGAGTTTCGCTTTAAGAGCCTCAAATGCTGACTGCTGGTTCGCACCCCAAGCATAAGGCTCGTCCTTCTTCAACAACTTGGTCAGGTCCGCCGCCAGTATTGCATACAGGTGTATGAACCTTCGGTAGTAGCCCACATGACCCAGGAATGCTCGCAGCTCTCTTAGATTCGTGGGTGGCTCAAGCTCGAGTATAACTTTGACCTTCTCGATGTCCACCGCAATGCCGTCTGCTGAGACCCGATGACCCAACAAGATCCCACTAGTCATAAAGAAAAAGCACTTCTCGGGATGCAGTGATAAACTGCTCTCTCTACATTTATCGAAGGTCTGCTTCAAGTGACTTAGGTGTTCAGACCGCTTCCCAAAGACACAGAAGTCATCTATGAATATTTCCAGGAACTTCCTCAGTTGTTCTTGGAAGATATTGGTCATCATCCGTTGAAAGGTGGCAGGCGCGTTGCACAGACCGAAGGGCATCTTGTGGTATGCGTAAGTTCCCCAGTCGGTTGTGAACGTAGTTTTATCCTTGTCCTGTTCCCGGATAGACACCTGATTGTAACCTGAGAACCCATCCAGGAAGCTATAACATTCATGTCCTGCGACATGGTCTAGAATGGCATCCGTGAATGGTAACGGGTGATGATCCTTGCGTGTTGCTGCATTCAACTTCCGGAAATCCTGACACACTCGTATCTTACCCGTCAACTTCTTGGGTACGATAACAATCGGCGACACCCACTCACTGCTGAGCACAGGGTAAATAATACCAGCACTCAAGTACTTATCTATCTCCTCCTTAACTAGCAAGGAGTATTTTGGGTTGAGGCGATACTGGCGCTGTCGTATGGGTACTGAGTCGTCCAGTAAATCGATACGGTGTTCCCCATACCGTGCAGGTATCCCCTTCATGTCTTCGATCTTCCAGGCGAAGACGTCGACATAATGGCTAAGGAATGCCTGTACTTTCCTTAGCTCGTCTCCTCTCACTGCGCTTGATACCTTCAAGCACTTGTCGGGACTGAGTTGTACTTCGTGACAGTCACTAGGGTCGACAATGCCCTCGGTGTGACTCGTCTCACTCCTTCCCAGTCCCACAGTTAATTGCTATTCGTCTTCCGGCTGAATAGCTTCCGGCTCTTCTTCTTCTCCCACCGAACAGCAGGCAACGAATCCCACGAAATAATCGGATTCGGTACCACTGGAATCCGATCGCGCGGTCGACTCACTGTCCCCGCCCGATGTGTAACCTGTACTTGTCGATGGGGTCTCCCCTTCGTGTCTGACCCTATTCCAGGGCACCGTAATGGTTTTGGTCGGTTCCGAAGGATGGGGAAACTTAAGGCGATGCCTTCGCCAATCACATCTGACTTGTGCGCCATATAGCCATGGTCGCCCGAGCAGAACGTCATAGCCCTGCTTCATCATCGGTTGAAGGATCATATACGTCAACCGAAAGTCCGCACCCCCGATGATTGTCTTGACATTGCGCAGCATACCTGCAGGCATTCTCCGCGTCTGATCCGCTAATCTCAACACACGCTTCGAGGGTTCGTATTGACTGAACCCCAAGGCTCTCGCGGTATCCTCCGTCATTATGTTGACTCCTGATCCAGAGTCGATTGGCACCCTGCGTACACAACACCCTGCTATTTCCACATCGATCTCTGGTGGCCCTTGGTCTTCGCTCTCCACTTGATATACTTGAGAGGATGTGGATGCGCGCGGCTTCCGCGGATGCCGTAGCGAAAGCATCAACATTCTCCGATACGTCTTATTGTCCTCCAAGAGCTGCTTGAACGTGATGTTCACTTTTCGACTCCCGAGATCTTCGACCAAGTCATAGTGGGCGCGTTGGGTCGCCGGGGTCGGCGGCGACGCTCTGCGAGGTTCCACGGTGGCTGCCAACTTCGCCCCAAGGGAGGATGTCAAGTCTGGCCGCGGTGGGTCCTTTTGAGTGCGGATCGCTTCCTTCAACAGGTTGGTTACCTCGTTGCGGATATCCGGAGCATAGTCCCGTTTCAGCAAGCGTACTGGCTCGTCCTCGACTGCTGTCTGGGGGCGCACTGCTGGTGCCTCTCGCGTAGCCGAAGACTTCCGTGCAGGTCGCAAGTCGGGCTTGCTGGATGTCTTCTCCTTCCCTTTTCCCGTCCGGTCGTCGGTTCTCCGTTCGTGCTTACGAGTGTCACGCTCTTGCTCCTTCGATTTCTTGGAACCACGAGTTTCGACCCGTGCGCACATAACCTCTTCAGCCGGCCATTCTTCGTCTTCGTCATCCCCGTCTGAACCTACTTCGACCTGGTTAACTTGGACGTCCTCCTTGGCAGGAGGGTTCACAAATCGTACCGCTGGCCGAGGGACTGGTGGCTGATCACACTCTGGCGCAGTATGCCCGATCTTCTTGCAATTACTACATGTCGGAGCATAATCGTTTCGCCTTTTTGGATGAGGACACTGCGGTGAGAAGTGTCCAACTTCCCCGCAATTATAACAAGCTCGCGGTGGCGGTGGGTCAAACGTCCCTGGAGGTGCTCTCCGCCTCACGGGTACTGTAGTGGCCCGATCCACCGGAATATATCGTGGGACTTGCATTGCTGAAACTGCAGTAGGGGTAGGAACCGACTGGACGGCGTAGGCTGTCTCTTCGCTAGCCTCTCCATAGTACTGAGGGTGTTCTCCATAGTACGGTTGTGCCCACTCTACTGCGTTGACTGGATATGACGGACGGGTGGTAAGGCACTCGGTGTTTGCATGTCCCACCGCCCCGCACGTAGTACACCATAAGTTCGCTCGCACTCTCCCGGGTGATTTTCGGCGATCATGCCCGCCTACCACTTGAACCTTGAGATCGGCGAAGTCCTTCACAAGGGTCTCCATCTTCGAGGCTATGTCTCCCGGCGCTCTGTCCGTAGTCACTCGTCGGGTGCCCTTTTTCTTCGCTGCCCCATGCTTCTTCCTCTTCTTCTCCTCCTCCGACGATGAGGTTTCCTCTTCTTCGGATGAGGAACGGTTCTCGTCCGAAGACGATTCCTCCGATGACGGAGTTGTACCTCTACGTCGTCTTCGCCCTCCCTTCGGTTTTCGCTCCTTCGACTCCCGTCTCTCTCTCCCTCTTCGGTTGAGAGTGGAAGTCTCGAAGGCTTCTGCCGATGCAATCACATCCTCAATAGTGTCGCACTTGCTGCGTCGGCAAAAAGTCTCCATCTCCCGAGTTAAACCGGTCACGTACCAATCCACAGCTTGTTGTACCGAGAAAGGGGACCCTGGTCCTGTTTTCGGTATTCTGTCAAGGAGGTCCAGAAATCTCTCAGTGTAGTCACGCAGACTCTCCTTCTTCTCTCGCTGCAAATTACGTAACTTTGTCAAAACCCGGCTGTCGTAGCCGAGCTCGCGGAAGCGGCGAAGGAACTTCTCCTTCAGCTGGGCCCATGTTGTCAACCCAGTCGGATCGATGCTCTCGTGATTGTACCAACTCCTCGCTTTCTTCCGCAGAAGGCTTGGAAAGATCCTTAGTCGGTCGTCGTCTGCGATCTCGCGATTGGCAATAGACACCGATTCGAACAACTTGATGTATGAATCTGCATCGTCGTCATCCCCACTCCCTTTATACTTTGGGTAGGAATGTTTAGTAATCGGCTGAGGTAGCCGCACATTGGCTTGTCCGTCCGCCATCGGTGTGTCTGTCGACGGTTCTCGGGCGATCGTTTCTAATTCACGAGGCGGGTCCGTGCAAGGAATATCTAGTAGAACTGTAAGCACCAAGTTTGGTTCCGAGTCGCCGGGGGTAGGTTCCCCAAGGGTGTCGGCCGAACTAGGCTTAGGTACTCTTTTTGGTGTTTTCTTGTTTTGACGCCGTGTCTCTTCCACGGCCTTCTCTGAATCTCGTCGGAACCTGCGGACAGCTCTAGCACTTAGGTTGCTCCCGCTAGCCCCAGTCGACATTCACCGAGCATGGCTGCTCGTAAAAACCCCGGTGTTGACGCAACTGTCCCCGGCAGCGGCGCCAAAAAAGAAGTTGTCGGCTTCTTATGTAATAACCCACTAAAGGCTAAAACTGCAATATAGTGGTAGAAAGGTCGAACCCACAGGGACAGAGGAACACACAGGGTACAAAGTGTCACGTTTGACAGACTATTGATGAGTTTGAATTCTCAGGCGACTGTCACTCCCAGAAATACTGCAAGTGTCCACTCGGAGCGCACTCGGAGGTCGCACAGTGCAGCGTAACACACACACACACACCTGAAACTACAGAAACACAACCCAGAGATCCGTTAGGACCTCTACTTCAAGATTTCAGGGGGAAAGTCTCCCACGAGCACACTCGGCAAAGCTGCGGGCAGTGACTTCCAACTCCGGCTTTTACAACACTTCCACTAGCTTGCTGCTAGTGTAGGGAACCCGGTTTGGACTGCCTACTTCGGATCGAAGTCACTCCTACGCGGTGAACAACACTCTCAACTCACAAAACGCGCAGAGAACACAGGTCCGCACTGAAGGGCTCACTGAGAAACATTCCAGTAACACAACAACAGTCTATTGAAGAGTTTGAATTCTCAAGCACTTGTCATTCCCAGAAATACTACAGGGGTTACCCTCAAGGCACCTGCTGCAGCGTAACCTGAATTTACAACCAAGGCTTACACGAAGTAGCAAAACTTCACTTTGGCATTCAGGGGAAAAATCCCAAGGGAGTACAATCAGAAAGGAACACTCGAAGGTGTAGGGGCGAAACTGTTCAAGTATCTAACTAGTCACTGGCTCTGAGCATCGGCAGTCACCCACAGGTGCAGATCCGAACTACTCAAGTCTCTAACCAATGGACTAGCTCTGAACATTCGGCCGAAGGCCTTCAGCTACAAAATGCGGAACGCTAAGTTGTAACTCCTCCTGCGTGGTGACAGAACTCAAGAACACAAACACGCAAAGGAAATGGGTTCCTGATCTGCACTTCTGATGGGAAAGAACCCCAGGCAAAACGCCTGGAACTAATTTATACCTTCTAAGTCCTACCTAGCACTACACTACGCTACACGCCTGCACGGAACCACGCTACACTACACTCCGCGGAACCTGTACTACGTCTCCTGCGCGGCCGACTGCCGCGCACTAACTCCCTACCCTGCCAATCTTCCGCTCGACTGCGCAGTCCCAAACGCTGCAACGCCGCGGACACCTCCACTTCGAGGGCGGACATGGTATCCTGTGCCTTCGACAGAAAGGCATCGAGCTTCTTTGCTACCTTCCGCCGACTCCTACTGTCGCCTGACAACAACCCGGCTGCGCGTAATTCAAACTCACGCAGTGTGAGTTTCTCCTGCGCCTTCACCTCCCAGTGGGCGTAACCCTTGAGACAGTGGGCGACTCGCCTCGCCGTCTCCACCTTCGTGCGATCCGCCTCCTTCCTGCGATCCTCTTCAATTATCACTAATTGCGATTCGGCTTCAGCACGTTGCGCTCTCAATTCGCCACACTCTGACTGTAACCTGCGGATTAACTCTTCATCCGCCTGCCGTGCGAGCTGACATTGTTCCAACAACCGCGTCTGTCGCACGAGCTCCTCTGACAAAATCCGATTCTGGGCCTGCTCAGAAATTAGTGCTTCCTTGACCTTCACCTGCTCCTTGGTGAGCTCGTCCAGTTTCTCATCCTTCATCTTCTCGGAGTGCTTGTAGAATTTCTGATTAAGTTTGTACTGACCCCACAAGCATGCATGCTTCTCCTTCAATTCCCTCAACTCCTGGTCCACTCTAGCTAATAGCTTGCTGGTGTGGACTTTAGTGCGAGTCCGCCTGCGCACTAATTCGATGTAAGATCCCGGCTGGAGTGGGTCGGCGTATTTATCGACCTTGCGATCTAAGTACCTCAGCAACGGAATCACCTGCTCAGAGAGCGCCGCCGCCGGCGCTCCAACAATTTCCTCCTCCTCTTCCTCGGTGTCTTCTGCTCCTGACATTTCTTCCGTGGAGCCCCCGTCGTCATCATCCGAGTGGAGAATTTCAGTCGCCATTGATTGCGTCGGCGACTGCCCCGAGTGGGGCTGCACGTTGTCGACGTGTGCTGCCTGCGAAGGCACGGCTGCAGCCTCGCTGCTCGTCGCCAAAATGTCCAAGGCGGAAGGCGAATGTACCCGTGCGGCATCCCCGTCGCTCGCTTGTTGGTTGTCTACCGCGTCCTCTCTGCCGCCGTCGCCCGCCGCCGAAGGCGATCGAGCGGAGGGTGGCTGCGCGGGGTTTGATTGCGCATCGCGCATCGAAATTTCATCCCGCGGACAGTCACTCCGCTCCTCCGTTTGTTGCTGATCCCTTGATCGGTCCGTGGGGGCTGTGTTTGGCCCGTGCGCAGGCGCAATTGCCGGCGCCTTGTCCGCCGCAGACGTAGCGCCGCGGACATCCATCGCCGAAGGCGACATGGCCGGGGGCCGCTCGCCCGATGTCCCTTGGCCTATAGGCCCTACCGCCGAAGGCGCAACTATCGGCGGACTTCCCGCCGATGGTGCGGCCTCCGCACGCGCCCTGCTCGTATCTCCTCGGCTCGAAGGCCCTGGCGCCGAAGGCGCAAATTGCGGCGCGTGGTGCGCCGGAGGGTCTGGCCCCGAGGGCCGGTGTCTCGTAGGCGGTTCTTCCGCCGGCTCCTTCCCCTTCCTACGTTGGAACGGGGGTGATTCTTGCCTGTGCACAGGCGGCACGTGTGGAGGTGTCCTGTGCACAGGCGACCTGTGCACAGGTGAGCGCCTGTGCACAGGCGGACTGCTCCTTCCCACGCGTAAGCGTAGATCCACGTCCACTTGTGTTCGCCGGTCCGCGGAGGCTCGTCCGTCCGCGGAGGCTCGTCTGTGCGCAAACGGAACATCTGTCCGCATCGCACGTGGTAACTCCGGAGGCCCTTGGCCCGTAGGCGGCCTCTCTCCCGACGAGGTTGCAGCGGGGCCCGTTGCTCCTGCGGTCGTCCGCGCTTCCTCATGCTTCTCTGGCGACGCACTTCCTTTCTCCGTCGCAATCGTCGCCGTGTCCGCACTGTCGGCTGGTAACACCAGTCTGCGTGCCTTCTGCTTCGGCCGGCTGTATGGCTCGCACAGCGGCCGCGGTCGAATGGGAGCAGAGGGTTCTTGATGCTGCTCCTCTTCAGACTCTTCCCTCCATCGCCGCTTCCGCGGCACTCGTGCTGCAGGAGTGTGTCTCCCTTCGTCCCTCCGTCTTGATGGGGTAGAAGTCGGTGACTCCTCTGCATCAGTGTCGACCTCATTCTCCCGCACATACTTCCCGGGATGGTCAATGGACAATGGCGGAAAATGTTCAAGCTCCGCCGCTGTCAAACAATTCCGCTGTCGATAAAAATTGATGAGGAAAGAAGAGAGATGGTTTAGAGTTCCCCCCTTCTCCTCAAACGCGTGCTGTCGCATCACCCTGTGCAGGATGCTCGCCCAGTGAATTGGAGTTCCCTCGATGACGCACTCCACAAAAGAGACCTGCCACAATGTGATGTAGCAGGCGCGGTGCGGCTGCAGTAATTGCATCAGCGCCGCGGACAAAGTCCGGCGAAATCGATCCTTGTAATCACGGGTCCTGTACCCATTCTTGGTAGACCTCCCGGTCTTGAACAGCTCCACAAATTGCGCCTCTTCCTGCTTGGTCACCTTGATGCTCTCACTGTCGAAAAGGAGATGCCCTGGCATGCCAGCACATCTTCCCAACGCCTGCGCCCAATCTTGGACTGTCCATCGATCAACATGCGGACGCAATCCGCGCGAGGGTGGTCCCTGTGGCTCTAGCCACTCGCGCACCATATTCGCACAGATGTAGTTCCATCCCCATAGCAAGAAATCGAGCTTTCTTGCTATTAAGCGCTCCTCGAAAGCGCGCAGCCCGTTCTGTGGTAGGCGAAGTGGCACCATCCGCAATCTGCTCGGTCTCGTCATTGCGTTCCTGGAGTTCGCTCGCCCGCTCATTCTACTTCCGCACCGCCCGAGCGCCTTTCTCTCTCGGCAAACTCTAATCGCCCTCAATTCCAAATCACGCGCATTCACTTCTCCCTCAATCAACAAGAAATCTCCTGTGCGGCGACGTCGAGAATGTTCAGCAGCCAGCAGATGGATGCGCGCAGCGCGCACAAGAGATTGGAATCGCGAATTCAAGAATGGGACGTTCTCCGCCGCCCGGTCGAAGGTCCAGGTCGGCTCTTGCTCGTGAAGAACGTCTCACTTGATGGCCGCGCCGGCTGTACGCTGGAACGGTCTTTGCTCTCACGCGCGGCTTCACGCTCCGCCGTCGTCGATTAAACTCTCACGCTCGAATTGGCGGATTTGAACTCCGCGAGCGTATTACCCCGCGGACATGGGGGCGTAGCGCCGAAGGCGAGTTTTCCGCCTTGCGCGGTACACTTGTTCGTACCGCCCCTCGGCCAATCCCCCTCTGCCTTGACGCGTGTGTCCGCATGTCGGACAAAAGTTCAACTCCTGCCTGTGCGCAGGCAGGAGCCTCGGCGGATGCTCCGCCGGTGCGGAACTTGAACATCCTCCTGTGCACAGGCGTTCGCCTGTGCGCAGGCGAATTCCGTGCGCGGCGTCGCGCTGGCGCGGAAGGCGTTGACCGTGGTCAGCCGTCTCCGTCCAGTCTGTCCGTTCCTTGTCTCTTCGTCGGCGCTTCCGCCGCCGCAACTCCGTCCGTCCAAGAGCGCATCTACCCGTGCCGTCCGCATGGTCCGTACCGATTTGATTACTCTGGCGGCTCTTCCGCCGTACGCGGCGCGGTGCTGGCGCGGAAGGCGCCGTACACTTTCTACCTCACAAGGCGCATTTCTAGGGCCCAAGGCGGATTTTCCGCCGACGCCGAAGCGCCTGTGCACAGGCGAGCGCCTGTGCGTAGGCGGACTTCGCGCCTCCCCTAACCCTACTTTGCCTGTGCACAGGCGAACGCCTTCGTCCGCGCATAGGACAAAACTTGATTCCCCCTTCCGCGTAGGCGGAATTCGCGCCGGTGGCGAACTCTTTCCGCCGTAGGCGACCGCCTCCGTTTCTTCCAATAAAGATAACTCCCTAAGTCCTCATCCGTTCCCAGCGTTCTTGGACTCGTTGGAATCAGTGCGTCGAGCTCTTTCCAACGGAACCCTAACTTGGTCAAGGCGCCCGAGGGTTGACCTAATTATGGAGGGTTTCCCTACAGCCGCGGACGCAACCTCCGAAGGCGGGTTTTGCGCCTTGCGTCGTAGGGGTCCTAACTGCAGAGCTCGCAGGGAGGGTGGTGCCTGTCCTTACTGCTGCACCCCAAATCCCAGATTCCACAAGATCCCTCGAGAATCCCCGCGATCTTCCGGATTCACTCCGTTTTGATGTACCGAAGGCTATTTACAATGCTGCCAAGGTACAGTTTTCCAAAAATGTTTTAATTTCCTCAAAATTGCCAAAAGTGGGGTACCACACGCTTGTTTGTCCGTTCTGCCTCGTCTATTGCTGATGGCGCATATCCCGCCGGCGCAATTCATGCCAGCGCAAATCATGCCTGCGTATCCGCCTATTAGCACCACGTCGGAGGCGTACATCCGGCCGGCGCTTTTCTTCCGTTTCGCAGCCGCCAAAGGCGCTTCCGGCTCTGAGTTGATTTCCTCCCATGAGCGCGTGATTCCGCCGAAGGCGCATCGCCGAAGGCGTACGGGAGTCCTTTCCGACTGTGAACCCTAGCGCGAACGGCGCATGTCCGGCTACGAGTTTTCCGATGCTCATAACTTCTTCGTCCCTGATCCATCTCCAACGCTCTTCGGCTCGTTAGGACGAGCGTCCCGAGCTCTTTCCAATGAGACTTCAACCAATTGGAACTACCGTGTATTCCGATCGTTAGGAAGTCTTTTCTTTTCCGAATTCAAGATCGTCCAACGTTCTTACTGGTTACAATTTACGTAGCCGGCTATACGGCCTAACGGTTCGCCCTTGCATGCTCGAATTCACGTCTCCGCACTGCGCGCATTCGCATGCGTGAATGTCAAATTCTCCCGCCGCCACCGTCTTCCGGACTCGAGTTCGCCGCAGTGTATACGTCGGCTATGTTGTCTTTTCCTAACCCGTCCATCACCGGAGGCGTGTCGCCGTTGGCGTGTTCCTTATCCGTCGGCGCCTTGCTGGAGGCGCACATCCAGTCGGCGCAAATTACGCCGGCGTGTATTCGTACCGCTTGTTTGTCCGTTCTGCCTCGTCTATTGCTGATGGCGCATATCTCGCCGGCGCAATTCATGCCAGCGTATCCGCCTATTAGCACCACGTCGGAGGCGTACATCCGGCCGGCGCTTTTCTTCCGTTTCGCAGCCGCCAAAGGCGCTTCCGGCTCTGAGTTGATTTCCTCCCATGAGCGCGTGATTCCGCCGAAGGCGCATCGCCGAAGGCGTACGGGAGTCCTTTCCGACTGTGAACCCTAGCGCGAACGGCGCATGTCCGGCTACGAGTTTTCCGATGCTCATAACTTCTTCGTCCCTGATCCATCTTCAACGCTCTTGGGCTCGTTAGGACGAGCGTCCCGAGTTCTTTCCAATGAGACTTCAACCAATTGGAACTACCGTGTATTCCGATCGTTAGGAAGGTTTCCCTTTCCGCGCTAGCGGCGCATCGCCGCAGGCGCACTCATGGTCGGAAGCCTTCAGAGGTCCGTGCCATTCTTCTGGCGTCTTTAGCAAAATCTCCTCCGGAGGTGTCTGCGCCGGAAGCGTGGCTTCCTTAAACGCTGGGAGCGCGTGAGTAGAGACACCTCAGAAAAGGAGCTTTTGCCGAAGGCGCCGAAGACATTTGGCGCTGGTACATTTGACTTCGCGATTCTTCGTGACCTCGTGACGATCTCCTCAATCCACTCTATTTAAAGTACCCTTTTCTAACTACAGACACTGCTTCGGTACTTGTTTCTAAAATTGTTTAAATATTGCAAAAAAACAAAAAGTGTGTTACCACATGCCCCCCTCCTCAATTGTGAGCGCCCACGCGAACATTTACACGTGGTATTTCTTCAGACGCCACCCGTTCACGCGGGTGCCTAGCCATTCTCCTATCAATTCTGCGAGCTGGATTGAGCCATTGGGGAAAAATTCGATCATCTTGTATGGTCCCATCCATCTCAAGTGTAGCTTGCCTGGAAATCTAGCATGTCTGCTATCGTAGAGCAGAGCCAAGTCGCCCTTCTCGAGTAGTACTGGTTTGAGTCTCCGATCGTACTTCTCCTTCCGCCTGAGCTGTAGTTGCTTTGTTCGATCTTCGGCCTCTTGACGTCTTTCCTCCAGTGCCATTACTTCTTGCAGTCGATAGGCCTGACTTTCTTCCGCATCCAGCCTTCTCTGATCTAAGGTCCTCTTGGTGGGTATCTCGAATTCGATAGGTAAGATCGGATGCTGCCCATAAACCAGAAAGTAAGGTGTTTGCCTGGTGGTGACTTTCTCTGCAGTTTTGTATGCCCATAAGGCGGCCGGTAGCTTGGTGTCCCAGTCGTGAGCATGGTTCACAGTCACCTTGAGGAGTATCTTGCAGAGCAATCCATTGGATTTCTCTGTCAGACCATTCGCCTTGGGGTTGTATGGAGTAGTCTTCCGATGCTTAATCTGGAAGTGCCGTGTCAAACTTTCTATCACCTGATTCAAAAAGTGCGTTCCCCTGTCACTGACTATTTCTAGTGGACACCCGTAGCGTGTGATGATTGATTCGAATAGGAACCTTGCTACTGCTGCTGCGTCGTTGTGCCTTGTGGCCTCTGCCTCCACCATCTTGGTCGCATAGTCTGTTGCTACCAATATGTAGCGCCTGCGCGTGCCTTTAGTGACAGGTTGTATTGGTCCCACGAAGTCGATCCCCCATTTTTCAAATGGTGCCAAGGGCATGATCGGTGTCAGAGGCCATCTCGTGGTCGGAGTCGGCCTTCCCGTCCTTTGGCAGCTATCGCATTTGCGAACGTAGTCGTGTACATCTTTGAACATCGTCGGCCACTAGTATCCTGCATTCACAATTTTGGTCACCGTATTCCTGGTGGCGTAATGACCACCAGCGTCTTCTGTGTGCATGGCTTTAACGACACGCGGAACTTCGGACTCCTCTAAGCATCTGCACAACCTCTCATCTGCCATTTTCTTGAATAAGACCCCCTGTTGGAGCTGGTAAGGTCCTGCTTTATGAACGAAGACTGTGCGCTGCTCCGCATCCAATCCTTCCGGACATTGGAGTGTGAGCAGAAACCTGTACAAGTCCGCATGCCTGGACTCATGGCTGGCGGACAACTGAAAAAGTTGTTCGTCTGGAAAATCATCCACTACTTCCTCTTCTATGGGTTCGGTCCATAGTCTGGAGAGGTAGTCCGCGTTCTCATGGTGAACGCCTTTCCTAGTCTGCACAGTGTAGGTGAATTCCTGCAGCAGTAGTACCCACCTGGCAATTCGTCCGGACAGATCCGCCTTCTTCACCAGGTGCTGTAATGCGTAATGATCCACATGAAACACTGTAATAACCCACCAAAGGCTAAAACTGCAGTATGGTGGTAAAAAGATCGAACCCACAGGGACAGAGGCAACACACAGAGTAAAAGTGTCACGTTTAACAGACTTTTGGTAGAGTTTGAATTCTAGGCAACTGTCACTCCCAGAAATACTGTAGTGCTCGACTCGGAGGCTCGACTCGGAGGAGGAACTCAACTCGGAGGATGCTCGGAGGATGCACGGTACAGCTTGGTCACTCAACACACACACACACACACCTGAAACTGGCAAAAAAGCACAACTCGGAGGTCGGTCAGGACCTCCGCTTCGGATTTCAGGAGGAAAGTGTCTCGTAAGTTCACTCAGAGGTTCTGCAGGAAGTGCCTCCCACTCCGGCTTTTACTGCCCTTCCGCCAGGAACTAGCGGGGGTACCCGGACTGGACTTCTCACTTCGGAACGAAGCCTCTACGTACGCCGTGGACGTCACCCTCGACTATCACACAAAACGCAGGGAGTGCAGACCCGACTGAGAACTTACTGAAAACACGATCCAGTAACACACACACAACCTGAATTACAAACCAAGGTTTACACGAAGTAATGAAACTTCACATTGGCATTCAGGGGAAACTTCCCGTAGGAGTACAATCAGGATATGTCACTCGAAGGAGTAAGGGGGAACTGTTCAAGTCTCTAACTCGCAGCCGGCTCTGAGCATCAGAAATCACCCGCAGGTGCAGATCCGCACTACTCAAGTCTCTAACCGGGTGCGAGCTCTGAACATTCAGCCGAAGGCCTTCAACTACAACATACGGTAACTTCGCTATGCTGCAGCTTCTCTACGTGGTGCCAGGACCAAAATGCACAAACACGCCAAGAAAGTGAGTTCCTGATCTGCACTTCCGAAACTGGAAGAGTCCCAAGGCAAAACGCCTTGATCTACTTTATACTCTCAAAAGATCCTAACTAGCACTACGCTATCCTATCTACCACTCGCAGCATCTGCGCGAAACCAAACTACTCTACTGCACTCAGCAGATCCGGTGCTGCGCCTCCTGCGCGCCGGACTGCTCCGCGTACTATCTCTACCCTGCCAGTCTTCCGACCGGCTGCGTAACCCCAGGCGTCGGAGCGCTGCAGTGACTTCCGACTGCAAGTGCGCCATAGTGTCGCGCGCACCCGACAGAAAAGTTTCTAATTTCCTTGCCACTCGCCGCCGACTCCGACTGTCACCTTCCGTCAATGCCGCCGCCCGAAGCTCGAACTCCCGGAGTGTAACCCTCTCTTGAGCTGCCACCTCCCAATGGGTGTATCCGTTTAGACAACGAGTCACCCGTGCCGCCAACTCTCCTCGTGCCCTGCTGCTGCTCTCCACCTCTGCCAGCTGCATTTCTAAATCCGCACGTTGTGTCCTCAAATCCGAGCACTCGGTTTGCAAGTTGCACAACAACTCCTCATCCTCCTTGCGGGCTCGTTGACTTTCCTCTAAGGCGCGCGTCTGGCGCGCAAGCTCGGCTGCTAGGACTTCGTTCTGTCTCCGCTCCTCCTGCAGTTCCGACTCGATCCTTGCCCGTATTAGTTCGGCCTCCGCCTGACTCTTCGTCGCCGCATCCTCCTTCTGCTGCTGCAAGGCTTGGTACAGCTTCTGGGTGACCGCCAGGTGTTGTCGGAGGGCGGTGTTCCTATCCACATATACTCCGCATCTAGAGGCCCACTTTGCCACCTTGCTCCTCGTCCTTCGCCTGATTGTCTCCACATAAGACTGCGGTTTTAAGGCACTTCCGTATTTGGATGTCTTGCGATCCAGATATCGCAGGAGTGGAACTATCTGTTCGCACAGCACCCCTGTTGGCGTTTTCTGCACTGACTCCTCTTCTTGCTCTTCCGAGCTCGTATCATCCTCAGTCGCGAGGATTTCAGTCGCCACCGAATCCCTTGGCGACTCCCTGGAACTGTTGCGCGCAGCAGCTTCTGCTGCGACTGCTGCTCCACTGCCTGCTAAAATATCCAGGGCAGTGGGAGATCCCACTGCTTGAGCCCCTGTTCCGGCTCGATCTTCGGTTTGTGAAGGGGTCGACGCCGTAGTGACTTTTGTCACTCTTGCACCGCCCGCTTCTGCTGCCTGTCCTTCCGGCGCAATCTGCGCGGAAGGTGTCCTTGCTGAAGGTGCGTCCGCCGAAGGCGTCCGCACACTGGTCGTTGGCCCCATCCGTCTTGCAGTCGGCGAATCCGGCTGACTCTCTGTTGTCCGACTCGCAGTCGGCCGGCCAGCAGTTGTCCGACTGGGAGTCGGATACACCCTGCGCGTCTTGACTCCACTTGGCCTACTTGTTGGTGGCGTTCTTCCAGAAGTGCCTTCCGCCGAAGACGACCCTCTGAGGATTGTTGGCTCGTCAGCCAAACTCTCTCCCGCTTCCGGCCTGCTGTCCGGTTCAACGCGCCGTTCAGTTGGCCTTCCTTCCGTCTGTCGACCTTCAGTCATCCGACTCGCAGTCGGCCGGTCGTCAGTCCGTCCATCTCCTCCCGAAGGCCGTGGTGCCTTCTGTGCAGAGGTTTCTGCCGTCTTCCCTAGAACCTGAGTGATTATCTCTTCCTGTGTGAGATTCCGCCGGGTCGGAGTTCGCCTGGTCTCCTCAGTAACAGTTGGCATTCTGCGTGCCCTCTGTTTTGGTCGACTATGAGGCTCGGGGGTGGGCCGACCACGAGTCGGCGCAGCTGGTACTTCCGGCTGCCTGTCCTCAGGTCTCTCATCCCACTTCCGCTTGCGCGGAATGCGCTCACTTCGACGTTCTTCTGCTGCTCTGGCTGGAGCCGGAGCCGGAGGCGTACTGGCAAGTTCCTCGTCCGGATCCGTGTCTACTTCGGCCTCCCTCGAATATCTACCTGGATAAGACCGGCTCAGCTGCGGAAACCGAGTTTTCTCAGCATTCGTCAAACATCCCATCGCCCGGTAAAACACGATTAAGTAAGGCGATAGATGATTGAGCGTTCCTCCCCTCTCTTCTTGCGCATGTTGGCGCGTCACCTTCCACAGAAGTCGTGCCCAATGCACCGGAGCTCCTGACAACACTAGCTCCACGAACTCTACCTGCCAACCATGCATGTAAGCGGTCTTGGTCGGCTGCAATATCTGCAGCAATGCTGTCGCGACATTTCTCCGCAATCGATCCTTGTAATCCCGAGTCCGGAAACCGTTCTTGGGATGTCTAGCCACCTTGAAGAGCTCATTGTAAGAGACTTCTTCCTCTTGGGACACTTTCACGCTGTCGGCCTCGAAGAGGAGATCCCCTTCCTCGCCGGCACACCTGCCCAACACCTGCGCCCAATTGCCAATTTCCCATCTCTCTGGGTGTGGGCGAAATCCGCGAGAAGGCTTGTGTCTCTCTTGCAGATACTCGCGCACCATCTCCGGACACGTCCAATTCCACCCCCATAGGAGAAAATCGAGCTTCAACCTCAACAGCACATCTTGAAATGCGCGTAGACCGATCTGCGGCACCCTGAGTGGAGACACTCGCAGCTGGGGAACCTTCGACATTGCGTTGCCTGCACACACACAAACGTTCTCCCTTTCGCTCGCTCTCTCACAATCGCCGCTGCGCGTCGGCCACTCAAGCACTGACTGCTCACTCTCTCTACGCTCGTTCGAGATCGCTACTCCAATTCTTTCAAGGTCCGCCAAGATCCTTGCGCAACTCGTCTCCGCACTCTCTACTCTCACTGCAGGTCGCTCCGCCCTTGCGCGTAATCTTGGAACTGGAAATCGCAAAGTCAAGAATGAGAGAATGAGACTGGAGCGCAGTCTTTTCTTCTCCGATTTCAAGAACGTCCAACGTTCTTACTGGTTGCAACGTACGCAGCCGGCTATACGGCTTAACGGTTCGCCCTTTGCATGCGCGAATTCACGTCTCCGCCTTGCGCGCATTCGCATGCTTAAACGTTGAATTCTCCCGCCGCCGCCACCTTCCGGACTCGAGTCCGCTGTAGGGTATACGTCGGCCCTGTTGTCTTTTCCTAACCCGCCCTTCTCCGGAGGCGTGTTGCCGCTGGTGCGTTCATTATCCGTCGGCGCCTTGCTGGAGGCGCACATCCAGCCGGAGCGAATTACGCCGGCGCGCAGTCGTACCGCCTATTTTGTCCTTTATGCCTCGTCCGTTGCTGCCAGCGCATCCGGCCGTCAGCGCCACGTCGGAGGCGTACATCTGACCGGCGCTTTCCTTCCATGAACAGCCGCCAAGGGCGCTTCCGACTCTGAGTTGGTTTCCTCCTGTGAGCGCGTGATTCCGCCGAAGGCGCATCGCCGAGGGCGTACGGGAATTCTTTCCGGCTGTGAACCCTAGCGCGAACGGCGCATGTCCGGCTACGAGTTTTCCGACGCTCATAACTTCTCCATTCCTGATCCATCTCCGGCGCTCTTGGACTCGTTAGAACGAGCGTCCCGAGCTCTGTCTAATGCAACTTCCACCAACTGGATCTACCGTGTATCCCGATTGTTATGAAGGTTTTCCCTTTCCGCGCTAGCGGCGCTTCGCCGAAGGCGCACTCATGGTCGGATGCCTTTAGAGGTCCGGGCCCTTCCCCTGACGTCTTTAGCACAACCTCCTCCTGAGGTGTCTGCGCCGGAAGCGTAGCTTCCTTATACGCTAGAGGCGCGTGAGTAGAGACACCTCAAAAAGGAGCTTTTGCCGAAGGCGCCGAAGACGTTGGCGTTGGTACATCCGACTACGTGATTCTTTGTGCCCTCGTGACGATCTCATCAATCCACTCTATTTAGCGTACCCTTCTCTAGCTACAAACACTGCTTTGGTACTATTTTTCTAAAATTGTTTAAATTCTGCAAAAAAAACAAAAAGCGTGTTACCACATGCCCCCCTCCTCAATTGTGAGCGCCCACGCGAACATTTACACGTGGTATTTCTTCAGACGCCATCCGTTCACGCGGGTGCCTAACCATTCTCCCGTCAGTTCTGCGAGTTGGATGGATCCATTTGGAAAAACTTCTATCACCTTGTAAGGTCCCATCCACCTCAAGTGGAGCTTGCCTGGAAATCTAGCATGTCTGCTATCGTATAGCAGAGCCAAATCGCCCTTCTCCAGCAGTACTGGTTTGAGCCTTCGATCGTACTTCTCTTTCCGCCTGAGTTGTAATTGCTTTGTCCGATCTTCGGCCTCTTGACGTCTTTCCTCCAGTGCCATTACCTCTTGCAGTCTATATGCCTGACTTTCTTCCGCGTCCAGCCTTCTCTGATCTAAGGTCCTCTTGGTAGGTATCTCGAATTCGATGGGTAAGATCGGATGTTGCCCATAAACTAGGAAGTAAGGTGTTTGCCTGGTGGTGACTTTTTCTGCCGTTCTATATGCCCATAAGGCGGCCGGTAGCTTGGTGTCCCAGTCATGAGCATGGTTTACAGTCACCTTGAGGAGTATCTTACAGAGTAATCCATTGGACTTCTCTGTCAGACCATTAGCCTTGGGGTTGTATGGAGTAGTCTTCCGATGCTTAATCTGGAAGTGCCGCGTCAAACTTTCTATCACCTGATTCAGAAAGTGCGTCCCTCTGTCACTGACTATTTCTAGGGGGCACCCGTAGCGTGTGATGATGGATTCGAATAGGAACCGTGCTACTGCGGCTGCGTCATCGTGCCTTGTGGCTTCTGCCTCCACCATCTTGGTCGCATAGTCTGTTGCTACCAATATGTAGCGCCTGCGCGTGCCTTTAGTGACAGGTTGTATTGGTCCCACGAAGTCGATCCCCCATTTTTCAAATGGTGCTAATGGCATGATTGGTGTAAGAGGCCATCTCGTGGTCGGAGTCGGCCTTCCCGTCCTCTGGCAGCTGTCGCATTTGCGAATGTAGTCGTGTACATCTTTGAACATCGTCGGCCACCAGTATCCTGCATTTACAATTTTGGTCACTGTGTTTCTGGTGGCGTAGTGACCACCAGCGTCTTCTGTGTGCATGGCTTTGACAACTCGCGGTACTTCAGACTCCTCTAGACATCTGCACAACCTCTCGTCTGCCATTTTCTTGAACAAGACCCCCTGTTGAAGCTGGTAAGGTCCCGCTTTATGAACGAAGACTGTGCGCTGCTCCGCATCCAATCCTTCCGGACATTGTAGTGTGAGCAGAAACCTGTATAAGTCCGCGTACCTGGACTCATGGCTGGCGGACAACTGAAAAAGCTGTTCGTCGGGAAAATCATCCACTACTTCCTCCTCTATGGTTTCGGTCCATAGTCGGGAGAGGTAGTCCGCGTTCTCATGGTGAACGCCTTTCCGTGTCTGTACAGTGTAGGTGAATTCCTGCAGCAGTAGCACCCACCTGGCAATTCGTCCGGACAGATCCGCCTTCTTCACCAGGTGCTGTAAGGCGTAATGATCTACATGAAACACGAACTCATAGCAGATCAAATAATGTCGGAACTTCTTACAGGAGTACACCATTCCCAACGCCTCCCTCTCAGTTGTCGTGTACTTCTTCTCTGCTGCTGACAACTGACGACTCGCGAAGTAAATCGGGTAGTCTTTCTTGTTGTCGTCCTTCTGACTGAGAACCACCCCGATTGCAAACGCCGACGTGTCTACATAGACATGGAAAGATCTGTTCCAATCCGGACTTCTCAGAACCGGAGCAGTCGTCAGTTTGGCCTTGAGCGTTTCAAAGGCCAGCTGTTGCTCCTTGCCCCACACATAGGGTTCATCCTTCTTAAGCAGCTTTGTCAGATCGGCTGCCAAGATGGCATACATATTTATGAATCTTCTGTAATAACCTACATGGCCAAGGAAGGCCCTCAACTCACGCAGATTCGTTGGCGGCTGCAGTTCGAGAATAATCTTCACCTTCTCTACATCCACTGCAATGCCATCGGACGAAACTCGGTGCCCCAGCAGGATTCCGCTGGTCATGAAGAAAAAACATTTCTCAGGGTGTAAGGACAAGCTGCTTTCCCTACACCTGTCGAACGTTTGCCGAAGATGGTTAAGGTGCTCCGACCTCTTACCGAAGACACAAAAGTCGTCGATGAAAATTTCTAGGAACTTCCTCAGGTGCTCTTGGAAGATGTTTGTCATCATCCGCTGGAACGTCGCTGGCGCGTTGCACAGACCGAACGGCATCTTGTGATAAGCATAGGTTCCCCAGTCGGTTGTGAAGGTTGTTTTGTCCTTGTCCTGTTCCCTGATGGACACCTGGTTGTAGCCGGAAAATCCGTCTAGGAAACTGTAGCATTCATGCCCTGCTACATGGTCCAGAATAGAGTCCGTGAAAGGAAGAGGGTGATGGTCCTTCCGCGTTGCTGCGTTCAGCTTCCTGAAGTCCTGACACACCCGGATCTTACCCGTCAGTTTCTTGGGCACGATCACGATAGGCGACACCCACTCGCTACTGAGTACCGGGTAGATGATTCCTGCGCTCAGGTACTTATCGATTTCGTCCTTCACCAATAATGAATATTTTGGGTTGAGCCTGTATTGGTGTTGGCGAACCGGAACTGCCTCGTCCAACAAGTCGATCCTGTGCTCTCCATACCTTGCAGGTATGCCTTTCATGTCTTCAATCCTCCATGCGAAGACATCCTCATATTGGCGAAGAAACGCCTGTACCCTGTTCAACTCTTCTCCTTGTACCTGGCTTGACACCTTCAAGCTTTTACCTGGACTGAGCTGCAGTTCGCAGCAATCACTCGGGTCAACAATCCCCTCTGTGTGACTGATCTCGCTTCTGCCCAGTCCGGCTGCTAGTTGCTATTCCTCATCCGGATACACCTCGTCTCCTTCCTCCTCAATGGAGCAGCAAGTGACGTAGCCCACAAAGTCTTCCGACGTTTCGGTCTCTGAAGTGCATGATGAGCTGGTCTCCCCTCCGGTTGTGTAACCGGAGGTGGTGGAAGGTGTTTCGCCTTCATGAGGTACCTTGGTCCACGGTACGGTAATGACAGTCGGAGGGTCAGCAGGGCTACGGAACTGTAATCTCTTCCTACTCCAGTCACACCTTGCTTTGGCATCGTATAGCCAAGGTCTGCCAAGCAGCACATCATAACCTTTCTTCATCAGAGGTTGCAGTATTATGTAGGACAGTTGAAAGTCCACTCCTCCAATGTTGGTTCTCACATTGCTCAACATTCCTAGTGGCATTCTGCGTGTTTGATCGGCCAGTCGCAATACTCGGGATGTAGGCTCGAAGGTCTGGAATCCCAAGGAGTTCGCTGTCTCCTCGGTCATGATATTCACGCCCGAGCCGGAGTCCACTGGTACCTTCTGAATGACACAACCTCCGATCTCTACTTCGATCTCTGGAGGTCCCAGGTCTCCCCCTTCCACTCTGTACACATCCGGAAGTTTCTCTTTTCGGGGTTTGCGTGGTCTGCGCAACGAAAGCATCAGCATCCTCCTGTACGTCTTATTGTCTTCCAACAACTGGTGGAAGGAAATATTTGCCCTCTGGCTCCCCATGTCTTTCACTATGTCGTAGGGAGTGTTGGAAGTCACGGCCGGAAGTTTCCCTGTACTCGCGGTCGGAAGGGGTGTAGGGGGCCTAACCGCCTTCCGGTCGTCGGATGTCATTCCGGCGTTCAGTGCTTCCTTGATGAGGTGACTCACCTCATCTTTGATGTCCGGAAGGTAATCTCGAGTCCGGAACTCTTCTGAATACCTGTCCGCCTTTTCTGAGTTCTGCTCCGGCTGGGTGTTTCTCATAGCCGGAGGTGTACCCGGCCTTCTCCTCGGGCCTTCTCTAACTTCTTTAGACTTCCTCCTCTCTTCCCTACGCTCGAGGCGGCGAGTGTCCTCGTGGCCTTCTCCTTTCCTCCTCGAACTTCGGGTTTCTACCCGACCGCACATTACTTCTTCCTCTGGCCATACTTCGTTTTCTTCAGCTGGGTCCAGACTCAGTTCTACCTGGTTGACCTGCACTTCTTCCTTGCCAGGTGTTGCTACGAAACGCACGGTTGGCCTAGGGATTGGTGGCTGGTCACATTCAGCTGCTGTATGTCCGGACTTCTTGCAATTGCTGCACAATGGTGCATACCCCATTGGCCTCCTCGGGTGGGGACAACTTGGCGCGTAATGCCCCATGTCTCCGCAGTTGTAGCAACCATCGAATTGTGCTCGAGGTCGGTTATTTCCTGTGTGATTTCCTGGAGGTGCCATGCGTCTTGGTGGGAGTGTACCCGCCATTTCCCTTGGAACAAAGCGCGGTATATGCACCGGTGGGTTCGGAGTTGTAGCTGGAGCTGTCTGTACCGAGTAGGCGGTGTCCTCAACCTGCTCAGCATAATACATAGGCGGCTCAGCATAATACATGGGGGTCTCCCACTGTGGTGCCCATTCGACCGCATTCACTGGGTAAGATGGCCTCGCGGACATGCACTCCGTGTTGGCATGTCCCACCTGTCCGCACGTAGTACACCAGAGATTTGCTCGTTGTCTCGCAGGTGATTTACGTCGGTCTTGGCCTCCCACTACATGAACTTTCAGGTCCGCAAAATTCTTCACCAGGTTGTCTACCTTGGCTGCGATGTCCCCTTGAGTCTTCACTGGGATTCCCTTACCTCGATCCTTCTTCTTGATCGCACTGCGTTTCTTCTTCCGTCTTTCTTCTTCTGAAGATGACGAGTCCTCTTCCTCCTCCGAGGAAGAACTTGATTCGGAGGAGCTTGATTCTTCTGTCGAGGAAGGCGAGTTCCTTCTCTTCCGACGTCCGCCTTGCGACTTCTTCTTCGTCGACCGTCGGTCGCGTCTTCGAGTGTCAAGGGTTGACGTCTCAAAGGTCTCCGCGGAAGCTATCACATCTTGGATTGTGTCAGTCTTGCCTCTCCTACAGAAGGTCTCCATTTCTCTTGAGAGCCCCGTCACATACCAATCCACTGCCTGTTGTACCGAATACGGTTCTCCCGGGCCTGTCTTCGGAATTCGATCTAGGAGGTCTTGGAATCTCTCCGTGTAGTCTCGAAGATTCTCCTTCCGCTCGCGTCGAAGATTTCGAAGCCGGGTCAGAACTCGACTGTCGTATCCGAGTTCGCGGAACCGCTTCAGAAACTTTTCCTTGAGCTGAGCCCAGGTCCGGATGCCAGTGGGGTCGGTGCTCTCATGGTTGTACCAGCTACGCGCTCGTCTGCGTAGCAGGCTAGGAAAGATTCGTAATCTGTCTTCATCACTGGTCTCACGATTGGCGATGGAGACAGACTCGAAGAGCTTTATGTATGAATCTGCATCATCGTCGTCGCCCGTTCCCGTGTATCTTGGATACGAATGTTTGGTGGTAGGTTGGGGAAACACCTGGCGGAGATTGGCTTGATGTTCTGCCATCGGTGATCCTGTCGACGGACTGATCCTAGGTTGGCCAAACTCAGGAAGAGTTCCCGTCGGAGGGATGTCCAATAGAACTGTTAGCTCAATGCTCTCGGTAGGTGAACTGGAACGCCTTTGTCTTCCAGTAGTCGGTGATGGCGATCTTTCTGCAGAGTCCTCACTGGGAGTCTTCTTTTTAGTTCGCCGTTTTGTTTCCACGGCTTTTTCTGAATCTCGACGGAGTTTCCGTGTGGCTCTCGCACTCAGGTTTCCCACACTATCGCTCGTCGACATTCACCGAGCATTGCTGCTCAAGGTTTCTGGTGTTGACGCACTGTCCCCGGCAGCGGCGCCAAAAAGAAGTTGTCGGCTCCTTATGTAATAACCCACCAAAGGCTAAAACTGCAGTATGGTGGTAAAAAGATCGAACCCACAGGGACAGAGGCAACACACAGAGTAAAAGTGTCACGTTTAACAGACTTTTGGTAGAGTTTGAATTCTAGGCAACTGTCACTCCCAGAAATACTGTAGTGCTCGACTCGGAGGCTCGACTCGGAGGAGGAACTCAACTCGGAGGATGCTCGGAGGATGCACGGTACAGCTTGGTCACTCAACACACACACACACACACCTGAAACTGGCAAAAAAGCACAACTCGGAGGTCGGTCAGGACCTCCGCTTCGGATTTCAGGAGGAAAGTGTCTCGTAAGTTCACTCAGAGGTTCTGCAGGAAGTGCCTCCCACTCCGGCTTTTACTGCCCTTCCGCCAGGAACTAGCGGGGGTACCCGGACTGGACTTCTCACTTCGGAACGAAGCCTCTACGTACGCCGTGGACGTCACCCTCGACTATCACACAAAACGCAGGGAGTGCAGACCCGACTGAGAACTTACTGAAAACACGATCCAGTAACACACACACAACCTGAATTACAAACCAAGGTTTACACGAAGTAATGAAACTTCACATTGGCATTCAGGGGAAACTTCCCGTAGGAGTACAATCAGGATATGTCACTCGAAGGAGTAAGGGGGAACTGTTCAAGTCTCTAACTCGCAGCCGGCTCTGAGCATCAGAAATCACCCGCAGGTGCAGATCCGCACTACTCAAGTCTCTAACCGGGTGCGAGCTCTGAACATTCAGCCGAAGGCCTTCAACTACAACATACGGTAACTTCGCTATGCTGCAGCTTCTCTACGTGGTGCCAGGACCAAAATGCACAAACACGCCAAGAAAGTGAGTTCCTGATCTGCACTTCCGAAACTGGAAGAGTCCCAAGGCAAAACGCCTTGATCTACTTTATACTCTCAAAAGATCCTAACTAGCACTACGCTATCCTATCTACCACTCGCAGCATCTGCGCGAAACCAAACTACTCTACTGCACTCAGCAGATCCGGTGCTGCGCCTCCTGCGCGCCGGACTGCTCCGCGTACTATCTCTACCCTGCCAGTCTTCCGACCGGCTGCGTAACCCCAGGCGTCGGAGCGCTGCAGTGACTTCCGACTGCAAGTGCGCCATAGTGTCGCGCGCACCCGACAGAAAAGTTTCTAATTTCCTTGCCACTCGCCGCCGACTCCGACTGTCACCTTCCGTCAATGCCGCCGCCCGAAGCTCGAACTCCCGGAGTGTAACCCTCTCTTGAGCTGCCACCTCCCAATGGGTGTATCCGTTTAGACAACGAGTCACCCGTGCCGCCAACTCTCCTCGTGCCCTGCTGCTGCTCTCCACCTCTGCCAGCTGCATTTCTAAATCCGCACGTTGTGTCCTCAAATCCGAGCACTCGGTTTGCAAGTTGCACAACAACTCCTCATCCTCCTTGCGGGCTCGTTGACTTTCCTCTAAGGCGCGCGTCTGGCGCGCAAGCTCGGCTGCTAGGACTTCGTTCTGTCTCCGCTCCTCCTGCAGTTCCGACTCGATCCTTGCCCGTATTAGTTCGGCCTCCGCCTGACTCTTCGTCGCCGCATCCTCCTTCTGCTGCTGCAAGGCTTGGTACAGCTTCTGGGTGACCGCCAGGTGTTGTCGGAGGGCGGTGTTCCTATCCACATATACTCCGCATCTAGAGGCCCACTTTGCCACCTTGCTCCTCGTCCTTCGCCTGATTGTCTCCACATAAGACTGCGGTTTTAAGGCACTTCCGTATTTGGATGTCTTGCGATCCAGATATCGCAGGAGTGGAACTATCTGTTCGCACAGCACCCCTGTTGGCGTTTTCTGCACTGACTCCTCTTCTTGCTCTTCCGAGCTCGTATCATCCTCAGTCGCGAGGATTTCAGTCGCCACCGAATCCCTTGGCGACTCCCTGGAACTGTTGCGCGCAGCAGCTTCTGCTGCGACTGCTGCTCCACTGCCTGCTAAAATATCCAGGGCAGTGGGAGATCCCACTGCTTGAGCCCCTGTTCCGGCTCGATCTTCGGTTTGTGAAGGGGTCGACGCCGTAGTGACTTTTGTCACTCTTGCACCGCCCGCTTCTGCTGCCTGTCCTTCCGGCGCAATCTGCGCGGAAGGTGTCCTTGCTGAAGGTGCGTCCGCCGAAGGCGTCCGCACACTGGTCGTTGGCCCCATCCGTCTTGCAGTCGGCGAATCCGGCTGACTCTCTGTTGTCCGACTCGCAGTCGGCCGGCCAGCAGTTGTCCGACTGGGAGTCGGATACACCCTGCGCGTCTTGACTCCACTTGGCCTACTTGTTGGTGGCGTTCTTCCAGAAGTGCCTTCCGCCGAAGACGACCCTCTGAGGATTGTTGGCTCGTCAGCCAAACTCTCTCCCGCTTCCGGCCTGCTGTCCGGTTCAACGCGCCGTTCAGTTGGCCTTCCTTCCGTCTGTCGACCTTCAGTCATCCGACTCGCAGTCGGCCGGTCGTCAGTCCGTCCATCTCCTCCCGAAGGCCGTGGTGCCTTCTGTGCAGAGGTTTCTGCCGTCTTCCCTAGAACCTGAGTGATTATCTCTTCCTGTGTGAGATTCCGCCGGGTCGGAGTTCGCCTGGTCTCCTCAGTAACAGTTGGCATTCTGCGTGCCCTCTGTTTTGGTCGACTATGAGGCTCGGGGGTGGGCCGACCACGAGTCGGCGCAGCTGGTACTTCCGGCTGCCTGTCCTCAGGTCTCTCATCCCACTTCCGCTTGCGCGGAATGCGCTCACTTCGACGTTCTTCTGCTGCTCTGGCTGGAGCCGGAGCCGGAGGCGTACTGGCAAGTTCCTCGTCCGGATCCGTGTCTACTTCGGCCTCCCTCGAATATCTACCTGGATAAGACCGGCTCAGCTGCGGAAACCGAGTTTTCTCAGCATTCGTCAAACATCCCATCGCCCGGTAAAACACGATTAAGTAAGGCGATAGATGATTGAGCGTTCCTCCCCTCTCTTCTTGCGCATGTTGGCGCGTCACCTTCCACAGAAGTCGTGCCCAATGCACCGGAGCTCCTGACAACACTAGCTCCACGAACTCTACCTGCCAACCATGCATGTAAGCGGTCTTGGTCGGCTGCAATATCTGCAGCAATGCTGTCGCGACATTTCTCCGCAATCGATCCTTGTAATCCCGAGTCCGGAAACCGTTCTTGGGATGTCTAGCCACCTTGAAGAGCTCATTGTAAGAGACTTCTTCCTCTTGGGACACTTTCACGCTGTCGGCCTCGAAGAGGAGATCCCCTTCCTCGCCGGCACACCTGCCCAACACCTGCGCCCAATTGCCAATTTCCCATCTCTCTGGGTGTGGGCGAAATCCGCGAGAAGGCTTGTGTCTCTCTTGCAGATACTCGCGCACCATCTCCGGACACGTCCAATTCCACCCCCATAGGAGAAAATCGAGCTTCAACCTCAACAGCACATCTTGAAATGCGCGTAGACCGATCTGCGGCACCCTGAGTGGAGACACTCGCAGCTGGGGAACCTTCGACATTGCGTTGCCTGCACACACACAAACGTTCTCCCTTTCGCTCGCTCTCTCACAATCGCCGCTGCGCGTCGGCCACTCAAGCACTGACTGCTCACTCTCTCTACGCTCGTTCGAGATCGCTACTCCAATTCTTTCAAGGTCCGCCAAGATCCTTGCGCAACTCGTCTCCGCACTCTCTACTCTCACTGCAGGTCGCTCCGCCCTTGCGCGTAATCTTGGAACTGGAAATCGCAAAGTCAAGAATGAGAGAATGAGACTGGAGCGCAGTCTTTTCTTCTCCGATTTCAAGAACGTCCAACGTTCTTACTGGTTGCAACGTACGCAGCCGGCTATACGGCTTAACGGTTCGCCCTTTGCATGCGCGAATTCACGTCTCCGCCTTGCGCGCATTCGCATGCTTAAACGTTGAATTCTCCCGCCGCCGCCACCTTCCGGACTCGAGTCCGCTGTAGGGTATACGTCGGCCCTGTTGTCTTTTCCTAACCCGCCCTTCTCCGGAGGCGTGTTGCCGCTGGTGCGTTCATTATCCGTCGGCGCCTTGCTGGAGGCGCACATCCAGCCGGAGCGAATTACGCCGGCGCGCAGTCGTACCGCCTATTTTGTCCTTTATGCCTCGTCCGTTGCTGCCAGCGCATCCGGCCGTCAGCGCCACGTCGGAGGCGTACATCTGACCGGCGCTTTCCTTCCATGAACAGCCGCCAAGGGCGCTTCCGACTCTGAGTTGGTTTCCTCCTGTGAGCGCGTGATTCCGCCGAAGGCGCATCGCCGAGGGCGTACGGGAATTCTTTCCGGCTGTGAACCCTAGCGCGAACGGCGCATGTCCGGCTACGAGTTTTCCGACGCTCATAACTTCTCCATTCCTGATCCATCTCCGGCGCTCTTGGACTCGTTAGAACGAGCGTCCCGAGCTCTGTCTAATGCAACTTCCACCAACTGGATCTACCGTGTATCCCGATTGTTATGAAGGTTTTCCCTTTCCGCGCTAGCGGCGCTTCGCCGAAGGCGCACTCATGGTCGGATGCCTTTAGAGGTCCGGGCCCTTCCCCTGACGTCTTTAGCACAACCTCCTCCTGAGGTGTCTGCGCCGGAAGCGTAGCTTCCTTATACGCTAGAGGCGCGTGAGTAGAGACACCTCAAAAAGGAGCTTTTGCCGAAGGCGCCGAAGACGTTGGCGTTGGTACATCCGACTACGTGATTCTTTGTGCCCTCGTGACGATCTCATCAATCCACTCTATTTAGCGTACCCTTCTCTAGCTACAAACACTGCTTTGGTACTATTTTTCTAAAATTGTTTAAATTCTGCAAAAAAAACAAAAAGCGTGTTACCACAAACACGAACTCATAGCAGATCAAATAATGTCTGAACTTCTTACAGGAATACATCATTCCCAACGCCTCCCTCTCGGTTGTTGTGTACTTCTTCTCTGCTGCTCACAACTGACGGCTCGCGAAGTAAATCGGGTAGTCCTTCTTGTTGTCGTCCTTCTGACTGAGAACCACTCCGATTGCAAATGCCGACGTGTCTACATAGACATGGAAAGGTCTGTTCCAATCCGGACTTCTCAGAACCGGAGCAGTCGTCAGTTTAGCTTTGAGTGTTTCAAAGGCTAGCTGTTGCTCGTTGCCCCACACATAGGGTTCCTCCTTCTTAAGCAGCTTCGTCAGATCGGCTGCCAAGATGGCGTACATATTTATGAACCTTCTGTAATAGCCTACATGGCCAAGGAAGGCCCTCAACTCACGCAGGTTCGTCGGCGGCTGAAGTTCGAGAATAATCTTCACCTTCTCTACATCCACCGCAATGCCATCAGACGAAACTCTGTGCCCCAGCAGGATTCCGCTGGTCATAAAGAAAAAACACTTCTCAGGGTGCAAGGACAAGCTGCTTTCCCGACATCTGTCAAACGTCTGCCGAAGGTGGTTAAGGTGCTCTGCCCTCTTGCCGAAGACACAAAAGTCATCGATGAAAATTTCCAGGAACTTCCTCAGGTGCTCTTGGAAGATGTTTGTCATCATCCGCTGGAACGTCGCTGGCGCGTTGCACAACCCGAAAGGCATCTTGTGATAAGCCTAGGTTCCCCAGTCGGTCGTGAAGGTTGTTTTGTCCTTGTCCTGTTCTCTGATGGACACCTGGTTGTAGCCAGAGAACCCGTCTAGGAAACTGTAGCATTCATGCCCTGCGACATGATCCAAAATAGAGTCCGTAAAAGGGAGAGGGTGATGATCCTTCCTTGTTGCTGCGTTCAGCTTCCGGAAGTCTTGGCACACCCGGATCTTACCCGTCAGTTTCTTGGGCACGATTACAATAGGTGACACCCACTCGCTACTGAGTACCGGGTAGATGATCCCTGCGCTCAGGTACTTATCGATTTCGTTCTTCACCAATAATGAGTATTTTGGGTTGAGCCTGTATTGGCGTTGGCGAACCGGAACTGCCTCGTCCAACAAGTCGATCCTGTGCTCTCCATACCTTGCAGGTATGCCTTTCATGTCTTCAATCTTCCATGCGAAGACATCCTCATACTGGCGAAGAAACGCCTGTACCCTGTTCAACTCTTCTCCTTGTACCTAGCTTGACACCTTCAAGCCTTTGTCTAGACTGAGCTGCAGTTCGCAGCAGTCACTTGGGTCGACAATCCCCTCTGTGTGACTGATCTCGCTTCTGCCCAGTCCGACTGCTAGTTGCTATCCGTCATCCGGATGCACATCGTCCACTTCCTCCTCAATGGAGCAGCAAGTGACGTAACCCACAAACTCATCCGACATTTCTGTCTCTGAAGTGCATTACGAGCTGGTCTCCCCTCCAGTCGTGTAACCGGAGGTGGTCGAAGGTGTTTCGCCCTCGTGTGGTACCTTGGTCCATGGTACGGTAATGACAATCGGAGGGTCCGTAGGGTTCCGGAACTGCAATCTCTTCCTCCTCCAGTCACACCTTGCTTTGGCATCGTATAGCCACGGTCTGCCTAGCAGCACATCATAACCTTTCTTCATTAGAGGCTGCAATATTATGTAGAACAGTTGAAAGTCCACTCCTCCAATGTTGGTTCTCACATTGCTCAACATTCCTAGCGGCATTCTGCGCGTTTGATCGGCCAGCCGCAACACTCGGGTTGTAGGCTCGAAGGTTTGGAACCCCAAGGAGTTCGCTGTCTCCTCGGTCATGATGTTCACGCCCGAGCCGGAGTTCACTGGTACCTTCTGTATGATGCAGCCTCCAATCTCTACTTCGATCTCCGGAGGTCCTAGGTCTCCTCCTTCCACTCTGTACACAGCCGGAAGTTTCCCTTTTCTGGGTTTGCGTGGTCGGCGCTACGAAAGCATCAGCATCTTTCGGTACGTCTTATTGTCCTCCAACAGCTGGTGGAAGGAAATATTTGCCCTCTGACTCCCTATATCCTCCATTATGTCGTAGGAAGTGTTGGAAGTCACAGCCGCCACTCTCTCTGTAGTCTCGGTCGGAAGTGGTGTATGGGGCCTAGCCGCCTTCCGGTCGTCGGATATCGTTCCGGCGCTCAGTGCTTCCTTGATGAGGTGACTCACCTCATCTTTGATGTCCGGAAGGTAGTCTCGGGTCCGGAACTCTTCTGAAGACCTGTCCGCCTTCTCCGAGTTCTGCACCGGCTGGATGTTTTGTATCGCCGGAGGTGTACCCGGCCTTTTTCTTCGGCTAGACTTCTCCTCTTCTTTAGACTTCCTCCTCTCTTCCCTACGCTCGAGGCGGCGAGTGTCCTCGTGGTCCTCTCCCCTCCTCTTCGAACTTCGGGTCTCTACCCGTCCGCACATCACTTCTTCTTCCGTCCATACTTCGTTTTCTTCAGCTGGGTCCGGGCTCAGCTCTACCTGGTTGACCTGCACTTCTTCCTTGCCAGGTGTCGACACGAAACGCACGGTTTGCCTGGCGACTGGTGGCTGATCACATTCGGCTGCCGTATGTCCAAACTTCTTGCAATTGCTGCACAACGGTACATACCCCATTTGCTTCCTCGGGTGGGGGCAACTCGGCGCGTAATGTCCCATGTCCCCGCAGTTGTAGCAACCATTGAATTGTGGTGGAGGTCGGTTGAAATTGCCTGGAGGTGCCATGCGTCTCGGTGGGAGCGTACCCGCCATTTCCCTCGGAACAAAGCGCGGTATATGCACAGGTGGGTTCGGTGTTGTAGCCGGAGCTGCCTGAACCGCGTAGGCGGTGTCCTCAGCTGGCTCAGCATAATAAATGGGGTTCTCCCACTGTGGGGCCCATTCAACCGCATTCACTGGGTAAGTCGGGCGAGCGGACATGCACTCCGTGTTGGCATGTCCCACCTGTCCGCACGTAGTACACCAGAGATTCGCTCGCTGTCTCGTAGGTGATTTACGTCAGTCTTGGCCTCCCACTACATGAACTTTTAGGTCCGCAAAATTCTTCACCAGGTTGTCCACCTTGGCTGCGATGTCCCCTTGACTCTTCACTGGGATTCCCCTACCTCGATCCTTCTTCTTGATCGTACTGCGTTTCTTCTTCCGTCTTTCCTCCTCTGACGATGACGAGTCCTCTTCCTCTTCCGAGGAAGAACTCGATTTGGAGGAGCTTGATTCTTCTGACGAGGAAGGCGAGTTCCTTCTCTTCCGACGTCCGCCTTGCGATTTCTTCTTCGTCGACCGTCGGTCGCGTCTTCGAGTGTCAAGGGTTGACGTTTCAAAGGTTTCTGCCGAAGCTATCACATCTTGGATTGTGTCAGCCTTGC
This sequence comes from Marchantia polymorpha subsp. ruderalis, assembly GCA_037833965.1. NCBI lineage: Eukaryota > Viridiplantae > Streptophyta > Marchantiopsida > Marchantiales > Marchantiaceae > Marchantia > Marchantia polymorpha. Next base: position 3,250,772 of record AP031359.1, read on the forward strand.
CTCTCCTGCAGAAGGTCTCCATTTCTCTTGAGAGCCCTGTCACATACCAATCCACTGCTTGTTGCACCGAAAACGGTTCTCCTGGGCCTGTCTTCGGAATTCAATCTAGGAGGTCTTGGAATCTCTCAGTATAGTCTCGAAGATTCTCCTTTCGCTCGCGTCGAAGATTTCGAAGCCGGGTCAGTACTCGACTGTCATATCCGAGTTCGCGAAACCGCCTCAAATACTTTTCCTTGAGCTGAGCCTAGGTCCGGATGCCAGTGGGGTCGGTGCTCTCATGATTGTACCAGCTACGAGCTCTCCTGCGTAGCAAGCTAGGAAAGATTCGCAATCTGTCCTCATCACTGGTCTCACGATTGGTGATGGAGACAGACTCGAAGAGCTTTATGTATGAATCTGCATCATCATCGTCGCCCGTTCCAGTGTATCTTGGATACGAATGTTTCGTGAAAGGTTGGGAAAACACCTGGCGGAGATTGGCTTGATGGTCTGCCATTGGTGATCCTGTCAACGGATTGATCCTAGGTTGGCCAAACTCAGGAAGAGTTTCTATCGGAGGAATTTCCAATAGAACTGTTAGCTCAATGCTCGCGGTAGGTGAACTGGAACGCCTTTGTCTTCCAGCAGTCGGTGATGGCGATCTTTCTGCAGAGTCCTCACCTGGAGTCTTCTTTTTAGTTCGCCGTTTTGCTTCTACGGCTTTTTCTGAATCTTGACGGAGCTTTCGTGTGGCTCTCGCACTCAGGTTTCCCACACTATCGCTCGTCGACATTCACCGAGCATTGCTGCTGTGTGTTACCACAGTAGTGACTCCCAACTCTGGCTTTTACAACCCTTCCACTGGCTTTCTGCTAGCGTGGGGAACCCGGGTTGGACTTCCTACTTCGGATCAAAGTCACTCACAAGCGGTGAACAACACTCTCAACTCACAAAACGCGCAGAGATCATAGGTCCGCACGGAGGGACTCAACTGAGAAACGATCCAGTAGCACACCACAACGGTCTATTGAAGAGTTTGAATTCTTAGGCACTTGTCATTCCCATAAATACTTTAGGGGTTACCCTGAAGGCACCTGCTGCAGCGTAAGCTGAAGTTACAATCAAGGCTTACACGAAGTAGCAAAACTTCACTTTGGCATTCCGGGGAAAAATCCCAAAGGAGTACAATCAGGAAAAATCACTCGAAAGTGTAAGGGGGAATTGTTCAAGTATCTAACTCGTAACTGGCTCTGAGCATCGGCAATCACCAGCAGGTGTAGATCCGAACTACTCAAGTCTCTAACCAGTGTACTAGCTCTGAACATTCGGCCGAAGGCCTTCAGCTACACAATGCGGACCGCCAAGGTGTAGCTCCTCTTGCGTGGTGATGGAACTAAGGACACAAACACGCAGAGAAAATGAGTTCCTGATCTGCACTTCCGAAACTGGAAGAATCCCAAGGCAAGACGCCTTGAACTACTTTATACCCTCTAAGTCCTAACTAACACTACACTGCACTACGCTACGCGCCTTCACGGAACCACACTAAACTACACTCCGCAGAATCGGTGCTTCGCCTTATGCGCGACGGACTGCCGCGCACTAACTCTCTACCCTGCCAATCGTCCGCTCGATTGCGCAGTCCCAACGGCCGCAACACCGCGGAAACCTCCGTCTCTAGAGTGGCCATGGTGTCCCGCGACTTCGACAGAAACGAATCCAGCTTCTTCGCCACTCGCCGCCGGCTCCGACTGTCACCTGACAACAAACCCGCCGCACGAAGCTCTAACTCGCGTAGTGTGAGTTTCTCCTGCGCCGCCACTTCCCAGTGGGCGTAGCCCCTGAGACAGTGGGTGACTCGCCTCGCCATCTCTTCCTTCGTGCAATCTGCCTCCCGCCGGCGATCGTCTTCAACTACAGCCAACTGCAATTCGGCCTCCGCACGCTACGCTCTCAATTCCCCGCACTCGGATTGCAGTCTGTGGATTAACTCTTCATCCGCCTGCCGTGCGAGCTGACAATGCTGTAACAACCGTGTCTGTCGCACGAGCTCCTCTGACAAAATTTGATTCTTAGCCTGCTCAAAATCCAGCTCCTCTGCTAACTTCGCCTTTGCCTTGGCGAAATCCTCCAGCTTCTCGTTCTTCGTCTTGTCGAGAGCCTTGTACATCTTCTTAGTGAGGTTGAGGTGGCCCCACAGGCAATCATGCCTCTCCCGCAGATCCTTAAGTTCCTGATCCACACGGGCCAACAACTTGCTGGTGTGGACTTTAGTGCGGGTTCGCCTCTTCACTAGTTCGACGTAGGACCCTGGCTGGTGGGGATCCGCGTACTTCTCCACTTTGCAATCCAGGTACCTCAACAGAGGTACTACCTGCTCGCAGAGCGCCGCCGTCGGCGTGCCTACCACTTCCTGCTCCTCCTCCTTAGTTGATTCCGATCCCGACACTGATTCCGTCGATCCTCCTTCTTTGTCATCCTCCGACTTGAGGATTTCAGTCGCCACCAAATTCGTCAGTGACTGTCCTGAGCGTGGCTGCGCAATGTCTCCGTCCTCTGCCGCCAGTGTCGCCCCTGCAGCCTTGCTGCTCCCTGCCAAAATGTCCAAGGCGGTGGGTGAATGCGGTTGTGCCAAATTCACTTCGCCCGCCCGTCTGGCTTCTGCTAACTACTCATCGCCGTAGGCGTCTACCCCTGAAGGTGATCGTGCGGAATGTGTCTGCGCGGAGTGCAATTGTGCATCGCACACACGAATTTCCTCCTGCCGACAGTCAATCCGCTCCTTTGATCGGTCCCGCTCCTCCATTAGGTCCTGCGCCAGGGATGCGTCCTGCCTATGCGTAGGCGCCTAAGGCCTTCAGCTACAAAATGCGGAACGCCAAGTGGTAGCTCCTCTTGCGTGGTGACAGAACTAAGGACACAAACACGCAGAGAAAATGAGTTCTTGATCTACACTTCCGAAATTGGGAAAGAACCCAAGGCAAAACGCCTTGAACTACTTTATACCTTCTAAGTCCTAACTAGCACTACACTGCACTACGCTATGCGCCGGCACGGAACCACGCTACACTACACTCCGTAGAACCTGTGCTACGCCTCCTGCGCGACAGAGTGCCGCACACTAACTCCCTACCCTTCGACAGAAAAGCGTCTAATTTCTTCGCCACCTTCCGCCGACTCCGACTGTCACCTGACAACAATCCGGCTGCACGAAGCTCCAACTCACGCAGTGTGAGTTTCTCCTGCGCCGCCACTTCCCAGTGGGCATAGCCCTTGAGACAGTGGGCGACACGCCTCGCCATCTCCCTCGTGCAATCTGCCTCTCGCCTGCGATCCTCTTCAATTACCACCAACTGCGATTCGGCCTCCGCACGCTGCGCTCTCAATTCACCACACTCTGACTGTAGTCTGCGGATTAAATCCTCATCCGCCTGTCGTGCGAGCTAACACTCCGCCAACAAACGCGTCTGTCGCACGAGCTCCTTTGACAGAATCTGATTCTGAGTTTTCTCAGACATCAAATCCGTCGTGGTCTTCACCACATCCCTGGTGAGCTCTTCCAATCTCTCCTTCCTCATCCTGTCGAGGGCATGCGATTTCCTCTCAAGGTTGTACTGACCCCATAAACAGGTATGCTTCTCCCTCAAATCCTTCAACTCTTGGTCCGTCTTAGCTAGTAGCTTGCTAGTGTGGACTTTAGTGCGAGTCCGCCTGCGCACTAATTCGATGTAAGATCCCGGCTGGCGTGGATCGGCGTATTTATCAAATTTGCGATCCAAGTACTTCAGCAACGGTATCACCTGCTCAGAGAGCGCCGCCGCCGGCGCTCCAACAATTTCCTCCTCCTCCTCCTCGGTATCCCCTGCTCCCGACATTGCTTCTGTGGAGCCTCCGTCGTCATCATCCGAGTTAAGGATTTCAGTCGCCATTGATTGCATTGGCGACTGACCCGAGTGGGGCTGCACGTCGTCTACGGGTGCTGCCTGCGAAGGCACCGCTGCAGCCTCGCTACTCTTCGCCAAAATGTCCAAGTCGGTGGGCAAATGTGGCCGTGCTACATCCCCGTTGCCCGCTTGTCGATCTTCGACCGTATCCTCTCTGCCGCCGACGTCCGCCGCCGAAGGCGATCGAGCGGAGGGTGTCTGCGCGGGGTTTGATTGCGCATCGCGCACCGAAATTTTGTCCCGCGAACAGTCAATCCGCTCTCCCGTCAGTAGCTGCTCCCTCGATCGGTCCTGCGCGAGGGCTGTGCCTGGCCTGTGCACAGGCGCAAATGCCGGCGCCTTGTCCGCCGTAGGCGCAGCGCCGAAGGCGTCTATCTCCGAAGGCGACACAGCCGGAGGCCGCTCGCCCGATGTCCCTTGGCCCAAAGGCCCTACCGCCGAAGGCACATCTACCGGCGGATTACCCGCCGAAGGTGCGGCCTCCGCACGCTCCCTGCTCGCATCTCCTCGGCCCGAAGGCCCTGGCGCCAAAGGCGCAAATCGCGGCGCTTTGGGCGCCGGAGGGTCTGGTCCCGAAGGCCCGTGACCCGTAGGCGGATCTTCCGCCGGCTCCTTCCCCTTCCTACGTTGGAACGGGGGTGAATCCTGCCTGTGCGTAGGCGGCATGTGCACAGGTGACCTGTGCACAGGCGACCTGTGCACATGCGAAATCCTGCCTGCGACCTGTGCACAAGCGGACTACCTCTTCCTATGCGTAGGCGTAGGTCCACGTCCGCTTGTGGTCGCCTTTCCGTCGAGGCTCGCCTGTGCGCAGGCGGACCACCTGTCCGCAACGCACGTGGTAACTCCGGAGGCCCTCGGCCCGTAGGCGGCCTCTCGTCCGTCGAAGGTGCAGCGTGGCCCGTAGCTCCTACAGCCGTCCGCGCTCCCTCGTTCTTCTCCGGCAACGCACTTCCTTTCTCCGTGGCAATCGTCGCCGTGTCCGCGCTGCTGGCTGGTAACACAAGCCTGCGCGCCTTCTGCTTCGGCCGGCTGCACACTTCGTGCAACGGCCGCTGTCGAATTGGAGCAGTGGGTTCTTGATGCTGCTCCTCTTCGGACTCCTCTCTCCATCGCCGCTTCCGCGGCACTCTTGCTGCAGGAGTATTTCTCCCTTCGTCCCTCCACCTTGGCGGAGTAGAAGTTGGTGACTCCTCTGCGTCAGTGTCGACCTCGTTATCCCGCACATACTTCCCGGGATGGTCGACGGACAACGGGGGAAAACGAGCTTGCTCCGCCGCGGTCAAACAATTCCGCTGCCGATAAAAATTGATCAGGAAAGGAGAGAGATGATTTAGAGTTCCCCCCTTCTCCTCAAAAGCGTGCTGTCACATCACTCTGTGCAGGATGCTCGCCCAGTGAATTGGAGCTCCCTCGATGATGCACTCCACAAAAGAGACCTGCCACAATGTGATGTAGCAGGCGCGGTGTGGCTGCAGTAATTGCAGCAGCGCCGTAGCCACAGTTCGGCGGAAGCGATCCTTGTAATCGCGGGTCTTGTACCCATTCTTGGTAGACCTCTCCCGCTTGAACAGCTCCACAAATTGCGCCTCGTCCTGCTTAGACACCTTGACGCTCCCACTATCAAAGAGGAGGTGCTCTGGGATGCCGGCACACCTCTCTAATGCTTGCGCCCAATCTTGGACTGTCCACCGATCGACATGCGGACGCAATCCGCGCGAAGGTGGTCCCCGTGGCTCTAGCCACTCGCGCACCATATCCGCACAAATGTAGCTCCATCCCCATAGCAAGAAATCGAGCTTTCTTGCTATCAGACGCTCCTTGTAAGCGCGCAGCCCGTTCTGTGGCAGTCGGAGCGGCAGCATCCGCAATCGGCTCAGTCTCGACATTGCGTTCTTGGAATTCGCCTGTTCGCTAGTTCTCCTTCTGCTCCGCTCGAGCTTCTTGCTTCCTCGGCAAACTCTAATCTCACTCAATTCCAAATCACGCGCACTCACTTCTCTCTCAATCACCAAGTAATCCTCTGCGCGGCGATGTCGGGAATGCTTAGCAGCTAGCAGATGGACGCGCGCTGCTCGCACTAGAAAATGGAATCGCGAATTCAAGAATGGGACGCTCTCCGTCTCCCGGTCGAAGGTCATGGTCGGCTCTTGCCCGTGAGGGTCGACTCAAATGATGGCCGCGCCGGCTCTACGTTAAAACGGTCTCCGCTCTCACGCGCGGCTTCACGCTCCGCCGACGCCGATTTAACTCACACGCTCGAATTGGCGAATTTGAACTCCGCGAGCGTACTACGCCGCGGACATGGGTGCGCAGCGCCGAAGGCGGATTTTCCGCCTTGCGCGGTACACTGGTTCGTACCGCTCCTCAGCCAATCTTCCTCTGCCTCGGCGCTCGTCCGCACGTCGGACAAAAGTTCAACTCCCGCCTGTGCGCAGGCGGACTCCTCGGCGGATTCTCCGCCGACGCGGAACTTCACCCGCCTGTGCGCAGGCGAAGCCCGTCCGCGTCGATGCGCTGGCGCGGAAGGCGTTGACCGCCTCCGTCCAGACTGTCCGTTCCTTGTCTCTCCGTCTGCGCGCTCGCCGCCGCAACCCGTCCGACCAAGAGCGCATCCATCCGTCCCGTCCGTACAGTCCGTACGGTCCGTACGGATTTTACTACTCCGGCGGCTCCTTGCTCGTCCGCGCTGCTGCGCTGGCGCGGAAGGCGCCGTACAATTTCTACCTCCGAAGGCGCATTTCTAGGGCCGAAGGCGGATTTCCCGCCGACGCCGAAGCGCCTGTGCACAAGCAAACGCCTGTGCGTAGGCTAACTTTGCGCCTACATCAAAACTCTATTTGGCCTGTGCGCAGGCAAACTTCCTTCGTCCGCGCATAGGACAAAACCCTCTTCGCCTGTGCACAGGCGAAAAACTGAGTATCTTACAACCTTCATAACTCCCGGAGTCCTCATCCGTTGTTGGCGTTCTTGGGCTCGTTGGAATCAGCGCGTCGAGTTCTTTCCAACAAGACCCTAACTAAGTCAAGGCGTTTGGGGGTTGACCTAAATATGAAGGATTTCCCTACCGCCGAGGGCGCAGCGCCCAAGGCGGATTTTACGCCTTGCGCCGTAGGGATCATACCTTCAGAGCTCGCAGGGAGGGTGGTGCCCTTCCTTGACGCTGCACCCAACTCCTAGATTCTTCGAGGTCCCTCGCGAATCTCTGCGATCTTCCGAATTCACTCTATTTTGATGCACCGAAGGCTATTTACACTGCTGCCGTGGTACAGTTTACAAAAATGTTTCAATTTACTCAAAATTACCAAAAGTGGGGTACCACATGCTCCCCTCCTCAATTGTGAGCGCCCACGCGAACACTCACATGTGGTATTTCTTCAACCGCCACCCATTCACTCGGGTGCCTAACAAATCGCCGGCTAGGTCCGCAAGTTGGATGGATCCATTCGAGAAGACTTCGACAACCTTGTAAGGTCCCATCCATCTTAGGTGCAGCTTGCTTGGAAATCTGGCATGCCTGCTGTCGTAGAGCAGTGCCAAATCACCCTTCTGCAGGAGTACGGGTTTGATCTTCTTATCGTATCTCTCCTTCCGGCGGAGCTGAATTCTCCTGGTGCGTTCCTCGGCTTCTCGTCTCCTCTCTTCCAGCAGCATGACCTCCTGTAATCTGTAGATCTGACTCTCCTCTGCACTCACCCTCTGTAAATCCAACGTTCGTTGGGTGGGTACTTCGAACTCGATCGGGAGGATCGGGTGTTGACCATACACCAGAAAGTATGGTGTCTGTTTGGTCGTAATTTTCTCAGCTGTCCGGTACGCCCATAGAGCGGCTGCTAACTTCGTATCCCAGTCGTAAGCGTGGTTTACCGTGACCTTGAGTAGTATTTTACACAACAGACCATTGGACTTCTCCGTCAATCCATTCGCCTTGGGATTGTATGGGGTAGTCTTCCGGTGCTTGATGTGGAAATACCGTGTCAGATCTTCGATTATCTGGTTCAGAAAATGCGTGCCCCGGTCGCTGACTAGCTCTAAGGGACAACCGTAGCGCGTGATAATCGACTCAAACAAGAAGGCTGCCACTGTGGCTGCATCATCTCTTCTTGTGGCCTTGGCCTCCACCATTTTGGTGGCGTAGTCCGTAGCTACCAGAATGTAGCGCCTTCGTGTGTTCCTAGTCACTGGTTGTATTGGCCCTACAAAGTCAATGCCCCACTTTTCGAAAGGTGCTAGAGGCATGATGGGAGTCAGGGGCCATCGTGTTGTAGGCGTTGGTCTCCCCGTTCTCTGGCAACTATCGCATTTGCGGATGTAATCGAGAACATCCTTAAACATGGTCGGCCACCAATACCCCGCATTTACAATCTTTGTGACCGTGTTCCGGGTGGCATAGTGTCCACCCGCCTCCTCGGTATGCATCGCACTTACTACTCTTGGGACCTTTGATTCCTCCAGGCACCTGCACAAGCGTTCATCTGCCATCTTCTTGAACAACACACCCTGCTAGAGTTGGTACGGGCCTGCCTTATGAATAAAGACAGTCCTTTGTTCCAAGTCCATGCCTACGGGACACTGGAGCGTTAGCAGATATCGGTACAGATCGGCATAGCGGGACTCGTGCCCCGCAGACAACTGAAACAATTCTTGATCTGGAAAATCGTCCACCAATTCCTCCTCGGTAGGCTGGGTCCATAATCTGGACAAGTAATCTGCATTTTCGTGATGCACCCCTTTCCTTGTCTGGACCGTGTAGGTGAACTCTTGTAGTAACAGCACCCATCTGGCTATCCGACCGGACAGGTCGGCTTTCTTGACTAGGTGTTGCAATGCGTAGTGATCCACATGGAACACAAACTCGTAGCAGATTAGGTAGTGTCGAAACTTTTTACAGGAGTACACCATCCCTAACGCTTCTCTCTCCGTCGTGGTGTACTTCCTCTCTGCTAGAGATAGCTGACGGCTCGCGAAATAGATCGGATAGTCCTTTTTGTTGTCATCCTTTTGGCTCAGTACTACACCGATGGCAAATGCAGATGTGTCGACGTAAACATGGAATGGTCGATTCCAGTCTGGACTCCTTAGCACTGGAGCAGTCGTGAGTTTCGCTTTAAGAGCCTCGAATGCTGACTGCTGGTTTGCACCCCAGGCATAAGGCTCGTCCTTCTTCAACAACTTGGTCAGGTCGGCCGCCAATATTGCATACATGTGTATGAATCTTCGGTAGTAGCCCACATGACCCAGGAATGCTCGAAGCTCTCTCAGATTCGTTGGTGGCTCAAGCTCGAGTATAACCTTGACCTTCTCGATGTCCACTGCAATGCCGTCTGCCGAGACCCGATGGCCCAACAAGATTCCACTAGTCATAAAGAAAAAACACTTCTCGGGGTGCAGCGATAAACTGCTCTCCCTACATTTATCAAAGGTCTGCCTCAGGTGACTTAGGTGTTCTGACCGCTTCCCAAAGACACAGAAGTCATCTATGAATATTTCCACGAACTTCCTCAGTTGCTCCTGAAAAATATTGGTCATCATCCGCTGAAAGGTGGCAGGTGCGTTGCATAGACCGAAGGGCATCTTGTGATATGCGTAAGTTCCCCAGTCGGTTGTGAACGTCGTTTTATCCTTGTGCTGTTCCCGGATAGACACCTGATTGTAACCTGAGAACCCGTCCAGGAAGCTATAGCACTCATGTCCCGCGACATGGTCTAAAATGGCATCCGTGAACGGCAACGGGTGATGATCCTTACGTGTTGCTGCATTCAACTTCCGGAAATCCTGACACACTTGTATCTTACCCATCAACTTCTTTGGTACGATAACAATCGGCGATACCCATTCACTGCTTAGCACTGGGTAAATAATACCGGCGCTCAGGTACTTATCTATCTCCTCCTTAACTAGCAAGGAGTATTTTGGATTGAGGCGATACTGGCGCTGGCGTATATGGTACTGCTTCATCCAGTAGATCAATACGGTGTTATCCATACCGTGCAGGTATCCCCTTCATGTCTTCGATCTTCCAAGCGAAGACATCGACGTAATGGCTAAGAAATGTCTGTACCTCCCTTAGCTCTTCTCCTTTCACCGTGCTTGATACCTTCAAGCACTTGTCGGGACTGAGTTGTACTTCGTGACAGTCACTAGGGTCGACAATGCCCTCGGTGTGACTCGTCTCACTCCTCCCCAGTCCTACCGTTAATTGCTATTCGTCCTCCGGCTGAATAGCGTCCGGCTCTTCTTCCACAGAACAGCAGGCAACGAATCCCACGAAATAATCGGATTCAGTGTCACTGGAATCTGATCGTGCGGCCGAATCACTGTCTACCCCCGATGTGTAACCCGCACTTGTCGATGGGGTCTCTCCTTCATGTCGGACCTTGCTCCAGGGCACCGTGATGATCTTGGTCGGCTCCGTAGGATGGGGAAACTTAAGGTGATGCCTACGCCAGTCACATCGTACTTGTGCGCCATACAGCCACGGTCGTCCGAGCAGGACGTCATAGCCTTGCTTCAGCATCGGTTGAAGGATGATATAACTCAACCGAAAGTCTGCACCACCGATGATTGTTTTGACATTGCGTAGCATACCTACAGGCATTCTCCGCGTCTGATCCGCTAACCTCAACACACGCCTCGAGGGTTCGTATTCACTGAACCCCAAGGCTCTTGCAGTGTCCTCCGTCATTATGTTGACTCCTGATCCAGAGTCTACTGGTACCTTGCGTACACAACACCCTGCTATTTCCACATCGATCTCTGGTGGCCCTTGGTCTTCGCTGGCCACTTGGTACACCTGAGAGGCTTTGGATGTGCGCGGCTTCCGCGGACGTCGTAACGAAAGCATCAACATCCTCCGATACGTCTTGTTGTCCTCAAGAAGCTGGTTGAACGTGATGTTCACTTGCCGGTTCCAGAGATCTTCGACTAAGTCATAGTGGACGCGTCGGGTCGGAGACGACGCCCTGCGAGGTTCCAAAGTTGCTGCCATCTTCACACCAAAGGAGGGTGACAAGTCTTCCCGCTGTGGTCCTTTTTGGTTGCGGGTCGCTTCCTTCAACAAGTTCGTTACCTCCTCTCTGATATCCGGGGCATAGTCTCGTTTCAGCAAGCGTACTGGCTCATCTTCGACCGTTGTATGTGTGCGCACTGCTGGTGCTTCTCGCGTAACCGAAGGCTTTCGTGCAGGTCGCAAGTCGGACTTGCTGGATGCCTTCTCTTTCCCTTTTCCCGTCCGGTCGTCGAGTCTCCGTTCGTGCTTGCGAGTGTCGCGCTCGTGTTCCTTCGATTTCTTGGAACTACGAGTTTCGACTCGTGCGCACATAACTTCTTCCGCTGGCCATTCTTCGTCTTCGTCATTTCTATCCGAACCTACTTCGACTTGGTTAACTAGGACGTCCTCCTTGGCAGGGGTGGTCACAAATCATACCGTTGGCCGAGGAACTGGTGGCTGATCACACTCTGGCGCAATATGCCCGGACTTCTTGCAGTTACTACATGTCGGGACATACCCAGTTTGCCTTTTGGGATGGGGGCACTGAGGTGAGAAGTGTCCAACTTCCCCACAATTATAACAAGCTCGCGGTGGCGGTGGGTCAAACGTCCCTGGAGGTGCCCTTCGCCTCACGGGTACTGTAGTGGCCCGATCTACCGGATGATACCGGGGGATGTGCATTGCTGTAACTGCAGTAGGGGCGGGGACCGACTGGACGGCGTAGGCTGTCTCTTCGCTCGCCTCTCCATAGTACTGGGGGTTTTCCCCATAGTAAGGTTGTGCCCACTCCACTGCGTTGACTGGATAGGACGGACGGTTGGTAAGACATTCGGTGTTCGCATGTCCCACCGCTCCGCACGTAGTGCACCACAAGTTCGCCCGCACTCTCTTGGGTGATTTTCGTCGATCCTGGCCGCCTACCACTTGAACTTTGAGGTCGGCGAAATCCTTCACAAGGGTCTCCATCTTCGATGCTATGTCTCCCGGCGCTCTGTCCATAGTCGCTCGTCGGGGGCCTTTCTTCTTTGCTCCCCCATGCTACTTTCTCTTCTTCTCTTCCTCCGACGAGGAGGTTTCCTCTTCTTCGGATGAGGAACGGTTCTCGTCCGAGGACTGTTCTTCCGATGATGGAGTTGCGCCTCTGCGTCGTCTTTGCCCTCCCTTCGGTTTTCGCTCCTTTGACTCCCGTCTCTCTCTCCCTCTTCGGTTGAGAGTGGAAGTTTCGAAGGCTTCGGCCGATGCAATCACGTCCTCAATGGTATCGCACTTACTGCGTCGGCAAAAAGTCTCCATTTCCCGAGTTAAGCCGGTCACATACCAATCCACAGCTTGCTGTACCGAGAAGGGGGACCCTGGTCCGGTTTTTGGTATTCTGTCAAGGAGGTCCAGAAATCTCTCGGTGTAGTCACGCAGACTCTCCTTCTTCTCTCGCTGCAGGTTACGCAACTTTGTCAATACCCGACTGTCGTAGCCGAGCTCGCGGAAGCGTCGAAGGAACTTCTCCTTCAGTTGAGCCCATGTTGTCAATCCATTCGGATCGATGCTCTCGTGATTGTACCAACTTCGTGCCTTCTTCCGTAGAAGACTTGGAAAGATCCGTAGTCGGTCCTCGTCGTGGATCTCGCGATTAGCAATGGACACTGATTCGAACAACTTGATGTAGGAATCTGCATCGTCATCATCCCCACTCCCTTTATACTTTGGATAGGAATGCTTAGTAATCGGCTGAGGTAGCCGCGCATTGGCTTGTCCGTCCGCCATCGGTGTGTCTGTCGATGTTTCTCGGGCGGTCGGTGCTAAATCACGAGGGGGGTCCGTGCAAGGAATATCTAGTAGAACTGTAAGCACCAGGTTTGGTTCCGAGTCACTGGGGGTAGTTTCCCCAAGGATGTCGGCCAAACTAGGCTTAGGTACTCTTTTTGGTGTCTTCTTGTTTTGACGCCGTGTCTCTTCCACGGCCTTCTCTGAATCTCGTCGGAACTTGCGGGCAGCTCTCGCACTAAGGTTGCTCCCACTAGCTCCAGTCAACATTCACCGAGCATGGCTGCTCGTAAAAACCCCGGTGTTGACGCAACTGTCCCCGGCAGCGGCGCCAAAAAGAAGTTGTCGGCTTCTTATGTAATAACCCACTAAAGGCTAAAACTGCAATATAGTGGTAGAAAGGTCGAACCCACAGGGACAGAGGAACACACAGGGTACAAAGTGTCACATTTAACAGACTATTGAGGAGTTTGAATTCTCAGGCGACTGTCACTCCCAGAAATACTGCAAGTGTCCACTCGGAGCGCACTCGGAGGTCGCATAGTGCAGCGTAACACACACACACACACACACACCTGAAACTACAGAAACACAACCCAGAGATCCGTTAGGACCTCTACTCAAGATTTCAGGGGGAAAGTCTCTTGAGAGTACACTCAGCGAAGCTGCGGGTAGTGACTCCCAACTCCGGCTTTTACAACACTTCCGCTAGCTTGCTGCTAGCGTAGAAAACCCGGTTTGGACTGCCTACTTCGGATCGAAGTCACTCAGACGCGGTGAACAACACTCTCAACTCACAAAACGCGCAGAGAACACAGGTCCGCACTGAAGGACTCACTGAGAAACATTCCAGTAACACAACAACAGTCTATTGAAGAGTTTGAATTCTCAGGCACTTCTCATTTCCATAAATACTACAGGGGTTACCCTGAAGGCACCTGCTGCAGCGTAACCTGAATTTACAACCAAGGCTTACACGAAGTAACAAAACTTCACTTTGGCATTTAGGGGAAAAATCCCAAAGGAGTACAATCAGGACAGACACTCGAAGGTGTAGGGGCGAAACTATTCAAGTATCTAACTAGTCACTTGCTCTGAGCATCGGCAATCACCCGCAGGTGTAGATCCGAACTACTCAAGTCTCTAACCAATGTACTAGCTCTGATGTTTCGGCCGAAGGCCTTTAGCTACAAAATGCGGAACGTCAAGCGGTAGCTCCTCTTGCGTGGTGACAGAACTAAGGACACAAACACGCAGAGAAAATGAGTTCCTGATCTGCACTTCCGAAATTGGGAAAGAACCCAAGGCAAAACGCCTTGAACTACTTTATACCTTCTAAGTCCTAACTAGCACTACACTGCACTACGCTATGCGGCGGCACGGAACCACGCTACACTACACTCCGCAGAACCTGTGCTACGCCTCCTGCGCGACGGACTGCCGCGCACTAACTCCCTACCCTGCCAGTCTTCCGCTCAACTGCGCAGTCCTAACTGCTGCAACGCTGCGGACACCTCCACCTCGAGGGTGGACATGGTATCCCGCGCCTTCGACAGAAAAGCGTCTAATTTCTTCGCCACCTTCCGCCGACTCCGACTGTCACCTGACAACAATCCGGCTGCACGAAGCTCCAACTCACGCAGTGTGAGTTTCTCCTGCGCCGCCACTTCCCAGTGGGCATAGCCCTTGAGACAGTGGGCGACACGCCTCGCCATCTCCTCCCTCGTGCAATCCGCCTCTCGCCTGCGATCCTCTTCAATTACCACCAACTGCGATTCGGCCTCCGCACGCTGCGCTCTCAATTCACCACACTCTGACTGTAGTCTGCGGATTAAATCCTCATCCGCCTGTCGTGCGAGCTGACACTCCGCCAACAAACGCGTCTGTCGCACGAGCTCCTCTAACAAAATCTGATTCTGAGTTTTCTCAGACATCAAATCCGTCGTGGTCTTCACCACATCCCTGGTGAGCTCTTCCAATCTCTCCTTCCTCATCCTGTCGAGGGCGTGCGATTTCCTCTCAAGGTTGTACTGACCCCATAAACAGGCATGCTTCTCCCTCAAATCCTTCAACTCTTGGTCCGTCCTAGCTAGTAGCTTGCTAGTGTGGACTTTAGTGCGAGTCCGCCTGCGCACTAATTCGATGTAAGATCCCGGCTGGCGTGGATCGGCGTATTTATCAAATTTGCGATCCAAGTACTTCAGCAACGGTATCACCTGCTCAGAGAGCGCCGCCGCCGGCGCTCCAACAATTTCCTCCTCCTCCTCCTCGGTATCCCCTGCTCCCGACATTGCTTCTGTGGAGCCTCCGTCGTCATCATCCGAGTTAAGGATTTCAGTCGCCATTGATTGCATTGGCGACTGACCCGAGTGGGGCTGCATGTCGTCTACGGGTGCTGCCTGCGAAGGCACCGCTGCAGCCTCGCTGCTCTTCGCCAAAATGTCCAAGGCGGTGGGCAAATGTGGCCGTGCTACATCCCCGTTGCCCGCTTGTTGATCTTCGACCGTATCCTTTCTGCCGCCGACGTCCGCCGCCGAAGGCGATCGAGCGGAGGGTGTCTGCGCGGGGTTTGATTGCGCATCGCGCACCGAAATTTCGTCCCGCGAACAGTCAATCCGCTCTCCCGTCAGGTCCTGCTCCCTCGATCGGTCCTACGCGAGGGCTGTGCCTAGCCTGTGCACAGGCGCAAATGCCGGCGCCTTGTCCGCCGTAGGCGCAGCGCCGAAGGCGTCTATCGCCGAAGGCGACACAGCCGGAGGCCGCTCGCCCGATGTCCCTTGGCCCAAAGGCCCTACCGCCGAAGGCGCATCTACCGGCGGATTACCCGCCGAAGGTGCGGCCTCCGCACGCTCCCTGCTCGCATCTCCTCGGCCCGAAGGCCCTGGCGCCGAAGGCGCAAATCGCGGCGCGTTGGGCGCCGGAGGGTTTGGTCCCGAAGGCCCGTGACCCGTAGGCGGATCTTCCGCCGGCTCCTTCCCCTTCCTACGTTGGAACGGGGGTGAATCCTGCCTGTGCGCAGGCGGCATGTGCACAGGTGACCTGTGCACAGGCGACCTGTGCACATGCGAACGCGTGTGCACAAGCGGACTGCCTCTTCCTATGCGTAGGCGTAGGTCCACGTCCGCTTGTGGTCGCCTTTCCGTCGAGGCTCGCCTGTGCGCAGGCGGAACACCTGTCCGCAACGCACGTGGTAACTCCGGAGGCCCTCGGCCCGTAGGCGGCCTCTCGTCCGTCGAAGGTGCAGCGTGGCCCGTAGCTCCTACAGCCGTCCGCGCTCCCTCGTTCTTCTCCGGCAACGCACTTCCTTTCTCCGTGGCAATCGTCGCCGTGTCCGCGCTGCTGGCTGGTAACACAAGCCTGCGCGCCTTCTGCTTCGGCCGGCTGCACACTTCGTGCAACGGCCGCTGTCGAATTGGAGCAGTGGGTTCTTGATGCTGCTCCTCTTCGGACTGCTCTCTCCATCGCCGCTTCCGCGGCACTCTTGCTGCAGGAGTATTTCTCCCTTCGTCCCTCCGCCTTGGCGGAGTAGAAGTTGGTGACTCCTCTGCGTCAGTGTCGACCTCGTTATCCCGCACATACTTCCTTGACGCTGCACCCAACTCCTAGATTCTTTGAGGTCCCTCGCGAATCTCTGCGATCTTCCGAATTCACTCTATTTTGATGCACCGAAGGCTATTTACACTGCTGCCGTGGTACAGTTTTCCAAAAATGTTTCAATTTCCTCAAAATTACCAAAAGTGGGGTACCACACGTAGGTGCAAGTCCTCCCCGCCTATGCGTAGGCGGCATTCTTGGCGGACTCCCCGCCGACGTCAAACCCTATTACGCCTATGCGTAGGCGAACTTCCCTCGCCTATGCGTAGGCGAAGGTCTTTGTATCTTTCGACCGTCACAACTCCCTGAGTCGTGATCCGTTCCGGGTGTTCTTGGGCTCGTTAGAGCAAGCGCGTCAAGCTCTTTTCAACGAAACCCTAACCAAGTCAAGGCGTTGTGAATTGAGAAAGTTATGAGGGATTCCTCTAGCGCCGAAGGCGCATTATGCGCCTTGTGCCGAAGGGGTACTCCTTAAGAGCCCGTCGTTTAGGGCGGCGTCTGTCCCAGACGTTGCGCCCAACTCCTGGATTCTACGAGATTCTTTGAGATTCTCCGAGATCATACAGTTTCACTCTATTTTGATGCACCAATGGCTATTTACACGGCTGCCGCGGCACAGTTTTGAATCTGAGTGATTCCCCTAGCGCCGAAGGCGTACCGCCGAAGGTGGATTATGCGCCTTGCGCCGAAGGAGAACTCCTTAAGAATCGATTGTTCAGGTCGGGCGCCTGTTCCGGACATTGCGCCCAACTCGATGATTCTCGATGATTCTACGAGACCCGCGATCATCCATTTCCACTCTATTTAAATGTTCCGATTACTATTTACAGTGCTACTGCGGTACTGTTTTCCAAAAATGTTTTAAATTCCGCAAAAAAGCAAAACGTTTTCCCTGTGCCGAAGGCACTCATTGTGCATGCTTCGTACGTCTTCAGCAACAGATCCTCTGGATGCGTCTGCGCCGAAGGCACATTGCCGATGACACCTCACAAAAGAACCTGGTGCCAAAGGCGCTCTACCCAGCAGGAACCGTCTGCTCCGTCCAAGGCGCTCAACCTTGGCCTATGCTCCTTCCCCAACTTCTAGATTCTCCGTGACCGCGATTCTTCCTTTTTACTCTATTTTTTGTACCGATTACTATTTACAATTGCTGCCACGGTACTTATTTTCCAAAAATGTTTTAATTCCGCCCAAAAACAAAAAATGGCTTATCACATCAACTCGGAGGTCACTCGGAGGTCGCATAGTGCAGCGTCGTTCATCCCAATACACACCTAAAACTAGAAAAGCACAACTAAGAGGTCGATTAGGACCTCCACTTAAGATTCAGGGGGGAAAGTTTCTCAAGAGTACACTAAGAGGATCTGCAGGCAAAATCCCAACTCTGAATTTACAACCCTTCCACTAGTTACTGCTAGTGCACAGCATCCGGGTTGGACTTCCTACTTCGGATGCAGTACCTTCATCAAACCGAAGTCACTCTCACGCGGTGAACAACACACTCAACTCACAAAACGCGCAGAGAAAACAAAAATCCGAACTAAGAGACTATGTTGAGAAGCGATCTAGTGTCACAACTTAACAGTCTATTGACGAGTTTGAATTCTCAGGCACTAGTCATTCCCAGAAATACTGTGGAGTCTACCTCCGAAGGCGCCTCAAGCAGCGTAACACACACAACCTGAAATTCAACCAAGGCTTACTCCGAAGTTAACAAAAACTTCACTTTGGCATTTAGGGGGAAAATCTTGAATACAAAAGGGAAAATTGTCTGAAGGCGCAAGTCCGAACTTGAAGATCTTGACTAGACTACGCTAGCTCAGAACATTCGGGCGAAGGCTTTCAGCTACAAAATGCGGTAACTTTGACAAGCTATAGCTCCTCTTGCGCGGTGACAAAACAAAAGACACAAATGCGCAGAGAAAACGAGGTCCTGAACTGAACTTCCGAAACTAGAAAATCCCCCAAGGCCAATGCCTTGAACTACTTTATA
This sequence comes from Marchantia polymorpha subsp. ruderalis, assembly GCA_037833965.1. Lineage (NCBI taxonomy): Eukaryota > Viridiplantae > Streptophyta > Marchantiopsida > Marchantiales > Marchantiaceae > Marchantia > Marchantia polymorpha. The sequence continues at coordinate 3,269,034 of AP031359.1, forward strand.
CACTATACAATCCTAGCTACCTAACACTCTACTCTACGCTTCATCTGCTATGCCTCCGATGCGAAGGCCGACTACGCACTAACTCCCTACCCGTCCAATCGTCTGCTCTACTGCGTAGTCCGAGCCGCCGCAATACCTTGGTCACCTCTGCCTCGAGTTTCGCAATAGCGTCTTGCGACCTCCTGAGGAAAGACTTCAACCGCTTCGCCACGCGCCGCCGACTCCGACTGTCACCCGACATCAAAGCCGCCGCACAAATCTCCATCTCGTGCAAGGTCACTCTCTCCCGCGCTGCAATCTCCCAGCGAGTATAACCTCTAAGGCACCGATCAACTTGCGCTACTAACTCCTCCCGCGTGCGATCTGTCGCGCGCCGGTTGGAGCCTTCAAATTTCACTAATTGCAACTTCGCCTCGGCACGATGCACTCTCAATTCGTCGCACTGCGATTGCAGTCAATACAGTAACTCCTCGTCCGCCTTTCGTGCGATCTCACTTTGCTCCAGCAACCGTGTCTGCCGCACGAGCTCCTTTTCCAAGATGCAATTTTGAGCTCGCTCGGAATTGAGCTCCGCCCTGATCTTCGCACGCCGCACATCAAATTCGCGCTGGGCATAAGCCACCATAGAATATCGCAGCTCCAGCGCTTTCTTCTACAGTATGCGCATCACGGTAAACTGCTCTTGCAGGAAGTCGTACCGCTCCTCCAGCTGCCGGTACTTTTGGTCTAAGGCTATCAGCTCGGTGTAATAACCCACCAAAGGCTAAAACTGCAGTATAGCAGCAAAAAGGTCGAATCCACAAGGACAGAGGCAACACACAGAATACAAAGTGTCACGTTTAACAGACTACTGAAGAGTTTGAATTCTCAAGCGACTGTCACTCCCGTAAATACTGCAAGTGCTCAACTCGGAGGTCACAGTGCAGCGTAGTTCACTCAACACACACCTGAAACTGGAAAAGCACAACTCAGAGGTCGGTTAGGGCCTCTACTTAAGATTTCAAGAAAGAAAGTTTCTCACGAGTACATTCAGAGGCTCTGCAGGTAGTGACTCCCAACTCGGCTTTTACCACCCTTCCACTAGTTTCTGCTAGCGCAAGGCACCCGGGTTGGACTTCCTACTTCGGATGCGGTATCTTCGTCAAAACAAGGTCACTCACATGCGGTGAACAACACACTCAACTCACAAAACGCGCAGGGAACACAGGTCCAACTAAGAGACTCAACTGAGAAAAGATCCAGTAGCACACTATAACAGTCTATTGATGAGTTTGAATTCTCAAGCACTAGTTATTCCCAGAAATACTACAGAGATTTGCCCCGAGGGCGCCTTCTGCAACGTAACCTGAATTACAACCAAGGCTTACTCGAAGTAACAGAACTTCACTTTGGCATTCAGGGGAAACATCCCGAAGGAGTACAATCAGGAACAATCATCCGAAGGTGTAGGGACGAACTGCTCAAGTATCTAACTAGTTAATAGCTCTGAGCATTCAGCAATCACCCGCAGGTGTAAATTCAAACTGCTCAAGTATCTAACCAGTACACTGGCTCTGAACATTCGGCTGAAGGCCTTCAGCTACAAAATGCGGTATCTTCGTCAAGCTGTAGCTCCTCTTGTGCGGTGACAGAACTAAGGACACAAACACGCAGAGAAAATGAGTTTCTGATCTGCACTTGCAAAACTGGAAGAATCCCAAGGCAAGACGCCTTGAACTACTTTATACCTCCTAAGTCATAACTAACACTACACTACACTACACTGCAGCACCCTGCAGATCCTGTATTATGCCTTCTGCGCGACGGACTGCCGCGCACTAACTCTCTACCCGACCAGTCTTCAGCTCGACTACGCAAACCCAGCCGCCGCAACACCGCAGTCACCTCCGTCTCGAGGTTTGCCATGACGTCCCGCGACCTTGACAGATACGCATCTAGCTTCTTAGCCACTCGCCGCCGGCTCCGACTGTCACCCGACATCAAACCCGCCGCACGAAGCTCTAACTCGCGCAATGTGAGCTTCTCCTACGCAGCCAATTCCCTGAGGGTGTAACCTCTGAGATAGTGGTTGACTCGCTTCACCAACTCTTCCTTTGTGCGATCTTCCTCCCGCCGGCAATCGTCTTCAACCACTACCAACTGCAACTCTGCGTCCGCACGCTGCGCTCTCAATTTGCCGCACTTCGATTGCAGTTTGCGGATTAACTCTTCATCCGCCTGGCGTGCGAGTTGACACTGCTCTAGCAACCGTGTCTGCCGCACGAGCTCCTCTGACAAAATTCGATTCTGAGTCTGCTCAAAATCCAGCTCATCCGCGAGCTTCGCTTTCTCCTTGGCGAACTCCTTCTTTGCCTCCTCAAACTTCTCATCGCGTACCTGGTCGACAGCTCCCTTGAAAGAGCAATGTGGCCACGCAGGTGCTCGTTCTTCTGCTGCAGATCCTTAATGTCTTCATCCAAGCGTGCCAACAACTTGCTAGTGCGGACTTTAGTGCGAGTCCGCATGCACACTAATTCGACGTAGGACCCAGGTTGGCGAGGGTCTGCGTACTTCGTCACCTTGCAATCGAGATACCACAGCAGAGATACCACCTGCTCGCATAGTGCCGCCGTCGGCGTGCCTGCCACCGATTGCTCCTCCTCTTCGTCCGAGCCCGAATCTCCTTCTCCGTCATCCTCCGAATTGAGGATTTCGGTCGCCACTGAATTCCCTGGCGATTCCCGCGAGTTGGGCTGCGTAGCGTCTGCGTCTGCATCTGCTGCTGCCACTGGCGCATTGCTCCCGGCCAAAATGTCTAAGGCGGTGGGGGATCCTGGTTTTGACAAGGTCGCACCGCCCGCCCGATATGTTACTACCAATGCCACAGCGCCGAAGGCGTCCACCGCCGAAGGCGTTTGTGCGGAAGGCGACTGAGCCGAAGGCGGCTGTGCCGAAGGCACACGTGCCTCCTCCTTATCCTTGTCGACTTGCTCCTCTGATAGGTCCTTCGCCAAAGGTGCTTCCGCCGAAGGCGTATAGCCCAAGGCGTCTCGCCCAAAGTCCCTTGGGCTAAAGGCCCTTGAGCCGAAGGCGCATCGTCCGGCGGTGCTTCCACCAAAGGCTCTTGCCCCGAAGGCTCCCTACTCACAAGCTCTCGGGCCGAAGGCCCTTGAGCTGAAGGCGCCTTATCCGCCGACTCCTTCCCACTTCTCCGCTGCGCCGAAGGCTCCTGTTCCGAAGGCGAGTCAGCGAACGGTGTTTGCTCGGAGCACATATCCGCCGCCGGCACGTTCGTCGGTGCCGCGTGTTAACTCTCCTGGCTCAAAGGCCGTCTTGCTTCCGCCGAAGGCGTCCATGCCTTCGGCGTAGGGAGGTCCGCTGACCTCTTTGCAGTCCGCGCGCTCCTATCCTTCTCTGAGGATGGTGAGTCCTTCCCCTCTGCGGCACGCCCCGTCTCCGCGCTACTTGGAGGCAACACAAGCCTGCATGCCTTCTTCTTAGGCTGATTGCAGAGCTCTTGCAGTGGCCGCTTCCGTTTGAAAGCAGCCGAATCACAGTGTTGGCCCTTCTCTGCTTCTCCTTCCCATCTTCGCTTCAGCGGCACTCGTGCTGCAAGCGATTCTCCTTCAGCTCTTGGTTGGGCTGGTGGCGTGCAGGCAGGAGTCTCGTCTTCGTCGGTGTCTACCTCGACGTCCTTCACGTACCGCCCCGGATTGCTACGTGACAGAACGGAAATTGCACTCGCTCGGTTGCGGTCAGACAACCCATCGACCGATAGAAATTGATCAAGAAGGGGGAGAGGTGATTGATCGATCCACCCTTCTCCTCAAACGCATGCTGCCTCGTTATCTTCCACAGTATGCGAGCCCAATGAATAAGAGCTCCGGCGAACGCCAGCTCCACGAATGCCACCTGCCAAGAAGTGATGTAGGTGGTCCTCTGCGGCTGCAAGAGCTGGAGAAGTGCTTTCGTGACATTTCTGCGGTAGCGATCCTTTTAGTCCCGGATCTTGTACCCGTTCTTGCTGGACTTGCTGCTCTTGAAAAGGGCCGCGAAGGAAATCTCATCCTCCTTCGTGACCTTGATGCTTTCACTTTTGAATAGGAAATGCCCGTCCTCTCCCGCGCATCTTCCCAACACTTGTTCCTAGTTAGCGATGACACGTCACTCTACGTGCGGTCGAAATCCACGCGTAGGTTGATCTCTGCCCTTCTAACACTCGCGCACCATGTCCTGGCACACGTAATTCCACCCCCACAGGAGGAAATCGAGCTTCACCGCAGTCAGCTCGTGCTGGAAAGCGCGCAACCCAATCTGCGGTAGCTTCAGCGGAATCATCCGCAGCTGCGTCGCCTTCGACATCGCGTTCTTGGAATTCCCGACCACACTTCAGAAGTCCGTGACTTTCTTCCGCTTCTAGTACGCGGACGCGATCTCTCCGCGAACTCTCACTATCAAGCAATTCCCGCGGTCGCGCACTAAGCTCTCGCTCTAACTTGCAATTCCCCGCGCGTCGCCTTCTTCTCTGATTTCTCTTTGCCAATTTGTGTGAGCGCTAAGCTCTCGCGAGAAATTGAAATTGCAATTCCAAGAATGAGTCGACCGCCTTCTGCTCACAAGATTTCATCTTCGACACTTGGCGTGGAGATCGACCCACTTGATTGCTACGCCGGCTTGGAGGCGTAACGGCCCCCCTCTCGCACGCTCGGCTTCACGCTCCGCCGTTGTGCGGGCTCACACGCTCGAAAATTGAATTCAAGTTCAACCGTCGTCCGTCGACGTAGCCCTGTTCGCGCAGCGCCGAAGGCGTATGGCCGAAGGCGCGGCAATGGAGGCCTTCGCCTCTGGCCGATTCTCGACTTTGTTCATTCCCGCAGCGCCAAAGGCGTACGGCCGAAGGCGTACATCTTCCGCCGAAAGCGTTGACCCGCAGCGCCGAAGGCGTTCCCTTGAAGACGTCCGTCGATGTAGATGCATCGCCAAAGGCGCAGCGCCGAAGGCACTTGAGCCAAAGGCGTTGACCGTAGTCAACTGGTCTGGTCTTTTCTGTTGATCTCTCTTATCCCCCCAAAGGCGCTTTTGCCGCAAGAGTTCCGTTCCGCCGAAGGCGCACGTGTCCGTACCGCCGAAGGCGTTCGGCCGAAGGCAGACCGTATGAAGTCGCTTGCCCCGAAGTCGTTGATCTAATCTTGATGCGCTGGCGCCAAAGGCGCTCGTACAAAGGAGTTCACCGCCGAAGGCATTGACCCTTGGGCCGAAGGTGGCTCGTCCGTCGACGTAGGCATTCCGCTAAAGGCGCTCCCTCTCAGTAACTTCCGACACTTGTAACTCATTGACCTCTCATGCGTTCCCAGCATTCTTGGGCTCGTTAGAACGAGCGCGTTGAGCTCTTTTCAACAAGAACCTAAGTAACTCAAGGCGTTACAAATTGAGAGAGTTCTAAGGGATTTCCCTAGTGCCGAAGGCGTCTAGCGCCGAAGGCGAATTCTCCGGCTTGCGCCAAAGGCGTCTCCTCAGAACCGTTTGTTCGGGCCGGGGCGCTTGTCCCGGACATTGCGCCCAACTCGTGGATTCTACAAGATTCTACAAGACCCGCGATCACCATTTTCACTCTATTTAAGTGTACCGATTACTATTTACAATCGCTACTGCGGTACTGTTTTCCAAAAATGGTTTAAATTCCGCACAAAAAAAAAGTGCACTCGGTTGATGTACCTCACACCGAATCCACTTCCTCTTCCTCCGATCCCTCCGCCGAAGGTGTCTGTGCCGAAGGCACACGTGTCTCCTCCTTCCTGACTTTGTCTTCCGCAGATTGCTCAAGTTGCGTCTGCGCGGAAGGCGACTGCGCCGAAGGCGTTTCCGCCGAAGGTGCTTGATGTAATAACCCACCAAAGGCTAAAACTGCAATATAGCAGCAAAAAGGTCAAATCCACAGGGACAGAGCCAACACACAGAGTACAAAGTGTCACGTTTTAACAGACAATTGAAGATTTTAAATTCTTAGGCGACTCTCACTCCTAGAAATACTGCAAGTGCTCAACTCGGAGGTCACTCAGAGGACGCATACTACAGCGTAGTTGACCCCAACACACACCTGAAACTGGAAAAGCACAACTAAGACGCCGATTAATACCTCCACTCAAGGTTCGGGGAAAAAGTTTCTCAAGAGTACACTTAGAGGATCTGCAGGTAGTGTTCCCCAACTCCGGATTGTTAACTTTGACTGCTAGAGCAGAGCACCCGGGTTGGACTTCCTACTTCGGATGCGGTACCTTTGTCAAAACGAAGTCACTCTCACGCGATGACAACACACTCAACCCACAAAACGCGCAGAGAATACAGGACCCGAACTGAGAAACTCAATGGAGAAAAGATCCAGTGTCACAACTTAACAATCTATTGACGAGTTTGAATTCTCAGGCACTAGTCGAGTCATCAAAGGGTACTTGCTTGGAGGCCAAGCACTTCTCCGTCGCTGGCATGTTGGCCGGTGCCGCATGCCGTCTTCCTTGGCCCGAAGGCCTACGTGCTTCCTCCGAAGGCGTCTGTGCCTTCGATGCAGGGAGGTCAACTGACCTCCCAAGAACTCCTGCACTCGCATCCTCCTCCGAGGATGGTGAGTTTCTTGTCTCCGCGGCTCGTCCTTTGTCCGCGCTGCTCGCCGGCAGAACAAGCTTGCGTGCCTTTTGCTTCGGTTGACTTGAAGGCTCGTGGTTTGCCCGACGTCTGACTGGAGCAGCGGGAAGTGCCCGCTGGCTCTAGTCCGCCTCTCCATCCCACTTTCGCTTCCACGGTACCCGCTCCCGCCGCGGTATGTTTTCCACTCTTGGTCGAGCTGGTGGTGTGCTAACGGGCGCTTCGTTAGTGTCGGTGTCGACCTCGACGTCCTTCACATATCTGCCCGGATTGCTTCGTGACAAGAAGGAAAATTATACCCGCTCCGATGCTGTCTAACACCCCATCGACCCATAGAAATTGATCAAGAAGGGGAAGAGATGATTGATCGATCTCCCCTTCTCCTCCTGCGCGTGCTGTCGCGTTACCTTCCACAGTATCCGAGCCCAATGAATCAGAGTTCTTGTCAACGCCAGCTCCACAAACCCCACGTGCCAAGATGTCATGTAGGTGGTCTGGTGCAGTTGTAAAATCTGGAGAAGTGGTACCGCAACATTACTCCGCATGCGATCCTTGTAGTCACGGATCTTGTACCCGTTCTTGCTCGATTTGCAGTTCTTGAAAAGTGCATCGAAGGAAATTTCTTCTTCCTTCGTGACCTGCACACTCTCACACTTGAATAGGAGGTCGCCTTCCTCCCCCGCGCACCTTCCCAAGACCTACTCCCAATCACTGACTTGCCACCTCTCCGGGTGCGGTCAATAACCGCGCGGATGTTGGTTCTTCTCCCACAGCCACTCCCGGACCATCTCCTGGCACACCCAATTCCATCCCCATAGGAAGAAATCGGGCTTCACTGCTGACAACTCGTTCTGAAATGCGCACCGTCCGATATGCGGCACTTTCAGCAGAACCATCCATAGCTAAGTCGACCGGACCATCGAATTCTTGCAAGTTTCTGCGCACTCTATTCTCTGCTGATGCGAGCTTCTTGCTTCTCTCTGCGCACCCGGCTACTGCGCGTCGAGAGCTCAAGCGAACTCGCTGTAATCTGCAATTCTCTCCCACTCTCCCAAACTTTCCGCGAGCTCCCCGCAAATTCTCCACAAGACTCCTGCAAGGACTTTTCCACTACGCACTTTGCTGCTGTGCACTCTCGGCAACTTCCCCGCACACTCTCCTGCAACACACTCTCGACACAACTCTCTGCAATTCTCTCCGCTGATTCTCCGGATGCGCGTTGCGAGCTCTAGCGAATGCAAAATTGAAAATGTGAGAGTGAGTCCCTTCGTTTGGCGATCAAGATTGCTCAACGTTTGACACTTGGGCTGGCCGCGGTCCGCTTGAATGTGATGCCGGCGTGGAGGCGTAACGGCCCAATTCGCAGGCGCAAATTCACTCTCCACCATTGCGCGGACTCCCACACTTGTACATTCAATCTTGATCCCGCTGATTTCCGCCGACGCCGTTCTCCGTTCGCGTACCGCCGAAGGCGCTCGCGGCGAAGGTACGAACTTCCGCTATCTCCTTTGTCCTTTCTTTACGTTACATCAACAGAGTCATATGATGTGCTTGTTGATGGAGTTGTGTTATATCCAATGGAATTTTGAATGGATTATTAAACGGGGACTGCTTATTGCCCTGGCTAGCAGTCCAGCGATGAACGTATGACTGAGCTGCCGGTGAGAATTATTTCTCGGGATCAAACTCTGGGATCTTCTCCTGCGGTTTTAGCCCCCATTGCAGGTTTCAATGGAATGCTAACATGGCCTGATGATTTGTTGAAGGGGAACAGGTCAACCAAGGATACTCCAGTCTATGAGGAGGTGGAGGAGATGGTGAGCCTCGCAGCGGCAGTGTCATCATTGTGAGGTGGCTATTTTTTAGATAGGAAATATAGTAGTATTTTTTAAGTTTTTTCAATATATAGTTTTGATCTGATAGATTAAATACCTCATAACTTTCTCAATTTATTACCAATTGACTAAAATAGAATTTGGATAGATAGAACTTGGTATGCTCTTTCTAACAAGCCCAAGAACTCTTGAAACGGATGAGAAATCATTGAGTTATGAGTGTCAGAAGTGGCTTGTACAAATAGGTGAAGGTTCTTTGAACTTCGGCCCAAAGTTCTTCGGACTTCGGGTCAAAGTATCTTTGGACTTCGGCTCAAAGTTTCTTTGGACTTCAGCTCAAAGTGCTTTGGACTTCGGCTCAAAGTTTCTTTGGACTTCGGCCCAAAGTTCTTCGGACTTTGGCTCAAAGTTTCTTCGGACTTCAGACTTTGGACGAAGAGAATTTAGACTTGGACTTGGAAGGATCTAAAAGGGTATGATTTCTGGACATCACCAAGCATCAAGTTACCCCATCGAGAGTGAAGAGACAGGTTTATGGGTGAGACTATTTTTAGGTGAGATTAGGTGAGACTATTTCTAGGTAAGATAAGATGGGCTTTCAGTGTTTTATTCGTGGAAATACTCTTTGACCCTTGGAGAGGAGCCTGGGGTGCTTTGGCCTCGGCCTTTCGGAGGTGCACTCATATCAAATATATGCAAATATCTTTGGTTTGATGGAAGTTTCTTACTTGAGGAGAAGATAGAGGTTCATGTTAATGTAGTGGCATGCCCCGAACTAGGAGTCAAGGCAATTTAATTGTGTACCTTCCTATGGAGAGAGAGCTAGAAGAGAATAGGGAGGTGATTCAAGAGTTCAGGGACGTGCTTATTCAAGATAGTTCTTCCCAAGGCTCAAAAGAAGAATCAATTGAAGGAGAAGAAGAACTTAGTGACCCGGAGGCATTGGAGCCAAGAGAAGACACGGTGATTATGCAAAGAGCAAGGTTTTAGTATCAACCTTTCTCGGGTAAGAGAAAGCAAGATCCCGATGAGTGGATAGAAGATTTCATTGGTATTGCTCAAGCCAACGGAGAAGATGCTATCAAGCTTAGTACATTGGCTGGAGTACTACGCGGAGAAACAAGACCTTGGTACAATGCGTTGGAAGTTAATATCAAGGTTGATTGAGATTTATTTAAAGCTGCTTTTTTGCTTGAATTAAGGAAGGTGGGAGAGGAGACGGAGGCACTCATTAAAATAGGCCAAATGAAAATGAAGAGAGAAGAAAGTGTTCGGAGGTTTTTGCAGAAGTTTCAGCCGGTGGCAAAGAAGATTGATCCGCCACCGGTAAATTTCATCCTCATGTCATGGTTTGTCTCTTCCTTGCCACAAAAGATGGGTATTTCTGTCAGACAAGCTCACCCTACCACCTTGGAGGAGGCCGTCGAAGCAGCTATGTCCTACAGAAGTGCCAATGTATCTAGTTCCAAGAGCCGGAAGAAGAAAAAAAGTATCGGTCAAGTTCAGAGGAAAGTTCAAATGAGTCTAGCTCAGAGTTTAGTGACTCTAGCTCTAGCTCAAATTCAAGCTCAAGTTTTGAAGCTTATTCAAGCTCAGACAAAGGATTTGACAAATGGAAGAAGAAGAAGCACTCCACGAAGAAGAGCAAATCTGCATCCAGCAAGGAAGACAAAAGCTCCAAGAAGGCTTCCACCAGCAAGGGAGTAAGTGAAGGTGGGCTGATCAGTAAAGAGAAGAGGGGTCTAGATGGGAAGGTGGACGACCTTGCTAACCAACTCAAAGCTCTATCAGTTCATTTTGCTGGATTGCCTTCCGATCGCAGAAAAGTACCTAGCAATCGGGCACATGTTTGGTGTCTACGCTGTAAACATCTAGGCCATGCACCTACTGAATGTCCTATTTGGCATCCACAAGGTCAGATGGTGGATGAAGAGCTTGGTGATCAATATGGTTCGTCGTTGGATCAACATGTGGAGTTTTTCTATGAAGAAGCACCAAATTTGGTGTATCAGATTTCTGCTGGATCTCGTAACCTGCATGGACGACCTACACCATCTTTAGCTCGACCTGCAGATCAGAATTCAGGTGCTGAAGCAGCTTCTAGATTGGCTATGGTAGTGTGCTACAACTGTAGTAAGTTGGGACATTATTCTAGCAACTGTCCAGAGCCTAAAAAGCAAGGATATGGCATTCCACCCGCGCTTTGTACAATCTGCAAGAGAGAGGGACACACGACAGTCAATTGCCCTATGGCTGCTGCACCTAAATTGATCTAAAATAGAGGTGAGTCATCTAAACCCGCAGCTTCTAAGGCACCAGGAGAAACAACCGTGAGTTTCATTAGCATGCAATGGCAGGAGGAGAATGAAGAGAAGGAGCAACCTCTATGGTAGTTTTCAGAGAAAATGCCAGGAACAGAGACTCCACGAGTTGACGAGCACTGCTACAAGGTCACAACTAGATCTATGAGAAGGAAGGAGAAGAAGGAACAGCAGATGAGACTAAGAAGACTAAGCAAGAGTTTTCCAAGTCTGGTGTATCTTCGGAGCAAGATAGTGACTACAAGAGAGACCACCTGAAACTCTTCTTTCCTAAAATCAACGAGAAGGTGAAGAAACAGCTGCAGGAATTGGAGACCTTGGAGCATGCAAAGGCTCTTTCTAACGACCTTCAAATCATCAGATCACGAGCAGCTGAGGAGGAAGAAAAGGTGAAAGTCACACCTAGTGAAGCATTGATTTCCTTTGATATTAAGAGGGATGTTAAGGACTGTCCAGTCACTGCCACAGTAGGACAGATGATCAAAGACAATTCACTTTACAGGAGACAATTGAAGGAAATGCTAGCTAGGAAGCAAAGAAGGAAAGGTGGGTACAGTAGCGGATGCAAGAATGCTCTATGAGGATCATGGTTCTCCTGAGATTGATATTCAGATAAGTGGCTGTGTTCTCTTTTACGTGGTGGTGGATGAAGGATCAGGAGTGAACATCATGATTGAGGCTATTGCCTATCAACTTGGTTTTACACAACTAGAGCCAACTGCTAGAACTATGAGATTGGCCAATGGAGCAAGGATGTTTGAGTAAGGTCCATACTCTTATAGGTGGCAAACAATTCTTACTGAATTACATGGTCATTGTGGTAACCCACTTTTAAATTTTGTGCGGAATTTCAACATTTTTGGAAAACAGTACCGCAGCATCAACTGTAAATAGTAATTGGAACACTAAAATAGAGTAAAAATGGATGATCGCGGGTCCGGGAGAATCCTGGAGAATCATTGAGTTGGGCGCAATGTTGGGGACAGGCGCCTTGGCCCGAACGGACGGTTCCTACTGAGGGGAAGTGCCTTCGGTGCAAGCAGGAGAAAGCGCCTTTGGCGAAAGACGCCTTTGGCGATAGAGTGAATCCCTCATAACTGTCTCAATTCGTAACGCTTTGATTTGATTAGGGTCTTGTTGAAGAGAACTCAACGCGTTCGTTCTAACGAGCCCAAGAACTTTTAGAACGAATAAGGGATCACTGAGTTATGAGTGTCGGAAGTTACTGAGATGATGCGCCTTCGTCGGAAGAACGCCTTTGGGGCAACGCCTTCGGCGATACGCCTTTGGCGCTGTACTCCTTCGCCTGAACGCCTTTGGCGCCAGCGCATTGATATTAGGTCAACGCCTTCGGCGGTGTGACGTCGGCCGTACGCCTTCGGTGGAACGGAGCACCTACGGCAAGAGTGCCTTTGGCGGGACAAGAAAGAACAATGGAAACGACAAGACGCATTGACTTCGGTCAACGCCTTCGGCGGAAGACGTACGCCTTTGGCCGTACGCCTTCGGCAATACGGAGAGAGTAAATCGGAAACCGGACAGGGACAAAGTCCTTCGCCGCCACGCCTTCGGCGATGCGCGAGCAAGGCTAAGTAGACAGACAACGGCAGAATCGAATTCAATTTTCAGGCGTGGGAGTTTGCGCAACGGCGGAGCGTGAAGCCGAGCGTGCGAAGAAGGCGTTTACGCCTCCAAGCCGGCGCTGCAATCAAGTGGGTCAACCCCCACTCCCAAGTGTCGAATGGTGAAATCTTGATCGCCGAAGGCAGACGTCTCATTCTTGCAACTTTGATTTTGATTTCGCTCGAGCGTCGACCACGCAGCAGGAAATCGGCGGAGAAAAATTAGAGAGAGTTGCGACTAGCGGGTTGTTGCAGGAGAGCGTGCAGCAGCTGAGTGCGTAGCTTGAGGGTTCTTACTAGAGAGTGCGGGAAGCTCGCGGAGTGATTGAGTCCGCGTGCAAGAATCTTGGGGACGGAGAACGGAGAGTTCGCGGACTTTTGACGTGCGCTGCCGAATTCAAGAACGCGATGTCGAAGGCTACGCAGTTGTGGATAATTCCGCTAAAGCTATCGCAGATTGGGTTGCACGCATTTCAGCGCGAGCTGACTACGGTGAAACTCGATTTCCTCCTATGGCGATGGAATTGGGTGTGTCCGGATATGATACGCAAGTGGCTGCGGGACAAGGATCAACCTACGCGCGGATTCCGACCGCACCCGGAGCGATGGGAAGTTAGTGACTAGGAGCAGGTGTTAGGAAGATGCACGGGAGAAGAAAGCCATCTTCTATTCGAGTGCGAGAGTGTCAATGTCTCGAAGGAGGAAGAAGCTTCCTTCGGAGCGCTGTTCAAGCATAGCAAGTCGAGCAAGAACGGGTACAAGACCTGTGACTACAAGGATTGCTTCCGGAGGAATGTCGCGGTAGCACTCATTCAACTCTTGCAGCCGCACCGGACCACCTACATAACTTCTTGGCAGGTGGGGTTCGTGGAGCTGGCGTTGTCCGGAGCTCCGATTCATTGGGCTCGCATTCTTTGGAAGGCGACGAGACAACATGCATTCGAGGAGAAGGGAGGATCGATCAATCACCTCTCCCCCTTCTTGATCAATTTCTATCGGTCGATGGGATGTTTGACCGCGACGGATCGGGTACAATTTCCATTGCTGTCACGCAGCAATCCGGGCCGATATGTGAAGGATGTCGAAGTCGATACCGACGAAGATGAGACGCCCGCTTGCACGCCACCAGCTCAACCGAGGGCGGAGGAAGAACCGCTCGTAGCACGAGTGCCGCGGAAGCGAAAGTGGAAAGGAGAGGCGGAGCAGAGCTAGCAATGCGATGCTGCTGCTCCCAACCGAAAGCGGCCGATGACAGAGCTCTGCAGTCGATTTAAGCAGAAGGCTCGCAGGCTCGTCCTGCCGGCAAGCAGCGCAGAAACGGGAAGAGCTGAAGAGAGGAGAAACTCGCCATCCTCAGGGGAGGATGCGAGTGCACGAACTGCGGAGAGGTCAGCGGACCTCCCTGCACCGAAGGCACGGACGTCTTCGGCAAGAGCAAGAAGGCCTTCGGGTCAAAAAAGACAACATGCAGCACCGACGAATGTGCCGACGACGGACAGGTGCTGCGCTTCCAAGCAAGTACCATTCGATGCTCAACTTCGGGTCAAGAGCCTTCGGCGCAGCAGAGGAGTGAGGAGGAGCCTTCGGCTCAACGGACTTCGGGTCAAGCGCCTTCGGCGGTAGACGCCTTCGGCGATACTCCTTTGGCGCAGGCCTAATGTGAGGGAACGGCGACGGACGAAGGATGGAAGGAGGAGACACGTGTGCCTTCGGCACAGTCGCCTTCGGTGGTAGCAAATCAAGCAGGAGGAGCGGACTTGTCGGGAGCCGGGTCTCCCACCGCATTAGATATTTTGGGAGGGAGTGGAGCGGTGGCCGCGGCAGCAGAAGCCACGCAACCCAACTCCCGGGAGTCGCCGGGGAATTCTGTAGCGACCGAGATCCTCAATTCGGAGGATGACGAGGATGAGTCGAGCTCGGAGGAGCAGGAAGAGGAGCTGGTGCAAGGCACGCCGACATGAGTCTTGTGCAAGCAGGTGGTACCCCTGTAGAGGTACCTTGATCGCAAGGTGGCGAAGTATGGTGATCCCCGCCATCAGGGGTCCTACGTCGAATTGGTGCGCAATCGGACGCGGACCAAGGTCAAGACAAGTCGGTTGTTGGCTTCCTTGGACGAGACAATCAAGGATTTGAGATTGAAGAACGAGGCCCTGCGTGGACACCTCGCCATTTTGCGGAAGTTGCAGAAGGCGGTCAACAAGCTGCGAGATGAGAAGTTGGACGAAGCGGAGAAGGAATTTGCGAAGCAGTGGGAGAAGCTCGCGGAGGAGCTCGTGCGACAGTCACGGTTACTAGAGCAGTGTTAGAGCGCACGTCAAGCCGATGAAGAGTTAATTCGTCACCTGCAATCGCAGTGCGGCGAATTGAGAGCGCAGCGTGCAGAGGTAGAGCTGCATCCGGTAAAGGTTGAAGGCGATCGCCGGCGCGCGACAGATTGCACGCGGGAGGAGTTGGCAGAGCGAGTGAACCGCTATGTCAAAGGTTACACTCACTAGGAAGTGGCTGCGCAGGAGAGAATCACACTGCGCGGGTTAGAGATTCGTGCGGCGGAATTGATGTCGGGTGACAGTTGGAGCCGGCGGCGGGTCGCGAAGAGGTTAGATGCTTTTCTAACAAGGTCGCGAGACGCCATTGCAAACCTCAAGGCAGAGATGACCGAGGTACTTCGGCGGCTGGGGTTGCGCAGCAGAGCCGACGACTGGTCGGGTAGGAAGTTAGTGCGCGGTAGTCCGTCGCGCAGGAGACATAGCAGATGACATGGAGTGTAGTGTAGTGTAGAGTGTTAGGTAGTTAGGACTTAGGAGGTATAAAGTAGTTCAAGGCGTCTTGCCTTGGGATTTTTCCAGTTTCGGAAGTGCAGATCAGGAACTCATTTTCTGTGCGCGTTTGTGTACTTAGTTCTGTCACTGCGCAATAGGAGCTACAGCTTGACGAAGTTACCGCATTTTGTAGCTGAAGGCCTTCGGCCGAATGTTCAGAGCTAGTGTACCGGTTGATACTTGAGCAGTTTGTATCGACACCTGCGGGTGATTGCTGAATGCTCAGAGCTGGTAACTGGTTAGATACTTGAGCAGTTTGTCCTTACACCTTCGGGTGATTGTTCCTGTTTGTACTCCTTCGGGATTTTTCCCCTGAATGCCAAAGTGAAGTTTTGTTACTTCGAGTAAGCCTTGGTTGTAGATTCAAGTTACGCTGTAGAAGACGCCCTCGGGGCTAGCCTCTGCAGTATTTATGGGAATGACTATTGCCTGAGAATTCAAACTCGTTAGTAGATTGTTATGGTGTGACATTGGATCTTTTCTCAGTTGAGTTTCTCAGTTCGGTTCTTGTATTCTCTGCGCGTTTTGTAAGTTGAGTGTGTTGTTCACCGCGTGAGAGTGACTTCGGTTTGAAGTAGGAAGTCCAACCCGGGTGCCCTGCGCTAGCAGAAATTAGTGGAAGGGTTGTAAAAGCCGGAGTTGGGAGTCACTACCTGTAGATACTCTGAGTGTACTCTTGAAAAACTTTCCCCCTGAACCTTAAGAGGAGGTCATACTCGACCTCTGAGTGTGCTTTTCCAGTTTCAGGTGTGTGTTGGGTGGTACTACGCTGCATTGTGTGTCCTCCGAGTGACCTCAGAGTTGAGCACTTGCAGTATTCTTGGGAGTGAGAGTCGCCTCAGAATTCAAACTCTTCAATAGTCTATTAAACGTGACATTTAGTACTCTGTGTGTTGCCTCTATCCTTGTGGGTTTGACCTTTTTGCTGCTATACTGTAGTTTTAGCCTTTGGTGGGTTATTACAGTCATGAAACCAGATAGGCCATCCACCTATCCAATGCTAATTGCCAGGCCTTGGTTGTACGAAGCTATGGTGATTATTGATTGGGAAAAGAAGGAGTTCAGATTCGGAAAGCAACCAATAGTAGTGTCGTAGGAAAAGGTGGAGCATGAAGGTGAGACGACTCAGATTAGTGAGGAGTATGATTCAAATTTCTCAAACAAATCAGATGTGGATGATGCATATACGATTCATTCAGGAGAGGTGTTACAAGAAGATCATCCATGTGCAAACAACAACTTGAGGTCTTCTATAAATCCATGCACACCAGGAGTTGAGCAGATGCACGGATCAGATGATACTAAGTCTGATCTGAAGACGATTCAAGAGATCCAGGGAGAATCAGATGCAACCAGCGAGACAATGGATTCCAAAGGGAAAGGGGAAGAAGATCAAGAAGGAAGTCACGGTGTATGGTGGCCTAAGGCTAGCTTCTTTAGAGGAGAGCTTGGATTCTCGTTTGAGAACAAGATGGATGTTATCAGATCAGAGCAATACAGGAAAATTTCAGTCAAGGAGGGCAAGGACACTCAATTCTCCCTCTGCTATGCAAGTCTCTGCGCGTCGCCTTCTCGGATTTCTCTCTGCCAGAATGTGTGCGCGCGCAGCTCTCACGAGAAATCGAAATCGCAAATTCAAGAATGAGTCGCCCGCCCTCGGCTCACAAGATTTCATTGTCGACACTTGGTCATGAGTTTCGACTCACTTGATGGCTGCGCCGGCTTGGAGGGGTAACGGCCCTCCTCTCGCACGCTCGACTTCACGCTCCGCCGTTGTGCGGACTCACACGCTCAAAAATTGAATTTGATTTTTGTCATCGTACTTCGCCGCGGCCGTGTTCGCGCAGCGCCGAAGGCGTATCGCCGAAGGCGCGGCGGCGGAGACTTCCGCCTCTGGCCCACTTGCAACTCTGATCTATCCCGCACTGCCGAAAGCGCTTCGCCGTAGGCGTTCTGCCGAAGGCGAACTCCTTCCGCCGAAGGCGTTGACCCGCAGCGCCGAAGGCGTTTCTACCGCCGAAGGCATTGACTCCCAATGCCGAAGGCGGGGTGTACAAAGAAGTTCACCCCCAAAGGCGAACATCTAGGGCCGAAGGCGGCTCGTCCGTCGACCTAGCCCTTCCGCCGAAGGCGCTCCCTCTCCGTACCTTCCGATAATCATAACTCCTTGATTACTCATCCGTTCCAAGCATTCTTGGGCTCGTTAGAATGAGCGCGTTGAGCTCTTTCCAACGGCACCCTAATCAAGTCAAGGCATTGAATTGAATTAGTTCTGAGGGATTTCTCTAGCGCCGAAGGCGGATTATGCGCCTTGCGCCGGAGGAGATTCCCTTCAGAAACAATCGTGCGGGTCGGGGCGCCTGTTCCGGACATTGCGCCCAACTCCTGGATTCTTCGAGATCATACGAGACCTGCGGTTATCCATCTTCACTCAATTTAAATGTACCGATTACCATTTATACGGCTGTTGCGGTACTGATTTCCAAACATGTTTTAAATTCCGCACAAAAACAAAAAGTGAGTTACCACACACATGTACGTCTGAATGTAACGTGGGTTTTTTTTAGTATTTTCTTTACTCAGGGGGCCCTTCTAGTGTATCCGGTTACAATGACAGGGTATTTTTTATCACATAATAGTGTTATTGGTGTAATCTCTTATAACAAGTCTTGACAATCATCTTTCGATGTCTCACTTTGGAGTTCTTGCCACGCATTACACTAGTAGGCTGATAGGTTGGTGAAGAAGAGTTGGAGTGAGGCCTCTTTACCAGCAGAGTCAAAGCGAGTCTCAGGTGGTCGGCAACTATGTGGTCCTAGCACGCTATCACCATTGGAGATCGAGATCGACAGCGGGCCGTCGCCAGGGTTTAGGCATCACTACTGCATATTCCCTCATCTTCATATCGTCTTAAGAAATAACTGCTAGTTGACAGTGAGCTACCTGATCCCTCATCTTGTCCATCCATTTTGCCTTCACCAGCACCACCCTGCAATTCCCATTCACTTTGGGAGTCCTCGTCCATACTCACTAGCTTCTCCATCGAAGCGCCTTTCTTTGCTTTCCCAGCATCTACAGTTGAATTGGACCATCCTCCACCATCTCCATCTGCGCCCGGCGTCGCAATAGATGCGAAGTCGGAACCGGCGCCGTCAAACCGCGACGTACTTGGTGTAGGTTTTTTAGAATGGGACTTTTTCGGTGGTGGTGGCTTCTTCTTGTGAGATACGGGTTTACGAACTTCTCCAGCAAGCTGATTTCTGACGCCTTCCAGAGCTTTCTTTGCCATAACCTTAATGATGCGTGCCTGCGATAATGTGCAACTTCGAGTAAGACCGAGTCCTGACAAATCCTTCACGTCTTAACTTCTCTACAACTGTAACAAGCACAAATCCCTCCATTTACGGTTCTCTGAAGCGGGGCTAAGAATTCGCATTAAGCTCAGACACACGCATCGGTCAAAACCAAATACATAACAAGCTACGTAAAAACAGCAGATGACAGAATACTAGCTGCTTGTAGTATATCGTGTCAGGCCCATTATAGCGCATCGCATTGGTGCAAGTAAGATATATGTCTCCCTGTGGGAAACAACATGGACATAGAAATCAGCACAAAAGGATCCACCCTGTTCCACCAGCTGGAGCCACGCCATGTTGGAACTCTGGAGTCCTCTTCCTCCTCGAGCAATACTCTCCCCAGCAACTGTCAAGACCTTCTCTAGGAATTTTTGACAATCTCACACAATCGGAAACCTTCCACATTCTCCCAGTTCTTGTTGGATGTGGCTTCCACCATATTCTCTCGGTACCTGCATGAGAAATCACAGTTAAAAAGTGCATCTAAAAATGCACTTCGAACTTTTGATTTCTGTTGCCTTTCTCGGCTGGCGCAACCATCCTGCCACCAATCAATCCATCTGTACGAACCATCCTGCACTTCCACAATCCTTGTCCGCTCCTCCAGCTCCATAAGCACTAGCAGCAGCTCCCGCTACCTCCTGCAGTCGCTTCTTGCTTTCTTGGCGGACAACGATCTGCGTTCCCTGCCTAAACTTTCTCCAACCCTACTAGTACTATCTTTTTCTTTCTTTATTTTTCTCTCTACTATTTACTAGATTAAAAATGAGACTCCAACCTTACTAGTAACATCTTTTTATTTCTTTACTTTTCTCTCTACTATTTCCTACACTAAAAATGAAACTCCAACCCTACTAGTAACATCTTTTTATTTCTTTACTTTTCTGTCTACTATTTCCTACACTAAAAATGATAATCCAACCCTACTAGTAACATCTTTTTAATTCTTTACTTTTCTCTCTACTATTTCCTGCACTAAAAATGATAATCCATCCCTACTAGTAACATCTTTTTAATTCTTTACTTTTCTCTCCACTATTTCCTGCACTAAAAATGATAATCCAACCCTACAAGTAAAATCTTTCCTTTTTTTGTCTCATTCTATTACTTCCTAGATTAAAAATGAGAATCTAACTCTATTAGTAAAATTTAGTAATTTTTCCCTCTACTACTTCCTAGATTAAGAATCATAATACAACCCTATTAGTAAAAAAAAATTAAATTTTTTTTATTTTTCTCTCTTCTACTTCCTAGATAATAATGTTAAGAATGTTTTTCTTTAGTTATTTTCATTACACATGATCTATTATGTGATTTTCATCACATATTAATAATCTAAGATATTTTTACTTTTCCATTTTTAATTTCAAACGTTGAATATACATTGTAACTTCAAAGTTAGAATATCCTATCAGTTATCGCCAATAGTGGATAACATCCACTATTGTGACCTCAGGGATATGTGGATAACGTCCATTAGTTCTTAGAATCCACATAAGCGAACTCGTGTTATATATATATATATATCAAATTAATTTTCGTTGTAATATCTAGAATTGAGTTGAATCTAAACAGTACAATTTCTTTGAGAAATTTAAATTCAAAGTCTTCCTCGTGCTGAATGATGAAACCACGAGGATGTTGTTGAGTCTACTGTTTTCAATGTATACGTTCAGTATTGGTTTATGTAATACATGTAGTCAGTTATAAACTTAAACACCTTGACATTTGATATC
Organism: Marchantia polymorpha subsp. ruderalis; assembly: GCA_037833965.1. Lineage (NCBI taxonomy): Eukaryota > Viridiplantae > Streptophyta > Marchantiopsida > Marchantiales > Marchantiaceae > Marchantia > Marchantia polymorpha. The sequence goes on from AP031359.1 coordinate 3,289,344, forward strand.
AATACATTATAGGATGACCTTATCCAGTACACAATGTGAGGCAAAAGGCTCGAAGATTGCTGCACCTGCTTCTCAACGCAAGTTCATGTGGCGTATACTGAATTTTGCTAATCATTCTCTTAATGAAAGAGATGTACGGCAGTAGGATTGTCGGCGTGATTCAGTATCCGAGCTGGCCTGTTTCTCGTTGAGTGTCAAGGGTTCGAGCTCCAATGAAATAATCCAATTAAGTTCTCTGTAATTTCTCTGAAGGCTACTCCAACTGGTTTTGGGTTATCAATGTGTTAAAACAAAATGCACATGGCAAAAGAAATTTGTAACTACTCCTTGTCATATCGAACGAAGTTAGCGAAGCGCGAGGCAGTTCAATTCCAAAGATATTTTCGACGGATAAAATTTGGAAGAAAGGTGTTCATACACTAACCTTAAAGGTATGCGTGAGATTGGATGATATTCGGAAGCTAACTTCGACATACGAGGTGAGCGTGTATCAGAGCCTTCCCCTTATCGTTTGAAATGAGAGAAAACCCGACGGTACGGGAGTTATCATATTCATCATACGAAGAAAGAATGATGAATAAGTAATCATCATCTAGGTTATCATAAGGTATCATGGTGAATCTCACATGAGGATTCATCATGCTCCCACATGACATCTAATCTAGACTTGCAGGCTCGATACTATCCCAACATAGCAAGAACAAGGTATGGAACAAGGATCCTTTAAATTATAATGTTTAAAGAGGGATCTCTGTATCCGACTATACAATAGAACTACCATAACCCCTGTTTTACCAAACTATTCTCACAAAAAATTTATGAAACAAAAATCCCTTAGACTCAAATCTTTATGTCGGATCGATGTCTCCAACAAGCTCTCTACAGCGACCGTTAATCCTACATAATCAACCTATTCTCAGAGACAATTCTAAAAAAATCAAACCTATTCTATGAAACAATGATGCTTTCTACTAAAATCTTTTTTGTCGGATCAATGTCCCCAACGAGCTCACTAAATCTACCATAAACTACATATAACCAAACCTTATGTTCACAGAAACATTTATAAAACACTGATTTGCTAGACTAAAATCTTTATTCTCGGATCATTGTCTCCAACTAATTTACTAAACCGACTGTAAACCCTATATTATCAGCCTATTGTCAAGGATAGATTTATTAAACAACGATCTTTAGATGGAAAGTTTTATAATCAGATCAATGTCTCCGACTAGTTAGCCAAAACTACCACACACACTATATAAGCAGGCTATTCTTACAAAAACATTTATTAAACAATGATTCTTTAGACGAAAATCTTCATTATCAGATTAATGTCTTCAACTGATTCCCTGAAACTAGGATAAACCCTATATAATCAGCTATTCTCAAGGAAACATTTATGGAACAATGATCCTTTAGATGAGAATTTTTATTATTGGATCAATGTTCAGTAGTTCACTAACTTAAACCCTATATAACCAAACTATTCTTACATAAACATATGAGAAACAATGATCCTTGAGACGAAAATGTTTATTATCGGATCAATGTCTCCAACTTTTTCACTAAATCTACCATACCTACTAAGGAAATCACTACCTCTCGTCTTTCCAGCAAATAAGTTTCACAGGATGGCTGTTACCAGAAAGAACTCCGTGATTTCACATCTCTCTAGTAATTGACAGCGGTAGGATATTCCTGTCACAATACGGCATTCTTCCACTCAAAGTCCCTGCTCCGTCCCTTGGACTACGCTTTCACAGATTGTTACGCAATCTACAACACTGATGTCAACCAAACATGTGATCGTAGCGATCTTCCTGGAGATCAGGACGCCACTCTGATATGAAACATTCGATCCTCGTTGAAGAAGCGCTCTCGTCAAATTCCTGACAGTTGGATGCGTGACCCAAATGTTTTACCGTCGTTCCTGCAAACATCGGCAAGTCCGGGCTAGTCCTCACAGGTTATAAACCGCACTTCACTTTCTGGAGTTTGTCCAGGCCTGATCATCGACCTGTGCAATATATCTCAACGGGTCTAGTTTCGCACACTTCAGACCAGCAGCCGACAATGACGAATCAAGAAGGAGAGGGTGCGACTGAACATGCCTGATCATAACGTTTCATTCCAGGTCAAACCAATCCGCTGCGTTTTGCAGCCACGATTTTCCAAATTTTAAACGAGAGGAAATTGTTAAAACGTGTCGTTTAAGAATATTCTTTTGTAGTATAAAATTTGTAGCTGAGTTTTGAAATGTGAAATTTGGTTACCCTGGATTTACCCGAGCAAACCCCGGCTAGCTAAACAACTCAACTACTACCACCTCTCAAACGTGCGGGTTAAAATTTATTCGTTTGCGTTGCATAAGCATCTCCGCCTTGATGGTTGCGAAATAAAAATATTCCTGACAGCGCAAATGAAAAATAGTAATGGGAGTCCTTGGCTTGCCAATGATACAAGAAATGATATGTCAAATATATGATTTCATCGTTAGTAAATTCAAGATCGTCCATGCAGACTTGTTACTCACACTATTTCTTTCGTGCTACTTCTTCTATCATAGTGGTAAATAGATCAAGACCGTGGTACCCAAAGCGTCAAAATGCTAAAAACACAATACAAACAACCAACTCTAACCTAGGAGAGAACCAAAAGAATTCCCTAACTAGTGACCAAAGCACTAAAACAATAATTAATAACATCCCTAATGTAACAACCTAGATTATAAGGCTCAAGCTGAAAAATAAAATAACAAATCTTAACAATAACTTTATGAGTCACTCTAATCTCAACATATCTAATACAAGTAAGAAATACATGCTCTTCATATTCAATTTTTTTCCATCACATAGCCTACAAATATATTCATTCTTATTAATGTTCAACTAACGCTCTTCTTCAATTCCAAGACTAGAAGACCCTGTTCTATCCCTAGCAATAATATGACATAAAGATGTCCTCAAGTAAATATCTTTGCTAGTGCATTCTTCCAACTTCGCCACTCAAACCAATAGATATTGTATATAATGAGTGTGTAAATATAAGTTCGATAAAATATTGTTCTAAATTGTAATATTGAAATATTAACATTTTGATGGATTTAAAAAAAAATTAAAATATTTTTATATAATCCTAAAAAGACAATAGTTTTAAAAATGAATTTGAACTTTAATTTATAAAAAGAAAAGAAAATGAAACATATTGAAGTAATTTTTTATATATATTCGACGATATATGTGTTTATTTAATATGTTTCATATTAAATTTGAATTTCAAATAAATATAAAAATTTTTAGTATATATTTTCAATTTTAAAGTTTTACAATCATATCTGAGTTTTATTGTTAGGAATGCATAAAAAATCAATAAAAAATAGTTTTAGAAATAAATTATTCTTTCAAACAATCAAAATTTGTATATTTACAATTTTATTTTCACCATATAATTATCATCATATGCTACTCTCACCACCTATTTCACTTCTCGCGTTTCCATCCTAGTTGTGAGCTCTTAGAGTTCCAAGCACCACACAACGGCCATCATCTACTGAAGTTTTAAGGTTGTGATTACCGGAATGAGCTTGTAATCAACTTCCAAGGATTCGCTATGTTCTGGATTCTTCTTCTTGGAATAGGTCTTGTAAGTACGGTATAGCGACCTTTCTTCCTTTGATACATCCGTTCTGTTCCGGTCTTAAGACATGGCTGCTCTTTCGTTTCTAGCTGTTGCTGTCAATGAGCGTGAGACCTGAAAGCCCAATGACCACCTGCTTTCACGACCTTTTGCGCAGTTTGCAAGACTCTACACTTCCAGACAGCTGTGTTGAACGACAGCGTCCGCAATTGAGTGTTTGTCTTCTGAAATGGTCCGATAGAAGCAACGGACTTACTTCATGTAGAAATGATTCCTTATTTCTCCATAATATTGACAGTTTTAAAATTTTTCGATTTTATCACCACAAGCTCCAAGCGTTTCTGGTGTCTCTCGAGACTGAAATGAGTAGTGAGTTTAGCTCTGGGTTGAAATGCGAAGTCGGTTTCGTTTCTAAATTTCACATTCAGGTATGTCGATCAAAACCCACCTCTTCAACTTCCAAGCTACACGATTTTACTTTGAGTTCAGTGCATTGTTGAAATGACTTGTTTTAGTTATAACACGATATGAATATTTCAAATCCCATACTCAAACACATAGACTGTAGGAGATTGTCGCTTCAAAAGAACAATCGATTTTCAGTCTCGTCACAATAGTTGATAATGTCAGTAAGTTCTTGAAACGAACAGAAGCTTTTTGTTTTCATGTTGCTAATGCCAATGTTGATCTAACTTTTTAAGGATTGTCAAGGTTGTGACAGCTCCTTGCAGACATAATTGATCAACGTTTGCATGCTCAAGGAAAGCTCACACAGAAGACTCTCAGAAAATCCAAGATTGACTCCACCCTGGTTGTGAGACTTGTAAATTTGACTACATCGTGGTTGTTGAATATTTTTGAAATCTCTTATATGATGTCATCATGTCAAATACAGGATTCCACATTTTCCCCTTCCATTGCACCAAAAGCCAGCAAGATAAATTCAGCAGGTTTTATTTTATGTCAGAATCTTCATTGTTTTTGCTAACGATGTATGTAGTGAAGATTATGAACTGCGAAAAAAAAAACCTGCTGACATTATATTATCTTTCTCTGCAATGGGAGAGTAAGATGTGAAATCTTGTGATTTGCATGCGAAGTATCCCGTTACAATTATGCAACTGTGCTTTCATAGATTTTGCGAAGGACTACTTCAACCTTCAAGCGTGACATGCGCATGGAAAACAAAAGACCCACTCCTTGTTGAGTCCCTTGGGGCTGTCCTGAGGACTGTCATGTGTGAAGTAGACAATTGATTATTAGGTGCAAACTTCATTTTCATGCTTAATGGAAAGCGTCTTAGTTTTCCTTATAAAGCACTTTGATAGGATTTGAGAGGTGGCTGCGATTTGGTGTGAATTCCGTTGTGAAATTCTGCGACCGTCGTAAACACATGGTCACCAAATTCAAAATACCAGAACGGAAATCTTTAGTATTGTTATACCGCCGACATTCAAAATGAAAGTTGGAGAACTGTTGCTTCTTTCTAGCTTCTGAGAGTGAAGACAAAGATGTTTGTGGCAACCACAACGTATTGGTTTTAAACTACACATACTGACAATGCTATCCTATTGTCTCCAAAAGACAGCAGATATGGTTTGATGGTTGCAATTAACAGCATGAGCTAGATAGTGTTTATAGATACTTTAGATCGTTGAATTAAGGTAAGATGTCACGGCTGCTTTTCAGTTGCTGGCTGTTTCTGTCGATAAGCGTGAAACCTGAGACTCCCAACGACCACCTGCTTTCCCGACCTTTTGCTCAGTTTCCACGACTCTACACTTCCATGCAGCTATATTGAGCGACGGTGTCCGCAAATGAGCTTTTGTATTTTGAAATGATACGATAGAAGCAACGCAGTCACGTCATGTATAGAAGGTTACGAGTTTCTCTTTAAGGTCGACACTGCAATGTGAGCTTGGTTTTGGGTTGAAATGCAAAGTCGGTTATGTTTCTGAATTGCACGGTCATGTACAACCCCTCACTTCTTCAACTATCCCGAGCTGCACGATTCTTTACAATTTTACTTTGACTTCAGTGTATTGTTGAGATGACTTGTTTTAATTACTACAAGAAAGTCTTTAAATTGCCTTAGTTATCAATGTTGAAATCAAACACTCAAACAGATATATCATGGGAGATTGTCGCTTCACAAGATCAATCGATGATCAGTCTCAACAGCAGTGGTTAGTGTACAAATGAAATAAAATATTAATAGTTGTAGGGTCTGGCCGAGTCATCGCAATCAATTCCAATCATAAACTGCTCATTGATTGCTCAAAATTGCAGGTCATACATACAGAAAATTTTCTCTATCATATTATATTGCACCATCCGAGTTGGCCATGTATGTCATCTACATTAACTTTTGCGCTTCTAAGTTACCAGTTTAGTGAAAAGAGTTGCTTCCAATTCGAATTTGGAGAAAATGGAGGGATCCTCATCTTCGACAGTGCCAAAGTTGCCACTCAGGAGATGCCTCGAAGACATAAGCAATTCTAGCGGCCGAACCTGCCTTCTGAGGCAGTCGTGGATTTTCCCCTTGACGCAAAAGGGTAAGCACAATTTATTTCGCTCGCACTTACACTGCGTTCTGTTGTTGTCTCCATGTAGATCCAGATGACGCATGGTCTCTGAAGCCGAATATTCTTGTCGCTTCTGTGAATGTAACAGGAAGAAGGTGAGAGTTTATCGTGCTCCGCGACCAAGGAAGCCAATCATGTCGTGGAAGGCGGAAGAAGTGAGTCAAGCCTTGGCTGATACCTAATACTTGTTTAGCCTCTATGTAGACGAATCAGTCTTTGGAAAGTTTGAAGAATCGACAGGTCCAAAGTGGAGTCTGTCACGATTTTGATTCCATGATGTTCACGACCTTCAGAGGAAGCACTCGAGTTCCTCTAAGTATGAGTGATGATTTTGGTTCATATTGTTGATAATTTGTGCTTAGATTGGCGAGTACAACTTAAGGTAGATTCTTTGATTCATTATCAAGCTTAGTCATAGGATATATTTTTTGAGTCCGATATTTAACTTGCCCTGCACCATCTGTAGTATTTTTAAGTAGGATCTGGTTCTCTGACCACTCGTATTCAATGTAATATTTGATGAACATCCACAGGTGTTTGGAAGTGAATATCTGCAGTGACTGAGTTTTGCAATTTTAGTGAACCCAAGGCGACTGTCACAGGACGCAGCATTGCGAGCAGCAGTTGAGAAGTTCAAAGGCGGAAATGGGAAACAAATTGGTGAGTACACATGTACGAGTTTTTTTAGGTAAGTAGTTAACTACTTTGGTAATTTTTAACTGCTGTGACCACAACTCTTCTGTGTAAAATCTCAAGATATGTGTTGGAATGATGGCATGTGTAGCTGCGAAATTACCCAACCGGTCAGATGTTAAGTGCCTTCACCGCGGGCAGAAGGTCCTTGATCCTGCCCTCGTGAAAGGATACTGGACCAAAGAGGTAAGTGATTCTTATATAACCACGTATTGATTACAAGAGTGAGGTTCCCCAGATCCTACGTTTGAGAAATGTGATGATTGATAAAAGTAGCTAAATTTCGCAGGAGGATGATAAGTTGCTGGAATTGGTTAACACGTTCTGCACCAAGAGATGGCTGCCATCGCTCGGTCATTGCCTAGTAGAAATGGCAAGCAGTGTCGAGAGAGGTGCGTATCAAATATGTGGTGATTCTTATGTTCCGACACTGAATACCCTCTATAGTCTCATAAACCATCAATAGGTGATGGTAATGCTGCTAATCATGGTATTTTGAGTGGCATCTGTGAGTGTATATATAGTATAATTGTTTGTGATCTTTGTCCGAAGAAATTTGTTTTGTCGTGCAAACAGTAGCTTAAGAGAAAGTTATATCTCAATAACATAGTGTTAATCGTGCTGACATATTTCCACGAGCCGGAATAAATACAAGATGCGACATAGTTAACCACTATTAAAACATGTAAATTTTGAATTTTGAATTATGCATACAATGATTCAAGTGGGCTTTTCTGCAAAATGTGAGAACTAAAATATTTACTAATTTATTGCTTTATATTGGAAAATTTTGTGTCAACGTGTTACAAATGTTTTCTAGCAATCTTCTTAATGCTTATATGACATGTAAACATCGAAAACGGTATCGAGAAAAGATGTAACATAGCAGTGAAAGAAAGGGAGTATGCACTTGAACAATAATGACAACTGGATGAACAGCAACCAATTAGATAGGTTGCTGGATATGTTATACCTTACTATGTGGCTCCATCATACCTTGACGCTTCTCAATCTCTTCTGGAATTGAATGGCGAGGCCAATGTCTACCTTCAGTACTTGAATGCTGAGGAGGATCTTCTGGCATTGAACAGCGAGTTCGGAGCGGATGAGTTTGACATGGATGACAGAAACTCCCAGACTTTGACTCCTCCCTTTGATGGCAAGTTTTTTACAGTTTGAGGATGAACTGTAAAAAACTTGACATCAAAGGGAGAAGTCAAAGTCTGGGCATTCTTGGGTTGTGCCCTTTGTGTAGTGGGTGTGTGGGTTTGAAAAAGCTTGGCTAACAGAAGCTGTGATTTTTACTCATAAGATTTTCTGTGACTTGTTGTTTTAGATCGAGCTTCTTTAATTGATATTTTATAAAATTGCAATTAAATCCAATAATAGGCCCTATATTTTACAGACTCATATAGAAGTAACAGTAGAATAGTGTAGATTGTCATGAAAATTTATGTTTTCTTCAAGAAAAATAATTCTGACTTTTTTTTGTAATTCGACACGGAAATGCACTTACATTTCTGTGATTTCAGTCGATTGCTTCGACCCGTCACTATATTGCTCTAGAACGCGAGCTTTTGATTTTCATAATGTTTGAGACTTTTATTCAACACCCAACGCTATTTCTCAAGTTTGTGTTGCAATAGTCAGTAAGTATAATATAAATTGCAATCTCGCAATTTACTACCCTTGTGAAGGACAAATGTGATGTAAGAATGCAACTACTGTAGTGTGTTATACTTTGCAGATTGTTGTGATAGACGCTGGGTATTGTAATTGTTGTGATAGATGCAAGGTTGTTCGATGAAATTGGAAGATGATTACAAATTTTTGGGCCGAGCATGCATACATACGAGACAGGATGTTTTGTTTTCACACACTGGATTATTAGCTAGGGAGGAACCTGCACATGGTCTAAGAAGTTGCCAAAAACTGCAAGTGGAGCGTTATTTTTGGCTCCCTTAAAATTTTGTTTATTCCAGATGATAAAAAAGCGTCCCGTGGGTCTGACCATGTGACGATTCCTTTCAATTGACTCAAACCTTATCGCGACCTCCATATTCACAACATCAGCAGGAGAGTCACAAGCATGTGCATGTGTGCAGGAGATTCTCTGCTCCATCGCTTCGTTCTGGTTGTAGCTACGAGCGTTTTGATGATGATTTTTTAGGTCATCTGCAGGTTCGTATCCCTAGTTAATAATCCAGTGTCTTGCGAAAAGACATTAGTTTTAGTATGTATGCTCGGTCCAAAAATTGAGAGTCATTTTTCAATATGATCAAATTTGAATTAACATCCCAACATCTATCCAGAACAATTATATTACCCAGCGTCTATCGCAGCTATTGTGATCAAAGTATTATATCTGCAAAACAAATAGAAGCTGAAATATTCTCATAGTGACTTCCATTGTTCATGGCTGTCATATATGGCAGTACTCTAATTAATTCTTTGCACTCTAATTAATTCATCTGTTCTTTACACATTAACAGTACACATTAACCTTGCAGTTACTTTGGGACAACTTTTGGGTAGCAAGCTTTTGGTTCCTCGGGCTTTCATCTACAAGGTTGCGCAAATGGCGGGAATTATCTGTGGAGCAGGACTCGTCAAGGATTGCCCAAAACTCCACTCCAGGTCGTGGGTGGTGCGACGAATACCATCAGTGCAGATTTCAACATCGGCACATGTCCAGCAGCAGAAATCATCGAAAATTTCTTACTGGTTTACGTGGCGAGGGGAGGAGAAATGGGGCATGGGGGAGCAAAAAAATACGAAGTACAAGTTCCCTGCGGGGAAGGGAGGCCGCGAGGGAAAGAGCCCAATGGTCGAGTGGGAGTGGGGCGAGCTAAAGCGGGAGGGCCTCCATGGTCGAAGCGGGAGGTCGGGATGCGGGCCCGGGCGGGCAGAGCTCGCGTTCCCCCTTTTCTGAGGAGCCTTTAGTGACGAGGATGTGCCGGTAGGTTCAAGAATCATCATATATGTGGATTCTTGAAGAGTGAATTCCCAGATGAATCCAAATGCAGCTTCTGAAACTGGGTCAGAGTCACATAAATCATGATGAACTGGTTCAAATGGAAGACGAGACTTAATGTCTGGAGGTGCTGTGATGTCCCAGGTGTTCGCCCCATTGCCCGTCGGGCTTGCAGTTTTCGTTGTCCATCTGGCGACCATTCTCATCACTGGCTGTGGAATCAACCCTGCACAAAGAGTCGGCCCGGCTGCTCTCTCGAACTACCAGCAAGTTTAAAATGACCAGGTGATTCATAGTATCTCAACCTATCACACTTAAATGTGTTATGTCAAACTCTTCCCATTGACCGAAATTCTCAGAAAATCCAAGATCCAGTCTCTCGCTCTCGCATGAACATTCTGCACGACAGCAGATGACAGGGCTTGTAATTTGGTACATCTGCTTTGAGCAGTGGATCTTCTGGGTTGGTCCCTTCATCGGAGCTACCTTGGCTGCCACCTATCACCAGTTCGTCATCCGTGCTTTGACGCTAGTATCACACTTCCTGTTCCCGCTCATTCCATGTCCGGGCCCATGAGTATTTCAGGGAGAAAACTTGAGAACAAGGTCTCAGGGTGAGCTTGTTCGAAAATACTAAGGACAGTAAATCTGCTGACAAAAAAATTTGAAGCTCCGGCTCATATACTGATCTCGAGCTGCACATACCACTGTACTGTAAATAACAACGAATAGGTTCTTATACATAGCTGGGGAGAAATTACATAGCGCTGAAGATTCAGCAAAAAGGGTAAAACCTGAAATCATCTATTGCAGAGGACTAGGATTACCATCCGCAATTACGGATGGTAATCGAAGAAGTAATCTCAGATTGTGATCAACACCAGCTATCACATTAAGGTCAAGCATGGAGTCAAGTAGAGGCTGATGATAGATCAGTACAGCTTCTAGACATGACTTGGCATCATGGTTGTTCGAGTATCGCGTTGACACTAAACCGACAATTTTCGATGAAATGATCTAAGTAGGATAGATATCGAAATCCTCTCCACATAACTGTCCACGTCAGGAGCTGGTAGTCGATTTCAAGAAAAAGGTTACGTTAGCATAGTCACACGAAAGTATCTCAAGAAGGTCAACAGAAGAGAACCACACCTTCATCAGATGTAATAGGTGCTGTAGACCATAACCATGCCTGAAAGTTCTTCGTTCAGAAAACCATAATAGTAGTGGTGACCGTTTCATGCTTAAAGAGATCACAAGACACTATCCATAAGCCATTTATTGTCCACTGAATCTCATGTACAGACGTTGTGAGTAGCAGATTTTCTTCTCAGATCTATTCTCAATATTAGTCCAATCAAAGTTGAAAGTCAAAGCTGTGCCCAAGCGAGTACCCATTCAAGTTGAGGAGTAAAGATTGAGTTGACTTATTGCTGAATATCTTTATTGCCTCACTCTAGCCCAATCATCACAGCTGCGAGAAATTCATCGATCTCACCTTATATATCAAGACAATACTCTCATGTGGCGATCATCAGTCAAGTTATCAATCTCGTCACTTATATTCGATACCAAGTTGAACCACATTCAGCAGACTGAGTAATTTCAAACCTTTTTCAGTCTCGTCCTCAGAACCTCTGCGATACACATCAAGGTATACAATCATCGGCCTCTCAGAGATTCGCAAAGAGGCCTTATGCACCGATGCCAAGTCGTAGCTAGTCTACATTATTTTAGAAATCACCCAATACCCTAACCTCAATCTTAGAGAAGACTCAGAAAAGTTACAATGGAAAACCTTCCAGAGGGCTTTATAAGCCTTCAATCTTATGATTGGTTCTTCTGTATACTACTAGAACTTAGAGAAGGTGTACCCATCTTTAACAACAGGAACACATGCTCTGGGCCCTTCTTCTTCTATTACTTTCCTGCTGTACGTGCTTTCTTTCGTCATTTCCTTATCCTTTACTCTGGCGTAAATTTCTTATTCCTTGTTCCGTGAGACATGATATATAATCTAGGAAGATGCAAGAATTCAGGTAGAATATGGATAATTAGGTGTATTTATCTGGCTTCACCGTGATCCTATCCACTTTGCCAACAGTGAAGTATGCACCCGGTTAAAATTAGAGATTCTCTTCACTGTCTCTTCGAAAATCGGTTACTTTCTATTACATGGACACCTTGAGAAGAATGGTGTAGGACGTTCCCCCAGACTATATTCGCCTACAAAAGAATATTGCAAACGGAAACTTACAACAAAAATATTTGTGAGACATTAGGATCTGTCCGTGATTTGCTGTTCTTATATTATCTTGTCGAGAAGTCAATCCAGTCTTGACAAAGGCTTGTTATCTTCTCTAGATGTTGTCTACTTGTATATTTATGTATATTTATGTGTCTTATATTATACGTAAATGAAGATTTAAAGCATCAGCAAAACATGTCCAAGATTTCAGAAAGATAAAGAATTTCTTCCCTGTCAGGAGGCCTCGAGACAAAGATCTCCCCTGCTCGAGATATGTGCTTTACAGTTGGTCATTCATGCCTAATGGCCCCATGTGGGGTCATAGTCGGAGACATATAAAACATCAGAAAATCTCATACATAAAATATATATCTTTGATACTCGATGCGTCTTACATCGAGGATCAAACATTTTCGATTCGTTTCGTTTCGGATTCATTAATCTATCGATGTCTTGATGACTTGTGCCTCTGGCATCATAAAATATTGCAGGATGCTAGCTTCTTCAGTAAAGTGAATCAGTCACGTCTTGCATAGCGCGTTATACATACGGCTTACATCTCCACCCCAGACAAAGACCAAAGGCACGAGACCAAATTCTGATCCACCAAATCTGGAAAGTATATGAGTAAGTTCAGTATCTATCGAGTCCCATGACACTAGTGAGCTCTGGCATACGAAATCAATAGATAAAATTAAAGGCCGTGATAAGGATGCTTTTGCATATTCCAAGAACTAAGGTATCTTGGTGGTTAGAATAAGATCTTTTAAAAAAATTATTTTATCAAGATTCTTATTTAGATTTAAACTTTAAATAAGAATATTCATAATATCAGCTTTTACTAACATTGATTACTTTGAGTATTTGGACTACCTGGAATTCCAAAGGTGAGATCCTGTATGCTTCTCTAAGTATTTGGGTGGTTTTTTGTGGAAAGGACGCAGCTATGTTTTGAGGTCCTTTCTTGTCTTTCTAACCGCCGAGAACAATTGGCTGGTTCCGTGAGCTCAGCACCTCGCTATCTGTTGTAAGTATCTTTCTTGTTTCTCCTTCAACGTGAAGATGATTGTTCAGATTTCATCCGGTCATGTTCTTCACAATCTTTATTGCTTGCTGAGGTTTTCTTTACGTCATACAGGGAAGTGCGAGGGTTTTGTTACAGCGTATACAAGGACTAATGGAGGAAGATACACTCAAAGTGCACCTTGAGCACGTAGTGCGCGTTGTACACAAGTTCCGTGCTCTTAAAGCACCGGTAAGGAGTTTAGAAGAAACCGTCAGTAGGAAGCTGTCTATTGATTTTGATTCACACCTTGATTTATTTTTACATTTCCCTGATAAATTCTGTTGTTTCCGCTTTTGAGAATTGTGTTAAAGATACACAGTCTGAACCTCATTTTCTTTTTCCTTCGATGGACAAACTTATTTCTATCTTTTTGACAGACTGAGGAGCAAAAACTACTAGCTAAGGCAAAAGTTTTGTGGTAACCCACTTTTTGTTTTTGTGCGGAATTTAAACATTTTTGGAAAACCTCAGCAGCAACTGTAAATAGTAATCGGTACACTAAAATAGAGTAAAAATGGAAGATCACGGGTCACGGAGAATCATCGAGGTGTGCGCAATGTGAGGACAGGTGCATTGGCCGGAACGTACGGTTCCTACTGAGTAGAGCGCCTCTGCCGCCTTTGGCAAAAGCTTTCTTGTTGAGGGGTCTTCGGCGAAGCGCCTTCGGCGCAAGCAGGAGAATGCGTCTTCGGCTCAAACCCCTGCACAAGAGCTTTCGCTGAGGACGTACGAGGCTTGGGACGCAAGCGCCTTCGTTAAGGGAAAGCGACTTCGTCGCTAGACTACGCCTTCGGCGATGCGTCTTCGGCGGTAGACTCCTTCGCCCAAGCGCCTTCGGCGCAAGCGCTTTGATGTTATGTTTCGCCTTCGGCGGACACATGCGCCCTCGGCGGAAAGGAGCACCTGCGGTAAGAGCGCCTTCGGCAGGAAAAGAAACGACATCAAAAACGACAAGACGCATTGACTTCGGTCGTACGCCTTCGGCAAAGCGCCCTCGGCGGTTGACGCCTTCGGCGAAACGCCTTCGGCGATGCGCAGAAAGTAAATCAGAAACCAGCCGAAACGAAGTTCTTTGTCGCAACGTCTTCGGCGGTGCGCGAGCGAGGCAAAATTGACGGAGAGCGGCGGAATCAAATTCAATTTTCAAGTGTGGCAGTTCGCACAACGGCGGAGCGTGAAGTCGAGCGTGCGCAGGAGGCCGTTACGCCTCCATGCCGGCGCTGCAATCAAGTGCGTTGACCCCACTCCCAAGTGTCGAAAGGTGAAATTTTGATCGCCGAAGGAAGACTCATTCTTGCATTTTTGATTTCGCCTACGCTCTAGCTTGAGGTGCGGAGCAAGGAGCCTTGCGGAGAGACTTGTGGAGAGATTGTAGAGTGTTGTTGCAGAAGAGTGTGCGGCAATTGAGTGCGCAGCAAGAAGGTTATTGTTGGAGCTTCGCGGAGGACTTGCGCAGAGAAGTTACAATGGGTGGGTAGACGGAGCTCGCGACTCGAGTGCGCAAAGAGTTTGCGGAGACTTGCAGCGAGTGTAGGGAGTTCACGGCAGCAGAAGAGCAGAAGGCTCGCAGGCTCGTCCTGCCGGCAAGCAGCACAGACACCGAACTAGCTGTAGAGAGGAGAAACTCGCTATCCTCGGAGGAGGATGCGAGTGCACGAGCTAGCGAGAGGTCAGCGGACCTCCCTGCACCGAAGGTACGGACGCCTTCAGAGGAAGCGAGAAGGCCTTCGGGCCAAGGAATACATCATGCGGCACCGACGAGTGTGCCGGCGACAGACAGGTGCTTCGCCTTTGAGCAAGTACCATTCGACGACTCGACTTTGGGTCAAGAGCCTTCGGCGCAGAAGAAGAGTGGGGAGGAGCCTTCGGCTCAGCGGACTTTGGGTCAGACGCCTTCAGTGCAGGCCCAACTTGAGAAATTGGCCACGGACGAAGGCCGGAAGGAGGAAACACATGTGCCTTCGGCAGAGTCGCCAGCGGCGCAAGCGCCTTCGGCGGTAGCAAATCGGGTAGGAGAAGCAGATTTGCCGAAAGCCAGATCTCCCACCGCATTGGATATCTTGGCCGGGAGTAGAGCGACGGTTGTAGTAGCAGAAGCCACGCAACCCAATTTCAGGGAATCGCGGCGACACAGATCCTCGATTTAGAAGATGAAGAGGACGAGTCCAGTTCAGAAGAGCAGGAAGTGGAGTCGGTGCAAGGCACGTCGACAGGAGTATTGTGTGAGCAGGTGGTACCCCTACTGCGGTACCTTGATCGCAAGGTGGCGAAGTATGGTGATCCTCGCCATCGGGGATCCTACGTCGAATTGGTGCGGAATCGGACGCGAACCAAAGTTGCGACGAGTCTTATACTGATTTCCCTAGACAACAGGTGTAGGGAGTTGGAGTTGAAGAACGATGCCCTGCACGGACACCTCACGCTCTCGCGGAAATTGTAGAAGGTAGTAAACTAGCTGCGCGATAGCAAGGTGGCCGAGGCACAGAAAGAATTTGAGAAGCAACGGGAGAAGCTCGAGGCAGAGCTCAATTCTGAGCGAGCTCAGAATAGCACTTTGGCGGAGGAGCTCGTACGGCAGACACGGTTGCTGGAGCAGTGTCAGATCGCACGCCAGGTAGATGAGGAGTTATTGCGTCGCCTGCAATCGCAGTGCGACAAATTGAGAGCGCAACGTGCGGAGGCAGAGCTGTAGTTGGTAGAGATTGAAGGCGACAACCGGCGCACGACAGATCGCACGCAAGAAGAGTTGGTAGAGCGAGTGAACCGCTGTCTGAGAGGTTACACTCGCTGGGAAGTGGCTGCGCAGGAGAGAATCACCTTGCGCGGATTAGAGATTCGTGCGGCGGACTTGATATCGGGTGACAGTCGGAGCCGGCGGCGAGTGGCGAAGCGGTTAGATGCCTTCCTGGCAAGGTCGCGAGAAGCCATTGCGAACCTCGAGGCAGAGGTGTATGCGGTGTTGCGGCGGCTGGAATTGCGCAGTAGAGCAGAGGAGTGGTCTGGTATAGACGCACTGCGCGGTTGTACATCGCACAGGAGGCATAGCAGATGACATGGAGTGTAGCTTAGAATAGAGTGTTAGGTAGTTAGGACTTAGAAGGTATAAAGTAGTTCAAGGCGTTTTGCCTTGGGGATTTTCCAGTTTTGGAAGTGCAGTTCAGGAACTCATTTTCTGTGCGTGTTTGTGTCCTTAGTTCTGTCACCGCGCAAGAAGAGCTACAGCTTGACGAAGTTACCGCATTTTATAGCTGAAGGCCTTCGGCCAAATGTTCAGAGCTAGTGTACTGGTTAGATATTTGAGTGGTTCGGACTTTCACCTTTGGAGTGATCGTTAAATGTTCAGAGTTAGTGACTGGTTAGATACTTGAGCAGTTCAGACTTACACCTTCGGATGATTGTTCCTGTTTGTACTCCTTCGGGATTTTCCCCCCTAAATGCCAAAGTGAAGTTTTGCTACTTCGAGTAAGCCTTGGTTAACAATTCAGGTTGTGCGCTGTTTGAGGCGCCTTCGGGGGTAGCCTCCGCAATATTTCTGGGAATGACTAGTGCTTGAGAATTCAAAATCGTCAATAGACTGTTATGGTGTGACACTGGAGCTTTTTTCAGTGGAGTTTCTCAGTTCGGTTCCTGTATTCTCTCCGCGTTTTGTGAGTTGAGAGTGTTGTTCACCGCGTGTGAGTGACTTCGGTTTGACGAAGGTACCGCATCCGAAGTAGGAAGTCTAACCCGGGTGCTCTGCTCTAACAGTCAGAGTTAACAATCCGGAGTTGGAGAACACTACCTGCAGATACTCTGAATGTACTTGTGAGAAACTTTCCCCCTGAACCTTGAGTGGATGTCCTAATTGACCTCTTAGTTGTGCTTTTCTAGTTTCAGGTGTGTGTTGGGTAGAACTAAGCTGCACTGTGCGTCCTCCGAGTGAGCTCCGAGTTGAGCACTTGCAGTATTTGTGGGAGTGACAGTCGCCTGAGAATTCAAACTCTTCAATAGTATGTTAAAACGTGACATTTAGTACTCTATGTGTTGTCTCTGTCCTTGTGGGTTCGACCTTTTTGCTGCTATACTGCAGTTTTAGCCTTTGGTGGGTTATTACAAGTTTCTGCAAGTCTAGGGTTGTTAATTTTATTACAAGTACAAGTGTGCAAGTTGACCTTTGGAAAAACTTTTCGAGATCAATCGCTCACTCTCTGTCTTAACGTCTGTTGAGTATAGTTCCTCCGATCTCTGCGAGATAACTGCGGCTGCTCCAGAATTAGGTGTTCCAGCATATCAGCTGCCAGGGCAACATCTTCCAGGTCTTTTGGCAGAAGGTTTTGGTATACGTCCTGCTACCAATGAGTTACCAGTCCTTCTGGGCGCAAGGAATCTCCACATTGAAGTACTTGCTGTGGCACCCTCAACTACTGCTGCTAGTGCTGCAAGGTGAGCTTTCCAATTATGTTATTCTGTTTTTCTTCTCTTCACCAGCTTGCCGCCAAAGCTGCGTGGTGAACTTTCATTATTTGGAAAGGGACATCGAGAACTGATTCATTTGGACAATCTAAAGCAAAAGGCAGTATGAGTAGTGGTCGGAGTCGGTGATGGCTGTCTTCGCCACCTCATATTCTGAGTATTTACGAGATAACACGGATGCTGTGTACAGGGATGTACATCGTTTGCCCTACGACCTTCTTCTCCCGAAGATGCGCAACGTGAACGATATCATCGTGCGCGTGATCTTTCGGTCCCTGGAGCAACCGTAACTGCTGGCCTGCCTATGATGGGTTTACCAAGTCGCAGTGACTGTCCTGTTCCTTTGTTGGGTTTAGGTAGCAACACTATCGGAATGATGTTATTAAAAAACTAACATTCATAACTTTGAGTATTTAGTAATGTTTTTTTATTTCATTATTACACATGCTATATCCATGTAATTGATGAACAGTAATTTATGTCCTTATGTAATTAGGAGGTATTTCGGTTGGCGGTGGCGAGCCGCCTGCTCGCCGCCGCCAACCGATGTCTGTCACCGTGCCGCGTTCACGCATCGTAGTCTCGATGTCTACTTGCTTGTTGATGCTAAATGGCTGCTTGTCGCTGTCAATGATGTACTCCGCCTGTAGAGTTCGCAGGTGTTAACTCTGGAACTTGTAGGGTCGATGTCGATGCCATGGATGTCGAAGTCGATGTAGAATGTTGATGTTGATGCCGCTGCGTTAGAAATGTTGAAGTCCATGGCGATGCGATACTGAATGTGAAACTCGCTGTAGCGCATGTCCTCCTAGAGTCGCCGTGCTCCTTTGCCGCTGTAGTGTCGAAGTCGCCGTCATACTCAATCTGTTACTCTCGTCTTCAATGTTGAAACCCTAAAAACTTCCGCGTCGTCGCCTCGGTGCATGGCTTAATCTTTGAGACAAGCATATGACTATTGGCAAGATCAACCAGGTAGCCGACCTTCGCGTCGGGCCTCAAGGACCAAAACGAGAAGCCAGAGAAAAAAAAATCTCCTCCAAAAACCATCGGCGCCGGCGGCGATTCCCATATCCGTTTCCCCCCCCCCCCCCCCCCCCCTTGAAGGGAGAATCGGGATCCAGATCGCGCCGCTTGCGCCGAGGGCGTCTCTTCGCCGGTCGTCTCTCAAGCATATCCTTCGCCCTGACCACCTCCACGCAAACCGGACCTCGTGTGGGTTCTCTTGTAGTTTCTTCAATACAAGCTTACTCCTCTTTTGGCTCCTTGTCCTCGTCTTATTCCAAGATCTTCCTCTCCTTAGTGAATTTCTGCTCCTCGCTCTTGGTCAACAATCCCATCCCGCAGTAGAAATTAACCAAGAATGTCGTCATGTCATTTACCTTGGCTCGTCCCCACTTGTCTTTCGCGTAGGTCTGAACCATGTTCTAGAAAATCTTCGCCTAGTGAAACACTTTACCTTGTATTGCACGCTTTATAAATTTGACTTGCCACGCCGTCACATATGTCGTTCGCTGTGGCCGCAAGATATGCATCAGCGTTGTCGACAGAGCGCATCTCTTCGGATCGCAGTACTTGTCTGTCCTCTAGCCGTTTGTGCTCGATCAAGGTTTTGTAAACAACTTTGCAAACGTCGCATCTTTGGCCCTAGTCACTCTAACACTCTCCTTTTTGAAGATAAAATCTCCTTCCTTGCCCATGCATGTCCCTAAGACGCGTGTTCAATGCTTGATCGTCCACAACAAAGGATTACCGCGAAGGTCTGTACCCACATCTTTGTTCTTGTCTTACCATTCTTGACAAACCGTCGCCGAAACGCAATTCCAATCCCACAGTAAGAAATCAAGTCGCGCTGGGATTAACTCCTTTTTGATACTTCCGTGATTCCCTATGTGGCACCTTCAGAGAGATCAATTTTGGTCCCGATAGATTCCTAGAGCGCGCCATGTCTACTGCAGTATGGTCTTCAAGCTCTCCGATTCCAAGCTGCACTCACACACAATGTCGGCGCGAAGTTCTCACCTCGTGTCCTTTACTCTCAACACCCTATTGGTCTTCGCACGCGCGTGAATCGGCACCCGCAATGCTAGTAGCTTCTTTCTGGTCTTTGGCAAATTCAAATTGGAACAGGTCGTCTTCGCCAAAAATCTGTCTACTACATTGCTAAAGATATCTGCGCCAAAATCCGAAGATCTTTGGCCGAAAGCTCCGAAGTCGGATTCCATCTAGCCTTAACTACTACTTACTCCATTTCCTTTATACATTCTAACTCCAACGATTATGAACCTATATGTACATGTTCTACCTCCAATACACTTCAAATTTATTCTTTTATCCAAAATTCAAAATAACTGTACACCATAGCCCCAAAAAACTATGATTATGGATCACATCACATCGTTCATGTTTGTCATCAGAATGCCAACCAAAAGATTAGTGGAGCTATGTGTCTAATACAAATGCTAGTGTGATAACAAATGATAGGAGATATGCAATGCACAATTGCAACGGCTAAGCCTATTTTGTAAGAAAAAAATACAAATACCACCGATAACACAACGTATACATTCCACTCTCACGTTTCAGAGCCAAAAAACAACCGGGAAGAATTATTTTTTCTTGGTGACATGTCTCGAATGGAAGTGAATTTCAAATCTGATTACAATTGTCTTCAACCGCCAGTTCTGCGGGTGGAGTTGTGTTTGCAGACAATTTCACGTTGATTCTCACATATGTTCATGGGTAAGTTGTGATTTATTATTCGCGAAATGTAATATTTTTGGATAATGGTTCTGGGAAAATGGTTCCTCCGCGTATACATTCACAAAATATGTGCAGAGGAAGAGTGCTATGATTGGTATTTTGTGAGTGATAAATGTTGTGGTCGCCAACCTTCATTGAGTGGATTTGGAAGAGAAATCTATGGTGAATAATGGGAGTGCAAAAGAAAGTTTTTATAGGCGGGATCCAATTTTTAGGATGCTTCCAAGAAAGGATAATATCTAATACAAAATTTTGTTGTAAATTATGCAAGTAGTAACATCGATTAAAGTGAGATTGGCTTTGCACACTTTCTTTGACTGAAATCACTACAATTATGGTACGTAAGTACAGATCGTTAGAGTGGAGGATGCATTATTTTACCCGTTTCATATCATCCGATCTGAACAGTGAACGCGAGTTTCGAAAGGATATAAAACTTCTACGAAATTAGCGGACGATGAAACAGCCAATTGAAATAAATAATCTCAAAAGAAAGACATTCAGAACATATATTCCAGGATAGCAAAAATGTTAAATTTTTTACTAATGATCAAACCTTGATGATGAATGATTGTCCTGGATGAAACTCCCAGACAACGTTTAGAACTGGAAATTAAAGTTTGAAATAGTAGAGGGTGGAAAAGCAAAACGAATATTTATACATCTCCTTGTTTAAAGTCGCCACTCGGTTCACCTTTGTCATGGACATGAGCATCTGAACGCAAATGCATTCTGTAGCTGGAATGTGAAATCTGTCGAGGCTGAAATCATAGCATTGATCGTTGATTGTTTCTTTGCAGTGGTTTGAGTTGACCTAGCGATTAGGTTGATAGTCTGGAATGTAAACTTCTTCTAATGAATTCAAACTACGTTTAGAAATCCATCTAGTTCAAACAAATGTATTATCATAATGACTGTGACTTTCTTGTATCTTGAAAATCGCAGTCATTGGGGCCATGCAAGACAGCTGGACCTTTCTCCCATGTCACACAGGATGCTGATCTATTTCCCCCATAAGATTCTCGGTAGTCTGATAAACGATCCCAACTTCACTCTCCCGTTCAGGAACTGGGACAACCATCTGGACGACAGTGCACAAAATTCCACAAATTTTCTGCATTATCCACAGCCGATTAGAAGGTCCATGCAGTGGCATGGACCGCATTGACAGTTTTGACGGCATGGACATCATGGACCGCGCGGAAATATCAGGAACACGTTCATGTACGAGGGCAAACGCCGCAACCCCAACCACATGCCCCCGAAGGTTCTTCTGCTCACCTTCGATGCATCACTGGAGAGGGAGAGGGCAAATTGGACTCGTGGGCAGATAAGGCAGGCCAACCTGGGCCAGGTTTACGAGATGGTTTATAACAAGGTGAGCGCCAGAGGGTACATGGGAGATCCGGATGACTCCAACTTCATGGAGGTTGTCAAATTCCCCGTCAGTGAATCTGGGGCGCAGAATCGCCTCACAACACTGCTCACTAGGCATTCTCAGCAACACCAACTACCCCGACAACGAGGACACGGGGGTGTTCACGTACGCAGGACGCGATCCGATTTTTTACTCAACCGCGCCAATGTCGACCGTTTGCGGAACGTCCGGACAGCTCTTCCCGACAACATCGCTTGCTACGGGCACAGGAGCAAGAAGGATTACGATGATTACGACATCCTGGAGACGGAGTTCACATTATACGACGAGAACAATGAGATGGTGATCCTGAAGCTGAAGGATATGCTGGACATCCACAAGCTGGGCTGCCCATACCAATGCATACCTCATGAGCTGTTTCAACGGATTTCGCAATCTTGCAGCCCATGCAGCTCCCCAATAAATGGTGAATTACCAATGATGAAAATGCTGTAATTTCACCCCATCCAAATCAAACAAAAAAAATAAAATTATAGCACAAATGTTCGGAAACTAAAATTGTCCCATGCCATATAACATGAATGCGAATGTGGATCATAACACACAAAGAGTTAAAGCGTGCCGTCGCCAGAAGTCAGTTTGAGGAGAACTATACACGAGATGGATCGAAATATCGAACCATCTGAACTAACTCATCGCCGTCGACAGTTCTGGCAGGCTTAGGACCGACGCCCGCGACACCGCTCTGGTCTAAACTACCCAACCACCGTTACAACTGAAAGGACGGCAGTGACGGAGGCACCCAGAATCTCATACCAGGGAACATTGCGGCCGAGGCTGTCACAAATCAACCTTGCATCGTACGGAACGTACGCGACAAGCAGAACTACAGAAATGAGGGCATAGAGGAAAACAGCCCCTAGTACACTGCATAAGATGTACAATGCGAACCCGCTGACCATTTTGAGGCAGCTCGAACATGGTTTCCAGTGAGAGTTTTCCAGGAAAGAGTTTCTGAGCGAGACTGAGGAGCGTGTATAGAATGTAATAAAGCAGGACATTGGCCAGCACGAAGAGAATTTGTACCATTTCAACGTAGAAAGTTGGTTGTTCAGGTTCAGGTTGGGTGGACTGCACAAGGGGCACCGCATCGACGAGCCAGAAAAGAACGAACACGCAAGGAGCCATGATGACCCCGTTGATGACAGCAAAGAGAGAAATCGAAGCCAAGACGCGCACGAGGAACCCGGAAAATACGACGCTCCAGTACACAGCTTTGAACACCAGCAGCAGAGACTGATGAAGGTTGTTGCGGGCCCATGCCCACCAAGATGCAGCTCTCAGAGTAATCGTCTGGCAGAACTCCGACGAGGTCCCTCGATTGTGACTCTAGATCCCGGACTGTGATTCTCTCTCCATTGCGCTCCGCCGACGATTGCATTTCTTGCTGAGATCGTCCGTTTGTCCTCGTCATGTCCGGAATGAAACGATGGCGATCGTCTCTGGATTTGGCAGATTCAAGCGCAGGGTGAGCGATGATGACTGGGTGCGAGTTCTAGTCTTCTGATCCCTCGTGGTCGGGAAACCCTTGGCTAGCTGTCCGACGTCGTCATAGCTTTTCGTTTTCTTAAAGGTTGGAGTTGCTTTAGGGAAAGGAGCTAGCCTACTTCCAAACTCGTCGTCAGACACGCAATCGATCGTGATTTCATTTCGAGTACTTCTTATATTTCAAAGCGCTCTTGTACGTCGCCATGCACCAATGAGGAGGAGCAAATTGTCGAGATCAAGCTTCAAACATACGGCGCTCAGAAGGATAAAGGAGCTGTTATTTTGATCGTGGATGCTTGCTCGAGTAGGGATGTAACTGAGAACGTCGTTGGGGTGTGTTTCGTGGGTCAGGATGTGACTGAGCAAAGAGTTGTGTTTTTTAGCCTTTTGACCCTTTGGGTCCCACGGGCTTGATCTATTTACCATTTACCATAAGTTTACTCGCATTCAGGGTGAGTATAAGGCAATTATGCAAAATTGGAATCCCCTGATTCCACCAATATTTGGCTCCGATGAGATTGGAGACTGCTCGGAGTGGAATCCGGCAATGGAGAAACCGTCAGGCTGGAAGAGGGAGGAAGTAATCGGGAAGATGCTCGTTGGAGAAATTTTGGCACGCAAATGATGTGCTGCAGGTTGAAAGGCCAAGATGCTATGACTAAATTCATGACTGTCTTGAACAGTGCCATGGATGGGCAAGATTCAGATAAGTTTCCAGTTTTTTTCTCTGACCGGCAAGGAAAGTTTGTGGAAGCTCTTCACACTGCGAATAAACGAATTGATTCTAAAAGTGCTTTTATCAGCGTATTATTTTCTTACAAATTGCAAGCATGGAGCTGATCCAAGCCTTAACTGTGCAGAGAGCATCGGAGAAGGTTGCTTTCTCCATGTTGAAGGAGCTAGCCTACTTCCAGCAGGATATCAAGAATTCCCTGCAAAGAATTATGTTTACACGAAATCTGATGAGAATACCAATTAAATTGAGGAGCAAAAGCAGTTCATAGAAATGAGTGCTCCTTGCGAGAGGCAGTTACGAAGGAATATGGATGACATGGACATGGACATGGAAAGTATCAAAGACGGGTAAGTATCGGTTTGCTTGATCGGGGGTCAGTATTCAGAAAAGAACTCTTCCGACATTTCCTTGGCTTGAGCCCTGTCACTTCCTTATCTATTAGATGCCGTTGTGAGTCCTGATTAACTCTTAGATTCCCCTATGGAGGAGATTGATTAATCTTAGACCCGCTGTCTCACAAATGGCTACGTCCTTACATAAAGCTAGGAGAAAACTTAATCTCCCATGAAAACATGTTCATTGCTACCCGATCTTCATCATTTTCATTTTTGGCATGTGTCTAGCATGAATATGAAAGCTAAAGCTATATGAACTAAACTTTTCACATATCTGTAACAAATATTTGAGAATCTTAGAAAAATCTTAAAATTGATTTTAATCTTCAAATGTTGTACACTTTTTAATAGTTCTCATCTTCTCACTTATTGTTTATATTCATTTTGTTCTTTCTTCATTTAGATTTCTTTTACTGTAGATTCATAATCCAAGTAGTTTATGTCTACCTTGCGAAATTTATATTTTTGAAACCTTGATATATATTTTAAATCTCTTAGATTGACTTTAATATTTACTTAGATTTCTTTTACTTTATATTTATTATCCAAATAAAATATTTCTACTTTGCCAAATTTATATTTTGAAACTTTGACATATACTTCATCGTTTTACAAAACTTCAAGTGCCTGACGTAAATAATGTTTATAATCATTCAAGGTTTTGTTATATTTCAAATTATCATGCTAAAATACCACATTGAAGGTTGAAATTACAAATACCTCCTAATTACAGACATCAACACCATCTGGTGCTGTTGCAATTATCGGTAGGGTCGCTGCAAAGCGAGGCACTACCTCCGTAATACGAGCATAGTGCAGAAGAGATGGTGGCTGGATACTGAATTGCAGCGCGCTAGTCCTTCTGCAGGCTTCGGAGTTGAGAGGCAGAGACACTCGATATTTGTTTTCATCAACAAAACACACAGTTAATCATTACAACATGGCAAGCATGCACGGCAACGACTGCACTTGAACGGCCAAGCAAACGAAGCAAACGAACAACGAGCTGAGAGTGCAGGACGCTGTAGGGTGGAATTTGGGTTAACTCCTATTGCAGCGCAATAGGAGTATAGTCAGTGGTTCGCACAATCCCGACATTGAGCTCAAAAGGTGGTCAAACAACCCACGGCTGACCCCTTCTCGGAGCTCGGCAACTATCTCAGCACAGTAGGCCCAGGCGTCCGTGGCCGAAGCACTGAAAAACGAAACTCCTTCAGTGCATTAGGTCAAGGCGTTTGTGGCTAGTTCTCAGCCGAAGGGCAACACTGTCTCTAGCACCTAAATCTAGCGGTTGAGGTTGGCTTGTGGGCTGAATCTTCCCACTATTGTCAGCTCACTCTGTAGAGACGTCCGGGGCTGGTCGGCAGTCGACATCTCACAGCATTTTGAAGCGCATTAGGTCCAGGCGTTCCGCTGCTGTGCCTTCGTGAGCACATCGCCTCAAGCAGCGCGGGCACAGGACAGGGCAAACAACCTGTCACAATCAGTAACGGGGGCGACTTCTGTGAGGTCACAGGTTACCTACAAGCAACCCAACATCAACGAGCAACAACCCACACGGCAATAACGAATACAGGGGCGCAACCTGCGGAATAGGTGGCCCCTGTTATGGGCACACAACCGGGGGTCCCTTATGGAACCCCCCAAATACACGCAGGAATGAGCCCCGCACAGCTAGGACCTGGACAGCTAACCAGCGCCTCACCAGTACTAACAGGGGGGAAACCCGTGGGTAGCACGAAGCACAGGCTCTCCCCACCTGACGTCTCAGTTGAGGGGCATGGGCAGTCTACAGCGATCAGCGAGGGGCCCAAGAGTCTAACCAGAAGCCAAGCAACAATGGAGGACATGCTGGATTCATCTGAAGATAAAACAAGCAACAATGACCCTGATGAGTGCAGCTCCGACGACAAATCCTTGGAGGACACACCAGTCAACCCCGAAGCTGAGAAGGATTTCGACCTGGAGACCACAATGAATATGCTCAGGCAAGTCAATCTAGTGATCACACGAGACGACACTCTCAAGAAGAAGGAGGAAACGGAGAACCTTACAGCGGTTCTATGCTTTCTCGACAGAGGTCTTAGCACACCACGAGTGCAGGAGTGGGCAGAGGCAGCACTCATCAGAAGCAAGAAGCTGAAGATTCTGTCGATTACTGCAATTGGCAGCAAGAATTACCACATCCGATTCCAATCGCAGAAGAACATGGATAGAGCTCTGTCAAGAACACGCATTACATACCTTGATCTGGATTTTAATATTGTCAAGTGGTCCCTCGAAGCGGAAGACTTAAGCTACTTCCCAGCGTTGTATCCTGTGTGGGCTCGATTCACTAGCCTGACCCAACTGCAGCTCTTCTGGATTAAGGAAATAGCTGGAACGTTGAGCCCGGTGCTTATCGGTACAGCAAGCATAGAAAAAAGCAGCCGCCCCATCATCCGACTCTGCTTAGAATGGCCACGGGGAATGCTGCCCCCACCATTCGTTGAAATGACCTTAGAAGGAGTAGTGGAGCGCATACCCTTCGATGTAACACACCTGTCCAACTCTTGTTTTAAATGTCGCAGGCATGGACACATTGCAGTAGATCGTCCAGGAGACGCTCTCTTCCCACCTCAAGAAGGTGCTGGACCCAGCAGGCGACCCCAACGGGAGCGCCCTCGGCCAAGCGCCCTCCAACCTGAAGTGGCACCTCAAGTGTACCTTGACAACGACAAAGGAAAATGGAGAGTTGACAATCCGCCGTCCAAGCCTCCCCCCCCTCCCCACATCAAAATTCTTCCAGCAGCCTCGCACCAAAAGCAGGAGTGACGGCTACTGGAGGAAAGTCACACCACAGCAGACTGCGCTCATCGACAAGGAGGTGGACCAGGCGGCAAACGGCAATAGCGTTGAGGGCACCAAGATCGCCAGTGAAGAGAACAGAGCAAAGAAACACCGAGGGGAGAGCTCTCAGGAGAGAGCGCCAGCACCTCTGCAGGCAGAAACGGAAACGGCACCACAGGAGGCCCTATCAACACAAGAATCAGGCACAATTGAAATGTTTTGCGAGAAGAAGAGAGAAGGAACTACAGCACAACGCACAAGGATTGCACTGGTGTCGGAGTCCTTACAGAGCAAGTCAAAGAAGGATGCAGCGAACAAGCAGAACACATCTACCACATCCCCCCCTACTCGCAAAAGTAAGTCTACTCAACGAACACAAGGGGCAGAACCGGCAATGGTCTAGGCAGCGGATGGGGGCAGTAAGCGCAAACCTGCAGCGGATAGAGAGCAAAGCGGAGGACGTGCCAAAATTGCAAAGAGCTCCTCTCTTATCCCAGGAGCGCAGATCGATCTAGGCACCCACAGGATAAACTCACACCACCAGTATCTCCTCTCGTCCCTAAACAGCTATTGGGGGTCCTGGCGCAAAGGGATAGTACAGAGCAGGTCGAACTCCCCTCCGAGCAAGAGCAGAAGGGGGCTGAAGAACCAGCAGCAAATCAGGCGCACTGGGAGGAGAAAGTGCAAGGGCAGCAACTCGAAGCCCCAACTCTGACAGAAGGCATCCGGGCAAAGTTTCCCCGAAAGCAAGCAGCGAGTCAGGGGCACTCGGCGGCCTTGGGGGGGAAGACGTTGAGCATGAAGACGTCGGCCATCCAAAAAAGGGAGATGCGAGCAGCTAAGGCTGCGGCAAGGGCAGCGAGTGGTGTGCACTAACCTAGCAGGGTCAGGAGCGGAGACACCTGCACCACCTCCCCGCCAAAAACAGACATAGTTGGTGAAAAGACATTCACAGAGCACGGCCGAGCGGCCTTCAGTGAACAATGACGCACACCCTACAGGCCTCCCAACTCACGTTGAACATCCTCTCCTGGAACATGGGTGGGCTAAACGGATCTACCAAGAAATACAAAGTGAAAGATTTCATCGGGAATACACGAGACAAACCGGACATCATCGCTGTCCAAGAGCACAAGTTGAATGTGTTCGCCATGACTGCAATCGGGCACCTTCTGAGCAGAGACCTGCACACCATATGCTCACCCGGTCAGAAAAGAGTTAGAGGCAAGGGAACCGGCGGCACAGCACTCCTGATCTACAAGAGTTTCAAAATCATTACTGCATGTACGTCGGAGGACGGGTAAGTTACTTGGGCGCAGATCGAGAAAGGGGGCCATGAAGTGTACATTGCATTGGTATACGGACCTCACTCCCCAAGAGCTCGAGCGGCGCATTGGGCTAAGCTGCGGAACATGTTCCCACACACAAATGTCATCTTGTGTGGGGACTGGAACATGGTGGAACACCCCACCGATTCCTCTGGAGAACGTCAGGTACTTGAAAGAACGGAAGACATCACGTTCACAGAACTCAGGACGAAGCATAAAGACCTGAGGACAATTGCTGCTAAAACATAAGGACCTCTACACACCAGGTGGTCAGCTTATGAGGGAGACCCGAGATGGGCAAGGCTCGATTGGATTGACTTCTCTCATGCGGGCACATGGCTTGCAGCAGTGCGTTACCTTCATCATCACGCTGGGAACACCCTGTCAAACCATCTTCCGGTGTCGGTTTTGTTAGAAGTTGGGACGGTGGTCTGCACGGACGGCAGGCTCTCACTCACGGGCCCGACCACATTCAAATGGAGCCCCTCCCTGCTAGGGAAATCGCAAGAAGGAGTTAGGAGAATCTGGGAAAAACAGGAGCGCAGAACTGACGACCCTAGGAAAATCTATCACAAAGGAACGACACAAGTGAGAAACTTTCTGCGGGCCAAACTGTCACTCATACAGGAACTCCAGCAAGAGATTGTGGACCTGCACAACAATCGGCCAGGAGACTTGACGGTGCAACAGCTAGTTCGTCTGGACTGGCTGGAGACCGAAAAATGACTTAGGAAACACAAACGTGATGTCAAGATTCGGCTGTGGTCTCGAGTCAAACATCTCAGTTTGGGGGATGCGGCGTCCAAGTATTTCTTTAATATACACAGACAGAATGCTGCACGTGCTCAGATCCTCCAGTTGCGCCTGCCAACAGGAGAAGAGACACGGGATCAGGCGAAGATTCTCTGTGCAGTGGACAAATATTAAGCAGACCTGTATACAGAGCAATCTGTCACATCACAAGACAAGCAAGACAAGACATCACTAGCGGCGCTTCCTACGAAGAAAGAGATCAAAGATGTTCTCTTCAGTCTTCCACTCAACAAAGCGCCTGGAGTTGATGGTGTCTCTTCGGAAGCGCTAAGAAAAACCTGGCCCTTCATAAAAACATTCTACGTCAAAATGGTGCACAAATTCTGAGAAGAAGGAGTGCTTGCAGAAACCGTGACAGAAGGCATGATCCGCCTAATTCCAAAGGCGGTTAACAAGACAGAACTTAAGGACTGGAGACCCTTGACGATGCTCACAACTGACTACAAGATCATAGCACGGATCCTGGCAGGCAGGCTACAGATGCAACTACAGTAAATCATTCTGCCATAGCAGACAGGGTTCATCAAAGGGCGCCACATGCTTGACAATGTACTCACGTTGTGGATGGCGCAAGACGGAGCCAAAACCTGCAAGCACCAGGGCATGTTTGTCAAGTTAGATTTTGAGAAAGCTTATAAAAGGGTAGAGCACAGCTACCTGTGGGACACCATGTCAAAGTACGGGCTTGGTCAGCAGTTTATTGCGCTGATTAAGGGGCTCACGATGGGGGCATCTACGGAAGTACACGTAAACGGCGCTAAGACTTACAGGTTCTTGGTAGGAAGGGGAGTGAGACAAGGGTGCCCGCTGGCGCCCCTGTTGTTCATCTTGGCGACTCAACCTCTAATGACGGAGATGAAGACGAGCTTTCAGGCGGGGCGGCTAAGAGGGTAGCAGGTGGGAGAGACGGTGCTTCTGGACTACTCGCTTTTTGCTGATAATATGGGCGTCTTCATCGACAACACATACTCATCTTTCCAAGAACTGCACGCGGTGCTAGCAAAATAAGAGGCGAGCAGTGGCGCAAGGTTGAATTTGTTGAAATCCTCAATCTTACTACTTGGGATGGACAGCCCTCCCGAATGGCTTCCCCTCACGGGCTGCACTCTGATGCAACGTGGCAAAATTCACAAGTACCTCGGGGCGCCAGCAGGTCTCGAGGTAAGCAAACAACAGTAAGACGAGTTCTGCACGCAGAAAATATCAAAAACACTAGGAGGGTGGGAACTTCGGCTACTGTCGTTCAAAGCAAGGGCGGTGCTACTGCAATTTGTCCTGCAGGCCCAACCCACCTTCTACTCTTCCCTTATCAAGCTGTCGGCAACGACCTGCAGGAAAGTTGAGCAGCTATACCGACAACTTCTATGGGGGTACAATAAAGACGGAACGGCCAAACGCTCGTTGGTCAGATGGGATATACTCAGCAGGCCCAAAGCAAAAGGGGGGCTGGGCATCAGGAGCCTGGCAGATACTAATTCGTCACTTATGGGCAAGTGGATTGGAATTATCATTGACAAAAGCGCAGGTTCTTGGGGTCTAGCGTTAGCAGACCTGGTGAAGCAGGGGAGGGCTAAATATCACAGGGACATTGTGCGGAGGAATTACAGTCTTCCAGATTTGATCCTGACTAGGCAGCCCTTGCACCTAGCCGGAACGGAGGTTGGTAAGGCACTAATGGCGTGCTGGAGATCCATACAAGAGGACATCACTTGGGACCCAGAAGGCGTAGCAATTCCTCAATACATAACACTGCGAGATGTCGTCAGCCTCACAGTAAGCAACTGTGAGGAAAGCGAAATAGTCACGAGACAGGTAATGGCTGGACTTCGAACCCTCAAGGTCACCCATATCGAAACTTTATGGAGGAAAAAAGAGGTGTTAAAACGCACCTTCGTCGGGGGCCGGACAAATGAGCAAAGGAGGACGGAAGGCTCGCCGATGCACGTATTTTTGCACAAGATCACCTCAGCGACGGGACTTAATGACGCCGTCTTTGGCTTATCTACAACTAAGTAGAGAGGCCTATCTACAACTAAGTATGTGAGTGCACATCCGATTTGGAAGATGGCGGACATCCTCAACATTGTTGAGACTTGGGAGCATGAAAGCAATGTTATTGAAGAGATACAAGGGTTTACTCTGGTGGGATCTACTTGGAACCATAGAAATCGACGAGCAGGAAGAGGCTTTGGAAGCATTGTTACTTTCATCAGATCTGAACTTCTTCCTATGATACATTTGGAAAGCCAAGATATTGGGAAACAATATCATTGGCTTCGTCTTGGATTGATTGGAGGATCTTACAGTTATTTGGCAGTTTGCTACTTTGCACCATTATCCATGCAGATCTACTCCACAAGCACTTGCAATCGAAGTCAACCATTCCATCGGCTCATAGGAGATGTTCTCAAATATCAAGACAAAGGTGAAGTTTTTCTTGTTGGAGACTTCAATGCCCGCATAAGTTCCGCTCAATTTACACAATTTGATAGTTCCTTGTCTTCTCACTCTTTTGAAGAAAGTAGAGATAGTTTGTGCTCTAGAGTCTCTTGTGATCCTTGTACAAATGATTTGACTGAGCATTTCTTGACTTTTGGAGCCACTTGTAATCTGAAAGTTCTCAATGGTGTTTCTTTCTTTCCCAACTCTCACTCCAATACATGTTTTTCCTCTACTGGTGTTAGCACTATAGATTATCTTTTGTCCTCTGCCACTAATAGTTCATTTATCTCAGCGTTTGATATTTTAGAGCCTCAACCAGAATCAGATCATACACCTCTTTTATTTACTCTTTTGTTGTCAACGTCAATCCCTCTCCCTACATGTCATTATGTTTCTACTTCCCCCAAGTTTTGTTTAGATGCTAGTAAGAAGCAACTTTATAGTGAACATTTCCAAGACCTCTTGACTTGTACTACTTGGAGCCTTGATCCACATACATCTAGTTTGCAACTAACTGAGTTGCTCCAAAACTCTGCTTCTAAGTTCTTTTTGAGACATAAGACCAGGAGAGCTAGAGGTCTTCCTTGCAATGGATGGTTTGACTTTGATTGCAAGCAAGCGAGGGCGAGATCACTTGATAAATCCTTGGATCTTCACAATCGGTTGATTATGACAAGACTTTACAAAGACTTGGTGAAGTCCAAGAAACGAGCATTTTTGAGGCAGAAGCAAGAGTGCTTGACAAAGGAGCTCTTGGAGAATCCCAAATCCTTTTGGAGGCGGTTGGCAGTACGATCTTCTAAACCTACTCTTGATCCCAAGTCTTTGATTTCTTTTGCTGAAAAGCTTTATTTCTTTCTTGCAAATTTTCAGCCCCAACGGAGCTGCTGTCAAGAAGTTGTCATTTCGAAACTTTGAGTTTAGGGATTTGAGCATGAATCTTGCGGAGGCCATATCTTCTTGCTGGAGTGTCAACTGGAGCTGAGATTTGGTGGGCTTGTTCACGACGGCCGGACGCACATACCTGCAAATTTTCAGCCCCAACGGAGCTGCTGTCAAGAAGTTTTCATTTCGAAAATTTGAGCTTGTGTAACATCTTGCAAAGTTGGGTTCATGATGGATTCTGAAAACAAACTTCTCAATCTTGTGCAAACGGTTTTGGAGGAATTGAAAGTGCTACGCCAAGAATTCAAGGCACAAAATGTTGCTTTGACTCCTGCAAAGAATGAAATCAGGGAGTTGAAGATTTCTCACAAAAGTTTTGAGAAGATCATGCTCCAAATCTCTGGATCTGTTGAGGACATTCAAGACAAGGTTGGTTCTCAAGCTTCTACTGTTACTACTCCTGCTTTGCATGAAGTGGTTGAAACTCTTGAGGTGAAAATGAAATCCTATGCTGAAGCTACCAAGTCTGCTCATATCTCTTTCTGTCAAGAGCAAGAGATTGAAAAGGCTAATCAATTTGCTCGTATGAAGAATGTGAGGATTTCGGGTCTACCTGAATCTGAGAAGGAAGAGGTGAAGAGTGTGGTCACCAAGTTTTTGACTGAAACACTTGATGTTTCTAATCCGGATTTGGCTCATGCTTATCGTATTGGCAACAAAGGCACACAACCTCGTGCCATTATTGTTAAGTTTGTAGATCAAGCTCAACGTGATATGGCTTTAGCTAACAAGGCCATTCTCAAGGGACGGAGGATTTGGTTAGATCCAGATCTTACACCTCTTCAAGTTGAAGCAAGGAGGAAGGAGCTTGCAAAAGTCAAAGAAGCTCAAGATGCAGGTTTTGTTGCTTATCTACGTGATAGTCAAGCTATTATCACCAAGAGGAGGAGACAATCATCAACCTAGCAATCCAAGAGATTGAGGGTGTTGATGTGGAACATAAGAGGCCTATCTACAACTAAGTATGTGAGTGCACATCCGATTTGGAAGATGGCGGACATCCTCAACATTGTTGAGACTTGGGAGCATGAAAGTAATGTTATTGGAGAGATACAAGGTTTTACTCTGGTGGGATCTACTTGGAACCATAGAAATCGACGAGCAGGAAGAGGCTTTGGAGGCATTGCTACTTTCATCAGATCTGAACTTCTTCCTATGATACATTTGGAAAGCCAAGATATTGGGAAACAATATCATTGGCTTCGTCTTGGATCAATTGGAGGATCTTACAGTTATTTGGCAGTTTGTTAAATGGTAAATGGTAAATGGTAAATAGATCAAGCCCGTGGGACCCAAAGGGTCAAAAGGCTAAAAAACACAATACAAACAATCCAACTCCAAACTAGGAGAGAACCAAAAGAGCCCCCTAGCTAGTGCCCAAAGCACTAGAACGGTAACTAACAATATCTCTAATGTAACAACCTAAATCATAAGGCTCGAGTTGAAGCAGAGAAAAGAAATTCTCGACATCAACTTTATGCGCCACTCGAATCTCTACATACCTAGAACAAGTAAGAAATACATGCTCTTCATCCTCAACTTTTCTTCCATCACATAGCCTACAAATACGTTCACTCCTATCAATGTTCAACCAACGCCCTTCTTCAATCCCAAGACTATGGGATCCAGTTCTATGTCTAGCAATAATATGACGTAAAGAAGTAGATATCTCTGCAAGTAAGTATCCTTGCTCACAATAAACAAGCATAGGATTCACATGAAATTGATAAAACTGCATCTTGGTGCCTCGTGTGCTCCACATAATGCTGAGAAATTCCTCCCTAATACGCTCGCGTAGGGCAATAGGTTGCAAATTCCAATCGAGTTCCGTCACATTCCACCTCAAAGACCAAGTCACCACATCTGCAAACCAACCCTTGGGACGTGTGGCATGCAGAGCTTCAAGAGGAAGTCGAGAAGCATCAAGAGATCTCACTCTTTTGACGTAAGTGATAGTCAAAAAGAGAGCTTCAGCCTCAAGAGGTAGACAACTTGTTTCCGTAAGAAGAATTGCATAAGAAGTTTGGGTCCTCACACCCAATTCTTCTTGTAAGAAGATCTTTTGCACCCTCTCCAAACGCTGCCAACCTGTCTTCTTACAACCATGACCCCACACTTGTGTTCCATATAAGATAACGGGAAACACTAAGCTCCTAAATAAGAATTTCCTAAGACTCCAAGACACTAGATGAGCTCCTCTACATCTATTTAGCAATGAATATAGAGCTTTGAAACCAGCTTCTACCCTCTTTTGCACACAAAGTGCCCAACTATAATCAGATGAGAAATCAATGCCCAAATATTTGTAACTTTTCACTTGTTCCAACTCTAATCCTTTGTAACAGAAAGAGAGCTTGGATCTAGTGCCCACAAGAATGACTTTGGACTTCTCCAAATTGACTTCCATCTGATTTTGAGTACAAAAGCTAGCCAAAGTGTCGAGGTGTTTCTGTAAACTAGTGGCATCACGTGCTAGTAATATGACATCATCTGCATACAAAAGAGCTTTGATGACAAAGCCTCCAAGTTTAACACCTTCGCTATCACAATCCTCCAACCACCTTTCTATATCATCTATGAAAACTCCAAAGAGAGTGGGAGAGAGAGGACAACCTTGAATGACTCCAATGGTGCTGATAATCTCTTCGGTTTGAGAAGTGTTGATCTTGGCCCGAACTGAGTGGTATAATGCAGCCACCGCTGCCAAGAGATCTGATGGTACTCCAATGGTTTGCAATCTTTGCCATAAAAGCTCACGAGGTACTGTGTCAAAAGCTTTCTTGAAATCAATGAAGGCACAAAACAAAGCTTTTCCATTACCCTTGGATTTCTCCCATAGAACACGTAAAACCAAGATATGGTCTATAGTGTTGAATGTAGGACGAAAACCAGCTTGGAACTGTGCTCTTTTCTGACAAGATTCAGCCCATGTGCTCAACTTTGACTCCACCAATTTGCCAAATAACTTGGCAAAAATACTACCCACCATGATAGTGCGATAGTTTGTCACCAAGGCCTTGCTCCCATATTTGTGAATAGGAACAATCTTCCGTAGAGACCAAGATGAAGGAAAACCATGAATAGCAGCATCCTCTAACACTTTTGTGAGTATAGGCCCAATAGCATCTCCTCCCCACTTGAGAAGTTCAATGGAAAGCCCATCCAAATCCTCACATTTACCATTTGCCAATTGTCTGAGTTGAGTCATCACTTCAACTTCTGAAAATAAGCCTGGATTTCCTTCACAATGTGGCATAGATGCAACATTGGGAAAAAAATAAAGCTTTTCAGCAAAAGAAATCAAAGACTTGGGATCAAGAGTAGGTTTAGAAGATCGTACTGCCAACCGCCTCCAAAAGGATTTGGGATTCTCCAAGAGCTCCTTTGTCAAGCACTCTTGCTTCTGCCTCAAAAATGCTCGTTTCTTGGACTTGACCAAGTCTTTGTAAAGTCTTGTCATAATCAACCGATTGTGAAGATCCAAGGATTTATCAAGTGATTTTGCCCTCGCTTGCTTGCAATCAAAGTCAAACCATCCATTGCAAGGAAGACCTCTAGCTCTCCTGGTCTTATGTCTCAAAAAGAACTTGGAAGCAGAGTTTTGGAGCAACTCAGTTAGTTGCAAACTAGATGTATGTGGATCAAGGCTCCAAGTAGTACAAGTCAAGAGGTCTTGGAAATGTTCACTATAAAGTTGCTTCTTACTAGCATCTAAACAAAACTTGGGGGAAGTAGAAACAAAGTGACATGTAGTGAGAGGGATTGACGTTGACAACAAAAGAGTAAATAAAAGAGGTGTATGATCTGATTCTGGTTGAGGCTCTAGAATATCAAACGTTGAGATAAATGAACTATTAGTGGCAGAGGACAAAAGATAATCTATAGTGCTAACACCAGTAGAGGAAAAACATGTATTGGAGTGAGAGTTGGGAAAGAAAGAAACACCATTGAGAACTTTCAGATTACAAGTGGCTCCAAAAGTCAAGAAATGCTCAGTCAAATCATTTGTGAAAGTATCACAAGAGACTCTAGACCACAAACTATCTCTACTTTCTTCAAAAGAGTGGGAAGACAAGGAACTATCAAATTGTGTAAATTGAGTGGAACGTATGCGGGCATTGAAGTCTCCAACAAGAAAAACTTCACCTTTGTCTTGATATTTGAGAACATCTCCAATGAGCCGATGGAATGGTTGACTTCGATTGCAAGTACTTGTGGAGTAGATCTGCATGGATAATGGTGCAAAGTAACAAACTGCCAAATAACTGTAAGATCCTCCAATTGATCCAAGACGAAGCCAATGATATTGTTTCCCAATATCTTGGCTTTCCAAATGTATCATAGGAAGAAGTTCAGATCTGATGAAAGTAGCAATGCCTCCAAAGCCTCTTCCTGCTCGTCGATTTCTATGGTTCCAAGTAGATCCCACCAGAGTAAAACCTTGTATCTCTCCAATAACATTACTTTCATGCTCCCAAGTCTCAACAATGTTGAGGATGTCCGCCATCTTCCAAATCGGATGTGCACTCACATACTTAGTTGTAGATAGGCCTCTTATGTTCCACATCAACACCCTCAATCTCTTGGATTGCTAGGTTGATGATTGTCTCCTCCTCTTGGTGATAATAGCTTGACTATCACGTAGATAAGCTACAAAACCTGCATCTTGAGCTTCTTTGACTTTTGCAAGCTCCTTCCTTCTTGCTTCAACTTGAAGAGGTGTAAGATCTGGATCTAACCAAATCCTCCGTCCCTTGAGAATGGCCTTGTTAGCTAAAGCCATATCACGTTGAGCTTGATTTACAAACTTAACTATAATGGCACGAGGTTGTGTGCCTTTGTTGCCAATACGATAAGCATGAGCCAAATCCGGATTAGGAACATCAAGTGTTTCAGTCAAAAACTTGGTGACCATACTCTTCACCTCTTCCTTCTCAGATTCAGGTAGACCCGAAATCCTCACATTCTTCATACGAGCAAATTGATTAGCCTTTTCAATCTCTTGCTCTTGACAGAAAGAGATATGAGCAGACTTGGTAGCTTCAGCATAGGACTTCATTTTCACTTCTAGAGTTTCAACCACTTCATGCAAAGCAGGAGTAGTAACAGTAGAAGCTTGAGAACCAACCTTGTCTTGAATGTCCTCAACAGATCCAGAGATTTGGAGCATGATCTTCTCAAAACTTTTGTGAGAAATCTTCAACTCCCTGATTTCATTCTTTGCAGCAGCCAAGGCAACATTTTGTGCCTTGAATTCTTGGCGTAGCACTTTCAATTCCTCCAAAACCGTTTGCACAAGATTGAGAAGTTTGTTTTCAGAATCCATCATGAACCCAACTTTGCAAGATGTTACACAAGCTCAAAGTTTCGAAATGAAAACTTCTTGACAGCAGCTTCGTTGGGGCTGACAATTCGCAGGTATGTGCGCCCGGCCGTCGTGAACAAGCCCACCAAATCTCAGCTCCTGTTGACACTCCAACAAGAAGATATGGCCCCCGCAAGATTCATGCTCAAATCCCTAAACTCAAAGATTCGAAATGACAACTTCTTGACAGCAGCTCCGTTGGGGTTGAAAATTCGCAGGTATGTGCGCCCAGCCGTCGTGAACAAGCTCACCAAATCTCAGCTCCTGTTGACACTCCAGCAAGAAGATATGGCCCCCGCAAGATTCATGCTCAAATCCCTAAACTCAAAGATTCGAAATGACAACTTCTTGACAGCAGCTCCGTTGGGGCTGAAAAATTCCTTTACTATTGTTACTTTGCACCATTATCCATGCAGATCTACTCCACAAGCACTTGCAATCGAAGTCAACCATTCCATCGGCTCATAGGAGATGTTCTCAAATATCAAGACAAAGGTGAAGTTTTTCTTGTTGGAGACTTCAATGCCCGCATAAGTTCCGCTCAATTTACACAATTTGATAGTTCCTTGTCTTCTCACTCTTTTGAAGAAAGTAGAGATAGTTTGTGCTCTAGAGTCTCTTGTGATCCTTGTACAAATGATTTGACTGAGCATTTCTTGACTTTTGGAGCCACTTGTAATCTGAAAGTTCTCAATGGTGTTTCTTTCTTTCCCAACTCTCACTCCAATACATGTTTTTCCTCTACTGGTGTTAGCACTATAGATTATCTTTTGTCCTCTGCCACTAATAGTTCATTTATCTCAGCGTTTGATATTTTAGAGCCTCAACCAGAATCAGATCATACACCTCTTTTATTTACTCTTTTGTTGTCAACGTCAATCCCTCTCCCTACATGTCACTATGTTTCTACTTCCCCCAAGTTTTGTTTAGATGCTAGTAAGAAGCAACTTTATAGTGAACATTTCCAAGACCTCTTGACTTGTACTACTTGGAGCCTTGATCCACATACATCTAGTTTGCAACTAACTGAGTTGCTCCAAAACTCTGCTTCTAAGTTCTTTTTGAGACATAAGACCAGGAGAGCTAGAGGTCTTCCTTGCAATGGATGGTTTGACTTTGATTGCAAGCAAGCGAGGGCGAGATCACTTGATAAATCCTTGGATCTTCACAATCGGTTGATTATGACAAGACTTTACAAAGACTTGGTCAAGTCCAAGAAACGAGCATTTTTGAGGCAGAAGCAAGAGTGCTTGACAAAGGAGCTCTTGGAGAATCCCAAATCCTTTTGGAGGCGGTTGGCAGTACGATCTTCTAAACCTACTCTTGATCCCAAGTCTTTGATTTCTTTTGCTGAAAAGCTTTATTTCTTTCCCAATGTTGCATCTATGCCACATTGTGAAGGAAATCCAGGCTTATTTTCAGAAGTTGAAGTGATGACTCAACTCAGACAATTGGCAAATGGTAAATGTGAGGATTTGGATGGGCTTTCCATTGAACTTCTCAAGTGGGGAGGAGATGCTATTGGGCCTATACTCACAAAAGTGTTAGAGGATGCTGCTATTCATGGTTTTCCTTCATCTTGGTCTCTACGGAACACATTCTTGTGGGCACTAGATCCAAGCTCTCTTTCTGTTACAAAGGATTAGAGTTGGAACAAGTGAAAAGTTACAAATATTTGGGCATTGATTTCTCATCTGATTATAGTTGGGCACTTTGTGTGCAAAAGAGGGTAGTTTCAAAGCTAGTTTCAAAGCTCTATATTCATTGCTAAATAGATGTAGAGGAGCTCATCTAGTGTCTTGGAGTCTTAGGAAATTCTTATTAAGGAGCTTAGTGTTTCCCGTTATCTTATATGGAACACAAGTGTGGGGTCCTGGTTGTAAGAAGACAGGTTGGCAGCGTTTGGAGAGGGTGCAAAAGATCTTCTTACAAGAAGAATTGGGTGTGAGGACCCAAACTTCTTATGCGATTCTTCTTGCGGAAACAGGTTGTCTACCTCTTGAGGCTGAAGCTCTCTTTTTGACTATCACTTACGTCAAAAGAGTGAGATCTCTTGATGCTTCTCGACTTCCTCTTGAAGCTCTGCATGCCACACGTCCCAAGGGTTGGTTTGCAGATGTGGTGACTTGGTCTTTGAGGTGGAATGTGACGGAACTCGATTGGAATTTGCAACCTATTGCCCTACGCGAGCGTATTAAGGAGGAATTTCTCAGCATTATGTGGAGCAGACGAGGCACCAAGATGCAGTTTTATCAACTTCATGTGAATCCTATGCTTGTTTATTGTGAGCAAGGATATTTACTTGCAGAGATATCTACTTCTTTACGTCATATTATTGCTAGACATAGAACTGGATCTCATAGTCTTGGGATTGAAGAAGGGCGTTGGTTAAACATTGATAGGAGTGAACGTATTTGTAGGCTATGTGATGGAAGAAAAGTTGAGGATGAAGAGCATGTATTTCTTACTTGTTCTAGGTATGTAGAGATTCGAGTGGCGCACAAAGTTGATGTAGTGAATTTCTTTTCTCTACTTCAACTCGAGCCTTATGATTTAGGTTGTTACATTAGGGATATTATTTGTTACCGTTCTAGTGCTTTGGGCACTAGCTAGGGGGTTCTTTTGGTTCTCTCCTAGTTTGGAGTTGGATTGTTTGTATTGTGTTTTTTAGCCTTTTGACCCTTTGGGTCCCACGGGCTTGATCTATTTACCATTTACCATTTACCAATGTTGCATCTATGCCACATTGTGAAGGAAATCCAGGCTTATTTTCAGAAGTTGAAGTGATGACTCAACTGAGACAATTGGCAAATGGTAAATGTGAGGATTTGGATGGGCTTTCCATTGAACTTCTCAAGTGGGGAGGAGATGCTATTGGACCTATACTCACGAAAGTGTTAGAGGATGCTGCTATTCATGGCTTTCCTTCATCTTGGTCTCTACGG
This sequence comes from Marchantia polymorpha subsp. ruderalis, assembly GCA_037833965.1. NCBI lineage: Eukaryota > Viridiplantae > Streptophyta > Marchantiopsida > Marchantiales > Marchantiaceae > Marchantia > Marchantia polymorpha. Next base: position 3,330,485 of record AP031359.1, read on the forward strand.
AAGATTGTTCCTATTCACAAATCTGGGAGCAAGGCCTTGGTGACAAACTATCGCACTATCATGGTGGGTAGTATTTTTGCCAAGTTATTTGGCAAATTGGTGGAGTCAAAGTTGAGCACATGGGCTGAATCTTGTTAGAAGAGAGCGCGGTTCCAAGCTGGTTTTCGTCCTACATTCAACACTATAGACCATATCTTGGTTTTACGTGTTTTCTGGGAGAAATCCAAGGGCAATGGAAAAGCTTTGTTTTGTGCCTTCATTGATTTCAAAAAAGCTTTTGACACAGTACCTCGTGAGCTTTTATGGCAAAGATTGCAAGCCATTGGAGTACCATCAGATCTCTTGGCAGCGGTGGCTGCATTATACCACTCAGTTCGGGCCAAGATCAACACTTCTCAAACCGAAGAGATTATCAGCACCATTGGAGTCATTCAAGGTTGTCCTCTCTCTCCCACTCTCTTTGGAGTTTTCATAGATGATATAGAAAGGTGGTTGGAGGATTGTGATAGCGAAGGTGTTAAACTTGGAGGCTTTGTCATTAAAGCTCTTTTGTATGCAGATGATGTCATATTACTAGCACGTGATGCCACTAGTTTACAGAAACACTTCGACACTTTGGCTAGCTTTTGTACTCAAAATCAGATGGAAGTCAATTTGGAGAAGTCCAAAGTCATTCTTGTGGGCACTAGATCCAAGCTCTCTTTCTGTTACAAAGGATTAGAGTTGGAACAAGTGAAAAGTTACAAATATTTGGGCATTGATTTCTCATCTGATTATAGTTGGGCACTTTGTGTGCAAAAGAGGGTAGAAGCTGGTTTCAAAGCTCTATATTCATTGCTAAATAGATGTAGAGGAGCTCATCTTGTGTCTTGGAGTCTTAGGAAATTCTTATTCAGGAGCTTAGTGTTTCCCGTTATCTTATATGGAACACAAGTGTGGGGTCCTGGTTGTAAGAAGACAGGTTGGCAGCGTTTGGAGAGGGTGCAAAAGATCTTCTTACAAGAAGAATTGGGTGTGAGGACCCAAACTTCTTATGCAATTCTTCTTGCGGAAACAGGTTGTCTACCTCTTGAGGCTGAAGCTCTCTTTTTGACTATCACTTACGTCAAAAGAGTGAGATCTCTTGATGCTTCTCGACTTCCTCTTGAAGCTCTGCATGCCACACGTCCCAAGGGTTGGTTTGCAGATGTGGTGACTTGGTCTTTGAGGTGGAATGTGACGGAACTTGATTGGAATTTGCAACCTATTGCCCTACGCGAGCGTATTAGGGAGGAATTTCTCAGCATTATGTGGAGCACACGAGGCACCAAGATGCAGTTTTATCAACTTCATGTGAATCCTATGCTTGTTTATTGTGAGCAAGGATACTTACTTGCAGAGATATCTACTTCTTTACGTCATATTATTGCTAGACATAGAACTGGATCTCATAGTCTTGGGATTGAAGAAGGGCGTTGGTTGAACATTGATAGGAGTGAACGTATTTGTAGGCTATGTGATGGAAGAAAAGTTGAGGATGAAGAGCATGTATTTCTTACTTGTTCTAGGTATGTAGAGATTCGAGTGGCGCATAAAGTTGATGTCGAGAATTTCTTTTCTCTGCTTCAACTCGAGCCTTATGATTTAGGTTGTTACATTAGAGATATTATTAGTTACCGTTCTAGTGCTTTGGGCACTAGCTAGGGGGTTCTTTTGGTTCTCTCCTAGTTTGGAGTTGAATTGTTTGTATTGTGTTTTTTAGCCTTTTGACCCTTTGGGTCCCACGGGCTTGATCTATTAACCATTTACCATTTACCACTTAGCACTGGGTGGAAGCTCTGGGGCAACCCGGTCAACGGAAACTTCACAGATGCAGCCCGCAGCTAGTATAGGGGCAAGACAAATGCCACATTACTGAGCGAGCATCTCAACAGGAAGCGGCGCACACAGAAATCTAACGAGGAATGGAAGAAACTTTTCACAGATCTCTAGAAGAGCAAGAACGTGAACAAGGATAAATTGTTCATGTGGCGCGTCCTGCAACATGCCCTTTATTCCAACGAGAGGGCATCAAAGATAGGCCACGGGGATGGAAGGTGCCCCCGGGGATGCGCAACTTTAGAAACAGTCCCACATATCCTGTTCGACTGTCCGTTCGCGCAACAAGTATGGAGAGCAACTGCTAGCCTCAGATGGAGGCACACTAATAACAAACAACCAATCTTTGATAAGGCAACATCTCTCCTGCACCTGATAGAACTAGGGCTAGCCCAGAGGAAAAACAACTCCATCGCTGCACAATGGATGTTAACTTCTTAAATTTGTAGGCATATGTGGCTCAATAGGAACCAAAAGGTATTTTCAAAGGTTAATACTACAGTTAGTGTGCACGGCAGAACCCGTAACACTATAGACAAAGCAATATCCCAGTGGAAGGAATCAAGCGCTAATCCTCCACAGAGACAATGGTTGGAAGTAGCTAGCCTGTTGCAAAATGCTATTGCTATGACTATAGTTACTAGAATTGAACGCTGGCTGAAAAGCATGCTAGCAAAATTGGATGGTTCAGAAGGAGGATCGGAAGCTCTTTGCACGGAGAGAGCAGCAATCGGACTGAACGTGACGCCACCCCTCGAGAGAGGGATAGTCAAAATGTAGTAGATTTGTAGGAATTTTGAACCTGTAGTGATGCAGCGGGAGGATCCCCTGTCTGCCAGGTAAACCACAAGCTAACACGGTATGCAGGAGCTTGCTACTAAGGAAATCGGGAATGGGCTGTAAGACCAGCACGTTGAAAACAGGTTGAGTGCAAAAGGACGCGGGGAAAACTAGAAAGGGATTGTGTGGAATACATGTACACCGCGGGTACATTAAGGCATAGCTTCACTAGAAGCAGATATGACAGCAACAAGAAACGTAAAGCAAGTATCACAAGAGATATCACCTTGTAGGAAAAGGCAAGATCGGATGATTCAAATCGTTCAGGAGCGCAACAAACCTGAAGAAGAGGGTCGGCTACAGTATTCAGAACTGTAGCCAAGACAACAGAGGATTCGGTTCTCAAGCGGGACCGTACGAGATAAGGGGACAGTAATAGGCCATTTCGGGCCTGCCATCTGCAGGGACGAATCACGATCCGTCTCGTGGCTTCGCTGATCGCCCCACCTGAAACAATAAGGAGGGGACCAGCAGATAAAGGCCACCTCGGACAAGTGCTCACTATCATGGCTCGAGACGTTGGGTCGATTTGAGTTGAGACACGTTGAGTTTGAATTGGATTTGGGGAATGTTAGGAGTCGGCTAACGTTGGGCCGCGGCAGACGGTCGAGGAGCGTTGGTTGGAGTCGACACCTTCCATGCATATATTCGAGGCAAACTCGAAGAACTGTCAGTTCTTCGGGTTGAGCCTTTTGCGTCGGGGTTTTTCCCCTTAGCTTCGACTCTGATTCTATCTACGAGTAGTGAGTTTGGCTCGACTCTTTGTACAGTTTGTGTTTCGACACTTATTTTACTCAAAGAACTAACAATGAAGACTGAATTCGTCAGCGTTGAGTGTTCAGGTTTTCGGTAGTATTTTTTTGGGTTTCTTCTCGTGGTGCAAAGTGTTTACTATCGTTACTCCCTCGCGTTTCGATACATATGATACATTTCTATGATTTCTCCATTAGTGCTTGAGTAGCATCAGCTCAGGAAGGAGAATTTGGTTTGGATCGTGAGAGGAGATTACGATGAAGAAAGAGAAAAAGCAGGAATCGTTGAAGATGTTTTGTTGAGTTTAGAAGGTGACTGAATTGGTAACTTGAATGGTACCAAGTTGGTGGTGCTGGATGGTGTAGTAAGCCGAGGACTGTTCGCTGATGGTAGTAAGATCGGTGGAGACTTCACCAGGTTTGGTATTTTGAGGACTTGATCTACTTCGAGACTTTTTTTCGATGTAGTTCCGTTCTTCGGTGTTGTGGCCTTCTTTGGCTTGTCTACATTTGATCTCGACCTTCGCTGTCACCTCCCTTCGGAACCTATGATGAGATGAGTGCAATATTGATACCAAATTCACCATCCAAGTGTCAGACATTAACAGGATACCGGAAATTATAGCTTCATCCTCGCATCTAAGTAGACTTTTAGTCGGGTCCGATTGACTGGAACTGATGCCAATTTCACATTGCCTTCCATTATTCGGTAGCTCAAGGTACTTCAGTCTCATGTGCATTCTACAGATCAAGATCTGCTGACAGATTTTGTTGCCCCAGCCGGCGTAAATGCATACTGATTTCTCGTTCAATCAACTAGCCGATCGAGCTGCAATTCCAACAGTAGATTTCAGCCTGAAAGTGGCTTCTGCCACGCGTTGACCTGCCTGGGATTTTCATTTGTTACTGTCAATACGAAGACCAAAGGAGTCATAACTCTTCGTGCTCATGCTGGTGGCGGTGAAATTCTTTTCCATGGCAATTGTGCCGAACTCGGAAATCACTGATGTTAACGAGGAAATGAACACCTTGGACATTTGATTTGGAGGAACGTAAAGACAGCAGGGTAGTATGTCTGAAATGTAAAGCTTGCAATTAGATGTACGTAGCACAGGCGAGTGCCAACCTTGAAGCTCTAAGATGATCGACGAGCGATAAAGCAGAGTGTAATCGCTGATGGCCTATCAACATAGAGTGATCATGATCACAAGTTAACAAGAAGGCGAGCTCACGGAAAGGAAATCGTCGCAAAAAGGCCGAGCGAATCGTGTACAAATGGCATATTCTTGACCACAATACAGAGCAAAGCAAAGATTGTGTCTTTGTCACGCCGGTAGTTGTTAGATAGATAGCATGGTGGCACCGATTTGTCTTCATTTGCATGGACAGGCCACCGAGACAGTGCGAAGGAAGGGGCAGCATATGAAGACATTTTCAAGATTCACTACCCACCTTATTTAGCATGTCATTAGATGAGAAATCGTCGGCCTGAGAAGGAGCAATTCTACCTGAGGAGCAATTCTAGCTGAGGAGTTCACAGGCTACACGCGTATCTTGAAGTCAATGAGCTGAAATTCTAATCCCATGAGGAAAATGAGAGTCAATTGCCTGTAACAGAGGAAGGGGCGGTACAGGATAAACTCAAAAATCAAGCATTAAAAGCTAGGACAAGCAGCAATCTTTGATTGCTGCAGGTTGTTCACCAGGAACTGGTCTGCTTCGACTGCTTGGACGTGGAAGCAACATAGTTAGGCTGCCTCTGCGTCTGACTCGACTCATCCCATTCTGATTGGAATGTTTGGTTTTCATATGTAAAGAGGTGCAGGAAGAAAGCATTTTGTGCGAGGAATTTGGCTCTGTCAATGGATTTTACTACGATCAAACAGCAGTCCCTATCAGAAGCTTGAATTAATGGCAACAAACGAGAGGAAGGAACGGAACGAGAGGAAAGTAAAGTAGCAGCAATAAGTCGAGGGGTGGAGAGGCGAGCGACCAGCTGAAGCAGTGACAACAGTCAACTGGATTGTGCTCTGATAACCTTCGAGGAACCTTCGAGGTCACATTTGGTTGCTCTATTCATTGAAGTTATTAAAACAGTACCTAGTATGAATATTTAACTAAAATGCTTTATGGTTAGTTATAGTGGTAGAGAGTTTAATTAGCAATAGTAGCATTGTGGCTCTTTACAAACTGAAGTTGTAGGGAGGTTTGTAAAATCGTCAGAGATAATTGTCTTTGATGAAGTCAATGTGAGTTGACAAGAGAGACAAAAAGGAAGTAAGGAAGAAGAGAAAAAGGAGAGAAAAAAAAAGATTTTAGAAGGAAGAAGAGGAGTATTTTGAAGAGATTGAGAATTTGCACTCAGTCTCATTTATTACCATTTTCTCAGTTTTGAAAATAATGGTTTTACCATTATTACTTTTGTCTATGTGGAACAGTTAGGGTAGATAGGTTTTTCCTATTTGTTATATTCCTTGCCCCTAGTTGGAGCGTGAAGTGAAGGTATGAGGTGAAGTACGGGACAGCTCGGCGTGGATATCATCTTTGCGACGGGATGAGTGAAATAGCGTTGCACGCGCGGGAGTCACAGGATGATAGGAGGCGATGAAGTTCGACTCGGGGTCACTATGCGAAGCAATGTCCCGTGTATTGTGTTGTTCTGTGCTGTGTTTCATTTCGGCTGGAGAGTCGTTGCTAGCTGTTTGCTTGTGTTTGGATCCTCTCCAGTCTGGCTTCTTGATGTGCGCCCATGTCTGGTTTGACGATGATTTCAGGAGTAGTTTTACTCCAATGTGATGTCGATAGTGCGGCTGGACTTGATCACCGGGGCCTATCTTTGTTTTCTTTATGGTGAGACTGGAGTGATGACAAGTGGACCATGAGTGTTTTCTTGCGGTGATGACAGGTTAGGTTGCCCATACCCATAGTAAGTAGGGCTAGAGCAGGTTAGTGCAAGGATGAGGGCAGGTGGAGTTGTGGCAGTAGTGCCGGTTGGTGAGTTAGTCATCACGGAGGAGTTTGGTGGTTCTGTTGAGGACCGTGGAGGAATTACGCGGAGTGGGTTGAGGTATCGGCTACCTCATCCTAGTGCAGCAGTGATTGCAGAGGCGCGGGGTGTGGCAGATAGCGGATCATTGGGGGTGATATCATCTAGGCTCTCACACTCGTGGACTGGGACATGGACGGGATGTACGGGGCTATGAAGGGCCCACGGCGGTACTCAGGTGCAGTGGGCAACATTGAGTTGGATGATTTCATCCAGGAGTTTGACACGTGGTGCGATATGCAATTCCTGCGTAACCTCACGTTGTTTACACCCTTCTTTGCATGGAAGGGGTTGTTTCAGCATCTAGAGGGGCCTCCCATGGTAAATGGTAAATGGTAAATAGATCAAGCCCGTGGGACCCAAAGGGTCAAAAGGCTAAAAAACACAATACAAACAATTCAACTCCAAACTAGGAGAGAACCAAAAGAACCCCCTAGCTAGTGCCCAAAGCACTAGAACGGTAACTAATAATATCTCTAATGTAACAACCTAAATCATAAGGCTCGAGTTGAAGCAGAGAAAAGAAATTCTCGACATCAACTTTATGCGCCACTCGAATCTCTACATACCTAGAACAAGTAAGAAATACATGCTCTTCATCCTCAACTTTTCTTCCATCACATAGCCTACAAATACGTTCACTCCTATCAATGTTCAACCAACGCCCTTCTTCAATCCCAAGACTATGAGATCCAGTTCTATGTCTAGCAATAATATGACGTAAAGAAGTAGATATCTCTGCAAGTAAGTATCCTTGCTCACAATAAACAAGCATAGGATTCACATGAAGTTGATAAAACTGCATCTTGGTGCCTCGTGTGCTCCACATAATGCTGAGAAATTCCTCCCTAATACGCTCGCGTAGGGCAATAGGTTGCAAATTCCAATCAAGTTCCGTCACATTCCACCTCAAAGACCAAGTCACCACATCTGCAAACCAACCCTTGGGACGTGTGGCATGCAGAGCTTCAAGAGGAAGTCGAGAAGCATCAAGAGATCTCACTCTTTTGACGTAAGTGATAGTCAAAAAGAGAGCTTCAGCCTCAAGAGGTAGACAACTTGTTTCCGTAAGAAGAATTGCATAAGAAGTTTGGGTCCTCACACCCAATTCTTCTTGTAAGAAGATCTTTTGCACCCTCTCCAAACGCTGCCAACCTGTCTTCTTACAACCATGACCCCACACTTGTGTTCCATATAAGATAACGGGAAACACTAAGCTCCTAAATAAGAATTTCCTAAGACTCCAAGACACTAGATGAGCTCCTCTACATCTATTTAGCAATGAATATAGAGCTTTGAAACCAGCTTCTACCCTCTTTTGCACACAAAGTGCCCAACTATAATCAGATGAGAAATCAATGCCCAAATATTTGTAACTTTTCACTTGTTCCAACTCTAATCCTTTGTAACAGAAAGAGAGCTTGGATCTAGTGCCCACAAGAATGACTTTGGACTTCTCCAAATTGACTTCCATCTGATTTTGAGTACAAAAGCTAGCCAAAGTGTCGAGGTGTTTCTGTAAACTAGTGGCATCACGTGCTAGTAATATGACATCATCTGCATACAAAAGAGCTTTGATGACAAAGCCTCCAAGTTTAACACCTTCGCTATCACAATCCTCCAACCACCTTTCTATATCATCTATGAAAACTCCAAAGAGAGTGGGAGAGAGAGGACAACCTTGAATGACTCCAATGGTGCTGATAATCTCTTCGGTTTGAGAAGTGTTGATCTTGGCCCGAACTGAGTGGTATAATGCAGCCACCGCTGCCAAGAGATCTGATGGTACTCCAATGGTTTGCAATCTTTGCCATAAAAGCTCACGAGGTACTGTGTCAAAAGCTTTCTTGAAATCAATGAAGGCACAAAACAAAGCTTTTCCATTACCCTTGGATTTCTCCCATAGAACACGTAAAACCAAGATATGGTCTATAGTGTTGAATGTAGGACAAAAACCAGCTTGGAACCGCGCTCTCTTCTGACAAGATTCAGCCCATGTGCTCAACTTTGACTCCACCAATTTGCCAAATAACTTGGCAAAAATACTACCCACCATGATAGTGCGATAGTTTGTCACCAATGCCTTGCTCCCAGATTTGTGAATAGGAACAATCTTCCGTAGAGACCAAGATGAAGGAAAGCCATGAATAGCAGCATCCTCTAACACTTTCGTGAGTATAGGTCCAATAGCATCTCCTCCCCACTTGAGAAGTTCAATGGAAAGCCCATCCAAATCCTCACATTTACCATTTGCCAATTGTCTCAGTTGAGTCATCACTTCAACTTCTGAAAATAAGCCTGGATTTCCTTCACAATGTGGCATAGATGCAACATTGGGAAAGAAATAAAGCTTTTCAGCAAAAGAAATCAAAGACTTGGGATCAAGAGTAGGTTTAGAAGATGGTACTGCCAACCGCCTCCAAAAGGATTTGGGATTCTCCAAGAGCTCCTTTGTCAAGCACTCTTGCTTCTGCCTCAAAAATGCTCGTTTCTTGGACTTCACCAAGTCTTTGTAAAGTCTTGTCATAATCAACCGATTGTGAAGATCCAAGGATTTATCAAGTGATCTCGCCCTCGCTTGCTTGCAATCAAAGTCAAACCATCCATTGCAAGGAAGACCTCTAGCTCTCCTGGTCTTATGTCTCAAAAAGAACTTAGAAGCAGAGTTTTGGAGCAACTTAGTTAGTTGCAAACTAGATGTATGTGGATCAAGGCTCCAAGTAGTACAAGTCAAGAGGTCTTGGAAATGTTCACTATAAAGTTGCTTCTTACTAGCATCTAAACAAAACTTGGGGGAAGTAGAAACATAGTGACATGTAGGGAGAGGGATTGACGTTGACAACAAAAGAGTAAATAAAAGAGGTGTATGATCTGATTCTGGTTGAGGCTCTAAAATATCAAACGCTGAGATAAATGAACTATTAGTGGCAGAGGACAAAAGATAATCTATAGTGCTAACACCAGTAGAGGAAAAACATGTATTGGAGTGAGAGTTGTGAAAGAAAGAAACACCATTGAGAACTACAACTAGCAACCTCTATACTCAACATCATGAGATCTCCAAACATTAAAAAATTTCACCACAAATCCAGCATCAAATATGTCTAAACTAACTTATTGAGAACTCCAATCATTGAAATTTTTTCACCACAAAATTCCAGTATTTTTCAATCTATGTAGTTCATAGACACTTTCCACTTTCGAAACTTTGAGTTTAGGGATTTGAGCATGAATCTTGCGGAGGCCATATCTTCTTTCTGGAGTATCAACAAGAGCTAAGATTTTGTAGGCTTGTTCACAACGGCCGGGCGCACATACCTGCAAATTTTCAGCTTCAAAGGAGCTGCTGTCAAGAAGTTGTCATTTCGAAACTTTGAGTTTAGGGATTTGAGCATGAATCTTGCGGGGGCCATATCTTCTTGCTGGAGTGTCAACAGGAGCTGAGATTTAGTAGGCTTGTTCACAACGGCCGGACGCACATAGGTGCAAATTTTCAGCCCCAACGGAGCTGCTGTCAAGAAGTTTTCATTTCAAAACTTTGAGCCTGTGTAACATCTTGCAAAGTTGGGTTCATGATGGATTCTGAAAACAAACTTCTCAATCTTGTGCAATCGGTTTTGGAGGAATTGAAAGTGCTATACCAAGAATTCAAGGCACAAAATGTTGCCTTGGCTGCTGCAAAGAATGAAATCAGGGAGTTGAAGATTTCTCACAGAAGTTTTGAGAAGATCATGCTTCAAATCTCTAGATCTGTTGAGGACATTCAAGACAAGGTTGGTTCTCAAGCTTCTACTGTTACTACTCCTGCTTTGCATGAAGTGGTTGAAACTCTAGAGGTGAAAATGAAATCCTATGCTAAAGCTACCAAGTCTGCTCATATCTCTTTCTGTCAAGAGCAAGAGATTGAAAAGGCTAATCGATTTGCTCGTATGAAGAATGTGAGGATTTCGGGTCTACCTGAATCTGAGAAGGAAAAGGTGAAGAGTGTGGTCACCAAGTTTTTGACTGAAACACTTGATGTTGCTAATTCGGATTTGGCTCATGCTTATCGTATTGGCAACAAAGGCACACAACCTCGTGCCATTATTGTTAAGTTTGTAGATCAAGCTCAACGTGATATGGCTTTAGCTAACAAGGCCATTCTCAAGGGACGGAGGATTTGGTTAGATCCAGATCTTACACCTCTTCAAGTTGAAGCAAGGAGGAAGGAGCTTGCAAAAGTCAAAGAAGCTCAAGATGCAGGTTTTGTAGCTTATCTACGTGATAGTCAAGCTATTATCACCAAGAGGAGGAGACAATCATCAACCTAGCAATCCAAGAGATTGAGGGTGTTGATGTGGAACATAAGAGGCCTATCTACGACTAAGTAGGTGAGTGCACATCCGATTTGGAAGATGGCGGACATCCTCAACATTGTTGAGACTTGGGAGCATGAAAAAGTAATGTTATTGGAGAGATACAAGGGTTTACTCTGGTGGGATCTACTTGGAACCATAGAAATCGACGAGCAGGAAGAGGCTTTGGAGGCATTGCTACTTTCATCAGATCTGAACTTCTTCCTATGATACATTTGGAAAGCCAAGATATTGGGAAACAATATCATTGGCTTCGTCTTGGATCGATTGGAGGATCTTACAGTTATTTGGCAGTTTGTTACTTTGCACCATTATCCATGCAGATCTACTCCACAAGCACTTGCAATCGAAGTCAACCATTCCATCGGCTCATTGGAGATGTTCTCAAATATCAAGACAAAGGTGAAGTTTTTCTTGTTGGAGACTTCAATGCCCGCATAAGTTCCGCTCAATTTACACAATTTGATAGTTCCTTGTCTTCCCACTCTTTTGAAGAAAGTAGAGATAGTTTGTGGTCTAGAGTCTCTTGTGATTCTTGTACAAATGATTTGACTGAGCATTTCTTGACTTTTGGAGCCACTTGTAATCTGAAAGTTCTCAATGGTGTTTCTTTCTTTCCCAACTCTCACTCCAATATCATGTTTTTCCCCTAAACCCTAAACCCATATCTTCTTACTGGAGTGTCAACGGGAGCTGAGATTTAGTGGGCTTGTTCACACGGCCGGGCAAACATACCTGCAAATTTTCAGCCCCAACAGAGCTGCTGTCAAGAAGTTGTCATTTCGAAACTTTGAGTTTAGGGATTTGAGCATGAATCTTGCGGAGGCCATATCTTCTTGCTGGAGTGTCAACGAGAGCTGAGATTTGGTGGGCTTGTTGACGACGGCCGGGCGCACATACCTGCAAATTTGCAGCCCCAACGGAGCTGCTGTCAAGAAATTTTCATTTCGAAACTTTGAGCTTGTGTAACATCTTGCAAAGTTGGGTTCATGATGGATTCTGAAAACAAACTTCTCAATCTTGTGCAATCGGTTTTGGAGGAATTGAAAGTGCTACGCCAAGAATTCAAGGCACAAAATGTTGCTTTGACTGCTGCAAAGAATGAAATCAGGGAGTTGAAGATTTCTCACAAAAGTTTTGAGAAGATCATGCTCCAAATCTCTAGATCTGTTGAGGACATTCAAGACAAGGTTGGTTCTCAAGCTTCTACTGTTACTACTCCTGCTTTGCATGAAGTGGTTGAAACTCTAGAGGTGAAAATGAAATCCTATGCTAAAGCTACCAAGTCTGCTCATATCTCTTTCTGTCAAGAGCAAGAGATTGAAAAGGCTAATCGATTTGCTCGTATGAAGAATGTGAGGATTTCGGGTCTACCTGAATCTGAGAAGGAAGAGGTGAAGAGTGTGGTCACCAAGTTTTTGACTGAAACACTTGATGTTGCTAATCCGGATTTGGCTCATGCTTATCGTATTGGCAACAAAGGCACACAACCTCGTGCCATTATTGTTAAGTTTGTAGATCAAGCTCAACGTGATATGGCTTTAGCTAACAAGGCCATTCTCAAGGGACGGAGGATTTGGTTAGATCCAGATCTTACACCTCTTCAAGTTGAAGCAAGGAGGAAGGAGCTTGCAAAAGTCAAAGAAGCTCAAGATGCAGGTTTTGTAGCTTATCTACGTGATAGTCAAGCTATTATCACCAAGAGGAGGAGACAATCATCAACCTAGCAATCCAAGAGATTGAGGGTGTTGATGTGGAACATAAGAGGCCTATCTACGACTAAGTATGTGAGTGCACATCCGATTTGGAAGATGGCGGACATCCTCAACATTGTTGAGACTTGGGAGCATGAAAGTAATGTTATTGGAGAGATACAAGGGTTTACTCTGGTGGGATCTACTTGGAACCATAGAAATCGACAAGCAGGAAGAGGCTTTGGAGGCGTTGCTACTTTCATCAGATCTGAACTTCTTCCTATGATACATTTGGAAAGCCAAGATATTGGGAAACAATATCATTGGCTTCGTCTTGGATCGATTGGAGGATCTTACAGTTATTTGGCAGTTTGTTACTTTGCACCATTATCCATGCAGATCTACTCCACAAGCACTTGCAATCGAAGTCAACCATTCCATCGGCTCATTGGAGATGTTCTCAAATATCAAGACAAAGGTGAAGTTTTTCTTGTTGGAGACTTCAATGCCCGCATAAGTTCCGCTCAATTTACACAATTTGATAGTTCCTTGTCTTCCCACTCTTTTGAAGAAAGTAGAGATAGTTTGTGGTCTAGAGTCTCTTGTGATCCTTGTACAAATGATTTGACTGAGCATTTCTTGACTTTTGGAGCCACTTGTAATCTTAAAGTTATTAATGGTGTTTCTTTCTTTCCCAACTCTCACTCCAATACATGTTTTTCTTCTACTGGTGTTAGCACTATAGATTATCTTTTGTCCTCTGCCACTAATAGTTCATTTATCTCAGCATTTGATATTCTAGAGCCTCAACCAGAATCAGATCATACACCTCTTTTATTCACTCTTTTGTTGTCAACGTCAATCCCTCTCCCTACATGTCACTATGTTTCTACTTCCCCCAAGTTTTGTTTAGATGCTAGTAAGAAGCAACTTTATAGTGAACATTTCCAAGACCTCTTGACTTGTACTACTTGGAGCCTTGATCCACATACATCTAGTTTGCAACTAACTGAGTTGCTCCAAAACTCTGCTTCTAAGTTCTTTTTGAGACATAAGACCAGGAGAGCTAGAGGTCTTCCTTGCAATGGATGGTTTGACTTTGATTGCAAGCAAGCGAGGGCGAAATCACTTGATAAATCCTTGGATCTTCACAATCGGTTGATTATGACAAGACTTTACAAATGGTAAATGGTAAATGGTAAATAGATCAAGCCCGTGGGACCCAAAGGGTCAAAAGGCTAAAAAACACAATACAAACAATCCAACTCCAAACTAGGAGAGAACCAAAAGAACCCCCTAGCTAGTGCCCAAAGCACTAGAACGGTAACTAATAATATCCCTAATGTAACAACCTAAATCATAAGGCTCGAGTTGAAGCAGAGAAAAGAAATTCTCGACATCAACTTTATGGGCCGCTCGAATCTCTACATACCTACAACAAGTAAGAAATACATGCTCTTCATCCTCAACTTTTCTTCCATCACATAGTCTACAAATACGTTCACTCCTATCAATGTTCAACCAACGCCCTTCTTCAATCCCAAGACTATGAGATCCTGTTCTATGTCTAGCAATAATATGACGTAAAGAAGTAGATATCTTTCCAAGTAAATATCCTTGCTCACAATAAACAAGCATAGGATTCACATGAAGTTGATAAAACTGCATCTTGGTGCCTCGTGTGCTCCATATAATGCTGAGAAATTCCTCCTTAATACGCTCACGTAGGGCAATAGGTTGCAAAGACTTGGTGAAGTCCAAGAAACGAGCATTTTTGAGGCAGAAGCAAGAGGGTTTGACAAAGGAGCTCTTGGAGAATCCCAAATCCTTTTGGAGGTGGTTGGCAGTACGATCTTCTAAACCTACTCTTGATCCCAAGTCTTTGATTTCTTTTGCTGAAAAGCTTTATTTCTTTCCCAATGTTGCATCTATGCCACATTGTGAAGGAAATCCAGGCTTATTTTCAGAAGTTGAAGTGATGACTCAACTCAGAAAATTGGCAAATGGTAAACGTGAGGATTTGGATGGGCTTTCCATTGAACTTCTCAAGTGGGGAGGAGATGCTATTGGGCCTATACTCACAAAAGTGTTAGAGGATGCTGCTATTCATGGCTTTCCTTCATCTTGGTCTCTACGGAAGATTGTTTCTATTCACAAAATTCTGGGAGCAAGGTCTTGGTGACAAACTATCGCACTATCATGGTGAGTAGTATTTTTGCCAAGTTATTTGGCAAATTAGTGGAGTCAAAGTTGAGCACATGGGCTGAATCTTGTCAGAAGGGAGCTCGGTTCCAAGCTGGTTTTCGTCCTACATTCAACACTATAGACCATATCTTGGTTTTACGTGTTCTATGGGAGAAATCCAAGGGCAATGGAAAAGCTTTGTTTTGTGCCTTCATTGATTTCAAGAAAGCTTTTGACACAGTACCTCGTGAGCTTTTATGGCAAAGATTGCAAACCATTGGAGTACCATCAGATCTCTTGGCAGCGGTGGCTGCATTATACCACTTAGTTCGGGCCAAGATCAACACTTCTCAAACCGAAGAGATTATCAGCACCATTGGAGTCATTCAAGGTTGTCCTCTCTCTCCCACTCTCTTTGGAGTTTTCATAGATGATATAAATGGTAAATGGTAAATGGTAAATAGATCAAGCCCGTGGGACCCAAAGGGTCGAAAGGCTAAAAAACACAATACAAACAATTCAACTCCAAACTAGGAGAGAACCAAAAGAGCCCCCTAGCTAGTGCCCAAAGCACTAGAACGGTAACTAATAATATCTCTAATGTAACAACCTAAATCATAAGGCTCGAGTTGAAGCAGAGAAAAGAAATTCTCGACATCAACTTTATACGCCACTCGAATCTCTACATACCTAGAACAAGTAAGAAATACATGCTCTTCATCCTCAACTTTTCTTCCATCACATAGCCTACAAATACGTTCACTCCTATCAATGTTCAACCAACGCCCTTCTTCAATCCCAAGACTATGGGATCCAGTTCTATGTCTAGCAATAATATGACGTAAAGAAGTAGATATCTCTGCAAGTAAGTATCCTTGCTCACAATAAACAAGCATAGGATTCACATGAAGTTGATAAAACTGCATCTTGGTGCCTCGTGTGCTCCACATAATGCTGAGAAATTCCTCCTTAATACGCTCGCGTAGGGCAATAGGTTGCAAATTCCAATCGAGTTCCGTCACATTCCACCTCAAAGACCAAGTCACCACATCTGCAAACCAACCCTTGGCACGTGTGGCACGCAAAGCTTCAAGAGGAAGTCGAGAAGCATCAAGAGACCTCACTCTTTTGACGTAAGTGATAGTCAAAAAGAGAGCTTCAGCCTCAAGAGGTAGACAACCTGTTTCCGCAAGAAGAATTGCATAAGAAGTTTGGGTCCTCACACCCAATTCTTCTTGTAAGAAGATCTTTTGCACCCTCTCCAAACGCTGCCAACCTGTCTTCTTACAACCAGGACCCCACACTTGTGTTCCATATAAGATAACGGGAAACACTAAGCTCCTGAATAAGAATATAGAAAGGTGGTTGGAGGATTGTGATAGCGAAGGTGTTAAACTTGGAGGCTTTGTCATCAAAGCTCTTTTGTATGCAGATGATGTCATATTACTAGCACGTGATGCCACTAGTTTACAGAAACACCTCGACACTTTGGCTAGCTTTTGTACTCAAAATCAGATGGAAGTCAATTTGGAGAAGTCCAAAGTCATTCTTGTGGGCACTAGATCCAAGTTCTCTTTCTGTTACAAAGGATTAGAGTTGGAACAAGTGAAAAGTTACAAATATTTGGGCATTGATTTCTCAATTTTATTATAGTTGGGCACTTTGTGTGCAAAAGAGGGTAGAAGCTGGTTTCAAAGCTCTATATTCATTGCAAAATAGATGTAGAGGAGCTCATCTAGTTTCTTGGAGTCTTAGGAAATTCTTATTCATGAGCTTAGTGTTTCCCGTTATCTTATATGGAACACAAGTGTGGGGTCCTGGTTGTAAGAAGACAGGTTGGCAGCGTTTGGAGAGGGTGCAAAAGATCTTCTTACAAGAAGAATTGGGTGTGAGGACCCAAACTTCTTATGCAATTCTTCTTGTGGAAACAGGTTGTCTACCTCTTGAGGCTGAAGCTCTCTTTTTGACTATCACTTACGTCAAAAGAGTGAGATCTCTTGATGCTTCTCGACTTCCTCTTGAAGCTTTGCGTGCCACACGTCCCAAGGGTTGGTTTGCAGATGTGGTGACTTGGTCTTTGAGGTGGAATGTGACGGAACTCGATTGGAATTTGCAACCTATTGCCCTACGCGAGCGTATTAAGGAGGAATTTCTCAGCATTATGTGGAGCACACGAGGCACCAAGATGCAGTTTTATCAACTTCATGTGAATCCTATGCTTGTTTATTGTGAGCAAGGATATTTACTTGCAGAGATATCTACTGAGCATTTCTTGACTTTTGGAGCCACTTGTAATCTGAAAGTTCTTAATGGTGTTTCTTTCTTTCCCAACTCTCACTCCAATACATGTTTTTCCTCTACTGGTGTTAGCACTATAGATTATCTTTTGTCCTCTGCCACTAATAGTTCATTTATCTCAGCGTTTGATATTCTAGAGCTTGAACCAGAATCAGATCATACACCTCTTTTATTCACTCTTTTGTTGTCAACATCAATCCCTCTCCCTACATTTCACTATGTTTCTACTTCCCCCAAGTTTTGTTTAGATGTTAGTAAGAAGCAACTTTATAGTGAACATTTCCAAGACCTCTTGACTTGTACTACTTGGAGCCTTGATCCACATACATCTAGTTTGCAACTAACAGAGTTGTTCCAAAACTCTGCTTCTAAGTTCTTTTTGAGACATAAGACCAGGAGAGCTAGAGGTCTTCCTTGCAATGGATGGTTTGACTTTGATTGCAAGCAAGCGAGGGCAAAATCACTTGATAAATCCTTGGATCTTCACAATCGGTTGATTATGACAAGACTTTACAAAGACTTGGTCAAGTCCAAGAAACGAGCATTTTTGAGGCAGAAGCAAGAGGGCTTGACAAAGGAGCTCTTGGAGAATCCCAAATCCTTTTGGAGGCGGTTGGCAGTACGATCTTCTAAACCTACTCTTGATCCCAAGTCTTTGATTTCTTTTGCTGAAAAGCTTTATTTCTTTCCCAATGTTGCATCTATGCCACATTGTGAAGGAAATCCAGGCTTATTTTCAGAAGTTGAAGTGATGACTCAACTCAGAAAATTGGCAAATGGTAAACGTGAGGATTTGGATGGGCTTTCCATTGAACTTCTCAAGTGGGGAGGAGATGCTATTGGGCCTATACTCACAAAAGTGTTAGAGGATGCTGCTATTCATGGCTTTCCTTCATCTTGGTCTCTACGGAAGATTGTTCCTATTCACAAATCTGGAAGCAAGGCCTTGGTGACAAACTATCGCACTATCATGGTGGGTAGTATTTTTGCCAAGTTATTTGGCAAATTAGTGGAGTCAAAGTTGAGCACATGGGCTGAATCTTGTCAGAAGAGAGCTCGGTTCCAAGTTGGTTTTCGTCCTACATTCAACACTATAGACCATATCTTGGTTTTACGTGTTCTATGGGAGAAATCCAAGGGCAATGGAAAAGCTTTGTTTTGTGCCTTCATTGATTTCAAGAAAGCTTTTGACACAGTACCTCGTGAGCTTTTATGGCAAAGATTGCAAACCATTGGAGTACCATCAGATCTCTTGGCAGCGGTGGCTGCATTATACCACTTAGTTCGGGCCAAGATCAACACTTCTCAAACCGAAGAGATTATCAGCACCATTGGAGTCATTCAAGGTTGTCCTCTCTCTCCCACTCTCTTTGGAGTTTTCATAGATGATATAGAAAGGTGGTTGGAGGATTGTGATAGAGAAGGTGTTAAACTTGGAGGCTTTGTCATCAAAGCTCTTTTGTATGCAGATGATGTCATATTACTAGCACGTGATGCCACTAGTTTACAGAAACACCTCGACACTTTGGCTAGCTTTTGTACTCAAAATCAGATGGAAGTCAATTTGGAGAAGTCCAAAGTCATTCTTGTGGGCACTAGATCCAAGTTCTATTTCTGTTACAAAGGATTAGAGTTGGAACAAGTGAAAAGTTACAAATATTTGGGCATTGATTTCTCATGTGATTATAGTTGGGCACTTTGTGTGCAAAAGAGGGTAGAAGCTGGTTTCAAAGCTCTATATTCATTGCTAAATAGATGTAGAGGAGCTCATCTAGTGTCTTGGAGTCTTAGGAAATTCTTATTCAGGAGCTTAGTGTTTCCCGTTATCTTATATGGAACACAATATTTGAGGGATTTGAGCATGAATCTTGCGGGGGCCATATCTTCTTGCTGGAGTGTCAACAGGAGCTGAGATTTGGTGGACTTGTTCACAACAACCGAGCGCACATACCTAAAAATTAACAGCCCCAACACAGCTGCTGTCAAGAAGTTGTCATTTCGAAACTTTGAGTTTATGGATTTGAGCATGAATCTTGCGGGGGCCATATCTTCTTGCTGGAGTGTCAACAGGAGCTGAGATTTTGTGGGCTTGTTCACAACGGACGGACGCACATACCTGCAAAGTTTCAGTCCCAACGGAACTGCTGTCAAGAAGTTGTCATTTCGAAACTTTGAGTTTAGGGATTTGAGCATGAATCTTGCGGGGGCCATATACGGACTTGACGTCATCCCCACCTTCCTCCAGTATATCACTGGCAGTTTTTTGTGAGTGCAGCACATGGCTTGGAGTGTCAATCATTTTGACTAAGACTGAGGAACTCAGTGTCAACAGGAGCTGAGATTTGGTGGGCTTGTTCACAACGGCCGGGCGCACATACCTGCAAATTTACAGCCCCAACAGAGCTGCTGTCAAGAAGTTGTCATTTCGAAACTTTGAGTTTATGGATTTGAGCATGAATCTTGCGGGGGCCATATCTTCTTGCTGGAGTGTCAACAGGAGCTGAGATTTGGTGGGCTTGTTCACAACGGACGGACGCACATACCTGCAAATTGTCAGCCCCAACGGAGCTGCTGTCAAGAAGTTGTCATTTCAAAACTTTGAGCTTGTGTAACATCTTGCAAAGTTGGGTTCATGATGGATTCTAAAAACAAACTTCTCAATCTTGTGCAAACGGTTTTGGAGGAATTGAAAGTGCTACGCCAAGAATTCAAGGCACAAAATGTTGCCTTGGCAGCGGCAAAAAATGAAATCAGGGAGTTGAAGATTTCTCACAAAAGTTTTGAGAA
The DNA here is from genome assembly GCA_037833965.1 of Marchantia polymorpha subsp. ruderalis. NCBI lineage: Eukaryota > Viridiplantae > Streptophyta > Marchantiopsida > Marchantiales > Marchantiaceae > Marchantia > Marchantia polymorpha. The sequence continues at coordinate 3,350,298 of AP031359.1, forward strand.
GATCATGCTCCAAATCTCTGGATCTGTTGAGGACATTCAAGACAAGGTTGGTTCTCAAGCTTCTACTGTTACTACTCCTGCTTTGCATGAAGTGGTTGAAACTCTAGAGGTGAAAATGAAGTCCTATGCTGCAGCTACCAAGTCTGCTCATATCTCTTTCTGTCAAGAGCAAGAGATTGAAAAGGCTAATCAATTTGCTCGTGTGAAGAATGTGAGGATTTCGGGTCTACCTGAATCTGAGAAGGAAGAGGTGAAGAGTGTGGTCACCAAGTTTTTGACTGAAACACTTGATGTTCCTAATCCGGATTTGGCTCATGCTTATCATATTGGCAACAAAGGCACACAACCTCGTGCCATTATTGTCAAGTTTGTAGACCAAGCTCAACGTGATATGGCTTTAGCTAACAAGGCCATTCTCAAGGGACGGAGGATTTGGTTAGATCCAGATCTTACACCTCTTCAAGTTGAAGCAAGGAGGAAGGAGCTTGCAAAAGTCAAAGAAGCTCAAGATGCAGGTTTTGTTGCTTATCTACGTGATAGTCAAGCTATTATCACCAAGAGAAGGAGACAATCATCAACCTAGCAATCCAAGAGATTGAGGGTGTTGATGTGGAACATAAGAGGCCTATCTACAACTAAGTATGTGAGTGCACATCCGATTTGGAAGATGGCGGACATCCTCAACATTGTTGAGACTTGGGAGCATGAAAGCAATGTTATTGGAGAGATACAAGGGTTTACTCTGGTGGGATCTACTTGGAACCATAGAAATCGACGAGCAGGAAGAGGCTTTGGAGGCATTGCTACTTTCATCAGATCTGAACTTCTTCCTATGATACATTTGGAAAGCCAAGATATTGGGAAACAATATCATTGGCTTCGTCTTGGATTGATTGGAGGATCTTACAGTTATTTGGCAGTTTGCTACTTTGCACCATTATCCATGCAGATCTACTCCACAAGCACTTGCAATCGAAGTCAACCATTCCATCGGCTCATTGGAGATGTTCTCAAATATCAAGACAAAGGTGAAGTTTTTCTTGTTGGAGACTTCAATGCCCGCATAAGTTCCGCTCAATTTACACAATTTGATAGTTCCTTGTCTTCTCACTCTTTTGAAGAAAGTAGAGATAGTTTGTGGTCTAGAGTCTCTTGTGATCCTTGTACAAATGATTTGACTGAGCATTTCTTGACTTTTGGAGCCACTTGTAATCTGAAAGTTCTCAATGGTGTTTCTTTCTTTCCCAACTCTCACTCCAATACATGTTTTTCCTCTACTGGTGTTAGCACTATAGATTATCTTTTGTCCTCAGCCACTAATAGTTCATTTATCTCAGCGTTTGATATTCTAGAGCCTCAACCAGAATCAGATCATACACCTCTTTTATTTACTCTTTTGTTGTCAACGTCAATCCCTCTCCCTACATGTCACTATGTTTCTACTTCCCCCAAGTTTTGTTTAGATGCTAGTAAGAAGCAACTTTATAGTGAACATTTCCAAGACCTCTTGACTTGTACTACTTGGAGCCTTGATCCACATACATCTAGTTTGCAACTAACTAAGTTGCTCCAAAACTCTGCTTCTAAGTTCTTTTTGAGACATAAGACCAGGAGAGCTAGAGGTCTTCCTTGCAATGGATGGTTTGACTTTGATTGCAAGCAAGCGAGGGCGAGATCACTTGATAAATCCTTGGATCTTCACAATCGGTTGATTATGACAAGACTTTACAAAGACTTGGTGAAGTCCAAGAAACGAGCATTTTTGAGGCAGAAGCAAGAGGGCTTGACAAAGGAGCTCTTGGAGAATCCCAAATCCTTTTGGAGGCGGTTGGCAGTACGATCTTCTAAACCTACTCTTGATCCCAAGTCTTTGATTTCTTTTGCTGAAAAGCTTTATTTCTTTCCCAATGTTGCATCAATGCCACATTGTGAAGGAAATCCAGGCTTATTTTCAGAAGTTGAAGTGATGACTCAACTCAGACAATTGGCAAATGGTAAATGTGAGGATTTGGATGGGCTTTCCATTGAACTTCTGAAGTGGGGAGGAGATGCTATTGGACCTATACTCACGAAAGTGTTAGAGGATGCTGCTATTCATGGCTTTCCTTCATCTTGGTCTCTACGGAAGATTGTTCCTATTCACAAATCTGGGAGCAAGACCTTGGTGACAAACTATCGCACTATCATGGTGGGTAGTATTTTTGCCAAGTTATTTGGCAAATTGGTGGAGTCAAAGTTGAGCACATGGGCTGAATCTTGTCAGAAGAGAGCGCGGTTCCAAGCTGGTTTTCGTCCTACATTCAACACTATAGACCATATCTTGGTTTTACGTGTTCTATGGGAGAAATCCAAGGGTAATGGAAAAGCTTTGTTTTGTGCCTTCATTGATTTCAAGAAAGCTTTTGACACAGTACCTCGTGAGCTTTTATGGCAAAGATTGCAAGCCATTGGAGTACCATCAGATCTCTTGGCAGCGGTGGCTGCATTATACCACTCAGTTCGGGCCAAGATCAACACTTCTCAAACCGAAGAGATTATCAGCACCATTGGAGTCATTCAAGGTTGTCCTCTCTCTCCCACTCTCTTTGGAGTTTTCATAGATGATATAGAAAGGTGGTTGGAGGATTGTGATAGCGAAGGTGTTAAACTTGGAGGCTTTGTCATCAAAGCTCTTTTGTATGCAGATGATGTCATATTACTAGCACGTGATGCCACTAGTTTACAGAAACACCTCGACACTTTGGCTAGCTTTTGTACTTAAAATCAGATGGAAGTCAATTTGGAGAAGTCCAAAGTCATTCTTGTGGGCACTAGATCCAAGCTTTCTTTCTGTTACAAAGGATTAGAGTTGGAACAAGTGAAAAGTTACAAATATTTGGGCATTGATTTCTCATGTGATTATAGTTGGGCACTTTGTGTGCAAAAGAGGGTAGAAGCTGGTTTCAAAGCTCTATATTCATTGCTAAATAGATGTAGAGGAGCTCATCTAGTGTCTTGGAGTCTTAGGAAATTCTTATTTAGGAGCTTAGTGTTTCCCGTTATCTTATATGGAACACAAGTGTGGGGTCCTGGTTGTAAGAAGACAGGTTGGCAGCGTTTGGAGAGGGTGCAAAAGATCTTCTTACAAGAAGAATTGGGTGTGAGGACCCAAACTTCTTATGCAATTCTTCTTGCGGAAACAGGTTGTCTACCTCTTGAGACTGAAGCTCTCTTTTTGACTATCACTTACGTCAAAAGAGTGAGATCTCTTGATGCTTCTCGACTTCCTCTTGAAGCTTTGCGTGCCACACGTCCCAAGGGTTGGTTTGCAGATGTGGTGACTTGGTCTTTGAGGTGGAATGTGACGGAACTCGATTGGAATTTGCAACCTATTGCCCTACGCGAGCGTATAAAGGAGGAATTTCTCAGCATTATGTGGAGCACACGAGGCACCAAGATGCAATTTTATCAACTTCATGTGAATCCTATGCTTATTTATTGTGAGCAAGGATACTTACTTGCAGGGAAATCTACTTCTTTACGTCATATTATTGCTAGACATAGAACTGGATCTCATAGTCTTGGGATTGAAGAAGGGCGTTGGTTGAACATTGATAGGAGTGAACGTATTTGTAGGCTATGTGATGGAAGAAAAGTTGAGGATGAAGAGCATGTATTTCTTACTTGTCCTTGGTATGTAGAGATTCGAAGGGCGCATAAAGTTGATGTCGAGAATTTCTTTTCTCTGCTTCAACTCGAGCGTTATGATTTAGGTTGTTACATTAGAGATATTATTAGTTACCGTTCTAGTGCTTTGGGCACTAGCTAGGGGGTTCTTTAGGTTCTCTCCTAGTTTGGAGTTGAATTGTTTGTATTGTATTTTTTAGCCTTTTGACCCTTTGGGTCCCACGGGCTTGATCTATTTACCACCATTTACCACCATTACCACAAGTGTGGGGTCATGGTTGTAAGAAGACAGGTTGGCAGCGTTTGGAGAGGGTGCAAAAGATCTTCTTACAAGAAGAATTGGGTGTGAGGACCCAAACTTCTTATGCAATTCTTCTTGCGGAAACAGGTTGTCTACCTCTTGAGGCTGAAGCTCTCTTTTTGACTATCACTTACGTCAAAAGAGTGAGATCTCTTGATGCTTCTCGACTTCCTCTTGAAGCTTTGCGTGCCACACGTCCCAAGGGTTGGTTTGCAGATGTGGTGACTTGGTCTTTGAGGTGGAATGTGACGGAACTCGATTGGAATTTGCAACCTATTGCCCTACGCGAGCGTATTAAGGAGGAATTTCTCACCATTATGTGGAGCACACGAGGCACCAAGATGCAGTTTTATCAACTTCATGTGAATCCTATGCTTGTTTATTGTGAGCAAGGATACTTACTTGCAGAGATATCTACTTCTTTACGTCATATTATTGCTAGACATAGAACTGGATCTCATAGTCTTGGGATTGAAGAAGGGCGTTGGTTGAACATTGATAGGAGTGAACGTATTTGTAGGCTATGTGATGGAAGAAAAGTTGAGGATGAAGAGCATGTATTTCTTACTTGTTCTAGGTATGTAGAGATTCGAGTGGCGCATAAAGTTGATGTCGAGAATTTCTTTTCTCTGCTTCAACTCGAGCGTTATGATTTAGGTTGTTACATTAGAGATATTATTAGTTACCGTTCTAGTGCTTTGGGCACTAGCTAGGGGGTTCTTTTGGTTCTCTCCTAGTTTGGAGTTGAATTGTTTGTATTGTGTTTTTTAGCCTTTTGACCCTTTGGGTCCCACGGGCTTGATCTATTTACCATTTACCATTTACCACTTAGCACTGGGTGGAAGCTCTGGGGCAACCCGGTCAACGGAAACTTCACAGATGCAGCCCGCAGCTAGTATAGGGGCAAGACAAATGCCACATTACTGAGCGAGCATCTCAACAGGAAGCGGCGCACACAGAAATCTAACGAGGAATGGAAGAAACTTTTCACAGATCTCTAGAAGAGCAAGAACGTGAACAAGGATAAATTGTTCATGTGGCGCGTCCTGCAACATGCCCTTTATTCCAACGAGAGGGCATCAAAGATAGGCCACGGGGATGGAAGGTGCCCCCGGGGATGCGCAACTTTAGAAACAGTCCCACATATCCTGTTCGACTGTCCGTTCGCGCAACAAGTATGGAGAGCAACTGCTAGCCTCAGATGGAGGCACACTAATAACAAACAACCAATCTTTGATAAGGCAACATCTCTCCTGCACCTGATAGAACTAGGGCTAGCCCAGAGGAAAAACAACTCCATCGCTGCACAATGGATGTTAACTTCTTAAATTTGTAGGCATATGTGGCTCAATAGGAACCAAAAGGTATTTTCAAAGGTTAATACTACAGTTAGTGTGCACGGCAGAACCCGTAACACTATAGACAAAGCAATATCCCAGTGGAAGGAATCAAGCGCTAATCCTCCACAGAGACAATGGTTGGAAGTAGCTAGCCTGTTGCAAAATGCTATTGCTATGACTATAGTTACTAGAATTGAACGCTGGCTGAAAAGCATGCTAGCAAAATTGGATGGTTCAGAAGGAGGATCGGAAGCTCTTTGCACGGAGAGAGCAGCAATCGGACTGAACGTGACGCCACCCCTCGAGAGAGGGATAGTCAAAATGTAGTAGATTTGTAGGAATTTTGAACCTGTAGTGATGCAGCGGGAGGATCCCCTGTCTGCCAGGTAAACCACAAGCTAACACGGTATGCAGGAGCTTGCTACTAAGGAAATCGGGAATGGGCTGTAAGACCAGCACGTTGAAAACAGGTTGAGTGCAAAAGGACGCGGGGAAAACTAGAAAGGGATTGTGTGGAATACATGTACACCGCGGGTACATTAAGGCATAGCTTCACTAGAAGCAGATATGACAGCAACATAAAAGTTGAGGATGAAGAGCATGTATTTCTTACTTGTTCTAGGTATGTAGAGATTCGAGTGGCGCATAAAGTTGATGTCGAGAATTTCTTTTCTCTACTTCAACTCGAGCCTTATGGTTTAGGTTGTTACATTATCTAGATCTATTTACCATTTACCATTTGTGCTCAAATCCCTAAACTCAAAGTTTCGAAATGACAACTTCTTGACAGCAGCTCCGTTGGGGCTGAAAATTTGCAGGTATTTGCGCCCGGCCGTGATACAAGCATAGGATTCACATGAAGTTGATAAAACTGCATCTTGGTGCCTCGTCTGCTCCACATAATGCTGAGAAATTCCTTCTTAATACGCTCGCGTAGGGCAATAGGTTGCAAATCCCAATCGAGTTCCGTCACATTCCAAAGTGGCACGTGTAGCACTCAAAGCTTGAGGAGGAAGGCGAGAAGCATCAAGCCTTATGATTTAGGTTGTTACATTAGAGATATTATTAGTTACCGTTCTAGTGCTTTGGGCACTAGCTAGGGGGTTCTTTTGGTTCTCTCCTAGTTTGGAGTTGGATTGTTTGTATTGTGTTTTTTAGCCTTTTGACCCTTTGGGTCCCACGGGCTTGATCTTTTTACCATTTACCATTTATCAAGAGATCTCACCCTTCTGATGTTAGTGATGGTCAAGTATAGAGCTTCAGCCTCTATAGAGGTAAACAACCTGTTTCAGCAAGAAGAATGGCGTATGAAGTTTGGTTTCTCACACCCAATTCTTCTTGTAAAAATATCTTCTGCACCCTCTCCACACGCTCCCAACTTGTCTTCTTACAACCATAACCCCACACTTGGGTTCCATACAATACTACCGGCAACACTAAGCTTCTGAATAAAAAGAATTCTACACCGATTTAGCAATGAATATAGAGCTTTGTAACCACCTTCTACTCTCTTTTGCACGCAAAGTGCCCAACTATAATCATTAGAAAAATCAATGCCTAGATATTTATAACTCTTGACCTCTTCTAATTGTAGATCCTGGTAATAGAAGGAAAACTTGGATCTAGTGCCCACTATCATGACTTTAGACTTCTCTATCTTTACCTCCGTATGATTTTGGGTACAAAAATTAGCCAAAACGTATAGGTGTTTTTGTAAACTACTTGCATCACGTGCTAGTGATATGATGTCATTTGCATTCAAGAGAGCTTTGATTACAAAGTTTTCAAGCTTGACACTCTATCACTAAGCATTGCTTCTAAGTTCTTTTTGCCGCACAAAGATCGAAGAGCTACGGGGGCTTCCTTGCAATGGATGGTTTGACTTTGATTATAAGCAAGCGAGGATGAGATCAGTTGACAAGTCTTTGGATCTCCAAAGTCGGCTTATCTTGACAAGGTTTTACAAAGAGTTGGTGAAGTCTAAGAAACAAGCTTTTTGGAGGACGAAGCATGTAAATGGTAAATGGTAAATAGATCAAGCCCGTGGAGCCCAAAGAATCAAAAGGCTAAAAAACACAATACAAAAAATCCAACTCCAAACAAGAAGAGAACTAAAAGAACCCCCTAGCTAGTGTCCAAAGCACTAGAACGGTAACTAATAACATCCCTAATGTAACAACCTAAATCATAAGGCTCAACCTAAAGCAAAGAATAAAAATGCTCAACAACAACTTTATGAGCCACTCTAATCTTTACATATCTAGTACAAGTAAGAAATACATGCTCTTCATGCTCAACTTTTCTTCCATCACATAGCCTACAAATACGTTCACTCCTATCAATGTTCAACCAACGCTCTTCTTCAATCCCAAGACTATATAGCAAAAATATGACGTAAAGAAGTAGATATCTCTGCAAGTAAGTATCCTTGCTCACAATAAACAAGCATAGGATTCACATGAAGTTGATAAAACTGCATCTTGGTGCCTCGTCTGCTCCACATAATGCTGAGAAATTCCTCCTTAATACGCTCGCGTAGGGCAATAGGTTGCAAATTCCAATCGAGTTCCGTCACATTCCACCTCAAAGACCAAGGCACCACATCTGCAAACCAACCCTTGGGACGTGTGGCACACAAAGCTTCAAGAGGAATTCGAGAAGCATCAAGAGATCTCACTCTTTTGACGTAAGTGATAGTCAAAAAGAGAGCTTCAGCCTCAAGAGGTAGACAACCTGTTTCCGCAAGAAGAATTGCATAAGAAGTTTGGGTCCTCACACCCAATTCTTCTTGTAAGAAGATCTTTTTCATCCTCTCCAAACGCTGCCAACCTGTCTTCTTACAACCAGGACCCCACACTTGTGTTCCATATAAGATAACGGGAAACACTAAGCTTCTGAATGAGAATTTCCTAAGACTCCAAGACACTAGATGAGCTCCTCTACATCTATTTAGCAATGAATATAGAGCTTTGAAACCAGCTTCTACCCTCTTTTGCACACAAAGTGCCCAACTATAATCAGATGAAAAATCAATGCCCAAATATTTGTAAGTTTTCACTTGTTCCAACTCTAATCCTTTGTAACAGAAAGAAATCTTGGATCTAATGCTCACAAGAATGACTTTGGTCTTCTCCAAATTGAACTCCATCTGATTTTGAGTACAAAAGCTAGCCAAAGTGTCAAGGTGTTTTTGTAAACTAATGGCATCACGTGCTAGTAATATGACATCATCTGGGGACCCAAAGGGTCAAAAGGCTAAAAAACACAATACAAACAATCCAATTCCAAACTAGGAGAGAACCAAAAGAACCCCCTAGCTAGTGCCCAAAGCACTAGAACGGTAACTAATAATATCTCTAATGTAACAACCTAAATCATAAGGCTCGAGTTGAAGCAGAGAAAAGAAATTCTCGACATCAACTTTATGCGCCACTCGAATCTCTACATACCTAGAACAAGTAAGAAATACATGCTCTTCATCCTCAACTTTTCTTCCATCACATAGCCTACAAATACGTTCACTCCTATCAATGTTCAACCAACGCCCTTCTTCAATCCCAAGACTATGAGATCCAGTTCTATATCTAGCAATAATATGACGTAAAGAAGTAGATATCTCTGCAAGTAAATATCCTTGCTCACAATAAACAAGCATAGGATTGACATGAAGTTGATAAAACTGCATCTTGGTGCCTCGTCTGCTCCACATAATGGTGAGAAATTCCTCCTTAATACGCTCGCGTAGGGCAATAGGTTGCAAATTCCAATCGAGTTCCGTCACATTCCACCTCAAAGACCAAGTCATCACATCTGCAAACCAACCCTTGGGACGTGTGGCACGCAAAGCTTCCTAAGAGCTTCCTTCTTGCGCTGCTAAGAGATCTGATGGTACTCCAATGGTGTGCAATCTTTGCCATAAAAGCTCAAGAGGTACTGTGTCAAAAGCTTTCTTGAAATCAATGAAGGCACAAAACAAAGCTTTTCCATTACCCTTGGATTTCTCTCATAGAACACATAAAACCAAGATATGGTGTATAGTGTTGAATGTAGGACAAAAACCAGCTTGGAACCGCGCTCTGTTCTAACAAGATTCAGCTCATGTGCTCAACTTTGACTTCCACCAATTTACCAAATAACTTGGCAAAAATACTGCCCACCATGATATTGCGATAGTTTGTCACCAAGGCCTTGCTTCCAGATTTGTGAATAGGAACAATCTTCCGTTGAGACCAAGATGAAGGAAAGCCATGAATAGCGGCATCCTCTAACACTTTCGTGAGTATAGGCCCAATAGCATCTCCTCCCCACTTGAGAAGTTCAATGGAAAGCCCATCCAAATCCTCACATTTACCATTTGCCAATTGTCTGAGTTGAGTCATCACTTCAACTTCTGAAAAAAAGCCTGGATTTCCTTCACAATGTGGCATTGATGCAACATTGGGAAAAAAATAAAGCTTTTCAGCAAAAGAAATCAAAGACTTGGGATCAAGAGTAGGTTTAGAAGATCGTATTGCCAACCGCCTCCAAAAGTATTTGGGATTCTCCAAGAGCTCCTTTGTCAAGCACTCTTGCTTCTGAAGAAAGTAGAGATAGTTTGTGGTCTAGAGTCTCTTGTGATCCTTGTACAAATGATTTGACTGAGCATTTCTTGACTTTTGGAGCCATTTGTAATATGAAAGTTCTCAATGGTGTTTCTTTCTTTCCCAACTCTCACTCCAATACATGTTTTTCCTCTACAGGTGTTAGCATTATAGATTATCTTTTGTCCTCTGTCACTAATAGTTCATTTATCTCAGCGTTTGATATTCTAGAGCCTCAACCAGAATCAGATCATACACCTCTTTTATTTACTCTTTTGTTGTTGTCAACGTCAATCCCTCTCCCTACATGTCACTATGTTTCTACTTCCTCCAAGTTTTGTTTGGATGCTAGTAAGAAGCAACTTTATAGTGAACATTTCCAAGACCTCTTGACTTGTACTACTTGGAGCCTTGATCCACATACATCTAGTTTGCAACTAACAGAGTTGCTCCAAAACTCTGCTTCCAAGTTCTTTTTGAGACATAAGACCAGGAGAGCTAGAGGTCTTCCTTGCAATGGATGGTTTGACTTTGATTGCAAGCAAGCGAGGGCGAGATCACTTGATAAATCCTTGGATCTTCACAATCGGTTGATTATGACAAGACTTTACAAAGACTTGGTGAAGTCCAAGAAACGAGCATTTTTGAGGTAAATGGTAAATGGTAAATAGATCAAGCCCGTGGGACCCAAAGGGTCAAAAGGCTAAAAAACACAATACAAACAATCCAACTCCAAACTAGGAGAGAACCAAAAGAACCCCCTAGCTAGCAAGAGGCTAAAGCAAGAGTGCTTGACAAAGGAGCTCTTGGAGAATCCGAAATCCTTTTGGAGGCGGTTGGTAGTATGATCTTCTAAACCCACTCTTGATCCCAAGTCTTTGATTTCTTTTGCTGAAAAGCTTTATTTTTTTCCCAATGTTGCATCTATGCCACATTGTGAAGGAAATCCAAGCTTATTTTCAGAAGTTGAAGTGATGACTCAACTCAAACAATTGGCAAATGGTCAATGATAAACGTGAGGATTTGGATGGGCTTTCCATTGAACTTCTCAAGTAAGGAGGAGATGCTATTGGGCCTATACTCACAAAAGTAATAGAGGATGCTGCTATTCATGGCTTTCCTTCATCTTGGTCTCTATGGAAGATTGTTCCTATTCACAAATCTGGAAGCAAGGCCTTGGTGACAAACTATCGCACTATCATGGTGGGTAGTATTTTTGCCAAGTTATTTGGCAAATTGGTGGAGTCAAAGTTGAGCACATGGGCTGAATCTTGTCAGAAGAGAGCGCGGTTCCAAGCTGGTTTTCGTCCTACATTCAACACTATAGACCATATCTTGGTTTTACGTGTTCTATGGGAGAAATCCAAGGGTAATGGAAAAGCTTTGTTTTGTGCATTCATTGATTTCAAGAAAGCTTTTGACACAGTACCTCGTGAGCTTTTATGGCAAAGATTGCAAACCATTGGAGCACCATCAGATCTCTTGGCAGCGGTGGCTGCATTATACCACTCAGTTCGGGCCAAGATCAACACTTCTTAAACCAAAGAGATTATCAGCACCATTGGTAAATGGTAAATGGTAATAGATCAAGCCCGGGGGACCCAGAGGGTCAAAAGGCTGAAAAATACAATACAAGCGACAGCCACAAACAAGGGAAAAGACCCCAAAGGCCAAACCCTAGCTAGTGCCAAGAGCACTAGAACGATAACTAATAATATCCCTAATATAACAACCTAAATCAAAAGGAACTAACTGTAACAAAGAATAAAAATTCTCTACATCTATATTATGAGTCACTCTAATCTTTGCATATCTAGTACAAGTAAGAAATACATGCTCTTCATCCTCAACTTCTCTTCCATCACATAGCCTACAAATACGTTCACTCGTATCAATATTAAGCCAATGTCCTTCCTCAATTCCTAGCCTATGAGATCCAGTTCTATGCCTAGCAATAATATGACGTAAGGACGTAGAGATTCTTGCAAGTAGGTAATCCTGTTCACAATAAACAAGCATAGGATTCACATGAAGTTGATAAAACTGCATCTTGGTGCCGCGCTTGCTCCAAATAATGTTCAGAAACTCCTCCTTTAGACGTTCACGTAGTGCTATAGGTTGTAGGTCCCAATCGCGTTCCGTCACATTCCACCTCAAAGACCAAGTTATCACATCCGCTAACCATCCTTTGGCACGTGTGGCACTCAAAGCCTGAGGAGGAAGGCGAGAAGCATCAAGAGATCTCACCCTTGTGATGTAAGTGATGGTCAAGTATAGAGCTTCAGCCTCTAGAGGTAAACAATCTGTTTCCGCAAGAAGAATAGCATATGAGGTTTGGTTTCTCACACCCAATTCTTCTTGTAGAAATATCTTCTGCACCCTCTCCACACGCTCCCATCCTGTCTTCTTACAACCAGGACCCCACACTTGGGCTCCATACAATACTACCGGCAACACTAAGCTTCTGAATAAAAATTTCCTAAGACTCCAAGACACAAGATGAGCCCTTCTACACCGATTTAGCAATGAATATAGAGCTTTGTAACCACCTTCTACTCTCTTTTGCACACAAAGTGCCCAACTATAATCATTAGAAAAATCAATGCCTAGATATTTATAACTCTTCACCTCTTCTAATTGTAGATCCTGGTAATAGAAGGAAAACTTGGATCTAGTGCCCACTTTCATGACTTTGGACTTCTCTATATTTACCTCCATCTGATTCTGGGTACAAAAGCTAGCCAAAGTGTATAGGTGTTTCTGTAAACTAATTGCATCACGTGCTAGTAATATGATATCATCTGCATACAAGAGAGCTTTGATAACAAAGTTTCCAAGCTTGACACCTTCACTATCACATGCCTCCAACCACTCTTCGATATCATCTATAAAAACTTCAAATAGAGTAGGAGAGAGAGAACAACCTTGAATCACTCCAATGGTACTCAAAACCTCTTCAGTTTGAGAAGTGTTGATCTTGGCTCGAACAGATTGGTAAAGCGTGGCCACAGCTGCTAGAAGATCTGATGGTACTCCAATGACTTGCAGCCTTTTCCATAATAGCTCACAAGATACGGTGTCAAAAGCTTTCTTAAAATCAATGAAGGCGCAAAACAAAGCTTTGCCATTGCCCTTCGACTTCTCCCATAAAACACGCAAAGCCAAAAATAAATAAAAATGGTAAATGGTAAATGGCCAAGATATGATCAATGGTGTTGTATGTGGGGCGAAAGCCTGCTTGAAACCGCGCTCTCTTTCGATGAGATTCAGTCCATGTGCTCAACTTTGACTCCACCAATTTGCCAAACAACTTGGCAAAAACACTACCCACCATGATAGTGCAATAGTTTGTCACCAAGTCCTTCCTTCCTGACTTGTGAATAGGCACAATCTTCCGTAATGACCAAGCTGAAGGAAAACCATACATAGCTGCATTCTCTAACGCTTTGGTGAGTCTCGGTCCAATAAGATCTCCTCCCCACTTCAAAAGTTCAATAGAGAGACCTTCCAAATCCTCCGATTTACCATTTGCTAATTTTCTAACTTGAGTCATCACCTCTGATTCAGAAAATAAGCCTGATGTTCCTTCACAACAAGGCATTGATGCAGCGTTGGGAAAGAAATAAAGCTTTTCAGCAAAGTCAATCAAACTCTTGGGATCAAGAGTAGGTTTTGAAGACCTTACAGCTAACCGTCTCCAAAAGGATTTGGGATTCTCCATCAACTCCTTTGTCAAGGATTCCTGCTTCGTCCTCAAAAAAGCTCTTTTTTTAGACTTCACCAAGTCTTTGTAAAGCCTTGTGAAGGTAAGCCGACTTTGGAACTCCAAAGACTTGTCAACTGATCTCATCCTCGCTTGCTTACAATCCAAGTCAAACCATCCATTGCAAGGAAGCCCCCTAGCTCTTCGATCCTTGTGCCGCAAAAAGAACTTAGAAGCAATGTCTTTGAGCAACTCTATTAATTGCTCACTCGCTGTATGTGGATCAAGGCTCCATGAAGTGTGAGTCAAAAGGTTTTGAAAATGTAACATGTACAACTCTTTCTTACTAGGATCTAAACGAAACTTGGGAGAAGCTAAAACAGAATGGCATGGAGAAAGAAGGATTGTTTTTTATAACAAGAGAGTAAATAAGAGAGGTGCATGATCTGACTCTGGCTGAGGTTCTAGAATATCAAATTTCGAAATAAAAGAGCTATGAGTGGCTGAGGATAGAAGATAATCAATGGTGCTAACACCTGTAGGAGAAAAGCACGTATTGGAAAGGGAGTTGGGAAAGAGAGAGATACCGTTGAGAACTTTCAAATTACATGTGGCTCCAAAGGTTAGAAAGTGTTCTGTCAAAGGATTTGTACAAATATCAGAAGACTTTCTACACCACATACTATCTTCAAGTTCTTCAAAGGAGGGAGAACTCAAGAGATCACCAACTTGAGTAAATTGTGCACAACCTATTCGAGCATTGAAATCTCCTACCAGAAAAACTTCACCTTTTCTCTGATAATTGAGAACATCTCTTATAAGTCGATGGAATGGTTGACTCCGATTGCAAGTGCGTGTGGAGTAGATAGGCATGGACAATGGTGCAAAGTAACAAACAGCCAAATAACTATAAGATCCTCCAACCAAACCAAGACGAAGCCAATGATATTGACCTCCAATATCCTAACCTTCTAAATGTATCAAAGGTAGAAATTGAGATCTGATGAAAGTAGCAATACCGCCATAGCCTCTTCCAGCTCGTTGACTTCTCTGATTCCAAGTGGATCCCACCAAAGTAAACCCTGGTATCTCTCCAATAGTGTTGCTCTCATGTTCCCACGTCTCCACAATGTTGATGATGTCCGCCATCTTCCAAATCGGATTAGCACTCACACAATTGCAGTCATTCAAGGTTGTGGTAAATGGTAAATAGATCAAGCCCGTGGGACCCAAAGGGTCAAAAGGCTAAAAAACACAATACAAACAATCCAACTCCAAACTAGGAGAGAACCAAAAGAACCCCCTAGCTAGTGCCCAAAGCACTAGAACGGTAACTAATAATATCCCTAATGTAACAACCTAAATCATAAGGCTCGAGTTGAAGCAGCGAAAAGAAATTCTCGACATCAACTTTATGGGCCACTCGAATCTCTACATACCTAGAATAAGTAAGAAATACATGCTCTTCATCCTCAACTTTTCTTCCATCACATAGTCTACAAATACGTTCACTCCTATCAATGTTCAACCAACGCCCTTCTTCAATCCCAAGACTATGAGATCCTGTTCTATGTCTAGCAATAATATGACATAAAGAAGTAGATATCTCTGCAAGTAAGTATCCTTGCTCACAATAAACAAGCATAGGATTCACATGAAGTTGATAAAACTGCATCTTGGTGCCTCGTGTGCTCCACATAATGCTGAGAAATTCCTCCTTAATACGCTCGCGTAGGGCAATAGGTTGCAAATTCCAATCGAGTTCCGTCACATTCCACCTCAAAGACCAAGTCACCACATCTGCAAACCAACCCTTGGGACGTGTGGCACACAAAGCTTCAAGAGGAAGTCGAGAAGCATCAAGAGATCTCACTCTTTTGACGTAAGTGATAGTCAAAAAGAGAGTTTCAGCCTCGAGAGGTAGACAACCTGTTTCCGCAAGAAGAATTGCATAAGAAGTTTGGTTCCTCACACCCAATTCTTCTTGTAAGAAGATCTTTTGCACCCTCTCCAAACGCTGCCAACCTGTCTTCTTACAACCAGGACCCCACACTTGTGTTCCATATAAGATAACGGGAAACACTAAGCTCCTGAATAAGAATTTCCTAAGACTTCAAGACACTAGATGAGCTCCTCTACATCTATTTAGCAATGAATATAGAGCTTTGAAACCAGCTTCTACCTTCTTTTGCACACAAAGTGCCCAACTATAATCAGATGAGAAATCAATGCCCAAATATTTGTAACTTTTCACTTGTTCCAACTCTAATCCTTTGTAACAGAAAGAGAGCTTGGATCTAGTGCCCACAAGAATGACTTTGGTCTTCTCCAAATTCACTTCCATCTGATTTTGAGTACAAAAGCTAGCCAAAGTGTCGAGGTGTTTTTGTAAACTAGTGGCATCACGTGCTAGTAATATGACATCATCTGCATACAAAAGAGCTTTGATGACAAAGCCTCCAAGTTTAACACCTTTGCTATCACAATCCTCCAACCACCTTTCTATATCATCTATGAAAACTCCAAAGAGAGTGGGAGAGAGAGGACAACCTTGAATGACTCCAATGGTGCTGATAATCTCTTCGGTTTGAGAAGTGTTGATCTTGGCCCGAACTGAGTGGTATAATGCAGCCACCGCTGCCAAGAGATCTGATGTTACTCCAATGGTTTGCAATCTTTGCCATAAAAGCTCCTCTATTATGCTCGTGGTATTATGTGGAGCACACGAGGCACCAAGATGCAGTCTTTATCAAAAGGGGTTCGGACTTCACACTCATCGCACCACTTGTCGAGTTTCCTCTCAAGGTTCTCCATGGCTTCCCGCGCCTCATCCGGGGCAAAGTCTATCCTGCTCGCTAAAGCTAGGTGGAAGTTGTTTTATCAACTTCATGTGAATCCTATGCTTGTTTATTGTGAGCAAGGATATTTACTTGCAGAGATATCTACTTCTTCACGTCATATTATTGCTAGACAAAGACCTGGATCTCATAGTCTTGGGATTGAAGAAGGGCGTTGGTTGAACATTGATAGGAGTGAACGTATTTGTAGGCTATGTGATGGAAGAAAAGTTAAGGATGAAGAGCATGTATTTCTTAGTTGTACTAGGTCATTTCGAAACTTTGAGTTTAGGGATTTGAGCATGAATCTTGCGGGGGCCATATCTTCTTGCTGGAGTGTCAACAGGAGCTGAGATTTAGTGGGCTTGTTCACAACGGCCGGGCGCACATACCTGCAAATTTACAGCCCCAACAGAGCTGCTGTCAAGAAGTTGTCATTTCGAAACTTTGAGTTTAGGGATTTGAGCATGAATCTTGCGGGGGCCATATCTTCTTGGTGGAGTGTCAACAGGAGCTGAGATTTGGTGGGCTTGTTTACAACGGACGGACGCACATACTTGCAAATTTTCAGCCCCAACGGAGCTGCTGTCAAGAAGTTGTCATTTCAAAACTTTGAGCTTGTGTAACATCTTGCACAGTTGGGTTCATGATGGATTCTGAAAACAAACTTCTCAATCTTGTGCAATCGGTTTTGGAGGAATTGAAAGTGCTACGCCAAGAATTCAAGGCACAAAATGTTGCCTTGGCTGCTGCAAAGAATGAAATCAGGGAGTTGAAGATTTCTCACAAAAGTTTTGAGAAGATCATGCTCCAAATCTCTGGATCTGTTGAGGACATTCAAGACAAGGTTGGTTCTCAAGCTTCTACTGTTACTTCTCCTGCTTTGCATGAAGTGGTTGAAACTCTTGAGGTGAAAATGAAGTCCTATGCTGAAGCTACCAAGTCTGCTCATATCTCTTTCTGTCAAGAGCAAGAGATTGAAAAGGCTAATCAATTTGCTCGTATGAAGAATGTAAGGATTTCGGGTCTACCTGAATCTGAGAAGGAAGAGGTGAAGAGTGTGGTCACCAAGTTTTTGACTGAAACACTTGATGTTCCTAATCCGGATTTGGCTCATGCTTATCGTATTGGCAACAAAGGCACACAACCTCGTGCCATTATTGTTAAGTTTGTAGATCAAGCTCAACGTGATATGGCTTTAGCTAACAAGGCCATTCTCAAGGGACGAAGGATTTGGTTAGATCCAGATCTTACACCTCTTCAAGTTGAAGCAAGGAGGAAGGAGCTTGCAAAAGTCAAAGAAGCTCAAGATGCAGGTTTTGTTGCTTATCTACGTGATAGTCAAGCTATTATCACCAAGAGGAGGAGACAATCATCAACCTAGCAATCCAAGAGATTGAGGGTGTTGATGTGGAACATAAGAGGCCTATCTACAACTAAGTATGTGAGTGCACATCCGATTTGGAAGATGGCGGACATCCTCAACATTGTTGAGACTTGGGAGCATGAAAGTAATGTTATTGGAGAGATACAAGGGTTTACTCTGGTGGGATCTACTTGGAACCATAGAAATCGACGAGCAGGAAGAGGCTTTGGAGGCATTGCTACTTTCATCAGATCTGAACTTCTTCCTATGATACATTTGGAAAGCCAAGATATTGGGAAACAATATCATTGGCTTCGTCTTGGATTGATTGGAGGATCTTACAGTTATTTGGCAGTTTGCTACTTTGCACCATTATCCATGCAGATCTACTCCACAAGCACTTGCAATCGAAGTCAACCATTCCATCGGCTCATAGGAGATGTTCTCAAATATCAAGACAAAGGTGAAGTTTTTCTTGTTGGAGACTTCAATGCCCGCATAAGTTCCGCTCAATTTACACAATTTGATAGTTCCTTGTCTTCTCACTCTTTTGAAGAAAGTAGAGATAGTTTGTGGTCTAGAGTCTCTTGTGATCCTTGTACAAATGATTTGACTGAGCATTTCTTGACTTTTGGAGCCACTTGTAATCTGAAAGTTCTCAATGGTGTTTCTTTCTTTCCCAACTCTCACTCCAATACATGTTTTTCCTCTACTGGTGTTAGCACTATAGATTATCTTTTGTCCTCTGCCACTAATAGTTCATTTATCTCAGCGTTTGATATTCTAGAGCCTCAACCAGAATCAGATCATACACCTCTTTTATTTACTCTTTTGTTGTCAACGGCTATCCCTCTCCCTACATGTCACTATGTTTCTACTTCCCCCAAGTTTTGTTTAGATGCTAGTAAGAAGCAACTTTATAGTGAACATTTCCAAGACCTCTTGACTTGTACTACTTGGAGCCTTGATCCACATACATCTAGTTTGCAACTAACAAAGTTGCTCCAAAACTCTGCTTCTAAGTTATTTTTGAGACATAAGACCAGGAGAGCTAGAGGTCTTCCTTGCAATGGATGGTTTGACTTTGATTGCAAGCAAGCGAGGGCGAGATCACTTGATAAATCCTTGGATCTTCACAATCGGTTGATTATGACAAGACTTTACAAAGACTTGGTGAAGTCCAAGAAACGAGCATTTTTGAGGCAGAAGCAAGAGTGCTTGACAAAGGAGCTCTTGGAGAATCCCAAATCCTTTTGGAGGCGGTTGGCAGTACGATCTTCTAAACCTACTCTTGATCCCAAGTCTTTGATTTCTTTTGCTGAAAAGCTTTATTTCTTTCCCAATGTTGCATCTATGCCACATTGTGAAGGAAATCCAGGCTTATTTTCAGAAGTTGAAGTGATGACTCAACTCAGACAATTGGCAAATGGTAAATGTGAGGATTTGGATGGGCTTTCCATTGAACTTCTCAAGTGGGGAGGAGATGCTATTGGACCTATACTCACGAAAGTGTTAGAGGATGCTGCTATTCATGGCTTTCCTTCATCTTGGTCTCTACGGAAGATTGTTCCTATTCACAAATCTGGAAGCAAGGCCTTGGTGACAAACTATCGCACTATCATGGTGGGTAGTATTTTTGCCAAGTTATTTGGCAAATTGGTGGAGTCAAAGTTGAGCACATGGGCTGAATCTTGTCAGAAGAGAGCGTGGTTCCAAGCTGGTTTTCGTCCTACATTCAACACTATAGACCATATTTTGGTTTTACGTGTTCTATGGGAGAAATCCAAGGGCAATGGAAAAGCTTTGTTTTGTGCCTTCATTGATTTCAAGAAAGCTTTTGACACAGTACCTCGTGAGCTTTTATGGCAAAGATTGCAAGCCATTGGAGTACCATCAGATCTCTTGGCAGCGGTGGCTGCATTATACCACTCAGTTCGGGCCAAGATCAACACTTCTCAAACCGAAGAGATTATCAGCACCATTGGAGTCATTCAAGGTTGTCCTCTCTCTCCCACTCTCTTTGGAGTTTTCATAGATGATATAGAAAGGTGGTTGGAGGATTGTGATAGCGAAGGTGTTAAACTTGGAGGCTTTGTCATCAAAGCTTTTTTGTATGCAGATGATGTCATATTACTAGCACGTGATGCCACTAGTTTACAGAAACACCTCGACACTTTGGCTAGCTTTTGTACTCAAAATCAGATGGAAGTCAATTTGGAGAAGTCCAAAGTCATTCTTGTGGGTACTAGATCTAAGTTCTCTTTCTATTACAAAGGATTAGAGTTGGAACAAGTGAAAAGTTACAAATATTTGGGCATTGATTTCTCATCAGATTATAGTTGGGCACTTTGTGTGCAAAAAAGGGTAGAAGCTGGTTTCAAAGCTCTATATTCATTGCTAAATAGATGTAGAGGAGCTCATCTAGTGTCTTGGAGTCTTAGGAAATTCTTATTCAGGAGCTTAGTGTTTCCCGTTATTTTATATGGATCACAAGTGTGGGGTCCTGGTTGTAAGAAGACAAGTTGGCAGCGTTTGGAGAGGGTGCAAAAGATCTTCTTACAAGAAGAATTGGGTGTGAGGACCCAAACTTCTTATGCAATTCTTCTTGCGGAAACAGGTTGTCTACCTCTTGAGGCTGAAGCTCTCTTTTTGACTATCATTTACGTCAAAAGAGTGAGATCTCTTGATGCTTCTCGACTTCCTCTTGAAGCTCTGCATGCCACACGTCCCAAGGGTTGGTTTGCAGATGTGGTGACTTGGTCTTTGAGGTGGAATGTGACGGAACTTGATTGGAATTTGCAACCTATTGCCCTACGCGAGCGTATTAGGGAGGAATTTCTCAGCATTATGTGGAGCACACGAGGCACCAAGATGCAGTTTTATCAACTTCATGTGAATCCTATGCTTGTTTATTGTGAGCAAGGATACTTACTTGCAGAGATATCTACTTCTTTACGTCATATTATTGCTAGACATAGAACTGGATCTCATAGTCTTGGGATTGAAGAAGGGCGTTGGTTGAACATTGATAGGAGTGAACGTATTTGTAGGCTATGTGATGGAAGAAAAGTTGAGGATGAAGAGCATGTATTTCTTACTTGTTCTAGGTATGTAGAGATTCGAGGGGCGCATAAAGTTGATGTCGAGAATTTCTTTTCTCTGCTTCAACTCGAGCCTTATGATTTAGGTTGTTACATTAGAGATATTATTAGTTACCGTTCTAGTGCTTTGGGCACTAGCTAGGGGGTTCTTTTGGTTCTCTCCTAGTTTGGAGTTGAATTGTTTGTATTGTGTTTTTTAGCCTTTTGACCCTTTGGGTCCCACGGGCTTGATCTATTTACCATTTACCATTACCATTTAGAGATTAGAGTGGCTCATAAAGTTATAGTTGAGAATTTTTATTCTTTGCTTCAACTTGAACCTTATGATTTAGGTTGTTACATTAGGGATGTTATTAGTTATCGTTCTAGTGCTTTGGACACTAGCTAGGGGGTTCTTTTGGTTCTCTCCTTGTTTGGAGTTGGGTTCTTTGTGTTGTGTTTTTTAGCCTTTTGACCCTTTGGGTCCCACGGGCTTGATCTATTTACCATTTACCATTTACCATTTATGCTCCCCAGTCTCAACAATGTTGAGGATGTCCGCCATCTTCCAAATCGGATGTGCACTCACATACTTAGTTGTAGATAGGCCTCTTATGTTCCACATCAACACCCTCAACCTCTTGGGTTGCTAGGTTGATGATTGTCTCCTCCTCTTGGTGATAATAACTTGACTATCACGTAGATCACAGGAATCCTTGACAAAAGAGTTGATGGAGAATCCCAAATCCTTTTGGATACGGTTAGATGTACGGTCTTCTAAACCTACTCTTGATCCCAAGAGTTTGATTGACTTTGCTGAAAAGCTTTATTTCTATCCGCCGCTGCATCAATGCCTTGTTGTGAGGGAACATCAGGCTTATTTTCTGAATCAGAGGTGATGACTCAAGTCAGAAATTAGCAAATGGTAAATCAAAAGATTTGGATGGTCTCTCTATTGAACTTTTGAAGTGGGGAGGAGATGTCATTGGACCAATACTCACCAAAGCGTTGGAGAATGCTGCTATGTATGGTTTTCCTTTAGCTTGGTCATTACGGAAGATTGTGCCTTTTCACAAGTCCGGAAAGAAGGACTTGGTGACAAACAATCGCACTATCATGGTGGGTAGTGTTTTTGCCAAGTTGTTTGGTAAATTGGTGGAGTCAAAGTTGAGCACATGGACTGAATCTCATCGAAAGAGAGCGCGGTTTCAAGCAGGTTTCCGCCCTACATACAACACCATTGACCATATGTTGGCCTTGCGTGTTTTCCTTGCGTGTTTTCTCTTTTCCATTTACCATTTTACGGGAGAAGTCAAAGGGCAACGGAAAAGCTTTGTTTTGCGCCTTCATTGATTTTAAGAAAGCTTTTGACACCGTACCTCGTGAGAATTTTATAGATGATATCGAAGAGTGGTTGGAGGCATGTGATAGAGTGTCAAGCTTGGAAACTTTGTAATCAAAGCTCTCTTGTATGCAAATGATATCATATCACTAGCACGTGATGCAAGTAGTTTACAAAAACACCTATACGTTTTGGCTAACTTTTGTACCCAAAATCATACGGAGGTAAAGATAGAGAAGTCTAAAGTCATGATAGTGGGCACTAGATCCAAGTTTTCCTTCTATTACCAGGATCTACAATTAGAAGAGGTCAAGAGTTATAAATATCTAGGCATTGATTTTTCTAATGATTATAGTTGGGCACTTTGCGTGCAAAAGAGAGTAGAAGGTGGTTACAAAGCTCTATATTCATTGCTAAATCGGTGTAGAAGGGCTCATCTTGTGACTTGGAGTCTTAGAAAATTTTTATTCAAAAGCTTAGTGTTGCCGGTAGTATTGTATGGAACCCAAGTGTGGGGTTATGGTTGTAGGAAGACAAGTTGGGAGCGTGTGGAGAGGGTGCAGAAGATATTTCTACAAGAAGAATTGGGTGTGAGAAACCAAACTTCATACGCCATTCTTCTTGCTGAAACAGGTTGTTTAGCTCTATAGAGGCTGAAGCTCTATACTTGACCATCACTAACATCACAAGGGTGAGATCTCTTGATGCTTCTCGCCTTCCTCCTCAGGCTTTGAGTGCCACACGTGCCAAAGGATGGTTAGCGGATGTGATAACTTGGTCTTTGAGGTGGAATGTGACGGAACGCGATTGGGACCTACAACCTATAGCACTACGTGAACGTCTAAAGGAGGAGTTTCTGAACATTATTTGGAGCAAGCGCGGCACCAAGATGCAGTTTTATCAACTTCATGTGAAGAAGAATTGGGTGTGAAGAAGAATTGGGTGTGAGGACCCAAACTTCTTGTGCAATTCTTCTTGCGGAAACAGGTTGTCTACCTCTTGAGGCTGAAGCTCTCTTTTTGACTATCACTTACGTCAAAAGAGTGAGATCTCTTGATGCTTCTCGAATTCCTCTTGAAGCTTTGTGTGCCACACGTCCCAAGGGTTGGTTTGCAGATGTGGTGACTTGGTCTTTGAGGTGGAATGTGACGGAACTCGATTGGAATTTGCAACCTATTGCCCTACGCGAGCGTATTAAGGAGGAATTTCTCACCATTATGTGGAGCACACGAGGCACCAAGATGCAGTTTTATCAACTTCATGTGAATCCTATGCTTGTTTATTGTGAGCAAGGATACTTACTTGCAGAGATATCTACTTCTTTACGTCATATTTTTGCTATATAGTCTTGGGATTGAAGAAGAGCGTTGGTTGAACATTGATAGGAGTGAACGTATTTGTAGGCTATGTGATGGAAGAAAAGTTGAGCATGAAGAGCATGTATTTCTTACTTGTACTAGATATGTAAAGATTAGAGTGGCTCATAAAGTTGTTGTTGAGCATTTTTATTCTTTGCTTTAGGTTGAGCCTTATGATTGAGGTTGTTACATTAGGGATGTTATTAGTTACCGTTCTAGTGCTTTGGACACTAGCTAGGGGGTTCTTTTAGTTCTCTTCTTGTTTGGAGTTGGATTTTTTGTATTGTGTTTTTTAGCCTTTTGATTCTTTGGGCTCCACGGGCTTGATCTATTTACCATTTACCATTTACATGCTTCGTCCTCCAAAAAGCTTGTTTCTTAGACTTCACCAACTCTTTGTAAAACCTTGTCAAGATAAGCCGACTTTGGAGATCCAAAGACTTGTCAACTGATCTCATCCTCGCTTGCTTATAATCAAAGTCAAACCATCCATTGCAAGGAAGCCCCCGTAGCTCTTCGATCTTTGTGCGGCAAAAAGAACTTAGAAGCAATGCTTAGTGATAGAGTGTCAAGCTTGAAAACTTTGTAATCAAAGCTCTCTTGAATGCAAATGACATCATATCACTAGCACGTGATGCAAGTAGTTTACAAAAACACCTATACGTTTTGGCTAACTTTTGTACCCAAAATCATACGGAGGTAAAGATAGAGAAGTCTAAAGTCATGATAGTGGGCACTAGATCCAAGTTTTCCTTCTATTACCAGGATCTACAATTAGAAGAGGTCAAGAGTTATAAATATCTAGGCATTGATTTTTCTAATGATTATAGTTGGGCACTTTGCGTGCAAAAGAGAGTAGAAGGTGGTTACAAAGCTCTATATTCATTGCTAAATCGGTGTAGAAGGGCTCATCTTGTGACTTGGAGTCTTAGAAAATTTTTATTCAAAAGCTTAGTGTTGCCGGTAGTATTGTATGGAACCCAAGTGTGGGGTTATGGTTGTAGGAAGACAAGTTGGGAGCGTGTGGAGAGGGTGCAGAAGATATTTCTACAAGAAGAATTGGGTGTGAGAAACCAAACTTCATACGCCATTCTTCTTGCTGAAACAGGTTGTTTACCTCTATAGAGGCTGAAGCTCTATACTTGACCATCACTAACATCAGAAGGGTGAGATCTCTTGATAAATGGTAAATGGTAAAAAGATCAAGCCCGTGGGACCCAAAGGGTCTAAAGGCTAAAAAACACAATACAAACAATCCAACTCCAAACTAGGAGAGAACCAAAAGAATCCCCTAGCTAGTGCCCAAAGCACTAGAACGGTAACTAATAATATCTCTAATGTAACAACCTAAATCATAAGGCTTGATGCTTCTCGCCTTCCTCCTCAAGCTTTGAGTGCTACACGTGCCACTTTGGAATGTGACGGAACTCGATTGGGATTTGCAACCTATTGCCCTACGCGAGCGTATTAAGGAGGAATTTCTCAGCATTATGTGGAGCAGACGAGGCAACAGCTAGGGGGTTCTTTTGGTTCTCTCCTAGTTTGGAGTTGAATTGTTTGTATTGTGTTTTTTAGCCTTTTGACCCTTTGGGTCCCACAGGCTTGATCTATTTACCATTTACCATTTACCATTTACAAGATACAGTTTTATCAACTTCATGTGAATCCTATGCTTGTATCACGGCCGGGCGCAAATACCTGTCAAATTTTCAGCTCCAACTCTTTTGTTGTCAACGTCAATCCCTCTCCCTACATGTCACTATGTTTCTACTTCCCCCAAGTTTTGTTTAGATGCTAGTAAGAAGCAACTTTATAGTGAACATTTCCAAGACCTCTTGACTTGTACTACTTGGAGCCTTGATCCACATACATCTAGTTTGCAACTAACTGAGTTGCTCCAAAACTCTGCTTCTAAGTTCTTTTTGAGACATAAGACCAGGAGAGCTAGAGGTCTTCCTTGCAATGGATGGTTTGACTTTGATTGCAAGCAAGCGAGGGCGAGATCACTTGATAAATCCTTGGATCTTCACAATCGGTTGATTTGATCGTTTGGAGTTGAATTGTTTGTATTGTGTTTTTTAGCCTTTTGACCCTTTGGGTCCCACGGGCTTGATCTATTTACCAATTCCAATTCCAATTATGACAAGACTTTACAAAGACTTGGTCAAGTCCAAGAAACGAGCATTTTTGAGGCAGAAGCAAGAGTGCTTGACAAAGGAGCTCTTGGAGAATCCCAAATCCTTTTGGAGGCGGTTGGCAGTGCGATCTTCTAAACCTACTCTTGATCCCAAGTCTTTGATTTCTTTTGCTGAAAAGCTTTATTTTTTTCCCAATGTTGCATCTATGCCACATTGTGAAGGAAATCCAGGCTTATTTTCAGAAGTTGAAGTGATGACTCAACTCACACAATTGGCAAATGGTAAATGTGAGGATTTGGATGGGCTTTCCATTGAACTTCTCAAGTGGGGAGGAGATGCTATTGGGCCTATACTCACGAAAGTGTTAGAGGATGCTGCTATTCATGGCTTTCCTTCATCTTGGTCTCTACGGAAGATTGTTCCTATTCACAAATCTGGAAGCAAGGCCTTGGTGACAAACTATCGCACTATCATGGTGGGTAGTACTTTTGCCAAGTTATTTGGCAAATTGGTGGAGTCAAAGTTGAGCACATGGGCTGAATCTTGTCAGAAGAGAGCGCGGTTCCAAGCTGGTTTTCGTCCTACATTCAACACTATAGACCATATTTTGGTTTTACGTGTTCTATGGGAGAAATCCAAGGGCAATGGAAAAGCTTTGTTTTGTGCCTTCATTGATTTCAAGAAAGCTTTTGACACAGTACCTCGTGAGCTTTTATGGCAAAGATTGCAAACCATTGGAGGACCATCAGATCTCTTGGCAGCGGTGGCTGCATTATACCACTTAGTTCGGGCCAAGATCAACACTTCTCAAACTGAAGAGATTATCAGCACCATTGGAGTCATTCAAGGTTGTCCTCTCTCTCCCACTCTCTTTGGAGTTTTCATAGATGATATAGAAAGGTGGTTGGAGGATTGTGATAGCGAAGGTGTTAAACTTGGAGGCTTTGTCATCAAAGCTCTTTTGTATGCTGATGATGTCATATTACTAGCACGTGATGCCACTAGTTTACAGAAACACCTCGACACTTTGGCTAGCTTTTCTACTCAAAATCAGATGGAAGTCAATTTGGAGAAGTCCAAAGTCATTCTTGTGGGCACTAGATCCAAGCTCTCTTTCTGTTACAAAGGATTAGAGTTGGAACAAGTGAAAAGTTACAAATATTTGGGCATTGATTTCTCATCTGATTATAGTTGGGCACTTTGTGTGCAAAAGAAGGTAGAAGCTGGTTTCAAAGCTCTATATTCATTGCTAAATAGATGTAGAGGAGCTCATCTAGTGTCTTGGAGTCTTAGGAAATTCTTATTCAGGAGCTTAGTGTTTCCCGTTATCTTATATGGAACACAAGTGTGGGGTCCTGGTTGTAAGAAGACAGGTTGGCAGCGTTTGGAGAGGGTGCAAAAGATCTTCTTACAAGAAGAATTGGGTGTGAGGACCCAAACTTCTTATGCAATTCTTCTTGCGGAAACAGGTTGTCTACCTCTTGAGGCTGAAGCTCTCTTTTTGACTATCACTTACGTCAAAAGAGTGAGATCTCTTGATGCTTCTCGACTTCCTCTTGAAGCTTTGCGTGCCACACGTCCCAAGGGTTGGTTTGCAGATGTGGTGACTTGGTCTTTGAGGTGGAATATGACGGAACTCGATTGGAATTTGCAACCTATTGCCCTACGCGAGCGTATCAAGGAGGAATTTCTCAGCATTATGTGGAGCACACGAGGCACCAAGATGCAGTTTTATCAACTTCATGTACTTGGCAATTCCAGCGATCAAGGCGTGGCCATAAGGTCTCTCCTTAGTTCCCTCCTCGAAACTCTTCACGATCACGGCCTTGCGACCAGCATATCGGCCTTCCAGGAGGACGACCACCTTGTTTGGCTTCAAAAACTTCACCATTGCGGCCAACAATCTCGTGCTCTGCAGCATGTGAATCCTATGCTTGTTTATTGTGAGCAAGGATATTTACTTGCAGAGATATCTACTTCTTTACGTCATATTATTGCTAGACATAGAACTGGATCTCATAGTCTTGGGATTGAAGAAGGGTGTTGGTTGAACATTGATAGGAGTGAACGTATTTGTAGGCTATGTGATGGAAGAAAAGTTGGGGATGAAGAGCATGTATTTCTTACTTGTTCTAGGTATGTAGAGATTCGAGTGGCGCATAAAGTTGATGTCAAGAATTTCTTTTCTCTGCTTCAACTCGAGCCTTATGATTTAGGTTGTTATATTAGAGATATTATTAGTTACCGTTCTAGTGCTTTGGGCACTAGCTAGGGGGTTCTTTTGGTTCTCTCCTAGTTTAGAGTTGGATTGTTTGTATTGTGTTTTTTAGCCTTTTGACCTTTTGGGTCCCACGGGCTTGATCTATTTACCATTTACCATTTACTTGTTCTAGGTATGTAGAGATTCGAGTGGCGCATAAAGTTGATGTCAAGAATTTCTTTTCTCTACTTCAACTCGAGCCTTATGATTTAGGTTGTTACATTAGAGATATTATTAGTTACCGTTCTAGTGCTTTCGGCACTAGCTAGGGGGTTCTTTTGCTTCTCTCCTAGTTTGGGGTTGGATTGTTTGTATTGTGTTTTTTATCCTTTTGACCCTTTGGGTCCCACGGGCTTGATCTATTTACCATTTACCATTTACCATAGTACGATAGTTTGTAATGGTAATGGTAAATCCCACCAAAGTAAACCCTGGTATCTCTCCAATAGTGTTGCTCTCATGTTCCCACGTCTCCACAATGTTGATGATGTCCGCCATCTTCCAAATCGGATTAGCACTCACACAATTGCAGTCATTCAAGGTTGTGGTAAATGGTAAATAGATCAAGCCCGTGGGACCCAAAATTTCCTGCCTCAACGGAGCTTCTGTCAAGAAGTTATCATTTCGAAACTTTGAGTTTAGGGGTTTGAGCATGAATCTTGCGGGGGCCATATCTTCTTGCTGGAGTGTCAACAGGAGCTGAGATTTGGTGGGCTTGTTCACGACAGCCGGTCGCACATACCTGCAAATTTTTAGCCTCACAGAGCTGCTGTCAAGAAGTTTTCATTTCAAAACTTTGAGTTTGTGTAACATCTTGCAAAGTTGGGTTCATGATGGATTATGAAAACAAACTTCTCAATCTTGTGCAAATGGTTTTGGAGGAATTGAAAGTGATACGCCAAGAATTCAAGGCACAAAATGTTGCCTTGGCTGCTGCAAAGAATGAAATCCACGAGTTGAAGATTTCTCACAAAAGTTTTGAGAAGATCATGCTCCAAATCTCTTGATCTATTGAGGACATTCAAGACAAGGTTGGTGTTCAAGCTTCTACTGTTATTACTCCTGCTTTGCATGAAGTGGTTGAAACTCTAGAAGTGAAAATGAAGTCTTATGCTGAAGCTACCAAGTCTGCTCATATCTCGTTCTGTCAAGAGCAAGAGATTGAAAAGGCTAATCAATTTGCTTGTATGAAGAATGTGAGGATTTCGGGTCACCTGAATCTGAGAAGGAAAAGGTGAAGAGTGTGGTCACCAAGTTTTTGACTGAAACAATTGATAATCCTAATCCGGATTTGGCTCAAGCTTATCGAATTGGCAACAAAGGCACACAACCTCGTGCCATTATTGTTAAGTTTGTGTATCAAGCTCAACGTGATTTGCCTTTAGCTAACAAGGCCATTCTCAAGGGACGGAGGATTTGGTTAAATCCAGATGTTACACCTATTCAAGTTGAAGCAAGGAGGAAGGAGCTTGCAAAAGTCAAAGAAGCTCAAGATGCAGGTTTTGAAGCTTATCTACGTGATAGTCAAGCTATTATCACTAAGAGGAGGAGACAATCATCAACCTAGCAATCCAAGAGGTTGAGGGTGTTGATGTGGAACATAAGAGGCCTATCTACAGCTAAGCATGTGAGTGCACATCTGATTTGGAAGATGGCGGACATCCTCAACATTGTTGAGACTTGGGAGCATGAAAGTAATGTTATTGGAGAGATACAAGGGTTTACTCTGGTGGGATCTACTTGGAACCATAGAAATCGATGAGCAGGAAGGGGCTTTGGAGGCATTGCTACTTTCATCAAATCTGAACTTCTTCCTTTGATAAATTTAGAAAGCCAAGATATTAGGAAACAATATCATTGGCTTCGTCTTGGATTGATTGGAGGATCTTACAGTTATTTTGCAGTTTGTTACTTTGCACCATTATCCATGCCTTTGGGTCCCACGGGCTTGATCTATTTACCATTTACCATTTACCATGCAGATCTACTCCACAAGCACTTGCAATCAAAGTCAACCATTCCATTGGCTCATATGAGATGTTCTCAAATATCAAGACAAAGGTGAAGTTTTTCTTGTTGGAGACTTCAATGATCTATTTACCATTTACCATTTACCAATGCCCGCATACGTTCTCCTCAATTTACACAATTTGATAGTTCCTTGTCTTCTCTATCTTTTGAAGAAAGTAGAGATAGTTTGTGGTCTAGAGTCTCTTCTGATTCTTGTACAAATGATTTGACTGAGCATTTCTTGACTTTTGGAGCCACTTGTAATCTGAAAGTTCTCAATGGTGTTTCTTTCTTTCCCAACTCTCACTCCAATACATGTTTTTCCTCTACTGAGAGTAGCACAATAGATGATCTTTTGTCCTCTGCCACTAATAGTTCATTTATCTCAGCGTTTGATATTCTGAAAGACTTGGTGAAGTCCAAGAAACGAGCATTTTTGAGGCAGAAGCAAGAGTGCTTGACAAAGGAGCTCTTGGAGAATCCCAAATCCTTTTGGAGGCGGTTGGTAGTACGATCTTCTAAACCTACTCTTGATCCAAAGTCTTTGATTTCTTTTGCTGAAAAGCTTTATTTCTTTCTCAATGTTGCATCTATGCCACATTGTGAAGGAAATCCAGGCTTATTTTCAGAAGTTGAAGTGATGACTCAACTCAGACAATTGGCAAATGGTAAATGTGAGGATTTGGATGGGCTTTCCATTGAACTTCTCAAGTGGGGAGGAGATGCTATTGGGCCTATACTCACAAAAGTGTTAGAGGATGCTGCTATTCATGGCTTTCCTTCATCTTGGTCTCAACGGAAGATTGTTCCTATTCACAAATCTGGGAGCAAGGCCTTGGTGACAACGGCCGGGCTTGTTGACGACGGCCGGGCGCACATACCTGCAAATTTTCAGCCTCAACGGAGCTGCTGTCAAGAAGTTGTCATTTCGAAACTTTGAGTTTAGGGATTTGAGCATGAATCTTGCGGAGGCCATATCTTCTTGCTGGAGTGTCAACGGGAGCTGAGATTTGATGGCCTTGTTGACGACGGCCGGGCGCATATACCTGCAAATTTCCAGCCCCAACGGAGCTGCTGTCAAGAAGTTGTCATTTCGAAACTTTGAGTTTAGGGATTTGAGCATGAATCTTGCGGAGGCCATATCTTCTTGCTGGAGTGTCAACGGGAGCTGAGATTTAGTGGCCTTGTTGACGACGGCCGGGCGCATATACCTGCAAATTTCCAGCCCCAACGGAGCTGCTGTCAAGAAGTTGTCATTTCGAAACTTTGAGTTTAGGGATTTGAGCATGAATCTTGCGGAGGCTATATCTTCTTGCTGGAGTGTCAACGGGAGCTGAGATTTGTTGGGCTTGTTGACGACGGCCGGGCGCACATACCTGCAAATTTTCAGCCTCAACGGAGCTGCTGTCAAGAAGTTTTCATTTCGAAACTTTAAGCTTGTGTAACATCTTACAAAGTTGGGTTCATGATGGATTCTGAAAACAAACTTCTCAATCTTGTGCAAACGGTTTTGGAGGAATTGAAAGTGCTACGCCAAGAATTCAAGGCACAAAATGTTGCCTTGGCTGCTGCAAAGAATGAAATCAGGGAGTTGAAGATTTCTCACAAAAGTTTTGAGAAGATCATGCTCCAAATCTCTGGATCTGTTGAGGACATTCAAGACAAGGTTGGTTCTCAAGCTTCTACTGTTACTACTCCTGCTTTGCACGAAGTGGTTGAAACTCTAGAGGTGAAAATGAAGTCCTATGCTGAAGCTACCAAGTCTGCTCATATCTCTTTCTGTCAAGAGCAAGAGATTGAAAAGGCTAATCAATTTGCTCGTATGAAGAATGTGAGGATTTCGGGTCTACCTGAATCTGAGAAGGAAGAGGTGAAGAGTGTGGTCACCAAGTTTTTGACTCAAACACTTGATGTTCCTAATCCGGATTTGGCTCATGCTTATCGTATTGGCAACAAAGGCAGACAACCTCGTGCCATTATTGTTAAGTTTGTGTATCAAGCTCAACGTGATATGGCTTTAGCTAACAAGGCCATTCTCAAGGGACGGAGGATTTGGTTAGATCCAGATCTTACACCTCTTCAAGTTGAAGCAAGAAGGAAGGAGCTTGCAAAAGTCAAAGAAGCTCAAGATGCAGGTTTTGTAGCTTATCTACGTGATAGTCAAGCTATTATCACCAAGAGGAGAAGACAATCATCAACCTAGCAATCCAAGAGATTGAGGGTGTTGATGTGGAACATAAGAGGCCTATCTACAACTAAGTATGTGAGTGCACATCCGATTTGGAAGATGGCGGACATCCTCAACATTGTTGAGACTTGGGAGCATGAAAGTAATGTTATTGGAGAGATACAAGGTTTTACTCTGGTGGGATCTACTTGGAACCATAGAAATCGACGAGCAGGAAGAGGCTTTGGAGGCATTGCTACTTTCATCAGATCTGAACTTCTTCCTATGATACATTTGGAAAGCCAAGATATTGGGAAACAATATCATTGGCTTCGTCTTGGATCGATTGGAGGATCTTAAAGTTATTTGGCAGTTTGTTACTTTGCACCATTATCCATGCAGATCTACTCCACAAGCACTTTCAATCGAAGTCAACCATTCCATCGGCTCATAGGAGATGTTCTCAAATATCAAGACAAAGGTGAAGTTTTTCTTGTTGGAGACTTCAATGCCCGCATACGTTCCGCTCAATTTACACAATTTGATAGTTCCTTGTCTTCCCACTCTTTTGAAGAAAGTAGAGATAGTTTGTGGTCTAGAGTCTCTTGTGATCCTTGTACAAATGATTTGACTGAGCATTTCTTGACGTTTGGAGCCACTTGTAATCTAAAAGTTCTGAATGGTGTTTCTTTCTTTCCCAACTCTCACTCCAATACATGTTTTTCCTCTACTGGTGTTAGCACTATAGATTATCTTTTGTCCTCTGCCACTAATAGTTCATTTATCTCAGCGTTTGATATTCTAGAGCCTCAACCAGAATCAGATCATACACCTCTTTTATTCACTCTTTTGTTGTCAACGTCAATCCCTCTCCCTACATGTCACTATGTTTCTACTTCCCCCAAGTTTTGTTTAGATGTTAGTAAGAAGCAACTTTATAGTGAACATTTCCAAGACCTCTTGACTTGTACTACTTGGAGCCTTGATCCACATACATCTAGTTTGCAACTAACAAAGTTGCTCCAAAACTCTGCTTCTAAGTTCTTTTTGAGACATAAGACCAGGAGAGCTAGAGGTCTTCCTTGCAATGGATGGTTTGACTTTGATTGCAAGCAAGCGAGGGCGAGATCACTTGATAAATCCTTGGATCTTCACAATCGGTTGATTATGACAAGACTTTACAAAGACTTGGTGAAGTCCAAGAAACGAGCATTTTTGAGGCAGAAGCAAGAGTGCTTGACAAAGGAGCTCTTGGAGAATCCCAAATCCTTTTGGAGGCGGTTGGCAGTACGATCTTCTAAACCTACTCTTGATCCCAAGTCTTTGATTTCTTTTGCTGAAAAGCTTTATTTTTTTCCCAATGTTGCATCTATGCCACATTGTGAAGGAAATCCAGGCTTATTTTCAGAAGTTGAAGTGATGACTCAACTCAGACAATTGGCAAATGGTAAATGTGAGGATTTGGATGGGCTTTCCATTGAACTTCTCAAGTGGGGAGGAGATGCTATTGGGCCTATACTCACGAAAGTGTTAGAGGATGCTGCTATTCATGGCTTTCCTTCATCTTGGTCTCTACGGAAGATTGTTCCTATTCACAAATCTGGGAGCAAGGCCTTGGTGACAAACTATCGCACTATCATGGTGGGTAGTATTTTTGCCAAGTTATTTGGCAAATTGGTGGAGTCAAAGTTGAGCACATGGGCTGAATCTTGTCAGAAGAGAGCGCGGTTCCAAGCTGGTTTTCGTCCTACATTCAACACTGTAGACCATATCTTGGTTTTACGTGTTCTATGGGAGAAATCCAAGGGCAATGGAAAAGCTTTGTTTTGTGCCTTCATTGATTTCAAGAAAGCTTTTGACACAGTACCTCGTGAGCTTTTATGGCAAAGATTGCAAACCATTGGAGTACCATCAGATCTCTTGGCAGCGGTGGCTGCATTATACCACTCAGTTCGGGCCAAGATCAACACTTCTCAAACCGAAGAGATTATCAGCACCATTGGAGTCATTCAAGGTTGTACTCTCTCTCCCACTCTCTTTGGAGTTTTCATAGATGATATAGAAAGGTGGTTGGAGGATTGTGATAGCGAAGGTGTTAAACTTGGAGGCTTTGTCATCAAAGCTCTTTTGTATGCAGATGATGTCATATTACTAGCACGTGATGCCACTAGTTTACAGAAACACCTCGACACTTTGGCTAGCTTTTGTACTCAAAATCAGATGGAAGTCAATTTGGAGAAGTCCAAAGTCATTCTTGTGGGCACTAGATCCAAGTTCTCTTTCCGTTACAAAGGATTAGAGTTGGAACAAGTGAAAAGTTATAAATATTTGGGCATTGATTTCTCATCTGATTATAGTTGGGCACTTTGTGTGCAAAAGAGGGTAGAAGCTGGTTTCAAAGCTCTGTATTCATTGCTAAATAGATGTAGAGGAGCTCATCTAGTGTCTTGGAGTCTTAGGAAATTCTTATTCAGGAGCTTAGTGTTTCCCGTTATCTTATATGGAACACAAGTGTGGGGTCCTGGTTGTAAGAAGACAGGTTGGCAGCGTTTGGAGAGGGTGCAAAAGATCTTCTTACAAGAAGAATTGGGTGTGAGTACCCAAACTTCTTATGCAATTCTTCTCGCGGAAACAGGTTGTCTACCTCTTGAGGCTGAAGCTCTCTTTTTGACTATCACTTACGTCAAAAGAGTGAGGTCTCTTGATGCTTCTCGACTTCCTCTTGAAGCTTTGCGTGCCACACGTGCCAAGGGTTGGTTTGCAGATGTGGTGACTTGGTCTTTGAGGTGGAATGTGACGGAACTCGATTGGAATTTGCAACCTATTGCCCTACGCGAGCGTATTAAAGAGGAATTTCTCAGCATTATGTGGAGCACACGAGGCACCAAGATGCAGTTTTATCAACTTCATGTGAATCCTATGCTTGTTTATTGTGAGCAAGGATATTTACTTGCAGAGATATCTACTTCTTTACGTCATATTATTGCTAGACATAGAACAGGATCTCATAGTCTTGGGATTGAAGAAGGGCGTTGGTTGAACATTGATAGGAGTGAACGTATTTGTAGACTATGTGATGGAAGAAAAGTTGAGGATGAAGAGCATGTATTTCTTACTTGTTCTAGGTATGTAGAGATTCGAGTGGCGCATAAAGTTGATGTCGAGAATTTCTTTTCTCTGCTTCAACTCGAGCCTTATGATTTAGGTTGTTACATTAGGGATATTATTAGTTACCGTTCTAGTGCTTTGGGCACTAGCTAGGGGGTTCTTTTGGTTCTCTCCTAGTTTGGAGTTGGATTGTTTGTATTGTGTTTTTTAGCCTTTTGACCCTTTGGGTCCCACGGGCTTGATCTATTTACCATTTACCATTTATTGGTGGTATTCGAGTGGCGCATAAAGTTGATGTCGAGAATTTCTTTTCTCTGCTTCAACTCGAGCCTTATGATTTAGGTTGTTTCATTAGAGATATTATTAGTTACCGTTCTAGTGCTTTGGGCACTAGCTAGGGGGTTCTTTTGGTTCTCTTCTAGTTTGGGGTTGGTTGTTTGTATTGTGTTTTTTAGCCTTTTGACCCTTTGGGTCCCACGGGCTTGATCTATTTACCATTTACCATTTACCATCATTGCTACTTTCATTAAATCTGAATTTCCATCTCTTATACATCTAGAAGGTCATGATATTGGGGGTTAATATCATTGGCTTCGTCTTGGATTGGCTGGAGTATCTTATAGTTATTTGGCAGTTTGTTACTTTGCACCATTGTCCATGCCTATCTACTCCACACGCGCTTGCAATCAGAGTCAACCATTCCATTGACTTATAGGAGATGTTCTCAATTACCAGAGCAAAGGTGAAGTTTTTTGGTTGGAGATTGGTACTCCAATGGTTTGCAATCTTTGCCATAAAAGCTCACGAGGTACTATGTCAAAAGCTTTCTTGAAATCAATGAAGGCACAAAACAAAGCTTTTCCATTACCCTTGGATTTCTCCCATTGAACACGTAAAACCGAGATATGGTCTATAGTGTTGAATGTAGGACGAAAACCAGCTTGGAACCGCGCTCTGTTCTGACAAAATTCAGCCCATGTGCTCAACTTTGACTCCACCAATTTGCCAAATAACTTGGCAAAAGTACTACCCACCATGATAGTGCGATAGTTTGTCACAAAGGCCTTGCTTCCAGATTTGTGAATAGGAACAATCTTCCGTAGAGACCAAGATGAAGGAAAGCCATGGTAAATGGTAAATGGTAAATAGATCAAGCCCGTGGGACCCAAAGGGTCAAAAGGCTAAAAAAACACAATACAAACAATCCAACTCCAAACTAGGAGAGAACCAAAAGAACCCCCTAGCTAGTGCCCAAAGCACTAGAACGGTAACTAATAATATCCCTAATGTAACAACCTAAATCATAAGGCTCGAGTTGAAGCAGAGAAAAGAAATTCTCGACATCAACTTTATGGGCCACTCGAATCTCTACATACCTAGAACAAGTAAGAAATACATGCTCTTCATCCTCAACTTTTCTTCCATCACATAGTCTACAAATACGTTCACTCCTATCAATGTTCAACCAACGCCCTTCTTCAATCCCAAG
Source organism: Marchantia polymorpha subsp. ruderalis (assembly GCA_037833965.1). Lineage (NCBI taxonomy): Eukaryota > Viridiplantae > Streptophyta > Marchantiopsida > Marchantiales > Marchantiaceae > Marchantia > Marchantia polymorpha. The sequence continues at coordinate 3,387,043 of AP031359.1, forward strand.
ACTATGAGATCCTGTTCTATGTCTAGCAATAATATGACGTAAAGAAGTAGATATCTCTGCAAGTAAATATCCTTGCTCACAATAAACAAGCATAGGATTCACATGAAGTTGATAAAACTGCATCTTGGTGCCTCGTGTGCTCCACATAATGCTGAGAAATTCCTCCTTAAAACGCTCGCGTAGGGCAATAGGTTGCAAATTCCAATCCAGTTCCGTCACATTCCACCTCAAAGACCAAGTCACCACATCTGCAAACCAACCCTTGGCACGTGTGGCACGCAAAGCTTCAAGAGGAAGTCGAGAAGCATCAAGAGACCTCACTCTTTTGACGTAAGTGATAGTCAAAAAGAGAGCTTCAGCCTCAAGAGGTAGACAACCTGTTTCCGCAAGAAGAATTGCATAAGAAGTTTGGGTCCTCACACCCAATTCTTCTTGTAAGAAGATCTTTTGCACCCTCTCCAAACGCTGCCAACCTGTCTTCTTACAACCAGGACCCCACACTTGTGTTCCATATAAGATAACAGGAAACACTAAGCTCCTAAATAAGAATTTCCTAAGACTCCAAGACACTAGATGAGCTCCTCTACATCTATTTAGCAATGAATACAGAGCTTTGAAACCAACTTCTACCCTCTTTTGCACACAAAGTGCCCAACTATAATCAGATGAGAAATCAATGCCCAAATATTTGTAACTTTTCACTTGTTCCAACTCTAATCCTTTGTAACAGAAAGAGAACTTGGATCTAGTGCCCACAAGAATGACTTTGGACTTCTCCAAATTGACTTTCATCTGATTTTGAGTACAAAAGCTAGCCAAAGTGTTGAGGTGTTTCTGTAAACTAGTGGCATCACGTGCTAGTAATATAACATCATCTGCATACAAAAGTGCTTTGATGACAAAGCCTCCAAGTTTAACACCTTCGCTATCACAATCCTCCAACCACCTTTCTATATCATCTATGAAAACTCCAAAGAGAGTGGGAGAGAGAGGACAACCTTGAATGACTCCAATGGTGCTGATAATCTCTTCGGTTTGAGAAGTGTTGATCTTGGCCCGAACTGAGTGGTATAATGCAGCCACCGCTGCCAAGAGATCTGATGGTACTCCAATGGTTTGCAATCTTTGCCATAAAAGCTCACGAGGTACTGTGTCAAAAGCTTTCTTGAAATCAATGAAGGCACAAAACAAAGCTTTTCCATTGCCCTTGGATTTCTCCCATAGAACACGTAAAACCAAGATATGGTCTATAGTGTTGAATGTAGGACGAAAACCAGCTTGGAACCGCGCTCTCTTCTGACAAGATTCAGCCCATGTGCTCAACTTTGACTCCACCAATTTGCCAAATAACTTGGCAAAAATACTACCCACCATGATAGTGCGATAGTTTGTCACCAAGGCCTTGCTCCCAGATTTGTGAATAGGAACAATCTTCCGTAGAGACCAAGATGAAGGAAAGCCATGAATAGCAGCATCCTCTAACACTTTTGTGAGTATAGGCCCAATAGCATCTCCTCCCCACTTGAGAAGTTCAATGGAAAGCCCATCCAAATCCTCACATTTACCATTTGCCAATTGTCTGAGTTGAGTCATCACTTCAACTTCTGAAAATAAGCCTGGATTTCCTTCACAATGTGGCATAGATGCAACACTGGGAAAGAAATAAAGCTTTTCAGCAAAAGAAATCAAAGACTTGGGATCAAGAGTAGGTTTAGAAGATCGTACTGCCAACCGCCTCCAAAAGGATTTGGGATTCTCCAAGAGCTCCTTTGTCAAGCACTCTTGCTTTAGCCTCAAAAATGCTCGTTTCTTGGACTTCACCAAGTCTTTGTAAAGTCTTGTCATAATCAACCGATTGTGAAGATCCAAGGATTTATCAAGTGATCTCGCCCTCGCTTGCTTGCAATCAAAGTCAAACCATCCATTGCAAGGAAGACCTCTAGCTCTCCTGGTCTTATGTCTCAAAAAGAACTTTGAAGCAGAGTTTTGGAGCAACTCAGTTAGTTGCAAACTAGATGTATGTGGATCAAGGCTCCAAGTAGTACAAGTCAAGAGGTCTTGGAAATGTTCACTATAAAGTTGCTTCTTACTAACATCTAAACAAAACTTGGGGGAAGTAGAAACATAGTGACATGTAGGGAGAGGGATTGACGTTGACAACAAAAGAGTGAATAAAAGAGGTGTATGATCTGATTCTGGTTGAGGCTCTAGAATATCAAATGCTGAGATAAATGAACTATTAGTGGCAGAGGACAAAAGATAATCTATAGTGCTAACACCAGTAGAGGAAAAACATGTATTGGAGTGAGAGTTGGGAAAGAAAGAAACACCATTAAGAACTTTCAGATTACAAGTGGCTCCAAAAGTCAAGAAATGCTCAGTCAAATCATTTGTACAAGGATCACAAGAGACTCTAGACCACAAACTATCTCTACTTTCTTCAAAAGAGTGGGAAGACAAGGAACTATCAAATTGTGTAAATTGAGCGGAACGTATGCGGGCATTGAAGTCTCCAACAAGAAAAACTTCACCTTTGTCTTGATATTTGAGAACATCTCCTATGAGCCGATGGAATGGTTGACTTCGATTGCAAGTGCTTGTGGAGTAGATCTGCATGGATAATGGTGCAAAGTAACAAACTGCCAAATAACTGTAAGATCCTCCAATCGATCCAAGACGAAGCCAATGATATTGTTTCCCAATATCTTGGCTTTCCAAATGTATCATAGGAAGAAGTTCAGATCTGATGAAAGTAGCAATGCCTCCAAAGCCTCTTCCTGCTCGTCGATTTCTATGGTTCCAAGTAGATCCCACCAGAGTAAAACCTTGTATCTCTCCAATAACATTACTTTCATGCTCCCAAGTCTCAACAATGTTGAGGATGTCCGCCATCTTCCAAATCGGATGTGCACTCACATACTTAGTTGTAGATAGGCCTCTTATGTTCCACATCAACACCCTCAATCTCTTGGATTGCTAGGTTGATGATTGTCTCCTCCTCTTGGTGATAATAGCTTGACTATCACGTAGATAAGCTACAAAACCTGCATCTTGAGCTTCTTTGACTTTTGCAAGCTCCTTCCTCCTTGCTTCAACTTGAAGAGGTGTAAGATCTGGATCTAACCAAATCCTCCGTCCCTTGAGAATGGCCTTGTTAGCTAAAGCCATATCACGTTGAGCTTGATCTACAAACTTAACAATAATGGCACGAGGTTGTGTGCCTTTGTTGCCAATACGATAAGCATGAGCCAAATCCGGATTAGGAACATCAAGTGTTTCAGTCAAAAACTTGGTGACCACACTCTTCACCTCTTCCTTCTCAGATTCAGGTAGACCCGAAATCCTCACATTCTTCATACGAGCAAATTGATTAGCCTTTTCAATCTCTTGCTCTTGAAAGAAAGAGATATGAGCAGACTTGGTAGCTTCAGCATAGGACTTCATTTTCACCTCTAGAGTTTCAACCACTTCATGCAAAGCAGGAGTAGTAACAGTAGAAGCTTGAGAACCAACCTTGTCTTGAATGTCCTCAACAGATCCAGAGATTTGGAGCATGATCTTCTCAAAACTTTTGTGAGAAATCTTCAACTCCCTGATTTCATTCTTTGCAGCAGTCAAAGCAACATTTTGTGTCTTGAATTCTTGGCGTAGCACTTTCAATTCCTCCAAAACCGTTTGCACAAGATTGAGAAGTTTGTTTTCACAATCCATCATGAACCCAACTTTGTAAGATGTTACACAAGCTCAAAGTTTTGAAATGAAAACTTCTTGACAGCAGCTCCGTTGAGGCTGAAAATTTGCAGGTATGTGCGCCCGGCCGTCGTCAACAAGCCCACCAAACCTCAGCTCCCGTTGACACTCCAGCAAGAAGATATGGCCTCCGCAAGATTCATGCTCAAATCCCTAAATTCAAAGTTTCGAAATGACAACTTCTTGACAGCAGCTCCGTTGGGGCTGGAAATTTGCAGGTATATGCGCCCGGCCGTCGTCAACAAGCCCACCAAATCTCAGCTCCCGTTGACACTTCAGCAAGAAGATATGGCCTCCGCAAGATTCATGCTCAAATCCCTAAACTCAAAGTGTCGAAATGACAACTTCTTGACAGCAGCTCCGTTGAGGCTGAAAATTTGCAGGTATATGCGCCCGGCCGTCGTGAACAAGCCCACCAAATCTCAGCTTCCGTTGACACTCCAGCAAGAAGATATGGCCTCCGCAAGATTCATGCTCAAATCCCTAAACTCAAAGTTTCGAAATGACAACTTCTTGACAGCAGCTCCGTTGGGGCTGAAACTTTGCAGGTATGTGCGTCCGGCCGTTGTGAACAAGCCCACCAAATCTCAGCTCCCGTTGACACTTCAGTAAGAAAATATGGCCTCCGCAAGATTCATGATCAAATCCCTAAACTCAAAGTTTCGAAATGACAACTTCTTGACAGCAGCCACACTTCTCCAGAGTTCTGATGGGATCTGGTGTAGTAGCATGAATAGCAGCATCCTCTAACACTTTCGTGAGTATAGGCCCAATAGCATCTCCTCCCCACTTGAGAAGTTCAATCGAAAGCCCATCCAAATCCTCACGTTTACCATTTACCATTTGCCAATTGTTTGAGTTGAGTCATCACTTCAACTTCTGAAAATAAGCCTGGATTTTCTTCACAATGTGGCATTGATGCAACATTGGGAAAAAAAATAAAGCTTTTCAGCAAAAGAAATCAAAGACTTGGGATCAAGAGGAGGTTTACCATTTACCATTTACCATTTAGAAGATCTTACTGCCCGCCGCCCCCAAATGGTAAATGGTAAAATGGTAAAAATGGTAAATGGTATATGGTAAATAGATCAAGCCCGTGGTAAATGGTAAATGGTAAATAGATCAAGCCCGTGGGACCCAAAGGGTCAAAAGGCTAAAAAACACAATACAAACAATCCAACTCCAAACTAGGAGAGAACCAAAAGAACCCCCTAGCTAGTGCCCAAAGCACTAGAACGGTAACTAATTATATCTCTAATGTAACAACCTAAATCATAAGGCTCGAGTTGAAGCAGAGAAAAGAAATTCTCGACATCAACTTTATGTGGGACCCAGAGGGTCAAAAGGCTAAAAAACACAATACAAACAATCCAACTCCAAACTACGAGAGAACCAAAAGAACCCCCTAGCTAGTGTCCAGAGCACTAGAACGGTAACTAATAATATCTCTAATGTAACAACCTAAATCATAAGGCTCGAGTTGAAGCAGAGAAAAGAAATTCTCGACATCAACTTTATGCGCCACTCGAATCTCTACATACCTAGAACAAGTAAGGAATACATGCTCTTCATCCTCAACTTTTCTTCCATCACATAGCCTACAAATACGTTCACTCCTATCAATGTTCAACCAACGCCCTTCTTCAATCCCAAGACTATGAGATCATGTTCTATGTCTAGCAATAATATGACGTAAAGAAGTAGATATCTCTGCAAGTAAGTATCCTTGCTCACAATAAACAAGCATAGGATTCACATGAAGTTGATAAAACTGCATCTTGGTGCCTCGTGTGCTCCACATAATGCTGAGAAATTCCTCCCTAATACGCTCGCGTAGGGCAATAGGTTGCAAATTCCAATCCAGTTCCGTCACATTCCACCTCAAAGACCAAGTCACCACATCTGCAAACCAACCCTTGGGACGTGTGGCACGCAAAGCTTCAAGAGGAAGTCGAGAAGCATCAAGAGATCTCACTCTTTTGACGTAAGTGATAGTCAAAAAGAGAGCTTCAGCCTCAAGAGGTAGACAACCTGTTTCCACAAGAAGAATTGCATAAGAAGTTTGGGTCCTCACACCCAATTCTTCTTGTAAGAAGATCTTTTGCACCCTCTCCAAACGCTGCCAACCTGTCTTCTTACAACCAGGACCCCACACTTGTGTTCACGACGGCCGGGCGCACATACTTGCAAATTTTCAGCCCCCACGGAGCTCCTGTCAAGAAGTTGTCATTTCGAAACTTTGAGTTTAGGGATTTGAGCATGAATCTTGCGGAGGCCATATCTTCTTGCTGGAGTGTCAACAGGAGCTAAGATTTGGTGAGCTTGTTCACGACGGCCGGGCGCACATACTTGCAAATTTTCAGCCCCAGCGGAGCTGCTGTCAAGAAGTTGTCATTTCGAAACTTTGAGTTTAGGGATTTGAGCATGAATCTTGCGGAGGCCATATCTTCTTGCTGGAGTGTCAACAGGATCTGAGATTTGGTGGGCTTGTTCACGACGACCGGGCGCACATACCTGCAAATTTTCAGCCCCAACGGAGCTGCTGTCAAGAAGTTGTCATTTCAATTTTTTTTTTTTTTTATTTTTTTTTTTTTTATTTTTTGTGTGTTTTTTAGCCTTTTGACCCTTTGGGTCCCACGGGCTTGATCTATTTACCATTTACCATTTACCATTTATCGAAACTTTGAGTTTAGGGATTTGAGCATGAATCTTGCGGAGGCCATATCTTCTTGCTAGAGTGTCAACAGGAGCTGAGATTTGGTAGGCTTGTTCACGACGGCCGGGCGCACATACTTGCAAATTTTCAGCCCCAACGGAGCTGCTGTCAAGAAGTTTTCATTTCGAAACTTTGAGCTTGTGTAACATCTTGCAAAGTTGGGTTCATGATGGATTCTGAAAACAAACTTCTCAATCTTGTGCAAACGGTTTTGGAGGAATTGAAAGTGCTACGCCAAGAATTCAAGGCACAACATATTGCTTTGGCTGCTGCAAAGAATGAAATCAGTTATTTGGCAGTTTGTTACTTTGCACCATTATCCATGCATATCTACTCCACAAGCACTTGCAATCGAAGTCAACCATTCCATCGGCTCATAGGAGATGTTCTCAAATATCAAGACAAAGGTGAAGTTTTTCTTGTTGGAGACTTCAATGCCCGCATACGTTCCGCTCAATTTACACAATTTGATAGTTCCTTGTCTTCCCACTCTTTTGAAGAAAGTAGAGATAGTTTGTGGTCTAGAGTCTCTTGTGATCCTTGTACAAATGATTTGACTGAGCATTTCTTGACTTTTGGAGCCACTTGTAATCTGAAAGTTCTTAATGGTGTTTCTTTCTTTCCCAACTCTCACTCCAATACATGTTTTTCCTCTACTGGTGTTAGCACTATAGATTATCTTTTGTCCTCTGCCACTAATAGTTCATTTATCTCAGCATTTGATATTCTAGAGCCTCAACCAGAATCAGATCATACACCTCTTTTATTCACTCTTTTGTTGTCAACATCAATCCCTCTCCCTACATTTCACTATGTTTCTACTTCCCCCAAGTTTTGTTTAGATGTTAGTAAGAAGCAACTTTATAGTGAACATTTCCAAGACCTCTTGACTTGTACTACTTGGAGCCTTGATCCACATACATCTAGTTTGCAACTAACAGAGTTGTTCCAAAACTCTGCTTCTAAGTTCTTTTTGAGACATAAGACCAGGAGAGCTAGAGGTCTTCCTTGCAATGGATGGTTTGACTTTGATTGCAAGCAAGCGAGGGCAAAATCACTTGATAAATCCTTGGATCTTCACAATCGGTTGATTATGACAAGACTTTACAAAGACTTGGTCAAGTCCAAGAAACGAGCATTTTTGAGGCTGAAGCAAGAGTGCTTGACAAAGGAGCTCTTGGAGAATCCCAAATCCTTTTGGAGGCGGTTGGCAGTACGATCTTCTAAACCTACTCTTGATCCCAAGTCTTTGATTTCTTTTGCTGAAAAGCTTTATTTCTTTCCCAATGTTGCATCTATGCCACATTGTGAAGGAAATCCAGGCTTATTTTCAGAAGTTGAAGTGATGACTCAACTAAGACAATTGGCAAATGGTAAATGTGAGGATTTGGATGGGCTTTCCATTGAATTTCTCAAGTGGGGAGGAGATGCTATTGGGCCTATACTCACAAAAGTGTTAGAGGATGCTGCTATTCATGGCTTTCCTTCATCTTGGTCTCTATGGAAGATTGTTCCTATTCACAAATCTGGGAGCAAGGCCTTGGTGACAAACTATCGCACTATCATGGTGGGTAGTATTTTTGCCAAGTTATTTGGCAAATTGGTGGAGTCAAAGTTGAGCACATGGGCTGAATCTTGTCAGAAGAGAGCGCGGTTCCAAGCTGGTTTTCGTCCTACATTCAACACTGTAGACCATATCTTGGTTTTACGTGTTCTATGGGAGAAATCCAAGGGCAATGGAAAAGCTTTGTTTTGTGCCTTCATTGATTTCAAGAAAGCTTTTGACACAGTACCTCGTGAGCTTTTATGGCAAAGATTGCAAACCATTGGAGTACCATCAGATCTCTTGGCAGCGGTGGCTGCATTATACCACTCAGTTCGGGCCAAGATCAACACTTCTCAAACCAAAGAGATTATCAGCACCATTGGAGTCATTCAAGGTTGTCCTCTCTCTCCCACTCTCTTTGGAGTTTTCATAGATGATATAGAAAGGTGGTTGGAGGATTGTGATAGCGAAGGTGTTAAACTTGGAGGCTTTGTCATCAAAGCTCTTTTGTATGCAGATGATGTCATATTACTAGCACGTGATGCCACTAGTTTACAGAAACACCTCGACACTTTGGCTAGCTTTTGTACTCAAAATCAGATGGAAGTCAATTTGGAGAAGTCCAAAGTCATTCTTGTGGGCACTAGATCCAAGTTCTCTTTCTGTTACAAAGGATTAGAGTTGGAACAAGTGAAAAGTTACAAATATTTGGGCATTGATTTCTCATCTGATTATAGTTGGGCACTTTGTGTGCAAAAGAGGGTAGAAGCTGGTTTCAAAGCTCTATATTCATTGCTAAATAGATGTAGAGGAGCTCATCTAGTGTCTTGGAGTCTTAGGAAATTCTTATTCAGGAGCTTAGTGTTTCCCGTTATCTTATATGGAACACAAGTGTGGGGTCCTGGTTGTAAGAAGACAGGTTGGCAGCGTTTGGAGAGGGTGCAAAAGATCTTCTTACAAGAAGAATTGGGTGTGAGGACCCAAACTTCTTATGCAATTCTTCTTGCGGAAACAGGTTGTCTACCTCTTGAGGCTGAAGCTCTCTTTTTGACTATCACTTACGTCAAAAGAGTGAGATCTCTTGATGCTTCTCGACTTCCTCTTGAAGCTTTGCGTGCCACACGTCCCAAGGGTTGGTTTGCAGATGTGGTGACTTGGTCTTTGAGGTGGAATGTGACGGAACTCGATTGGAATTTGCAACCTATTGCCCTACGCGAGCGTATTAAGGAGGAATTTCTCAGCATTATTTCCGCAAGAAGGTAAATGGTAAATGGTAAATAGATCAAGCCCGTGGGACCCAAAGGGTCAAAAGGCTAAAAAACACAATACAAACAATCCAACTCCAAACTAGGAGAGAACCAAAAGAACCCCCTAGCTAGAAGAATAGCATAAGGAGTTTGGTTCCACATTGTGGAGACTTGGGAACATGAAAGCAATACTATTGCTGAGTTGGAAGGGTTTACCTTGGTGGGGTCGACATGGAACCAGAGAAGACAACATGCGGGAAGGGGTCAAGGAGGTATTGCTGCTTTCATCAGGTCTCATCTTCTACCTCTCATACCTCTCATACCTAGAAGCTCAAGATGTTGGTGGACAGTATCATTGGCTACGTCTCGGGGTGGTTGGAGGATCTTATTGCTATTTGGCAATTTGTTATTTTGCACCATTGTCCATGGGTATCTACTCAACACGCTTTTGCAACCGAAGTGAACCATTCCATTAGCTTATTGAAGATGTTCTTAGATTCTTAGGTTGTTATATTAGAGATATTATTAGTTACTGTTCTAGTGCTTTGGGCACTAGCTAGGGGGTTCTTTTGGTTCTCTCCTAGTTTGGGGTTGGATTGTTTGTATTGTGTTTTTTAGCCTTTTGACCCTTTGGGTCCCACGGGCTTGATCTATTTACCATTTACCATTTACCATTATGTGGAGCACACGAGGCATCAAGATGCAGTTTTATCAACTTCATGTGAATCCTATGCTTGTTTATTGTGAGCAAGGATACTTACTTGCAGAGATATCTACTTCTTTACGTCATATTATTGCTAGACATAGAACTGGATCTCATAGTCTTGGGATTGAAGAAGGGCGTTGGTTGAACATTGATAGGAGTGAACGTATTTGTAGGCTATGTGATGGAAGAAAAGTTGAGGATGAAGAGCATGTATTTCTTACTTGTACTAGGTATGTAGAGATTCGAGTGGTGCATAAAGTTGATGTCGAGAATTTCTTTTCTCTACTTCAACTCGAGCCTTATGGTTTAGGTTGTTACATTAGAGATATTATAAGTTACCGTTCTAGTGCTTTGGGCACTAGCTAGGGGGTTCTTTTGGTTCTCTCCTAGTTTGGAGTTGGATCGTTTGTATTGTGTTTTTTAGCCTTTTGATCCTTTGGGTCCCACGGGCTTGATCTATTTACCATTTACCATTTGTGCTTAAATCCCTAAACTCAAAGTTTCGAAATGACAACTTCTTGACAGCAGCTCCGTTGGGGCTGAAAATTTGCAGGTATTTGCGCCCGGCCGTGATACAAGCATAGGATTCACATGAAGTTGATAAAACTGCATCTTGGTGCCTCGTCTGCTCCACATAATGCTGAGAAATTCCTTCTTAATACGCTCGCGTAGGGCAATAGGTTGCAAAAACCAATCGAGTTCCGTCACATTCCAAAGTGGCACGTGTAGCACTCAAAGCTTGAGGAGGAAGGCGAGAAGCATCAAGCCTTATGATTTAGGTTGTTACATTAGAGATATTATTAGTTACCGTTCTAGTGCTTTGGGCACTAGCTAGGGGGTTCTTTTGGTTCTCTCCTAGTTTGGAGTTGGATTGTTTGTATTGTGTTTTTTAGCCTTTTGACCCTTTGGGTCCCACGGGCTTGATCTTTTTACCATTTACCATTTATCAAGAGATCTCACCCTTCTGATGTTTGTGATGGTCAAGTATAGAGGTTCAGCCTCTATAGAGGTAAACAACCTGTTTCAGCAAGAAGAATGGCGTATGAAGTTTGGTTTCTCACACCCAATTCTTCTTGTAGAAATATCTTCTGCACCCTCTCCACACGCTCCCAACTTGTCTTCTTACAACCATAACCCCACACTTGGGTTCCATACAATACTACCGGCAACACTAAAAATTTTAAAATTTATAAAATATATAAAATTTTTTATAAAATTCTCACGAGGTACGGTGTCAAAAGCTTTCTTAAAATCAATGAAGGCGCAAAACAAAGCTTTTCCGTTGCCCTTTGACTTCTCCCGTAAAACAGGCAAGGCCAAGATATGGTCAATGGTGTTGTATGTAGGGCGGAAACCTGCTTGAAACCGCGCTCTCTTTCGATGAGATTCAGTCCATGTGCTCAACTTTGACTCCACCAATTTACCAAACAACTTGGCAAAAACACTACCCACCATGATAGTGCGATTGTTTGTCACCAAGTCCTTTTTTCCGGACTTGTGAAAAGGCACAATCTTCCGTAATGACCAAGCTAAAGGAAAACCATACATAGCAGCATTCTCCAACGCTTTGGTGAGTATTGGTCCAATAACATCTCCTCCCCACTTCAAAAGTTCAATAGAGAGACCATCCAAATCTTTCGATTTACCATTTGCTAATTTCTGACTTGAGTCATCACCTCTGATTCAGAAAATAAGCCTGATGTTCCCTCACAACAAGGCATTGATGCAGCGGCGGAAAGAAATAAAGCTTTTCAGCAAAGTCAATCAAACTCTTGGGATCAAGAGTAGGTTTAGAAGACCGTACATCTAACCGATCCAAAAGGATTTGGGATTCTCCATCAACTCCTTTGTCAAGGATTCCTGTGATCTACGTGATAGTCAAGCTATTATCACCAAGAGGAGGAGACAATCATCAACCTAGCAATCCAAGAGGTTGAGGGTGTTGATGTGGAACATAAGAGGCCTATCTACAACTAAGTATGTGAGTGCACATCCGATTTGGAAGATGGCGGACATCCTCAACATTGTTGAGGATGATCTTTTTACCATTTACCATTTACCATTGTTGAGACTGGGGAGCATAAATGGTAAATGGTAAATGGATCAAGCCCGTGGGACCCAAAGGGTCAAAAGGCTAAAAAACACAATACAAAGAACTCAACTCCAAACAAGGAGAGAACCAAAAGAACCCCCTAGCTAGTGTCCAAAGCACTAGAACGGTAACTAATAACATCCCTAATGTAACAACCTAAATCATAAGGTTCAAGCTGAAGCAAAGAATAAAAATTCTCAACTATAACTTTATGAGCCACTCTAATCTCTACATACCTAGTACAAGTAAGAAATACATGCTCTTCATCCTCAACTTTTCTTCCATCACATAGCCTACAAATACGTTCACTCCTATCAATGTTCAACCAACGCCCTTCTTCAATCCCAAGACTATGAGATCCAGGTCTTTGTCTAGCAATAATATGACGTGAAGAAGTAAATATCCTTGCTCACAATAAACAAGCATAGGATTAACATGAAGTTGATAAAACAACTTCCACCTAGCTTTAGCGAGCAGGATAGACTTTGCCCCGGATGAGGCGCGGGAAGCCATGGAGAACCTTGAGAGGAAACTCGACAAGTGGTGCGATGAGTGTGAAGTCCGAACCCCTTTTGATAAAGACTGCATCTTGGTGCCTCGTGTGCTCCACATAATGTTGAGAAATTCCTCCTTAATACGCTCACGTAAGGCAATAGGTTGCAAATTCCAATCGAGTTCCGTCACATTCCACCTCAAAGACCAATTCACCACATCTGCAAACCAACCCTTGGGACGTGTGGCACGCAAAGTTTCAAGAGGAAGTCGAGAAGCATCAAGAGATTTTACTCTTTTGACGTAAGTGATAGTCAAAAAGAGAGCTTCAGCCTCAAGAGGTAGACAACCTGTTTCCGTAAGAAGAATTGCATAAGAAGTTTGGGTCCTCACACCCAATTCTTCTTGTAAGAAGATCTTTTGCACCCTCTTCAAACGCTGCCAACCTGTCTTCTTACAACCAGGACCCCACACTTGTGTTCCATATAAGATAACGGGAAACACTAAGCTCCTGAATAAGAATTTCCTAAGACTCCAAGACACTAGATGAGCTCCTCTACATCTATTTAGCAATGAATATAGAGCTTTGAAACCAGCTTCTACCCTCTTTTGCACACAAAGTGCCCAACTATAATCAGATGAGAAATCAATGCCCAAATATTTGTAACTTTTCACTTGTTCCAACTCTAATCCTTTGTAACAGAAAGAGAGCTTGGATCTAGTGCCCACAAGAATGACTTTGGACTTCCCCAAATTGACTTCCATCTGATTTTGAGTAGAAAAGCTAGCCAAAGTGTCAAGGTGTTTCTGTAAACTAGTGGCATCACGTGCTAGTAATATGACATCATCTGCCTACAAAAGAGCTTTGATGACAAAGCCTCCAAGTTTAACACCTTCGCTATCACAATCCTCCAACCACCTTTCTATATCATCTATGAAAACTCCAAAGAGAGTGGGAGAGAGAGTACAACCTTGAATGACTCCAATTGTGTGAGTGCTAATCCGATTTGGAAGATGGCGGACATCATCAACATTGTGGAGACGTGGGAACATGAGAGCAACACTATTGGAGAGATACCAGGGTTTACTTTGGTGGGATCCACTTGGAATCAGAGAAGTCAACGAGCTGGAAGAGGCTATGGCGGTATTGCTACTTTCATCAGATCTCAATTTCTACCTTTGATAGATTTGGAAGGTCAGGATATTGGAGGTCAATATCATTGGCTTCGTCTTGGTTTGGTTGGAGGATCTTATAGTTATTTGGCTGTTTGTTACTTTGCACCATTGTCCATGCCTATCTACTCCACACGCACTTGCAATCGGAGTCAACCATTCCATCGACTTATAGGAGATGTTCTCAATTATCAGAGCAAAGGTGAAGTTTTTCTGGTTGGAGATTTCAATGCTCGAATAGGTTGTGCACAATTTACTCAAGTTGGTGATCTCTTGAGTTCTCCCTCCTTTGAAGAACTTGAAGATAGTATGTGGTGTAGAAAGTCTTCTGATATTTGTACAAATCCTTTGACAGAACACTTTCTAACCTTTGGAGCCACATGTAATTTGAAAGTTCTCAACGGTATCTCTCTCTTTCCCAACTCCCTTTCCAATACGTGCTTTTCTCCTACAGGTGTTAGCACCATTGATTATCTTCTATCCTCAGCCACTCATAGCTCTTTAATTTCGAAATTTGATATTCTAGAACCTCAGCCAGAGTCAGATCATGCACCTCTCTTATTTACTCTCTTGTTATAAAAAACAATCCCTCTCTCTCCATGCCATTTTGTTTTAGCTTCTCCCAAGTTTTGTTTAGATCCTAGTAAGAAAGAGTTGTACATGTTACATTTTCAAAACCTTTTGACTCACACTTCATGGAGCCTTGATCCACATACAGCGAGTGAGCAATTAATAGAGTTGCTCAAAGACACTGCTTCTAAGTTCTTTTTGCGGCACAAGGATCGAAGAGCTAGGGGGCTTCTTTGCAATGGATGGTTTGACTTGGATTGTAAGCAAGCGAGGATGAGATCAGTTGACAAGTCTTTGGAGTTCCAAAGTCGGCTTACCTTCACAAGGCTTTACAAAGACTTGGTGAAGTCTAAAAAAAGAGCTTTTTTGAGGACGAAGCAGGAATCCTTGACAAAGGAGTTGATGGTCCCAAATCCTTTTGGAGACGGTTAGCTGTAAGGTCTTCAAAACCTACTCTTGATCCCAAGAGTTTGATTGACTTTGCTGAAAAGCTTTATTTCTTTCCCAACGCTGCATCAATGCCTTGTTGTGAAGGAACATCAGGCTTATTTTCTAAATCAGAGGTGATGACTCAAGTTAGAAAATTAGCAAATGGTAAATCGGAGGATTTGGATGGTCTCTCTATTGAACTTTTGAAGTGGGGAGGAGATCTTATTGGACCGAGACTCACCAAAGCGTTAGAGAATGCAGCTATGTATGGTTATCCTTCAGCTTGGTCATTACGGAAGATTGTGCCTATTCATAAGTAAGGAAGGAAGGACTTGGTGACAAACTATCGCACCATCATGGTGGGTAGTGTTTTTGCCAAGTTGTTTGGCAAATTGGTGGAGTCAAAGTTGAGCACATGGACTGAATCTCATCGAAAGAGAGCGCGGTTTCAAGCAGGCTTTCGCCCCACATACAACACCATTGACCATATCTTGGCTTTGCGTGTTTTATGGGAGAAGTCGAAGGGCAATGGCAAAGCTTTGTTTTGCGCCTTCATTGATTTTAAGAAAGCTTTTGACACCGTACCTCGTGAGCTATTATGGGAAAGGCTGCAAGTTATTGGAGTACCATCAGATCTTCTAGCAGCTGTGGCCACGCTTTACCAATCTGTTCGAGCCAAGATCAACACTTCTCAAACTGAAGAGGTTTTGAGTACCATTGGAGTGATTCAAGGTTGTCCTCTCTCTCCTACTCTATTTGGAGTTTTTATAGATGATATCGAAGAGTGGTTGGAGGCATGTGATAGTGAAGGTGTCAAGCTTGGAAACTTTGTTATCAAAGCTCTCTTGTATGCAGATGAAATCATATTACTAGCACGTGATGCAATTAGTTTACAGAAACACCTATACACGTGATATGGCTTTAGCTAACAAGGCCATTCTCAAGGGACGGAGGATTTGGTTAGATCCAGATCTTATTTCTTTTCTCTGCTTCAACTCGAGCCTTATGATTTAGGTTGTTACATTAGAGATATTATTAGTTACCGTTCTAGTGCTTTGGGCACTAGCTAGGGGGTTCTTTTGGTTCTCTCCTAGTTTGGAGTTGGATTGTTTGTATTGTGTTTTTTAGCCTTTTGACCCTTTGGGTCCCACGGGCTTGATCTATTTACCATTTACCATTTACACCTCTTCAAGTTGAAGCAAGAAGGAAGGAGCTTGCAAAAGTCAAAGAAGCTCAAGATGCAGGTTTTGTAGCTTATCTACGTGATAGTCAAGCTATTATCACCAAGAGGAGGAGACAATCATCAACCTAGCAATCCAAGAGATTGAGGGTGTTGATGTGGAACATAAGAGGCCTATCTACAACTAAGTATGTGAGTGCACATCCGATTTGGAAGATGGCGGACATCCTCAACATTGTTGAGACTTGGGAGCATGAAAGTAATGTTATTGGAGAGATACAAGGTTTTACTCTGGTGGGATCTACTTGGAACCATAGAAATCGACGAGCAGGAAGAGGCTTTGGAGGCATTGCTACTTTCATCAGATCTGAACTTCTTCCTATGATACATTTGGAAAGCCAAGATATTGGGAAACAATATCATTGGCTTCGTCTTGGATCAATTGGAGGATCTTACAGTTATTTGGCAGTTTGTTACTTTGCACCATTATCCATGCAGATCTACTCCACAAGTACTTGCAATCGAAGTCAACCATTCCATCGGCTCATTAAAGATGTTCTCAAATATCAAGACAAAGGTGAAGTTTTTCTTGTTGGAGACTTCAATGCCCGCATACGTTCCACTCAATTTACACAATTTGATAGTTCCTTGTCTTCCCACTCTTTTGAAGAAAGTAGAGATAGTTTGTGGTCTAGAGTCTCTTGTGATACTTTCACAAATGATTTGACTGAGCATTTCTTGACTTTTGGAGCCACTTGTAATCTGAAAGTTCTCAATGGTGTTTCTTTCTTTCCCAACTCTCATTCCAATACATGTTTTTCCTCTACTGGTGTTAGCACTATAGATTATCTTTTGTCCTCTGCCACTAATAGTTCATTTATCTCAACGTTTGATATTCTAGAGCCTCAACCAGAATCAGTTCATACACCTCTTTTATTTACTCTTTTGTTGTCAACGTCAATCCCTCTCACTACATGTCACTTTGTTTCTACTTCATTCAAGTTTTGTTTAGATGCTAGTAAGAAGCAACTTTATAGTGAACATTTCCAAGACCTCTTGACTTGTACTACTTGGAGCCTTGATCCACATACATCTAGTTTGCAACTAACTAAGTTGCTCCAAAACTCTGCTTCCAAGTTCTTTTTGAGACATAAGACCAAGAGAGCTAGAGGTCTTCCTTGCAATGGATGGTTTGACTTTGATTGCAAGCAAGCGAGGGCGAGATCACTTGATAAATCCTTGGATCTTCACAATCGGTTGATTATGACAAGACTTTACAAAGACTTGGTCAAGTCCAAGAAACGAGCATTTTTGAGGCAGAAGCAAGAGTGCTTGACAAAGGAGCTCTTGGAGAATCCCAAATCCTTTTGGAGGCGGTTGGCAGTACGATCTTCTAAACCTACTCTTGATGCCAAGTCTTTGATTTCTTTTGCTGAAAAGCTTTATTTCTTTCCCAATGTTGCATCAATGCCACATTGTGAAGGAAATCCAGGCTTATTTTCAGAAGTTGAAGTGATGACTCAACTCAGACAATTGGCAAATGGTAAATGTGAGGATTTGGATGGGCTTTCCATTGAACTTCTCAAGTGGGGAGGAGATGCTATTGGGCCTATACTCACAAAAGTGTTAGAGGATGCTGCTATTCATGGCTTTCCTTCATCTTGGTTTACCATTTACCATTTGGTCTCTACGGAAGATTGTTCCTATTCACAAATCTGGGAGCAAGGCCTTGGTGACAAACTATCGCACTATCATGGTGGGTAGTATTTTTGCCAAGTTATTTGGCAAATTGGTGGAGTCAAAGTTGAGCACATGGGCTGAATCTTGTCAGAAAAGAGCACAGTTCCAAGCTGGTTTTCGTCCTACATTCAACACTATAGACCATATCTTGGTTTTACGTGTTCTATGGGAGAAATCCAAGGGTAATGGAAAAGCTTTGTTTTGTGCCTTCATTGATTTCAAGAAAGCTTTTGACACAGTACCTCGTGAGCTTTTATGGCAAAGATTGCAAACCATTGGAGTACCATCAGATCTCTTGGCAGCGGTGGTTGCATTATACCACTCAGTTCGGGCCAAGATCAACACTTCTCAAACCAAAGAGATTATCAGCACCATTGGAGTCATTCAAGGTTGTCCTCTCTCTCCCACTCTCTTTGGAGTTTTCATAGATGATATAGAAAGGTGGTTGGAGGATTGTGATAGCGAAGGTGTTAAACTTGGAGGCTTTGTCATCAAAGCTCTTTTGTATGCAGATGATGTCATATTACTAGCACGTGATGCCACTAGTTTACAGAAACACCTCGACACTTTGGCTAGCTTTTGTACTCAAAATCAGATGGAAGTCAATTTGGAGAAGTCCAAAGTCATTCTTGTGGGCACTAGATCCAAGTTCTCTTTCTGTTACAAAGGATTAGAGTTGGAACAAGTGAAAAGTTAGAAATATTTGGGCATTGATTTCTCATCTGATTATAGTTGGGCACTTTGTGTGCAAAAGAGGGTAGAAGCTGGTTTCAAAGCTCTATATTCATTGCTAAATAGATGTAGAGGAGCTCATCTAGTGTCTTGGAGTCTTAGGAAATTCTTATTCAGGAGCTTAGTGTTTCCCGTTATCTTATATGGAACACAAGTGTGGGGTCCTGGTTGTAAGAAGACAGGTTGGCAGCGTTTGGAGAGGGTGCAAAAGATCTTCTTACAAGAAGAATTGGGTGTGAGGACCCAAACTTCTTATGCAATTCTTCTTGCGGAAACAGGTTGTCTACCTCTTGAGGCTGAAGCTCTCTTTTTGACTATCACTTACGTCAAAAGAGTGAGATCTCTTGATGCTTCTCGACTTCCTCTTGAAGCTTTGCGTGCCACACGTCCCAAGGGTTGGTTTGCAGATGTGGTGACTTGGTCTTTGAGGTGGAATGTGACGGAACTCGATTGGAATTTGCAACCTATTGCCCTACGCGAGCGTATTAAGGAGGAATTTCTCAGCATTATGTGGAGCAGACGAGGCACCAAGATGCAGTTTTATCAATTTCATGTGAATCCTATGCTTGTTTATTGTGAGCAAGGATACTTACTTGCAGAGATATCTACTTCTTTACGTCATATTATTGCTAGACATAGAACTGGATCCCATAGTCTTGGGATTGAAGAAGGGCGTTGGTTGAACATTGATAGGAGTGAACGTATTTGTAGGCTATGTGATGGAAGAAAAGTTGAGTATGAAGAGCATGTATTTCTTACTTGTTCTAGGTATGTAGAGATTCGAGTGGTGCATAAAGTTGATGTCGAGAATTTCTTTTCTCTGCTTCAACTCGAGCCTTATGATTTAGGTTGTTACATTAGAGATATTATTAGTTACCGTTCTAGTGCTTTGGGCACTAGCTAGGGGGTTCTTTTAGTTCTCTCCTAGTTTGGAGTTGGATTGTTTGTATTGTGTTTTTTAGCCTTTTGACCCTTTGGGTCCCACGGGCTTGATCTATTTACCATTTACCATTTACCATTTACACTTTGGCTAGCTTTTGTACCCAGAATCAGATGGAGGTAAATATAGAGAAGTCCAAAGTCATGAAAGTGGGCACTAGATCCAAGTTTTCCTTCTATTACCAGGATCTACAATTAGAAGAGGTGAAGAGTTATAAATATCTAGGCATTGATTTTTCTAATGATTATAGTTGGGCACTTTGTGTGCAAAAGAGAGTAGAAGGTGGTTACAAAGCTCTATATTCATTGCTAAATCGGTGTAGAAGGGCTCATCTTGTGTCTTGGAGTCTTAGGAAATTTTTATTCAGAAGCTTAGTGTTGCCGGTAGTATTGTATGGAGCCCAAGTGTGGGGTCCTGGTTGTAAGAAGACAGGATGGGAGCGTGTGGAGAGGGTGCAGAAGATATTTCTACAAGAAGAATTGGGTGTGAGAAACCAAACCTCATATGCTATTCTTCTTGCGGAAACAGATTGTTGGGGCTGAAAATTTGCTGGTATGTGCGCCCGGCCATCGTGAACAAGCTTACCAAATCTCAGCTCCTGTTGACACTCCAGCAAGAAGATATGGTCCCCACAAGATTCATTCTCAAATCCCTAAACTCAAAGTTTCGAAATGACCACTTCTTGACAGCAGCTCCGTTGGGGCTGAAAATTTGCTGGTATGTGCGGCCGGCCGTCGTGAACAAGCCTATCAAATCTCAGCTTTTATTGACACTCCAGCAAGAAGATATGGCCCCCGCAAGATTCATGCTCAAATCCCTAAACTCAAAGTTTTTCTGGTTGGAAATTTCAATGCTCGAATAGGTTGTGCACAATTTACCCAAGTTGGTGATCTCTTGAGTTCTTACTCCTTTGAAGAACTTGAAGATAGTGGGTGGGCAACTAACAGAGTTGCTCAAAGACATTGCTTCTAAGTTCTTTTTGCCGCACAAGGATCGAAGAGCTACGGGGGCTTCCTTGCAATGGATGGTTTGACTTTGATTATAAGCAAGCGAGGATGAGATCAGTTGACAAGTCTTTGGATCTCCAAAGTCGGCTTATCTTGACAAGGTTTTACAAAGAGTTCGTGAAGTCTAAGAAACAAGCTTTTTTGAGGACGAAGCATGTAAATGGTAAATGGTAAATAGATCAAGCCCGTGGAGCCCAAAGGATCAAAACGCTAAAAAACACAATACAAAAAATCCAACTCCAAACAAGAAGAGAACTAAAAGAACCCCCTAGCTAGTGTCCAAAGCACTAGAACGGTTGTAATAACCCACCAAAGGCTAAAACTGCAGTATGGTGGTAAAAAGATCGAACCCACAGGGACAGAGGCAACACACAGAGTAAAAGTGTCACATTTAACAGACTTTTTGGTAAAATGG
Organism: Marchantia polymorpha subsp. ruderalis; assembly: GCA_037833965.1. NCBI lineage: Eukaryota > Viridiplantae > Streptophyta > Marchantiopsida > Marchantiales > Marchantiaceae > Marchantia > Marchantia polymorpha. The sequence goes on from AP031359.1 coordinate 3,407,778, forward strand.
TAAATGGTAAATAGATCAAGCCCGTGGGACCCAAAGGGTCAAAAGGCTAAAAAACACAATACAAACAATTCAACCCCAAACTAGGAGAGAACCAAAAGAACCCCCTAGCTAGTGCCCAAAGCACTAGAACGGTAACTAATAATATCTCTGATGTAACCACCTAAATCATAAGGCTCGAGTTGAAGCAGCGAAAAGAAATTCTCGACATCAACTAGAGTAGAGTTTGAATTCTAGGCGACTGTCACTCCCAGAAATACTGCAGTGCTCGACTCGGAGGCTCGACTCGGAGGAGGATCTCAACTCGGAGGATGCTCGGAGGATGCACGGTACAGCTTGGTCACTCAACACACACACACACACCTGAAACTGGCAAAAAGCACAACTCGGAGGTCGGTCAGGACCTCCGCTTCGGATTTCAGGAGGAAAGTGTCTCGCAAGTTCACTCAGAGGTTCTGCAGGAAGTGCCTCCCACTCCGGCTTTTACTGCCCTTCCGCCAGGAACTAGCGGGGGTACCCGGACTGGACTTCTCACTTCGGAACGAAGCCTCTACGTACGCCGTGGACGTCACCCTCGACTATCACACAAAACGCAGGGAGTGCAGACCCGACTGAGAACTTACTGAAAACACGATCCCGTAACACACACACAACCTGAATTACAAACCAAGGTTTACACAAAGTAATGAAACTTCACATTGGCATTCAGGGGAAACTTCCCGTAGGAGTACAATCAGGATATGTCACTCGAAGGAGTAAGGGGGAACTGTTCAAGTATCTAACTCGCAGCCGGCTCTGAGTATCAGAAATCACCCGCAGGTGCAGATCCGCACTACTCAAGTCTCTAACCGGGTACTAGCTCTGAACATTCAGCCGAAGGCCTTCAACTACAACATACGGTAACTTCGCTATGCTGCAGCTTCCCTACGTGGTGCCAGGACCAAAATGCACAAACACGCCAAGAAAGTGAGTTCCTGATCTGCACTTCCGAAACTGGAAGAGTCCCAAGGCAAAACGCCTTGATCTACTTTATACCCTCAAAAGATCCTAACTAGCACTACGCTATCCTATCTACCACTCGCAGTATCTGCGCGAAACCAGACTACTCTACTGCACTCAGCAGATCCGGTGCTGCGCCTCCTGCGCGCCGGACTGCTCCGCGTACTATCTCTACCTTGCCAGTCTTCCGACCGGCTGCGTAACCCCAGGCGTCGGAGCGCTGTGGTGACTTCCGACTGCAAGTGCGCCATAGTGTCGCGCGCACCCGACAAGAAGGTTTCTAATTTTCTCGCCACTCGCCGCCGACTCCGACTGTCACCTTCCGTCAATGCCGCCGCCCGAAGCTCGAACTCCCTGAGTGTGATCCTCTCTTGGGCTGCCACCTCCCAATGGGTGTATCCTTTTAGACAACGAGTCACCTGTGCCGCCAACTCTCCTCGCGCCCTGCAGCTGCTCTCCACCTCGGCCAGCTGCATTTCTAATCCCGCACGTTGTGCCCTCAAATCCGAGCACTCGGATTGCAAGTTGCACAACAACTCCTCATCCTCCTTGCGGGCTCTTTGACTTTCTTCTAAGGCGCGCGTCTGGCGCGCAAGCTCGGCTGCTAGGACTTTGTTCTGTCTCCGCTCCTCCTGCAGTTCCAACTCGATCTTTGCCCGTATCAGTTCGGCATCCGCCTGACTTTTCGTCGCCGCATCCTCCTTCTGCTGCTGCAAGGCTTGGTATAGCTTCTGGGTGACCGCCAGGTGTTGTTTGAGGGCGGTGTTCCTTTCCACATATACTTGGCAACTAGAGGCCCACTTTGCCACCTTGATCCTCGTCCTTCGCCTGATAGTCTCCACATAAGACTGCGGTTTTAAGGCACTTCCGTATTTGGATGTCTTGCGATCCAGATATCGCAGGAGTGGAACTATCTGTTCGCACAGCACCCCTGTTGGCGTTTTCTGCACCGAATCCGCTTCCTGCTCTTCCGAGCTCGTATCATCCTCAGTCTCGAGGATTTCAGTCGCCACCGAATCCCTTGGCGACTCCCTGGAACTGTGGCGCGCAGCAGCTTCTGCTGCGACTGCTGCTCCACTGCCTGCTAAAATATCCAGGGCAGTGGGAGATCCCACTGCTTGAGCCCCTGTTCCGGCTCGATCTTCGGTTTGTGAAGGGGTCGACGCCGCAGTGACTTTTGTCACTCTTGCACCGCCCGCTTCTGCTGCCTGTCCTTCCGGCGCCATCTGCGCGGAAGGTGTCCTTGCTGAAGGTGCGTCCGCCGAAGGCGTCCGCACACTGGTCGTTGGCCCCATCCGTCTCGCAGTCGGCGAATCCGGCTGACTCTCTGTTGTCCGACTCGCAGTCGGCCGACCAGCAGTTGTCCGACTGGGAGTCGGATACACCCTGCGCGTCTTGACTCCACTTGGCCTGCTTGTTGGGGGCGTTCTTCCAGAAGTGCCTTCCGCCGAAGACGACCCTTTGAGGATTGTTGGCTCGTCAGCCAAACTCTCTTCTGCTTCCGGCCTGCTGTCCGGTTCAACGCGCCGTTCAGTTGGCCTTCCTTCCGCTTGTCGACCTTCAGTCATCCGACTCGCAGTCGGCCGGCTGTCAGTCCGTCCATCTCCTCCCGAAGGCCGTGGTGCCTTCTGTGCAGAGGTATCTGCCGTCTTCCCTAGAATCTGAGCGATTATCTCTTCCTGTGTGAGATTCCGCCGGGTCGGAGTTCGCCTGGTCTCCTCAGTAACAGTTGGCATTTTGCGTGCCCTCTGTTTTGGTCGACTGTGAGGCTCGGCGGTGGGCCGACCACGAGTCGGCGCAGCTGGTACTTCCGGCTGCCTGTCCTCAGGTCTCTCATCCCACTTCCGCTTTCGCGGAATGCGCTCACTTCGACGTTCTTCTGCTGCTCTTGCTGGAGCCGGAGGCGTACTGGCAGGTTCCTCGTCCGGATCCGTGTCTACTTCGGCCTCCCTCGAATATCTACCTGGATAAGTCCGGGTCAGCTGCGGAAACCGAGTCTTCTCAGCATTCGTCAAACATCCCATCGCCCGGTAAAACACGATTAAGTAAGGCGATAGATGATTGAGGGTTCCTCCCTTCTCTTCTTGCGCATGTTGGCGCGTCACCTTCCACAGGAGCCGTGCCCAATGCACCGGAGCTCCTGACAGCACTAGCTCCACGAACTCTACCTGCCAACCATGCATGTAAGCGGTCTTGGTCGGCTGCAATATCTGCAGCAATGCCGTCGCGACATTTCTCCGCAATCGATCCTTGTAATCCCGTGTCCGGAAACCGTTCTTGGGATGTCTGGCCACTTTGAAGAGCTCATTGTAAGAGACTTCTTCCTCCTGGGACACCTTCACGCTATCGGCCTCGAAGAGGAGATCCCCTTCCTCGCCGGCACACCTGCCCAACACCTGCGCCCAATTGCAAATGTCCCATCTCTCTGGGTGTGGGCGAAATCCGCGAGAAGGCTTGTGTCTCTCTTGCAGATACTCGCGCACCATCTCCGGACATGTCCAATTCCACCCCCATAGGAGAAAATCGAGCTTCAGCCTCAACAGCACATCTTGAAATGCGCGTAGACCGATCTGCGGCACCCTGAGTGGAGACACTCGCAGCTGGGGAACCTTCGACATTGCGTTGCCTGCACACACACAAACGTTCTCCCTTTCGCTCGCTCTCTCACAATCGCCACTGTGCGTCGGCCACTCAAGCACTGACTGCTCACTCTCTCTGCGCTCGTTCAAGATCGCTACTCACAATTCTTTCAAGGTCCGCCAAGATCCTTGCGCAACTCGTCTCCGCACTCTCTACTCTCACTGCAGGTCGCTCCGCCCTTGCGCGTAATCTTGGAACTGGAAATCGCAAAGTCAAGAATGAGAGAATGAGACTGGAGCGCAGTCTTTTCTTCTCCGATTTCAAGAACGTCCAACGTTCTTACTGGTTGCAACGTACGCAGCCGGCTATACGGCTTAACGGTTCGCCCTTTGCATGCGCGAATTCACGTCTCCGCATTGCGCGCATTCGCATGCTTAAACGTTGAATTCTCCCGCCGCCGCCACCTTCCGGACTCGAGTCCGCTGCAGGGTATACGTCGGCCCCGTTGTCTTTTCCTAACCCGCCCTTCCCCGGAGGCGTGTCGCCGCTGGTGCGGTCATTATCCGTCGGCGCCTTGCTGGAGGCGCACATCCAGCCGGAGCGAATTACGCCGGCGCGCAGTCGTACCGCCTATTTTGTCCTTTATGCCTCGTCCGTTGCTGCCAGCGCATATCCGTCAGCGCAACTCATGCCAGCGCATCCGGCCGTCAGCGCCACGTCGGAGGCGTACATCCGACCGGCGCTTTCCTTCCATGAACAGCCGCCAAGGGCGCTTCCGACTCTGAGTTGGTTTCCTCCTGTGAGCGCGTGATTCCGCCGAAGGCGCATCGCCGAGGGCGTACGGGAATCCTTTCCGGCTGTGAACCCTAGCGCGAACGGCGCATGTCCGGCTACGAGTTTTCCGACGCTCATAACTTCTCCATTCCTGATCCATCTCCGGCGCTCTTGGACTCGTTAGAACGAGCGTCCCGAGCTTTTTCTAATGCAACTTCAACCAACTGGATCTACCGTGTATCCCGATTGTTATGAAGGTTTTCCCTTTCCGCGCTAGCGGCGCTTCGCCGAAGGCGCACTCATGGTCGGATGCCTTTAGAGGTCCGGGCCCTTCTCCTGACGTCTTTAGCAAAACCTCCTCCTGAGGTGTCTGCGCCGGAAGCGTAGCTTCCTTATACGCTAGAGGCGCGTGAGTAGAGACACCTCAAAAAGGAGCTTTTGCCGAAGGCGCCGAAGACGTTGGCGTTGGTACATCCGACTACGTGATTCTTTGTGCCCTCGTGACGATCTCATCAATCCACTCTATTTAGCGTACCCTTCTCTAGCTACAAACACTGCTTTGGTACTAGTTTTCTAAAATTGTTTAAATTCTGCAAAAAAAACAAAAAGTGTGTTACCACAACGGTAACTAATAACATCCCTAATGTAACAACCTAAATCATAAGGCTCAACCTGAAGCAAAGAATAAAAATGCTCAACAACAACTTTATGAGCCACTCTAATCTTTACATATCTAGTACAAGTTAGAAATACATGCTCTTCATCCTCAACTTTTCTTCCATCACATAGCCTACAAATACGTTCACTCCTATCAATGTTCAACCAACGCTCTTCTTAAATCCCAAGACTATATAGCAAAAATATGACGTAAAGAAGTAGATATCTCTGCAAGTAAGTATCCTTGCTCACAATAAACAAGCATAGGATTCACATGAAGTTGATAAAACTGCATCTTGGTGCCTCGTCTGCTCCACATAATGCTGAGAAATTCCTCCTTAATACGCTCGCGTAGGGCAATAGGTTGCAAATTCCAATCGAGTTCCGTCACATTCCACCTCAAAGACCAAGTCACCACATCTTCAAACCAACCCTTGGGACGTGTAGCACGCAAAGCTTCAAGAGGAAGTCGAGAAGCATCAAGAGATCTCACTCTTTTGACGTAAGTGATAGTCAAAAAGAGAGCTTCAGCCTCAAGAGGTAGACAACCTGTTTCCGCAAGAAGAATTGCATAAGAAGTTTGGGTCCTCACACCCAATTCTTCTTGTAAGAAGATCTTTTGCACCCTCTCCAAACGCTGCCAACCTGTCTTCTTACAACCAGGACCCCACACTTGTGTTCCATATAAGATAACGGGAAACACTAAGCTCCTAAATAAGAATTTCCTAAGACTCCAAGACACTAGATGAGCTCCTCTACATCTATTTAGCAATGAATATAGAGCTTTGAAACCAGCTTCTACCCTCTTTTGCACACAAAGTGCCCAACTATAATCAGATGAGAAATCAATGCCCAAATATTTGTAACTTTTCACTTGTTCCAACTCTAATCCTTTGTAACAGAAAGAGAGCTTGGATCTAGTGCCCACAAGAATGACTTTGGACTTCTCCAAATTGACTTCCATCTGATTTTGAGTAGAAAAGCTAGCCAAAGTGTCGAGGTGTTTCTGTAAACTAGTGGCATCACGTGCTAGTAATATGACATCATCTGCATACAAAAGAGCTTTGATGACAAAGCCTCCAAGTTTAACACCTTCGCTATCACAATCGTCCAACCACCTTTCTATATCATCTATGAAAACTCCAAAGAGAGTGGGAGAGAGAGGACAACCTTGAATGACTCCAATGGTGCTGATAATCTCTTCGGTTTGAGAAGTGTTGATCTTGGCCCGAACTGAGTGGTATAATGTAGCCACCGCTGCCAAGAGATCTAATGGTCCTCCAATGGTTTGCAATCTTTACCATAAAAGCTCACGAGGTACTGTGTCAAAAGCTTTCTTGAAATCAATGAAGGCACAAAACAAAGCTTTTTCATTACCCTTGGATTTCTCCCATAGAACACGTTAAACCAGGATATGGTCTATAGTGTTGAATGTAGGACGAAAACCAGCTTGGAACCGCGCTCTCTTCTGACAAGATTCAATCCATGTGCTCAACTTTGACTCCACCAATTTGCCAAATAACTTGGCAAAAATACTACCCACCATGAGTGTCAGCAAAAATACTACCCACCACCACCATGTTTGTCACCAAGGCCTTGCTCCAAGATTTGTGAATAGGAACAATCTTCCGTAGAGACCAAGATGAAGGAAAGCCATGAATAGCAGCATCCTCTAACGCTTTCGTGAGTATAGGCCCAATAGCATCTCCTCCCCACTTGAGAAGTTCAATGGAAAGCCCATCCAAATCCTCACATTTACCATTTGCCAATTGTCTGAGTTGAGTCATCACTTCAACTTCTGAAAATAAGCCTCGATTTCCTTCACAATGTGGCATAGATGCAACATTGGGAAAAAAATAAAGCTTTTCAGCAAAAGAAATCAAAGACTTGGGATCAAGAGTAGGTTTAGAAGATCGTACTGCCAACCGCCTCCAAAAGGATTTGGGATTCTCCAAGAGCTCTTTTGTCAAGCACTCTTGCTTCTGCCTCAAAAATGCTCGTTTCTTGGACTTCACCAAGTCTTTGTAAAGTCTTGTCATAATCAACCGATTGTGAAGATCCAAGGATTTATCAAGTGATCTCGCCCTCGCTTGCTTGCAATCAAAGTCAAACCATCCATTGCAAGGAAGACCTCTAGCTCTCCTGGTCTTATATCTCAAAAAGAACTTAGAAGCAGAGTTTTGGAGCAACTTAGTTAGTTGCAAACTAGATGTATGTGGATCAAGGCTCCAAGTAGTACAAGTCAAGAGGTCTTGGAAATGTTCACTATAATGTTGCTTCTTACTAGCATCTAAACAAAACTTGGGTTGACAAGGTACCCTTGCTCACAATAAATAAGCATAGGAAGAGGCTTTGGAGGCATTGCTACTTTCATCAGATCTGAACTTCTTGCTATGATACATTTGGAAAGCCAAGATATTGGGAAACAATATCATTGGCTTCGTCTTGGATCGATTGGAGGATCTTACAGTTATTTGGCAGTTTGTTACTTTGCACCATTATCCATGCAGATGTACTCCACAAGCACTTGCAATCGAAGTCAACCATTCCATCGGCTCATAGGAGATGTGCTCAAATATCAAGACAAAGGTGAAGTTTTTCTTGTTGGAGACTTCAATGCCCACATACGTTCCGCTCAATTTACACAATTTGATAGTTCCTTGTCTTCTCACTCTTTTGAAGAAAGTAGAGATAGTTTGTGGTCTAGAGTCTCTTGTGATTCTTGTACAAATGATTTGACTGAGCATTTCTTGACTTTTGGAGCCACTTGTAATCTGAAAGTTCTCAATGGTGTTTCTTTCTTTCCCAACTCTCACTCCAATACATGTTTTTCCTCTACTGGTGTTAGCACTATAGATTATCTTTTGTTCTCAGCCACTAATAGTTCATTTATCTCAGCGTTTGATATTCAAGAGCCTCAACCAGAATCAGATCATACACCTCTTTTATTTACTCTTTTGTTGTCAACGTCAATCCCTCTCCCTACATGTCACTATGTTTCTACTTCCCCCAAGTTTTGTTTAGATGCTAGTAAGAAGCAACTTTATAGTGAACATTTCCAAGACCTCTTGACTTGTACTACTTGGAGCTTTGATCCACATACATCTAGTTTGCAACTAACAGAGTTGCTCCAAAACTCTGCTTCTAAGTTCTTTTTGAGACATAAGACCAGGAGAGCTAGAGGTCTTCCTTGCAATGGATAGTTTGACTTTGATTGCAAGCAAGCGAGGGTGAGATCACTTGATAAATCCTTGGATCTTCACAATCGGCTGATTATGACAAGACTTTACAAAGACTTGGTGAAGTCCAAGAAACGAGCATTTTTTAGGCAGAAGCAAGAGTGCTTGACAAAAGAGCTCTTGGAGAATCCCAAATCCTTTTGGAGGCGGTTGGCTGTACGATCTTCTAAACCTACTCTTGATCCCAAGTCTTTAATTTCTTTTGCTCAAAAGCTTTATTTTTTTCCCAATGTTGCATCTATGCCACATTGTGAAGGAAATCCAGGCTTATTTTCAGAAGTTGAAGTGATGACTCAACTCAGACAATTGGCAAATGGTAAATGTGAGGATTTGGATGGGCTTTCCATTGAACTTCTCAAGTGGGGAGGAGATGCTATTGGGCCCATACTCACGAAAGTGTTAGAGGATGCTGCTATTCATGGCTTTCCTTCATCTTGGTCTCTACGGAAGATTGTTCCTATTCACAAATCTGGGAGCAAGGCTTTGGTGACAAACTATCGCACTATCATGGTGGGTAGTATTTTTGCCAAGTTATTTGGCAAATTGGTGGAGTCAAAGTTGAGCACATGGGCTTAATCTTGTCAGAAGAGAGCGCGGTTCCAAGCTGGTTTTCGTCCTACATTCAACACTATAGACCATATCTTGGTTTTACGTGGAGAAATGGGAGAAATCCAAGGGTAATGGGAAAGCTTTGTTTTGTGCCTTCATTGATTTCAAGAAAGCTTTTGACACAGTACCTCGTGAGCTTTTATGGCAAAGATTGCAAACCATTGGAGTACCATCAGATCTCTTGGCAGCGGTGGCTGCATTATACCACTTAGTTCGGGCCAAGATCAACACTTCTCAAACCGAAGAGATTATCAGCACCATTGGAGTCATTCAAGGTTGTCCTCTCTCTCCCACTCTCTTTGGAGTTTTCATAGATGATATAGAAAGGTGGTTGGAGGATTGTGATAGCGAAGGTGTTAAACTTGGAGGCTTTGTCATCAAAGCTCTTTTGTATGCAGATGATGTCATATTACTAGCACGTGATGCCACTAGTTTACAGAAACACCTCGACACTTTGGCTAGCTTTTCTACTCAAAATCAGATGGAAGTCAATTTGGAGAAGTCCAAAGTCATTCTTGTGGGCACTAGATCCAAGCTCTCTTTCTGTTACAAAGGATTAGAGTTGGAACAAGTGAAAAGTACAAATATTTGGGCATTGATTTCTCATCTGATTATAGTTGGGCACTTTGTGTGCAAAAGAGGGTAGAAGCTGGTTTCAAAGCTCTATATTCATTGCTAAATAGATATAGAGGAGCTCATCTAGTGTCTTGGAGTCTTAGGAAATTCTTATTCAGGAGCTTAGTGTTTCCCGTTATCTTATATGGAACACAAGTGTGGGGTCCTGGTTGTAAGAAGACAGGTTGGCAGCGTTTGGAGAGGGTGCAAAAGATCTTCTTACAAGAAGAATTGGGTGTGAGGACCCAAACTTCTTATGCAATTCTTCTTGCGGAAACAGGTTGTCTACCTCTTGAGGCTGAAGCTCTCTTTTTGACTATCACTTACGTCAAAAGAGTGAGATCTCTTGGTGCTTCTCGACTTCCTCTTGAAGCTTTGCGTGCCACACGTCCCAAGGGTTGGTTTGCAGATGTGGTGACTTGGTCTTTGAGGTGGAATGTGACGGAACTCGATTGGAATTTGCAACCTATTGCCCTACGCGAGCGTATTAAGGAGGAATTTCTCAACATTATGTGGAGCAGACGAGGCACCAAGATGCAGTTTTATCAACTTCATGTGAATCCTATGCTTGTTTATTGTGAGCAAGGATATTTACTTGCAGAGATATCTACTTCTTTACGTCATATTATTGCTAGACATAGAACTGGATCTCATAGTCTTGGGATTGAAGAAGGGCGTTGGTTGAACATTGATAGGAGTGAACGTATTTGTAGACTATGTGATGGAAGAAAAGTTGAGGATGAAGAGCATGTATTTCTTACTTGTTCTAGGTTTGTAGAGATTCGAGTGGCCCATAAAGTTGATGTGGAGAATTTCTTTTCTCGAGCCTTATGATTTAGGTTGTTACATTAGGGATATTATTAGTTATCGTTCTAGTGCTTTGGGCACTAGCTAGGGGGTTCTTTTGGTTCTCTCCTAGTTTGGAGTTGGATTGTTTGTATTGTGTTTTTTAGCCTTTTGACCCTTTGGGTCCCACGGGCTTGATCTATTTACCATTACCATTCCTGCTTGTCGATTTCTATGGTTCCAAGTAGATCCCACCAGAGTAAAACCTTGTATCTCTCCAATAACATTACTTTCATGCTCCCAAGTCTCAACAATGTTGAGGATGTCCGCCATCTTCCAAATCGGATGTGCACTCACATACTTAGTTGTAGATAGGCCTCTTATGTTCCACATTAACACCCTCAATCTCTTGGATTGCTAGGTTGATGATTGTCTCCTCCTCTTGGTGATAATAGCTTGACTATCACGTAGATAAGCTACAAAACCTGCATCTTGAGCTTCTTTGACTTTTGCAAGCTCCTTCCTCCTTGCTTCAACTTGAAGAGGTGTAAGATCTGGATCTAACCAAATCCTCCGTCCCTTGAGAATGGCCTTGTTAGCTAAAGCCATATCACGTTGAGCTTAATCCACAAACTTAACAATAATGGCTCGAGGTTGTGCGCCTTTGTTGCCAATACGATAAGCATGAGCCAAATCCGGATTAGGAACATCAAGTGTTTCAGTCAAAAACTTGGTGACCACACTCTTCACCTCTTCCTTCTTAGATTCAGGTAGACCCGAAATCCTCACATTCTTCATACGAGCAAATTGATTAGCCTTTTCAATCTCTTGCTCTTGACAGAAAGAGATATGAGCAGACTTGGTAGCTTCAGCATAGGACTTCATTTTCACCTCTAGAGTTTCAACCACTTCATGCAAAGCAGGAGTAGTAACAGTAGAAGCTTGAGAACCAACCTTGTCTTGAATGTCCTCAACAGATCTAGAGATTTGGAGCATGATCTTCTCAAAACTTTTGTGAGAAATCTTCAACTCCCTGATTTCATTCTTTGCAGCAGCCAAGGCAACATTTTGTGCCTTGAATTCTTGGCGTAGCACTTTCAATTCCTCCAAAACCGTTTACACAAGATTGAGAAGTTTGTTTTTAGAATCCATCATGAACCCAACTTTGCAAGATGTTACACAAGCTCAAAGTTTCGAAATGAAAACTTCTTGACAGCAGCTCCGTTGGGGCTGAAAATTTGCAGGTATTCGCGTCCGGCCGTGGTTAACAAGTCCATCAAATCTCAGATCCAGTTAACACTCCAGCAAGAAGATATGACTCCCGCAAGATTCGTGCTCAAATCCCTAAACTCAAAGTCTCGAAATGACAACTTCTTGACAGTAGCTCCGTTGGAGCTGAAAATTTGCAGGTATTTGCGCCCGGTCGTGGTCAACAAGTCTACCAAATCTCAGCTCCAGTTAACACTCCAGCAAGAAAATATGGCTCCCGCAAGATTCATGCTCAAATCCCTAAACTCAAAGTTTTGAAATGACAACTTCTTGACAGCAGCTCCGTTGGAGCTGAAAATTTGCAGGTATGTGCGCCTGGCCGTGGTTAACAAGCCCATCAAATCTAAGCTCCAGTTAACACTCCAACAAGAAGATATGGCTCCCGCAAGATTCATGCTCAAATCCCTAAACTCAAAGTTTCGAAATGACAACTTCTTGACAGCAGCTCCGTTGGGGCTGAAAATTTGCAGGTATGTGCGCCCGGCCGTGATACAAGCATAGGATTCACATGAAGTTGATAAAACTGCATCTTGGTGCCTCGTCTGCTCCACATAATGCTGAGAAATTCCTCCTTAATACGCTCGCGTAGGGCAATAGGTTGCAAATCCCAATCAAGTTCCGTCACATTCCAAAGTGGCACGTGTAGCACTCAAAGCTTGAGGAGGAAGGCGAGAAGTATCAAGCCTTATGATTTAGGTTGTTACATTAGAGATATTATTAGTTACCGTTCTAGTGCTTTGGGCACTAGCTAGGGGGTTCTTTTGGTTCTCTCCTAGTTTGGAGTTGGATTGTTTGTATTGTGTTTTTTAGCCTTTTGACCCTTTGGGTCCCATGGGCTTGATCTTTTTACCATTTACCATTTATCAAGAGATCTCACCCTTCTGATGTTAGTGATGGTCAAGTATAGAGCTTCAGCCTCTATAGAGGTAAACAACCTGTTTCAGCAAGAAGAATGGCGTATGAAGTTTGGTTTCTCACACCCAATTCTTCTTGTAGAAATATCTTCTGCACCCTCTCCACACGCTCCCAACTTGTCTTCTTACAACCATAACCCCACACTTGGGTTCCATACAATACTACCGGCAACACTAAGCTTCTGAATAAAAATTTTCTAAGACTCCAAGTCACAAGATGAGCCCTTCTACACCGATTTAGCAATGAATATAGAGCTTTGTAACCACCTTCTACTCTCTTTTGCACGCAAAGTGCCCAACTATAATCATTAGAAAAATCAATGCCTAGATATTTATAACTCTTGACCTCTTCTAATTGTAGATCCTGGTAATAGAAGGAAAACTTGGATCTAGTGCCCACTATCATGACTTTAGACTTCTCTATCTTTACCTCCGTATGATTTTGGGTACAAAAGTTAGCCAAAACGTATAGGTGTTTTTGTAAACTACTTGCATCACGTGCTAGTAATATGATATCATTTGCATACAAGAGAGCTTTGATTACAAAGTTTCCAAGCTTGACACTCTATCACATGCCTTCAACCACTCTTTGATATCATCTATAAAATTCTCACGAGGTACGATGTCAAAAGCTTTCTTAAAATCAATGAAGGCGCAAAACAAAGCTTTTCCGTTGCCCTTTGACTTCTCCCGTAAAACACGCAAGGCCAAGATATGGTCAATGGTGTTGTATGTAGGGCGGAAACCTGCTTGAAATCGCGCTCTCTTTCGATGAGATTCAGTCCATGTGCTCAACTTTGACTCCACCAATTTACCAAACAACTTGGCAAAAACACTACCCACCATGATAGTGCGATTGTTTGTCACCAAGTCCTTCTTTCCGGACTTGTGAAAAGGCACAATCTTCCGTAATGACCAAGCTAAAGGAAAACCATACATAGCAGCATTCTCCAACGCTTTGGTGAGTATTGGTCCAATAACATCTCCTCCCCACTTCAAAAGTTCAATAGAGAGACCATCCAAATCTTTCGATTTACCATTTGCTAATTTCTGACTTGAGTCATCACCTCTGATTCAGAAAATAAGCCTGATGTTCCCTCACAACAAGGCATTGATGCAGCGGCGGAAAGAAATAAAGCTTTTCAGCAAAGTCAATCAAACTCTTGGGATCAAGAGTAGGTTTAGAAGACCGTACATCTAACCGTATCCAAAAGGATTTGGGATTCTCCATCAACTCCTTTGTCAAGGATTCCTGTGATCTACGTGATAGTCAAGCTATTATCACCAAGAGGAGGAGACAATCATCAACCTAGCAATCCAAGAGGTTGAGGCTGTTGATGTGGAACATAAGAGGCCTATCTACAACTAAGTATGTGAGTGCACATCCGATTTGGAAGATGGCGGACATCCTCAACATTGTTGAGACTGGGAAGCATAAATGGTAAATGGTAAATGGTAAATAGATCAAGCCCGTGGGACCCAAAGGGTCAAAAGGCTAAAAAACACAATACAAAGAACCCAACTCCAAACAAGGAGAGAACCAAAAGAACCCCCTCGCTAGTGTCCAAAGCACTAGAACGGTAACTAATAACATCCCTAATGTAACAACCTAAATCATAAGGTTCAAGCTGAAGCAAAGAATAAAAATTCTCAACTATAACTTTATGAGCCACTCTAATCTCTACATACCTAGAACAAGTAAGAAATACATGCTCTTCATCCTCAACTTTTCTTCCATCACATAGCCTACAAATACGTTCACTCCTATCAATGTTCAACCAACGCCCTTCTTCAATCCCAAGACTATGAGATCCAGGTTTTTGTCTAGCAATAATTTGACGTGAAGAAGTAGATATCTCTGCAAGTAAATATCCTTGCTCACAATAAACAAGCATAGGATTCACATGAAGTTGATAAAACAACTTCCACCTGGCTTTAGCGAGCAGGATAGACTTTGCCCCGGATGAGGCGCGGGAAGCCATGGAGAACCTTGAGAGGAAACTCGACAAGTGGTGCGATGAGTGTGAAGTTCGAACCCCTTTTGATAAAGACTGCATCTTGGTGCCTCGTGTGCTCCACATAATGTTGAGAAATTCCTCCTTAATACGCTCACGTAAGGCAATAGGTTGCAAATTCCAATCGAGTTCCGTCACATTCCACCTCAAAGACCAAGTCACCACATCTGCAAACCAACCCTTGGGACGTGTGGCACGCAAAGTTTCAAGAGGAAGTCGAGAAGCATCAAGAGATTTTACTCTTTTGACGTAAGTGATAGTCAAAAAGAGAGCTTCAGCCTCAAGAGGTAGACAACCTGTTTCCGCAAGAAGAATTGCATAAGAAGTTTGGGTCCTCACACCCAATTCTTCTTGTAAGAAGATCTTTTGCACCCTCTCCAAACGCTGCCAACCTGTCTTCTTACAACCAGGACCCCACACTTGTGTTCCATATAAGATAACGGGAAACACTAAGCTCCTAAATAAGAATTTCCTAAGACTCCAAGACACTAGATGAGCTCCTCTACATCTATTTAGCAATGAATATAGAGCTTTGAAACCAGCTTCTACCCTCTTTTGCACACAAAGTGCCCAACTATAATCAGATGAGAAATCAATGCCCAAATATTTGTAACTTTTCACTTGTTCCAACTCTAATCCTTTGTAACAGAAAGAGAGCTTGGATCTAGTGCCCACAAGAATGACTTTGGACTTCTCCAAATTGACTTCCATCTGATTTTGAGTAGAAAAGCTAGCCAAAGTGTCGAGGTGTTTCTGTAAACTAGTGGCATCACGTGCTAGTAATATGACATCATCTGCATACAAAAGAGCTTTGATGACAAAGCCTCCAAGTTTAACACCTTCAAGTTTAACCTCCAAGTTTAACACCTCCAAGTTTAACACCTCCCATAGAACATGTAAAACCAAAATATGGTCTATAGTGTTGAATGTAGGACAAAAACCAGCTTGGAACCGCGCTCTCTTCTGACAAGATTCAGCCCATGTGCTCAACTTTGACTCCACCAATTTGCCAAATAACTTGGCAAAAATACTACCCACCATGATAGTGCGATAGTTTGTCACCAAGGCCTTGCTTCCAGATTTGTGAATAGGAACAATCTTCCGTAGAGACCAAGATGAAGGAAAGCCATGAATAGCAGCATCCTCTATTACTTTCGTGAGTAAAGGCCCAATAGCATCTCCTCCTTACTTGAGAAGTTCAATGGAAAGCCCATCCAAATCCTCACGTTTATCATTTACCATTTGCCAATTGTTTGAGTTGAGTCATCACTTCAACTTCTGAAAATAAGCCCGGATTTCCTTCACAATGTGGCATAGATGCAACATTGGGAAAAAAATAAAGCTTTTCAGCAAAAGAAATCAAAGACTTGGGATCAAGAGTAGGTTTAGAAGATCGTACTGCCAACCGCCTCCAAAAGGATTTGAGATTCTCCAAGAGCTCCTTTGTCAAGCACTCTTGCTTATGCCTCAAAAATGCTCGTTTCTTGGACTTCACCAAGTCTTTGTAAAGTCTTGTCATAATCAACCGATTGTGAAGATCCAAGGATTTATCAAGTGATCTCGCCCTCGCTTGCTTGCAATCAAAGTCAAACCATCCATTGCAAGGAAGACCTCTAGCTCTCTTGGTCTTATGTCTCAAAAAGAACTTAGAAGCAGAGTTTTGGAGCAACTCTGTTAGTTGCAAACTAGATGTATGTGGATCAAGGCTCCAAGTAGTACAAGTCAAGAGGTCTTGGAAATGTTAACTATAAAGTTGCTTCTTACAAGCATCTAAACAAAACTTGGGGGAAGTAGAAACATAGTGACATGTAGGGAGAGGGATTGACTTTGACAACAAAAGAGTAAATAAAAGAGGTGTATGATCTGATTCTGGTTGAGGCTCTAGAATATCAAACGCTGAGATAAATGAACTATTAGTGGCAGAGGACAAAAGATAATCTATAGTGCTAACACCTGTAGAGGAAAAACATGTATTGGAGTGAGAGTTGGGAAAGAAAGAAACACCATTGAGAACTTTCAGAACCAACCTTGTATCTCTCCAATAACATTGTCCGCCATCTTCCAAATCGGATGTGCACTCACATACTTAGTTGTAGATAGGCCTCTTATGCTTCACATCAACACCCTCAATCTCTTGGATTGCTAGGTTGATGATTGTCTCCTCCTCTTGGTGATAATAGCTTGACTATCACGTAGATAAGCTACAAAACCTGCATCTTGAGCTTCTTTGACTTTTGCAAGCTCCTTCCTCCTTGCTTCAACTTGAAGAGGTATAAGATCTGGATCTAACCAAGACCTTCGTCCCTTGAGAATGGCCTTGTTAGCTAAAGCCATATCACGTTGAGCTTGATCTACAAACTTAGCAATCTTGAGCATGAGGGATTTGAGCATGAATCTTGCGGGGGCCATATCTTCTTGCTGGAGTGTCAACAGGAGCTGAGATTTGGTGGGCTTGTTCACAACGGCCGGGCGCACATAACTGCAAATTTACAGTCCCAACAGAGCTGCTGTCAAGAAGTTGTCATTTCGAAACTTTGAGTTTAGGGATTTGAGCATGAATCTTGCGGGGGCCATATCTTCTTGCTGGAATGTCAACAGGAGCTGAGATTTGGTGAGCTTGTTCACAACGGACGGACGCACATACCTGCAAATTTTTAGCCTCAACGGAGCTGGTTCCAAGAAGTTGTCATTTCAAAACTTTGAGCTTGTGTAACATCTTGCAAAGTTGGGTTCATGATGGATTCTAAAAACAAACTTCTCAATCTTGTGCAATGGGTTTTGGAGGAATTGAAAGTGCTACGCCAAGAATTCAAGGCACAAAATGTTGCCTTGGCTGCTGCAAAGAATGAAATCAGGGAGTTGAAGATTTCTCACAAAAGTTTTGAGAAGATCATGTTCCAAATCTCTGGATCTGTTGAGGACATTCAAGACAAGGTTGGTTCTCAAGCTTCTACTGTTACTACTCCTGCTTTGCATGAAGTGGTTGAAACTCTAGAGGTGAAAATGAAGTCCTATGCTGAAGCTACCAAGTCTGCTCATATCTCTTTCTGTCAAGAGCAAGAGATTGAAAAGGCTAATCAATTTGCTCGTATGAAGAATGTAAGGATTTCGGGTCTACCTGAATCTGAGAAGGAAGAGGTGAAGAGTGTCTTCTAAACCTACTCTTGATCCCAAGTCTTTGATTTCTTTTGCTGAAAAGCTTTATTTCTTTCCCAATGTTGCATCTATGCCACATTGTGAAGGAAATCCAGGCTTATTTTCAGAAGTTGAAGTGATGACTCAACTCAGACAATTGGCAAATGGTAAATGTGAGGATTTGGATGGGCTTTCCATTGAACTTCTCAAGTGGGGAGGAGATGCTATTGGACCTATACTCACAAAAGTGTTAGAGGATGCTGCTATTCATGGCTTTCCTTCATCTTGGTCTCTACGGAAGATTGTTCCTATTCACAAATCTGGGAGCAAGGCCTTGGTGACAAACTATCGCACTATCATGGTGGGTAGTATTTTTGCCAAGTTATTTGGCAAATTGGTGGAGTCAAAGTTGAGCACATGGGCTGAATCTTGTCAAAAGAGAGCGCGGTTCCAAGCTGGTTTTCGTCCTACATTCAACACTATAGACCATATCTTGGTTTTACGTGTTCTATGGGAGAAATCCAAGGGTAATGGAAAAGCTTTGTTTTGTGCCTTCATTGATTTCAAGAAAGCTTTTGACACAGTACCTCGTGAGCTTTTATGGCAAAGATTGCAAGCCATTGGAGTACCATCAAATCTCTTGGCAGCGGTGGCTGCATTATACCACTCAGTTCGGGCCAAGATCAACACTTCTCAAACCGAAGAGATTATCAGCACCATTGGAGTCATTCAAGGTTGTACTCTCTCTCCCACTCTCTTTGGAGTTTTCATAGATGATATAGAAAGGTGGTTGGAGGATTGTGATAGCAAAGGTGTTAAACTTGGAGGCTTTGTCATCAAAGCTCTTTTGTATGCAGATGATGTCATATTACTAGCACGTGATGCCACTAGTTTACAGAAACACCTCGACACTTTGGCTAGCTTTTGTACTCAAAATCAGATGGAAGTCAATTTGGAGAAGTCCAAAGTCATTCTTGTGGGCACTAGATCCAAGCTCTCTTTCTGTTACAAAGGAGTAGACCCTTTTTGCGGCACAAGGATCGAAGAGCTAGGGGGCTTCTTTGCAATGGATGGTTTGACTTGGATTGTAAGCAAGCGAGGATGAGATCAGTTGACAAGTCTTTGGAGTTCCAAAGTCGGCTTACCTTCACAAGGCTTTACAAAGACTTGGTGAAGTCTAAAAAAAGAGCTTTTTTGAGGACGAAGCAGGAATCCTTGACAAAGGAGTTGATGGAGAATCCCAAATCCTTTTGGAGACGGTTAGCTGTAAGGTCTTCAAAACCTACTCTTGATCCCAAGAGTTTGATTGACTTTGCTGAAAAGCTTTATTTCTTTCCCAACGCTGCATCAATGCCTTGTTGTGAAGGAACATCTGGCTTATTTTCTAAATCAGAGGTGATGACTCAAGTTAGAAAATTAGCAAATGGTAAATCGGAGGATTTGGATGGTCTCTCTATTGAACTTTTGAAGTGGGGAGGAGATCTTATTGGACCGAGACTCACCAAAGCGTTAGAGAATGCAGCTATGTATGGTTATCCTTCAGCTTGGTCATTACGGAAGATTGTGCCTATTCACAAGCCAGGAAGGAAGGACTTGGTGACAAACTATCGCACCATCATGGTGGGTAGTGTTTTTGCCAAGTTGTTTGGCGAATTGGTGGAGTCAAAGTTGAGCACATGGACTGAATCTCATCGAAAGAGAGCGCGGTTTCAAGCAGGCTTTCGCCCCACATACAACACCATTGACCATATCTTGGCTTTGCGTGTTTTATGGGAGAAGTCGAAGGGCAATGGCAAAGCTTTGTTTTGCGCCTTCATTGATTTTAAGAAAGCTTTTGACACCGTACCTCGTGAGCTATTATGGGAAAGGCTGCAAGTCATTGGAGTACCATCAGATCTTCTAGCAGCTGTGGCCACGCTTTACCAATCTGTTCGAGCCAAGATCAACACTTCTCAAACTGAAGAGGTTTTGAGTACCATTGGAGTGATTCAAGGTTGTCCTCTCTCTCCTACTCTATTTGGAGTTTTTATAGATGATATCGAAGAGTGGTTGGAGGCATGTGATAGTGAAGGTGTCAAGCTTGGAAACTTTGTTATCAAAGCTCTCTTGTATGCAGATGAAATCATATTACTAGCACGTGATGCAATTAGTTTACAGAAACACCTATACACTTTGGCTAGCTTTTGTACCCAGAATCAGATGGAGGTAAATATAGAGAAGTCCAAAGTCATGAAAGTGGGCACTAGATCCAAGTTTTCCTTCTATTACCAGGATCTACAATTAGAAGAGGTGAAGAGTTATAAATATCTAGGCATTGATTTTTCTAATGATTATAGTTGGGCACTTTGTGTGCAAAAGAGAGTAGAAGGTGGTTACAAAGCTCTATATTCATTGCTAAATCGGTGTAGAAGGGCTCATCTTGTGTCTTGGAGTCTTAGGAAATTTTTATTCAGAAGCTTAGTGTTGCCGGTAGTATTGTATGGAGCCCAAGTGTGGGGTCCTGGTTGTAAGAAGACAGGATGGGAGCGTGTGGAGAGGGTGCAGAAGATATTTCTACAAGAAGAATTGGGTGTGAGAAACCAAACCTCATATGCTATTCTTCTTGCGGAAACAGATTGTTTACCTCTAGAGGCTGAAGCTCTATACTTGACCATCACTTACATCACAAGGGTGAGATCTCTTGATGCTTCTCGCCTTCCTCCTCAGGCTTTGAGTGCCACACGTGCCAAAGGATGGTTAGCGGATGTGATAACTTGGTCTTTGAGGTGGAATGTGACGGAACGCGATTGGGACCTACAACCTATAGCACTACGTGAACGTCTAAAGGAGGAGTTTCTGAACATTATTTGGAGCAAGCGCGGCACCAAGATGCAGTTTTATCAACTTCATGTGAATCCTATGCTTGTTTATTGTGAACAGGATTACCTACTTGCAGGAATCTCTACGTCCTTACGTCATATTATTGCTAGGCATAGAACTGGATCTCATAGGCTAGGAATTGAGGAAGGACATTGGCTTAATATTGATACGAGTGAACGTATTTGTAGGCTATGTGATGGAAGAGAAGTTGAGGATGAAGAGCATGTATTTCTTACTTGTACTAGATATGCAGAGATTAGAGTGACTCATAATATAGATGTAGAGAATTTTTATTCTTTGTTACAGTTAGTTCCTTTTGATTTAGGTTGTTATATTAGGGATATTATTAGTTATCGTTCTAGTGCTCTTGGCACTAGCTAGGGTTTGGCCTTTGGGGTCTTTTCCCTTGTTTGTGGCTGTCGCTTGTATTGTATTTTTCAGCCTTTTGACCCTCTGGGTCCCCCAGGCTTGATCTATTACCATTTACTATTTACCAATGGTGCTGATAATCTCTTTGGTTTAAGAAGTGTTGATCTTGGCCCGAACTGAGTGGTATAATGCAGCCACCGCTGCTAAGAGATCTGATGGTGCTCCAATGGTTTGCAATCTTTGCCATAAAAGCTCACGAGGTACTGTGTCAAAAGCTTTCTTGAAATCAATGAAGGCACAAAACAAAGCTTTTCCATTACCCTTGGATTTCTCCCATAGAACATGTAAAACCAAAATATGGTCTATAGTGTTGAATGTAGGACAAAAACCAGCTTGGAACCGCGCTCTCTTCTGACAAGATTCAGCCCATGTGCTCAACTTTGACTCCACCAATTTGCCAAATAACTTGGCAAAAATACTACCCACCATGATAGTGCGATAGTTTGTCACCAAGGCCTTGCTCCCAGATTTGTGAATAGGAACAATCTTCCGTAGAGACCAAGATGAAGGAAAGCCATGAATAGCAGCATCCTCTATTTGCTTTCGTGAGTATAGGGCCAATAGCATCTCCTCCTTACTTGAGAAGTTCAATGGAAAGCCCATCCAAATCCTCACGTTTATCATTTACCATTTGCCAATTGTTTGAGTTGAGTCATCACTTCAACTTCTGAAAACAAGCCTGGATTTCCTTCACAATGTGGCATAGATGCAACATTGGGAAAAAAATAAAGCTTTTCAGCAAAAGAAATCAAAGACTTGGGATCAAGAGTGGGTTTAGAAGATCGTACTACCAACCGCCTCCAAAAGGATTTCGGATTCTCCAAGAGCTCCTTTGTCAAGCACTCTTGCTTCTGCCTCTTGCTAGCTAGGGGTTTCTTTTGGTTCTCTCCTAGTTTGGAGTTGGATTGTTTGTATTGTGTTTTTTAGCGTTTTGACCCTTTGGGTCCCATGGGCTTGATCTATTTACCATTTTAAGAATAAATTTACCATTTTAAGAATAAGGGCATAAGAAGTTTGGGTCCTCACACCCAATTCTTCTTGTAATAATATCTTTTGCACCCTCTCCAAACGGTGCTGATAATCTCTTCGGTTTGAGAAGTGTTGATCTTGGAGATTTAGTGGGCTTGTTCACGACGGCCGGGCGCACATACCTGCAAATTTTCAGCCCCAACGGAGCTGCTGTCAAGAAGTTGTCATTTCGAAACTTTGAGTTTAGGGATTTGAGCATGAATCTTGCGGAGGCCATATCTTCTTGCTAAAGTGTCAACAGGAGCTGAGATTTAGTGAGCTTGTTCATGACGACCGGCCGCACATACCTGCAAATTTTCAGCCCCAACAGAGCTGCTGTCAAGAAGTTGTCATTTCGAAACTTTGAGTTTAGGGATTTGAGCATGAATCTTGAGGGGGCCATATCTTCTTGCTGGAGTGCCAACAGGAACTGAGATTTGGTGAGCTTGTTCACGACGGCCGGACGCACATACCTGCAAATTTTCAGCCCCAACGAACCTGTTGTCAAGAAGTGGTCATTTCGAAACTTTGAGTTTAGGGATTTGAGCATGAATCTTGCGGAGACCATATCTTCTTGCTGGAGTATCAACAGGAGCTGAGATTTGATGGGCTTGTTCACGACGGCCGGGCGCACATACCTGCAAATTTTCAGCCCCAAGGAAGCTGTTGTCAAGAAGTTGTCATTTCGAAACTTTGAGTTTTGGGATTTGAGCATGAATCTTGCGGAGGCCATATCTTCTTGCTGGAGTATCAACAGAAGTTGAGAGTTGATGGGCTTGTTCACGACGGCCGGGCGCACATACCTGCAAATTTTCAGCCCCAACGGAGCTGCTGTCAAGAAGTTGTCATTTCGAAACTTTGAGTTTAGGGATTTGAGCATGAATCTTGCGGGGGCCAGATCTTCTTGCTGGAGTGTCAACAGGAACTGAGATTTGGTGGGATTGTTCACCACTACCGGACGCACATACCCGCAAATTTTCAGCCCCAACGGAGCTGGTTCCAAGAAATTTTCATTTCAAAACTTTGAGCTTGTGTAACATCTTGCAAAGTTAGGTTCATGATGGATTCTGAAAACAAACTTCTCAATCTTGTGCAAACGGTTTTGGAGGAATTGAAAGTGCTACGCCAAGAATTCAAGGCACAAAATGTTGCCTTGGCTGCTGCAAAGAATGAAATCAGGGAGTTGAAGATTTCTCACAAAAGTTTTGAGAAGATCATGTTCCAAATCTCTGGATCTGTTGAGGACATTCAAGACAAGGTTGGTTCTCAAGCTTCTACTGTTACTACTCCTGCTTTGCATGAAGTGGTTGAAACTCTAGAGGTGAAAATGAAGTCCTATGCTGAAGCTACCAAGTCTGCTCATATCTCTTTCTGTCAAGAGCAAGAGATTGAAAAGGCTAATCAATTTGCTCGTATGAAGAATGTGAGGATTTCGGGTCTACTTGAATCTGAGAAGGAAGAGGTGAAGAGTGTGGTCACCAAGTTTTTGACTGAAACACTTGATGTTCCTAATTCGGATTTGGCTCATGCTTATCGTATTGGCAACAAAGGCACACAACCTCGTGCCATTATTGTTAAGTTTGTAGATCAAGCTCAACGTGATATGGCTTTAGCTAACAAGGCCATTCTCAAGGGACGGAGGATTTGGTTAGATCCAGATCTTACACCTCTTCAAGTTGAAGCAAGGAGGAAGGAGCTTGCAAAAGTCAAAGAAGCTCAAGATGCAGGTTTTGTTGCTTATCTACGTGATAGTCAAGCTATTATCACCAAGAGGAGGAGACAATCATCAACCTAGCAATCCAAGAGATTGAGGGTGTTGATGTGGAACATAAGAGGCCTATCTACAACTAAGTACGTGAGTGCACATCCGATTTGGACATCCTCAACATTGTTGAGACTTGGGAGCATGAAAGTAATGTTATTGGAGAGATACAAGGGTTTACTCTGGTGGGATCTACTTGGAACCATAGAAATCGACGAGCAGGAAGAGGCTTTGGAGGCATTGCTACTTTCATTAGATCTGAACTTCTTCCTATGATACATTTGGAAAGCCAAGATATTGGGAAACAATATCATTGGCTTCGTCTTGGATCGATTGGAGGATCTTACAGTTATTTGGCAGTTTGCTACTTTGCACCATTATCCATGCAGATCTACTCCACAAGCACTTGCAATCGAAGTCAACCATTCCATCGGCTCATAGGAGATGTTCTCAAATATCAAGACAAAGGTGAAGTTTTTCTTGTTGGAGACTTCAATGCCCGCATACGTTCCGCTCAATTTACACAATTTAATAGTTCCTTGTCTTCCCACTCTTTTGAAGAAAGTAGAGATAGTTTGTGGTCTAGAGTCTCTTGTGATTCTTGTACAAATGATTTGACTGAGCATTTCTTCACTTTTTGAGCCACTTGTAATCTGAAAGTTCTCAATGGTGTTTCTTTCTTTCCCAACTCTCACTCCAATACATGTTTTTCCTCTACTGGTGTTAGCACTATAGATTATCTTTTGTCCTCTGCCACTAATAGTTCATTTATCTCAGCGTTTGATATTCAAGAGCCTCAACCAGAATCAGATCATACACCTCTTTTATTTACTATTTTGTTGCCAACGTCAATCCCTCTCCCTACATGTCACTATGTTTCTACTTCCCCCAAGTTTTGTTTAGATGCTAGTAAGAAGCAACTTTATAGTGAACATTTCCAAGACCTACTCTTTTCTCTACTCCTACTTGACATAAGACCAGGAGAGCTAGAGGTCTTCCTTGCAATGGATGGTTTGACTTTGATTGCAAGCAAGCGAGGGCGAGATCACTTGATAAATCCTTGGATCTTCACAATCGGTTGATTATGACAAGACTTTACAAAGACTTGGTGAAGTCCAAGAAACGAGCATTTTTGAGGCAGAAGCAAGAGTGCTTGACAAAGGAGCTCTTGGAGAATCCCAAATCCTTTTGGAGGCGGTTGGCAGTACGATCTTCTAAACCTACTCTTGATCCCAAGTCTTTGATTTCTTTTGCTGAAAAGCTTTATTTCTTTCCCAATGTTGCATCTATGCCACATTGTGAAGGAAATGTAGGCTTATTTTCAGAAGTTGAAGTGATGACTCAACTCAGACAATTGGCAAATGGTAAATGTGAGGATTTGGATGGGCTTTCCATTGAACTTCTCAAGTGGGGAGGAGATGCTATTGGGCCTATACTCACAAAAGTGTTAGAGGATGCTGCTATTCATGGCTTTCCTTCATCTTGGTCTCTACGGAAGATTGTTCCTATTCACAAATCTGGGAGCAAGGCCTTGGTGACAAACTATCGCACTATCATGGTGGGTAGTATTTTTGCCAAGTTATTTGGCAAATTGGTGGAGTCAAAGTTGAGCACATGGGCTGAATCTTGTAAGAAGAGAGCGCGGTTCCAAGCTGGTTTTTGTCCTACATTCAACACTATAGACCATATCTTGGTTTTACTTGTTCTATGGGACAATCCAAGGGTAATGGAAAAGCTTTGTTTTGTGCCTTCATTGATTTCAAGAAAGCTTTTGACACAGTACCTCGTGAGCTTTTATGGCAAAGATTGCAAGCCATTGGAGTACCATCAAATCTCTTGGCAGCGGTGGCTGCATTATACCACTCAGTTCGGGCCAAGATCAACACTTCTCAAACCAAAGAGATTTTCAGCACCATTGGAGTCATTCAAGGTTGTCCTCTCTCTCCCACTCTCTTTGGAATTTTCATAGATGATATAGAAAGGTGGTTGGAGGATTGTGATAGCGAAGGTGTTAAACTTGGAGGCTTTGTCATCAAAGCTCTTTTGTATGCAGATGATGTCATATTACTAGCACGTGATGCCACTAGTTTACAGAAACACCTCAACACTTTGGCTAGCTTTTGTACTCAAAATCAGATGGAAGTCAATTTGGAAAAGTCCAAAGTCATTCTTGTGGGCACTAGATCCAAGCTCTCTTTCTGTTACAAAGGATTAGAGTTGGAACAAGTGAAAAGTTACAAATATTTGGGCATTGATTTCTCATCTGATTATAGTTGGGCACTTTGTGTGCAAAAGAGGGTAGAAGCTGGTTTCAAAGCTCTATATTCATTGCTAAATAGATGTAGAGGAGCTCATCTAGTGTCTTGGAGTCTTAGGAAATTCTTATTCAGGAGCTTAGTGTTTCCCGTTATCTTATATGGAACACAAGTGTGGGGTCCTGGTTGTAAGAATACAAGTTGGCAGCGTTTGGAGAGGGTGCAAAAGATCTTCTTACAAGAAGAATTGGGTGTGAGGACCCAAACTTCTTATGCAATTCTTCTTGCGGAAACAGGTTGTCTACCTCTTGAGGCTGAAGCTCTCTTTTTGACTATCACTTACGTCAAAAGAGTGAGATCTCTTGATGCTTCTCGACTTCCTCTTGAAGCTCTGCATGCCACACGTCCCAAGGGTTGGTTTGCAGATGTGGTGACTTGGTCTTTGAGGTGGAATGTGTCGGAACTCGATTGGAATTTGCAACCTATTGCCCTACGCGAGCGTATTAGGGAGGAATTTCTCAGCATTATGTGGAGCACACGAGACACCAAGATGCAGTTTTATCAACTTCATGTGAATCCTATGCTTGTTTATTGTGAGCAAGGATATTTACTTGCAAAGATATTTACTTCTTTACGTCATATTATTGCTAGACATAGAACTGAATCTCATAGTCTTGGGATTAAAGAAGGGCGTTGGTTGAACATTGATAGGAGTGAACGTATTTGTAGGCTTTGTGATGGAAGAAAAGTTGAGGATGAAGAGCATGTATTTCTTACTTGTTCTAGGTATGTAGAGATTCGAGTGGCGCATAAAGTTGATGTTGAGAATTTCTTTTCTCTGCTTCAACTTGAGCCTTATGATTTAGGTTGTTATATTAGAGATATTATTAGTTACCGTTCTAGTGCTTTGGGCACTAGCTAGGGGGTTCTTTTGGTTCTCTCCTGGTTTAGAGTTGGATTGTTTGTATTGTGTTTTTTAGCCTTTTGACCCTTTGGGTCCCACGGGCTTGATCTATTTACCATTTATCATTTACCATTTACTTGTTCTAGGTATGTAGAGATTCGAGTTGCGCATAAAGTTGATGTTGAGAATTTCTTTTCTTTGCTTCAACTCGAGCCTTATGATTTAGGTTGTTACATTAGAGATATTATTAGTTACCGTTCTAGTGCTTTGGGCACTAGCTAGGGGGTTCTTTTGGTTCTCTCCTAGTTTGGGGTTGGATTGTTTGTATTGTGTTTTTTAGCCTTTTGACCCTTTGGGTCCCACGGGCTTGATCTATTTACCATTTACCATAGTACAATAGTTTGTCACCAAGGCCTTGCTCCCAGATTTGTGAATAGGAACAATCTTCCGTAGAGACCAAGATGAAGGAAAGCCATGAATAGCAGCATCCTCTAACACTTTTGTGAGTATAGGCCCAATAGCATCTCCTCCCCACTTGAGAAGTTCAATGGAAAGCCCATCCAAATCCTCACATTTACCATTTGCCAATTGTCTGAGTTGAGTCATCACTTCAACTTCTGAAAATAAGCCTGGATTTCCTTCACAATGTGGCATAGATGCAACATTGGGAAAGAAATAAAGCTTTTCAGCAAAAGAAATCAAAGACTTTGGATCAAGAGTAGGTTTAGAAGATCGTACTACCAACCGCCTCCAAAAGGATTTGGGATTCTCTAAGAGCTCCTTTGTCAAGCACTCTTGCTTCTGCCTCAAAAATGCTCGTTTCTTGGACTTCACCAAGTCTTTCAGAATATCAAACGCTGAGATAAATAAACTATTAGTGGCAGAGGACAAAAGATAATCTATTGTGCTACTCTTAGTAGAGGAAAAACATGTATTGGAGTGAGAGTTGGGAAAGAAAGAAACACCGTTGAGAACTTTCAGATTACAAGTGGCTCCAAAAGTCAAGAAATGCTCAGTCAAATCATTTGTACAAGAATCAGAAGAGACTCTAGACCACAAACTATCTCTACTTTCTTCAAAAGATAGAGAAGACAAGGAACTATCAAATTGTGTAAATTGAGGAGAACGTATGTGGGCATTGAAGTCTCCAACAAGAAAAACTTCACCTTTGTCTTGATATTTGAGAACATCTCATATGAGCCAATGGAATGGTTGACTTCGATTGCAAGTGCTTGTGGAGTAGATCTGCATGGATAATGGTGCAAAGTAACAAACTGCAAAATAACTGTAAGATCCTCCAATCAATCCAAGACGAAGCGAATGATATTGTTTCCTAATATCTTGGCTTTCCAAATTTTTCAAAGGAAGAAGTTCAGATCTGATGAAAGTAGCAATGCCTCCAAAGCCCCTTCCTGCTCATCGATTTCTATGATTCCAAGTAGATCCCACCAGAGTAAACCCTTGTATCTCTCCAATAACATTACTTTCATGCTCCCAAGTCTCAACAATGTTGAGGATGTCCGCCATCTTCCAAATCAGATGTGCACTCACATACTTAGCTGTAGATAGGCCTCTTATGTTCCACATCAACACCCTCAACCTCTTGGATTGCTAGGTTGATGATTGTCTCCTCCTCTTAGTGATAATAGCTTGACTATCACGTAGATAAGCTTCAAAACCTGCATCTTGAGCTTCTTTGACTTTTGCAAGCTCCTTCTTCCTTGCTTCAACTTGAATAGGTGTAACATCTAGATCTAACCAAATCCTCCGTCCCTTGAGAATGGCCTTGTTAGCTAAAGGCAAATCACGTTGAGCTTGATCCACAAACTTAACAATAATGGCACGAGGTTGTGTGCCTTTGTTGCCAATTCGATAAGCTTGAGCCAAATCCGGATTAGGATTATCAATTGTTTCAGTCAAAAACTTGGTGACCACACTCTTCACCTTTTCCTTCTCAGATTCAGGTGACCCGAAATCCTCACATTCTTCATACAAGCAAATTGATTAGCCTTTTCAATCTCTTGCTCTTGACAGAACGAGATATGAGCAGACTTGGTAGCTTCAGCATAAGACTTCATTTTCACTTCTAGAGTTTCAACCACTTCATGCAAAGCAGGAGTAATAACAGTAGAAGCTTGAACACCAACCTTGTCTTGAATGTCCTCAATAGATCAAGAGATTTGGAGCATGATCTTCTCAAAACTTTTGTGAGAAATCTTCAACTCCTGGATTTTATTCTCTGCAGCAGCAGAGGCAATATTTTGTGCCTTGAATTCTTGGCGTATCACTTTCAATCCCTTCAAAACCATTTGCACAAGATTGAGAAGTTTGTTTTCATAATCCATCATGAACCCAACTTTGCAAGATGTTACACAAACTCAAAGTTTTGAAATGAAAACTTCTTGACAGCAGCTCTGTGAGGCTAAAAATTTGCAGGTATGTGCGCCCGGCCGTCGTGAACAAGCCCACCAAATCTCAGCTCCTGTTGACACTCCAGCAAGAAGATATGGCCCCCGCAAGATTCATGCTCAAACCCCTAAACTCAAAGTTTCGAAATGATAACTTCTTGAGAGCAGCTCCGTTGAGGCTGGAAATTTGCAGGCATGTGCGCTCGGCCGTCATAAACAAGTCCACTAAATCTCAGCTCCTGTTTACCCTCCAGCAAGAAGATATGCCCCCCGCAAGATTCATGCTCAAACCCCTAAACTCAAAGTTTCGAAATGACAACTTCTTGACAGCAGTTCCGTTGAGACTGAAAATTTGGAGGTTTGCGCGCCCGGCCGTTGTGAACAAGCCCACCAAATGTCAGCTCCTGTTGACACTCCAGCAAGAAGATATGGCCCCCGCAAGATTCATGCTCAAACCCCTAAACTCAAAGTTTCGAAATGACTACTTCTTAAGAGATGTAATGTAGAGATTAGAGTGGCTCATAAAGTTGTTGTTGAGAATTTTTATTCTTTGCTTCAGCTTGAGCCTTATGATTTAGGTTGTTACATTAAGGATATTATTTTTTACCGTTCTAGTGCTTTGGACACTAGCTAGGGGGTTCTCTTGGTTCACTCATTGTTTAGGTTGGATTTTTTGTATTGTGTTATTTAGCCTTTTGACCCTTTGGGTTCCACCGGCTTGATCTTTTTACCATTTACCATTACCATTTACAAGCTACCTGAACTCGAACATTAAGTACAAGCTACCGAAACTCCAACACCCACACTTTGCGAGTAGTTACCTTCTTGCAATCCCATGACCTTTGCTAATCGATTATGCCTCTCCTTCGCAAGTGCTTTTGTCAACACATCCGCCATCATGTCTTCCGTAGGGCAACATCTCAAGCTTCTCTCGCCGCTCTCCAACTTCTCACAAATGAAATGATAAATGGTAAATGATGTTGAACATCAATGTGCTTCGTGTGTGAATGGTGTGTGGGGTTCTTTGCTCCTCCAAGCTAGTGCCCAGAGCACTAAAACAAAAACTTATAACATCCCTCATAAAATAACGTAATGGTAATGGTTACCTTAATCATAAGGCTCAAGCTGCAGTAAAGAATGAAAATTCTCAACAACATATGGTAAATGGTAAATGGTAAAATAGATCAAGCCCATGGGACCCTAAGGATCAAAAGGCTAAAAAACACAATACAAACAATCCAACTCCAACCTAGGAGAGAACCAAACGAACCCCTAGCTAGAACGGTAACTAATAACATCCCTAATGTAACAACCTTAATCATAAGGCTCAAGCTGAAGCAAAGAATATAAATTCTCAACAACAACTTTATGAGCCACTCTAATCTCTACATATCTAGTACAAGTAAGGAAATACATGCTCTTCACCCTCAACTTTCCTTCCATCACATAGCCTACAAATACGTTCCTTCCTGTCAATGTTCAACCAACGTTCTACTTCAATTCCAAGACTATGAGATCCTGTTCTATGTCTAGCAATAATATGATGTAAAGAAGTAGATATCGTGTGTGAATGGTGTGTGGGGTTCTTTGCTAATGGAATGCACCCTCGGTTATGGTAAATGGTAAATAGATGGTAAATGGTAAATGGACCAAGCCCGTGGGACCCAAAGGGTCAAAACGCTTAAAAAACACAATACAAGCAGTCAAATTCCAAACCAGAAGAGAACCAAAAGAACCTCCAAGCTAGTGCCCAGAGCACTAGAACAAAAACTTATAACATCCCTCATAAATGGTAAATGGTAAATGGTAAATAAAACAACCTTAATCATAAGGCTCAAGCTGC
The DNA here is from genome assembly GCA_037833965.1 of Marchantia polymorpha subsp. ruderalis. Classification (NCBI taxonomy): domain Eukaryota; kingdom Viridiplantae; phylum Streptophyta; class Marchantiopsida; order Marchantiales; family Marchantiaceae; genus Marchantia; species Marchantia polymorpha. The sequence continues at coordinate 3,438,835 of AP031359.1, forward strand.
AGTAAAGAATGAAAATTCTCAACAACATATGGTAAATGGTAAATGGTAAAATAGATCAAGCACGTGGGACCCAAAGGGTCAAAAGGCTAAAAAACACAATACAAACAATCCAACTCCAACCTAGGAGAGAACCAAACAAATTTATTTAGCCTTTTGACCCTTTGGATCCCACAGGCTTGATCTATTTACCATTTACCATCTGCAAGTAAGTATCCTTGCTCACAATAAACAAGCATAGGATTCACATGAAGTTGATAAAACTGCATCTTGGTGCCTCGTCTGCACCACATAATGCTGAGAAATTCCTCCTTAATACGCTCGCGTATCAAAGCTTGAGGAGGAAGGCGAGAAGCATCAAGAGATCTCACCCTTCTGATTGGTCCTGGTTGTAAGAAGACAGGTTGGGAGCGTGTGGAGAGAGTGCAGAAGATATTTCTAAAAGAAGATATAGGTTCTACCCATAAACCCTAAACCCTAAACCCATTCTTTGCAGCAATCAAAGTAGAATTTTGTACCTTGAATTTTTGACGGAGTACTTGCAGTTCTTCTAAAACCGTTTGGAGAAGTTTTGCAAGGTTGTCTTGAGATGACATCTTGTATGGTTCACTCAAAAATCATATTCTCAAGTACAAACTACAACCTCAAGTTCTCAGAACTCCTTCAAACTCTTTCCTCATCCGTTGGGTCTGAAACTTTCCAAGTGGTTCCGTCCAGTCGAGTGGAATGTGCCTGCAAAATTTCAAGTCGAGTTGCTACTGCAGTGCAAAGAATTTGCAAACGCAAAATCTGTTCACCACAACCTCAAATCAAAGCTCCGACCCTGAGAACTGCTGCGAATCACCCCCGTTGGGTCTGAAACTTTCAACGTGATTCCGTCCAGCCGAGTGGAATGTGCCTGCAAAATTTCAGGTTGAGTTGCTACTCCAGTGCAAAGAATTTGCAAACGCAAAATCTGGTCACCACAACCTCAAATCAAAGCTCCGACCCTGAGAACTGTTGCGAATCACCCCCGTTGGTTCTGAAACTTTCTACGTGATTCCGTCCAGCCAAGTGGAATGTGCCTGCAAAATTTCAGGTTGAGTTGCAACTCCTATGCAAAGAATAGTCAAACGCAAAATCTGTTCACCATAACCTCAAATCGAAGCTCCGACCCTGAGAACTGCTTCCAATCACCCCCATTGGATCTGAAACTTTCCAAGTAGTTCTCTCCAGCCGAGTGGAATGTGCCTGCAAAATTTCAGGTTGAGTTGCTACTCCGGTGCAAAGAATTTGCAAACGCAAAATCTGTTCACCACAACCTCAAATCAAAGCTCCAACCCTGAAAACTGTTGCGAATCACCCCCGTTGGATTTGAAACTTTCCAAGTAGTTCTGTCCAGCCGAGTAGAATGTCCATAGCCCATATCTTGGTTTTGCGTGTTTTATGGAAGAAGTCCAAGGGTAATGGAAAAGGCTGACTGACAGTCATGTGTTGCTCTCATGTTCCCACGTCTCCACAATGTTGACGATGGCTAACATCATCAACATTGTGGAGACGTGGGAACATGAGAGCAACACTATTGGAGAGATACCAGGGTTTACTTTGGTGAGATCCACTTGAAATCATAGAAGTCAACAAGGAGGAAGAAACTATGGTGGTATTTGCGTGCCACACGTCCCAAGGGTTGGTTTGCAGATGTGGTGACTTGGTCTTTGAGGTGGAATGTGACGGAACTCGATTGGAATTTGCAACCTATTGCCCTACGCGAGCGTATTAAGGAGGAATTTCTCAGCATTATGTGGAGCACACGAGGCACCAAGATGCAGTTTTATCAACTTCATGTGAATCCTATGCTTGTTTATTGTGAGCAAGGATATTTACTTGCAGAGATATCTACTTCTTTACGTCATATTATTGCTAGACATAGAACTGGATCTCATAGTCTTGGGATTGAAGAAGGGCGTTGGTTAAACATTGATAGGAGTGAACGTATTTGTAGGCTATGTGATGGAAGAAAAGTTGAGGATGAAGAGCATGTATTTCTTACTTGTTCTAGGTATGTAGAGATTCGAGTGGCGCACAAAGTTGATGTCGAGAATTTCTTTTCTCTGCTTCAACTCGAGCCTTATGATTTAGGTTGTTACATTAGGGATATTATTAGTTACCGTTCTAGTGCTTTGGGCACTAGCTAGGGGGTTCTTTTGGTTCTCTCCTAGTTTGGAGCTGGATTGTTTGTATTGTGTATTTTAGCCTTTTGACCCTTTGGGTCCCACGGGCTTGATCTATTTACCATTTACCATTTATTGGTGGAACTTCGAGTGGCGCATGAAGTTGATGTCGAGAATTTCTTTTCTCTACTTCAACTCGAGCCTTATGATTTAGATTGTTACATTAGAGATATTATTAGACATTGTTGAGACTTGGGAGCATGAAAGTAATGTTATTGGAGAGATACAAGGTTTTACTCTGGTGGGATCTACTTGGAACCATAGAAATCGACGAGCAGGAAGAGGCTTTGGAGGCATTGCTACTTTCATCAGATCTGAACTTCTTCCTATGATACATTTGGAAAGCCAAGATATTGGGAAACAATATCATTGGCTTCGTCTTGGATCGATTGGAGGATCTTACAGTTATTTGGCAGTTTGTTACTTTGCAACATTATCCATGCAGATCTACTCCACAAGCACTTGCAATCGAAGTCAACCATTCCATCGGCTCATAGGAGATGTTCTCAAATATCAAGACAAAGGTGAAGTTTTTCTTGTTGGAGACTTCAATGCCCGCATACGTTCCACTCAATTTACACAATTTGCTTCAGATTGAGCCTTATGATTTAGGTTGTTACATTAGGGATATTATTAGTTACCGTTCTAGTGCTTTGGGCACTAGCTAGGAGGTTCTTTTGGTTCTCTCCTGGTTTGGAGTTGGATTGTTTGTATTGTATTTTTTGGCCTTTTGACCCTTTGGATCCCACGGGCTTGATCTATTTACCATTTACCATTTACCATCATGAACCCAACTTTGCAAGATGTTACACAAGCTCAAAGTTTTGAAATGAAAACTTCTTGACACCAGCTCCGTTGGGGCTGAAAATTTGCAGGTATGTGCGCCCGGCCGTCGTGAACAAGCCCACATAATCTCAGCTCCTGTTGACACTCCAGCAAGAAGATATGGCCCCCGCAAGATTCATGCTCAAATCTCTAAACTCAAAGTTTCGAAATGACCACTTCTTGACAGCAGCTCCGTTGGGGCTGAAAATTTGCTTGTATGTGCGCCCGGCCGTCGTGAACAAGCTTACCAAATCTCAGCTTATGTTGACACTCCAGCAAGAAGATATGGTCCCCACAAGTTTCATTCTCAAATCCCTAAACTCAAAGTTTCGAAATGACCACTTCTTGACAGCAGCTCTGTTGGGGCTGAAAATTTGCTTGTATGTGCGCCCGGCTGTCGTGAACAAGCTTACCAAATCTCAGCTTATGTTGACACTCCAGCAAGAAGATATGGTCCCCACAAGATTCATTCTCAAATCCCTAAACTCAAAGTTTCGAAATGACCACTTCTTGACAGCAGCTCCTTTGGGGCTGAAAATTTGCTGGTATGTGCGCCCGGCCGTCGGCCGTCGTGAACAAGCCTATCAAATCTCAGCTTTTATTGACACTCCAGCAAGAAGATATGGCCCCCGCAAGATTCATGCTCAAATCCCTAAATCCTAGGTTGTGCACAATTTACCCAAGTTGGTGATCTCTTAAGTTTTTACTCCTTTGAAGAACTTGAAGATAGTGGGTGGGCAACTAACAGAGTTGCTCAAAGACATTGCTTCTAAGTTCTTTTTGCCGCACAAGGATCGAAGAGCTACGGGGGCTTCCTTGCAATGGATGGTTTGACTTTGATTATAAGCAAGCGAGGATGAGATCAGTTGACAAGTCTTTGGATCTCCAAAGTCGGCTTATCTTGACAAGGTTTTACAAAGAGTTCGTGAAGTCTAAGAAACAAGCTTTTTTGAGGACGAAGCATGTAAATGGTAAATGGTAAATAGATCAAGCCCGTGGAGCCCAAAGGATCAAAAGGCTAAAAAACACAATACAAAAAATCCAACTCCAAACAAGAAGAGAACTAAAAGAACCCCCTAGCTAGTGTCCAAAGTACTAGAACGGTAACTAATAACATCCCTAATGTAACAACCTAAATCATAAGGCTCAACCTGAAGCAAAGAATAAAAATGCTCAACAACAACTTTATGAGCCACTCTAATCTTTACATATCTAGTACAAGTTAGAAATACATGCTCTTCATCCTCAACTTTTCTTCCATCACATAGCCTACAAATACGTTCACTCCTATCAATGTTCAACCAACGCTCTTCTTAAATCCCAAGACTATATAGCAAAAATATGACGTAAAGAAGTAGATATCTCTGCAAGTAAGTATCCTTGCTCACAATAAACAAGCATAGGATTCACATGAAGTTGATAAAACTGCATCTTGGTGCCTCGTCTGCTCCACATAATACTGAGAATTCCTCCTTAATACGCTCGCGTAGGGCAATAGGTTGCAAATTCCAATCGAGTTCCGTCACATTCCACCTCAAAGACCAAGTCACCACATCTGCAAAACCAACCCTTGGGACGTGTAGCACACAAAGCTTCAAGAGGAAGTCGAGAAGCATCAAGAGATCTCACTCTTTTGACGTAAGTGATAGTAAAAAAGAGAGCTTCAGCCTCAAGAGGTAGACAACCTGTTTCCGCAAGAAGAATTGCATAAGAAGTTTGGGTCCTCACACCCAATTCTTCTTGTAAGAAGATCTTTTGCACCCTCTCCAAACGCTGCCAACTTGTCTTCTTACAACCAGGACCCCACACTTGTGTTCCATATAAGATAACGGGAAACACTAAGCTCCTGAATAAGAATTTCCTAAAACTCCAAGACACTAGATGAGCTCCTCTACATCTATTTAGCAATGAATATAGAGCTTTGAAACCAGCTTCTACCCTCTTTTGCACACAAAGTGCCCAACTATAATCAGATGAGAAATCAATGCCCAAATATTTGTAACTTTTCACTTGTTCCAACTCTAATCCTTTGTAACAGAAAGAGAGCTTGGATCTAGTGCCCACAAGAATGACTTTGGACTTCTCCAAATTGACTTCCATCTGATTTTGAGTACAAAAGCTAGCCAAAGTGTCGAGGTGTTTCTGTAAACTAGTGGCATCACGTGCTAGTAATATGACATCATCTGCATACAAAAGAGCTTTGATGAGAAAGCCTCCAAGTTTAACACCTTCGCTATCACAATCCTCCAACCACCTTTCTATATCATCTATGAAAACTCCAAAGAGAGTGGGAGAGAGAGGACAACCTTGAATGACTCCAATGGTGCTGATAATCTCTTCGGTCTGAGAAGTGTTGATCTTGGCCCGAACTGAGTGGTATAATGCAGCCACCGCTGCCAAGAGATCTGATGGTACTCCAATGGTTTGCAATCTTTGCCATAAAAGCTCACGAGGTACTGTGTCAAAAGCTTTCTTGAAATCAATGAAGGCACAAAACAAAGCTTTTCCATTACCCTTGGATTTCTCCCATAGAACACGTAAAACCAAGATATGGTCTATAGTGTTGAATGTAAGACGAAAACCAGCTTGGAACTGTGCTCTTTTTCTGACAAGATTCAGCCCATGTGCTCAACTTTGACTCCACCAATTTGCCAAATAACTTGGCAAAAATACTACCCACCATGATAGTGCGATAGTTTGTCACCAAGGCCTTGCTCCCAGATTTGTGAATAGGAACAATCTTCCGTAGAGACCAAGATGAAGGAAAGCCATGAATAGCAGCATCCTCTAACACTTTTGTGAGTATAGGCCCAATAGCATCTCCTCCCCACTTGAGAAGTTCAATGGAAAGCCCATCCAATGCCTCCAAAGCAGTCAAGTGATTTTATCATTTATCAAGTGATTTCGCCCTCACTTGCTTGCAATCAAAGTCAAACCATCCATTGCAAGGAAGACCTCTAGCTCTCCTGGTCTTATGTCTCAAAAAGAACTTAGAAGCAGAGTTTTGGAGCAACTCTGTTAGTTGCAAACTAGATGTATGTGGATCAAGGCTCCAAGTAGTACAAGTCAAGAGGTCTTGGAAATGTTCACTATAAAGTTGCTTCTTACTAGCATCTAAACAAAACTTGGGGGAAGTAGAAACATAGTGACATGTAGGGAGAGGGATTGACGTTGACAACAAAAGAGTGAATAAAAGAGGTGTATGATCTGATTCTGGTTGAGGCTCTAGAATATCAAATGCTGAGATAAATGAACTATTAGTGGCAGAGGACAAAAGACAATCTATAGTGCTTACACCAGTAGAGGAAAAACATGTATTGGAGTGAGAGTTGGAAAAGAAAGAAACACCATTGAGAACTTTCAGATTACAAGTGGCTCCAAAAGTCAAGAAATGCTCAGTCAAATCATTTGTACAAGGATCACAAGAGACTCTATACCACAAACTATCTCTACTTTCTTCAAAAGAGTGGGAAGACAAGGAACTATTAAATTGTGTAAATTGAGCGGAACGTATGCGGGCATTAAAGTCTCCTTAGCACGTGATGCCACTAGTTTACCGAAACACCTCGACACTTTGGCTAGCTTTTGTACTCAAAATCAGATGGAAGTCAATTTGGAAAAGTCCAAAGTCATTCTTGTGGGCACTAGATCCAAGCTCTCTTTCTGTTACAAAGGATTAGAGTTGGAACAAGTGAAAAGTTACAAATATTTGGGCATTGATTTCTCATCTGATTATAGTTGGGCACTTTGTGTGCAAAAGAGGGTAGAAGCTGGTTTCAAAGCTCTATATTCATTGCTAAATAGATGTAGAGGAGCCCATCTAGTGTCTTGGAGTCTTAGGAAATTCTTATTCAGGAGCTTAGTGTTTCCCGTTATCTTATATGGAACACAAGTGTGGGGTCCTGGTTGTAAGAAGACAGGTTGGCAGCGTTTGGAGAGGGTGCAAAAGATCTTCTTACAAGAAGAATTGGGTGTGAGGACCCAAACTTCTTATGCAATTCTTCTTGCGGAAACAGGTTGTCTACCTCTTGAGGCTGAAGCTCTCTTTTTGACTATCACTTACGTCAAAAGAGTGAGATCTCTTGATGCTTCTCGACTTCCTCTTGAAGCTTTGCGTGCCACACGTCCCAAGGGTTGGTTTGCAGATGTGGTGACTTGGTCTTTGAGGTGGAATGTGACGGAACTCGATTGGAATTTGCAACCTATTGCCCTACGCGAGCGTATTAAGGAGGAATTTCTCAGCATTATGTGGAGCAGACGAGGCACCAAGATGCAGTTTTATCAATTTCATGTGAATCCTATGCTTGTTTATTGTGAGCTAGGATATTTACTTGCAGAGATATCTACTTCTTTACGTCATATTATTGCTAGACATAGAACTGGATCTCATAGTCTTGGGATTGAAGAAGGGCGTTGGTTAAACATTGATAGGAGTGAACGTATTTGTAGGCTATGTGATGGAAGAAAAGTTGAGGATGAAGAGCATGTATTTCTTACTTGTTCTAGGTATGTAGAGATTCGAGTGGCGCACAAAGTTGATGTCGAGAATTTCTTTTCTCTGCTTCAACTCGAGCCTTATGATTTAGGTTGTTACATTAGGGATATTATTTGTTACCGTTCTTGTGCTTTGGGCACTAGCTAGGGGGTTCTTTTGGTTCTCTCCTAGTTTGGAGTTGGATTGTTTGTATTGTGTTTTTTAGCCTTTTGACCCTTTGGGTCCCACGGGCTTGATCTATTTACCATTTACCATTTACCATTTAACAAGAAAAACTTCACCTTTGTCTTGATATTTGAGAACATCTCCTATGAGCCGATGGAATGGTTGACTTCGATTGCAAGTGCTTGTGGAGTAGATCTGCATGGATAATGGTGCAAAGTAACAAACTGCCAAATAACTGGAAGATCCTCCAATCGATCCAAGACGAAGCCAATGATATTGTTTCCCAATATCTTGACTTTCCAAATGTATCATAGGAAGAAGTTCAGATCTGATGAAAGTAGCAATGCCTCCAAAGCCTCTTCTTGCTCGTCGATTTCTATGGTTCCAAGTAGATCCCACCAGAGTAAAACCTTGTATCTCTCCAATAACATTACTTTCATGCTCCCAAGTCTCAACAATGTTGAGGATGTCCGCCATCTTCCAAATCGGATGTGCACTCACATACTTAGTTGTAGATAGGCCTCTTATGTTCCACATCAACACCCTCAATCTCTTGGATTGCTAGGTTGATGATTGTCTCCTCCTCTTGGTGATAATAGCTTGACTATCACGTAGATAAGCTACAAAACCTGCATCTTGAGCTTCTTTGACTTTTGCAAGCTCCTTCCTTCTTGCTTCAACTTGAAGAGGTGTAAGATCTGGATCTAACCAAATCCTCCGTCCCTTGAGAATGGCCTTGTTAGCTAAAGCCATATCACGTTGAGCTTGATCCACAAACTTAACTATAATGGCACGAGGTTGTGTGCCTTTGTTGCCAATACGATAAGCATGAGCCAAATCCGGATTAGGAACATCAAGTGTTTAAGTCAAAAACTTGGTGACCATACTCTTCATCTCTTCCTTCTCAGATTCAGGTAGACCCGAAATCCTCACATTCTTCATACGAGCAACAAACTGATTCTGAAAACAAACTTCTCAATCTTGTGCAAACGGTTTTGGAGTAATTGAAAGTGCTACGCCAAGAATTCAAGGCACAAAATGTTGCTTTGACTGCTGCAAAGAATGAAATCAGGGAGTTGAAGATTTCTCACAAAAGTTTTGAGAAGATCATGCTCCAAATCTCTGGATCTGTTGAGGACATTCAAGACAAGGTTGGTTCTCAAGCTTCTACTGTTACTACTCCTGCTTTGCATGAAGTGGTTGAAACTCTAGAGGTGAAAATGAAGTCCTATGCTGAAGCTACCAAGTCTGCTCATATCTCTTTCTGTCAAGAGCAAGAGATTGAAAAGGCTAATCAATTTGCTCGTATGAAGAATGTGAGGATTTCGGGTCTACCTGAATCAGAGAAGGAAGAGGTGAAGAGTGTGGTCACCAAGTTTTTGACTAAAACACTTGATGTTGCTAATCCGGATTTGGCTCATGCTTATCGTATTGGCAGCAAAGGCACACAACCTCGTGCCATTATTGTTAAGTTTGTGGATCAAGCTCAACGTGATATGGCTTTAGCTAACAAGGCCATTCTCAAGGGATGGAGGATTTGGTTAGATCCAGATCTTACACCTCTTCAAGTTGAAGAAAGGAGGAAGGAGCTTGCAAAAGTCAAAGAAGCTCAAGATGCAGGTTTTGTAGCTTATCTACGTGATAGTCAAGCTATTATCACCAAGAGGAGGAGACAATCATCAACCTAGCAATCCAAGAGATTGAGGGTGTTGATGTGGAACATAAGAGGCCTATCTACGACTAAGTATGTGAGTGAAGAAGATCTTTTGCACCCTCTCCATGTGGGGTCGACATGGAACCTTTGAGTTTAGGGATTTGAGCATGAATCTTGCGGGGGCCATATCTTTTTGCTGGAGTGTCAACATGAGCTGAGATTTAGTGAGCTTGTTCACGACGGCTGGGCGCACATACCTGCGAATTTTCAACCCCAACGGAGCTGCTGTCAAGAAGTTGTCATTTCGAATCTTTGAGTTTAGGGATTTGAGCATGAATCTTGCGGGGGCCATATCTTCTTGCTGGAGTGTCAACAGGAGTTGAGATTTGGTAGGCTTGTTCACGACGGCCGGGCGTACATACCTGCGAATTTTCAGCCCCAACGGAGCTGCTGTCAAGAAGTTGTCATTTCGAATCTTTGAGTTTAGGGATTTGAGCATGAATCTTGCGGGGGCCATATCTTCTTGCTGGAGTGTCAACAGGAGCTGAGATTTGGTGGGCTTGTTCACGACGGCCGGGCGCACATACCTGCGAATTGTCAGCCCCAACGAAGCTGCTGTCAAGAAGTTTTCATTTCGAAACTTTGAGCTTGTGTAACATCTTGCAAAGTTGGGTTCATGATGGATTCTGAAAACAAACTTCTCAATCTTGTGCAAACGGTTTTGGAGGAATTGAAAGTGCTACGCCAAGAATTCAAGGCACAAAATGTTGCCTTGGCTGCTGCAAAGAATGAAATCAGGGAGTTGAAGATTTCTCACAAAAGTTTTGAGAAGATCATGCTCCAAATCTCTGGATCTGTTGAGGACATTCAAGACAAGGTTGGTTCTCAAGCTTCTACTGTTACTACTCCTGCTTTGCATGAAGTGGTTGAAACTCTAGAGGTGAAAATGAAGTCCTATGCTGAAGCTACCAAGTCTGCTCATATCTCTTTCTGTCAAGAGCAAGAGATTGAAAAGGCTAATCAATTTGCTCGTATGAAGAATGTGAGGATTTCGGGTCTACCTGAATCTGAGAAGGAAGAGGTGAAGAGTATGGTCACCAAGTTTTTGACTGAAACACTTGATGTTCCTAATCCGGATTTGGCTCATGCTTATCGTATTGGCAGCAAAGGCACACAACCTCGTGCCATTATTGTTAAGTTTGTGGATCAAGCTCAACGTGATATGGCTTTAGCTAACAAGGCCATTCTCAAGGGACGGAGGATTTGGTTAGATCCAGATCTTACACCTCTTCAAGTTGAAGCAAGAAGGAAGGAGCTTGCAAAAGTCAAAGAAGCTCAAGATGCTGGTTTTGTAGCTTATCTACGTGATAGTCAAGCTATTATCACCAAGAGGAGGAGACAATCATCAACCTAGCAATCCAAGAGATTGAGGGTGTTGATGTGGAACATAAGAGGCCTATCTACAACTAAGTATGTGAGTGCACATCCGATTTGGAAGATGGCAGACATCCTCAACATTGTTGAGACTTGGGAGCATGAAAGTAATGTTATTGGAGAGATACAAGGTTTTACTCTGGTGGGATCTACTTGGAACCATAGAAATCGACGAGCAGGAAGAGGCTTTGGAGGCATTGCTACTTTCATCAGATCTGAACTTCTTCCTATGATACATTTGGAAAGCCAAGATATTGGGAAACAATATCATTGGCTTCGTCTTGGATCAATTGGAGGATCTTACAGTTATTTGGCAGTTTGTTACTTTGCACCATTATCCATGCAGATCTACTCCACAAGTACTTGCAATCGAAGTCAACCATTCCATCGGCTCATTGGAGATGTTCTCAAATATCAAGACAAAGGTGAAGTTTTTCTTGTTGGAGACTTCAATGCCCGCATACGTTCCACTCAATTTACACAATTTGATAGTTCCTTGTCTTCCCACTCTTTTGAAGAAAGTAGAGATAGTTTGTGGTCTAGAGTCTCTTGTGATACTTTCACAAATGATATGACTGAGCATTTCTTGACTTTTGGAGCCACTTGTAATCTGAAAGTTCTCAATGGTGTTTCTTTCTTTCCCAACTCTCACTCCAATACATGTTTTTCCTCTATTGGTGTTAGCACTATAGATTATCTTTTGTCCTCTGCCACTAATAGTTCATTTATCTCAACGTTTGATATTCTAGAGCCTCAACCAGAATCAGATCATACACCTCTTTTATTTACTCTTTTGTTGTCAACGTCAATCCCTCTCACTACATGTCACTTTGTTTCTACTTCCCCCAAGTTTTGTTTAGATGCTAGTAAGAAGCAACTTTATAGTGAACATTTCCAAGACCTCTTGACTTGTACTACTTGGAGCCTTGATCCACATACATCTAGTTTGCAACTAACTGAGTTGCTCCAAAACTCTGCTTCCAAGTTCTTTTTGAGACATAAGACCAGGAGAGCTAGAGGTCTTCCTTGCAATGGATGGTTTGACTTTGATTGCAAGCAAGCGAGGGCGAGATCACTTGATAAATCCTTGGATCTTCACAATCGGTTGATTATGACAAGACTTTACAAAGACTTGGTGAAGTCCAAGAAACGAGCATTTTTGAGGCAGAAGCAAGAGTGCTTGACAAAGGAGCTCTTGGAGAATCCCAAATCCTTTTGGAGGCGGTTGGCAGTACGATCTTCTAAACCTACTCTTGATGCCAAGTCTTTGATTTCTTTTGCTGAAAAGCTTTATTTCTTTCCCACTGTTGCATCTATGCCACATTGTGAAGGAAATCCAGGCTTATTTTCAGAAGTTGAAGTGATGACTCAACTCAGACAATTGGCAAATGGTAAATGTTAGGATTTGGATGGGCTTTCCATTGAACTTCTCAAGTGGGGAGGAGATGCTATTGGGCCTATACTCACAAAAGTGTTAGAGGATGCTGCTATTCATGGCTTTCCTTCATCTTGGTCTCTACGGAAGATTGTTCCTATTCACAAATCTGGGAGCAAGGCCTTGGTGACAAACTATCGCACTATCATGGTGGGTAGTATTTTTGCCAAGTTATTTGGCAAATTGGTGGAGTCAAAGTTGAGCACATGGGCTGAATCTTGTCAGAAAAGAGCACAGTTCCAAGCTGGTTTTTGTCCTACATTCAACACTATAGACCATATCTTGGTTTTACGTGTTCTATGGGAGAAATCCAAGGGTAATGGAAAAGCTTTGTTTTGTGCCTTCATTGATTTCAAGAAAGCTTTTGACACAGTACCTCGTGAGCTTTTATGGCAAAGATTGCAAACCATTGGAGTACCATCAGATCTCTTGGCAGCGGTGGCTGCATTATACCACTCAGTTCGGGCCAAGATCAACACTTCTCAGACCGAAGAGATTATCAGCACCATTGGAGTCATTCAAGGTTGTCCTCTCTCTCCCACTCTCTTTGGAGTTTTCATAGATGATATAGAAAGGTGGTTGGAGGATTGTGATAGCGAAGGTGTTAAACTTGGAGGCTTTGTCATCAAAGCTCTTTTGTATGCAGATGATGTCATATTACTAGCACGTGATGCCACTAGTTTACCGAAACACCTCGACACTTTGGCTAGCTTTTGTACTCAAAATCAGATGGAAGTCAATTTGGAGAAGTCCAAAGTCATTCTTGTGGGCACTAGATCCAAGCTCTCTTTCTGTTACAAAGGATTAGAGTTGGAACAAGTGAAAAGTTACAAATATTTGGGCATTGATTTCTCATCTGATTATAGTTGGGCACTTTGTGTGCAAAAGAGGGTAGAAGCTGGTTTCAAAGCTCTATATTCATTGCTAAATAGATGTACAGGAGCTCATCTAGTGTCTTGGAGTCTTAGGAAATTCTTATTCAGGAGCTTAGTGTTTCCCGTTATCTTATATGGAACACAAGTGTGGGGTCCTGGTTGTAAGAAGACAGGTTGGCAGCGTTTGGAGAGGGTGCAAAAGATCTTCTTACAAGAAGAATTGGGTGTGAGGACCCAAACTTCTTATGCAATTCTTCTTGCGGAAACAGGTTGTCTACCTCTTGAGGCTGAAGCTCTCTTTTTGACTATCACTTACGTCAAAAGTGTGAGATCTCTTGATGCTTCTCGACTTCCTCTTGAAGCTTTGCGTGCCACACGTGCCAAGGGTTGGTTTGCAGATGTGGTGACTTGGTCTTTGAGGTGGAATGTGACGGAACTCGATTGGAATTTGCAACCTATTGCCCTACGCGAGCGTATTAAGGAGGAATTTCTCAGCATTATGTGGAGCAGACGAGGCACCAAGATGCAGTTTTATCAATTTCATGTGAATCCTATGCTTGTTTATTGTGAGCAAGGATACTTACTTGCAGAGATATCTACTTCTTTACGTCATATTATTGCTAGACATAGAACTGGATCCCATAGTCTTGGGATTGAAGAAGGGCGTTGGTTGAACATTGATAGGAGTGAACGTATTTGTAGGCTATGTGATGGAAGAAAAGTTGAGGATGAAGAGCATGTATTTCTTACTTGTTCTAGGTATGTAGAGATTCGAGTGGCGCATAAAGTTGATGTCGAGAATTTCTTTTCTCTGCTTCAACTCGAGCCTTATGATTTAGGTTGTTACATTAGAGATATTATTAGTTACCGTTCTAGTGCTTTGGGCACTAGCTAGGGGGTTCTTTTGGTTCTCTCCTAGTTTGGAGTTGGATTGTTTGTATTGTGTTTTTTAGCCTTTTGACCCTTTGGGTCCCACGGGCTTGATCTATTTACCATTTACCATTTACCAGTGCACATCCGATTTGGAAGATGGCGGACACCCTCAACATTGTTGAGACTTGGGAGCATGAAAGTAATGTTATTGGAGACATACAAGGTTTTACTCTGGTGGGATCTACTTGGAACCATAGAAATCGACGAGCAGGAAGAGGCTTTGGAGGCATTGCTACTTTCATCAGATCTGAACTTCTTCCTATGATACATTTGGAAAGCCAAGATATTGGGAAACAATATCATTGGCTTCGTCTTGGATCGATTGGAGGATCTTACAGTTATTTGGCAGTTTGTTACTTTGCACCATTATCCATGCAGATCTACTCCACAAGCACTTGCAATCGAAGTCAACCATTCCATCGGCTCATTGGAGATGTTCTCAAATATCAAGACAAAGGTGAAGTTTTTCTTGTTGGAGACTTGAATGCCCGCATACGTTCTGCTCAATTTACACAATTTAATAGTTCCTTGTCTTCCCACTCTTTTGAAGAAAGTAGAGATAGTTTGTGGTCTAGAGTCTCTTGTGATCCTTGTACAAATGATTTAACTGAGCATTTCTTGACTTTTGGAGCCACTTGTAATCTGAAAGTTCTCAATGGTGTTTCTTTCTTTTCCAACTCTCACTCCAATACATGTTTTTCCTCTACTGGTGTTAGCACTATAGATTGTCTTTTGTCCTCTGCCACTAATAGTTCATTTATCTCAGCATTTGATATTCTAGAGCCTCAACCAGAATCAGATCATACACCTCTTTTATTCACTCTTTTGTTGTCAACGTCAATCCCTCTCCCTACATGTCACTATGTTTCTACTTCCCCCAAGTTTTGTTTAGATGCTAGTAAGAAGCAACTTTATAGTGAACATTTCCAAGACCTCTTGACTTGTACTACTTGGAGCCTTGATCCACATACATCTAGTTTGCAACTAACTTAGTTGCTCCAAAACTCTACTTCTAAGTTCTTTTTGAGACATAAGACCAGGAGAGCTAGAGGTCTTCCTTGCAATGGATGGTTTGACTTTGATTGCAAGCAAGCGAGGGCGAGATCACTTGATAAATCCTTGGATCTTCATAATCGGTTGATTATGACAAGACTTTACAAAGACTTGGTGAAGTCCAAGAAACGAGCATTTTTGAGGCAGAAGCAAGAGTGCTTGACAAAGGAGCTCTTGGAGAATCCCAAATCCTTTTGGAGGCGGTTGGCAGTACGATCTTCTAAACCTACTCTTGATCCCAAGTCTTTGATTTCTTTTGCTGAAAAGCTTTATTTTTTTCCCAATGTTGCATCTATGCCACATTGTGAAGGAAATCCAGGCTTATTTTCAGAAGTTGAAGTGATGACTCAACTCAGACAATTGGCAAATGGTAAATGTGAGGATTTGGATGGGCTTTCCATTGAACTTCTCAAGTGGGGAGGAGATGCTATTGGGCCTATACTCACAAAAGTGTTAGAGGATGCTGCTATTCATGGCTTTCCTTCATCTTGGTCTCTACGGAAGATTGTTCCTATTCACAAATCTGGGAGCAAGGCCTTGGTGACAAACTATCGCACTATCATGGTGGGTAGTATTTTTGCCAAGTTATTTGGCAAATTGGTGGAGTCAAAGTTGAGCACATGGACTGAATCTTGTCACAAGAGAGCGCGGTTCCAAGCTGGTTTTTGTCCTACATTCAACACTATAGACCATATCTTGGTTTTACGTGTTCTATGGGAGAAATCCAAGGGCAATGGAAAAGCTTTGTTTTGTGCCTTCATTGATTTCAAGAAAGCTTTTGACACAGTACCTCGTGAGCTTTTATGGCAAAGATTGCAAACCATTGGAGTACCATCAGATCTCTTGGCAGCGGTGGCTGCATTATACCACTTAGTTCGGGCCAAGATCAACACTTCTCAAACCGAAGAGATTATCAGCACCATTGGAGTCATTCAAGGTTGTCCTCTCTCTCCCACTCTCTTTGGAGTTTTCATAGATGATATAGAAAGGTGGTTGGAGGATTGTGATAGCAAAGGTGTTAAACTTGGAGGCTTTGTCATCAAAGCTCTTTTGTATGCAGATGATGTCATATTACTAGCACGTGATGCCACTAGTTTACAGAAACACCTCGACACTTTGGCTAGCTTTTGTACTCAAAATCAGATGGAAGTCAATTTGGAGAAGTCCAAAGTCATTCTTGTGGGCACTAGATCCAAGCTCTCTTTCTGTTACAAAGGATTAGAGTTGGAACAAGTGAAAAGTTACAAATATTTGGGCATTGATTTCTCATCTGATTAAAGTTGGGCACTTTGTGTGCAAAAGAGGGTAGAAGTTGGTTTCAAAGCTCTATATTCATTACTAAATAGATGTAGAGGAGCTCATCTAGTGTCTTGGAGTTTTAGGAAATTCTTATTCAGGAGCTTAGTGTTTCCCGTTATCTTATATGGAACACAAGTGTGGGGTCCTAGTTGTAAGAAGACAGGTTGGCAGCGTTTGGAGAGGGTACAAAAGATCTTCTTACAAGAAGAATTGGGTGTGAGGACCCAAACTTCTTATGCAATTCTTCTTGCGGAAACAGGTTGTCTACCTCTTGAGGCTGAAGCTCTCTTTTTGACTATCACTTACGTCAAAAGAGTGAGATCTCTTGATGCTTCTCGACTTCCTCTTGAAGCTTTGCGTGCCACACGTCCCAAGGGTTGGTTTGCAGATGTGGTGACTTGGTCTTTGAGATGGAATGTGACGGAACTCGATTGGAATTTGCAACCTATTGCCCTACGCGAGCGTATTAAGGAGGAATTTCTCAGCATTATGTGGAGCAGACGAGGCACCAAGATGCAGTTTTATCAACTTCATGTGAATCCTATGCTTGTTTATTGTGAGCAAGGATATTTACTTGCAGAGATATCTACTTCTTTACGTCATATTATTGCTAGACATAAAACTGGATCTCATAGTCTTGGGATTGAAGAAGGGCGTTGGTTGAACATTGATAGGAGTGAACGTATTTGTAGGCTATGTGATGGAAGAAAAGATGAGGATGAAGAGCATGTATTTCTTACTTGTTCTAGGTATGTAGAGATTCGAGTGGCACATAAAGTTGATGTCGAGAATTTCTTTTCTCTGCTTCAACTCGAGCCTTATGATTTAGGTTGTTACATTAGAGATATTATTAGTTACCGTTCTAGTGTTTTGGGCACTAGCTAGGGGGTTCTTTTGGTTCTCTCCTAGTTTGGAGTTGGATTGTTTGTATTGTGATTTTTAGCCTTTTGACCCTTTGGGTCCCACGGGCTTGATCTATTTACCATTTACCATTTACTCAAGTCTCTAACCGGGTACTAGCTCTGAACATTCAGCCGAAGGCCTTCAACTACAACATACGGTAACTTCGCTATGCTGCAGCTTCTCTACGTGGTGCCAGGACCAAAATGCACAAACACGCCAAGAAAGTGAGTTCCTGTTCTGCACTTCCGAAACTGGAAGAGTCCCAGGGCAAAACGCCTTGAACTACTTTATACTCTCTAAGGTCCTAACTAACACTACGCTACTCGCTAGGATGCGAGCCGCAACAGATCCTAGTCGGCGGCTACCTTCCCCTCTAACTTACAACCTAAATCTAACCCTAACCCTAAATCTGAATCCTAAGCCTACTGTACAGAGCCGCCAGCGTCTTTACATCCGAGATCTGAGGCTGAATATTTGCAGGCATGCGTGGCCGACTGAGATCAACGGCCCCACCAAATTTCAGATCCATCCGACCGTCCATCGCAAAGATATGGACTCCGCAAGATCTCTGAACCGCATCCGGTTTGCCAACCTCGAGTTCGCCGACTCCGAGTTTGCCGACTTGAAGTTCGCCGACCTCGAGTTCGCCGACCTCAAGTTCGTCGACCCCGAGTTCTCCAAAGGCGTTGACCGCCGAAGACGCACTTCCGCACCTTTGCCTATTTGTAACAGTCACTCCCGACACCCATAACTCACAGATCCTTGATCCGTTTCAAGAGTTCTTGTGCTCGTTAGAACGAGCGCGTTGAGCTCTTTTTAACGAGACCCTAACTGAGTCAAACCGTTACGAGTTGAAAGAGTTATGATGGTTTTATCCTTCGCCAAAGGCACACTATCGAAGGCTTGTTATCTGTTATCGCCGAAGGCGCCCGCACGATGTTTCGCCGACTCCGAGTTCTCTGACCTCAAGTTTGCCGACTCCGAGTTTGCCGACTTGAAGTTTTCCGACCTCGAGTTAGCCGACCTCAAGTTTGCCGACTCCGAGTTTGCTGACTTGAAGTTCGCCGACCTCAAGTTTGCCGACTCCGAGTTTGCTGACTTGAAGTTCTTTGACCTCGAGTTCGCCGACCCCGAGATCTCCGACTCCGAGTTTGCCGACTTGAAGTTGACCCGAACACGTCCGTCGCGGAAGGCGAACATCCAGGGCCGAAGGTGGATATTCTGCCGACAACGAACTCCTTCGGCCTATCCGTAGGCGTTCTCCTTCGCATCTTCCGACAACCACAACTCCGTAAGTCCTCATCCGTTCCAGGCGTTCTTGGGCTCGTTAGAACGAGCGCGTTGAGTTCTTTCCAACGAGACCCTTAATGTCTCAAGGCATTAAGAATTGAGAAAGTTATGAGTGATCTACCGCCGAAGGTGCTCAAAGCGAGTCCTGCAGCGTGAACCGCCCGTTCCATTCCAAGCGTTCCACTGTGGCCTAAGCCCAAAACCCCTTGACTGTCCTCGATCCTCTTTTTACTCTGGCTTTGCGTACCGATTACTATTTACAGCTGCTACCACGGTACTTACTAATCAAAAATGTTTTAGTTCCGGCGAAAAACAAAAAGTGGGTTACCACACAAGGCCATTCTCAAAGGACGGAGGATTTGGTTAGATCCAGATCTTACACCTCTTCAAGTTGAAGAAAGGAGGAAGGAGCTTGCAAAAGTCAAAGAAGCTCAAGATGCAGGTTTTGTAGCTTATCTACGTGATAGTCAAGCTATTATCACCAAGAGGAGGAGACAATCATCAACCTAGCAATCCAAGAGATTGAGGGTGTTGATGTGGAACATAAGAGGCCTATCTACGACTAAGTATGTGAGTGCACATCCGATTTGGAAGATGGCGGACATCCTCAACATTGTTGAGACTTGGGAGCATGAAAGTAATGTTATTGGAAAGATACAAGGGTTTACTCTGGTGGGATCTACTTGGAACCATAGAAATCGACGAGCAAGAAGAGGCTTTGGAGGCATTGCTACTTTCATCAGATCTGAACTTCTTCCTATGATACATTTGGAAAGCCAAGATATTGGGAAACAATATCATTGGCTTCGTCTTGGATCGATTGGAGGATCTTACAATTATTTGGCAGTTTGTTACTTTGCACCATTATCCATGCAGATCTACTCCACAAGCACTTGCAATCGAAGTCAACCATTCCATCGGCTCATAGGAGATGTTCTCAAATATCAAGACAAAGGTGAAGTTTTTCTTGTTGGAGACTTCAATGCCCGCATACGTTCCGCTCAATTTACACAATTTGATAGTTCCTTGTCTTATCACTCTTTTGAAGAAAGTAGAGATAGTTTGTGGTCTAGAGTCTCTTGTGATCCTTGTACAAATGATTTGACTGAGCATTTCTTGACTTTTGGAGCCACTTGTAATCTAAAAGTTCTCAATGGTGTTTCTTTCTTTCCCAACTCTCACTCCAATACATGTTTTTCCTCTACAGGTGTTAACACTATAGATTATCTTTTGTCCTCTGCCACTAATAGTTCATTTATCTCAGCGTTTGATATTCTAGAGCCTCAACCAGAATCAGATCATACACCTCTTTTATTTACTCTTTTGTTGTCAACGTCAATCCCTCTCACTACATGTCACTATGTTTCTACTTCCCCCAAGTTTTGTTTAGATGCTAGTAAGAAGCAACTTTATAGTGAATATTTCCAAGACCTCTTGACTTGTACTACTTGGAGCCTTGATCCACATACATCTAGTTTGCAACTAACTTAGTTGCTCCAAAACTCTGCTTCTAAGTTCTTTTTGAGACATAAGACCAGGAGAGCTAGAGGTCTTCCTTGCAATGGATGGTTTGACTTTGATTGCAAGCAAGCAAGGGCGAGATCACTTGATAAATCCTTGGATCTTCACAATCGGTTGATTATGACAAGACTTTACAAAGACTTGGTGAAGTCCAAGAAACGAGCATTTTTGAGGCAGAAGCAAGAGTGCTTGACAAAGGAGCTCTTGGAGAATCCCAAATCCTTTTGGAGGCAGTTGGCAGTACGATCTTCTAAACCTACTCTTGATCCCAAGTCTTTGATTTCTTTTGCTGAAAAGCTTTATTTTTTTCCCAATGTTGCATCTATGCCACATTGTGAAGGAAATCCAGGCTTATTTTCAGAAGTTGAAGTGATGACTCAACTCAGACAATTGGCAAATGGTAAATGTGAGGATTTGAATGGGCTTTCCATTGAACTTCTCAATTGGGGAGGAGATGCTATTGGGCCTATACTCACGAAAGTGTTAGAGGATGCTGCTATTCATGGCTTTCCTTCATCTTGGTCTCTACGGAAGATTGTTCCTATTCACAAATCTGGGAGCAAGGCCTTGGTGACAAACTATTGCACTATCATGGTGGGTAGTATTTTTGCCAAGTTATTTGGCAAATTGGTGGAGTCAAAGTTGAGCACATGGGCTGAATCTTGTCAGAAGAGAGCGCGGTTCCAAGCTGGTTTTTGTTCTACATTCAACACTATAGACCATATCTTGGTTTTACGTGTTCTATGGGAGAAATCCAAGGGTAATGGAAAAGCTTTGTTTTGTGCCTTCATTGATTTCAAGAAAGCTTTTGACACAGTACTTCATGAGCTTTCATGGCAAAGATTGCAAACCATTGGAGTACCATCAGATCTCTTGGCAGCGATGGCTGCATTATACCACTCAGTTCGGGCCAAGATCAACACTTCTCAAACCGAAGAGATTATCAGCACCATTGGAGTCATTCAAGGTTGTCCTCTCTCTCCCACTCTCTTTGGAGTTTTCATAGATGATATAGAAAGGTGGTTGGAGGATTGTGATAGCAAAGGTGTTAAACTTGGAGGCTTTGTCATCAAAGCTCTTTTGTATGCAGATGATGTCATATTACTAGCACGTGATGCCACTAGTTTACAGAAACACCTCGACACTTTGGCTAGCTTTTGTACTCAAAATCAAATGGAAGTCAATTTGGAGAAGACCAAAGTCATTCTTGTGGGCACTAGATCCAAGCTCTCTTTCTCCTACAAAGGATTAGAGTTGGAACAAGTGAAAAGTTACAAATATTTGGGCATTGATTTCTCATCTGATTATAGTTGGACACTTTGTGTGCAAAAGAGGGTAGAAGCTGGTTTCAAAGCTCTATATTCATTGCTAAATAGATGTAGAGGAGCTCATCTAGTGTCTTGGAGTCTTAGGAAATTCTTATTCAGGATTGTCATCAACTCCTTCTTTCCGGATTTGTGAATAGGCACAATCTTCCGTAATGACCAAGCTAAAGGAGAACCATACTTAGCAGCATTCTCCAACGCTTTGGTGAGTATTGGTCCAATAACATCTCCTCCCCACTTCAAAAGTTCAAAAGAGAGACCATCCAAATCTTTCGATTTACCATTTGCTAATTTCTGACTTGAGTCATCACCTCTAATTCAGAAAATAAGCCTGATGTTTCCTCACAACAAGGCATTGATGCAGCGGCGGAAAGAAATAAAGCTTTTCAGCAAAGTCAATCAAACTCTTGGGATCAAGAGTAGGTTTAGAAGACCGTACAGCTAACCGTATCCAAAAGGATTTGGGAATCTCCATCAACTCCTTTGTCAAGGATTCCTGCTTCGTCCTCAAAAAAGCTCGTTTCTTAGACTTCACCAACTCTTTGTAAAACCTTGTTAAGATAAGCCGACTTTGGAAATCCAAAGACTTGTCAACTGATCTCATCCTCGCTTGCTTATAATCAAAGTCAAACCATCCATTGCAAGGAAGCCCCCCTAGCTCTTCGATCCTTGTGCGGCAAAAAGAACTAAGAAGCAGTGTCTTTGAGCAACTCTGTTAGTTGCCCACCCACTTGGAGGCGGCTAGCAGTACGATCTTCTAAACCTCCTCTTGATCCCAAATCTTTGGTTTCTTTTGCTGAAAAGCTTTATTTTTTTTCCCAATGTTGCATCTATGCCACATTGTGAAGAAAATCCAGGTTTATTTTCAGAAGTTGAAGTGATGACTCAACTCAAACAATTGGCAAATGGTAAATGGTAAACGTGAGGATTTGGATGGGCTTTCCATTGAACTTCTCAAGTGGAGAGGAGATGCTATTGGGCCTATACTCACGAAAGTGTTAGAGGATGCTGCTATTCATGGCTTTCCTTCATCTTGGTCTCAATACAAAGGATTAGAGTTGGAACAAGTGAAAAGTTATCAAGTTTGGGCATTGATTTCTCATCTGATTATAGTTGGGCACTTTGTGTGCAAAAGAGGGTAGAAGCTGGTTTCAAAGCTCTATATTCATTGCTAAACAGATGTAGAGTAGCTCATCTTGTGTCTTGGAGTCTTAGGAAATTCTTATTCAGGAGCTTAGTGTTTCCCGTTATCTTATATGGAACACAAGTGTGGGGTCCTGGTTGTAAGAAGACAGGTTGGCAGCGTTTGGAGAGGGTGCAAAAGATCTTCTTACAAGAAGAATTGGGTGTGAGGACCCAAACTTCTATTGCAATTCTTCTTGCGGAAACAGGTTGTCTACCTCTTGAGGCTGAAGCTCTCTTTTTGACTATCACTTACATCAAAAGAATGAGATCTCTTGATGCTTCTCGACTTCCTCTTGAAGCTTTGCGTGCCACACGTCCCAAGGGTTGGTTTGCAGATGTGGTGACTTGGTCTTTGAGGTGGAATGTGACGGAACTCGATTGGAATTTGCAACCTATTGCCCTACGCGAGCGTATTAAGGAGGAATTTCTCAGCATTATGTGGAGCACACGAGGCACCAAGATGCAGTTTAATCAACTTCATGTGAATCCTATGCTTGTTTATTGTGAGCAAAGATACTTACTTGCAGAGATATCTACTTCTTTACGTCATATTATTGCAAGACATATAACAGACGTATTTGTAGGCTATGTGATGGAAGAAAAGTTGAGGATGAAGAGCATGTATTTCTTACTTGTACTAGGTATGTAGAGATTAGAGTGGCTCATAAAGTTGTAGTTGAGAATTTTATTCTTTGCTTCAGCTTGAACCTTATGATTTAGGTTGTTACATTAGGGATGTTATTAGTTACCGTTCTAGTGCTTTGGACACTAGCTATGGGGTTCTTTTGGTTCTCTCCTAGTTTGGAGTTGGATTGTTTGTATTGTGTTTTTTAGCCTTTTGACCCTTTGGGTCCCACGGGCTTGATCTATTTACCATTTACCATTTACCATTACAAGATTCAGCCCATGTGCTCAACTTTGACTCCACCAATTTGCCAAATAACTTGGCAAAAATACTACCCACCATGATAGTGCGATAATTTGTCCCCAAGGCCTTGCTCCAAGATTTGTGAATAGGAACAATCTTCCGTAGAGACCAAGATGAAGGAAAGCCATGAATAGCAGCATCCTCTAACACTTTCGTGAGTATAGGCCCAATAGCATCTCCTCCCCACTTGAGAAGTTCAATGGAAAGCCCATCCAAATCCTCACATTTACCATTTGCCAATTGTCTGAGTTGAGTCATCACTTCAACTTCTGAAAATAAGCCTGGATTTCCGTCACAATGTGGCATAGATGCAACATTGGGAAAGAAATAAAGCTTTTCAGCAAAAGAAATCAAAAGAAATCAAAGAGAAACCAAACCTCATATGCTATTTTTCTTGCGGAAACAGGTTGTTTACCTCTAGAGGCTGAAGCTCTATACTTGACCATCACATACATCACAAGGGTGAGATCTCTTGATGCTTCTCGCCTTCCTCCTCAGGCTTTGAGTGCCCAACGTGCCAAAGGATGGTTAGCGGATGTGATAACTTGATCTTTGAGGTGGTAATGGTAATGGTAAATAAATCAAGCCCGTGGGACCCAAAGGGTCAAAAGGCTAAAAAACACAATACAAACAATCCAACTCCAAACTAGGAGAGAACCAAAAGAACTCCCTAGCTAGTGCCCAAAGCACTAGAACAGTAACTAATAATATCTCTAATATAACAACCTAAATCATAAGGCTCGAGTTGAAGTAGAGAAAAGAAATTCTTGACATCAACTTTATGCGCCACTCGAATCTCTACATACCTAGAACAAGTAAGAAATACATGCTCTTCATCCTCAACTTTTCTTCCATCACAAAGCCTACAAATACGTTCACTCCTATCAATGTTCAACCAACGCCCTTCTTCAATCCCAAGACTATGAGATCCAGTTATATGTCTAGCAATAATATGACATAAAGAAGTAGATATCTCTGCAAGTAAATATCCTTGCTCACAATAAACAAGCATAGGATTCACATGAAGTTGATAAAACTGCATCTTGGTGCCTCGTGTGCTCCACATAATGTTGAGAAATTCCTCCTTAATACGCTCGCGTAGGGCAATAGGTTGCAAATTCCAATCGAGTTCCGTCACATTCCACCTCAAAGACCAAGTCACCACATCTGCAAACCAACCCTTGGGACGTGTGGCACGCAAAGCTTCAAGAGGAAGTCGAGAAGCATCAAGAGATCTCACTCTTTTGACGTAAGTGATAGTCAAAAAGAGAGCTTCAGCCTCAAGAGGTAGACAACCTGTTTCTGCAAGAAGAATTGCATAAGAAGTTTGGGTCCTCACACCCAATGCTTCTTGTGAGAAGATCTTTTGCACCCTCTCCAAACGCTGCCAACCTGTCTTCTTACAACCAGGACCCCACACTTGTGTTCCATATAAGATAACGGGAAACACTAAGCTCCTTAATAAGAATTTCCTAAGACTCCAAGACACAAGATGAGCTCCTCTACATCTGTTTAGCAATGAATATAGAGCTTTGAAACCAGCTTCTACCCTCTTTTGCACACAAAGTGCCCAACTATAATCAGATGACAAATCAATGCCCAAATATTTGTAACTTTTCACTTGTTCCAACTCTAATCCTTTGTAACAGAAAGAGAGCTTGGATCTAGTGCCCACAAGAATGACTTTGGACTTCTCCAAATTGACTTCCATCTGATTTTGAGTACAAAAGCTAGCCAAAGTGTCGAGGTGTTTCTGTAAACTAGTGGCATCACGTGCTAGTAATATGACATCATCTGCATACAAAAGAGCTTTGATGAGAAAGCCTCCAAGTTTAACACCTTCGCTATCACAATCCTCCAACCACCTTTCTATATCATCTATGGTAAATGGTAAATGGTAAATAGATCAAGCCCGTGGGACCCAAAGGGTCAAAAGGCTAAAAAACACAATACAAACAATCCAACTCCAAACTAGGAGAGAACCAAAAGAACCCCCTAGCTAGTGCCCAAAGCACTAGAACGGTAACTAATAATATCTCTAATATAACAACCTAAAACATAAGGCTCGAGTTGAAGCAGAGAAAAGAAATTCTCGACATCAACTTGATTCGCCACTCGAATCTCTACATACCAAGAACAAGTAAGAAATACATGCTCTTCATCCTCAACTTTTCTTCCATCACATAGCCTACAAATACGTTCACTCCTATCAATGTTCAACCAACGCCCTTCTTCAATCCCAAGACTATGAGATCCAGTTCTATGTCTAGCAATAATATGACGTAAAGAAGTAGATATCTCTGCAAGTAAGTATCCTTGCTCACAATAAACAAGCATAGGATTCACATGAAGTTGATAAAACTGCATCTTGGTGCCTCGTGTGCTCCACATAATGTTGAGAAATTCCTCCCTAATACGCTCGCGTAGGGCAATAGGTTGCAAATTCCAATCGAGTTCCGTCACATTCCACCTCAAAGACCAAGTCACCACATCTGCAAACCAACCCTTGGGACGTGTGGCACGCAAAGCTTCCTAAGAGCTTCCTTCTTCCGCTGCTAAGAGATCTGATGGTACTCCAATGGTGTGCAATCTTTGCCATAAAAGCTCAAGAGGTACTGTGTCTAAAGCTTTCTTGAAATCAATGAAGGCACAAAACAAAGCTTTTCCATTACCCTTGGATTTCTCCCATAGAACACATAAAACCAAGATATGGTGTATAGTGTTGAATGTAGGACAAAAACCAGCTTGGAACCGCGCTCTGTTCTAACAAAATTCAGCTCATGTGCTCAACTTTGACTTCCACCAATTTGCCAAATAACTTGGCAAAAATACTGCCCACCATGATATTGCGATAGTTTGTCACCAAGGCCTTGCTTCCAGATTTGTGAATAGGAACAATCTTCCGCAGAGACCAAGATGAAGGAAAGCCATGAATAGCGGCATCCTCTAACACTTTCGTGAGTATAGGCCCAATAGCATCTCCTCCCCACTTGAGAAGTTCAATGAAAAGCCCATCCAAATCCTCACATTTACCATTTGCCAATTGTCTGAGTTGAGTCATCACTTCAACTTCTGAAAATAAGCTTGGATTTCGTTCACAATGTGGCATTGATGCAACATTGGGAAAAAAATAAAGCTTTTCAGCAAAAGAAATCAAAGACTTGGGATCAAGAGTAGGTTTAGAAGATCGTACTGCCAACCGCCTCCAAAAGTATTTGGGATTCTCCAAGAGCTCCTTTGTCAAGCACTCTTGCTTTGTCAAGCACTCTTGCACTCACGACGGCCGGGCGCATATACCTGCAAATTTTTAGCCCCAACGGATCTGCTGTCAAGAAGTTGTCATTTCAAAACTTTGAGTTTAGGGATTTGAGCATGAATCTAGCGGAGGCCATATCTTCTTGCTGGAGTGTCAACGGGAGCTGCGATTTGGTGGGCTTGTTGACGACGGCCGGGCGCACATACCTGCAAATTTTCAGCCCCAACGGAGCTGCTGTCAAGAAGTTTTCATTTCGAAACTTTGAGCTTGTGTAACATCTTGCAAAGTTGGGTTCATGATGGTAATGGTAATGGTAAATAGATCAAGCCCGTGGGACCCAAAGGGTCAAAAGTCTAAAAAACACAATACAAACAATCCAACTCCAAACTAGGAGAGAACCAAAAGAACCCCCTAGCTAGTGCCCAAAGCACTAGAACGGTAACTAATAATATCTCTAATGTAACAACCTAAATCATAAGGCTCGAGTTGAAGCAGAGAAAAGAAATTCTCGACATCAACTTTATGCGCCACTCGAATCTCTACATACCTAGAACAAGTAAGAAATACATGCTCTTCATCCTCAACTTTTCTTCCATCACATAGCCTACAAATACGTTCACTCCTATCAATGTTCAACCAACGCCCTTCTTCAATCCCAAGACTATGGGATCCAGTTCTATGTCTAGCAATAATATGACGTAAAGAAGTAGATATCTCTGCAAGTAAGTATCCTTGCTCACAATAAACAAGCATAGGATTAACAAGTTGGATTGTTTGTATTGTGTTTTTTAGCCTTTTGACCCTTTGGGTCCCACGGGCTTGATCTATTTACCATTTACCATTACCATTACATGAAATTGATAAAACTGCATCTTGGTGCCTCGTCTGCTCCACATAATGCTGAGAAATTCCTCCTTAATACGCTCGCGTAGGGCAATAGGTTGCAAATTCCAATCGAGTTCCGTCACATTCCACCTCAAAGACCAAGTCACCACATCTGCAAACCAACCCTTGGGACGTGTGGCACGCAAAGCTTCAAGAGGAAGTCGAGAAGCATCAAGAGATCTCACTCTTTTGACGTAAGTGATAGTCAAAAAGAGAGCTTCAGCCTCAAGAGGTAGACAACCTGTTTCCGCAAGAAGAATTGCATAAGAAGTTTGGGTCCTCACACCCAATTCTTCTTGTAAGAAGATCTTTTGCACCCTCTCCAAACGCTGCCAACCTGTCTTCTTACAACCAGGACCCCACACTTGTGTTCCATATAAAATAACGGGAAACACTAAGCTCCTGAATAAGAATTTCCTAAGACTCCAAGACACTAGATGAGCTCCTCTACATCTATTTAGCAATGAATATAGAGCTTTGAAACCAGCTTCTACCCTCTTTTGCACACAAAGTGCCCAACTATAATCAGATGACAAATCAATGCCCAAATATTTGTAACTTTTCACTTGTTCCAACTCTAATCCTTTGTAACAGAAAGAGAGCTTGGATCTAGTGCCCACAAGAATGACTTTGGACTTCTCCAAATTGACTTCCATCTGATTTTGAGTACAAAAGCTAGCCAAAGTGTCGAGGTGTTTCTGTAAACTAGTGGCATCACGTGCTAGTAATATGACATCATCTGCATACAAAAGAGCTTTGATGAGAAAGCCTCCAAGTTTAACACCTTCGCTATCACAATCCTCCAACCACCTTTCTATATCATCTATGAAAACTCCAAAGAGAGTGGGAGAGAGAGGACAACCTTGAATGACTCCAATGGTGCTGATAATCTCTTCGGTCTGAGAAGTGTTGATCTTGGCCCGAACTGAGTGGTATAATGCAGCCACCGCTGCCAAGAGATCTGATGGTACTCCAATGGTTTGCAATCTTTGCCATAAAAGCTCACGAGGTACTGTGTCAAAAGCTTTCTTGAAATCAATGAAGGCACAAAACAAAGCTTTTCCATTACCCTTGGATTTCTCCCATAGAACACGTAAAACCAAGATATGGTCTATAGTGTTGAATGTAAGACGAAAACCAGCTTGGAACTGTGCTCTTTTTCTGACAAGATTTAGCCCATGTGCTCAACTTTGACTCCACCAATTTGCCAAATAACTTGGCAAAAATACTACCCACCATGATAGTGCGATAGTTTGTCACCAAGGCCTTGCTCCCAGATTTGTGAATAGGAACAATCTTCCGTAGAGACCAAGATGAAGAAAAGCCATGAATAGCAGCATCCTCTAACACTTTTGTGAGTATAGGCCCAATAGCATCTCCTCCCCACTTGAGAAGTTCAATGGAAAGCCCATCCAATGCCTCCAAAGCAGTCAAGTGATTTTATCATTTATCAAGTGATTTCGCCCTCGCTTGCTTGCAATCAAAGTCAAACCATCCATTGCAAGGAAGACCTCTAGCTCTCCTGGTCTTATGTCTCAAAAAGAACTTAGAAGCAGAGTTTTGGAGCAACTCTGTTAGTTGCAAACTAGATGTATGTGGATCAAGGCTCCAAGTAGTACAAGTCAAGAGGTCTTGGAAATGTTCACTATAAAGTTGCTTCTTACTAGCATCTAAACAAAACTTGGGGGAAGTAGAAACATAGTGACATGTAGGGAGAGGGATTGACGTTGACAACAAAAGAGTGAATAAAAGAGGTGTATGATCTGATTCTGGTTGAGGCTCTAGAATATCAAATGCTGAGATAAATGAACTATTAGTGGCAGAGGACAAAAGACAATCTATAGTGCTTACACCAGTAGAGGAAAAACATGTATTGGAGTGAGAGTTGGAAAAGAAAGAAACACCATTGAGAACTTTCAGATTACAAGTGGCTCCAAAAGTCAAGAAATGCTCAGTCAAATCATTTGTACAAGGATCACAAGAGACTCTAGACCACAAACTATCTCTACTTTCTTCAAAAGAGTGGGAAGACAAGGAACTATTAAATTGTGTAAATTGAGCGGAACGTATGCGGGCATTAAAGTCTCCAACAAGAAAAACTTCACCTTTGTCTTGATATTTGAGAACATCTCCTATGAGCCGATGGAATGGTTGACTTCGATTGCAAGTGCTTGTGGAGTAGATCTGCATGGATAATGGTGCAAAGTAACAAACTGCCAAATAACTGTAAGATCCTCCAATCGATCCAAGACGAAGCCAATGATATTGTTTCCCAATATCTTGGCTTTCCAAATGTATCATAGGAAGAAGTTAAGATCTGATGAAAGTAGCAATGCCTCCAAAGCCTCTTCTTGCTCGTCGATTTCTATGGTTCCAAGTAGATCCCACCAGAGTAAAACCTTGTATCTCTCCAATAACATTACTTTCATGCTCCCAAGTCTCAACAATGTTGAGGATGTCCGCCATCTTCCAAATCGGATGTGCACTCACATACTTAGTTGTAGATAGGCCTCTTATGTTCCACATCAACACCCTCAATCTCTTGGATTGCTAGGTTGATGATTGTCTCCTCCTCTTGGTGATAATAGATTGACTATCACGTAGATAAGCTACAAAACCTGCATCTTGAGCTTCTTTGACTTTTGCAAGCTCCTTCCTTCTTGCTTCAACTTGAAGAGGTGTAAGATCTGGATCTAACCAAATCCTCCGTCCCTTGATGGTAAATGGTAAATGGTAAATGGTAAATAGATCAAGCCCGTGGGACCCAAAGGGTCAAAAGGCTAAAAAACACAATACAAACAATTCAACTCCAAACTAGGAGAGAACCAAAAGAACCCCCTAGCTAGTGCCCAAAGCACTAGAACGGTAACTAATAATATCTCTAATGTAACAACCTAAATCATAAGGCTCGAGTTGAAGCAGAGAAAAGAAATTCTCGACATCAACTTTATGCGCCCCTCGAATCTCTACATACCTAGAACAAGTAAGAAATACATGCTCTTCATCCTCAACTTTTCTTCCATCACATAGCCTACAAATACGTTCACTCCTATCAATGTTCAACCAACGCCCTTCTTCAATCCCAAGACTATGAGATCCAGTTCTATGTCTAGCAATAATATGACGTAAAGAAGTAGATATCTCTGCAAGTAAGTATCCTTGCTCACAATAAACAAGCATAGGATTCACATGAAATTGATAAAACTGCATCTTGGTGCCTCGTGTGCTCCACATAATGCTGAGAAATTCCTCCTTTATACGCTCGCGTAGGGCAATAGGTTGCAAATTCCAATCGAGTTCCGTCACATTCCACCTCAAAGACCAAGTCACCACATCTGCAAACCAACCCTTGGGACGTGTGGCATGCATAGCTTCAAGAGGAAGTCGAGAAGCATCAAGAGATCTCACTCTTTTGACGTAAGTGATAGTCAAAAAGAGAGCTTCAGCCTCAAGAGGTAGACAACCTGTTTCCGCAAGAAGAATTGCATAAGAAGTTTGGGTCCTCACACCCAATTCTTCTTGTAAGAAGATCTTTTGCACCCTCTCCAAACGCTGCCAACCTGTCTTCTTACAACCAGGACCCCACACTTGTGTTCCATATAAGATAACGGGAAACACTAAGCTCCTGAATAAGAATTTCCTAAGACTCCAAGACACTAGATGAGCTCCTCTACATCTATTTAGCAATGAATATAGAGCTTTGAACTTGAGAATGGCCTTGTTAGCTAAAGCCATATCACGTTGAGCTTGATCCACAAACTTAACTATAATGGCACGAGGTTGTGTGCCTTTGTTGCCAATACGATAAGCATGAGCCAAATCCGGATTAGGAACATCAAGTGTTTCAGTCAAAAACTTGGTGACCATACTCTTCACCTCTTCCTTCTCAGATTCAGGTAGACCCGAAATCCTCACATTCTTCATACGAGCAACAAACTGATTCTGAAAACAAACTTCTCAATCTTGTGCAAACGGTTTTAGAGTAATTGAAAGTGCTACGCCAAGAATTCAAGGCACAAAATGTTGCTTTGACTGCTGCAAAGAATGAAATCAGGGAGTTGAAGATTTCTCACAAAAGTTTTGAGAAGATCATGCTCCAAATCTCTGGATCTGTTGAGGACATTCAAGACAAGGTTGGTTCTCAAGCTTCTACTGTTACTACTCCTGCTTTGCATGAAGTGGTTGAAACTCTAGAGGTGAAAATGAAGTCCTATGCTGAAGCTACCAAGTCTGCTCATATCTCTTTCTGTCAAGAGCAAGAGATTGAAAAGGCTAATCAATTTGCTCGTATGAAAAATGTGAGGATTTCGGGTCTACCTGAATCAGAGAAGGAAGAGGTGAAGAGTGTGGTCACCAAGTTTTTGACTAAAACACTTGATGTTGCTAATCCGGATTTGGCTCATGCTTATCGTATTGGCAGCAAAGGCACACAACCTCGTGCCATTATTGTTAAGTTTGTGGATCAAGCTCAACGTGATATGGCTTTAGCTAACAAAGCCATTCTCAAGGGATGGAGGATTTGGTTAGATCCAGATCTTACACCTCTTCAAGTTGAAGAAAGGAGGAAGGAGCTTGCAAAAGTCAAAGAAGCTCAAGATGCAGGTTTTGTAGCTTATCTACGTGATAGTCAAGCTATTATCACCAAGAGGAGGAGACAATCATCAACCTAGCAATCCAAGAGATTGAGGGTGTTGATGTGGAACATAAGAGGCCTATCTACGACTAAGTATGTGAGTGCACATCCGATTTGGAAGATGGCGGACATCCTCAACATTGTTGAGACTTGGGAGCATGAAAGTAATGTTATTGGAGAGATACAAGGTTTTACTCTGGTGGGATCTACTTGGAACCATAGAAATCGACGAGCAGGAATGGTAAATGGTAAATGGTAAATAGATCAAGCCCGTGGGACCCAAAGGGTCAAAAGGCTAAAAAACACAATACAAACAATTCAACTCCAAACTAGGAGAGAACCAAAAGAACCCCCTAGCTAGTGCCCAAAGCACTAGAACGGTAACTAATAATATCTCTAATGTAACAACCTAAATCATAAGGCTCGAGTTGAAGCAGAGAAAAGAAATTCTCGACATCAACTTTATGCGCCCCTCGAATCTCTACATACCTAGAACAAGTAAGAAATACATGCTCTTCATCCTCAACTTTTCTTCCATCACATAGCCTACAAATACGTTCACTCCTATCAATGTTCAACCAACGCCCTTCTTCAATCACAAGACTATGAGATCCAGTTCTATGTCTAGCAATAATATGACGTAAAGAAGTAGATATCCCTGCAAGTAAGTATCCTTGCTCACAATAAATAAGCATAGGATTCACATGAAGTTGATAAAACTGCATCTTGGTGCCTCGTGTGCTCCACATAATGCTGAGAAATTCCTCCTTTATACGCTCGCGTAGGGCAATAGGTTGCAAATTCCAATCAAGTTCCGTCACATTCCACCTCAAAGACCAAGTCACCACATCTGCAAACCAACCCTTGGGACGTGTGGCATGCATAGCTTCAAGAGGAAGTCGAGAAGCATCAAGAGATCTCACTCTTTTGACGTAAGTGATAGTCAAAAAGAGAGCTTCAGCCTCAAGAGGTAGACAACCTGTTTCCGCAAGAAGAATTGCATAAGAAGTTTGGGTCATCACACCCAATTCTTCTTGTAAGAAGATCTTTTGCACCCTCTCCAAACGCTGCCAACCTGTCTTCTTACAACCAGGACCCCACACTTGTGTTCCATATAAGATAACGGGAAACACTAAGCTCCTGAATAAGAATTTCCTAAGACTCCAAGACACTAGATGAGCTCCTCTACATCTATTTAGCAATGAATATAGAGCTTTGAAACCAGCTTCTACCCTCTTTTGCACACAAAGTGCCCAACTATAATCAGATGAGAAATCAATGCCCAAATATTTGTAACTTTTCACTTGTTCCAACTCTAATCCTTTGTAACAGAAAGAGAGCTTGGATCTAGTGCCCACAAGATGGTAAATGGTAAATGGTAAATAGATCAAGCCCGTGGGACCCAAAGGGTCAAAAGGCTAAAAAACACAATACAAACAATCCAACCCCAAACTAGGAGAGAACCAAAAGAACCCCCTAGCTAGGCCCAAAGCACTAGAACGGTAACTAATAATATCCCTAATGTAACAACCTAAATCATAAGGCTCGAGTTGAAGCAGAGAAAAGAAATTCTCCACACCAACTTTATGGGCCACTCGAATCTCTACATACCTAGAACAAGTAAGAAATACATGCTCTTCATCCTCAACTTTTCTCCCATCACATAGTCTACAAATACGTTCACTCCTATCAATGTCCAACCAACGCCCTTCTTCAATCCCAAGACTATGAGATCCTGTTCTATGTCTAGCAATAATATGACGTAAAGAAGTAGATATCTCTGCAAGTAAGTATGCTTGCTCACAATAAACAAGCATAGGATTCACATGAAGTTGATAAAACTGCATCTTGGTGCCTCGTGTGCTCCACATAATGCTGAGAAATTCCTCCTTTATACGCTCGCGTAGGGCAATAGGTTGCAAATTCCAATCGAGTTCCGTCACATTCCACCTCAAAGACCAAGTCACCACATCTGCAAACCAACCCTTGGGACGTGTGTCACGCAAAGCTTCAAGAGGAAGTCGAGAAGCACCAAGAGATCTCACTCTTTTGACGTAAGTGATAGTCAAAAAGAGAGCTTCAGCCTCAAGAGGTAGACAACCTGTTTCCGCAAGAAGAATTGCATAAGAAGTTTGGGTCCTCACACCCAATTCTTCTTGTAAGAAGATCTTTTGCACCCTCTCCAAACGCTGCCAACCTGTCTTCTTACAACCAGGACCCCACACTTGTGTTCCATATAAGATAACGGGAAACACTAAGCTCCTGAATAAGAATTTCCTAAGACTCCAAGACACTAGATGAGCTCCTCTACATCTATTTAGCAATGAATATAGAGCTTTGAAACCAGCTTCTACCCTATTTTGCACACAAAGTGCCCAACTATAATTAGATGAGAAATCAATGCCCAAATATTTGTAACTTTTCACTTGTTCCAACTCTAATCCTTTGTAACAGAAAGAGAACTTGGATCTAGTGCCCACAAGAATGACTTTGGACTTCTCCAAATTGACTTCCATCTGATTTTGAGTACAAAAGCTAGCCAAAGTGTCGAGGTGTTTCTGTAAACTAGTGGCATCACGTGCTAGTAATATGACATCATCTGCATACAAAAGAGCTTTGATGACAAAGCCTCCAAGTTTAACACCTTCGCTATCACAATCCTCCAACCACCTCTCTATATCATCTATGAAAACTCCAAAGAGAGTGGGAGAGACAGGACAACCTTGAATGACTCCAATGGTGCTGATAATCTCTTCGGTTTGAGAAGTGTT
This sequence comes from Marchantia polymorpha subsp. ruderalis, assembly GCA_037833965.1. Taxonomy (NCBI): domain Eukaryota; kingdom Viridiplantae; phylum Streptophyta; class Marchantiopsida; order Marchantiales; family Marchantiaceae; genus Marchantia; species Marchantia polymorpha. The sequence continues at coordinate 3,473,907 of AP031359.1, forward strand.
GATCTTGGCCCGAACTGAGTGGTATAATGCAGCCACCGCTGCCAAGAGATCTGATGGTACTCCAATGGTTTGCAATCTTTGCCATAAAAGCTCACGAGGTACTGTGTCAAAAGCTTTCTTGAAATCAATGAAGGCACAAAACAAAGCTTTTCCATTGCCCTTGGATTTCTCCCATAGAACACGTAAAACCAAGATATGGTCTATAGTGTTGAATGTAGGACGAAAACCAGCTTGGAACCGCGCTCTCTTCTGACAAGATTCAGCCCATGTGCTCAACTTTGACTCCACCAATTTGCCAAATAACTTGGCAAAAATACTACCCACCATGATAGTGCGATAGTTTGTCACCAAGGCCTTGCTCCCAGATTTGTGAATAGGAACAATCTTCCGTAGAGACCAAGATGAAGGAAAGCCATGAATAGCAGCATCCTCTAACACTTTCGTGAGTATAGGCCCAATAGCATCTCCTCCCCACTTGAGAAGTTCAATGGAAAGCCCATCTAAATCCTCACATTTACCATTTGCCAATTGTCTGAGTTGAGTCATCACTTCAACTTCTGAAAATAAGCCTGGATTTCCTTCACAATGTGGCATAGATGCAACATTGGGAAAGAAATAAAGCTTTTCAGCAAAAGAAATCAAAGACTTGGGATCAAGAGTAGGTTTAGAAGATCGTACTGCCAACCGCCTCCAAAAGGATTTGGGATTCTCCAAGAGCTCCTTTGTCAAGCACTCTTGCTTCAGCCTCAAAAATGCTCGTTTCTTGGACTTCACCAAGTCTTTGTAAAGTCTTGTCATAATCAACCGATTGTGAAGATCCAAGGATTTATCAAGTGATCTCGCCCTCGCTTGCTTGCAATCAAAGTCAAACCATCCATTGCAAGGAAGACCTCTAGCTCTCCTGGTCTTATGTCTCAAAAAGAACTTAGAAGCAGAGTTTTGGAGCAACTCAGTTAGTTGCAAACTAGATGTATGTGGATCAAGGCTCCAAGTAGTACAAGTCAAGAGGTCTTGGAAATGTTCACTATAAAGTTGCTTCTTACTAGCATCTAAACAAAACTTGGGGGAAGTAGAAACATAGTGACATGTAGGGAGAGGGATTGACGTTGGCAACAAAAGAGTAAATAAAAGAGGTGTATGATCTGATTCTGGTTGAGGCTCTAGAATATCAAACGCTGAGATAAATGAACTATTAGTGATAGAGGACAAAAGATAATCTATAGTGCTAACACCAGTAGAGGAAAAACATGTATTGGAGTGAGAGTTGGGAAAAAAAGAAACACCATTCAGAACTTTCAGATTACAAGTGGCTCCAAAAGTCAAGAAATGCTCAGTCAAATCATTTGTACAAGGATCACAAGAGACTCTAGACCACAAACTATCTCTACTTTCTTCAAAAGAGTGGGAAGACAAGGAACTATCAAATTGTGTAAATTGAGCGGAACGTATGCGGGCATTGAAGTCTCCAACAAGAAAAACTTCACCTTTGTCTTGATATTTGAGAACATCTCCTATGAGCCGATGGAATGGTTGACTTCGATTGCAAGTGCTTGTGGAGTAGATCTGCATGGATAATGGTGCAAAGTAACAAACTGCCAAATAACTGTAAGATCCTCCAATCGATCCAAGACGAAGCCAATGATATTGTTTCCCAATATCTTGGCTTTCCAAATGTATCATAGGAAGAAGTTCAGATCTGATGAAAGTAGCAATGCCTCCAAAGCCTCTTCCTGCTCGTCGATTTCTATGGTTCCAAGTAGATCCCACCAGAGTAAAACCTTGTATCTCTCCAATAACATTACTTTCATGCTCCCAAGTCTCAACAATGTTGAGGATGTCCGCCATCTTCCAAATCGGATGTGCACTCACATACTTAGTTGTAGATAGGCCTCTTATGTTCCACATCAACACCCTCAATCTCTTGGATTGCTAGGTTGATGATTGTCTCCTCCTCTTGGTGATAATAGCTTGACTATCACGTAGATAAGCTACAAAACCTGCATCTTGAGCTTCTTTGACTTTTGCAAGCTCCTTCCTCCTTGCTTCAACTTGAAGAGGTGTAAGATCTGGATCTAACCAAATCCTCCGTCCCTTGAGAATGGCCTTGTTAGCTAAAGCCATATCACGTTGAGCTTGATCTACAAACTTAACAATAATGGCACGAGGTTGTGTGCCTTTGTTGCCAATACGATAAGCATGAGCCAAATCCGGATTAGGAACATCAAGTGTTTCAGTCAAAAACTTGGTGACCACACTCTTCACCTCTTCCTTCTCAGATTCATGTAGACCCGAAATCCTCACATTCTTCATACGAGCAAATTGATTAGCCTTTTCAATCTCTTGCTCTTGACAGAAAGAGATATGAGCAGACTTGGTAGCTTCAGCATAGGACTTCATTTTCACCTCAAGAGTTTCAACCACTTCATGCAAAGCAGGAGTAGTAACAGTAGAAGCTTGAGAACCAACCTTGTCTTGAATGTCCTCAACAGATCCAGAGATTTGGAGCATGATCTTCTCAAAACTTTTGTGAGAAATCTTCAACTCCCTGATTTCATTCTTTGCAGCAGTCAAAGCAACATTTTGTGCCTTGAATTCTTGGCGTAGCACTTTCAATTCCTCCAAAACCGTTTGCACAAGATTGAGAAGTTTGTTTTCAGAATCCATCATGAACCCAACTTTGTAAGATGTTACACAAGCTCAAAGTTTCGAAATGAAAACTTCTTGACAGCAGCTCCGTTGGGGCTGAAAATTTGCAAGTATGTACGCCCAGCCGTTGTGAACAAGCCCACCAAATCTCAGCTCCCGTTGACACTCCACCAAGAAGATATGGCCTCCACAAGATTCATGCTCAAATCCCTAAACTCAAAGTTTCGAAATGACAACTTCTTGACAGCAGCTCCGTTGGGGCTGAAAATTTGCAGGTATATGCGCCCGGCCGTCGTGAACAAGCCCACCAAATCTTAGCTCACGTTGACACTCCAGCAAGAAGATATGGCCTCCGCAAGATTCATGCTCAAATCCCTAAACTCAAAGTTTCGAAATGACAACTTCTTGACAGCAGCTCCGTTGGGGCTGAAAATTTGCAGGTATATGCGCCCGGCCGTCGTGAACAAGCCCACCAAATCTCAGCTCCCGTTGACACTCCAGCCAGACTTTGGACTTTCCAAATTGACTTCCATCTGATTTTGAGTACAAAAGCTAGCCAAAGTGTCGAGGTGTTTCTGTAAACTAGTGGCATCACGTGCTAGTAATATGACATCATCTGCATACAAAAGAGCTTTGATGACAAAGCCTCCAAGTTTAACACCTTCGCTATCACAATCCTCCAACCACCTTTCTATATCATCTATGGAAGAGGCTTTGGAGGCATTGCTACTTTCATCAGATCTGAACTTCTTCCTATGATACATTTGGAAAGCCAAGATATTGGGAAACAATATCATTGGCTTCGTCTTGGATTGATTGGAGGATCTTACAGTTATTTGGCAGTTTGTTACTTTGCACCATTATCCATGCAGATCTACTCCACAAGCACTTGCAATCGAAGTCAACCATTCCATCGGCTCATAGGAGATGTTCTCAAATATCAAGACAAAGGTGAAGTTTTTCTTGTTGGAGACTTTAATGCCCGCATACGTTCCGCTCAATTTACACAATTTAATAGTTCCTTGTCTTCCCACTCTTTTGAAGAAAGTAGAGATAGTTTGTGGTCTAGAGTCTCTTGTGATCCTTGTACAAATGATTTGACTGAGCATTTCTTGACTTTTGGAGCCACTTGTAATCTGAAAGTTCTCAATGGTGTTTCTTTCTTTTCCAACTCTCACTCCAATACATGTTTTTCCTCTACTAGTGTAAGCACTATAGATTGTCTTTTGTCCTCTGCCACTAATAGTTCATTTATCTCAGCATTTGATATTCTAGAGCCTCAACCAGAATCAGATCATACACCTCTTTTATTCACTCTTTTGTTGTCAACGTCAATCCCTCTCCCTACATGTCACTATGTTTCTACTTCCCCCAAGTTTTGTTTAGATGCTAGTAAGAAGCAACTTTATAGTGAACATTTCCAAGACCTCTTGACTTGTACTACTTGGAGCCTTGATCCACATACATCTAGTTTGCAACTAACAGAGTTGCTCCAAAACTCTGCTTCTAAGTTCTTTTTGAGACATAAGACCAGGAGAGCTAGAGGTCTTCCTTGCAATGGATGGTTTGACTTTGATTGCAAGCAAGCGAGGGCGAAATCACTTGATAAATCCTTGGATCTTCATAATCGGTTGATTATGACAAGACTTTACAAAGACTTGGTGAAGTCCAAGAAACGAGCATTTTTGAGGCAGAAGCAAGAGTGCTTGACAAAGGAGCTCTTGAAGAATCCCAAATCCTTTTGGAGGCAGTTGGCAGTACGATCTTCAAAACCTACTCTTGATCCCAAGTATTTGATTTCTTTTGCTGAAAAGCTTTATTTTTTTCCCAATGTTGCATCTATGCCACATTGTGAAGGAAATCCAGGCTTATTTTCAGAAGTTGAAGTGATGACTCAACTCAGACAATTGGCAAATGGTAAATGTGAGGATTTGGATGGGCTTTCCATTGAACTTCTCAAGTGGGGAGGAGATGCTATTGGGCCTATACTCACAAAAGTGTTAGAGGATGCTGCTATTCATGGCTTTCCTTCATCTTGGTCTCTACGGAAGATTGTTCCTATTCACAAATCTGGGAGCAAGGCCTTGGTGACAAACTATCGCACTATCATGGTGGGTAGTATTTTTGCCAAGTTATTTGGCAAATTGGTGGAGTCAAAGTTGAGCACATGGACTGAATCTTGTCACAAGAGAGCGCGGTTCCAAGCTGGTTTTCGTCCTACATTCAACACTATAGACCATATCTTGGTTTTACGTGTTCTATGGGAGAAATCCAAGGGCAATGGAAAAGCTTTGTTTTGTGCCTTCATTGATTTCAAGAAAGCTTTTGACACAGTACCTCGTGAGCTTTTATGGCAAAGATTGCAAACCATTGGAGTACCATCAGATCTCTTGGCAGCGGTGGCTGCATTATACCACTTAGTTCGGGCCAAGATCAACACTTCTCAAACCGAAGAGATTATCAGCACCATTGGAGTCATTCAAGGTTGTCCTCTCTCTCCCACTCTCTTTGGAGTTTTCATAGATGATATAGAAAGGTGGTTGGAGGATTGTGATAGCAAAGGTGTTAAACTTGGAGGCTTTGTCATCAAAGCTCTTTTGTATGCAGATGATGTCATATTACTAGCACGTGATGCCACTAGTTTACAGAAACACCTCGACACTTTGGCTAGCTTTTCTACTCAAAATCAGATGGAAGTCAATTTGGAGAAGTCCAAAGTCATTCTTGTGGGCACTAGATCCAAGCTCTCTTTCTGTTACAAAGGATTAGAGTTGGAACAAGTGAAAAGTTACAAATATTTGGGCATTGATTTCTCATCTGATTAAAGTTGGGCACTTTGTGTGCAAAAGAGGGTAGAAGTTGGTTTCAAAGCTCTATATTCATTACTAAATAGATGTAGAGGAGCTCATCTAGTGTCTTGGAGTCTTAGGAAATTCTTATTCAGGAGCTTAGTGTTTCCCGTTATCTTATATGGAACACAAGTGTGGGGTCCTAGTTGTAAGAAGACAGGTTGGCAGCGTTTGGAGAGGGTACAAAAGATCTTCTTACAAGAAGAATTGGGTGTGAGGACCCAAACTTCTTATGCAATTCTTCTTGCGGAAACAGGTTGTCTACCTCTTGAGGCTGAAGCTCTCTTTTTGACTATCACTTACGTCAAAAGAGTGAGATCTCTTGATGCTTCTCGACTTCCTCTTGAAGCTTTGCGTGCCACACGTCCCAAGGGTTGGTTTGCAGATGTGGTGACTTGGTCTTTGAGATGGAATGTGACGGAACTCGATTGGAATTTGCAACCTATTGCCCTACGCGAGCGTATTAAGGAGGAATTTCTCAGCATTATGTGGAGCACACGAGGCACCAAGATGCAGTTTTATCAACTTCATGTGAATCCTATGCTTGTTTATTGTGAGCAAGGATATTTACTTGCAGAGATATCTACTTCTTTACGTCATATTATTGCTAGACATAAAACTGGATCTCATAGTCTTGGGATTGAAGAAGGGCGTTGGTTGAACATTGATAGGAGTGAACGTATTTGTAGGCTATGTGATGGAAGAAAAGATGAGGATGAAGAGCATGTATTTCTTACTTGTTCTAGGTATGTAGAGATTCGAGTGGCACATAAAGTTGATGTGGAGAATTTCTTTTCTCTGCTTCAACTCGAGCCTTATGATTTAGGTTGTTACATTAGAGATATTATTAGTTACCGTTCTAGTGTTTTGGGCACTAGCTAGGGGGTTCTTTTGGTTCTCTCCTAGTTTGGAGTTGGATTGTTTGTATTGTGATTTTTAGCCTTTTGACCCTTTGGGTCCCACGGGCTTGATCTATTTACCATTTACCATTTACTCAAGTCTCTAACCGGGTACTAGCTCTGAACATTCAGCCGAAGGCCTTCAACTACAACATACGGTAACTTCGCTATGCTGCAGCTTCTCTACGTGGTGCCAGGACCAAAATGCACAAACACGCCAAGAAAGTGAGTTCGTGATCTGCACTTCCGAAACTGGAAGAGTCCCAGGGCAAAACGCCTTGAACTACTTTATACTCTCTAAGGTCCTAACTAACACTACGCTACTCGCTAGGATGCGAGCCGCAACAGATCCTAGTCGGCGGCTACCTTCCCCTCTAACTTACAACCTAAATCTAACCCTAACCCTAAATCTGAATCCTAAGCCTACTGTACAGAGCCGCCAGCGTCTTTACATCCGAGATCTGAGGCTGAATATTTGCAGGCATGCGTGGCCGACTGAGATCAACGGCCCCACCAAATTTCAGATCCATCCGACCGTCCATCGCAAAGATATGGACTCCGCAAGATCTCTGAACCGCATCCGGTTTGCCAACCTCGAGTTCGCCGACTCCGAGTTTGCCGACTTGAAGTTCGCCGACCTCGAGTTCGCCGACCTCAAGTTCGTCGACCCCGAGTTCTCCGAAGGCGTTGACCGCCGAAGACGCACTTCCGCACCTTTGCCTATTTGTAACAGTCATTCCCGACACCCATAACTCACAGATCCTTGATCCGTTTCAAGAGTTCTTGTGCTCGTTGGAACGAGCGCGTTGAGCTCTTTTTAACGAGACCCTAACTGAGTCAAACCGTTACGAGTTGAAAGAGTTATGATGGTTTTATCCTTCGCCAAAGGCACACTGTCGAAGGCTTGTTATCTGTTATCGCCGAAGGCGCCCGCACGATGTTTCGCCGACTCCGAGTTCTCTGACCTCAAGTTTGCCGACTCCGAGTTTGCTGACTTGAAGTTTTCCGACCTCGAGTTAGCCGACCTCAAGTTTGCCGACTCCGAGTTTGCTGACTTGAAGTTCGCCGACCTCAAGTTTGCCGACTCCGAGTTTGCTGACTTGAAGTTCTTTGACCTCGAGTTCGCCGACCCCGAGTTCTCCGACTCCGAGTTTGCCGACTTGAAGTTGACCCGAAGACGTCCGTCGCGGAAGGCGAACATCCAGGGCCGAAGGTGGATATTCTGCCGACAACGAACTCCTTCGGCCTATCCGTAGGCGTTCTCCTTCGCATCTTCCGACAACCACAACTCCGTAAGTCCTCATCCGTTCTAGGCGTTCTTGGGCTCGTTAGAACGAGCGCGTTGAGTTCTTTCCAACGAGACCCTTAATGTCTCAAGGCATTAAGAATTGAGAAAGTTATGAGTGATCTACCGCCGAAGGTGCTCAAAGCGAGTCCTGCAGCGTGAACCGCCCGTTCCATTCCAAGCGTTCCACTGTGGCCTAAGCCCAAAACCCCTTGACTGTCCTCGATCCTCTTTTTACTCTGGCTTTGCGTACCGATTACTATTTACAGCTGCTACCACTGTACTTACTAATCAAAAATGTTTTAGTTCCGGCGAAAAACAAAAAGTGGGTTACCACACAAGGCCATTCTCAAAGGACGGAGGATTTGGTTAGATCCAGATCTTACACCTCTTCAAGTTGAAGAAAGGAGGAAGGAGCTTGCAAAAGTCAAAGAAGCTCAAGATGCAGGTTTTGTAGCTTATCTACGTGATAGTCAAGCTATTATCACCAAGAGGAGAAGACAATCATCAACCTAGCAATCCAAGAGATTGAGGGTGTTGATGTGGAACATAAGAGGCCTATCTACGACTAAGTATGTGAGTGCACATCCGATTTGGAAGATGGCGGACATCCTCAACATTGTTGAGACTTGGGAGCATGAAAGTAATGTTATTGGAAAGATACAAGGGTTTACTCTGGTGGGATCTACTTGGAACCATAGAAATCGACGAGCAAGAAGAGGCTTTGGAGGCATTGCTACTTTCATCAGATCTGAACTTCTTCCTATGATACATTTGGAAAGCCAAGATATTGGGAAACAATATCATTGGCTTCGTCTTGGATCGATTGGAGGATCTTACAATTATTTGGCAGTTTGTTACTTTGCACCATTATCCATGCAGATCTACTCCACAAGCACTTGCAATCGAAGTCAACCATTCCATCGGCTCATAGGAGATGTTCTCAAATATCAAGACAAAGGTGAAGTTTTTCTTGTTGGAGACTTCAATGCCCGCATACGTTCCGCTCAATTTACACAATTTGATAGTTCCTTGTCTTATCACTCTTTTGAAGAAAGTAGAGATAGTTTGTGGTCTAGAGTCTCTTGTGATCCTTGTACAAATGATTTGACTGAGCATTTCTTGACTTTTGGAGCCACTTGTAATCTGAAAGTTCTCAATGGTGTTTCTTTCTTTCCCAACTCTCACTCCAATACATGTTTTTCCTCTACAGGTGTTAACACTATAGATTATATTTTGTCCTCTGCCACTAATAGTTCATTTATCTCAGCGTTTGATATTCTAGAGCCTCAACCAGAATCAGATCATACACCTCTTTTATTTACTCTTTTGTTGTCAACGTCAATCCCTCTCCCTACATGTCACTATGTTTCTACTTCCCCCAAGTTTTGTTTAGATGCTAGTAAGAAGCAACTTTATAGTGAATATTTCCAAGACCTCTTGACTTGTACTACTTGGAGCCTTGATCCACATACATCTAGTTTGCAACTAACTGAGTTGCTCCAAAACTCTGCTTCTAAGTTCTTTTTGAGACATAAAACCAGGAGAGCTAGAGGTCTTCCTTGCAATGGATGGTTTGACTTTGATTGCAAGCAAGCAAGGGCGTGATCACTTGATAAATCCTTGGATCTTCACAATCGGTTGATTATGACAAGACTTTACAAAGACTTGGTGAAGTCCAAGAAACGAGCATTTTTGAGGCAGAAGCAAGAGTGCTTGACAAAGGAGCTCTTGGAGAATCCCAAATCCTTTTGGAGGCAGTTGGCAGTACGATCTTCAAAACCTACTCTTGATCCCAAGTCTTTGATTTCTTTTGCTCAAAAGCTTTATTTTTTTCCCAATGTTGCATCTATGCCACATTGTGAAGGAAATCCAGGCTTATTTTCAGAAGTTGAAGTGATGACTCAACTCAGACAATTGGCAAATGGTAAATGTGAGGATTTAAATGGGCTTTCCATTGAACTTCTCAATTGGGGAGGAGATGCTATTGGGCCTATACTCACGAAAGTGTTAGAGGATGCTGCTATTCATGGCTTTCCTTCATCTTGGTCTCAATACAAAGGATTAGAGTTGGAACAAGTGAAAAGTTATCAAGTTTGGGCATTGATTTCTCATCTGATTATAGTTGGGCACTTTGTGTGCAAAAGAGGGTAGAAGCTGGTTTCAAAGCTCTATATTCATTGCTAAACAGATGTAGAGGAGCTCATCTTGTGTCTTGGAGTCTTAGGAAATTCTTATTCAGGAGCTTAGTGTTTCCCGTTATCTTATATGGAACACAAGTGTGGGGTCCTGGTTGTAAGAAGACAGGTTGGCAGCGTTTGGAGAGGGTGCAAAAGATCTTCTTACAAGAAGAATTGGGTGTGAGGACCCAAACTTCTATTGCAATTCTTCTTGCGGAAACAGGTTGTCTACCTCTTGAGGCTGAAGCTCTCTTTTTGACTATCACTTACATCAAAAGAATGAGATCTCTTGATGCTTCTCGACTTCCTCTTGAAGCTTTGCGTGCCACACGTCCCAAGGGTTGGTTTGCAGATGTGGTGACTTGGTCTTTGAGGTGGAATGTGACGGAACTCGATTGGAATTTGCAACCTATTGCCCTACGCGAGCGTATTAAGGAGGAATTTCTCAGCATTATGTGGAGCACACGAGGCACCAAGATGCAGTTTAATCAACTTCATGTGAATCCTATGCTTGTTTATTGTGAGCAAGGATACTTACTTGCAGATACTCACTTGTGTTCCATATAAGATAACGGGAAACACTAAGCTCCTGAATAAGAATTTCCTAAGACTCCAAGACACTAGATGAGCTCCTCTACATCTATTTAGCAATGAATATAGAGCTTTGAACTTGATCTTTGAGGTGGAATGTGACGGAATGCGATTGGGACCTACAACCTATAGCACTACGTGAACGTCTAAAGGAGGAGTTTCTGAACATTATTTGGAGCAAGCGCGGCACCAAGATGCAGTTTTATCAACTTCATGTGAATCCTATGCTTGTTTATTGTGAACAAGATTACCTACTTGCAGGAATCTCTATGTCCTTACGTCATATTATTGCTAGGCATAGAACTGGATCTCATAGGCTAGGAATTGAGGAAGGACGTTGGCTTAATTTTGATAGGAGTCAACGTATTTGTAGGCTATGTGATGGAAGAGAAGTTGAGGATGAAGAGCATGTATTTCTTACTTGTACTAGATATGCAGAGATTAGAGTGACTCATAATATAGATGTAGGTAATGGTAATGGTAAATAGATCAAGCCCGTGGGACCCAAAGGATCAAAAGGCTAAAAAACACAATACAAACAATCCAACTCCAAACTAGGAGACAACCAAAAGAACTCACTAGTTCTTTTGGTTCTCTCCTAGTTTGGAGTTGGATTGTTTGTATTGTGTTTTTTAGCCTTTTGACCCTTTGGGTCCCACGGGCTTGTTCTATTTACCATTTACCATTTACCCTAGCTAGTGCCCAAAGCACTAGAACGGTAACTAATAATATCTCTAATATAACAACCTAAATCATAAGGCTCGAGTTGAAGCATAGAAAAGAAATTCTCGACATCAACTTTATGCGCCACTCGAATCTCTACATACCTAGAACAAGTAAGAAATACATGCTCTTCATCCTCAACTTTTCTTCCATCACATAGCCTACAAATACGTTCACTCCTATCAATGTTCAACCAACGCCCTTCTTCAATCCCAAGACTATGAGATCCAGTTATATGTCTAGCAATAATATGACATAAAGAAGTAGATATCTCTGCAAGTAAATTTACCATTTACCATTTACCAAATATCCTTGCTCACAATAAACAAGCATAGGATTCACATGAAGTTGATAAAACTGCATGTTGGTGCCTCGTGTGCTCCACATAATGTTGAGAAATTCCTCCTTAATACGCTCGCGTAGGGCAATAGGTTGCAAATTCCAATCGAGTTCCGTCACATTCCACCTCAAAGACCAAGTCACCACATCTGCAAACCAACCCTTGGGACGTGTGGCACGCAAAGCTTCAAGAGGAAGTCGAGATTCATCAAGAGATCTCACTCTTTTGACGTAAGTGATAGTCAAAAAGAGAGCTTCAGCCTCAAGAGGTAGACAACCTGTTTCTGCAAGAAGAATTGCATAAGAAGTTTGGGTCCTCACACCCAATTCTTCTTGTGAGAAGATCTTTTGCACCCTCTCCAAACGCTGCCAACCTGTCTTCTTACAACCAGGACCCCACACTTGTGTTCCATATAAGATAACGGGAAACACTAAGCTCCTTAATAAGAATTTCCTAAGACTCCAAGACACAAGATGAGCTCCTCTACATCTGTTTAGCAATGAATATAGAGCTTTGAAACCAGCTTCTACCCTCTTTTGCACACAAAGTGCCCAACTATAATCAGATGACAAATCAATGCCCAAATATTTGTAACTTTTCACTTGTTCCAACTCTAATCCTTTGTAACAGAAAGAGAGCTTGGATCTAGTGCCCACAAGAATGACTTTGGACTTCTCCAAATTGACTTCCATCTGATTTAGAGTACAAAAGCTAGCCAAAGTGTCGAGGTGTTTCTGTAAACTAGTGGCATCACGTGCTAGTAATATGACATCATCTGCATACAAAAGAGCTTTGATGACAAAGCCTCCAAGTTTAACACCTTCGCTATCACAATCGTCCAACCACCTTTCTATATCATCTATGGTAAATGGTAAATGGTAAATAGATCAAGCCCGTGGGACCCAAAGGGTCAAAAGGCTAAAAAACACAATACAAACAATCCAACTCCAAACTAGGAGACAACCAAAAGAACCCCCTAGCTAGTGCCCAAAGCACTAGAACGGTAACTAATAATATCTCTAATATAACAACCTAAAACATAAGGCTCGAGTTGAAGCAGAGAAAAGAAATTCTCGACATCAACTTTATGCGCCACTCAAAACTCTACATACCTAGAACAAGTAAGAAATACATGCTCTTCATCCTCAACTTTTCTTCCATCACATAGCCTACAAATACGTTCACTCCTATCAATGTTCAACCAACGCCCTTCTTCAATCCCAAGACTATGAGATCCACTTCTATGTCTAGCAATAATATGACGTAAAGAAGTAGATATCTTTGCAAGTAAGTATCCTTGCTCACAATAAACAAGCATAGGATTCACATGAAGTTGATAAAACTGCATCTTGGTGCCTCGTGTGCTCCACATAATGCTGAGAAATTCCTCCTTAATACGCTCACGTAGGGCAATAGGTTGCAAATTCCAATCGAGTTCCGTCACATTCCACCTCAAAGACCAAGTCACCACATCTGCAAACAAACCCTTGGGACGTGTGGCACGCAAAGCTTCAAGAGGAAGTCGAGAAGCATCAAGAGATCTCACTCTTTTGACGTAAGTGATAGTCAAAAAGAGAGCTTCAGCCTCAAGAGGTAGACAACCTGTTTCTGCAAGAAGAATTGCATAAGAAGTTTGGGTCCTCACACCCAATTCTTCTTGTAAGAAGATCTTTTGCACCCTCTCCAAACGCTGCCAACCTGTCTTCTTACAACCAGGACCCCACACTTGTGTTCCATATAAGATAACGGGAAACACTAAGCTCCTGAATAAGAATTTCCTAAGACTCCAAGACACTAGATGAGCTCCGCTACATCTATTTAGCAATGAATATAGAGCTTTGAAACCAGCTTCTACCCTCTTTTGCACACAAAGTGCCCAACTATAATCAGATGACAAATCAATGCCCAAATATTTGCAACTTTTCACTTGTTCCAACTCTAATCCTTTGTAACAGAAAGAGAACTTGGATCTAGTGCCCACAAGAATGACTTTGGACTTCTCCAAATTGACTTCCATCTGATTTAGAGTACAAAAGCTAGCCAAAGTGTTGAGGTGTTTCTGTAAACTAGTGGCATCACGTGCTAGTAATATGACATCATCTGCATACAAAAGAGCTTTGATGACAAAGCCTCCAAGTTTAACACCTTCGCTATCACAATCCTCCAACCACCTTTCTATATCATCTATGAAAACTCCAAAGAGAGTGGGAGAGAGAGGACAACCTTGAATGACTCCAATGGTGCTGATAATCTCTTCGGTTTGAGAAGTGTTGATCTTGGCCCGAACTGAGTGGTATAATGCAGCCACCGCTGCCAAGAGATCTGATGGTACTCCAATGGTTTGCAATCTTTGCCATAAAAGCTCACGAGGTACTGTGTCAAAAGCTTTCTTGAAATCAATGAAGGCACAGAACAAAGCTTTTCCATTACCCTTGGATTTCTCCCATAGAACACGTAAAACCAAGATATGGTCTATAGTGTTGAATGTAGGACGAAAACCAGCTTGGAACCGCGCTCTCTTGTGACAAGATTCAGCCCATGTGCTCAACTTTGACTCCACCAATTTGCCAAATAACTTGGCAAAAATAATACCCACCATGATAGTGCGATAGTTTGTCACCAAGGCCTTGCTCCCAGATTTGTGAATAGGAACAATCTTCCGTAGAGACCAAGATGAAGTAAAGCCATGAATAGAAGCATCCTCTAACACTTTCGTGAGTATAGGCCCAATAGCATCTCCTCCCCACTTGAGAAGTTCAATGGAAAGCCCATCCAAATCCTCACATTTACCATTTGCCAATTTACTAAGTTGAGTCATCACTTCAACTTCTGAAAATAAGCCTGGATTTCCTTCACAATGTGGCATAGATGCAACATTGGGAAAGAAATAAAGCTTTTCAGCAAAAGAAATCAAAGACTTGGGATCAAGAGTAGGTTTAGAAAATCGCACTGCCAACCGCCTCCAAAAGGATTTGGGATTCTCCAAGAGCTCCTTTGTCAAGCACTCTTGCTTCTGCCTCAAAAATGCTCGTTTTTTGGACTTCACCAAGTCTTTGTAAAGTCTTGTCGTAATCAACCGATTGTGAAGATCCAAGGATTTATCAAGTGATCTCGCCCTCGCTTGCTTGCAATCAAAGTCAAACCATCCATTGCAAGGAAGACCTCTAGCTCTCCTGGTCTTATGTCTCAAAAAGAACTTAGAAGCAGAGTTTTGGAGCAACTCAGTTAGTTGCAAACTAGATGTATGTGGATCAAGGCTCCAAGTAGTACAAGTCAAGAGGTCTTGGAAATGTTCACTATGAAGTTGCTTCTTACTAGCATCTAAACAAAACTTGGGGGAAGTAGAAACATAGTGACATGTAGGGAGAGGGATTGACGTTGACAACAAAAGAGTAAATAAAAGAGGTGTATGATCTGATTCTGGTTGAGGCTCTAGAATATCAAACGCTGAGATAAATGAACTATTAGTGGCAGAAGACAAAAGATAATCTATAGTGCTAACACCTGTAGAGGAAAAACATGTATTGGAGTGAGAGTTGGGAAAGAAAAAAACACCATTGAGAACTTTCAGATTACAAGTGGCTCCAAAAGTCAAGAAATGCTCAGTCAAATCATTTGTACAAGAACCACAAGAGACTCTAGACCACAAACTATCTCTACTTTCTTCAAAAGAGTGAGAAGACAAGGAACTATCAAATTGTGTAAATTGAGCCGAACGTATGCGGGCATTGAAGTCTCCAACAAGAAAAACTTCACCTTTGTCTTGATATTTGAGAACATCTCCTATGAGCCGATGGAATGGTTGACTTCGATTGCAAGGGCTTGTGGAGTAGATCTGCATGGATAATGGTGCAAAGTAACAAACTGCCAAATAACTGTAAGATCCTCCAATCGATCCAAGACGAAGCCAATGATATTGTTTCCCAATATCTTGGCTTTGCAAATGTATCATAGGAAGAAGTTCAGATCTGATGAAAGTAGCAATGCCTCCAAAGCCTCTTCCTGCTTGTCGATTTCTATGGTTCCAAGTAGATCCCACCAGAGTAAAACCTTGTATCTCTCCAATAACATTACTTTCATGCTCCCAAGTCTCAACAATGTTGAGGATGTCCGCCATCTTCCAAATCGGATGTGCACTCACATACTTAGTTGTAGATAGGCCTCTTATGTTCCACATCAACACCCTTAATCTCTTGGATTGCTAGGTTGATGATTGTCTCCTCCTCTTGGTGATAATAGCTTGACTATCACGTAGATAAGCTACAAAACCTGCATCTTGAGCTTCTTTGACTTTTGCAAGCTCCTTCCTTCTTGCTTCAAGTTGAAGAGGTGTAAGATCTGGATCTAACCAAATCCTCCGTCCCTTGAGAATGGCCTTGTTAGCTAAAGCCATATCACGTTGAGCTTGATCCACAAACTTAACAATAATGGCTCGAGGTTGTGCGCCTTTGTTACCAATACGATAAGCATGAGCCAAATCCGGATTAGGAACATCAAGTGTTTCAGTCAAAAACTTGGTGACCACACTCTTCACCTCTTCCTTCTTAGATTCAGGTAGACCCGAAATCCTCACATTCTTCATACGAGCAAATTGATTAGCCTTTTCAATCTCTTGCTCTTGACAGAAAGAGATATGAGCAGACTTGGTAGCTTCAGCATAGGACTTCATTTTCACCTCTAGAGTTTCAACCACTTCATGCAAAGCAGGAGTAGTAACAGTAGAAGCTTGAGAACCAACCTTGTCTTGAATGTCCTCAACAGATCTAGAGATTTGGAGCATGATCTTCTCAAAACTTTTGTGAGAAATCTTCAACTCCCTGATTTCATTCTTTGCAGCAGCCAAGGCAACATTTTGTGCCTTGAATTCTTGGCGTAGCACTTTCAATTCCTCCAAAACCGTTTACACAAGATTGAGAAGTTTGTTTTTAGAATCCATCATGAACCCAACTTTGCAAGATGTTACAGAAGCTCAAAGTTTCGAAATGAAAACTTCTTGACAGCAGCTCCGTTGGGGCTGAAAATTTGCAGGTATGTGCGCCCGGCCGTGGTTAACAAGCCCACCAAATCTCAGCTCCAGTTAACACTCCAGCAAGAAGATATGACTCCCGCAAGATTCGTGCTCAAATCCCTAAACTCAAAGTTTCGAAATGACAACTTCTTGACAGCAGCTCCGTTGGAGCTGAAAATTTGCAGGTATTTGCGCCCGGTTGTGGTCAACAAGCCTACCAAATCTCAGCTCCAGTTAACACTCCAGTAAGAAAATATGGCTCCCGCAAGATTCATGCTCAAATCCCTAAACTCAAAGTTTCAAAATGACAACTTCTTGACAGCAACTCCATTGGAGCTAAAAATTTGCGGATATGTGCGCCTGGCCGTGGTTAACAAGCCCATCAAATCTTAGCTCCAGTTAACACTCCAGCAAGAAGATATGGCTCCCGCAAGATTCATGCTCAAATCCCTAAACTCAAAGTTTCGAAATGACAACTTCTTGACAGCAGCTCCGTTGGGGCTGAAAATTTGCAGGTATGTGCGCCCGGCCGTGATACAAGCATAGAATTCACATGAAGTTGATAAAACTGCATCTTGGTGCCTCGTCTGCTCCACATAATGCTGAGAAATTCCTCCTTAATACGCTCGCGTAGGGCAATAGGTTGCAAATCCCAATCAAGTTCCGTCACATTCCAAAGTGGCACGTGTAGCACTCAAAGCTTGAGGAGGAAGGCGAGAAGCATCAAGCCTTATGATTTAGGTTGTTACATTAGAGATATTATTAGTTAACGTTCTAGTGCTTTGGGCACTAGCTAGGGGGTTCTTTTGGTTCTCTCCTAGTTTGGAGTTGGATTGTTTGTATTGTGTTTTTTAGCCTTTTGACCCTTTGGGTCCCACGGGCTTGATCTTTTTACCATTTACCATTTATCAAGAGATCTCACCCTTCTGATGTTAGTGATGGTCAAGTATAGAGCTTCAGCCTCTATAGAGGTAAACAACCTGTTTCAGCAAGAAGAATGGCGTATGAAGTTTGGTTTCTCACACCCAATTCTTCTTGTAGAAATATTTTCTGCACCCTCTCCACACGCTCCCAACTTGTCTTCTTACAACCATAACCCCACACTTGGGTTCCATACAATACTACCGGCAACACTAAGCTTCTGAATAAAAATTTTCTAAGACTCCAAGTCACAAGATGAGCCCTTCTACACCGATTTAGCAATGAATATAGAGCTTTGTAACCACCTTCTACTCTCTTTTGCACGCAAAGTGCCCAACTATAATCATTAGAAAAATCAATGCCTAGATATTTATAACTCTTGACCTCTTCTAATTGTAGATCCTGGTAATAGAAGGAAAACTTGGATCTAGTGCCCACTATCATGACTTTAGACTTCTCTATCTTTACCTCCGTATGATTTTGGGTACAAAAGTTAGCCAAAACGTATAGGTGTTTTTGTAAACTACTTGCATCACGTGCTAGTAATATGATATCATTTGCATACAAGAGAGCTTTGATTACAAAGTTTCCAAGCTTGACACTCTATCACATGCCTCCAACCACTCTTTGATATCATCTATAAAATTCTCACGAGGTACGATGTCAAAAGCTTTCTTAAAATCAATGAAGGCGCAAAACAAAGCTTTTCCGTTGCCCTTTGACTTCTCCCGTAAAACACGCAAGGCCAAGATATGGTCAATGGTGTTGTATGTAGGGCGGAAACCTACTTGAAACCGCGCTCTCTTTCGATGAGATTCAGTCCATGTGCTCAACTTTGACTCCACCAATTTACCAAACAACTTGGCAAAAACACTACCCACCATGATAGTGCGATTGTTTGTCACCAAGTCCTTCTTTCCGGACTTATGAAAAGGCACAATCTTCCGTAATGACCAAGCTAAAGGAAAACCATACATAGCAGCATTCTCCAACGCTTTGGTGAGTATTGGTCCAATAACATCTCCTCCCCACTTCAAAAGTTCAATAGAGAGACCATCCAAATCTTTCGATTTACCATTTGCTAATTTCTAACTTGAGTCATCACCTCTGATTCAGAAAATAAGCCTGATGTTCCCTCACAACAAGGCATTGATGCAGCGGCGGAAAGAAATAAAGCTTTTCAGCAAAGTCAATCAAACTCTTGGGATCAAGAGTAGGTTTAGAAGACCGTACATCTAACCGTATCCAAAAGGATTTGGGATTCTCCATCAACTCCTTTGTCAAGGATTCCTGTGATCTACGTGATAGTCAAGCTATTATCACCAAGAGGAGGAGACAATCATCAACCTAGCAATCCAAGAGGTAGAGGCTGTTGATGTGGAACATAAGAGGCCTATCTACAACTAAGTATGTGAGTGCACATCCGATTTGGAAGATGGCGGACATCCTCAACATTGTTGAGACTGGGAAGCATAAATGGTAAATGGTAAATGGTAAATAGATCAAGCCCGTGGGACCCAAAGGGTCAAAAGGCTAAAAAACACAATACAAAGAACCCAACTCCAAACAAGGAGAGAACCAAAAGAACCCCCTCGCTAGTGTCCAAAGCACTAGAACGGTAACTAATAACATCCCTAATGTAACAACCTAAATCATAAGGTTCAAGCTGAAGCAAAGAATAAAAATTCTCAACTATAACTTTATGAGCCACTCTAATCTCTACATACCTAGAACAAGTAAGAAATACATGCTCTTCATCCTCAACTTTTCTTCCATCACATAGCCTACAAATACGTTCACTCCTATCAATGTTCAACCAACGCCCTTCTTCAATCCCAAGACTATGAGATCCAGGTCTTTGTCTAGCAATAATTTGACGTGAAGAAGTAGATATCTCTCCAAGTAAATATCCTTGCTCACAATAAACAAGCATAGGATTCACATGAAGTTGATAAAACAACTTCCACCTGGCTTTAGCGAGCAGGATAGACTTTGCCCCGGATGAGGCGCGGGAAGCCATGGAGAACCTTGAGAGGAAACTCGACAAGTGGTGCGATGAGTGTGAAGTTCGAACCCCTTTTGATAAAGACTGCATCTTGGTGCCTCGTGTGCTCCACATAATGTTGAGAAATTCCTCCTTAATAAGCTCGCGTAGGGCAATAGGTTGCAAATTCCAATCGAGTTCCGTCACATTCCACCTCAAAGACCAAGTCACCACATCTGCAAACCAACCCTTGGGACGTGTGGCACGCAAAGTTTCAAGAGGAAGTCGAGAAACATCAAGAGATTTTACTCTTTTGACGTAAGTGATAGTCAAAAAGAGAGCTTCAGCCTCAAGAGGTAGACAACCTGTTTCCGCAAGAAGAATTGGTAAAAAATGGTAAATGGTAAATTGCATAAGAAGTTTGGGTCCTCACACCCAATTCTTCTTGTAAGAAGATCTTTTGCACCCTCTCCAAACGCTGCCAACCTGTCTTCTTACAACCAGGACCCCACACTTGTGTTCCATATAAGATAACGGGAAACACTAAGCTCCTAAATAAGAATTTCCTAGGACTCCAAGACACTAGATGAGCTCCTCTACATCTATTTAGCAATGAATATAGAGCTTTGAAACCAGCTTCTACCCTCTTTTGCACACAAAGTGCCCAACTATAATCAGATGACAAATCAATGCCCAAATATTTGTAACTTTTCACTTGTTCCAACTCTAATCCTTTGTAACAGAAAGAGAGCTTGGATCTAGTGCCCACAAGAATGACTTTGAACTTCTCCAAATTGACTTCCATCTGATTTTGAGTAGAAAAGCTAGCCAAAGTGTCAAGGTGTTTCTGTAAACTAGTGGCATCACGTGCTAGTAATATGACATCATCTGCATACAAAAGAGCTTTGATGACAAAGCCTCTAAGTTTAACACCTTCGCTATCACAATCGTCCAACCACCTTTCTATATCATCTATGAAAACTCCAAAGAGAGTGGGAGAGAGAGTACAACCTTGAATGACTCCAATGGTGCTGATAATCTCTTCGGTTTAAGAAGTGTTGATCTTGGCCCGAACTGAGTGGTATAATGCAGCCACCGCTGCTAAGAGATCTGATGGTGCTCCAATGGTTTGCAATCTTTGCCATAAAAGCTCACGAGGTACTGTGTCAAAAGCTTTCTTGAAATCAATGAAGGCACAAAACAAAGCTTTTCCATTACCCTTGGATTTCTCCCATAGAACATGTAAAACCAAGATATGGTCTATAGTGTTGAATGTAGGACGAAAACCAGCTTGGAACCGCGCTCTCTTCTGACAAGATTCAGTCCATGTGCTCAACTTTGACTCCACCAATTTGCCAAATAACTTGGCAAAAATACTACCCACCATGATAGTGCGATTGTTTGTCACCAAGGCCTTGCTTCCAAATTTGTGAATAGGAACAATCTTCCGTAGAGACCAAGATGAAGAAAAGCCATGAATAGCAGCATCCTCTAACACTTTCGTGAGTATAGGCCCAATAGCATCTCCTCCCCACTTGAGAAGTTCAATGGAAAGCCCATCCAAATCCTCACGTTTATCATTTACCATTTGCCAATTGTTTGAGTTGAGTCATCACTTCAACTTCTGAAAATAAGCCTGGATTTCCTTCACAATGTGGCATAGATGCAACATTGGAAAAGAAATAAAGCTTTTCAGCAAAAGAAATCAAAGACTTGGGATCAAGAGTAGGTTTAGAAGATTGTACTGCCAACCGCCTCCAAAAGGATTTGGGATTCTCTAAAAGCTCCTTTGTCAAGCACTCTTGCTTCTGCCTCAAAAATGCTCGTTTCTTGGACTTCACCAAGTCTTTGTAAAGTCTTGTCATAATCAACCGATTGTGAAGATCCAAGGATTTATCAAGTGATCTCGCCCTCGCTTGCTTGCAATCAAAGTCAAACCATCCATTGCAAGGAAGACCTCTAGCTCTCCTGGTCTTATGTCTCAAAAAGAACTTAGAAGCAGAGTTTTGGAGCAACTCTGTTAGTTGCAAACTAGATGTATGTGGATCAAGGCTCCAAGTAGTACAAGTCAAGAGGTCTTGAAAATGTTCACTATAAAGTTGCTTCTTACAAGCATCTAAACAAAACTTGGGGGAAGTAGAAACATAGTGACATGTAGGGAGAGGGATTGACTTTGACAACAAAAGAGTAAATAAAAGAGGTGTATGATCTGATTCTGGTTGAGGCTCTAGAATATCAAACGCTGAGATAAATGAACTATTAGTGGCAGAGGACAAAAGATAATCTATAGTGCTAACACCAGTAGAGGAAAAACATGTATTGGAGTGAGAGTTGGGAAAGAAAGAAACACCATTGAGAACTTTCAGAACCTACCTTGTATCTCTCCAATAACATTACTTTCATGCTCCCAAGTCTCAACAATGTTGAGTATGTCCGCCATCTTCCAAATCGGATGTGCACTCACATACTTAGTTGTAGATAGGTCTCTTATGGTTCACATCAACACCCTCAATCTCTTGGATTGCTAGGTTGATGATTGTCTCCTCCTCTTGGTGATAATAGCTTGACTATCACGTAGATAAGCTACAAAACCTGCATCTTGAGCTTCTTTGACTTTTGCAAGCTCCTTCCTCCTTGCTTCAACTTGAAGAGGTGTAAGATCTGGATCTAACCAAATCCTTCGTCCCTTGAGAATGGCCTTGTTAGCTAAAGCCATATCACGTTGAGCTTGATCTACAAACTTAACAATCTTGCTGGAGTGTCAACAGGAGCTGAGATTTGGTGGGCTTGTTCACAACGGCCAGGCGCACATACCTGCAAATTTACAGTCCCAACAGAGCTGCTGTCAAGAAGTTGTCATTTCGAAACTTTGAGTTTAGGGATTTGAGCATGAATCTTGCGGGGGCCATATCTTCTTGTTGGAGTGTCAACAGGAGCTGAGATTTGGTGAGCTTGTTCACGACGGCTGGATGCACATACCTGCAAATTTTCAGCCCCAACGGAGCTCCTTTCAAGAAGTTGTCATTTCAAAACTTTGAGCTTGTGTAACATCTTGCAAAGTTGGGTTCATGATGGATTCTGAAAACAAACTTCTCAGTCTTGTGCAATCGGTTTTGGAGGAATAGAAAGTGCTACGCCAAGAATTCAAGGCACAAAATGTTGCCTTGGCTGCTGCAAAGAATGAAATCAGGGAGTTGAAGATTTCTCACAAAAGTTTTGAGAAGATCATGCTCCAAATCTCTCGATCTGTTGAGGACATTCAAGACAAGGTTGGTTCTCAAGCTTCTACTGTTACTACTCCTGCTTTGCATGAAGTGGTTGAAACTCTAGAGGTGAAAATGAAATCCTATGCTGAAGCTACCAAGTCTGCTCATATCTCTTTCTGTCAAGAGCAAGAGATTGAAAAGGCTAATCAATTTGCTCGTATGAAGAATGTAAGGATTTCGGGTCTACCTGAATCTGAGAAGGAAGAGGTGAAGAGTGTCTTCTAAACCTACTCTTGATCCCAAGTCTTTGATTTCTTTTGCTGAAAAGCTTTATTTCTTTCCCAATGTTGCATCTATGCCACATTGTGAAGGAAATCCAGGCTTATTTTCAGAAGTTGAAGTGATGACTCAACTCAGACAATTGGCAAATGGTAAATGTGAGGATTTGGATGGGCTTTCCATTGAACTTCTCAAGTGGGGAGGAGATGCTATTGGACCTATACTCACGAAAGTGTTAGAGGATGCTGCTATTCATGGCTTTCCTTCATCTTGGTCTCTACGGAAGATTGTTCCTATTCACAAATCTGGGAGCAAGGCCTTGGTGACAAACTATCGCACTATCATGGTGGGTAGTATTTTTGCCAAGTTATTTGGCAAATTGGTGGAGTCAAAGTTGAGCACATGGGCTGAATCTTGTCAGAAGAGAGCGCGGTTCCAAGCTGGTTTTTGTCCTACATTCAACACTATAGACCATATCTTGGTTTTACGTGTTCTATGGGAGAAATCCAAGGGTAATGGAAAAGCTTTGTTTTGTGCCTTCATTGATTTCAAGAAAGCTTTTGACACAGTACCTCGTGAGCTTTTATGGCAAAGATTGCAAGCCATTGGAGTACCATCAGATCTCTTGGCAGCGGTGGCTGCATTATACCACTCAGTTCGGGCCAAGATCAACACTTCTCAAACCGAAGAGATTATCAGCACCATTGGAGTCATTCAAGGTTGTCCTCTCTCTCCCACTCTCTTTGGAGTTTTCATAGATGATATAATAAGGTGGTTGGAGGATTGTGATAGCAAAGGTGTTAAACTTGGAGGCTTTGTTATCAAAGCTCTTTTGTATGCAGATGATGTCATATTACTAGCATGTGATGCCACTAGTTTACAGAAACACCTCAACACTTTGACTAGCTTTTGTACTCAAAATCAGATGGAAGTCAATTTGGAGAAGTCCAAAGTCATTCTTGTGGGCACTAGATCCAAGCTCTCTTTCTGTTACAAAGGAGTAGACCCTTTTTGCGGCACAAGGATCGAAGAGCTAGGGGGCTTCTTTGCAATGGATGGTTTGACTTGGATTGTAAGCAAGCGAGGATGAGATCAGTTGACAAGTCTTTGGAGTTCCAAAGTCGGCTTACCTTCACAAGGCTTTACAAAGGCATCCAAATCCTCACATTTACCATTTGCCAATTGTTTGAGTTGAGTCATCACTTCAACTTCTGAAAATAAACCTGGATTTTCTTCACAATGTGGCATTGATGCAACATTGGGAAAAAAATAAAGCTTTTCAGCAAAAGAAATGAAAGACTTGGGATCAAGAGGAGGTATAGAAGATCGTACTGCCAGCCGCCTCCAAGTGGGTGGGCAACTAACAGAGTTGCTCAAAGACACTGCTTCTTAGTTCTTTTTGCCGCACAAGGATCGAAGAGCTAGGGGGGCTTTCTTGCAATGGATGGTTTGACTTTGATTATAAGCAAGCGAGGATGAGATCAGTTGACAAGTCTTTGGATCTCCAAAGTCGGCTTATCTTGACAAGGTTTTACAAAGAGTTGATGAAGTGTAAGAAACGAGCTTTTTTGAGGACGAAGCAGGAATCCTTGACAAAGGAGTTGATGGAGAATCCCAAATCCTTTTGGATACGGTTAGTTGTACGGTCTTCTAAACCTACTCTTGATCCCAAGAGTTTGATTGACTTTGCTGAAAAGCTTTATTTCTTTTTAAACAAGGCATCAATGCCTTGTTGTGAGGGAACATCAGGCATATTTTCTGAATCAGAGGTGATGACTCAAGTCAAAAATTAGCAAATGGTAAATCGAAAGATTTGGATGGTCTCTCTATTGAACTTTTGAAGTGGGGAGAAGATGTTATTGGACCAATACTCACCAAAGCATTGGAGAATGCTGCTATGTATGGTTTTCCTTTAGCTTGGTCATTACGGAAGATTGTGCCTATTCACAAGTCCGGAAAGAAGGACTTGGTGACAAACAATCGCACTATCATGGTGGGTAGTGTTTTTGCCAAGTTGTTTGGTAAATTGGTGGAGTCAAAGTTGAGCACATGGACTGAATCTCATCGAAAGAGAGCGCGGTTTCAAGCAGGTTTCCGCCCTACATACAACACCATTGACCATATCTTGGCTTTGCGTGTTTTACGGGAGAAGTCAAAGGGCAACGGAAAAGCTTTTTTTTGCGCCTTCATTGATTTTAAGAAAGCTTTTGACACCGTACCTCGTGAGAATTTTATAGATGATATCGAAGAGTGGTTGGAGGCATGTGATAGAGTGTCAAGCTTGGAAACTTTGCAATCAAAGCTCTCTTGTATGCAAATGATATCATATCACTAGCACGTGATGCAAGTAGTTTACAAAAACACCTATACGTTTTGGCTAACTTTTGTACCCAAAATCATACGGAGGTAAAGATAGAGAAGTCTAAAGTCATGATAGTGGGCACTAGATCCAAGTTTTCCTTCTATTACCAGCATCTACAATTAGAAGAGGTCAAGAGTTATAAATATCTAGGCATTGATTTTTCTAATGATTATAGTTGGGCACTTTGCGTGCAAAAGAGAGTAGAAGGTGGTTACAAAGCTCTATATTCATTGCTAAATCGGTGTAGAAGGGCTCATCTTGTGTTTTTTAGCCTTTTGACCCTTTGGGTCCCACGGGCTTGATCTATTTACCATTTACCATTTACCATTTGTGACTTGGAGTCTTAGAAAATTTTTATTCAGAAGCTTAGTGTTGCCGGTAGTATTGTATGGAACCCAAGTGTGGGATTATGGTTGTAAGAAGACAAGTTGGGAGCGTGTGGAGAGGGTGCAGAAGATATTTCTACAAGAAGAATTGGGTGTGAGAAACCAAACTTCATACGCCATTCTTCTTGCTGAAACAGGTTGTTTACCTCTATAGAGGCTGAAGCTCTATACTTGACCATCACTAACATCAGAAGGGTGAGATCTCTTGATGCTTCTTGCCTTCCTCCTCAAGCTTTGAGTGCCACACGTGCCACTTTGGAATGTGACGGAACTCGATTGAGATTTGCAACCTATTGCCCTACGCGAGCGTATTAAGGAGGAATTTCTCAGCATTATGTGGAGCAGACGAGGCACCAAGATGCAGTTTTATCAACTTCATGTGAATCCTATGCTTGTTTATTGTGAGCAAGGATACTTACTTGCAGATGGTAAATGGTAAATAGATCAAGCCCGTGGGATCCAAAGGGTCAAAAGGCTAAATAAATCCGTTTGGTTCTCTCCTAGGTTGGAGTTGGATTGTTTGTATTGTGTATTGTGTTTTTAGCCTTTTGACCCTTTGGGTCCCACGGGCTTGATCTATTTTACCATTTACCATTTACCATATGTTGTTGAGAATTTTCATTCTTTACTGCAGCTTGAGCCTTATGATTAAGGTTGTTTTATGAGGGGTGTTATAAGTTTTTGTTCTAGTGCTCTGGGCACTAGAACAAAAACAAGCTATTATCACCAAGAGGAGGAGACAATCATCAACCTAGCAATCCAAGAGATTGAGGGTGTTGATGTGGAACATAAGAGGTCTATCTACAACTAAGTATGTGAGTGCACATCCGATTTGGAAGATGGCGGACATCCTCAACATTGTTGAGACTTGGGAGCATGAAAGTAATGTTATTGGAGAGATACAAGGTTTTACTCTGGTGGGATCTACTTGGAACCATAGAAATCGACGAGCAGGAAGAGGCTTTGGAGGCATTGCTACTTTCATCAGATCTGAACTTCTTCCTATGATACATTTGGAAAGCCAAGATATTGGGAAACAATATCATTGGCTTCGTCTTGGATCAATTGGAGGATCTTACAGTTATTTGGCAGTTTGTTACTTTGCATCATTATCCATGCAGATCTACTCCACAAGCACTTGCAATCGAAGTCAACCATTCCATCGGCTCATAGGAGATGTTCTCAAATATCAAGACAAAGGTGAAGTTTTTCTTGTTGGAGACTTCAATGCCCGCATACGTTCCGCTCAATTTACACAATTTGATAGTTCCTTGTCTTCCCACTCTTTTGAAGAAAGTAGAGATAGTTTGTGGTCTAGAGTCTCTTGTGATCCTTGTACAAATGATTTGACTGAGCATTTCTTGACTTTTGGAGCCACTTGTAATCTGAAAGTTCTTAATGGTGTTTCTTTCTTTCCCAACTCTCACTCCAATACATGTTTTTCCTCTACTGGTGTTAGCACTATAGATTATCTTTTGTCCTCTGCCACTAATAGTTCATTTATCTCAGCATTTGATATTCTAGAGCCTCAACCAGAATCAGATCATACACCTCTTTTATTCACTCTTTTGTTGTCAACGTCAATCCCTCTCCCTACATGTCACTATGTTTCTACTTCCCCCAAGTTTTGTTTAGATGCTAGTAAGAAGCAACTTTATAGTGAACATTTCCAAGACCTCTTGACTTGTACTACTTGGAGCCTTGATCCACATACATCTAGTTTGCAACTAACTGAGTTGCTCCAAAACTCTGCTTCTAAGTTCTTTTTGAGACATAAGACCAGGAGAGCTAGAGGTCTTCCTTGCAATGGATGGTTTGACTTTGATTGCAAGCAAGCGAGGGCGAGATCACTTGATAAATCCTTGGATCTTCACAATCGGTTGATTATGACAAGACTTTACAAAGACTTGGTGAAGTCCAAGAAACGAGCATTTTTGAGGCAGAAGCAAGAGTGCTTGACAAAGGAGCTCTTGGAGAATCCCAAATCCTTTTGGAGGCGGTTGGCAGTACGATCTTCTAAACCTACTCTTGATCCCAAGTCTTTGATTTCTTTTGCTGAAAAGCTTTATTTCTTTCCCAATGTTGCATCTATGCCACATTGTGAAGGAAATCCAGGCTTATTTTCAGAAGTTGAAGTGATGACTCAACTCAGACAATTGGCAAATGGTAAATGTGAGGATTTGGATGGGCTTTCCATTGAACTTCTCAAGTGGGGAGGAGATGCTATTGGGCCTATACTCACAAAAGTGTTAGAGGATGCTGCTATTCATGGCTTTCCTTCATCTTGGTCTCTACGGAAGATTGTTCCTATTCACAAATCTGGGAGCAAGGCCTTGGTGACAAACTATCGCACTATCATGGTGGGTAGTATTTTTGCCAAGTTATTTGGCAAATTGGTGGAGTCAAAGTTGAGCACATGGGCTGAATCTTGTCAGAAGAGAGCGCGGTTCCAAGCTGGTTTTCGTCCTACATTCAACACTATAGACCATATCTTGGTTTTACGTGTTCTATGGGAGAAATCCAAGGGCAATGGAAAAGCTTTGTTTTGTGCCTTCATTGATTTCAGGAAAGCTTTTGACACAGTACCTCGTGAGCTTTTATGGCAAAGATTGCAAACCATTGGAGTACCATCAGATCTCTTGGCAGCGGTGGCTGCATTATACCACTCAGTTCGGGCCAAGATCAACACTTCTCAAACCGAAGAGATTATCAGCACCATTGGAGTCATTCAGGGTTGTCCTCTCTCTCCCACTCTCTTTGGAGTTTTCATAGATGATATAGAAAGGTGGTTGGAGGATTGTGATAGCAAAGGTGTTAAACTTGGAAGCTTTGTCATCAAAGCTCTTTTGTATGCAGATGATGTCATATTACTAGCACGTGATGCCACTAGTTTACAGAAACACCTCGACACTTTGGCTAGCTTTTGTACTCAAAATCAGATGGAAGTCAATTTGGAGAAGTCCAAAGTCATTCTTGTGGGCACTAGATCCAAGCTCTCTTTCTGTTACAAAGGATTAGAGTTGGAACAAGTGAAAAGTTACAAATATTTGGGCATTGATTTCTCATCTGATTATAGTTGGGCACTTTGTGTGCAAAAGAGGGTAGAAGCTGGTTTCAAAGCTCTATATTCATTGCTAAATAGATGTAGAGGAGCTCATCTAGTGTCTTGGAGTCTTAGGAAATTCTTATTCAGGAGTTTAGTGTTTCCCGTTATCTTATATGGAACACAAGTGTGGGGTCCTGGTTGTAAGAAGACAGGTTGGCAGCGTTTGGAGAGGGTGCAAAAGATCTTCTTACAAGAAGAATTGGTTGTGAGGACCCAAACTTCTTATGCAATTCTTCTTGCGGAAACAGGTTGTCTACCTCTTGAGGCTGAAGCTCTCTTTTTGACTATCACTTACGTCAAAAGAGTGAGATCTCTTGATGCTTCTCGACTTCCTCTTGAAGCTTTGCGTGCCACACGTCCCAAGGGTTGGTTTGCAGATGTGGTGACTTGGTCTTTGAGGTGGAATGTGACGGAACTCGATTGGAATTTGCAACCTATTGCCCTACGCGAGCGTATTAAGGAGGAATTTCTCAGCATTATGTGGAGCAGACGAGGCACCAAGATGCAGTTTTATCAATTTCATGTGAATCCTATGCTTGTTTATTGTGAGCAAGGATACTTACTTGCAGAGATATCTACTTCTTTACGTCATATTATTGCTAGACATAGAACTGGATCCCATAGTCTTGGGATTGAAGAAGGGCGTTGGTTGAACATTGATAGGAGTGAACGTATTTGTAGGCTATGTGATGGAAGAAAAGTTGAGGATGAAGAGCATGTATTTCTTACTTGTTCTAGGTATGTAGAGATTCGAGTGGCGCATAAAGTTGATGTCGAGAATTTCTTTTCTCTGCTTCAACTCGAGCCTTATGATTTAGGTTGTTACATTAGAGATATTATTAGTTACCGTTCTAGTGCTTTGGGCACTAGCTAGGGGGTTCTTTTGGTTCTCTCCTAGTTTGGAGTTGGATTGTTTGTATTGTGTTTTTTAGCCTTTTGACCCTTTGGGTCCCACGGGCTTGATCTATTTACCATTTACCATTTACCATTTACTAGCTTGGAGGTTCTTTTGGTTCTCTTCTGGTTTGGAATTTGACTGCTTGTATTGTGTTTTTTAAGCGTTTTGACCCTTTGGGTCCCACGGGCTTGGTCTATTTACCATTTACCATAACCGAGGGTGCATTTCATTAGCAAAGAATGCCACACACCATTCACACACGATATCTACTTCTTTACGTCATATTATTGCTAGACATAGAACAGGATCTCATAGTCTTGGGATTGAAGTAGGACGTTGGTTGAACATTGACAGGAAGGAACATATTTGTAGGCTATGTGATGGAAGGAAAGTTGAGGATGGAGAGCATGTATTTCCTTACTTGTACTAGATATGTAGAGATTAGAGTGGCTCATAAAGTTGTTGTTGAGAATTTTCTATTCTTTGCTTCAGCTTGAGCCTTATGATTTAGGTTGTTACATTAGGGATGTTATTAGTTACCGTTCTAGTGCTTTGGGCACTAGCTAGAGGGTTCGTTTGGTTCTCTCCTAGGTTGGAGTTGGATTGTTTGTATTGTGTTTTTTAGCCTTTTGATCCTTAGGGTCCCACAGGCTTGATCTATTTTATATATATATATATAAAATAGATAGTAAAATATTACTATCTAGTATATTACTATATATATTTTACTATATATAATATTTTTCTATATCATCTATTTTTATCTTTTTCTATCTATTTTGATCTATTTTACTAATGCATCAGCTACATTCATGGGATTGATGAACGATATCTTTCGCCCTTATCTAGATAAATCTGTCATTGTTTTTCTAGATGATATATTGATGTATAGCAAAACTTTGAGTGATCATAGAAGTCATTTACGAGAGGTACTTGAGATTTGGTGGGCTTGTTCACAACGGCCGGGCGCACATACCTGCAAATTTACAGCCCCAACAGAGCTGTTGTCAAGAAGTTATCATTTTGAAACTTTGAGTTTATGGATTTGAGCATGAATCTTGCGGGGGCCATATCTTCTTGCTGGAGTGTCAACAGGAGCTGAGATTTGGTGGGCTTGTTCACAACGGACGTACGCACATACCTGCAAATTTTCAGCCCCAACGGAGCTGCTGTCAAGAAGTTGTCATTTCGAAACTTTGAGTTTAGGGATTTGAGCATGAATCTTGCGGGGGCCATATCTTCTTGCTGGAGTGTCAACAGGAGCTGAGATTTGGTGGGCTTGTTCACAACGGCCGGGCGCACATACCTGCAAATTTACAGCCCCAACAGAGCTGCTGTCAAGAAGTTGTCATTTCGAAACTTTGAGTTTATGGATTTGAGCATGAATCTTGCGGGGGCCATATCTTCTTGCTGGAGTGTCAATAGGAGCTGAGATTTGGTGGGCTTGTTCACAACGGACGGACGCACATACCTGCAAATTTTCAGCCCCAACGGAGCTGCTTTCAAGAAGTTGTCATTTCAAAACTTTGAGCTTGTGTAACATCTTGCAAAGTTGGGTTCATGATGGATTCTGAAAACAAACTTCTCAATCTTGTGCAAACGGTTTTGGAGGAATTGAAAGTGCTACGCCAAGAATTCAAGGCACAAAATGTTGCCTTGGCAGCGACAAAAAATGAAATCAGGGAGTTGAAGATTTCTCACAAAAGTTTTGAGAAGATCATGCTCCAAATCTCTCGATCTGTTGAGGACATTCAAGACAAGGTTGGTTCTCAAGCTTCTACTGTTACTACTCCTGCTTTGCATGAAGTGGTTGAAACTCTAGAGGTGAAAATGAAGTCCTATGCTGAAGCTACCAAGTCTGCTCATATCTCTTTCTGTCAAGAGCAAGAGATTGAAAAGGCTAATCAATTTGCTCGTGTGAAGAATGTGAGGATTTCGGGTCTACCTGAATCTGAGAAGGAAGAGGTGAAGAGTGTGGTCACCAAGTTTTTGACTGAAACACTTGATGTTCCTAATCCGGATTTGGCTCATGCTTATCGTATTGGCAACAAAGGCACACAACCTCGTGCCATTATTGTCAAGTTTGTAGATCAAGCTCAACGTGATATGGCTTTAGCTAACAAGGCCATTCTCAAGGGACGGAGGATTTGGTTAGATCCAGATCTTACACCTCTTCAAGTTGAAGCAAGGAGGAAGGAGCTTGCAAAAGTCAAAGAAGCTCAAGATGCAGGTTTTGTAGCTTATCTACGTGATAGTCAAGCTATTATCACCAAGAGAAGGAGACAATCATCAACCTAGCAATCCAAGAGATTGAGGGTGTTGATGTGGAACATAAGAGGCCTATCTACAACTAAGTATGTGAGTGCACATCCGATTTGGAAGATGGCGGACATCCTCAACATTCTTGAGACTTGGGAGCATGAAAGTAATGTTATTGGAGAGATACAAGGGTTTACTCTGGTGGGATCTACTTGGAACCATAGAAATCGACGAGCAGGAAGAGGCTTTGGAGGCATTGCTACTTTCATCAGATCTGAACTTCTTCCTATGATACATTTGGAAAGCCAAGATATTGGGAAACAATATCATTGGCTTCGTCTTGGATTGATTGGAGGATCTTACAGTTATTTGGCAGTTTGCTACTTTGCACCATTATCCATGCAGATCTACTCCACAAGCACTTGCAATCGAAGTCAACCATTCCATCGGCTCATAGGAGATGTTCTCAAATATCAAGACAAAGGTGAAGTTTTTCTTGTTGGAGACTTCAATGCCCGCATACGTTCCGCTTTATTTACACAATTTGATAGTTCCTTGTCTTCTCACTCTTTTGAAGAAAGTAGAGATAGTTTGTGGTCTAGAGTCTCTTGTGATTCTTGTACAAATGATTTGACTGAGCATTTCTTGACTTTTGGAGCCACTTGTAATCTGAAAGTTCTTAATGGTGTTTCTTTCTTTCCCAACTCTCACTCCAATACATGTTTTTCCTCTACTGGTGTTAGCACTATAGATTATCTTTTGTCCTCAGCCACTAATAGTTCATTTATCTCAGCGTTTGATATTCTAGAGCCTCAACCAGAATCAGATCATACACCTCTTTTATTTACTCTTTTGTTGTCAACGTCAATCCCTCTCCCTACATGTCACTATGTTTCTACTTCCCCCAAGTTTTGTTTAGATGCTAGTAAGAAGCAACTTTATAGTGAACATTTCCAAGACCTCTTGACTTGTACTACTTGGAGCCTTGATTCACATACATCTAGTTATAGAGTAGTATATTAAAATAAAAATATTATATTCTATATAGTAAAATAGATCAAAATACCATTTACCATTTACCATATGTTGTTGAGAATTTTCATTCTTTACTGCATTTTTCTTTCATTCTTATGATTAAGGTTATTTTATGAGGGATGTTATAAGTTTTTGTTCTAGTGCTCTGGGCACTAGCTTGGAGGAGCAAAGAACCCCACACACCATTCACACACGAAGCACATTGATGTTCAACATCATTTACCATTTATCATTTCATTTGTGAGAAGTTGGAGAGCGGCGAGAGAAGCTTGAGATGTTGCCCAACGGAAGACATGGTGGCGGATGTGTTGACAAAAGCACTTGCGAAGGAGAGGCATAATCGATTAGCAAAGGCCATGGGATTGCAAGAAGGTAACTACTCGCAAAGTGGGGGTGTTGGAGTTTCGGTAGCTTGTACTTAATGTTCGAGTTCAGGCAGCTTGTAGTTAAGGCATTGTAAATAATTTTCACAATGCACTAATGAAGGGCAATCAAAAGGGGAGAAAAGAAAGAGAGAGAGAGAGAGAGATGAATTACCTCATGGTGCACACGTGGCATGAGTAAATGGTAAATGGTAAAGTAGGTGAAGAAGTGCGGACCAGCCCACGTGCATTGAACCCATAAGTCTTTACTTATGGGTTGTAAGTAAACATCCAAGTACTATCTAAGTACCAATGCTCCGCCATGAATTCAAGGTACAAAGTGCAAGGGAGTTCTTTTGGTTCTCTCCTAGGTTGGAGTTGGATTGTTTGTTTTGTGTATTTCAGCCTTTTGACCCTTTGGGTCCCACGGGCTTGATCTATTTACCATTACCATTTTACCATTTACCTTCCTTGACTGCTGCAAAAAATAAGCCCCGGAAGTTGAATGAATGTATCTCAAGCTGGTTTTTGTCCTACATTCAACACTATAGACCATATCTTGGTTTTGCGTGTTTTGTGGGAGAAGTCCAAGGGTAATGGAAAAGGCTGACTAACAGTCATGTGTTGCTCTCATGTTTCTTCATCGATTTGAAGAAAGCTTTTGATACTGTTCCTCGAAAGCTTTTATGGGAAAGACTACAAGACATTGGAGTACCCGCTAATCTACTCGGAGCTGTGGCCACTTTATACACTTCAGTTCGAGCTAAGATTGATGCCTCTCAGCCTCAAGAGATCTTGAGCACCATTGGAGTTATTCAAGATGAAACTGAGATTGTGGGCTCGTTCACGACGGCCGAGCGCATATACCTGCAAATTTTCAGCCCCAACGGAGCTGCTGTCAAGAAGTTGTCATTTCGAAACTTTGAGTTTAGGGGTTTTGGCATGAATCTTGCGGGGGCCATATCTTCTTGCTGGAGTGTCAACAAGAGCTGAGATTTGGTAAGCTTGTTCACGACGGCCGAGCGCACATACTTGCAAATTTTCAGCCCCAACGGAGCTG
The DNA here is from genome assembly GCA_037833965.1 of Marchantia polymorpha subsp. ruderalis. Classification (NCBI taxonomy): domain Eukaryota; kingdom Viridiplantae; phylum Streptophyta; class Marchantiopsida; order Marchantiales; family Marchantiaceae; genus Marchantia; species Marchantia polymorpha. Next base: position 3,508,286 of record AP031359.1, read on the forward strand.
CTGTCAAGAAGTTGTCATTTCGAAACTTTGAGTTTAGGGGTTTTGGCATTAATCTTGCGGGGGCCATATCTTCTTGCTGGAGTGTCAACAGGAGCTGAGATTCGGTGGGCTTGTTCACGACGGCTGGATGCACATACCTGCAAATTTTCAGCCCCAACGGAGCTGCTTTCAAGAAGTTGTCATTTCAAAACTTTGAGCTTGTGTAACATCTTGCAAAGTTGGGTTCATGATGGATTCTGAAAACAAACTTCTCAATCTTGTGCAAACGGTTTTGGAGGAATAGAAAGTGCTACGCCAAGAATTCAAGGCACAAAATGTTGCCTTGGCTGCTGCAAAAAATGAAATCAGGGAGTTGAAGATTTCTCACAAAAGTTTTGAGAAGATCATGCTCCAAATCTCTCGATCTGTTGAGGACATTCAAGACAAGGTTGGTTCTCAAGCTTCTACTGTTACTTCTCCTGCTTTGCATGAAGTGGTTGAAACTCTAGAGGTGAAAATGAAATCCTATGCTGAAGCTACCAAGTCTGCTCATATCTCTTTCTGTCAAGAGCAAGAGATTGAAAAGGCTAATCAATTTGCTCGTATGAAGAATGTGAGGATTTCGGGTCTACCTGAATCTGAGAAGGAAGAGGTGAAGAGTGTGGTCACCAAGTTTTTGGCTGAAACACTTGATGTTCCTAATCCGGATTTGGCTCATGCTTATCGTATTGGCAACAAAGGCGCACAACCTCGAGCCATTATTGTTAAGTTTGTGGATCAAGCTCAACGTGATATGGCTTTAGCTAACAAGGCCATTCTCAAGGGACGGAGGATTTGGTTAGATACAAATCTTACACCTCTTCAAGTTGAAGCAAGGAGGAAGGAGCTTGCAAAAGTCAAAGAAGCTCAAGATGCAGGTTTTGTAGCTTATCTACGTGATAGTCAAGCTATTATCACCAAGAGGAGGAGACAATCATCAACCTAGCAATCCAAGAGATTGAGGGTGTTGATGTGGAACATAAGAGGCCTATCTACGACTAAGTATGTGAGTGCACATCCGATTTGGAAGATGGCGGACATCCTCAACATTCTTGAGACTTGGGAGCATGAAAGTAATGTTATTGGAGAGATACAAGGTTTTACTCTGGTGGGATCTACTTGGAACCATAGAAATCGACGAGCAGGAAGAGGCTTTGGAGGCATTGCTACTTTCATCAGATCTGAACTTCTTCCTATGATACATTTGGAAAGCCAAGATATTGGGAAACAATATCATTGGCTTCGTCTTGGATCGATTGGAGGATCTTACAGTTATTTGGCAGTTTGCTACTTTGCACCATTATCCATGCAGATCTACTCCACAAGCACTTGCAATCGAAGTCAACCATTCCATTGGCTCATAGGAGATGTTCTCAAATATCAAGACAAAGGTGAAGTTTTTCTTGTTGGAGACTTCAATGCCCGAGACGTTCCGCTCAATTTACACAATTTGATAGTTCCTTGTCTTCTCACTCTTTTGAAGAAAGTAGAGATAGTTTGTGGTCTAGAGTCTCTTGTGATTCTTGTACAAATGATTTGACTGAGCATTTCTTGACTTTTGGAGCCTCTTGTAATCTGAAAGTTCTCAATGGTGTTTCTTTCTTTCCCAACTCTCACTCCAATACATGTTTTTCCTCTACTGGTGTTAGCACTATAGATTATCTTTTGTCCTCTGCCACTAATAGTTCATTTATCTCAGCGTTTGATATTCTAGAGCCTCAACCAGAATCAGATTATACACCTCTTTTATTTACTCTTTTGTTGTCAACGTCAATCCCTCTCCCTACATGTCACTATGTTTCTACTTCCCCCAAGTTTTGTTTAGATGCTAGTAAGAAGCAACTTTATAGTGAACATTTCCAAGACCTCTTGACTTGTACTACTTGGAGCCTTGATCCACATACATCTAGTTTGCAACTAACTGAGTTGCTCCAAAACTCTGCTTCTAAGTTCTTTTTGAGACATAAGACCAGGAGAGCTAGAGGTCTTCCTTGCAATGGATGGTTTGACTTTGATTGCAAGCAAGCGAGGGCGAGATCACTTGATAAATCCTTGGATCTTCACAATCGGTTGATTATGACAAGACTTTACAAAGACTTGGTGAAGTCCAAGAAACGAGCATTTTTGAGGCAGAAGCAAGAGTGCTTGACAAAGGAGCTCTTGGAGAATCCCAAATCCTTTTGGAGGCGGTTGGCAGTACGATCTTCTAAACCTACTCTTGATCCCAAGTCTTTGATTTCTTTTGCTGAAAAGCTTTATTTTTTTCCCAATGTTGCATCTATGCCACATTGTGAAGGAAATCCAGGCTTATTTTCAGAAGTTGAAGTGATGACTCAACTCACACAATTGGCAAATGGTAAACGTGAGGATTTGGATGGGCTTTCCATTGAACTTCTCAAGTGGGGAGGAGATGCTATTGGGCCTATACTCACAAAAGCGTTAGAGGATGCTGCTATTCATGGCTTTCCTTCATCTTGGTCTCTACGGAAGATTGTTCCTATTCACAAATCAGGGAGCAAGGCCTTGGTGACAAACTATCGCACTATCATGGTGGGTAGTACTTTTGCCAAGTTATTTGGCAAATTGGTGGAGTCAAAGTTGAGCACATGGGCTGAATCTTGTCAGAAGAGAGCGCGGTTCCAAGCTGGTTTTTGTTCTACATTCAACACTATAGACCATATCTTGGTTTTACGTGTTCTATGGGAGAAATCCAAGGGTAATGGAAAAGCTTTGTTTTGTGCCTTCATTGATTTCAAGAAAGCTTTTGACACAGTACCTCGTGAGCTTTTATGGCAAAGATTGCATACCATTGAAGTACCATTAGATCTCTTAGCAGCGGTGGCTGCATTATACCACATAGTTCGGGCCAAGATCAACACTTCTCAAACCGAAGAGATTATCAGCACCATTGGAGTCATTCAAGGTTGTACTCTCTCCCCTACTCTCTTTGGAGTTTTCATAGATGATATAGAATGGTGGTTGGAGGATTGTGATAGCGAAGGTGTTAAACTTGGAGGCTTTGTCATCAAAGCTCTTTTGTATGCAGACGATGTCATATTACTAGCATGTGATGCCACTAGTTTACAGAAACACCTCGACACTTTGGCTAGCTTTTGTACTCAAAATCAGATGGAAGTCAATTTGGAAAAGTCCGAAGTCATTCTTGTGCACTAGATCCAAGCTCTCTTTCTGTTACAAAGGATTAGAGTTGGAACAAGTGAAAAGTTACAAATATTTGGGCATTGATTTCTCATCTGATTATAGTTGGGCACCTTGTGTGCAAAAGAGGGTAAAAGCTGGTTTCAAAGCTCTATATTCATTGCTAAACAGATGTAGAGGAGCTCATCTTGTGTCTTGGAGTCTTAGGAAATTCTTATTCAGGAGCTTAGTGTTTCCCGTTATCTTATATGGAACACAAGTGTGGGGTCCTGGTTGTAAGAAGACAGGTTGGCAGCGTTTGGAGAGGGTGCAAAAGATCTTCTTACAAGAAGAATTGGGTGTGAGGACCCAAACTTCTTATGCAATTCTTCTTGCGGAAACAGGTTGTCTACCTCTTGAGGCTGAAGCTCTCTTTTTGACTATCACTTACATCAAAAGAATGAGATTTCTTGATGCTTCTCGACTTCCTCTTGAAGCTTTGCGTGCCACACGTCCCAAGGGTTGGTTTGCAGATGTGGTGACTTGGTCTTTGAGGTGGAATGTGACGGAACTCGATTGGAATTTGCAACCTATTGCCCTACGCGAGCGTATTAAGGAGGAATTTCTCAGCATTATGTGGAGCACACGAGGCACCAAGATGCAGTTTTATCAACTTCTTGTGAATCCTATGCTTGTTTATTGTGAGCAAGGATATTTACTTGCAGAGATATCTACTTCTTTACGTCATATTATTGCTAGACATAGAACTGGATCTCATAGTCTTGGGATTGAAGAAGGGCGTTGGTTGAACATTGATAGGAGTGAACGTATTTGTAGGCTATGTGATGGAAGAAAAGTTGAGGATGAAGAGCATGTATTTCTTACTTGTTCTAGGTATGTAGAGATTCGAGTGGCGCATAAAGTTGATGTCGAGAATTTCTTTTCTCTGCTTCAACTCGAGCCTTATGATTTAGGTTGTTACATTAGAGATATTATTAGTTACCGTTCTAGTGCTTTGGGCACTAGCTAGGGGGTTCTTTTGGTTGTCTCCTAGTTTGGAGTTGAATTGTTTGTATTGTGTTTTTTAGCCTTTTGACCCTTTGGGTCCCACGGGCTTGATTTATTTACCATTTACCATTTACAAGTGTGGGGTCCTGGTTGTAAGAAGACAGGTTGGCAGCGTTTGGAGAGGGTGCAAAAGATCTTCTTACAAGAAGAATTGGGTGTGAGGACCCAAACTTCTTATGCAATTCTTCTTGCGGAAACAGGTTGTTTACCTCTTGAGGCTAAAGCTCTCTTTTTGACTATCTCTTACGTCAAAAGAGTGAGATCTTTTGATGCTTCTCGACTTCCTCTTGAAGCTTTGCGTGCCACATGTCCTAAGGGGTGATTTGCAGATGTGATGACTTGGTGTTTGATGGGGTTTTTTTTGGTTGGCAAAAAATGGCAACCCAACCTTTGGGTCCCACGGGCTTGATCTATTTACCATTTACCATTTACCATTTAGTTTGAGAAGTGTTGATCTTGGCTCGAACATAATGGTATAACGTGGCCACAGCTGCTAAATGGTAAATAGGTAAATGGTAAATAGATCAAGCCCGTGGGACCCAAAGGGTCAAAAGGCTAAAAAACACAAAACAAACAATTCAACTCCAAACTAGGAGAGAACCAAAAGAACCCCCTAGCTAGGGCCCAAAGCACTAGAACGGTAACTGATAAAAGATTTGATAGTACTCAAATGTCTTGGAGCCTTTCCCATAATAGCTCACGAGGTACGGTGTCAAAAGCTTTCTTAAAATCAATGAAGACGCAAAACAAAGCTTTTCCGTTGCCCTTTGACTTCTCCCGTAAAACACGCAAGGCCAAGATATGGTCAATGGTGTTGTATGTAGGGCAAAAACGTGCTTAAAACCGCGCTCTCTTTCGATGAGATTAAGTCCATGTGCTCAACTTTGACTCCATCAATTTACCAAACAACTTGACAAAAACACTATCCACCATGATAGTGCAATTGTTTGTCACCAAGTCCTTCTTTTCGGACTTGTGAATAGGCACAATCTTCCGTAATGACCAAGCTAATGGAAAACCATACATAGCAGCAATCTCTAACGCTTTGGTGAGTATTGGTCCAATAACATCTCCTCCCCACTTCAAAAGTTCAATAGAGAGACCATCCAAATCCTTTGATTTACCATTTGCTAATTTTCTGACTTGAGTCATCACCTCTGATTTAGAAAATAAGCCTGATGTTCTCTCACAACAAGGCATTGATGCAGCGCCGGGAAAGAAATAAAGCTTTTCAGCAAAGTCAATCAAACTCTTGGGATCAAGAGTAGGTTTAGAAGACCGTACAACTAACCGTCTCTAAAAGGATTTGGGATTCTCCATCAACTCCTTTGTCAAGGATTCCTGCTTCGTCCTCAAAAAAGCTCGTTTCTTAGACTTCACCAACTCTTTGTAAAACCTTGTCAAGATAAGACGACTTTGGAGATCCAAAGACTTGTCAACTGATCTCATCCTCGCTTGCTTACAATCAAAGTCAAACCATCCATTGCAAGTAAGCCCCCTAGCTCTTCGATCCTTGTGCCGCAAAAAGAACTTAGAAGCAGTGTCTTTGAGCAACTCTGTTAGTTGCCCACTTGTTGTATGTGGATGAGGGCGCCATGAAGTGTGTGTCAAAAGGTTTTGAAAATGTAGCATGTACTACACTTTCATACTAGGATCTAAACGAAACTTGGAAGAAGCTAAAACAGAATGGCATGGAGAGAGAGGGATTGTTTTTTATAACAAGAAAGTAAATAAGAGAGGTGCATGATCTGATTCTGGCTGAGGTTCTAGAATATCAAATTTTGAAATAAGAGAGCTATTAGTGGCCGAGGATACAAGATAATCAATAGTGCTAGAACATGTAGGAGAAAAACACGTATTGGAAAGGGAGTTGGGAAACAAAGAGATACCATTGAGAACTTTTAAATTACATGTGGCTCCAAAGGTTAGAAAATTTTCTGTCAAAGAATTTGTACAAGTATCAGAAGAGTTTCTACACCATATACAATCTTCAAGTTCTTCAAAGGAGGGAGAAGTCAAGAGATCACCAACTTGGGTAAATTGTGCACAACCAATTTGAGCATTCAAATCTCCAACCAGAAAAACTTCACCTTTGCTCTGGTAATTGAGAACATCTCCTACAAGTCAATGGAATGGTTGACTCCGATTGCAAGCTCGTGTGGAGTAGATAGGCATGGACAATGGTGCAAAGTAATAAACTGCCAAATAAATATAAGATCCTCCAGCCAATCCAAGACAAAGTCAATGATATTGACCCCCAATATCCTGACCTTCTAGATATATAAGAGATAGAAATTCAGATTTGATGAAAGTAGCAATACCACCATAGCCTCTTCCTCCTCGTTGACTTTTATGATTCCAAGTGGATCTCACCAAAGTAAACCCTGGTATCTCTCCAATAGTGTTGCTCTCATGTTCGCACGTCTCCACAATGTTGATGATTTCAACCATCGTCAACATTGTGGAGACGTGGGAACATGAGAGCAACACATGACTGTCAGTCAGCCTTTTCCATTACCCTCAGACTTCTCCCATAAAACACGCAAAACCAAGATATGGTCTATAGTGTTGAATGAAGGACAAAAACCAGCTTGAGATACATTCATTCAACTCCCAGGGCTTATTTTTTGCTGCAGTCAAGGAAGGTAAATGATAAAATGGTAATGATAAATAGATCAAGCCTGTGGGACCCAAAGCGTCAAAAGGCTGAAATACACAAAACAAACAATCCAAATCCAACCTAAGAGAGAACCAAAAGAACTCTCTAGCACTTTGTACCTTGAATTCATGGCGGAGCATTGATACTTAGATAGTACTTGGTTGTTTACTTACAAACCATAAGTAAAGACTTATGGGTTCAATGCAAGTGGGCTGGTCCCCACTTCTTCACCTAACATGGAGTGGAAGTTGGAAAAGAAAGACAACACCCTTGAGAACTTTCAGATTACATGTGGCTCCAAATGTCAAGAAATGCTAAGTCAAATATGTATTGGAGTGGAAGTTATTTTACCATTTTACCATTTTACCATTTTACCACCATTTATTATTGGAGTGGAAGTTGGAAAAGAAAGACAACACCCTTGAGAACTTTCAGATTACATGTGGCTCCAAATGTCAAGAAATGCTCAGTCAAATTATTTGTAAAAGGATCAGGAGAGACTCTAGACCACAAACTATCTCCACTTTCTTCAAAAGAGGGAGAAGACAAGGAACTATCAAATTGTGTGAATTGAGTAGAACGTATGCGAGCATTAAAGTCTCCAACAAGAAAAACTTCACCTTTGTCTTGATATTTGAGAACATCCCCTATGAACCGATGGAATGGTTGACTTCGATTGCAAGTGCTTGTGGAGTAGATCTGCATGGATAATGGAGCAAAGTAACAAACTGCCAAATAACTATAAGATCCTCCAATCAATCCAAGACGAAGCCAATGATATTGTTTTCCAATATCTTGACTTTCCAAATGAATCATAGTATGAAGTTCAGATTTGATGAAAGTAACAATGCCTCCAAAGCCTCTTCCTGTTCTTCAATTTCTCTGATTCCAAGTAAATCCCACCAAAGTAAACCCTTGTATCTCTCTAATAGCAATCCAGTAGCTCCTTAATACGCTCGCAAAGGGCCATAGGTTGCAAATCCCAATCATTTCACCTCAAAGACCAACTCATCACATCTGCAAACTATCCTTTCGGGACGTGTGGCACGCAAAGCTTCAAGAGATAGACAACCTGTTTCCGCAAGGAGAATAACATATGAAGTTTGGGTTCTCAGACCCAATTCTTCTTGTAAGAAGATCTTTTGCACCCTCTCCAAATGATCAATGGTAAATAGAACGCTGCCAACCTGTCTTCTTACAACCAAGACCCCACACACTTGTGTTTCATATAAGATAACCGGAAACACTAAACTCCTGAAAAAAAAATTTCTAAGACTTCAAGACACTAGATGAGCTCCTCCAGATCTATTTAGCAATAAATAAAGAGCTTTGGAACCAGCTTCTACCCCTCTTTTGTACACAAAGTGGACACTTTGTGTGCAAAATCATAATCATAACCTAAACCATAATCGTGGGAGAAATCAATGCCTAAATACTTGTTCCAACTCTAGTACTTTGTGAAAGAAAGAAAGCTTGGATCTAGTGCCCACAAGGATGACTCTTGACTTTTCCAAATTGAACTTCATCTGATTTTTGAGTACGAAAGCTAGCCAAAGTGTCAAGGTGTTTTTGTAAATTAATGGCATCACGTGCTAGTAATATGACATCATTTGCATACAAAAGAGCTTTGATGACAAAGCCTCCAAGTTTGACACCTTCACTTTCACAATCCTCTAACCATCTTTCTATATCATCTATGAAAACTCCAAATAGATTAGGGAGAGAGAGAGAGAGAGAGAGAGAGATAGAGGAAAACTTTGAATGACTCCAATGGTACTCAATGTCTCTTCGGTTTGAGAAGTGTTGATCTTGGCCCGAACAAACTGATATAATGTGGCCACCGCTGCTAAGACATCTGATGATTGCAATGTTTCCCATAAAAGCTCACGAGGTATTGTGTGAAAAGCTTTCTTGAAATCAATGAAGGCACAAAACAAAGCTTTTCCATTATCCTTGGACTTCTTTCATAAAACACGCAAAACCAAGATATGGTCTATAGTGTTGAATGTAGGACAAAAACCAGCTTGAGATACATTCATTCAACTCCTGGGGCTTATTTTTTGCAGCAGTCAAGGAAGATAAATGGTAAAATGGTAATGGTAAATAGATCAAGCCCATGGAATCCAAAGGGTCAAAAGGCTGAAATACACAAACAAACAATCCAACTCCAACCTAGGAGAGAACCAAAAGAATTCTCTAGCACTTTGTACCTTGAATTCATGGCGGAGCATTGGTACTTAGATAGTACTTGGTTGTTTACTTACAACCCATAAGTAAAGACTTATGGGATCAATGCAAGTGGGCTGGTCCGCACTTCTTCACCTACTCATGCCACGTGTGCACCATGTGGTAATTCACCTCCCTCTCACTTTCTCTCTCTCTCTCTCTCTTTTCTCCCCTTTTGATTGCCCTTCATTAATGCATTGTAAACATTATTTACAATGCCTTAACTACAAGCTACCTGAACTCGAACATTAAGTACAAGCTACCGAAACTTCAACAACTCCAACTACTACCACTTTGCGAGTAGTTACCTTCTTGCAATCCCATGGCCTTTGCTAATCGATTATGCCTCTCCTTATGCTATTGGATGGCAATGGATGGTTTGACTTTGATTGCAAGCAAGCGAGGGCGAGATCACTTAGGGATTTGAGCATGAATCTTGCGGGGGCCATATCTTCTTGCTGGAGTGTCAACAGGAGCTAAGATTTGGTGGGCTTGTTCACGACGGCTGGGCGCACATACCTGCGAATTTTCAACCCCAACGGAGATGCTGTCAAGAAGTTGTCATTTCGAATCTTTGAGTTTAGGGATTTGAGCATGAATCTTGCGGGGGCCATATCTTCTTGCTGGAGTGTCTACAGGAGTTGAGATTTGGTAGGCTTGTTCACGACGGCCGGGCGTACAAACCTGCGAATTTTCTGCCCCAACGGAGCTGCTGTCAAGAAGTTGTCATTTCGAATCTTTGAGTTTAGGGATTTGAGCATGAATCTTGCGGGGGCCATATCTTCTTGTTGGAGTGTCAACAAGAGCTGAGATTTGGTGGGCTTGTTCACGACGGCCGGGCGCACATACCTGCGAATTGTCAGCCCCAACGAAGCTGCTGTCAAGAAGTTTTCATTTCGAAACTTTGAGCTTGTGTAACATCTTGCAAAGTTGGGTTCATGATGGATTCTGAAAACAAACTTCTCAATCTTGTGCAAACGGTTTTGGAGGAATTGAAAGTGCTACGCCAAGAATTCAAGGCACAAAATGTTGCCTTGGTTGCTGCAAAGAATGAAATCAGGGAGTTGAAGATTTCTCACAAAAGTTTTGAGAAGATCATGCTCCAAATCTCTGGATCTGTTGAGGACATTCAAGACAAGGTTGGTTCTCAAGCTTCTACTGTTACTACTCCTGCTTTGCATGAAGTGGTTGAAACTCTAGAAGTGAAAATGAAGTCCTATGCTGAAGCTACCAAGTCTGCTCATATCTCTTTCTGTCAAGAGCAAGAGATTGAAAAGGCTAATCAATTTGCTCGTATGAAGAATGTGAGGATTTCGGGTCTACCTGAATCTGAGAAGGAAGAGGTGAAAAGTATGGTCACCAAGTTTTTGACTGAAACACTTGATGTTCCTAATCCGGATTTGGCTCATGCTTATCGTATTGGCAACAAAGGCACACAACCTCGTGCCATTATAGTTAAGTTTGTGGATCAAGCTCAACGTGATATGGCTTTAGCTAACAAGGCCATTCTCAACGGACGGAGGATTTGGTTAGATCCAGATCTTACACCTCTTCAAGTTGAAGCAAGAAGGAAGGAGCTTGCAAAAGTCAAAGAAGCTCAAGATGCAGGTTTTGTAGCTTATCTACGTGATAGTCAAGCTATTATCACCAAGAGGAGGAGACAATCATCAACCTAACAATCCAAGAGATTGAGGGTGTTGATGTGGAACATAAGAGGCCTATCTACAACTAAGTATGTGAGTGCACATCCGATTTGGAAGATGGCGGACATCCTCAACATTGTTGAGACTTGGGAGCATGAGAGTAATGTTATTGGAGAGATACAAGGTTTTACTCTGGTGGGATCTACTTGGAACCATAGAAATCGACGAGCAGGAAGAGGCTTTGGAGGCATTGCTACTTTAATCAGATCTGAACTTCTTCCTATGATACATTTGGAAAGCCAAGATATTGGGAAACAATATCATTGGCTTCGTCTTGGATCAATTGGAGGATCTTACAGTTATTTGGTAGTTTGTTACTTTGCACCATTATCCATGCAGATCTACTCCACAAGTACTTGCAATCGAAGTCAACCATTCCATCGGCTCATAGGAGATGTTCTCAAATATCAAGACAAAGGTGAAGTTTTTCTTGTTGGAGACTTCAATGCCCGCATACGTTCCACTCAATTTACACAATTTGATAGTTCCTTGTCTTCCCACTCTTTTGAAGAAAGTAGAGATAGTTTGTGGTCTAGAGTCTCTTGTGATACTTTCACAAATGATTTGACTGAGCATTTCTTGACTTTTGGAGCCTCTTGTTATCTGAAAGTTCTCAATGGTGTTTCTTTCTTTCCCAACTCTCACTCCAATACATGTTTTTCCTCTACTGGTGTTAGCACTATAGATTATCTTTTGTCCTCTGCCACTAATAGTTCATTTATCTCAACGTTTGATATTCTAGAGCCTCAACCAGAATCAGATCATACACCTCTTTTATTTACTCTTTTGTTGTCAACGTCAATCCCTCTCACTACATGTCACTTTGTTTCTACTTCCCCCAAGTTTTGTTTAGATGCTAGTAAGAAGCAACTTTATAGTGAACATTTCCAAGACCTCTTGACTTGTACTACTTGGAGCCTTGATCCACATACATCTAGTTTGCAACTAACTGAGTTGCTCCAAAACTCTGCTTCCAAGTTCTTTTTGAGACATAAGACCAGGAGAGCTAGAGGTCTTCCTTGCAATGGATGGTTTGACTTTGATTGCAAGCAAGCGAGGGCGAGATCACTTGATAAATCCTTGGATCTTCACAATCGGTTGATTATGACAAGACTTTACAAAGACTTGGTGAAGTCCAAGAAACGAGCATTTTTGAGGCAGAAGCAAGAGTGCTTGACAAAGGAGCTCTTGGAGAATCCCAAATCCTTTTGGAGGCGGTTGGCAGTACGATCTTCTAAACCTACTCTTGATGCCAAGTCTTTGATTTCTTTTGCTGAAAAGCTTTATTTCTTTCCCAATGTTGCATCTATGCCACATTGTGAAGGAAATCCAGGCTTATTTTCAGAAGTTGAAGTGATGACTCAACTCAGACAATTGGCAAATGATAAATGTGAGGATTTGGATGGGCTTTCCATTGAACTTCTCAAGTGGGGAGGAGATGCTATTGGGCCTATACTCACAAAAGTGTTAGAGGATGCTGCTATTCATGGCTTTCCTTCATCTTGGTCTCTACGGAAGATTGTTCCTATTCACAAATCTGGGAGCAAGGCCTTGGTGACAAACTATCGCACTATCATGGTGGGTAGTATTTTTGCCAAGTTATTTGACAAATTGGTGGAGTCAAAGTTGAGCACATGGGCTGAATCTTGTCAGAAAAGAGCACAGTTCCAAGCTGGTTTTCGTCCTACATTCAACACTATAGACCATATCTTGGTTTTACGTGTTCTATGGGAGAAATCCAAGGGTAATGGAAAAGCTTTGTTTTGTGCCTTCATTGATTTCAAGAAAGCTTTTGACACAGTACCTCGTGAGCTTTTATGGCAAAGATTGCAAACCATTGGAGTACCATCAGATCTCTTGGCAGCAGTGGCTGCATTATACCACTCAGTTCGGGCCAAGATCAACACTTCTCAAACCGAAGAGATTATCAGCACCATTGGAGTCATTCAAGGTTGTCCTCTCTCTCCCACTCTCTTTGGAGTTTTCATAGATGATATAGAAAGGTGGTTGGAGGATTGTGATAGCGAAGGTGTTAAACTTGGAGGCTTTGTCATCAAAGCTCTTTTGTATGCAGATGATGTCATATTACTAGCACGTGATGCCACTAGTTTACAGAAACACCTCGACACTTTGGCTAGCTTTTGTACTCAAAATCAGATGGAAGTCAATTTGGAGAAGTCCAAAGTCATTCTTGTGGGCACTAGATCCAAGCTCTCTTTCTGTTACAAAGGATTAGAGTTGGAACAAGTGAAAAGTTACAAATATTTGGGCATTGATTTCTCATCTGATTATAGTTGGGCACTTTGTGTGCAAAAGAGGGTAAAAGCTGGTTTCAAAGCTCTATATTCATTGCTAAATAGATGTAGAGGAGCTCATCTAGTGTCTTGGAGTCTTAGGAAATTCTTATTCAGGAGCTTAGTGTTTCCCGTTATCTTATATGGAACACAAGTGTGGGGTCCTGGTTGTAAGAAGACAGGTTGGCAGCGTTTGGAGAGGGTGCAAAAGATCTTCTTACAAGAAGAATTGGGTGTGAGGACCCAAACTTCTTATGCAATTGTTCTTGCGGAAACAGGTTGTCTACCTCTTGAGGCTGAAGCTCTCTTTTTGACTATCACTTACGTCAAAAGAGTGAGATCTCTTGATGCTTCTCGACTTCCTCTTGAAGCTTTGCGTGCCACACGTCCCAAGGGTTGGTTTGCAGATGTGGTGACTTGGTCTTTGAGGTGGAATGTGACGGAACTCGATTGGAATTTGCAACCTATTGCCCTACGCGAGCGTATTAAGGAGGAATTTCTCAGCATTATGTGGAGCAGACGAGGCACCAAGATGCAGTTTTATCAATTTCATGTGAATCCTATGCTTGTTTATTGTGAGCAAGGATACTTACTTGCAGAGATATCTACTTCTTTACGTCATATTATTGCTAGACATAGAACTGGATCCCATAGTCTTGGGATTGAAGAAGGGCGTTGGTTGAACATTGATAGGAGTGAACGTATTTGTAGGCTATGTGATGGAAGAAAAGTTGAGGATGAAGAGCATGTATTTCTTACTTGTTCTAGGTATGTAGAGATTCGAGTGGCGCATAAAGTTGATGTCGAGAATTTCTTTTCTCTGCTTCAACTCGAGCCTTATGATTTAGGTTGTTACATTAGAGATATTATTAGTTACCGTTCTAGTGCTTTGGGCACTAGCTAGGGGGTTCTTTTGGTTCTCTCCTAGTTTGGAGTTGGATTGTTTGTATTGTGTTTTTTAGCCTTTTGACCCTTTGGGTCCCACGGGCTTGATCTATTTACCATTTACCATTTACCTATTCTTTTGAAAAGGAATCCCTTTGAGTGCAAAAGAAAATTCCAATTTTTCTTTTGGACTAAGTTGTCAAGATTTCCCGCTCTTTTAGAAATTGCTTCTCCTTCTCCCTCGTAAGCAACTCCATTCCTCGATAGAAATTCACAAGAAAGGAAGTGATGTGATTGGTCAAAGGTCCCGTCCACTTGGAGCCCGCATTCACTCAGACAAGATCATAAAAGATCCTTGCCCAATGTACTCGCTGTTCTTTCAGGATGCGTTCGAAGAACCCTACTTGCCAGGCCGTCACATAAGTCGTGCGCGCCGGCCGCAAGATGTGCATAATTCCCAATGCGATCGCCCTTCTCTTTGGATCTTTATAATTGACAGTCTTCTATCCATTCATCCCCTGTCTTCCAGACTCGAAGAGAGGCCCGTAAGAGAATTCCTCACCTCGTGTAATTCCTACACTATTCTTCTCAAATAGAATACCCCCGTCGCTGCCCGCACACGGTCCCATTACCTTTGTCCAATCCTCGATGGTCCACAGCATGGGATTACCGCGGAGCTCCTCGCCTTTGGTCGTGCTCTTGTCCATTACCTCCTTGCAGATACTCGCCGAGACGCAATTCCAATTCCACAAAAGGAATATCAAGCCGCAATTCACTCAGCTCGCGTCTGAAGGGTCGCAATTGAAATTCTATCTCCTTAAAGGACTCATTGGTGCGGCCGTCTGCATACTTCTCCCGCTTTCGGTCGAGGTATTGGAGCAACGGAAGTACCTGCACACACATGTCGACGGCACCCAGGATTGGCGACTGTGTCTCCTCCGTCAAGGTTCATCATCCGTCTCTAGTATGACTATGTCAGTGGAGGTCCGGGGTGAGGGTACCTTTTGCGGTCCACTCTCAGCTGCTGCTACGTCTTCTACGGCCTTCGCCGCAACTTCTTCCAATGCCACCGGGTCCTCCTTAGTGTCCGATGACATCGTCAATACCTCAGCGGCCCATTCTCGAGGAACCTTCATCCGGATGCTCTCCTAAGGAAACTCATTCTGCCTCAAGGGAACTTCCTCAATCAAGACCGCCTTCCCCTTGTCTTTCTTTGAAGCTCGTTGTGGTTTAACAGGCGTCGACCGTTCTTCTATAATTTGGGGCTTCTTCCCCGCCGTTTTCTCCTTCTCTTTGGCTGCCATCGCCGTTGGCCCTGCTTCCTGCACAAGACGATCTCTCAACTCAGCCCTTCTACTCTCTGTGCTACTATACTCTTCCAGAATCAACCTCTTGACCTTCATCTTTGACGTGGTCCAAAAGTCTGATGATCGCATCTCAATGAGAGCTATACGTTACCACGTACAGCCTCGGTACTCCTCTACGGAGGCCTCATCGATTCTTCGTCTCTTCCTCGGTTGTGAGTCTTGCCGGCCTCGGGACCGCTTTCTCCTTTGCTGTGGTGAGTTCAGCGGTTCGCCTTAAAAGTCTGAGTTGACCTTGTTAGCCAGCACCACTTCTTCTCCTTCTCGTGGTACTGCTCGTGATGGCAAGGCTTCAATCTCTGTGGGAGTCAATAGCTCCATACCCTTGTAGAAGTTAATCAAGAACATAGACAAATAAGAGGCGTACCCTCCCTGAATCAGCCCAATATGTTGTCGGATGGCTGTCCAGAAGATACGCGCCCAATGAATACAATCTCCTTGCAATGCTCTCTCGTTGAACCCCACCTGCCAAGTCATCCTATAGGTTGGTCGAGACGGGCAAAGAATCTGCATCAAAGCCATCGCGATGTTCCGCCTCATTTGGTCATGATACCACACTGTGCGATAACCATTCTTCTCACTGCAAGGATGCTTGAACAGGTCGACATAAGCTCTTTTTTCTTCTCTCGTCACTCGCATACTCTCACTATCAAATGTAAGATCACCGTCGTCATCTGCGCACCTACCAAGGACCTTCTTCTAGTCCCAGATTTGATAGGTATCGGAATTGCCTTGATAGCCCGATGGCTTCGGCAACCCATTGTTATTCCACTCTTGAATGATCGCGTCGCTTGTCCATATCCAACCCCGCAATAGGAACTCCATCTTTGTGAGGATCGAATCGCGGCGATAAGCTCGTAGTCCGACTTCGGGCACCCGTAAAGCATGCAATTTGATCGGTTGCGCCATCGCTGGTTCCCTTCGTTCTCGTCTCCGCGCCTCTATCCCGCGTCAATTTTGCAATGTGTTCGTGGAATGCGAGCATCGAGCTCTCGGTTCCTTGGGTACATCTCGCCGTCGCAAAGGTTTCCCATGCGTGTAAATTGAAGGTGCCGCCATTCAAATTCTTTCCCGTGCGGCACTATCTTTTACGTCCACAAGTGTCCTTCACCGTTCATGTGACCGTGAAGCTTCAAAGTCCTCATTTGTGCATGCTAAGTACCCTCTACTATGTACTTGTCTAGGTACTTAGAGAAGGTAAGTCTTCCTTCTTTCCGATCTGTTTCTCCGGATTCGGACCTTGCCGCCCTTCTGAAGGCCATCGCTACGTCTGAGGGTCCCTCCGGATTGCCACTACTACCTCCTCTCCACCATAACAAAGCTATTCTATTCTAATCTAATTACTCCTACTCTAAAATGTTAAAAACGACCTATATTTCCCAACCTACTATTATATTTCCAAAAAAACAAAAAAATTGACCTATCACATGCGGTCACAGGGAGAAGGGGTTCTTGCTTCTTCCCTTTTCCTCTCCCTTTCTTTGGTCTGGTTCAGGCGTAGCTTCAAATTGATTCGTCTTCTTGTTTGTTCAACAGAGATACCTCACAGTTTGATCACTTATCTTGTTGGGATCATCTCACGTTGACATTCATCGTGCATCTTTGCACACGTACTCTTGTGTTGACGCTCTGTCCCCGGCAGCGGCGCCAAAAGAAAAATTTATCTATATAATGATAGATAAATACCAAAATGGAGCATAATGGTAAAGATCCAATCCCACAAGGACATAAACAACACAAAGAGTACCAATTGTCACATTCTTAACAGTCTATTGAGGAGTTTGAATTCTCATTCTACAGTCACTCCCAGAAGTACTGCAAGTGTTCGACTCAGAGGTCTCTCGGAGGACACACAACTCAGCGTAAAACACACACACACCTGAAACAAGCAATTGTAACAACTCAGGGGTCAATCGCAACCTCAACTTAAGATTGAAGGGGGGAAATTCCCAAGTAGTACACTCAGAGGACCAGCAGGCAGGTGCCAATCGCAAATTTGCTTAAATTCTATTACTAGCCAATCGCTATTTCAGAACATTTGATATGGAGCTCATACTTCGGATGCGGTATATTCAACAAATTGAAGTACCTCTCACGCGGTGACCAACACACTCAACTCACAAACGCGCAGAGATCATAGAGTTCCAAAACTAAGAAACTAAATTGAGAAAAGACCCCCAAGGCCAATGCCTTGGGCTACTTTATTCCTAACTACCAAAACTGTCACCCGCTATGATGCAAGCACCAAACAGATCCTACACCTGCGGAGTTGGCAATTGCCGCTCCTTCTAACCTCCGCTCTAGACCTAATCTTGTCAAAACGCCTACTAATTCTAACTCAAGATTCGACACCGCGTCCTGCAATCTTGTAAAATACGATTCAAGCTTCTTGGCTAATTGGCGATGTCTTCGTCCACTTTGCACTATCAATTCGGCTGCACAATGCTCAATCTTGCATTACCAAAGTCCGTCGTGTGATTCAATCTGCCACTAAACATATCCGCGCAAACACCGCTCCACTCTCGGAGTTAAGACATCACGCGTCTCCTCGGATAACTGCCGATTCTTCCCCTCGGCCACCGTCAATTTTGTTTCCACCTTGCATAACTGCTCTTCAGCTGGCGACCGTTGCATCCTCAATTCACTATAATGCGCCTCTTGTTTCTTGATTGATTCCAGATCTAAGATCCCCGCAGCTTCGTACTGGGTCAGCTTCTTCGCTCTCACCGCCAACTCAATTTGGTACTCTTGCTCTTGCCTATTTGCGGCAGCCGACAGCTCATCAACCTTCAATGACTCGGCATCATATGCTGTCCTGCATGCCTCCAGCCAGCTCAAAAGGTCCACACTTGCGCACTTGACTCTCTCCACGGCCTCTCAAAGACCCTCGCCAACTTGCTCCGAATGTCTTCGCTTCTCAACTTCCTCAGCCAGCCTCTTCTAAAGTGCTTGGTACTTTGCTTCTGTTGGCTAACTCTTACGTTCCTTTGCGGCGACCTCAACTGCCACCGCTACCTTAATCCGTGTCTGGTAACGCACTATCTCCACGTAGGACTCATTGGTGCGGCCGTCTACATACTTCTCCCGCTTCCGGTCGAGGTATTGGAGCAACGGAAGTACTTGCACACACAACATGTCGACAACATCCAGGACTAGCGATTGTGTCTCCTCCGCTAAGGGTTCCTCACCCATCTCTAGTATGACTGTGTAAGTGTAGGTCCAGGGTGAGGGTACCTTCTGCGGTCCACTCTCGGCTGCCGCTACGTCTTCTACGGCCTTCGCCGCAACTTCTTCCAATGCCATAGGGTCCTCCTTAGTGTCCGATGACATCGTTAGTACCTCAGCAGCCCATTCCCAAGGAACTTTCATCCGGATGCCCTTCAAAGGGTCCTCATTCTGCCTCAGGGGAACTTCCTAAGTCAAGAGCGCCTCCCCCTTATCTTTCTTTGAGGCCCGTTGTGGCTTAACAGGCGTTGGCTATTCTTCTATAATTTGGGGCTTTTTCCCCACCAATTTCTCCTTCTCTCTTGCTGCCATCGCCACTGGCCCTGCTTCCTGCACAGGACGACCTCTTGCCGCAGCCATTCTACTCTCCCTGCTACTTTTCTCTTCCAGAATCAACCTCCTAGCCTTCATCTTTGACATGATCCAAAAGTCTTGTGATCGCATCTCAATGGGAGTCGCACGTCATAACCGGTCCTCTACTACGGCGGCCTCATCAATTCTTTGTTTCTTCCTCGGCTGTGAGTCTTGCCGGCCTCAAGACCGCTTTTTTATTTGCTGGAGCGAGTTCCGCGGTTCGCCTTTTCATGTGCATGACTTACCGTAACCTTCAACAATATCTTGCAGAGTAGATCATTCGATTTCTCTATTAGTCCATTCGCCTTTGAATTGTAGGGGGTTGTCTTACGATGCTTAATCTGGAAGTGGAAAGTGAAGTCTTCAATTACTGAATTCAAGAAGTGAGTCCCTCTGTCACTAATCAATTCCAGTAGGCATCCGTATCTTGTGATTATAGCTTCAAACAGGAATTTGGATACGGTTGCCGCATCGTCTCTTCGAGTGGCCTCTACTTCTACCATCTTAGTAGCATAGTCCGTGGCTACTAGAATGTATCGTCTTCAGGTGTGCTTCATAGCTGGTTGGATTGGCTTCACAAAATCAATCCCACACTTTTTGAAAGGTGCCAAAGGCATGATGGGTACCAATGGTCACCGCGTGGTGGGAGTTGGTCTTCTCATCCTTTGACAATTATCACATCGTTGGATGTAGTCATGTACATCTTTAAACATTGTAGGCCACCACTATCCTGCATTCTAGGTGTGTGTAATATTGTGTTCTTGGTGGCGTAATGTCATCCTACACCTTTGGTGTGCATTGATGCGATAACTCGTTCTACTTCCAAGACCTCCATACAACAGCACAGTTGTTCGTCTGGAAGTAGTTTGAAGAGTACCCCTTAAAGGATTTTGTAAGGTCCAGCCTTATGGATAAAGATAGTGCGCTGTTCTGCATCCATCCTTTCGGGGCATTGTAAGGTAAGCAAATAATGGTAGAGATACGCGTACCGTGAATCTCGACTAGAGGTCATTTGAAAAAGTTACTCATCTGGGAAATCATCAACCAACTCCGTCTCTTCGGGTTGTGTCCATAGTCGAGACAGATAGTCTGCGTTCTCATGATGGATCCCTTTCCGTGTTTGTATCGTAAAGGTAAACTCCTGGAGCAGTAGCATTCATCTTGCAATCCGTCCGGATTGGTCGGCCTTCTTCACCAGATGTTGCAAGGCATAGTGATCTACATGAAATACAAATTTGTAGCCCAGTAGGTAGTGTCAAAATTTCTTCATCGAAAACACCATTCCTAGCGCTTCTCGTTCCGTCATGGTGTAATTCTTCTCTGCCGCCAACAATTGCCTGCTAGCAAAGTGAATCGGGTAATCCTTCCTATTCTTGTCCTTCTAACTCAACACTACCCCCAATGGCGAAGGCCAAAGTATCTACGAATACGTGATATGGCTTCTCCTAATCAGGACTGCGTAGAACTGGGGCCGAGGTGAGCTTCTCTTCAAGTTCCTCAAATGTTTTCTGTTGCTCCTCTCCCCATTCCTAGGGCTCATCTTTCCTAAGCAGCTTGGTAAGACTAGCTGCCGTGATCGCATACATATTGATGAATCGTCTATAATAGCCTACATGCTCAAGGAAGGCCCAAAGTTCCCGAAGGTTCGTTGGTGGTTCCAAAGCCGAGATGACTTTGACCTTCTCTTTGTCTACTGTTGTTCCTTTGGCGGACACTCGGTGGCCTAACAGAATACCACTTGTCATGAAGAAGAAGCATTTCTCTTGATGAAGGGACAATTGTGACTCTCGGCACTTGTCGAACGTCTGTTGCAAGAGGCTGAGATGTTGATCACAAGGTCCGAAGACACAAAAATCATCAATGAAGATCTCCAGAAATTTTTTGAGATGGTCTTGAAAAATGGTTGTCGTCATTCGCTGAAAGGTCGCATGTGCATAACATAACCCGAAGGGCATCTTATGGCAGGCATAAGTTCCCCAGTCGGTGATGAACGTGGTTTTGTCTTAGTCATGTAATGACATACAAATACCAAAATGGAGCATAATGGTACAGATCCGATCCCACGAGGACATAAACAACCACAAAAGTCACAATTTGTCATAGAATAGCATTCTATTAAAGAGTTTCACTTCTCAAGCCAATGCCACTCCCAAAAGACACTGCCCTGCTAGAGCCGAAGACCCGTAGAGTAGTGCATAACCACAACCACAGCTTGAAACTTTTCCAACCAACACCTGTAGGAATCGCCTGCGACTCCACACTTATATTCGAGGGGAGAAACTTCCCAGCATTGCATACACCCCGACAAACTGATCCGAATATTCAGACTTGAACTTGCTTAAATTCCAAGGAGCCTCGACTACTCAAAACATTCAAGCCGAATACACACAACTCCTGATGCGGTAACTTTGACAAACAGGAGCGCACCATGCTCTATGTCTAGATCACACACTAGCACACAGACACAGTGGATACAGGTTTACATTAAGGACAAGCCAATTAACAGAAAAGCCCCCCAAGGAAAGAGCCTTGGGTCTCTTTATTCACAATGGCAACTCTGGGATATCAACTGCCTGAGGCGAATCGGTCTAAGGGCTGTGCCGTCTGATGTAGCGGTTACGGTGTCATCTGAACTTACATCTACTCCTAGCCTACGCAACACGTTTACAATCTCTACTTCTACATTCTTGCGCGCCTCATTCAATTCTTCTGAAAATGTGTTAACTAACTCTTCAATCTGTTTGTGTCCTGCGGATCCGCTGGTCTTGGCGCTCATCAACTGCCGCTCGAGCGAATCTAACTTCAGCCATTTCACCGTTTGCAATCCCCACATCGCGAACCCGTTCAGACACTTCTCTAAGCGCAACTTCAACCCGTCGGTTGTCTCATCCCGTAGCTGATGATAGGCCTCCTCTACCTTTTCCATTCTCCTTTGCGACTCCTGCGATCTCATGTCCGCCTTGCCTAATTGCTCCCGCAACCGTCGACATTCTGATTCAACCTCCAATTTATATTCGACTTCCAAAGTTTTGGCCGATTCACAATCCGTTAGTTTCTTGGCCCAATTCGCCAATTCCTCCTCATGCTTTCAGACCCCCTCCGTCAAACTTGCTGATAGCTCCTCCGCACGTCAGAATTCCGCCTCGCACTCAACCTCAATCTTTGAAATCTTGCTACAAAGATCTTCCTCTGCCGTCTTCGCCTTTGCAATTTTGCCCTGAAGTTCTTCGGCGATGCAAACTTCTTTGGCTCTTTGGGACTTCAATGTAGCGAATTCCTCGACATGTTTCTTCTCTCGCTTCTCCGCAGTGGTGATCAATTGCTCCGATCGCTTAACTGCCTCATCATATGCTTCTCTGGATTTCTCCAACCTTGTGAGCAAATCCGTTGTGATCTTCTGCCCATTCTCGTTAGACTTGCGAAGTCCACCACATGTCTCCTCCAACTCTGCACATCGTCCGGATTCCTTCTCCAGATTCGATTGCAGTACTTCGCACTCAATTTCCTTCTCTTGAAGTTGGGCTTCTCGCTCCTGCTCCGGGGAAAGAAACAACTAACTCCTTCGGTTCCTCCTCCAAAGTCTTCGTTTCTTCTGCAGGTCTCAACTCTTCCGTAGGAGATGAAGGCAATGCACTGTCGGGGGCATCTACCACCATCCCTCCAACCTGTGCAACAACCTTTTCCAGTACTCTGTCACTTAATGTTAACACCTTTACCAACTCCTCGCTCGTCTTCGGGTGTGGTGTTCCTTCACTTCATGCAGTCTGTGTTCGCTCCAAAGACAAAGAGTTCGGATTGACTATCTCCATTCCCTCCTTCAAAGGTTCCGCTAGTGCCTCTGTTGGAACTGCGATCAATACCCCCAAAGATCCTTCCATCACTACAGGCTGCGTTGACTCGCCCACTACGACTTCGGGTATACTCACAATCGGGGCAATTGTCTTTTCTACACTGCTATCCGAGACTTCAGCTGCCACTAACTCCCGATTCGCTCTCTTCTTTGGTCTCGCGCGAGTTCTCGACTACCTGATCACATCAACTTCCGTTTCCGTTCTTCTTACTTCAAGTGCCAAATCTTCCTCGTCATTGCTCACTACTTTCCTTCTCTTTGCCACTCGTCTCGCTGGCTTTTCCCGTCTCCGCACAACTTCCACCTAGATTGGTCCTCGGGCTGTCGTTTGTGGTGGAATGGAGGGTCGACGGGTATTGTCTTTGGTCCCTTTGCTGGACTCGGCCGTCAAGATTTCCCGCTCCTTTGGAAATCGCTTCTTCTCCTCTCTCGTAAGCAACCCAATGCCTCGGTAGAAAATCACCAGGAAGGGAGTGAGATGATTGACTAATGGTCCTGTCCACCAATCGGACGCATTCACCCAGACAAGATCGTGAATGATCCTTGCCCAGTGTACTTCCTGTCCCTTTAAGATTCGTTTAAAGAACCCTACCTGCCAGGCCGTCACATACGTCATGCGCGCTTGTCGCAAGATGTGCATAATTCCCAACGCAATCGCCCTTCTCTTTGGATCTATGTAATCCGTTGTCTTCCACCCGTTCGTCCCTTGCCTCCCGGAACTGAAGAGTGGTATGTAAGAGAATTCTTTGGTGCGCATAAGTGCCACGCTACTCTTCTCAAACAAAAGATCTCCGTCGCTACCTGCGCACAGTCCCATCACCTTCGTTCAATGCTCAATTGTCCATAGCATGGGATTACATCAAAGCTCCACGCCCTCGGTCTCGTTCTTATCCATTATCTCCTTACACATACTCGCCGAGATGCAATTCCAATTCTAAAAGAGGAATTCAAGTCGCAACTCGCTCAGCTCGCGTTTGAAGGGTCGCAATTCTTTGTAGGGCACCTTCATGGGAATTAATTTCCGCATCTTGTCACTCTTCTTTGGCCCAATGACTTCGATTCGCATCTTTGCTGCTAGCAAGGTTGATTGATTTCGCTCTTTCTCTTGCTCGCTCGTTCTTGCTCGATATCGCAATGTCGCCGCGAGGACTCCTCGTATTGACCTTACCCTTGAAGCCCTAACATTGCCTCCTCCCGCGTCCACTAGAATTCCCGATATGTGCAAACGTCTTTTGGCCCGTTGCGCGATTCAAAATTGAATCCTATGTCTTCGCCGAAGACGTTGCTCTTGCAATATCTAGAAAAGGCTGCGCTGAAGATCCGAAGATCTTCGGCCGTAGAAAAATTCTAACTAATCCTGTCATAAGTCATCATAAGCTACTCATTCTAACTGGTACGACTACTTTCTACACGAATATCTTTTTGTTTTGTTGATTTTTAAAGAAAAACAAAAAAACTAGGCACCACATACTCCTCTCCCCATTTGTGAGCGACCCCGTGAACACTTCACGTATAGTACTTCTTCACTCTATGACCGTTCACGCGGGTCCCATGTGATTCTCCTGAGAGGTCTGTTGACTGGACTGATCCGTTTGGGAACACATCTACCACTTTATAAGGTCCCATCCACCGCAAGTGCAACTTCCTTGGGAACCTCGCATGTCTACTATCATACAACAAAGCTTAATCTCCTTTAAGCAAAGTTACCGGTCGGACGCGCTTGTCGTACGCCTTCTTCCTCTTCAACTGTATCTGCTCCATTCGCTGCTTTGCGGCTTCTCTTCGTTCCTCCAGTGCCAACACTTCGTGCAGTCTATAGAGCTGACTTTCTTCATCCCCTCGTCTTCTGCGATCTAATATCCGATGAGTGGCCAATTCAAACTCAATAGGTAAAATGGGATGTTGACCATATGTCAAATGGTACGGTTTTTGCTTTGTGATTTCCTTCTCTGCTGTGCGATAGGCTCAAAATGCGGCTGGCAACTTTGTATCACAGTCATATGCATGGCTTACCGTCACTTTCAACATGATCTTACGGAGCAACCCATTTGATTTTTCAGTGAGTCCGTTTGCCTTCGGATTGTAAGGAGTAGTCTTTCGATGTTTAATCCGGAAATGGAAAGTGAGGTCATCAATCACCGTATTCAGGAAATGTGTCCCTCTATCGCTCATCAACTCCAGGGGGCATCCGTATCGTGTGATGATGGACTCGAACAAAAACTTTGACACAGTCGCCGCATCATCTTTCCGTGTGGCCTCCGCCTTCATCATCTTGGTGGCGTAATCTGTCGCTACGAGGATGTATTGTCTTCTGGTGTGCTTCATAGCTGGTTGGATAGGTCCACCAAAATCAATCCCCCATTTTTTGAAAGGTGCAAATGGCATGATGGGCACTAACGACCACCGTGTAGTAAGAGTCGGTCTTCTTATCTTCTAGCAGCTGTCGCACTTATAGATGTAATCGTGTACATCTTTGAACATTGTGGGCCACTAGTATCCTGCATTCAAATTTTTTGTTACTGTGTTTTGGGTTGCATAATGTCCTCCTGCTTCCTCTGTGTGCATTGCTGTGACCACTCGTTCAACCTTCAAAGCTTCCAAACATCGACATAGTCGTTCATCGGGCAAGAGTTTAAAGAGCACGCCTTGTTGAATCTGATAAGGTCCAGCATTTTGGATGAAGAGGGTGCGTTGCTCCGCATCCAGTCCTTCCGAACACTGCAGGGTTAACAGATATCGATAGAGATCTGCATACCTCAAGTTTCGGTCAAATGTCAGTTTGAACAATTGTTCATTTGGGAAATTGTTGGTTAAATCTGTCTCTTCAAGTTGCATCCATAGCCGAGACATATAGTCTGCATTCTCATGGTGAATTCCCTTCTGTGTCTGGACGGTAAAAGTGAATTCCTGTAGGAGCAATACCCACCTTGCAATTCGTCCTGACAAGTCAGCCTTCTTCACTAAGTGCTGTAAAGCGTAATGATCTACGTGAAACACAAATTCATAGCCCAGCAAGTGGTGTCGGAACTTCTTCACGGCAAACACCATCCCTAGTGCCTCTCGCTCTGTTGTGGTGTAGTTCTTCTTGGCTGCCGACATGTGATAGCCCAATTTTTTTGTTTTTATGAAATTAGAATAGAAGGTTGGGAAATTGCAGTCGGTTTTAACCTTTGAAAGTAGAAGTAATTAGATTAGTATAGAATAGCAACGTAACGGAATAGATGAGGTAGTGGTAGTACTCTAGAGGCAACCTCAGACGTTGCGTTGGCCCTCAGGAGGGCGGTGAGGTCCGAACCTGTGAGGACAGGTGAAGAACTACCTCATTTGAGTACCCAAACAGGTACTCGGGGAAAGAGTACTCAACCGGTGTACGTGAGGACATCAAAGCTTCACAGTCAGGAAGCGATGAAGGGTACTGGATACGTAAAAGATAGTGCCGCCTGGGAAAGAATTCGAATTGCGGCACCTTCAATTTGCATGCATGGAAGGCCGTTGCGACGACAAGGATTACCCAAGGAGTCGGGTGCTCGTCGCTCGCATTTCACGAACACATTGAGACATCGACGCGGGACAGAGGCGCGCGGACGAGAAGAGCAAGAATTAGCGATGGCGCGGCCGATCAAACTTTACACTCTACGAGTGCCTGAGGTTGGCTTACAGGCTTATCGTTGTGATTTGATCTTGGTGAAGATGGAGTTCTTATTGTGGGGATGGAATTGGACAAGCGACGCGATCATACAAGAGTGGGACAACAATGGATTGCCAAAACCCCAGGGTTACACAGGCCATCCCGACACTTGGAAAATCTAGGACTGGAAGAAGGTCTTGGAACAAAGCGTAGGCGACGACGGCGATCTCACATACGATGCCGAGAGTGTGCGAGTGACAAGAGAAGAGGAGAGAGCTTACGTCGACGTGTTCAAGCATCCCCGCACTGGGAAGAACGAGTACCGCACAGTGTGGTATTGAGATGGAATGCGGCGGAACATAGCGATGGCTTTGATGCAAATCCTTCGGCCGCAGGGGCTCATCTACATGATGACTTGGCAGATGGGGTTCATCGAAAGAGCTATGCGCGGAGATCGTATTCATTGGGCGCGGATTTTCTGGACTGCTATCCGAAGAAGTCCTGCACTGAGGAAGGCCGTTTCACCTCTGTCCAGAAGTCGCAGGCTTCAAGGAGAGATAAAGGGAAAGCCATTCTGTCTGAGGATGTTCCCTTGAAGCGGAGAGATGTCACTGAGGAGAGAACCCAGCGGGAGAAGTCCTTAGCAAAAGAGACACAGTCGCCAGCCTTGAGTGCCGTCAATGTGTTGAGTGTGCAGGTACTACCGTTGCTTCAGTACCTCGATCAGAAGCGGGAGAAGTACACAAAGGGCAACCCCATTGAATCCTACGTGGAGATAGTGCGCAATCGGACACGAGTTAAGCGAGAATTGGCTCTTGAGCTCGCTGCTAAGGAACAAAGAAGTCAGCCCACAGAAGAAAAGTATCAGACACTCTAGAGGAAGCTGACTGAGGAAGTTGAGAAGCCACGGAAGGCGGAGCAAGCCGGTGACAGTCTTCGTGAAGATGTGGAGAGAGCTAACTGCGCTAGCGTAGACCTTGTGAAGAGATTGGAAGCCTGCAGAACCGCATACGACACTAGGTCCTCAAAGGTAGATGAATTGCAGGCCGCCGCGGGGGAAGCAAAGCGGGAATACCAGACCGAGGTGGCGATAAAGACGAAGAAGATATCCGAGTACGAAGCTACGCGGATTGCGGATCTGAAGTTAATTGAGAAATTAGAGACGCAATGTGGCGAGTTGAGGACGCAACGGTCGCAAGCCGAAGAGCAGTTATGTGAGGTCGAGGCAAAATTGACGGAGGCCGAAGGGAAGAATTGGCAGTTATCGGAAGAGACGCGTGAAGCCTTAACTGCGCGCGCGATGTTTGCACGGGTACACGCTGTGGCAGATCAAATCTCACAACGGGCTTCGGTTACGTGAAATTAAACATCGTGCTGCCGAGTTGATCAAGAGGAGCGGACACATGCACCGTTGGCTGTCCAAGAAGTTAGAATCGTATCTTATCAAATTGCGCGACGCGGTAGCAAAGTTAGAGGTAGAGTTAGTAGGCGTTTTGCAAAGATTAGGTTTAGAGCGGAGGTTGGAGGGAGCGGCAACTACTAACTCCAAAGGCGTAGGACCTGTTTGGTGCGCGCACCGCAGCAGATGACAGTTTTTGGTAGCTAGGAATAAAGTAGACCAAGGCGTTGGCCTTGGAAGTCTTTTTTCAATTTAGTTATCAGTTTTGGACTTACTGTATTCTCTCCGCGTTTGTGAGTTGAGTGTGTTGTTTACCGCGTAAGAGTGACTTTGGTTTGACGAAGGTACCGCATCCGAAATAGGAGCCCCTTCTAAAATAGCGTTTGGCTAGTGACAGGTTTTAAGCAAATTTGTAATTGGCCGCTAGCTATAGGTCCTCTGAGTGTACTTCTTGGGGAATTTTCCCCTTAATCTTAAGTCGAGGTCCTGATTGACCTCTGAGTTTTGCATTTACTTGTTTCAGCTATGTTTGTGTGTATTACGCTGCATTGCGTGTCCTCCGAGTCAAACACCTGCTGTATTTGTGGGAGTGACAGTAGCCTGAGAATTCAAACTCCTCAATAGACTGTTAAGAACGTGACAATCGGTACTCTTTGTGTCGTTTCTGTCCTCGTGGGATCGGATCTTTACCATTATGCTCCATTTTATTTTTGGTATTTATCTGTCATTACACAACAACTGCCTGCTAGCAAAGTAGATCGGTTAATCTCTTCTATTCTCATCTCTTTGACTTAACACCGCACCTATGGCAAAAGCCGAAGTATCCACGAAGACATGGTATGGTTTATTCCAATCGGGGCTACGTAAAACAGGAGCTGAGGTAAGTTTGTCTTTAAGCTCTTCAAGAGCCTTTTGCTGCTCCTCTCGCCATTTGTAAGGCTCATATTTCCTCAGCAGCTTAGTCAGACCGGCTGCTGTAATCGCATACATGTTGATGAACCTCCAGTAGTACCCGACATGTCCAATAAAAGCCCAAAGTTTTCGAAGGTTCGTTGGCGGTTCCAACGCTAAAATAACCTTGACCTTCTCTGCGTCCACCGCTATTCCTTCAGCGGACACTCGATGTCCCAACAAGATTCCACTTGTCATGAAGAAAAAGCATTTCTCTGGATGCAAGGATAGCTGTGACTCCCGACACTTGTCGAATGTTTGCTGTAGGTGACTCAAGTGCTGATCACGTGGTCTGAAGACACAAAAATCATCAATAAAGATTTCCATGAATTTTTGCAGGTGGTCATGGAAGATCGTAGTCATCATCCTCTGAAACGTCGCCGGTGTGTTACACAACCCGAATGGCATCTTGTGATACGCGTAGGTTCCTCAATTGGTGGTGAACGTAATCTTATCTTTATCTTGTTCCCGGATTGACACTTGGTTGTATCCTGAAAATCCGTTGAGGAAACTATAACATTCGTGTCCGGCCACATGATCCAAGATAGCATAAGTGAAGGGTAATGGATGATGATCCTTCTTTGTAGCTGCGTTTATTATCCTGAAGTCTTGACAGACGCGGATCTTGCCTGTCAATTTCTTCGGGACTATGACAATGGGTGAGACCCACTCGCTACTCAGTACCGGATAGATAATCCCTGCACTGAAGTACTTCTCGATTTTGAATTTAACCAACAGGGAGTATTTCGGGTTTAATGGATGCTATATCCCTGCGTCGCTGACGCACAGGTACAGCATTATCCATTAAATCAATACGATGCTCACCATAGCGAGCTGGTATACCCTTCATATCTTCTATTTGCCATGCAAACACATCTTTGTACGTACAGAGGAATCGCCCTACTATCTCCAACTCGGCACCAACTACTTGGCTGGAGATTTTAAGACACATATGGGGACTAAGTTCGACATCCTGACAGTCACTCGGGTCTATAACACCCTCCGTGTGACTGATGTCACTACGTTCCAGTCCCACAGCTAATTGCTATTTGCTCTCTTCTGGTCCAGCTTCCTCTGGTCCCGCTACTTCTACGTCTTCCTCGTTTACTTCGTAGAATTTCATATAGTGTACATCGGTGTCACTATCGGAGGTGGTGGTCTCTTCCTCCGAAGTGTAGCCGGAAAAAGTTGACGTTGTCTTCCTTTCATGCGGAATTTTGTCCCATGGGACGGTGATCTTAGGACCCATCTTATTGTTGGGATCCTTCAACTGCAAGGATCACTTATGCCAATCTGAACGGACCTTTGCACCATAAAACCACGGACGACCAATCAGCACGTTGTATCCCCTCTCCGTCAGAGGCTTGATGATGACATAATTTAGGGTAAACACCACTCCGCCGATAGTGGTTTTAGCATCTTTCAAAGTGCCAAGGGGTTTCCTTCGGGTCTGATCAGCTAATCGAATCATTCGCGTCGTAGGCTGAAAGGTCTTGTATCCTAAGGCGGTGGCCGTATCCTCGGTCATGATATTAATCCCCGACCCTGAGTCCAAGGGCACCTTCCGGATTGTATACCCTCCAATCTCGATATCGATCTCCGGTGGGCCCAAGTCCTCATGCCGGACCTGGTACACCCGAGGGAGCTTGTGCGTTCAGGACCGCTTTACTCGTTTCAAAGCAGTGTTCAGCAACTTCCTATAGAAGTCATTGTCTTTGATCAGTTGCCGAAACGTAACATTATCTTGGCGGTCATAGAAGTCGGCCGCAATATCATAGTGAGGATCCTTAGGTGCTACGGAGGTTCGGCTCACAAACTCTGCTCGAGCCGGTGCTTTGGCTGTTAGCGTCTTTTTCCCCTTCTCTTGTTGGGGCAAAGTCTTATCCAACTCTTCACGAAGCAGCTCCCCCACCTCGTCCTTATTATCTGGGGCATACGCTTTCCGTAACAGCCGCAACGCTGGCCCATCGGATTGGGAATCGTCTTGCGACGAAGTCCGAAGTTCTTTGGCCGACTTGTCTTTCTTCGCCGAAGACTCTATCTTCTTCACCGAAGACATTGAAGTCTTCGGGGGAAGCTCCTTTGACTTAAGTTCTTTTCTTTTAGCTTCTTTCTTGTCCCGCTTCAACTTTTCTGTGGGGACCTCATTCTTCCGGCTTGCACTTCGGGTCTCTACGCGTTCGACCATAGTCTCTTCGTTTGGCCATTCGTTATCTTCGTCCTTCTTGGCTAGACTTAGTTCAACTTGATTCACCTGAGCATCCTCCTTTGGGGTGGTGTGACAAACCGCACCTGAGCACGGGCTGCTCGAGGTTGATTGCATTCCACTACAATATGTCCTTGCTGTCGACAATTACTGCACAAGGGCACATAACCTCTTGGCCTTTGAGGGTGTTGACAATTAGGTGCGAAGTGCCCAACATCACCATAGTTAAAACAAGTGTTTGGAGGTGCGGGGATTGCTGCAATAGGCGGCGCCAGTCTGCGTTGTGGCACCGTAGTGGCCATCTTCTTGGGTACAAACCGAGGTATGTGGGCTTGTTGAATGGGTGTTACCGGAGGCCCTTCCTGCACTGCATATACTGTCTCCTCCGAGGCTTCTATGTAATATCTGCTTGCTTCTCATGCCGGCACCCACTCCATAGTGTTAACGCGTTGGTACGGTCGACATTCGACGTTTGCATGGCCTACCCGGCCACACTTTGTGCACCAAAGGTTAGATCTTATTCCCGTAGGAGACTTCCGCTTGTCCCGGCTCCCTACCACATGCACTTTTAAATCGGCGAACTCCTTCGCCAAAGCGTCCACTTTAGATACGATAGTTGGGGCGCCTTTCTCAGGCATAGCCATTCGTCGGTTCTTCTTCTTATTGGCTTTCTTCTTCACTTTTTTGTCTTCGGAAGAAGATGAGTCTTCTTCCGCTCACTTTACTTTGAGGATGAGGAAGATTCACTTGTTGAAGGCGTGGCCGCCCGTCGCTTCCGTCGACTACCTTTAGATTTCCTCTCTTCTCGTGGTCGGTCCTTTGGACGTCGATTTAATATAGATGTCTCATAGGCCTCAGCCGAGACAATCACATCATCTATGGTGTCGCACCTACAACGTCGGCTGTAGGTCTCCATTTCCCTAGGCAAGCCCGTTACGTACTAGTCAATGGCTTGCTGGGTTGAGTAAGGTACCCCTTCACCGGTCTTTGAAATGCGATCCAAGAGATCTTGAAATCTCTCAGTATAATCCCTCAGATTTCTCTTTGTGTTCCCTCTGAAGGTTTTGCAACTTCGTGAGAACCCAACTGTCATAACCTAACTCTCGGAACCTCTTCAAAAACTTCTTCCGAAGTTTGGCCTCAGTATCGATTACAGTGGGGACCGTGCTCTCATAATTGTACTAGCTGCGGGCTTTCTTCTGGAGCAAACTGGAGAAGATACGCATTCTGTCATTGTCATTATCTTCCTTATTCGGGATGGAGACCGACTCGAATAATTTTATATAAGAATCAGCATCGTCACCGTCTCCTCTACCCTTAAATTTGGGGTAGAATGCTTGGTAAAGGAAGGTGGATGATTTGCCATCGGTCGATATGAAGGACCTCCTCCTCCTCCTCCGGGTGGATTTCGTGGAAAGGGTGGTCCTTCTCGTGGCGATCCTGGTGGAGATGGAGATCCTCCTCCTCCACTTCCTGAAGATCCTCCCGAAGATTCGAAGGGGTTCGGATCCCTAAACAGGATCGTAGGCCAAATAGGAGATGAAGACGAGTTCGCAAACCGCCCTTCAAAGTCCTGCACCACCGTCTGTACTCATCCTTCTGTCTCAGACGGCAGATCCAGTACTGTATGGAAAACTCTGGAATCACCAGGTATCTGGAAATACGGCGAGGTGAACAGACGAGTCGAAGTCGGATTCTCTAAAGCCGTCAACTCATTGAGGGGCTGAAGAAATGCGTTAACCGGAGTTGACGCCAACTTCTCTCGCACGTAGGCCTCATGCGTGGATGGGGATTCCGCAGGTCGCCTGGTTTGCGGGGGCGCAGTCACAGGAAGAAGGGGGGGTTTGTTTCTTCCCCTTCCTCTTTCCTTTCTTTTGATCCCGTTCAAGTGCCTCTTCGAGTTGATCTTCCTTCTTCTCTTCGCGACGGAGATATCGCACAGATCGGTCACTTATCTTCTTGGAGTCATCTTGCGTCGACATTCATCGTGCATTGCTGCACACGCAACTTCTGTGTTTGACGCTCTGTCTCCAGCAGCGGCGCCAAAAGAAAAAATTTATCTATGTAATGACAGACTAATACCAAAATGGAGCATAATGATACAGATCCGAACCCACGAGGACAGAAACAACCACAAAAGTCATGATTTGTCACAGAATAGCATTATATTAAAGAGTTTCACTTCTCAGGCCAATGCCACTTCCAGAAGACACTACCCAGCTAGAGCCGAAGACCCGCAGAGTAGTGCATAACCACAACCACAGCCTAAAACTTTTCCAACCAACACTTTTTGGAATAACTTGCAACTTCACACTTATATTTCAGGGGGAAAACTTCCTAGCATTGCATACACCCCGACAAACTAATCTGAATACTCAGACTTGAACTTGCTTAAATCCCAAGGAGCCTCGACTACTCAGAACATTCAAGCCGAATACACACAACTCCTGATGCGGTAACTTTGACAAACAAGAGCGCACCATGCTCTATGTCTAGATCACAGACCAGCACACAGACATAGTGGATACAAGTTTACAGTCAAGACGAGCCAATTAAAAGAAAAGCTTCCCAAGGACAGAGCCTTGGGTCTCTTTATTCGCAATGGCAACACTAGAATACCAACCGCCTGAGGCAAATCGATCTAAGGGGCTGTGCCGTCCGATGTAGCGGTTACGGTGTCATCTGAACTTACATCTACTCCTAGCCTACGCAACACGTTTACAATCTCTACTTCTACATTCTTGCGCGCCTCATTCAATTCTTCTAAAAATGTGTTAACTAACTCTACAATTTGTTTGTGTCCTGCGGATCCGCTGGTCTTGGCGCTCATCAACCGCCACTCGAGCGAATCTAACTTCAGCCATTTCACCGTTTGCAATCCCCACATCGTGAACCCGTTCAAACACTTCTCTAACCGCAACTTCAACCCGTCGGTTGTCTCGTTAGGTAGCTGACAGTAGGCCTCCTTTGCCTTTTTCATTCTCCTTTGCGACTCCTGCGATCTCATGTCCGGCTTGCCTAACTGCTCCCGCAACTGTCGACATTCCGATTCAACCTTCAATTTACATTCGACCTTCAAAGTCTGGCCGATTCACAATTCGTTAGTTTCTTGGCCCAACTCGCCAATACCTCCTCATGCTTCCGGACCTCCTCCGTCAGACTTGCTGATAGCTCCTCCGCACGTCGGATTCCGCCTTGCACTTACCCTCAATCTTTATTATCTTGCTACAAAGATCTTTCTCTGCCGTCTTTGCCTCTACGATTTTGCCCTGAAGTTCTTCAGCGATTCGAACTTCTTCGGCTCTTCGGGCCTCCAATATAGCAAGTTCTTCGATATGTTTCTTCTCTCGCTTCTTCGTAGTGGTGATCAGTCGCTCCGATCGCTTAACTGCCTCATCATATGCTTCTTTGGATTTCTCCAACCTCGTGAGCAAATCCAGTGTCATCTTCTGCCCGTTCCTGTTAGACTTGCGAAGTCCATTACATGTCTCCTCCAACTCTGCACATCGTCCGGATACCTTCTCCAGATTCAATTGCAGTACTTCGCACTCAATTTCCTTCTCCCGAAGCTGGGCTTCTTGCTCCTGCAATGTCACCTTCACTGCCGCGCACTCGGTTGCCAAGTTTGCCGCTCGCTCTCGTGCCAATTCGGTCACGGAATCCCACTCCCTCTTTACCGCTAGTGCTCTCTTGAGTTGCGTTCTATTTCTCACCATCTCTACATAAAATCTTATCTCCTTGGACACAACATACTTCTCTCTCTTCCCATCCAGATACTTCACTAATGGGACCACACTATTCTGCAAGAAGTCGGGGAAAGAAACGATTAATTCCTTTGGTTCCTCCTCCGAAGTCTTCGTCTCTTCTGCAGGTCTCACCTCTTCCGTAGGAGATGACGGCAATGCACTGTCGGGGGCATCTACCACCGTCCCTCCAACCTGTGCAACAACATGTTTCAGTACTTTGTCGCTTAATGTTAACTCCTTTATCAACTCCTCGCTCATCTTTGGGTGTGGCGTTCCTTCACTTCCCGCAGTCTGTGTTCGCTCCGAAGACTGAGAATGCGGACTAACTACCTCCATTGCCTCCTTCAAAGGTTCCGCTAGTGCCTCTGCAAGAACTTCGATCAACATCCCCGAAGATCCTTCCATGACTACAGGCTGCGTTGAATCGCCCACTGCAACTTTGGGTGTACTCACAATCGGGGCAATTGTCTTTTCTACACTGCTCTCCAACACTTCTGCTGCCACTAGCTCTCGATTCGCCCTCTTCTTTGATCTCGTTCGAGTTCTCGACTGCCTGATCACATCTACTTCCATTTCCGTTCTTCTTACTTCAAGTGCCAAATCTCCCTCGTCATCGCTCACTACTCTCCTTCTCTTTGCCACTTGTCTCGCTGGCTTTTCCCGTCTCCGCATAACTTTTACCTGGATTGGTCATCAGGCTGTCGTCTGTGGTGGAATGGAGGGTTGACGGGTATTTTTTTGGTCCCTTCGCTGGACTCGGCCGTCAAGATTTCTCGCTCCTTTGGAAATCGCTTCTCCTCCTTTCTTGTAAGCAACCCCATGCCTCGGTAGAAAATCACCAGGAAGGGAGTGAGATGATTGATCAATGGTCCTATCCACTGATCGGACGCACTCACCCAAACAAGATCGTGAAAGATCCTTGTCCATTGTACTTCCTGTCCCTTCAAGATTTGTTCAAAGAACCCTCCCCGCCAGGCCGTCACATACGTCGTGCGCTCTGGTCGCATGATGTGCATAATTCCCAACGCAATCGCCCTTCTCTTCAAATCTATGTAATCCGCTGTCTTCCACCCATTTGTCCCCTGCCTCCGGAACTGAAGAGTGGTCCCTAAGAGAATTCTTTGGTGCGCGTAAGTGCCATGCTACTCTTCTCAAACAAAAGGTCTCCGTCGCTACTTGCGCACAATCCCATCACCTTTGTCCAATGCTCAATTGTCCACAGCATGGGATTACCTCGAAGCTCCACGCCCTCGGTCTTGTTCTTATCCATTATCTCTTTACAGATACTCGCCGAGACGCAATTCCAATTCCAAAAGAGGAATTCAAGTCGCAACTCGCTTAGCTCGCGGCTGAAGGGTCGCAATTCTTTGTAAGGCACCTTCATGGGAACCAATTTCTGCACCTTGTCACTCTTCTTTGACCCCATGACTTCGATTCGCGTCTTTGCTCCTAGCAAGGTTGGGGTTGATTTCGCTCTTTCTCTCGCTCGCTCGTTCTTGCTCGATATCGCAATGTCGGCGAGAGGACTCCTCGTACTGCCCTTACCTTTGAAGCCCTAACACTACCTCCTCCCGCACCCACTAGAATTCCTGATGCGTGCAAACGTCTTCCGGCCCGTTGCGCGATTCAAAATTGAATTCTATGTCTTCGCCAAAGACGCAGCTCTTGCAATGTCCAGAAAAGGCTGCACTGAAGATCCAAAGATCTTTGGCCGTAGACAAATTCTAACTAATCTTGTCATAACTCCTCATAAGCTACTCATTCTAACTCGTACGACTACTTTCTACACGAATATCTTTTAGTTTTGTTGATTTTTAAAGAAAAACAAAAAAACTAGGCACCACATGTCCTCACGAATCGACAGTTGATTATATCCCAAGAACCTATCTAGAAAACTATAGCACTCATGTCCCGCCACATGATCCAGGATAGCATCAGTGAACGGCCGTGGGTGATGGTCTTTCTTAGTAGCCGCGTTCAGCTTCCTAAAGTCCTAGCAGACTCAAATCTTCCTTGTCATTTTCTTCGGGACTATCACAATGGGTGAAACCCATTCGCTGCTCAATACCGGGTAGATGATTCATGCACTCAAATTCTTGTCAATTTTGTTCTTAACCAACAGAGAGTACTTAGGATTCAACCGGTACTGCCGTTGGCGCACGGGTACGACATTACCCTTCAATACGGTGCTCACCATAGCGAGCCGGTATGCCCGTCATGTCTTCTATTCTCTAGGCGAATACATCTTTGTATGCTCGAAGAACTTCGTCACCTTTCCAGCTCTGCACCAGTCACTTGGCTGGAGATTTTTAGAACTCTATGGGGTCTAAGTTCAACATCTTGGCAGTCACTAAGGTCTATGACCCCTAATGTGTGACAGATATCGCTACGACCTAGCCCCACAGCTAATTGCTATTCAATATCTTCAAGACCGACTTCTTCTGGTCCTTCTGCGTCTACCTCTTCCTCCTCTGTTTCATAGCACTCCATATAATGTACGTCAGTATCACTCTCAGAGGTTGTGCTATCCTCCTACAAAGTGTATCCTAAATTGGTAGACGGCGTCTTGCCTCCATGTGATATCCTCTTCCACGAGACCGTGATCTTGGGGCCCTCTTTATTATTGGGATCCCAAAACTCTAAGGATCGCTTGTGCCATTCCGATCTGACCTTTGCACCATAAAACCGTGGACAGCCAATCAACACATCATACCTCATTTTGGTCAAGGGTTTAATGATGCGGTGGCCCACTCTCTCCTTCTCACGCGCGGGTCGAAGCCGATAGGAGATGTGCCCGCAGGAGAATGGCGGGCTCCTCCGAGCCCGCCATTCTCCTGCGGGCACATTGGAGAGGCCCCGTTGTTTCTCCTTCTGCCACTTATCCATCCGCGAGCCGCACCCGGCGGCAATACCAAGTCTTTAAAATTCAAACATTTGCCTTCCATTCCTACCAGGCCTGAACAGAATCAGCCGCACTCACTAGCACTTCCCGAAGTACTACGGGCGAGAGTGGGGGGCAGTGCAACCGCAGTCGGAAAACTGCCACACCTTAGGGAGTCTCATGTGCTCTATGATCTCATTGTTCTTGGTGCTTCCACCGCAGCCCTTTGTTCCAAAATCTATCCTATTCCATCGTGTTCCAAATTCCCGTTTTTCCCTTTAGTACCTGAATCCAGGAGTCATCCCAGCATCATTTCAAGGTCAAAGTAGTCGAGCAGCCAAGGACTCTAATTCTCTCTGAGGGGCACACCGAGGAGGTCTTACAGCCCTCATGACACATACGGAGAAGAGAAAGGGAAGGGGGGAAGGGGGAGGAAGACTCTCACTTCCAAATTCTTGCAATCCGAGTGGTGAGTGATACTACTAGCATGCTACCATTCAAGAGCTCCTACAGAGTGAAGGTCGAAAGGAAACAAAATCATACCTTGTTCTAAGCATCACGTACACCCTCGAGAGCTACTCTCTTTGCGAGGATGCCGAGCGCTTTGTTGCCTAATAACCGGTCCCGCCGCTGCTCCCGTCGTGTGGGGTGCTTCCAGCAATCCTTCATGATCTGTATAGTACTCTAATCTACTGCTCAGCCACCTCTCCATTTGCATTTTGAGAGACGTATCCAGTGCTGGTTGTAAGGCATATGCTGCGTCAAGCCATTGCTTGGGCGGGAGGCAATGCTTGATTCCTTCCACTGTGCGATCGCCTTGTCAATCATGTTTCTTGTCCTTGCGTGGATGTTCACTGTAACCACCGTCCCCAAAAAAACTTTTTGATTCCTGCTCAGCCACACGTGCCTGCAAATTTTGCTCGCCAACATATCCTGTGCGATGCGCATCGGGTCCTTGCCAGTGTAGAAGCTTAGTTCCATAAGCTACAATAGATTAGACAATTCCAAGAAAACATTTTCTCGCGGTTCCACATTTCATTCGACTACCACACTTATTTCGGGAAGCTGCACTCAAATAGTAAGTGTTGTATCGAATATCTTTCTAGGCACCTTCTTGGACAGAGCCCGTCGCCACGTCCTAACTTTGAGGCCCGCTCGATTGTGAACAGCGCCTGCTGCATCACCCTCTACATAAATATTTTTGTCGCGGTTCACGTTTCTGCAACTCCACAGGTTCAAAAATATTTTCTCCCATTTCCCTTCCACTTTGTTTGAGTTCCATTTTCTGTTCAGGTAACATTCGAGACTAAGTTCTTATTTTTTGTCTCTGTACCACAACCTGGCTGCATCAATGAAATTTCTGTTTATTGGTTTGCCTCTGATCTTTCATCCTGTGTTCAGGCGCAACGGGGTCGAACCAACTTCCGAGGCCACGAGGATTCTGTTCATGAATAAGTGTACCGGGGAGCCCGCGGCTCTGAGAGTGCTATTCAGATCGCCTTCAACAAACTAGTCCATAGAACCTCAAATGTGGTGATTTTTAGGCCCCTTAGCTCCGTCATGATCAGTTTTGAGTTCAGCGGGGCTTTCTGGCGCTCATTAACCACTAGGTTGACTAGGAACCGTAGTGTTACATAGGCCGGAATTTCTTCTTCATCCGGGTTCCAGTAGATATCATTTTGTATTGCTTTCCAGCAATTAATGAGAGCGTGGATCATTTTTGTCCCAAACAAGTGCAATGGCTGTTTTGTGAGGATCAGATCCGGTAGCAAGTAGTGTCCTCTGATTACATTCTTGTTGTACCTGGCTCTACACTATTTTATTAGTTCCACGAATGCCGCTTCCAGGTGTCGGCCGATTCGTCCGGCAAAGCCCCGATTCACTTTCCCATGAGTTAGGAGTTCGTGTCAGCCAGGCATCTGATGCCCAGTCCTCCCTTAGCCTTGGGCCTGCACATGATATCCCATCTAACCAGCGCCCTTTTGGCCTCCCCATCGCTGTTGTAGCTCCATAGAAAATGCCTATACAAACTTTCCACTTTGCG
Source organism: Marchantia polymorpha subsp. ruderalis (assembly GCA_037833965.1). NCBI lineage: Eukaryota > Viridiplantae > Streptophyta > Marchantiopsida > Marchantiales > Marchantiaceae > Marchantia > Marchantia polymorpha. The sequence goes on from AP031359.1 coordinate 3,547,925, forward strand.
GCAGGTCTGCGCTGAAAGTTTTATCAACGAGGATAGAACGTTGATTGCGCTTGGAGCACAAATTGGAGGAGGACTGACCTCACTTCTAAGGATAAGAGCCTGATCTCCCATCCTTCTAGTGTCTTCGTGATTTTTTTGGTGCAGATGTCGTCTTGTTGTTTCGAGATGTATTGCCCCGCCGGGGAGCCAAAGTATTTATGAATCTGTCCCGGTTCCATCCTCGAGCAACCTGTCAGGGCAAACCCATCCGGAGGGCGATCCATCATAAGCAAGAGGATGAACGATTTTGCAAGGTTAAGATGAGCTCCATTGCTTGTTTCATACTTTGCCAGTGCACATCTGAGTTCCGGAAAGGAGTCGTGCAAGTCATCAATGAAGACTCCCATGTAGTCCACAAATAGTGAGTAGTCTGAGAAGACCGAGTCTCTAATTTTGAATCCTTTCATCTTCCCAATTTTGTAATTATGTTTCATATCTGTCATCAATGGCTGCATGACGAGCACAAAAAGCAAGGACGCTAGTGGTCAGCCTTGTCTAACTCCTCTCCCTTCCGGAAATCTGAACGTTTTAGATCCGTTGAGGTGTATGGCGGTGGACACGCCTTAAGTCAGTCCCTTCCCCAGCTGGACGAAGTGGTCTTCCAATCCACAACTTTTCATTGTGCTCCATAGGTAAGCATGTTCAACCCTGTCGTATGCTTTCTCGAAGTCCAATTTGACGAACATGCCTCTACTCTTTCCTACCTTGGTTGCATCTTGGGCCATGCACAGGGTTAGCACGTTATCTAACATGTTTCTACCTTTCACAAAGCCCGTTTGCTGAAATAGGAAAATATTCGGAAGGAGGAGTTGTAACCTACTAGCCAAGATCTTGGCTATAATCTTGTAGTCCGTGTTAAGCATGATTAGTGGTCTCCAGTCCTTCACTTCAGCTTTATTCACCAATTTCGGTATCAACCGAATCATACGCTCTGTTACAGATTCAGCCAAGATACCTTCTTCCTAGAATTTTCCCACCATGGCCATGTAGAACGATTAAACAGTGGGCCAAATCTTCTGAAGTGCTTCAGCCGAGATCTTGGGACACCCGAGGCCTTGTTAGAAGGCAAGGAAAATAGCCCATCCTCAATTTTTTTTTCCGTCGGGGGGGCCGCCAACATGACTCTTTTTGCGTTTGTGCCTCTGTCCTCCACCCGTTGCATGAGTTCACTGGTCACTCTGGGTTCTTCTTCTAACGCTAGTTGGAAGGTGTACAAATTCTCGTAAAATTTCCCGACCTCACACATGATTTTTGCCTGATCCCTTGTTTCCTCTCTAGAGGGGAGTTTCAATTGGAGGATTTGGGCCCTGGTCCAGTTTTGTCTGTGAATGTTGAAGAACTATTTGGATGGTGCGTCTCCCAGTCCCAGATGTTTCACACGCGACCACAATCTGATCTCTACGTCGCGTTAATGTTCTCTGATGCGTTTCTCAGTTTCCAGCCAATCGAGCTTGAGTAATTGCTGGGTCGATAGAGCATCCTGTTTGTTCCTATCAGATTCTCAATTTTTCTTTTGTAGTTGTTGGATTTCTGATATTTTTTCGCGCTACGCTCTTTGTTTGGCTTTGAGAAATTTCCGAACCAACATGTTTCTCTGGTAGTACAGCTTCCCGGGGTCTTCCAACTTTTCCCGGGATTTTCCATTTTTTTCCATGTTTTTTGGATACCCGCTTGTACCGATTCTTTGCTAAGCAGCGCAGAGCTTCATTTGAAGGTGGTTGGTCTGCTAAAAGACAGATCTCTGTCGTGACCGCTCATGCTACCAAGTTCCACCGATATCAAAATCGGAAGGTGGTCTGACAGAGTGTTTCCTGCATGATGTACTAACCGGTTAGCTGCTGAGAGCCATCTACATGCATGCGACACATATATGTGGTTGAGGCGGACCTATCTGGGATTGCCTCCATAGGAGCTCCACAGCGTGTGTACGGGCCCGATGCTCTCCGCTGCAATGTTTTTTTATGTCTTGCACGTTATGTTTCACGCTGAGCTCGCAGATTGCGTGGGCCTCCCCACCGTTCACCACCTGTCGCTCTCCAGAGGAGTCCTCCGTTGATTCGACCATGTTTCAGTCGCCGCAGAGAAGTCGGTTGGTATGGGGGAAGAGGTTTCTCATAATATTCTAGTGTGCAATTCTGGTGCCCGGTGTGTGCAGTCCATACACCGATGCCACGCAAAACTCCTATCCCTCTTTCGTTACGTTTGCCCAAGTGACAAATCCATCCATAGATTTACTAGAGTTGAGAATTTGGAAACTCTTGTGGATTAGCAGAGCTGCCCCACCCGTTTTGTCTCCCCTGGATCCCTTCTAGATGGAGCTGCACAAAGTGCGTAGATCCCGATTAAGCAACTCGCTTGGTTGCACAAACTTATACAAATTGCCGTACTGAGAGGTGTAAGGGATTCCAATTTCTTTCTACTCTTTCTTTCTTGCTTCATGCCCCATTTGGGCAGCCCCGAGTCAGCCGGATTTTATCTCAATTTTGGGGATGTGAGGGTCGGCGGTCCCTACTTTCCAACAACCATGTAGAGGCCGCAAAGTTCCATCTAAATTAATTTCGTGAAGTCTAAACTAAATGTTTCTAAAACTAAAACTAAATCACAGGAGGAATAGCTCAGTTGAAATTCCTAATAAATTCAAACTGTAATATTTGTAATCTATACGGTGATAACATATTATGGCAACAAAATTTTGGCGGCAAAGTTTAGGGTTTTTGAAAATAGGGTCACATCGATATCCTCCAGCTCGTCAATGTTTTGACTTTGCTTTTGAGTGCCAGTGTCAGTGTTGTGAGGAGCTCGTGCCAGAGCTTGTGCTTGTCCTTTTCTTGTCATTTCAGGTGCTTTTTGCAGGTGTGGTTACAGCATGGAGGTAGGATGGATTGTGCAAGACCCACCGTGGGATTGCTCTTTCAATTCGTTATCTTGAATTGGTCGAATGGGACGGCATGCATCAAAAGCTCAAGGCTTTACGATTTTGTTTCGGGAGAGTCATCTTGTTATAATGATGCGAAGACAAAATTTGTGACATGCTGCTCATACAAGGATGGAGGGGTTAAACACCGTTGGGAATTGTATACAATGTACTATTGCAAGTATGGTACTCTAGAAGAGGCAAGAAGAGTATGCTTAGCTCAAATTTTATTCAAGATACATCAACAAAGGCAAAATTTGGTCCAGGCATCAGGGATAGATTAGATCGTGATTCTCATCACAAGGGCTGTCAATGTAGGTTTAGTGCCATTAAACTGCTGCCTAATGATCACATTCTACCAGGGATCACGACGTTGCTATACAAGCAAAGAAGACACGTAAATGTTGCAGGTGTAGCTTGTCATGGCACAGCGTGTTCGAATAGTGTTGGCTTACCATCCCAGATGGCGCACAATTTATCCTTCGAGTGCAGGTAATGGCATATGTGTAACATTTTCAATGTATTTGTTTATCGTTCACAGTTAATCGCCCGTCATATTTTTAATATGTATAATAAGTTTGTTGTTATTACAGTTTGTAAAACTTTGACGCTAAGCAAGCACGTTGTCTACTATTTTCTACGTTCTTTTGCCAGGGAGTGGGTTGAATGCAAGTTAAGAAGAGGTTTAACTCCTCCATAAACTCTCATGCATGCTGCAAAAGCATTGTTTGAAAATCATCAGAGCTTAGGCTATGTGCAAGGGATCCCTACTAGAGATCATTATATCACATCTGTTGATGTGTATAATATCAATTTCGAACTTGACAAAGAAACTTGGAGAAGGTAGGTTAATGATAGAATTTACCATGAACTCACGTTACATATATGATTTGTTTAGGAATGACAGTCAATGTTGCTGAGATGACGTTTCAAAATTATGAATCTTGATTCTGCGTATTTTGATATTATTGTGATTCAACTTTTGATTTATTAATGAATGTACCTGAGTGCTACTCAAGTTATATTAAAAGTGTGCTGGTAGAGTTTTCTCTAAGGTTCTTCTTGTTGGAGCTTGCTGGATTGCAAGAAGACGCGCCATCAGCTTGGATGGGACAGCTTGATATTCTTTAGTCAAAAGTCTTTGAAATTCTAGGAATTGGAGGCACTAAAATGTTCAAGGATGAGAAGGAACTTACAACACCAGTTACACCTTGCAAGAGCTTACAATTTGTGATATGGCTCGGGTATTGACCCTCAGAACTTTACTTCTTCATTGCATATAGATTTTCTTGAATAATGAAAAAAAACTCCTCTTTGAAGTTGAGGAATTAATCCTATTCATTTTTTGACATGCACTCAACCTCTAGATTCAATGATTGACAGGTACAATCTATTAGACTGTACCATAGAATTCTTGGGTACACTTGTCATGATCAGGTTCAGAGTATTGCACGTAAGTGGCGATGACATTCATTCATTGCATCTTTCAAAAAATGCAAAATGTCCAATTTATTCTTAAAACAAGTCACATATGCAGTAAAATCCCACAAATTATATTGCCAATAGGTCAAAGTTGGAGATAATTTCATTCAATACTTGTCATGGTCATATTTGTTAAGATCTTAAAACTTTACTGTTCAACTTTAAACTCTATTGTGTATGTTCATCTTATGTGCTTCAAATCTGGCAAAAGTAAGTAAAACTTTTTGTAAAGACAAAGGTGGGTATGAAATCACAATTGATGATATTTTAGATGGTCAAAAAGTTGTTAATATTTTGCCAATAGGACCACAACTTATTATTTCAAAACTACCATATCTGTAATGCTATGACTGAAATCTTAGATTGAACTATGAAACCCATGAAGCTTAAATAAGAGGCCAAATATTATTCTGTGTTCAAATCAAACGGCTGGCAAAATTTGAGTGAAGGTGATGTCGGAGGTTCACTCCGTAGGCAAATATTCAAACATTCCTTTCTGAATGTACTCTCGTCCGCATCAGCACTCGAGAGAGTTCAGACAGCTTTGAATTTGAATTGAAGTGCTTTCGTTTGACAGGTGCTAGAAGTTTGATGCCATCAAGATTTTCCATCAGAATTTTCCATCGAATTTGAATCCATGACTCTTATTTTTAGGTTTTAGATGGAAGGAATGTGGAAAGCAAAAAGGAAAAGGAATTAGTCGACGTTCAATCGTTTACCGGCGCAAGAGTCAAAGGTAATGTTCGATCGAGATGACACATCTTCCGATAATACAGTAGGTATGATTCGCACACCTCAAGATATTGTTCCTCTCCGTTGGTATTGAGCATCGTTCGATGTCTAGCATTGAACCACTTCTACACGAATGTAGGCTGAATATTTTTGTGGTTTTATCTTTAGAGAGCTCACACAACTAGTGTGAGCTCTGTATTACAATGTTACTACTTTCATAGATTTTTGAGCTTGTCCGAGAAGCTTGTCTGAGTTTTGTTCCCACTTGTAATGTACTACGAATCTTCAGAAATTGTGGAGTATATCTTTGGCAACAGGGACTAGTAATGAGATCTGTGTACTTGTGAAGCCTTTAGCCTTTGTAATTTCATCTCTTGGCAACGGGTAATTATGCCACCTGACTGAAATCAAGTCCCAGTCTTCTTTGCATCAAAGCCTAATTTCGTGCAACGAGTAAATTAACAAGCAGCCCCTCAACTTTCCGCAGATTATGAGTAGAAAAGGATTTTTGTTATTACTAACAGCCGGTGTACACATTGAATGCAACAAGAACAGTCACCTTTGAGTGCTTAATATACACGTTCACCCTCACCTACTCCGACCATAAGCTTTTTGATCTTGCATCCAACCCAGCGTCTCTCCTACATGCTTTGAATTTATTGTCCACTGTCATCTCTAAACGAGCTAATTCTGCGTGCAAGCTAACTTCTAGTTTGGTAGCTGGTTTGCAAATGTACATGTTAGCTTTTTGGCCCTGATGCAAAGTATGCAAGTTATATGCTCAAGTCTTGCTGTTGTGATTTCTGGTTCTAGTTGGGAGTTCAAGTACAACACCATTAAAATTGAGACTAGTTTATGGTTTAAAGCTACATTCAGTGACTTGACCTGAATTATGAAGTGGACGAAGTCGTTGTGACAATAGTTTCTAATTGTGGAGATCAGGTGCCGTACACAAAGTGGCATTGTGATCTTAGAAGGGGGTGTTCTTGTATTTTGTTTCTCGGCTGCCTCCCCATTGTTGCGTTTCTTGCTTCATTTCGCTCCCTGTGATAACCCACTTTTTGTTTTTGTGCGGAATTAAAACATTTTTTGGAAAACAAGTACCGCGGCAGCTACTTTAAATAGTAATCGGTACATAAAATGGAGTAAAAAGGGAGAATCGCGGATCACGGAGAATCTAGGAGTTGGGCGGGGGCTTAGGCTGAGGTCAAGCGCCTTGGACGGGGCACACGGTTGCTGCTGGGAAGAACGCTTTTGGCAACAGGTCCTTTTGTGAGGTGTCTTTGGCGATGCGCCTTCGGCGCAGACGCCTCCAGAGGATTTGTCGCTGAAGATCCGCGAAGCATGCGCGGCAAGCGCCTTTGTCACAAGGAAAAACGACCTCGTCATTTTATTCGTCTTCGGCCGTACGCCTTCGGCGGTAAGTTCTTTCGCTCCAACACCTTTGGCATTAGCGCCTTCGTTGCTAGCGCTGCCTTCGGCGGTGGACGCCTGCGGCGGTATGCGAGTGGAGAACAGCGTCGGCAGAAATCGGCGGAATCAAGATTGAACGTACACGCGTGGGAGTCTGCGCAACGGCGTAGCGTGAATTCAAGCGTGCGAATTGGGCCGTTACGCCTCCGTGCCGGCATCGCATTCAAGCGGGCCGCGGCCAGTCCAAGTGTCAAACGTTAGGCAATCTTGATCGCCAAAGGAAAGAACTCGCCCTCACTCTCACTCTAGCATTTGCAATTTTGCATCCGCCGGAGCTCGTGACGCGTAGCAGGGTAATTCGCAGTGATCTTGCGGAGAGGTTGCTAAGTGCGAGTAGAGTGTACCGACTTTTGAGAGGAGTGCGCAGCTGTAGGATCTTGCGGGAGTCTTGTGAAGAATTTGAGAAGAGCTCGCGGAAAGATTGAGTGAGTGCGAGAGAAGTGTAGAGAGAAATTGCAGCGAGTTCACCCGAACTCGCGACGCGCAGTAGCGAGTGCAGAGGAGTTGCAAGAAGCTCGTGTTAGGGGAGAAATTGAGCGCGCAGGAACTTGCAAGAAGATGGCCCGGTCCACTCAGCTGCGGATGATTCCGTTGAAAGTGCCGCAGATTGGTCTGTGCGCATTTCAGAACGAGCTGTCGGCGGTGAAGCTTAATTTCCTCCTATGGGGATGAAATTGGGTGTGCCAGGAGATGGTCCGCGAGTGGCTGCGGGAGAGGAATCAACTTCCGCGCGGTTTCCGACCGCATCCGGAGAGGTGGCAAGTAAGTGATTGGGAACAAGTTTTGGGAAGGTGCGCGGGAGAAGAAGGCGACCTTCTCTTCGAATGCGAAAGTGTGCACGTCACGAAGGAAGAAGAGATTTCCTTCGGTTCCCTTTTCAAGAACAGCAAGTCTAGCAAGAACGGGTACAAGACCCGTGACTACAAGGATCGCATGCGGAGGAATGTCGCTGAAGCACTCCTCCAGATTTTACAACCGCACTGGATCACCTACATGACTTCTTGGCAGGTGGGGTTTGTGGAGCTGGCGTTGACAAGAACTCCGATCCAGTGGGCTCGGCTTCTGTGGAAGGCAACGCGACAGCACGCGCTGGAGGAGAAGGGAAGATCAATCAATCACCTCTTCCCCTTCTTGATTAATTTTTATCGGTCAATGGGATGCTTGATAGCATCGGGGCGAGTTCAGTTTCTCTTGCTGTCACGCAGCAGTCCGGGCAGATATGTGAAGGATGTTGAGGTCGACACCGACACAAACGAGACGTCCGCATGCACACCACCAGCTCGACCGCGAGTAGAGGAAGAACCGCGGGCAGTATGAGTGCCGCAAAAGCAAAAATGGGATGGGGAGGCGGACCAGAGTCAGCGAGGAGCGCCCGCTGCCCCCGCCCGAAGTCGGGCGACCCACGAGCCCTCCACTCGACCGAAGCAGAAAGCTCGTAAGCTTGTTCTACTGGCAAGTAGCGCGGACACCGGACGAGCCGCGGAGAGAAGAAACTCGCCATCCTCGGAAGAGGATGCGAGTGCAAGAGTTAGTGGGAGGAAAGCAGACCTCCCTGCACCGAAGGCACAAACGTCTTCGGGGGAGGCAAGAAGGCCTTCGGGCCAAGGAAGACGGCATGCGGCACCGACTAGTGTGCCAGCGACGGACAGGTGCTTGGCCTCTGAGCAAGTACCTTTTCAATGACTCAACTTCGGGTCAAGAGCCTTCGGCTCAAGGGCCTTCGGCTCATAGTACTTTGGGTCAGACGCCTTTGGCGGAAGCGCCTTTGGCGCAGACCCAACTTGAGGAATCAGCAGAGGACGAAGGCCGGAAGGAGGAAACACATGTGCCTTCGGCATAGACGCCTTTGGCACAAGCGCCTTCTGCGGTAGCAAATCGGGCAGGTGAAGCGGGCCCGCCGGAAGCGAGATCTGCCACCCCGTTGGAGATGTTGGCAGGGAGTGGAGCGGCGGTCGCGGCAGAAGAAGCCGCGCAACCCAGTTCCAGTCAAGGATTTCTGTGGCGACAGAGATCCTCGACTAAGAGGACGATTTAGGTTCAGAGGAGGAGGAAGTGGAGTCGGTGCAAGGCACATCGACAGGAGTGCAGGTGGTATCGCTACTGCGGTACCTTCATCGCAAGGCAGCGAAGTATGCGGATCCCCGCCATCGGGGATCCTACGTTGAATTGGTCAGGAATCGGACGCAGATTAAGGTAGCGACGAATCCCGAGCTGATTTCCCTTGACCAGAAGTACCAGGAGTTGTAGGAGAAGAACAGTTGCCTGCAAGGACATGTTACACTCTCGCGGAGGCTGCACAACATAGTGCTTAAGCTGCGCGATGACGCAGCGGCCGAGGCCCAACGCGAATTTGAGAAGCATCGCGCGAAGCTCAAGGCGGAGCTCCATTCTAAGCAAGTTTAGAATGGCATCCTAGTAGAAGAGCTCGTGCGGCAGACACGGTTGCTGGAGCAGTGTCAGATCGCACGCAAGGCGGATGAGGAGTTACTGCGTCGCCTGCAATCGCAGTGCGACGAATTGAAAGTGCAGCGTGCGGATGCGGAGCTGTAGTTAGTGGAGTTTGAAGGCGACAACCGGCGCGCGACAGATCGCACGCGAGAGGAGTTAGTAGCGCGAGTGAAACGGTGTCTGAGAGGTTACAATCTCTGGGAGGTTGCAGCGCTGGAGAGTCACCTTGCGCGAATTGGAAATTCGTGCGGCAGTCTTGATGTCGGGTGACAGTCGGAGTCGGCGGCGGGTTGCAAAGCGGTTGGATGCCTTTCTGGCAAGGTTGCGAGACGCCATTGCGAACCTCGAGGCAGAGGTGACCGCGGTGTTGCGGCGGCTGGGATTGCGCAGTAGAGCCGAAGACTGGTCGGGTAGGAAGTTAGTGCGCAGTCTGCCTTCACACAGGAGGCACAGCAGATTAGATGTAGAGTAGAGTGTTAGTTAGTTAGGATTTTAGAGTGTATAAAGTAATTCAAGGCGTTTTGCCTTGGGGATTTCCAGTTTTGGAAGTTCAGTTGAGGAAGTTGTTTCCTCTGCGCTTTTGTGTATTCGTTCTGTCACCGTGCAAGAGGACTTGTAGAATTGTCAAAGTTATTGTAGCCTACAGCCAAAGGTCTTTGTCTGAGTGTTCTGATCTAGCAAATAGTCTAGTCAGGATCTGAAATTCGGACTTACACCTTCGGACGATTTTCCCTGTTTGTCCAGTTTCCCTGTTTTTGTGTAAGCCTTGGTTGTAAATTCAGGTTGTGTGTGTTACGTTGCTCGAGACGTCTTTGGGGGTAGCCTCCGCCATATTTCTAGGAATGACTAGTGCCTGAGAATTCAAACTCTTCAATAGACTGTTAAGTTGTGACACTGGGTCTTTTCTCAAGTGAGTTTCTTAGTTCGGATTTTTGTATTCTCTACGCGTTTTGTGAGTTGAGTGTGTTGTTCACCGCGTGAGAGTGACTTCGGTTTGACGAAGGTACCGCATCCAAAGTAGAAAGTCCAACCCGGATGCCCTGCACTAGCAGGGCATCCGGGTTCAGGAATTAGGTATCGATTGCTATTTACAGTTGCTGCCGCTAAACTTGTTTTCTAAAAAATGTTTTAATTCCGCACAAAAACAAAAAGTGGGTTACCACATGCTCCCCTCCTCAATTGTGAGCGCCCACGCGAACACTTACGCGTGGTACTTCTTTAGACTCCACCCGTTCACTCTTGTTCCCAACATCTGTCCTGACAAATCCGCAAGTTGAATAGAGCCATTGGGGAATACTTCAACTACCCTGAAAGGTCCCATCCACCTCAAGTGCAGCTTGCCCGAAAATCGGGCGTGTCTATTGTCGTAAAGCAGAGCCAAGTCGCCCTGCTGTAGTAACACCGGTTTTATCTTCCGATTGTACTTCTCCTTCCTTTGGAGTTGGAGTTGTCTGATGCGAACTTCTGTGTCGTGACGTCGTTCCTCCAGCACCATGACATCCTGCGATCGGTAGAGCTGACTCTTTTCTGCTCCCATCCGTCTTGTGTCTAGGGTGCGATGCGTGGATACTTCAAATTCAATGTGTAAAATGGGATGTTGCCCATACACCAGAAAGTAAGGCGTTTGCCTGGTGGTGATTTTCTCCGCTGTTCGATACGCCCACATAGCGGCCGGTAGCTTAGCATCCTAGTCGTGCGCGTGGTTCACCGTCACATTCAGTAGGATCTTACACAGCAGTCCATTAGACTTCTTTGTTAGACCGTTCGCATTAGAGTTGTACGGGGTAGTCTTTTGATGCTTAATCTGAAAATGATGAGTCAGATCCCCGATCACCTCGATCACCTATATTATCATCCACAATCTTGGTCACCATGTTCCTGGTAGCATAATGGCCACCTGCATCTTCTGTGTGCATTGCACTAATAACCAGCGGTACTTCTGATATCTCTAGGCATCTGCACAATTATTCGTCCGCCATCTTCTTGAACAGCACTCCCTGTTGAATCTGGTAGGGACCACCCTTATGCACAAAGACTGTTCGTTGCTCGGCATCCAACCCCTCTAGGCATTGGAGAGTGAGCAAGTACCTATACAATTTGACATATCTCGACTCATTACTTGCGGACAACTGAAAAAGTTGTTCGTCAGGGAAATCATCCACCAATTCTTCTTTAGTCGGCTGCGTCCATAATCCGGAGAGATAATCCGCATTCTCGTGGTGAGCACCCTTCCTGGTTTGCACCGTGAATGTAAATTCCTGCAACAACAATACCCACCTGGCTATTTGTCCGGACAGATCTGCCTTTTTGACTAGATGCTGCAAGGCACAGTGTCTACATAGAACACAAACTCGTAGCAAATTAAGTAGTGCCGGAACTTTTTACAAGAGTACACCATTCCTAACGCTTCCCTCTTAGTTGTGGTATACTTCCTCTTTGCCGCAGACAGATGACGGCTCGCAAAATAAATGGGGTAGTCCTTTTTATTATCGTCCTTCTGACTGAGTACTACTCCGATTGCAAACGCCGATGTATCCACGTAGACATGGAATGGTCTGTCCTAGTCCAGACTCCGTAGTACCGGAGCGGTCGTCAACTTGGCTTTGAGTGCCTCAAACACCAGCTGTTGCTTCTCCCCACAATCGTAGGGCTCATCTTTCTTTAGCAGTTTGGTCAAGTCTGCCGCCAATATGGCATACATGTGTATGAATCTTCGGTAGTACCCCACATGACCAAGGAACGCCCTCAACTCTGGCAAGTTCGTCGGCGGCTCTAGTTCAAGAATAACCTTGACCTTCTCCATGTCTACCGCAATGCCGCTAGACGAAACTCTATGAACTAGGAGGATTCCACTGGTCATAAAGAAAAAACACTTCTCAAGGTGCAAAGACAAGTTGCTCTCCCGACACCGATCAAAAGTTTGCCTCAGGTGCCCGAGTTGCTCCGCCCTTCTTCCGAAGACACAGAAATCGTCTATGAAGATTTCTAAGAACTTCCTCATCTGCTCTTGGAATATGTTTGTCATCATCCGCTGGAAGGTTGCCAGCGCGTTGCACAAGCCAAAAGGCATTTTGTGGTATGCGTAGGTCCTCCAGTCCGTCGTGAATGTGATCTTGTCCTTATCCTGCTCCCTGTGGACACCTGGTTGTAACCGGAGAAACCGTTGATGAAGCTGTAACACTCGTGACCTGCAACATGGTCCAAAATGGCGTCCGTGAATGGAAGGGGGTGATGATCCTTCCGCGTTGCCGCATTTAACTTTCTAAAATCCTGACACATCCGGATCTTCCCTGTTAACTTCTTTGGCACAATAACTATCGGGGAGACCCACTCACTATTGAGGACTGGGTAGATGATTCCAGCACTCAGATACTTATCTATTTCCTCCTTGACCAACAAGGAGTATTTAGGATTGAGCTGATATTGGCGTTGGCGAATCGGGACTGCGTCGTCCAGCAAGTCAATACGGTGTTCCCCATAACGCGCAAGTATGCCTTTCATGTCTTCAATCCTCCAGGCAGAGACATCCTCATACTGGCAAAGGAACGCCTGTATCTCCCTCAACTCTCGCCCTTCAACATGGCTTGATACCTTCAAGCACTTATCGGGACTGAGCTGCACTTCACGACAATCACTAGGGTCCATAATCTCTTCCGTGTGACTTGTCTCGCTTCTCCCCGGCTTCACCATTAATTGCTAATCTTCCTCGGGCTGATTGTCCTCCAGCTCTTCTTCAACTGAACAGCATGCAACGAAACGCACGTCCCAACCTTCGTCATCCGAAGAAGTGTTATCTTCGGCCGGGGTATACCCCAAACTAGTTGATGGCGTCTCGCCCTCATGTAGTATCTTGACCCACGGAACGGTAATGACAGTCGAAGAGTCCAAGGGCTCTCGGAACTACAGTCGTTTTCTCTGCCAGTCGCACCGCACTTGTGCACTGTATAGCCATGGCCGCCCAATCAACACATCATATCCTCTCTTCATCAGAGGCTGCAAGATGATGTAAGTCAGCGGGAATGCCCCTCCTCCTATGATGGTCTTAATGTTCCGTAACATGCCCAGCGGCATTTTGCGCGTTTGATCTGCCAGCCTCAACACTTGCGTCGTAGGTTCAAAGGTTTGAAACCCTAAGAAGTGCGCCGTCTCTTCTGTCATAATGTTGATTCCCGATCCGAAATCCACTGGTACCTTGAATATGGTGCACCCACCGATCTCCACATCAATATTTGGAGGTCCCAAGTCTTCACCGGTCACATGGTATACCTCTGGAAGCTTCACCGTGCAGGATTTGCGTGGACGACATAGGAAGAGCATCATCTTTCGATACGTCTTGTTGTCTTCCAACAGCTGGTTAAAAGAAATATTAGCTCGTTGATTCCCTATGTCCTCCACCACATCGTAGTGAGGGCGTTGGGATGTCGCGGCCGTTCTTCGCTGGTCTAGGTTGTTGTCGAGGAATTTGTAGAAGGTTCTCTGCCAGCTCTCTTACGGCGTTCTAGCACGAAGTGCTTCCTTGCGAAGTTTGCTGACTTCATCCTTGATGTCAGGGACGTAATCACGTCTTAGTACTTGCACCGAAGCTTCGTTGGCCTTTGTCTCAGGCTGCGCCGAAGGCGTCTCGTGTATCGCCGAAGGCGTACCTGAAGACTTCGCGTCTGCCTTGCTGCTGACCTTCTCTTCTCCTTTCGATTTCCGGCCTTCGGACTTACGGCCGTGCTTGCGGGTCTCTTTGTCGTTTTCCTTCGACCTCTTTGAACTACGGGTCTCTACCCTACCGCACATCACTTCTTCGTCCGGCCACACTTCCTCCTCTTCGTTCTTGTCCGAGCTCAGGTCGACTTGGTTAACATGAACATCTTCCTTAGCATGTGGTGTCACAAAACGTACGGTCGGTCGGGCGGCCGGGGGTTGATCACACTCCACCGCCGTATGCCCTGGCTTCCGACAGTTGCTGCACATTGGTACATACCCCGTTTGCCTTTTCGGGTGGGGACAATTTGATGAGTAGTGACCCACTTCTCCCCAGTTGTAGCAAGCCTGAGGTGGTGGCCGATTATACGTTCTTGGAGGTGCCATGCGCCTCTAAGGTAACGTGGTTGCCATTTCCCTCGGAGCAAATCGTGGTATATGCACCGGCTGAATGGGGGTTGTGGATGTGGTTGATTGGATCGCGTAGGCTGCGTCCTCACTTGTTTCTCCATAATAGGTGGGATTCTTCCACTATGGTGCCCAGTCGACTGCATTCATCGGATAGGTTGGCGGAGTGGACAGGCATTTCGTGTTGGCATGCCCCACCTGTCAGCACGTAGTGCACCAGAGGTTCGCACGTAACCTCGCTGATGACTTCTGCCGATCTTGGCCGCCAACTACGTGAACTTTCAAATCTGCAAAATCCTTCACCAAAGTTTCTACCTTTGACGTGATGTCTCCCGGGCCTTTCTCCGGGGTCGCCCTCCTTTGGCTTTTCTTCTTTGCCACAACACATTTCTTCTTCTTTATGTCTTCTTCAGACGAGGAGGACTCCTCCTCCTCTCACGAAGTACTACCTTTGGTTGAGGAAGGTTCTTCCGACGAAGGCGTATCTCCTCTTCGCTTCCTTTGTCCTCCCTTCAACTTTCGACCCATCAATTCTCTTCGCTCTCTTCCTCTCCGGTTGAGCATGAAGGTCTCAAAGGCCTCCGCCAAAGCGATGACGTCCTCGATGGTATCGCACTTTCCTCTTCTACAAAATGTTTCCATCTCCCGGGGTAACCTAGTCACATACCAGTCTATCGCTTGCTAAATAAAGAAAGGAGCTCCTGCTCCCGTCTTCAGAATTCTATCAAGGAGATCTTGGAATCTTTCCATATAGTTGCAAAGATTCTCCTTCTGTTCTCGCTGGAGGTTACGTAATTTGGTCAACACCCGACTGTCATAGCCAAGCTCGCAGAACCGCCGCAGGAACTTCTCCTTCAGCTGAGCCCACGTATGCAGACCATTTGGGTGGGTACTCTCGTGGTTGTATCAACTGCGTGCCTTTTTGCGCAGTAGGCTGGGAAAGATTCGCAACCTATCGTCATCACTGGTTTTGCGGTTGGTAATCGACACGGATTCGAAAAGTTTGATATACGAGTCTGCATCATCGTCATCTCCTCTCCCCTTGTACTTAGGATACGAATGCTTCGTGAAAGGTTGAGAGAACCCGTGGCAAGGGTTGGCTTGTCTGTCAGCCATTGGGAAGTCTACCGATGGTCCCTTGTTGGTTTGATCTAAGTTTAGAAGAGATTCTGCGGAAGGTATCTCCAACAGGATCGTTAGCACAAAGTTTGACTAGGTTGCACTAGGTGATTCTCCGTCAGTGGTGTTGGTCGGCTTGGGCTTTGGTAAAGACTCCAATGTTTTAGATTTCTCTTTCTAACGCCGTTTTTCTTCTACGGCCTTCTCCGAATCTCGACAGAGTTTTTGTGTGGCTTGCGCACTTAGTTAACCCACACCTTCCCCCGTCGACATTCTCCAAGCATTGCTGCTCACGTACTCTGGTGCTGACGCACTATCCCCGGTAGCGACGCCAAAAAGAAGTTGTCCTCTTCAATGTAATAACCCACCAAAGGCTAAAACTACAGTATAGCAACAAAAGGTTGAACCCAGAGGGACAGAGGCAACACACTGAGTACAAAGTGTCATGTTTTAACAAACTATTGAGGAGTTTGAATTCTCAGGCTACTGTCACTCCCAGGAACTGCAAGTGCTCAACTCGGAGGTCACTCGGAGGATGCACAGTGCAGCGTAGTTCACCCCAATACACACCTGAAACTGGAAAAGCACAACTCAGAGGTCGATTAGGACCTCTACTTAAGGTTTAGGGGGAAAGTTTCCCAAGAGTACACTCAGAGGATCTGCAAGTAGTGACCCCAACTCCGAATTTACAACCCTTCCACTAGTCAATGCTAGTGCAGGGCATCCGGGTTGGACTTCCTACTTCGAATGCAGTACTTTCGTCAAACCAAAATCACTCTCACGCGGTGAACAACACACTCAACTCACAAAACGCACAGAGAATACAAAACCCGAACTGAGAAACTCACTTGAGAAAAGACCCAGTGTCACAACTTAATAGTCTTTTGACGAGTTTGAATTCTTAGACAATAGTCATTTCCAGAAATATTGCGGAGGCTATCTCCGAAGGCGCTTCAAGCAGCGTAACACACACACAACCTGAATTTACAACCAAGGCTTACTCCGAAGTTTAACAAAACTTCACTTTGGCATTCAAGGGAAAAGATCCCGAAGGAATACAAACAGGGAAAATCGTCCGAAGGTGTAAGTCCGAATTTCAGATCCTAACTAGACTATCTGCTAGCTCAGAACACTCAGACAAAGACCTTCGGCTGTAGGCTGCGGTAACTTTGACAATTCTACAACTCCTCTTGCGCGGTGACAGAACGAAACACACAAAAGCGAAGAGGAAATGACTTCCCGAGCTGAACTTCCAAAACTGGAAAATCTCCAAGGCAAAATGCCTTGAACTACTTTATACACTCTAAAATCCTAACTAACTAGCACTCTACTCTACGTCTCATCTGCTATGCCTCCTGTGCAAAGGCCGACTGCGCACTAACTCCCTATCTGACCAGTCTTCGGCTCTACTGCGCAATCCTAGCCGCCGCAACACCGCGGTCACCTCTACCTCGAGGTTCGCAATGGCGTCTCGCGACCTCGCTAGAAAGGCATCCAACCGCTTTGCAACCCGCCGCCGACTCCGACTGTCACCGACATCAAGGCTGCTACACGAATCTCCAATTCGCGCAAGGTGACTCTCTCCCGCGCTGCAACCTCTCACACACCGGTTCACTCGCGCTACTAACTCCTCTCACGTGCGATCTGTCGTGCGCCGGTGGTCGCCTTCAAACTTCACTACAGCTCCGCATCCGCACGCTGCGCTCTCAATTCGTCGCACTGCGATTGCAGGCAACGCAGTAACTCCTCATCCGCCTTGCGTGTGATCTGACACTGCTCCAGCAACCGTGTCTGCCGCACGAGCTCTTCTGCCAGGATGCCATTCTGAACTCGCTCAGAATGGAGCTCCGCCTTGAGCTTCGCGCGCTGCTTCTCAAATTCGCGCTGGGCCTCGGCCGCTGCGTCATCGCACAGCTTAAGCACTGTGTTGTGCAACCTCCGCGAGAGTGTAACATTATGCTTGATATTAAATATCAAGCAGAGGAATGGATTCAAGCTATGAATTGTAAAATACATCCAAAAAACTGGTATCTACATGATGAAATTAGTACAATTTTTTTAAGAAAAAAACTCGTTTCATTGAGGCTTCTTTGGTATAGGCTTGCCTAAGAGAAACAAGGTTGAGAAGCAGGAAAGATTGACTTTAGTCTTTTCTGATGTGTATCTTTTCTAAGTTACAATCATCTCTCTTGGCGTATTCTGAAAACAATTTACTTCAAATAGTGAGATTTGGTGACCATGGATTGTGTATCAACACTCCATCGGTCAATATTTCAGAATCTTATCTGCATGAAATACTAATTCACATGTAACGAGAGACGATGTGGGTTTTCTTCAACCAAGAGGTTTCTGCTTTCTTAGAAAGCGAATGCTACAACACTACACAAGGTTATATGACAACATTTTGGATATTAATCATGAAATCGAATGATCTCTGGAAACGATTTTTAAGTTGGATAAGTACTTCTCTTGTATGGGTACAGTGAATAGAATGGTCAAACGTGCGAAGTTTCTACTGCATATAACTAGATTTGTTTCATCATCTTTGTGACTCAGTTGGAAAATAGATCTCAGATATCTACTTTACTTGGATGTTTGCATTCATATACTTCATATAAGGAGAAGAAGAAGTTGAATAGTTTCCTATGAAATTGCTATGTCAAGGTGGTAAAGTATTTAAGAAAGAATCACAAAAGAGATTCTTTTGACCCTTTAAAGGGACTAAGGAGATCCTAAGAGGTCTTTTAACTCAATATGGCAATATGAAGCAACAAATTACTTTTATATGGTCGCATGAATCTTGTAAATTACTTGAATTTGGTTGAAATTAGCTAGAAGACGTGAATAATTTAACAAATCGCATTGTTTGTTTTCATTCAATTAAGATATTTGAACAATTTAAAAGTCAAGATGAAGATTTAGAACAATACTAAGATGTACTTTCACAGATGTGACCAGATTTTTGATAGTTTTTACCTTTCAGACGCAACCAAGACAATACTTACAAGTAATTTTTCGAATCTTATCAAATTGTTCTATAGCTTGTAGGATTGGAACACAACCATGGCAATACTTACGAATACTTTCACGGATGTGACAAGATTTTTTGTTAGTTTCTACGTTTTCGACGCAGCCATGACAATACTTACAATTAGTTCTACGAGTCTTATCAAATTGTTTAATAGCTTTCAACTTTCAAACACAACTATGGCAACACTTAGAATTACTTTCACAAATCTGATCAATCTATTTGTTAGTTTGTAAGTTTCAAACAAAACCATTGCAATAATTACATGTACTTTCACAAATATAATCAATCTTTGTGTTAGTTTGTAAGTTTCAAACACAACCATGGCAATACTTACACGTACTTTCACAAATCTGATCAACATTTTTTTAAAGGTTTTATAAGTTTCAAAGACAACCATCACAATAATTACATGTACTTTTACAAATCTAATCAATCTTTGTGTTAGTTTGTAAGTTTCAAACACAACCATGGCAATACTTACACGTACTTTCACAAATCTGATCAACACTTTTTTAAAGGTTTTATAAGTTTCAAAGACGACCATCACAATAATTACATGTACTTTTACAAATCTAATCAATCTTTGTGTTAGTTTGTAAGTTTCAAACACAACCATGGCATTACTTACATGTACTTTCACAAATCTAATCAACATTTCTTGATAGGTTTTATAAGTTTCAAACTCAACCGTGGCCATGCATAGGACACAAAGTACTTACATAAAACCACAATATATGTGTTTGAAATTTGCAATGGTATAATCTCACCTTGGCAAGACTGAGGAAACGCAGTGAAATGCACCGATTGAAAAATTACCTTTTGAAATCTTGATTTGAAATCTTTGGATCAACCTAAACATGAAACTTTATCGTTGTAGAACATTAATCTAGAAAGGAAGCCATTCAAATTTGTCATTGGGCAAAGAAGTTGACGAGAAAAGAATCATTTATCTGAACACCAACTATTCACACTCTTCACATCTTGCGTGCAAACTTTATGGGATATAGCGTCGAAAGGGTCATTGAGCTGAGATAAATCATGTCAGTAGTGTGTAACCACCTAAGATGAATCCGATTAGTAATTGCGAGCGAAAAAAGCGAAGGATTTATTACTTTCATCATATTATACTATTTTACTGAAATGTTGTTGATGATTATGAAATGTCAACAAACCTGAGATAGATCACAACTCTCTGAATCTCAGAGCGACTCGATCAGGAGCTCAGCAGCAGACAATGCAGGGCAAGAAAGTACTATGCGAATGATCGCTAAGGAATCACGTACGTCACAAGTCGAAAACTCGAGCAATCTGTCTAGACGATCGTCTCGTGAACTGAACTGAACACATTGAACTAAACGATTGGTAAGACGGAGGACTTATCTGTTCCAAGTTGAAACTGCTGAAATTCAAAAAAAAATATGAAATTTCCAACGTAACCTCCCATCCAACTGCAGGAGCCTGGCGTGGAGAGTAATTCTAGCGTTCGAAGAAGAGCAACGTCAAACAAACGTCGATGTCGTTGACCGTTGGTGATACGAGACTTTCATCGCAATCCCAAACAAAGTTTCCGATTATGTAACTCTGAATCTCTTCTTCGATAATGAGATGAAGTTTCACTTTCAGGAGAAAACATTGTTACCTCAACGAGAATATATGTTCCATCTTCCCGTGTGTGGGTCTATGGAACATCTAAGCTGTTGCGCAAATGAACGTAACCTCAACGAGAATATTCGTTCCATGTTCTCGTGTGTGCGTCTGTATACCACATAAGCTTTTGCAAAGTGTCATATTGAAACATTGCGAAATGATAAAAACATTTCACAAACTTCGTATCTCGTGGATATGTATCAATTAAAGCTCATTATTATCGATAACCGCGTGGTTTCTCCCCGACTATGTATGAGAACCTCTTGGATGTTATTTACAGTAGAGTGGTACGTGCAGCTTCAGATCAGTCTACGCACTCGTGCCTGAGTCTGAGCTTCACATTTTGTTGTCAGCAGATTTAGTGTCCTTGGTATTTTCGTCCTCACCCTGAGAGCTTGGTTTCAAGTTTTCTCCCTGAAATGCTCATGGAGCCGGACATGGACATGGTCGGGAACAGGAAGTGTGATCCTAGCGGCAAAGCACGGATGACGAACTGGTGATAGGCGGCAGCCAAGGTAGCTCCGATGAAGGGACCGACCCAGAAGATCCACTGCGCAAATCAGATGTCCCAAATTATCAGCCCTTCACTGCTGTCAGGCAGAATGTTCATGCGAGTGCGAGAGACAGGATCTTGGATTTCTGAGATTTCGGTCAATGGGAAGAGTTTGACACAAGTTGAGATACTATGACTTACCTGGTCATCCCAAGCTTGCTGGCGGTTCCAGAGAGCAGCAGGGCCGAAGCTTCGTGCAGGGTTGATTCCACAGCCAGTGATGGGAATGGTCGCCAGGTGGACAACGAAAACTGCAAGCCCGATGGGCAATGAGCGAGCACCTGCGACATCACAGAACCTCTAGACATCAAGCTTCGTCTTCAATTTGGACCAGTTCAACATAATTTTCGTGCCTGTGATCCAGCTTCAGATGGTGCAAGTGAATTCATCCGAGAGCTCATTATCAAAGAAACCTCAGATATAATGGTTGTTGAACCTACCGGCACATGCGAGTCCCTGGATTTACGCTTAGCATCAGTAGCAGAGTAGACCACGTAAACCAGGAAGAAAGTTCCGATGATTTCTGCTGCAAGACCAGTGCCGATGCTGAAATCTGCACTAGCCGTATTCGTCGCGCCGCCCAGCACCTGGAATGGAGTTTTCTGCAATCCCTTCACGAGTCCTGCTCCACATATAGCCCCCGCCATCTGGGCAATAACGTAGATGAAAGCCCGAGGAACGGAAAGCTTCCTACCAAGAAGTAGTCCCAAAGTAACTGTGGGATTAATATGTCCTCCTGCCCACACCAACAGATCAATCGTTGCATCGGAATAATCAGACTACTGCCATACATGACAACCATGAAGAATGGACTTCACTCTGAGAACATTTTCATCTTTCCACAATACTATGACCACAACATCATCATCAAAACGCTCCTACCTACAACCAGAATGAAATGAAGGAGCCTCGGACGATCTGACTGCAAGTGCTTCTAGAGCAGGCTGGCAATCGAAGGGCGAACCTGAAACACCAGCTGTGCAATAGACAAGCACAAATATGGTGGCTCCGAAAGACCATGCAACGCCGAGAGCTCCGACTCCATCGGGGCTGGTACGGCCATTTCCAATGGCAGCAGAAACGCCGATGTACACGAAGAGGAGAGTGGCAATAAACTCAGCGATGGCAGCTCTATAGAGCGACCATTTATAGAATTCATCGACAGTACACAGAAGATGTGGCTCTGGCTCGATATAGTCCCTGCCCTCAGTTCGTGCTGCGCTGGCCCCTCCGATCTTAAAATCGCCCTAAACAACCTTTTTTCTCAACTGACTAACCACCAAGGTTGCTTAGCTCTTGGATTATGCAAAGAATCCTTCTCACACTCTTCAGTTCTATCTCTTGATTCTCGTATGCAAGAGCTCACATAGGATCCCCTGAGACTCGATAGATACTTAATTTAATCAAATACTTTCCAGAATTGGTGGCTCAGAATTTGGTCTCGTGCAATTGTCCTTTGTCTGCGGAGGAGATGTAAGCCGTATGTATAACGCGCTATGCAAGATGTGACTGATTCACATTACTGAACAAGCTAGCATCCTGCAATCTTTTATGACGGCAGAGGCAGAAGTCATCAAGACATCGATAGATCCATGAATCTGAAACGAGACGAATCGAGTATCAAAGTTATGTATTGTATGCATGAGATTCTCTGATGTTATATCTGTCTCCGACTATGCCCCACTCATTGGGCGATTATGCATGAGTAACCAACTGTAAAGCCATTGATATCTTTGAAGTAGGCACAATATTATGTGTAGAAAAGAACAAAGAAATACTTCATGTCCCAAAGCACTGAAATAATGCTCTTCTGTACAAGCTCGTTGGGCTGTTGACAGCTGAGCATATCGAAATTCGTATGTGTATCGGAAACACTTGAAACTGGAGTTACAATGGCTGCTTGGAGGGCATCTGTTGATCTTTTGTAGGACATTTAGATTTCGTCAGAAAACTTCAGTGATTCGGTGCTGGTTCTGTAACACCTACGATGGCATCCAGCAAGGAAGTGTTCGTATCGTCGGGCTGCAGGCATATTTCATAGGCGAGGAAATGCTGCATAGTACACAGACGTCATTGCCTTCTTTCCATGCGGACGAATGCCTGAGCAGTATACTCAACGTGGCGTTACGTCAAGTCGACAACATCTACAACATCTACAGAAGATAAAAAGCCTTTATCAAGACTGGATCGACCTCTCGACAAGATAACACAAGAACAGCAAATCACGGATAGATCCTAATCTCTCAAAGAAAGCTTAGTAGTAAGTTTCCGTTTGCAATACTCGTGTATCGGCGAATATAGTCTGGGGGAACGTTTGGTTTACCTACCAAATTGTTCTCAAGGTGGCCAAGAAATAAAAAATAACCGATTGTCGAAGCGACAGTGAAGAGAATCTCTAATTTAACAATCGGTGGCATACTGCACTAAAGCATGCTATACTGCACTAATTTTGCAAGCTTTGCAAATTCACTTAAATTTACTCAATGCCTGTTTCCACGTAAAAATCTCGGATCTGAGGCAAACCCTCTCTGCCGCATTCTTCCATCTACCTAAGAAGCATCTGCTCTTCTATCCCAATTTCCAACGCTGCTCTTGAGCTCTCCTAATAAAAGTATTTCCAACTCTGTATTCTGAACAATGCGTTTCGCTCGTCATTGTTTCTCATTGTGGGCGTTGTCATCTCCTTTTTTTATGCGCGACGGCTACATTGGTTAGAATCTGGGAATGAATAATACACAGGAAAGGTGCGGTTCCCTCTGAGTACATGAGTATAGCCCAAAAATCTGAGCGTGAAAACATTAAACCAATACGGCTTGGATTTTATGAAGTTCACTCAGGCCATATATATCACTTATTGAAAGCTAAAGACGTATCTTTGCGCTTGGGGCAATGACGCAGTTAGTGAGGTGAAACCGAGACGCGTCAATTGCTGGTTGAAAACTATTTCCAAACCCCCGCCCGTGCCTTAACCGGCGCGTGCGAATTTCTGGAAGATCCGACTTTGTCTGGATCTCACAATGTAAATAAAACTGGACCCAGCCGACGATACTCTGATAGTCTGAGTTTGCGTGAACTACTTACTGTTTCGAGAGAAAGCAATGTTTTCCCTGGGCCAGTTATACTGAGAAAAGTAAGGTGGCGTGAGCAGATGAGAAGTCATACACCGGACCTATCGAATTGGACGAATTTGATTCTCCGACAGGAAGAAACCTGCAAACGAGTGCTCTGTTCCAATTTCTGTGCTCTTGCATGTACAGAGAGTGATTCTGAAGAGCATAGTGCGGGTGCAAATCAAGCCTAAGCTTGCAATCTGGTCCTATGAAATGGAAGTGCGCGAATACTCGTTATAACTACTCAATCCGAGCTGCATAGTACAAAAGGCAATCATCACTGTGGATATGCGTCACAAGCTTAATAAGCTGCAAACCTCGTTAAATGAGAACGAGGTTTGCAGCTAATTCTGAGATCTTCTTATATAGTGCGGATTCGGGAAGTGGATGTGGTTGAGTGGTATTCTTTAATGAAGATGTTGTTCTCACCGGTGATACCACGGTCACATTTCATATTGCCGTTAACAAAATCGAAATTCGAGAAGGTGGAACAGAGGCACTTTCTGAAGCAATGATCCTTCAGATGAGGATCTTTTGTTAGAGGATCAATGTCTCAATGGACTACGCTGTCAACAGTGACATAATCTACAACACTGACGTCAACCAAACATATGATCGTCACGATCTTCCTGGAAGACAGGATGCCACTCTGATGTGAAACATTCGATCGTTGTTTGAAGAAGCGCTCTCAGACGATTGCTTACAGCTGGATGCGTGACCCCAATGTGGTATTGTCGTTCCTGCGAACATCGGCAAGTCTGGCCTAGTCATCACAGGTTATGAACCGCACTTCACTTGATGTAGTCGGTCAAGGTCCCATCAGCTACCTGTGTACACGGAACATAACTCAACACGTGAGGCATTCCATAGCACGGTGAGGCCGGCGTCATCGATTTTAGTTCCGATCAATTCAGATCAGCCACCAATGAGAAGTACCGATGAAAGACCCAAAATAAGAAGCAAGAAGGAGAAAGTGCGAATCAACATGCCCGATACTTCGTTTGAGTTATGTAAACGTATACCGTCAAACCAATCTGCTTCAACTTGCAAGTACGGTTTTCCAATTTCCAACCACATTCAGCAGACTCAGTACTGTAAATTCGATCCTTTTTCCAGTTTCGTCCTCAGAACCACTGTGATACACCTCGAGGTATAAATCTTCGGCTTCTCAGAGATTCGCAAAGAGGCCTCATGCACTGATATCAAATCGTAGCAAGTGTACATGATTCTAGAAATCACCCAATACCCTAACCTCAACTTTATTGAAGCCTCAGGAGCAGAAAAATTACAATGGAAACCTTCCAGGGGTCTTTATAAGCCTGAATCTTGTGACTTAATCTTCTGTTCACAACTAGAATTAAGAGAAGATGGACCCACCTTTAGTATCAGGAACAAGAACATAGAGCACGACAGTGACAAAAATTTGATGAAAGGAATCATAATATTCATTTCCCTTTCTTCCCGCCAATTACAATGCGTACCTTGTGAATCACATGCTCTGGGCCCTTTTTCTTCTAATACTTTCCTGCTCTACGTGTAATTGCTTCGTCATTTCCTTCTCCTTTGGCGTAATTTTCTTGATCTTTGTTCCGTGTGAGAATCTAGGAACATAAATAATCTAGGAAGACGCAATAATTCAAGTAGAGTATGGAAAAATAGGTGTATTTATCTGGCTTCAGGGTGATCCTATCCACTTTGCCAACAGCTGCTTTACTGGTGGCTTCACATACTTTACTAAAGCATGCCACCGGTTGTTGAAATTGGAGATTCTCTTCACTTCGACAATCGGTTATATTCTATCACATGGCCACCTTGAGAAGAATGGTGTAGGAAAACTAAACGTTCACCGACAAAGGGAGAAACTATTGCAAACGTAAACTTACTTCTAAACTTTCTGTGAGACATTAGGATCTGTACGTGATTTGCTGTTTGTATGTTATCTTCTCGAGAAATCGATCCAGTCTGCTTTTCGATACATCGGCGTTTCTGCTGCCATTGGAAATGGCCGTACCAGCCCCGATGGAGTCGGAGCTCTCGGCGTTGCATGGTCTTTCGGACCTACCATATTTGTGCTTGTCTACTGCACAGCTGGTGTTTCAGGTTCGCCCTTCCATTGCCAACCGGCTCTAGAAGCACTTGCAGTCAGATCGTCCGAGGCTCCATCGATTCCTTCTGGTTGTAGCTAAGAGCGTTTTGATGATGATGTGGTCATAATATTGTGGAACGATGAAAATGTTCTCAGAGTGAAGTCCGTTCTTCATGGTTGTCATGTATGGCAGTAGTCTGATTATTCCGATGCAACGATTGATCTGTTGGTGTGGGCAGGAGGACACATTAACCCCGCAGTTACTTTGGGACTTCCTCTGGGTAGGAAGCTTTCAGTTCCTCGGGCTTTCATCTACATGATTGCCCAGATGGCGGGGGGTATTTGTGGAGCAGGACTCGTGAAGGGATTGCAGAAAACTCCATTCCAGGTGTTGGGCGGCGCGACGAATACGGTCAGTGCAGATTTCAGCATCGGCACAGGTCTGGCAGCAGAAATCATCGGAACTTTCTTCCTGGTTTACGTGGTCTACTCTGCCACTGATGCTAAGCGCAAGGCCAGGGACTCGCATGTGCCGGTATGTTCGACAACCATTATATCTGAATTTTCTTGAAGAGTGATTTCCCAGATGAATCCACTTGCATCTTCTGAAACTGGATCAGAGTCACAGAAATTATGTTGAAGTGGTTCAAGTTGAAGACGAACCTTGATGTATGGAGGCGCTGCGATGTCGCAGGTGCTAGCCCCATTGCCCATCGGGCTTGCAGTTCTCGTTGTCCACCTGGCGACCATTCCCATCACTGGCTGTGGAATCAACCCTGCACGAAGCTTCGGCCCGGCTGCTCTCTGGAACCACCAGCAAGCTTGGGATGACCAGGTGAGTTATAGTATCTCAACTTATCCCATATAGATGTGTTATATCAATCTTCCCATTGACCGAAATCTCAGAAATCCAGGATCCAGTCTCTCGCATTCGCATGAATATTCTACCTGAAAGCAGTGACAGGGCTAATAATTTGGGACATCTCATTTGCGCAGTGGATCTTCTGGGTCGGTCCCTTCATCGGAGCTACCTTGGCTGCCGCCTTTCACCAGTTCGTCATCCGCGCTTTGCCGCTAGGATCACACTTCCTGTTCCCGACCATGTCCGGCTCCATGAGCATTTCAGGAAGAAAACTTGAAACCAAGCTTTCAGGGTGAGGACGAAAATACCAAGGACACTAAATCTGCTGACAACAAAATGTGAAGCTCAGGCTCGACTACATATACTGATCTGCAGCTGCACGTACCACTCTACTGTAAATAACAACGAAGAGGTTCTATACACAGCCGGAGAGAAACCACGCCCTGAAGGTTCAGCATCAACAAGGGTAAAACCTGAAATCATCTATTTGCAGAGGACTAGGATTACCCTCCGCAATTGCGGATGGTAATCCTACTAGTAATCCGTCGCACAAAAATATGACCACTGGAGAAGCAGCTTTCATGCCCAGGTTCTAGCATTGTGTTCTCTCTCGGCTGATTGCCCCGAAAAGGTCTTGACTGCGTTTGCCTCGGGTCGCAAGTGGGCTTCTATACGACACTCGAAAGGGAAACTTGATGCACAGAGGGCAAGAACACATTGTACATCACGCCGACAAACCTACTGCCGTACATCTCTTTCATGAGTAAGATCTTTGATTAGAAAGAAGAATTAGCTAAATTCAGTAAACGTGGCATGAACTTCCGTTGAGAGGCAGTTGAAGCAATCTTCGATCGCATTGCCTCAAGTTGTGCAGTGGGTTAGATCCAGTAAAATAGCTTTCTGATGCTTACATGGCAAAAACAAGAGGAAAATATTTATATTTCATGTCCATCCCAGAATTGAGTGATACCAAAATGTCAAGGTAGTTGAGTTTGTAACTGCTTATAACGCAATACATTCAAAACAGTAGACTACATTTGTTGCACTCGACAAAATTCTCATTTGTTGCCTCTTTTTTCATTGTTACAGAAGTGGGGTCACTGATAACTTTTTTCTGGTTTCATCATATGGAATCATATTTCCTGACATTTCAATCTCTGAGGCGAATGATCAGCAATTGAAACAAAAATTGTTGATCATCAAGCAAGAAGAAGATGCTGAAGTTAAATTTCTCCCAAAAATTGTAGACTCATCTCAATTCTAGATATGTAACGTTTTAGTTTCAAAATATATAAATTTATATATATATATATATATATATAAAACATGAATTTGGTTAGGTTGATTTCAAGAACTGGTGGACATTATCCACTGCTCAGAGGAAGCTGATGGGAGATTTTTACTTTGAAATAACAATTTGTCATGTATAAAGTAGTAAAAAAACAAAAACAAAAACAATAATATTATATTTGAATTGAGGAGTAGTTTTCATTCTAACATGATAATGGGGGAGTACATCGTCATAGCTTTGAGTGTTATCGTTTACAATTGGTACTTAGTGTGAGCTCCACAATCAGAGAGGAAGTAGTATATATCGTGAGTAGCAAATATTGATCATAGAGAGTATAAGTTCCGCAAATTTTTCTCACTATTCAATATTGAGGAATCAATTGCTCTTATTTCTTTTGTATTCCGATAAGAATGCCTCCTTAGTTGCGGGATTCAGGGGGGGAAAGCTTGCAAATTCCGCAAATAAACCTCGGGTGGAACCCGCAAATATCGTGACGGAGTCTGTGGATGCGCAACGCCAACACTGCAATCCATTGCAGTCCCAATCGAACAAATATTGCCATCGTGAAGAGAGAATACATCAAATTTGCATTTGAGCATTCGCTGAAGACTTCCGTCATGCCTAAGCCTAAGTATTTCAGCCATTTCCAGTCCTCACACGCTGCAGAGTATGGTTTGAAAGTGTATGCACATGACTCCAGCTCTGGCAAAGTATCTAGTGTCGTGTGTCGCTTTTGCACTACATTCGGTCCTGAAGAGAACGTTGGCGGCAAGAGGGCACGGACCAATAACGTGAAATACTTCAACACGTTCAGAACTGATGGATACAAGCGCCACCGCCCATTGCTCATGCAGAGCAATGGGCGGAGTACCAACGGATTTTAACCAGTGAGGGTAAAGAGCAGTTCTTCAAGAACATCACGGTTGCATTCGTCAATAGGCTTGATGCATACCTTGTCAATCAAGGAAATCACATTCCTGTTCTCATCAATGGACCCATTGTGGAAACTGTCCTTGGAGATTTGCTCTTCAATCCAGATGACATCGAAAGCATGTCTCGTGAGCGTGCTCTCCAGCAGTTCAAAAAGCTGGATGTGCCTGAACCTGAGCTTGGCGAGGAGGGTGGCCGCCACAAAATGTTTGAAGTTGTAATCAAGACGCCTCGGCGACTTAATCTTTGTATAGATTTTGTCGCTTGTGGTGCATCCTTTCGCATGGCGTCGCGTTTGATGGACTGTACTCAAGCTGAATCTGGAATTGGTCTATATGGAGGCTGTAGTGACGTCGGTGTATCCAACTATACTCGATTTGTGTGCGCAAACTGCCTTCAGATCCTTTCGGACGTACAAGAACAAGTGTAGGCTTTCTCCATCACATTAGATGGCTCGACACATCAAGTACTGTCTTATTTGGACCTGCGTGTGCGGTTCCATTTCAAAGGCACACTATTCAATTTTCATTTGATGGCAATCCCATTGTTTGAGAGGCACATAGGTGAAAACATGTTCGATGTTCTGGTGCGCTTTATGGACGCTGTTATTTGTGACTGGCGGACGAGATGTATTGATGTGTCGACGGATGGTGCCAGGAGTATGACCGGGCGTATTCAAGGCGTTGTCACGTGAATCCAACAAGTCTGCCCAGAAGGACTAATTCGTATCTGGTGCGGCTTGCACCAGCTTGATCTCGTTATGCAACGCGTGTTCAAACCGGCCCTCAAAGGACATTTTTACGGGACGTTGACGGCTCTAATTGGCCACCTCCGACGCCAAGCTAAATTAATTGCTGATATGAGGTCGACATGCCCAAAGGTGTTAGATGTGCGGTGGATTTTGCTGGATTCGGTGTCAACGTTGCTGGTTTATAATCGCGCCCGCGTGATGAGGCACCTGGATGAAAAGAAGCCAACCTGCACACCCGATACTGCTTGGTGAATTTTCCTCCATGCAATGCAGGCTTTTGCAAGAGAGTTGAAGGCCACATTCCTCCAGGGTTTGAACACCATCGTCTCCCAGCAGCCCGCCTTTAGCTATTGATTGAAACTTACTGATTTTGCCTGAGCAAATTGTTGATATTCTTGCTAAGCAGCCAGTGGACACTTCGGGCGCATTCATCGTCACACACGTGAATGTGAAAGCCTCACTCGATGGGTTAGGGTTGTGGATCATGGAACAGTTTGATGAGCTTGACGATGATAAACTTTTCATACTAATTGGGTTTGTTGGAAAGCTCTTTGTCCAAGCGGCTGATAGCATCGCAAAGATAGTCTGTGAGCGCGACGAAGCAAACGAGGCAACCGAGTAACTCCCTCCGGTATTACCGCATGAGCTGTGTCGCATTGACATGAGGCAATTCGTAAAGCACTTGCAGGCACACCGCGATTGCTTGATGCCGTCTTTTGGAGCGGACGGTATCGATGATATCAGCCAAGACTTCTCCGATTTTCTTCATGCTTTTCGTGAAGAACCGCAATTCAAGGAAGGAGTTTTGAACGATTCTATTGGAAATTTAGATTTCAAGGAATGCTGGGCATCGGCAAATGGGAAATCTGCTTTGTTACAAGACTTTTGTGGCGGAATGGCAATGGCGTTTTCCAATATGTCTACAGTCGAGTCTGACTTTTTCATCCTCGTATGGGAAAAGGACGAATACCGGACTAGTCTGACTCACTTCTCGCTCGAAGGTATCCTTCACTGCAAGCAGTTCAAAGAACTGAAAAAGCTCGCCACTAAGCTGCAAAGCTACCGTCCTCACGGCAAATAGGCGCAAGCCCGCAAATTACAAAAATAAACAATGGCTGGAGCCCGCAAACAACCGAATTGCGTTCTTTGAGGTAAAACCCCCGTTTAAGGAGGCATGCCGATAAGTGACACTATTAGCACGAATATAATCGCAATTTTAAAAGAAAACTCAAGAAACTTATGAAAGAAAATTCAAGAGACTTATGATTTATACCCTACACATTTATAAGTGATTTTTTCTTTTAAAATAGGTTTTGTTATACAGAAGTAAATTTCACAATAATTTTATAGTTTCCAAGTTGGACTTAAATATTTGATTTTAAATATACATAATTCACAAACATCTACACAAGTTTGAATACCTCACATTGTTGTTGTGAGTATCTAAAATTGTTGAATATTCTATTTTGAAATCTGAACATATATTGTCATGAATTCTTTCAATTATGTATCATTCAAAGTAATTCGAAGATTACGAGATACATGTTTACATAGTTTATTCTTTTGATTTCACCCTCTAGTCTCCACTAGAAACTCTAATTGCGCGTTTTCATCATTTCTAATATATACAATATGTCTGTAATTTTCATGGGAAGTATGGAGCTTGATGAAACTCTAGATCAAATAACAATGGTCAATACTATCAACTTTAATTCTTTCATTTCATATTTCTCGACAAAAAGTAGCATTTATGTATACATATTTAACATTTATCAAGTTTAGAAATATATTTTTAAAATAGTTTCGTGAAATTGACGTACTTTTGCATATTATTTAATTAAAATAATGATCAACTCGATTTTTAGAAACGATCGAAGACACTGTATGAGCAACCGCTGCTTCCTTGTGAAGAATTCAAGCCTGATGGGAATAAGCGCTCAGCCTATTCCTTGCGTTTGGACGGGTGTGCCAGATGCTGTACTGTTGTGCCTTCAAACATCGGCTGGTTCTCGCAAGTGATTAGCGGCAATTCAATTTCTAGAGGTGATCCAGGAAAAAACGTCGAATGCCGATCAGTTGCTGTGTCATGGGATATATTTGAACATGTGATATACTCCATGAAACAGTGGAGAGTAATTTCCGCAAAATTCAGCCGATCATGGAGGACGGTCGATCGATTCAAGAAAAAGCACGTTTCTAACAATGTATCCCGTAAGATTGACG
Organism: Marchantia polymorpha subsp. ruderalis; assembly: GCA_037833965.1. Taxonomy (NCBI): domain Eukaryota; kingdom Viridiplantae; phylum Streptophyta; class Marchantiopsida; order Marchantiales; family Marchantiaceae; genus Marchantia; species Marchantia polymorpha. The sequence continues at coordinate 3,579,716 of AP031359.1, forward strand.
TTGTTTTTTCAAATGTGCAGATTTACTTTCGAAGATGTTCGAAGCTTCCGACGGTCTTCGAATGATGATAGTACTTTCCGGCCAGGACGCTGGAGTCGGATGGGAGTTTACGTCGGAGATTTCAAAATTTGGTTTGAAGTTCAGACGTTACAACTTGGAACAGATAAGTCCTCGTTTTGCCTATCGATCAGTTCAGTATGTTCAGTGTCAGTGTCAGATTTGTACGAGACGATAGTTTAGGGTATTAGACAGATTGCTCGAACTTCCTACTACTTGTGACATACCTGAATCCTTAAGCGATCAATCGCATAGAACTTTCTTGCGTGCATTGTCTGCGGTTGACCTCCTGATTGAAACGCTCTGTGAGTTCGAGAAACGCTCTGTGAGTTCGAGAGGTGTGAACTAGCTCAGGTCTGCTCAGCTTCAACATTTGAGCACAATAGGAGTAAAGAAGACATACTTTCTCTATTTTCGCTGACGTGGTTGATCTCAATTCAATGACCCTTTGACGCCATACAACTAGTCGTAAAGTTCGTGAACAGTGTTTGTATGGATGATACTTTTCTGATGAACTTATTTGCCAAATGAAAATATTTAATGACTAACATTTTTGATTAATGTCCTACCTCAAAGTCAAAGTTTGATGTTTAGGTTTATCCAAATATTTCAAAAGTTATTTGTCCAATTTGTGTATCTTTTTGCGTTTCCTTTGTCTTGCCATGGTGAGATGAAACCACTGCAAATGCCAAACACATATATCTTGGTTTATGTAAGTACTCTGTGTCTTATGTATGGCCACGGTTGATTTTGAAACTTAGACAACTATTAACTAATATTGATTATATTTGTGAAAGTACACGTAAGTATTGCCATGGTTGTGTTTGAAACTTAGAAGCTATAAACAAATTTTATAAGATTTGTAAAACTGCTGGTTAATATTGTCATGGTTGCATTTGGAACTTAGAAACTATCATAAATTGATGACATTTGTGAAAGTACGTTTTAGTATCGCTGTAACTCTTCATCTTGCCTTTGAAATTGTTCAAAAATCTTCATTGAATCAAAACAAAGGATGCAATTTGTGAAATTATTCACGGCCTATAACTAATTTCAACCAACTTCATGTAATTTACAATCTTCATGCAACTTTCAACGCTCATTTATTGCTTCATGTTGCAATATTGAGTTAGAAGACCTCTTAAGATCTCCAGACTTTTTTCAAAGAGTACAAACATTATTTCTTGAATTTTTTTCTTACATACTTTAACTCCTTGACACAGCAATTTCATAGGAAACTATTTACCTTCTTCTACTCCATGAAGTATATGAATTCAAACATCCAAGAAAAGTAGATATTTGAAATGTATTTTCCAAATTGAATAAAAAAGATCATGATACATATACATCTAGATATACTAGAAACTTTGTAGGTTTTACCATTCTATACTCTAAACCCATACAAGAAAAATACTTATCCAACTCAAAAAGTGGTTTTCAGTGATCATTCAATGTGATGACTAACCTCCAAAATGTTGTCGTATAACCTTGTGTGGTGTTGTAGCATTCGGTTTCTAAGAAAGCAGTAACCTCTTCGCTGAAGAAAACCCACATCGTCTCTCCTTACATGTGAATTAGTATTTCATGTAGATAAGACTCTCAAATTTAGACAGATGGAATGTCAATCTATTGTCAGCAGATCTCACTATGTGAAGAATACTATTTTCAAAATAAGCTAAGAGAGATGGTTCTAACTCAGAAAAGATCCCCATCGGAAAAGACTAAAGTCAATTTGTCCTCATTTTCAACCTTGTTGCTCTCCTAGGCAAGCCTTTACCAAAGAAGCCTCAATGAAACGTTTTTCTCTAAAACAATATTGGACCAATTTCATCATGTAGATACGAGTTCTTGAATGTAACTTACAATGCATCGCATTAATTAATTCTTCTGTTTGATAGTTAGAATCTTGTAAAATTATATAGGTTTTTGTAATTAGAATCCTGTAAGGGAGTATTCTTTATTGGAAGCAAGCATTCTTGCTTATTGCTTCCATTATCCACTTGTTGGTGTTTTGCGAGATCGTATATGAATACGTGTATGGGATCTTCTACAGCCTTCTCAACACTTGAAGGAAACATCGAAAATAAGAGTTCAACATATTCAAACAGACTTGTATCAGACTGTCTTGACACCACTTACATGTGTTATGGTCCAGGTTTGTACATTTGACGATACATATTAAAAGTTGACCTTTAAATAGAATAGTGCCTCTAACCAGGTGAGGAGTTTTTCAACTTGTTATATCCTTCAATATCCTTAGCTTAATGTGATTTTAGGATTTCATGTTTGATCATGGTCCTGCATATTAAAAAAAAAGCTTTGGCATAATGAGTGGAGTTTATGTCTTTTCTGAACCATACATATATGTACGAGACCAATTTATCCTCATTCCGACATTTTTCTCTATTGTGTTCGTCGTGGTACATTTTCCGATATTTCACTGTATTTTGTATTATTTTTTTCTTTTTTCTTTTACCACAATATTATCACTTAAAATTTAGTCTTTTGATCAACATATTTCCTTTCGAGGAAGTTCAAGCAAGATAACTTCTAGTTCATGATAGACAGAGATATCATTCACAGCATCAAGTTTTACATATCACGCCAGTCAGTGCTCATTTTTGAGATTGATCATGTTTCCTATGTGTAGTAATTGCATAACCACAGAATGCTTTTACTGAGAACTATATGTTCTTCAATTTGAAAATAGACCTATGTTTCTTCTCTTATCTAACATGATTTCAGACAATAGGCTTCTTGCCAAATCTTACTCCTATTATACATGACACCACTCCATAAAGCCTCTCATATCCTGTATAGATACTAAATCAAACTTTCCACACCCCTTACTTCTTGATGGTAACTTTTTGCGGACATTCCCACCTTACTGTTGATATAAATACGAAACATTGGAATATTCCTAATTCCTAGACCCTAGATCAAAAAATTTACTTATCTTCATAAAATTATTGATCACTTTACTTATCTTCATGAAAGGATTGATAATCGAACTGATTAACATCTTCACCTTCACTACTCCATTCGTTAGACAGAAAAGGATTGATGGAGCTTGATGTAAGGGTGAAGATGACAATTTTTTTACCAGATCCTGAAGTTAATCAGTCTTGTCCCCAGGTATAAGCTTACCTTGGTAGCTCAGACTTAGTGTGTTTGATGAATCTTGGAATATACTAAAATTCTAACTTTATCGTAGTTTCTTAAGAGGTAAGAGTTCTCGCAACAATACGATGAGGAGGTAAGTTTGACCTACCACTAGGAATTTTTTGATGCAATATCTAGTAGGTAGACTTCTGTCACAGGATTGACAAGATAGACAAGATTTATTAGATTGCCAAAAGCTTCCCTAATCCAAGTTCATGCATGATGAAAATCAAGCAGATCTTCCGATGGTTTCTGTTCTTCTCCTTTTCAGAAATAATAAATTTTAGTAATGATCATGAGAATTAGTAACCTTTCATTGTTTCAAGTGATTTCAATAGTAATAATTCATTCGTTAATGAGACAAGCGTAAATTATGTCCCTAATTTGGGAACTAGATAGCATGAAAAGAGACCATGAAATATCTTACCACCTGTATGTGTTGACTCCCAGATCCATCTGTAGATCGTCTAAGATCTGTGCATCAGATCCGAGCATAGGTGAGTGTACCGATGAAATAATATATTAACAATTGTAGGTTCTGGCCGAGTCATCGCAATCAAGCTCAATTATAAACTGCTTAATAGTCTAGGTCATACAATTAGATAGTTTTCTCTCTTATATTTCGCACCATCCGAATTGGCCATGTATGTCATCTACATTAATTTTGTGCTTCTTTTTTTCAGTTTAGTGAAACTAACAAAAACTGACTAAACTTCAGAGTTGTTTCCGATTCGAATATGGAGAAAATGGAGGGCTCCACATCTTCGACACTACCAAAGTTGCCACTCAGGAGATGCCTCGAAGACATCAGCAATTCTAGCGAGCCCAATCTGCCTTCTGCTGCAGTCGTGGATGTTACCCTCGGCACAAAAGGGTGATCACAATTTATTTTGCTCGCAATTACACTGCGTTTTGTAGTTGTCTCCATGTAGATCCAAATGACGCATGATCTCTGAAGCCGAATATTCTTGTCGGTTCTATGAATGAAACAGGAAGAAGCTGAGAGTTTATCATGCTCCACGACGAAGGAGGCCATACACGTCGTGGACGGAGGAAGAAGTGAGGACACCATTGGTTGATAACTGATACTGTTTTAGCCTCTATGTAGACGAATCAGTCTTAGGAATGTTAGAAACATCGACAGGCCCAATGTCGATTCTGTCACGATTTTGAAACCATGATGTTCACGACCTTCAGAGGAAGCACTCGAGTTCCTCCAAGGAGGAGTGATGATTTTGGTTCATATTGTTTAGATTGGACAGTACAACTTAAGTTTTAATACTGTGCTTAGATTAGCGAATACAACTTAAGGTAATTTTTTCGATTCATTATCAGGCTTAGTCACAGGATATATTTTCTCACTCCGATAGTTGACTTGCCCTGCAACATCTGTAGTATTTTTAAGTAGGGTCTGTTTCTCTGACCACTCGTATTCAATGTAACATTTGATGAACATCCACAGGTGTTCTGAACTGAATATCTGCAGTGACTGAGTTTTACAATTAATCTGAAGCCAAGGCGACTGTTTACTTCATTGTTACAGGACACAGCATTGCGAGCAGCAGTTGGAAAGTTCAAAGGAAGAAATTGGAAAAAAATTGGTGAGTACACATGTACGAGTTTTTTTTAGATGAGTTAATTATTTTGGTAACTTTCAACTGCTATGACCACAACTCTTCTGTGTAAAATCTCAAGATATGTAATGGACTGATGGCATGTGCAGCTGCGAATGTACCGAATCGGTCAGATAATCAGTGCCTTAACCGCTGGCAGAAGGTCCTTGATCCTGCCCTCGTCAAGGGATCCTGGACGAAAGATGTAAGTGCCTCTTATATAAATAGATTACAAGAGTGAGGTACCCAAGATCCCACGTTCAAGAAACGTGATGATTGATATAAGTTGCTTATTTCGCAGGAGGACGATAAGTTGCTCGAAATGGTCAACGAGTTCGGCACCAAGACATGGGCTGCCATCGCTAGGTCATTGCCGAGCAGAAATGGCAAGCAGTGTCGAGAGAGGTGCGTATCAAATATGTGGTGATTTTTATGTTCCGACACTTAATAATCTCACTATAGTCTCTGAAATCTCCTACTGATGGTAATCCTGCTAATCATGTGAATTTTGAGGTGCACCTGTGAGTTTATGTGAAATGTTATTATTCGTGTTCTTGTTCTTAAATCTTGTTGTTTCAGAAAAATGAGTCGTTCAAACAGTAGCTTGAGAGAAAGAGTACTTTAAATAACATGTTATTAGTTTTAATATCTCTTTGTTTTTCGGATAAACAGTATTGATGTGAAATAGTTCACCATGGATATTTCTGTAATTTCTAGGTTATTAATTTTAAATTTACTCCAAATCTGCGAACTAAAAGTTTCACAAAACATTATTCTAACCTGCTTGGTAATTTATTACTTTACAGATGGTGCAATAATCTTGATCCCCAGATCAAGAAGGAGCCGTGGAATGAAGAAGAAGACATGAAGTTGTTTTTGGCTCACAAGAGGTTCGGCAACAGCTGGTCAAAGATCGCAAAGCTAATTCCTGGCAGGTAAAGTCAATATATTCGGAAGATTTAATTTGTGTGGTTACCCTGTATTATAAATGTAACTTAGCAATTTCCTCATCTAATTCTTTTGCACACAATGAATTCCACAGGTCGGAAAATGGTATCAAGAACAGGTGGAACATAACAATCCAAAAACGTGCGGATGCACTCGAACAATCCAGTGAGAACTGGATCAATAGGAACACATTTGAGGATATGTTATCCATTATTGACGATGTGGCTCCAACAGAGCTTGATGTTTCTGAAGATCATCTGGCATTGAATGGCGAGGCCAATATCGATCTTCAAGACTCGAATGCTGCGAAAGACCTTAAAGCATGGAACTTAGAGTTTGATATGGATGTTGATGTAGATAACTTCTTAGACCTCCCAGACTTGAACCTCTCTCCTTGATATCAAATTGTTACAGCTAATGTGAAGATACCTTATTGCAAAAATATAATGCATATACTTCATTTTTAAAAATGATTAGCACTTGAATGGCAACACAACTTTGTTTAAAAAAAAAAACATTTGAAACACAACATGATTTTAGTATTTATTTCAGTAGTTATCATAAAAGCTTATTTTATGAATCACGTATAAATAATAAAGTATGTGCATACAGAATGTATAAAATTGATTTTTTCAAGGAATATGTATGCTCTTCATATTACACAATCGTTTGAAGAATATGTTCTGCAAACTAGATTATTTTCTTATGCCAAATTTATTTATGTCAATCTTGTGTAAAATCTTGTAATAAAGGGCACAAAAGATCATATAAAAGAATAGATCTATAAATCTAGTTTGAAAAAACCAGAAAAAAAAATTTACTAAAATTTTGACCACTGTGACAATCAAATTGATATTTTCAATATAATCAAGAATTTAATAAAATTGCAGATGTAGCAAAAAATGTCATGCAACTAGTGTTCAACATATGAGCAAAAGAGATTTTGACGAGGTTCTTGATGTTTCGAGAGTAGCTAGAGGACCAGAGATTAAAAAATCTTACTTTCACCTTGTAAGAAAGTACCACCCGGACATGAATAAGGAAATTGATAAGGCAGAGGAGAAATTTCAGCAAATCCAGCATGCATTGGAGATTTTGAAAGATGACGAAAAACGATCGCTTTATGATTAGATGGGTCCTTAGGAGCCCTCAGTCTTATGATGCTGCAGCTGATGGAGGAGGACTAGGTCCTAAAGGGTTCAGATAATTGGACGTTCATGAGTTCTGAATTTGTTTTTTGGAGTTCAACAAGACGGTAGAAGATGTACAGTGAAGATAGATATTGACTTCTCGCCCCGATCTTCAATGAGCGCGCCAACACATGAGAGAAGAAGAAAACCTAAAGCTAAAGTTTGCAATGTCCACCACGCCTGTACTTTAAGGCCCCCCTTAGCTGTAATCACATGGATGGGAGCATTCTGGGTTTGCCAAAATTCCATCATTTGTGACCATTCCTACATAAGCAAGAGATGAAGATGCTTCTGCCATAATTGGCAGTGACTCTCGTTGCAAGGTCTTGAAAAGAAGGCTCTGATCCAGCCTGTCCACTTTTATCAGATCCTTCTGCATATTCTGCAAGCGCCGCTGGACTACGGTGAGCTGCAGACTGAGTCTCAAACCATCTGATCATCCCTTCTGGGTCAACCTTATTTAACTCCCTCAATACAGCTGCATGCTTATTATCTGTGCCATATTTGCTGGATTCCCTTTCAAGTTTCTCCAACCTCGGGGAAAACCCGCTCATATAACCCGACATAAAGCACTTTTGAGTCATTTGAAAAGTTAAACCTCCATGTGTGAGATTGTGCACCTGCGAACCAAGAAAGAATAGGGACGTCCGGAAGTCATTTCTAACTCTAGCCCACAGAGAAGATGCAGTGACCTGCTTCAAAGCAGATCCACCCTGTTCCACCAGCTGGAGCCATGCCATGTTGGAACTCTTGAGTCCTCTTCCTCCTCGAGCACTACTCTCCCCAGCAACAATCAAGACCTTCTCTAGGAATTTTTGACAATCTCACACAATCGGAAACCTTCCACGAGCGACAACCTCGTGCTCCGACTCACTGCTTTTGATTTCTCTTGCCTTTCTCGGCTGGCGCAACCATCCTGCCACCAATCAATCCTGCCCTTCCACAATCCTTGTCCGCTCCTCCAGCTCCATAAGCACTAGGAGCAGCTCCCGCTACCTCCTACAGTCGCTTCTTGCTTTCTTAGCGGGCAAAGATCTGCCTAAACTTTCTCCAACCCTACAAGTACTATCTTTTTCTCTCTTTACTTTTCTCTCTACTATTTCCTATACTAAAATGATACTCCAACCTTACTTGTAACATCTTTTTATTTCTTTACTTTTCTCTCTATTACATCCTAGATAAATAATGATACTCCAACCCTACTAGAAACATCTATTTATTTCTCTATTTTTCTCCCTTGTACTTCCTAGACTAAAAATGATAATCCAACTGTACTAGTAAATTTTGTTTATTTCTTTACTTTTCTCTATACTAATTACTAGACCAAAATTGATAATCCAACCCTAGTAGTAAAATCTTTTTATTTCTTTACTTTTCTCTCTTTTACTTCCTAGACTTAAAATGATAAGACTGTTTTTCTTTAGTTATTTTCATCACACATGATCTATTAATCTTAATAATCTTAAATGTTTCTACTGTTCGATTTTTAATTTCAAACGTTGAATCTACATTGTAACTTCAAAGTAACAATTTCCAATCAGTTGCCGCCAATAGAAATAACGTCCACTATTGTGACCTCAGGGACATGTGGATAACGTCTTTAGTTCTTAGAATCCACATAAGCGAACTCTTTTTATATATATATATATATATATATATATATATTAAAACAGTTTCCGTATTAATATCTTGAATTGAGTTGAATCTATACAATACAATTTCTTTGAGAAATTTAAATTCAGCATCTTCCTCGTGCTGAATGATGAAACCGCGAGGATGTTGTTGAGTTTACTGTTTTCAATGTATACGTTTAGTATTGGTTTATGTAATAAATGTAGTCAGTTTTAAACTTAAACACCTTGACATTTGGTATCAATACATTATGGGATGACCTTATCCAGTACACAACGTGAGGCAAAAGGCTCGAAGATTGCTCGGATGTGGACTCTCGGGCAACCAGTTACTGCATGGTGCCGACAGACAAACTGTGTTGCTCCCTCGGAAATTGGACGCAATCCTCCGATGAGACTAGATTGGACATGAGTAATTTAAGTAGCCAGATTTTGATCGATGACTTATAATCATAGAATGAACCCCAACATACCAAATTATATCTATATGTTTATAATGTATACTACCAGATGTAATATAAACCTATTTTTTTCTGAGGTTTTGAATTTCAAACTTTTCGAAGGAGTTACAATTCTAATCTAATCAGTACTCCAGAATGAGAGTCCCACATATGGCTAAACATGTTCAAACGGGTGTTAAATGTGTTACTAATTTCTTTTAAAAACCCTCGGGATACGTTATTAATAGATACTGTAAAACTTTACACGATCTACACGTCTCCAACAAGTACTAACCCTCGGACTACACTCTTTGTAAGAAAACTTGACGAAAAAAAAAATCTTCACGACCTGGGATTTCTTCGGATTTTCGCTCTAAGAAATTCTCAATCTATTTATGTTTTGCTTGCGGCATGGCCTCTTTGGTGCTGGCACCAGTTGCATCAATCAGTTAGCGGGGTAGACAGCGGAAGTAGGCATGGTCACGTAGCCAGCTAGGCCATACAACCTACTAGGAACTCAAATTTAGCCGCTGGCTAATCGGATACACTGGCAAGTTCACCGATGGCTTTTGCGGATTCGTGAAGGTAGTGTTTGTGTGCTGATATCGACGTCGTCGATGAATAATTAAAAAGATAGTTGTGTAGAAGAACTAAGAATGCACTGTTTTCATCGTGATTAAAAATTTTCATAAGAGATGACATGAAGCTGGCTACTTGCTATTTAAACTCTAATTGGTGTCATATTTCACGGTTGCTTGGCCACTTTATCTCATTGCAATATTTGAAACATGCATTCTACGGAAAGAGTTTAATTTTCTATAAGATTTTCTATAAGATAAGGTTTTCCCAAAATCTTATGTAAATTGCAAATGCATTGTGGATATGAAGTGTACCACGAGATCAAATCGATGCAATGAAACCCGTAACTTTTAAACGTGTAAAGAACAAATAAAACGAAAACAGAAAACTCCGATCATTCCGTACCTCAAAGATTTAATTGAAATTACAAAAAATCACATGATTATAATTCAAAAGAGATAAGGCACTTTAGCAAGTACACTAACGTGATCTGGCCATTGAGAATCCAACCTTACGAAGACCAATAAAAAATGAATTTGTAAAAATAATATGATGACATTTTTGTTAAGAATTTAAATAAAAATAGATTTTGATCATCAAACACAAGCATTAATCTTTATAACTAAAATTTAAATTGAATGAATGACAATTTCATCCTAAGTTTCAACAAATTTCAATTGATTTCAACAACTTCCAATATGCATTAAACGTCTTCATAGCTAGTAAGTTTGGTAATTATAATTGATAATTTGATTTCAAAAATTGCACAAGAGTAATAAATCATCAAAGCTTAAGATGGTGGTGACGATATGGTAAGATTGGAAAAGTTTTATAAAAACAAACTAAGTTCTTCATTGATATTCATAACTGAAGTAAAATATTGCTATAGAGGGTGAGATAACATCAGTGATTGATAACAACACGGGGATGCTAATGAAATTTTTGATATATCAACTTTTTATCGACAAAGTCAAGTTGGAGATTGAAGATTTCATAGAAGAAAAAGGTGTGAGTTGTATTAAAATATGTTATTATTTGTTCGATCTTTGCACTTGTTGTGATATTTAGTGTCTTTGTTGAGATTTTGTTAAAAACTTGATTAACAAAAATTGGCAATAATATCCAAAATTTAGAGAACAACTCATCAAAACATGAAACACAAACTTCAAAGATGAAACAACATAGAATACTTTTTCTCATAAAGAAATTCTCAACATCTATAAAAAAATATGTTAAAAACAAAAACAAAGTTTCAATTACCATTAGTACAAGAAAGTAAAGAAGTACGTGAATCTCTATCGCGGAAAGACTGTCAGCGCAAGCGGCAAAAGAGAAACCAAGAGTGGTACCAAGGTCAATGCCGGTAACAAGGGCATATACAAGAGATGAAAAGAGTACAATTACATGAAATTTACAACTCTATGGGAGCAAGAAGATGATGATTCACGAGGCGGAGGTGGATGGGCTCTCTCTCGGCGTATGTGGCGGTGGGTGTAGGATTTAGGCCAGCCTAGAGGTGGCTTGTGGCTATGGAGCATAGTTTTTGCTGTTGCTGCAGAGGCAGGGCAAGGCTGAGGTGTGTCGAGTTTGTTGAGTTTTATTTGTGCAAGTTCTGGTGGTAAAATTATTGTAAACTTTGTGAGGGTGGAGATTGACACTGCAAGAATGGTAGGGAGATTGATGAACAAAACGTTAAAACTGTAAACTTCATGCCTTCTGCAAATCCATTGATAGAAGAATACTTTCTATTTGAATATATGTAGATGCCCCAGGTGGAAGTGAAGAGTTATCAGTCATTTTTGAAGTTCGAACGTATTTACTCTTGACAGAATGCTTATATTACTATTACTGTTAGATTCAAACTGTATTACAAACGATCAAAAAAATCCGAAAGATACCCAACGGAGTACTGTTGAGAGAATGTTTTTGAAGTTGAAATAGTATGTTTATACTTCAAAGTGTGAAATTGACAGTTAAACGAACACCAAATCGAAAGTGAAATGCTGAAATTACTGATGCACGAGTAACTGTCAACCGATACTAGTCGGTGTTTCAGTCGATGACTTCATAGTTCGGAACCTCAGGGCCGGGAACTTCTTTCCCGTTCACTGTCCTTTATCTGACAATGCACTGTTTCGTCAGTGTTGTCCCAATTCTCTTGTCCACACTTCTGCAGCCAGCGTTCTCAAGTTTGACAGCTGCTTCACACGTATAAATGCAGATATTGAAACACACAATTGTTTTCATTTCTGCCCATCCGTTTCGATCCGCGTTAAATTTTTTGTCGTCGCTAACTCACAATTGACTTGACTGAGTACTGTTTCCTTCTGAGAAGTTGCAGATTGCAGATTCAGAGATGAACTCATATGTATGATCTTTTCACAGTTCGTTCGTTAGAATGGAGCCCGAAAGAGGTCAGCATCACCCGGAAGATGCATTGGAAAGTCTACCTATCGATTTCGTGATCGAGATTCTCAGAGATCATGATCTGCCAATTTCCACTCTTCTGGAATGTCGTTCAGTTTGTAAAAAATGGAAGGAAATCATAGATGGTCCTGAGTTACGGAACAACATCTGGAAAAAATCTGTTCTTGGGTTCAATGCAAGTCGTGAAAATACGGCCTACTTCTGCTGTAGAGATCGATGGATCACAAGGAATCTTACATTTAGGCCCAATTGGTCGCTGCTGATGGAGGCCTACTGTGTTTCGGTGAACTATTTTCAACAGCATACATCATGTATAACCCAGTTCCGGACAAAATCCTGCCTTTAAACGTACCTCGTGAAATCGATGGAGAACATACAGTTATTGATGGTTTGCTGGAGTGTAAGGTGGTGGGTTTAGTCGTGGACCAATCTACGAAAAACTTCAAGCTGGTTTTGGCAGGAGTTCTAGTCGCAACAGATAGACGCCGAACTTTGATTTACGATTCGACGACGGGTACATGGTCGTGGGGAATTCATCCGTTTCCTGAACGGATGAAGGATGTGTGGAGTAATAGGAGAAGTGTAGAATGTAATAGATGTCTGTATTGGCTCGTATGGCATCCCTTTCACCGCAAGAGGAAGGCTCTCTTGATATTTGATCTGGAAGAGGGAACGTGGAACGCCTTGGTAGAGGAATCCATGGAGGCCACGCCAATTGGCCTTCAAATGGCTGCGTATGAAAGACATGTGTGCTTACTCGCCAGTAATTGGATTAATTGGCCTTTCGAAGTGGAGTTTGATCGTTGGATCAATGTCACCAATTTCCTCCGGAATCCCATGGTCCGGAGAATGGATGGAGCTTTGATCAGGAGAGCTAGAGATCTGTATGATCGAACTTTGATCGGGAGACGGAGATTTCCATGGAACATGGACGAAGCAATGGATGAAGCTGTTAACAGGAGGTTATTGGGTCAATGGGTTCTAGGTTATCCCACAGTATTCAACTTCTATGCCACAGGAGGCAGTGATGCATTTTTCGTGTTCGATGAAGAAGGTATAGAACTTGAGGTGGTGAAATATTTGGCTGAATTTGACTTGATATTCTTTCTACCCCAACCTCCTTTTCACTCATTTCAATACGCTCGGATCATCGAAGACCCTTGGTGTGCGATAATTCCAAGTCCCAGTGGAAGTGCAGGGCAGGGATGGGTAAGACAGCAGGAGTATATAGCAAAGCAGCCGAGACGTTTGCAGGAGGAGATGCGGGGATAGAGGAGGCTATATCCAGTGTAAAATGAGATTGTAATTTCCCTTGGTTACATTTGATGACACAATAATGTATTTTGTGATCAGATTTGCATGTGCATGCCTCTTGTGTCAATCTATATGGTAGCAACTCGATTTTGAGAGATGATTGTTGCAATAAGAATCTGAGTTACTTTTGGTCTGAAATACTGAAATATTTTTTATGTCGATAAGAAAATTAATACACATAATTCTCAAGGATATAATTAAAATTTCATGAATAACAAGGTCAAGTTAAAAAACAGCGAGTGGAGAAATCCAAATGTTTTTTAGCCCAAAATAGTAGTTTGAAGATTATACTTTTTTGTGATTTGATGGATATGATTACAAAATCCTTGTGAATTTTTTGAGTGAAAATGACATGAAATTTAGGGGTTACAGTTGATATTAAGACTTATGAAAGATTACTTCCTGAATTTGGGGTTTGAGATTGCGACTATGATTGAAAATAGACGTTCTAAATACCTATAATTTCTGTTTTGAAAAGTGAATTTGTCTCCAGCCGAATAGTCTTCAGAGTGTGGCAGGTATAATTATGAGCAGAATGACTTTGTGTACATTTTTAGTGTAAATTAGATTTGAAACTTCAGAGAAATGAAGCAAAAAATATGATTTGTAATTCACATCCAACTGTGAGTGTAGACATATGACATAAGAGACATTCGCACTCGGCAAATTCAAATTTTCATCATTGTTTTGGAACAATAAAATCTGAGTGGGGAGGCGTTAAATCAAAGACTTTCCGTAGTCATTTGTGTTATCATAGGACTGCATCCTAGACTGCTTTAGCCCCAGAATACGTGAGAAAAGACGTTCATCAGAATACACATTTCCACAAGTATCTCCACAAGGTTCATACTGATAATTAGCGCGTTGATTACCTTCCTACCATCAAAGCGCTCTCTAGTTTTCTTACGTACATTAGTTAGACTATACTTATACCTTACTCGAGTTAAGAGAGTAAATAGTCCTTTTTTCAAGTTCGAATAATTCTACTCTGGAAATAAGCGATAATAAATTCAGAATAAATAAGCGTTCAGTTCATAAGAAATGGAAGGAAATTATAGATGGTCCGGAGATACGGAACAAAACCTGAAATGCATCTGTTATTTTATATGATGCAAGTATAGACAATGTGGCCTATTTCTGCTTTGGTGATCGATGGTTCAGAAGGTACATCACATTTGGGCCCAAGCAGGTGGTCGCTGCTGATGGAGGCCTACTGTGTTTCAATGACCTGTTGTCAGCCGAATATGTCATGTATAACCCTGTTGAGGACAAATTCCTGACCTTGAACGTACTTTATGAAATCGATAGTGTCTACAGTCTTCGATGGTATGGTTGAGTGCATCATAGTGGGTTTAGTCGTGGACCAATCAGGAAAGCACTTCAAGCTGGTATTTGGGATGAGTTCTAGTCCCAGATAGACGCAGAGCTTTGATTTACTATTCGACTACCAGTACATGGTCGTGGATTTGTCATCAGTTTCCTACATGGCTAAACTGAATGGAAGTAGAGTGGCATAGTGGGAGATGTGTAGTATGCAATAGATGTTTGTATCGGCTCGTATGGGATCCCAGGGTCACGATCAAGGCTATTTTGATATTTGATCTGAGAGAAGAAACATGGATTGCTTTTGCCGAGGAAGTGATAGAGGACAAGCCAGGTGCCCTTCAGATTGTTGCGTTCTGAAGGATGTGTGTGCTTACTCGCCATGGATTGGACTGATGTGGAGTTTGATCGTAGGAGCTATGACGGCAACTTCCTCCGCCATCCAATGGTCCGGAGAATGGATGGATCTCTGATAAGGAGAACAAGAGATCTATGGGTTATGGAGGACGGCAGAGCTTTCAAAATTTATGCTTCGGGAGGCAGTGATGTGTTCTTCGAATTCGAGGAGGAAGGTGAAGACCTTGAGGTGGCGAAACACTGGGCTGAAATAGACATGCTGTTTTTTCGCGCAGCCCATGAGTTTCATTTATGGGGATATCTGCCGCATGTTAGCCATGACCCTTGGTGTGCGATAATTCCAGCGCCCGGAGTAAATGAAGAGCAGGAGTGGAGAAAACAGCAGCAGGTACATCTGTAATAGGAGGTGGGGGACTCTCCCAGAGAAGAGGACGCAGTGGAAGTCCAAAGAGAAGTTATAGGAATCTCAGGACAAATCAGTTCACTGAAATAATGGTCTTTTGAATTGCACATATTTTAGCTACTAAATGTGTGCAGGCATGATATCGTCGAAGTACGTTAGTAGGGTGGAATAAAAAAATCAGCTACCTCTTCCGATTAGCTAAAAACGTGCTTTTCCCCCTTCGATACCTAACCATGCATAAAAATATCCTTCTAATAACTTAAAGTCCTGATTTCTCTAGGATGTTAAAGGCTAAGAGCGAAATTGCAGTACGGGAGTTTATATAACTCTCCAGTATACTGGAGGTTGAACTGACAGGGCGATCAATGTCATCTTCAATGGTAGCGATTGAGAATAGCGATCTCGACTGTTCTCTTCAGGGACCTCGATGGGTGCTGATCCAAACTCACCAAGTCGGTGTCTACAACAACTATGGAACTGGCTGATGTATTCTCAATAGCCAAAATTGTTCATAACGTCTAGGACGTTTGAGGCTTAGATCTTCACTTGCTCGAGTCATGAGTTTATACATCGGCCAGGATATTAGTCACTTCGAATTCCGTCGAAACCACATTTGAAAGTGCAAATTGGGCTTCAATGATATATGATTGAATATTGACCGGTTGAGCTTTAGTTATTCCGACAATTTGTCAGCTGTCAGGTTGAGGTCGATTTGAGTCGAGGGGAGATAGTCGTTGGGACGCCATACACGTTGGTGTCGACGACCTTGAGTTATATGCGAGGCGAACTCAGAAGAACTTACAGTTCTTTGAGTTGAGCCTTTCACGTCGGGGTTTTTCCCTTAGCTTCGACTCTTATTCTACCTACGAGTAGTGAGTTTGTGTTTCAACGTTTATTTTAATGGAAAAACTCTCTGTGCAAAGAATCCGTTGGTGGGTTGTGTTTCTTGTTCGTGTAGTTTTTGTGGTGTTTAGGTTGTGGTTCTTGTTCGAGTTTAGGTTCGAATATGGCAGGCATCAAAGATCGCAGATCGCATTGAGGTCGTGACAGATCTGAATTTTGATGCAAGTCCAAGAATCGGACCTATTTTGTTAGAGTTTCGACTGCCGGCTGTGATACTGCCTCCCGCTATAGGCAATCGCTCTTCTGACCGTCGGCGAATCGACCTTCCTACTTGCACTCTCATCCTCTTGATCTTACAGGCTGCTTCCCGCTCGCCTGTTCTTACGTGTGCGCTTGCTTGAAGCGAGTCGGAGGTCTATTGCGGTCTATAATCCAGGTCGATCTATTGCGGAGTTTCTTGCGGTGAATTCTTGGCGAACAGAGTGGGGTCGGTGAGTCTTGAGAGAGAGCGAGGAGCGAGGGTAGTGGCGGTCTAACGGGAAGTTTACAGTCTTTCACAAGTGTAGCACGAATAACAAAAGAGCTCGACACGAGAGGGAGGAGAGAGGTCACAGGGACAGCAGCAGACAAAAAAGTTATAAAGACGACCTTGAAATTGTGGGATTATTGCTATGCTTCGTGTGGGACGTAGTGGGAGCGAGATTTTCATACCTGCAGTCCAGAGGGATCGAGCCACGCTGAGTTAAAGCTTTTATAACTTTGCCTGAAGAGACTTGAGTTTTATCATGCTAAAATCCTCAATGCGATTGAACACTGCAGAAGACATGGTTCTGATGATTACGTGCAGAAGTTTGATAGAGCCAGATCAGTAGTAGCTGTGTGGGAAATCCTTTTCCCTGCATTGTATCGCTCAGTTGCTGCCATGACTCCGCGGCCACCAAGAAAATCTACTATAGGTAGAAACCAAATTCCTGGTGTTGATAGTGTGTAGACTTCTATTCTCTCGTGGACATTGTATCTTTCGTTCAGTTGCGGGCGTGTTTCAGTGAGCAAATCAGTAGCACTTGTCTTTCGTTGCCGCACTAACCTGAGCAAAGTTCGTCAGTTTTGTCCTTTGGTGGCTCGTTGAAGATGATTCTCCATCGGGATGTCGACCCGTCATACTCGACCAAAGTGGGGAAAATAAAAATTAAATTAAATTAAATTAAATTAAAATTAAAATTTATACATAAGAAGAGAGAAGAACAGTACACTTAAGGGGATGAGAACTTGCACTCGGTCCCACCTAGTTGGTTTGTTGATTGTGGAGATATATTTCGAAGAGAAAGGAATATTCTGAAGAGACTGGAACATGCACTTGGTCTCACCCATATGGGTTCTTGGTTCTAAAGGCATTGTAGCCCTGTACATATGACGTGGTAAACATTATATATGAGGTTTTTTAGTGTATAGTGGAGGTGTTTGTTGAGGGGATGGGAGAATATATCTTCTCCGTATACCTTTTCTTATGGGGAATAATTAGATTAGATGCACGGTTTTCTATTCCTTGACTTAGTGGTAGTGTAGAGTGGGGGGATGAGGTGAAGTACAAGATAGCCCTACCTGGATACTCCCTATGTGAGGAGCGTTGGAGGCAGATGATGACCGGGGGCGATGGAGCTCGACTCGAGGCGACTTCCCGGGTTGTGTTATTCTGTGTTGTGTTTGATTTAGACTGGAGAGTCGTTGCTAGCTTTTTGCTTGTGTTTGGATCCTCTCCAGTCTGGCTTCTTGATGCGCGCCCATGTCTAGATTGATGCTAGTTGTTGGAGTAGTTTTACTCTTGTGTGTTGTCGATAGTGAGGCTGGATTTGATCACCGGCGCATATTTTTGTTTCTCTCATGGTGAGATTGGAGTGATGACTAGTGGACCGTGAGAGTCTTCTTGCGGTGATGATACGCTAGGTTGCCCATACCCATAGTCACTAGGACTTGAGCAGGTTAGTGCAGGGACGAGGGCAGGTGGAGTTATGGTAGTGGTGCCGGTTGGTGAGTTAGTCATCACGGAGGAGTTTGGTGGTTCCGTTGAGGATCGTAGTGGATTTACGCGGAGTGGGTTGAGTTATCGGCTACCTCATTCTAGCGCAGCAGTGGTTGCAGAGGCGTAGGATGTGGCAGATAGCGGATCTTTAGTGGTGATATCGTCTAGTGTCTCACACTCGTTAACTGAGGACATGGACGGGATGTATGGAACCATGAAGGGTCCACGGCGGTACTCTAATGTAGTTTGGTAACACTAGGGTTTAGGGAGAAGCTCACTCGAAGATAGAAACGTAAACTCTGAAGATGAGAGATCCAACAATGGTTCTCCTCTCCCTTGTATAGCTCTCACCAACAAGTACAAGGAGATAAGATCTTATCCCCACCATCCATCCCACTCCTAGTGAATGTATGACGTGATGGATAACCCTAACAAGCACACGGATCGTTGACGTGACGCTCCCAACAAACACACTCAATTCTTCCCTACAAGCACACGGATTGCTGACGTGGCACTATCAACTAACACATCCGCTCTATACCTACCAAGTGCTCAAATCGCTGGCGTGGCAGCTATGACTAGTGCACACTAAAATATCTATATAAATATTTAGAGTAACCTCTACTTTTGTTCTTGTGGTACCCCACTTTTGGTATTTTTGAGGAAATTAAAACATTTTTGGAAAACTGTACCGCGACAGCAGTGTAAATAGCCTTCGGTGCATCAAAACGGAGTGAAATCGGAAGATCGCAGAGATTCTCGAGAGAACTCGTAGAATCCAGGAGTGGGGTGCAACGTCGGGGACGGACACCACCCTCCATGCGGGCTCGGAAGGTATAACCCCTTCCGCGCAAGGCGCAAAATCCGCCTTCGGCGCTAGAGGAATCCTTCAGAACTTGGTCAATTCCCAAACGCCTCGACTTGGTTAGGGTCTTGTTGAAAAGAACTCGATGCGCTGATTCTAACGAGCCCAAGAACGCCACAAACGGATGAGGACTTCGGGAGTTATGAAGGTCGCAAGATACTCAGCTTTCCGCCTACGAGTAGGCGAGGAAAGTTTGTCCTATGCGCGGACGAAGGCAGTTCGCCTACGCGTAGGCGAAATAGGGTTTGACGTAGGCGCGATGTCCGCCGCAAATGTCGCCTACGCGTAGGCGAGGAAATCTCTGCCCAGGCGGACGAGTAAAGCCCGCCTACGCACAGGCGCTTCGGCGTCGGCGGGAAATCCGCCTTCGGCCCTAGAAATGCGCCTTCGGGGTTAGAAATTGTACGACGCCTTCCGCGCCAGCGCAGCAGCGCGGACGGGCGAGGAACCACCGGAGTAGTAAAATCCGTACGGACCGTACGGACTGTACGGACGGAACGGATGGATGCGTTCCGTCGGACGGAGTTACGGCGACAAGAGCGCCGACGGAGAGGCAAGAAATGGACAGACTGGACGGAGCCTATTGACCGCCGTCAACGCCTTCGGCGCCAGCGCAGCAGCGCGGACGGAATTTACCCACGCACAGGCGACCGCCTACGTACAGGCAGATGAAGTCCCGCGCCGGCGGAGATTCCGCCGGGGATTCCGCCTACGCAGAAGGGAGTTCAACTTTTGTCCGATGCGCGGACGATCGCCTTCGGCGGAGGGGGATTGGCCGAAGAGTGGTACGAACGAGTGTAGCGCGCAAGGCGAAAAATCCGCCTTCGGCGCTGCGCACCCATGTCCGCGGCGTAGTACGCTAGCGGAGTTCAAATTTGCCAATCCGAGCGTGTGAGTTAAATGGGCGTCGGCGGAGCGTGAAGCCGCGCGTGAGAGTGGAGACCGTTTTAGCGCAGAGCCGGCGCGGCCATCAAGTGATTCGACCCTCACGACCGAGAGCCGACCATGACCTTCGACCAGGAGACGGAGGGCGCCCCATTCTTGAATTCGCGATTTCATTTCTAGTGCGAGCTGCGCGCGTCCACCTGCTAGCTGTTAAACATTCCAGACATCGCCGCGCGGAGGATTACTTGTTGATTGAGAGAGAATTGAGTGCGCGCGATTTGGAATTGAGTGAGATTAGAGTTTGCAGAGGGAGCAAGGAGCTCGAGCGGAGCAGAGAGAGAACTAGCGAGCAAGCTAATTTCAAGAACGCAATGTCGAAGCTGAACAGATTGCGGATGCTGCCGCTCCGGCTTCCACAGAACGGGTTGCGTGCCTACGAGGAACGGCTGATTGCAAGAAAGCTCAATTTCTTGATGTGGGGATGGAATTACATTTGTGTGGACATGGTGCGCGAATGGCTGGAACCACAACGACCACCTACGCGCGGATTGCGTCCGCATGTCGATCGGTGGACCGTCCTAGATTGGGCGCAGGCATTGGGGAGGTGTGCCGACATCGAAGGATACCTCCTCTTTGATAGTGAGAGCGTCAAGATGTCGAAGCAGGACGAGGCGCAATTTGTGGAATTGTTCAAACGGGAGAGGTCTACCAAGAATGGGTACAAGACCCGCGACTACAAAGATCGCTTCCGCCGAACTTTAGCCGCAACGCTGCTGCAATTGCTCCAGTTCACTTGGCGAGCATCCTGCACAGAGTGATGCGACAGCACGCATTCGAGGAGAAGGGGGGAACTCTCAATCACCTCTCCCCTTTCTTGATCAATTTCTATCGTAAGAGGAATTGTTTGACCGCGGCGGAGCTCGCTCGCTTTCCGCCATTGTCCGTCGACCATCCCGGGAAGTATGTGCGGGATAACGAGGTTGACACCGATGCAGAGGATTCACCATCTTCTACTCCGCCAACACGGAGGGACGAGGTAAGAAGCACACCCGCAGCAAGAGTGCCGCGGAAGCGTCGATGGAGAGAGGAGTCCGAGGAGGAGCAGCATCGAGAACCCACTGCTCCCATACAGTAGTAGCGGCCACTACACGAAGTGTGCAGCCGGCTATGGTAACACACTTTTTGTTTTTTTGCAGAATTTAAACAATTTTAGAAAACAAGTACCGAAGCAGTGTCTGTAGTTAGAAAAGGGTACGTTAAATAGAGTGGATTGAGGAGATCGTCACGAGGTCACGAAGAATCGCGAAGTCGGATGTACCAGCGCCAAATGTCTTCGGCGCCTTCGGCAAAAGCTCCTTTTCTGAGGTGTCTCTACTCACGCGCTTCCAGCTTTTAAGGAAGCTACGCTTCCGGCGCAGACACCTCCGGAGGAGATTTTGCTAAAGACGTCAGAAGAACGGCACGGACCTCTGAAGGTTCCGACCATGAGTGCGCCTTCGGCGATGCGCCGCTAGCGCGGAAATGGAAACCTTCATAACGATCAGAATACACGGTAGTTCCAGTTGGTTGAAGTCGCATTGGGAAGAGCTCGGGACGCTCGTCCTAACGAGCCCAAGAGCGTCGGAGATGGATCAGGGACGAAGAAGTTATGAGCATTGGAAAGCTCGTAGCCGGACATGCGCCGTTCGCGCTAGGGTTCACAGTCGGAAAGGACTCCCGTACGCCTTTGGCGATGCGCCTTCGGCGGAATCACGCGCTCATGGGAGGAAATCAACTCAGAGTCGGAAGCGCCTTTGGCGGCTGCGCAACGGAAGAAAAGCGCCGGCCGGATGTACGCCTCCGACGTGGCGCTGATAGGCGGATGCGCAGGCATGATTTGCGCCGGCGGGATATGCGCCGTCAGCAATAGACGAGGCAGAACGGACAAAACAAGTGGTACGAATACGCGCCGGCGTAATTCGCGCCGATTGGATGTGCGCCTCCAGCAAGGCGCCGATGGATAAGGAACACGCCAGCGGCGACACGCCTCCGGTGATGGTCGGGTTAGGAAAAGACAACATAGCCGACGCATACACTGCGGCGAACTCGAGTCCGGAAGGCAGTGGCGGCGGGAGAATTCAACATTCACGCATGCGAATGCGCGCAGTGCGGAGACGTGAATTTGAGCATGCAAGGGCGAACCGTTAGGCCGTGTAGCCGGCTGCATAATTGTAACCAGTAAGAACGTTGGACGATCTTGAATTCGGAGAAGAAAAGACTGCTCTCCAGTCTCATTCTCTCATTCTTGATTTTGCGATTTCCAGCTTCCAAGATTACGCGCAAGGGCGGAGAGACCTGCAGTGAGAGAGACCTTGATAATTCTTCCTCAATCTCTGGAAGAACTCAGGATTGGGGCTAAACGAAGGTACGCCACCAGCATCTCCCCTTGTGCTGCCACCGGCAATGCTAACAGTACCGCTGCTGGTACTAGTACCAGTTGCGCCAACTGCTCCACTGGTACCCTCGCTGACATGCTACTCACATACACATACGCACACACATACACACATATAAGGCGCGAGAGAGTACACACTCAAATGTCACAACTCGCCCCCCTAGCTGGCGGTTAGGTCCCTCTGACTTCCAGGTAGCCCTATCTACAACTACATGCTATACACCTTCGTGGGTGCGCGAACCAGTAGGCAAGGTGCTATGTCGCCCCATCGTTAGTCACCTATCTGCAATTCATAACATGTGAAGATCAAGTCATCTACCCCTATGAAGTACATCGAGGACAAACCCATCGTCCAGCCGGAATAACATAGATAGGCGGAGTCAGGCACAACATGTGCCATCCCCTAGAACACCTATCACACACCAACATACGGGCCGCTTGACCAGCTGACCCACACAGCATGCACCTCAAACCAGCACGTACTACCGCTAAGCTTGGGTCCATAGTGCCATCTACGTTTGGGAGGTGGCATGGCGCACAATTGCGCACATGATCCTTCCAAACAACGCCGTCACGACCCTCCAACAGGAGAACTCCAGAAGGTAACACCTCCCGCACCCGCAAGATGGTGCGTCCCGCCGTCACATCCAATGTCGTCGGTGCAGTCTGCTGTAGATAGACGTAGTCTCCCACATGGAATCTACGAATTGATGGTCGATAACCTCCTCCCCGAATGGTTGCATACCG
Source organism: Marchantia polymorpha subsp. ruderalis (assembly GCA_037833965.1). Classification (NCBI taxonomy): domain Eukaryota; kingdom Viridiplantae; phylum Streptophyta; class Marchantiopsida; order Marchantiales; family Marchantiaceae; genus Marchantia; species Marchantia polymorpha. Next base: position 3,602,954 of record AP031359.1, read on the forward strand.
CAACGTATCTCTATGTTGAGCAATCGCAAGATTCTCAAACGCTGCAGGCATAACTCTTCGAAAGAGCTCTGCACGTTGAGAACATACTCTCACCCACATATTCGGGTCATCAAGGTTCACCACCTCGCTAGACTCACGACGAATCGATGTTGGCAAGTCTGGATCTCGGCCGTACAATAGAAAATATGGTGAGAAGGAAGCCAAGGATGCCTGCCGACTGAACCGATATCCCATGGCCAACCACGGTAACTGGATATCCCAGTCCCCAAGATGACCTTTCTGCAGGCCATACTTGCGCAACGCCCTCTTCACCGTCTGTACAACACGTTCAGCTAAACCATCCGCCTCTGGATGATCTCGCGACGTGGTCCGATGATCAATCAGTGCCTTGTCGCACAAGACCTGAAACTCACCCTGAAACTCCGTTCCCTGATCGGTCAACACCTCAGCTGGTGCACCATAGTGACTAAGCACTCTGTCAAGAAAAGCATACGCTACTCCCTCACTTGCCTTGTCAGGTAATGCCACCAACTCAATCCACTTGGAGAAATGCTCCACCATCACCAACACATACCGATGATGTCGTACAGTCAAAGGTAGTGGTCCAGCAAAGTCCAAACTCCAACGGTAATCCAACCCCATGATGGGTAATGGATGTAACACTGGTGTCGGGGCATTGAATGATGCCCTCACTCGATCACAAACCATGCAACGTGATACCAACTGCTGTACCTGAGTATGCATACCACGCCACCAATACTGACCAAGGAGTAAGCTATATGTACGCTTTACTCCAAAATGTCCCAACTCCTCATGAGCATGCCTCACAATGCGTGCTCTCTGGGCTGGATGTGGTACTACTTGTACCCTACCGTCCTCCCATACTCGGAGAACATGTGATCCCTCCAATCGGTACCTCTTGGCCCGTTGGAGAACACGATCTTGCTCCTTGGCACCCACTGTGCCTGGCACCATGCTGGTCCGTAGGAATTCCAACACCAATGCATCATCGTGAACATCACGCTGATCCACACCACCATCCTCAACCTCAGGATCTGGAGATCGACCATCTACTCTCTGACTAGAGTAAGATGTCAGATGATCCTCTCTGTTGGAGTTCCCACGTAACCAACACATGAAGGTAGATGCATGCCAACCAGGCACCATCTCCTCATCAACCTCACCATGCCATCTAGCTCCAGTGTCATCCTCCTGGCTAGTGCATGGGTTTCGACTCAAACCATCGGCATCTAGGTTCGCAACTCCAGGTCTATGCACTACCTTAAAGTCGTATTCCTGTAAGATGAGAGCCCACCGTGCAAGCTTTCCTGTAAGCTTGTTGGACTCCATCAACCACTTGAGCGGTTGATGATCAGTAACAAGGGTGAACTGCGTACCAAACAAGTAACACCTGAAGTGCGCCACAGCCCACACCGCTGCCAAGCACTCTCCCTCGTACGAACTATACCGCGATTCCGCTGCATTGTTCGAACGACTAGCGTACGCAACCACAAACTCCTTGCCCTCATCATCACGCTGCGTCAACACTGCTCCAAGTCCCAACATACTCCAATCAGTGTGCAATTGGTATGGACGACCTCTGATAGGTCTCCTCAAGATGGGCGCGGCCACCAACCTGGCCTTGAGTTCAATAAAAGCTCTCTCCTGCTCATCTCCCCATTGCCACTCCTGATCTGACTTCAGCAATTGGTTCAAAGGCTTGGCTATAGCACTAAACCCCTTCACATACCTCCGGTAGTAGTTCGCTAAACCCATGAATGCACGAACTCTACTCACATCCGTGGGACGAGGGATGCGTGCAATAGCCTCCACCTTTGCTTGCTGAACTCCTAAACCACCTGGGTATATCACATGACCCAAGTACTCAACCTTCTCCTGGAAGAACTTACACTTCCCAGGATGTAACCTCAAACCATGAGCTCTCAATCGCTCAAACACAATCTGTAAGTGTATCTGGTGTTGCTCCAAAGTGTCACTAAACACCAAGATATCATCAATGTAACATCTGACAAAATCCAGCCCCGCCAGGATTCTGTCCATAACCCTCTGAAACTCGGCAGGTGCATTCTTCAACCCAAAGGGTAAGAATCGCCACTGATACAAACAATCCTTGCCGTGGGAGTTGACGCCCCAAAACGCTGTCTTGGTTTTGTCCTCCTCCCGAATTGGCAACTGATGGTATCCTGCCCGAAGATCCAAAGTACTAAAAATCCTCGCATGTCCCACCACATCGAAGATCTCCTCAGGTGTAGGCATGGCATACTTATCGGACTTCGTCTGCCGATTGATAGGACGGTAGTCTCCACACATGCGCCTATCCGTGTAGTTGCCATGTACATCCTTCTTCACCGGCATGACAGTGGCTAACGCATAGTCACCATGCGATAACTCCACTAGTCTAGCCTCTAGTAGGTCCAACGTCCTACTCCGAATCAAATCTCTCTCCATCTCACTGTATCGATAAGGACGACGGAAGATTGGCGTATCACTAGCCAGTTCTATCCGTATACCGGGTCCAATCAACGCACCCAACTCCTTCATACTGAAGGCAAAACAACTCCTATAGTCTCGTAGGAATTGTGTCAATCGTCGCCTCTCTCCTCCTGTGATCTGGGAACCAATCAATGGCTCCCATTCCTCCTCCATAGGCACACTAGAGGGAGGCGACAATGTCAATGGTTGCTACGCCACACATTGCAAAGAAGGGTTCTCCGTACCCTCCTTCGTAGCCACCTCCACGTGAGAATCCTTGTGGTAACACACTTTTTGTTTTTTTTGCAGAATTTAAACAATTTTAGAAAACTAGTACCAAAGCAGTGTTTGTAGCTAGAGAAGGGTACGCTAAATAGAGTGGATTGATGAGATCGTCACGAGGGCACAAAGAATCACGTAGTCGGATGTACCAACGCCAACGTCTTCGGCGCCTTCGGCAAAAGCTCCTTTTTGAGGTGTCTCTACTCACGCGCCTCTAGCGTATAAGGAAGCTACGCCTCCGGCGCAGACACCTCAGGAGGAGGTTTTGCTAAAGACGTCAGGAGAAGGGCCCGGACCTCTAAAGGCATCCGACCATGAGTGCGCCTTCGGCGAAGCGCCGCTAGCGCGGAAAGGGAAAACCTTCATAACAATCGGGATACACGGTAGATCCAGTTGGTTGAAGTTGCATTAGAAAGAGCTCGGGACGCTCGTTCTAACGAGTCCAAGAGCGCCGGAGATGGATCAGGAATGGAGAAGTTATGAGCGTCGGAAAACTCGTAGCCGGACATGCGCCGTTCGCGCTAGGGTTCACAGCCGGAAAGGATTCCCGTACGCCCTCGGCGATGCGCCTTCGGCGGAATCACGCGCTCACAGGAGGAAACCAACTCAGAGTCGGAAGCGCCCTTGGCGGCTGTTCATGGAAGGAAAGCGCCGGTCGGATGTACGCCTCCGACGTGGCGCTGACGGCCGGATGCGCTGGCATGAGTTGCGCTGACGGATATGCGCTGGCAGCAACGGACGAGGCATAAAGGACAAAATAGGCGGTACGACTGCGCGCCGGCGTAATTCGCTCCGGCTGGATGTGCGCCTCCAGCAAGGCGCCGACGGATAATGAACGCACCAGCGGCGACACGCCTCCGGAGAAGGGCGGGTTAGGAAAAGACAACAGGGCCGACGTATACCCTGCAGCGGACTCGAGTCCGGAAGGTGGCGGCGGCGGGAGAATTCAACGTTTAAGCATGCAAATGCGCGCAATGCGGAGACGTGAATTCGCGCATGCAAAGGGGGAACCGTTAAGCCGTATAGCCGGCTGCGTACGTTGCAACCAGTAAGAACGTTGGACGTTCTTGAAATCGGAGAAGAAAAGACTGCGCTCCAGTCTCATTCTCTCATTCTTGACTTTGCGATTTCCAGTTCCAAGATTACGCGCAAGGGCGGAGCGACCTGCAGTGAGAGTAGAGAGGGCGGAGACGAGTTGCGCAAGGATCTTGGCGGACCTTGAAAGAATTGGAGTAGCGATCTTGAACGAGCGCAGAGAGAGTGAGCAGTCAGTGCTTGAGTGGCCGACGCGCAGTGGCGATTGTGAGAGAGCGAGCGGAAGGGAGAACGTTTGTGTGTGCAGGCAACGCAATGTCGAAGGTTCCCCAGCTGCGAGTGTCTCCACTCAGGGTGCCGCAGATCGGTCTACGCGCATTTCAAGATGTGCTGTTGAGGCTGAAGCTCGATTTTCTCCTATGGGGGTGGAATTGGACATGTCCGGAGATGGTGCGCGAGTATCTGCAGGAGAGACACAAGCCTTCTCGCGGATTTCGCCCACACCCAGAGAGATGGGACATTTGCAATTGGGCGCAGGTGTTGGGCAGGTGTGCCGGCGAGGAAGGGGATCTCCTCTTCGAGGCCGATAGCGTGAAGGTGTCCCAGGAGGAAGAAGTCTCTTACAATGAGCTCTTCAAAGTGGCCAGACATCCCAAGAACGGTTTCCGGACACGGGATTACAAGGATCGATTGCGGAGAAATGTCGCGACGGCATTGCTGCAGATATTGCAGCCGACCAAGACCGCTTACATGCATGGTTGGCAGGTAGAGTTCGTGGAGCTAGTGCTGTCAGGAGCTCCGGTGCATTGGGCACGGCTCCTGTGGAAGGTGACGCGCCAACATGCGCAAGAAGAGAAGGGAGGAACCCTCAATCATCTATCGCCTTACTTAATCGTGTTTTACCGGGCGATGGGATGTTTGACAAATGCTGAGAAAACTCGATTTCCGCAGCTGACCCGGACTTATCCAGGAAGATATTCGAGGGAGGCCGAAGTAGACACAGATCCGGACGAGGAACCTGCCAGTACGCCTCCGGCTCCGGCCCCAGCAAGAGCAGCAGAAGAACGTCGAAGCGAGCGCATTCCGCGAAAGCGAAAGTGGGATGAGAGACCTGAGGACAGGCAGCCGGAAGTGCCAGCTGCGCCGACTCGTGGTCGGCCCACCCCCGAGCCTCACAGTCGACCAAAACAGAGGGCACGCAAAATGCCAACTGTTACTGAGGAGACCAGGCGAACTCCGACCCGGCGGAATCTCACACAGGAAGAGATAATCGCTCAGATTCTAGGGAAGACGGCAGATACCTCTGCACAGAAGGCACCACGGCCTTCGGGAGGAGATGGACGGACTGACAGCCGGCTGACTGCGAGTCGGATGACTGAAGGTCGACAAGCGGAAGGAAGGCCAACTGAACGGCGCGTTGAACCGGACAGTAGGCCGGAAGCAGAAGAGAGTTTGGCTGACGAGCCAACAATCCTCAAAGGGTCGTCTTCGGCGGAAGGCACTTCTGGAAGAACGCCCCCAACAAGCAGGCCAAGTGGAGTCAAGACGCGCAGGGTGTATCCGACTCCCAGTCGGACAACTGCTGGTCGGCCGACTGCGAGTCGGACAACAGAGAGTCAGCCGGATTCGCCGACTGCGAGACGGATGGGGCCAACGACCAGTGTGCGGACGCCTTCGGCGGACGCACCTTCAGCAAGGACACCTTCCGCGCAGATTGCGCCGGAAGGACAGGCAGCAGAAGCGGGCGGTGCAAGAGTGACAAAAGTCACTGCGGCGTCGACCCCTTCACAAACCGAAGATCGAGCCGGAACAGGGGCTCAAGCAGTGGGATCTCCCACTGCCCTGGATATTTTAGCAGGCAGTGGAGCAGCAGTCGCAGCAGAAGCTGCTGCGCGCCACAGTTCCAGGGAGTCGCCAAGGGATTCGGTGGCGACTGAAATCCTCGAGACTGAGGATGATACGAGCTCGGAAGAGCAGGAAGCGGATTCGGTGCAGAAAACGCCAACAGGGGTGCTGTGCGAACAGATAGTTCCACTCCTGCGATATCTGGATCGCAAGACATCCAAATACGGAAGTGCCTTAAAACCGCAGTCTTATGTGGAGACTATCAGGCGAAGGACGAGGATCAAGGTGGCAAAGTGGGCCTCTAGTTGCCAAGTATATGTGGAAAGGAACACCGCCCTCAAACAACATCTGGCGGTCACCCAGAAGCTATACCAAGCCTTGCAGCAGCAGAAGGAGGATGCGGCGACGAAAAGTCAGGCGGATGCCGAACTAATACGGGCAAAGATCGAGTTGGAACTGCAGGAGGAGCGGAGACAGAACAAAGTCCTAGCAGCCGAGCTTGCGCGCCAGACGCGCGCCTTAGAAGAAAGTCAAAGAGCCCGCAAGGAGGATGAGGAGTTGTTGTGCAACTTGCAATCCGAGTGCTCGGATTTGAGGGCACAACGTGCGGGATTAGAAATGCAGCTGGCCGAGGTGGAGAGCAGCTGCAGGGCGCGAGGAGAGTTGGCGGCACAGGTGACTCGTTGTCTAAAAGGATACACCCATTGGGAGGTGGCAGCCCAAGAGAGGATCACACTCAGGGAGTTCGAGCTTCGGGCGGCGGCATTGACGGAAGGTGACAGTCGGAGTCGGCGGCGAGTGGCGAGAAAATTAGAAACCTTCTTGTCGGGTGCGCGCGACACTATGGCGCACTTGCAGTCGGAAGTCACCACAGCGCTCCGACGCCTGGGGTTACGCAGCCGGTCGGAAGACTGGCAAGGTAGAGATAGTACGCGGAGCAGTCCGGCGCGCAGGAGGCGCAGCACCGGATCTGCTGAGTGCAGTAGAGTAGTTTGGTTTCGCGCAGATACTGCGAGTGGTAGATAGGATAGCGTAGTGCTAGTTAGGATCTTTTGAGGGTATAAAGTAGATCAAGGCGTTTTGCCTTGGGACTCTTCCAGTTTCGGAAGTGCAGATCAGGAACTCACTTTCTTGGCGTGTTTGTGCATTTTGGTCCTGGCACCACGTAGAGAAGCTGCAGCATAGCGAAGTTACCGTATGTTGTAGTTGAAGGCCTTCGGCTGAATGTTCAGAGCTAGTACCCGGTTAGAGACTTGAGTAGTGCGGATCTGCACCTGCGGGTGATTTCTGATACTCAGAGCCGGCTGCGAGTTAGATACTTGAACAGTTCCCCCTTACTCCTTCGAGTGACATATCCTGATTGTACTCCTACGGGAAGTTTCCCCTGAATGCCAATGTGAAGTTTCATTACTTCGTGTAAACCTTGGTTTGTAATTCAGGTTGTGTGTGTGTTACTGGATCGTGTTTTCAGTAAGTTCTCAGTCGGGTCTGCACTCCCTGCGTTTTGTGTGATAGTCGAGGGTGACGTCCACGGCGTACGTAGAGGCTTCGTTCCGAAGTGAGAAGTCCAGTCCGGGTACCCCCGCTAGTTCCTGGCGGAAGGGCAGTAAAAGCCGGAGTGGGAGGCACTTCCTGCAGAACCTCTGAGTGAACTTGCGAGACACTTTCCTCCTGAAATCCGAAGCGGAGGTCCTGACCGACCTCCGAGTTGTGCTTTTTGCCAGTTTCAGGTGTGTGTGTGTGTGTGTTGAGTGACCAAGCTGTACCGTGCATCCTCCGAGCATCCTCCGAGTTGAGATCCTCCTCCGAGTCGAGCCTCCGAGTCGAGCACTGCAGTATTTCTGGGAGTGACAGTCGCCTAGAATTCAAACTCTACCAAAAGTCTGTTAAATGTGACACTTTTACTCTGTGTGTTGCCTCTGTCCCTGTGGGTTCGATCTTTTTACCACCATACTGCAGTTTTAGCCTTTGGTGGGTTATTACATAAGGAGCCGACAACTTCTTTTTGGCGCCGCTGCCGGGGACAGTGCGTCAACACCAGAAACCTTGAGCAGCAATGCTCGGTGAATGTCGACGAGCGATAGTGTGGGAAACCTGAGTGCGAGAGCCACACGGAAACTCCGTCGAGATTCAGAAAAAGCCGTGGAAACAAAACGGCGAACTAAAAAGAAGACTCCCGGTGAGGACTCTGCAGAAAGATCGCCATCACCGACTACTGGAAGACAAAGGCGTTCCAGTTCACCTACCGAGAGCATTGAGCTAACAGTTCTATTGGACATCCCTCCGACAGGAACTCTTCCTGAGTTTGGCCAACCTAGGATCAGTCCGTCGACAGGATCCCCGATGGCAGAACATCAAGCCAATCTCCGCCAGGCGTTTTCCCAACCTACCACCAAACATTCGTATCCAAGATACACGGGAATGGGCGACGACGATGATGCAGATTCATACATAAAGCTCTTCGAGTCTGTCTCCATCGCCAATCGTGAGACCAGTGATGAAGACAGATTACGAATCTTTCCTAGCCTGCTACGCAGACGAGCGCGTAGCTGGTACAACCATGAGAGCACCGACCCCACTGGCATCCGGACCTGGGCTCAGCTCAAGGAAAAGTTTCTGAGGCGGTTCCGCGAACTCGGATATGACAGTCGAGTTCTGACCCGGCTTCGAAATCTTCGACGCGAGCGGAAGGAGAATCTTCGAGACTACACTGAGAGATTCCAAGACCTCCTAGATCGAATTCCGAAGACAGGCCCGGGAGAACCGTATTCGGTACAACAGGCAGTGGATTGGTATGTGACAGGGCTCTCAAGAGAAATGGAGACCTTCTGTAGGAGAGGCAAGACTGACACAATCCAAGATGTGATAGCTTCCGCGGAGACCTTTGAGACGTCAACCCTTGACACTCGAAGACGCGACCGACGGTCAACGAAGAAGAAGTCGCAAGGCGGACGTCGGAAGAGAAGGAACTCGCCTTCCTCGACAGAAGAATCAAGCTCCTCCGAATCAAGTTCTTCCTCGGAAGAGGAAGAGGACTCGTCATCTTCAGAAGAAGAAAGACGGAAGAAGAAACGCAGTGCGATCAAGAAGAAGGATCGAGGTAAGGGAATCCCAGTGAAGACTCAAGGGGACATCGCAGCCAAGGTAGACAACCTGGTGAAGAATTTTGCGGACCTGAAAGTTCATGTAGTGGGAGGCCAAGACCGACGTAAATCACCTGCGAGACAACGAGCGAATCTCTGGTGTACTACGTGCGGACAGGTGGGACATGCCAACACGGAGTGCATGTCCGCGAGGCCATCTTACCCAGTGAATGCGGTCGAATGGGCACCACAGTGGGAGAACCCCATGTATTATGCTGAGCCACCTATGTATTATGCTGAGCAGGTTGAGGACACCGCCTACTCAGTACAGACAGCTCCAGCTACAACTCCGAACCCACCGGTGCATATACCGCGCTTTGTTCCGAGGGAAATGGCGGGTACACTCCCACCAAGACGCATGGCACCTCCAGGCAATCACAACCGACCTCGACCACAATTCGATGGTTGCTACAACTGCGGAGACATGGGGCATTACGCGCCAAGCTGTCCCCACCCGAGGAAGCCAATGGGGTATGCACCGTTGTGCAGCAATTGCAAGAAGTCTGGACATACAGCAGCCGAATGTGACCAGCCACAACTCCCTAGGCCAGCCGTGCGTATCGTATCGACACCTGGCAAGGAAGAGGTGCAGGTCAACCAGGTAGAACTGAGTCTGGACCCAGCTGAAGAAAACGAAGTATGGCCAGAGGAAGAAGTAATGTGCGGCCGGGTAGAAACCCGAAGTTCGAAGAGGAGAGGAGAAGGCCATGAGGACACTCGCCGCCTCGAGCGTAGGGAAGAGAGGAGGAAGTCTAAAGAAGTTAGAGAAGGCCAAAGGAGAACGCCAAGTACACCTCCGGCTATGAGAAACACCCAGCCGGAGCAGAACTCAGAAAAGGCGAACAGGTATTCGGAAGAGTTCCGGACTCGAGATTACCTTCCGGACATCAAAGATGAGGTGAGTCACCTCATCAAGGAAGCACTGGGCGCCGGAATGACATCCGACGTCCGGAAGGCGGTTAGGCCCCCTACACCACTTCCGACCGCGAGTACAGGAAAACTTCCGGCTGTGACTTCCAACACTCCCTACGACATAGTGGAAGACATAGGGAGCCAGAGGGCAAATATTTCCTTCCACCAGTTGTTGGAAGACAATATGACGTACAGAAGGATGCTGATGCTTTCGTTGCGCCGACCACGCAAACCCCGAAAAGAGAAACTTCCGGCTGTGTACAGAGTGGAAGGAGGAGACCTGGGACCTCCAGAGATCGAAGTAGAGATCGGAGGCTGCGTCATACAGAAGGTACCAGTGGACTCCGGCTCGGGCGTGAATATCATGACCGAGGAGACAGCGAACTCCTTGGGGTTCCAGACCTTCGAGCCTACATCCCGAGTATTGCGACTGGCCGATCAAACACGCAGAATGCCACTAGGAATGTTGAGCAATGTGAGAACCAACATTGGAGGAGTGGACTTTCAACTGTCCTACATAATACTGCAACCTCTGATGAAGAAAGGTTATGATGTGCTCCTTGGCAGACCGTGGCTATACGATGCCAAAGCAAGGTGTGACTGGAGTAGGAAGAGATTACAGTTCCGTAGCCCTGCGGACCCTCCGACTGTCATTACCGTACCGTGGACCAAGGTACCCCATGAGGGCGAAACACCTTCCACCACCTCCGGTTACACAACTGGAAGGGAGACCAGCTCATCATGCACTTCAGAGACCGAAACGTCGGAGGACTTTGTGGGCTACGTCACTTGCTGCTCCATTGAGGAGGAAGGAGACGAGGTGTATCCGGATGAGGAATAGCAACTAGCAGCCGGACTGGGCAGAAGCGAGATCAGTCACACAGAGGGGATTGTTGACCCGAGTGATTGCTGCGAACTGCAGCTCAGTCCAGGTAAAGGCTTGAAGGTGTCAAGCCAAGTACAAGGAGAAGAGTTGAACAGGGTACAGGCGTTTCTTCGCCAGTATGAGGATGTCTTCGCATGGAAGATTGAAGACATGAAAGGCATACCTGCAAGGTATGGAGAGCACAGGATCGACTTGTTGGACGAGGCAGTTCCGGTTCGCCAACGCCAATACAGGCTCAACCCAAAATATTCATTATTGGTGAAGGACGAAATCGATAAGTACCTGAGCGCAGGAATCATCTACCCGGTACTCAGTAGCGAGTGGGTGTCGCCTATCGTGATCGTGCCCAAGAAACTGACGGGTAAGATCCGGGTGTGCCAGGACTTCCGAAAGCTGAACGCAGCAACGAGGAAGGACCATCACCCTCTTCCTTTCACGGACTCTATTTTAGACCATGTAGCAGGGCATGAATGCTACAGTTTCCTAGACGGATTCTCCGGCTACAACCAGGTGTCCATCAGGGAACAGGACAAGGACAAAACAACCTTCACGACCGACTGGGGAACCTATGCTTATCACAAGATGCCGTTCGGTCTGTGCAACGCGCCAGCGACGTTCCAGCGGATGATGACAAACATTTTCCAAGAGCACCTGAGGAAGTTCCTAGAAATTTTCATCGACGACTTTTGTGTCTTCGGTAAGAGGTCGGAGCACCTTAACCATCTTCGGCAAACGTTCGACAGATGTAGGGAGAGCAGCTTGTCCTTACACCCTGAGAAATGTTTCTTCTTCATGACCAGCGGAATCCTGCTAGGGCACCGAGTTTCGTCCGATGGCATTGCAGTGGATGTAGAGAAGGTGAAGATTATTCTCGAACTGCAGCCGCCAACGAATCTGCGTGAGTTGAGGGCCTTCCTTGGCCATGTAGGTTATTACAGAAGGTTCATAAATATGTACGCCATCTTGGCAGCCAACCTGACGAAGCTGCTTAAGAAGGAGGAACCCTATGTGTGGGGCAAAGAGCAACAGCTGGCGTTTGAAACGCTCAAAGCCAAACTGACGACTGCTCCGGTTCTGAGAAGTCCGGATTGGAACAGACCTTTCCATGTCTATGTAGACACGTCGGCGTTTGCAATCGGAGTGGTTCTCAGTCAGAAGGACGACAACAAGAAAGACTACCCGATTTACTTCGCGAGTCGTCAGTTGTCAGCAGCAGAGAAGAAATACACGACAACTGAGAGGGAGGCGTTGGGAATGGTGTACTCCTGTAAGAAGTTCCGACATTATTTGATCTGCTATGAGTTCGTATTTCATGTAGATCATTACGCCTTACAGCACCTGGTGAAGAAGGCGGATCTGTCCGGACGAATTGCCAGGTGGGTACTACTGCTGCAGGAATTCACCTACACTGTACAGACACGGAAAGGCGTTCACCATGAGAACGCGGACTACCTCTCCCGACTATGGACCGAACCCATAGAGGAGGAAGTAGTGGATGATTTTCCCGACGAACAACTTTTTCAGTTGTCCGCCAGCCATGAGTCCAGGTACGCGGACTTATACAGGTTTCTGCTCACACTCCAATGTCCGGAAGGATTGGATGCGGAGCAGCGCACAGTCTTCGTTCATAAAGCGGGACCTTACCAGCTTCAACAGGGGGTCTTGTTCAAGAAAATGGCAGACGACAGGCTGTGCAGATGTCTAGAGGAGTCTGAAGTCCCGCGAGTTGTAAAAGCCATGCACACAGAAGACGCTGGTGGTCACTACGCCACCAGAAATACAGTGACCAAAATTGTGAATGCAGGATACTGGTGGCCGACGATGTTCAAAGATGTACACGACTACGTTCGCAAATGCGACAGCTGCCAGAGGACGGGAAGGCCGACTCCGACCACGAGATGGCCTCTTACACCAATCATGCCATTGGCACCATTTGAAAAATGGGGGATCGACTTCGTGGGACCAATACAACCTGTCACTAAAGGCACGCGCAGGCGCTACATATTGGTAGCAACAGACTATGCGACCAAGATGGTGGAGGCAGAAGCCACAAGGCACGACGACGCAGCCGCAGTAGCACAGTTCCTATTCGAATCCATCATCACACGCTACGGGTGCCCCCTAGAAATAGTCAGTGACAGAGGAACGCACTTTCTGAATCAGGTGATAGAAAGTTTGACGCGGCACTTCCAGATTAAGCATCGGAAGACTACTCCATACAACCCCAAGGCAAATGGTCTGACAGAGAAGTCCAATGGATTACTCTGTAAGATACTCCTCAAAGTGACTGTAAACCATGCTCATGACTGGGACACCAAGCTACCGGCCGCCTTATGGGCATATAGAACGGCAGAAAAAGTCACCACCAGGCAAACACCTTACTTCCTAGTTTATGGGCAGCATCCGATCTTACCCATCGAATTCGAGATACCTACCAAGAGGACCTTAGATCAGAGAAGGCTGGACGCGGAAGAAAGTCAGGCATATCGACTGCAAGAGGTAATGGCACTGGAGGAAAGACGTCAAGAGGCCGAAGATCGGACAAAGCAATTACAACTCAGGCGGAAGGAGAAGTACGATCGAAGGCTCAAACCAGTACTGCTGGAGAAGGGCGACTTGGCTCTGCTATACGATAGCAGACATGCTAGATTTCCAGGCAAGCTCCACTTGAGGTGGATGGGACCTTACAAGGTGATAGAAGTTTTCCCAAATGGATCCATCCAACTCGCAGAACTGACGGGAGAATGGTTAGGCACCCGCGTGAACGGATGGCGTCTGAAGAAATACCACGTGTAAATGTTCGCGTGGGCGCTCACAATTGAGGAGGGGGGCATGTGATAACACACTTTTTGTTTTTTTTGCAGAATTTAAACAATTTTAGAAAACTAGTACCAAAGCAGTGTTTGTAGCTAGAGAAGGGTACGCTAAATAGAGTGGATTGATGAGATCGTCACGAGGGCACAAAGAATCACGTAGTCGGATGTACCAACGCCAACGTCTTCGGCGCCTTCGGCAAAAGCTCCTTTTTGAGGTGTCTCTACTCACGCGCCTCTAGCGTATAAGGAAGCTACGCCTCCGGCGCGGACACCTCAGGAGGAGGTTTTGCTAAAGACGTCAGGAGAAGGGCCCGGACCTCTAAAGGCATCCGACCATGAGTGCGCCTTCGGCGAAGCGCCGCTAGCGCGGAAAGGGAAAACCTTCATAACAATCGGGATACACAGTAGATCCAGTTGGTTGAAGTTGCATTAGAAAGAGCTCGGGACGCTCGTTCTAACGAGTCCAAGAGCGCCGGAGATGGATCAGGAATGGAGAAGTTATGAGCGTCGGAAAACTCGTAGCCGGACATGCGCCGTTCGCGCTAGGGTTCACAGCCGGAAAGGATTCCCGTACGCCCTCGGCGATGCGCCTTCGGCGGAATCACGCGCTCACAGGAGGAAACCAACTCAGAGTCGGAAGCGCCCTTGGCGGCTGTTCATGGAAGGAAAGCGCCGGTCGGATGTACGCCTCCGACGTGGCGCTGACGGCCGGATGCGCTGGCATGAGTTGCGCTGACGGATATGCGCTGGCAGCAACGGACGAGGCATAAAGGACAAAATAGGCGGTACGACTGCGCGCCGGCGTAATTCGCTCCGGCTGGATGTGCGCCTCCAGCAAGGCGCCGACGGATAATGAACGCACCAGCGGCGACACGCCTCCGGAGAAGGGCGGGTTAGGAAAAGACAACAGGGCCGACGTATACCCTGCAGCGGACTCGAGTCCGGAAGGTGGCGGCGGCGGGAGAATTCAACGTTTAAGCATGCGAATGCGCGCAATGCGGAGACGTGAATTTGCGCATGCAAAGGGCGAACCGTTAAGCCGTATAGCCGGCTGCGTACGTTGCAACCAGTAAGAACGTTGGACGTTCTTGAAATCGGAGAAGAAAAGACTGCGCTCCAGTCTCATTCTCTCATTCTTGACTTTGCGATTTCCAGTTCCAAGATTACGCGCAAGGGCGGAGCGACCTGCAGTGAGAGTAGAGAGGGCGGAGACGAGTTGCGCAAGGATCTTGGCGGACCTTGAAAGAATTGGAGTAGCGATCTTGAACGAGCGCAGAGAGAGTGAGCAGTCAGTGCTTGAGTGGCCGACGCGCAGTGGCGATTGTGAGAGAGCGAGCGGAAGGGAGAACGTTTGTGTGTGCAGGCAACGCAATGTCGAAGGTTCCCCAGCTGCGAGTGTCTCCACTCAGGGTGCCGCAGATCGGTCTACGCGCATTTCAAGATGTGCTGTTGAGGCTGAAGCTCGATTTTCTCCTATGGGGGTGGAATTGGACATGTCCGGAGATGGTGCGCGAGTATCTGCAGGAGAGACACAAGCCTTCTCGCGGATTTCGCCCACACCCAGAGAGATGGGACATTTGCAATTGGGCGCAGGTGTTGGGCAGGTGTGCCGGCGAGGAAGGGGATCTCCTCTTCGAGGCCGATAGCGTGAAGGTGTCCCAGGAGGAAGAAGTCTCTTACAATGAGCTCTTCAAAGTGGCCAGACATCCCAAGAACGGTTTCCGGACACGGGATTACAAGGATCGATTGCGGAGAAATGTCGCGACGGCATTGCTGCAGATATTGCAGCCGACCAAGACCGCTTACATGCATGGTTGGCAGGTAGAGTTCGTGGAGCTAGTGCTGTCAGGAGCTCCGGTGCATTGGGCACGGCTCCTGTGGAAGGTGACGCGCCAACATGCGCAAGAAGAGAAGGGAGGAACCCTCAATCATCTATCGCCTTACTTAATCGTGTTTTACCGGGCGATGGGATGTTTGACAAATGCTGAGAAAACTCGATTTCCGCAGCTGACCCGGACTTATCCAGGAAGATATTCGAGGGAGGCCGAAGTAGACACAGATCCGGACGAGGAACCTGCCAGTACGCCTCCGGCTCCGGCCCCAGCAAGAGCAGCAGAAGAACGTCGAAGCGAGCGCATTCCGCGAAAGCGAAAGTGGGATGAGAGACCTGAGGACAGGCAGCCGGAAGTGCCAGCTGCGCCGACTCGTGGTCGGCCCACCCCCGAGCCTCACAGTCGACCAAAACAGAGGGCACGCAAAATGCCAACTGTTACTGAGGAGACCAGGCGAACTCCGACCCGGCGGAATCTCACACAGGAAGAGATAATCGCTCAGATTCTAGGGAAGACGGCAGATACCTCTGCACAGAAGGCACCACGGCCTTCGGGAGGAGATGGACGGACTGACAGCCGGCTGACTGCGAGTCGGATGACTGAAGGTCGACAAGCGGAAGGAAGGCCAACTGAACGGCGCGTTGAACCGGACAGTAGGCCGGAAGCAGAAGAGAGTTTGGCTGACGAGCCAACAATCCTCAAAGGGTCGTCTTCGGCGGAAGGCACTTCTGGAAGAACGCCCCCAACAAGCAGGCCAAGTGGAGTCAAGACGCGCAGGGTGTATCCGACTCCCAGTCGGACAACTGCTGGTCGGCCGACTGCGAGTCGGACAACAGAGAGTCAGCCGGATTCGCCGACTGCGAGACGGATGGGGCCAACGACCAGTGTGCGGACGCCTTCGGCGGACGCACCTTCAGCAAGGACACCTTCCGCGCAGATTGCGCCGGAAGGACAGGCAGCAGAAGCGGGCGGTGCAAGAGTGACAAAAGTCACTGCGGCGTCGACCCCTTCACAAACCGAAGATCGAGCCGGAACAGGGGCTCAAGCAGTGGGATCTCCCACTGCCCTGGATATTTTAGCAGGCAGTGGAGCAGCAGTCGCAGCAGAAGCTGCTGCGCGCCACAGTTCCAGGGAGTCGCCAAGGGATTCGGTGGCGACTGAAATCCTCGAGACTGAGGATGATACGAGCTCGGAAGAGCAGGAAGCGGATTCGGTGCAGAAAACGCCAACAGGGGTGCTGTGCGAACAGATAGTTCCACTCCTGCGATATCTGGATCGCAAGACATCCAAATACGGAAGTGCCTTAAAACCGCAGTCTTATGTGGAGACTATCAGGCGAAGGACGAGGATCAAGGTGGCAAAGTGGGCCTCTAGTTGCCAAGTATATGTGGAAAGGAACACCGCCCTCAAACAACATCTGGCGGTCACCCAGAAGCTATACCAAGCCTTGCAGCAGCAGAAGGAGGATGCGGCGACGAAAAGTCAGGCGGATGCCGAACTAATACGGGCAAAGATCGAGTTGGAACTGCAGGAGGAGCGGAGACAGAACAAAGTCCTAGCAGCCGAGCTTGCGCGCCAGACGCGCGCCTTAGAAGAAAGTCAAAGAGCCCGCAAGGAGGATGAGGAGTTGTTGTGCAACTTGCAATCCGAGTGCTCGGATTTGAGGGCACAACGTGCGGGATTAGAAATGCAGCTGGCCGAGGTGGAGAGCAGCTGCAGGGCGCGAGGAGAGTTGGCGGCACAGGTGACTCGTTGTCTAAAAGGATACACCCATTGGGAGGTGGCAGCCCAAGAGAGGATCACACTCAGGGAGTTCGAGCTTCGGGCGGCGGCATTGACGGAAGGTGACAGTCGGAGTCGGCGGCGAGTGGCGAGAAAATTAGAAACCTTCTTGTCGGGTGCGCGCGACACTATGGCGCACTTGCAGTCGGAAGTCACCACAGCGCTCCGACGCCTGGGGTTACGCAGCCGGTCGGAAGACTGGCAAGGTAGAGATAGTACGCGGAGCAGTCCGGCGCGCAGGAGGCGCAGCACCGGATCTGCTGAGTGCAGTAGAGTAGTTTGGTTTCGCGCAGATACTGCGAGTGGTAGATAGGATAGCGTAGTGCTAGTTAGGATCTTTTGAGGGTATAAAGTAGATCAAGGCGTTTTGCCTTGGGACTCTTCCAGTTTCGGAAGTGCAGATCAGGAACTCACTTTCTTGGCGTGTTTGTGCATTTTGGTCCTGGCACCACGTAGAGAAGCTGCAGCATAGCGAAGTTACCGTATGTTGTAGTTGAAGGCCTTCGGCTGAATGTTCAGAGCTAGTACCCGGTTAGAGACTTGAGTAGTGCGGATCTGCACCTGCGGGTGATTTCTGATACTCAGAGCCGGCTGCGAGTTAGATACTTGAACAGTTCCCCCTTACTCCTTCGAGTGACATATCCTGATTGTACTCCTACGGGAAGTTTCCCCTGAATGCCAATGTGAAGTTTCATTACTTCGTGTAAACCTTGGTTTGTAATTCAGGTTGTGTGTGTGTTACTGGATCGTGTTTTCAGTAAGTTCTCAGTCGGGTCTGCACTCCCTGCGTTTTGTGTGATAGTCGAGGGTGACGTCCACGGCGTACGTAGAGGCTTCGTTCCGAAGTGAGAAGTCCAGTCCGGGTACCCCCGCTAGTTCCTGGCGGAAGGGCAGTAAAAGCCGGAGTGGGAGGCACTTCCTGCAGAACCTCTGAGTGAACTTGCGAGACACTTTCCTGCTGAAATCCGAAGCGGAGGTCCTGACCGACCTCCGAGTTGTGCTTTTTGCCAGTTTCAGGTGTGTGTGTGTGTGTTGAGTGACCAAGCTGTACCGTGCATCCTCCGAGCATCCTCCGAGTTGAGATCCTCCTCCGAGTCGAGCCTCCGAGTCGAGCACTGCAGTATTTCTGGGAGTGACAGTCGCCTAGAATTCAAACTCTACCAAAAGTCTGTTAAATGTGACACTTTTACTCTGTGTGTTGCCTCTGTCCCTGTGGGTTCGATCTTTTTACCACCATACTGCAGTTTTAGCCTTTGGTGGGTTATTACAATCCTCTCCAACTGCATGGGCTGCAACTCTGGCAAGTCCTTTCGTCACGTCCCATAAACTCCAAGGATGACGAATATCTCGCCTGTCGCCCCCAGCCATTGCCACTACCGTCCCGGTAGGCAATGAGCTAATAAGTGGTGTTACAACCACCAAATCTGCGCGCAAACGGCGTTGCTCGGCCAAACCCAAGCTCACAATCCACGTCAAGCAGTTCAGGTCCATAGCCTGACCCAAAACCTGACGATGCGACGCCTCTGAAACTGAAGAAGCCGCGGTCACACCAGTAAGAAACCCCATCGCACGCTCTCTCTCATCAGCGTTGGGCTCCACCAACTGATGTAGGGTACTGTTCCATAGTAGTCCAAGTCCCCTATCACGATATGCGTGTGATGCCGGATAACTGACAAATGTAGGTAAAGCCATCCGATGCTGACCTACGCGGTTCACCAACGCCATAGGTGACCTGTCAGCAACTCTCACTACTTGAGAGTGCCGGGAAACATCCAAGATACTGTCAACGGTGAGTTTAGTATCACGCTTCACCGAATCATAGGCATGACGCAATATCTCACGTGGCAAAAGGTTGGTCCACCACAAACGTGCACGATGCGCCCGTGATCCAACCCTCGCAGCATCCAACAGTACTGCTGATCCAATCCATGCTTGGACTTGATGGACACTCGCCATCAACTGGGCCCGAGTGTCACCCAACAATGGTACGTTCTCCAGAATGTATGCTGGAGAACGTGTCTGCTGCACTTGGAGATGACGTAACACTCGCATCATCTCCCAAAACATCCGAGATCTGGGATCATGCAACCCTGTCCCATGTCCAGCGCGTGTGTGTCCGTGACATGGCCAGCCCGCAATCACCATATCAATATGGCCAACGCGGTCAAGGTCTGGCGCCCCCAGCAACGAAATGTCTGAAGGCAACGCCTTCTGGAATCCTCGGACAGCTGATCGCGGCAACAATCAAGGAAAACGCCGCATCAACTGTGCAACATGTCGTGAAGAGACTCGACGTGCAGTCTCGTCCTTCTCCACATATAAGTATCTCCGTACGGGAATACCTGACTGCAACACCGCAGCCAAAGCGGTGCTTATCCCACCAAAAAGATCCAGCAAACAAACGCCTTCTGAGGAATACTCCCATGCAATAGGTGTAGTAACCAATGGAGACAATGCGCTAGAACCATCAACTAGCCGATCAGCTGAAGCCCTCTCTGGCTCTGCTGGTAAAGAGGCTTCACTCCAAGCCTTTTTTACCAACCTATCAGCTTCCAACTGTAGTGCTTGGCACGAACTCCACAGTGGAACATCTAAGGGTGAAGTCACCGCCGCTGTGAAACTCACAACCTCCTCCACATCCTCGTAGACTGAGGTATCGTCGGCAGACATGTTCCCCTCCAACAAGTCATCGGGCCAGGTAAGCACTCCGCTAAAACCTGCTACAGATGCCAAGACCGCTGACAAAGATCCAAGAGGTCGATCCCGAGAAATAAATCTCACTGGTAGCTCGCTCAAACGTCCATCTCCGGATTGCCAACCAGGACGATATGCGGCAGTCTCCGTCCAATAGTCCATCCGGAAGCCCATCGGGTATAACACCACTCCACCAACAAGCACATCATATGACTCTGCTGATGTAACCACAGCACGAACTCCAAACTGCGAGCTATCATGAGGGTGATCATGCCTCAACTGCACCGCTATGCTCTCCCTGGTCATAAAGTAAGACCTATTGCTGGCACCACCAAGGGATGTCTGGATCTGGAATGGGCAAGGTTCCAACTCGGACCTCCGAATGCCCAAACTAATGCATGCAGCCTTGCCCAACATCAAGGGCTGTGCACCAGAATCCAACAAAACTCTGGCTGGGACATACACCTGTCCAGTAGAACTCACTAACCGAAATAGACCACTTCGGTTGTCCACCATACATACACCAGGGACAATACTCTCGCGATCAATGGCTGGGCGAGCTGGTAAGGACTCCATCCTCGCCGCTGCGGCCTGCCAAGTCGTCTCCTCGAACAATGTAGACGTTGAGGATGGGTCCTCAACTGTATCCTCACTTATCTCGGCACTAGTAGCAGCGACTCTCCCACGCTCACACGACGTGGCTGCTACCCGAAATACTCGAGCCAAATCAATACCAGAGTCTATCAACTCCGTGGCTGAGAACAATGGAGAT
Source organism: Marchantia polymorpha subsp. ruderalis (assembly GCA_037833965.1). Lineage (NCBI taxonomy): Eukaryota > Viridiplantae > Streptophyta > Marchantiopsida > Marchantiales > Marchantiaceae > Marchantia > Marchantia polymorpha. The sequence goes on from AP031359.1 coordinate 3,623,446, forward strand.
CGCAAGACTGAAGTGGCCATCCGCATCACTGCACTAGATGGCACGTCTGCGCCCACAACAGATGATGTAAGAACCTCAGTTCTCACTCTAGTGTCAGTAGGCGGTGCAGGTCTCATAGATGAACTGCTACCCACCTCTGACAACAAAAAGGACTGGGGAAGTCTAGACTGACGTCCACCCTCACCCCTCTGAGGATCCAACTCCACAGTCGCACCACGTGGCTCTGAAGTGCGAGCACCACCTCTGGTCACTGCAACTTATGCCTCAACCTGTGCTGCACTGGCCAAATAGGAGAAATCCTCTCCCTCGTAAGATGTGGAAGTGCTCGCCCCCAGACCGGCCATAGCAGCAAGCCTCTGCTCCAACTGCTCAATCCGAGCAGCCATAGCGCTCTCTGTGGCAGAAGTAGCACTCGCTGCGGTACGCTCAATGGCCCCGGTACCTCTACCACCTCTACCACCTCTGCCACCTCGACCACCTTGGCCTCGCGGAGCATCACCTCCACGACCTCTACCTCCAGATCTCAACTCAGGATGAAGGTCAAAGCAATGCTCTCGAGGGTGACCCAGTCGATGACAATGATCACAGGTCACCTGTGCCGGCTGTGGCCTAGCTTGTGGAGTTTGTCCCTCTCGCTCCTGGGGACAATCCTTCCTCATATGGCTACCTCCGCATGTCCAACATGACGGTCCCTGTGGCTAACCCGAAATTGAAGGCAGTGGTGGCCGCGCACTAGGCTCTCTGTGACCTGAAGGATGTCGTGTATGACCTCCACGACTCCCACTTATGGGGCGAGACTGTGCTGGGCTATGTGGGATACGCGAGGTAGTGGTCGTGTCCCTCGCAAATGTAGACGTCACCACCCTCTCCTCCACCATGTTAAGCTCAATCTTCTCAGAAAGAGCAAACACATGGGCTAATGTGGGTGATGAGTCGCTCATGAGAGTAGCATCACGCACTCTCCTCCGCAACTCTCTGTCAAGGATCCGATACCAGTACTGGACAGCCTGTGCCTCAGTCACACCGTGAGTTACTGAGATGAGCCGTCGCATACGAGTGTATGCCTCACGAAGACTCTCACCAGTCTTCCGCTCAAACTCCTGGAGGCTCCTCAACTTCTCCGTTTTCACCCCTTGATAATTCTTCCTCAATCTCTGGAAGAACTCAGGAATGGGGCTAAACGAAGGTACGCCACCAGCATCTCCCCTTGTGCTGCCACCGGCAATGCTAACAGTACCGCTGCTGGTACTAGTACCAGTTGCGCCAACTGCTCCACTGGTACCCTCGCTGATGCTACTACTCGCACCTCCACTGATGCCGATACTCGCAGCTCCACTGGTACCCACACCACCCTGGGTAATGGATGAGTAGTTCGGAGACCAATGCCGTCTCCATGCATCAATCTCTACAGCATACTCTCTCCCAAACTCATGATAATCGTCCATGGGAGGCCCCTCCAAATGCTGGAATAATCCCTTCCATGCAAAGAAGGGTGTAAACAACGTGGGGTTACGCAGAAACTGCATATCACACCACGTGTCGAACTCCTGAATAAAATCATCAAGCTCGATGGTGCCCACTGCACCAGAGTAACGTCGAGGGCCCCTCGCGGCCCCGTACATCCCGTCCATGTCCCAAATCAACGGGGTTGGGACACTAGACGATATCACCACCAAAGACTCTCTGTCTGCAACACTCTGGTCCTGCTCCGCAACAACTGGCGAAATAGGTGAAGGTAGCCGATACCTCAACCCACTCCGCGTAAATCCCCCGCGGTCCTCAACAGGACCACTAGACTGCTCCGTGATGGCGAGACTTCAACTGGCACCACTGCCAGATCTTCACCCAATAACCCAATCCGCCCCTCACGTCGTGCTGCACTGAGCCACTCTAGCCCTACTAGCTAAGGGGTATGGGCAACCTAACCTGTCATCACAGCAAGAAGACTCTCACGGTCTACTGGTCATCACTCCAATCTCACCGTGAGAGAAACATAGATAGACCGGCCGGTGATCAAGTCCAGCCCCCTATCGCCAGCACACAGGAGTACAACTACTCCGGAAATCAACGTCACCCCTACACGGGCGCGCACCAGGAAGCAAGACTGGAGAGTATCCAAACACAAGCAACCAGCTAGCAACGACTCTCCAGTCTAAAGGAAACACAGCACAAAACAAGACAACACACACGGGACATCGCATCGCTTCACGATCCCGATTCGATCTCCATTGCCCTCCATGTACGTGGGCCTCCAGTGCCTATGATGCCCTCTTCCACCAAATCGCAAACAAAAATTGTTTGAAAACTTTTTTTTTTTTTTTCTTCTTTTTTTTTTTTTCACACAGGGGTCACACTGCCCCTCAACAAACACACTACACATTGAAAGCTCAATATATTGACTACGTCATATATATATACAATGCTTTCAAAACATCACGTTTACAGGTAGTGAGACCGGGTGCAAACTCCCGATCCCTTCAGTACCTCCTGTCTCAACGCTACAAGTATTGGCTATCAATCCTTTGGGAGACTATCAAGAAATTTCTCTAGTACAAGAATTTCTTCTGAAAGACAGTCTTGAACATACTGAACATCTCTCAAATGGTCAGCAATATCCTGCGGAAGGTCTAGTAACTCATCCTCACATACCCTGTACTCTAGGCCGGATTCTTCTAGAAGTTTTTCCACGGCTAGTGCCTCGTCCCAATCTAACCCGGAATCTTTTTCTTCTACCACAACAGTGTTAACCAGATTCGCTTCTACTTGAGGCTGCACTGTCACTTCCTGCTCACGTTCCTCGTTGCTGACGACCTCCACTGGCTGAATCTCTGGTAAACTTTCTTCAGTTTTCCCAGTTTCCCAGTTCTTCGAGTGAAATAAACGGGAAATTCCCCACTGGAATTCCCGTCGGTCAATTACCCTACTGGCAACAAACCGTCACCGTCACAAACATGAGTCAAGCCCAACCCACTCCACACTCGGAGAATCCACGTCGACGCAAAGGGGAAAGTCACTCTACGCTCCCAACGCTTCCAGGCTCGACTCGAAGAACTAACGTTCTTCGAGCCGTCCCCGACTGTATACCCCTCGTGACCGGAACCCTAACTTTACGGCTAAATATAGTAAGTGTCTAAACTTCGTGAGCCGACTCGTAACTACATGACAGAGGAGAGAGTGCGGAGACGAGTTGCGCAAGGATCTTGACAGACCTTGGAGAGAATTTGCAAGTAGCGAACTTGAGCGCGAGAGAAGAGAGAGTGACTGCAGTCAGTGCTTGAGCGGTCGACGCGCAGCGGCGATTGTGAGAGAGCGAGCGGAGGGGAGAACGTCTGTGTGTGCAGGAAACGCAATGTCGAAGGTCCCCCAGCTGCGAGTGTCTCCACTCAGAGTGCCGCAGATCGGTCTGCGCGCATTCCAAGATGTGCTGACAAGGTTGAAGCTCGATTTCCTCGTGTGGGGATGGAACTGGACATGTCCGGAGATGGTGCGCGAATATCTGCAGGAGAGACACAAGCCCTCGCGCGGATTCCGCCCACATCCAGAGAGGTGGGACATTTGTGACTGGGCGCAGGTGTTGGGCAGGTGTGCCGGCGAGGAAGGGTATCTCCTCTTCGAGGCCGATAGCGTGAAGGTGTCCAAGGAGGAAGAAATCTCCTACAATGAGCTTTTCAAAGTTGCCAGGCATCCCAAGAACGGTTTCCGGACACGAGATTACAAAGATCGATTGCGGAGAAATGTCGCGACTGCATTGCTGCAGATATTGCAGCCGACCAAGACCGCTTACATGCATGGTTGGCAAGTAGGATTTGTGGAGCTAGTGTTGTCAGGAGCTCCAGTGCATTGGGCACGGCTCCTGTGGAAGGTGACGCGCCAACATGCGCAAGAAGAGAGAGGAGGAACCCTCAATCATCTTTCGCCTTACCTGATTGTGTTTTATCGGGCGATGGGATGTTTGACAAATTCAGAGCGGACACGGTTCCCGCTGCTGACCCGGAGCTATCCAGGAAGATACTCGCGGGAGGCTGAAGTAGACACGGATCCGGACGAGGCACCTGCCAGTCCACCTCCGGCTCCGCCTCCAGCAAGAGCAGCAGAAGAACGTCGAAGTGAGCGCGCTCCGCGAAAGCGGAAATGGGATGAGAGACCTGAGGACAAGCAGCCGGAAGTGCCAGCTGCGCCGACTCGTAGTCGGCCAACCAACGAGCCTCACAGCCAACCGAAACAGAGGGCACGCAAAGTGCCAACTAGTACTGAGGAGACCGGGCAAACTCCGGTCCGGCGGAGTATCCTGCCCACGCAAGAGGAGATAATCGCGCAGATTCTAGGGAAGTAGGCAAATACCTTTGCGCAGAAGGCACCAATGCCTTCGGAAGAAGACAGACGGACTGACAGTCGGCCGACTACGAGTCGGGCGACTGAAGGTCGACAAACGGAAGGAAGGCCGACGGAGCGGCGCGTTGAACCGGACAGCAGGCCGGAAGCGGAAGGGAGTTTGGCTGACGAGCCAACAACCCGCAGAGGGTCGTCTTCGGCGGAAGGCACTTCTGGGAAAACGCCGCCAGCAAGCAGGCCAAGTGAAGTGAAGACGCGCAGGGTAGATCCGACTGCCAGTCGGACACCTGCTAGTCGGCCGACTGCGAGTCGGTCAACAGAGAGTCGGCCAGATTCGCCGACTGCGAGACGGACAGGGCCGGCGACCATTGTGCGGACGCCTTCGGCGAACGCACCTCCAGCGAAGACACCTTCCGCGCAGATCGCGCCGGAAGGGCAGGCAGCAGAAGCGGGCGGTGCAAAGGTGACAAAAGTCACTGCGGCGTCGACCCCTTCGGAAACCGAAGATCGAGCCGGAACATGGGCTCAAGCAGTGGGATCCCCCACTGCCTTGGATATTTTAGCAGGGAGTGGAGCGGCAGACGCGGCGGAAGCTGCAGCGCGCCACAGTTCCAGGGAGTCGCCAAGGGATTCGGTGGCGACTGAAATCCTTGAAACGGAGGATGAGACGAGTTCGGAAGAGCAGGAAGCGGACTCTGTGCAGAAAACGCCAACAGGGGTGTTGTGCGAGCAGATAGTTCCACTCCTGCGATATCTGGATCGCAAGACATCCAAGTACTTGGGTACCGGAAAACCGCAGTCTTACGTGGAGACTGTCAAACGCAGGACGAGGAGCAAGGTGGCCACTTGGGCCTCTAGGTGCCAAACATTGCAGGATAAGAACACTACCCTCCGACAGCACCTGGCGGTCACGCAGAAGCTATACCAAACCCTGCAACAACAGAGGGAGGATGCGGCGGCGAAAAAAACAGGCGGATGCCGAGCTAATGCGGGCAAAGATCGAGTCGGAATTGCAGGAAGAGCGGAGACAAAACCGCATCTTAGCAGAAGAGCTTGCGCGCCAGAAGCGCGCCTTAGAAGAAAGTCAAAGTACACGCACGGAGGATGAGGAATTGTTGCGCAACTTGCAATCCGAGTGCGCGGATTTGAGGGCGCAGCGCGCAGATGCGGAAATGCAGCTAGCAGAGGTGGAAGGCAGCTGCCGGACGTGAGAAGAGTTGGCGACGCGGGTGACTCATTGTCTAAAAAGATACGCCCATTGGGAGGTGGCAGCTCAAGAGAAGATCACACTAAGGGAGTTTGAGCTTCGGGCGGCGGCATTGACGGAGGGTGACAGTCGGAGTCGGCGGCGAGTAGCAAGGAAATTAGAAGCCTTCTTGTCGGGCGCGCGCGACACTATGGCGCACTTGGAGTCGGAAGTGACTGCAGCCCTCCGGCGTTTGGGGTTGCGCAGCCGGTCGGAAGATTGGCAAGGTAGAGATAGAGAGCGAGGCAGTCCGGCGCGCAGGAGGCGCAGCACCGGATCTGCAGAGTGCAGTAGCGTAGTTTGGTTTTGTGCAGGTGTTGCGAGTAGTAGATAGGATAGCGTAGTGTTAGTTAGGACCTTTGAGGGTATAAAGTAGATCAAAGCGTTTTGCCTTGGGACTCTTCCAGTTTCGGAAGTGCAGATCAGGAACTCACTTTCTTGGCGTGTTTGTGCATTTTGGTCCTGGCACCACGTAGAGAAGCTGCAGCATAGCGAAGTTACCGTATGTTGTAGTTGAAGGCCTTCGGTTGAATGTTCAGAGCTAGTACCCGGTTAGAGACTTGAGTAGTGCGGATCTGCACCTGCGGGTGATTTCTGATGCTAAGAGCCGGTTGCAAGTTAGAGACTTGAACAGTTCCCCCTTACTCCTTCGAGTGACATATCCTGATTGTACTCCTACGGGAAGTTTCCCCTGAATGCCAAAGTGAAGTTTTATTACTTCGTGTAAGCCTTGGTTTGCAATTCAGGTTGTGTGTGTGTTACTGGATTGTGTCTCAGTTAAGTTCTCAGTCGGGCCTGTACCCCCTGCGTTTGGTGTGAGTGGAGGGTGACGTCCACGGCGTATGAAGGGGCTTCATTCCGAAGTGGGAAGTCCAGTCCGGGTTCCCTACGCTAGTTCCTGGCGGAAGGGCAGTAAAAGCCGGAGTGGGAGTCACTACCTGTAGAGTCTCTGAGTGAACTTGTGAAACATTTTTCCCTTGAAATCCGAAGCGGAGGTCCTGACCGACCTCCGAGTTGTGCTTTTGCCAGTTTCAGGTGTGTGTGTGTGTGTGTGTGTGTTGAGTGACTACGCTGTACTGTGCATCCTCCGAGCATCCTCCGAGTCGAGTATCCTCCTCCGAGTCGAGCCTCCGAGTCGAGCACTGCAGTATTTTTGGGAGTGACAGTCGCCTGAAAATTCAAACTCTACAAAGTTTGTTAAACGTGACACTTTTTACTCTGTGTGTTGCCTCTGTCCCTGTGGGTTCGATCTTTTTACCACCATACTGCAGTTTTAGCCTTTGGTGGGTTATTACATAAGGAGCCGACAACTTCTTTTTGGCGCCGCTGCCGGGGACAGTGCGTCAACACCAGAGTACTTGAGCAGCAATGCTCGGTGAATGTCGACGAGCGATAGTGTGGGAAACCTGAGTGCGAGAACCACACGAAAGCTCCGTCGAGATTCGGAAAAAGCCGTAGAAGCAAAACGGCGAACTAAAAAGAAGACTCCCGGTGAGGACTCTGCAGAAAGATCGCCATCACCGACTGGTGGAAGACAAAGGCGTTCCAGTTCACCTAGTGCGAGCATTGAGCTAACAGTTCTATTGGAAATTCCTCCGACAGAAACTCTTCCTGGGTTTGGCCAACCTAGGATCAGTCCGTTGACAGGATCACCAATGGCAGACCATCAAGCCAATCTCCGCCAGGTGTTTTCCTAACCTTTCACGAAAAGACAATTTGCAATTCGTCGTCAACCGTTCCCGTGTATCCAAGATACACGGGAACGGGCGACGACGATGATGCAGATTCATACATAAAGCTCTTCTAGTCTGTCTCCATCACCAATCGCGAGACCAGTGATGAAGACCGACTGCGAATCTTTCCTAGCCTGCTACGCAGGAGAGCTCGTAGCTGGTACAATCATGAGAGCACCGACCCCACTGGCATCCGAACCTGGGCTCAGCTCAAGGAAAAGTTTCTGAGGCGGTTTTGCGAACTCGGATATGACAGTCGAGTACAGACCCGACTTCGAAATCTTCAACGCGAGCGGAAAGAGAATCTTCGAGACTATACGGAGAGATTCCAAGACCTCCTAGATCGAATTCCGAAGACAGGGCCAGGAGAACCGTTTTCGGTGCAACAAGCAGTGGATTGGTATGTGACAGGGCTCTCAAGAGAAATGGAGACCTTCTGCAGGAGAGGCAAGGCTGACACAATCCAAGATGTGATAGCTTTGGCAGAGACCTTTGAAACATCAACACTTGACACTCGAAGACGCGACCGACGGTCGACGAAGAAGAAATCGCAAGGCAGACGTTGGAAGAGAAGGAACTCGCCTTCCTCGTCAGAAGGATCAAGCTCCTCCGAATCGAGTTCTTCCTCGGAAGAGGAAGAGGACTCGTCATCTTCAGAGGAAGAAAGACGGAAGAAGAAACGCAGTACGATCAAGAAGAAGGATCGGGGTAGGGGAATCCCAGTGAAGAGTCAAGGGGACATCACAGCCAAGGTGGACAACCTGGTGAAGAATTTTGCGGACCTAAAAGTTCATGTAGTGGGAGGCCAAGACCGACGTAAATCACCTGCGAGACAGCGAGTGAATCTCTGGTGTACTACATGCGGACAGGTGGGACATGCCAACACGGAATGCATGTCCGCTCGCCCGACTTACCCAGTGAATGCGGTCGAATGGGCACCACAGTGGGAGAACCCCATTTATTATGCTGAGCCGGCTGAGGACACCGCCTATGCGGTTCAGACAGCTCCGGCTACAACTCCGAACCCACCTGTGCATATACCGCGCTTCGTTCCGAGGGAAATGGCGGGTACGCTCCCACCGAGACGCATGGCACCTCCCGGCAATTTCAACCGACCTCCACCACAATTCAATGGTTGCTATAACTGCGGGGACATGGGACATTACGCGCCGAGCTGCCCCCACCCGAGGAAGCAAACTGGGTATATACCGTTGTGCAGCAATTGCAAGAAGTCTGGACATACGGCACCCGAATGTGATCAGCCACCAGTCGCCAGGCAAACCGTGCGTTTCGTGTCGACACCTGGCAAGGAAGAAGTGCAGGTCAACCAGGTAGACCTAAGCCCGGACCCAGCTGAAGAAGACGAAGTATGGCCGGAAGAAGAAGTGATGTGCGGACGGGTAGAGACCCGAAGTTCAAAGAGGAGGGGAGAGGACCACGAGGACACTCGCCGCCTCGAGCGTAGGGAAGAGAGGAGGAAGTCTAAAGAAGAGGAGAAGTCTAGCCGAAGAAAAAGGCCGGGTAAACCTCCGGCGATATGGAACATCCAGCCGGTGCAGAACTCGGAGAAGGCGGACAGGTCTTCAGAAGAGTTCCGGACCCGAGACTACCTTCCGGACATCAAAGATGAGGTGAGCCACCTCATCAAGGAAGCACTGAGCGCCGGAACGATATCCGACGACCGGAAGGCGGCTAGGCCCCATACACCACTTCCGACCGCGACTACAGAGAGGGTGGCGGCTGTGATTTCCAACACTTGCTACGACATAGTGGAGGACATAGGGAGTCAGAGGGCAAATATTTCCTTCCACCAGCTGTTGGAGGACAATAAGACGTACCGAAAGATGCTGATGCTTTCGTTGCGCCGACCACGCAAACCCCGAAAAGGGAAACTTCCGGCTGTGTACAAAGTGGAAGGAGAAGACCTATGCGCTCCGGAGACCGAAGTAGAGATCGGAGGCTGCGTCATACAGAAGGTAGTAGTGGACTCCGGTTCGGGCGTGAACATCATGACCGAGGAGACAGCGAACTCCTTGGGGTTCCAGACCTTCGAGCCTACAACCCGAGTGTTGCGGCTGGCCGATCAAACGCGCAGAATGCCGCTAGGAATGTTGAGCAATGTGAGAACCAACATTGGAGGAGTGGACTTTCAACTGTCATACATAATATTGCAGCCTCTGATGAAGAAAGGTTATGATGTGCTGCTTGTGCAGACCGTGGCTATACGATGCCAAAGCAAGGTGTGACTGGAGGAGGAAGAGATTGCAGTTCCGGAACCCTACGGACCCTCCGACTGTCATTACCGTACCATGGACCAAGGTACCACACGAGGGCGAAACACCTTCGACCACCTCCGGTTACACGACTGGAGGGGAGACCAGCTCGTCATACCCTTCAGATACAGAAATGTCGGATGAGTTTGTGGGTTACGTCACTTGCTGCTCCATTGAGGAGGAAGGGGACGATGTGCATCCGGACGACGAATAGCAACTAACAGTCGGACTGGGCAGAAGCGAGATCAGTCACACAGAGGGGATTGTCGACCCAAATGACTGTTGCGAACTGCAGCTCAGTCCAGACAAAGGCTTGAAGGTGTCAAGCCAGGTACAAGGAGAAGAGTTGAACAAGGTACAGGCGTTTCTTCGCCAGTATGAGGATGTCTTCGCATGAAAGATTGAAGACATGAAGGGCATACCTGCAAAGTATGGAGAGCACAGGATCGACTTGTTGGACGAGGCAGTTCCGGTTCGCCAACGCCAGTACAGGCTCAACCCAAAATATTCATTGTTGGTGAAGGACGAAATCGATAAGTACCTGAGCGCAGGGAACATCTACCCGGTACTCAGTAGCGAGTGGGTGTCGCCTATTGTAATAGTGCCCAAGAAACTGACGGGTAAGATCCGGGTGTGCCAGGACTTCCGGAAGCTGAACGCAGCAACGAGGAAGGACCATCACCCTCTCCCTTTTACGGACTCTATTTTGGATCATGTCGCAGGGCATGAATGCTATAGTTTCCTAGACGGGTTCTCCGGCTACAACCAGGTGTCCATCAGAGAACAGGACAAGGACAAAACAACCTTCACGACCGACTGGGGAACCTACGCTTATCACAAGATGCCTTTCGGGCTGTGCAACGCGCCAGCGACGTTCCAGCGGATGATGACAAACATCTTCCAAGAGCACTTGAGGAAGTTCCTGGAAATTTTTATCGATGACTTTTGTGTCTTCGGTAAGAGGTCGGAGCACCTTAACCACCTTCGGCAGACATTTGACAGATGTCGGGAAAGCAGCTTGTCCTTGCACCCTGAGAAGTGTTTTTTCTTTATGACCAGCGGAATCCTACTGGGGCACAGAGTTTCGTCCGATGGCATTGCGGTGGATGTAGAGAAGGTGAAGATTATTCTTGAACTTCAGCCGCCGACGAACCTGCGTGAGTTGAGGGCCTTCCTTGGCCATGTAGGCTATTACAGAAGGTTCATAAATATGTACGCCATCTTGGCAGCCGATCTGACGAAGCTGCTTAAGAAGGAAGAACCCTATGTGTGGGGCAAGGAGCAACAGCTAGCCTTTGAAACACTTAAAGCTAAACTGACGACTGCTCCGGTTCTGAGAAGTCCGGATTGGAACAGACCCTTCCATGTCTATGTAGACACGTCGGCATTTGCAATCGGAGTGGTTCTCAATCAAAAGGACGACAACAAGAAAGACTACCCGATTTACTTCGCGAGCCGTCAGTTGTAAGTAGCAGAGAAGAAGTACACAACAACTGAGAGGGAGGCGTTGGGAATGGTGTACTCCTGTAAGAAGTTCAGACATTATTTGATCTGCTATGAGTTCGTGTTTCATGTGGATCATTACGCATTACAGCACCTAGTGAAGAAGGCGGATCTGTCCGGACGAATTGCCAGGTGGGTACTACTGCTGCAGGAATTCACCTACACCGTGCAGACTAGGAAGGGCGTTCACCATGAGAACGCGGACTACCTCTCCAGACTATGGACCGAACCCATAGAAGAGGAAGTAGTGGATGATTTTCCCGACGAACAACTTTTTCAGTTGTCCGCCAGCCATGAGTCTAGGTATGCGGACCTGTACAGGTTTCTGCTCACACTCCAATGTCCGGAAGGATTGGATGCGGAGCAGCGCACAGTCTTCGTGCATAAAGCGGGACCTTACCAGCTCCAACAGGGGGTCTTATTCAAGAAAATGGCAGATGAGAGGCTGTGCAGATGCTTAGAGGAGTCCGAAGTTCCGCGAGTCGTTAAAGCCATGCACACAAAAGACGCTGGTGGTCATTACGCCACCAGGAATACGGTGACCAAAATTGTGAATGCAGGATACTAGTGGCCGACGATGTTCAAAGATGTACATGACTACGTTCGCAAATGCGATAGCTGCTAGAGGACGGGAAGGCCGACTCCGACCACGAGATGACCTCTGACACCGATCATGCCCTTGGCACCATTTGAAAAATGGGGGATCGACTTCGTGGGACCAATACAACCTGTCACTAAAGGCACGCGCAGGCGCTACATATTGGTAGCAACGGACTATGCGACCAAGATGGTGGAGGCAGAGGCCACAAGGCACGACGACACAGCAGCAGTAGCAAGGTTCCTATTCGAATCAATCATCACACGCTACGGGTGTCCACTAGAAATAGTCAGTGACAGGGGAACGCACTTTTTGAATCAGGTGATAGAAAGTTTGACGCGGCACTTCCAGATTAAGCATCGGAAGACTACTCCATACAACCCCAAGGCGAATGGTCTGACAGAGAAATCCAATGGGTTGCTCTGCAAGATACTCCTCAAGGTGACTGTGAATCATGCTCACGACTGGGACACCAAGTTACCAGCCGCCTTATGGGCATACAGAACTGCAGAGAAAGTCACCACCAGGCAAACATCTTACTTTCTGGTTTATGGGCAGCATCCGATCTTACCTATCGAATTCGAGATACCCACAAAGAGGACCTTAGATCAAAGGAGGCTGGATGCGGAAGAAAGTCAGGCCTATCGACTGCAAGAAGTCATGGCACTGGAAGAAAGACGTCAAGAGGCCGAAGATCGAACAAAGAAACTACAGCTCAGGCGGAAGGAGAAGTACGATCGGAGACTCAAACCAGTACTACTCGAGAAGGGCGACTTGGCTCTGCTCTATGATAGCAGACATGCTAGATTTCCAGGCAAGCTACACTTGAGATGGATGGGACCATACAAGGTGATTGAAGTTTTCCCCAATGGCTCAATCTAGCTCGCAGAATTGACAGGAGAATGGCTATGCACCCGCGTGAACGGGTGGCGTCAGAAGAAATACCACGTGTAAATGTTCGCGTGGGTGCTCACAATTGAGGAGGGGGGCATGTGGTAACACACTTTTTGTTTTTTTGCAGAATTTAAACAATTTTAGAAAACAAGTACTGAAGCAGTGTCTGTAGTTAGAAAAGGGTACGTTAAATAGAGTGGATTGAGGAGATCGTCACGAGGTCACGAAGAATCGCGAAGTCGGATGTACCAGCGCCAAATGTCTTTGGCGCCTTCGGCAAAAGCTCTTTTTCTGAGGTGTCTCTACTCACGCGCTTCCAGCGTTTAAGGAAGCTACGCTTCCGGCGCAGACACCTCCGGAGGAGATTTTGCTAAAGACGTCAGAAGAACGGCACAGACCTCTGAAGGCTTCCGACCATGAGTGCGCCTTCGGCGATGCGCCGCTAGCGCGGAAAGGAAAACCTTCATAACGATCAGAATACACAGTAGTTCCAGTTGGTTGAAGTTGCATTGGGAAGAGCTCGGGATGCTTGTCCTAACGAGCCCAAGAGCGTTGGAGATGGATCAAGGACGAAGAAGTTATGAGCATCAGAAAACTCGTAGCCGGACATGCGCCGTTCGCGCTAGGGTTCACAGTCGGAAAGGACTCCCGTACGCCTTCGGCGATGCGCCTTCGGCGGAATCACGCGCTTATGGGAGGAAATCAACTCAGAGTCGGAAGCGCCTTTTGCGGCTGCGCAACGGAAGAAAAGCGCCGGCCGGATGTACGCCTCCGACGTGGCGCTGATAGGCAGATGCGCTGGCATGATTTGCGCCGGCGGGATATGCGCCGTCAGCAATAGACGAGGCAGAACGGACAAAACAAGTGGTACGAATACGCGCCGGCGTAATTCGCGCCGATTGGATGTGCGCCTCCTACAAGGCGCCAACGGATAAGGTCTCCACTGAGAGTGCCGCAGATCGGTCTGCGCGCATTCCAAGATGTGCTGACAGGGTTGAAGCTTGATTTCCTCATGTGGGGATGGAACTGGACATGTCCGGAGATGGTGCGCGAATATCTGCAGGAGAGACACAAGCCCTCGCGCGGATTCCGCCCACATCCAAAGAGGTGGGACATTTGTGACTGGGCGCAGGTGTTGGGCAGGTGTGCCGGCGAGGAAGGGTATCTCCTCTTTGAGGCCGATAGCGTGAAGGTGTCCAAGGAGGAAGAAATCTCCTACAATGAGCTTTTCAAAGTTGCCAGGCATCCCAAGAACGATTTCCGAACACGGGATTACAAAGATCGATTGCGGAGAAATGTCGCGACTGCATTGCTGTAGATATTGCAGCCGACCAAGACCGCTTACATGCATGGTTGGCAAGTAGGATTTGTGGAGCTAGTGTTGTCAGGAGCTCCAGTGCATTGGGCACGGCTCCTGTGGAAGGTGACGCGCCAACATGCGCAAGAAGAGAGAGGAGGAACCCTCAATCATCTTTCGCCTTACCTGATTGTGTTTTATCGGGCGATGGGATGTTTGACAAATTCAGAGCGGACACGGTTCCCGCTGCTGACCCGGAGCTATCCAGGAAGATACTCGCGGGAGGCCGAAGTAGACACGGATCCGGACGAGGCACCTGCCAGTCCACCTCCGGCTCCGCCTCCAGCAAGAGCAGCAGAAGAACGTCGAAGTGAGCGCGCTCCTCGAAAGCGGAAATGGGATGAGAGACCTGAGGACAAGCAGCCGGAAGTGCCAGCTGCGCCGACTCGTAGTCGGCCAACCAACGAGCCTCACAACCAACCGAAACAGAGGGCACGCAAAGTGCCAACTAGTACTGAGGAGACCGGGCGTACTCCGGTCCGGCGGAGTATCCAGTCCACGCAGGAGGAGATAATTGCGCAGATTCTGGGGAAGTCGGCAAATACCTTTGTGCAGAAGGCATCAATGCCTTCGGAAGAAGACAGACGGACTGACAGTCGGCCGACTACGAGTCGGGCAACTGAAGGTCGACAAACGGAAGGAAGGCCGACGGAGCGGCGCGTTGAACCGGACAGCAGGCCGGAAGCAGAAGGGAGTTTGGCTGACGAGCCAACAACCCGCAGAGGGTCGTCTTCGGCGGAAGACACTTCTGGGAAAACGCCGCCAGCAAGCAGGCCAAGTGGAGTGAAGACGCGCAGGGTAGATCCGACTGCCAGTCGGACACCTGCTAGTCGGCCGACTGCGAGTCGGTCAACAGAGAGTCGGCCAGATTCGCCGACTGCGAGACGGACAGGGCCGGCGACCATTGTGCGGACGCCTTCGGCGAACGCACCTCCAGCGAAGACACCTTCCGCGCAGATCGCGCCGGAAGGGCAGGCAGCAGAAGCGGGCGGTGCAAAGGTGACAAAAGTCACTGCGGCGTCGACCCCTTCGGAAACCGAAGATCGAGCCGGAACATGGGCTCAAGCAGTGGGATCCCCCACTGCCTTGGATATTTTAGCAGGGAGTGGAGCGGCAGACGCGGCGGAAGCTGCTGCGCGCCACAGTTCCAGGGAGTCGCCAAGGGATTCGGTGGCGACTGAAATCCTTGAAACGGAGGATGAGACGAGTTCGGAAGAGCCGGAAGCGGACTCTGTGCAGAAAACGCCAACAGGGGTGTTGTGCGAGCAGATAGTTCCACTCCTGCGATATCTGGATCGCAAGACATCCAAGTACTCGGGTACCGGAAAACCGCAGTCTTACGTGGAGACTGTCAAACGCAGGACGAGGAGCAAGGTGGCCACTTGGGCCTCTAGGTGCCAAACATTGCAGGATAAGAACACTACCCGATGACAGCACCTGGCGGTCACGCAGAAGCTATACCAAACCCTGCAACAACAGAGGGAGGATGCGGCGGCGAAAAAAACAGGCGGATGCCGAGCTAATGCGGGCAAAGATCGAGTCGGAATTGCAGGAAGAGCGGAGACAAAACCGCATCTTAGCAGAAGAGCTTGCGCGCCAGAAGCGCGCCTTAGAAGAAAGTCAAAGTACACGCACGGAGGATGAGGAATCCTCCGTTGCGCAACTTGCAATCCGAGTGCGCGGATTTGAGGGCGCAGCGCGCAGATGCGGAAATGCAGCTAGCAGAGGTGGAAGGCAGCTGCCGGACGCGAGAAGAGTTGGCGACGCGGGTGACTCACTGTCTAAAAAGATACGCCCATTGGGAGGTGGCAGCTCAAGAGAAGATCACACTCAGGGAGTTTGAGCTTCGGGCGGCGGCATTGACAGAGGGTGACAGTCGGAGTCGGCGGCGAGTAGCAAGGAAATTAGAAGCCTTCTTGTCGGGCGCGCGCGACACTATGGCGCACTTGAAGTCGGAAGTGACTGCAGCCCTCCGGCGTCTGGGGTTGCGTAGCTGGTCGGAAGATTGGCAAGGTAGAGATAGAGAGCGAGGCAGTCCGGCGCGCAGGAGGCGCAGCACCGGATCTGCAGAGTGCAGTAGCGTAGTTTGGTTTCGTGCAGGTGTTGCGAGTAGTAGATAGGATAGCGTAGTGTTAGTTAGGAGCTTTGAGGGTATAAAGTAGATCAAAGCGTTTTGCCTTGGGACTCTTCCAGTTTCGGAAGTGCAGATCAGGAACTCACTTTCTTGGCGTGTTTGTGCATTTTGGTCCTGGCACCACGTAGAGAAGCTGCAGCATAGCGAAGTTACCGTATGTTGTAGTTGAAGGCCTTCGGCTGAATGTTCAGAGCTAGTACCCGGTTAGAGACTTGAGTAGTGCGGATCTGCACCTGCGGGTGATTTCTGATGCTAAGAGCCGGTTGCGAGTTAGAGACTTGAACAGTTCCCCCTTACTCCTTCGAGTGACATATCCTGATTGTACTCCTACGGGAAGTTTCCCCTGAATGCCAAAGTGAAGTTTTATTACTTCGTGTAAGCCTTGGTTTGCAATTCAGGTTGTGTGTGTGTTACAGGATTGTGTCTCAGTTAAGTTCTCAGTCGGGCCTGTACCCCCTACGTTTGGTGTGAGTGGAGGGTGACGTCCACGGCGTATGAAGGGGCTTCATTCCGAAGTGGGAAGTCCAGTCCGGGTTCCCTACGCTAGTTCCTGGCGGAAGGGCAGTAAAAGCCGGAGTGGGAGTCACTACCTGCAGAGTCTCTGAGTGAACTTGTGAAACATTTTCCCCCTGAAATCCGAAGCGGAGGTCCTGACCGACCTCCGAGTTGTGCTTTTGCCAGTTTCAGGTGTGTGTGTGTGTGTGTGTTGAGTGACTACGCTGTACTGTGCATCCTCCGAGCATCCTCCGAGTCGAGTATCCTCCTCCGAGTCGAGCCTCCGAGTCGAGCACTGCAGTATTTCTGGGAGTGACAGTCGCCTGAGAATTCAAACTCTACAAAGTCTGTTAAACGTGACACTTTTTACTCTGTGTGTTGCCTCTGTCCCTGTGGGTTTGATCTTTTTACCACCATACTGCAGTTTTAGCCTTTGGTGGGTTATTACACCGGCCGAAGCAGAAGGCGCGCAGGCTTGTGTTACCAGCCAGCAGCGCGGACACGGCAACGATCGCCACGGAGAAGGGAAGTGCGTCGCCGGAGAGGATCGAGAGAGCGCGGACGTCCGTAGGAGCGGCGGACCACGCTACGCCTCCGACGGACGAGAGGCGGCCTTCGGGCCAAGGGCCTCCAGAGTTACCACGTGCGATGCGGACGAGTGTACCGCCTACGCACAGGCGAGTTTCAGCGGATAGGCGACCTCAAGCGGACGTGGACCTCCGCCTACGCGTAGGCAGAGAAAGTTTGCCTACGCACAGGCGGCCGCCTACGCATAGGCAGGATTCACCCCCGATACAACGTAGGAAGAAGAAGGAGCCGGCGGAAGATCCGCCTTCGGGACCAGACCCTCCGGCGTACAACGCGCCGCGATTTGCGCCTTCGGCGCTAGGGCCTTCGGGTCCACGAGTTTTGAGCAGGGAGCGTGCGGAGACCCCACCTCCGGGGTATAACCCGCCGGCAGATGCGCCTTCGGCGGTAGGGCCTTCGGGGCCAGGTACATCGGGTGAGCGGCCTTCGGCTCTGTCGCCTTCGGCGATAGACGCCTTCGGCGCTGCGCCTGCGGCGGACAGGGCGCTGGTATTTGCGCCTACGCACAGGCCAGACGCAGCCCTCGCGCAGGACCGATCGAGGGAGCAGGACCTAACGGAGGAGCGAATTGTCTGTCCGCGGGACAAAATTCGGGTGCGCGATGCGCAATTACACCCCGCGCAAACACATTCCGCTCGATCGCCTTCGGAGGCGGACGTCGGCGGCGAAGAGGACACAGTCAACGCACGACAGGCGGATGATGGGGATGTAGCACGGCCACATTCACCCACCGCCTTGGACATTTTAGCGGGGAGCAGCGAAGCTGCAGGAATGCCTTCGGCGGCAGCACCCGTAGACAACTCGCAGCCCCACTCGGGTCAATCGCCAACGCAATCAATGGCGACCGAAATCCTTCCCTCGGATGATGACGAAGGAGGCTCCACAGAAGCAATGTCGGGATCGGGAGACACCGAGGAGGAGGAGGAGGAAATTGTTGGAGCGCCGGCGGCGGGGCTTTCTGAGCAGGTAATACCTCTGCTGAGGTACTTGGATCGCAAATTTGATAAATACGCCGATCCACTCCAGCCAGGGTCCTACATCGAGTTAGTGCGCAGGCGGACTCGCACTAAAGTCCACACCAGCAAGCTACTAGCTAGGGTGGACCGGGAGCTGAAGGATTTGCGGGAGAAGCATGAATGCTTGTGGGGACAGTATAATCTCGTGCGGAAGTCGCACACCCACTACGACACATTGAAGAAGGCGAGACTGGAAGAGCTCACCAGGGATGTGGTGAAGACCACGGAAGAACTGATTTCTAAGAAGACTGAGAATCAGATTCTGTCAAAAGAGCTCGTGCGATAGACGCGGTTGTTAGGGGAGTGTCAGCTCGCACGACAGGCGGATGAGGATTTGATCCGCAGGCTGCAGTCGGAGTGCGGGGAATTGAGAGCTCAGCGTGCGGAGGCCGAATCGCAGTTGGTAGTAATTGAAGATGATCGCAGGCGAGAGGCAGATCGCACGAAGGAGGAGATGGCGAGGCGAGTCGCCCACTGTCTCAAGGGCTACGCCCACTGGGAAGTGGCGACGCAGGAGAAACTCACACTGCGTGAGTTGGAGCTTCGTGCAGCCGGGTTGTTGTCAGGTGACAGTAGGAGTCGGCGGCGGGTAGCGAAGAAGTTAGACTCTTTTCTGTCGAAGGCACGGGATACCATGTCCACCCTCGAGGTGGAGGTGTCCGCGGCGTTGCAGCGTTTGGGACTGCGCAGTCGAGCGGAAGACTGGCAGGGTAGGGAGTTAGAGTGCGGCAGTCCGTCGCGCAGGAGGCGAAGCACAGGTTCTGCGGAGTGTAGTGTAGCGTGGTTCCGTGCCGGCGTGTAGTGTAGTGTAGTGTTAGTTAGGACTTAGAAGATATAAAGTAGTTCAAGGCGTCTTGCCTTGGGTTCTTTCCCAATTTCGGAAGTGCAGATCAGGAACTCATATTCTCTGCGTGTTTGTGTCCTTAGTTTTGTCACCACGCAAGAGGAGCTGCAACTTGGCGTTCCGCATTTTGTAGCTGAAGGCCTTCGGCCGAATGTTCAGAGCTAGGACATTGGTTAGAGACTTGAGTAGTTCGGATCTACACCTGCGGGTGATTGCCGATGCTCAGAGCCAGTGACTAGTTAGATACTTGAATAGTTTCGCCCCTACACCTTCGAGTGGTTGTTCCTGATTGTACTCCTTCGGAATTTTTCCCCTGAATGCCAAAGTGAAGTTTTGCTACTTCGTGTAAGCCTTGGTTGTAAATTCAGGTTACGCTGCAGCAGGTGCCTTTGAGGTAACCCCTGTAGTATTTCTGGGAATGACAAGTGCCTAAGAATTCAAACTCTTCAATAGACTGTTATGGTGCGTTACTGGAATGTTTCTCAGTGAGTCCTTAAGTGCGGATCTGTGTTCTCTGCGCGTTTAGTGAGTTGAGAGTGTTGTTCACCGCGTCTGAGTGACTTCGATCCGAAGTAGGCAGTCCAAACCGGGTTTCCTACGCTAGCAGCAAGCTAGTGGAAGTGTTGTAAAAGCCGGAGTTGGGAGTCACTACCTGTAGCTTTGCTGAGTACTCGCGAGAGACTTTTCCCCCCTGAAATCTTGAGTAGAGGTCCTAACGGATCTCTGGGTTGTGTTTCTGTAGTTTCAGGTGTGTGTGTGTGTGTGTGTTACGCTGCACTGTGCGACCTCCGAGTGCGCTCCGAGTGGACACTTGCAGTATTTCTGGGAGTGACAGTCGCTTGAGAATTCAAACTCCTCAATAGTCTGTTAAACGTGACACTTTGTACCCTGTGTGTTCCTCTGTCCCTGTGGGTTCGACCTTTCTACCACTATATTGCAGTTTTAGCCTTTAGTGGGTTATTACAGTTCTAACTAACTAAAGATGGTTACAATGGAGCCATGAAGAGCCCACGGCGGTACTCTAGTGTAATGAGCACCATTGAGCGGGATGACTTTATCCAGGAGTTTGACATGTGGTGCGATATGCAGTTCTTGTGTAACCTCACGTTGTTTACACCCTTGTTTGCATGGAAGAGATTGTTTCAGCATCGGGAGGGGCCTCCCATGGATGACTATCATGAGTTTGGGACAGAGTATGCTGTGGAGATTGATGCATGGAGGCGTCATTGATCTCCAAACTATATGTCGATCACCCAAGGTGGTGTCGATACTAGTGGAGGTTTGAGTGGTAGCATCATCGAGGGTACCTAAGGAGTAGTTAGGGCAGGTACCAACAGTGGTGTTGTTAACGTTGCACGTAGCAGCACGAGTGAAGAGGCTACTGGCGTACCTTCGTTCAGCCCCATTTTTTAGTTCTTCAAGAGGTTGAGGAAGAACTATTAGGCGGTGCTGTTAGCGTTGCTAGTAGCAGCACGAGTGGAGAAGCTACTGGCGTACCTTCATTTAGCCCCAATCCCGAGTTCTTCAAGAGATTGAGGAAGAACTATTAGGGGGTGAAGACGGAGAAGTTGAGGAGCCTCCAGGAGTTTGAGCAGAAGACTGGTAAAAGTCTTCGGGAGGCATACACTCGTATGCGGCGATTAATCTCAGTTACTCACGGTGTAACTGAGGCACATGCGGTCCAGTATTGGTACAGGATAATAGACAGAGAGCTACGGCGGAGGGGTTCGTGATGCTACCCTCTTGAGCGATGCGTCACTCACATTGGCATATGTGTTTGCTCTTTCTGAGAAGTTGAGCTTAACATAGTGGAAAAGAGAGTGGTGACTCTTCATTCACTAGAGACACAGCCACTATCTTTCGTGTCCCGCAGAGCACGGCACAGTCCAGACCCTTTGGTGGTGGTAGTAGTGGGGGTCGTGGAGCGCAGACATGACAGCAGATGGCTTCTAGAGACACAATAGCACGTACATCAGTGCCATCATTTGCTAGCCGTAGCAAGGATCAGCATGTTGGACATGTGGAGGGGATCATCTGCGGAGAGATTGTCCCTGTGGTAACCCACTTTTTATTTTTGTGCCGAATTTAAACATTTTTGGAAAACAGGTACCGCAGCAGCAACTGGCAATAGTAATCGGTACACTAAAATAGAGTAAAAATGAAAGATCACGGGTCACGGAGAATCATCGAGAATCATCGAGTTGGGCGCAATGTTGAGCACATGCGCCATAGTCGGAACGGATGGTTCCTACTGAGGGGAGCGCCTCTGGCGCCTTTGGCAAAAGCTTTCTTAATAAGGGGTCTTCGGCGAAGCGCCTTCGACGCAAGCATGAGAAGCGTCTTCGGCTCAGACCCTTGCAGAAGAGCTTTTGTTGAGGACGTACGAGGCATGGGATGGAAGCGCCTTCGTTAAGGAAAAGCGACTTCGTCTCTAGACTACACCTTCGGCGGTCGACTCCTTCGCCCGAGCGCCTTTGGCGCAAGCGCTTTGATGTTAGGTTTTGCCTTCGGCGGAAGGTCAGACCTTCGCCTTTGGCGATACGCCTTCGGCGGACACATGCGCCCTCGGCGGAAAGCAGCACCTGCGGTAAGAGCGCCTTCGGCAGGAAAAGAAACGACATCAAAAACGACAAGACGCATTGACTTCGGTCGTACACCTTCGGCGAAGCGCCTTCGGCAATGCGCAGAAAGTAAATCAAAAACCGGCCAGAACAAAGTCCTTCGCCGCAACGCCTTCGGCGATACGCGAGTGGATAACAGCTTCGGCGGAAAACGGCGGAATCAAGATTGAACGTACACACGTGGGAGTCCGCGCAACGGCGGAGCGTGAATTCGAGCGTGCGAATTGGGCCGTTACGCCTCCGCGCCGGCATCGCATTCAAACAAGCTACGTCCAGTCCAAGTGTTGAACGTTGGGCGATCTTGATTGCCGAAGAAAGGGAAGACCTCGCCGCACTCTCACTCTTCCATTTTTGATTTCGCATTCACCCGAGTCTATAATAACCCACAAAAGGCTAAAACTGCAGTTTAGTAGCAAAAAGGTCGAACCCATAGGGACAAAGGCAACACACAGAGTACAAAGTGTCATGTTTTAATAGACTATTGAAAAGTTTGAATTCTTAGGCGACTGTCACTCCCAGAAATACTGCAAGTGCTCAACTCGGAGGTCACTAAGAGGACGCACAGTGCAGCGTAGTTTACCCCAACACACACCTGAAACTGGAAAAGCACAACTAAGAGGTTGGTTAGGACCTCTACTTGAGATTCAGGGGGTAAGTTTCTCACAAGTACATTAAGAGGGTTTGTAGGTAGTGTTCTCCAACTTTGGATTGTTAACTCTAACTGCGAGAGCAGAGCATCCGTTTTGGACTTCCTACTTTGGATGCGGTACCTTTGTCAAACCGAAGTCACTCACACGCGGTGAACAACACACTCAACTCACAAAACGCGCAGAGAATACAGGAACCGAACTGAGAAACTCAACTAAGAAAAGATCCAGTGTCACACCATAACAGTCTATTGACGAGTTTGACTTCTCAAGCACTACTCATTCCCAGAAATACTGCGGAGGCTACCCCCGAAGGCGCCTCACGCAGTGTGGTACCCCACTTTTGGTAATTTTGAGGAAATTAAAACATTTTTGGAAAACTGTACCACGGCAGCAGTGTAAATAGCCTTCGGTGCATCAAAATAGAGTGAATTCGGAAGATCGCAGAGATTCTCGAGGGACCTCGTAGAATCTAGGAGTTGGGTGCAGCGTCAAGGAAGGGCACCATCCTCCCTGCGAGCTCTGAAGGTATGATCCCTTCGGCGCAAGGCGCAAAATCCGCCTTCGGCGCTTCGCCCTCGGTGGTAGGGAAATCCTTCATATTTAGGTCAACCCCCAAACGCCTCGACCTGGTTAGGGTCTCGTTGAAAAGAACTCGACGCGCTGATTCCAATGAGCCCAAGAACGCCAACAACGGATGAGGACTCCGGGAGTTATGAAGGTTGTAAGATACTCAGCTTTTTGCCTTCGCACAGGCGAAGAAGTTTTGTCCTATGCGCGGAGGAAGGAAGTTCGCCTGCGCACAGGCAAAATAGAGTTTTGATGTAGGCGCGAAGTTCGCCTACGCACAGGCGTCCGCCTGTGCACAGGCGCTTTAGCGTCGGCGGGAAATCCGCCTTCGGCCCTAGAAATGCGTCTTCGGAGGTAGAAATTGTACGGCGCCTTCTACGCCAGCGCAACGGCGCGGACGAGCAAGGAGCCGCCAGAATAGTAAAATCCGTATGGACTGTACGGACGGGACGGGTGGATGCTCTCGTGGTCGGGCGGAGTTGCGGCGGCAAGAGCGCCGACGGAGAGACAAGGAACGGACAGTCTGGGGGTAGGCTGTTGACCGCGGTCAACGCCTTCCGCGCCACATCGACGCGGACGGACTTCGCCTACGCGCAGGCGAGCGCCTGCGCACAGGCGGGTGAAGTTCCGCGCCGGCGGAGAATACGCCGAGGAGTCCGCCTGCGCACAGGCGGGAGTTGAACTTTTGTCCGACGTGCGGACAAGCGCCGGGGCAGAGGAGGATTGGCTGAGGAGCGGTACGAACGAGTGTACCGCGCAAGGCGGAAAAGCCGCCTTCGGCGCTGCGCACCCATGTCCGCGGCGTAGTACGCTCGCGGAGTTCAAATTCGCCAATTCGAGCGTGTGAGTTAAATCGGCGTCGGCGGAGCGTGAAGCCGCGCATGAGAGCGGAGACCGTTTTAGCGTAGAGCCGGCGCGGCCATCAATTGAGTCGACCCTCACGGGCAAGAGCCGACCATGACCTTCGACCGGGAGACGAAGAGCGTCCCATTCTTGAATTCGCGATTCTATTTTCTAGTGCGAGCTGCGCGCGTCCATCTGCTAGCTGCTAAGCATTCCCGACATCGCCGCGCAGAGGATTACTTGGTGATTGAGAGAGAAGTGAGTGCGCGTGATTTGGAATTGAGTGAGATTAGAGTTTGCCGAGGAAGCAAGGAGCTTGAGCGGAACAGAGGGAGAATTAGCGAACAGGCGAATTCCAAGAACGCAATGTCGAGACTTAACCGATTGCGGATGCTGCCGCTCCGACTTCCACAGAACGGGCTGCGCGCTTACGAGGAACGGCTGATAGCAAGAAAGCTCGATTTCTTGCTATGGGGATGGAACTACATTTGTGTGGATATGGTGCGCGAGTGGCTAGAGCCATAGGGACCACCTACGCGCGGATTGCGGCCGCATGTCGATCGGTGGACGGTCCAAGATTGGGCGCAGGCATTGGAGAGGTGTGCCGGCATCCCAGGGCACCTCCTCTTTGATAGTGAGAGCGTCAAGGTGTCTAAGCAGGACGAGGCGCAATTTGTGGAGCTGTTCAAGCGGGAGAGGTCTACCAAGAATGGGTACAAGACCCGCGATTACAAGGATCGCTTCCGCCAAACTGTGGCTACGGCGCTGCTGCAATTACTGCAGCCACACCGCGCCTGCTACATCACATTGTGGCAGGTCTCTTTTGTGGAGTGCATCATCGAGGGAGCTCCAATTCACTGGACGAGCATCCTGCACAGAGTGATGCGATAGCACGCTTTTGAGGAGAAGGGGGGAACTCTAAATCACCTCTCTCCTTTCCTGATCAATTTTTATCGGCAGCGAAATTGTTTGACCGCGGCGGAGCTTGCTCGTTTTCCGCCGTTGTCCGTCGACCATCCCGGGAAGTATGTGCGGGAGAACGAGGTCAACACTGACGCAGAGGAGTCGCCAACTTCTACTCCGCCAAGGCAGAGGGACGAAGGAAGAAACACTCCCGCAGCAAGAGTGCCGCAAAAGCGGCGATGGAGAGAGGAGTCCGAAGAGGAGCAGCATCAAGAACCCACTGCTCCCATTCGACAGCTCTCCTCTCCTCTTCGAACTTCGGGTTTCTACCTGACCGCACATTACTTCTTCCTCTGGCCATACTTCGTCTCCTTCAGCTGGGTCCAGACTCAGTTCTACCTGGTTGACCTGCACCTCTTCCTTGCCAGGTGTCGATACAAAACGCACGGCTGGCCTAGGGAGTTGTGGCTGATCACACTCGGCTGCTGTATGTCCAGACTTCTTGCAATTGCTGCATAACGGTGCATACCCCATTGGCTTCCTCGGGTGGGGACAGCTTGGCGCGTAATGTCCCATGTCTCCGCAGTTGTAGCAACCATCGAATTGTGGTCGAGGTCGGTTGTGATTGCCTGGAGGTGCCATGCGTCTTGGTGGGAGTGTACCCGCCATTTCCCTCGGAACAAAGCGCGGTATATGCACCGGTGGGTTCGGAGTTGTAGCTGGAGCTGTTTGTACCGAGTAGGCGGTGTCCTCAACCTGCTCAGCATAATACATGGGCGGCTCAGCATAATACATGGGATTCTCCCACTGCGGTGCCCATTCGACCGCATTCACTGGGTAAGATGGCCGCGCGGACATACACTCTGTGTTGGCATGTCCCACCTGTCCGCACGTAGTACACCAGAGATTCGCTCGTTGTCTCGCAGGTGATTTACGTCGGTCTTGGCCTCCCACTACATGAACTTTCAGGTCCGCAAAATTCTTCACCAGGTTGTCTACCTTGGCTGCGATGTCCCCTTGAGTCTTCACTGGGATTCCCTTACCTCGATCCTTCTTCTTGATCGTACTGCGTTTCTTCTTCCGTCTTTCTTCTTCTGAAGATGACGAGTCCTCTTCCTCTTCCGAGGAAGAACTTGATTCGGAGGAGCTTGATTCTTCTGTCGAGGAAGGCGAGTTCCTTCTCTTCCGACGTCCGCCTTGCGACTTCTTCTTTGTCGACCGTCGGTCGCGTCTTCGAGTGTCAAGGGTTGACGTCTCAAAGGTCTCCGCGGAAGCTATCACATCTTGGATTGTGTAAGTCTTGCCTCTCCTACAGAAGGTCTCCATTTCTCTTGAGAGCCCTGTCACATACCAATCCACTGCTTGTTGTACCGAATATGGTTCTCCTGGGCCTGTCTTCGGAATTCGATCTAGAAGCTCTTGAAATCTCTCAGTATAGTCTCGAAGATTCTCCTTCCGCTCGCGTCGAAGATTTCGAAGCCGGGTCAGTACTCGACTGTCATATCCGAGTTCGCGAAACCGCCTCAGAAACTTTTCCTTGAGCTGAGCCCAGGTCCGGATGCCAGTGGGGTCGGTGCTCTCATGGTTGTACCAGCTACGCGCTCGTCTGCGTAGCAGGCTAGGAAAGATTCGCAGTCTGTCTTCATCACTGGTCTCACGATTGGCGATGGAGACAGACTCGAAGAGCTTTATGTATGAATCTGCATCATCGTCGTCGCCCGTTCCCGTGTATCTTGGATACGAATGTTTGGTGGTAGGTTGGGAAAACACCTGGCGGAGATTGGCTTGATGGTCTGCCATCGGTGATCCTGTCGACGGACTGATCCTAGGTTGGCCAAACTCAGGAAGAGTTTCTGTCGGAGGAATGTCCAATAGAACTGTTAGCTCAATGCTCTCGGTAGGTGAACTGGAACGCCTTTGTCTTCCAGTAGTCGGTGATGGCGATCTTTCTGCAGAGTCCTCACCGGGAGTCTTCTTTTTAGTTCACCGTTTTGTTTCCACGGCTTTTTCTGAATCTCGATGGAGTTTCCGTGTGGCTCTCGCACTCAGGTTTCCCACACTATCGCTCGTCGACATTCACCGAGCATTGCTGCTCAAGTATTCTGGTGTTGACGCACTGTCCCCGGCAGCGGCGCCAAAAAGAAGTTGTCGGCTCCTTATGTAATAACCCACCAAAGGCTAAAACTGCAGTATGGTGGTAAAAAGATCGAACCCACAGGGACAGAGGCAACACACAGAGTAAAAGTGTCACGTTTAACAGACTTTTGTAGAGTTTGAATTCTAGGCGACTGTCACTCCCAGAAATACTGCAGTGCTCGACTCGGAGGCTCGACTCGGAGGAGGATCTCAACTCGGAGAATGCTCGGAGGATGCACGGTACAGCGTGGTCACTCAACACACACACACACACACACACACACCTGAAACTGGCAAAAAGCACAACTCGGAGGTCGGTCAGGACCTCCGCTTCGGATTTCAGGAGGAAGGTGTCTCACAAGTTCACTCAGAGGTTCTGCAGGTAGTGCCTCCCACTCCGGCTTTTACTGCCCTTCCGCCAGGAACTAGCGGGGGTACCCGGACTGGACTTCCCACTTCGGAACGAAGCCTCTACATACGCCGTGGACGTCACCCTCGACTATCACACCAAACGCAGGGAGTGCAGACCCGACTGAGAACTTACTGAAAACACGATCCAGTAACACACACACAACCTGAATTACAAACCAAGGTTTACACGAAGTAATGAAACTTCACATTGGCATTCAGGGGAAACTTCCCGTAGGAGTACAATCAGGATATGTCACTCGAAGGAGTAAGGGGGAACTGTTCAAGTATCTAACTCGCAGCCGGCTCTTAGCATCAGAAATCACCCGCAGGTGCAGATCCGCACTACTCAAGTCTCTAACCGTGTACTAGCTCTGAACATTCAGCCGAAGGCCTTCAACTACAACATACGGTAACTTCGCTATGTTGCAGCTTCTCTACGTGGTGCCAGGACCAAAATGCACAAACACGCCAAGAAAGTGAGTTCCTGATCTGCACTTCCGAAACTGGAAGAGTCCCAAGGCAAAACGCCTTGATCTACTTTATACCCTCAAAAGATCCTAACTAGCACTACGCTATCCTACCTATCTACTACTTATACGCTGGAGGCGCGTGAGTAGAGACACCTCAGAAAAGGAGCTTTTGCCGAAGGCGCCGAAGACATTGGCGTGGGTACATCCGACTACGTGAATCTTCGTGTCCTCGTGACGATCTCATCAATCCACTCTATTTAACGTACCCTTTTCTAACTACAAACACTGCTTCGGTACTAGTTTTCTAAAATTGTTTAAATTCTGCAAAAAAAACAAAAAGTGTGTTACCACAATACCCAAGGGCATCCTCCGCGTCTGATATGCCAACCTCAACACACGTCTCGAAAGTTCAAAAACACTGAACCTCAAAGCCCGCGTAGTGTACTTAGTCATTATGTTGACTCCCGATCCGGAGTCTACTGGTACGTTGCGTACACAACACCCGCCTATCTCCACATCGATCTCCGAAGGTCCTTGGTCTTCACTGGTTACTTGGTACACCTGGAGAAGGTTGGCTGCACGCGGCTTCCGAGGGCGGCGTAGCGAAAGCACCAACATCTTTCGATACGTCTTGTTGTCCTCGAGGAGCTGGTTGAACGTGATGTTAGCTCACTGGTCGATATCTTCTACTAAGTCATAGTGGACGTGTCGGCTTGATGTCGACGTCTTGCGTGCTTCCAAAGGTGCAGTCGTCCGAGCGACAGAGGGCGTCGGTATGTTCCTTCCTTCTGTTTCCTTTCGGGTGCGGATCGCTTCTTTCAACAATTCCGCTACCTCGTCCCTGATGTCCGGGGTGTACTCCCGCTTCAGCACGCGTACTGGTTCCTCCTCGACTTGTTTGTCGGTCCGCGCTGCAGGTGTTTCGCGCATAGCCGAAGGCTTTCGCGCAGGCCTCAAGTCAGACCTGCTACTTGTCTTCTCTTCTCTCTTCCCTTTTCGGTCATCAGCCTTTCGACTGTGCTTACGAGTATCTCGTTCCTCTTCTTGCGATCGCTTCGAACTGCGGGTTTCCACCCATCCGCACATAACTTCTTCTGTAGGCCACTCTTCTTCCTCGTCGTTTTTATCCGAACTCACCTCGACCTGGTTGACTTGTACGTCCTCCTTAGCAGGAGTCGTCACAAATCGCACCATGGGCCGGTGGACTGGTGGTTGATCACACTCTGCTGAGGTCTGTCCAGACTTCTTGCAGTTGCTGCAACTCGGAACATACCCGGTTTGCCTCTTGGGATGGGGGCACTGAGGTGAGTAGTGTCCCACTTCCCCACAATTAAAACAAGCTCGCGGCGGCGGTGGGTCATACGTACTTGGAGGTGCCATGCGCCTCACAGGCACCGTAGTGGCCCTGTCTCTCGGATGGTACCGGGGGATATGCACTAGCGGAATCGGGGTAGTAGCGGGGACCGACTGGATGGCGTGGGCTGCTACTTCGCTCGCCTCGCCATAGTATTGGGGGTTTCCCCCATAATACGGTGGTGCCCACTCTACTGTGTTGACGGAATACGACGAACGGGTGGTAAGACACTCAGTATTTGCATGTCCCACCGCTCCGCACGTAGAACTGTAATAACCCACTAAAGGCTAAAACTGCAATATAGTGGTAGAAAGGTCGAACCCACAGGGACAGAGGAACACATAGGGTACAAAGTGTCACGTTTAACAGACTATTGAGGAGTTTGAATTCTCAGGCGACTGTCACTCCCAGAAATACTGCAGGTGTCCACTCGGAGCTCACTCGGAGGTCGCACAGTGCAGCGTAACACACACACACACACACACCTGAAACTACAGAAACACAACCCAGAGATCCGTTAGGACCTCTACTCAAGATTTCAGGGGGAAAGTCTCTCGCGAGTGCACTCGGCGAAGCTGCGGGTAGTGACTCCCAACTCCGGCTTTTACAACCCTTCCACTAGCTTGCTGCTAGCGTAGGGAACCCGGTTTGGACTTCCTACTTCGGATCGAAGTCACTCATACGCGGTGAACAACACTCTCAACTCACAAAACGCGCAGAGAACACAGGTCCGCACAGAATGACTCACTGAGAAACATTCCAGTAACACACCACAACAGTCTATTGAAGAGTTTGAATTCTTAGGCACTTGTCATTCCCAGAAATACTACAGGGGTTACCCCAAAGGCACCTGCTGCAGCGTAACCTGAATTTACAACCAAGGCTTACACGAAGTAGCAAAACTTCAGTTTGGCATTCAGGGGAAAAATCCCGAAGGAGTACAATCAGGAACAAACACTCGAAGGTGTAGGGGCGAAACTATTCAAGTATCTAACTAGTCACTGGCTCTGAGCATCGGCAATCACCCGCAGGTGTAGATCCGAACTACTCAAGTCTTTAACCAATGTACTAGCTCTAAACATTCGGCCAAAGGCCTT
The DNA here is from genome assembly GCA_037833965.1 of Marchantia polymorpha subsp. ruderalis. Classification (NCBI taxonomy): domain Eukaryota; kingdom Viridiplantae; phylum Streptophyta; class Marchantiopsida; order Marchantiales; family Marchantiaceae; genus Marchantia; species Marchantia polymorpha. The sequence continues at coordinate 3,653,511 of AP031359.1, forward strand.
CAGCTACAAAATGCGGAACGCCAAGTTGTAGCTCCTCTTGCGTGGTGACAGATGTAAGGACACAAACACGCAGAGAAAATGAGTTACAGATCTGCACTTCCGAAACTGGGAAAAATCCCAAGGCAAAACGCCTTGAACTACTTTATACCTTCTAAGTCCTAACTAACACTACACTACACTACGTTACACGCCGGCACGGAACCAAGCTACACTACACTCCGCGGAACCTGTGCTTCGCCTCCTGCGCGACGGACTGCCGCGCTCTAACTCCCTACCCTGCCAGTCCTCCGCTCGACTGCGTAGTCCCAACTGCCGCAACACCGCGGAAACCTCCGTCTCAAGGGTGGACATGGTGTCCCGCGCCTTCGACAGAAAAGAGTCTAACTTCTTCGCTACCCGCCGCCGACTCCTACTGTCACCTGACAACAACCCGGCTGCACGAAGCTCCAACTCACGCAGTGTGAGTTTCTCCTACGCCGCCACTTCCCAGTGGGCGTAGCCCTTGAGATAGTGGGCGACTCGCCTCGCCATCTCCTCCTTCGTGCGATCTGCCTCTCGCCTGCGATCATCTTCAATTACTACCAACTGCGATTCGGCCTCCGCACGCTGAGCTCTCAATTCCCCGCACTCCGACTGCAGCCTGCGGATCAAATCCTCATCCGCCTGTCGTGCGAGCTGACACTCCGCTAACAACCGCGTTTGTCGCACGAGCTCTTCTAACAGAACCTGATTCTGAGTCTTCTCAGAAATCAGTTCTTCCGTGGTCTTCACCACATCCCTGGTGAGCTCTTCCAATCTCTGTAATAACCCACCAAAGGCTAAAACTGCAGTATGGTGGTAAAAAGATCGAATCCACAGGGACAGAGGCAACACACAGAGTAAAAGTGTCACGATTAACAAACTTTTGTAGAGTTTGAATTCTCAGGCGACTGTCACTCCCAGAAATACTGCACTGCTCGACTCGGAGGCTCGACTCGGAGGAGGATCTCGACTCGGAGGATGCTCAGAGGATGCACGGTACAGCGTGGTCACTCAACACACACACACACACACACACACCTGAAACTGGCAAAAGCACAACTCGGAGGTCGGTCAGGACCTCCGCTTCGGATTTCAGGAGGAAAGTGTCTCAAAAGTTCACTCAGAGGTTCTGCAGGTAGTGACTCCCACTCCGGCTTTTACTGCCCTTCCGCCAGGAACTAGCGTAGGGTACCCGGACTGGACTTCCCACTTCGGAACGAAGCCTCTTCATACGCCGTGAACGTCACCCTCGACTCTCACACCAAACGCAGGGAGTGCAGACCTGACTGAGAACTTAACTGAGACACGATCCAGTAACACACACACAACTTGAATTGCAAACCAAGGCTTACACGAAGTAATAAAACTTCACATTGGCATTCAGGGGAAACTTCCCGTAGGAGTACAATCAGGATTTGTCACTCGAAGGAGTAAGGGGGAACTGTTCAAGTATCTAACTCGCAGCCGGCTCTGAGCATCAGAAATCACCCGCAGGTGCAGATCCGCACTACTCAAGTCTCTAACCGGGTGCTAGCTCTGAACATTCAGCCGAAGGCCTTCAACTACAACATACGGTAACTTCGCTATGCTGCAGTTTCTCTACGTGGTGCCAAGACCAAATGCACAAACACGCCAAGAAAGTGAGTTCATGATCTGCACTTCCGAAACTGGAAGAGTCCCAAGGCAAAACGCCTTGATCTACTTTATACCCTCAAAGGTCCTAACTAGCACTACGCTATCCTATCTACTATTCGCAACATCTGCGCGAAACCAAACTATACTACTGCACTCGGCGGATCCGGTGCTGCGCCTCCTGCGCGCCGGACTGCTCCGCTCGCTGTCTCTACCTTGCCAGTCTTCCGACCGGCTGCGCAACCCCAGGCGTCGGAGCGCTGCAGTGACTTCCGACTCTAAGTGTGCCATAGTGTCGCGCGCACCCGACAAGAAGGTTTCTAATTTCCTCGCTACTCGCCGCCGACTCCGACTGTCACCCTCCGTCAATGCCGCCGCCCGAAGCTCGAACTCCCTGAGTGTGATCCTCTCTTGAGCTGCCACCTCCCAATGGGCGTATCCTTTTAGACAATGAGTCACCCGCGTCGCCAACTCTTCTCGCGCCCTGCAGCTGCCTTCCACCTCTGCTAGCTGCATTTCCGCTTCCGCACGCTGCGCCCTCAAATCCGAGCACTCGGATTGCAAGTTGCGCAACAACTCCTCATCCTCCTTGCGGGCTCTTTGACTTTCTTCTAAGGCGCGCGTCTGGCGCGCAAGCTCGGCTGCTAGGATGCGGTTTTGTCTCCGCTCTTCCTGCAATTCCGACTCGATCTTTGCCCGCATTAGCTCGGCATCCGCCTGACTTTTCGTCGTCGCATCCTCCCTCTGCTGCTGCAAGGCTTGGTATAGCTTCTGTGTGATCGCCAGGTGTTGTCGGAGGGCGGTATTCCTCTCCTGATATACGTGGCACCTAGAGGCCCAAGTAGCCACCTTGCTCCTCGTCCTGCGCTTGACAGTCTCCACATAAGACTGCGGTTTTCCAGTACCCGAGTACTTGGATGTCTTGCGATCCAGATATCGCAGGAGTGGGACTATCTGCTCGCACAACACCCCTGTTGGCGTTTTCTGCACAGAATCCTCTTCCTGCTCTTCCGAGCTCGTCTCATCCTCAGTCTCGAGGATTTCAGTCGCCACCGAATCTCTTGGCGACTCCCTGGAACTGTGGCGCGCAGCAGCTTCCGCGGCGACTGCTGCTCCACTGCCTGCTAAAATATCCAGGGCAGTGGGGGATCCCACTGCTTGAGCCCCTGTTCCGGCTCGATCTTCGGTCTCCGAAGGGGTCGACGCCGCAGTGACTCTTGTCACCTTTGCACCGCCCGCTTCTGCTGCCTGCCCTTCCGGCGCAATCTGCGCGGAAGGTGTATTCGCTGAAGGTGCGTCCGCCGAAGGCGTCCGCACACTGGTCGCCGGCCCTGTTCGTCTCGCAGTCGGCGAATCCGGCCGTCTCTCTGTTGACCGACTCGCAGTCGGCCGACCAGCAGTTGTCCGACTGGGAGTCGGATACACCCTGCGCGTCTTCACTCCACTTGGCCTGCTTGCTGGTGGCGTTTTCCCAGAAGTGCCTTCCGCCGAAGACGACCTTCTGAGGGTTGTTGGCTCGTCAGCCAAACTCTCTTCTGCTTCCGGCCTGCTGTTCAGTTCAACGCGCCGTTCAGTTGGCCTTCCTTCCGCTTGTCGACCTTCAGTCGCCCGACTCGTAGTCGGCCGACTGTCAGTCCGTCCATCTCCTTCCGAAGGCATTGGTGCCTTCTGCGCAGAGGTATTTGTCGACTTCCCTAGAATCTGCGCGATTATCTCCTCCTGCGTGGGATTCCGCCGGAGCGGAGTACGCCCGGTCTCTTCAATACTAGTTGGCATTTTGCGTGCCCTCTGTTTTGGTCGACTGTGAGGCTCGTGGGTGGGCCGACCACGAGTCGGCGCAGCTGGCACTTCCGGCTGCCTGTCCTCAGGTCTCTCATCCCACTTCCGCTTTCGCGGAATGCGCTCACTTCGACATTCTTCTGCTGCTCTTGCTGGGGCCGGAGCCGGAGGCGTACTGGCAGGTTCCTCGTCCGGATCCGTGTCTACTTCGGCCTCCCGTGAGTATCTACCTGGATAGCTCTGTGTCAGCAGCGGAAACCGTGTCCGCTCTGAATTTGTCAAACATCCCATCGCCCGATAAAACACAATCAGGTAAGGCGAAAGATGATTGAGGGTTCCTCCCCTCTCTTCTTGCGCATGTTGGCGCGTCACCTTCCACAGGAGCCGTGCCCAATGCACTGGAGCTCCTGACAACACTAACTCCACAAATTCTACCTGCCAACCATGCATGTAAGCGGTCTTGGTCGGCTGCAATATCTGCAGCAATGCAGTCGCGACATTTCTCCGCAATCGATCTTTGTAATCCCGTGTCCGGAAACCGTTCTTGGGATGCCTGGCAACTTTGAAGAGCTCATTGTAGGAGATTTCTTCCTCCTGGGACACCTTCACGCTATCGGCCTCGAAGAGGAGATCCCCTTCCTCGCCGGCACACCTGCCCAACACCTGCGCCCAGTTACAAATGTCCCATCTTTCTGGATGTGGACGGAATCCGCGTGAGGGCTTGTGTCTCTCCTGCAGATACTCGCGCACCATCTCCGGACATGTCCAGTTCCACCCCCATAGAAGGAAATCGAGCTTCAGCCCCAGCAGCACATCTTGAAATGCGCGTAGACCGATCTGCGGCACCCTGAGGGGAGACACTCGCAGCTGGGGAACCTTCGACATTGCGTTTCCTGCACACACAAACGTTCTCCCTTTCGCTCGCTCTCTCACAATCGCCACTGCGCGTCTGCCGCTCAAGCACTGACTGCTCATTCTCTCTTCGCTCACGCTCAAGTTCGCTACTCGCAATTCTCTCCCAGGTCTGTCAAGATCCTCGCGCAACTCGTCTCCGCACTCTCTCCTCTCACTGCAGGTCTCTCCGCCCTTGCGCGTAATCTTGGAAGCTGGAAATCGCAAAATCAAGAATGAGAGAATGAGACTGGAGCGCAGTCTTTTCTTCTCCGAATTCAAGAACGTCCAACGTTCTTACTGGTTACAACGTACGCAGCCGGCTATACGGCCTAACGGTTTGCCCTTTGCATGGGCGAATTCACGTCTCCGCACTGCGCGCATTCGCATGCGTGAATGTTGAATTCTCCCGCCGCCGCCGCCTTCCGGACTCGAGTCCGCTGCAGGATATACGTCGGCTATGTTGTCTTTCCCTAACCCGTCCATCACCGGAGGCGTGTTCCTTATCCCTCGGCGCCTTGCTAGAGGCGCACATCCAGTCGGAGCGAACTACGCCGGCGCGCATTTGTACCGCTTATTTTGTCCTTTATGCCTCGTCCATTGCTGACGGCGCATATCCGCCAGCGCAAATCATGCCAGCGCATATCATGCCATCAGCGCCACGTCGGAGGCGTACATCCGACCGGCGCTTTCCTTCCATGAGCAGCCGCCAAAGGCGCTTCCGACTCTGAGTTGGTTTCCTCCCATGAGCGCGTGATTCTGCCGAAGGCGCATCGCCGAGGGCGTACGGGAGTCCTTTCCGGCTGTGAACCCTAGCGCGAACGGCGCATGTCCGGCTACGAGTTTTCCGACGCTCATAACTTCTCCGTCCCTGATCCATCTCCAACGCTCTTGGGCTCGTTAGAACGAGCGTCCCGAGCTCTTTCTAATGCGACTTCAACCAACTGGATCTATTGTGTATTCCGATTGTTATGAAGGTTTTCCCTTTCCGCGCTAGCGGCGAATCGCCGAAGGCGCACTCATGGTCGGAAGCCTTCAGAGGTCCGGGCCGTTCTTCTGACGTTTTTAGCAAAACCTTCTCCTGAGGTGTCTGCGCCGGGAGTGTAGCTTCCTTAGACGCGGGAAGCGCGTGAGTAGAGACACCTCAGAAAAGGAGCTTTTGCCGAAGGCGCCGAAGACATTGGCGTTGGTACATCCGACTACGCGATTCTTCGTGACCTCGTGACGATCTCATCAATCCACTCTATTTAACGTACCCTTTCCTAACTACAAACACTGCTTCGGTACTAGTTTTCTAAAATTGTTTAAATTCTGCAAAAAAAACAAAAAGTGTGTTACCACATGCCCCCCTCCTCAATTGTGAGCGCCCACGCGAACATTTACACGTGGTATTTCTTCAGACGCCACCCGTTCACGCGGGTGCCTAGCCATTCTCCTGTCAGTTCTGCGAGTTGGATTGATCCATTGGGGAAAACTTCGATCACCTTGTAAGGTCCCATCCATCTCAAGTGTAGCTTGCCTGGAAATCTAGCATGTATGCTATCGTAGAGCAGAGCCAAGTCGCCCTTCTCAAGTAGTACTGGTTTGAGTCTTCGATCGTACTTCTCCTTCCGCCTAAGCTGTAGTTGCTTTGTTCGATCTTCGGCCTCTTGACGTCTTTCCTCCAGTGCCATTACTTCTTGCAGTCGATATGCCTGACTTTCTTCCGCATCCAGCCTTCTTTGATCTAAGGTCCTCTTGGTGGGTATCTCGAATTCGATGGGTAAGATCGGATGCTGCCCATAAACTAGAAAGTAAGGTGTTTGCCTGGTGGTGACTTTTTCTGCCGTGCGGTATGCCCATAAGGCGGCCGGTAGCTTGGTGTCCCAGTCGTGAGCATGATTCACAGTCACCTTGAGGAGTATCTTACAGAGCAATCCATTGGACTTCTCTGTCAGACCATTCGCCTTGGGGTTGTATGGAGTAGTCTTCCGAGTATGCGCACTCGTCCGTTCCGTCCGTACAGTCCGTACAGTCTGTACGGATTTACTACTCCGTCGGGTCCTCGCCCGTCCGTGATGCGCTAGCGCCGAAGGCACCGTACAATTTCCAACCCCGAAGGCGCATTTCTAGGGCCGAAGGCGGGCTTCCCGCCGACGCCGAAGCGCTTGTGCGTAGGCGACCTTCGCGTCCGCCTATGCATAGGTGTCAGTCCTCCCCGCCTACGAGTAGGCGACATTCGCGGCGGACATCCCGCCAATGTCAAACCCTATTTCGCCTATGCGTAGGCGGACTTTCTCTCGTCCGCGCATAGGACAAACTTTCCTCGCCTACGCGTAGGCGAAAATCTGTGTATCTTGCGACCTTCACAACTCCCGGAGTCCTCATCCGTTTCTGGCGTTCTTGGGCTCGTTAGAATCAGCCCGTCAAGCTCTTTCCAACGAAACCCTAACCAAGTCGAGGCGTTCGGGAGTTGATCAGGTTCTGAAGGATTTCTCTAGCGCCAAAGGCGCAGCGCCGAAGGCGGATTACGCGCCTTGCGCCGAAGGGGTACTCCTTCAGAGCCCGTGTTTAGGGCGGCGCCTGTCCCAGACGTTGCGCCCAACTCCTGGATTCTACGAGATCTTTCAAGATTCTCCGAGATCATCTAGTTTCACTCTATTTTGATGCACCGATGGCTATTTACACTGCTGCCGCGGTACAGTTTTCCGAAAATGTTTTAAATTCTGCAAAATCCCAAAAGTGGGGTACCACAAATCTCCCTCACTACCGGCGGTCGCGCACTCAATTCTCTCTCTGTCAACTTGCAAGTTTCTGCTCGTTGCCTTCTCGAATTTCGCTCTGCCAGAATGTGTGCGCGCGCAGCTCTCACAAGAAATTGAAATCGCAGATTCAAGAATGAGTGATCCGCCCTTGGCTCACAGGATGTCATTGTCGACACTTGGTCGTGAGTGTCGACTCACTTGATGGCTGTGCCGGCTTGGAGGCGTAACGGCCCTCTTCTCGCACGCGCGGCTTCACGCTCCGCCGTCGCGCGGACTTACACGCTCAAAAATTCAATTTGATTTCCTCCATCGTACTTCGCCGCGGTCATGTTCGCGCAGCGCCGAAGGCGTATCGCCGAAGGCGCGGCGGTGAAGGCTTTCGCCTCTGGCCGACTCGCAACTTGTATCCATCCCGCACCGCCAAAGGCGTTGATCCGCAGCGCCGAAGGCGTCTCTACCGCCGAAGGCGTTGACTCCCAACGCCGAAGGCGAACTTTGTGAAGACGTCCGTCGTTGTGGTTGCATCGCCGAAGGCTTTGACCGTGGTCAACGGATTTTGTCTTGTCTGTCGATCCCTCTTGTCCCTCCGAAGGCGCTCTTGCTGTCGGAGCTCTATCCCGCCAAAGGCGCACATGTCCGTCCCGCTGAAGGCGTTGAGCCGAAGGCGGACCGTACGGAGTTGCTACCTCCGAAGGCGCCGTACAAAGACATTCATCTCCAAAGGCGAACATCTAGGGCCGAAGGCGAACTCCTTCCGCCGAAGGCGAATTTTCCGGCGGACTTACCGCCGAAGGCGAACTTCTTCCGCCAAAGGCGTCCGTCTACGTATCTTCCGATGATCATAACTCCTTGAGTCCTCATCCATTCCAAGCGTTCTTGGGCTCGTTAGAACAAGCATGTTGAGTCCTTTTCAAAAAGACCCTAACTAAGTTAAGGCGTTGTGAATTGAATAAGCTCTGAGGGATTTCCCTAGCGCCAAAGGCGTATCGCCAAAGGCGGATTATGCGCCTTGTGCCGAAAGGGGATCTCCTTCAGAATTGATCGTTCAGGTCGGGGCGCCTGCTCCGGACATTGCGCCCAACTCCTGGATACTACAAGATCATACGAGACCCGCAATTATCCATCTTCACTCTATTTAAATGTATCGATTACCATTTACACGGCTGCTGCGGTACTGTTTTCCAAAAATGTTTTAAATTCCGCACAAAAACAAAAAGTGGGTTACCACATGTTTCTATAGTTTCAGGTGTGTGTGTGCGTGTGTTGAGTGAACTACGCTGCACTGTGCGACCTCCGAGTGATCTTCGAGTGAACACTTGCAGTATTTCTGGGAGTGACAGTTGCCTAAGAATTCAAACTCTTCAATAGTCTGATAAATTTGACACTTTGTACTCTGTGTGTTGCCTTTGTCCCTGTGGGTTTGACCTTTCTACCACTATATTGCACTTTTAGCCTTTGGTGGGTTATTACAGTCAAGCAAGAACGGGTACAAGACCCGTGACTACAAGAATCACTTGCGGAGGAATGTCGCGGTAGCACTTCTCCAACTTTTGCAGCCGCACCGGACCACCTACCTGACTTCTTGGCAGGTGGGGTTTGTGGAGCTGGCGTTGGCTGAAGCTCCGGTTCATTGGGCTCGGATTCTTTGAAAGGCGACGAGACAGCACGCGCAGGAGGAGAAGGGGGGATCGATCAATCACCTCTCCCTCTTCTTGATCAATTTGTATCGGTCGATGGGATGCTTGATAGCCACGGAGCGAGTGCAGTTTCCCTTGCTGTCACATTACAATCCGGGTTGTGAAGGATGTCGAAGTCGACACCGACGAAGACGAGACACCCACCTGCACGCCACCAGCTCAACCGAGAGCAGCGGAAGAATCGCGCGCAGCACGAGTGCCGCAGAAGCGAAAGTGGGATGGAGAGGCGGAGCAGAGTCAGCAAAACGCTGCTTCTACTCCCAGCCGAAGTCGAACGATTCAAGAGCTCTGCAGTCATCCCAAGCAAAAGGCTCGCAGGCTCGTCCTGCCGACAAGCAGCGCAGACACCGGACGAGCTGCAGAGAGGAGAAACTCGCCATCCTTGGGGGAGGATGCAAGTGCACGAGCTAACGAGAGGTCAGCGGACCTCCCTGCGCCGAAGGCACGGACGCCTTCGGAGGAAGCAAGAAGGCCTTTGGGCCAAGGAAGAATCATGCTGCACCAAAGAGTGTGCCGGCGAAGGATAGTTGCTTCGCCTCTGAGCAAGTACCGTTCGACGACTCGACTTCGGGTCAAGTGCCTTCGGCTCAAGCGCCTTTGGTGCAGGCGCCTTCGACGCAGAAGAAGAGTGGGGAGGATCCTTCGGCTCAGCGGACTTCGGGTCAGACGCCTTCGGCGCAGGCCCAACTTGAGAAATCGGCCACGGACGAAGGCTGGAAAAAGGAGACATGTGTGCCTTCGGCACAGTCGCCTTCGGCGGTAGCAGATCGGGTAGGAGAAGCGGACTGCCGGAAGCAAGATCTTCCACCGCATTGGATATCTTGGCCAGGAGTGGAGCGGCGGTCGCAGTAGCCAAAGCCACGCAACCAAATTCCAGAGAATCGCCGAGGATTTCTGTGGCGACAGAGATCTTCGATTTAGAGGATGAAGAGGAAGAGTCGAGTTCCGAAGAGCAAGAAGTGGAGTCGGTGCAAGGCACGCCGACAGGAGTATTGTGCGAGCTGGTGGTACCCCTACTGCGGTACCTCAATCGCAAGGTGGTGAAGTATCGTGATCCCCGCCATCAGGGATCCAACGTCGAATTGGTGCGGAATCGGACGCGGACCAAAGTCGCGACGAGTCCTGTACTGATTTCCCTGGACAACAGGTGCAGGGAGTTGGAGTTGAAGAACGATGCCCTGCACAGACACCTCACACTCGCAAAAATTGCAGAAGGTAGTAAACCAGGTGCGCGATAGCAAGGTGGCCGAGGCACAAAAAGAATTTGAGAAGAAGCGGAAGAAGCTCGAGGCAGAGCTCGATCCTGAGCGAGCTCAGAATAGCACTTTGGCAGAGGAGCTCGTGCGGCAGACACGGTTGCTAGAGCAGTGTCAAATCGCCCGCCAGGCAGATGAGAGTTACTGCGTCGCCTGCAATCGTAGTGCGACCAATTGAGAGCGCAGTGTGCGGAGGCAGAGCTGCAATTGATAGAGATTGAAGGCGACAAGCAGCGCGTGACAGACTGCACGCGAGAAGAGTTGGTAGAGCGAGTGAACCGCTGTCTGAGAGGTTACACTCGCTGGGAAGTGGCTGCGCAAGAGAGAATTACCGTGCGCGGGTTAGAAATTTGTGCGGCGGACTTGATGTCGGGTGATAGTCGGAGCCGACGGCGAGTGGCGAAGCGGTAAGATGCCTTCTTGGCAAGGTCGCAAGACCCCATCGCGAACCTCAAGGCAGAGGTGACTGCGGTGTTGCGGCGGCTAGGATTGCGCAGTAGAGCAGAGAACTAGTCTGGTAGAGACGCAGTGCGCGGTCGTCCTTCGCACAGGAGGCATAGCAGATGACATGGAGTGTAGCGTAGTGTAGAGTGTTAGGTAGTTAGGACTTAGAAGGTATAAAGTAGTTCAAGGCGTCTTGCCTTGAGGATTTTCCAGTTTTGGAAGTGCAGTTCAGGAACTCATTTTCTCTGCGTGTTTGTGTCTTTAGTTCTGTCACCGCGCAAGAGGAGCTACAGCTTGACGAAGTTATCCCATTATTTAGCTGAAGGCCTTCAGCCGAATGTTCAGAGCTAGTGGACTGGTTAGATACTTGAGCAGTTCGGACTTTCACTAATGGAGTGATTGTCGAATGTTCAGAGTAGTGACTAGTATGATACTTGAGCAGTTCGGACTTACACCTTCGGGTGATTGTTCTTGTTTGTACTTCTTCGGGATTGTTCCCCCTGAATGCCAAAGTGAAGTTTTGTTACTTTGAGTAAACCTTGGTTAACAATTCAGGTTGTACGCTGCTTGAGGTGCCTTCGGGGGTAGCCTCCGCAGTGTTTCTAGGAATGACTAGTGCCTGAGAATTCAAACTTGTCAATAGACGCTTATGGTGTGACACTGGATCTTTTCTCAGTTGAGTTTCTCAGTTTGGTTCTTGTATTCTCTGCGCGTTTTGTGAGTTGAATGTGTTGTTCACCGCGTGAGAGTGACTTCGGTTTGACAAAGGTACCGCATCCGAAGTAGGAAGTCCAACCCAAGTGCTTTGCACTAGCAGTCAAAGTTAACAATCCGGAGTTGGGGAACACTACCTGCAGATCCTTTGAATGTACTCTTAAGAAACTTTCCCCCTGAACCTTGAGTGGAGGTCCTAATCGATCTCTTAGTTGTGCTTTTCCAGTTTCAGGTGTGTGTTGGGGTGAACTACGCTGCACAGTGCGTCCTCCGAGTTGAGCACTTGCAGTATTTCTGGGAGTGACAATTGCCTGAGAATTCAAACTCTTCAATAGTCTGTTAAAACGTGACACTTTGTACTCTGTGTGTTGCCTCTGTCCCTGTGGGTTTGACCTTTTTGCTGCTATACTGCAGTTTTAGCCTTTGGTGGGTTATTACAGTCCCCAGGAGGCTGGAGGTGGGAGTTCACAGGCCAAACCCCAGGCAACACAGGTGGTGTGTGACCACTGTGGTCGAGTAGGTTATACTCGAGATCGGTGTTTTGACCTTCATCTAGAGTTGACACCTGGTGGTAGAGGTCGTGATGATGATGCTCCACGAGGCCGAGGTGATAGAGGTGCCGGTGCAGTTGAACGCCCTGTAGCGAGTGCTACGTCAGTCACAGAGAGCGCTATGGCGGCCCGGATTGAGCAGTTGGAGTAGAGGCTTGCTGTTATGGTACTGGGACGAGCCCGTCCACATTTCACGAGGAAGAGGATTTCCCTTATTTAGCTAGTGCAGCATAGGTGGAGGCATCGGTTGCAGTGACTAGAGGTGCAGCTCGAGCTCTAGAGCCACGCCGGGCAACAGGGGAGTTGGACCCTTAGAGGGGTGAGGGTGGGGGTCTGGCTAGACTTTCCCAGTCGTTTTTGTTGTTAGAGGTGGACAGAACTTTATCCATGAGACTTGTACCACCTAGTGACCTTAGTGGGAGGATTGAAACATCTATGTCACGTGTTGTGGACACGGACACACCATCTAGTGCACTAACGCGGATGGGTAGCTCAGTGATGAGATCTCCATTATTTTCAGCTACGAAGCTGATAGACTCTGGGATTGACTTGGCCTGGGTGTTTCGTTTAGCAGTCACGTTGTGTGAACGTGGGAGAGTCACTGCTACGAGTGCCGTGATAGGCGAGGCTATTGTTGAGGAGCTATCCTCTACGACTACATTGAGCGATGAGTCGACATGGCAAGCGGCAGCGGCGCAGATGGAGTTCTTACCAGCCCGACCAACCATTGATTGTGAGACGATTGTCCGTGGTGTGTGTATGGTGCACAACCGGAGTGGTGTATTTTGATCGGTGAGAGTTACATGGTAGGTGTATGTCCCAGCCAGAGTGTTCTTGGGTTCTGGTGCACAGCCTTTGATGTTGGACAAGACAGCGTGCATTAGTTTGGAAGTTTGGAGGTCCAAGTTGGAGCCTTGTCCGTTCCAGGTGCAGACATCACTCGGTGGCACCAGCGATAGGTTTTACATGATGACCAGAGAGCGCATATCAGTGTAGTTGAGGCATGATCATGCTCAGGATAGCTTGCAGTTTGGAGTTCGGCAGTGGTTACATCAGCAAAGTCATATGATGTGTTTGTTGGTGGAGTTCTGTTGTATCCAATGGGATTTTGGATGGATTAATGGACAAGGACTACTTACCGCCCTGGCTGGCAGTCCAGCGATGAACATATGACTAAGCTGCCGGTGAGATTTATTTCTCGGGATCGACCTCTGGGATCTTCTCTTGCGGTTTTGGCCTCCGTTGCAGGTTTCAATGGAGTGCTTACATGGCCTGATGACTTGTTGGAGGGGAACAGGTCAGCCAAGGATACTCCAGTCTATGAGGAGGTCGAGGAGACGGTGAGCCTTGCAGCAGTGTCATCATTGTGAGGTGGTTATTTTTTAGACACTACTTCGGCTCAAGGCTCTTCGGACTTCGGACGAAGAGAAATCAGACTTCAAACTTGGAGGGATCTGAGAAGGTATGATTCCTGGACATCACCAAGCATCAAGTAACCCCATCAAGAGTGAAGAGACATGTGATAGCCCACCCAAGGCTAAATTGCAGTATACCAGCAAAGGATCAAATCCATAGAGACAGAGGCAACACACAGAGTACAAAGTGTCACGTTTTAACAGACTATTGAGGAGTTTGAATTCTCAGGCTACTATCACTCCCATAAATACTGCAAGTGCTCAACTCAGAGGTCACACAATGCAGCGTAGTACATCCCAACACACACCTGAAACTGTAAATGCACAACTTGGAGGTCGGTCAGGACCTCCACTTAAGATTCAAGGGGAAGTTTCCCAAGAGTACGCTCAGAGGATCTGTAGGTAGTCACCCAACTCCAAATTTGCTTAAACCCTGTCACTAGCCACTACTAGTGCAGCGCATTTGGGTTGGACTTTCTACTTTGGATGCGATACTTTCGTCAAATCAAAGTCACTCTCACGCGGTGAACAACACACTCAACTCACAAAACGAGAAGAGATTACAGAAATCCGAACTGAGAAACTTAGTTGAGAAAAGACCCAGTGTCACAACTTAACAGTCTATTGACGAGTTTGAATTCTAAGGCACTAGTCATTCCCAGAAATACTGCGGAGGCTACCCCCAAGGCGCCTCAAGTAGCGTGACACACACAACCGCAGTCCGAGCCGCCGCAACACCGCGGTCACCTCTGCCTTGAGGATCGCAATGGCGTCCCGCGACCTTGACAGGAATGACTCCAACCGCTTCGCCACGCGCCACCGACTTCGATTGTCGCCAAACATCAAAGCTATCGCACATCAGTCCATTTTGTGCAACGTCATTCTCTCCCACGCCGCGATCTCCCAGCGAGCATAACCTCTAAGACACCGGTCAACCCGCGAAACTAACTCCTCCCTCGTGCGATCTGTCGCGCGCCGGTTGTGGCCTTCAACCTCTGCCAGCTATAACTCCGCCTCCGCACGCTACGCCCTCAATTCGTCGCACTGCGATTGCAGTCGACCCGGTAATTCTTCCTCCGCCTTACTCGCGGCCTCACTCTTCTCTAACGCCCGCGTCTGCCGCACGAGCTCCTCTGCCAGAATGCGGTTTTGAGCTTGCTCAGAATTGATCTCCTTCTCGACCCTCGCACGCAGCTCTTCAATTTTGCACTGCGTGTTGGCCACTACCTCATCTCGCAACTGAATCGCCGTCTTCTGCAACTACCGCGATATGGTGTACTATTCCTGCAAAAAATTGTAACGCTCCTCCAGCTGCCGATATTTCTGGTCCAAGGCCATCAACTCGGGATTCGTCGCTACTTTGATTCGAGTCCGATTCCTGACCAGCTCAACATAGGATCCACGATGACGGGGATCCCCGTACTTGGTCGCCTTGCAATCAAGGTACCAAAGTAGTGGTACCACTTGCTCACTGAGCACACCGGTCGGTGTACCTCGCACCGACTCCACTTCCTCCTCCTCCGAAGGCGTGTCGTCTTTGGTCTCCAGGATCTTTGTCGCCGCAGAAATCCTCGGTGATTCTCTCGCACTAGGTCGCGCAGCTTCCTCTACTGCGGCCTCCACTCCATGTCCTGCCAATACTTCCAACAGGGTGGGAGAATCTGCACCAGGTAGGCTTGCTATACCTGTCCAAACTGCTACCGCCGAAGGCGCTTGTGCCGAAGGCACACGTGTCTCCCCATCCCTTCCTTTGCCCGTTGCAACTTGCTCCAGGGGTTTCTGCGCCGAAGGCGTTTGATTCAAAGTCCCTTGAGCTGAAGGCTCTTCCCTAAACCGCTCCTGCGCCGAAGGCGCCTGTGCCAAAGGCTCCTACGCCGAAGGTGCTTGAGCCGAAAGCACTTGACCCGAAGGCGAGTCATCAAATGGTACTTGCTCGGAAGGCAAGCACTTCTCCATCGCAGGCATTCTGGCCGTTGCCGCATGCCTTCCTCTATGGCTGGTAGGCTTACGCGCTTCCTCCAAAGACACTCGTACCTTCGGTGCAGGAAGGTCAGGTGACCTCCCAAGAACATCTGCACTCACATCCTCCTCCGAGGATGGTGAGTTTCTCGTAACTGCGGCTCGCCCTGTGTCCGCGCTGCTGTCCGCCGGCAGAACTAGCTTGCGCGCCTTTGGCTTTGGTCGGGCTGGCTCGTTGTTTGCCCGACGCCTGACTGGAGCAGTGGGCACTTCCCGCTGACTCAAGTCCGCATCTCCATCACATTTCCGCTTTCGGGGTGCCCGCGCTTCCCTCGGTTTGTCATCCGCTCTCAGTCGAGCTGGTGGTGTGCTGGCAGGCACTTCGTCGGAGTCCGTATCCACCTCGACATCCCTCACATATCTTCCCGGGTTCGCCCGCGACAGCAAGGGAAATTGTACCCGCTCTGTTGCTGTCAGACATCCCATCGACCGATAAAAGTTGATCAAGAAAGGAAAGAAGTGATTGATCGACCCTCCCTTCTCCTCTTGCGCGTGCTGTCACGTGGCCTTCCACAAAATGCGAGCCCAATGAATCGGAGTTCCTGCCAACACTAGCTCCACAAATCCCACTTGCCAAGATGTCATGTAGGTGGTCCTGTGTGGCTGTAAAATATGGATGAGTGACAACGCGACATTCCTCCGCTTGCGATCTTTGTAGTCACGACTAACCACTTCGCAAAAAAAGAGTGAAATCCGGAGAAGCTTGCTTCTTTCTTCTCAAGCAGAATATTACGGCAAGAGCACGGTAAGTAGGCCTCCTTAGAGGTCGAAACAGTCCACAATACATGGTGTGTGTACAGCACCCGTTCTTGCTCAATTTGCAGTTCTTGAAGAGTGCGCCAAAGGAAATTTCTTCTTCCTTCGTAACATGCACACTCTCGCACTCGCACAGGAGCTCGCCTTCTTCTTCCGCGCATCACCCCAAGACCTGCTTCCAATCGCTCACTTGCCATCACTCCGGATGCGGTCTATAACCTCGCGGAGGCTGGTTCTTCTCACGCAACCAGTCCCGGACCATCGCCGTGCACACCAAAATCCATCCCCACAACAAAAAGTCGAGTTTCACCGCCAGCAGCTCATCTTGAAATGCCCGCAATCCGACCCGTGGCACGCGCAGTGGTACTATCCGCAGCAGAATCGACTTGGCCATTGAACTCTCTCTGCAACTCTCCTTGAACTCGGCTACAAGACTATACTGCTACGCACTCTCGACAAACTCTCCGCGAGCTCTCCGCGAATTCTCTTGCTGCGCGTCGCGAACTTGAGCGAGTGCAAAATTGAAAATGAGTTAATGAGTCTCTTCCTTCGGCGATCAAGAACTCTCATCGTCCGACACTTGGGCTGGCAGCGACCCGCTTGAATGCTATGCCGGCGCTGAGGCGTAACGGTTTGATTCGCACGCGCGAATTCACGCTCCACCGTTGCGCGGACTCCCACACTTGTACATTCAATCTTGATCCCGCCGATTTCCGCCGACGCAGCTCTCTGTCCGCGTACCGCCGAAGGCACAAGCTTCCGCCATTTTCTTTGTCTTTTCTTCTTCCGCCGAAGGCGCTTCTGCCGAAAGCGATTCCTTCCGCCGAAGGCGCATCCTTCCACCGAAGGAGTGTCCTACAGACGAAGGCATTGCCTTCCGCCGAAGGCAAACCCTAACGACGAAGACGGCGCTAGTGCCGAAGGAATCTTCCGCCGAAGCGGCTTACCGCCGAAGGCGTAGTCTAGTGACAAGGTCGTTTTCCACTGACAAAGGAGTTCCGTAATACATGCTTCGTATGTCTTCAGCAAAAGCTCCTCCGCTAAGGAGCCTGAGCCAAATGCTCCTGCGACAAAGGCGCTTGCTTCTACTTGCGCCAAAGGTGCTTCAGCCAAAGGCGCCTCAGCAAAGGAGCTTTTGCCGAAGGTGAATCCTTCAGCATGAACCGTCCGTTCCGTCCAAGGCGCCCGACTGTGGCCTAAGCCCCAAAACTCCTAGACCCGAGATCCTCTTTTTACTCTGTTTTTGCGTACCGATTACTATCTACAGCTGCTATCACAGTAATTACCTTTCAAAAATGTTTTAATTCTGATAAAAACAAAAACTGGGTTACCACAAGACAAATTTATGAGAGACTATTTTTAGGTGAGATTGCGTGAGACTATTTTTAGGTGAGATAAGATGGGTTCCCAATGTTTTATTCATGGAAATACTCTTTGACCCTTGAAGAGGGGCCTGGGGTGCTTTGGCCTTGGCCTTTTGGGGGTGCACTCATATCAAATATATGCAAATATCTTTGGTTTGATGGAAGTTTCTTACTTGAGTAGAAGATAGAGGTTCATGTTAATGTAGTGGCATGCCCCGAACTAGGAGTCAAGACCATTTAATTGTGTACCTTCCTATGGAGAGAGAGCTAGAAGAGAATAGGGAGGTGATTCAAGAGTTCAGGGACGTGCCTATTCAAGATAGTTCTTTCCAAGGCTCAAAAGAAGAATCGATTGAAGGAGAAGAAGAACTTAGTGACCCGGAGGCATTGGAGCCAAGAGAAGACATGGTGATTATGCAAAGAGCAAGGTTTCAGTATCAACCTTTCTTGGGTAAGAGAAAGCAAGATCCTTATGAGTGGATAGAAGATTTCATTGGTATTGCTCGGGCCAACGGAGAAGATGCTATCAAGCTTAGTACATTGGTTGGAGTACTAAGGGGAGAAGCAAGACCTTGGTACAATGCGTTGAAAGCTAATATCAAGGTTGCTGCTCTTTTGCGCAAATTTAGGAAGGCAGGAGAGGAGACAGAGGTACTCATTAAAATAGGCCAAAAGAAAATGAAGAGAGAAGAAAGTGTTAAGAGGTTTTTGCAGAAGTTTCAGCGGATGGCAAAGAAGATTGATCCGCCACCGGTAAATTTCATGCTCATGTCATGGTTTGTCTCTTCTTTGCCACAAAAGATGGGTATTTCTGTCAGACAAGCTCATCCTACCACCTTGGAGGAGGCCGTCGAAGCAGCTATGTCCTACAGAAGTGCCAATGTATCTAGTTCCAACAGCCGGAAGAAGAAAAAAAAGTATCGGTCAAGTTCAGATAAGTCTAGCTCAAAATTAAGTGACTCTAGATCTAGCTCAAATTCAAGCTCAAGTTCTGAAGCTTATTCAAGCTCAGACAAAGGATTTGACAAATGGAAGAAGAAGAAGCACTCCACGAAGAAGAGCAAATCTGCATCCAGCAAGGAAGACAAAAGCTCCAAGAAGGCTTCCACCAGCAAGGGAGTAAGTGGAGGTGGGCTGATCAATAAAGAGAAGAGGGGTTTAGATGGGAAGGTGGACAACCTTGCTAACCAACTCAAAGCTCTATGAGTTCACTTTGCTGGATTGCCTTCCAATCGCAGAAAAATACCTATCAGTCGGGCACATGTTTAGTGTGTACGTTGTAAACAACTAGGCCATGCACCTAATGAATGTCCTACTTGGCATCCACAAGTTCAGATGGTGGATGAAGAGCTTGGTGATCAATATGGTTTTTCGTTGGATGAACAGGTGGATTTTTTCTATGAAGAAGCACCAAATATGGTGTATTAGATTTCTGCTGGACCTCGTAACCTGCCTGGACGACCTACACCATCTTTAGCTCGACTTGCAGATCATAATTCAGGTGTTGGAGCAGCTTCTAGATTGGCTATGGTAGTGTGCTGCAACTGTATAAACTGCAAGTGTAGTAAGATGGGACATTATTTTAGCAACTGTCTAGAGCCCAAAAAGCAAGGATATGGCATTCCATCCGCGCTTTGTGCAAACTGCAAGAGAGAGGGACACACGACAGTCAATTGCCCTATGGCTGCTGCACCTAAATTGATCTTAAATAGAGGTGAGTCATCTCAACCCGCAGCTTCTAAGGCACCAGGAGAAACAGCCGTGAGTTTCATTGATATGGAATGGCAGGAGGAGAATGAAGAGAAGGAGCAACCTCAATGGGAGTTTTCAGAGGAAATTCCAGGAACAGAGACTCCATGTAATAATCCACCAAAGGCTAAAACTGCAATATAGTGGTAGAAAGGTCAAACCCACAGGGACAGAGGCAACACACAGAGTACAAAGTGTCACATTTAACAGACTATTGAAAAGTTTGAATTCTCAGGCGACTGTCACTCCCAGAAATACTGCAAGTGTCCACTCAGAGATCACTTGGAGGTCGCATAGTGCAGCGTAGTTCACTCAACAAACACACACACACACCTGAAACTATAGAAACACAACTCAGTGGTCGGTTAGGACCTCTACTTAAGATTTCAAGGGGAAAGTCTCTCGCAAATACACACAGCAAATCTGCGGGTAGTGACTCCCAACTCCGGCTTTTACAACCCTTCCACTAGTTTCTGCTAGCACAAGGAACCCGGATTGGACTTCCTACTTCGGATCAAAGTCACTCACACGCGGTGAACACACTCAACTCACAAAACGCGCAGAGAACACAGGTCCAACTGAGAGACTCAACTGAGAAACGATCAAGTAGCACACCATAACAGTCTATTGAAGAGTTTGAATTCTTAGGCACTTGTCATTCCCAGAAATACCACAGGGGTTGCCCTAAAGGCACCTGCTGCAGCGTAACCTGAATTACAACCAAGGCTTACTCGAAGTAACAAAACTTCACTTTGGCATTCAGGGAAAAAATCCCGAAGGAGTACAATCAGGAACAATCACTCAAAAGTGTAAGGGGGAACTGTTCAAGTATCTAACTAGTCACTAGCTCTTAGCATCGGCAATCACCCGCAGGTGTAGATCCGAACTACTCAAGTCTCTAACTAGTGTACTAGCTCTGAACATTTGGCCGAAGGCCTTCAGCTACAAAATGCAGATCGCCAAGTTGTAGCTCCTCTTGCGCGGTGACAGAACTAAGGACACAAACACGCAGAGAAAATGAGTTCCTGATTTGCACTTCCGAACTGGAAGAATCCCAAGGCAAGACGCCTTGAACTACTTTATACCCTCTAAGTCCTAACTAAAACTACACTACCTGCACTACACGCCTGCACGGAACCACGCTACACTACACTCCGCAGAACCCGTACTTCGCCTTCTGCGCGACGGACTGCCACACACTAACTCCCTACCCTGCCAGTCTTCAGCTCGACTGCGCAGTCCCAGCCGCTGCAACACCGCAGAAACCTCTGTCTCGAGGGTGGCCATGGCGTCCCGCGACTTCAATAGAAACGAATCTAACTTCTTTGCCACTCGCCGCCGGCTCCGGCTGTCACCTAACACCAAACCCGCCGCACGAAGCTCTAACTCGCGCAGTGTGAGTTTCTCCTGCGCCGCCACTTCCCAGTGGGTGTAACCTCTGAGACAGTGGTTGACTCGCCTTGCCAACGCTTCCTTCGTGCGATCTGCCTCCCGCCGGCGATCGTCTTCAACTACAACCAACTGCAATTTGGCCTCCGCACGATGCGCTCTCAATTCTCCGCACTTGGATTGCAGTTTGCGGATTATTTCTTCATCCGCCTGCCGTGCGAGCTAACACTGCTCTAACAACCGTGTCTGTCGCACGAGCTCCTTTGACAAAATTCGATTCTGAGCCTGCTCAGAATCCAGCTCCTCTACAAGCTTCGCCTTCTCCTTGGCGAACTCCTTTGCCGCCTCTTCAAGCTTCTTGTCCTTCGACTTGTCGAGGACCTTGTGCATCTTCCAAGTGAGATTAAGGTGGCCCCACAGGCACTCATACTTCTCCCGCACATCCTTAAGTTCCCTATCCAGACGGGCCAACAACTTGCTGGTGTGGACTTTAGTGCGAGTCCGCCTACGCACTAATTCGACGTAGGACCCAGGCTGGCAAGGGTCTGCATACTTCTCCACTTTGCGATCAAGGTACCTCAACATAGGTACAACCTGCTCGCAGAGCGCCGCCGTCGGCATGCCTGCCACTGATTGTCTCTCCTCCTCACTCGATTCCGATTCCCTCGATCCTCCCTCGTCATCCTCCGAATTGAGGATTTCGGTCGCCACTGAATTCTCTGGCGACTGTCGTCAGTGTGGCTTCAAAATGTCTGCGTCGTCTGCCATCACTGTCGCCGCTGCAGCCTCGCTGCTTCCTGCCAGAATGTCTAAGGCGGTGGTAGAGTTGAATTGTGCCAAATTTGTCTCGCCCGCCCGTCCGGCCTCTGCTGACTCCGCATCGCCAAAGGCGTCCACCGCCGAAGGCATTCGTGCGGAAGGTGTTTGCGCGGATTGCAATTGTGCATCGCGCACACGTGTTTCCTCCTTCCGACTGTCATTCCGCTCCTCCGTTAGGTCCTGCTCCTTCGATAGGTCTTGCGCTGGAGGAACCTCCGCCGAAGGCACATTTGTTGGCGGCGCTTCCGGCGAAGGCGGCTCGCCTGATGTCCCTTGGCCCGAAGGCCCTTCCGCCGAAGGCACACCTTCCGGCAGACTTCCCGCCGAGGGGGCGTTCCCCGCCGGCTCCCTACTTGCAACTCTTTGGCCCGAAGGCCCTTGCGTCGAAGGTGCACTTTCCGGCGGTCTCACCGCCGAAGGACCTTGCCCCGAAGGCCCTTGAGCCGAAGGCGGATCTTCCGCCGGCTCCTTTCCCTTCCTTTGCAGCACCGGAGGCGACTGCGCCGAAGGCGCACGTGCCAAAGGCCCCAGCTCCGAAGGCGAGTCCGCGTACGGTACTCGAGCAGCTCTCCTATCCGCTGGCGGCACACTCATCCGTGCCGCATGTTGTCTCTCTTGACCCAAAGGTCGTCTTGCTTCCGCCGAAGGCGTCCGTGCCTTTGGCGTAGGGAGGTCCGCTGACCCCTCTGCCGTCCGCGCATTCCCATCCTCCTCCGAGGATGGGGTCTCCTTCTCTCCGGCGGCACGCGCGGTCTCCGCGCTACTTGGAGGCAATACAAGCCTGCGTGCTTTTTGCTTCGGCCGACTGCAAATCTCCTCCAGCGGCCGCTTCCATTTGAGAGCCGTTGAGTCTCAATGTGGAGCCTTCTCTGCTTCTTCCTTCCATCTCCGTTTCCGCGGCACGCGTGCTGCGAATGTTTCCCTCCCGCATCTTGTTGAGCTGGTGGCGTGGAGATCAGAGTGTCTTCCGCGTCGGAGTCGACCTCGTTATCCCTCACATACCTCCCGGGATTGCTGAGTGACAGCAGCGGATACTAAACACGTTCGGTCGCGGTTAAGCAACCCATCGACCGATAAAAGTTTATCAAGAAGGGGCAGAGATGATTGATCGATCCCCCCCTCTCCTCAAATGCATGCTGCCGCGTTATCTTATGCAAGATACGCGACCAGTGAATTGGAGCTCCGGCCAACGCGAGCTCCACGAAAGACACTTGCCAAGAAGAGATGTATGTTGTTCGGTGTGGCTGCAAGAGTTGCAAAAGTGCCACCGCTACAATTCTGCGGTAGCGATCCTTGTAGTCACGGGTCCTGTACCCGTTCTTGCTGGACTTCTCACTCTTGAACAAGGCCGCGAAGGAGATGTCTTCCTCCTTCGTCATCTTGACGCTCTCACTATCAAATAGGAGGAACCCGTCCTCGCTTGCACATCTTCCCAGCACTTGTCCCCAATCTTGAACAATCCAACGCTCTACGTGCGGTCGGAATCCGCGCGTAGGTTGGTGTCTTTTCCTTTGCCATTCGCGCACCATGTCCTGGTACACGTAATTCCATCCCCACAGGAGGAAATCGAGCTTCACTGCAAACAGCTGGTTCTGGTAAGCACGCAACCCAATCTGCGGGATCTTGAGCGAAATCATCCGCAGCTGAGTGGGCTTCGACATCGCGTTCTTGAAATTTGATTTCGTGAACCTTCCTCCGCTATACTCAAGCTTCTTGCCCGCAACTGCGATTCTCCTGCAAACTCTAATCTTGTTCAATTCCGACTTTTGCGCACTCAATTCTCTCTCTGTCATCTTGCGAGTCTTTGCGCATCGGTGTCTCAAATTTCTCTTGGCCAGAAGGTGGACGCGCGCAGCCCGCACAAGAAATTGAAATCGCAAATTCAAGAATGAAGTGTCCGCCCTTGGCTCGCAGGAGGTCATGGTCGGCACTTGGTCGTGAGTGTCGAATCACTTGATGGCTGCGCCAGCTTGGAGGCATAACGGCCCTCCTCTCGCACGCGCGGCTTCACGCTCCGCCGTTGCGCGCACTCACACGCTCAAAATTTCAATTTGACTTCCGCCATCGTACTTCGCCACGGCTATGGTTGCGCAGCGCCGAAGGCGTCTTGCCAAAGGCGCGGCAGCAAAGGCTTTCGCCTCTGGCCGACTCGCTACTTGCATCCATCCCGCACCGCCAAAGGCATTCCGCCGCACGCGCTCCGCCGAAAGCGAACTCCTTCTGCCAAAGGCGTTGATCCATGTGGTAACCCACTTTTGGTATTTTTGCGGAATTTAAAACATTTTTGGAAAATTGTACCACGGCAGCAGTGTAAATAGCCATCAGTACATTAAAATAGAGTGAAACTGGATGATCTCGGAGAAACTCGTAGAATCCAGGAGTTGGGCGCAATGTCTGGAATAGGCGCTGCCCAAAACGACGGGCTCTGAAGGAGTACCCCTTCGGCGCAAGGCGCATAATCCGCCTGCGGCGCTACGCCTTCGGCGCTAGAGGAATCCCTCAGAATTTATGCAATTCCCAAACGCCTTGACTTGGTTAGGGTCTCGTTGGAAAGACCTCGACGTGCTGGTTCTAACAAGCCCAAGAACGCTCGGAACGGATCAGGACTCAGGGAGTTGTGACGGTCAAAAGATACAAAGACCTTCGCCTACGCATAGGCAAGGGAAGTTCGCCTACGCATAGGCAAAAGAGGGTTTGACGACGGCGGAGAGACCGCCGAGAATGCCGCCTACGCATAGGCGGGGAGGACTTGCACCTACGCATAGGCGAACGGAGATCGCCTACGCATATGCGCTTCGGCGTCGGCGGGAAGTCCGCCTTCGGCCCTAGAAATCCGCCTTCGGGGTTAAAACTTGTACGACGCCTTCGGCGCCAACGCATCACGGTTGGGTGAGGACCCAACGGAGAGGCAAAATCCGTACGGACCGTACGGACTGTACGGACGAGTGCGCTTTTGTACAGAGGAATGCAGCGCGGAGTACGGAGGAAGTACGGAGGAATGTAGCGCGTCGGCGAGAAATCCGCCTTCGGCGCTGCGCGACCATGGCCGCAGCGTGGTACGCTGGCGGAGTTCAAATTGCCAATTCGAGCGTGTGAGTGAAGACGCGTCGGCGGAGCGTGAAGCCGCGCGTGAGAGAGAAGGCCGTTATACCTCGGAGCCGGCGCAGTCATCAAGTGATTCGGCTTTCACGACTGAAAGCCGACCATGACCCCCTTCGAGCGGACAGAGGACACGCCATTCTTGAATTTGAGATTTCAATCTCTTGTGCGAGCTGCGCGCATCCAGCTTCTAGCTGAGAGACGTTCTAGACACCACCGCGCGGAGAGTTACCCGGTGGCAGGGAGAGAATTGAGTGCGCAACATTTGGAATTGAGAGAGATTAGAGTTTGCAAAGGAAACATAACCGCGAGCAAGAGGCTCGGGCATAGCAGAGAGAGAGGTGCGAAAACCAATTTCAAGAGCGCGATGTCGACATCGGTGAAGCTGCGGATGGTGCTTCTCAAGCTCCCGCAGAATGAATTGCGTGCTTTTGAGGACCGGCTGATTGCAAGGAAACTCGAATTCTTGCTGTGGGGATGGAATTACGTGTGCGCAGATATGGTGCGTGAATGGCTGGACGAGGAATGACTACCTACGCGCGGATTCCGTCCGCACGTAGATCGATGGGCTGTCTGCAATTGGGGACAGGCATTGGGAAGGTGCGCAGGTGAGGAAGGGTACCTCTTGTTCGACAGTGAGAGCGTCAAAGTATCAAAGGCGGACGAAGCCTCCTTTGTGGAATTGTTCAAGCGGGAGAGGTCTTCCAAGAACGGGTACAGGACCCGGGACTACAAAGACCGTTTCCGCAGGACCGTAGCGATGGCGCTGCTGCAACTGTTGCAGCCGCACCGCACTACGTACATCACGTTGTGGCAGGTGTCCTTTGTGGAGCTCACATTGGCTGGAGCTCTAGTTCACTAGTCGCGTATCCTGCATAGGGTAATGCGACAACATGCGTTTGAGGAGCAGGGAGGAACGCTCAATCACCTCTCCCCCTTCTTGATAAACTTTTATCGGTCGATGAACTGTTTAACCGCGGCCGAGCATGCTCGATTTCCGCCATTGTCAGTCGATCATCCCGGGAGGTATGTGCGGGATAACGAAGTAGACACCGACGCGGAGGATTCACCGACTTCCACTCCACCGGGTCAACAGGATGCGGGGAGAGACACAGCCGCAGCGCGAGTGCCGCGGAAGCTAAGATGGAGAGAGGAACTGGAAAAGGAGCAACATCAAGAATTAGCTGCTCTCACCCGGAAGCGGCCACTGCACGAGATCTGCAGCCGGCCGCAGCAGAAGGCGCGCAGGCTTTTGTTACCGGCCAGCAGCGCGGAAACGGCGACGATCGCCACAGAGAAGGGAAGTCCATCCCCGGAGAAGGATGGGACTACGCGGACGGCCGAGGGGTCAGTAGACCACCCTACACCTTCGGCGGAGGAGAGACGATCTTCGGGTCAGGAGCTACCACGTGCGGCGCGGATGAGTGTGCCGCCTACGCATAGGCGACTCCCTGTGGATAGGCAACCCCTTGCGGACGTAGACTTGTGCCTACGCATAGGCCTAGAAAGTTCGCCTACGCATAGGCAGAATTCACCCCCGGTGCAACGCAGGAAGGGGAAGGAGTCGGCGGAAGATCCGCCTTCAGTTCAAGGGTCTTCGGGGCAAAGCCCTCCGGCGGTGAGATCGCCGATATATGCGCCTTCGGCGCCATGGCCTTCGGGCCACCGAGCTACAAATAGAAAGCCGGCATGAGCTGCGCCTTAGGCGGGAAATCCGCCGGAAGGTGCGCCTTCGGCGGAAGGGCCTTCGGGCCAAGGGACATCGGGCGGGCCGTCTTTGGCTCAACCGCCTTCGGCGCTGCGCCCTCGGCGGAAGAAGCGCCGGGAATTGCGCCTACGCGTAGGCCGGACGCATCCCTGACGCAAGACCTAAGGGTGGAGCAGGACCGATCGGTGGAGCGAATTGACTGTCCGCGGGGTGAAATTTGTGCACGCGATGCACAATTACACTCTGCGCAGATACATTCCGCACGATCGCCTTCGGCGGTAGACGCCGGCGGCGAAGAGGTTACAATCGTGGCAGGACAGGGACAGGCGGACGATGGGAATTTGGCACGGCTGCATTCACCCACCGCCTTGGACATTTTAGCAGGGAGCAGCGAGGCTGCAGGAGCGCCAGCGGCGGCAGAGCACGCAGACATCTCGCAGCCCCGCACAGGCCAGTCGCCGACGCATTCAATGGCGACCGAAATCCTCAATTCGGAGGATGACAAAGAAGGAGGATCCACGGAATCAGTGTCGGGATCGGGAGAAACCGAGGAGGAGGAGGAGGAAATGGTAGGCGCGCCGACGGCGGCGCTCTGTGAGCAGGTAGTACCTCTGCTGAGGTACCTGGATCGTAAGATGGAGAAGTACGCGGACCCTTGCCAGCCTGGGTCCTACGTCAAGTTAGTGCGTAGGCGAACTCGCACTAAAGTCCACACCAGCAAGTTGCTGGCCCGTGTGGACCAGGAACTTAAGGATCTACGGGAGAAGCATGAGTGCCTGTGGGGTCAGTACAACCTCAATAAGAAGTTGTACAAACACTTCGACAAGGTGAAGGACGAGAAGCTGGAAGAGTTCGCCAAGGAGAAGGCGAAGCTCACAAAGGAGCTGGATTTTGAGCAGGCTCAGAATCGAATGTTGTCATGGGAGCTCATGCGACAGACACGGTTGTTAAAGTAGTGTCAGCTCGCACGGCAGGCGGATGAGGAATTAATCCGCAGACTTCAGTCCGAGTGCGGGGAATTGAGAGCACAGCGTGCGGAGGTCGAATTATAGTTGGTTGTAGTTGAAGACGATCGCCGGCGGGCGGCAGATCGCACGAAGGAAGAGATGGCGAGGCGAGTCACCCACTGTCTTAGGGGCTACGCCCACTGGGAAGTGGCGGCGCAGGAGATCCTCACACTGCGTGAGTTAGAGCTTCGTGCAGCCGGGTTGTTGACAGGTGACAGTCGGAGTCGGCGGCGAGTGGCGAAGAAGTTAGACTCTTTTCTGTCGAAGTCACGGGACACCATGGCCACCCTTGAGACGGAGGTTTCCGCGGTGTTGCGGCGTTTGGGACTGCGCAGTCGAGCTGAGGACTGGCAGGGTAGGGACTTAGTGCGCGGCAGTCCGTCGCGCAGGAGGCGAAGCACAGGTTCTGCGGAGTGTAGTGTAGCGTGGTTCCGTGCAGGCGCGTAGCATAGTGCAGTGTAGTGCTAGTTAGGACTTAGAAGGTATAAAGTAGTTCAAGGCGTCTTGCCTTGGGATTTTTCCAGTTTTGGAAGTACAGATCAGGAACTCATTTTCTATGCGTGTTTGTGTCCTTAATTTTGTCACCACGCAAGAGGAGCTACACCTTGGCGGTCCGCATTGTGTAGCTGAAGGCCTTCGGCCGAATGTTTAGAGCTAGTACATTGGTTAGAGACTTGAGTAGTTCGGATCTACACCAACGGGTGATTGCCGATGCTAAGAGCTAGTGACGAGTTAGATACTTGAACAGTTTCCCCTTTACCCTTTCGAGTGACTGTTCTTGATTGTACTCCTTCGGGATTTTTCCCCTGAATGCCAAAGTGAAGTTTTGCTACTTCGTGTAAGCCTTGGTTGTAAATTCAGATTACGCTGCAGCATGTGCCTTCAGGGTAACCCCTGTAGTATTTCTGGGAATGACAAGTGCCTAAGAATTCAAACTCTTCAATAGACTGTTATGGTGTGTTACTGGAACTTTTCTCAGTGAGTACTTCCATGCGGACCTGTGTTCTCTGCGCGTTTTGTGAGTTGAGCGTGTTGTTCACCGCGTGTGAGTGACTTCAATCCGAAGTAGGAAGTCCAACCCGGGTTTCCCACACTAGCAGAAAGCTAGTCGGAGGGTTGTAAAAGCCGGAGTTGGGAGTCACTACCCGCAGATTCGCTGAGTGTACTCACGAGAGACTTTCCCCCCTGAAATCTTGAGTAGAGGTCCTAACCGATCTCTAGGTTGTGTTTCTGTAGTTTCAGGTGTGTGTGTGTGAGTGTGTTGTACGCTGCACTGTGCGACCTCCGAGGGAGCTCCGAGTGGACACTTGCAGTATTTCTGGGAGTGACAGTCGCCTGAGAATTCAAACTCCTCAATAGTCTGTTAAATGTGACATTTTGTACCCTGTGTGTTCCTCGATCCCTGTGGGTTTGACCTTTCTACCACTATATTGCAGTTTTAGCCTTTAGTGGGTAATTACAACCTGCAGCGCCGAGGGCGTCTCTACCGCCGAAGGCGTTGACTCCAAGCGCCAAAGATGTCCGTTGGCGTGTCTCCCTAAAGATGTCCGTCGGCGTAGGTGCATCGCCGATGGCGCAGACCGTGGTCAACGGATTTCGTCTTGTCTGTCGATCGCTCTTGTCCCTCCGCAGGCGCTCTCGCCGCCGGAGTTCTATCCCGCCGAAGGGGCACCTGTCTGTTCCGCCGGAGCCGTTGAGCCAAAGGCAGACCGTACGGAGTTGCTACCCCCGAAGGTACTTACCTAATCTTGGGCGCCGTAGGGCGCCGTACGAAAAACTTCACCCCCGAAGGCGAACATCTAGGGCCGAAGGCGGATATTCCGCCGAAGGCGTTTGTCTTTGTATCTTCCGACAGTCACAACTCCTTGAGTCCTCATCCGTTCCAAGCGTTCTTGAGCTCGTTAGAACGAGCGTGTCAAGTTCTTTCCAACGAGAGCCTAAACAAGTCAAGGCGTTGTGAATTGCATAAGCTCTGAGGGATTTCCCTAGCGCCAAAGGTGTATCGCCGAAGGCGGATTATGCGCCTTGCGCCGAAGGAAAACTCCGTCAGAATTGATTGTTCAGGTCGGAGCGCCTGTTCCGAACATTGCGCCCAACTTCAGGATACTACGAGATCATACGAGACTCGCGATTATCCATCTTCACTCTATTTAAATGTACCGATCACCATTTACACGGCTGCTGCGATACTGTTTTCCAAAATTGTTTTTATATATCCTGCTGAGCTGCCAACCACTGCTACAAGGTCACAACTAGATCTATGAGAAGGAAGGAGAAGAAGGAACAGCAGATGAAGGCTAAGAAGACTAAGCAAGAGTTTTCCAAGTCTGGTGTATCTTCGGAGCAAGATAGTGACAACAAGAGAGACCACCTGAAACTCTTCTTTCCTAAAATCAACGAGGAGGTGAAGAAACAGCTGCAGGAATTGGAGACCTTGTAGCATGCAAAGGCTCTTTCTAAAGACCTTCAAATCATCAGATCACGAGTAGCTGAGGAGGAAGAAAAGGTGAAAGTCACACCTAGTGAAGCATTGATTTCCTATGATATTAAGAGGGATGTTAAGGACTGTCCAGTCACTGCCACAATAGGACAGATGATCAAAGAGAATTCACTTTACAAGAGACAATTGAAGGAAATGCTAGCTAGGAAGCAAAGAAGTAAATTGCCAAAGGTGGGTACTGTAGCGGATGTAAGAATGCTCTATGAAGATCGTGGTTCTCTTGAGATTGATATATAAGTGGCTGTGTTCTCTCCTACGTGGTGGTGGATGGAGGATCAGGAGTGAACATCATGATTGAGGCTATTGCCCATCAACTCGGTTTTACACAACTAGAGCCAACTGCTAGAACTATGAGATTGGCCAATGGAGCAAGGGTGGTACCAATATGATCTTTGAGTAAGGTCCCTACTCTTATAGGTGGCAAACAATTCTTATTGAATTACATGGTCATGAAACCAGATAGGTCATCCACCTATCGAGTGCTAATTAGCAGGCCTTGGTTGTACGGAGCTAAGGTGATTACTGATTGGGAAAAGAAGGAGTTCAGATTCGGAAAGCAATCAATAGTAGTGTCTTGGGGAAAGGTGGAGCATGAAGGTGAGACGACTCAAATTAGTGAGGAGTATGATTCAAATTTCTCAAATGAATCAGATGTGGATGATGCATATATGATTGATTCAGGAGAGGTGTTACAGGAAGATCATCCATGTGCAAACAACAACTTGAGGTCTTCTATAAATCCATGGAGACCAGGAGTTGAGCAGATGCACGGATCAGATGATACTTAGTCTGATCTAAAGACGATTCAAGAGATCTAGGGAGAATCAGATGGAACCAGCGAGGCAATGGATTCCAAAGGGAAAGGGGAGGTCAAGAAGGAAGTCACGGTGTATGATGGCCTAAGGCTAGCCTCTTTAGAGGAGAGCTTGGATTCTTGTTTGAGAAACAAGATGGATTTTATCAAATCAAAGCAATACAGGAAAATTTCAGTCAAGGAGCGCAAGGAGTTCAATTTAGGATATGCTTTGAAGTCATTCGAAGAGAAGTACATACTGGAGTTGCTTGCTGAATATTTGGATATCTTTGCTTGGAACCATAGAGATATCACAGGTGTAAATCCTGAGTTAGGAGAGCTAAGGATTGATTTGATGGTGGTAACAAAGGCAATCAGGCAAAGGCAACACCGCATGAATCCTAAGTATTCCTTGATGGTGAAGGAAGAAATTGATCGGTTGCTAGACGCTGGTTACATATATCCAGTACTCAATAGTGAGTGGGTGTCTTCTTTAGTGATAAAACCTAAGAAATCTGGTCCGGATGGAACACCAAAATTTTGAATTTGCCAAGATTTCTGGAAGTTGAACGACGCCACTAAGAAGCATTATTATCCTATTCCATTCATAGATATGATTCTTTATATAGTGGCAGGTCAAGAGCTCTATAGTTTTATGGATGGTTACTTAGGATATAATCAAGTTTGGATCAGAAAGGAACCATGTGAAGACGGAGTTTACTACGGAATGGGGAGTGTTTGCTTCAGACAAATGCCATTTGGGTTATGCAATACCCCATGCATGTTTCAGCAGTTAATGATGAACATTTTCCATGAATTTTTGCGAAAATTTTTGGAGGTTTTCATTGATGACTTTGCTGTGTATGGCCCAGCTACAGATCACATTGATTGCTTGAGTTAAACATTCCAACGGTGTAGGGAAGTTGGCCTTAAGCTACATCCAGGAAAATGCTACTTTGCTGTTACGGAGGAAGTTCTTCTCGGCCACAAAGTATCAAAGAGAGATATTGAGGTGGAGCAAGATAAGGTGGCAGTATGGTTGGGCATTTCCTTTCCTATCAATACTACTGAAGTCAAGAAATTCTTGGGATGTGTGGGCTACTACAGGCGATTCATTAAGCACTTTGCTAAGTTGGCATTTCCATTGACTTGCATGCTTAGGATGGGTCCTGATTTTGAACTAACACCTGCTAGAATGCAAAGCTTTAATGACTTGAAGCAGCGGCTAGTGGAAGCTCCGAATCTGATGGTGCCAGATTGGAGCAAGGATTTTCACGTCTTTGTAGATGTGTCAGGCTTTTGTATAGGGGTGGTTTTGAGCCAACTTGATGATAACGGCAGAGATCATCCTATTTACTTTGCTAGTAGGTTGTTGGCTGCAGCTGAGAAGAATTACTCTCCTACTGATAGAGAAGCATTGGGCATCATTTACTCTTGCAAAAAATTCAGGAATTATTTGTTGGGGTACAAGGTGGTGTTTCATACAGATCACAATGCTCTCAAATACATGGTGAATAAACCTGATCTACCAGGGAGGGTGGCTAGATGGATGTTCCTTCTTCAAGAGTTCAACTATGAAATCAAGGCGAGGTCTGAAAAACAACACATCAATGCTGATTATTTTTCAATGATTGATGGAGGAGAAGATGACAAGGAGATCGATGACAGATTTCCTGATGAAGATTTATTTCAGGTGGAGTTAGCTCAGCCTACATGGTATGGAGATATAATTGAGTTCTTGCACAATGTGACCATACCTAGAGAGATGAATCAAGAGGTCGTTGTAATAACCCACCAAAGGCTAAAACTGCAGTATAGCAGCAAAAAGGTCGAACCCACAGGGACAGAGGCAACACACAGAGTACAAAGTGTCACGTTTAACAGACTATTGAAGAGTTTGAATTCTCAGGCGATTGTCACTCCCAGAAATACTGCAAGTACTCAACTCGGAGGTCACTCGGAGGACGCACAATGCAGCGTAGTTCACCCCAACACACACCTGAAACTAAAAAAACACAACTCAGAGGTCGGTTAGGACCTCTACCTAAGATTTCAGGGGAAAAGTTTCTCACGAGTACATTTAGAGGCTCTGCAGGTAGTGACTCCCAACTCCGGCTTTTACAACCCTTCCACTAGTTTCTACTAGCGCAGGGCATCCGGGTTGGACTTTCTACTTCGGATGCGGTATCTTCGTCAAACCGAAGTCACTGACACGCGGTGAACAACACACTCAACTCACAAAACGCGCAGAGAATACAGGTCTGAACTGAAAAACTCAACTGAGAAAAGATCCAGTGGCACACCATAACAGTCTATTGACGAGTTTGAATTCTCAGGCACTAGTCATTCCCAGATTTACTACAGAGGTTTGCCCCGAGGGCGCATTCTACAACGTAACTTGAATTACAACCAAGGCTTACTCGAAGTAACAAAACTTCACTTTGGCATTCAGGGGAAACATCCCGAAGGAGTACAAACAGGAACAATCACCCGAAGGTGTAAGGACAAACTGCTCAAGTATCTAACCAGTTACTAGCTTTGAGCATTCATCAATCACCCGCAGGTGTAGATTCAAACTGCTCAAGTATCTAATAAGTACACTAGCTCTGAACATTCGGCCGAAGGCCTTCAGCTACAAAATGCGGTATCCTCGTCAAGCTGTAGCTCCTCTTGCGCGGTGAAAGAACTAAGGACACAAACACGCAGAGAAAATGAGTTCCTGATCTGCACTTCCGAAACTGGAAGAATCCCAAGGCAAGACGCCTTGAACTACTTTATACCTTCTAAGTCCTAACTAACACTCTACACAACACTACGCTGCAGTACACTGCACTACACTACAGGTCATCTACTGTGTCTCTTGCGCAACGGACTGCCGCGCACTAACTCCCTACCCGACCAGTCTTCGGCTCGACTGCGCAACCCTAGCCGCCGCAACACCGTAGTCACCTCCGCCTCGAGGTTCGCAATGGCGTCACGCGACCTTGCCAAGAAGGCATCCAATTGCTTTGCCACTCGCCATCCGCTCCGACTGTCACCCAACATCAAGCCCGCCGCACGAATCTCTAATTCGCGTAATCCGATTTTCTCCTGCACAGCCACTTTGCAGAGAGTGTAACCTCTGAGACAGTGGTTCATTCGTTCCACCAACTCTTCTCGCCTGCTATCTGCCTCTCGCCGGCGAACGTCTTCAACTACTACCAGCTGCAACTCTGCCTCCGCATGCTGCGCTCTCAATTCGCCGCATCTGCGATTGCAGTTGACGAATTAAGTCTTCATCTACCTGACGTGCGAGCTGACACTGCTCTAGTAACCGTGTCTGTCGCACGAGCTCCTCTCACAAGATGTGATTCTGAGTTTGCTCAAAATCGAGCTCATCCGCGAGCTTCGCCTGCTGCTTGGCGAATTACTTCTTCGCCTCCTCGAACTTCTCGTCCCGCGTCTGGTTAACTACCTTCTGCAATTTGCGCACGATTGCGAGGTGTCCGCGGAGGGCCTCGTTCTTCATCCGCATGTCCTTGATGTCCTTGTCTAAGGAGGCCAACAAGCTACTGGTCATGAATTTGGTGCGCGTTTGCCTCTCACCAATTTGACGTAGGACCCAGGGTGGCGGGGGTCAGCATACTTCGCCACCTTGCGATCAAGGTACCTCAACAGATGTACCACCTATTCGCACAATGCCGTCGTCGGCGTGCCTTTCACCAACTGCTCCTCCTCCTCCGAGGAGCCCGATTGGTCTTCGTCATCCTTCAAATTGAGTATCTCGGTCGCCACGGAATTCCCTGGCGATCCCCGGGAGTTGGGTTGCGTAGCTGCTGCTGCTGCTGCTGCCGCCGCACTACTCCCTGCCAAAATGTCTAATGCGGTGGGGGATCCTGTTCCCGACAAGCCCGCACCGCCCGCCTATTCTGTCACTACCAAAGGCGCAGCGCCGAAGGCGGCTGAGCCGAAGGCACACGTGCCTCCTCCTTCTCCTCGTCGGCCGTCTTCTCGCATGAGGTTTGTGCCTAAGGTGCTTCCGCCAAAGGCGCTCTTGCCGGCGGCGCTTCCGCCGAAGGCGGTTGTGCCGAAGGCGGCTCACCCGAAGGCTGTTGACCCGAAGTCCTTTGGGCCGAAGACGCTTCAGCCGAAGGCTCTTGCCTCGAAGGCTCCTTATCCAGAAAGCTCTCGGGCCGAAGGCTCTTGAGCCGAAGGCGCCTTACCCGAAGGCTCCTTCCCACTTTTCTGCTGCGCCGAAGGCTCCTGACCCGAGGTCGAGTCATCAAACAGTACTTGCTCGGACGCGAAGCACCTGTCCGCCGCCGGCACATTCGTCGGTGCCGCGTGTTGTTTCTCTTGACCCGAAGGCCGTCTTGCTTCCGCCGAAGGCATCCGTGCCTTCGGCGCAAGGAGGTCCGCTGACCTCTCTGCAGTCCGCGCGCTCCCATCCTCCTCCGAGGATGGTGAGTTCCTTCCCTTTGCATCACGCCCCGTCTCCGCGTTGCTTGCAGGCAACACGAGCCTGCGTGCCTTCTGCTTAGGCCGACTGCAGAGCTCTGTTAGTGGCGGCTTCCGTTTGAGAGCAGCAGCCTCGTGTTGCTAGCCCCTCTCTGCTCCTCCTTCCCATCTTCGCTTCCGCGGCACTCGTGCTGCGAGCGATTCTCCTTCGGCCCTCGGTTGGGCTGGTAGCGTGCAAGCAGGAGTCTCGTCTTCGTCGGTGTCTACCTCGACGTCCTTCACATACCGCCCCGGATTGCTACGTGATAGCAATGGAAATTGCACCCGCTCGGTCGCGATCAGACAACCCATCGACCAATAAAAATTGATCAAGAAGGGGGAAAGGTGATTGATCGATCCTCCCTTCTCCTCGAACGCATGCTGCCTCGTTATCTTCCACAGAATGCGAGCCCAATGAATCGGAGCTCCGGCCAACGCCAGCTCCACGAATGCCATCTGCCAAGAAATTATGTAGGTGGTCCTGTGCGGCTGCAAGAGTTGAATAAGTGCTACCGCGACATTTCTGCGGTAGCGATCCTTGTAGTCTCGGGTCTTGTACCCGTTCTTGCTAGACTTGCTGCTCTTGAATAGGGTCACGAAAGAAATCTCCTCCTCCTTCGTGACCTTGATGTTCTCACTCTCGAATAGAAGATGACCTTTCTCTCCCGCGCATCTTCCCAACACCTGCTCCCAGTCACTTACGTCCCATCGCTCCGAGTGCGGTCAAAATCCGCGCGTAGGTTGATCCCTGCCCTTCTGCCACTCGCGCACCATGTCTTGACACACTGAATTCCATCCCCACAGGAGGAAATCGAGTTTCACTGCAGTCAGCTCGTGCTGGAATGCGCGCAACCCAATCTGCGGTAGCTTCAGCAGCATCATTCGCAGCTGCGTCGCCTTCGACATCGCGTTCTTGAAATTCCCCGCGCACCTCAGAAGTCCGCAACTTTCTTCTACTAGCTCCACGCTTCTAGCACGCGGACGCGATCTCTCCGCGAGCTCCCACTCTCACTCCCTAGCAATTCCCTCGGCCGCGCACTCAGCTGCTTTGCTCTATCTTGCAATTCCCCACGTGTCGTAGTTCTCTCCGATTTCTCTCTGCCAATTCTTGTGCACACTCAGCTCTCGCGAGAAATCAAAATTGCAATTCCAAGAATGAGATGCCCGCCTTCGGCACACAAGATTTCATCGTCGACACTTGGGCGTGGGGATCGACCCACTTGATTGCGGCGCCGGCTTGGAGGCGTAACGGCCCCCCTCTCGCACGCTTCACGCTTCCGCTTCACGCTTCACGCTCCGCCGTTGTGCGGGCTCACACGCTCAAAAATTGAATTTGATTTCCGCAGTCGTCCATTGACTTAGCTTTGCTCGCGCAGCGCCAAAGGCGTGGCGGCGGAGGCATTCGCCTCTAGCCGATTCTCGATTCTTTCCCTTCCCGCACCGTCGAAGGCGTTCCGCCGAAGGCATTGACCCGCAACGCCGAAGGCGTACCCTTGAAGACGTCCGTCAACTTAGGTGCATCGCCGAAGGCGCTTGAGCCGAAGGCGTTGACCAAAGTCAACTTGTCTTGTCCTTTCCGCTGATTTGTCTTGTCTCCCCGAAGGCGCTCTCGCCGCATGAGTTCCGTTCCGCCGAAGGCGCACGTGTCCAACTAGGACGTACCGCCGAAGGCGTTCGGCCGAAGGCCGACCGTACGGAGTCGCTTGCCCCGAAGGCGTTGACCTAATCTTGATGCGCTGGCGCCGAAGGCGCTCAAGCGAAGGAGTACACCGCCGAAGGCGCTTCAGCCGATGGCGCTCCCTATCAATAACTTCTGACACTTGTAACTCAGTGATCCCTTATTCGTTCCAAGAGTTCCTTGGCTCGTTAGAACGAGCGCGTTGAGCTCTTTCCAACAAGACCCTAAATAGATCAAGGCGTTACGAATTGGGACAGTCACGAGGAATTTCTCTAGCGCCGAAGGCGTATTCTCCGGCTCGCGCCGAAGGCGGTTCCCCTTAGTAGGAACAATTTGTTCGGGCCAAGGCGCTTGTCGCAGACATTGCGCCCAACTCCTGGATTATCCTGGATTCTACGAGACCCGTGATCATCCATTTTCACTCTATTTTAGTATACCGATTACTATTTACAATCGCTGCTGCGGTACTGTTTTCCAATATTGTTTTAAATTCTGCACAAACACAAAAAGTGGGTTACCACAGTGATCTTCATGAGGAAAATTTGACCTTACTTGTTGGTAAATGGAGTTTTTCACAAGGAAGGAGTGGACAGTAGATTGAGAAGGTGCTTGGACAAAAGGGAAGTAGGGGTGGTAATGAGGTCCCTACATGAGGAGGATGCTGGTGGACACTTTGCTTCAGCAAACAAAGCTAGAAAGATATTAGATGCAGGGTATTGGTGGCCCACAATTCACAAGGATGTGCATCAATTCGTTAGAAGTTGTGATGCATGCCAAAGGACAGGTAAACCACTTCACTCACGTCATCATCCATTGACTTCAATTCTACCCTTGGCTCCCTTTGAGAAGTGGGGGATTGATTTCATTAGACCTATTACTCCTGTCACCAAGGGAAGAATTTATAGGATAGAATCTCCTCATACAGATGTTTCTGTATGAGGAGATTTTTTGTAGGTTTGGCCCTCCTTTGGAACTTGTGAGTGATAGGCGAAAGCATTTTCTAACCAGACGGTGGAAGAAATGACCACCTTGTACCAGGTCAAGCATCGCAAAACTACTCCGTATCATCCCAAGGCGAATGGACTCACTAAACGGGCTAATGGCATCATTGGAAAGATACTCAACAAAACGGTTGCAGTCCACAAGACTGATTGGAATGTAAAGCTCTTTGCTGTTGTGTATGCCTACAATTTGGCTTACAAAGTCACCACAGGTCACACTCTTTACTATTTGATGTTTGGACAACATTCTTTAGTTCCAATCAAATTTGAGGTACCTTCCTTAAGAGTCAACGTTGAAGAAAGAATGTCTGCAGATCAGAGTTTAAGGGAGAGGGGATATGCTCTTAAGAAGCTGGAAGAAACGAGGGTGGAATAAGTAGTCCGCCTGAAACGTCAACAAGCAAACACCAAGACGTCTCATGACAAAATGTTGAAGCCAATTCCTTTGGCAATAGGTGACATGTTTTTACTCTTTGACTCCAGATTTGTTCACTTCCTTGGTAAGCTCCACACTCGTTGGCTAGGACTGTATGTGGTGCAGATAATTTTTCCAAAGGGTTCCAATCAAGTTGCGGGTATAGAAGGAGAAATTTTTCCAGTGAGGGTGCACTTTGATAGACTCAAAAAGTATTTTAGTCCTCTGTAGTCTTCGCAAAGACGCTTCACAATTGAGGAAGGGGCTATGTGAGGTGGCTATTCTTTAGATAGGAAATATGGTAGTATTTTTTAGGTTTTTTCGATAGATAATTTTGATCTGATAGAGTAAATACCTCATAACTTTCTCAATTTGTAACCAATTGACTTAAATAGATTTTTTATAGATAGAACTTGGCATGCTTGTTTTAACAATCCCAAGAACTCTTGAAACAGAGGAGGAATCATTGAGTTATGATTTTCAGAAGTGGCTAATACGAATAGGCAGAGGTTCTTCGGACTTCGGCTCAAAGTTTCTTCGGACGTTGGGTCAAAGTTTCTTCGGACTTTGGGTCAAAGTTTCCTTGGACTTCGGCTCAAAGTTCTTCGGACTTTGGCTCAAATTTTCTTCGGACTTCGGCCCAAAGTTTTTCGGACTTCGGCTCAAAGTTTGTTCCTGATCTGCACTTCCGAAACTAGGAAAAATCCCAAGGCAAGACGCCTTGAACTACTTTATACCTCCTAAGTCCTAACTAACACTACACTGCACTATGCTACGCGCCTGCACGGAACCACGCTACACTACACTCCGCAAAACCTGTGCTTCGCCTTCTGCGCGACGGACTGCCGCGCACTAACTCTCTACCCTGCCAGTCTTCCGCTCGACAGCGCAGTCCCAAACGCCGCAACACCCCAAAAACCTCCGTCTCAAGGGTGGCCATGGTGTCCCGCGCCTTCGACAGAAAAGAATCCAGCTTCTTCGCCACTCGCCGCCGACTCCGACTGTCACCTATCAACAACCCGGCTGCACGAAGCTCTAACTCACGTAGTGTGAGTTTCTCCTGCGCCGCCACTTCCCAGTGGGCGTAGCCCCTGAGACAGTGGGTGACTCGCCTCGCCATCTCTTTCTTCATGCGATCTGCCTCTCGTCGGCGATCGTCTTCAACCACAACTAACTGCAACTCGGCCTCCGCACGCTGTACTCTCAATTCTCCGCACTCAGATTGCAGTTTGCGAATTAATTCCTCATCCGCCTGTCGTGCGAGCTGACACTGCTCTAACAACCGCGTCTGTCGCACGAGCTTCTCTGACAAAATTTGATTCTGAGCCTGCTCAGAATCCAGCGCTTCCGTGAGCTTCACCTGCTCCTTGGTGAGCTCTTCCAGTCGCCCATCCTTCACCCTGTCGAAGTGTTTGTACAATTTCTGATTGAGGTTGTACTGACCCCACAAGCATTCATGCTTCTCCCGCAGATCCTTAAGTTCCTGGTCCACACGGGCTAGCAACTTGCTGGTGTGGACTTTAGTGCGAGTTCGCCTGCGCACTAACTCGACGTAGGACTCAGGCTGGCGAGGATCCGCGTACTTCTCCATCTTGCGATCCAAGTACCTCAGCAGAGGTACTACCTGCTCACAGAGCGCCGCCGCCGGCGCACCATCTAATTCCTCCTCCTCCTCCTCGGTGGATCCCGATCCCGACACTGATTCCGTGGATCCTCCTTCTTCGTCATCCTCCAAATTGAGGATTTCGGTCGCCATTGATTGCGTCGGCGACTGGCCTGGGTGGGGCTGCGAGAGGTCTTCGTGTTCTGCCGCCGCTGGCGCTCCTGCAGCCGCGCTGCTCCCTGCTAAAATGTCCAAGGCGGTGGGTGAATGCGGCCGTGCCACATCCCCATCGTTCGCCTGTCGTGCCGCGACTGTAACTTCTTCGCCGCCGGCGTCTACCGCCGAAGGCGATCGTGCGGAATGTACCTTCGCGGGGTGTAATTGTGCATCGCGCGCATGAATTTCATCCTACGGACAGACAATCCGCTCCTCCGTTAGGTCCCGCTTCACCCTTAGGTTCTGCGCCAGGGATGCGTCCGGCCTACGCGTAGGTGCAAATCTCGGCGCTTCATCCGCCGAAGGCGTCTACCGCTGAAGGCGGTAGAGCCGAAGGCGGCCCGCCCGATGTTCCTTGGCCCGAAGGTCCTTCCGCCGAAAACGCATCTTCCGGCGGATTTCTCGCCGAAGGCACGGCTCCCGCCGGCTCTCTGGTTGTAACTCGCTGGCTCGAAGGCCCTGGCGCCAAAGGCGCAAATCCCGGCGCTCTTTCCGCCGGAGGGCCTTGTCCCGAAGGCCCTTGAGCCGAAGGCGGATCTTCCGCCGGCTCCTTCCCCTTCCTGCGTTGTACCGGGGGTGAGTCCTGCCTATGCGTAGGCACAGATCCACGTCCGCAAGGGGTCGCCTATCCACAGGGAGTCGCCTATGCGTAGGCGGCACACTCATCCGCGCCGCACGTGGTAACTCCTGACCCGAAGGCCGTCTCTCTTCCGCCGAAGGCGTAGTGTGGTTTACTGCCCCTTCGGCCGTCCGCGTAGTCCCATCCTTCTCTGGGGACGGACTTCCCTTCTCTGTGGCGATCGTCGCCGTTTCCGTGCTGCTGGCCGGTAACAAAAGCCTGCGCGCCTTCTGCTTCGGCCGGCTGCAGACTTCGTGCAGTGGCCGCTTCCAGGTGAGAGCAGCTGATTCTTGATGTTGCTCCTTCTCCGGTTCCTCTCTCCATCTTCGCTTCCGCGGCACCCGCGCTGCGGGTGTGTCTCTCCCCGCATCCTGTTGAGTTGGTGGAGTGGAAGTTGGCGAATCCTCGGCGTCGGTGTCTACCACGTTATCCCGCACATACCTCCCGGGATGGTCGACTGACAATGGCGGAAATCGAGCACGCTCGGCCGCGGTTAAACAATTCATCTCCCGATAAAAATTTATCAAGAAGGGGGAGAGGTGATTAAGAGTTCCTCCCCGCTCCTCAAACGCATGCTATCGCATCACCCTATGAAGGATACGCGACCAGTGAACTGGAGCTCCGGCCAATGTGAGCTCTACGAAGGACACCTGCCACAACGTGATGTACGTAGTGCGGTGCGGCTGCAACAATTGCAGCAGCGCCATCGCTACGGTCCTGCGGAAACGATCTTTGTAGTCGCGGGTCCTGTACCCGTTCTTGGAAGACCTCTCGCTTTAACAATTCCACGAAGGAGGCTTCGTCCTCCTTCGTTACCTTGACGCTTTCACTGTCAAATAGGAGGTATCCGTCCTCACCTGCGCACCTCCCCAATGCCTGTTCCCAATCGCGGACAGTCCATCTCTCTACGTGCGGACGTAATCCGCGCGTAGGTGGTCGTTCCTCGTCCAGCCATTTGCGCACCATGTCTGCGCACACGTAATTCCATCCCCACAGCAAGAACTCGAGTTTCCTTGTAATCAGGCAGTCCTCAAAGGCACGCAACCCATTCTGCGGGAGCTTGAGTGGCACCATCCGCAGCCTCATCAATTTTGACATTGCGTTCTTGAAATTGGTTTGCGCAACTCTCTCTCTGCTCTGCCCGAGCCTCTTGCTCGCGATTTTGTTTCCTCTGCAAACTCTAATCTCTCTCAATTCCAAATGTCGCGCACTCAATTCTCTCTCAGCCATCGAGTAACTCTCCGCGCGATGATGTCTAGAACGTCTCTCAGCTAGAAGGTGGACGCGCGCGGCTCGCACCAGAAATTGAAATCGCAAATTCAAGAATGGGGCGTCCTCTGTCCGCTCGTAGGAGGTCATGGTCGGCTCTCGGTCGTGAAAGTTGAATCACATGATGGCCACGCCGGCTCCGCTGTATAACGGCCTTCTCTCTCACGCGAAGCTTCACGCTCCGCCGACGCCGACTTCACTCACACGCTTGAATTGGTAATTTGAACTCCATCAGCGTACCACGCCGCGGCCATGGTCGCGCAACGCCGAAGGCGGATTTCTCGCCGACGCGCTACACTCATTCGTACTTCAGCTTGACTAGTCCCGCTCCGCTGAAGGCGTTCGTCCGCGCATAGGACAAAATTCAAACTCCCTTCTGCGTAGGCGGAATCCCCGGCGGAGTTTCCGCCGGCGCAGAACTTCATCTACCTTTGCGTAG
This sequence comes from Marchantia polymorpha subsp. ruderalis, assembly GCA_037833965.1. Classification (NCBI taxonomy): domain Eukaryota; kingdom Viridiplantae; phylum Streptophyta; class Marchantiopsida; order Marchantiales; family Marchantiaceae; genus Marchantia; species Marchantia polymorpha. Next base: position 3,695,574 of record AP031359.1, read on the forward strand.
GCGCTCGCCTATTCGTAGGCGAATTCCGTCCGCACACAGGACGTTCGTCCGCGCAGGTCCCCCGCCTTAGGCGCAGCGCTAAAGACGGCTGTGCCGAAGGCGTTGACCGTGGTCAACGGACTCCGTCCAGTCTGTCCATCTCTCTCGCCTCTCCATTGGCGCTCTTGTCTCCGTAACCCCGACCGGCCGAAGGCGCACTCGTCCATTCCGTCCGTACATTCCGTACGGTCCGTACGGATTTTACTACTCCGTTGGGTCCTCACCCAACAGTGATGCGCTGGCGCCGAAGGCGCCGTACAAGTTCCAACCCCGAAGGCGGACTTCCCGCCGACGTCAAACCCTATTTTGCCTATGCGTAGGCGAACTTCCCTCGCCTATGCGTAGGCGAAGGTCTTTATATCCTTCGACCGTCACAACTCCCTGAGTCCTGATCCGTTCCGGGCGTTCTTGGGCTCGTTAGAACCAGCGCGTCAAGCTCTTTTCAACGAAACCCTAGCCAAGTCAAGGCGTTTGGAAATTGCTTAGATTCTGAGGGATTCCTCTAGCGCCGAGGGCGTAGCGCCGAAGGCGGATTATGCGCCTTGCGCCGAAGGGGTACTCCCTCAGAGCCCGTCGTTTAGGGCGGCGTCTGTCCCAGACGTTGCGCCCAACTCTTGGATTCTACGAGATTCTACGAGATTCTCCGAGATCATCTAGTTTCACTCTATTTTGATGCACCGATGGCTATTTACACTGCTGCCGCGGTACAGTTTTCCAAAAATGTTTTAAATTCCGCAAAAATACCAAAAGTGGGGTACCATAGGCATACTTATTGGAATTCGTCTGTCGATTGATAGGACAGTAGTCTTTACACATGCGCCTATCCGTGTAGTTGCCATGTACATCCTTCTTCACCGGCATGACAGTGGCTGATGCATACTCACCATGCAATAACTCCACTAGTCCAGCCTCCAGTAGGTCCAACGTGCTACTTCAAATCAAATCCCTCTCCATCTCACAGTATTGGTAAGGACAACGGAAGATTGGCGTATCACTAGCCAATTCTATCCGTATACTGGGTCCAATCAACGCACCCAACTCCTTCATACTGAAAGCAAAACAACTCCTATAGTTTCGTAGGAATTGTGTTAATTGTCGTACCCTCCTTCGTTGCCACCTCCACATGAGAATCCTTTCCAACTGCATGGGCTGCAACTCTAGCAAGTCCTCTCGTCACGTCCCATGACCTCCAAGGATGACGAATATCTCGCTTGTCGCCCCCAGCCATTGCCACTACCGTCCCGGTAGGTAATGAGCTAACAAGTGGTGTACTAACCACCAAATCAAAGTGCAAACGGCGTTGCTCCGCCAAACCCAAGCTCACAATCCACGTCAAGCAGTTCAGGTCCATAGCTTGACCCAAAACCTTACGACGCAAAGCCTCTATAACTGAAGCAGCTGCGGTCACACCAGTCATAAATTCCATCGCACGCTCTCTCTCATTAGCGTTGGGCTCCACCAACTGATGTACTGTACTATCCCACAGTAGTCCAAGTCCACCATCACGATATGCATGTGATGTTGGATAAATGACTAACGTAGGTAAAGCCATCCGAGGCTGATCTACGCGGTTCACCAACGCCATAGGCAACCTATCAGCAACTCTCACCACGTGAGAGTGTCGGAAAACATTCAAGATAATGTCAACAGTGAGTGTAAGATCACGCTGCACAGAATCATAGGCATGACGCAATATCTCACGTGGCAAAAGGTTGGTCCACCATAAACATGCACGATGAGCACGTGATCCAACCCTCGCAGCATCCAACACTACTGCTAATCCAATCCATGCTCGGACCTGATGGACACTCGCCATCAAGTGGGCCCAAGTGTCACCCAACAATGGTACGTTCTCCATAATGTATGCTGGAGAACGTGTCTGCTACACGTGGAGATGACGTAACACTCGCATCATCTCCCAAAACATCCGAGATCTAGATCATGCAACCCTGTCCCATGTTCAGCGCCTGTGTCCCTGACATGCCCAGCCCGCAATCACCATATCAATATGACCAACGCGGTCAAGGTCTGGCGCCCATAGCAACAAAATGTCTGAAGGCAACGCCTTCTGGTATCCTCAAACAGCTGATCGCGGCAATAACAAAGGAAAACGCTGCATCAACTGTGCAACATGTCGTGAAGAGACTCGACGTGCAGTCTCGTCTTTCTCCACATACCAGTATCTCAGTAAGAGAATACAGCAACATTGACTGCAACACTGCAGCCAAACCTGTGCTGATCCCACCAAAAAGATCCAGCAAACAAACGCCCTCTAAGGAATACTCCCATGCAATAGGTGTAGTAATCAATGGTGATAGCGTTCTAGAACCACATACTAGCCGGTCGCCTGAATCTCTCTCTACCTCTGCTGGTAAAGAGGCTTCACTCCAAGCCTTTTTCACCAACCTATCAGCCTCTAGCTGTAGTGCCTAACAAGAACTCCAAAGTGGAGCATCTAAGGGTGAAGGCACCACCGCTGCGAAACTCACAACCTCCTCCACAACCTTTGTAGATTGAGTTATCATTGGCGGACATGTTCCCCTCTAACAAGTCAGCAGGCCAGGTAAGCACTCCGCTGAAACCCGCAACAGATGCTAAGACCGCAGATGAAGATCCAAGAGGTCGATTCCGAGAAATAAATCTCACCGGCAGCTCGCTCATACGTCCATCGCAAGACTGTCAACCAAGAGGATAGGCAGTTGTCTCCGTCCAATAGTCCAACCGAAAATCCAGCGGATATAACACAGCTCCACCAACAAGCACATCATATGATTCTGCTCATGTAACCACCGCACGAACTCCAAACTGCGAGCTATCATGAGGGTGATCATGCCTCAACCTCACCGCTATGCTATCCCTGGTCATAAAGTAAGACCTATCGCAGGCACCACCAAGTGAAGTCTGGATCTGGAATGGACAAGGTTCCAACTTTGACCTTTGAATACCCAAACTAATGCATGCAACCTTGCCCAACATCAAGGGCTGTGTACCAGAATCCAGCAAAACTCTGGCTGGGACATACACCTGTCTAGTAGAACTCAATAACTGAAATAGACCACTTCGGTTGTTGTAATAACCCACCAAAGGCTAAAACTGCAATATAGTGGTAGAACGGTCGAACCCACAGGGACAAAGGCAACAAACATAGTACAAAGTGTCACATTTAACAGACTATTGAAGAGTTTGAATTCTCAAGCGACTGTCACTTCAAGAAATACTGCAAGTGTTCACTCGGAGATCACTCGGAGGTCACACAGTGCAGCGTAGTTCACTCAACACACACACACACACACACACACACACACCTGAAACTATAGAAACACAACTAAGAGGTCGGTTAGGACCTCTACTTAAGATTTCAGGGGGGAAGTCTCTCGCGAATACACTCTGCGAATTTGCAGGTAGTTACTCCCAACTCCAGCTTTTACAACCCTCCCACTAGTTTCTGCTAGCACAGGGAACCCGGCGTGGACTTCCTACTTCGGATCGAAGTCACTCACACGCGGTGAACAACACACTCAACTCACAAAACGCGCAGAGAACACAGGTCCGAACTAAGAGACTCAACTGAGAAACGTTCCAGTAGCACACCATAACAGTCTATTGACGAGTTTGAATTCTTAGGCACTTGTCATTCCCAAATATACTACAGGGGTTGCCCTGAAGGCACCTGCTACAGCGTAACCTGAATTACAACCAAGGCTTACTCGAAGTAACAAAACTTCACTTTGGCATTCAGGGGAAAAATCCCGAAGGAGTACAATCAGGAACAATCACTCAAAAGTGTAAGGGGGAACTGTTCAAGTATCTAACTAGTTACTAGCTCTGCGCATCGGCAATCACCCCCAGGTGTAGATCCGAACTACTCAAGTCTCTAACCAGTACACTAGCTCTGAACATTCGGCCGAAGGCCTTCAGCTACAAAATGCGGATCGCCAAGTTGTAGCTCCTCTTGCGCGGTGACAGAACTAAGGACACAAACACGTAGAGAAAATGAGTTCCTGATTAGCACTTTCAAAACTGGAAGAATCCCAAGGCAAGACGCCTTGAACTACTTTATACCTTCTAAGTCCTAACTAACATTACATTACCTGCTATGGTGCGAGCCGCAACAGATCCTACACCCGAGGAGTCAGCGGCTGCCTTTCTCTCTAACTTATAACCTAAATCTAACCCTAACCCTTAATCGGAATCCTAAGCCTACTGTGTAGAGCCGACAGCGTCTTTAACGTCTTTACATCCAAGATCTGAGGCTGAAAATTTGCAGGCATGCGTGGCGGGCTGAGACCAACGGCCTCACCATATTTTAGATCCATCCGACCATCCATCGCAAAGATATGGGCCCCGCAAGATCTCTGAACCTAGGCCAAAATTCCTTCTCCAAAATCCGAGGTCCGGGGGACCCACATGCCGCTTGAATGCCGTTCCCGCGATTATGGGTAACGGCCTGCTCCTCACTTGCGACTTCACGCCCCGCTGTTCTGTTTCCCACACTTGACATAATCCTGCCAATTTCCGCCATCAGGAATCTTCTGCCACGTGGGGCCAAGACGTCTTCCGCCGAAGGCCCTTGAGCCGAAGGCGCATCTACCGGCGGTTCTTCCGCCAAAGGCGCTTGCCCCGAAGGCTCCCTATCAGTAACTTCCGACACTAATAACTCATTGATCTATTATCCGTTCCAAGCGATCTTGGGCTCGTAAGAACGACCGTGTCAAGTTCTTTCCAACGAGATCCTAACCAAATCAAGGCGTTATGAATTAAGAAAGTTATGAGGAATTCACTCTTCCGCCAAAGGCGTACCGCCGGTAGATGTGCACCTTCACATGTCCAATAATACAATTCTTGCTATTGACTAGAAAATTAGGACATGGATTTTGCTGAATCCGTCACTCTGAAACCTGACCGAGATTGTTTCTGACCATCACAATCTCCTCCACCACTAGCACTCTGCTATAATTTATCTTGTCCACTAAAGGAAACCGCAGAAGTTATACTTATTTCAATGGTCACCACTCTCTCTTCAACCATGTTAAGCTCAATCTTCTCAAACAAAGCAAACACATAGGCCAACGTAGGTGAGGATTCATGCATGAGAGTAGCATCGCACACTCTTCGGCACAGATCCTTCTCTAGGATTCGATACTAACACTACACTGCATGTGCCTCAGTTACTTCTTGGCTAACCAAAATCAATCGTCTCATACGACTATATGCCTTACGAAGACATTCACCAATCTTTTGCTCTCACTCAAACAAGCTTTTCAACTTGTCTCGTCCTCACAGCCTAGTATTTCTTACTCAATCGTGAGATTAACTCTATAATAGGATTGAACAGAGGTGGGGGAAGAGTAGCCCCTCCTGCTCTGCTCAAACAAGCCATCACCTTTGCAAGCGTACTGCTACTCGCACCTTCTATAGTCGTCGTACCATCATTACCTTGAGTGACTGAATCATAATTGGAAGATTATTGTTGCCTCCACATCTCAATTTCCTCATCAAAGTTTCTTCAAAACTCATGATAATTGTCCATAGGAGGTCCTTCCAAGTGCAAAAATAATCCATTTCACACAAGGAAAGGTGTAAACAACTTGACGTTACGCAACATCTGCATATCATACCCAAGTGTCAAACTGCTGGATGAAGTCATCCGGCTCAATGATGTCCAGAGCATCCGAGAAACAACATGGGTCCTTCACGACTTCATAGACGTCCATGTTCCACACCAATGGGGTTGCAATAATAGACGATACCAACACAGGATGCTCAGTGTCCGCAACACCCCGGTACTCTACACCAAATAATGGAATAGTTAAAGGTAGTCAATACCTTAATCCATTCCTTGTATATACACCACAATCCTCGACAGGGTCACCAAACTACTCCGTGATGACCAAATTTATACCAAGTAGTTAAGTAGTGTTGACATCGTGTCCGCACTAAAGCTACTCTAGCCCTACTAGCTATGAGGTATGGGCAACCTAACCTATCATCATCGCAAGAAAACTGTCATAGTCTATAAGTCATCACTCTCGTCTCCTCATGAGAGAAACAAAGATAGGCCAGCCAGTGATTAAGTCCAACCGCACTATCAACAACACACAGGAGTAAAACTACTCCAAAAACCAGCATCAACTCCGACATAGACGCACAACAAGAAGCAAGACTTGAGAGGGTCCAAACATAATCAAGCCGCTAGCAACGACTCTTCAGCGTGAAAGAAATATAACACAACACACTGGACACTGCATCACATAGCGATTTCAATTTGATCTCTATTACCCCCTGTCACCTTCTATGGTGCTTAGTTTTTTTGTTTTTTGCATAAATAACAAAAACTTAAACATATTCGTGTCAGAAAGTATGCATACAAGTCCTTAGTCAAAGGAGTTAAAAGAATTAGAAGAATTAAAAGAATTAAGAGAGAGAGAGAGAGAGAGAATCGAACTCGACCGACCTTGATAGCAGCGAAGATGCGATTGAAGACATGGCGCCGCCCACGATAACCAAGGTGCGGAAAATGGTTCCTGTTGAAGGTGCCTTTTGTGGAGTTGGGGCCCTATAGGCGAGAGCTTGTCGAGTTACACCTAGATTTCCTCCTATGGTTTAGAATTGCGTGTCGGCAACCATCTGTAAGGAGATTATGGACAAGAACCATAACGGGGAGATGATCTCTGCGGCAATCCGATGTTGTGGACAATTGATCAGTGCACAAGAATTCTAGGACCATGCGCAGGAGAAGACGGCGACTTCATGTTTGAGAAGAATAGCGTCAAGATTACCCGCGCGGAGGAATTTACCTTCGCTCCACTCTTCAAGAACGCGCGGTCGGAAACGAATGGGTGGAAGACACTAGATTACAAGGACCCTAAGAAGCGTGCAATCGCGTTGGAGATAATGCATATTCTACAACCACAGCGCACGACCTATGTCACCGCTTGGCAAGTCGGCTTCTTCGAGCGCGCCTTGAAGGGAGAACGAATTCATTGAGCGAGGATTTTTCACAATCTAATTTGGATCAATACGAGTTCCCGATGGAAGGGAGAACTGATTAATCACATAACCCCTTACTTAGTGAACTTCTACCGAGGGATGGGATTACTCATAAAGGAGGAAGAGAAGCGATTTCCAAAGGAACAAGGGATACTAGCAATTGAATCCAGCGAGGAGACAGACGAGAAGGACGATGTTCAACTTGAAGAGCCACCTCAACGGATAGCACGCGGGCCAGTTCAAGTGGATGTCGTCAGGGAACAATCAAACAGGAGATTGGCGAAGAGACGGAGGATAATCGCCGACAGTGGGGAAGGCCGAAGACTGGAGTCGCGGATGGCGGAAACCCAGATAACGGGAATCAGGTCGTTGAAGACCCAGGCCAGGCCGAAGAAGAAGGCAAACAGTGAGAGAGTTGTGTCCAATTCTTTGGTTAGCAGTGTAGTGAAGACGGATCCAGTTGCCTCGACGACAAAAAGAAGAGGAAGTGGAATTCAGATAGAGGAAGAAGTACCTTCGGCGGTACAAACTAAAGTCCCGATGGAAGTAACAGTGGAACCTTCAAAGGAAAGGAAGGAGACGGTTAGTCCAAGTCCTCCACTTTCGGAGGAGACGCGATCTATGGAGAGTGAGGAAGTACCACAGCCAAAGTCGATGAAGCAGACGCGATCTATCCCCATCTCCTCGGTGAGGAGATGGGGAAAGATCTCACACTTAGTGAAGAGATACTCAAGCAGGTAGTGGCACAGGTTGATGGGACAGTGGTAGAGGTTTCCGAGATTGCATCGCCCCCCCAGCCCAACCCCCCCCCCCAACCTGAGAAAGAGATAAGAGTGGAAGAGAAGAAGGAGATTAAGGAGGAGGAGGAATCAAGAGAGTCAGCTCTCTCTTTTTCCGATTTCCTATAGTATAGTGTAACCCCTCTACTGAAGTATTTAGATAAGAAGAGAGCAAAGTATGTTGTGGAAAAAGAACCAGGGTTCTATATAAAGCTAGTAAGGAATAGGATCAAGATCAAGAGAGCAGAAGCGGTGAAGAGGAAATGGGAATCCGCAACTGCAATGGCGAAGGAACGAGTTGCGAGCTTGACATCCGAGTGCGCGACCATGAGGCCAACACTGCAGGAGCGAGAAGACCATCTTCGGGCAAAGGAGAAGAAGTGCAAAGTTCTTCAGCTAAACTTAGCTCAGGAGACTGAACGGGGTGTGTCATCAGAGCAAGATTGTGTTAGTCTTCGGGCTTCCCATGCGAATGTACAGAAGACAACAGTGGATCTATGTAAGAGATTAGGCTACGCCGCAAAAGTGCAACGTATGGAGTAATTGATTGTGGCTTCGGCGAAGCGCGATGAATTGCATGTTGTGAAGTTAGCTAATGCAGAAGAGCAAAGAGCCAAAGTCAAAAGGATAGCCGAAGATCTTCGGGGTCAGATTGCTGCTACAAAGACGGAGCAAGTGGAACTTCGGGGCAGGATTGCGGAGCTTATTGATGATCGTGATAAGGAGTAACAACATGCAGATGAGTTCACGGCGAGTCTGGCGAGGGTACTCCAGAAGCACCCAGTCAAATTGACTGATTGGACTAAGAAATTGGCAAATTGCAAAGCGGCCAGGTCTTCAGAGGTCGAATGTAAAGTAAGATTTGAATCGGATTGTGATCGGTTGCAAGAGCAGTTGAAGTTAGTTGATGTGCAGTTGGAGGAGTCGCAGACGAGAGTGGAAAAGGCGGAGGCCACATACCAACAGCTGCGAGATGAGACAACCGACGGTTTGCGTTTGCGTGTAGAGAAGTGCCTGCGCGGATTTGTGATGTGGGAAGTGCAAACGCTGAAGAGGCTGAAATTAGATTTGATGGGGCGACGGTTGATGAGTATGAAGGCCAACGGGTCTGCGGGGCACAAGCAGTTAGTTCAGTCAATAAATTCTTTCTCTTCTGGATTGGAAGAGGCGAGAGAGAATGTAGATATGGAGATTGTAAACGTATTGCGTAGGTTAGGGGCCGACATAAGCTCAGAGGACGTTGTAACCGTTGCGTCAAATGACACCCAACTTAAGAGTAGTTCGCCTTAGGCGGTTGAGATGTCTAGGAGTTCAGCGTGAATAAAGAGGTCCAAGGCTCTTTCCTTGGGGGGCTTGTCTTGGCTGTTAATCTGTATCCACTGTGCGCGTTTGTGTGCTTGTGTGTCTTGTCACCGTGCATGGTGCGCTCCAATTTGTCAGAGTTACCGCATTTGGAGCTTTGTATGTCCAACTCGGATGTTTTGAGTAAGCCGGGGGCTATTCGGAATTTAAGCAAATTCGGGTCTGGATATTCGGGTAAGTGAGCCGGGAGTGTGCATTCCCCTTGAAATCATAGTGTGGGGTCAAAGGTGATTCCCACAGGTGTTGATTGAAAAAGTTTCAGGCTGTGTGTGTGTTCTTCTCTTCGGGCCTTCGGCCGTAATCAAGTAGTGTCTTCTAGGAGTGACATGTGCCTAAGAAGTAAAACTCCTCAATAGAATGTTAACTAGTGACAAATCGTGACTCTTGATGTTGCATCTGTCTTTGTGGGAACGAATCTATACCATTATGCTCCATTTTGATATTGATTGGTTATCACACCTTCCGATTGCAATTTAACACATACGCACTGCAGCTCGCCATCTCCTTGCTCTCACACTTCACCTTCAGATGGATCATGAAACCATCAACAATTGGACTAGTCCCTAGCTCTCAATCCATGCCAATCTGAGGCTACAAATTTTGCAACGATTCCGCACCATACACATGTCCAAGCTGCAAAAACCATCATAAACAATTTTGAGGTAACTCATAGACCACTTGACAAACTAGCATTCCGTCTCGATCCGATTCTAGATTGGATGTTCATCTACGCTCTAGCCAAAACTCATCTGCTTCTTTCACCAAAATCTTGATCAAAATACAAAGACCATATCAAAGTTTTTGTTTGAATCTATTATCACGAGATGCGGCTGCCCATTAGACCTGGTTAGTGATAGAGGGACACACTTTCTGAATTCCGTAATTGAAGATCTTACTTTCCACTTCTAGATTAAATATCAAAAGACGACTCCCTATAACCCAAAGGCAAATGGACTAATAGAGAAATCAAATGGGTTGATACTACTGAAGTTTACAAGATAGCTGCAAGATACTACTGAAGTTTACACTAAGTCATGCACATGATTGGGATACCAAGTTACTAGCCGAGCTATGGGCCTATTGTACAACGGAGAAGGTGATCACCAAGCAAACGCCATATTTCTTGATGTATGGTCAGCATCCCATTCTACCTATTGAGTTTGAAGTACCTACTCATCGGCTATTAGACCGCCGAAGACTTGGTGATGAAGAAAGCCAGCTTTACAGATTGCATGAGGTGCTATCCTTGGAAGAACGCAGAGAGGAAGCAAAAAATCAAACGGAGCAGATATAGTTGAAAAGAAAGAAAGCTTACGACAAACGAATCCGACCGGTAACTCTGCTCAAAGGAGATTTAGCTTTACTTTATGATAGTAGATATGCTAGGTTTCCAGGCAAGTTACATCTCCGATGGATGGAACCTTATCGAGTCGTAGAAGTGTTTCCGAATGGATCGATACAGTTAGCAGACCTTTAAGGGCAAATGCTCGGGACCCGCTTGAAAGGTTGGATAGTGAAGAAGTACTATTCCTTAAGTGTTCGCGGGGTTGCTCACAAATGAGGAGAGGAGTATGTGGTGCTTAGGTTTTTTGTTTTTTGCATAAATAACCAAAACTTAAACATATTCGTGTCAGAAAGTAGGCATACACGTCCTAAGTTGAAGGAGTTAGGAGAATTACGAGAAATCTAATTAGTTAGAGAAAGAAAGTGGAATTTGCCTTCGGCCGAAGACCTTCAGATCTTTGGACCATTGGCGCAGCCATTTTAGAGGATGCAATAGTCGGGCCTTTGGCAAAGACGACGAAGTTCAATTTGAATTTGCGAAGGGCCGGTTAGAGATATGGCGCCACCCACGACGCCCAAGGTGCGGAAATTGATTCCGCTGTAGGTGCCTTATGCTGAGTTGCGACCTTATAGACGAGAGCTTGTTAAGTTACACCTAGAATTTCTCCTATGAGATTGAAATTGCGTATTAGCGACCATCTGTAAGGAGATGATGGACAAGAACCGGAACGAGGGAAAGGATCTTCGAGGCAATCCAATGTTATAGACAGTCGACCATTGGAAGAGGGTTCTTGGACCGTGCGCGGGAGAAGACGGGAACTATATGTTTGAGAAGGACAGCATAAAGCTTACGCGCGTAGAAGAATTTTCCTTTGTGGCCTTCCTTCAAGAACGCAAGTTTCGCTTTAAGAGCCTCGAATGCTGACTGCTGGTTCGCACCCCAGGCATAAGGCTCGTCCTTCTTCAACAACTTGATCAGGTTGGCCGCCAATATTGCATACATGTGTATGAATCTTCGGTAGTAGCCGACCACATGACCCAGGAATGCTCGAAGCTCACTCAGATTCGTTGGTGGCTCAAGCTCGAGTATAACCTTGACCTTCTCGATGTCCACTGCAATGCCGTCTGCCGAGACCCGATGGCCCAACAAGACTCCACTAGTCATAAAGAAAAAACACTTCTCGGGGTGCAGCGATAAACTGCTCTCCCTACATTTATCAAAGGTCTGCTTCAGGTGACTTAGGTGTTCTGACCGCTTCCCAAAGACACAGAAGTCGTCTATGAATATTTCCAGGAACTTCCTCAGTTGCTCCTGAAAAATATTGGTCATCATCCGCTGAAAGGTGGCAGGTGCGTTGCACAGACCGAAGGGCATCTTGTGATATGCGTAAGTTCCCCAGTCGGTTGTGAACGTCGTTTTATCCTTGTCTTGTTCCCGGATAGACACCTGATTGTAACCTGAGAACCCGTCCAGGAAGCTATAGCACTCATGTCCCGCGACATGGTCTAAAATGGCATCCGTGAACGGCAGCGGGTGATGATCCTTACGTGTTGCTGCATTCAACTTCCGGAAATCCTGACACACTCGTATCTTACCCGTCAACTTCTTTGGTACGATAACAATCGGCGATACCCATTCACTGCTGAGCACTGGGTAAATAATACCGGCGCTCAGGTACTTATCTATCTCCTCCTTAACTAGCAAGGAGTATTTTGGGTTGAGGCGATAATGGCGTTGACGTATGGGTACTGCTTCATCCAGTAGATCAATGCGGTGTTCTCCATACCGTGCAGGTATCCCCTTCATGTCTTCGATCTTCCAGGCGAAGACATCAACATAATGGCTAAGAAATGTCTGTACCTCCCTTAGCTCGTCTCCTTTCACCGTGCTTGATACCTTCAAGCACTTGTCGGGACTGAGTTGTACTTCGTGACAGTCACTAGGGTCGACAATGGCCTCGGTGTGACTCGTCTCACTCCTCCCCAGTCCTACCGTTAAATGCTATTTGTCCTCCGGCTAAATAGCGTCCGGTTCTTCTTCCACAGAACAGCAGGCAACGAATCCCACGAAATAATCGGATTCAGTCTCACTGGAATCAGATCGTGCGGCCGAATCATTGTCCACCCCCGATGTGTAACCCGCACTTGTCGACGGGGTTTCTCCTTCATGTCGGACCTTGTTCCAGGGCACCGTGATGGTCTTGGTCGGCTCCGTAGGATGGGGAAACTTAAGGCGATGCCTACGCCAGTCACATCGTACTTGTGCGCCATACAGCCACGGTCGTCCGAGCAGGATGTCATAGCCTTGCTTCAGCATCGGTTGCAGGATGATATAAGTCAACCGAAAGTCTGCACCACCGATGATTGTTTTGACATTGCGTAGCATACCTACAGGCATTCTCCGCGTCTGATCCGCTAATCTCAACACACGCCTCGAAGGTTCGTATTCACCGAACCCCAAGGCTCTTGCAGTGTCCTCCGTCATTATGTTGACTCCCGATCCAGAGTCTACTGGTACCTTGCGTACACAACACCCTTCTATTTCTACATCGATCTCTGGGGGTCCTTGGTCTTCGCTGGCCACTTGGTACACCTGAGGGGCTTTGGATGTGCGCGGCTTCCGCGGGCGTCTTAACGAAAGCATCAACATCCTCCAATACGTCTTGTTGTCCTCAAGAAGCTGGTTGAACGTGATGTTCACTTGCCGGTTCCCAAGATCTTCGACTAAGTCATAGTGGACGCGTCGGGTTGGAGACGACGCCCTGCGAGGTTCCAGAGTTGCTGCCATCTTCACACCAAAGGAGGGTGACAAGTCTTCCCGCTGTGGTCCCTTTTGGTTGCGGGTCGCTTCCTTCAACAAGTTTGCTACCTCCTCTCTGATATCCGGGGCATAGTCCCGTTTCAGCAAGCGTACTGGCTCATCTTCGACCGATGTATGGGTGCGCACTGCTGGTGCTTCTCGCGTAACCGAAGGCTTTCGTGCAGGTCGCAAGTCGGACTTGCTGGATGCCTTCTCTTTCCCTTTTCCCGTCCGGTCGTCGGTTCTCCGTTCGTGCTTGCGAGTGTCGCGCTCTTGTTCCTTCGATTTCTTGGAACTACGAGTTTCGACTCGTGCGCACATAACTTCTTCCGCCGGCCATTCTTCGTCTTCGTCATTTCTGTCCGAACCTACTTCGACCTGGTTAACTTGGACGTCCTCCTTGGCAGGGGTGGTCACAAATCGTACCGTTGGCCGAGGAACTGGTGGCTGATCACACTCTGGTGCCGTATGCCCCGACTTCTTGCAGTTACTACAGGTCGGGACATACCCGGTTTGCCTTTTGGGATGGGGGCACTGAGGGGAGTAGTGTCCAACTTCCCCACAATTAAAACAAGCTCGCGGTGGCGGTGGGTCAAACGTCCCTGGAGGTGCCCTGCGCCTCACGGGTACCGTAGTGGCCCTATCTACCGGATGATACCGGGGGATATGCACTTGCGTAACTACAGTAGGGGCGGGGACCGACTGGACGGCGTAGGCTGTCTCTTCGCTCGCCTCTCCATAGTACTTGGGGTTTTCCCCATAGTACGGTTGTGCCCACTCCACTTCGTTGACTGGATATGACGGACGGTTGGTAAGACACTCGGTGTTCGCATGTCCCACCGCTCCGCACGTAGTGCACCACAAGTTCGCCCGACCTCTCCCGGGAGATTTTCGTCGATCCTGGCCGCCTACCACTTGAACTTTGAGGTCGGCGAAGTCCTTCACAAGGGTCTCCATCTTCAATGCCATGTCTCCCGGTGCTCTGTCCATAGTCGCTCGTCGGGGGCCCTTCTTCTTTGCTGCCCCATGCTTCTTTCTCTTCTTCTCTTCCTCCGACGAGGAGGTTTCCTCTTCTTCGGATGAGGAACGGTTCTCGTCTGAGGACTGTTCTTCCGATGATGGAGTTGCGCCTCTGCGTCGTCTTCGCCCTCCCTTCGGTTTTCGCTCCTTCGACTCCCGTCTCTCTCTCCCTCTTCGGTTGAGAGTGGAAGTTTCGAAGGCTTCGGCCGATGCAATCACGTCCTCGATAGTATCGCACTTACTGCGTCGGCAAAAAGTCTCCATCTTCCGAGTTAAGCCGGTCACATACCAATCCACAGCTTGCTGTACCTAGAAGGGGGACCCTGGTCCCGTTTTCGGTATTCTGTCAAGGAGGTCCAGAAATCTCTCGGTGTAGTCACGCAGACTCTCCTTCTTCTCCCGCTGCAGGTTACGTAACTTTGTCAATACCCGACTGTCGTAGCCGAGCTCACGGAAGCGTCGAAGGAACTTCTCCTTCAGCTGAGCCCATGTTGTCAACCCATTCGGATCGATGCTCTCGTGGTTGTACCAACTTCGTGCCTTCTTCCGTAGAAGACTTGGAAAGATCCGTAGTCGGTCCTCGTCGTGGATGTCGCGATTAGCGATGGACACTGATTCGAACAACTTGATGTAGGAATCTGCATCGTCGTCATCCCCACTCCCTTTATACTTTGGATAGGAATGCTTAGTAATCGGCTGAGGTGGCCGCGCATTGGCTGGTCCGTCCGCCATCGGTGTGTCTGTCGATGTTTCTCGGGCGGTCGGTTCTAAATCACGAGGGGGGTCCGTGCAAGGAATATCTAGTAGAACTGTAAGCACCAGGTTTGGTTCCGAGTCACTAGGGTTAGTTTCCCCAAGGATGTCGGCCGAACTAGGCTTAGGTACTCTTTTGGTGTTTTCTTGTTATGACGCCGTGTCTCTTCCACGGCCTTCTCTGAATCTCGTCGGAACTTGCGGGCAGCTCTCGCACTTAGGTTGCTCCCACTAGCTCCAGTCGACATTCACCGAGCATGGCTGCTCGTAAAAACCCCGGTGTTGACGCAACTGTCCCCGGCAGCGGCGCCAAAAAGAAGTTGTCGGCTTCTTATGTAATAACCCACTAAAGGCTAAAACTGCAATATAGTGGTAGAAAGGTCGAACCCACAGGGACAGAGGAACACACAGGGTACAAAGTGTCACGTTTAACAGACTATTGAGGAGTTTGAATTCTGAGGCGACTGTCACTCCCAGAAATACTGCAAGTGTCCGCTCGGAGCGCACTCAGAGGTCGCACAGTGCAGCGTAACACACACACACGCACACACTCCTGAAACTACAGAAACACAACCCAGAGATCCGTTAGGACCTCTACTCAAGATTTCAGGGGGGAAGGTCTCTCAAGAGTCACTCAGCGAAGCTGCGGGTAGTGACTCCCAACTCCGGCTTTTACAACACTTCCACTAGCTTGCTGCTAGTGTAGGAAACCCGGGTTGGACTGCCTACTTCGGATCGAAGTCACTCATACGCGGTGAACAACACTCTCAACTCACAAAACACGCGGAGAACACAGGTCCGCACTTAAGTACTCACTGTGAAACATTCCAGTAACACAACAACAATCTATTGAAGAGTTTGAATTCTCAGGCACTTGTCATTCCCAGAAATACTACATGGGTTACCTCAAAGGCACCTGCTGCAGCGTAACCTGAATTTACAACCAAGGCTTGCACGAAGTAGCAAAACTTCACTTTGGCATTCAGGGGAAAAATCCCGAAGGAGTACAACCAGAAACAAACACTCGAAGGTGTAGGGGCAAAACTGTTCAAGTATCTAACTAGTCACTGGCTCTTAGCATCGGCAGTCACCCGCAGGTGTAGATCCGAACTACTCAAGTCTCTAACCAATGTACTAGCTCTGAACGTTCGGCCGAAGGCCTTCAGCTACAAAATGCGGAACGCCAAGTTGTAGCTCCTCGTGCGTGGTGACAGAACTAAGGACACAAACACGCAAAGAAAATGAGTTCCTGATCTTCACTTCTGAAATTGGGAAAGAACCCAAGGCAAAACGCCTTGAACTATTTTATACCTTCTAAGTCCTAACTAGCACTACACTGCACTACGCTACACGCCTTCACGGAACCACGCTACACTACACTCCGCGGAACCTTTGCTACGTCTCCTGCGCGACGGACTGCCGCGCACTAACTCCCTACCCTGCCAGTCTTCCGCTCGACTGCGCAGTCCTAACCGCTGCAACGCCGCGGACACCTCCACCTCGAGGGTGGACATGGTATCCCGCGCCTTCGACAGAAAAGCGTCTAACTTCTTCGCCACCTTCCGCCGACTCCTGCTGTCACCTGCCAACAACCCTGCTGCGCAAAGCTCTAACTCACGCAGTGTGAGTTTCTCCTGCGCCGCCACTTCCCAGTGGGCGTAGCCCTTGAGATAGTGGGCGACACGCCTCGCCATCTCCTCCTTCGTGCGATCTGCCTCTCGCCTGCGATCATCTTCAATTATCACCAACTGCGATTCGGCCTCCGCACGCTGCGCTCTCAATTCCCCACACTCCGACTGTAGCCTGCGGATTAAATCCTCATCCGCTTGTCGTGCGAGCTGACACTCCTCCAACAAACGCGTCTGTCGCACGAGCTCCTCTGACAGAATCTGATTCTTAGTTCTCTCAGACATCAAATCTGTCGTGGTCTTCACCACATCCCTGGTGAGCTCTTCCAGTCTCTCCTTCTTCATCCTGTCGAGGGCGTGCGATTTCCTCACAAGGTTGTACTGACCCCACAAACACGCATGCTTCTCCCTCAAGTCCTTCAACTCCCGGTCCATCCTAGCTAGTAGCTTGCTAGTGTGGACTTTAGTGCGAGTCCGCCTGCACACTAATTCGATGTAGGATCCCTGCTGGAGTGGATCGGCGTATTTATCAAATTTGCGATCCAAGTACTTCAGCAACGGTATCACTTGCTCAGAGAGCGCCGCCGCCGGCGCTCCAACAATTTTCTCCTCCTCCTCCTCGGTATCCCCTGCTCCCGACATTGCTTCTGTGGAGCCTCCGTCGTCATCAATCGAGTTAAGGATTTCAGTCGCCATTGATTGCGTTGGCGACTGACCCGAGTGGGGCTGCACGTCGTCTACGGGTGCTGCCTGCGAAGGCACAGCTGCAGCTTCGCTGCTCTTCGCTAAAATGTCCAAGGCGGTGGGCGAATGTGGCCGTGCTACATCCCCGTCGCCCGCTTGTCGATCTTCGACCGTATCCTCTTTGCCGCCGACGTCCGCCGCCGAAGGCGATCGAGCGGAGTGTGTCTGCGCGGGGTTTGATTGCGCATCGCGCACCGAAATTTCGTCCCGCGAACAGACAATCCGCTCCTCCGTCAGGTCCTGCTCCCTCGATCGGTCTTGCGCGAGGGCTGTGCCTGGCCTGTGCGCAGGCGCAAATGCCGGCGCCTTGTCCGCCGCAGGCGCCGCGCCGAAGGCATCTATTGCCGAAGGCGACATAGCCGGAGGCCGCTCGCCCGATGTCCCTTGGGTCGAAGGCCCTACCGCCGAAGGCGCATCTACCGGCGGATTACCCGCCGAAGGTGCGGCCTCCGCACGCTCCCTGCTCGCATCTCGTTGGCCCGAAGGCCCTGGCGCCGAAGGCGCAAATCGCGGCGCGTTGGGCGCCGGAGGGTCTGGTCTCGAAGGCCCTTGACCCGTAGGCGGATCTTCCGCCGGCTCCTTCCCCTTCCTACGTTGGAACGGGGGTGAATCCTACCTGTGCGCAGGCGGCATGTGCACAGGCGGACTGCATCTGCCTACGCGTAGGCGTAGGTCCACGTCCGCTTGGGGTCGCCTTTCCATCGAGGCACGCCTGTGCACAGGCGGAACACCCGTCTGCATCGCACGTGGTAACTCCGGAGGCCCTTGGCCCGTAGGCTGCCTCCCGTCCGTCAAAGGTGCAGCGTGGTCCGTTGCTCCTGCAGACGTCCGCGCTCCCTCGTTCTTCTCCGGCGACGCACTTCCTTTCTCCGTGGCGATCGTCGCCGTGTCCGCGCTGCTGGCTGGTAACACAAGCCTGCGCGCAATCTGCTTCGGCCGGCTGCACACTTTGTGCAACGGCCGCTGCCGAATGGGAGCAGTGGGTTCTTGATGCTGCTCCTCTTCGGACTCTTCTCTCCATCGCCGCTTCCGCGGCACTCTTGCTGCAGGAGTGTTTCTTCCTTCGTCCCTCCGCCTTGGCGGACTAGAAGTTGGCGACTCCTCTCCGTCAGTGTCGACCTCGTTATCCCGCACATACTTCCCGGGATGGTCGACGGACAACGGCGGAAAACGAGCAAGCTCCGCCGCGGTCAAACAATTTCGCTGCCGATAAAAATTGATCAGGAAAGGAGAGAGGTGATTTAGAGTTCCCACCTTCTCCTCAAAAGCGTGCTGTCGCATCACTCTGTGCAGGATGCTCGCCCAGTGAATTGGAGCTCCCTCGATGATGCACTCCACAAAAGAGACCTGCCACAATGTGATGTAGCAGGCGCGGTGTGGCTGCAGTAATTGCAGCAGCGCCGTAGCCACAGTTCGGCGGAAGCGATCCTTGTAATCGCGGGTCTTGTACCCATTCTTGGTAGACTTCTCCCGCTTGAACAACTCCACAAATTGCGCCTCGTCCTGCTTAGACACCTTGACGCTCTCACTATCAAAGAGGAGGTGCCCTGGGATGCCGGCACACCTCTCCAATGCCTGCGCCCAATCTTGGACCGTCCACTGATCGACATGCGGA
Organism: Marchantia polymorpha subsp. ruderalis; assembly: GCA_037833965.1. Lineage (NCBI taxonomy): Eukaryota > Viridiplantae > Streptophyta > Marchantiopsida > Marchantiales > Marchantiaceae > Marchantia > Marchantia polymorpha. The sequence goes on from AP031359.1 coordinate 3,714,588, forward strand.
CGCAATCCGCGCGAAGGTGGTCTCTGTGGCTCTAGCCACTCGCGCACCATATCCACACAAATGTAGTTCCATCCCCATAGCAAGAAATCGAGCTTTCTTGCTATCAGCCGTTCCTCGTAAGCGCGCAGCCCGTTCTGTGGAAGTCGGAGCGGCAGCATCCGCAATCGGTTCAGTATCGACATTGCGTTCTTGGAATTCGCTTGTTCGCTAATTCTCCCTCTGCTCCGCTCGAGCTCCTTGCTTCCTCGGCAAACTCTAATCTCACTCAATTCCAAATCACGCGCACTCACTTCTTTCTCAATCACCAAGTAATCCTCTGCGCGGCGATGTCGGGAATGCTTAGCAGCTAGCAGATGGACGCGCGCAGCTCGCACTAGAAAATGGAATCGCGAATTCAAGAATGGGACGCTCTCCGTCTCCCGGTCGAAGGTCATGGTCGGCTCTTGCCCGTGAGGGTCGACTCAATTGATGGCCTCGCCGGCTCTACGCTAAAACGGTCTCCGCTCTCACGCGCGGCTTCACGCTCCGCCGACGCCGATTTAACTCACACGCTCGAATTGGCGAATTTGAACTCCGCGAGCGTACTACGCCGTGGACATGGGTGCGCAGCGCCGAAGGCGGCTTTTCCGCCTTGCGCGGTACACTCGTTCGTACCGCTCCTCAGCCAATCCTCCTCCGCCCCGGCGCTTGTCCGCACGTCGGACAAAAGTTCAACTGCCGCCTGTGCGCAGGCGGACTCCTCGGCGGATTCTCCGCCGGCGCGGAACTTCACCCGCCTGTGCGCAGGCGCTCGCCTGCGCGTAGGCGAAGTCCGTCCGCGTCGATGCGCTGGCGCGGAAGGCGTTGACCGCGGTCAACAGCCTCCCCCCAGACTGTCCGTTCCTTGTCTCTCCGTCGGCGCTCTCGCCGCCGCAACTCCGCCCGACCACGAGAGCATCCATCCGTCCCGTCCGTACATTCCGTACGGTCCGTACGGATTTTACTATTCTGGCGGCTCCTTGCTTGTCCACGCCGTTGCGCTGGCGCAGAAGGCGCCGTACAATTTCTACCTCCGAAGGCGCATTTCTAGGGCCGAAGGCGGATTTCCCACCGACGCCGAAGCGCCTGTGCACAGGCGGACGCCTGTGCGTAGGCGAATTTCGCGCCTACATCAAAACCCTATTTCGCCTGTGCGCAGGCGAACTTCCTTCGTCCGCGCATAGGACAAAACTTTCTTCGCTTGTGCGCAGGCGGAAAGCTGAGTATCTTACAACCTTCATAACTCCCGGAGTCCTCATCCGTTGTTGGCGTTCTTGGGCTCGTTGGAATCAGCGCGTCGAGCTCTTTCCAACAAAATCCTAACCAGGTCGAGGCGTTTGGAGGTTGACCTAAATATGAAGGATTTCCCTACCGCCAAGGGCGCAGCGCCGAAGGCGGATTTTGCGCCTTGCGCCGAAGGGATCATACCTTCAAAGCTCGCAGGGAGGGTGGTGCCCTTCCTTGACGCTGCACCCAACTCCTAGATTCTACGAGGTCCCTCGAGAATCTCTGCGATCTTCCGAATTCACTCTATTTTGATGCACCGAAGGCTATTTACACTGCTGCCGTGGTACAGTTTTTCAAAAATGTTTTAATTTCCTCCAAATTACCAAAAGTGGGGTACCACAGCATGATTCCCACTATCTAAGTCTTTGCCATCCGCGACTCAAGTATTGGGTCTTTCTCGTCGTCTGCAAGTATCTTCCGCCTCTTCGCCATTTGCTTTTTTGGCCGCTCTCGTGTCGGAAGAACATCCACCTGCATTGATCCGCGCGCTGTCCTCTGAGGTGGCACTTCAGTTTAAACATTGTCTTCTTCCTCTCTCTACTCGCTAGACTCGATTGCCAAAATTTCCCGTTTCTTCAAAAATCGCTTCTCCTCCTCCTTCGTGAGTAATTCCATCCCCCGATAGAAATTCACTATGTAAGGGGTTAGGTGATTAACCAATCTTCTCTCCCATCGGGCACTCGCATTGACCCAAATTAGATCGTGAAAGATACTCGCCCAATGTACTTGTTTCCCCTTTAAGACGCGCTCGAAGAAGCCGACATGCCAAGCAGTGACATAAGTCGTGCGTTGCAGTCGCAGGATGTGCATGACTTCCAATGCAATCGCACGCCTCTTCAGATCGTTGAAATCCGCGGACTCCATCCATTCATTAATTCCATCCATTCGTTCCTGATCGCGCGTTCCAGAAGAGTGGGGCAAAAGAGAATTCTTCTGCGCGGGTTATCTTCACGCTATCCTTCTCGAACATATAATCCCTGTCTCCTGCGCACGGCCCGAGCACTTTTGTCCAGTGCTTGATTGTCCACAACATCGGATTGCCGCGGAGATCCTCTCCTTCGTTCTGGTTCTTGTCCATGATCTCCTTATAAATGCTTGCCGATACGCAATTCCAATTTCACAAGAGAAAATCTAGATGCAATTCGCTGAGCTCCCGTCTATAGGATCGCAATTCCTTGTGAGGCACATTCAACAGAACCAGTTTCCACACCTTGGGCGTCTTGGATGGCGCCATCTTTCTAATTGTGTCTTTGCTGCTAACAAGGTTGATTGATTTTGCTCTCTCTCGATCTCGCTTGATATCACAATGTCGGCGCAAATGTCCTCGTCACACTCTTACCCTCGATGCCCTAACATTCCTTTCACGCGCGCGAATTGGTACCCTCGGCGCATGCGAACCTTGATTTGCCCTCCGCCAATTCAAATTGAACTTCGTCGACTTTGCCAAAGACCCGGCTATTACATCCTTCAAAACAACTGCGCTAAAGGTCCAAAGATCCAAAAGTCTTCGGCCGAAGGCGAATCCTACTTTCTTTCTCTGTCTACCTAGTTTTTCCATAATTCTCCTAACTCCTACAACTTAGTACTTGTATGTCTACGTTCTAACACGAACATGTTTAAGTTTTTGTTAATTTTGTAAAAAACAAAAAAAATTAAGCAACACATGGAAGGAGGACCTTCAACGGTACAAGCTGAAGCCCCAATGGAAGTAGCAGTGGAACCTTTGAAGAAGAGGACGAAGATAGCTAATCTAAGTCTTTCACCTTTGGAGCAGACGCGATCTATGGGGAGTGAGGAAGTACCTCAACTGAAGACAAGTGAAGAGTTGGCGAGGAAGCTCACGCTGAGTGAAGAAATACTTAAGCAGGTTGTTGAGCAGGTTGGAGGGACCGTGGTAGATGCCACTGATATTCCATCGCCGCCATCTCTTGAAGAAGATGTAAGACCCGAAGTAAAGAAGAAAACTTGGGAGGAGGAACCAAAGGAGTTAGAGTTTGCCTTCCCTGATTTCCTGCAGGATAGTGTAGTACCTTTACTGAAGTATCTAGATAAGAAGAGAGAAATGTATAATGTGAGGAAAGAATCAGAATCCTATGTAAAGTTAGTAAGAATTAGAACCCAGCTTAAGAGAGCGGTGGCGGTGAAGTAAGAATTAGAACCCAGCTTAAGAGAGCGGTGGCGGTGAAGAGGGAGTGGAATTCTGCAAATGCAATGGTGAAGGAACGAGTTGCAAGCTTGACAGCCGAGTGTGCAACCACGAGAGTGACATTGCAAGAGCAAGAAGACCATCTTCGAGCGAAGGAGATGGAGTGTGAAGTCCTTCGACTGAACTTAGCCAAGGAGTACAATATTCGTGCGACATTAAAACAAGAGTGTATCAGTCTTCGGGCCGCCAATGAGAATGTACAAAATGTAACAGTGGAGCTATGCGAGAAAATGGAGGCATTCAAGGGGGCCTACGCCGCGAAAGTGCAACGTGTGGAGGAATTGGTTGTGGCTTTGGTGAAGCGCGATTAGTTGCACACTGAGGAGTAAGCTAAGGCGGAACAGCAAAGAGCCGAAGAGGAACGGATAGCCAAAGATCTTCGGGGACAGATTCTTGCAACGAAGACGGAGCAAGTAGAACTTTGGAGTAGTATCGCGAAGCTTGCAGATGATCGTGATAAGGAGTTCAAACGCGCGGAGAAGCTAGTGGCGAGTTTGGCAGATGTACTCCCAAGCACTCAATCGAATTGATTGATTGGGCCAAGAAATTGGCAGATTGTGGAGCGGCCAGATCTTCGAAGGTCGAATGTAAAGTAATTTGAATCGGAGTGCAAACGGTTACAGGAGCAATTGAAGTTAGTTGTTGTGCAGCAGGAAAAGTCGCAAGCGAGAGTGAAAAAGGCAAAGGCGGCATACCAACAACTGTGAGGCAAGACAACCGACGAATTGCGATTGCGTGTAGAGAAGTGGCTGTGCGGATTTGCGATGTGGGACGTGCAAAGGCTTAAGTGGTTGAAGTTGGATTCGCTGGAGCGATGGTTGATGAGTGTGAAGGCCAGCGGGTCCGCGGAGCACAAACAATTAGTATGATTACTTAATTCTTTCTCTTCAGGATTAGAAGAGGCCCGAGTGAACATAGAGATGGAGATTGTAAACGTATTGCGTAGGTTAGGAGCCGACGGGAGCTCAGAGGACGCTGTAACCGCTGCGTCGGATGGCACCGCACCTAAAAGTAGTTTACCTCAGACGGTTGAGATGCCTAGGAGATCAGAGTGAATAAAAAGGCCCAAGGCTCTTTTCTTGGGGGGCTAATCTGTCAATTGGCTTGTCTTGGCTGTCAATCTACATCCATTGTGGGCGTCTGTGTGCTTGTGTGTCTTGACACCATGTATGGTGCGCTCTAGTTTGTCAAAGATATCGCATCTAGAGTTGTGTGTCTCCAACCTGAATATTCTGAGTGAGCCGGGGGCTATGCGAGATTTAAGCAAATTTGGGTCTGGATATTCGGGTCAGTGAGTCAAGACTATGCAATTTTGAGAAGTTTTCTCCTGAAATCATAGTGTGGGGTCAAGGACGATTCTCACAGGTGTCGATTGGAAAAGTTTCAGGCTGTGTGTGTGTGTTTATACTCTGCTCTTCGGGCCTTTGGCTGTAATCGGGTAGTGTTTTCAGGGAGTAACATGTGCCTAAGAAGTGAAACTCTTCAATAGAATGTTAACTAGTGACAAATCGTGACTCTTTGTGTTGCATCTGTCTCTGTGAGAACGAATCTATACCATTATGCTCCATTTTGGTATTTGTTGGTTATCACAATCACAAGTCGTCCTCACTAGATCACCATAATATGCATGAAACCACATCCGATAAGTTACGTAGTCCCATTGCACACTAAATATCTTGGCAAACCTACGTATGGTCATGACAAAGCGAACATTGAAAGATGATAACACATTCTACAAAACCTTCCATACCTTCCATCACAGGGTGTGACTCCTAAAGTATTTAAAACAGACGTGAATATAAATGAATATAGAATATACTCAATGTTCAAACAAGTCCTTGAAAACATCCATCTACTTATTCATGCTTGGACAAAAACGCTCCAAAAGAGTACATCAAAATCCTTTCAACAGCCATATGAGACTTCCTACAATACATAGAATGTATTCCACGAATAAGGAATGCACATAAAAGAACTTCTTGTAAAACATAGAATCCATATACATCTGATGAGCACTCACTTGTATGTTCAACATTGTAGCAGAGAATAGAGGACATGACATTAGAATCTTGTCAATGTCATTTGAACTTGCGTTCAAGCTTTTGAGATAATTGTCTACAGGTAACAAACTGTCTCCACGTCGTTGTCCAGCAGTAATGATCTTCTAATCAGCACGATATCAATGTGCTCTCTACGTACGCCTAATTCCATGAGGTATTTGACAAGCAGATCCAACTTCTTCGTGGAATACTCTGTTAGAAGCACCGGATATCATACCACCAGCTTCTTGACATCTCGTAATTGCAATTCCGTAATTGCACAATTTCTACATACTTATGAAGCTCAATGTGGATCAAATCCTTAGATCCACAAAATCCACCTCAAAGAAAAAAAGTTTAGTTAAACGCAAGTGTATGTTTGTGGAAGAACAAACTTCATCATGACCTCAAGAATAAAATTCGCATTCAAAAATCTATCATTCTTGTAGAACTCACAGTTTACCTAACTATATTTTCTAAAGCATAAGAGCAAAACTTTCACCTTGTTTTGAAATTTTTTAGCCCTTGTAGGGACTTTCCCTTTGCATAAGGTAGTTAATCATACCTTTTGTGATCATGATTAGTCATATAAAGTCTCCAACATCATCTCAGATCAAGGAGAAAAATACATCTTGACTACCTTCAAGAAATATTGCATTAGTAAAGGCATATATGTGGTAACGTAGACTTTTCATTTTTTGTCGAAAAGAGGAAGTTTGAGAAGTAGAAGATTGGTAATTTCAAACTTTTAGGATAAGAATGTGACAAAGTAAATTAAATAGTGGATTCTCTAGTAGAAGTCAAGTTAGAAATAGTGAAATCCATTTAGCTAGCTTTTTTTGAAGTTAGTGTTTCTACTTGTAGGTAGTAAAGTTGAATTATATGACTTATGATCCACTAAAGTAGATGATTCATAACTTTTTCAATTAGTGGCGATTTGCCTTAGGCAGAAACTCAATAGATAGAGCTTGGCGTGTTCATTCTAATGAGCCCAAGAACACTGAAAACGGGTAAGAAAATCCTGAGTTACAAATGTATGCAACGAAGGACATGGTTCGGCGAAAAGACTTTGGACTTTGGAGATAGCACCTTCGGCGTTACAGCAGAAGGAACTTTGACAAAGTGAAAGGCGGCACCAAACAGAAGGAAAATTCAAACACTTATATTATCAATTTGCACAAGTTCACTATGCGATTAGGGCGTTGAATTACATTGGCAAAAATGGGAGTTCCGCGCCAACATTTTGCAAGAGTGCATTTGTGAATTGGAAGCTTAATGAGAATTGCAAGTGAGAAATTGAGAGCACAGCAATAAAGCGATCTTTGGAACTTTGATTGTTGGCGTTGAGGGTACCAAAATTCGGATTGAGAACATATCGGCAAGAATTGATAGCTGCCAAGCTCAATTTCTTGCTGCGGAGTTGGAATTGAGTTTCCGCAGCAGTCGTGAAGGAGTGGCAGGAAGGACGTGCGCCGGACGCCGAAGTACTTCGCGGCAACCCGGAGAGCTAGACAATTGAGCACAGGCACAAGTCTTGGAACCATGTGCAGGTGATGACAGAGATTACACCTACGACAGCTAGAGTGTGAAGGTGACCTAGGCGGAGTAGAAGACCTTCGCAAAGAAATTCAAGACACCTTGCTTGCACAAAAACGGATGGCAGATGACGGAGTACCGCGATCGATTGAGACGCAATTTGACAATAACATTGATTCAGATTCTGCGACCGTCAAAAACGAATTACATGGCAACATGGTAGATCGGAATCGTGAAACGTGCGGTGTCAGGGAAGCCGATTCACTAGGCTCGCATTCTCTTGAGTACTACGCGCAGGAACGTCAAAGAAATATTTGGAAAATTGATGAACTATCTGTCCCCGTTCTTCATCAATTTCTACCTAGGTATGAGGTTGTTGATTGCAATAGAGCAAGAGAAATTTCCGCTTGAGAGGAAAATTGCAGACAATGAACGAGTGTTGGGAGGCAATGAAGTTGCTAGTGAGGAGGAAAACATTGAACATGCACCAACTGCACTGGCTAGCTCTGACTCACATACTTAAATATCTTAATTTTACAAAGCACTATTGCATTTTATACCAGCGTGGCACTCCTTTTCTGCTCTGAGGTTTCACAGATGCAGATTATCTCAATTGCAAAAACACTTGGCGATCAATTGGTGCCTACTTCTTTCAACTCAATTTGGACATGTTGCATGGACAGCAAGCAACAACCCACTGTCTCCGACAGTACAACCAAAGCATAATATAAGGCGCTTTTAAAGGGTGCCAAGGAGACTGTCTACATTCAACGTTTACTTCAGGAGCTCAACGTTCTGCCTCTTGCTCAAGTTCCAATTGGCTGTGCTGACATCCAAATTCATCAAGACCTCAAGATTGTTGTTACTCCTACCAAGGCTAACATCAATCTATCCTACAATAATCAGGGTGCAATCAAACTTGCTCAAAATCCAGTTTTTCATGCTAAAACCAAGCACATTGAGGCAAAACATCACTTCATTAGAGAACGGGTTTTAGATGGAGCAATTGCGCTTGATTATATTCACATGAATAAAACCCCTGCCGATTTACTCACTAAATCGCTGCCTTGCTTCAAGTTGCTATGGAGGTTTGATCTAGGCAAAAACTATAAGACCTGCACTAATTTCCAATGTCGGTTGACTCCTGCTGGTTCACGAATATATCTTCACTTGGCTATCTCCCTATCATCATTATCGCATTGAGTAATATCACACTCGGTACCTAGGTAAATATAGTACTCCATCATGAAATAAATAGCTAGCTTTACTCTAGCAAAACTCTTCTTGACACCACCTGAATGTTTATAGATATGCGCTTGGGCAATGACCCAGGAACTATACACGCCTATCTTCCTACCGAATGCTACTTCATAGTACATCCCGTTCCTCATCCCTTCAACAGCACAAGCTCAATCCATCATGACTAAGAAATACGCCCTCATGTCCTTTCCGGATGGCAGACAGTCTACCTCTATATGTTGAGGTTATTATGTCTCCTCGTGATAGTTTGTCGACTCTGCCTTTTGTGATATTTCTCTGATAGCGACCGGTTTCAATGTCGCAAACAAGGCTTAGTAGACTGCATCAAACAATAAACACAAGCACACGGCAATTACCTTTAGATAGCTTGGATGGCCATCACTGATAGAAAAATTTCCTCAAGAGAGTATGTTGGAAGACCTAATTAGTCCAAGGAAACTAGGGCTAGCCAACATTAGATCACTGAACATGTTTGTCTTAAGTGTAGATTCTTAGGTGGTAATCGAAATTTTACATCTTAGGTTAGTAATTAGGAACATTGATGTACTTATGCAAGGTGCTTACTTAAGCATCTTGCCACCCTGTTTAAAGCAATTTCATTCTTATTATATAACAACACCCAGCCGCTACGTTCCTTCACAGTTGTTTGAAGACTTGTTGGCACCATTCCATCCGAGATGTTGGCCGAGGGTTGCTTGTCCTTTGCCACTATTCATAGAAGCTAGATTGATTCCACTACCATCAAATCATCTTTCTAGCATGCCAAAGTGCCCATCGGCAACTGCTCCACTACCCACAGCAAGATTCACATGCCATGGTTGCTAGTTTCTGAAAGTTAGAGAGCTAGAACTCTCAAGACCACAATGGCGTTTTGAAAATCATCTGTCCAATACTTGTCCTAAACATGTTTTGCAAGTTATCATTGTTGCTCCCTTTTTTCAATTGGTTGATGTCATTTTTTACTTCTTTGTCTTGCGAAAACATGTCGATGGCCAATCCAAAATTTCCTTTGCTATCATCATTGTTCATTTATGTCTTCAAATGAAATATGTTCTTCAGCAAATATGTCACCTTTGTAGCTTTTTTTTTGCTCCAATAAAAATTGATTGTTGTGGGATCACTTGCAATTTTTTCATGCTAGGTCTGCAAGTTGTTTTGAGCTATAATATCATTTTTTGAGATAAAAAGCAAAAAATTCGTAAATTACAATTAGAGAATCAAACACATACACACAACACCAACAAATACATGATTTTCCATTATAAAGCTATGTCCACAAAAACCATAAGATTCTAATGAAACTAAAAGTGTTTGAAGCAAGTTATGACTCATATTCCTATATTGTGGATAGCAGAATTCTTGAACCTAACTCTAACTAGTGTTAAGCTAATTAGAGCTAACCTTATACTTGAATAGATACTAACAATTTTATCTTAGGTTAGTTTAGATCTAGTTAGAGTTTAGTTTATGTTGTCATTATAAACGAGAGCTATGAAAAGCTCTCATTGAACAATTTAGGATTTTTTAGTAGTAAAGCCATTCTGATCATTCATAGACGTAGACCAAAGTGATAAATCACGCACTCTATTCACATCTCTGTGTATGTTTATGGTTTCTTGTTTTTCCTTGTGAAAGAACATAATAATTGATAGTACATCAAAATGATGTCTAGCTTTTTTGTGCATAAGCTTGTCCCTCTCACTCTTGGATTTTATGTGAAGACAAAAATGTATTGGTTCATTAGCTCAAATTTATTGCCATCTATCTATCAACCTGCAATTGCATGAAATTAATGGAGTGAACTGCATCTTGTTGTCTGGTTTTATTGTTGGAGTCTTCACGGATTGGTGATTGTGGCGCTAATGGATAGAGCCGAGTTAGTGGAGCCTTGCAGGTGGACCCACAAGTAAATTAACTTCTAACGAGAAGAAAAATTGGAGTAAAGTTTTCAATAATTTGATTGATGGCTACATTGATTTTGAAGATGTATTGGCTGTTGGATCAAATCACAAAGACAAAACAAGAATACACATACATATCAAAGTGCCAACACAAGCATACAAAGAAACTCAGAAACAAAGCATATTGGTTTGTCACTATAGCTACTTCAACATAAACTTAAAACAATCTTTATTGATAAAAACCCTAAGATGTTTGCTGAAAGCTTTAGCTTCCTCTATGTTTATCAATAGCAAAACCAAAATTTTAAATAAGGTTAAGCTAGTTGAATTTAGTTTAAACCTGAGTTTATTTTGACAAATTTTTCTCTTGTCATGTTCTGAGATAATAATCCTCCTAATCTATATAAACATTATATGTTAAGTCTTAGAAAGATATCTAGCATAGATTATTTTTAAACCAAAACAAGATAATATATATATATATATATATAAATTACTATTAAAATTTACTTGTGCTCTTCATGAACAACCTACAAAGTAGCATAATGTTTACTAAATTTTTACAAAAAAATAAATTTGATCAATGCATTAGCTAGATTGAATATATTGTCCATTTTGACAGTATATTTTTCTTTCACAATATGATATTTATTGTTGATAAATTTCACTATGTTATACATCACTTGAGTTGCAGCAAGATATTATCCACTTTAACTATCATAATGAAGATTGATAGCCTAATTTTTCAATATCACTTCAGTGATAAGCCTATTCAATCAAATAGTTTCTTTGTTGCTTTTTGCTACCGCTATGTATTAAGTTTCAGTTATGGATTGAGCTGATCAATTTTCCAAAATATATTTTCAACTAATGCATCTATTATCAAATATAAACACATATCCGTAGTAGATTTCTTCTTGTCTCGATCTTGCCAATAATCAACATCAACTTAGTCTAGCAAAAATTTGATATTGTTTAATAAGCCATCAAACAAACAAGATAATACTTAGTACTTTTTAGTTATTTAAAATTTTATTTCATTGCTTTTCAATGTACCTTATGTGGATTTAAGTGCACAAAGTTCAAGGGCATCAACTGAGTGTATGCTGTGCAGGAATCGAGAACTGAGAGGATGGTGGTGTGGAAGACCGTGTTGGTTCATCTCGTAGGAAAACTGCTAATGAGGAAGACCAGACACTTCGTCCGCCTAGAGATACTCGGTCTTGGAAATAAAGATGGCGTTCATCCACTAAATTCTAACCGAGTGATCAAAAGCTCAATCAAGTGCTCGCAAGTTCAGTCCAGTAAGCGCCCAATAACAAACTTTAACATTAAACCGTGAAGGGAATTTATCTCAAAAGTACAGAGATAAACAGTTTATAACTAACATCACACAATTGAAACCCCTCGGAATGCCAGTGTCTTCTTTCTAAAACAAAAGGGATCAATCTAACCATGTAGATCCAAACAGGGTGAGGACGCACGAAGTATTGAACATTGTACTTCGTACACCCTAGAAGACCACGCATAATAACCACGCATATGCTAAAAGATGTATAACGCACGCATATGTATCAAAGAAGATCAAGACTACATGTGCGTCATGTAGGTTATCAGGATATAAAACGACAAAATGATGCGATAATGATATATAATGAACCATATTTGAAAATCACGAAAATGAGACTTTCAGAATCCAATACCCACAAATGCATATGGAGCAAATGGACATAGGTGACTAAAAATTATCTCAGAAACTTCTCGACCAGAAAATTTACCCAAAGCTCCAAACCATCACAAGCCAGCCTTGTGTCAAGAACCAAGTCATGCTTCAAAACTTAAAACCGCTACCACTGGCCTTAGACTTTGGGGTTTAATAACGTCACAATCAAACCACCAAGAGTTTTTACAAAAAAACTATGGTCAAAACAATGCAGGTTCAAAACATCAAAGAAATGACATGTTCACATAATCCATCCGATACCTACCGACCCTGAAGTCGTTTTAATAAGAGAGGTACACTTTCCGAGTGTAGAGCATGCTCTCATCTGCGTAAATTTATGTGAAACGATTGAGTACAAGTACTTAGAGAGGGACGCAGGGCTATGACTAACATGAAAAGTTGTGGCATTACAGTGAAATTATAACGTGACTTGGAGCCCGGTAAAAAAATGGAGAATGAATTCTTTGCACGTGTGATCTAGGCATACTGTGATCATCAAGAACGTATCCTGATGAGGATCAGTGACATGCAATCCAGTCCGCTGCTGGTTGTACGTGGCTGAGAGCAAGCGAAAGTCGAGTGCAGCTGAAGTTTGAGAAAATAAGCCACCTGCAAGATCACTGATACTATCCAATGCCCACAATTGGAAAAGAGATAGTGACTACTCACTACTCTGAAAAATTTTAACCCGCAAGAAATTCAACCGCCTGTTCAAATGACGACATAGCAAAGACTCATAGCTGAAATCGCGGCGTAAGATATTATCCCCAATAGCCTCTGAAACCCGACGAGGTAGACCAAAATCCGCCATAGAAAGTGTATATCCTTGCTGCATCAATCACTATGCTGTTCTCCAGCGAGAATGTCAGTACAGCTTGAACTAAGCAAATATGAAAGATGAAATACAGAAACACTTTGACTTCATCGGCGTCCTTTCACGTGAAGTAGCTGGGCCAAAGAACCAGTACTCTTGTCACGAGTTTTCTAGTGCAGGAGAGAAGCCAGTGAAAACTCGAGCCAAACAATGTGAATTTGCCCACATGAAACCTGCAGAGGAACAACTACAGAGAAGCTGATGGGCCCAAAGCACTTTTCTTGGGGAAAACACAATCCAAACATTCAACAAAGGACGGAGCAAACACTGGACGCAGTCTTTCTCCATTACGTGGTGAAAATTGTTCCTGATTGATTGAAAATTACAGGCTAAAACTCTACTCTAAGTTACTCCACTCTAAACATTGTAACGCGGTTGTACGTTGTACAAGCAAGGATAAGGTGTAACTATGATTTCAAATATGAACCCCTTCGCATGAATTCGAACAACAGTTTGAAGTTCAGTCAGTCACATTTACGCACGAGAGTATCTTCTAGCCTTTCTAAACATGCAGCCACGGCTAGTAAACACTGTATAGAGATACAGTATATACTAGTAGTTCCTACCACTTTGTAAGTGTTCAAATTATTCAGTGTTAGAATAAGTAACTGCCTAAAAATCTGTGTGATAAAGTTAGTAGATTCTCACATGTATGTAAAGCCATACATGCTGTCTTCATCAATTGGTTTTTCACCTGACCATGTGCTCAGATCTGAGGACATGTCCAGGTTTGATGTGCGAGCTCTGTGCAGCTGTTCGAAGCTAGTTACGAGTAGCAGAGTAAGTTTTCTAGCTTCGGCAGGCTTTTATTCGGCCTGTCAATATCTCGGTATTGACTGGAGTATCAGAAGCCCGCGACTTCGGTACCAAAAGGTAGTACCAAAAAAAGCCATCTGCATAAGTTGGAACCTTCTCCAACAATCAGGGCAGGTTCACACTGCTTACGTAATCATTGCTTCACGTAGCAATCGTAAGACTTACGGGTAAAATTATCTACTGGGCAGATGAAGATGGATCCCAGGTGAGACCAAATGTAGACTTCTAAACCAGAAGCACGCCTGTCCTCTTCAGTGTCTTTGAAACTTCTAAAGTGTGCTCTGCGGCACACGAATAAATGGGGACTTCAGTTTTGCTATTTGAAACAAGATCATCTGTCGGGTCGTGATCACCCACCTTGTCACATCTCCACCTTACAGGACCTAACGTATAGACCTTAAACCAAGATGCCTGGAGCAAGATGCCTGGTTTGTTGGAAATAATACAAATCGAAGAAATACAGTTCTCTTGCTTTGATCCAACAAATCCTTGATTAAATGGAAACCCGAAATTTTTCCCACCAACAAAAGAGAGGTCTGTGATATGACTGCAATCCCCATTTATTCACCAAGAGTCTCAACGATGAGAAAGAAACACATAGCAAACTGATCCCAGACAGAGGGTAAACCAATGACACAAAACTCGTGATAATTACAAAGATAAAGAAAATTAGAAAACTGTCAAAGGTGCGTCAAGAAGCATGATCCATATCATGTGTATCGAGGCTGCCTAGCTTCACAATCATCTACTCTCTGTTCTCATTCAACTTTTCTCTCTCAGAACCATGCACCGACGACTTCTTCCAGATGCTAGCAACAGGCAATACCGCTTGAGCAACCAGAAATATTACATCACTATGTCCAACGCTACTTCACTTCCCATTAAGCTGCTGACTATGACCTCAAGGCTTCGATCCTGGAGCAAGCTGCTCCATCTGTTCAGCAAGCTGATCAACACTCGGCTTGTTACTCCACCATTGTACACTCCCCATAGGTTCTCCTTCTCCTTCACGTGCAGCGTTATCTCCGAATTCCGTTTCCTCAGTCTCAGTTTCTGAAGAGTCGGGATTTCCCCGCAGAAACTGCTCCCAGAATACATCATTTATGCCTGGGGCGACTCCCGCACTATCTACGCCAGTCCCTGCATCGTCTGCAGGAGAAATACGACCGGCACTGCTGCTGATACCACAATCCAGGGCTACAGATTGTCCATTGCTCTCTATTGCGGAAACATCTGTTAGTGAGGATTGTATCAGATAATTACCACCCTCTAGAACGTTAGCAGTTGCTTGAGCTCCTACTTGTGTCCCTGCAACAATGATGGGAGAGGAGGGAGTAAGACAGGCAGCCGTCTCCTCCGGCAATTCGTCGACTGATGAAATGGGAAACCCGTCGGTCACAGGAACATGCATCTCGGTAAGAGTTACTCCGGACTGTCGGTTCAAAGAGCTGCCCTCCTGCAACTCTTCTGCGCGCCCTGACCCCATGTCACGGAACAAGGCTTCAAAGGAATTGTTCGCTTCCATCTTTGTCGTGGATTCGGTGTTGTTGAACAGATGCAAAAGGACGGCTCGGGCAGAGTCAGTTGATGTATTTGGCTGGTACTTCACTATTTGGCCTTCTGAGGCAGACCCAGAGCTTCCAGAGTCCCCAGCCCCTTCCTGTTTCGGTAAACGCCTCCTTTTCCGGTCAGTGGCGACACGTTTGCTGTTCTCTTGTTGCACAAGCTGAGCCAGAAAGCTAGGATTTTGCATTGCCTTCGCCAAAAAGGACATCATTTGTTGCTGCCTCTGTTCCGTGACCTGCAGTCGCTGGCCCATAACCTGCAATTCACGCTCTGTCGCCTGCTGCTGTTGTCTCAATCTAACCAACTCCAGCATCAAAACGTTCTTGTCCCTTTTAAGGCGTTCAATCTCCCCTTCCAAACCAAATTTGCCTACCTCTACACAGGGCCCAAGAGTTGAACTTTGCGATGGTGGTTGCGGCTGAGGCTGATTGTGAGACACAGGCTTTCGGCGGTGAATATTCTTCAATAAATGTCTTTGGCCGCGGAGGAATCCTTCATTCGCAAACTCCCAGCGATCGGGATCTACTTTGCGGAAACCCTGCACATATATAATAGCACAAAATTTCATCGGTTGAGTTCAAAAGTACAGAACAGATCTCACACATGGACATCACGCTATTTCAAGCCTATTCCAAGTCAAGCATTGAAAACGGAAAGTCTAAGTACACTCTTAGGGCAATCTTTTCATTGCAATTCATACAAAACGGAAGCATCTTGTCTTACATAGGTGTTGAGTTGCCGCACAAAACTGGAGAAATTGTTGTGCTTGAAATACTTTGGTAACAGGTCTCGAGCAAACTCTGGGGGGTTCCACACAATGAAACTGTTGCTACTACTGCTCCACGAAACAACTGCATCTGTGGCAGGATCGTCCACCATGTCATAAGTTTTATTGAGGAAAGGAGGAGGCCCACTACTCTGGAGTCCATCCATTGGCTGAGGACCAGATGAAGTAAGAGGCTTCTCCGAAGATGTGGCCGGACCACTTAGACGCAAATTTTCTCTAGAGTCTTCAGGCCACCTTAAGATTGAATTTTCTGACGGGGAAGTAGTCATCATGTGCGAGCAGTACAACGAGCTGGAGTCCCATTTAACCGAGAAGGGCCGAGCGATACCGACCTGTTAATGTACTTCCCGAGCAAAGGCAGTTCACGATGCTTGCAATACAGTGCTGCTGCTGCTTTTTCATCCTCGCATAGGTAAGGGTTTCAAAGCGCGCCTCTCCAAACTTGAGCTCAACTAGTTTGGGTGTGCAGACTGTACTACGTCTGTGCACAATACTTTACCAGGGGGTCAATCAATACCTGCCTTTGACCAAAACCTCCGAAGAAATTGTACACTCCGAAGGTCAGTTCTGACATAGAGGTTGCACTCCAGTGGTACAGCGCCACGGTGATATGATAATTTTGAATAGATGGCCACGAGGATTTCTTGACCAGTCTTCGACCACAGTCACTGTGATGGGAGTGAACTTTATCTTTACGGAGACATGGTGCAGCTGAAATCTTCACTCCAGACGAGAAATAATTCAGTTTAGCGCTAGTGGGGAAGAAATGGTGGCGTAGAGTGGAATGTACTCAAGAAGAACTCGAAGAAGCTTTAGATAGGATTCGGCATAGTACCTAATGTGACAGTACAGAAAATTCAGGGTTTAGGGTCGTGCACATTCCAAAGTGAAACTCCTGACACCTAACTCGAAAACTTTCACCTCCTCCACGGCTATCAAAGTACCCTGATCAAGCAGCACACTCTAAGCTGCCAGTTTCTTGCGATCTTCACAAGGACTCTTCTCAGGTTAGAACCTTGAGGCAGTAATCACATTCCACATTAACACCAATGTGAGCTGAATTTTCAAAAGACCTCTCTCGCCTTCGATAGTCACATTGAAGTGGATCTGATTCCACGGAGTCCTTCGCGTGTTACGTTGCAAGTTTGTTAACAGTAGTCACGCTATCCATACCAGGTAGATTCGATCCGGTCTAGTGATCACGGCCGTTCAATTCGTCTACACAATCGTCTCTACGAATGACAAAATTCTTCACATAAATAAGATCCGCCGAAGTCACCAACGACCGCTTCAGTTCCAATTCTTTCTTCTAGGGCTAGTTCTCATGGGCTCGAAGGTTAGATACTGTTATAAAAAGTCTCTGTAATGCCTCGAAATCGTCGGCTCCGGTCCTTTCTCCCTAGGTAATGATAACTACAGTGGCAAGACTCATAAGGTGACTTATCACCTGGTGCCTACGAGAAGCGCCGAACAGCCCAGCCTTCACCTCGATCCTGGAAACCCTTCTCCGTATTCATTCCGACCAAGCTGTACCTTCCACCTTGAAGATTCGATGGTGCTGCTTCTCTTGCGGGTTCCTCTTCCTCCGCCCACTCTTCAAATCACAAAAGCTGAAATAGCTCAATCTCTAGGACCGACCTATTCAAGGAGTGTCTCAGGTGCAAACTCAACCTTCCAAATTTGTACGTTGTATTCTGCTCGAGGAAACCCCGTTGAATCAACCTTCGTCAGCTCCCCCACACGACGTTTCTAAACCTGACGCAGCAGGTACGGCACGGAAAGGCAATGCAAGGGAAGGAAAGTACGATGCGAGCCTATTCGCAATTCATCTTCAGTTTAGCCGCTAGCCTTAATACTGCCCACATGTTGAAATGAGTATGAGGTGATTGGGAGTAGTACGTCACTTCTCATTGTACAAAGATGATGCTCGTGATACAAAAGCATGTTCTAACTCTTGATAAACAAGAAGAATTTTGTGGTTACTCTCATGGTTCACTCCAAAGTTGAGGTTGCAGTACACTTGTTGTCCAATTTGTGCCTGGTAGCTAATATGTGCCTGACGGACACGAGTACCTCAATTTTACAGTAGATTTTACTTTGACAAAGCAAGATGGAAGCAAATATTACTTCTTTGACCAAATCAATGACGGGTATACTCAAGAGTAAAATATTTTGGCTTCTTCTTCAGTATGTAGGGTTTAATGAGAATTTTATGAGATGGGCTAAGTGTAAAGAAATATGAAGACCTATGAAGCCATGCGGATGAAAGCAAAGAAGAAACCTCATGCTAATAGTTCTACTTTAGTTTGATAATTATTTGTATATGTCCTAAGTACGAAGTATATAATTGTATAGAAACAACATGAGTATCTTAACTAATCTAATGTGAGTGTATTTCAATGCACATCACTAATAAATGTTCTTTGCAGATATAATATTTAAAATTAAATCTTAGGATACAAAATATTTCCTTCGTGATATCCGATACTTTTTAGTATGGTAGATTTTTTTGCAATCTCATATATATATATATATATATATATATATACATACATACATTTGCAACTCTAATATGTGTACATGAATGATTACAATAATAATAATCTAACTCTTATATATAAATCCTGTATATGAAGGTTTGCTCGATTCTGCCCCATTCCCTGATCTATGATTTTCATTTATCATTCCCTCTAAACCTTATGATGTTGTTTGTAAATAACCACCAAGACTGCAACTCCAATATAAATATTTCCTAAATGTAGACAATTAAATTGTATATAAACGTTCATTTTAAACAGATATTAATAACCATTAAGAATCAAAGCACAAACCACATTATTAATGCCACCACAGTTAGATATATACAAATTTTGAATGAAGTATTAGTCACACGAACATCTACAATGCATAGAATGATATTTAAATGTATGAACAAAAAAGATCTGAATGGACGAAGTAGCTTCAAGCATAAATACATAATTGTGGAAAAAAAACTAATTTGAGAGTAAAGACCCAATGCATTATGAACAATCTATTCTCTGGTACTTTATTTGATACCATCAATGAGATATAGTAACTCATTAATGGACGTAACAAGCATGTAACAAAAACTATGAATATTACAATTTATTTTAATTCCTAACATTATCATATTCAGATGGATTCAAAGTATAATTTAATTGAATTTTCATACCGATTCGTATGGCTTGATGAATATTTATGCATAGTAGGTTTTTCTAAATAAGAAATTTTTTACTTGTCAAATTACTTAATATGATCAATAATCTTAGAGTATCACATAGGTATAACTTCAAAATTGGAAAAAAAACAATACTCGTTCTTTGATGAGATCATGTGTCTAAACTATCAAGCAAGTTACAAATAAACATAGATGTTCAAAATAATGTAAATAAAAAAATTGAATATATTGTTAGATTAAACTGTTGACACTTTCACGATATGAAGAATTTACATAAAACTGTATAAGAAATGTGATGAAATATATGTGATTCAAATCTCAAGAAAAGTAAACGCAACTTATCTTTCTAACTTGTGATTTAAAACATTTTAAGATAATCAATCTATATATTTTATTATATATATTAATATGTCTTGTAAGATAATAATGTCATGAAAAATTAGACATAATATATGTAATATATTTTTGCATTGTCACTTATCTACTAATAAAACTGAATGTCACGAGTCTTCTATTAGTTTGTAAATATGGTTCGAACGATTGAACAAGTTTTTTTCTTGCTTCAATTTTATTCTAGTCTTAATGGTTTGGCTATAGTTTTGCTATGGAACATTTATTAAAGAAAGCTGATGATTTGTCCTCTGCACTTTTATTGGCTCTCTCCCCTTTTTGATTATACATTTTACAATAATAGTTTGTTGTAATTACTAAATTTATTTTTCTTTAAAAACAATATAAATGAAATGAGTAACTTCACGAGTAATGTACACTCTGTTGAAGCCATGATTCAAAAAAATTGAATCTATAAATAGTGGATCAATTTGTGGATATATAATAATTATTATGGTAGGTGTAAAGTGAATAATTCTACCCAATTTGTTCACAATAAAATTATTTGTAACAAGGTTTTTTAACTCTCACATAAACTATAAGGTGACATGTCTTCATTTTTCTTTACAAAAATATGTTCTAATCAACCAGCTATTGTTTGTTACATGCCCTGATTTGTTGACAATATACACAAGATCATGTGTGGGTACATTTTCGTGCACTCTGATGCCAATTGATCACAAGTTGCTAGCGACAAAAGATAGATCGTAAGCTGGTTGTTCGTATCCTGCTTTCGGAGAGCGAGGTCATCATCTCTGGTTCTCGGCATGTGCCTTTGACTTCAATCCAGGGTAATAGTGCCTAGTTCTGTTGCTTGCTTGGTAGCATTGAATCAGGGCAGGTGGTGGCATGCTTGTCCCGCGTCGCTTCTTTCCGTGATGTTAAAACCTGTGTGCTACAAACTCATCTTTCACGTTGAGTTGAGAGTTGGCACTCACCGAGAATTGCCGCACAATATTAACGGAGAGAGCATTTCGAACTGAAGGCAATCCCTGTGTCTTTGATCATTGATATGCCAGGTTTTTGCTCATGAATCTCCTCTTTTATGAATTCCAATCAAGCTTCGAGTGGTCGGGCTGAGCCGAACTTCTTGTTTGTTCTGTATACTCCAAGGTTTAGTCCTCGTGAGTTGAGCTGAAACAGATGATGACATAATGCCTCAGTTCCGAGTCCGAGTTCCCGATTTTATTTTTATATCATTTGGTATAAACATTTATTAAATTTCAAAAAAAACTTTATTTCATTTTATTTTATTCACAATTTTGAAAATGTTGTTCACTTTCACATGGCTCATGGTGGCTGAGTTATGAATTTTTTTTTCATTCATTGTTGATAATTCTTGTAATTGCAAAATTCTTATATGATGCTTGTAAAACGTCAACTTTTACAAGCAAACCTTTTTTTATATTCCAGGTTATGAATGTCATCATGTCTTCATCTCACTTCATTGCTTGTGTAACTTTATTTTTATCAATGGTTTTGAAGTCCATATTGACAACATGATTCCTTATATTAAATGATGTTTTCATAGTATTTTTCACCATATTATCTTACAAGACATATATAATATATATCTATATCTATATTTTGTACACAATGTTAGATAGATTTGATTTGTGAATCATGATAATTTTTTTAATTCAACATGTATAAACAAAAAGATTGCTGAAAATTGCACACACACACACACACATACATATATATATATATATATATATATATATATTCAGCAACATTATAAATGATGAAGTCAGATTACACAATGTAAATAACAACTGGAAGTATGCCTCATATCCTTGACTCCGTTATTTGAATAATTAATTTTCCATTTTAATACATCTGAATGTCTAATCACAAATAATATTCTTCATAAAACAAAGATGAATTTTGAATAAATTAGGAGTTTATCGTTTTCGTATTAATTTTTTACATGCACCTCCATAATTTTCAAAGTACAAAGTACTTTAAGGTCTTTATTTTACATGCAGATGAGTGATACTATAAATGTTTCAAAATTTTAGTATTTCATTAAAATTTCCTATTTCCTGAAATGTAATCTACATTGAGTAAAAATCAATTATATGTTAGATATCACAACACTGAACACTAAAAGCAAAGATCTTTCAAAAGATGTAACATAGATTTTCAAGATGAAAAATACTTCAAATGAATTGTCTACCTCATATATACCTCAGCATGTACCAAAAATAGATTTTATCCCATTCAATCATAGGCTTCAAGTGAATGACATGAAAAATGTATCTCACTAATACAAAAATTATAAACGCGTTGTTTTCAACTAACACAGTCAGGTCTTACCGTAAAAACCTAAGTATTATTGTGGTGTAGCTCTAGACTACCACTTTCAATTTCCATCTTAAAAACCTAAGGATAACTGAGATGTTCTTCATAACTAACACACATTAATTTTATTTGAAAAATGAATGGTTGATTAAAATATCGCTATGTACTAAATGATCAATTTTTCATTCAAAAAATATATGAACTAGTTACATGTTATTCTCAATTAATACACTTAGTCTTTAACTACCAAACACATGAATTGTTTATATGATAACTATTAAAAATCCATAAGAAATTTTTTTAATTTATTTTCTGGATGATGAAAATGATATTTTTATTATTTAAATAGTGAAATAAATTTAATATGCATTTGAGATTAATTACATTTGACATTGATCTTACTACAGTATATGCAAAATACAATATCACGTTTCAATCAAATCAATTTGCATTGAGAATATGAATTAAAATTTCAGATTTTTCCAAGAGTATTTAAAATGGATAATGTTGGATGATAATTTATTTTATAATAAGAGAATTTTATGATTAATATTTTAATAAAAACTAAGTATAATTGAAAAAGCTCACAAGTAAATAGGTGTTATTTTTTGGGAAAAATGCATCAAATCATATCATAATTTTTTCAAGATCAATTATGCAAAATTCACGTATTGACAACAAATATAGCTAAAAATACTATCTAATTTAATATTTTAGTCACCAAATTATTATTTTTTATAACAAATTACGAATATTGTCTAAAGCTGTACACCCTATAGTAGATCAAATGATGATAACCATATTGATATAAAATATATTGAAATAAAAAGTAAAATATTTCATTTGTAACAAATTTCAAATGACAATAGTTCTAATCAAGTTGATGCGATGATCAAATCAAATATTTAAGGATATTTTTCAATCATTGGTCTAGTATGTAGATTTTGAAAAAAAACAAACTTGTATTCTGGTATGTTTATATATAAATTTACTCTCTCAACTTCATATTGGAGTTAGTTTGCTTTAGTTATAATAATGCGTTCATGAAAGCTATGAAGAAAGAAAATATAATTACAATCTATGCAACTTCAACATCGTAGACAACCCAAGATTCAAGCCAACTTCTAGTTCAATACAAGGAGTATGAAGATATATTCAAAAAAAAAAATGCAAAATAATTCTCTCAACATCAATTGTAATATTGTGGAATTGACCTTCAAGAAGAATTTCAACCATCTTTTGAACCAATGTACAATATTTTTCAAAAAAAGCTTGCCTCATTGTAGCAACAAATCTACAAAACCTTTTAATCCTCTATTAGGCAATCTGAGTCGGCGGCACAAGCTTCTAACTTTTTTGTGAAGAAAAAAGATGTTTCACTTTTTGTGGCTTATCAAAGATTGACTAAAATCACAATCAAGAATCAATATTCATTGACTTTGGTCTTTGAACTTCTTGATTTGTAGGTCAAACAAAGATATATACAAAAATTAATCTTTGAGGAGCTTACAAATTGATGCGAATTAAAAGAAGTGACCAATGAAAAATCACATCTCAAACAAGCTATGGACATTTTGATTAATACGTTATGCATTTTGGTCTTATCAATGAACCACATCTTCTGATAATTTTTGATGACTTTGTTGTTTGTTATTATTGTGGATGTCAACTTTATGAATAGACCAAAAGACTAAAGTGAAAACGTATCAAAATAGACCAAAATCCATCAAATTTCTAACACAAAACTCAGATAAATATTCAAAATGAAAAAATCTAAAGTCATATACATATAAGAATGGATACAATTTGTGGTGATAAGAGTGATGTACAATATTTTGAGATTTTCTATATATACTTTAAGCAAACTCAAGCCACATCAACTAAGACTTCAATTAGTTTGAAAGAGGTTTACATAACCATCATTTGAGTTGTGATACTTGTCTCCACAATATAAACACAAATGTCTCCATAAGGCAGTGTTTTTCTATTTAATTAACTTGCTAACTCTTTAAGTATCAATAAGCATCAAAATTGAGGTCAAAGTGCTTGAAGATATTTGGCAGGCTGGAGTTGTCTCGTTTGCTTCATAGGGTTCAAAGAGCAATTGTTTCTTTTGTTCTTGCTAAAAAAAAGCAGATTGTTGTAATCTATTGTCAGAATAATGATTTTTGACAAAGTTTTGATTTGGACAAGTTTTTCATGGTAAATTTCACAGTGAGCAAACCAACAACACAATAAACACAGATTACACACGTATAACGTGGTTCAGCCTTAGGGGCTACGTTCACTGAGGAATACACTTGAGAGAGTTTACTACTTGAAATGAAAAACATATTCTCACCTGTAGAAGCATTAGAGTATATATATCCAAGGTAGGCGACTAATCTCTGCTATAAATAGCTACATATGGGGTTACTCTTTAACCGGAGTGAATCTCAACAATCTCTCCCTTAACTTGCATTAAGATGTCTCGGTAACCTCTTTAACCTATATTATTACTTAGCGGGATGTTCTAGACGGATTCCTAACACAAGTCCATTCTTTAAACAAGAGTTAACTAGAACTAAGCCGTAACCATAACATGATAGAGTAATAATATATAGAAATAACTCAACAATCTCACGTTAACTCATGTTAAGAAATATCAGTCACCTCTCTAACCTATATTATTACTCCCATAACGAAATTGAGTAATAACATACAGAGGTAACTCAACAATCTTCCCCTTAACTCATGTTAAGTATTTTCAGTGATCTATCTAATATATATTATTATTCCCATAGCAGAATAGAATAATAACATACAAAAATAATTCAAAAATCTCCCCCTTAATTTATGTTAAGTATTTTCAGTGATCTATCTAACCTATATTATTATTCTCATAACAGAGTAGAATAATAACATACAACAGTAAATCAAAAATCTTCCCCTTAATTCATATTAATGAATCTCAGTCGCTTCTCTAACCTATATTTTTACTCCCATAACATGATAGAGTAATAACATACAAAGATAACTCTACAATTTCATCCTTAACTCATGTTGAGGAATCTTGGGCACCTCTCTAACCTATATTTTTACTCCCATAACATGATATAGTAATAACATACAGAGATAACTCTACAATTTCATCCTTAACTCATGTTGAGGAATCTTGGTCACCTCTCTAACCTATATTTTTACTCCCATAACATGATAGAGTAATAACATACAGAGATAACTCTACAATTTCATCCTTAACTCATGTTGAGGAATCTTGGTCACCTCTCTAACCTATATAATTACTTTGTGGGAAGTTATAGATGGAAATCTACCACAAGATCTCTCTTTAAACAAGAGTTAACTAGGACTAAGCCGTAGCCATAAGAGTATATAGTAATAATATTTCAAAGGTATTATACAGAGGTAACTAAAAACCATATTTTTTACTATTGCTAGAGCAATATCAGGCCTAGTGCACACCATTAAATACATGAGGCTATCTACAGCTTCTTCATAGGAAACAAATGACATTCTTTCTTTCTCCACAACATCTGTAAGACATTGAGCTACAGAGAGTTTAAAATGTGTTGGCAGAGGAGTCCATGCTACTTTCGAATCGACCATGTTGAACATGTCAAGTATACGTCAAACATACTTGCCGAGACTCAACCATAGCTTCTTCTGTTCAAAATTCCTATAAATAACCATGCTTAATATCCTCTTTGACTTTCCCATATCCTTCATCTTAAATGCAAACTTTAGCTGACTATTGCATTTATCAACATCGGATTGATTTTTTGCCAAGATGAGCATGTCGTCAAAGTAAAGTACTAAAATGATGAGATTGAATGTCTCATCATTCACTTCTTCATATAGACACAAGGATCATACACGCTTTGTAGAAAACCTTGTGCCTTCATAAACTCATCAAAACGTGTATTCCATGCCCAGGAGCTTGCTTCAGTCCATACAATAATTTCATCAATCTACAAACCAAACTCTCATGGCCTTTGACCTCAAAGCCAATTGGTTGTCTCATGTAGATCCCCTCTTCTAAATATTCATAAAGAAAGGTTGTAACCACATCCAACTGGTCCATAACAAGATTGAATATTGCAGCCTAATTATAACATACTTTGCCACATGCAAAAAGTCCTCGTTATAATCCAAACCTTTCTCTTGTGTGAAACCTCTAACCACCAACCTGGCTTTAAAGTCTCTCGCCTCATCTCATGCTAGATTGTCTTTCTGCTTGTACATGCACTTGGAGTCAATCAATGTGTGATAACCAACAATTATCAAAATGAAGCTTAATGATAAAGATTTGTTTCCACAGAGACAGATGTGTAATGACAGATAAATACCAAAATGGAGCATAATGGTATAGATCCGATCCCACGAGTACAGAAAAAAACACAAAAGTCACGATTTGTCACAAGATAACATTCTATTACGAAGTTTTACTTCTTAGGCCAATGCTACTCCCAGAAGACACTACTCCAGCTAGAGCCGAAGACTCACAGGGTAGTGCAAAACCGTACTCACAACCTGAACCTTTTCCAATCAAAACCTGTGAGAATCGCAAGCGATCCCACACTCATATTTCAGGGGGTAAACCTCCCAGCACTGCAAAAATCTCAACACAGTGACCTGAATACTCAGACCTGAACTTGCTTAAATCCCGCAGTAACCCAAGGCTACCCAAGACATCTAAGCTAAATACTCACGACTCCCTATGCGGTAACCTCGACAACCAGGAGCGCCTTGTGCTCATAGTCTGGATCACACACCAGCACATAGACACACAACGAAGACAGAATGACAGTTGAGACAAGCCAATAGACAGAAAAGCCCCTCCAAGGAAAGAGCCTTGGGCCTCTTTATTCACAATGGCAAATATGGGATATCAACCGCCTGAGGCGAATCGGTCCCAAGGGCTGTGCTGTCCAATATAACGGTTACAGCATCGTCTGAACTACTCTCTACTCCTAATCTACGCAACACGTTTACAATTTCTACTTCTACATTCTGGCGCGCCTCATTCAATTCCTATGAAAATGAATTAACTAACTCTACAATCTGTTTGTGCCATGCGGATCCGTTGGACTTCGCGCTCATCAGCCGTCGCTCGAGTAGATCTAGCTTCAACCACTTCACCGAATCCAATCCCCACATCGCGAACCCGTTCAAGCACTTCTCTAATCGCAATCTCAACATGTCGGTTGAATCCTCCCGCAGCTGACGGTAGGCATCATCTGCCTTTTGCATTTTCCTTTGCGACTCTTCCGATCTCATCTCCGCCTTTCCTAACTGCTCCCGTAACCGTCGACAGTCAGATTCAACATTTAATCTACATTCGACTTCCGAAGACTTGGCCGACTCGCAATCTGCCAATTTCTTGGCCCAATCCTTCAATTCTTCTTTGTGCTTCTGATATCCTGCTGACAGACTTGCTGACAGCACCTCCGCACGTCGGAATTCCATTTCGTACTTCGCGTCAATCTCCGAGATTTCCCTACGAAGATCTTCCTCCGCCGTCTTCGTACCTGCGAGCTTGCCCTAAAAATCTTTGGCGATACGAGCTTCTTCGGCTCTTCGGGCTTCCAACTTAGCAAGTTCCTCGACATGCGTCTTCTCTTGCTTCTCCGCAACAGCGATCAGCCGCTCCGATCTTTTACTTGACGCCTTGTAAGCTTCCATGGATTTCTCCAATCTTGCCATCAAATCCACTGTTACTTTCTGGGCATTTTCATTAGAGATACGAAGTTCTCCACATGTCTCTTCCAACTCTGCACAGCGCCCGGATTCCTTCTCTAGGTTCAGCTGCAGTACTGTGCACTTAGTTTTCTTCTCCCGAAGCTGGGCTTCTCGCTCTCGCACCAATGCAGTTTCGGACTCCCACTCCCTCTTCACTGCAACTGCTCTCTTGAGCTTCGTCATATTCCTAATCATTGGTACATAGAATTCTGGCTCCTCCGTTACAGCATACTTCAGTCTCTTCCCGTCCAAGTACTTCAACAATGGAACTACACTATCCTGCAAGAATTCATGAAATGTAATTTCCAATGTCTTCACATCTTCGCCCGAAGTCTTCTCTCCTTCTTCGGGTCTCACCTCTTCCACAGGAGATGTCGGCAGTGTAATGCCCTCGGCTTCTACCACCGTCTCTCCAACCCTTGCGACAACCTGTTCCAGAATCTCCTCGCTCAGAGTAAACTCCTTGTCCAGGTCCTCGTTCATCTTCATCTGAGGTGTCCCTTCGCCTTGCGCAGACCGTGTCCGCTCCAAAGACAGAGAAATCAGACTTACCAATTCCGTTCCCTCCTTCAAAGGTTTTGCCGGTATATCTGCCGGAACTTCGATTGACACCTCTGAAGAGACCCCTAACTCCACAAGTCGCATTACCTTGCTAGTTGCGATAAGCTCGTTCGCGTGTCGCAATTGCTCATTATACACATCTGTGCGTGCCACAATCCTACCCCAAAGCTCCATCTCTCAGTCTTCATCACGACGACCTCTCGCCGAAGGTCTTTGGTCATGCGTTCTTCTTTGGCTCTACACTCCTTCTCCTTAGCCAAGTTCAGCCGAAGGACTTCACACTCCATTTCCTTTGCCCGAAGGTGATCCTCTTGCTCTACAAAGTCACCTTCATGGTCGCGCACTCGGACGACAAGCTCGCAACGCTTTCTGTTGCCCTTGCAATTGCTTCCACTCACTCTCTCTTCACTGCCACAGCGCGCTTAATTTGAGTTCTGTTCCTCACTAATTGTTCATAGGATTCTATCTCCTTCGTGACAGCGTACTTTTCTCGCTTCCCATCCAAATACTTTAGTAGAGAAACCACGCTATGCTGCAAGAATTCTGGAAATAAAACTACTAACTCCTTCGCTTCTTCCTTCAAAGCCTTCTCCTCAACTTCGGGTCTTATCACTTCCTAAGGTGGTTGTGGCGAGGGAATCTCAGAGAAGTCCATCATCGTCTCCGTAACCTGCGCTACCACCTGCTCCAATATCTCTTCACTCAAAGTAAGTTCCTTTGCCTGCTCTTTGCTCGTCTTTGGCTGTGGTACTTCCTCCCCGAAGGCTTCGTCCTCTCCAAAGGTGGAAGACTTGGACTTAACGTCGTTGTTCTTTACTCTGAAGGTTCCACTTCTTCCTTTATCGGGTCCTCGTTTTGTACTTCCAAAGGTAATGCCCCTTTAGTCCAAATATTCGACTCCTCTCTCGTATCTTCGTCCGTCGTAGATGTAACTGCCTCCAACATGGCAACACTATCCTTCGAAGACGCGAATACTACCACCTTGCGGTTTGCTTTCTCCTTCGGCCTGGCCCGTCGCTTTGGCGTCTTCAGCTGCGTTATCTGTGTCTCGGCCATTCGCTATTTTGGTCTTCAGACTTCGCCGCTAGCGTCGGCTACCTTCTGTCTCTTTGCCGGTCTCCTATCCGATTGGTCTTTGACTGAAACGACATTCACTCGAACTGGTTCCTGTGATGTCCTTCGAGGAGACTCTTTGGCTTGGATGTCGTCTTCTTCCTCAGTGCCTTCATCTGAATCAATCGTCAACACCTCCCGCTCCTTGGGGAATCACTTTTTCTCATTCTTTGTTAGTAACATCATCCCTTGATAGAAGTAGGGTGTAATGTGGTTAATCAAACCTCCCTTCCATCTAATACTGACGTTAATCCAAACTAGGTCGTAGAATATCTTCGCCCATTGGATTGCTTTCCCTTGCAATGCGCGATCTAAGAATCCGACCTGCCATGCTGTGACGTAGATCATAAGATATGCATCACCGCTAGCACAACTGCTCGCCTCATCGGGTCGCAATATTCCACTATCAGCCATCCGTTTGTGCTCAATCGCAAAATCTTGAAGGGTGACGCGAATGTAAACTCTTCGGCGCGCGTCACCTTCACACTCTCCTTTTTGAATACAAAGTCGCCATCGTTCCCAGCGCATGGTCCCAAGATCCTCGTCTAGTGCTCGAGCGTACACAACATCGATTGTCTCAGAGATTGGTGCCCTTGAGCCGATTGTTGTCCATCATCTCCGTGCTGATAATCGCCGATACCCAATTCCAGTCCCACAACAAAAAAATCCAGGCGCGTCGTGATCAGCTCCAGTCAATACTTTCTAAATTCAACATCGGGCACCTTGAGCGAGACCAATTTTGGCACAATAGCTTTCGTGGATCGCATCATGTCTCTGATTGTGTCTTCCCTGCTCCAAGAACCTCTTGATTGCAATTCCTTCTCTCTCGCATAATGTCGGGGAGCGAAATGTTTGCTTTGTGCCCTTACCCTCGACGCCCTAACGGTTCCCACATGCGCGCAAATTGGCAGTCGCAATGCGTGAGGTTTTTGTCCGACCCTTGGCAAATTCAAATTGTGACCACCAAAGATGTCTGCGCCAATGATCCGAAGATCCAATTTCATCGGATCGGATTTCATCTTCCTTTTCCTGGTTAACTAATTTTCATTAAATCTTCTAACTTCTACGACTTAAAACTTAAATTTATACGTTCTTTAAAAAATTTGTTTAAATTTTACTTCTTTATGCAAAAATTGAAAAAACTAGGCATCACATGCTTTCCTCCCCATTTGTGAGCGACCCCGCGAACACTTCAAGAATAGTAATTCTTCAATCGCCAGCCGTTCACATGAGTCCTCATCATCTAGCCAGAGAGTTCTGCCAATTAAATTGACCCATTCGGAAACACTTCTATTACTTGATAGGGTCCCATCCATCGTAGATGTAGCTTCCGTGGAAACATGACATGCCGACTGTCATACAATAAAGCTAGATCTCCTTTGAGCAACGTCACCGGTCGAATTTATTTGTTGTATGTCTCTTTTCTTTTCAATTGCACCTGCTCCGTACGGTGCATCGCTTCTTGTCTACGCTCTTCCAAGGATAACACCTCCTACAACCAATAAAGTTGACTCTCTTCCTTGTCAAGTCATCGGCGATCCAACAGCTAATGAGTGGGCACTTCAAACTCAATAGGAAGGATTGGATGCTTACCATATTTTAGGAAGTACGATGTCTGCTTGGTAGTCACCTTCTCTGCCGTACGATAGATCCATAGTGCGGCTGGTAGCTTAGTATCTCAGTCATGTGCATGACTTAATGTGAACTTTAGCGATATCTTGTAGAGCAATCCGTTTGAGTTCTCCGTTAGCCCATTTGCCTTTGGGCTGTAAGGGGTTGTCTTTTGATGCTTAATCTGGAAGTGGAAAGTGAGGTCCTCAATGTTTGAATTCAAGAAGTGTGTTCGTCAATCACTGACAAGTTCTAGTGGGCATCCGTATCTTGTAATAATAAATTCAGACAAGAACTTAGACACGGTCGCCGCATCTTCTCTTCGAGTAGCCTTCGCTTCTATCATCTCGGTGGCATAATCCATTACCACTAGAATATATCGTCTTTGAGTATGTTTGGTAGCTCGTTGAATCGGCTCCACGAAGTCAATTCTCCATTTTTTGAAAGGTGCTAAGGGCATAATTGGAACTAACGGCCAGCGCGTAGTAGGAGTTCGTCTTTCTGTTCTTTGATAGTATTCACACCAATGAATGTAATCGTGCACGTCCTTGAACATAGTAGGCCACCAGTATCCTGCATTCATAATCTTTGCCACCGTGTTCTTAGTGGCATAATGTACTCCAACATCTTTGGTATGCTTGGCTGCAATAACTCGTTCTACTTTCGTGACCTCCAGAAAGCGACATTGCCGCTCATCAAGGAGCAGCTTGAATAGCATCCCGTGTTGGATCTGGTATGGTCCAGCCTTGTGTATAAAGACTGTACGCTGCTCTGCATTCATCCCCTCTAGACATTATAGAGTAAGTGAGTAGCGGTAAAGGTCCACGAACCGTGAGTGAGGGCTCGCCGCTCGTCAAGGAAACCATCAACCAACTCTGGCTCTTCAGGTTGCGTCCACAGCCGAGACATGTAATGTGCATTTTCATGATGGATACCCTTCCGAGTCTGTACCCTAAAAGTAAACTCCTGTAGTAATAGTATCCACCTTGCAATACGTCCTGATAAGTTGGCTTTCTTCATCAAATGTTGTAGAGCATAATGATCTACATGGAAAACAAAGCCATAGCCTAGCAGATAGTGTCAAAATTTCATCACCGAAAACACCATACCCAACGCCTCGCGTTCCGTCGTGATGTAATTTTTTCAGCTGCTGACAATTGCGTGCTAGCAAAGTAGATCGGATAATCTTTTTTGTTTTCATCTTTTTGGCTTAGCACTATCCCAATGGCGAAGGCTCAAGTATCCACAAATACGTGGTACGTTTTTTCCAAGTCGGGACTACGTACAACCGGTGCAGAGGTAGCTTGAGTTCTTCAAACGCTCTTTGTTGCTCCTCTCTCCATTCGTAGGGCTTATCTTTCTTCAACAGCTTGGTAAGGCTGGCCGCAGTGACCGCATATAGATAAATGAATATTCTATAGTAGCCAACGTGCCCCAAGAAGGCTCGCAGCTCCAGAAGGTTCGTTGGTGGCTATAGAGCCATGATGACTTTGACCTTCTCTTTGTATACTGCTATTCCTTCGGCGGACACTCGATGTCCTAACAAGATGCCGCTTATCATGAAAAAGAAGCATTCTTCCGGATGAAGAGACAACTTAGACTCCCTGCACTTTTTGAATGTCTGCTGTAAGTGACTAAGGTGTTGATCGCAAGGTCCAATTTTGCAAGGCCCAATGAATTGATGGCAAATATTTCACCTTGAATCCAATTTGAGTATCAACTTGTATGCGCCAACTTTTGAAGGTTGAAAACACCTCAGACTTGTGGGTTATAAAATATACCCACAAGCGGAGTAATCATCTATAGAAGAAACATAGTACAACTTTTCATATAGTGAGGCAACAAGAGAGGATCCCCACATGTCACTATGTACATACTCTAGTTTCTCTGTGGAACTATGAGTTCCAATGTCAAAAGCTTGTCTACGCTGTTTTTCCATGATGCAATGTTTACAAAATAACAAGTCAAATTTACCCAAACTAGATAACACCTTTGTTTTTTTATCAAGAAGAGACATGTATTGATCACTCATATGGCCTAATCTAGATTGCCATACATAAGACATCTCAACGCAAGATATGGTTAGGTGAACTTCGTCACAAGTAGTGATGACCTCTAATAAGTACATGTTATTATGCTTGTATCTCCAAAGAATAACCTTTTTATCACATGATCTAATATCTAACACGCCTTGCCTAGAGCTTCATTCTAAGCCGTGTGAGTCCAACACTCCAAGAGAGATCAAGTTGTCATGTATTTTTGTATATACTAAATTTAAACATCAAGCTAGGGTTTATGTTCCCGTAGAGTATAGGGTCGATAAAGACTTGAAGAATGTCAATTTTTTGAGTCGAGCCTATAGCGTTGGACGAGCGAGTGTCCTCAAGCGTCGACATGGATTCTCAAGACGAGTGGGTTGGGCTCAATTTATGTATGTAACGGTTTTGTTGCCACTGGAGTATTCAAGACTAATGCGTTTTCTAGTGAGAAAAAACACGTTATTTCACTCGAATAACACAGTTTCTCGTTAGAGATCGTACAAAGCCGATGAGGATGATTGAGGTTTTGGCGATTTACCTCACTTGTAAAACTTTGGAGTTTGAAGTGGTTTTGGGCGGTAGGCTGTATAAAAAAAGAAGAATTTTTCGTGGTAATTTTGAGAGTCTAGGTGATTTTTGCACTCAGATTCCACTAAAAGGTCCAAAGATTTTACTTGGTGGGAGATTTTTCGCGTGTGTGACGATATCGACGGATGTTATGGTCAAGGAAATTTTTGAAATTGAAGTGCAAAAAGACGAGAGTGTGATTCTTGCTGTCCTTTGGGTTTTTGACTCCGCTGCGTTTGTGTCAAAGTGGATTGAAGACGTGATGGCGTGATTGAAGTCTCAAGAGCAGGAGTTGATGTAGGTCGATCAAGGAAATGTTCGGCCTACAGGGATTGGATATATAGCAGAAGGACAAAAAATTTAAACGGGAAGAAGAAGTGAAGTAAATAGAACTTATTTATCAAATTTACGTGTTCGAACAATAGCCGTCTTAAGTAGATTGTGTATTGGAGCTCTGACAAGTGTGGCAAACTTTATGGACACCCGAGAAGAGTCTTGTGAAATTGGTGAAAGTCTTGATGTTCAATAGCGGAATTCACTTGGGTTGGACAGTATTGATCATCAATTTTCCTCTTGGAGGTTCCAAGAAAAAATGTGAATTTTAGTTGGCTGCAATTCGAAATAAATTTTGCTGGGTAGGAATTTCCGGCCATATGAGGTGAAAGCTAGAAAGGTGCAGCACTTACTCACATTTTGTTCGCTTGTGGTCGGAGCAATTGATCATCTGGTTGGAATAGTCGATGGAAACTCGACTATGTGAAAACTAAACTCCATAATGTCATCCTCTTGGCTAGTGCATGGGTTCCGACTCACACCGTCCAACATTTAAGTTTGCAGCTCCAGGTCTATGCATCACTTGGAAGTCATACTCTTGTAAGATGAGACCTCATCGTGCCAGCTTCTCTGTAGGCTTGTGTGATAGGCCAGTTTTTTCATTTTTTCGGAAATAAGATAGTAGGTTGGGAGATTGATGTCACTTTTAACTTTTAGGGTAGAAGTAATTAGATTAGAACAGAATATGTCTGTTACGAGGTAGAAAAGGTAGTAGTAGCAACCTTGAGGTACTCTCAGCCAAAGCAAGGGCCTTCAGGAGATAAGTGAGGTCCTATTCCGGCGGGACATATCGAGAAGAAGGAAGATTGGGTTCTTCTGAGTATCTAGACAGGTACTCAAGAGAGGGTACTCACCATGCACGAATGAGGACCTCGGAGCTTTGCGGTTACATGAACGGTGAAGGACACCCGTGGACGTAAAAGATAGTGCCGCACGGGAAAGAATTTGAATGGGGGCACCTTCAATTCACACGCATGGGAAACCGTTGCGATGGCGGGGTGTACCCAAGGAGCCAAGAGCTTGACGCTTGCATTTCATGAACACATTGTGCAATCGACGCGGGATAAAGGCGCGGAGACGAGAACGGAGGGAACCAACGATGACGCGACCGATCAAATTGCATGTTCTGCGAGTGCCCGAAGTCGGATTATGAGCTTATCGCCGCGATTTGATTCTCACAAAGATGGATTTCCTGTTGTGGGATTGGAATTGGACAAGCAATGCGATCATTCACGAGTGGGATAACAATGGGTTGACGAAGCCACCGGGCTATCGAACCAATCCTGATACCTGGCAAATTTGGGATTGGAAGAAGGTACTTGGTCGGTGCGCGGGGGATGTCGGTTAAATTACATTCGATAGAGAGAGTGTTCGAGTGACGAGAGAGGAGGAAAGAGCTTATGTCGACCTGTTCAAGCATCCCCGCACGTAGAAGAATGGTTATCGCACAGTGTGGTATCGTGACCGATTGAGGCGAAACATTGAGATGGCTTTGATGCAAATTCTTCATCCGTCTCGATCAACCTATATGATGACTTGGCAGGTGGGATTCATCGAGAGAGCATTGCGAGGAGATCGTATTCATTGAACGTGTATCTTCTGGACAGCCACCCGGCAACACATCGGGCTGATTCAGGGAGGGTCTACTTGTTATTTGTCTCCGTTCTTGATTAACTTCTACAGGGGTATGGAAATATTGACTCCTGCAGAGATTGAAGCCTTTCCATCGTGAGAAGTACCACAAGAAGGAGAAGAAGTGGTGTTGGCTAACGAGGTCAACTCGGACCTTGAGGGCAAACTGCGGAAATCACTCCAGCAGAGGAGAAAGCGGTTTCGAGACCGGCAAGACTCACAGCCGAAGAAGAAACGAAGAATCGATGAGGCCACCGTAGCAAAGGACCGGTAACGACATGCGGCTCTCATTGAGATGCGATCACCAGACTTTCGGGCCAGGTCGAAGATGAAGGCTAGGAGGTTGATTCTGGAAGAGTATAGTAGCACGGAGAGTAGAAGGGCTGCGGCAAGAGATCCACCTATGCTGGAAGCAGGGCCAGTGGCGATGGCATCCACAGAGAAGGAGAAATCGATGGGGAAGAAGCCTTGAATTATAGAAGAACGGCCGACGCCTGTTAAGCCACAACGGGCTCCAAGGAAAGATAAGCGGAAGGCGGTCTTGACTGAGGAAGTTCCTTTGAGGCAGAATGAGGATCCTTTGGAGGGCATCCGGATGAAGGTCCCTCGGGAACGGGCCGCTGAGGTAAAACGATGTCGTCGGACACTTAAGAGGACCTGTGGCATTGGAGGAAGACGTCTTCTAGGCCGTAGAAGACGTAGCAGTAGCTCAAAGTGGACTGTAGAAGGTAGCCTCACCCGAGACCTCCACTAACACAGTCATACTAGAGACGGGTGAGGAACCCTTAGCAAAAGAGATACAGTCACCAGTCCCTGGTGCCGCCGATATGTTGTGTGTGCAGGTACTTCCGTTGCTCCAGTACCTCGATCGGAAGCGGGAGAAGTATGCAGATGGCCGCACCAATGAAACCTACGTGGAGATAGTGCGTAAGCAAACACGGACCAAGGTAGCGGTGGCGGCTGAGGTCGCCGCGAAGGAACGTAAGAGTTAGCCAACAGAAGCAAGGTACCAAGCACTTCAGAAGAGGCTCGCTAAGGAAGTTGAGAAGCGAAGACATTCGGAGCAAGTTTGCGAGGGTCTTCGAGAGGACGTGGAGAGAGCCAAGTGCGCAAGTGTGGATCTCTTGAGGAGGCTAGAGGCATGCAGGACCGCATACGACGCCGAGTCATTGAAGGTTGATGAGCTGTCAGCTGCCACAAAGAAGCGGGAGCAAGAGTACCAAATTGAGTTGGCGGTGAGGCCGAAGAAGCTAATCAAGTACTAAGCTGCGCGGATTTTGAATCTGGAATTAATCGAGAAACTAGAGGCGCAGTGAAGTGAACTGAGCACGTAACGGTTGCAAGCTAAGGAGCAGTTATACGAGGTGGAAACGAAATTGATGGAGGCCGAGGGAAAGAATCGGCAATAATCCAAGGAGACCCGTGACGTCTTAACTGCGAGAGTGGAGCAGTGTTTGCGCGGGTATGTCTTGTGGCAAATTGAATCACACAACGGACTTTGGTTACGCAAGATTGAGTATTGTGCAGCCGAATTGATAGCGCGAAGCGGACGGCGACATCGCCGGTTAGCCAAGAAGCTCGAATCGCATCTTACGAGATCGCGGGACGCGGTGGCAAATCTGGAGTTAGAATTAGTAGGCGTTTTGAGAAGATTAGGTCTAGAGCGGAGGTTAGAGGGAGCGGCAACTGCCGACTCCGCAAGTGTAGGACCTGTTCGGTGCTCACATCGTAGCGGGTAACAGTTTTGGTTGTTAGGAATAAAGTAGTCCAAAACATTGGCCTTGGGGGTTTTTTCTCAATTTAGGTTCTCACTTTTGAGAGGTACTTTGGTTTGTCAAAGATACCGCATCCAAAGTAGGGGCCCCAATTTGAATGTTCTAAAATAGCGATTAGCTAGTGACAAAATTTAAGCAAAATTGCGATTGGCAGCTGCCAATCGCATGCAGGTACTCTTAGTGTACTACTTGGGAATTTTCCCCCCTGAATCTTAAGTTGAAGTTGCGATCAACCTCAGAGTTGTTACAATTGCTTGTTTCAGGTGTGTGTGTGTGTGTGTCTTACGCTGCATTGTGTGTCCTCCGAGAGACCTCCAAGTCAAACACTTGTAATACTTCTAGGAGTGACAGTAGCTTGAGAATTCAAACTCCTAAATAGACCGTTAAGAACGTGACAATTGGTACTCTTTGAGTTGTTTTCGTCCTCGTGGGATTGTATCTTTACCACTATGCTCCATTTTGGTATTTATTTGTCATTACAGCTTGTCAGACTCCATCAACCACTTGAGCGGCTGGTGATCTGTGACAAGGTAAACTATGCACCAAACAAGTAACACTTGAAGTGTGCCATAGCCCACACTGCTGCCAAACACTCTTCCTCGTACAAACTATATCACGACTCCGCTACATTGTTCAAACGACTAGCATACACAATCATAAATTCCTTGCCCTCATCATCACGCTGTGTCAACACCGCTCCAAGTTCCAACATACTCCAATCAATGTGCAACTTGTATGGATGACCTTTGACGAGTATCTTCAAGATGAGAGAAGCCACCAACCTGGCCTTGATTTCAACAAAAGCTCTCTCCTGTTCATCTTCCCATTGCCACTCATGATGCGACTTTAGCAACTAGTTCAAAGGTTTGACTATAGCGATAAACGCCTTCACATATCTCCGGTAGTAGTTTGCCAAACCCATGAATGCACAAACTTTACTCACATTTGTTGGACGAAGGATGCGTGCAATAGCCTGCACCTTTGCTTGTTGAACTCCCAAACCACATGGGTAGATCACATGACCCAATTACTCAACATTCTCCTGGAAGAACTTACACTTCTTCATATGTAACTTTAGACCATGACACTTCAACCACTTAAACACAATCTGCAAATGATGTTTGGTGTTGTTCCACCGTGTAGCTAAACACCAAGATATCATCAATGTAGCATCTGACAAATCTAGCCCCTCTAGGATACTGGCCATAACTCTTTAAAACTCGGCAGGTGCATTCTTCAACCCAAAGGGTAAGAATCACCATTGATACAAACAATCCTTGCCGTGAGAGATTTTGCTCCAAAACGCTGTCTTGGCCTTGTACTCATCTTGAATTGACAACTGATAATCACTTGCCCGAAGATCTAAAGTGTTGAAAATCTTTGCATGTTTCACCACATTGAAGATCTCCTTAGATCTAGGCATGGCATACTTATTGTGATAATCATCAAATACCAAAATGAAGCATAATGATATAGATTTGTTCCCATAGAGACAGATGCAACACTAAAAGTCACGATTTATCACTAGTTAACATTCTATTGAATAGTTTAACTTCTTAGGTACATGTCACTCCCAAAATACACTACTCGATTCCGGCCTAAAAAGGCCGGAAAGGCCTTTTTAGGCCGGAAAAGGCAGAGTATAAACACACACACACACACAAAATGAAACTTTTCCAATCGACACCTGTGGGAATCGCCTTCAACTCCACACTATGATTTCATGGAGAAACTTCCCAGAATTGCACACTTCCGGCTCATTGACCCGAATATCCAAACCCAAATTTGCTTAAATTCCGAATAGCCCCCCGCTTACTCAAAACATCCAAGTTGGACATACACAGCTCTAGATGCGGTATCTTTGACAAACAAGAGCGCACCATGCACGGTAACAAGACACACAAGCACACAAATGCGCACAATGGGTACAGGTAATAGCCAAGACAAGCCAATTGATAGAAAGCCCCCCAAGGAAAGAGCCTTGGATCTCTTTATTCACTCCAACCTCCTAGATATCTCAACCGCCTCAAGGAATCTGCTATGAGGTGCGATGCCATCCGACGTAGCGGTTAAAACGTTCTTTGAGCTTTCGTCGGCTTCTAACCTACGCTATACGTTTACAATCTTGTAAACGTATAGCGTTTACTTGTAATGACAAACAAATACCAAAATGGAGCATAATGGTATACATTTGATCCCACGAGTACAAAAACAACCACAAACAAAAGTCATGATTTGTCACAGAATATTATTCTAGTAAAGAGTTTCACTTCTTAGGCCAATGCCACTCCTAGAAGACACTACCCAGCTAGGGCCGAAGATCTGCAGAGTAGTGCATAACCACACTCATAGCCTGAAACTTTTCCAAACAACGCCTGTAGGAATCGCTTGCAATTCCACACTTATATTTCAGGGGGAATACTTTCCAGCATTGCATACATCCCAACACACTGACCAGAATACTCTGATTGAACTTGCTTCAATTCCAAGGAGCCTCGACTACTCAGAACATTCAAGTCGAATACACATAACTCCTTATGCGGAAACTTCGACTAATAGGAGCGCACCGTGCTCAATGTCTGGATCACACACCAACACACATACACAATGGATACAGGCTTACAGTCAAGACAAGCCAACTGACAGAAAAGCCCCCCAAAGAAAGAGCCTTGGATCTCTTTATTCACAATGGCAACTCTAGGATATCAACCGCCTGAGGCGAATTGGTCTCAGGGGCTGTGCCGTCCGATGAAGCGGTTACGGTGTCATCTGAACTTACATCTACTCCTATCCTACGCAACACGTTTACTTCTACATTCTGGCGCGCCTCATTCAATTCCTCTAAAAATATATTAACTAACTCCACAATTTGTTTGTGTTCGGCGGATCCGCTGGTCTTGGCGCTCATCAACCGCCCTCTCCAGCAAATCTAACTTCAGGCACTTCACCGTTTGCAATCCCCACATCGCGAACCCGTTTAGACACTTCTCTAACCGCAACTTCAATGTGTCGGTTGTCTCGTCCCGTAGATGATGGTAGGCCTCCTCTGCCTTTTCCATTCTCCTTCGCGACTCTTGCGATCTCATGTCCACCTTACCTAACTGCTTCCGCAACCGTCAACATTCCAATTCAACCTTCAATTTACATTCAACAGCCAAAGTTCTGGCCGATTCACAATCTATCAATTTCTTGACCCAATTCGCCAATATCTCCTCATGCTCTCCTCACCCCCTATGTCAGACTTGCTGATAGCTCCTCTACACGTCGGAATTTTGTCTCACACTTACTCTCAATCTCCAAAATCTTGCTACGAAGATCTTCTTCCGCCGTCTACACCTCTGCAATTTTGCCCTGAAGTTCTTCGGCGATACGAACTTCTTCGGCTCTTCGGGCCTTCAACAAAGCAAGTTCCTCGATATGTTTCTTCTCTCGCTCCTCCGTAGTGGTGATCATTCGCTCCGATTGCTTAATTGCCTCATCATATGCTTCCCTAGATTTCTCCAACCTTCCGAGCAAATCCACTGTCATCTTCTACCCGGTTTCGTTAGACTTGCGAAGTTCACCACAGGTCTCCTCCAACTCTGCACATCGTCCGGATTCCTTCTCTAGATTCAATTGCAGTACTACGCACTTAATTCCTTCTCTCGAAACTGGGCTTCTCGCTCCTGCAATGTCACCTTCACTGCCGCGCACTCGGTTGTCAAGGTTGCCGCTCGCTCCCGTGCCAATTCAGTCGCGGAATCCCACTCCCTCCTTACTGCAAGTGCTCTCTTGAGCTGCGTTTTATTTCTTATCATCTCTACATAAAATCCTGCCTCCTTGGATATAGCATACTTCTCTCTCTTCCAATCCAGATACTTCAGTAATGGGACCACACTATCCTGCAAGAAATCGGGGAAAGAAACGACTAACTCCTTCGATTCCTCCCGCGAAGTCTTCGTCGCTTCTACCGGTCTCACTTCTTCCGTAGGGGATGACGGCAGTGCACTGTCTGGGGCATCTACCACCGTCCCTCCAATCTGTCGCACAATCTGTTCCAGTTTTTTGTCGCTTAACGTTAGCTCCTTTACCAATTCCTCTCTCGTCTTCAGATGTGGTATTCCTTCACCCTCCGCAGTTTGTGTCTGCTCCGAAGAAAGAGAATTCCGACTAACTATCTCCATTCCCTCCTTCGAAGATTCCGCCAGTGCTTTTGCTGGAACTTCAATCAATACCCCCGAAGATTCTTTCCTCCCTACAGGCTGTGTTGAATCGCCCGCTGCGACTTCGGGTGTACTCACAATCGGGGCAACTGTCTTTTCTACGCTGCTATGCGATACTTCTCCTCCCACTAACGCCCGATTCGCCCTCTTCTTTGGTCTTGCGCGAGTTTTCGACTGCCTGATCACATCTAATTCCGTTTTCGTTCTTCTTACTTCAAGTGCCAAATCTCCCTCGTCATCGCTCACTACTCTCCTTCTCTTCGTCACTCGTCTCTCCGGCTTTTCCCGTCTCCGCACAACTTCCATCTGAACGGGTCCTCGAGCTGTCGTGTGTGATGGAATGGAGGGTTGACGGATATCGTCCTCGGTCCCTTTGCTGGACTTGGTCGTCACGACTTTGGAAATCGCTTCTCCTCCTCTCTTTTTAGCAACCCCATGCTTCAGTAGAAAATCACCAAGAATGGATTGAGATGATTGACCAATGGTCCTATCTACCGATCGGATGCATTTACCCAGACAAGATCGTGAAAGATCCTTGCCCAATGTACTCCTTGTTAATTCAAGATTCGTTCAAAGAAACCTACATGCTTGGCCGTCACATACGTCGTACGTGCTGGTCGCAAGATGTGCATAATTTCCAACGCTATCGCTCTTCTCTTCGGATCAATGTAATCCAATGTCTTCCACCCGTTCGTTTCCTATCTCCCGGAATTGAAGAGTGTTCCGTAAGAGAATTCTTCGATGCGCGTAAGTCCCACGCTACCCTTTTCAAACAAAAGGTCTCCGTCGCTACCTGCGCATGGTCCCATCATCTTCGTCTAATGCTCAATTGTCAAGAGCATGGGATTACCTCAAAGCTCCACGCCCTCGGTCTGTTTCTTATCGATTATCTCGTTGCAAATACTCGCCGTGACGCAAGTCCAATTCTAAAAGAGGAATTCAAGTCGTAACTCGCTCAGCTCCCGTCCGAAGGGTCGCAATTCTTCGTAGGGCACCTTCATGGGAATCAATTTCTGCACCTTGTCACTCTTCTTTGGCCCCATGACTTTGATTCGCGTCTTCGTTGCTAGCAAGGTCGGTCGATTTTGCTCTTTCTCTCGCTCGCTTGTTCTTGCTCGATATCGCAATGTTTGTGCGAGGACTCCTGCTACTGCCCTTACCCTTGAAGCCCTAACATTACCTCCTCACGCGCCCACTAGAATTTCCGACTTGTGCGAACGTCTTTCGGCTCGTTGCGCGATTCGAAATTGAATCCTATGTCTTTGCCGCAGACGCAGCTCTTGCAAGGTCCAGAAAAGGCTGCGCTGAAGATCCAAAGATATTCGGACGTAGACCAATTCTAACTAATTCTATCATTTCTCCTCATAAGCTGCTCATTCTAACTTGTACAACTACTTTCTAGACAAATATCTTTTAGTTTTGTTGATTTTTAAAGAAAAACGGAAAAACTAGGCACCACAAATCTCCATTTCTATATTGTCTCGCGTCTCTCTCAATCCAGAAGAGAAAGAATTAACTAACTAAACTAACTGTTTGTGCCTCGCTGATCTTCATACTCATCAACCGTACCTCCAGCAAATCTAACTTCAGCCACTTCAGCGTTTGCACTTCCCACATCACAAATCCGCGTAGGCACTTCTCTACATGCAAACGCATACCGCCAGTCGTATCATCTCGCAGCTGTTGGTTGCCGCCTCCGCCTTTTTCACCCTCATCTTCGACTCCTCCAACTGCACAGCAAGTAACTTCAACTGCTCTTGCAACCGACCACAATCCGATTCAAATCTTACTTTACATTTGACCTCTGAAGACATGGCCGCTTAGCAATTTGCCAATTTCTTAGCCCA
This sequence comes from Marchantia polymorpha subsp. ruderalis, assembly GCA_037833965.1. NCBI lineage: Eukaryota > Viridiplantae > Streptophyta > Marchantiopsida > Marchantiales > Marchantiaceae > Marchantia > Marchantia polymorpha. The sequence continues at coordinate 3,757,913 of AP031359.1, forward strand.
ATCAGTCAATTCGATTGCGTGCTTCCGGAGTACACACGCCAGATTCGCCATGAGCTCTTCCGCGCGTTGTAACTCCTTATCACCATCATCAGTAAGCTCCGCAATCATACTCCGAAGTTCCACTTGCTTCGTCTTCGTCAGAGCAATCTAACCCCAAAGATCTTCGGCTATCCGTTCCTCTTTGGCTCTTTGGCTTCTCTCAAAATTCTAGGTGTAATTCGATAAGCTTTCGCCTATAGGGTCGCAACTCCGCATAAGGCTCCTTCAGCGGAACCAATTTTGTGCACCTTGGCTATCGTGAGCGGCGCCATGTTTCCAATCGTCTCTTCAGAGCTATCAAGGTCGAGTTCAATTCACTCTCTATCTCTTGATATCGCAATGTCGCCGCGAGTGTTCTTGTTGTGCCCTTACCCTCGATGCCCTAACGTTCCTCACATTCGCGCGAATTGGTACTCTCGGCGCGTGCGTATCTTGTCCGGCCCTTTGCAAATTCAAATTAAAATTTGTCGTCTTCGCCAAAGGCTTGGATGTTGCATACTCTAAAATGGCTGCGCTGATGGTCCGAAGATGTGAAGGTCTTTGGCCGAAGGCGAATTCCACTTTCCTTCTCTAACTAGCTAAATTTCTCGTAATTCTCCTATCTCCTTCGACTTAGGACTTGTATGCATACTTTCTGACATGAATATGTTTAAGTTTTTGTTATTTATGCAAGAAAACAAAAAAACAAAAAAACAAAGCACCACATACTCCCCTCCCCATTTGTGAGCGACCCCGCGAATACTTCAGGAATAGTACTTCTTCACTATCCAACCGTTCACGCAGGTCCCTAGCATTTGTCTTGAGAGGTCTGGTAACTGTATCAATCCATTCGGAAACACTTTTACTACTCGATAAGGTCCCATTCATCATAGGTGTAACATCCTGGGGAACCTTACATATTGACTATCATAAAGTAAAGCTAGATCTCCTTTGAGCAGAGTTTCCGACTAGATTTGTTTGAAGTAAGCTTCCTTTTTTTTCAGCAGTATCTGCTCCGTTTGATGCTTCACTTTTTGTCTGCGTTCTTTGAAGGATAGCATCTTCTACAATTGATGAAGCTGACTTTCTTCCTCACCAAGTCTTTGGCGTTCTAATAGCCGATGAGTAGGTACTTCAAACTCAATCGGTACAATGGGATGTTGATCATACGTTCGAAAATACGGCGTTTGTTTGATGGTCACCTTCTCGGTGGTACGATAAGCCCATAGTGCGGCTGGTAGCTTGGTATCCCAATCATATGCATGACTTACTGTAACTTTCAGTAGTATCTTGCAAAGCAACCCGTTTGATTTCTCCATTAGTCCATTCGCCTTTGGGTTAAAGGGGGTCGTCTTTTGATGCTTAATTTGGAAGTGGAAAGTAAGGTCTTCAATCACTGAATTCAGGAAGTGTGTTCCTCTATCACTGACCAGTTCCAATGGGCATCCGTATCTCGTGATAATAGATTCAAACAGAAACTTTGATACGGTCACCGCATCATCTATTTGAGTGGCCTCTGCTTCTACCATCTTGGTAGCATAATATGTGCCTACTAGAATATATCGTCTTTGGGTCTGCTTCGTAGCTGGTTGGATTGACCCCACAAAGTCAATTCTCCATTTCCCGAAAGGTGCTAAAGGCATAATGGGCATCAATGGCTACTGCGTAGTGGGAGTTGGTCTCCACACTTATCTGGAGTTCTCTCCTCTCGCAGTTATCACATCGTTGAATGTAATCATGTACATCTTTAAACATCGTCGGCCACCACACACACATGCACATTTTGAATGTATACTACATTCAAAATCTTTGCCACTGTGTTCTTGATGGCTTAATGGCCTCCTAAACCTTAAGTGTGCATTGATGTGATAACTCGTCCTACTTCTGTGACCTCCAGACAGCGACACAGTCGCTCATCCGGGAGTAGTTTGAATAGTACCCTATGTTGAATTTGGAGGAACTAGCCTTATGGATAAAGACTGTACGCTGTTCTGCATCCATTCCTTCAGGACATTGTAGAGTAAGCAAATAACAGTAGAGATCCGCGTATCGTGAGTCCCGACTCGCCGTCATCTGGAAGAGTTGCTCATCTGGAAAATCATTAGCCAACTCTCCTTAGGTTGTGTCCATAGTCGAGACAGATAGTGTGCATTTTCATGATGGATCCCTTTCCGTGTCTGTACTGTAAAGATGAACTCCTGGAGCAGTAACATCCACCTTGCAATTCGTCCAGATAAGTCGGCCTTCTTCATTAGATGTTGCAGGGCATAATGGTCTACATGAAAAATGAATTTGTAGCCTAGCAGATAGTGTCGGAATTTCCTCACCGAGAACACCATTTCCAACGCTTCTCATTCCGTTGTGGTGTAGTTCTTTTCTGCCGCCGACAATTTCCTGCTAGCAAAGAAGATCGGATTGTCCTTCTTGTTTTCATCCCTCCGGCTTAGCACTACTGCAATGGCAAAGGCCAAAGTATCAATGAATACGTGGTTTGTCTTTTCCCAATCCGGACTACGCAGAATCGGTGCAGAGGTTAGTTTCTCCTAAAGTTCTTCGAATGCCTTTTTGTTGCTACTCTATCCATTCATAGGGCTCATCCTTCCTCTGCAGCTTGGTGAGACTAGCTGCAGTGATTGCATACATATTGATAAATTGTCTATAATAGCCCACATGTTTGAGGAAGGCCCGAAGCTCCCGAAGATTCGTTGGCGGTTCCTAAGCCAAGATGACTTTGACTTTTTCCTCGTCCACAGCTATTCCTTCGGCGGACACTTGATGGCCCAACAAAATGCCACTTGTCATGAAGAAGAAGCACTTCTCCGGGTGAAGAGACAATTGTGACTCTCGGCATTTGTCGAACATATGTTGCAAGTGACTGAGGTGCTGATCACAAGGTCCGAAGACACATAAATCATCAATGAAGATCTTCAAAAATTTCCTAAGATGGTCCTGAAAAATGGTTGTCATCATTCGTTGAAAGGTCGCATGAGCGTTACTTAATCCGAAGAGCATCTTATGGTATGCATAAGTTTCCCAATCGGTAGTTGTGGTGCTTAGTTGTTTTGTATTTTACAAATTAACAAAAACTTAAACATATTCGTGTTAGAATGTAGATGTATAAGTCTTGAGTTGTAGAAGTTAGAAGAATTATGGAAAAATTAGCTAGAAAGAGAAGGAAAGTAGGCTTCGCCTTTGGTTGAAGACTTTCAGATCTTCGGACCTTCTGCGCAGTCGTTTTGGAGAATGCAAAAGCCGGGTCTTCGGCAAAAACGATGAAGTTCAATTTGAATTCGCGAAGTGCCGGTCAATGTTTGCACTCGCCGAGGGTACCAATAGCGTGCGTGAGAGGAATGTTAGGGCATCGAGGGTAAGAGTGCGACGACGACATTTGCCCCGACATTGCGATATTAAGCGAGAACGGAAGAGAGCAAAATCGATCGACTTGTGTAATGACAGATAAATACCAAAATGGAGCATAATGGTATAGATCCGATCCCACGAGGACAGAAACAAACACAAAAGTCACGACTTGTCACAAAATAGCATTCTATTATGAAGTTTTACTTCTTAGGCCAATGCTACTCTCAGAAGACACTACTCAGCTAGAGCCGAAGACTCACAGGGTAGTGCAAAACCGTATTCACAACCTGAACCTTTTCCAATCAAAACCTGTGAGAATCGCAAGCGATCCCACACTTATATTTCAGGGGGAAAACTTCCCAGCACTGCATACATCTCAACACACTGACCCGAATACTCAAACCTGAACTTGCTTAAATCCCGCAGTAACCCCAGGCTACCCTAACATTGCCTTCTCCCGCGCCTCGTAGAACTCCCGACGCTTGCGAACATCGTCCGGCCCGTTGCATGATTTGAAATTGATTTCGATGTCTTCGCCGAAGACGCAGCTCTTCGTACGTCCTTGAAAGACTACGCCGAGGACACAAAGATCCAAAGATCTTCGGACGTAGACAAATTCTAACTAATCCTATCATAACTCCTATAAATCTACTCTTTCCAACTTATATACCTATCTTCTACAGAAATATGTTTATGTTTTGTTAATTTTTAAAGAAAAACAAAAAAGTAGGCCCCACAACTTGGTTAGCAGCGAAGAGGCAATTAGAGAGATGGCGCCACCCAAGACGCCCAAGGTGCGGACTTTAGTTTTGTTGAAAGTGCCATACGAAGAATTGCTACCCTATTGACGGTAGCTCAACAAATTTCATCTAGATTTCCTCGTGGAATTGGAATTGCATGTCAGCGAGCATTTGTAAGGAGATCATGGACAAGAATCGGAACGAAGGAGAGGATCTCCGCGGCAATCCGATGCTGTGGACAATTGAGCACTGGACGAGTGTGCTGGAGCCGTGTGTCGGGGACGTCGGGGATTATATGTTCGTGAAGGATAGCGTGAAGATAACCCGCGCAGAAAAATTCACTTTCGCCCCTCTTCCGGAACGCGCGATTAGAAACGAATGGGTGGAAGACCGCAGATTATAAGGATCCGAAGAGACGTGCAATTGCATTGGAAGTCATGCAAATCCTGCGACCGCAGCGCACAACTTATGTCACTTCTTGGCAGGTCGGCTTCTTCGAGCGCGTCTTGAAGGGAAGTCGAGTACATTGGGCGAGGATCTTTCATGATGCAATTTGGATCAATGCGAGTGCCTGATGAGAGGAAGGATTGGTTAATCGCCTATCCTCTTACAAAGTGAATTTCTATCAGGGGATGGGAGTACTCACAAAGGAGTAGGAGAAGCGATTCTCGAAAGAACTGGAAATTCTGGCAATTGAGTCCAGCAAGGAGACTGAGAAAGAAGATAGTGCCCAAATTGAAGATCCACCTTAGAGGACAACGTGCGGACCAGTACAGGTGGATGTTCTTCCGCCACGAGAGCGGCCAGAAAGGCGACTGGCAAAGAGACGGAAGATACTTACAAACGACGAGGAAGACCTATTACTGGAGTCGCGGATGGCAGAGACTGAGATAGCGGAAATCAGGCAGTCAAGGACTCGAGCTAGGCCAAAGAAGAAAGCGAATCGCGGGAGGGTTGTGTCAGATTCTTTAGACAGCAGTGTGAAGAAGACGGATGCATCAATTTTGGTTTCGGACGAAGACAAATAATGAGCCTACTCTTCAAGTGTTGGAAGGAGAACCTTCGGCGGTACCAGCTGAAGTCTTAATGGAAGTAACAGGGGAACCTTCGGAGAAGAGGATGGAGACAGCTAGTCCAAGTTTACTATCTTCAGAGCAGATGCGATTTGTGGAGAGCGAGGACGTACCTCAACCGAAAACAAGTGAAGAGCTAGCAAAGAAGCTCACGCTAAGTGAGGAAATACTTGAGCAGATTGTTGCACACGTGGGCGGGACGGTAGGAGACATCATTGATATTTCAGTGCCGCCATCACCTGAGGAAGAAGGAAGATTTGAAGTAGCGGAGAAGACTTCGGAGGAGGGACCAAAGGAGTTAGAGGTTGCCTTCCCTGATTTCTTGCAGGATAGCGTAGTACCTTTATTGAAGTACTCAGACAAGAAGAGGGAAACATATACTGTGATGAGGGAATCTAGATCTTATGTGGAGCTTGTAAGTAATAGTACTAAGCTCAAGAGGGCAGTGGCAGCGAAGAGGGAGTGGAATTCTGCAATTGCGATGGCGAAAGAACGAGTTGCAAGCTTGACAGCCGAGTGTGCGATCACGAGGGCGACATTGCAGGAACAAGAAGACCGACTTTGACTGAAGGAGATGGAGTGTGAGGTCCTACGACTAAACTTGGTGAAGAAGTCCGATCTTTGAGCGACATTGGAACAGGATTGTAGCAGTCTTCATACCGCCAACGAGACTGTACATAAGGTATCCGAAATGGATTGGAGGTTTGTGCGAAAGATTGGAGGCATCCAAGAGGGCCTACGCCGCGGAAGTGCAACGTGTGGAGGAATTGATTGTGGCTGCAAAGAAACATGATCAATTGCACGCCAAAGAATTAGGTAAGGCGGAAGGGCGAAGAGCCGAAGAGGCATGGATTGCCGAAGATCTTTGGGGATAGATTGCTATGACGAAGACGAGGCAAGAAGAACTTCGGAGTAGGATTGCAAAGCTCATGGATGGTCGTGACAAGGAGTTTAAACGCGTAGAGGAGCTTACGGCAAGTCTGGCGGAGGCACTCCGGAAGCACGAAGGCGAATTGATATATTGGGCCAAGAAATTGGCAGATCGTGAAGCGGCCAGATCTTTGGAAGTCAAATGTAAACTAAGGATTGAATTAGAATGCGAACGGTTACGAGAGCAGTTGAAGAGAGTTGCTCTGTAGCTAGAGGAGACGTAGAGGCTGCACACCGCTTGTTGCAAGACGAGACGACCGACACATTGCGGTTGTGTGTTGAGAAGTGCTTGCATGGATTTGCAATGCGGAAATTGCAATTGGTTAAGTGGTTGAAGTTGGATTCATTGGAGCGACGTCTGATGAGTGCGAAGGGCAGCGGATCCGCGTGGCACAAACAGTTAGTAGAATTGGTTAATTCTTTTTCTGAGGGATTGAAAGAGGCGCGAGAGAATGTAGAGATAGAGATTGTAAACGTTTTGCGTAGGTTAGGAGCCGACGGAAGCTCAAAAGACGTTGTAACCGCTACGTTGGATGGTACCGCGAGAGTAATTCACCTCAGGCGGTTGAGATTCCTAGGAGATCGGAATGAATAAAGAGGCTCAAGGCTCTTTCCTTGGAGGGCTCTTCTGTCAATTAGCTTGTCTTAGCTGTCCATTTGTATCCATTGTGCGTGTCTGTGTGCTTGTGTGTCTTGCCACTTAGCATGATGCGCTTTGGTTTGTCAAAGATACCTGATTTGGAGCTGTGATTGTCCAGCTTGAATGTTCTGAGTCGCTGGGGGCTATTTGGAATTTAAGCAAATTCGAGTAAGGGTATTCAGGTTAGTGAGCCCGGAATATATTTGGGAAGTTTCCCCCTGAAATCATAGTGTGGAGTCCAAGACGATTCCCACAGGTGTCAATTGGAAAAGTATTAGGTTGTGAATGTGATTATACTCTGCTTTTTGGCCGTAATCGAGCAATGTTTTATGGGAGTGACATCGGCCTAAGAAGTAAAACTCATCAATAGATAGTTACTTCGTGACAAAGTGTGACTTTTGGTGTTGCAACTATCTTTGTGGGAACGAATCTAAACCATTATGCTCCATTTTGGTATTTATTGTTATCACTGTAGTATACATGGTATTGTCCTTGTCCTGTTTGCGAATAGACACCTGGTTATACCCTGAGAATCCATATGGGAAGCTATAGCACTCATGCCCTGCCACATGATCTAGGATAGCATCCGTAAATGGCAACGGATGATGATCTTTCTTGATAGCTGCATTCAGCATACTGAAGTCCTTACAAACTCAAAATTCCCTGATAGTTTATTCGGGACTATCACGATGGGTGAGATCCATTCGTTGCTTAATACCGGGTATATGATCTTGGCCTCAAATATTTGTCAATCTTGTTTTTAACCAACAAAAAATACTTCACCCTGGTGGATCACCAAACCCAGGTGTATCACCAAACCCCGATCTTCCACCTAATTTCCAACTGGCACCACTGCAAAATCGTCACCAAGTAGCCAAATCCACACCTGACGTTGTGCCCTCACTAAGCTACCCTAGCCCTACTAGCTTTGGCGTATGGGCAACCTAACCTGTCATCACCGCAAGAAGACTCTCACGGTCTACTGGTCATTACTTTAGTCTCATCGTGAGAGAAACAAAGATAGGCCAGCCGGTGATCAAGTCCAGCTCCCAATCGATAGCACACAAAAGTAAAACTACTCTAAAAATCAGCGTCATCCCTACACGGTCGCGCACCAGAAAGCAAGACATGAGAGTATCTAGACACAAGCAAACAGCTAGCAACAACTCTCCAGTCTAAAAAAAACACAACACAAAACAAGACAACACACACGGGACATCGCATTGCATCGCAATCCCGATTTGATCTCCATCGCCTCCTATCACTTTCCAATTTCAGCGGCTGCAATGTTACGTCTTTCACTCCGGGGTCACACTCCACTTCAATGAACACACTAAGCACTTAAAGCTTAATTTGTTTTTGACCACGTTATATATATATATAAAAAACACACAATGCTTTCAAAACTCAAATACTATAGTTGAGGGAAACCGGATGCAAACTCTTGAACTCTACAGAATAGTTTCTTAGAACTCTTAGTCCTAAATCTCTTCCTTGTTCTTCTTTTTTTTTCAATATATTTGTTTGTCAAGAAAGAAATAATGGATAATAGAAGGCTGATATAAAGTCAACTCGGCCTAAACTAGTTTTGTGTGCTGAAGCCACCAGAGGCAATTATATTGCACCATCGAAATATTTCTACAAGAAGAATTGGGTGTAAGAAATCAAACTTCATATGCTATTCCATTTTAGAGAACAAGTTGTATATTTCTAGAGGTAGACAACTTGAAGTTTCATACTTGACCATCATTTACATCAGAAATTTGATATCTCTTTATGCTTTTTGTCTTCCTCTTCAAGCTTTGCATGTCACATGTTCAAAGAGATGATTAGCGGATGTGATAACTTGGTCTTTGAGGTGGAATGTAATTGGCACCAGCTACTTCTGGCACTCTCCGAACGTCTATATGAGGAGTTTTTCAACATTGTTTGGAGCAAGCGAGTCTGTTAGATGCACTTTTATCAACTTCATGTGAATCATGTGCTTGTTTATTGTGAACGGAAATATCTACGTCCTTACATCATGTTATCGCCAAGCATAGAACTGGATCTCATAGGCTTAGAGTTAAGGAAGAACGTTGATTTAATATTGATAGGAGTGAACGTGTTTGTAGGTTATGTGACGGTGGGCATATTGAATTTGAAAAGCATGTATTTGTTACTTATTAGAGATTGATCTTTCAGATCTTTTTCCTTGTTTTTGATTTTTTGTTTGTATTGTATTTTGCAGCCTTTTGACCCTTTGGGTTTCTTGAGCTCGACCTATTGTCATTTACCATTTATCATTTATATCACTATCACGCTTCAACTTTGTTATCACATATCAATCTCGTTCACAATAATCTACATTGTATGTATAAATGATTTGCTCTAGTTCCAGAAAAGCCATGATCTTCCATATCCACAGATTTTATTGTGGATCTTTCAAAGTCCAAATCTTTTGATTAAGTTTTGTTGTAATAAACCATTTGACAAAGATGACACACTTTTTAGTGATTTGTAGTTTTTGTAACATATTACTATATTTAAACTATGAATAAAATATATTCATTGATGTATTAAATTTTCAAAAATATTACAATAAGCATGATGTAATATGATAGAAGTAAAATTATGATTCCAAATTTTTATTTTTGTTTTTATATCACATCTTATTATATGAAATGTATTATATACATTACATTGAATATTTTTTTTATTGTAAATTTTAGATTTAATTTCAGGTATTTTGTAATGTGATTAGATTTAACTTCTTTGTTGATGTAAAGGAGAAATATGTATATGTATTATTTTTTTTCTATCTGAGATAATTAATGAATATAATTTGTGATTTTACATGAATCACAAAGTAGAGAATGTGCATGGATATTTGAAACTTAAAAAAATAGCTTTAATTGTATCATAGATATTACTATGTTGAAATTTTTTATCAAAATAATGATTGAGATTTATTTTATTTTATTTTCGCAAATAAATGAGTGTATAATTGATGTAAGCAATGAATACATGGAAATTTGAAGGATGATATAGAAGGAAATTTTTTTAAGCAAGAAAATTTCTATTGATTTTTGATATTTTGATAAACACAAAATTTTGATAAACACAAGCATTCAGATTTTATTCATGCTTAAGTAGATGTTTTGGTCATGTAAGGGAGTTTAAGGGAATACTCAAAGATCTGGAAGTTGTATAATACTATTTTGAAATGAAAATCTTATATTCATTTCAGATGACAGATAATATAATGCAAAGAGCCTGATGAGTATGAGAATATGTAATTGTAGCGACGAGATCTATACAGTGAGTTGAAGCGAGGGACATTGATAGTCAACATGATTTGAAAGTATTCGTGTTTCCAATTTCGACACATATCTAACGGGAAAGTGGATGATGCACACTGGCTGGTGATGTTTATAGACTACAAGGAAGAAGTTAGAAACTAACTCATTTACTATCAAGTCTAAATGCTTGTGTACGTAAGTTGTTGCAACATGCTACTGTCTTTCACTTAAGTAAAAGCACTTAAAGTTTCCTATTACTAGATAATCTGTAGTTATATGCAAAATCATCAAGAGGATGAAGTGAGTTACAATTGAATCTAAGGGAGTTCAGAGTTCAGTATCCACATAATTTAAAATCTGAAGAGTCTTCTTGAATCTTGCTCTTTGTCTCATGCGTCGCTTCTTTTATATAGAGGAAGGGCTATGAGAGTAAACTCAGAAAACAAAAAGTGGAAGGCCGATGGAGCTACAATAGTAGTTCAGAAAACCCCAAGTTCCATTGCTTACTCAAATCCCCGTGGGAAAAAAGAACCCACAATGATCTTAAATGTCATATCATGTGCTTCGGACTTCGGACTTTACAAAACTCGCAGCTGGCATCATCGACTTAATTGTTTTTTGTCTTGTCAAGAAATCAATAATTGTAGGAAGTTTGAGGGGAAAATGACAAGACACCTCCGGTACATAGGCTGGAGATGGTTTAACGGCTTCAATCCATAGCAGATTTTTAAAGCATACTGAAGAGGAAAAGCAAACACAAGTACTAACATTTAGAGATATCGGGGGAGCTATGCGTTTTCTGCTACAGACTTACCCTAAGAAGTATGCCCTTCTTTTGGCGTCTCTAGATTTGAAAGTTCTAAGAAGTTTCTCAGAGAGGTTATGTTCTGAAGCAAATGTGGTCATTGTTCGGAGATATCGAAAGGGACAGGGAGCTATAAGGAAAAGCGACGCTGACATAGATTGTTCAGAAATACCAGCTTCAGTTACTTAGTGAGAGAAGTGTGAGAAATACGTGATGTCACAAAAGCTCTAGTTGAAGTATCGCACCCAGACAGATGAGGCAATGAGGGCCGCCATTCTCGGTTCATCATATATACTGCACGTACTGCCCCGTGTAGTTTAGTTTAGATGGTGGATGGTTTGTCCTCCGAATCGTATTCCCCATCAGAGGAGAGATGAATACGAGAGCATTTCAAAGATGTCATCCGGGCAGAACCTCGAATCGTAGTGGAGTTTAGGAGCATGGCTTCACGGAATGTGTTTAGTTCAGAAGGGGAATGTGTGCTGATTGTGTTCTGTCCTGCACTGGAAGCAGGATACACAAAATTTCAGTGTCGGGCTTAAGGCAATCTAGGTAAACAGCACTATGGAGACGCTAGTTTGTACATGATGCACAGCACCGTGTTAGAGATTGAGAATTTGGACTGTTTGGGTCTATGGAAGTGGATGCAGGCATGGGTGGGGAAGCTGATCAACAGCAAGGCCCGCTGCCGCACCAACAACAGCACCAACAGCTACCGCCGTCGATTTCAGGACCCAGGCCAGCACCTAGCTACAGAGTTGTGAGCGCAGTAATCGAGAAAAAAGAGGACGGACCTGGTCCTCGATGCGGTCACACCTTGACAGCAGTAGCAGCTGTTGGAGATGAAGGGTCCCCTGGGTTTATTGGACCTCGCCTTATTCTGTTTGGTGGTGCCACTGCTCTGGAAGGAAATTCTCACGCTGCTGGACCCCCAGCATCTTCTGGCGCAGGCATCAGTAAGGCTCGAACGATCCAAGTCTGATAAATTATGAGAGGATTAACTGTGTCATTTATATTCCGTTCTAAGGGGTTGTCTTCCATTAGCACAGATACATAGAATGGTCTTTTGAGAATTCATTTCTTATCTAAAATTATGTGTTTTGTCTCTCGCCAGAATAGAACAATCCATCTGCTGTCTTCAAGACTTGTTGATGCTCAGGCTTAATCTCACTTCTTCTCTGCAGGGTTGGCGGGAGCTACGGCAGATGTGCACTGCTATGACATACACGCGAACAAGTGGATGAGGTACTAGACTAGACCTTCATGAATGATACGGAAACAATTTAGCTGCGGGTGCGTATGCTTAAAGCTGAAGTTTTTATTCATTGTACGATGTAACTTCGACGCTGATCTTGAATCAGTGGGAGATCTCCATCTCTGGGGAGCAAATTTGAAAGCCCCTCCTTGTTTGCCAACTGGAGTTGACCGATTGTATCCAATTTGATCTTCTCAATTTACATCCAGATAAACTTTTGGCTCACGTTTTAAACTACAGCGTTCATCGCAGTAGAGAGTTTCCAATCGTGGTCGGCTGAAGTTGGCGTGTGTTGAAATGAACGTTGACTCGGCAATTAGCTTCGCGGAAGTCACATGCACTTAAGATTGCACCCCAAACTTGATAATGTTTTATGTTTGCTAGTTTTCCATGATTCTACTGTACTTCATGGGCATTCTCTTTTGGAAGCGGATCTCCTGTTGTTATGGCATGGTTCAATTTGCTGTTAGTGGCGAGAGATGCACCTTGACAATTTAGATTCCTTATGAAGGCAACGGTATTTAGAACTGCAAGAAAGAATGTTAATATAAAATTAGAAACATCTTATGTTCCTGTTTTCACGTAACTCACATTGCTATGGTCATCCCGTGAAGTTTACGGTCTCTTGTTCTTTACCTTGTTCTAGATGTAAACTTGGTCCTAAAATTCTCTAAGGGAATATTACGAGCAGTCTTCTCACACCAGCAAGATTGTTATTTCTTTTCTCGTACATTGGGTTATTGGATGAAGCTCGTGCTGGGGTCCTGTCATATTGCTGTAGTTTGGCAGACGTCCGTGATGTTTGAGTGCAAAGTCATGTAGAGGATGTTGTACTAGGTTATGTAGGGACCAGCTCATGATTGTTATGGATCGTCGCAAGGATACCTTGTAGATGCCCCTTAGTTCAGTTTTTCACGTTTCTTCGTTTCTGGTTTTTAACTCCTATGTAGGTTGTGGTTGCGATTGTCATCGAGTACCAATGTTTTTGAAGGTCTTGGAAGGATTGTCCAATTTTACTATCTTTTGTCCGATTGTTGCATAAATCTTCTGAAAATGTTATAGAGACATGTTTTAGTTTAATTTCTACTCTACTAGTATAGCAGCTCACTACGTTTTGGGTATAGGGATGAGAAACAAAGTGCCCTCTCTGGTGGGCTCGATACCAATAGACCAGACATAATTCATCGTAAGCTGCTTAGGCCAAATCTTCTAGTTAATATGTGCAAATTCAAAATCCAAATAATCGCCGAACTGTGCACTATGCTCAATTTTCACGTTGATTACTTCATCTTTATTCTGCTCCGTATCCTTAAAATGCAAGCCTGCACATCCCTACCTGGGTACCTTCGTGGTACCTGATAACATTTCTTATTCGAGTTCCAGATGATTTTGATCCTAAATCTCCTCTTCTCTGGATTGGTATCTCCACCTTTTTGGCGTTTGCTCCCAATTACAGGCCTCGGCATCCGATTTTTCTTCAGGCTGCATTCAAGTAGGTCATATGTCCATTCTCTTTGCGAAGCAAGAATTGTAACTAAGCTGCAGGTACAACTGGAACCCTATTGTATTTGGAGAGCTATCAAATTCGCTCCTAGCCCCACTGCTTACATTGAGTACTTGAATTCGATCTTGCTTCGTCTATATATCTATATAAATTGAGACTACATGTCTCACGGGGGTTGATGAGTTCTTGGAAATAGTGGGAGCGCATTGATGCACCCTCACTTTCTTCGTACGTTAGAGTCTGTCGTTTCCCATTCAGCATTGATAGGATCTATGCTAGCATTTCCCTTCCTACTTACCGTCTGTGACCTTTTTCATGTTTCGCTTCGGATTCACCACCTCTGCTCTCCGTGAATCATTCAGCGCCCTTAGTCCTGCAATATTTATGATTGTTGCTGTTGAATTCAGCCCTCTTGGATTCTTGCGTTCCTCACGGATTCTTACGCACGGTTTCTGTTGCGTTTTGCTCGTGGATTTGGCTTCTGTTGGATGCTTTCGCTTTCAGCTTTATTGAAGTACGTTCATGCTTCCGTAGTTTAATCTTAACGTGGGGTCTGTAGCTTTTATTATGCTCTCAATTTACTGCCACACCTTATAATGTCACCCATAGCCCCAAGGCCCGTACTGAATTTTTTTACTTGGTCCCGCTATACGTATATGCATAAACACAAGCAGAACTGTTCCTCTTCGACTGGATCGAAACCCAGCGCGATGACCTCGAATTGAAACTTGAGGTTTTACAGCTGTCCATACTAAATGAGATTTCTGAAGGGGGCTTACGAGATCTTGTAGATAGCGGGAGCGGCTTGATACATGCTTACTTTCTGCTCTGACTAGAGCTTCTGTTTTTGTATTTCGTAATCTTGTTCCATCCTTCCTCGGTTCCTCAATAGTACTTGGTTTTCTAAATTTCTCTTCCAGTTTTACTTTTTTTGTTGTTGAAGTTTCATCGTCACTTGATAGTTGGAATGGTACTATACGGTTGTCTGCATGCAAAGCCCCTGCGGTGAACATGTACTTCTTGATCAACGTAATCTTTACCTGCACACGACTTACGTTTGATTTGAACTATGTAAACCAGCATCGGATTGTTACAGGATCAGGCTACATTCAAGTTTCTTATATTATGTATATTGTGCTCGTGAAAAGATCATGTCAGTAAGTTGCAGGTACATTTGAACTTCATTGTAGTGGCACAGTTTTGATTTCTGTGAGAGCCACGCCGCGCTTACTTTAGTTGATCTTGCTACATTTAAATGACTGAAGTTCCATCGCAGAAACCTTTTCGCCCCTGTATCCAGTGATGATGCAGCCGGGATCATGTGACGATGGTGTGATGCCTGTCGGGTAGATCTTGTCTTTGGTCCCTCGTTCCTCTCACGTCGGAATTGAGGAATTACACTGCACATTCTTTCTTAGTGTGTCAGCACTCTCTTATTTTAACCCGGTCCTTTATATTCAAGGCTATTATTGGTGCTTTTATGATGATGTGCCTGCTGTTTCCTGCTTCTTTTCCATGAAGCTTATGCTTTCCACTCTGTGTTATTTCTCTGCATTCTCTCAGCACAATATGCCTCGCCTAAGTATCATCTGCTCTGCTTTACCTTTTCTACGTTCTGCATTATTCTTTAGATGCCATGTATGCGCCGCGTCTCTCTCCATTAATCAGTCAGAGCCCTTGCTAGTGTACTCCACCCGCGTGTGCTATTCGGTCTTGTACATCCTTAGCTCGTGTGGTTGATGGTGTAGTACTTATTATATAACTAGAACATGTTTGCTGATCTGGCATTTGACTCAGTCTGTGATCATGGGTTTTTGCATGTGCTCATAATCAATCAAGTTTACTGTAGTAAAATCTTGCTGAAGATTGCTTAAAGCTTACGTTTGGTTGCTTGTTTTTGTACATGATTTGCTGGTAACTCTCGTTCAATGTCTCTTTTTGAAAAATGAGGAGTAATCTCTCGAAGTTCTCTCTGGTTTAAAGTCTTGCCTCAAACTGCGGTGCTACATCTATCGTTGTGACATTCTCACTTATTGACTTGGATAAGAACCTGTCAGATATCGTTGATGGTCCATTCTTCATTTTCTCGTTGGTCCATCAGTGCCTATGTACTCATTTGTTCTTTTATCCATGTTTCTTTCTATTTTATCTCTTATTCGTGGACTTTATCCTTTTGTTTGTCGTTTTTCACTTCCCTTTTCTGGAAGGCAACGTACGTCTGTCAGTATTCTCTGGTAATCAATACGTCTATGGTACCACTCCGAAGACATCAATTGTTTTTGTTTGTGTGGTGGTGTCTCTGGTTGAGTTGTTACTACCTACGCGTTCGTTGGGTGTTATCGAATCCTCGGTGATGTATTACTTGCTACTTGGATCTTTTACTGTGATATTTACAGTGGATTTATCGTACAGTTGTTGCATTGATTCACTTTTACACGTCCATCTGAAATTGGTTTCCTCTTTTTGTGTGTACGGTGTTCACGAACATATGTGTCTCTTTGTGTCTCTAGTCTCTAATCTCTAATCAGTCTCTTAGTCTCTAATCAGTACGTTTTACTGAAAACTCAAAGATGTCTTTGTCCAACCCTGTTCTTGTTTGCCCAGTATATCTCATACCGATTACGCTCTTTAATACTGGCTTTCTTGCTTACGCTGATCGTAAACAAGCCGTCTCTGTTCACGAACTTTTGCAGCATGTGGCATTTGGCGGATATCGTGCGGTTCTAAATCCTTTTGCCCTTTTCTCTGGTATATTGTGGTGGGGTAGTTTTCCTCTCTTTTTCCATGGAGCTTGGTTTTCGGATATGACTCCACTTTTTCTTTTACTACCAACTTCTGCCATCATTCGCAAAGTTTCTTATGTTGCCACCAACCCTAATATATAGCTCAGGCATCGGTGGATGATCTTTTCTATTTTGCATTCTTCCGATCTACATAGAGTACCCTGTTTATGGGTGCACGGAACTCTCCTGTTTATTTTTACGATTTATAGTTGTTCATCGAGTATCATGTAATTAGGTGGTCTTTTACGACTTGTCGTGCTTGTAGTCACTAACTTGAAAGCGCAGCTTGGTGATTGTTGATTGCATTATCAAGTTATCATTCTGGGTACCTTGGCTGCCAGATGTGGAAACCTTATACTCATACCGTTTAGATACTTGTCCGTTTGTCGAAATAGCGAGTTTTAGAACTTTGTTGGTACAGTTTATCAACTTCACCCGATTCTATGTCCAACTGAGTGCATTTCTATTTTTTATGCTGTGTGAAACTACATGAAGTTAAGTAACCATCAAGGCGATGTATTGGGGTACCTCTTTGCCCGCAGACTTACTCCTGTTGGGGATCCACCCTCTCCTCGAGCTGCTCACGCCGCCACAGCAGTTGGCACTATGGTTGTGATTCAGGTGAAGATTTACACAACCTACTTTGAGATGGGCATTTGGCTTGCATGAGAGGAATTCATCTTTCTTGAGGTCCTATTGACAATGCTTCAACAAAAGACTAAGAGCCAAGCATATTGCCATTGTTGTCTCAGGGTGGTATAGGTCCTGCCGGTCTTTCTACAGATGACCTTCATGTTCTTGACCTAACCCAGTCAAGACCTCGGTGGCACAGGTATGACTGCGTTTCTCTGAAGGCTCATTTTGCTCTCGCATGAGAAAACAAGCTCTATTCGAAATACTTGTATATCAAATCTCTGATCTTGTGCTCTGCGATAATACCGAAGCCCTGAACTTTGTGTAGGAATTCGTATGCATCCCAGAGTTGCCTTCTCTGTGGCACGCTCTGGGCTCTGCCATGGATTGTAGAGTGAATTTATGTGTTGCCAACTATTGCTTAGGTCGCGTAATTTTGGCAGAATCCTGTGCATTGTATACACCCTCATGGTGCCGCCGAACTGCATAAAGGGAACATTATGCTTTCCTCTAGCTCCTTTGACTGTTTGAACTCACCTGACCTTATACCAAAATCTGGGTCAGCTTTTGGAACGAGAAACATACACCTATTTATGCCTTGATTTATCCGACTCCAAAGCTGCAGCACCCTTGAAGCTGCAGCACCCTATACTTTTTGGCCTAATTTATTGAAGAGTTGATGGGTTCCCACCATTAACCTTTGAACAAACCTAACCGGAGGAATTTATCACATTATAAGAGCCCTTTCACTCTCAGAAAAGTCTTCATCTTTCGTCACCGTCTTCTGGGTGTGTTACTACTACCATCGCCAGCCAAAAATAGGACCCGGTGTCATCAGGCAACGACTAGTAGAATAGTAATGACTATGGTCTTTTCCTAATCCGATCTCAGTACGGAATCTGAATCCGCGACATCCTGGATTGTCGAGCTGAAGTTTGTCGTTTAAGTGTCTGTCTTCATAATGGCTCATTTTTTTGGGTTACTATTTACGCTGTCACTCTTCACGTCTTGTTCATCGGCACTGACGCTTGTGTGTATGGAGACAATGCTTCACGCTTCACTCTATTCTATTTTGAATTTGACAGCTTGAAGGCAATCTTGGTCCAATCATTCCAGTGTCTTACACACTACATGTTTGGTTACTGAGGAGGGGCTACTCTGAATTATTAGCCATCTGTACAAAAGTTGAAACTACGATTGGGTTATGCGCACCCAGGATGAACTCTACCAGACTATCACTACTCTGTTTTATTCTCTTGGCTACAAAGTTGTTTATTTTCTCTGTTTAGGTCCGTCTATAATCCTTGCTTTGTGGAGAGGCCTCGGGCGACTGATGAGGTCTTGGAAACAGCGTGAGCACATTGACAAACGCTCACTTTTTTCGTCTCCGTTAGCCCTTAGGCATTCGGTATCGTCTGTATTCTTATTATCACGATTCACATCCACCGCCTCCATTCTACGTTGAGTCATCCAACGCCCGTTTCCTGCAAGGTTGAGCTGTCCACTTTCTTCCGTTGATGGTTTCTGTTGCCTGTTCATCGTCTTGTGCATTGTTGGATTATTTCACTTCCAGCTACTTCCACGCATGATTTCGGTTTCTTGTTGCTCGAGGACTTGCACTTGATGGGATGTTCTTGCTTGGAGCTTTGCTCACGTGAGTTCATTACGACTTCATGTCCACTGTTTTAATGTCCACTGTCCCGCAGTTCCGGAGTCCACAGATCTGCTGTATATGTCTCGATATGCTATTGCAGGGGTATGCTATCCAGGAAATCCTGCAAACTCAATCAAACCTTCTCAGCTAACTCAGGTTGTTTTTGTTATTTGACTATTTTCTAATCTGCTACAATGACATTATCGTGAATACGAAAGAACAGATTCAGGTCTTCGACAATTCACTTAAGCCACAAGTAGCCACCGCAACAAATTACTTTTCCATACATCCTTTCCTGGATCTTCATAAGACTAAACTAGGAATCGGTAGGCGCAGATAGATTGTTTCTCTCGCATAAGTGCACGTCGACAGCATTTAGCCTAAGCCATAAATCTCTTTGCCAATTCTATCTGATAGCAACCACAACACCCACTTATACTATCTATGCTTTTCTTTTTCCACTGGCGAAGCAGCCGGGTCTACGTGACGGGATTGTGTCGCTTCCGTTGAAAGTTTTTCGATGGTAACATTTTCGTCCGACTGTATCCTCTATACTCTACTTAGTTCTCAAACCACTGTCAACCCTACAGCTGGTCTCCTCCTGTATTCCATAGTTTTGCTTCTTCCAGGCATTTTGCACTGATGCATCAGTTTGTATCTATCTATCTTATGGCTTCTATCCTTACACACGTTCCAGTTTTACCATCATCCTCTTCTCATTTAGTGTATTTCGGTGGCACCATTGAGACATGTCACCTACGTTTGTGATCCTTCGGTCTCTTGCATGCTTAGCCCTTACGGTGATCATGTATTGTGTTATCTGAAGAAGGAGCTCGTCCACGAACTTATGGCCGAAATTGGAATCAGATGGATTTGACAAAAGTGACACATTTAATAGCCGTTTCAAAGGTGACAGGTTTAAGTCCGCTCTCGGTAATGAATTCTTGTCTCCTTTGATACGCATTCACACCTGCTACGCGAGGTGGGGGAAGCGGGGTTCGCATTATCTACGTAATTATCGAGTCTGGGGTTATTAATGGCTTGAACGTTCACACCGGATATGAGGGTTTGTGTTTTTCACCTGACGTTTTAAAACGTTCCCTTTTTGGGCTAGCATCGGATGCCATATCCCTCCCACGACTGAATAGGTTTGAATATCAACATACGATTTGCTAAGCAGTGTTTCTTCGCTCGGAACTTCTTTCAAGTGCTGGTTCTCATTCGTATATATCCAGTTTGTTTGGTGGGGTGGAACTATCACTGATATCGAAAGAAACTATCAGAGGATAATCGCTTGCTCCGTGTGATGCACTGTTACTCGAGCATTGTTCCCTTTTGTGTAGTACAAAATTTCGTGACTACGCGTATTGGGACTTACCCAGCTTCTACTTCTACAGCATTATGAGCGTTGATGAAGTCGAGTTTCTTCAACATAGGAATATAATTCTTTTGCAGGCAGCCCACACGTATATAGTCCAGGGTCTTTAGCCTTTTCTGTCCATTCAGTGCATTTCAGGTCTTCGAAATTTGTTTGTTCATGACAATATTCTTCTTGTTTCCAAGTGCGTGGTATCTACCGGGAGACGTGATCATTGTAGCAACACGAAGTGCCTCAATCAAAGTTCAATCAAGCCTACGGCATGTGATCAGTACTTAGAAAGGTCGGGAAAGAAGTACGTAGGGGCTCCATGACGTAGTAATCTAAGAGGAAGATCCAAGTTTCTTTCTTTCTCGTTGTCTCGTTCAAGTACAACGCTTTTTGTTAAAAGATTTGTTCTCGGCTGATCGAAACCGATAAAAGGAGGGCTTTGACACGGTAATTTGCTGCGAGATGTCGCAGAATCTGCATTACTATTCATTGTCATGACTGTAGACGTTGGAGGTTCAGAAATGGATAGATTTAGAAAGTAAAGCCGGACCCGTTGCTAAGTAAACTGAGGCTTTAAGCGTCACTTCTTGAACATCCCCGACAACGGCAAGATTAGAGTATTCTTTCAATTCAAAGCTGGCTTTGTGAATCATCAGGTGCATCAGGTGGTGATACAAAATTGGAGAATAAATATCAAGCCCGGAAGACCCAAAGAGTCTAAAGGCATGAAACACAATACAAAATACAGAGACAGAAGAGCTTAGGAGTCCAAACGGATTTGTGGGGAACTTCATCTAGGTGATGCCAACTGTGGCCCTACATCTCGCAATTTCGTGCAGAAAGCTTTGCCCTCCGGTACGCTCGGGTGATTACTCGGGGTTCGTATGATCGCAAACTGATGCTTGCGATCTTGGCGCTGATGAATGTTTTTGGGCCTTGGATGCACCTGACGTGAAGGCATGCATATATGTAACAAGGAAACGCTTGTCTGTCAAAACTGGTGTGTTTTGTCTTCACATGACTTCCGGATTTCTCATCAGCCTTTTCCGTGACCCCGCATTAAGTGTTTTGGTTTAATTCTTTTTTCGCATGCTAAGCCCTTGTGGGTGTCCACACGCTTTTTCAATTTATTCGTCCTCTCCGTCAACAAATTGTTTAAATTTAACCGTCCCTGGACTGGGGCACGGTCATTCCTACATTAAGGATGTACGGCTTATGTGCTGAATGTATTTTTGTTACAGGATACTGGGGTTTTTTGTGATCTCAGTTCTGGTTGCATGTCTCCGCAGTGGTGACTAATTCTTTCCAGTTGCCTGGCTTCGATTGTTTATGCACGTTTATGTTGTGGTCACTTGCGATCCTTGCTTAAATTGAGCTTTGTCAATGCCGCGGCTCTGCAAACACGTAAGAAGCTCAGATTTACTGTTGCAGCGCACTTTACAATCGCCTCAATCAGGCGATTGTAAGGTGTAAGAGGCTTACAGCATTCTTGTGTCTGTCATTCCGTGATGCCTTATTTACCATTTTATCACTGGGTGTGAGACCGTAATAGTAATCTTGGTTCGAACAGTCCTTTACGCAGTATACATTGCTGTGCAGGCAGCGCCAGACTTCTCTGCCAATGGCATTCCCTGGATGTTGCCCGGTAACCTGCATATCCATCCTGGTGATGCATACTGCCGTCCCGCCTTGCACGATTACAGCCAGATACCTATGCGCCTCGGTACATACTGATGACGCAGACTGGTTGAGAGGTGGCAAAGTGATGGCTGCCACTCACCCGTGGATGTTGGTAACTGGACCCCGGATAGCATCTTCCGAGAGATCCTCAACCGCACACGTTTCAATGAAGCTTAATTTCCTTCTTCTATCCCTTTCTTCTATCGTTGGATATTCTGATTGCTCGTGTCATGAGGCTTATAAGCATGTTAGACATTGCACTTCACAACCAGGAATTTTTTCGCTTGTCAGGATCGCCTTTGTCTTTTGAGACCTGTGAGCATTTCTGATTGTCATTCATGACTTTTCGGTTTGCGACTATCTCCTTGCATGCCGAGCCCTTGCGTTTTAAATTACAAATTTATTGACTATTATTGGAGGACATCATGGGTGCTGACGGAGTCGTGGTTCTTTACGTCAAGCATATTATTCTTGCCGTTTTTTATTGCTCCCCTGAACTTATGTCGATCTATCGGGAGTGATTTTCTATCTATATATTACGCGGTTTATTGCTTTCTCAACATCTTGGTTCGAACATGTTGTCACGCAATATATATCGGTTCCGGCTAGAGATACGGACCCACGTCCTTGGAGATACTTCTCCTCTTATGCAAGTCATTCTTTTTTTTTTCTCTGAGAGGGAGAAGGATTGCTATTTGTCATTGTGTATCGGTGCAATTAACCATTCAATTTACAACCTTTGAGCAGAGTTGTTGTGCAAGGGCCCGGACCCGGACCTCGATATGGTCATGTTATGTCTTTGGTGGCACAGCGGTTTCTCCTCTCAATAAGTGGCAATGACGGTAAGCTAGGTGATTTGATTTCTTTTGTGCCTGGAAAACTAGCGCGAAATTTAAGCAAAGTGATGGAATGTAGATATGTGAACATTTACATTCAGTTTTGCATATGCAGGAAAGCGGCCCCTTGCTGATGTCTGGGCACTAGATACTGCTGCCAAGCCTTACGAGTGGCGTAAACTGGAGCCGGAGGGAGATGGTCCTCCTCCATGCATGTATTACCTTTTCATCACCCATACTAACTAGACCTTAGAAGTTTGGGTTTTGTTAAGGAGTCAATGGCTTGGAAGCTGGATCCGGTTTGGTTGTTTATTCAAGATTGCCAAGGTTTGCCATGTTTTGGGCCTTCATTGGTTTACAATTCTGATGCATGCGGTTATGTGTCACATCTATTTCCAATGGTTGTACCTGTCGGGTGTGGTCTTTGGTCTCGTTTCTTTTTAAGTCCTTGCGTTTGATTAGTTGTATTTGAGCTGTCTAGTAAAGTTGATGCAATGAACCTGGTACAGACTGAAGCATTTGAAGTCTCATACAGTCGATTGCGCTCCCATTCATCGAATTTTTTTCATAACGCTTTTGGTTCGTTATTCTTGCAGGTATGCAACAGCTAGCGCCAGATCGGACGGTCTTTTATTACTTTGTGGTGGAAGAGATGCCAGCAGTGTGGTATTTGTCACTGATCATTATCTTCACAAAACTGAGACTTTTTTTGTTTGACTGCTCTGTACGTCTTACAATATCGTTCAACTAATCGACGTACTAAACATGTCAGTGTCTCGCCGCTGTCACGTCGACCGTGAGGGTTGTGTTTTCCCGAATTACTAAGAATATGATAAGCTTCGGAATTTATCAACTGAGTTAAAAGGAGGCCACGCTCTTTGTTGTTCAGTGATGAGAGGAGTTTGGACTTTTTCTCGTTATTCCAACCAGGAGTTTCTTCTGATCATGCTTTGGTTTATTAGCGTCATTTTATGATATATTGTCGGGAAATGAGAGCTTTGTGGTTCGTAAGGGCGGTGTGTTGTTAGGTCATCCTTACAGGTCTTTTCACAGTTATTGGCCTCAGTATTATGCAAGGCTTACGGTCTTTTGTGGGACTGTCAATATTCATCCATGCATTAAGCCTCCGTTCTTGTTGACCTTGAATGAATTCCAGTTTTCTCTTATGCATGACTGACGTGGTTTTGAGTTTTGGCGTTTGCACTCTATTATTTGTTGAAGGTTTTAGGATTTTTGTTTTCCGTGTGTCTCCAGGTTTCTTCGCTTGTTACAGTTTTGGTCCAGATAGCTTTCATTTATGTTTTGAGGAAGGTGTCTATCGTCTAATCATTGAGATTCTATGGGTACTATTGTACTAACTCTTACTTTAACGTTTAGGAACCGGGACTTCGTTCCCCGGTTTCTCGTAATTCGGGAACACAACGATGTCTTGGCTATATATGTAAACGTTTAACACTAGTGTAGATGATCTTTTCATCCTTGCTGTCCGGAGTTCGTAGATCTGATGTACTTTTCTCTAGAAGGTTTCGCAGGGGTCAATATTCCAGGGAATCTTGCGAACTCAATCAGACTGTTTCTTGCCAGCACTTGCTGCTTTGTGGACCTTGCACTTTCCCAGTCTGATCCTCCATTGGAAACCCAGCTCTATGATAGCGATGAGAGACACAATCGAAATAATCAGTTATCACCCTTTTTCATGTGCTGTGTAGGATATCCTTTCAGTCCAATTTTGGGTTCGTGTCAGCTCAAGTAGAATGATTCTTTAGAAACTATGCTTCTTGACAACGTCTAAACACGCTCTATCTACCGCGTAATATATATCGTCAGGTTTCATAGACACGTCAAGGAGCTTGTTTACAAGACCGTTCTCAACTTCAGTTCTGCCACACCTCAGTTCTCTTCTTTCCTTTTGCACTATTTATATCTTATACATGTCTGTTATTTTTCTACATGGACCCCTTGATGATGTCTTCGATCTGTATGTGTTGATTACTGTCTTTTCTACTTTTCTGAATGTCTTTCCAGTGGAGTGACACTCACTCCATTTTCTTAGTTTTTGTTTCGGTCTGGCATTTCGTTCTTCATCACAGGTAGATAGTGCTAGCCAATAATTGACACAGGTCTGGGATGCGTCTTTCCTTCTTGGGCTTCGAGTTATCTTCAACCTCCGGTCTTCTGCAAAAGCGTATGTATCTATCTACTGATGAAGCAGCCGAGTGTATGTGACCGGAGTTTGACGCTTCCCGTTCGAATATTGGTGATGGTCACTGGAGGCTATTCTTGCGTCGGAGACGCTCTTCCATTGTGGTTACCAGAATTTGTGTTACCGCTCTTCCCAGCTATGTTAGATTGACAGCTGGTCTGCCTGTACTAGCTTCCATTTTCCACCGTTCTTCTACTCCTTGTTTATGTTGGCGCGTAAACACAAGTTTCCTTATGATCTTTGTCTTCGTGCTTCTTTCTATCTTATGATTTTGTTTGCACCCCTGAAACATAACACCTAGATGAGTTGCATGCTAAGCCCCTGCGGTTGATCATGTACTGTTTTATCTATTTTCCCGTAAAACTGCCCACCATGTTGGATCTTTGACTTGATATTTTGAGGGTTCTATATCTGAGGTAATGGGCAAGGGCAAGGAGTGTATTAAGTCCTGACGTTTTTTTTTTGGGTTCTTTTAACTTGGAAAGAAACTTTGAGTTGCCGTGCTACTATTATTATTAGAACATGACATCTGTTCACTTTCGAGACCTTTACTCTTCATATCTACACGTCAATTTTGTACTACGTATGTTTAAGAGATTTTGGATTTGTTCAGCATGCGTGCACATATTTTTGGTTCAATCCACATTCTCCCTGTGCTTTAGAAGGGGCATTTTATCCGCTTCATGCTTTCGTTAGATATCTTATTACGAATTCTATCTCGTCAACTGATCTGTTTTCGCTTAAGTATGTAAGTCTGTCGTGTCAAAACCCTCTAGGCCATAGTAAATACTTGCCGTTTAGTGTCATACGTTTGGACTACTACACATTTTTATGAAAGTGGAGTGAAGGGTTTTAGCACCCGGTTTACAATTATGGTACGGTATGGAAGTCACGCTTGTCAGGCTTTCTTGGAAGAGTTTGGCCTGAAAAACGTTCTGTAATTTGGCGGTAATTGAAGTTTAGGAGACCAGCACTAGTGGTTCACACGAGACTGTGTTCTTTTCATTTTTGTAGCCTCTTGCAAGCGCGTATGGACTTGCAAAGCATCGTGATGGACGCTGGGAATGGGCGATTGCTCCCGGTGTATCACCTTCTCCGCGCTACCAACATGCTGCAGTAAGTTTAATGAGATGCTGAAAAGCATAGAGGACTTGCACGTTTTCAAATTCGCTCATGTTACCCAGTTTGCCTCGTTCAGGCTTACTTCCTGGTTTGCGTTGGCCTAATCTTCTCTAACTCCTGACTCCTTTGTGATATGTGGGAACAGGTTTTCGTGAATGCGAGGTTGCATGTATCTGGTGGAGCTCTCGGGGGCGGCCGAATGGTTGAGGATGCTTCCAGTGTAGCAGGTTATGTGTCAAGCTTAGGCCACTTGCAGCAGTCACAAATGATGCTGTGGTTTTATGAGATATGATATTGGACTTACATTTTCTGAAGAAGAGTTGACAACTGGTAAGTGTGATACTAACATGTATGTTTGAATTTTCAGTGCTGGATACAGCAGCCGGTGTCTGGTGCGATCGAAAGTCCGTGGTTACGAGCCCGCGCACTGGAAGGTATAGTGCGGATGCTGCGGGAGGGGAGGCATCTTGTGAGCTGACAAGACGATGTCGACATGCTGCAGCTGCCGTTGGCGATCTTATCTTCATGTATGGTGGACTCCGGGGAGGTAAGATACGTCTGATCTTCCACAGGAGACTACTGCAAAATCGGGGCTCCTTTCGGCAGCCCAATAGTAATACAGATTACTGCGTACAAACGTTTTAATGGGTATATCAATAGCAAGAGCAACTTTGTGATTTGTATCATATGGGATCTGATATGATAACATGAGACAATGGTAAGTTCCAACTAATACACTAGGTCGATTTTTCCCAATTATGCTTTTCTAGCACAACGGCCATCACACTTGCAGATGTCCCTGTTCTCAGTTTCTTATTACTCACCATCCATGGTCATGTAGTTTCTTATGACAATAAAACCACTTAATACAATTTTATTTTTGTAATTTGGATTCAACTTGCTAGGAGCGCAGTATGATATTGTCAACTGGATCAAAGAGCCGGAGACAAACTAGTGCAGAACCGTTCGGAGGTTTCCGACAGCCTATCATCTGGACAGCGTTTTTCTCTCCAGATGTTCCATTACTTGCATGGATTTTGTGGTTGATTGTTTCCTTTAAATTTCGGAGGAAATCTCGATCGACGAATTATCGTTATCCCTATGGGAAGCAATTGTGATGTTTGACCCAAGTAATACCTCTTCATATTTTTATTGGATTCCAAACCGCGAGCCAAACCTCTTCTTTCGAGAACACTGCGAACTCTTCACTATGCTTCTCAAATTTCGACGATTTGTAGATTATCTCTTCGTCCCTTTAGTTTCAGAGTTCACTGATATCTTGTATAGAGCATATTTTATGTATATCCACATGCTATTGCAGAAAGTTCATATCCCCGGAAATCTTGCGAGGCTGATCGAACTTTATCCGCTTACTCTTGTTCTTTTCTGACCATTTCCTATCTGCTTCAAAACTACAGATCCCGGTCTACGAAAGACCACCAGAGCCACATTTTAACCAACTGCAGGTTATTATTTCTATACAACATAACCCCACGGCTTCTATCGAGTATTTTTACTCGATCTGTTCACATGTTTGTAACTACTTGGTTATATTTCTTGCTTGGCAAGCTCTACGTGACCTTTTATCAAGTTTTCCACAAACAAATATCGGTCTTTCGTTTGTTACTTACTGTGCAGTCTTTTAGCTCAAATTTCCTTTGTTCAAGAATGAAGTGGGTGTCATAGAGCGTCGTACTCTCCAGATCCATCAAAGCGAGGTCTCGGGTTCTGTACTGTCAAATTTGCTATTATTTAGACGTTTTGTTGATGACCTCTAAGTTCCTGACCGTTTTGATTTCTCTTCGTTCATGTATCTCTCCTGCAACGTTGTGGGCGGTGATATAGAGTAAGTTCATAGCTGTGAACTCGATTCGTTTCATCTGGTTTCTTTGTTGTTTCATTAATGTTTTCATAGCAGAATATATCTGGAAGGGTTTGGAAATTCGAATTTGGACAAAGGACGCTGCGTAGAATACAGCCATGTACAGTATGTCGTATATCATAATGTCCAATCCAGGCGAAAGTACGCAACATCGTATAGTTAGTAGCTGTCTGCACAAGCTAGCCATCATTTGTACCACTAGGATTGAGCGCAAGACTTATTTATCACTCTACTAGATAGAGGATGCTCACCAAG
Source organism: Marchantia polymorpha subsp. ruderalis (assembly GCA_037833965.1). Lineage (NCBI taxonomy): Eukaryota > Viridiplantae > Streptophyta > Marchantiopsida > Marchantiales > Marchantiaceae > Marchantia > Marchantia polymorpha. The sequence goes on from AP031359.1 coordinate 3,785,936, forward strand.
CTTTTTCGTCCCGAGAATAGCTTCAATCCTCCGGAGGTGAAGCTATCTCAAACAATTTGGTTCTTTATTCGGCCATGGAGGTTTTTAACGTAAGGGAGCATTTACACTGTTATTTAGAGATGTGCCGGAATCATCCACTGTGTTAAGTGATGAGCGTTATAACAGTCGATTGTGATCTCATATTATCCTTTTTCACTTTCTGTTTTTATATAGTGCCACCACACTCGTATGTACCAGCTCCTTGAATTTCGGCCCTACTCATCTGCTTGCCGCCTCGTTTTTCTGCTCGAAATGCCTGTGCCCAATTCCCTCTATAGGAGTGTTCCACCTGCCTCATTCTTTGCTCTGATTTCGCTTTCGCGTTGCTCGTCTGTGAGTTCCTATTTAGCATTGATAGGTAGTACGCAAGCACTTCCCCGTCTCGGTACCTCTTGGCACTTGATGTGTCTCGCTTCATATTCTACCCTCCATTTTATGTTGCGTTGCGTCATCCATGTTTGAGTCTCTTGAAGACTGAGATGTACAATTTCTCTCGAATGCGGTTTTCGTCGTGCCCATCGACCTAGTCGGTGTCGGACGCTTCCAGTGCCTTTCGCGCATGGTGTCGGTGTCCGTCGCTCGTGGACTTGAACTTGATGCGATTCTCTTGCTTGCAGCTTCATTCACATGAGTTCAAAACTGTGTTTTTCACTTTGAATTCACTGTAATCATGGTGCACCTTGCAGCCGTCATTATTACTCCAATTGACTGCTACATTTTTAATCTGAGTCACTTCCCCCAAAGTCCGTACTGAGTAATTGTACTCGGTCTTACTACATTTTATGTGCTATCTCCTGATTCTTGCAGTTCCACGTTGATTAAAGCCTCTGGAATCTCTATTCCGTATCGACAAAAACGAAGCTCACGCTGCTCTTGTGGGCTGTTTGTGGTACATGTCTGTTTGATAGTTACATGCTCAATGGAGGAGGGCTGATGAGGGAATACTGGTAGACATATAACGGTCTAAAACACGATACGGTGTGCCTTGTACCGTTGTTTGTCTACCAGTGAGATAACACCTGTGGCTTCCTGGAGCAGTAATTATTTTGCTGATAAATAGTGGATGTCAACTGGAAATCTTTTGACTGCTCTCATTTATGGGGACATATCTCACGAGATGATAATTCTTCTCAACTCGTTTTGTTTTTAACTTTTGCCACTCGTACTTCTTGCTCATTATTAATGAATGCACCGCTCAGCCATAGTGCGGGGTCTGTGGTCTTCAGGCTATCACCGGCAAATACTAGTGAAACACAGCATACACACATTTTGCTTTTATCTGTAGTTTGCATTCTTATCCTTACTACTCTTGACAACTGGGCACTATTTTGCGTTGAACTCACTGTATCTAATTTTGGTGACAGTTTTTCTCCTGTGATATATTAGTTAGTATACCTTTTTGTTATACTGCATAAATCGTCTTTGTTACGTCTTTGTATGTTAACTTTTCTTGTGTCCTATCAGGACGTTCTGATGTCGTTGCAACTTTTATGTTTTTTTCTTACCCGGAGGGACACTGGCTCGTTATTACTGTGCACTACGTCCGTAGGATCAAGCATGTTGTGTTTGCTCGATTTACTGTCTGCGTGAATTGCTGTTCAGTGCCCTTAGAGCTATGTTTTTTCGAGATCTGGTCCAGCGCAGAGGCATCTGCACCGCGGTTTCCACTGTTGTCCACACTGCGTATCAAGTGCTGGACGTCAATCTTTTATATATTATATTTTCCGTTCAATATCGTTGCCAATGGAACATCGTCTAGTTCAGCTTTTTCGTGACTCTCTGTATTTCTGCAGGTGTGCTGTTAGATGATCTTCTTGTTGCTGAGGACTTGGCTGCCGCTGAAACAACAACGGCTGCCCTCCAGGCTGCCGCAGCCTCTGCAGCCCTTGGAAGTAGTAGCAACCCTGGGCCCCCTTCTAGTGCAAGCGGAAGTGTCACAGCGGGCTTCAATGAAGCGCAGATAAAATCTTTAGATGCATCATCAGAAGGTGCAGTGATAATGGGAAGTCCTGTTGCAGCTCCCATTCATGGTGATACGTCTATGGATATCAGTACTGAGAACGCGTTCGCCCTTGGACATCGGTAAGTTGAGGATCTGGATGTTCATGAGTATGATTCGGTTGTTATTGTTTCCATATAGATTTGACTTTCCTTACTGGTACCTTTTCTAAGCCCGAATGTTTGCAGGAGTGCTGTAAAAGGCGTGGAGTTACTGGTCAAAGCCTCTGCTGCTGAAGCAGAAGCAATTAGTGCGGCTTTGGCCGCAGCTACTGCACGTCACAATAATGGAGAGTCAGATAAGGAAAGTGTCGAAAGAGATCGCGGAGCTGAGGCCTCACCGAGTGGAAAGTCTTTGACTTCTTCATCGGCTGGGGTTCTTCCTAGCAAGACTGCCTTAGTCACTTCATCCTCACATCCTCCCCCAGTGGGTGTCAGGCTCCATCATCGAGCAGTATGTGATAGCCATTTTCTGGCTCTTTTCATGACATGTTGTTCTGGAGAAGTGCCAATTTCTGTCCCTTTCCATTAGGCGAGATGCACATGAGAGTTTTGCGGGCCTCATGAGATGTTTGTAAATTGAAAGAACTCCCCAAAGTTGTTAAATTATATGTTTGGGAATGTGAAAATTTTACCGTATGTACACAGGTTGTTGTAGCTGCGGAGTCTGGTGGAGCTCTAGGAGGATTGGTGAGGCAGCTTTCCATCGACCAGTTTGAGAATGAAGGTCGACGAGTGAGTCATGGAACACCAGATAGTGCGAGTGCGGCTCGCAGACTTCTAGATAGACAGATGTCTATAAGTGGGGTCCAAAAGAAGGTATGACATGGGCTTTCTTGTGTAATGTTTCCACATATCTATTATCTCATACTTGTCGTATCATTCCTTTGGCTTGGTTCTTGAGCTGAGCATTTGGCGGAATCTGTTGCAGGTGCTTTCACATCTATTGAAACCTCGTGGTTGGAAGCCCCCAGTTAAAAGACAATTTTTCATGGAATACAATGAAATTGCTGAGCTTTGTGATACCGCAGAAAGATGGTTTGCTCGTGAGCCTAGCGTCTTGCAAATCAAAGCACCAGTTAAAATATTTGGTGACCTACATGGTCAGTTTGGCGATCTGATGCGTTTATTTGATGAGTATGGGTCTCCTTCAACCGCCGGTGATATAACGTAAGTCTGAAAACTGCAAAACGATCTACTTCCATTGTGCTTTGGGTGTTTCATCATTTTAAATCAAGATCACAACTTTATATCATTTAACTTCGCTCAAGTAAAAGTGTTCCCACAAGTTTCGACCAGTAAGGTCCTGTACTTTTCTGAGCACGCAACGCGTCGTTCTAGTGGAACCAAAGTCCACAGACACTGAAGTTTTTCCTGTGAGGTTTGTTGGTTCTGCCTATTGTTAAGACTGTCGGTTAGAATGTCCTTTTTCTACGCACTTTTACATTATATGACGTTTATTTGTTAGTTTGATTATTGCCAAGATTATTTGATTTACGAACTCTCCTTAATGTATAGTACTACCTGACTACCGTTTCCACTTGCTTTCGGCTCTTTCAATTAGGTAGCCATTTAGGTGGCGACCTAATTGAAACATCTCTTGTTCGTAGGTGTGTTTTTTGTTCTTCTTCTTCATTATCTGTTGTACTAAAAACTTTCCCTCGGTACATCTCTTTCTCCTTCTTTGCTCCCAGCCTTATATTTGGAGATAAACTACCCCTTAAATTGAGGGAGCTATCGTTGAGTACTTATACATCTTCGCACTCGGTATAGAGACGGGTATTTGCTATTCCACCAAGCTTCTTTGACACCGTACTCGACGCTCATATGGTCGGGTGGTTTCTGTGTAGCATACTTTCCCTCGGTACATCTCTTTCTCCTTCTTTCACATTTCTCCGTGTAGGAGACTAACGATGTGTTGTTTGTCCTGGACGCTGCTGAACGCTATTCCATGCTTCGAGCTTATCTCTATAAATCTACAGATCTGATGCATCAGGTCATGTGATAGGTAGAGTTCCTACGATGATATCTTCCGGGTCTCCTTGCGCGTTAAGCCATAGTAATACGTGTTATAACGATTGTTTACATCATCGGCCAAATGTAGGGTGAGTTGTGCATCCATTGCACTTCAGTGTCTGTCTTCCTTAAACATTCAGAGTGCTCAGTTCTTTTCCACTTGATTAGAAGATCAGAGGCCTGGACATTTCCACGAACAGTGGCCGTTCAATATTTTCTTTTTTTAATACCCGCTCCTGGTGTATGAGCGTAGGGACATTGTATACAAGATCATTCTATTTGAATTCTATGCCTACTAACGGATAGAGTACACGGCCAATTACTTATGCCCTGACCCTCTTTCGTAAACAGAAATCTGTGACAAGGATTCTTTGCACTTCACCGAGCGATTTCGAAACTGTTCTGCTGTGGTGAACTCATGACACTATAGGATTTTAAGATTCAACCTAAGAATGCGACAGTGAACCTACTTCATGGGGGAGCTTTATCTTGAGCACGCTGTCTAGATCCCATGCCATCTTTGCGTACGTTCATTCTCTCTATGGTCTCATTGCTCTCATCCATCCTCTTTGAGAGAACTTCAAGGGGATGGTTGCATCCGATGTTTTCGATTTTCTAGCTATTTTGGTGCTATGTAACCTAAAGATCTGTAGACCTAGAGGTAAGAGATTGTGTAGCACGGGAAGGATTCCACGATCTGTTGGATTTGAGTTATGATTTGCGTTCATTTGTTCTTTAATCTTGTTATAACTTTTCTCTTTCTCGTGCACTTCATCCCTTGGTTTGTTGCTGACTGCTGCTCCTTTCTGCAACTTATTATTGCACTTCTTTTATTTCTAGTTGTGAATTTCTAGTTTTCTACGCATGCCTGCCTTCAAATGTATGTATACTTACTCACGTCGAGTGCTACGCCATGTTACGTTTCCTAGGATTCCTATTATTCTGATGAATCGCGCCATGTTTCGGTAGCCCCTATAGTTTAACTACCCGGTCTATGCTCTTCGATCGCCTTGCTTGTTAGCGTTTGTGCTCGGTCACTCGTTGTTTCAATGTGAATAATCTTACCTCTGTCCTATCCGCGCACTTTAACCCTTCATGGTTGTTGGTGCCTTCTCCCATTTTTTTTGTAAATCACTTTTTGCGAATACTGGAATCGTGCCTGCGTGGGATTTGTGTCTCATTCTCTAGATGAAGTGCTTTACTATGTATTTTTGCGAGGTTTATATATGAAAAATATTTCGGATCCTATTTTTGTAAGAATCATGATACCAGTGTACTGGACCATGCCCTTATAAGAACTCATATAGTTGTTCTTCCGGGTATTTGCTCTTCGGTCTCCTTGCGGTTGATCACGTGTGATATTATCTGATTATTTGTCTCGTAAAATGCCGCATAAGTTGCATTTTGTTCATACGAATGTTGATTCTAGGGAAGTGATACTCCTTCGATTTTCTCGGTTCTTGCATTATGTCGATGTACTAGATGCTAGCTTGGTCTATATCGCTAGTTGTTGAGTGACACTCCTCTTCTTGCTTGGTTTTGCTTTGGGTATAGGAGTCATTCATCTTCGTGGGTACACAGTGCTCGGCAACAGAAATGTTTCTCCTTGGCTTGTTGGCCTTCGAGTTATCCTCAGCCTCCGCTCTGTCCAGTGCAAAGTACTATGCTCTTTACATTGACCAATGAAGCAGCCAAGTGTATGTGACGGGTTATGACTAATATCGTTGAAATGTTGTTGATGGCCACTGGAGGCCTTTCTGTCGTCAGACTGACTTTGGATACTGCCCAGCTAGTTTTCCTAGCAGTGTCATACTGATATTTGGCCTGCTTCAACTAGCTGTCTTTCCAAAGTTCTTCTGTCTTGTTTTTCTTTTGCAGATTTGCATTCATAATCACACTCAGTTGCCATTTTGTGTTGCTTCCAGATTTTTCTTGTCCTTCCGGTCTTTGTCTTCATGATTCTTTCGGTCGAAGATATTTCGTTTGCAACTTGGGGACGTTGTACCTAGATGTGAGATGTCTTAGTCCCCTTGCATTCTAAGTCCCTGTGGTTGATCATGTATTGTAAACTGGAAAAACTGCTAGCCTGACCCATCACATACACTCGCTTTCTTTGAGAGGCTTTTCTCATTCAAGGACTGTGGATGGTCAATGGGTGCCTTCCCTTCGTCGCACTGGCACTTCCATACTCCTGTCCTAGTCTCACAGGAATGTTATATCGACAGCTGGACTTGTTCTCCCATTCACGTCCCTCACTCGCTTCCGTCTGACAGCGTTGTCTTGTTTTTGTTTATATCTGCATGTTTGCATCCGATTCGTAGTATTCAGTCGCAACCGTTTTCTGCTCTTTGGTCTTTGTCTTAATGTTTGCTCTGTCTTAATGTCATCAGTCGGCACGCCTTATTCGTACTACCTAGGTCTGAGATGTTGTGGTGCCCTTGCATGTTCTTCATTTGCGCTCGATCATTTGATATGTTGTCTTACAATCTTTACAATAGTTTCTAAAGATTATGACTCCCTTCCATATTCCGCCGTTTTACTGGTCCTCGTATCAATTGACTCGTTTGCATTCATTCGTTTCTATTCGGTTTTTCGTGCTGAATATTGGTGATTGCTTTTTCTTCTCGTCCGCCAAACCCTGGTTCCTTGAACTAGATTCTAAATCTAATTTATTTTCTTCAACAAAGATGAAGTCATTGGAATGTGTGGAATATCCGTAGTGGATTTTTTCCAGAAAGCATTGGTTTTGATGCTACATCTCTGCTGCTTGTGTATTCTCTTATGTTTACAAAAGTATGCCTCGCCACCCACGGAAAACCCGCCATTCACGATTACAATTGGATAAGTTATAATATATCTTGCAGCCATACAATGCATGGTTCTCCAGCTTTGGCCTACTATGAGATTAATGAGGACTTTCGTGAGCTTGTCTTTCGCACATAGGAAACACGTGGGTTACAACAGAAATATCTTAAGTAAAGCTGGTTGCTACACCCATGCTGCGATCTGGCGTTGTTTATGTGTTGTAAAGTACTTTTCTTCAGAGTATCCCGTATTAAATTAGCAGAAAATTCAACTGCAAATTCAGGCATTTTCTATTTGGCCATCCCGAAGCGACCTGGGTAAGTGCATAGCTACCTAATAGCCCACTTGAATAGCTTGTATCTCAGTACAATATCGTTCTTGTACTATTAGTCTTGTAATAGAATACCCTGTTGGGTAACATACTACAAGACTGCTATTACAAGAATGATAATACGCTAGCAGCAAGGCAATTGCTGGGTTCATGAAAGAGGAAGGGTTTTGGTAGGAACTATGACTAGACTAATGCGTGCAGCTTGCCGCTCAGTGAGTGGCAAGCTGCACACATTATGATCAGTATGATCAGTGAGCGGCGGTCACCGATCATACTGAATCCTGTTACCTGCTCTCTGCCGAGTGGTTCTTTCCTGTACTGATTCCAATCTCAGAGGGTGTTAGGTATGCATTTACTTTCTTCTACCCGTTTGCGTTTCGACGGTGGATACAGTACAGTCTTGAAGCACAGTGACGACCTATAAACGAAATGCAATGTGTAATGGATCCATGAAGAGGTCTGATGGGATCTTGGAGTCAGCGGGAGGGTCTTCATTCACGCTCACTTTCCGCTTTGACTGCAGCCTGTGGATTTCATTCCGTATCCAGAGAGTCCAGCTTGCACATCCCTTCCTGGAAGGTAGTTCTTCAGTATAGACATCGCCATCCTGTTTTCTTTTTGGCTGCATTCAGGTAGGTTGCTTGTTCATTCTCTATGCGAAGCAATTCTTTGTCACTAACATGCAGCTACAAGTGTAACGTTACTTTATTGGCACACCGCTAAGTTTCGATGCTTACTCGATCTAGCTAATTAGAAGAATAGGGAGTTGAAGAATGAGTGAAAATAATTATGAAGATATAGGTGTTGATAACAGCGGAAGCGAATCGATGTACACTCACTTTCCTCCTTTTCAGGATAGAATCAACGCAAGCACTAGTATTCCTCGGTACTTCTTGTTTACAAGCTTCGCTTCCCATGCGCCGTTGTACGTTGATGATTCAACGCCCGTCGTCCTGCAACATTGTTATTTCTGCAGAATTCATGTTCCTTAACCCTACACCTTAATTACTTGGGATCTGTCAGGTTTGTACGTATGATGAGATGGTTGTGCTCACAGGTCATTTACGTGAGTTCATCTCCCATTGGTTTGGTTTGTAATCACTTCAATCATTGTGAGTTATCCAGCTTTAATTACGTCTTCAGTGTACTACCTCGTCCTAACTACAAGCTACAGCCAAGGCCAGTATGAGTTCTTATACTTGGTCTAAGCCTGGATATTCCTTCCTGGATACCAACTACCACTCCTCTTCCATTTCCACAGTTTTTATCTCCTCCTGTCTCGCGGTTGCTCTCAACTGCAGACATCGGCCTGCGATCTTTCTTCAGGCTGCATTCAAATAGGTTGCATGCCCATTATATGCGCGAAGGAATCTTTGATTACTAACTTGTGGGTTAGCAGTGTAATCTCTGTAACGTATATATATGTAAAATATGACTACTTTCCCACCGTTGAAACCTTCGTGTTACCTACTACCACTTCTCACATTAACAATAGCTGTTTACTCTTACAGTTCATACAGTTTTTTCTGCTGAATATCGACTTCCCTGGATTTTAATATGCAGCTGTTTATCGGTTCCTCTAAAGTATAGACTTCAGCAACCGTTCTTTCTTCAGGCTCCATTCAAGCAGGTTGCATATTCATTCTGTGTGCCAAGGAATCTTCGATTATTAACACTGGGTTTGTAACACAATTTCTGTAATCTCTCTCCCCACGTCGGCACCTTCGTATCCGGCAACCGGTAAACCGGTGGGGATAAAATCCAAGGAAGTCAATATTCAGCAGAAAAAACTGTATGAACTGCAAGAGTTAGCAGATTTCTTAAGAGTTAGAAGCTTTATTAAGTAAGACGAAGGTGCCGATGGAGGAGGAGTGTAATAGCAGTACGAAGGCGAAGTTCGGACTTCAGCATTTTCCGTAGGCTCCTTTCAAGCACGTTGCATGTTCGTTCTCTGTGCTACCCAGTATGCGGTTAGTAAGGTACAAGTGGAACCTATCTGTAATGACACCCTCTTTCGCTTCAATTAGCCCCGTCGATTGTATTGAGTTCACTCGATCTTGAGACATAAGTATAAACTGATGTATGTTCAGTTGATTGTAGTCTCTAAACTCTGATTCAGCCTCGATAGAACGTATCTGTGGCAACAAATGTGTGGATTGCGTTCAGATATGTGAGCCATAAATATTCTGTCGTTCATACACTTTTTTCGTGCAAATGTTGCTTCATGCATGAACTTTACGTATTCTATTAAAGACAACAAAATGTTTCCGTGTTGAATACCTCAACGATGTGTTTATCGCATCTAGCTTATGTGTTGGATTTATCAATCCCCTCTGCTGTGCCGTGAAAATCATTGACTACCGTTATGTTTGCTCATCCTGTGCTTCGTGCTTTGCATACTATCTTTTGGCAGCGCATTACGCATTCATACCATCGTTTCCAGCTTGGCTTTTTAGCCTTAGAGCTCTCGTCAGCCCCAACGTTCCAGTGCAGTAACCTTTAGATGTTCGTATCCTGTGATAAAGCAGCCGAGTCTGATTGATGGTATGCAACGCTTCCCGTTCAGAACATGTTGATTGTCACAATAGCGTTTTCTTCCGTTAGACTGGATGCTTGAAACTGCACACTAAGTAACCACCACTGCTAGTTTGACAGCTGTTGTACTCCATCTCGCCTCTTCGTACTCCTGCATCGGTTTGTCTTCCTCCTCTTACCGTCTCTGACTATGCATGACATGTCTCGCTTTGCCATCTTTTATACATACATGGCATCTGTGAGACGCAAAACCTGTGATTCCGTTGCTTCGGTCTCTCAGATTCTAAGCATTTGCGGGTGATCTATTTTATGTGCTAAAACTATGTATTCTTTGTGCTAAAACTTACTACCATTCTGTGTTCATACTTGTTCTTGCTATCAATCAACCTCCAATTTACCTTAATCAAGTTACCTGTTTTGAAGTAGTTCATATTCACTTTGTTTTTCTAGGTGTCAGTGCCTTGTTTTTTGCTTCTGACTAGAAAATATAATTGAGCTCCTTCCCCTCATCCTTCGTTATTTTCTTCAGGGGGTCGATGCTGTAGGTCATTTTTATGGTAACATTGTGCTTCACAATATCTACAGTAGGTTTGCGTAAAAGGTGAGTTGTCCATTGTCCGTTGGTTTTCGAGTTATAGTCAACCCTCGCGCGGTCCAGTGTGGAAAAAAGTGGTTCACGGTGCCGACTGATGAAGCAGCGGGCATCATATGATCGAGTGATGCCGTGGGATATATGTTTTGGATGGTCACTGGTGTCTTTTCTTGAGAAAGTATACCGAACTTTCTTCTGACAGGTCCTTAACAATTGTTTTGATTGTTAACGCATGTTTTTTTTGTCTCATATGTGTCCATGCAATTCGTCTCATGGAGTGTCACTGCCTGGTTTTCTTTTCCGCAAATCGAATGTGGGATTCTCTATTGTATACTTTCTACGAATTTAGTCAATCGATTTCGTCGGTTTTCCGGTAGGATGCTCTGCCATGCTATTCTGCTCCATGTTGCTTGCCAGTTATAACATCCACTATGGGATATGCTCGCTGGGTCTGGGTCCCCTCGCGTGTATAGCATGTGGTTGATCACCCGTTTTATCTATGGTTTCTCCGGAAAGACACTCTTAATTGTAGAACCTTATTGACTTTACTCTTATGAACATATATTCTTACTTGTTGCCATTGTCAGTGTATTGCCACACTGTATCAAACCTTGTGAAACGAAATACTTTGTTGCCACCTTTGGTAGAAGACTTGTAGAAGTGTTCTCTTCCGGCACCTGTATTTATGTTAAGGCGAGCCCACATATTGCGTAAACTCTCGTGTATGCGTAACTTAGTAACTGACGATTTTTGGTTACAACAGTAAATTGAATTATTACTTATTTATACTGTTGAAGTGCTGCCAGGTAGTATTGTTTACCTTCTTTTCTTCTTCCCTCTGTGAACGGGTATCGTTTAAGAAGGAATAGGTCTTGTTCACAGGAACGTGAACGGGATTCCGTTTTCTTGAAAACGGAATCCCGTTCTGGGAGCATTCATGTTTTGTGGCCGCCGACGCGGATATCTGATTCCATTGGCATACAGGTATATTGATTACCTCTTTTTGGGCGACTACGTGGATCGGGGACAGCACAGCTTGGAAACCATCACCCTTCTTCTAGCTCTGAAGGTACATTTCTGATGTACTGTAGTCAGTGCATTGGATTTTAACACTCCTATTCCGTTCTTATCAACGCATATCATCGATCTGGAAGTCTAACAGCTTGATTTGGTGATCCGTAGATAGAATATCCCAACAATGTTCATCTTATACGAGGAAACCATGAGGCTGCCGACATCAATGCCCTGTTTGGCTTTCGAATTGAGTGCATCGAACGGATGGTAAGGATCTTCATGAAAACCAGTCCTCGTAGGCAGTTGTAGGCAGTTCACTGTGTTAGAATATTCGCCTTTCGGCATCTGACATTTTTTGTGAAGAGTTTGCAGTTTGCAGTTTGTATAGAGTGTGACCGATCCACAGTAGACTGAATGCTTTGGAAATCTCTTGTGCTTTATGCGCTGGGGTATGTTGACTTGCAGGGTGAAAAGGAGGGTATATGGGCATGGCAACGAATAAACTCGTTATTTAATTGGCTTCCTTTAGCAGCTCTCATAGAGAAAAAAATCATATGTATGCACGGTGGAATAGGAAGGTCCATAAATCATGTCGAACAGATTGAGGCACTCCAGCGGCCGATAACCATGGAGGCAGGGTCTGTTGTTTTGATGGATCTGCTATGGTACGCCACCACGTACTTTGCTTTGCTCCTTGTTCGCTTTCCGACATTATGTCAAGGTCTGGTAGTTTCCTTCACAGTACTCTATTAGTAGTGTTTACTGTGACGTACCTTAAACTTAAATGTGTAATCTATCCAGAAGAAACGCAGTATTTCTACGCGGCGGTTGGAATACATCACCTCAAATTACATACCGTGCATCACGAACTTGTTTTCAGGAGAATGTCTGGCCTGTCGATAATGAGCTTGTCTTTTTCTATCTTCAGGTCTGATCCAACAGAAAATGACAGTGTGGAAGGTCTACGACCTAACGCTCGCGGTCCGGGCCTGGTTACTTTCGGAGTAAGTGACTAACTCAGTTAGTTAACGCATTTGCTACTTTGCAACATAGTTCGCAGTTCGTAGAAGTGAATTCGCTGCGTGTTACACTTGTTCGCCCAATTTTGCAATTGAAGTGGTGCAGCTAGGTCACCGCTTGTTGTTATCTCTTCGAGATATATGATCCCAGCTACTGACACAGTAGCTTAACACTCAATTGCAGCCGGATCGAGTTATGGAGTTTTGCAAGAACAATGACTTGCAACTTATCGTCAGAGCGCATGAATGTGTTATGGATGGGTTTGAGCGCTTTGCTCAGGGTCATCTGATTACTCTTTTTTCTGCCACAAATTATTGCGGTAAGGCCGGGTAATAAGCTGAATGTTCAGTTCGTTCGGAGAGGGAGTTTTCATTTTGAAGGTGTGTAACTCATCAGTGTTCTGGACTTAATATCTGTGAATTATGAACTTTTTCTTGTTCCGTTCGCAGGTACGGCCAATAACGCCGGAGCAATTTTAGTTCTGGGAAGAGATCTTGTTGTTGTGCCAAAGCTGATACATCCAATACCTCCTGCGATTACATCTCCTGAATCTTCTCCCGAGCGTCATTTGGAGGACACATGGATGCAGGTTTGAACCTCAGGCATTTTTAAGATCTTTCACATGTGCATCAATCTGTCTCCTGAACCGAAATCCCGTATAGCTTCATAAATATCATAGACTCGGAGTGCAATAACTGAAGGATCCTTCTGTATAACCTCAGGTCTTATCGACAATCATTGAATCTTTTCATTACGTAGCTATGCTTCAAGAACGTTTTGGATCGGAATTTGTGAATTTGTCCTCCCCAATCTCAAAAACCTCTTGTTTGCTGCTACTACGTCCGCTTCACTGTTCAATTGAAATACACTTTGCGCTCTTAGCAACGATGGTTGTGTTGCGAAGTCGATGATAACAACCGATTTTCGCTTCCCCATCGTAAAGGTAAACACTGGCAGATGTTGTTTGCCTCCTACGGAGCTACTGAACGATAGAGTTGTAGGTGATCATCATTCCAGTAGCATTTGGTCCTCCGGAGGAGTTGGCTGGTCCGGCTATTGGTGGTCAGATTTCCACTCTTCCTGCAAGCGAATCCACGACCCTACTGTTACTAGTCCTTTCAGGATTTCATTTTCATGTACATACTGCAAACGTACCCGATTTCGTCATTGGATCTTCCATGTGCCTTTTAATTTTAAGGATGAGATCACTTGTCTTCTAAGCTACCGCGCACAAAAGGGGGCTAGTGGACATCTTGGACTCTGGCAGAAGAGCACAATTATTAACAGTTTGGCTCTCAAGTTAGGGAAAGAGGCACGTTTTGTTAACGAATGAACCGTTATTTGGTGTTCCTTGCCACACTGTAGTGTGTTCCGGATATGTTCCTCATCGCGCCGTTCTAGCGATGAAGGTGGATGACTGCCATTCGGAACTTAGATTGGAAAGTCTTTCTAGATAGGTCCGAAGACGAGGGATTCGAGGTCGAGCTTGACTAAGAGGAGATCCGATATGTGGCTTGTTCTTCCCGATTCAGAGGCTGAGTGCATTGTAATTGCATTTGCCAGGATAGTTTTCATGGGCTTTACTTCCATTAGCCATTAACTAGGCTCAAGAGAAATTTATTGACCTCGAAAGGAGCTGTGAACCCCTGTTGAGCTGGTCTTGGTTTGAATTATCTGAGTCCATAACAGCATCTAGAGTTGTTAGATATCGGTGATGTTGCATACAGCTTGAATGTTTTCTTCCTGTTGGGAATATCCTTACGAACCCTGGAGACAAGCCACTCTGTTTTCGGATGTTACTCCGACTCGTTGGAGTAATTGCCGAAGAAAGGCGGAAGATAAGATATCATCAAAATCTGCTGAAGTCTTCCAGCCCACCGTACTGGATGGTTTTGGGATTCCGTACTACTGCTGTATATTCTTATTTGGGTAATATGAGAAAGAAATGAATGTTGTGTCAGATACGATATCCTAACACGCTCTGGTCACAAAACTGCTGATCAATTTCTTAACGCAGAGTAAGTATGGCATCATGACAAGCCGCATACATGATCTACATAGTCTAGTAAGTACCTGTACTACTCAAATAGCTTGCGAAAGACAAGTAGTAGATATCTGTCACTCTACGGGGACGAGGCTTAGCATGAACGAAAGTCATTTGACGAATACGAAATGTTTGTTTTTCTGGCCACCAAGGTTCTGTCACGCATCGGACCATATAGAACACCCTACAAAGGTGTACCTAAGCCACCTCGGTAAAGCTGGGGGAGCTACGTGTAGCCCCACTTGAATTGCTTGCGGTCACTATAACAGAGTTTCCTTCTCTTGTCTTGCTTGCCTGTTCCGCTCTTGCTCTTTGCCTTAACTCTTCTACTTTGAATGAAGACCTACATACAGATTGAGCAACTTCCTTTTGATTACATAGACGGCTTCCATGCCTCCGTTTTTACCCTCGAGCATTTGGACGCGGGATGTTGGGTTCCATCAACTAGATCAAAACCCAGCGCAGTGATCTCCAGTTGAAACATGAGATGTCATGGGTTCCTCTCGGGGGTTGACAAGATATTGGAGGTAGCAGGAGCCGATCGATACTCGCTCAACTTCTATGTTGATTTTAGCCTGTAGATTTCTATTCCGTATACCCAGAATCGAAGCTTGCCTATGCCTTCCTCGGCACCTTTGCAGTGCTTGTGGTGGTGGTCCTTCCAGTTGCAAAGCTGTCTTATGCTAAGTTTTAGGTTTTAGGTTTCAGCCTTCGTCATCTGCACACGTTTGGTCTTTGGTCTTAACTGCGTACACCAGCGTTGAGCTTTTTGATTCTTCAGGTGGCTTTCAAGTAGGTTGTATGTTCATCGTGCATATGGAAGAATTTTCTCAAGTGGGGAGTATCTTGTAGTCCAGTTGGTTTGTTTGTGATCCATATATCTGTTGCACCTGCTCATATGTTATCTCACCTGCTTGATGCCGTATGTCATCTGCTGGGCGCTTGGTATCACCTGTCGGTTGTGTGTGGCTTGATTTTTTTTGTTCATCCCCTTGTAGCAGCAACATACCTGCATGTGTTTCACTCTTGCACGACAAATACTCTAGTCTTCTTTGGCTACATTCTTGCTTAGGTGTGGATGCCTCAAGCTTTATTTCAAAGGGAGGAAGGTTTCAATACCTTCAGTTCAATCATTTTATTTCATTGTCAGAAAGTGGGTCTTCATCAACTGTATCGAAACCCAGCGCGAAGATCTTGAATTGCAAGTTAAGATGACCTGGATCCTTCAAAAAAGAGCGTGAGAGGATTAATACACTGTCACTTTTGACGTACATTGTAACATCCGGCCTGTCGCCCGCTAAGGCCGAGGCTGCTCTTTTACTATCTTTTCTGTATGCATGGAATTGATTTGCTCTCAACTGCGTGTATTAGCATCCAACTAATGTTTTCTTTCAGTCCTTATTCAAGTAGCTTACATGTCATTTGCGAATATGAAACGTTTTTTTTTACTAACCTGCAATATCGTTGGTCTCTCTTTCAATCGCCATTTACCACGTTGTAAACAGCTACGATTGGTGCGTAGGCAAATTGTACGTGGACATTTTTTGCAAATATATCAGTTACAGATTTAACCCACTCATGCCTCTGTGTTTAACACTGAGGCTCAAATTTTTGTTTAGACCTTTTTCTAGAAGAAGTAAATGTCCAGTTTCTATCTTGTATACCACATTTCTCTCATGAATTTCCAACTGTAAATAAACCAAACCCATATGCATTTATAATATACATTGTAGAAAATTATGTTTTTTCGAGGTGCCAAAGGACTCCGTCGATATGAGCTCTTGGGAGTCATCAGCCTTCCTCCTGCTGTTTCAACAGTTCAGTTCCACATTTTATCCCAACAAGCTTTGTAATCATTACATCGTATTAGAATTTTCCTCTTCTTAACGCTTCCTAAAGTACGACTTAGGTCTTACTTTCCCATCTCCACTTACTAAGCTTCTCTTTGGTTTGTATATACACCCTCTTCAACAAATTCAAACTATTGAGAATTTTTTATTCAGCCATTGCGGAGAGCTTTATTCCATCGTTTCTTAGGCATTTTCGAGACCACCTCGTCACTTGGAATGTTTTCGAATATGCTCTTCTAGCCCAACGCATACCCATGGATACAGCGTGTGAACTATGCACATGTTCTTCTTCACAGTTCTCAGTCTGTGCATGCAGACCTCGGCCACGTACTTTTTCATAGGGTAAAACACTCTCAATTCTTTTTACCTCATTCCTGCCAGGTTCTTCGGTGCTAATTAACATTAAGAGTGGAGTGTGACCAGACCCCCTCACTGACAATTAACCTTTTCTTTCTCAGAAAACTTTTGATTTTGCAGTTCTGTATACCAAACTTTACGTACAGGACCTTAAAACTCGTATATCGCATCTCATTGGTTTTATTATCCACTCCCATTGCCAAAGGTACCATCTGGGTTGATGACACCTTTGCCAAGTGTTCACCTTTAGATTTGGATTCCATCTGGTCATGTTTTCTACTATGCAAACCTGAAATTTGGAAGTATATATTCAAGTTTTTGTTGTAGAAAACATAACCATATGAATTCAGGCTTCGCATAGAGAATGGCACGTGCAACCTACGTGATCGCATTGTGTATTTGAAGTAAAGTCGTTGCTACTTACGAGCAGGTACAACTGGAGCCTTACTATACGAGCACACCTTGAAATTTTTGTTGTAGCAATCCCGATCATATATAGAATACTTGTACTCGATATATATAAACCCATAGACAGAC
The DNA here is from genome assembly GCA_037833965.1 of Marchantia polymorpha subsp. ruderalis. Classification (NCBI taxonomy): domain Eukaryota; kingdom Viridiplantae; phylum Streptophyta; class Marchantiopsida; order Marchantiales; family Marchantiaceae; genus Marchantia; species Marchantia polymorpha. The sequence goes on from AP031359.1 coordinate 3,803,074, forward strand.
GCTGGATGGATGTAAGTTTCAAAGTTCGAGAAATCATGTCAGTGATGATAGATCCATAGTTTTACTGAAAATATAGCATGTTAAATCTTGGCTGATATCCGAAGTACGGTTTAGGTAATGGCCGTCTTCACAAGTTGGTCGTCATATGTACTATTAGCAAAGAGGGTTTCACTAATTTATTGCTCTATTCAGCAGACCTTCCTATCAGGAGAATTCTCCTTTTCAAACAGGTCTTTCGTTCAGCCATGTTTCTCTTATTTTGTACAGAAGCATTACAGGATTAATCAAAGACCTGTGTGAATTGCCCACCATTATAAGTGGGAGCTTTAAGCCCGCTTGTGTTCTCATTTATGCACATTCTCGAATTTTGCATAGTCAGTCTCGTGTTCGGTATGTGTCACCTGCTTCTTATGCTTACTACTAATCGTATGCTTCTTCTTTGGTTTTCTTTGAAATGTTTTCTGCTCGTTGTTCGCACCATTGGGGTCTACAGAAACTGTCAATCTTAGTCTTTTCTCTCTTTGTCCTTTCTGGGGTTACTGTCACCCCAGCCAGCGGACGAGACACATCCTATTTTCAAAAATTCTTGCGTGGTTCAGCGTAGAAATCGGGTTTTTATCAACTGGACTGAAATCCCACGTTTTTCCGCACTTGTTATTTTTGTATTACTCGTCAGCTTGCCGTCACCGGCACTATTTTCCAACTGATTGTTTTCGGCGATTTATCCTCTTCCCTATACTCAGCTCTTGGCGTTTGCTGTGTAGTTATCCCAACTCGGTGAAGTTTTGGGCGCTTCCTTTTTCTTACCCTACGAGTTTCGACGTGGATAGTTGGCTCCTATCAACTGAAAACCCGGAGCGTTTTCTTTCAATTCAAAGTTGAAGTTTCATGGATCTTTCAAGGGGGTTGACGAGATCGTGGACATAGCGGTAGCGAGTTAATGCACGCTTACTTTCCTCGTCGACTAAATATTCTTGATACCTCTCCGCGTCCATAGAATCCAACCTTTCACATCCCTTCTTGGCTAGCTTTGTGGAACCTGCGCATACTTCTTCTAGCTCCAGAGTTTTTCTGCTGAATCTCCTCTTTCGTGGATCGTTATCTGCACCTGTGTGGCGGGTGCTTTGAAGTAAAGATATTGGCCTCTGATTGTTTTCCAGGCTGCATTCAATTAGTTTGCGTGTCCATCCTCCTGCTTACAAACATGGAGGTGCACGTGGAACCTCACACTCATTAATTTGGTCGTAGCCCCGCCGTTTGTATTGAGTACTAGTTGAAAACATTTTTTGGATTCGTTTTCAGCATTGATAGGAACGACGCGAGCAATTCCGTCGCCCGGTATCCCCTTAGTACTGCTTACTCTATGCTTGAGATCCACTGCCTCCTTGCCAAGTTGCTTGTACTGCAAGATATATCCGCACAGTTCATACTGTTACCTGCCTATCGTTTTGGGCATTGTGAGATTCTTTCATTTCTACTAGTTTTATTCACGGAATGTTGCAGTTTTTTTTTTGCTCGAGGACTTGATCGGATATTTTTTTTACAGTTTCGTATTTTTGAGCTCATTCTTTTGCTATCGGTTTAAGCTCACTCTAGTTACCGTGGTTACGCAGCTTTCTGAACGCTTTCAATATACTAGTACCTTTCTAATCTCAGTCAGAACTCTATAAATATTAGAAACAGCCCGAGGCCTTGGTCTTACTATTTATTTTCTAATAAATAGTAACACACAACGAATTGATGTGTGGCGTCTCCGGTTCCTGAAAGGATTCTCAATGAGGCCGACGAGGTCTTGGAGCTAGCGGGAGGGCATTGATATACGCTCACATTCCGTTTATGGTCTCCGTGTTTGGTCTGCCCTTATTCCAGCCACACAGTGAGAATCATCTTCTTCACCAATTTCATCGTGCATTGCTACGAACATATTTCGAGTCGTCTTCTACTGGATCGAAACCCAATGTGACCACTTTCAGTTGAAACCTAATGCTACATTCTTGCCTACTTATAAGAGAGGCCTTAATGATGCTGATGAGGTCCTGGAATTAGCAGGAGCGGAGTGATGCATGCTCACTTGGTTGATTACAAGTCTTCGCATTTTTATTCAGCGTCCATAGGATCTTTACTAGCACTTAACTTCTTCGGTACCCTCTGGGTAACTTTCTGTTTTACTCTTCCGATACGGCACTTGAGGTAATTAATGAACTGCTCGACGCCGCTCGTCAATTCGCTCGTGAATCATGAGCCAATTTTGTAATCGATTTTCTTGCCTCATGGCTTATTTATGTACGGCTAATGTCCTTGTCTTCACTTTTGCATTCGATTTATTCGACGGATCTACAGCTCACAGTACTGTTACAAGTACTGCCACGTCACATCCCCCAAGGCCCGTACCGAATATTTGCATTCTGTGTCGGTATCTATTGTTCATCTTTATTGCCTCTTGTTCTCGTGCTAATCAACACAGTGCTCCTTCACCCCAACTCGAAACTCTGTTGTCGTGATTATTGTAAAACGTAATTTCTCTATGGTACGGATGATAATAGTGGCCAGCGCTGTTGCTTTGATGCGTATCGCTTTATGGGGGATATTTTTTCCGTCCTTATGTCTGAGTCATTAGATTGGTTCATACTGGACCTGTCATCTGGTAGTAAGACGTATCATTATCGTAAATCTCATATATCTAGTCTGCTAAGTAAATGTATCTATTTTACTCATACTTCACCCGATTTTACAGATGAGCCTCATTGAGCTCTACTCCTTCTGTCCGCAAACCCGACTTCGCTTGGATCGTTCTCTTTTGTTTAGGTTTGTGTGAGCTCGTCAATTCAATGGGGATCTATCTTTAAGCTGCTGCCGGGGAATTGCTTTCCCTTTGCTGCCCACGCACGGTGACCCTGATCAAGTATTGCGCGTCTTAATTTCGTGAAAGTGGTTGTTAAAGAGTTTAAATTTGCAGTGGAAGAATTCGATAGGGTGAATATCGAGAGAGATGGGTAGATTGCAGAAAAGATGACATGTAATAATTAGTAGATACTAACCAACGCAACCTTACTTTGGATATTGGTAAGACCTAGGACTATGATGATGTGAATGGTTGTTTGTCCACAGAATGAAGGTCCTGCTTGGTCTGTAGTTTATTGTCAGCTTGAACTTTTCATCACATTGAAGATTACTTCCCCTGCCGCCTCGAGCTGATCTCATAGCACATTCTTATGAACAGTATACTTAACGTGGTAGTAATGAATTTATGTTAACTTGCTGTTTAAAGCATCAACAGCCCACAATTAATTGTGTCCTCTGTAATTGAGTTTCTATTGCTGAACCTCTGGCGGTTCGTATCGAACCGTCTGAATACTTTACTTGGATGCGTGGACTGACTGTTCGTTTCCGTTCCGTTCTTCAGGAATTAAATGTGCAGAGGCCCCCCACTCCGACACGTGGCAGGCCCCAGGCTCCTAGTGATCGTGGTTCTTTAGCCTGGATTTAAGGCAAGAGCATTTTATCGTTTTAGATTGAATGGTGGCAGCATAATTTTATTTGTTAGCATCTGTAAAGTATTCTCTGGTTCATTCAAAAGATAACTGCGAATTTTTTGGCTACTCAACAGTAATCTCTTTCAAGCAGTTAGTCAAGAAGTGCTTGTAAGTCTCGATTCAGAAGATTGTGAATTCCTGTGAGTATCAGTATACTGTTTAAGCAGATGTATGCGGTGATGATAGCTGTGGAGGATACATTGGGTACTTGAAATCAAAAGTATCAATCTCACTTGAATTCAACGACGCCTTGCTTCCGTCAATCAACTAGAATGTTAGAGTTGATTATATATATTCCGAATATGGGCAAAATGCATGCTTTGAGAATTGATTTCACCCTCGATAATGTTCAGAATCAACAAAATACACTAGGTCAAACTGCTGTATTTCCCTACCAAACTTGCACTGCGCTGCACGCAAAGAGCTTTATTAAAGCAGTTGCTAGGTTATGCCCCACTGGGTCACCTGTCGCCGACCCTTAGCATTACCAGCTCTATACGGACTAGTTCGAAGTCTTGTCTCAGCAAACACACGTTGCTGAAGATAGGCCACTGCCAAGCTTACTGCCAAGTTGTCTATCGAAACGCGTGTCTTTGTACGAATCAGATTTTGATGATCATCTTGGTTCAGTCCATTCCACATCACCTCTCTTCTACTTCTGAATTCAATTTAACAAATTGAACTGTGCTATCTGGATTGTTTGGGGATTCTTTGACAATTTACGATGGATGGCGAGGTAAAAGTCTTTGGTTGCTGATGATTGTGCGATGAGGTCAAACCCCTGTATACAGATCAGTTGTACGATACATGTCACTATTGCTAGTTTTAGTCTCATGACATCACACAATTTAACGTTTTTGTCTGATTGTCAACGTGGAATTAGTTGTAGAAATTCGAAGGACGACAGTTTTACTTTACTGTGACATTACATTTTGATTGACTTTGTAGATGCCCGGATTGTTTTGTTATTGTGTTGGCAAATCACAGATTTATTGGTGCACGTTTATTGTTGTTTTGTTGCATCCATGTTAGATAGCGCGTTTGCATTGCATCAATGCTTGCTTTAGCATCTCCCTTTGAGAGGCAGATAACTTTGAGTAGTGATGTTTGTCTGAGATTTCATGTATATGTGATCTGCATGTAGGGGAAATTAGATATTAGCAGCGGGAGATGCTGTGCTTCGTTGCTAGAGTTATTAGTTCTCTTTTTCTTTCGATGCCGAGGTTGGTTTTTTTAGCCTCCCTTGGCTTTTGTTTTCCAGTTTAGTTGATGAAGTTTCATTGAGCGATTTATTCCATGCATCTCCGATTTCATATTGCGGACATACATCTGACATTGCTGCAATGTACTCAGCCGTTCATTCGAGTTAATCATGAACAAGAATGGTTGATTTTTCGCAAACTCTATCTTCCACCGCTGATTGGATCCCTCCAGTCTCTGGCGCGCCTCCGAAAATCGCACAATTTAATCTTATGTATTTAGTTGATAGACCACGTTGAGGAGGTCGGGGTCAGTTGTAGAGGAAGTTTCAAATCACCTAACATGTAAGATCACCAAGAGCTCATAGGTTTACACCAGGCCACGCCCATAAAAAAGGAAGTATTTTCGCTGACCTGTTAGTCAAAAAGTTGGTAAGAGTGTCTTTGAAAATATGAATTGTGTTTTTGGCTGCTACTCAACACACCAATAGTTTCAGTTCTGAGTGTATGCCGTGGATATCAAGATCCTTTAGGGTTTTATGAGAGAGTATACGGTCCTCTGATTCTATCGAGGTGCAATATGTTTATTTTGTAAAGCATTTATCTTCATTTGCTTTTGCAACCAACATCAAAATTTGATTCTTGTGGACGGACATGATTCTTCGCTAGTGACCTGAGGACTTTACTTTCAGATCCCCTACTCGTCATCATATTCTTTTTCAGGTCTTAGTGTTGTCATTTAGATTGTTTATCCCGAATCAGAGAAAGGGTGAATAAGTGTGTGGAGCGTAGAGTTTTTAGGATGACGTTCAGCATGAATTGTCAAGTGATTGAAGAATGCAATTCTGCTCGGCAGATAGTTAGTTCCCAGTGGCTTCACGTTGCAGACTTCACAAAGGAACAAATGTCACATCCCACTCTCCTGCGACTCTCGAACAAATTGTTTTTCACCCCTATGCTATCGGAGGACTATTGTTTGACAAGGTACATCGCTTATGTCATATTTATCCAAAGGCTGTTGTCTTGTCTGCAAATATGTTAGCTTTTCCAACTCCTTTACCAATTTTCCTCCCTCGTCTTTTCGCATGATGTGCTACTGTTTTTTCTTTTTCTGCTTATAAACGCGTTTAACCTTCGCACTGCCCCGCGGTGGAGGAAATCGTTTTTTGAAACCATCGTCCTATTTCATTTTTCTTATCCAATAAAGCCAAATTGGTCTCCAATAATATAGTGAAACCTAGTGCATTACGTTTACAGTCACGACACTGCTTTTCAAACAAAAATTGCAAGTGGGCACTTTATTCTGGTACTTCAGGTCTAAATACAAGAGTTTGATTTTACTTTGCTTGGGAGCTTCGAAAGTTTTGGGATATTATTGGAGTTGCCCAGTTTCATCCTTGTAAGGCTTTTCTCCTATGTGTTATAGTTGGGAACTAGTATGCAAACTGTTGAGATGCGTAGTTTATGGAATTTTTTTTGTTTTAAATAAAAGACAGGTTTTTTAAAAATTTAGTTAACATTCTCTTATTGTATAATATGAAAGTATAAGATAACTATAAAATATTTTTGAAAAAAAATCTGTCTTCGCGAAATATTATACGTTAGACAAGTATGGTTGTATATTTTTTCTAACTTTTATTATTTACAAATGTAAGTATTTCCAATTCTACATAAACAAAATTTAGATATATATTGGGAAATTGTCATTTTTTTCAAGAGGATAGAAAAATTTTACAATTTTTAATTTTAAAAAAACCTGAAAAATGAAAAACCAATCAAATGATTAGATAAATGACAAAAAAGCATGTCTCGTGACAAATGGACGCAAAAAATGTCAAACAAAATGTTGACTCCATCAATTCCACGTACATTCATAGTTTCATATCCATGATAAACATGTTTAATCAAATAGCTTTCTTTGTCGCTTTTGATACTGTCATATATTCAACTTCTATTGTAAACTAAATTACGTATTTTTGCAAAGATAGATCTCTAATTAATATTTTTATCATGTATCTTATTATACATCTATTCCTGTCCAAATACAATTATATATCTTATTATACATCTATTCTTGTCCAAATACTGTTGAGCTATGTTGGCATCAACATAGCCCAACAAGGATTTGACATTGTCTAACGTAACATCAAACAATAAGCCATAATTCACAGTAATCTACAAAATATCTTAGAATCCATTTCATTGCTTTGGTATAAACTTACTATGTCACATCTTATGCAAGAAGGGGATTGCAATAGACTTTGACAAAATTATCATAAAGCTAGTACTAAACCCAAAGAACCTCCGAGAGCGGAGAGAATTTATGGGTTGCGTGAAATACTATAAAAAATTCATCAAGAATTACGTTTGATTGGCTATTCCTTTGATAGACCTACTGATGAAAGATACAAGTCAATGGACGTTCGGCAGCATGCATTTAACGAATCAAAGAGATGGTTTGCTCGACTATACTAGACAAAGCACGTTCATGTCACTTTGGACGCTTTCGGATGATGGCTAGGAACAATCCTATGGCAGACGGATACATTATGCCAAGGAAAGAACTAATACATTATGCTAGCCGGCAGATGAATCCAGCCAAACAGAATTACACAACTATGAAATGGAAAGCATTGACCGTCATTTATGCCTGCAAGAAGTTTTGGCACTACCTGTTGTGATATAAGGTAATCTTCTCAAATAAGGTATTAAACTTTTTGAAATACTTATACAACACACCGGTACTATCCAGCAGTCTAGCACGTTGGATTTTACTATTGCAAGGGTTCAAATACGAAGTAGTTATCAGATCCAAAATATCCAACCTTAACGCCGACTAATCATTTTGTCAAAGGGGGCAGGAAAACATGCATGAGTTTTTGGCAAAATTTCCAGACATCGGTTTTCAAAACATTGTGGATCCTTGAAAGTTACCAAGAGAAGGGCCGGAAGTATGTGTGTTCTAACAGAGCGAGTAGGAGGAGGGTTAAAACCTTCAGCATATGAAGAATATCTTTGTATCCATCAACATTTGGAAAGCTTAAACCAAGAAAAGAAATGCGTATTCCAACATCGTGTGTCTCTGTATTCCTTGATGGGAATAATCTTGTTTAAATTAGGAGCTGAGGACAAGATAAGACATTGTCTCAAACCCTAGTATTGTTGGAAGATTATCCGAAACCTCCACGATGGATCTGTTGGAGAGCATTATGTCTCCGTCATTTAAGTTTGGCGTGTTCGGACAACGGACTACTAGTGGCATTATTCGAATTGAGATGTTCATCAATTTATCCGTAGCTGTGATCCGTGCCAGCAAACCAAAAATCTTGAATCATTGACCGTTGACGCCGGTTGTCTTGTTAGCCCCTTTCGAGAAACGGGGAGTTGATTTCATTGGACCGATTCAGCCATTAGGGAGCTAGAGACACCAATACATTATATTGGCTATGGATTATGCTGCAAAGTGGATGGAAGCGGACGCCACCCAAAAAATGATGTCAATATGTCGTCCGATTCATATTTGAATGAATTAGGATGAGATTTGGATATTCGCTGAAGTTGATAAGGGAACTCATTTCTTGAATGAGGTAGTGTCTAGATTAAGAAAGCAATAGAACGTTAAACATGGGTAAACCACATTTTACAATCTGAAAGCTCACTTTCACAGTGTATGCCTACCATACAACTCACAAGAGTACGACCGGAAGTACTTCATACTTTTTAGTTTTTTGGGCAAGAAATGCTACACGCCATAGAAATAGAAGTAGAGAGCCTACAGATCTTATCGGCAAAACAAGGAGAGCGGACTGAGCAGTTGCATGACCGGTTGGCTGACATCAACACCTTGGAATAAAGCCGGATAGACGCGTTGGATCAATCTCGGGAAATTCAGGCACGCCAAAAGGCGACTAACAATGAGAAACTACCTGATGAGATAAAAATCAAGAAAGGTGATTTGGTCCGACTATATGACAGCCGGTATAAAATCTTTCCATGTAAACTTCACACCCAATGGATTTGATCTTTCTTGGATCTATAAAATTTATGCAAATGATCTTCTTCAATTGTTAGATCTCAATACCCTTGAATACTCGTGTTAGTGGATTTTTTGTAAAACTATACAAACGGGAACATTCACAGATAAAAAAAGGCTAATGTGGAAAATCAATTCCACATGGATCTGGAAATAAGATAAATTTTGGCCAAAAAATTAAAAAATAAGATGTAATGAGACGGTAGAACTAGGAAATAATCAGAAAAATAATAAAATTAGTAAAATAATTCACCAGAGGACTTTGCATTTTTCTGGATTGGATGACAATAGATGCAATAGATTAGTCATGGATAGGGAACAAATCTACGGCAGCCAAAAGTATTTAGAAGTAGGAATAAATAGGAGTTTATAGAGATTTAGTGGCGATTAACAATGGAGCTTGAGTGCATCCAAGTATCAATCCGGAAGTTAGGCAGCAAACTTGTAGGATTCAAAGTTTTAGTGATATGGGATAAAAAATTCTAGGATCTAGTTAACACCTTGGTTGCGGAAATTTTGTATAAGGTTGGTTTGTTCACTGGTATTTAAACTTGAAGTTTTTTAAGTCAAGGACCTTATTTTGTATTTTGTTAGTTTTTGAAATCTAGAGTATGTTTTTGAAACTTAATTGGATTTGAGTAGTAACAAAAGAGAAATAAGTTTCATTGTGGTTTTGGTTGAAGATATTATAGTTATTGGTAGAATTTCTAAAAGTAAGATTGGTTGAAGAGGTCTTGAATGGAGAATTTGATGAATTTTAATAGCCAAATCTAGCTTGGAGAGGAAGGTATGTATTGCAGAGATTTGCATGATTGTTCCTAGAACATGGACAATTGTGTGAAGCCGGAGTTTGCTGAGACCTATATCCTATTGTTCATAGGATAAAAGCTTGTGCCATCCAACCGAAAGAATAACAGTGTAGGAAATATATTGATAGCCGGTTATTGTAGTTGTGTATCTAGAGTACTCTCCAAATCTAAATAGTCATCCGGACGAATAGAATAAGAGATCTTGACTACATGTCAACCTACCAGGTGCTAGAGTAGGTGTCATGCAAATACACATCGTCATACAACATACATCGCTGACATGCCATACATACATACACTTAAATCATAGACAAGAGCATACAAAACTACAAGTGTATCACAACTTGCCCACTTACTAGTGATCAGGTTCTTTTGACTCCCTAGTAGCCTTATACACAAATACATGCTATACAACTTCATGTATGCGGAACCAGTAGGCTGGATGCTATGCCGTCCCATCATTAGTTGCACATTTGCAATTCATAACATGTGAAATTCAAGCAATCTATTCCTCCAAAGTACATCAAGAACAAATTCATTGCTTAGCCAGAACAACATAAATAGGTGGAGTCAAGCACAACATGTGACATCCCCTAGAACATTTATCACACACCAACATACAAGCCGCCTAACCAGCTGATCCACATAACATGCACCTCAAGCCAACACGTACTATTGCCAAGCTTGGATCTATAGTACCATTCACATTTGGGAGATGGCATGGTGCATAGGTTGAGCACATTATCCTTTCAAACAACACCATCACAATCCTTCAACATGAAAACTATAAAAGATTTCATCTTGCTCACTCTCAAGATAGTGCGTCCTGGCATCACTTCTAATGTAGTTGGTGCGATCTATTGTAAATAGATTTAGTCCTCCACATGATTGCTACATATCGCAACATATTTCTATCTTTAGCAATTGCAAGATTCTCAAACGCTGTAGGCATGACTTTAAAAAAGAAATTTGCACGTTAAGAACACACTTTCACACTCTCATCCACATGCCCGAGTCATCAAGGTTCATCACCTCACTAGACTCATGACGAATCGCTATCAACAAGTCTAGATATCAGCAATACAACAAAAAATCTGGTGAGAAGAAAGCCAAGGATGTTTGACGAAAGAACCGATATTCTATAATCAACCATGATAATTGAATATTCCCCAAGATGCCTCTTCTATAGGCCAAATTTGCGCAATGCCCACTTCATTGTTTGTACAACACGTTCAGCCAAACCATCTGACTTTGGATAATCTCGACGTGATCCGATGAGCAATCAGTGTCTTGTCACACAAGACCTTAAACTCCGTACCATGATTGATCAACACTTTAGCTACTGCACCGAAGTGACTAAGCATTTGGTCAAAGAAAGCATACGTTGCTTCTTCACTTGCCTTGTCAGGTAATGCCATCTACTCGTACAGTCAAAGGTAATGATCGAGCAAAGTTTAAACTCCAACGGTAATCCAACTCGATGATAGGCAAGGGATGTAACTCTGGTGTTGGGGCATTGAACGATGCTCTCATTCAATCACAAATGAGGCAACATGATACCAACTACTGTACATGAGTATACATATCACCCCTTCAATATTAACCAAGGAGTAAGCTGTATGTACGCTTCACTCCAAAATGTCCCAACTCCTCATGATCATGTCGCATGATTGTAATGATGATAAATACCCAAATGCAACATAATGGTAATGATCCGATCCCACGAGGACAGAAACAACACAAAGAGCAACAAGTGTCACGTATTAACAATCTATTGAAGATTTTGAATTCTCAGGCAGTTGTCACTCCCAGAAATACTGCAGGTGTTTAGTCCAAAGGAAGCACATTGCAGCGTAAATCACACATCAATCCTCAAACTTCTCCAATCAAGCATCACAGAGGTCGATCGCGACCTTGTCTTAGTATTCAGGGGGGAAAATTCCCAAAGGATACACTTAGTTACCAACACGGAGCTTCCAATTGCGAATTTGCTTGAAAATTGATCTAGCCAATTGCTACTCAGAACACCCAAATTGGGCTACTACTTCAGATGCGGTATCTTCGACAAACCAAAGTACCTCTTGCACGGTGACAAACTCTCAATTCACAAACGCGCGGAGAATGTAAGTTCAAAACTAAGAAAACTAAATATTGAGAATCCCCCCCAAGGCCAAAGCCTTGGGCTCCTTTATTCCTAACTAACACGCCGCGATGTCACTCGCTATGCCGCAAGTTACAAATAGGCGCACTATCATCAAATTGGCAGTTGCCGCACTCTTCGACTTCCAATCTAATCCTAACCTACGCAAAACGGCCGTCAATTCCAATTCCAGGTTCTCCCTCGCTTCGTTCGCACTGAAAAGAAACACATCTAACTTCCTAGCTAATTGACGCTGCCCACTCACACTACACACTCTCATTGCGGTCACGCGACACTCCAGATTTCTCAACTACAATCACTTTTGAGTCTTGGTCTACCATATCACGAACCAGCGCAGGCACTGATTCACCTTCTGAGTCAAGACTTCATTTGTCTGCTCCGCTAACTATGGATTCTTCTCCTCCACCTCCAACAGTTTCTCTTCCATCTCACTTAACTGCTCCTCTGCTACCGATCGTTGAGATCTCATCTCATTGCAATTGGCCTCTAATCTCTCTAGCAACTCCAAGTCCAAAGTCCTAGCAACCTCACACTACGCCAGAGCTGTGGTAGTGCAGTTTTTTTTGTTTTTTCAGATTTAGAGTAGTTAGGATGGAAAATCCATGCAAGTTTTAACTTTTAAGGTAGTAGTAAACATATTAGAAGAGAATAAGCCTTTTTACTATAGATGCTAAGTAGAAATAGGAAGCCTGAAAGATCGTCAGCAGAAGCGATTGGTCTTCGAAGGTCGATAAGGTCCTAATCCAAAGGAACGGATCGGGATGACTCAAGTAGCGGTAGGAGGTACAAAGACCTAGCTTTTCCGAATACCTAGTAAGGTATTTGGACATGGATACTTGGTATTCAGAGATGATGACCTTGGAGTTCTTTCTGGGACCCAAGCGGCGAAGGATCCTCAAAGAAATAAAAGATAGCGCCGCACGGAAAAGAAGTTTGAATGGCAGCACCTTCAATTCGCACGAGTTGGGCAGACCGTTGCGACGGCGGGGTACACCCGAGGAAAGCAAGTTGGTTCTCACATTCCATGAACGCATTATTGCAATTGACGAGAGACTAGGGTGCAGAAGCTCGAACGAGAGGAAGCAGCTATGGCGCGTTTGATTCGATTAACCGCTCTAAAAGTTCCTGAGGCAGGATTGAGAGCTTATTGTTGTAACTTGATCCTCGTGAAGATGGACTTTTTGCTCTGGGCTGGAAACAGGCGATAGTGTAAGAGTGGGACAACGGTGGTTTATCAAAGCCACCATGCTATCGAGGAAATTTCGAGACTTGGCAAATTTGGGAATGGAAGAAAGTCTTGGGACGCTGCGCAGGTGATGATGGCGACCTTACCTTTGACAATGAGAGTTTCAAGGTAACACGAGAGAAGGAAAAGTCCTACGCAGCTTTGTTTAAGCACCCGCACATCGGCAAGAATGGATATCAGACCATTTGGTATCACGATCGATTCAGAAGAAATGTAGCGATGACGTTCATGCAAGTCCTTTGACGTGCTCAAACCACTTATATGATGACTTGGCAGGTTGGGTTTGTGGAACGACCATTGCGAGGAGATTGTATTCACTGGGCGCGCATCTTCTAGACTGCTACTCGGCAACACATCGAGCTAGTTCCAAGAAGATCAGCCAATTACTTGTCCCCATTCTTGATGAATTTCTATAGGCGTCTAGGGTTGTTAACAGCTGAAGAGAGGCGAGAATTTCCTATGCGAACTCATGCGCAAGAAGGAAAAGAGGTTGTGAGTGCCAATGAGGTCAATACGGATCCAGAGTACGAGCAAATTAGTTCGCCTCCGCAGAGAATAGAGCGACCCATGGGTAGACAAGAATCACGATCACGGAAGAGAAGGAGGACTTAGGAGATCAATGTGTCTGAAGAACGTGTACGCCGGGCAGCTCCCATCAAGTTGAGATCACTCAATTCTCGGGCCAAATCGAAGATGAAAGCAAGGCAATTGATATTGGAAGCGGACAGCAGCATAGAGAGTAGGGCTGCTGCGTCGCGAGGGCGTTCCACTCTAGAAGCGAGAGCAAAGTTAAATAGGATGAGAGAGAAGGAATCATCAGTGGGGAAGTACCTTTGGACTTCTGCAATGAGCCCTACGCCAATAATGCCAAGCCGGGCTACGAGGAAAGAGAAAGGTAAAGCTATCATGACGGAGTAAGTACCTCCGGAACGAGATAAGGTTCCTTCAGAAAAATATTAGGATGAAGGCCCCTTTGAAAAGGCCAGCTGAAGTGTTGGCAGTATAATCAGACACTGAGGAAGACCTTGTGGCCCTGGAGAAAGTTGCTGAGAGGGTCATAGAAGACGTAGTAGGAGAAACGTTTGCACCACAGAAGGTGGTGTCACCACAGACGTTCACTAGGATAGTCATATTGGAGCCGGGCAAAGATCCTTCGACGGAGGAGACACAGTTGCAAGTACTTAGTGCCGCTGACGTTCTGTGTGGGTAGGTGCTTCCGTTACTCCAGTATTTCGACCGCAAGCGTGAGAAGTATGCAAGAACTACCACCAACGGATCTTACGTGGAGCTAGTGCATAATAGGACGCGGGCAAAGGTGGCAGCGACTTTTGCAGTTGCAGCGAAGGAAAGGCAGATCCAGGAGAAAGAGGCAAAGTATGAGGTACTTCAAAAAAGATTGGCCGAGGAAGTCAAAAAGCAGAGGTATTGGGAAAAGACCTGTGAAGGTCTTCGTGAGGATATTGAGAATGCCAAGTATGCAACAGTAGATCTCCGGAATAGGCTGGAGGCATCTCGGACCGTCTATAACGCCGAATCGCAGAGGATTGACAAACTGACGACAGCATCGAAGAAGGAGGAACTTGAGCATGCAATCGAGCTGGCAGCAAAGATGAAGGATTTGGCAGAGTGCGAAGCTGCTAGGATCTCAGACTTGGAATTGATAGAGAAGCTAGAGGCTCAATATAGTGAGTTGAGGTCTCAACGGATGCAAGCCGAGGATCGGTTATGCGAGATGGAGACGAGATTGTCAGAGGAAGAAGAGAAGAACCGACAGTTATCAGAGCAAACGGATGACATCTTGACTATGAGGGTGAATCAGAGCTTGCAAGGGTTTGTATTATGGCAGGTCGAGACGCATAAATGGTTGCAGTTACAAGATCTTGAGCGCCGTGCGACTGTAATGATAGCGAGTAGTGTTAGTAGGCAGTGCCGGTTAGCCAAAAAGTTGGACGCGTTTCTTACAAGTTCACGCGGTGTTGAACTTGGAGTTGGAGCTGGTGGCTGTTTTGCAAAGATTAGGTTTAGATCGGAAGTTGGACGGGAACACAACTGCCAACTCCGCGGATGTTATGCCTATTCGGAGCTCGCATTAGAGCGAATGATAGCTCAAAGTTAGTTAGGAATAAAAGGATCCAATGCATTGGCCTTGGGGGACTTTTCTTGATTTTAGTTTTCTCTGTTTTGAAGTTTGCATTCTCCTCGCGTCTGTGTATTGAGTGTTTTGTCACCACGCGAGAGGTACTTCAGTTTGTCGAAGATACCGCATCCGAGGTAGTAACCCAATTCGAATGTTCTGAATAGCGATTGGCTAGAATCAAAATTCAAGCAAGTTTGCAATTGGTAGCTGCGTGCAGATGTTGAGTGTACTCTTTGGGAATTTTCCCCCCTCAATACTAAGACAAGGTCGTGATTGACCTTTGTGATGCTACATTTGAGAATTTTAGGAGTGATGTGTGTGTTACGTTGCATTGCGTGTCCTTTGAGTTGAACACCTGCAGTACTTTTGGGAGTGACAGTGGCCTGAGAATTCAAACTCCTCAATATACAGTTAAATACGTGACACTTGGTACTCTTTGTGTTGTTTCTGTCCTCGAGGGTTCGGATTTTTACCATTATGCTCCATTTTGGTATTTATTTGTCATTACAAGGGCCTTCACTTTTGCTGCCAATTCTACTGCGTGCGCTTGATCCTTCTTCTCCAGTCTCGCAATCAGCTCGTCCACTCTGCGCAACTCCTTATTGAAGGCCACCCGAGACGCCTCCAGTCTATCCCAAAGGTCAACTTTTGCTCATCAAATAGTCTCAATATTGGCCCGAAGACTCTCATAGGCCTTTCCAAAGACCAGCGCAAATATGCTTCTTCGGCCAACCTTTTCCGAAGTACCTCATACTTTGCTCTGACTCTTGGAGTTGCTTTTTCTTCTCCTCCAGCAAGATCTTTGCCGTTGCACGCTCGGCAGTCAAACTCTTCACCTTCTTCACTGTTGCGTTAGCTGTTGCCACCTTCACCCGCGTTCTATTACACACTAACTCCACGTAAGATCCGACATTGGATGGCCCAACATTCTTCTCTAGCTTGCTGTCAAGTTACCAGAGTAAAAGCACCACTTGCCCACACAACACGTCCGCTGTAATGATCCCTCCCAATTGAATCTCCTTTGCCGAAGGATCTTCTCATGTCTACAATATGACTGTCCCCGTAGACGTCCGAGGTGGCGCCATCGGCTGCTGTGCAGTAGCCTCTCCTACCACACCTTCAACTACTCTCTCTACAATCTTCTCTAGTGAAACCAGATTCTCTTCCATGTCCAATGACACTGTCAGCACTTCTAAGGGCTTTTCCGAAGGACCACTTACCCTAACTTCATCTGAAGGACGTGAATTCCGCTCCTGGGTTCCTTCCTCCATAAGTACTTCCTTCCTTTTGTACTTCCTCGATGCTCGGCTCTCTACCACTGCCAAAGGTCTTGACTAGGAAGGCAGAAGGCCCTTCTTCCAAGGGCCATCTTCCTTGATCGCTGCGGCCTCTACTTCCAACTCCAACCACTCTGCTGAAGTGAGACGGCCTTGCGACGCAGCAACACTGCTCTCAGTGCTGCTACCATCCTCCAATATCAATCTTTGAGCTTTCATCTTTGTTCTGGCCCGTGCATTGGGCGTTCTGAGCTTGGTGGGGATCAGTTGGCAATCACGCATTTTGAAAACTGCGACCTCATGTAGCTTCCTTCTCTTCCGCGGCCGCTCTTCCCCTCTGTCCTTGGATCCATCCGTTTGCCCCAAAGGCAAGGCAAGCTGTGCCTCTTGTAATGACAGACAAATACCAAAATGGAGCATAATGGTAAAGATCCGATCTCACGAGGACTGAAACAACCACAAAAGTCATGATTTGTCACAGAATAGCATTCTATTAAAGAGTTTCACTTCTTAGGTCAATGCCACTCCCAGAAGACACTACCCAACTAGAGCCGAAGACCCGCTAAGTAATGCATAACCACAATCACAGCTTGAAACTTTTCCAATCAACACCTGTAGGAATCGCTTGCAATTCCACACTTATATTTCAGGGGGAAAACTTCCCGGCATTGCATACATCCCGACACACTGACCCTAATACTCAGACTTGAACTTGCTTAAATCCCTAGGAGCCTCGACTACTCAGAACATTCAAGCCAAATACACACAACTCCTGATGCGGTTACTTCAACAAACAGGAGCGCACCGTGCTCAATGTCTGGATCATACTCCAGCACACAAACACAGTGGATACAGGTTTATAGTCAAGACAAGCCAATTAACAGAAAAGCCCCCCAAGGAAAGAGCCTTGGGTCTCTTTATTCACAATGGCAACTCTGGGATATCAACCGCCTAAGGCGAATCAGTCTGAGGGGCTGTGCCGTCCGATGTAGCGGTTACGGTGTCATCTGAACTTACATCTACTCCTAGCCTACGTAACACGTTTACAATCTCTACTTCTACATTCTGGCGCGCCTCATTCAATTCCTCTGAAAATGTGTTAACTAACTCTACAATCTGTTTCTGTACGGCGGATCCGCTGGTCTTGGCGCTCATCAATCGCCGCTTGAGCGAATCTAACTTCAGCCACTTCACCGTTTGCAATCCCCACATCGTGAACCCGTTCAGACACTTTTCCAACCGCAACTTCAACCCGTCGGTTGTCTCGTCCTACAGATGACGGTAGGCCTCCTCTGCTTTTTACATTCTCCTTTGCAACTCCTGCGATCTCATGTCCGCCTTACCTTATTGCTCCCGCAACCGTCGACCATTCGATTCAACCTTCAATTTACATTCGACCTCCAAAGTTCTGGCCGATTCACAATCCGTCAATTTCTTGGCCCAATTCGCCAATTCCTCCTCAAGCTTCCGGATTCCCTCCGTTAGACTTGCTGATAGCTCCTTTGCACGTCGGAATTCCGCCTGGCACTTACCTTCAATTGCTGAAACCTTGCGACGAAGATCTTCTTCCACCGTCTTCGCCTCTGCAATTTTGCCCCAAAGTTCTTCGGCGATGTGAACTTCTTCGGCTCTTCGGGCCTCCAATGTAGCAAGTTCCTCGATATGTTTCTTCTCCGCAGTGGTGATCAGTCGCTCCGATTGCTTAACTGCCTCATCATATGCTTCCCTAGAATTTTCCAACCTTGTTAGCAAATCCACTGTCATCTTCTGCCTGTTCTCGTTAGACTTGCAAAGTCCACCATAGGTCTCCTCCAACTCTGCACATTGTCCGGATTTCTTCTCCATATTCAATTGCAGTACTTTGCACTCAATTTCCTTCTCTCGAAGCTGGGCTCCTCGCTCCTGCAATGTCACCTTCACTGCCGCGCACTCGGTTGCCAAGTTTGCCGCTCGCTCCCGTGCCAATTCAGCCGCGGAATCTCACTCCCTCTTTACTGCTAGTGCTCTCTTGAGCTGTGTTCTATTTCTTATCATCTCTACAGAAAATCCTACCTCCTTTGACACAACAGACTTCTCTCTCTTCCCATCCAGATACTTCAGTAATGGGATCACACTATCCTGCAAGAAGTCGGGGAAAGAAACGACTAACTCTTTCGATTCCTCCTGCGAAGTCTTCGTCTCTTCTGCACGCCTCACTTCTCCTGTAGGAGATGACGGCAGTGCACTGTCTGGGGCATCTACCACCGTCCCTCCAACCTGTGCAACAATCTGTTCCAGTACTTCGTCGCTTAATGTTAGCTCCTTTATCAATTCCTCGCTCGTCTTTGGATGTGGTATTCCTTCACTTCCCGCAGTATGTGTTCGCTCCGAAGACAGAGAATTCGGACTAACTATCTCCATTGCCTCCTTCAAAGGTTTCGCCAATGCTTCTGCTGGAACTTCAATCAATACCCCCAAAAATCCTTCCCTCCCTATAGGCTGCGTTGACTCGCCCACTGCGACTTCGGATGTACTCACAATTGGAGCAACTGTCTTTTATACGCTGCTATCCAATACTTCTTCTGCCACTAACTCCCGATTCGCCCTCTTCTTAGGTCTTGCGCGAGTTCTTGACTGCCTGATCACATCTACTTCAGTTTCCGTTCTTCTTACTTCAAGTGCCGAATCTTCCGCGTCATCGCTCACTACTCTCCTTCTCTTCGCCACTCTTCTCTCTGGCTTTTCTCGTCTCCGCACAACCTCCACCTGAACTGGTCCTCGGGCTGTTGTCTGTGGTGGAATGGAGGGTCGACGGGTATCGTCCTCGGTCCCTTCGTTGGACTCGGCCGTCAAGATTTCCCGCTCCTTTGGAGATCGCTTCTCCTCCTCTCTCATAAGCAACCCCATGCCTTGGTAGAAAATCACCAGGAAGGGAGTGAGATGATTGACCAATGATCCTGTCCACCGATCGGACGCATTCACCCAGACAAGATCGTGAAAGATCCTTGCCCAGTGTACTCCTTGTCCCTTCAAGATTCGTTCAAAGAACCCTACCTGCCAGGCCGTCACATACGTCGTACGCGCTGGTCGCAAGATGTGCATAATTCCCAGCACTATCGCCCTTCTCTTTGGATCTATGTAATCCGCTGTCTTCCATCTGTTCGTTTCCTGTCTCCCGGAATTGAAGAGTGGTCCATAAGAAAATTCTTCGGTGCGCGTAAGTCCCACGCTACTCTTCTCAAACAAAAGGTCTCCGTCGCTACCTGCGCACGGTCCCATCACCTTCGTTCAATGCTCAATTGTCCAGAGCATGGGTTACCTCAAAGGTCCATGCCCTCGGTCTGGTTCTTATCCATCATCTCCTTACAGATACTCGCCAAGACGCAATTCTAATTCCAAAAGAGGAATTCAAGTCGCAACTCGCTCAGCTCGCGTCTGAAGGGTCGCAATTCTTCATAGGGCACCTTCATGGGAACCAACTTCTGCACCTTGTCACTATTCTTTGATCCCATGACTTCGATTCGCGTCTTCGCTGCTAGCAAGGTCGGTCGATTTTGCTCTTTCTCTCGCTCGCTCGTTCTTGCTTGATATTGCAATGTCGGCGCGAGGACTCCTCTAACTTCTCTTACCCTTGAAGCCCTAACATTGCCTCCTCACGCGCCCACTAGAATTCCCGACGCTTGCGAACGTCTCCCGGCCCGTTGCGCGATTCAAAATTGAATCCTATGTCTTCGCCGAAGAAGCAGCTCTTGCAATGCCCAAAAAGGCGGCGCTGAAGATCCGAAGATCCAAAGATCTTCGGATGTAGACGAATTCTAACTAATCTTATCATATCTCCTCATAAGTTGCTCATTCTAACTCATACAACTACTTTCTAGACAAATATCTTTTAGTTTTGTTGATTTTTAAAGAAAAAAAAAAAACTAGGCACCACACCTCCTCTTGGTCGGTGTCAACCTCGTTAGCACCTAGAGTTTCATCTTCATCCTGTGCATGAGTCTGCAGCGGAAACTTCTTCTGCTCTGCGGCGATCAACAACCCCATCCCCCTATAGAAATTAATCAGAAACGGGGACAGATAATTGGCCAATCCTCTCGGAATTGCATCAATGTGTTGTCTTGTGACAGTCCACAGCATCGGCGCCCAATGAATTCGTTTCCCTCTCAATGCTCGTTTCACAAATCCAACCTGCCAAGTCGTTATGTACGTCGTGCTGGAGGGTCAAAGAATCTGCATCAACGCCACTGCTACATTCCTTCTGAAACAATTGTAGTAGCTGACATGTTCCAGGAAGGCTCAAAGTTCGCGAATATTTGTCGGTGGATCCAACGCTTCAATAACTTCACCTTGTCTTTGTCCATAGCTATTCCTTCCGAGTACACCCAATCTCCCAACAAGATTCCACTTGGCATGAAGAAAAAGCATTTCTCAGGATGCAGAGAGAGCTGTGCTTCCCTGCACTTGTCAAAGGTTTGTTGGAGGTGTTTTAAGTGCTGATCGAGTGGTCCGAAGACGCAGAAATCGTCAATGAACACTTCCAGGAATTTCCGCAAGTGATCCTGGAAGATTGTGGTCATCATCTCCTTGTTCTCCTCCTCCCTCGTAAGCAATCCCATCCCTTGATAGAAATTCACCAGAAAGGGAGTGATGTGATTGGTCAAAGGTCCCGTCCACCGGGAGCCTGCATTCACCTAGACAAGATTGTGAAAGATCCTTGTCCAATATACGCGCTGTCCCTTCAAAATGCGTTCAAAGAATCCTACTTGCCAGGCCGTCACATAAGTCGTGCGCGCCGGCCGTAAGATGTGCATGATCCCCAACGCGATCGCCCTTCTCTTCGGATCTTTGTAATCGACAGTCTTCCATCCATTCGTTCCTGTCTTCCAGTCTCGAAGAGAGGCCCGTAAGAGAATTCCTCGCCGCGCGTAAGTCCTACGCTATTCATCTCAAATAGCAGATCTCCTTCGCTGCCCGCACAGGGTCCCAGTACCGTCGTCCAATGTTTGATAGTCCACAGCATGGGATTACCGCGGAGCTCCTCGCCTTTGACCGTGCTCACACGGAAGGCGTCATAGACCCGAGTGACTGTCAAGAGGTCAAACTCAGTCCCCACAAGTGTCTTAAAATCTCTAACCTGTTGAGAGGTGCCGACTTGAGGTTAGTTCAGCGTTTTCTTCGCTCGTATGAAGATGTGTTTGCATGGCGGATTGAAGATATGAAGGGGATACCGGCTCGTTATGGCGAGCATCGTATCGACTTGATGGATAACGCTGTACCTGTGCGCCAACGACAGTACCGACTGAATCCGAAGTACTCCCTAAAATGAAATTGATAAATAGTAGTCAAAAATGAAATTGATAAATATTTGAGTGCGGGGATTATCTATCCGGTACTTAGTAGCGAATGGGTCTCATCCATTGTCATAGTCCCGAAGAAGATGACAGGTAAGATCCGTGTCTGTCAGGACTTCAGGAAATTGAACGCAGCTACAAAGAAGGACCATCATCCATTACCCTTCACAGACGCCATTCTGGACCATGTGGCTGGACACAAAATGTATAGCTTTCTTGATGGATTCTCCGGCTATAATCAGGTGTCGATCCGGGAACACGATAAAGATAAAACCACGTTTTTATCGTGGTTTTATCGTGTTTTATCGTCATCATTGTGGAGCTGCATCTTCGCCGAAGATGCAACTCTTCGGACGTCCATGAAAGACTGCGCCAACGACACAAAGATCCAAAGATCTTCGGACGTTGACGAATTCTAACTAATCCTATCATAACTCCTATAAATCTACTCTTTCCAACTCATATACCTATCTTCTACACAAATATGTTTATGTTTTGTTAAATTTTAAAGAAAAACAAAAAAGTAGGCTCCACATACTCCTCTTCCCATTTGTAAGCGAACCTGTGAAAACTTCATGCATAATACTTCTTCACTCGATATCTATTCACTCGGGTCGCATGCAATTCACTGGAAAGGTCTGCTAGCTGCACTGAACCATTTGGAAACACGTCCACCACTTTGTAGGGTCCCATCCAGCGCAAGTGCAACTTCCGTGGGAACCTAGCATGTCTACTATCGTACAGCAAAGCAAAATCTCCCTTGAGTAAGGTCACCGGTCGAACTCGTTTATCATACGCCTTCTTCCGTTTCAATTGTATCTGTTCCGTGCGCTGCTTTGCTGCTTCCCTTTGTTCTTCCAACAACAACACTTCCTGCAATCTGTAGTGCTGACTCTCTTCATCTCCCAATCTTTGGCGATCCAAAATCCGGTGAGTAGGTAGTTCGAACTCAATGGGTAGGATGGGATGTTGACCATACGTCAGGTAATACGGTGTTTGCTTCGTAGTCACCTTCTCTGCAGTACGATAGGCCCATAGTGCGACTGGCCACTTTGTAACCCAGTCATATGCATGGCTTACCGTCACTTTCAGCAATATCTTGCAGAGTAGCCCATTTGATTTTTCAGTGAGTCCATTTGCTTTCGGATTGTAAGGAGTAGTCTTCCGATGCTTAATTTGGAAGTGAGAAGTACAATCACTGTCTTTTTTATTACTTTTTTCTTTCTATATCCCTCTCCCTTGTTTTTAGTTACTCATCAAATGGCACTTTGCCTATGTTTATGAGCTTGATGATTTCTCGATGAGGGCGCGGTCCTCGATCACTGCATTTAGGAAGTGTGTGCCTCTATCACTTACCAACTCCAGGGGGCATCCGTACCTAGTGATGATGAGTTCGAACAAAAATTTCGACACCGTTGCCGCATCATCCTTCCGGGTTGCCTCCGCTTCCACCATCTTCGTGGCATAATCTGTTGCGAAAAGGATATATCGTCTTCGGGTATGTCTCGTAGCTAGTTGGATTGGCCCTACGAAATCAATTCCCCATTTCTCAAAAGGTGCCAACGGCATGATGGGAACCAATGATGGGAGTGGGTCGTCCCGTTCTTTGGCAGCTGTCACATCTTTGGATGTAGTCATGCGTATCCTTGAACATCGTAGGCCACCAGTAACCTGCATTCAAGATCTTCGTTACTGTATTACGGGTGGCATAATGCCCTCCTGCATACTCCGTATGCATTGCGGCGATCACTCGTCCAACCTTCGAAGCCTTCAAACATCGACATAGTAGATCATCTGGCAGTAGTTTAAAGAGCACTCCTTGTTGGATCTGATATGGTCCAGCCTTGTGGATGAAGACAACACGCTGTTATGCATCTAGCTCCTCCGGACATTGCATAGTCGTTAGATATCGGTAGAGATCCGCGTACCGTGAGTCCCGACTTAACGTCGTCTGGAACAATTGCTCATCTGGGAAATCATCGGCCAGCTCTGCTTCTTCCGGCTGCGTCCATAGCCGAGACAGGTAATCCGCATTCTCGTGATGGATTTCCTTCCGTGTGAAAGTAAATTCCTGAAGGAGCATCACCCACCTTGCAATCCGTCCGGATAAGTCAGCCTTCTTCACCAAATGTTGCAAGGCATAATGATCTACGTGGAATACGAATTCGTAGCCCAGCAAGTAGTGTCAGAACTTCTTTACCGCGAACATCATTCCTAAAGCTTCTTGTTCCGTCGTGGTATAATTCTTTTCTGCGGCCGACAACTGCCTGCTCGCAAAGTAGATTGGATAATCTCGTTTGTTCTCATCCCGTTGACTCAGCATCGCACCTGTGGCAAAAGCCGAGGTATCCACAAAGACGTGGAATGGCTTATTCCAATCGGGACGTAAAACAGGAGCTGAGGTAAGCTTTTCTTTAAGCTCTTCAAAAGCCTTTTGCTGCTCCTCTCCCCATTCATAGGGCTCATTTTTCCGCAACAGCTTGGTCAGACTGGCTGCTGTAATCGCATACAACAATCACGGTATCCTGTGGTCTAGTACCCGATCTTGCCAGTGCGCGGTTTTTTGAATAACGCCACGTATGTCTTCTTCTCGGCCCGCGTTACCTTGATGCTCTAACTGTCAGAGGTAAGATTGCAGTCCTCACCTGCGCGATACTCCAGGACTTTCGTCCAATTTCAAATTTTCCAAGTCTCGGGGTTGCCTCGATATTCTTCTTGTTTTGAAGTGTCATTGTCGTCCCACGTCTGCACCATCACCGCACAGACCCAATTCCAACCCTAGAGCAAGAAATCAAGCTTCCCAAGGATTAATTCATTACGATAAGCTCGCAATCTCGCTTCAATAACCCTCAACGCGGTCAATCAAATTGCACCAGGTCGCCCCATAGCTGCTTCCGCTAGTTCAAACTTCCGCCACTCAATCGCTCGTCAATTTGCAACTATGCGATCGGGAAATGTGGGAGCCGAACGTGCGCTCTTGCTCGTGTAGCCCGCCGTCGCAACGGTAGGATCCACTCGTGCGAATTGAAGGTGCCGCCATTCAAATTTCTTTCTCGTGCGGCTCCATCTTTTACTCCACTGGGGATCCGTTGCCATAAATAGTTTGTAACTAACTCCAAAAACATCAACGCCGAAGGTCGAATACCCTCTGCTGAAGGCTGGTCTAGGTCTTTGGAGAAATTGGATCTTCGCTCCTTTACTTCTTAGTTCAGCCCCCACTGGTTCAATCTTTCTATTCTTGAACTCATTGGAACTAGCAGGCCAAGCTCTGTCTAGGGTGATCATTTGTATTTCCTACTCCTACTCAGCACCTATATTAAAATTCCTTATTCTCTCCTCTTCTGAATACTAATGCTTCAAAAGTTAAAACTTACGTGTATTTACCTACCTAACTTCATTATTTCTGAAAAAATGAAAAAACTACCACAACAATGCTTGCTCTTTGAGCTAGATGCAATACCACTTGTACACTACCATACTCCAACACACAGAGAATATGTGCTTCCTCCAACCGACATCTCTTTGCCCGCGGAAAAACATGATCTCGCTCTCTAGCATTCACTATGCCTAGCATCATATTAGTCCATAGGAACTCCAATACTAATGCATCATTATGAATATCATGCTGATTCATACCATCATCTTCAACCTCAAAATCTAAAGATTGGGCATCTACTCTTTGATTAGAGTAAGAGATGTCAAGGGGTCTTTTTTACTAAAGACTCTACATAATAAACTTAAGAAGTCAACTGCATGCCAACTATGCACCATCTTCTCATCAACCTCACCATTTCATCTAGCTTCAATGTCATCGTGGTGCTTAGTTCTTTTGTTTTTTGCATAAATAACAAAAACTTAAATATATTCGTGTCAAGAAGTATGCATATAAGTGCTCAGTTGTAGGAGTTAGGAGAATTACTTGAAATTTAGTTAGTTCGAGAAGGAAAGTGAGCTGCGCCTTTGGCCAAAGATCTTCGGATGTTCGGACCATCGGCGTAGCCATTTTTGAGGATGCAATAGCCAGACCTTCGGCGAAGACGATGAATTCTAATTTGAAATCACGAAGGGCTAGTCAAGATCCACACGCGCCGAGAGTAGCAATTTGCGCGTGTGTGAGGAACGTTAGGGCATCGAGGATAAAGGCACGACGGGATCACACTCGCGCCGACATTGCAATATCGAGAAAGAGAGAGACAAAATCAAACCCGATAGACCTTGATAGCAGCGAAGATGCAATTGGAGATATGGCGCCGCCCACGATAGCCAAGGTGCAAAAATTGGTTCTGCAAAAGGTGCTTTACACGGAGTTGCAACCCTATAGGTGAGAGCTTATCAAGTTACACCTAGATTTCTTTCTATGGGATTGGAATTGCGTGTTGGCAATCATCTATAAGGAGATGATGGACAAGAACCGTAACGAGGAAGATGATCTCCGCGGCAATCCGATGTTGTGGACAATCGATCACTGGATCATGGATCATGGTTCTAGGATCATGCGCATGAGAAGATGGCAATTACATGTTTGAGAAGGATAGCGTCAAGATTACGCGCGTAGAGGAATTTTTCTTTGCCTCATTCTTCAAGAACGCGAGGTCGGGGACGAATGGGTGGAAGACAGCAGATTACAAGGACTCGAAGAGGCGTGCGATCGCGTTGGGGATAATGCATTATCTACGACCGCAGCGCACAACCTATGTCACCGCTTGGCAGATCGGCTTCTGCGAGCGTGCATTGAAGGGAGAACGAATTCATTGGCCAAAGATCTTCCACGACTTAATTTGGATCAACGCCAGTACCCGATGAAAGGGTGGATTGATTAATCACATAACCCCTTACTTAGTGAACTTCTACCGAGGGATGGAATTACTCACGAAGGAGGAAGAGAAGCAATTCCCGAAGGAACAAGAGATACTAGCAATTGAGTCCAGCGAGGAGACAGAAGAGAAGAACGATGTCTCAACCTGAAGAGCCACCTCGACGGATAGCGTGCGGGCCAGTTCAGGTGGATGTCGTCGCGATTAGGGGGCAGTCAAAGAGGAGACCGGCGAAGAGACGGAAGATAATCGCCGACAATGGAGAAGGCCAAAGTCGGAGTCAGTGGAGTCGCGGATGGCGGAGACCCATGTGATGAGAATCAGGTCGTTGAAGACCTGAGCAAGGCCGAAAAAGAAAGCAAATTGTGAGAGAGTTGTGTCTGATTCCTCGGACAGCAGTGTGGCAAAGACGGATGCAGCTGCCTCGACGACAGATGAAGAGAAGAGGGAGAAGCCTACTCTTCGGGTAGTGGAAGGAGGACCTTCGGTGGTACAAGCTGAAGTTTTGATGGACGTAGTAGTGGAACCTTCGGAGGAAAGGACTGAGACGGTTAGTCTAAGTCTCCCGCCTTTGGAGCAGACGCGATCTTTGGAGAGTGAGGAAGTACCAGATGAAAAGTTGAGTGAGGAGATGGCAAGGGTCCTTACACTAAGTGAGGAGATACTCAAGCAGGTAGTGGCACAGGTTGGTGGGACAGTGGTAGAGGTTTCCAAGATTGCATCGCTTTCACCACCTAAGGAAGAGGAAAGAACGGAAGCAGGGAAGAAGGTTGTGGAGGAGGAATCAAGAGAGTCGATTGTCTCTTTTCCCGATTTCCTGCAGTATAGTGTAACCCCTCTACTAAAGTATTCAGATAAGAAGATAGCAAAGTATGCTGTGGAGAAGGCACTAGAGTTCTATATAGAGCTAGTAAGGAATAGACCCCAGATCAAGAAAGCAGTAGCAGTGAAGAGGGAGCGGGAGTCCGAAACTGCAGTGACGAAGAAACGAGTTGCGAGCTTTACAGCCGAGTGCGCGACCATGAGGGCGACATTGCAGGAGCAAGAAGACCATCTTCGGGCGAAGGAGATGGAGTGCGAAGTTCTTCGTTTGAACTAAGCTAAGGAGACAAAACTGCTTGTGTCGTTAGAGCAGGATTGTATTACTCATTTAGCTTCCAATGCAAATGTACAAAAGGTAACAATGGAGCTATTTGAGAGATCGGAAGCATCCAAGATGGCCTACGCTGCGGAAGTGCAACGCGTGGACTGAATTGATTGTGGCTTCGGCGAAGCGCGATCAATTGCATGCGTCGGAGTTAGCAAAGGAGAAAAAGCGAAGAGTCAAAGAGGAACGAACAGTCGAAGATCTTTGGGGCAGATTGCTGCGGCGAAGACGGAGCAAGTGGAACTTTGGTGCAAGGTTGCGGAGCTCATCGATGCTCATAGCAAGGAGTTGCAACGTGTGGAGGAGCTCACGGTGAGTCTAGCGGATGTACTCCGGAAGCACGCAGTCATATCGGCTGATTGGGCTAAGAAATTTGCCGATTGCAAAGCGGCCTGATCTTTGGAGGTCAAATGTAAAGTAAGATTTGAATCGGATTGTGGTCGGTTGCAAGAGCAGTTGAAGTTAGTTGGAGGTGTCATGGGCGAGAGCGGAAAAGGCAGAGGCGGCATACCAGCAGCTACGAGATGAGACGACCAAAGGTTTGCATTTGCGTGTAGAGAAGTGCCTGCACGGATTTGTGATGTGGGAATTGCAAACGCTAAAGGGGCTAAAATTGGATTCGCTGGAGCGACGGTTGATGAGTATGAAGGCCAGCAGGTCCGCAAGGAATAAGCAGTTAGTTCAGTTTGTCAATTCTCTCTCTTCCAAATTGGAAGAAGCGCGAGAGTGTTTAGAAGTTGAGATTGTAAACGTGTTGCGTAGGTTAGGAGCAGACGGAAGCTCAGAGGACAATGTAACCGTTGCGTCGGATGACACCGCCCCTGAAAGTAGTTTGCCTCGGACGGTTGAGATGTCTAGGAGTTCAAAGTGAGTAAAGAGGCCCAAGGCTCTTTCCTTGGAAGGCTTTTCTATCAATTGGCTTGTCTTTGCTGTTAATCTGTATCCACTGTGCGCGTTTGTGGGCTTGTGTGTCTTGTCAGCGTGCATGGTGCGCTCCGGTTTGTCGAAGTTACCGCATTTGGAGCTGTGTATGTCCAACCTGGATGTTCTGAGTAAGCCTAGGGCTATTTGGGATTTAAGCAAATTTGGGTCTGGATATTCGGATCAGTGAGCCAAGAGTGTGCAATTCAGTGAGTGTTCTTTGACCCAAACATTTGGTGGAGTATGTAAACAGTGTATGATTTCAACAGGAGTGTGGGATCGAAAGCGATTCTCACAAGTGTCGATTGGATAAGTTTCAGGTTGTGAGTGCGATTATATTTTGCTCTTCGGGCTTTCGGCCGTAATTTTTTTGAGGGTGAGATGTGCCTAAGAAGTAAAACTCTTCAATAGAATGTTAACTAGTGACAATCGTGACTCTTGGTGTTGCATCTGTCTCTGTGGAAACAAATCTATACCATTATGCTCCATTTTGGTATTGTTGGTTATCACAGTCATCCTCTTGGCTAGTGCATGGGTTCCAACTCAAACCATCAGCATCAAGGTTTGCAACTCCAAATCTATGCACCACCTGCTATACTCATGTAATATGAGAATCCATTGTGTAAGCTTCCTCGTGAGCTTGTCAAACTCCATCAACCACTTGAGCGGTCAGTGAATGCGTCAAGGAAACTGAGTGTGAAGTGCTGCAGCTGAATCTAGAGAAGGAATCGGGACGCTGTGTAGAGTTGGAAGAGACATGCGGAGGACTTCGTACCTCTAATGAGAATGCCCAGAAGGTAACAGTGGATTTGATGTCGAGGGTGGAGAAATCCAGGGAAGCTTACGATACAGCAGTTAAAAGGGCGGAGCGATCGATCACGACAGCGGAGAAGCGAGAGAAGAAGCATATGGAAGACCTTGTTGCCTTGGAAGTCCGAAGAGCTGAAGAAGCTCGCATCGCCAAAGAACTTCGGGGCAAGCTCGTAGGTACGAAGACGGCGGAGGAAGATCTTCGTAGGCAAATTTCAGAGATTGAGTCAAAGTGTGAAACTGAATTCCGACGTGAGGAGGAGCTATCAGCAAGTCTGTCGGCGGGTTATCATAAGCATGAAGATGAGTTGAAGGATTGGGCCAAGAAATTGGCAGAGTACGAGTCGGCCAAGTCTTCAAAGGTCGAATGTAGATTAAAGGTTGAATCTGACTGTCGACGGTTACGGGAGTTGCAGAGGAGAATGCAAAAAGCAGAGGATGCCTATCGTCAGCTGCGGGAGGATTCAACCGACGTGTTGAGATTGCGGTTAGAGAAGTGCCTGAACGGGTTTGCGATGTGGGGATTGGATTCGGTGAAGTGGGTGAAGCTGGATCTGCTCAAGCGACGGCTGATGAGCGCGAAGTCCAGCGGATCCGCAGGACACAAACTGATTGTAGAGGTAGTTAATTCATTTTCAAAGGAATTGAATGAGGTGCGCCAGAATGTAGAAGTTGAGATTGTAAACGTGTTGCGTAGATTAGGAGTAGAGAGTTGTTCAGATGATGCTGTAACCGTTACATCGGACGGCACAGCCCTTGAGGCCGATTCACCTAAGGCGGTTGATATCCTAGAGTTGCCATTGTGAATAAAGAGGCCCAAGGCTCTTTCCTTGGGGGGCTTTTTTGTCAATTGACTTGTCTCAACTGTCATTCTGTCTTCGCTGTGTGTTCCTGTACTGGTGTGTGATCCAGACATCGAGCACGGCGCGCTCCTGTTTGTCGAAGTTACCGCAATAGGAGTTGTGAATATTTGGCCTGGATGTCTTGGGTAGCCTGGGGTTACCACGGGATTTAAGCAAGTTTGGGTCTGTGTATTCGGGTCAGTGTGTTGAGATGTATGCAGTGTTGGAAAGTTTTCCCCCTGAAATATAAGTGTAAGATCGCTTGCGATTCTTGCAGGTTGTGTTTGGAAAAGTTTCAAGGTGTGAGTACGGTTTTGCACTACCTTCTGAATCTTCGGCTCTAGCTGAGTAGTGTCTTCTGGGAGTAGCATTGGCCTAAGAAGTAAAACTTCGTAATAGAATGCTATCTTGTGACAAATTGTGACTTTTGTGTTTGTTTCTGTCCTCGTGGGATAGGATCTATACCATTATGCTCCATTTTGATATTTGTCTGTTATTACATAGATAAATTTTTCTTTTGTGAGCGACCCCGCCAACACTCTATGTATAATACTTCTTTTCTCTATGTCCATTCACTCTGGTCGCATGCAATTCACCGGAAAGGTCTGCAGCTTTCCCATTTGGAAACACGTCTACTACTTTGTAAGGTCCCATCCATCGCAAGTGCAACTTCCCTGGGAACCTAGCATGTCTACTATCGTACAGTAAAGCAAAATCTCCTTTAAGCAAGGTCACTAGTCGGACGCGTTTATCATACGCCTTCTCCCGCTTCAATTGTATCTGCTCTGTGCGCTGCTTTGCCGCTTCCCTTCTTTCTTCTAATGACAATACTTCTTGCAATCTGTAAAGCTGACTCTCCTCATCTTCCAATCTTCGGCAATCCAAAATCCGATGGGTAGGTAGTTCGAACTCAATGGGTAGGAAGGGGTGTTGACCATACATCAGGTAATACGGTGTTTGCTTTGTAGTCACCTTCTCTGCAATACGATAGGCCCATAGTGCGGCTGGCAACTTTGTATCCCAGTCATGTGCATGGCTTACCGTCACTTTCAGCAATATCTTGCAGAGTAGTCCATTCGATTTTTCAATGAGTTCCTTCGCTTTCGGATTGTAGGGAGTAGTCTTTCAATGCTTGATCTAGAAGTGAGCAGTGAGATCTTCGATCACCGCATTCAGGAAGTGTGTGCCTCTGTCACTTACCAACTCCAGGGGGCATTCATACCTAGTGATGATGAGTTCGAACAAAAATTTTGACACCATTGCCGCATCATCCTTTCGGGTTGCCTCCGCCTCCACCATCTTCGTGGCATAATCCGTCGCTACCAGGATATATCGTTTTCGGGTATGTCTTGTAGCTGGTTGGAACGGCCCTACAAAATCAGTTTCCCATTTTTCAAAAGGTGCCAACGGCATGATGGGAACCAATGACCACCGTGTAGTGGGAGTGGTTCGTCCCGTTCTTTGGCAGCTATCACATCTTTGAATATAGTCATGCGTATCTTTGTACATCGTGGGCCACCAGTAACCTGCGTTCAAGATCTTTGTTACTGTATTACGAGTGGCATAGTGCCCTCTTGCGTCCTCCGTATGCATTGCGGTGATCACTCGTC
This sequence comes from Marchantia polymorpha subsp. ruderalis, assembly GCA_037833965.1. Classification (NCBI taxonomy): domain Eukaryota; kingdom Viridiplantae; phylum Streptophyta; class Marchantiopsida; order Marchantiales; family Marchantiaceae; genus Marchantia; species Marchantia polymorpha. The sequence continues at coordinate 3,834,943 of AP031359.1, forward strand.
CAACTTCCGAGGTCTCCAAACATCGACATAGTCGCTCATCCGACAACAGTTTAAAGAGCACTCCTTGTTGGATCTGATACGGTCCAGCCTTGTGGATGAAGACAACTTGCTGTTCTGCATCTAGTTCCTCCGGACATTGCATGGTTGTCAGATATTGGTAGAGATCCGCGTACCGTGAGTCACGACTGAACGTCATCTAGAACAATTGCTCATCTGGAAAATCATCGGGCAGCTCCGCCTCTTCCGTTTGCGTCCATAACCGAGACAAGTAATCTGCATTCTCGTGATGGATTCCTTTCCGTGTCTGGACTGTGAACATAAATTCCTGAAGAAGCAGCACCCACCTCGCAATCCGTCCGGATAAGTCAGCCTTCTTTACCAAATGCTGCAGGACGTAATGATCTACGTGAAATACGAATTCGTAGCCCAACAAGTAGTGTCGGAACTTCTTCACCGCAAATACCATCCCTAAGGCTTCTCGTTCCGTTGTGGTATAATTCTTTTCTGCGGTCGACAACTGCCTGCTCGCATAGTAGATTGGATAATCTCGTTTGTTCTCATCCTGTTGACTCAGCACCGCACCTGTGGCAAAAGCCGAGGTATCCACAAAAACGTGGAATGGCTTATTCCAATCGGGACTACGTAAAACAGGGGCTGAGGTAAGCTTTTCCTTAAGTTCTTCAAAAGCTGTTTGTTGCTCCTCTCCCCATTCAAAGGCCTCATTTTTCCTTAGCAGCTTAGTCAGACTAGCAGCTGTAATCGCATACATATGAATGAACCTTCTGTAGTACCCGACATGCCCCAGGAAGGCTCGAAGCTCGCGAATATTTGTCGGTGGATCCAACGCTTCAATGACCTTCACCTTGTCTTTATCCATAGCTATTCCTTCCGAGAACACCCGATGCCCCAACAAGATTCCACTTGGCATGAAAAAGAAGCATTTCTCAAGATGCAGAGACAGCTGCGCTTCTCGGCACTTGTCAAACGTCTGCTAGAGGTGATTGAGGTGCTGGTCACGTGGCCCGAAGACATAGAAATCGTCGATGAAAATCTCCAGGAATTTCCGTAGGTGGTCCTGAAAGATTGTGGTCATCATACTTTGGAACGTCTCCGGTGCATTACACAATCCGAATGGCATCTTATGATATGCATAAGTTCCCCAATCGGTGATAAACGTGGTCTTGTCTTTGTCCTGTTCCCGGATTGACACCTGATTTTAACCGGAGAATCCATCAAGAAAACTGTACATCTCGTGTCCAGCCACATGATCCAAAATGGCGTCTATGAAGGGTAATGGATGATGGTCCTTCTTCGTAGCTGCATTTAGTTTCCTGAAGTCCTGGCAAACACGGATCTTACATGTCATCTTCTTTGGAACTATGACAATAGGTGAGACCCATTCGCTACTTAGTACCGGATAGATAATCCCCGCACTCAAATATTTATCAATTTCATTTTTGACCATTTGGAAGTACTTCGGATTCAGACGGTACTGTTGCTGGCGCACAGGTACAGCGTTATCCATTAAATCAATACGATGCTCGCCATAGCGAGCCAATATTCCCTTCATATCCTCAATCCGCCATGCGAATACATCTTCGTACTAACGAAGAAAGCGTTGCACTAACCTCAGCTCGTATCCTCTCAACACTCTGGAGACGTTAAGAGATTTGTGGAGGCTGAGTTCGACCTCTTGACAGTCATTCGGGTCTATTACACCTTCTGTGTGACTGATGTTGCTACGTCCCACCCCCACCTCTAATTGCTATTCTCCATCCTCGGGACCTGTTTCCTACGATCCTGCTCCTTCTACTTCTTCTTCCTCAATTTCATAAAACTCCATGTAATATACATCGGTACCACCCTCGGAGGTGGAAGATCCTTCCTCCGAGGTGTACCCCGAGCTAGTGGATGCGGTCTCTCCCTCATGTGGGATTCTCTCCCATGGTACAGTGATTTTAGTACCCCTCTTGTTGTCGGGGTCTCTAAACTGCAAGGTCCGTCTATGCCAATCTGTTTTGACCTTCGAACCGTAGAACCATGGGCGACCAATCAACACATCGTACTCCATTTTGGTCAAGGGTTTTATGATAGTGTAATTTAAAGAGAACTCAACCCCACCAATGGTGGTTCGAACGTCTTTGAGAATGCCGAGGGGTTTTCTTCGAGTTTGATCAGCCAATCGGATCATTCTAGTGGTGGGCTGAAATTCCTTGTACCCCAGGGCATTGGCCGTCTCCTCAGTCATTATATTTATGCCCGATCCCGAATCCAAGGGCACCTTATGAACCGTGCACCCTCCAATTTCTATATCGATTTCAGGTGGACTCAAATCTTCGTACCGAATTTGGTATACCCGCGGAAGTTTGTGCACTCGGGCCCGCTTTGTTCGTTTCAACGCGGCATTCAAGATTCTGAGGTAAGCGTTATTATCCGCAACCAACTGTCGAAACGTCACGTTGGCCTGTCGATCAAAAAAGTCCGCCGCAATGTCATAATAAGGGTCTTTGGGCGGCTTGACCGTCCGACTGATCCGTCCGGCACGAGGCGGCGCTTCGGCGTTCCCTGTCTCCTTCGACTTTGTCTTACGTGGTGGGGTCTTCTCTAGTCCTTCCCTAAGCAGCTCTCCCACCTCTTCCTTGATGTCTAGGGCGTACGCTTTCTGCAATATCTTTAGTGCAGGCCCGTCGGATTGGGAATCATCTTGCGATGAAGTCCGAAGTTCTTCGGCCGTCTTATCTTTCTTTGACAAAGACTCCTTCTTCGCCGAAGACTCACAAATCTTCGGGAGAGCCCCCTTCTTCAACTCTCGGGACTCCTTTGAGTCCTTCTTCTTTGCATCCTTTTTGACGCCCTTCGCCTTCTCCGAAGTGGACTCCTTCTTCCGAGTAGAGCTTCGGGTTTCCACCCGTCCAACCATAGTTTCTTCGTCCGGCCATCGATTTTCATCTTCTTTTTCCTCCGGACATTGCTCTACCCGATTGACTTGCGCGTCCTCCTTCGGCAGCGGTGTAACGAATCGCACCTGTGGTCTTACCACTCGAGGCTGATTACACTCTACTGCCGTATGCCCTTGCTGCTTGCAATTGACACATATATGGATATAACCTCTTGGCCTCCAAGGGTGCGGGCAATTCGGAGCAAAATGCCCGACATCACCACAATTGAAACAGGCGTTCGGAGGGGGTGGGCTTGCCGCGGCAGCCGGTGCCAGTCTTTGTTGAGGCACCGTAGTAGCCATCTCCTTTGGTACAAAACGTGTTATATGGGCGGGCAGGATGGGTGTTGTCGGAGGCCCTTCCTGCACCGCATAGGCAGCTTCTTCCGGGACCTCGGTATAATATCCCCCTGCTTCCCATGCAGGTAACCATTCCACATCATTAACTGGGTATGTCCGGCACTCGACATTCGCGTGGCCTACTTTGCCACAATTTGTACACCAGAGGTTGGGCCTTGCTCCTGTGGGGGACTTCCTCTTGTCTCGGCTCCCTACAACATGAATCTTCAAGTCAGCGAAGTCCTTTACTAAGGCATTCACCTTAGATACTATAGAGGTGGTGCCTTTCTCGGGGGCGGCCATCCGCCGGTTCTTCTTCTTACTCTCCTTCTTCGGCTTCCTCTCGTCCTCGGAAGAAGATGAGTCTTCGGATTTGCTCAACTCCGAGGATGCCGCAGACTCACTGGACTAAGGTGAAGCAGCCCGTCTCTTCCGCCGACTTCTTTTAGATTTCCGCTCGTCTCGTACCCGGCCTTTTGCTTGCTTGTTCGGAGTCGATGTCTCAGTTAGTCTCCATCACAAATAAGACATCGACTCTGAACAAGCGACCAAAAGGCCGGGTACGAGACGAGCGGAAATCTAAAAGCAGTCGGCGGAAGAGACATAAAAAGGCCGCGCCGAAGACGCAAAGATCCAAAGATCTTTGGACGTAGACAAATCCTAACCAATCTTGTCATAACTCCTATAACTCTACTCTTTCCAGCTTATATAACTATCTCCTACACACATATGTTTATGTTTTTGTTAATTTTTAAAGAAAAACAAAAAAGTAGGCCCCACATTTACTCATATCCGTCGAACGACAAATGTGTGTAATAGCCTCAACCTTTGCTTGTTGAACTTCCAAATCACTTGGATGAAGTACTCAACATTTCGTGGAAGAACTAACACTTCCCCGAATGTAACCGCAAATCATGAACCTTCAGCCTCTCAAACACAATCTACAAATGTATTTAGTGTTACTCCACCGTGTCACTAAATACCAAAATATCATCAATGTTACACTTGACAAAATCCAACCCCGCTAGGACCTGTCCATAACTCTCTAAAATTTGGCAGGTGCATTTTTCAAACCAAAGGGTAAGAATCGCCATTGATACAAACAATCCTTGCCGTGAGAGTTGACACCCCAAAACATTGTCTTTGCCTTGTTATCCTCTCAAATCAGCAACTGATAATATCATGCCGGAAGATCCAAAGTACTAAAAATCCTCACATGTCCCATACATCAAAGATCTCCTAAGGTGTAGTCATGACAAACTTATCGATCTTTGTCTGCTAGTTGATAGGACGGTAGTCTTCACATATTTACTTGTCCGTGTAGTTGCCATGTACATCCTTCTTCATCAGCATGACAGTAGTTGACGCATGGTCAACATGCAATAACTTTATTAACCCAGCCTCTAGTAGATCCAACGTCCTACTCCAAATCAAGTCCCTCTCCATATCACTATACCGATAGGGACGACAAAAGATTGGCGTATCATTAGCCAACTCTATGCGTAAACCTGGTCCAATCAAAGCACCTAACTCTTTTATGTCAAAGGCAAAACAATTCTTATATGCGTGTAGAAGTTGTGTCAACCGTCGTTTCTCTCCTCTTGTGATCTAGGGATCAATCAATGACTTCTAATTCTTCTCTATAGACACACTAGAGGAAGACAAATCTCTCACTGGTTGCTATGCAACATCCTTCAAAGAATTGGTACGGCTCTCCGTACCCTTCTTTGGATCAATCTCCGTGTGAGAAATTCCTCCAACTGCTTGGATTGCAACTCTAGCTAGCCCTCTCGTCACGTCCCACAAACTCCAAGGATGACAAATACCTGTAATAACAGATAAATACCAAAATGGAGCATAATGGTAAAGATCTGATCCCTTGAGGACAGAAACAACACAAAGAGTACCAAGTGTCACGTATTTAACAGTCTATTGAGGAGTTTGAATTTTCAAGCCACTGTCACTCCTGCCACTGTCACTAGAAGTACTCTAGGTGTTCGACTCAAAGGACATCCAATGCAGCGTAATACACACATTACTCCTGAAATTATCAAATGTAGCAACACAAAGGTCGATTGCGACCTTGTTTTAGTATTGAGGGGGGAAAATTCCCAAAAAGTACACTTAGGCGTCCTGCACACAGCTGCCAATTACGAACTTGCTTAAATCCTCATTTTTTGCCAATCGCTATTCATAACATTCAAAATTGGGGCTACTACTTTGGATGCGGTATCTTCGACAAACCGAAATACCTCTCGCGCGGTGACCAACACACTCAACTCACAAATGCATGAAGAATGCAGACTTCAAAACCGAGAGAAGCTAAATTTGAAAAAAGATCCCCAAGGCCAATGCCTTGGACCTCTTTATTCCTAACTAACACCAAACTATGACTCGCTCTGATGCGAGCTCCGAACAGGTTCTACTACTATGGAGTCGGCGGTTACCGCTCCCTATAACTTCCTGTCTAAACCTAATCTTTGCAAAGCGGCCGTTAGCTCTAACTCCAAGTTCACTTGTGATAGCTCAGTTTTTTCGTTTTTTTCAGAATTAGAAAAGAAGGTTGGGAAATTGCTGTCAGTTTTAACCTTTGAAAGTAGAGGTAATTAGATTAGAGTAGAATAGCAACGTTACGGGATAGATGAGGTAGTGGTAGTACTCTAGAGGGAACCTCAGACGGTGCGTTGGCCCTAAGGAGGGCGGTGAGGTCCGAACCTGTGAGGAAAGGTGAAGAACTACCTCACTTGAGTACCCAGACAGGTACTCGGAGAAAGGGTACTCAACTGGTGTACGTGAGGACATCAAAGCTTCACGGTCACAAGGCGATGAAGGGTACCGGATGCGTAAAAGATAGTGCCGCCCAGGAAAGAATTTGAATGGTGGCACCTTCAATTTGCACGCATGGGAGACCGTTGCGACGGCAGGGATTACCTAAGGGGTCGGGTGCTTGTCGCTCGCATTTCATGAACACATTGGGACATCGACGCGGGACAGAGGCGCTTGGACGAGAAGAACGAGAATTAGCGATGGCGCGGCCAATCAAACTCCACGCTCTACGAGTGCCCGAGGTTAGCTTACGGGCTTATTGTTGGGATTTGATCCTGGTGAAGATGGAATTCTTATTGTGGGGATGGAATTGAGCAAGCGACACAATCATACAAGAATGGGACAAAAATGAGTTGCCGGACCCCGCCGGGCTATCAAGGCTATTACGACACTTGGAAAATCTGGGACTGGAAAAAGGTCTTGGGACGAAGCGCAAGTGACGACGGCGATCTCACATTCGATGCCAAGAGTGTGTGAGTGACGAGAGAAGAGGAGAGAGCTTATGTCGACCTGTTCAAGCATCCTCGCACTGGGAAGAACGGGTACCGCACAATGTGGTATTGAGATCAAATGCGGCGGAACATTGCGATGGCTTTGATGCAAATCCTTTGACCGCAGCGATCCACTTACATGATGACTTGGCAGGTGGGGTTCATCGAGAGAGCTCTGCGCGGAGATTGTATTCATTGAGCGCGGATTTTCTGGACTGTAACCCGACATCACATTGGGCTACTTGTTGGAGGGTCGCCTAGTTACTTATCCTCATTTTTGATCAATTTCTTCCGGGGCATGAACTTGTTGATTGCTGAAGAGAGCAGAGCGTTTCCGATGCAAAATGTTGAGCATGAAGGAGAGGAGGTAGAGTTAGCCAACGAGGTCAATTCGGACCTGAAAGGCGAACCACGGAGTTCTCCTTAGCAGAGGAGGAAGCGACCTCGAGGTCGGCAAGACTCCTAGCCAAGGAAGAAGCGTCAAATTGACGAGGCTGCAGTAGAAGAGGAGGGGTTACAACGCACCGCCCTCATCGCGATGTGAACACCCGACTTTAGGGCCGGGTCGAAGATGAAGGCCAGGTCCTAGATTGGTCATAGACGACGATAGCAGTCCTTAGAGTAGGAGGACAGTGAGGAAGAACTGTCCTAGTCAAGAAGCAAGGTTAGTGGACAAAGCGGCTAGTGAGAAGGAAGAGCCGATAAGGAAGAAGTCTTGCTCTAAGGAAGGCCGGTCGACCACTGTCGAGAAGTCACATGCTTCAAGGAGAGATAAAGGGAAAGCCATTTTGACTGAGGACGTTCCCTTGAAGCAGAGAGATGCTCATGTGGAAAGAACCCAGCGGAAGGGACCGCGGGACGAGGCCGCTGAGGTCTTAACGGTGTCCTCAGATACTGAGAAGGACCCGGTGGCGTTAGAAGAAGTCGCGGCGAAGGCCATGAAAGACGTAGCAGCAACCAAGAGTGAACCGCAGAAGGTAACCTCACCGCGGACCTCCACGGACACAATCATATTGGAGAAGGGTGAGGAACCCTCAGCAGAAGAGACACAGTCGCCACCCTTGGGTGCCGTCGATGTGTTGAGTGTGCAGGTACTACCGTTGCTCCAGTACCTCAACCGGAAGAGGGTAACCCCAGTGAATCCTACGTGGAGATAGTGCGCAATCGGACGCGAGTTAAGCGAGAACTGGCTGTTGAGGTTGCTGCTAAGGAATGAAGAAGTCAGCCGACAGAAGCAAAGTACAAGGCACTTCACAGGAAGTTGACTGAGGAAGTTGAGAAGCGGCGGAAGGTGGAGCAAGCCGATGATAGTCTTCGTGAGGATGTGGAGAGAGCTAAGTGCGCCAGCATAGACCTACTAAAGAGATTGGAAGCTTGCAAAACCGCGTACGACGCTGAGTCCTCAAAGGTAGATGAATTGCAAGCCGCCGCGGAGGAAGCAAAGCGAGAGTATCAAACCGAGTTGGCGGTAAAGAAGAAGATATCCGAGTACAAAGCTGCGTGGATTGCGGATTTGGAGTTAATTGGAAAATTGAAGACGTAGTGTGGCAAGTTGAGGACGCAACGGTCGCAAGACGAGAGCGGTTATGCGAGGTGGAGGCAAAATTGACGGAGGCCAAAGGAAAGAATTGGCAGTTATCAGAAGAGACACATGAAGCCTTAACTGCAAGCGTGGAGCGATGTTTGCGGGGTTACACGCTGTGGCAGATCGAATCTCACAACGGGCTTCGGTTACGTGAAATTGAACATCGTGCTGCCGAGTTGATCAAGGGGAGCGGATGCAGACACCGTCGGCTATCCAAGAAGCTAGAATTGTATCTTACCAGATCGCGCGACGCGGTAGCAAAGTTAGAGGTAGAATTAGTAGGCGTTTTGAAAAGATTAGGTTTAGAGCGGAGGTTAGAGGGAGCGGCAACTGCCGACTCCGAAGGGGTAGGGCCTGTTCACTGCTCGCATCGCAGCGGATGATAGTTTTTGTTAGTTAGGAATAAAGTAGTCCAAGGCGTTGGCCTTGGGGGTCTTTTCTCAATTTAATTTCTCAATTCGGACTTTTGTATTCTCTGCGCATTTTGTGACTTGAGTGTGTTGTTCACCGCGTAAGAGTGACTTTGGTTTGACGAAGGTACTGCATCTAAAGTAGGAGCCCCAATTTGAATGTTCTGAAATAGCGTTTGGCTAGTGACAGGCTTAAGCAAATTTGTAATTGGCCGCTAGCCACAGGTACTCTAAGTGTACTTCTTGGGAAATTTCCCCCCTGAATCTTAAGTTGAGAACCTGATCAACCTCTGAGTTTTGCATTTTCTTGTTTCAGGTTTGTTTGTGTGTAATACGCTGCATTGCTTGTCCTTTGAGTATCTCTTTGTCAAAATCCTGCAGTATTTATGGGAGTGACAGTAGCCTTAGAATTCAAACTCCTCAATAGACTGTTAAGAACGCGACAATTGATACTCTTTGTGTTGTTTCTATCCTCGTGGGATCGGATCTTTACCATTATGCTCCATTTTGGTATTTATCTGTCATTACATCACAACTGCATCGCGCAATCTTGAGAGGAATGCGTAAAGCTTCTTGGCTAACCAAGGCTGCCTTCTAACACTTCTTGCTATCATTTCCGCCGCACAATGCTCAAGTTCTCGTAACCGTAGCCATTTATGCGTCTCAACCTGCCATAAAACATACCCGCGCAAGCATTGATTCACCCTCGCGGTCAAGGCGTCATTCGTCTATCCTGATAACTGTTGATTCTTCTCCTCGGCCTCCGACAATCTTGTCTCCATCTCGCATAACTGCTACTCAGCTTGCGTCCATTGTGACCTCAGCTCGCTGCATAGAGTCTTTAGCTTCTCGATTAACTCTAGGTCCGAGATCCTCACTGCCTCACACTCTATTAACTTCTTCGCCTTCACTGCCAGCCCGGCCTCATACTCCTGCTCCTTCTTCTCCGCTGTTGGCGTCAGCTCGTCCACCCTCAGCGACTCAGCGTTATAGGCGGTCCGACACGCCTACAACCTACTCAAGAGATCCACGATTACACACTTGGCCTTCTCAACATCCTCAGGAAGACCCTCACAGGCCTTCTCCAAATACCTCCGCTTCTCAACTTCCTTGGCCAGCCTCTTCTGAAGTACTTGGTACTTCACCTCCGTTGACTGGTTCTGACGCTCCTTCACTACGACCGCAGAAGCCGCTGCCACCTTGGTCCGTGTCTTGTTACATACTATCTCCAAGTAAGATCCGTTGGTGGTCGCTTCCGCATACTTCTCCCGCTTACGGTCGAGGTACTGGAGTAACGGAAGTACCTGCACACATAGAACGTCGGCGGCACTGAAGGCTTGTGATTGCGCCTCTTCTGCTGAATGATCCTCACCCGTCTCTAGTATGACTGTCCCGGTGGACGTCCGGGGTGATGCCACCTTCTGTGGTCCACACTCTGCTCCACCTGCACCTTCTACGATCCTCGCAACAACTTCCTCCAGGGCCGCATGGTCTTCCTCAGTGTCCGACGACACTGCCTACTCCTCAGCGGTTCTCTTCAGAGGGGTCTTCATCCAAATACCCGCCGAAGGAACCTCATCCTGTCTTAAAGATACTTCCTCCGTCAAGACAGCTTTACCCTTGTCTTTTCTTTGAGCCCAGCTTGACGCTACGGGCGTCGACCTTACCTCAGAAGTCCAAGGTTCCTTCTCCATCAGTGCTTCCTTCTCTCTTACCGTATTCACTTCTCCTCCCGCTTCTTGAGTGGGACGCCATCTTGATACCGCAACTCTACTCTTCGTGCTGCTGTCTGCTTCCAATATCAATCTCCTAGGTTTCATCTTCGACCTGGCCCGAGAGTTTGGCAATCGCAATTCTAGGGGAGCTGCCCGACGCCAACATTCTTCTGCTCCAGCGGCCTCGTTAATCCTCCTTCTCTTCCTTGGTCGTGATTCTTGTCTGCCTCTGGGCCGCTTTCTTCTCTGCTGAGGCAAATTACGTGGCTCGCCCTCAGTATCCGTGTCAACCTCATTGGCACTCACCACCTCTTCTCCTTCTTGTGCCACGTTTCGCAACGGGAACTCTCTACTCTCGTTGACAATCAGCAAATCCATACCTCTATACAAATTGATAAAAAATGGGAACAAGTAACAGGCGGACCCTCTGGAATTAGCCCGATGTGTTGCTGAGTAGCTGCCTAGAAGATGCGCGCCTAGTGAATGTGATCTCCTTGCAGTGCTCTTTCCACAAACCCAACCTGCCAAGTCATCATGTAAGTGGTTTGAGCCGGACAGAGAATCTGCATCAACGCCATTGCGACATTTCATCTGAGTCGGTCGTGGTATCAAATGGTGCGATAGCCATTCTACCCGGTGCGGGGTGCTTGAACAGAGTTGCATAAGCCTTTTCCTCCTCTCTTGTTCAGAGGGAACGCAAGGAGAATTTGAGGGACTATACTGAGAGATTCCAAGATCTCTTTGATCGAATCCCAAAGATCGGCAAAGGGGTACCATACTCGACCCAGCAGGCCATTGACTGGTATGTAACGGGCTTGCCTCGGAAAATGAAGACCTACTGTCGACGTTGCAGATGAAGCACCATCAATGACGTGATTGTCTCGGCTGAGGCCTATGAGACATCCACGTTGAATCGGCGTCCGAAGGACTGACCACAAGAAGAGAGAAAATCTAAAGGTAGTCGACGGAAGCGACGGGCGTCCACGCCTTTGTTTAGTGAGTCTTCCTCGTCCTTGGAGGAAAGTGAGCCGGAAGACTCATCTTCGTCCGAAGACGAAAGTGAAGAAGAAAGATAAGAAGAAGAAGAACCAACGAATGGCCATGCCTGAGAAGGGCGCTCGAGCCATTGTATCTAAGGTGAACGCCTTGGCGAAGGAGTTCGCCGACTTAAAAGTGCATGTGGTGGGGAGTCGAGACAAGCGGAAGTCTCCTACGGGAGTAAGATCCAACCTTTGGTGCACAAATTGTGGCAGGGTAGGCCATGCGAATGTCGAATGCCGACCGTACCAACCAGTCAACACCGTGGAGTGGGTGCCGGCGTGGGAAGCAGGCGGGTATCACAAAGAAGCCCCGGAAGAAATAGCTTACGTAGTGCAGGAAGGGCCTCTAGTAACGCCCATTCAACCAGCCCACATCCCCCGGTTTGCACCCAAGGATATGGCCACTACGGTGCCACTGCGCAGACTCGCACCATCTGCTGGAGCAGTACCCGCACCTCGAAACGTTTGTTTTAACTGTGGAAATGTTGAGCACTACGCACCTAATTGTCCACACCCTCGGAGGCAGAGAGGGTTTGTGCCATTGTGCACTAATTGTCGACAGAAAGGACATACTGCAGTAGAATGTAATCAACCTCAAGCTAAGGTACGGTTTGTCACTACTCCTCCGAAGAAGAATGTGCAGGTGAATCAAGTGGAGTTAAGTCCAGCCGAGAAAGACGAAGATGACGAATGGCCGGACAAAGAGACTATGATCGGGCGTGTAGAGATCCGAAGTGCAAGCCGAAAGAAGGAGATCCCCATGGAGAAGTCAAAGCGAGACAAGAAAGACGCGAAAAGAAAAGAACTCAAGCCAAAGGAGCTACCTCCAAAGACTTCGGTTTCTTCGGCGAAGAAGGGAGAGTCTTCGGCGAAGAAGGGGAAGACGGCCGAAGAACTTCGGACTTCGTCACAAGATGACTCATAGTTAGATGGGCCACCATTACGGCTATTACGGAAAGCATACGCCCCAGATATTAAGGACGAGATAGGGGAGTTGCTTTGCGAAGAATTGGAGAAGACGTCGCCCCAGTCAGAGAAGGGGAAAGAGACGATGACAGCCAAAGCACCGTCTTGAGCAGAGCGAGTGAGCCAAACCGCAGAAGCATCTAAGGATGCTCATTACAACATTGCGGCCGACTTCTATGACCGCCAAGCTCATGTTACGTTTCGGCAACTGATAGAAGACAATAACTTCTATCGGAAGTTGATGACCACTACTCTAAAACGCATAAAGCGGTCACGAACGCACAAGCTTCCTCGGGTGTACCAGGTTAGGACTGAGGACTTGGGACCTTTGGAGATCAATTTTGAGATTGGAGGATGTACAATTTTGAAGGTGCCCTTTGACTCGGGGTGGGGGATTAATATCATGACAGAGGATACGGCCACTGCCCTAGGGTACAAGACCTTTCAGCCTACAACGCAAATGATTTGATTGGCTGATCAGACCCGAAAGAAACGCCTTGGTACGTTGAAAGACGTTCGAACCACCATCGGCGGGGTAGTGTTTCTCTCAAACTATGTCATTATTAAGCCTCTGATGGAGAAAGGATACAAAGTGCTGATTGGTCGACCATGGTTTTACGGTGCTAAGGTCTGTTCAGATTGGCACAAGCGATCCTTGCAATTAAAGGATCCCAACAATAAGGCGGGTCCTAAGGTCACTGTCCCATGGGACAAAATCCCACACGAAGGGGAGACAGCATCAACTAGGTTTGGCTACACTTTGGAGAAAGAGACCACCACCTCTGATAGTGACACCGATGTACATTATATGGAATTCTACGTAGTAGACGAAGAAGATGCAGAAATAGGGGAACCGGAGGAAGCTGGACCAGAAGGTAGCGAATAGCAATTAGAAGTGGGGCTGGGACGTAGCAACATTAGTCACACAGAAGGCGTCATAGACCCAAGTGACTGTCAAGAGGTCAAACTCAGTACCCACAAGTGTCTTAAAATCTCCAACCTGTTGAGAGGTGCCGAGTTGAAGTTAGTTCAGCGTTTTCTTTGTTCATACAAAGATGTATTTGCATGGCAAATTGAAGATATGAAGGGGATACCGGCTTGTTATGGCTAGCATCGTATCGATTTGATGAATAACGCTGTACCTGTGCGCCAGCGACAGTACCGACTTAATCCGAAATACTCCCTGATGGTCAAAAATGAAATTGATAAATACTTGAGTGTAGGGTATATCTATCCGGTACTAAGTAGCGAATGGGTTTCACCCATTGTCATAGTTCCGAAGAAGTTGACAGGTAAGATCCGTGTCTCTCAGGACTTCAGGAAGCTGAACGCAGCTACGAAGAAGGATCATCATCCATTACCCTTCACAGACGCCATTCTGGACCATGTGGCTAGACACAAAATGTATAGTTTTCTCGATGGATTCTCCGGCTATAATCAGGCATCGATCCGGGAACAGGATAAAGATAAGACCACGTTTACCATCGATGAGGAACTTGCGCATATCACAAGATGCCATTTGGGCTGTGTAACGCACCGGCGACGTTCCAGAGAATGATGACCACAATCTTCCAGAACGACCTGCGGAAATTCCTAGAAATCTTCATTGACGATTTCTGTGTCTTCGGATCACGTGATCAGCACTTAAATCACCTCCAGCAAACGTTTGACAAGTGTCGGGAAGCACAGCTATCCTTGCATCTCGAGAAGTGCTTCTTCTTCATGACAAGCGGAATCTTGTTGGGACATCGAGTGTCCTCTGAAGGAATAGCTATGGATTTGGACAAGGTGAAAGTTATTGTAGCGTTGGATCCGCCGACGAATCTTCGCGAACTTTGAGCCTTCCTTGGACATGTAGGGTACTATAGAAGGTTCATCCACATGTACGCAATCACAGCAGCTAGTTTGACTAAGCTGTTGAGGAACGATTAGCCCTACGAATGGGGAGAGGAGCAGCAGAAGACGTTCGAAGAGCTTAAAGATAAACTTACCTCAGCTCTTGTCTTGCGTAGCTCTGATTGGAATAAACCATACCACGTCTTCGTGGACACTTCAACTTTTGCCATAGGTGCGGTGTTAAGTCAAAGGGATGAACAATGAAGAGATTATCCGATCTACTTTGCTAGCAGGCAGTTATCGGCAGCCGAGAAGAACTACAGCACGACAGAGCGAGAGGCGCTGGGTATGGTGTTTGTCGTGAAGAAGTTCCGACACTACTTGCTGGGTTATGAATTCGTGTTTCACGTAGATCATTACGCTCTATAGCACTTAGTGAAGAAGGCCAACTTATCAAGACAAATTGCAAGATGGATGTTGCTCCTACAGGAATTCACTTTTACCGTCCAGAAGGAAATTGTGGTAACCCACTTTTTGTTTTTGTGCGGAATTTAAACATTTGTGGAAAACAAGTACCGCGGCAGCAACTGTAAATAGTAATCGGTACATAAAATAGAGTGAAAAAGGAGGATCGCGGGTCACGGAGAATCCAAGAGTTGGGAGGGACCAAGATCGAGATCCAGCGCCTTGTTTGACGCAGACGATTCCTGCTGGGGAGAGCGCCTTTGGCGCCTTTGGCAACAGCTCCTTTGCTGAGGTGTCTTCGGCGATGCGCTTTCGGCGCAAGCAAAAGGAAGCGCCTTTGGCGCAGACGCCTCCAGAGGAAATGTCGCTGAGGACGCAGGATGCATGCGCGACGGACGCCTTCGTCTAAGGGAAAACGATCTCATCATTTTGTTTTCCTTTAGCCATGCGCCTTTGGCGGTACGCCTTTGGCGGTAAGTTCCTTTGCCCCAACACCTTCGGCACTGGCGCCTTCGTTGCTAGCGCCGCCTTTGTCGATAGGATACGCCTTCGGCGTATGGAAGGTCTTCGCCTCTAGGATCTCTCTTTGATGGAAAGATGCGCCTTCAGCGGAAGGACTCGCCTTTGGCGGAGCGCCTTCGGCGGAAGCGGAAAGGACAAAGAAGTCGGCGGAAGACGTGTCTTCGCCGCAAGTGCCTTCGTCGCTAGTGCCTTCGGCGGTACACGAGCGGAGAACAGCGTCGGCGGAAATCGGCGGAATCAAGATTGAACGTACACGCGTGGGAGTCCGCGCAAAGGCGGAGCGTGAATTCGAGCGTGCGAATTGGGCGGTTACGCCTCCACGCCGGCATCGCATTCAAGCAAGCTGCGGCCAGTCCAAGTGTTAAACGTTGGGCGATCTTGATCGCCGAAGGAAGGAAGATCTTGCCGCGCTCTCACTCTCCCATTTTTGATTTCGCGTTCACCTGAGCTCCCGACGCGCAATAGTGTAATTCGCAGCAATCTTGCAGAGAGAATTGTGAGAGTGAGGAGCGTGAAGAATGCGCGGATTTTTGAGAGTGCAAGAGCGCGCAGCAATCGAGTGCGCAAAAGTAGAATCTTGCGGGAGTCTTGTAGAGAATTTGCGGAGAGCTCGCGGAACGATTGAGTGAGTACGCGGGAGAAGTACAGAGAGAAATTGTAGCGAGTTTCCCCGAGCTCTTGACGCGCAGTAGTGAGTGCAGAGGAGTTGTTCGCATCAACATCAAATTGAGCGACCAAGCCCTTCCAAGGAGATGGCTCGGTCCCCGCAGCTGCGGATGGTTCCGCTGAAAGTGCCGCAGATTGGTCTGCGCGCATTTTAGAACGAGTTGACAGCAGAGAAGCTCGATTTCCTCCTATGGGGATGGAATTGGGTGTGTCCGGAGAGGAACCAACCTCCGCGCGGATTCCGATTGCACCCGGAGAGATGGCAGGTCAGCGACTGGGAGCAAGTGTTGGGAAGATGCGCGGGAGAAGAAGGCCACCTTCTTTTTGAGCGTGAGAGCGTGCAGGTCACGAAGGAGGAAGAGATTTCCTTCGGGGCCATATTCAAGAACAACAAGTCTAGCAAGAACGGGTACAAGACCCGTGACTACAAGGATCGCTTGCGGAGGAATGTCGCGGTAGCACTCCTCCAAATTTTGCAGCCACACCGGACCACCTGCATGACTTCTTGGCAGGTGGGGTTTGTGGAGCTGGCGTTGTCTAGAGCTCCGATCCATTGGGCTCGGATTCTCTGGAAGGCAACGCGATAGCACGCGCAGGAGGAGAAGGGGGGATCGATCAATCACCTCTTCCCCTTCTTGATTAATTTCTATCGGTCGATGGGGTGTTTGACAGCAACGGAGCGAGTGTAGTTTCCCTTGCTATCACGCAGCAATCCGGGTAGGTACGTGAAAGATGTTGAGGTTGACACCGACACGGACGAGACGCCCGCATGCACACCACCAGCTTGACCGAGAGTAGAAGAAGAACCACAAGCAGCACAAGTGCCGCGGAAGCGGAAGTGGGATGGAGAGGCGGAGTAGAGTCAGCGAGAAGTGTCTGCTGCTCCCGCGGTTATAGTTTCAGGTGTGTGTTGGGGTGAACTACGCTGCACTGTGCGTCCTCCGAGTGACCTCAGAGTTGAGCACTTGCAGTATTTCTGGGAGTGACATTTGCTTGAGAATTCAAACTCTTCAATAGTATGTTAAAACATGACATTTAGTACTCTGTGTGTTGCCTCTGTCCCTATGGGTTCGATCTTTTTGCTGCTATACTGCAGTTTTAGCCTTTGGTGGGTTATTACAGGAATCCACCACGAGAATGCAGACTACTTGTCTCAGTTATGGACGCAACCGGAAGAAATAGATTTAGCTTATGATTTCCCAAATGAACAATTGTTCCAACTAACATTTAACCGAGACTTGAGGTATGCAGATCTCTATCGATACCTGTTGACCCTGCAGTGTTCGGACGGACTAGATGCGGAGCAACGCACCCTCTTCATCCATAAGACTGGACCTTACCAGATACAACAAGGCGTGCTCTTCAAACTCTTGCCTAATGGGCGACTATGTTGATGTTTGGAAGCTTCGGAGGTAGGACGAGTGGTTGCAGCAAAAAAGCACATAGAGGAAGCAGGAGGACATTACGCCACCCGAAATACAGTAACGAAGATTTTGAATGCAGGATGCTAGTGGCCTACAATGTTCAAAGATGTATACGACTACATCTAGAAGTGTGATAGCTGCCATAGAACAGGAAGACCGACCCCCACTACGCGGTGGCCGTTAGTGCCCATCATGCCATTGGCACCTTTCAAAAAATGGGGGATCGATATTGTCGGACCTATCCAACCAGCTACAAAGCACACCCGAAGACGATACATCCTCGTAGCGACAGATTACGCCACCAAGATGGTGGAGGCGGAGGCCACACGGAAAGATGATGCGGCAATGGTGTCGAAGTTTTTATTCGAGAACATCATCACACGATACGGATGCCCCATGGAGTTGGTAAGCTATAGAGGGACACATTTCATGAATACGGTAATCGATGACCTCACTTTCCATTTTCAGATCAAACATCGAAAGACTACTCCTTACAATCCGAAGGCAAACGGACTCACTGAAAAATCAAACAGGTTGCTTTGTAAAATCCTGTTGAAAGTGACAGTGAGCCATGCATACGACTGGGATACAAAGTTGCCAGCGGCACTTTGGGCTTATCGCACAGCAGAGAAGGTGAACACCAAGCAAACACCGTACTACTTAACATATGGACAGCACCCCATTTTACCTATCGAGTTTGAATTGCCCACTCATCAAATATTAGATCGCAGAAGACTGGAGGATGAAGAAAGTCAGCTCTACAAGCTGCAAGAAGTGTTGGCATTAGAGGAACGCAGAGAAGCCGCAAAGCAGCGAACGGAGCAGATTCAACTAAAGAGGAAGGAGGCGTATGACAAGCGCGTTCGACCGATAACTTTGCTTAAGAGAGATTTAGCTTTGTTGTATGATAGTAGACATGCGAGGTTCCCAGGGAAGTTGCACTTGCGATGGATGGGACCTTGTAAAGTAGTAGATGTGTTTTCGAACGGGTCAGTCCAGTTAGCAAACCTCTAAGGAGAATTACATGGGACCCGAGTGAACGGTCACCGAGTGAAGAAGTATTATATGTGACGAGTTTGCGGGATTGCTCATAAATGGAGAGAGGAGTATGTGGTGTCTAGTTTTTTTTGTTTTTCTTTAAAAATCAACAAAACTAAAAGATATTTGTCTAGAAAGTAGTTGTTAGAGTTAGAATGAGCAGCTCTTGAGGAGAAATGATAGAATAAGTTAGAATTTGTCTACGCCCGAAGATCTTCGGATCTTTGTGTCTTTAGCGCAGCCTTTTCTGGACGTGCAAAGAGTTGCGTCTTCGGCGAAGACAACGGAATCAAATCACGCAACAGGCCGGACAACGTTTGCACGCGTCAGGAGTTCTATTGGGTGCGGGAGGAGGCAATGTTAGGGCTTTGAAGGTAAAGGCAGTACGAGGAGTCTTCGCGCCGACATTGCGATATCGAGCAAGAACGAGCGAGAGAGAGAGAGAGGAAGCGAAATTGATCCAACTTGCGAGTAGCAAAATGCAAATTGAAGACATGGCGCCTAAGAAGAGTTAGAAGGTGAGGAAATTGATTCCCTTGAAGGTGCCTTACAAAGAATTGCGACACTTCAGACGAGAGCTGAGTGAATTGCAGCTTCAATTCCTTTTGTGGAATTGGAATTGCGTCTCGGCGAGTATCTGCAAGGAGGTAATGTACAAGAGCACGACCAAAGGCAAGGAGCTCCGCGGTAATCCCATGCTGTGGACCATCGAGCATTGGACGAAGGTAATGGGACCGTGTGCGGGCAACGACGGAGATCTTCTATTTGAGAAGAATAGCGTAGGACTTACACGCGGTGAGGAATTCTCTTACGGGCCTCTCTTTGAGTCTGGAAGACATGGGATTAATGGATGGAAGACTGTCGATTATAAAGATATGAAAAGAAGGGCCATCGCTTTGGGAATTATGCACATCTTGCGGCCGGCGCGCACGACTTATGTGACGGCCTGGCAAGTAGGGTTCTTCGAACGCATCCTAAAGGGACAGCGAGTACATTGGGCAAGGATCTTTTACAATCTTGTCTAGGTGAATGCGGGCTCCCGGTGGACGGGACCTTTGACCAATCACATCACTTCCTTTTTGATGAATTTCTATCGAGGATTGGGGTTGCTTACGAGGGAGGAGGAGAAGCGATTTCCGAGAGAGCGGGAAATCTTGACAGCTGAGTCTAGTGAAGGGACCGAAAACGAAAACCGATCCCCCTCAATCCCAACACATACGACAGCCCGAGGACCAGTTCAGGTGGACGTGGTGCAGAGACGGGAGAAGCTAGAGAGACGATTGGCGAAGAGAAGGAAGGTAGTGAGTGATGACGAGGAAGAATTGGCCCACGAGGTAAGAAGGGTGGACATGGATGTAGATGGAGCGTAGCAACCGAGAGCACGCGCAAGATCAAAGAAGAGAGCGAATCGGAGAATGGTGACAGCTAAAGTGTCGGACAACAGCGTGGAGAAGACGGTGGCATCAATTGTGAACACATCCGAAGTCGCAGCTAGCGAGGTGACGCGGCTTGTGGAGATAGTAGGACCTTCGGGGTTGTCAATTAAAGTTCCAGCAGACATACCGGCAGAACCTTTAAAGGAGGGAACGGAGTTGATAAGTCTGATTTCTCTGTCTTCGGAGCAGACACGGTCAGCGCGGGGATGAGATCGCAATAGTCGCAAAGGAGAATGGAACACGTAGAGAAGGCCTACCGTCAGCTGCGGGAGGAGTCAACCGACAAGTTGAAATTGCGGCTAGAGAAGTGCCTGAACGGGTTCGTGATGTGGGGATTGCAATCGGTGAAGTGGTTGAAGTTAGATTCACTCAAGCAACGGCTGATGAGTGCGAAGACCAGCGGATCCGAAGGACACAAACAGATTGTAGAGTTAGTTAATACATTTTCAGAGGGATTGAATGAGGCGCGCCAGAATGTAGAAGTAGAGATTGTAAACGTGTTGCGTAGACTAAGAGTAGATAGTAGTTTATTCCCTTAGACCGATTCGCCTTAGGAGATTGAGATTCCAGAGTTGCCATTGTGAATAAAGAGGCCCAAGGCTCTTTCCTTGGGGCGCTTTTCTGTCAATTGGCTTGTCTTGATTGTAAATCTGTATTCACTGTGTCTTTGCGCTAGTGTGTGATCCAGGCCTTGAGCACAGTGCGCTCCTCTTTGTCAAAGTTACCGCATCAGGGTTTGTGAGTATTCGGCTTGAATGTCCTGAGTAGTCGAGGCTCCTTGGGATTTAGACAATCCGACTTTGACTCGTCTGCTCACCTCGCCGTTTTTCCAGATACCAGGTGATTCCAGAATTTTCCATATGGAGCCTCCACGTGTGGAGGCTCCTTGGGATTTAAGCAAATTTGAGTATGAGTATTCGGGTCAGTGAGTTGAGATGTATGCAATGATGGGAAGTTTTCCCCCTGAAATATAAGTGTGGAGTTGCAAGCGATTCCTACAGACGTTGTTTGGAAAAGTTTCAGGCTGTGAGTGTGGTTATGCACTACTTTGCGGGTCTTCGGCTCTAGCTGGATAGTGTCTTCTGGGAGTGGCATTGGCCTTAGAAGTGAAACTCTCTAATAGAATGCTATTTTGTGACAAATCGTGACTTTTGTGGTTGTTTCTGTCCTCGTGGGATCGGATCTGTACAATTATGCTCCATTTTGGTATTTGTCTGTCATTACAGCCCAATTCCTACCCCACAACAGAAAGTCCATCTTTGCGAGGATTAAATCACAACGATGAGCTTGCAGTACTACTTCAGGAATCTTTAGAGCGGATAATTTTATCAGACGCGCCATCGCTGCTTCCTCTTGTTCAAGCTTCAGCACCCCAATCTCTCGTTAGTTGCAAAATGTGTTCTTGAAATGTGGGCATCAACCTCTCGCCCCCTTGAGTATACCCCGCCGTTGCAACGGTTTTCCATTCGTGTGAATTGAAGGTGCCGCCATTCAAAATTCTTTCCCATGCGGCACTATCTTTTACTTCCATGAAGATTCTTTGCCGCTTTAGTGCTCACGGGAACTACGAGGTCCTCATCTGCGAATACCGAAAACCCCTATCCGAATACCCTACTAGGTATTTGGAGGAGCTAGGTCTTCGTACCTCCTATCTCTACTTGGGACTTTCCGATCCGCTCCTTCGAATTAGCACCTCACAGACCTCCAAAGACCAACCGCTTCTACTGAAGTTCCTTCGGGTTTACAATTCCTTCTTAACTTCTGGCCTAAAAAGATCTATTCTATTCTAATCTAATTATTGCTACCTTAAAAGTTAAAAACGACATGGATTTCCCGTCCTAACTACTCTATTTATGAAAAAACAAAAAAACTGCAATACCACAATATGCAAGCGACAAGCGAGGGCTTGTCGCTCCCAGCCATTGTCTCTACCGTTCAGTAGTCAATGAGCAAACAAGTGATGTAGAAACCATCAAATAAGTGCAAAGGTGCCATTGTTGAGCCAAATCCAGGCTCACAATCCAAGTCAGACAGGTGAGATCTATAGTGTGACCCAAAACTTAACAATGTGATGCCTCTAAAACTAAAGAGTCATCGTTGTGCTGCTAGGAAACTCCATGGCCCGCTCGCACTCATATGCGTTGGGTTTCATCAAATGCTGCACACAAATATTCCATATAAGCCTAGAACCATCATCCCTATAAGCATGTGATGCCGGGAAACTCACAAATGTGGATAACACCATGCGAGGTTGTCCCACTCGGTTCACCATTGCCAAAGGTGATCGATCAACAACCCTCACCAACTGTGAACATCGTCTAACATCCAAAATGCTTTCCACCGTAAGAGTATGGTTGTGTTGCACATTGTCATATGCATGCCACAAGACCTGCCTCGGCAACAATTTTGTTCATCACAAACATGATCCATGTGCTCGTGAGCCAACTGTAGCTACATCTAGCAAAACAACTAGTCCAATCCACAATTGCACCTCATGTACACTCGCCATCAATTGGATTTGAGTGTCACCTAACAAAGGCACGTTCTCTAGAATATATGCTAGGGGATGTGCCTTCTGCACCTTGAGATGACGTAACACACGTAACATCTCCCAAAACATCTGAGATTTAGAATCATGCAACCTTGCTCCATGATCAACGCATGTGTGACCCTGGCATGGCCATCCTGCAATCACCAAATCGATATGGCCAACTTGATTGACGTTTGGCGTCCTCAACGATGAAAAATCTGAAGGCGACGCCTTCTAGTATACTCAAACAGCAGACTGCAACAACAGAGAAGGATAATGCTGCATCAATTGTGTAACATGTCGTGTGGAAGTTTGACGTGTAACCTCATCCTTCTCCAGATACAAGTATTAGCGTATGGAAATATCTGACTGCAACATTGCAGCCAAACTTGTGCTAATCTCACCAAAAATATTCAACACACACACACATCCTCTAGAGAATACTCTCATGCAATTTGTGTAGTAACCAATGAGGATAGCATACTAGGACCACAAAGAGGCTGATCACCCTAAGATTTCTCCATCTCCTTAGGTGAAGAAGCCTCACTCTAAGCCTTCTTCACCAACCTATTAGTCTCATGATGCAACTCATGGCAAGAATGCTGGAGTGAAACGTCCAAGGAAGAGAACACTACCACTGCAAAGCTCACAACCTTCTCCACTTCCTCATATACTAGGGAATCGTCATCCGTCATGTTGTCCTCTAGTAAGTCGTTGTGTCGCCACGCAAGCATCCCGCAACGGATGCCAAGAACGTTGGAGAAGATCCAAGTGGTCTAGCTCTAGAAATAAATCTCACACGAGGCTCGCTCGTACATCCATCCTATGACTGCCAACCAGAGCGATAGGCTGCTGATTTTGTTCAATAGTTCATCTAAAAATTCATTGGATACAAGATTATTCCTCCAACAAGCACATCATATAATTCAGCTGACGTAACCACAATGCAAATTCCAACCCGTGAGCTATCACGTGCGTCATCATGCCTCAATTGCATTGATATGTTCTCCTTAGTCATGAAGTATGACTTATCACTGGCACCTCCTAGTGATGTGTTAATCTTGAATGAACAAGCTTTCAACTCAGATTTCTGAACTCCTTG
The DNA here is from genome assembly GCA_037833965.1 of Marchantia polymorpha subsp. ruderalis. Classification (NCBI taxonomy): domain Eukaryota; kingdom Viridiplantae; phylum Streptophyta; class Marchantiopsida; order Marchantiales; family Marchantiaceae; genus Marchantia; species Marchantia polymorpha. The sequence continues at coordinate 3,858,272 of AP031359.1, forward strand.
TGGTAACCCACTTTTTGCTTTTTCGCGGAATTTAAAACAATTTTGGAAAACAGTACCGCAGCAGCCGTGTAAATGGTGATCGGTACATTTAAATAAATGGAAATGGATAATCGCGGATCTTGCAGGATCTCGTAGAATCATCAAGAATCATCGAGTTGGGCGCAATGTCCGGAACAGGCGCCCGACCTGAACGATCGACTCTGAAGGAGTTCTCCTTCGGCGCAAGTCGCATAATCCGCCTTCGGCGCTAGAGGGATCCCTCAGAATTTATGCAATTCACAATGCCTTGACCTGCTCAGGCTCTTGTTGAAAAGAGCTCGACGCGCTCGTTCTAACGAGCCCAAGAACGCCTGGAACGGATGAGGACTCAGGGAGTTGTGATTGACGGAAGATGCGAAGACGAGCGCCTACGCACAGGCGGGAGGAGTTCGTCGTCGGCGGGAAGTGCGCGGGGAATTCCGCCTACGGCGGAGGGAGTTCGGCTTCGGCGGAGCGTGCGCACAAACGCCCTCGGCGGAGCGGGATCAACGCGAATCGGAGTACAAATGAGAGTAGCGCGTCGGCGAAAAAGACGCCTTTGGCGCTGCGCGAGCATGGCCGCGGCGTAGTACGCTGGCGGAGTTCAAATTGACATTTTGAGCGTGCGAGTGAGAGCGCGACGGCGGAGCGTGAAGCCGCGCGTGCGAGAGGAGGGCCGTTACACCTCCAAGCCGGCGCAGCCATCAAGTGAGTAGACATTCACGACCGAGAGCCGACCTTGACATCCTGCAAGCGGAGAGCGGACACTCCATTCTTGAATTTGCAATTTCAATTCCTTGTGCGAGCTGCGCGCGTCCACCTTCTAGCCGAGAGACATTCCAGACGTCACCACGCAGAGACTCACCCGGTGGCAAAGAGAGAATTGAGTGCGCGACCGCAAGAATTGAGAGAGATTAGAATTTGCAGAGGAATCAGTGCCGCGGGCAAGAGGCTTGGGTATAGCGGAGCAGAGTTTGCAAAATCCGATTTCAAGAACGCGATGTCGAAGTCGACCAAGCTGCGGATGGTTCCACTCAAGCTTCCGCAGATTGAGTTGCGTGCTTTTCAGGACCGGTTGATTGCAGTAAAACTCGATTTCCTGCTGTGGGGATGGAATTACGTGTGCCCGGACATGGTGCGCAAATGGTAGAGGGAGAGACACCAACCTACGCGCGGATTCCGACCGCACGTAGATCGTTGGACTGTCCACGATTGGGGACAAGTGCTGAGGAGATGTGCATGCGAGGACGGGTTCCTCCTATTCGACAATGAGAGCGTCAAGGTGTCGAAGGCGGAAGAAGCCTCCTTTGTGGAATTGTTCAAGCGGGAGAAGTCCACCAAGAACGGGTACAGGACCCGTGACTACAGAGATCGCTTCCGCAGAAACGTAGCGATGGCACTTCTGCAACTCTTGCAGCCGCATCGCACAATGTACATCACTTCTTGGCAAGTGTCTTTCGTGGAGCTCACATTGGCCGGAGTTCCAGTTCACTGGTCGCGTATCTTGCATAGAGTAACGCGGCAGCATGCGTTTGAGGAAAGGGGAGGAACGATCAATCATCTCTCTCCCTTCTTGATAAACTTTTATCGGTCCATGGGTTGCTTAACCGCGACCGAGCGTATTCAGTTTCCGCCGTTGTCACTCGACAATCCCGGGAGGTATGTGCGGGATAACGAGGTCGACTCCGACGCGGAGGACACACCGACTTCCACTCCACTCGCTCAACAGGATGCGGGGAGAGACACATCCGCAGCGCGAGTGCCGCGGAAGCGGAGATGGAGAGAGGAACCGGAGAAAGAGCAACATCAAGATTCGGCTGCTCTCACACGGAAGTGGCCACTGCACGAGCTCTGCAGTTGGCCAAAGCAGAAAGCGCGCTGGCTTGTACTACCTGCAAGTAGCGCGGAAACGGTGCGGGCCGCCGGAGAGAAGGAGACCCCATCCTCGGAGGAGGATGGGACTGCGCGGACGGCAGAGGGGTCAGCGGACCTCCCTACGCCCTCGGCAGAAGTGAGACGACCTTCGGGTCAAGAGCGACAACACGCGGCACGGATGAGTGTGCCGCCTACGGATAGGCGACTCCATGTGGACGGGAGCACGCCTGCACATAGGCGAGCGCCTACGCATATGCGAGACTCACCTCCGGTGCAGCGCAGGAAAGGGAAGGAGCCGGCGGAAGATCCGCCTTCGGCTCAAGGGCCTTCGGGGCAAGGTCCTTCGGCGGTGAGACCGCCGGGAAATGCGCCTTCGGCGCCAGGGCCTTCGGACCACCGAGTTACGAGTAGGGAGCCGGCGGGGACCGCGCCCTCGGCGGGAAATCCGGCGGAAGGTGCGCCTTCGGCGGAAGAGCCTTCGGGCCAAGAAACATCAGGCGAGCCGCCTTCGGCTGGATCGCCGCCGACGATTGCGCCTACGCATAGGCAGGACGCATCCCGGGCGCAGGACTTAATGAAGGAGCGGACCGATTGAAGGAGCGGGACCTAACGGAGGAGCGGATTGACTGTCGGCAGGAGGAAATTTGTGTGTGCGATGCACAATTGCATTCTGCGCAGACACATTCCGCACGATCACCTTCGGCGGTAGACGCCTGCGGCGATGAGGAGTTAGCAGAAGCCGGACGGGCGGGCGAAGTGAATTTGGCACAACCGCATTCAACCACCGCCTTGGACATTCTGGCAGGAAGCAGCGAGGTTGCAGGGGCGACAGTGGTTGCAGAGGACGCAGACATTGCGCAGCCACGCTTAGAACAGTCATCGACGAATTCGGTGGCGACTGAAATCCTCAATTCGGAGGATGACGAAGAAGGAGGATCGACAGAATCAGTGTCGGGATCGGAATCAACTGAGGAGGAGGAGCAAGAAGTGATAGGCACGCCGACGGCGGCGCTCTGTGAGCAAGTAGTATCTCTGTTGAGGTACCTTGATCGCAAAGTGAAGAAGTACGCGGACCCCCGCTAGCCTGGGTCCTATGTCGAATTAGTGAAGAGGCGAACCCGCACTAAAGTCCACACCAGCAAGTTGTTGGCCCGTGTGGATCAGGAACTTAAGGATCTGCGGGAGAGGCATGATTGCCTGTGGGGTCACCTCAACCTCACTAAGAAGATGTACAAGGATCTCGACAGGACGAAGGACGAGAAGCTGGAGGATTTTGCCAAGGCAAAGGCGAAGTTAGTAGAGGAGCTGGATTTTGAGCAGGCTCAGAATCAAATTTTGTCAGAGGAGCTCGTGCGACAGACACGGTTGTTAGAGCAGTGTCAGCTCACACGGCAAGCGGATGAAGAATTAATCTGCAGACTGCAATCCGAGTGCGGGGAATTGAGAGCGCAGCATGCGGAGGCCAAATTGCAGTTGGTTGTAGTTGAAGACGATCGCCGGCGGGAGGCAGATCGCACGAAGGAAGAGATGGCGAAGCGAGTCACCCACTGTCTCAGAGGTTACGCCCACTGGGAAGTGGCGGCGCAGGAGAAACTCACACTGCGCGAGTTAGAGCTTCGTGCGGCGGGGTTGTTGTCAGGTGACAGTCGGAGCCGGCGGCGAGTGGCAAAGAAGCTGGATTCGTTTCTGTCGAAGTCGCGGGACATCATGGCCACTCTCGAGACGGAGGTTTCTGCGGTGTTGCGGCGGTTGGGACTGCGCAGTCGAGCGGAAGACTGGCAGGGTAGAGAGTTAGTGCGCTGCAATCCGTCGCGCAGAAGGCGAAGTGTAGTGTAGTGTGGTTCCGTGCAGGCGCGTAGCGTAGTGCAGTGTAGTGTTAGTTAGGACTTAGAAGGTATAAAGTAGTTCAAGGCGTCTTGCCCTGGGATTCTTCCAGTTCGGAAGTGCAGATCAGGAACTCATTTTCTCTGCGTGTTTGTGTCCTTAGTTTTGTCACCACGCAAGAGGAGCTACACCTTGGCGGTCCGCATTGTGTAGCTGAAAGCCTTCGGCCGAATGTTAAGAGCTAGTACGCTGGTTAGAGACTTGAGTAGTTCGGATCTACACCTACGGATGATTGCCGATGCCTAGAGCCAGTTACAAATTAGATACTTGAACAGTTTCCCTCTTACACTTTCGAGTGACTGTTCCTGATTGTACTCCTTCGGGATTTTTCCCCTGAATGCCAAAGTGAGGTTTTGCTACTTCGTGCAAGCCTTGGTTGTAATTCAGGTTACGCTGCAGCAGGTGCCTTCAGGGTAACCCCTGTAGTAATTCTGGGAATGACAAGTGCCTAAGAATTCAAACTCTTCAATAGACTGTTATAATGTGCTACGGGATCGTTCCTCAGTTGAGACCCTCCGTGCGGTCATGTGTTCTCTGCGCGTTTTGTGAGTTGAGAGTGTTGTTCACCGCGTGTGAGTGACTTCGATCCGAAGTAGGAAGTCCAATCCGGGTTCCCCACGCTAGCAGAAAGCTAGTGGAAGGGTTGTAAAAGCCGGAGTTGGGAGTCACTACCCGCAGATTTGTTGAGTGTACTCGCGAGAGACTTTCCCCCTTGAAATCTTAAGTAGAGGTCCTAACCGATCTCTGGGTAGTGTTTCTGTAGTTTCAGGTGTGTGTGTGTGTGTGTGTGTGTTGAGTGAACTACGCTACACTATGCGACCTCCGAGTGAGCTCCGAGTGAACACTTGCAGTATTTCTGGGAGTGACAGTCGCCTGAGAATTCAAACTCCTCAATAGTCTATTAAATGTGACACTTTGTACCCTGTGTGTTGCCTTTGTCCTTTTGGGTTCAACCTTTCTACCACTATATTGCAGTTTTAGCCTTTAGTGGGTTATTACACTCCTAAACTAATGCAACCGGCCTTGTTCAACATCAAGGGCTATGCACCACAGTCAAGCAAAATTCTAGCTGGGGCATACAACTATCATGTAGAACTCACCAAGCAAAACAAACCACTCCGGTTGTCCATCATACACATATCAGGGACAATCTTCTCACAATCAATGGCCGGTCGAGCTGATAGTAACTTCATCATTGCTATAGCCGCCTGCCAAGTCGCCTCATTCCTTAGTGTAGGCGTTGAGGGTTGCTCCCCAACAATATCCTTGTATATCTGAACATTTGTAGTAGTGACACTCCCTTGTTCACACAACGTGGCTATTACACAAGATACACAAGCAAAATCAATCCCAAAGATCATCAGCTCCGTGGCTTAAAACAATAGAGATCTCATCATCAAAGTAGTCATCCGTATCATTGCACTAGATGATAACTCTTTGCCCACAACATATGATGTAGATGTCTTAAATCTCACTACAAGGATCACTACAAGGATCCCCAACAATATCCTTGTATATCTGAACATTTGTAGTAGTGACACTCCCTTGTTCACACAACGTGGCTATTACACAAGATACACAAGCAAAATCAATCCCAAAGACCATCAGCTCCGTGGCTTAAAACAATGGAGATCTCATCATCAAAGTAGTCATCCGTATCATTGCACTAGATGATAACTCTTTGCCCACAACATATGATGTAGATGTCTTAAATCTCACTACAAGGATCATTAAGTGGTGTAGGAATCATGGATGAAGTCCTATCCATCTCTTAGAACAAAATGATTAGGGAAGTCTAGCTTGCCTCCCACCCTCACCTCTCTGAGTATCCAACTCCACCGTTGCACCGCATGGCTCTAAAGCACAAGCAACACTTCTTGTTACTCCAACCAATGCCTCAATGTTGGCTACACTTGCCAAGTAGAAGAAATCCTCTCCTTCATGAGAAGTGGAAGCTCATGCTCCAAAACTAGCCATAGCAGTAAGACTCTACTCCAATTGCTCAATTTGAGCAGCCACAGCGGCTTCCATGATAGGAGTAGTAGCAACTACAGACCATCCGGTAACACTTCCACCATCACCTCTACCATCTTGGCCTCATGAAGCACCTCTGCCACGATCTCTACTTGTGGTAGGCAAGTTTTTTCCAGAAATAGAGTAGTAGGACAAGAAATCCACTTCGTTTTTAACTTATAAAGTAGAACTAATTAGATTAGAATAGAATAGGTCTTTTTACGCCGGAAGTTAGGAAGTAGTAGTAACCTCGAGGAAACCTCAGCAAGCGCGGTTGGCCTTCGGAGGTCGACAAGGTCCTAACTCGAAGGAGCGGATCGGGAGGAACCAAGAAGAGGTAGGATGTACGAAGACCTAGTTCCTCTGAGTACCTAGTAGGGTATTCGGGCAAGGGTACTCGATATTTGCGATCGGGACCTCGGAGCTCCCGCGGTTACATGAACGACGAAGGATCTCTATGGACGTAAAAAATAGTGCCGCACGGGAAAGAATGACAGCACCTTCAATTCACACGAATGGGAAACCGTTGCAACGGCGGGGTATACCAGAGGAGGCGGAAGCTCGGTGCCCACATTTCACGAACACATTTTGCAATCGATGCAAGATTGGAGCGCGGAGACTCGAATGAGAAACAGCAGCAATTGCGCGCCGTTCAAATTACACGCTCTAAGGGTTTCTGAAGTAGGACGACTGTAATGAAAGATAAATACCAAAATGGAGCATAATGGTAAAGTTTCAATCCCACGAGGACAGAATCAACACAAAGAGTACCAAGTATCACGTATTTAACAGTCTATTGAGGAGTTTGTATTCTCAGGCTACTGTCACTCCCAGAAGTATTGCAGGTGTTTGCTTCAGAGGACACTCAATGCAGCGTAAACCACACACACACTCCTGAAATTATCAAAGGAGTGTGTGATATAATAATTAATATAATAATCATTTGATAATAATAATTATCAAATTATTAGTATATGTAGCAACACAAAAGGTCAATCGCGATCTTGTCTTAGTATTCAGGGGGGGAAATTCCCAAGGAGTACACTCAAGGATGCTGCATACAGCTACCAATTGCAAATTTGCTTAAATCTTGACACTAGCCAATCGCTATTCAGAATGTTCGAATTGGGGCTACTACTTCGGATGCGATATCTTCGACAAACCAAAGTACCTCTCACGCGGTGACTAACACACTCAACTCACAAACGCGCAGAGAATACAAAGTTCCAAAACTGAGAAATATAAATTGAGAAAAGATCCCCAAGGCCAATGCCTTGGACTACTTTATTCCTAACTACCAAAACTTTCACCCGCTCCGATGCGAGCTCCGAACAGGTCCTACACCTGCGGAATCGGCAATTGCCACTCCCTCTAACTTTTGCTCTAAACCTAATCTTTTCAAAATGCCTACTAGCTCAAACTCCAGATTTGCTACCACGTGCCGCGATCTCGAGAGTGTGATGCCTAGTTTTTTTGTTTTTCTTTAAAAATCAACAAAACTAAAAGATATTTGTGTAGAAAGTAGTCGTACGAGTTAGAATGAGTAGCTTATGAGGAGTTATGACAGGATTAGTTAGAATTCACCTACGGCTGAAGATCTTCGGATCTTTGGATCTTCAGCGTAGCCTTTTTTTGGACATTGCAAGAGTTGCGTCTTCGGCGAAGACATAGGATTCAATTTCAAATCTCGCAACGGGCCGGAAGACGTTCGCACGCGTCGAGAATCCTAGTGGGCGTGGGAGGAGGCAATGTTAGGGCTTCAAGGGTAAGGGCAGTAGGAGGAGTCCTCATGCCGACATTGCGATATCGAGCAAGAACGAGCGAGAGTGAGAAAGAGCAAAATTGACCGACCTTGCTAGCATTAAAGACGCGAATCAAAGACATGGGGCCCAAGTAGAGCGACAAGGTGCGGAAATTGGTTCCCATGAAGGTGCCCTACGAAGAATTACGACCCTTCAGACGCGAGCTGAGCGAGTTGCGACTTGAATTCCTCTTGTGGAATTGGAATTGTGTCTTGGCGAGTATTTGTAAGGAAATAATGGATAAGAACGAGACCGAGGGCATGGAGCTTTGAGGTAATCCCATGCTGTGGACAATTGAGCATTGAACGAAGGTGATGGGACCGTGCGCAGGCAGCGACGGAGACCTTTTGTTTGAGAAGAGTAGCGTGGAACTTACGCGCATCAAAGAATTCTCTTTCGGACCACTCTTAAGTTCCGGGAGGCAGGGCACGAACGGGTGGAAAACATCGGATTACATAGATCCAAAGAGAAGGGCGATTGTGTTGGAAATTATGCACATCTTGCGACCAACGCGCACGATGTATGTGACGGCCTAGCAGGTAGAGTTCTTTGAACGAATCTTGAAGGGACAGGGAGTACACTGGGCAAGGATCTTTTACGATCTTGTCTAGGTGAATGTAAGCTCTAGGTGGACAGGACCATTGATCAATCATCTCACTCCCTTCCTGGTGATTTTCTACCGAGGCATGGGGTTGCTTACGAGAGAGGAGGAGAAACAATTTCCAAGGAAGAGGGAAATCTTGATGGCCGAGTCCAACGAAGGGACCGAAGACGATACCCATCAACCCTCCACTCCACCACAGACGACAGCCCGAGGACCAGTTCAGGTGAAAGTTGTGCGGAGACGGAAGAAGCCAGAGAGACTTTTGGTGAAGAGAAGGAGAGTAGTGAGTGATGACGAGGGAGATTTGGCACTTGAAGTAAGAAGAACTGAAACGGAAGTAGATGTAATCAGGAAGTCGAAAACTCACGCGATATCAAAGAAGAGGGCGAATCGGGAGTTGGTGGCACCGGAAGTGTCGAATAGCAGTGTAGAAAAGACAGTTGCCCCGATTGTGAGTACACCCGAAGTCGCAGTTGGCGAGTCGACGCAGCCTATAGTGATGGAAGGATCTTTGGGGATGTTGATCAAAGTTCGAGCGGATGCACCAGCAGAACCTTTGAAGGAGGGAATGGAGATAGTCAGTCCGAATTCTTTGTCTTCGGAGCGAACACGGTCTGCGAGGAGTGAAGAAACACCACACCCGAAGACGAACGAGGAATTGGTAAAGAAGTTAACACTAAGCGATGAAGTACTTGAGCATGTTGTTGCATAGGTTGGAGGGACGGTGGTAGATGCCACACACAGGGCATTGCTATCATCTCCTGCGAAAGAGGTGAGACCTGCAGAAGAGACGAAGACTTCGGAGGAAAAACCGAAGGTGTTAGTTGTTTCCTTCCCTGACTTCTTGCAGGATAGTGTGGTTCCATTACCAAAGTATTTGGACGGGAAGAGAGAGAAGTATGTTGTGTCCAAGGAGGTAGGATTTTATGTAGAGATGGTGAGATATAGAACGCAGCTCAAGAGAGCACTAGCAGTAAAGAGGAAGTGGGATTCTGCGACTGAATTGGCACGGGAGCAAGCGGCAAACTTGGCAACCGAGTGCGCGGCAGTGAAGGCGACATTGCAGGAGCGAGAAGCCCAGCTTCGGGAGAAGAAAATTGAGTGCGAAGTACTGCAATTGAATCAGGAGAAGGAATTCGGACGGTGTGCAAAGTTGAAGGAGACCTGTGATGGACTTCGCAAGTTTAACAAGAATGGGCAGAAGATGACAGCGGATTTGCTCACAAGGTTGGAGAAATCTAGAGAAGCATATGATGAGGCAGTCAAGCGATTGGAGCGGCTGATCACAATTGCGGAGAAGCGAGAGAAGAAACATATCGAGGAACTTGCTGCATTGGAGGCTCAAAGAGCAGAATAAGTTCGCATCACCGAAGAACTTTGGGGCAAAATTGCAGAAGCAAAGACGGCGGAAGAAGATCTTTGTAGCAAGATTTCAGAGATTGAAAATAAGTGCGAGGCAAAATTCCAACGTGCGGAGGAGCTATCAGCAAGTCTGACGGAGGGAGTCCGGAAGCATGAGGAGGAATTAGCGAATTGGGCCAAGAAATTGGCAGATTGTGAATCGGCAAGAGCTTCAGAGGTCGAATGTAAATTGAAGGTTGAACGGAATGTCAACGGTTGCGGGAGCAGTTAGGCAAGGCGGACATGAGATCGCAAGAGTCGCAAAGGAGAATGGAAAAGGCGGAAGAGGCCTACCGTCAGCTACGGGACGAGACAACCGACGAGTTGAAGTTGCGTTTTGGAGTGTTGCGTTTTGAAGTGTCTGAACGGGTTCGCGATGTGGGGATTGCAAACGGTGAAGTGGTTGAAGCTAGATTCGCTCGAGCGGCGGTTGATGAGCGCCAAAACCAGCGGATCTGTATGACACAAACAGATTGTAGAGTTAGTTGACACATTTTCAAAAGGATTGAATGAAGCACGCCAGAATATCGAAGTAGAGATTGTAAACGTGTTGCGTAGGCTAGGAGTAGATGTAAGTTCAGATGACACCGTAACCGTTACATCGGACGGCACAGCCCTTGAGACCGATTCGCCTCAGGCGGTTGATATCCCAGAGTTGCCATTGTGAATAAAGAAACCCAAGGCTCTTTCCTTGGGGGGCTTTTCTGTTAATTGGCTTGTCTTGACTGTAAACCTGTATCCACTGTGTGTGTGTGTGTTGGTGTGTGATCCACACCTTGGGCACGGTGCGCTCCTGTTTGTCAAAGTTACCGCATCAGGAGTTGTGTGTATTCGGCTTGAATGTTCTTAGTAGTCGAAGTGCTCCTTGAGATTTGAGCAAGTTCAAGTCAGAGTATTCGGGTCAGTGTGTCGGGATGTATGCAATGCTGGGAAGTTTTCCTCCTGAAATATAAGTGTGGAGTCGCAGGCAATTCCTACCGGTGTTGATTGGAAAAGTTTCAGGCTGTGAGTGTGGTTATGCACTACTCTGTGGATCTTTGGCTCTAGCTGGGTAGTGTTTTCTGGGAGTGGTATTGGCTTGAGAAGTGAAACTCTTTAATAGAATGCTATTCTGTGACAAATTGTGACTTTTGTGGTTGTTTCTGTCCTTGAGGGATCGAATCTGTACCACTATGCTCCATTTTGGTATTTGTCTGTCATTACATCTCTCCAAATGTTGAAATGACCCTAACCATGCAAAGAAGGGTGTGAACAATGTGGGATTACACAAAAATTGCATATCACACCACGTGTGATATGCAATTTTTGTCGTCCATCAGAGTAACGTCGAGGGCCCTCTATGACCTCGTACATCCCGTCCATGTTTCAAATCAACGGCATTGTGACACTAGACAATATCAACAAAGATGATTTAGTGTCCGCAACACCTTGGTTCTCTACACGAACTGATGGAGTAGGTAAAGAAAGCCGATACCTCAACCCACTTTGCCTAAATCTAGCACAATCCTCGACATGACCATCAAATTGCTCCGTGACAACCAAATCTCCAACTGACACCATTGCCAAATCTCCATCAAGTAGACAAATCCGCACCTGACGTGTCCACACTAAGCTTCTCTAGTCCTACTAGCTATGAGATATGGGCAACCTAACCTGTCATCACCGCAAGAAAACTCTCACGGTCTATTGATCATCATCCCAATCTCACCATGAGAGAAACAAAGATAGGACGGCTGGTGATCAAGTCTAGCCGCACTATCGATAAAACAGTAGGGTAAAACTAGTCCAAAAACCAGCGTCAACCTCTACACTGACGCGCATTAAGATGCAAGACTGGAGAGGATCCAAACAGAAGCAAACAGCTAGCAACAACTCTCAAGTCTAAAGGAAACACAACACAACACACATATGACATCGCATCTCATAGCAATCCCAATTTGATATCTATTGCCTCTTATCACCTTCTGCCTCCAACGCCTGCAATGCAACCTCTTTCACCAAGTCGCAAACAGAATTTTTACGTCGGGGTCACACTCCACTTCAACGAACACACAAAGCATTAAAAGCTTAATATGTCATTGATCACATTGTGATAACCAACAATTATCAAAATGGAGCATAATGGTAAAGATTTGTTCTCACAGAGACAGAAGCAACACCAAAGAGACAAGAATTGTCACTAGTCAACATTCTATTGAGGAGTTTTACTTCTCAGGCATATTGTACTAGCAGATAATTACCGAATTGGAGCATAATGGTAAAGATTCGATCCCACGAGGACAGAAACAACACTAGAGAACCAAGTAGTGTCACGAATTGACATTCTATTAAAGAGTTTTACTTCTCAGGCACATGTCACTCCCAGAATACACTGCTCGATTACGGCCGAAGGTCCGAAGAGCAGAGTATAACCACACACACAACCTGAAATTGTCCAACCAAAGCCTAAAGGATTTGCATCCGATCCTGCACTCTGTATTAAGAGGAGGAAAATTCCCAAGATTACTCACTCAGCCGGCTGCACTGAGCTTCCAATTTACAGATTTGCTTAATCTTGAACTAGCCCTAGGCTACTCAAAACATCTGAATTGGACTCTCTACTTCAGATGCAGTATCTTTGACAAACTGAAGCAACTCGCACACGGTGACAACCATTCAATTTCACAAACGTGCAGAGAAATGCAAACTGAAAGCTGAGAAACTTACCAATGGAAAATTCCCTCAAAGGCAGAGCCTTGGGCCTCTTCATTCCTAACTAACACTCCGAGATATCACTCGCTGTGATGCGAGCTTCCAACAGGCGCGACGCCATCCGACTCAGTAGTTATCACGCCCGTTGAGCTCCTATATACTTCTATCCTACTCAAAAGGCTGACAGTTCCACTTCCAAGTCTCCTTCATCTCCTCCAAACCGAAGATGAACAAATTGAGCTTCAAATTTAACTGTGGATGCTACTTTGCTGGCTGTCAATTCTTTCACCCGACGCTCCAGCTCCATCACGCGCTTGAATTCTCTTTCAAATCCCTTCAAGTCCAAAGTCCAAAGTCTCTTCTTCGAATTCCGAAGGTTCACACAATCTCAAGCTCAAATCTTAGAATTAATAACTTCTTCAAACGGACTCCGTTGAGGCTAAAATTTTGTGGCATGTGTGCTCGGCTGAGATCAACAACCCCACCAAATTTCAACTCCAGCTGACACTCTAACGCAAAGATATGGCTTTTGCAAGATCCATGCTCCAAGGTCAAAGTCTCTTCGGCCGAAGTCCGAAGATCCTTCCGCCGAAGTCCAAAGAACTTTCAGCCGAAGGTCCTTCTACGTCTTCGCCTATCCATACCAGCCACTTCCGACACTCATAACTTAGTGATCCCTTATCCGTTTCAAGAATTCTTGGGCTTGTTAGAACCAATGTGTCAAGCTCTATCTATCAAAACCCCAGCTTAATCAAATAGTTACTAATTAAAAAAGTTATGAGGTATTTACTCTATCAGATCATAACTCATCTAATTCAACTTTAGTGCCTACAAGTAAAAACACTAACTTGAAAGAGAGGAAGCTAAATGGATTCCACTACTACTAACTGGACCTCTACCACAGAATCCACTATAAACTCTACTTAGTAGTATTCTTATCCTAAAAGTGTGAAATTACCAGTCTTCTACCTCTCAAACTTCTTGTTTCGGAAAAAAAAGGAAAAACTAAGCACCACACACATGTCACTCCCAGAAGACACTGCTAAGTTATGGCCAAAGTTCCAAAGAGCAAAGTATAATCACCCACACAACCTGAAATTTGTCCAATCAAAGCCTGCAAGAATTGCATCCGACCCCACACTCAGAATTGAAGGGGAAACTTCCCAGAATTGCACATTCTTAGCCTATTGATCCGAATAACCCGACTCGAACTTGCTTAAATCCCGAATAGCTCCAAACACACTCTGAACATCCGAATCGGACACTCACAACTTCAGATGCGGTATCTTTGACAAACTGAAGTGCACCATGCACAGTGATAGAACACACAAGCTCACAAACGCGCACGATAGACACAGGTTGACAACCAAGACAAGACAATTGATAGAAAACCCCCCCAAGGAAAGAACATTGGGCCTCTTTATTCACTTTGATCTCCTAGACATCTCAACCGCCCGAGACGAACTACTCTCAGGCGCAATGCCATCTGACGCAGCGATTAAAGCGCCCTCTGAGCTTCCGTCCGATCCTAACCTACGCAACACTCCTAAAATCTTTATCTGTAAGTTCTCCCGCGCCTCTTCTAATCCAGAAGAGAAAGAATTCACTAATCTAATTAACTGTCGATGTCTTCCGGTTCCGTTGATCTTCATACTCATCAATTGCCGCTCCAGCGAATCTAATTTTAGCCACTTTAATGTTTGGACTTCCCACATAAGAAAACCGTGCAGACACTTCTCAACCCGCAGAGGCAAATTGTCAGTCGTCTCCTCTTTCATCTGACAAAACGCGAATTTTGCCGATTCTGCTCTGGTCCACGACGTCTCTAACTGCTGCGTAACTACCTTTAACTGATCCCGCAACTGATCACAATTTGCGTCCAACTTTAATCTACATTTGACTTCCAAAGACCTGGCCAATTTGCAATCTGTCAATCTCTTCGCTCAATCAGCTAATTCAACTTTGTGCTTCTTCATCTGCTTTGCCAAACTTGCCATAAGCTCATTTGCGCATTGCAACTCGCGTTGCAAGTCGCTCCTCCATGAACCTTGTCTAATCTCAGCTTAGGATGAATGGCAAAATAACGCTCTATCATGTGACATGTTCAATCACAATGATCACATGAAGACTGTGTAGACAGAGATGACCTCTCCAAAGTTTGTTCTCTACTCTTCAGTGGACAATCTCGCTGCAAATGTGCACCTCCACATGTCCAACAAGATAATGACTGCTATTGACTAGAAAATGAGAGTATGAATTTTGATGCACCTATCCTTCCCAGACTTGTCTAAGATTGTGTCTCATCACCACGATCTTCTCCATCACTAGCACTCTGTTGTGGTTTATCCTGTTCATTAGAAGAAGCCGTTGAACTCATACTAAATCCAACGGTCACCACTCTCTCCTCTATCATGTTAAGCTCAATCTTCTCAAACAAAACAAACACATAGACCAACTTAGGTGGAGAATCATGCATGAGAGTAGCATCTTGTACTTTTTGGCGTAGATGCTTCTCTAGGATCCGATATCACACGGCAGTGCCTACGCCTTGATTACTCCTTGAGTAGCCAAAATCAAATATTGTATACAACTATATGCCTCACAAAGACTTTCATCAGTCTTTGGCTCAAACTTCATCAAGCTTTTCAACTTATTCGTCCTTACACTACAATAGTTCTTTTTCAATTGTGGAAGAACTCTGTAATAGGATTGAACGGAGATGGGGAAAGAGAAGCTCCTCCCGTTGTGCTCAAACCCGTCACTGCTTTTGCAGATGTATTGCTACCCGCATCTGATGTAGTATTTGTACCAACATCATCATGAGTGATAGAAACATAACTTGGAGATCAATGTCGTCTTTAGATTTCAATCTCCTCATCAAAGTCCCTCCATAATTCATGCTACTCATCCATAAAAGTTGTCTTTAAGTGCTAAAATAATCCTTTTCATGCAAGAAAAGGCATAAACAACTTGGCGTTTCGCAACATCTGCATATCACATCAAGTGTCAAACTTTTAGATGAAGTCATCCAGCTCAATGGTGCCCACAACCCTTGACGTGAATCCTTCATGACCCCATACACATCCATGTCTCACACCACTAAGGCTGCAATATTGGACGATACCAGCAAAAAAAACTCAATATCCACAATACCTTGGTCCTCTGCACCTAGTGAAGGAATAGGTAAAGATAGCCAATACCTCAATCCACTCCGCATAAATCCACCATGGTTTCAAACTAGACCATCGAACTGCTTCTTGATGACTAAATATCCAATTGGCACCACTGCCAAATCTCCATCAAGTAGCCAAGCATTGTTGAAGTTGTGCCCACATTTAGCTATTCTAGCCCAACTAACTATGAAGTCTGGGCAATCTAACCTGTCATCATTGCAAGAAGATTACCACGGTCTACTGGTCATTATCTCAGTTTCACTTTGAGAGAAACAAAGATAGACTCGCTGGTGATCAAGTCCAGCCGCACTATCAATAGCTCACAAGAGTAAAATTATTTCAAAAACTAGCGTCAACTCTTACACGAGTGCGCATGTGGTAACCCACTTTTTGTTTTTGTGCGGAATTTAAAACATTTTTGGAAAATAGTACCGTAGCAGCAATGTAAATACATTTAGATAGAGTGAAAATGGATAAACGCGGGTCCATGATCTTGTAGAATCCAGGAGTTGGGCGCAATGTCCGGAACAGGCGCCCAGGCCCGAACGACCGATTCTGAAGGGAATCTCCTTCTGCGCAAGGCGCAGAATACGCCTTCGGCACTAGCCGCCTTTGGCGCTAGGGAAATTCCTCAGAACTTATTCAATTCATAATGCCTGGACTTGGTTAGAGTCTTGTTAAAAAGAGCTCAACGCGCTTGTTCTAACGAGCTCAAGAATGCTTGAAATGGATGAAGGATCAAGGAGTAATGATTGTCGGAAGATACTGAGAGGGAGCGCCTTCGGCAGAAGGGCTAGGTCGACGGACGAGCCGCCTTCGGCCCTAGTTCAACGCCTTCGGGGGTGAACTCCTTCGTACGGACGCCTTCGGCGCAGCGGAGGAAGGGAAAGGAGCCGGCGGAAAATGCGCCTTTGGCTCAAGGGCCTTGAGCCCAAGGGATTGCAAGTAGGGAGCCTTCGGGGCAAGCGCCTTCGGCGCAAGAACCGTCGGAAGGTACGCCTTCGGCTCAAGGGCCTTCGGCCCAAGGAACTTTGGGCGAGCCGCCTTCGGCGGAAGCGCCTTCGGCGAAGGACCTATCTAAGGAGCAAGACGACAAGCAGAAGGAGGAGGCACGTGTGCCTTCCGCACAATCGCCTTCGGCACAAGCACCTTCGGCGGTGGACGCCTTCGGCGATGCGGAGTTGGTAGTAACAGATTGGGCGAGCGGTGCGAACTTGTCAAAACCAGGATCCCCCACCGCCTTAGACATTTTGGCCGGGAGCAGTAAGGCGGCAGCAACAGCAGACGCAGACGCAGACGCTACGCAGCCCAACTCGCAAGAATCGCCAGGGAATTCAGTGGCGACCGAAATCCTCAATTCGGAGGATGACGGAGAAAGAGAATCGGGCTCGGACAAAGAGGAAGAGCAATCGGTGGCAAGCACAGGTATCTCGATCGCAAAGTGATGAAGTACGCAGATCCCCGCCAACCTGGGTCCTACGTCGAATTAGTGTGTAGGCGAACTCGCACTAAAGTCCGCACTAGCAAGTTGTTGGCACGCTTGGATGGGGACATTAAGGATCTGCAACAGAAGAACAAGCACCTGCGTGGCCACATTGATCTTTCGCGGAAGCTGCAGAAGGCCGTCGACCAGGTGCGCGATGAGAAGTTTGAGGAGGCGAAGAAGGAGTTCGCCAAGGAGAAAGCGAAGCTCGCAGATGAGTTGGATTTTGAGCAGACTCAGAATCGAATACTGTTAGAGGAGCTCGTGCGGCAGACACGGTTGCTAGAGCAGTGTCAGCTCGCACGCCAGGCGGATGAAGAGTTAATCCGCAAACTGCAATCGGAGTGCGGCAAATTGAGAGCGCAGCGTGCGGACCCAGAGTTGCAGTTGGTAGTGGTTGAAGACGATCGCCGGCGGGAGGCAGATCGCACGAAGGAAGAGTTGGTGAAGCGCGTCAACCGCTGTCTCAGAGGTTATACCCTCTGGGAAGTGACTGCGCAGGAGAAACTCACACTACGCGAGTTAGAGCTTCGTGCGGCGCGTTTGATGTCGGGTGACAGTCGGAGCTGGCGGCGAGTGGCTAAGAAGCTGGATGCGTATCTGTCAAGGTCGCGGGACGCCATGGCAAACCTCGAGACACAGGTGACCGCGGTGTTGCGACGGCTGGGCTTGCGCAATTGAGCTGAAGACTGGTCTGGTAAGGAGTTAGTGTGCGGCAGTCCGTCGCGCAGAAGGCACAGTACAGGATCTGCAGGGTGCTGCAGTGTAGTGTAGTGTAATGCAGGCGTAGAATGTTAGTTAGGACTTAGAAGGTATAAAGTAGTTCAAGGCGCCTTGCCTTGGGATTCTTCTAGTTTTGGAAGTGCAGATCAGGAACTCAATTTCTTTGCGCGTTTGTGTCCTTAGTTCTGTCACCGCGCAAGAGGAGCTACAGCTTGACGAAGAAACCGCATTTTGTAGTTGAAGGCCTTCGGCCGAATGTTCAGAGCCAGCGTACTGGTTAGATACGTGAGCAGTTTGGATCTACACCTGCGGATGATTGCTGAATGCTCAGAGCTAGTGACTGTTTAGATACTTGAACAGTTCGTCCCTACACCTTCGGGTGATTGTTCCTGATTGTACTCCTTCGGGATGTTTCCCCTGAATGCCAAAGTGAAGTTTTGTTACTTCAAGTAAGCCTTGGTTGTAATTCAGGTTACGCTGCAGAAGGCGCCCTCGGGGCAAACCTCTGTAGTATTTCTGGGAATGACAAGTGCCTAAGAATTCAAACTCGTCAATAGACTGTTATGGTGTGCTAGTGGATCTTTTTTCAGTTGAGTCTCTCAGTTGGACCTATGTTCTCTGCGCGTTTTGTGACTTGAGTGTGTTGTTCACCGCGTGTGAGTGACTTCGGTTTGACGAAGATACCGCATCCGAAGTAGGAAGTCCAACCTGGGTGCCCTGCGCTAGCAAAAACTAGTGGAAGGGTGGTAAAAGCCGAGTTGGGAGTCACTACCTGCAGAGCCTCTGAATGTACTCGTGAGAAACTTTCCCCCTGAAATCTTAAGTGGAGGTCCTAACCGACCTCTGAGTTGTGTTTCTATAGATTCAGGTGTGTGTTGAGTGAACTACGCTGCACTATGCGACCTCCGAGTGACCTCCGAGTTGAGCACTAGCAGTATTTCTGGGAATGACAGTCGCCTGAGAATTCAAACTCTTCAACAGTCTGTTAAACGTGACACTTTGTACTCTGTGTGTCGCCTCTGTCCTTGTGGGTTTGACCTTTTTACTGCTATACTGCAGTTTTAGCCTTTGGTGGGTTATTACAGCGCAACAGGAAGCAAGATTGTAGAGTATTCATACACAATCAAATAGCTAGCAACAACTCTCTAGCCTGAAGAAAATAATACACAAAACAATACAACACACTTGACATCGCATCGCATAGCGATCTCAATTTGATCTTTGTTGCCTCCTATCATATTTTGTCTACAACGCCCACAATGCAATCTTGTTCATCAAATTGCAAAAAGGAAATTCATGCCGTTTTGTCATTCTTCACTTCACACTGCAAATTGATGCAAGAAATATGAAAACAATCCATCTACTCTAGAGTTTAAATTGTGAAAGAAAATTCCAGCTTATCTGCTCTACTCTCCTAACGTGAAAAGGAATCATGATGGAAGTTAAACTCATACTACATTCATCAAGCAGATTAACCAATAAACATCGTAATATGTCTTTGACCACATCATATGCAAATGTGATATCTTTAGGATAGTACTTTCAATTCTTAAGACTATAATGGATGAGACCTTTGGTCTCATCCACTATAGTCTTAAGGGTTAAAAATAGTTAAAGTTGAAAATAGACTTATTGAATATTTTATTTTCTAATCTCCTATTATTGACTGATCATTGTTACTCAGTTTGTATGGACTAGATACTCTAGCTATAAAACAGTGCATTGTGATCACAATTTCTCTTGTTGTGCTCCTCTACTATGCAGTCAACTCTCTTTTTTGTTGCTTGGAGATTGGTTGTGTTAGGTAGAAAAGCATGCTGGCTGACTGTTAGAGCTTAGTCAACTATTAAGAATTGATCAATTAGTCGGCTGATAGTCGATGATGACTACTTAGATCAGCGATCAGACTTGCCTCCTTGAACATAATTAGTAAATATTTAGTATTCTCATGGACGTAGCAAAATGACACATCACTGATATGCAAAAAATACAATATTTTAGATAGGATGCTTTGTCGAGATCATATCACATAAGAAAACATAAAAAGTAACATGATTTGCTACGTTTGCAAAAAACACTCAATGTATATATGAAAATTATTCAGCGTGGCAAGTCTGCTTGTCACGCTAAGTATCACATCTAAAACCAAGAAATTGAATAATAGCCAACAAATTCTAACCTTGAAATCTAGTAATCTATTGATAGTCAAGCACCGCTAATATGAGGTAATCCTTACAATCTTCTCTTTAACATATGTCGGGGAATAACAGTCTTCCTAACCCATATAATTGATTTGCAAAAAGTCCTACAAGAAAACTTACAAAGTTTACTCTTTAAACTAGAGCTAACTGGAAATAAATCTTAGCTAGAACAAGATAGAGTAAATGAAATAGATATATTGTAAACTCTACTTGTGCTCCTCATACAATGGTATCAAAGATACCTTGCTGTTTTCTTGAGTGTGGATTACTCCTCATGAAACAGCAAGTGGGTGATGATATGGTGCAATTTTTGAGAGTGTATAGAGGCTGGCAAAGATCATTGATCTACATGTAGAGTGAGGAGGAAAGAGAAAAATTGTGATTTTGCAGATATGAAGGTGCATGATACGATTCTAAAACCACAGTAGCCGATTTCAAATCTATATAGTATCCATATTGAGTGAGCTAGAGTGCCGAGTGAAGAAATTGACAGCCAGCGAAGTCGAAGGGCATCGGCAGTTAAGTAGGAAGCTCAATTTGTTCATCTCCGGTTTGAAGGAGACAAAGGAAAACTTAGAAGTAGAATTATCAATTGTTTTGAGTAGGATAAAAGTAGTAGCAGGCGCGGCAACTGCCATGTGTGCTGGCATCGCACCTGTTGGGGGCTTGCAGCTCAGCGGGTGATGCATCCGGATGTTAGTTGGGAATAAAGAGGTTCAAGGCTCTACCTTTGGGGAACTTTCCACTAGTGAATTTCTCAAGTTTCAGCATGCGTTCCTCCGCGCGTTAGTGAAGTGTGCGTTTTGTCACCGTGCGCAAGTTGCTTCACATTGGTGAAGATACCGCATCTGAAGTAGAGAGTTCAATTCAAATGTTTTGAGTGGTGCATAGTCTAGCTCAAGATTTAAGCAAATCTGTACATTTGAAGCTTGGTGCAGCCGACTTAGTGTGCAATTTTGGGAATTCCCCCTCCTGAATATCAATTGCAAAGTCGCGTGTGGCTTTTGTAGAGACTTATTGGAGAATTTCAAGATTCAAGTGTGATTTCACCCTACATTGTGTTGCCTTCGGCTTTAGCAATTGCAGTGTCTTCTGGGAGTGATATGTGACTAAGAAGTAAAACTTTCCAATAGAATGTTAATTTGGGACACTACTTGGTACTCTGGTGTTGAATCTGTCCTCGTGGGATTGTATCTTTATCATTATGCTCCATTTTGGTAATTGTATGTCATTACATCGATGCAAAGATATTATTTTCCATCGCTTGCTGCTTGATATGTTCATCTATTATCACATTTTTCAATGTTTTCATCTCCGCCTTGATTGCATTGGGAACCTCATCCATATTGATTGATGTTTCCATGCATTTTTACACTCACTCCTATATAAGGTAAATATAATAATTATCTGATTCGTCAACAAAGAAGTCACAAAAGGTGTATGTGATTCTATAACGGCTCTATAATACTCTTCTTCATAATTTTTTTCAAGAAAATCTCACCACATTTTTTTAAGTACATTGTGACTTATTTCGATGCAAATTTTATGACAAGAGTGATGGAGTCAAAAGTGTCATTGATACTTCAAAAAATTTAGATATAAAAAGACTTGGAATTGCACCATATACATTCTATACTTAATGTTTGATGGATTTGAATCACAAACCATCCGCCCTGGTTTGATTTAACATACATGTAGAGATATGAAAAATATATTGATAACTACCCCTCAGATGGTAGTTTGGATATTTTGCAACATCCCTAAGAATTTTCTTTGGGTCTAGTCTGCTAGACGTATGATTTTATTAATCTTGGCACTTTTAGTATCAAAATGAAAAAGTCAAAGTTTTCCAGGGTTGAGTTACTAAAAAAAAGGTGGCGTTGACTCAAAGGTTTTAAACCCCAGCCCATGGGCCATTTCTACAATCATGATGTTGACGCCTTACCCCGAATCTAAGGGTACTTTGCGAATGGTACATGCACAAATCTCTATGTCAATCTTTGGGGCTTCCAAATCTTTGTGTAAAATTTGGTATACCTGCGGCTATTTGGAAGCCCTTACTCTTCTAGTTCGTTTCAGCGCAATAGCCATCATCTTCCAATAAATCTTATTATACTCCAACAGCTGCCGGAAGGTGATGTTGAGCCTTCTGTGGTGCCTAGTTTTTTTTTGTTTTTCTTCAAAAATCAACAAAACTTAAATATATTTGTGTAGAAGGTAGACATATGAGTTAGAATGAGTAGCTTTAGAGGAGTTATGATAGGATTAGCTAGTATTCGCCTACGGCCGAAGATCTTTGGTGCTTCAGATCTTCGGCGCACCCTTTTCTGGACAGTGCAAGATCTGAGTCTTCGGCGAAGAAGGGAGACTCTTTAGCAAAGACATCAAAATCAATTCAAATTGCGCAACGGGCCGGACGACGTTTGCACGCATCGAGGGAAAAGCAATGTTAGGGCATCGAAGGAAAAGCAAAGGCAGAAGCGAGTGCGCCGACATTGCGATACCGAACGAGAGCAAGCAATGACGGAAGCGGAGAAATTGATCGACATCAATTCCATGACAACGCGAATTGAAGACATGGCGCCGCCCAAAAGAGTGACAAGGTGCGGAAATTGGTTCCCTTGAAGGTACCCTACGAGGAATTACGACCCTTCAAGCGCGAACTCAGCAAATTGCGTCTTAATTTCGTCTTATGGAATTGGAATTGCATCTCGGTGAGTATCTGCAAGGTAATTATGGATAAGAACAAGATCGAAGGCGAGGATCTCCGAGGTAATCCCATGCTATGGACGATTGAACATTGGGCGAAGGTGATGGGGCCGTGCGCAGGCAGCGACGGAGACCTCTTGTTTGAGAAGAGTAGCGTGGGACTCACGCGCATAGAAGAATTCTCTTACGGGCCACTTTTCAGTTGTGGAAGGCAGGGGACGAATGGATGAAAGACCGCCGACTACAAGGATCCGAAGAGACGGGCGATTGCATTGGAAATCATGCACATCTTGCGACTGCATCGCACGACGTATGTGATGGTCTGGCAAGTGGGGTTCTTCGAACGAGTCTTGAAGGGACAGAGGGTGCACTAGGCAAGAATCTTTTACGATCTTGACGGGGCTGTTGGTCAATCATTTGACCCCTTTCCTCGTGAACTTCTATCAAGGCATGGAATTGCTTACAAGGGAGGAGGAGAAGCGATTTCCGAGGAAGCGGAAAATCTTGACAGCGGAGTCCAGTCAAGGGACCGAAGATGATAGTAGTAAACCCTCAATTTCACCACAGACGACAGCACGAGGATCCGTTCAGGTGGACGTTCTGCTGAATCGTGAGAAGCCAGAACGGCGATTGGCGAAGAGGCGGAAGGTGGTGACTGATGACGAGGAAGATTTGACGCTAGGGGTCAGAAGAGCGGAAACGGAGGTAGAAGGAATCAGGCAGTCAAGAACTCGCGCAAGACCGAAGAGGAAGGCGAGTCGAAGGTTGGTGGTAACCAAAGTATTGGATAGCAGTGTGGAAAAGACAGTTGCCCCAATCGTGGACACATCCAAAGTCGCAGCTAGTGAGTCGATACAGCCTAAGGTGATCGAAGGACCTTCGACGGTATAAGTCAAAGTTCCAGCAAACGTAACGGTGGAACCTTTGAAAGAGCGAACGGAAATGGTAAGTCCGAATTCTCTTTCTTCGGAGCGGACACGGTCTGTGAGGAGTGAGGAAGTACTTAAACCGAAGACAAGTGAAGAACTGGTGAAGGAGCTCACTCTTAGTGACGAAATACTTGAGCAAGTTGTTGCGCAGGTTGGAGGGACGGTGGTAGATGCTGTTGATATTACATTGCCGTCATCTCCTGTAGAAGATGTAAGACCCGAAGTAGAGAAGAAGACTTCGGAGGAGGAATCGAAGGGGGTAGATGTCACCTTCCTTGATTTCTTACAGGACAGTGTGGTTACACTACTGAAATATTTCGACGGGAAGAGAGAGAAATATGTTGTGTCTAAGGAGATAGGATTCTATGTAGAATTGGTGAAGAATATGACTAAGATTAAGAGAGTCGTAGCGGTGAAGAGTGAGTGGAATTCCACGACTGAGATGGCACGGGAGCGAGCTGCAATCTTCTCAGCTGAGTGCGCAGCAGCAAAGGCGGCATTGAAGGAGCGAGAAGACCAACTTCGGGAGAAGGAGATTGAGTGCGAAGTGCTGCAATTGAATTTGGCGAAGGAATCAGGACAGTGTGCAGAGTTAGAGGAAACCTCTGGTGCACTTCGTATCTCTAACGAGAATGGGCAGAAGATGAGAGTAGATTTGCTCGTGAGATTGAAGAAATCCAGAGAAGCGTATGATGCGGCAATCAAACGATCAGAGTGGCTGATCACAACTGCAGAAAGGCGATAGAAGATGCATGTCAAAGAACTTGCTAAGGTGGAGGCCCGAAGAGCCGAAGAAGTTTGCATCGCTGAAGAACTTCGGGGGAAGATTGCAGAGGCGAAGACGGCGGAAGAGTATCTTTGTAGCAAGATTGCGGAGATTGCGGGTAAGTGTGATATGGAATTCCAACGCGCAGAGGAGCTATCAGGGAGTATGTCGGAGGAAATCTAGAAGCATGAAGAGGAGTTGACGAATTGGGCCAAGAAATTGGCAGATTGCGAATCGGCCAAGTCTTTGGAGATCGAGTGTAGATTAAAGGTTGAATCGGAATGTCGACAGTTGCGGAAGCAGTTAGGTAAGGCGAACATGAGATCGCAAGAGTGGCAAAGGAGAATGGAGAAGTCCGAGGAGTACTACCGTCATTTGCGGGAAGAGACAACCGATGAGTTGAGATTGCGTGTAGAGAAGTGCCTGCGTGGATTCGCGATGTGGAGATTGCAAACGGTGAAGTGGTTGAAGTTAGATTCACTCAAGCGACGGTTGATAAGCACTAAGGCCAACAGATCCGCAGGACAAAAGGAGATTGTAGAGTTAATTAAGACATTTTCGAGGGATTCGATCGGCGCGCCAGAATGTAGAGTTAGAAATCTTAAACGTTTTGCGTAGACTAGGAACAGAGATTAGTTCAAACGACGCCGTAATCGCTACATCGGATGGCACAGCCCCTAAGACCGATTCGCCTCAAGCGGTTGAGATTCCAGAGTTGCCATTGTGAATAAAGAGACTCAAGGCTCTTTCCTTGGGGGACTTTTCTGTCATTTGACTTGTCTTGACTGTAAAACTGTGTCCACGGTGCCTGTGCGCTAGTGTGTGATCTGGGCATCGAGCACAATGCGCTCCTGTTTGTCGAAGCTACCGCATCGGGAGTGGTGAATTTCCATCTTGAATGTTTTGAGTAGCTGTGTGCTCCTTGGGATTTAAGCAAGTTCGAGGCTGTGTATTCGGGTCAGTGAGTCGGGATGTTGATATTCCAGGGGAAGTTTTTCCCCTGGAATATGAGTTTGGGATTGCAGACGATTTCCATAGGTGTTGATTGGAAAAGTTTCAGGCTGTGAGTGTGGTTACGCACTACTCTGCGGGTCTTCGGCCGTAATTGGGTAGTGTCTTCTAGGAGTGGCATTGGCATAAGAAGTAAAACTCCTTAATAGAATGCCAATCTGTGACAAATTGTGACTTTTGTGGTTGTTTCTGTCCTCGTGGGATCGGATCTGTACCATTATGCTCCATTTTGGTATTTGTCTGTGATTACACCTTCGCTCATACAGGTCGGCCGCAATGTCGTAGTGAGGATCCCGGAGCACAGCAGGTACTTGACTGCTTCTCTACTCCTTCCGCATTGGATTGGATATTGACGACCCTCCCGTAGTAAGTGGATACTTACTTCCTCTTTGATATCCGGGTCGTACGTCCTCTAAAGAATTTGCATTGCAGATCCATCTGATTGAGAATCTTCTTGAGCCGAAGATCGGAGATCTTTGGCCAAAAGTTTATCCCTCTACGCCGAAGACCCAGATACCTTTGAGCGAAGCTCTTCTTTCTTAGATGGAGACCCCTTCGGTATTGCTTCTTTGACACTAGTGCCTCTCTTCTCCCGTGATCCCCTTTCCGGAGATGTCTCCTTCCTCCAAGTCGCACTTCGCGTCTCCACTCGTCCTACCAAAGTCTCTTTGTCCGGCCACGAATTATCTTCCTCTTTAGACCTCAAACTCAACTTAACCTTGTTGACTTGTACGTCATCTTTCCCAAGTGGAGTAACGAAGCGCACCTGCAATCAAGGTGCCATTGGCTAATCGCACTCGGCCGCAGTATGGCACGGTTTTTGACAATTACTGCACATGGGCATGTACTTCATCTGCCTTTGGGGGTGGGGCAACTAGGGGAGTAATGCCCAAGTGCTCCACAGTTATAACAGGAATTCGCGAAAGCTCTCACCATCGCTCCAGGCGGCACCATTCTTCGTTGCGGCACTGTAGTCGCAACTTCCTTCGGCGCATATTGGAGTATGTGCGTTGGCGGGATGGGTGTCATAGGGGGTACTCCTTGTACAGCATTTGCAGTGTCTTCTGCGTTCTTGTAATGATAGACAAATACCAAAATGGAGCATAATGGTACAGATCCGATCCCACGAAGACAAAAACAACCACAAAAGTCACGATTTGTCACAGAATAGCATTCTATTAAAGAGTTTCACTTCTTAGGCCAATGCCACTCCCAGAAGACACTACCCAGCTAGAGCCGAAGACCCGCAGAGTAGTGCGTAACCACACTCACAGCCTGAAACTTTTCCAAACAACACCTGTAGGAATCGCTTGCAATTCCACATTTATATTTTAGGGGGAAAACTTCCCAGAATTGCATACATCTCAACACACTGACCCAAATATTCACACTTGAACTTGCTTAAATTCCAAGGAGCCTCCACTACTCAGGACATTCAAGCCGAATATCCACAACTCCTGATGCGGTAACTTTGACAAACAGGAGCGCACCGTGCACAATGTCTTGATCACACACCAGCACACAAACACAGTGGATACAGGTTTACAGTCAAGACAAGCCAATTGACAGAAAAGCCCCCCAAGGAAAGAGCCTTGGGCCTCTTTATTCACAATGGCAACTCTGGAATATCAACCGCATGAGGCGAATCGGTCTAAGGGGCTGTGCCGTCCGATGTAACGGTTACGGTGTTGTTTGACTACTCTCTACTCCTAGTCTACACAACGCGTTTACAATCTCTACTTCTACATTTTGGCGCGCCTCTTCAATCCCTCTGAAAATGTATTAACTAACTCTACAATTTGTTTGTGTCCCGCGGATCCGTTGGTCTTGGCTCTCATCAACCGCTGCTCAAGTGAATCCAACTTCAGCCACTTCACCGTTTGCAATTCCCACATCGCAAATCCATTCAGACACTTCTCCAAACGCAACTTCAACTCGTCAGTTGACTCCTTCCGTAGTTGACGGTAGGCCTCATCTGCCTTCTCCATTCTCCTCTGCGACTCTTGCGATCTCATCTCTGCCTTGCCTAACTTATCCCGTAACCGTCGACAGTCAAATTCAACCTTTAATCTACATTCGACCTCCGAAGACTTGGCCGATTCACAATCTGCCAATTTCTTGGCCCAATCCACTAACTCTTCTTCATGCTTCTGGTTTCCCGCCGACAAACTTGCTGATAGCTCCTCCGCACGTTGGAATTCCATATCACACTTCTCCTCAATCTCGAAAATTTTGCTACGAAGATTTTCTACCGCCGTCTTCGCCTCTACGATTTTTCCCCGAATTTCTTTGGCGATACGAACTTCTTCGGCTCTTCGGGCCTCCAACTTAGCAAGTTCCTCGATGTAATTCTTCTCTCGCTTCTCCGCTGTGGTGATCAACCGCTCCGATCGTTTGATTGCTTCATCGTAAGCTTTTCTGGATTTCTCCAACCTCGCAACCAAACCCATTGTTACTTTCTGGGCATTCTCATTAGACTTACGAAGTCCACCACAAGTTTCTTCTAACTCTGTACATCGCCCGGATTCCTTCGCTAGATTCAGCTGCAGCACTTCACACTAAGTTTCCTTCTACCGAAGCTGGGCTTCTCGCTCCTGCAATGTCACCTTCACTGCCGCGCACTTGGTTGACAAGGTTGCAGCTCGCTCCTGTGCCAATGCAATCGCGGAATCCCACTCCCTCTTTACTGCAACTGCTCTCTTGAGCTTCGTCCTGTTCCTAATCATCTGTAGGTAGAATCCTGGCTCCTTCGATACAGCATATCTCTCTCTCTTCCCATCCAAGTACTTCAACAATAGAACTACACTATCTTGCAAGAAATCAGGAAATGTAACTTCCAACACCTTCGCATCTTCGCCTGAAGCTTTCTTCTTTTCTTCGGGTCTCACCTCTTCCACCGGAGATGTCGGCAGTGTAATGCCATCGGCCTCTACCACCGTCCCTCCAATCCGTGCAACAACCTGCTCTAGAATCTCCTCGCTCAAGGTGGACTCCGTCACCAGGTCCTCGTTCACCTTCAGTTGTGGTGTTTCTTCACCCCGCGCAGACCGTGTCTACTCCGAAGACAGAGAAAGCATTAAGGCACTTTCTAAAGCAACCAAGCAAGGAGTCTACATGCGCTAACTGCTGGACGAGCTCCAAATTATACGAGTTGTTGCAGTTCAGATTACATGTCAAGACTCCAACATTAGTGAAGAACTCAAGCACGCACCAACTCCAACCCCGTTCGATTTGCATGTCTCATGCAACAATCAAGTTGCTACAAAGCTAAAACTAAACACATAGAGACAAAGCATCACTTTGTAAAAGAACGAGTTTTAGAGTAGAAAATTGCACTTAATACATACACATAGAAGACAATCCAGCTGATCTTCTAACTAAACCCCTGCAACGACACAAGTTTGACAAACATTGACATTTTATGGCAAATTTACAAGATATTCGCTAGACTTTACTTGTTACCCTGGAAAGGGTGTGTTGTGAGGAGAACATTTCATTTTTTATGGCAAATTTACAAGATATTCGCTATACTTTACTTGTTACCCTGGAAAGGGTGTGTTGTGAGGAGAACATTTCATTCTTATTCGTGGATTCTAGATTTAGGTAAAATGTTGTGTCCGAGGGAGCAACTACTTAAGTGTTGCTTTATCCTTTTTCTCTCTTTGCTCTCTCTTTCGTTGTTTTTTTTCTCTCACAACAATACATGAATTGCTTTTAAGATCTTATCCGTGCCCCTAGACTCTTTGCATCAAAATTAACTTCAAAATCTGGCTTTCTTTCCTTCTCTAAGTTGATTCAGAAACCAGATCCTCGACTTTCAGTCTCCAGACTTGGTTGCTACTCCCGCAAATTGCATAAACATCCTGCAAAATTTGTACCATCCACGTCTCAGCTCTCAATGTAGACGCCGCTTCTCACCAACACCGCCAGCCTACGTCCGCATTTTAGGATCTCATCTTTCTTCATAATCACGATCTTCAACATTCTTCAGCATCTAGCATCAAAGTCTTCATTACTCGCATCTAAAGGATAAACTGACGGTCCAGACCTGCCGGCCGATCTTAATCAAATGGAGCGATTGAAGAGCACAATGAACTGAGTTTATTCTGAATTATGGAATAGAGTCCACCCTGTATTCAGCGTATTCTCTTTGTACATTCAAAGATCAGACTAAACCTATCCACTCGTGAAGGAGCATATCAAATGCTCCCTTCAATCTAATCCATGGCCTTGTGACAATTTCCAGTTCAAACGCGAGTCAAAATTAGACTTGGAGTTTGTCAGACAAACTTTAAATTCAACGCAAGATACCGTGGTATGCACCTTAAAAGAAGTGCAAACTTGTTATGAGAAAACAAACAGGAGCTTCAGCTGATCTTGCTGATTCGGACCTCTTTTAATTTGTTGCCCCTTTGTCTTGGCCCACGTTTCCCGAAGCACGAAAATTTTAAGTGGGAATTACTTTATCTGTCAGCTACAACTTACTCCAGATTTTCCATTCTTGTACTGTCAGCGGCCGAGTTATTTTTCCATCCTGACGCATTGTACCTGTGCACGGCGGTGATCTTGCACAAAAGCATAAGTTTCTGCAGCATTTCGTCCTCGACTTCAGCTGGAGAATTCACGAGCTGCAAAAAGTCATCTTTCTGCGTCATGGTTTGGTTGAATGTATGTAGCAGGACCTGTGATAGCTTTTCTTTGTTGACCGACCTTTGGAAAGAGTCCACCTCTTCTGGGTGGTTGGTGAGTAGTCTATACACAATGACTCTCCTCTTCTGTCCAATTCTGAAGGCTCTGCTCACGGCCTGTCTTAAAACAGATGGATTGTCGGTGTTATCTATTATTACGACTCGAGAAGCACCCACCAGACTGATGCCCTCTTTGCAGGCTTTGGTAGAAGCCAGCAGGAGGTGAATGTCTTGTCCCAAGTTTTGATCTGTTCCCGGACATTGGTTGAACAACTTGATTACCTCTTGCCTGTCAACTTCCGCCATTGTCCCGTCAAGGCGGAAAAACTGTTGATTAAGATTCCAGCCCCATATCTTCAGGAGCATTGTCTGAATGTAATTCAACGGACCAAGTGTTGTGCAGAAGACGATCACTTTCTCCTTCGATTCTTTGCATAGACGCAAGAGGTGGATTAAGAACTCGATCTTCACCCCTTGAAACGCTTCCGTAAATTGATTCGATGGAGATGGTTGAGCCGGGCCATGATTCTGGCCAGAATATGGATTTAGCGTATTGAGCCCCGCCACCAATGATGGATGAATGCATGCTGAGAATATTTTCTTCTGTATCGCCCATCTGCCTTTAACTGGAGGCAGAGACGAAATTACTCTTCTCTGAACATCTGTGAGCTTCAACCTCACCGAGTACTCGATCAATCCAGGGAGATTTTCTAATATTGTACCTGGATACCAGTGAACGAACGAGGCTGTCAGCAGCCTTAGTTTCTGCACCGCCTGATTGATGGCCTCATCTGCAACGGTTTCATTCTTCACCTGATTTTCCAGAATTTCGCCAATTTCTTCCTGGAACATATTTTCTTCCAGTTGCATTACAGATTGTCTAGATTGTCCGCTCCTCTTGCCGATCGTATTAGAGAAGTTTGGATGAGCTCGCATAAAGTCATCTCTGCACAGCTTCAGTAGAGTGTAGAGCTCCTTGAAATTATTGTGAAACAACGTCCCTGACACTATCACTCTCCTTCTCGTTCTCAATTGTTGGAGGCTCTTGAGTATCTTCGTCTTCTTTGTTCTAGCCAGATGCCCTTCATCAAAAACGACCAAGTCTGGAGCATCGAGGACTACTTTGCACATTTGGAAGTCTAAAGCATCTCGTTCAGCCTTTGATAACAAACCTCGATCCACCATAATGGCGAACAAAGTATAACTCATCAGCAACACTCCCCCCTTTGCTCCCTTCCAATCTTCTAGTACTCCAGCTCTGTTTACCTTCAAGCTTTTCTTCACCTGTGTTGGTATTTGTGAGTAAAGTTCCAGCGTTTCCTGCAACTCGTACTCCGCTCCGACGGAACCCTCTTTATGAGTGCACTCATTGAGGCAAAATATAGGCAAGGTCTCAACTTTCCACCGAGCAAACTCGTCCTGCCAGGATTTTAGCATGATTTTTGGTGCAAGGATGAGAGCTCTTCTCTCGAGGAACTTGGACAGAAAGCTTTTTATAAAACTTATCAAAAGGCAAGTCTTACCTGTACCAGGGGCATGTGCTATAATGCATCCAACAGATTCCCCTTTCTCATCAGCGACAAGATTTCTGGCAAGGAAGTCGAAGCCGTCTTTTTGATGAAGGTGCAGTACATTCTCAAACAGAGGATCAAGCTCCAAACTAGAATTGCACAAGTCTTCATCACTGCGTTGTGGCACTCGAAGGTTGAATTGCAACGCAGACTCCACCCGTGTGAACTTCGAAGCATTGTGCTTACGTGGTTCAGGTGTATGACTTAAGGGAATAAACATTTTCTGTATGTCCCTTCCCGTTCTCCCACAGTCCTCGCAGTATTGTCCGACCTCGTCTTTCCAGAGCTTGTTCTGGTGAGTACAGGAAATGTCTTTCAGCTTCTTCTGCTGGGCTATGCATCCACAATCCTCACAATACCATCCCAAATCCTCGTCCCAGTCACAAACCAGATGGTCGCAAGCCAGGGACGGCTCTGACGCTGGAGGAGGTGCTGCAGCCGTGGCGAGTGCCATGCACTCCCACACGGATCCCAGAGAACTTTCCGCCTTGTCATCTAAGATCCCCTTTTCAGGCTCCCATCTATAATCCGCGTAAGGAACGTTCTCTTCATCCTGACATGTGCTGTCTAAATCTTGGCATTTGGCAGGTTCTATTGAGTAGTCTTCCTCCTCACTCATATCCACTTCTTCCATTCGCTGTGCTTTTCTCTTCTTCCCTTTGTTCTGAATCTCGTGGAGCTTTTTTTGTACACATTTTTCCCTCAATGATTTTTTCAAGCTGTTCGGCGTTTTCCTTAACGAAACTACACCCTTGCTATGATCGCCAACAATTGGTGAAGGGACAGAGTCCACAGCTTCTTCCTTTATATTTGGACGAAGTAGCTTCTTAGCGCTTAGACAGGAAGTTCCTTCCCTGTCAGTCTCGCCGAGGCCGGCGGTGTGAATTGATTTCTTGTGAACAGAACTAATATCTAGAGGAGAGTCTGGCTTCTCTATACCATAGCTTTGTACCCCAGGCATGGCGCTTGTGGCAGCGGGTTGATGGGGAGAATCAGTGACGGGCGAGGTGAGGACACTGCCACTCAAAATTCGAGCTATTTCGTCCCAGTATTCCTCGATCTTCTTTGCATTGGCAGACTTCGCAGTAGTTTCTTCTTCGGTTTGGTAACGATCCTCTTCAGGTACCTCTCGTTGACCGGAACCATCTGCCTCAGCATTAACTGCATTGGGATTTCGAACGTCAGCGGAATGCAAATCTTGTGGGAGGACTGTGGGATTTGAGCAACTTTGCTGTCCAAGGCCTTTCACGTTGTCAGGCCAGTGGACATTTATCATCCCCTTTTCACAATTCTCCATGCCGTCCGTGGAAGTCTCCTCCTTGTTCTCTTGCAAATTCCTCGTTGCAAATTCCCCCTTGGAATCCAGCAGTGCCTGGACAGATTTCTCTACCTCGGCACCACCTGTAATCTGCTCAGTACTTTCCTCTAATACTGGCGATGGAGAAGTGCCATATATACCCAGTCTCGTCGCACTCAATTTCTCGATGAAAGTGTTGCACAACTTCTCTATACTTTCAAGCTCGGCCATGGCCCCTTTCAGCCAGTCAAAACTTTTAGCTTCCAATGTACCAGTCTTCATAGTCACTGCAGATGGTGTCCCATTCTCGTCTCGATTTGCATTCATCTCCTGTTTCTCATCGTTCCCTGAGACATCCGACGACGAACGGTCGGTTGTGTCTGCTGGTTCTTTCAAGCCCATCTCAACCGTCGGAGATGGTGGAAGCAAATCAGATACACGCCAGCCAGCCTCCACAAAAAATATATAACCCCAGAAAAGCTCCAAGACTGCTCGTAAAAAAGCTGCCTAAATCGTGCCATCGTGAATCTGCTGCGAAAGTCGTCTCGTCCCCGACATAATACGTACAGAATAACGACCTGTTCTGGACATGGGCTCCAAGTGGACAGAGAGGAGAATATCTACCGATCGTCCATGCGTTTTTCATACGATTTTTCATACGTCCATGCGTATTAGCGGAAGGCCGAACATGGCAGATGACATGATCCTCCTCCCCTTACATTTCGAACCGACCATTTTATCACATCGTTCCCACTGGAATTTGAAGCTGATGTTGAAACTGCAACTAGAAAGTGGACGAGAAGTCTTGCAGAAACGACGATTCGAAAACCGATCTGAGAAAATATCGAGCGGGACCTTCCCAGTCCAACATAACGTAAACGTAAACCGAACTCTTTGTTGTCTGTCGCCTTTTCGCACTCCTTGCACAGTTAGTTGATGATGAGTGCTGCTAGGTCCAAGTCCGTCAAACCTCCCCGCCCAGCTCAGACGTTCGTTACCTTGGGGCTGACTGACCCTGACTGACTAATAAGTCAGTCAGGGACCATTGCAAGCTGTTCTTTCTTCACTTCAGAGGACGATGACGACATAGGAGGACGGGGGGTCTAGCTCATGTGGCATCCATCCAACCTTTTGCAATTAAATTCTTACTTCGCCCATTGATTGAATGATTGATTGATTTTTGAGATTCCACGTCGGGACAGACATGTCGTCTGCCCTGTTGACAAACGATCTTCTTGGCCTGGGGACGGACTGAGGAAGAAAATGTGGAAGTCGTGGAAGAAGACCTTGGTCTCCTTCCGCTTTACGAAACTTTAGGTTATATCTACATACAATTCACAGATTCTGCAGCCCTGGAATACTGCGCAATATGATCTCAGTGTAATAAAATTACATTTTCTGAATGCAAAGAATAATAACTGTAGACAGAAAATTATATTGAGAAGGTTTCTCTGAGTTTTATTGCAACCGCTAATATTGTGAAGGAGATAATTTGATCAACTAGCGTCAACCTTTGGTTGACGCAACGATGGATCAAACGGATAATGTTATCATGAAATGAATGATTGCAACAGAAATTGCGTGAAAGTGTGTGATTCTCACACACTTTCAGGCAAAAAACTGAAATCAGTTAGGTATCATTGTTTGTTATTCCCAAAAAACATACCAACTTGTGGAGAAGACCTCTGAATTATCTCCTCCACAATTTAAGTTTTAAACTTCCCTTTCGCCTATGAACACTGTTGTCGATCTCTTTCAACAAAGCCCCTCAAGCATTCCTGCGCACAATGACGATGCAATGAGCATGGAAGTTTTTTTTCCCCCTTCTCAAGTCATAAATAGCGTATGAATTGTGTGGATCTCGCTAAATGTTGTTAAGTTCTTTTAAAACTCCTAGTCAAGATTGTGCTCCCAAGCAAAAGTCCAGATGAACTCTTTTGTTACTCACAAAATTCCAACGCACGCATTTGAAGAATCTAGATTGCTGAGTCAATGTTTTGTATTGGTCTTATTGAGTGATAATCTGACCTTTGAAACTCGACGTCGAAGTATGCAACTGAACATGCAGCGCACGACAACGATTCGAGTGCCGCTGTTAGAGGCACCTGCCGTCCACTAGCTTCAGTTCTTGGTCTGTAGCAGGAAAAGCTCGTTTTTTGCTTCAGGCCACGAGCTAGCAGGCAGTGTGACTCTTGAGCTCCTTAATGGAAATTTTGTTTGGTCACCTCAAGAGAATTCGTCATTCTTCTCAAGAAACTCCCTTTGTTGATATTATAGACATCATAGTATCTACAGAGACACAAAAGAATGGTTGATAATGGAAAGGATTGTCGTGTTGTACATGTACTTCGCACAGCATGCTGCGCTATTGCACGCGACCATCCCTCGATATAAATTCACCAAAAAGGGAGTGATGTGATTGGTCAAAGCTCCCGTCCACCGGGAGCTTGCATTCACCCAGACAAGATCGTGAAAGATACTCGGCCAATGAACTCGCTGTCCCTTCAAAATGCGTTCGAAGAACCCTACTTGCCAGGCCGTCACATAAGTCGTGCGCGCCGGCCGTAAAATGTGCATGATTCCCAACGCGATCGCCCTTCTCTTCGGATCTTTGTAATTGACAGTCTTCCATCCATTCGTTCCCTGTCTTCCAAACTCGAAGAGAGGCCCGTAAGAGAATTCCTCGCCGCGCGTAAGTCCTACGCTATTCTTCTCAAATAGCAGATCTCCTTTGTTGCCCGCACAGGTTCCCAGTAACGTCGTCCAATGTTTGATAGTCCACAGCATGGGATTACCGCGGAGCTCCTCGCCCTCGATCATGCTCTTGTCCATTACCTCCTTGCAGATGCTCGCTGAGACGCAATTTCAATTCCACAAAAGGATCTCAAGCCGCAGTTCACTCAACTCGCGTTTGAAGGATCTCAATTCCTCGTAAGGCACCTTCAAGGGAACCAATTTCTTCACCTTCTCACTTTTCTTGGGCGCTATGTCTTCAATTTGCGTTTCGCTAAGCGCGGGTTTTTGGAATAATTGTTAATCTGGAAAATCATCAGCTTATTCTATTTCCTCCGGTTGCGTCCATAACCGAGACAAGTAGTCTGCATTCTCGTGGTGGATTCCCTTCCGCGTCTGGACGGTAAAAGTGAAATCCTGTAGGAGCAACACCCATCTTGCAATTCGCCCCGACAAGTCGGCCTTCTTCACTAAGTGCTGTAGAGCGTAATGATCCACGTGAAACACGAATTCATAACCCAGCAAATAGTGTTGTAACTTCTTCACTACAAACACCATCCCCAACGCCTCTCTCTCTGTCGTGGTGTAGTTCTTCTCGGCTGCCGATAACTGCCTGCTAGCAAAGTAGATCGGATAATCTCTTCTTTGTTCATCCCTTTGACTTAACACTGCACCTATGGCAAAAGCCGAAGTGTCCACGAAGACGTGGTATGGTTTATTCCAATCAGGACTACGCAAGACAAGAGCTGAGGTAAGTTTCTCTTTAAGTTCTTCGAATGCCTTCTGCTGCTCCTCTCCCCATTCGTATGGCTGATCTTTCCTCAACAGCCTAGTCAGACTAGCTGCTGTAATTGAGTACATGTGGATGAACCTTCTATAGTACCCTACATGCCCAAGAAAGGCCCGAAGTTCGCGAAGATTCGTCGGCGGATCCAATGCTACAATAACTTTCACCTTGTTCGCATCCATAGCTATTCCTTCAAAGGACACTCGATCTCCCAACAAGATTCCGCTTGACATGAAGAAAAAGCACTTCTCGGGATGCAAGGATAGCTGTGCTTCTCGGCACTTGTCGAACGTCTGCTGGAGGTGATTTAAGTGCTGGTCACATGGCCCAAAGATACAGAAATCGTTAATGAAGATTTCCAGGAATTTCCGCAGGTGGTCCTGGAAGATTGTGGTCATCATTCTCTAGAACGTCGCCAGTGCATTACACAACCCGAATGGCATCTTGTGATATGCATAAGTTCCCCAATCGGTGGTAAACGTGATTTTATCTTTATCCTGTTCCCGGATCGACACCTGGTTATAGCCGGAAAATCCATCAAGAAAACTGTACATTTTGTATCCAGCCACATGATCCAGAATGGCGTCTGTGAAGGGTAGCGGATGATGATCCTTCTTTGTAGCTGCGTTCAGCTTCCTGAAGTCCTGACAAACACGGATCTTACCCGTCAACTTCTTCGGGACTATGACAATGGGTGAAACCCATTCGCCGCTTAGTACCGGATAGATAATCCCGAAACTCAAGTATTTATCAATTTCATTTTTGACCATCAGGGAGTATTTCGGATTAAATCGGTACTGTCGCTGGCGCACGGGTACAGCATTATCCATCAAGTCGATACGATGCTCGCCATAACGAGCCGGTATCCCCTTCATATCTTCAATCCGCCATGCAAATACATCTTCGTACGAACGAAGGAAACGTTGAACTAATCTCAACTCGGCACCTCTCAACACGTTGGAGACTTTAAGACATTTGTGGGGACTGAGTTCGATCTCTTGACAATCATTTGGGTCTATGACGCCTTCCGTGTGACTGATGTCACTACGTCCCAGCCCCACTTCTAATTGCTATTTGCTGCCTTCGGGTCCAGCTTCCTCTGGTTCCCCTACTTCTACATCTTCTTCATCTATTACGTAAAACTTCATATACTGTACATCGGTGTCACTCTTAGAGGTGGTAGTCTCTTCCTCCGACGTGTAGCCGGAGCTGGTTGATGCTGTCTCCCCTTCGTGTGGGATTTTGTCTCATGGGACGGTGACCTTGGGACCCTCCTTATTATTAGGATCCTTAAATTGCAATGATCGCTAGTGCCAATCTGAACAGACCTTAGCAC
This sequence comes from Marchantia polymorpha subsp. ruderalis, assembly GCA_037833965.1. Taxonomy (NCBI): domain Eukaryota; kingdom Viridiplantae; phylum Streptophyta; class Marchantiopsida; order Marchantiales; family Marchantiaceae; genus Marchantia; species Marchantia polymorpha. Next base: position 3,895,967 of record AP031359.1, read on the forward strand.
CGTAAAACCATGGTCGCCCAATCAGTACTTCATATACTCTCTCCGTCAGAGGCTTAATAATGACATGGTTCAAGGGAAACACTACCCCGCCAATGGTGGTTCGAACGTCTTTCAACGTCCCAAGGTGTTTCCTTCTGGTCTGATCAGCCAATTGTATCATTCGCGTGGTGGGCTGAAAAGTTTTGTACCGCAGGGCAATGGCCATATCTTCTGTCATAATATTAATACCCGACCCTGAATCCAAGGGCACCTTCCGAATGGTACATCCTCCAATCTCAATATCGATCTCCGGTGGTCCCAAGTCCTTAGTCCTGACTTGGTACACCCGTGGGAGCTTGTGCGTTCGTGACCGCTTAACACGTTTCAAAGCAGAAGTCATCAGCTTCCGATAGAAGTTATTATCTTCTATCAGTTGCCGAAACGTAACATGAGCTTGGCGATCATAAAAGTCGGCCGCAATGTCATAATGAGGATCCTTAGGTGCTTCTGCGGTTTGGCTCACTCACTCTGATTGAGACGGTGCTTTGGCTTTCAGTGTTTCTTTCCCCTTCTCTGACTGGGGCGGCGTCTTCTCCAATTCTTCACGAAGCAGCTCCCCTACTTTGTCCTTAATGTCTGGGCGTACGCTTTCCGTAGCAGCCGCAATGCTGGCCCATCTGACTGTGAGTCATCTTGCGACGAAGACCAAAGTTCTTCGGGTGTCTTCCCCTTCTTCGCCGAAGACTCTCCCTTCTTCGTCGAAGAAACTGAAGTCTTCGTGGGTAGCTCCTTTGGCTTGAGTTCCTTCCTTTTCGCTTCTTTCTTGTCCCGCTTTGACTTCTCCACAGGGGCCTCCTTCTTTCGGCTCGCACTTCGGGTCTCTACACGCTCGACCATAGTCTCTTCGTCCGGCCATTCATCTTCTTCGTCTTCCTCGGCCGGACTTAATACCACTTGGTTCACCTGTGCATCTTCCTTCGGAGGTGGAGTGACGAACCGTACCTGAGCACGTGCTGCTCGAGGTTGATTGCATGCTACTGCAGTATGTCACTGCTGTCAACAGTTACGGGGGCCCTTCCTACACTGCGTAAGCTGTTTCTTCCCGGGCTTCCGTGTAGTACCCACTTGCTTCTCACGCCGGTACCCACTCCACGGTGTTGACTGGTTGATACGGCCGGCATTTGACATTTGCATGGCTGACCATGCCACAGTTCGTGCACCACAAGTTGGACCTTACTTCCGTAGGAGACTTACGCTTATCTCGACTCCCCACTACATGCACTTTTAAGTTGGCGAACACCTTCGCCATGGCGTCCACCTGGAGAGAGCGACTTCGGTGCCTTTGGCAACAGCTCCTTTGCTGAGTTGTCTTCGGCGATGCGCCTTCGGCGCAGACGCCTCCAGAGGAGATGTTGCTGAGGACGCATGAAGCATGCGCGACGGACGCCTTCGTCTCAGAGAAAACGACCTCGTCATTTTGTTCGCCTTCGGCGGTAAGTTCCTGCGCCCCAACACCTTTGGCACTAGCGCCTTGGTCGCTAGCGCCGCCTTTGTTGATAGGTTTTGCCTTCGACGTACGGAAGGCCTTCGCCTCTAGGATCTCCCTTCGGTGGAAAGATGCGCCTTCAGCGGAAGGACTCGCCTTCGGCAGCTCGCCTTCAGCGGTACGCGAGTGGAGAACAGCGTCAGCGGAAATCGGCGGAATCAAGATTGAACATACACGCGTGGGAGTCCGCGCAACGGCGAAGCGTGAACTCGAGCGTGCGAATTGGGCCGTTACGCCTCCGCGCCGGCATCGCATTCATGCGAGCTGCGGCCAGTCCAAGTGTCGAACGTTGGGCGATCTTGATCGCCGAAGGAAGGAAGATCTCGCCGCGCTTTCACTCTCCCATTTTTGATTTCGCGTTCACCTAAGCTCACGACGCGCAGCAGTGTAATTCGCAACAATATTGCGGAGAGAATTCTGAGAGTGAGGAGTGTGCGAGTGCGCAGATTTTTGAGAGTGCAGGAGCGCGCAACAATCGAGTGCGCAGAAGTAGAATCTTGCGGGAGTCTTGTAGAGAATTCGCGGAGAGCTCGCGGAACGATGGAGTGAGTACGCGGGAGAAGTATAGAGAAAAATTGCAGCGAGTTCTCCCGAGCTCTCGACGCGCAGTAGTGAGTGTAGAGGAGTTGTTCGCGTCAGCATCAAATTCAGCAAGCAAGCCCTTGCAAGGAGATGGCCCGGTCCACGCAGCTGCGGATGGTTCCGCTGAAAGTGCCGCAGATTGATCTGCGCGCATTTCAGAACGAGCTGACAGTGGTGAAGCTCGATTTCCTCCTATGGGGATGGAATTGGGTGTGTCCGGAATTGGTACGCAAGTGGCTGCGGAAGAGGAACCAACCTCTGTGCGAATTCCGACCGCATCCGAAGAGATGGCAGGTTAGCGACTGGGAGCAAGTGTTGGGAATGTGCGCGGGAGAAGAAGGCCACCTTCTTTTTGAATGTGAGAGCGTGCAGGTCACGAAGGAGGAAGAGATTTCCTTCGGGGCCCTATTCAAGAACAGCAAGTCCGGCAAGAACGGGTACAAGATCCGTGACTACAAGGATCGCTTGCGGAGTAATGTCGCGCTAGCACTTCTCCAAATTTTGCAGCCGCACCGGACCACCTACATGACTTCTTGGCAGCTAGGGTTTGTGGAGTTGGCGTTGTCTGAAGCTCTGATCCATTGGACTCGGATTCTTTGGAAGGCAACGCGACAGCACGTGCAGGAGGAGAAGGGGGGATCAATCAATCACCTCTCCCCCTTCTTGATTAATTTCTATCGGTCGATGGGGTGCTTGACAGCAACAGAGCGAGTGCAGTTTCCCTTGCTGTCACGCAACAATCCGGGCAGGTACGTGAAGGATGTCGAGGTCGACATCAACACGGACGAGACGCCCGCATGCACACCACCAGCTCGACCGAGAGCAGAAGAAGAACCGCGAGCAGCACAAATGCCGCGGAAGCGGAAGTGGGATGGAGAGATGGAGCAGAGTCAGCGAGAAGTGTCTTCTGCTTCCGCCCGAAGTCGGGCGATTCGGTAGCCCTCCGATCGGCCAAAGCAGAAAGCTCGCAAGCTCGTTCTACCAGCAAGCAACGCGGACACCGGAAGAGCCGCGGAGAGGAGAAACTCGCCATCCTCGGAGGAGGATGCGAGTGCACGAGCTAGCGGAAAGACAGCGGACCTCCCTGCACCAAAGGCACAGACGCCTTCGAAGGAAACAACGAGGCCTTCGGGCCAAGGAAGACGTCATGCGACACCGACCAGTGTGCCAGCGACGGACAGGTGCTTTGCCTCGGAGCAAGCACCTTTCGACGACTCAACTTCGGATCAGACGCCTTCGGCGGAAGTGCCTCTAGCGCAGACCCAACTTGAGGAATCAGCCAAGGACGAAGGCCGGAAGGAGGAGACACGTGTGCCTTCGGCACAAGCGCCTTCTGCGATAGACGCCTTTGGCGATGCGCCTTCGGCGGTAGCAGATCGGGCAGCATCAGCGGGCCCGTCGAAAGCCAAATCTTCCACCGCATTGGAGATCTTAGCAAGGAGTGGAGCGGCGGTCGCGGCAGAAGAAGTCACGCGACCCAGTTCCGGGGAATCGCCGAGAATTTCTGTGACCGACCTAGAGGACGAGTCGAGTTCGGAAGGGCAGGAAGTAAAGTCGGTGCAAGGCACGCCGACAAGAGTGTTGTGCGAGCAGGTGGTACCACTATTGCGGTACCTTGATCGCAAGGTGGCGAAGTATGCTGATCCCCGCCATCGGGGATCCTACGTCGAATTCGTGAGGAATCGGACGCGAATCAAAGTCGCGACGAATCCCGAACTGATTTCCCTGGACCGCAAATACAGAGAGTTGGAGGAGAAGAACGATGCCCTGCACGGACATCTTACGCTCTCGCGGAAACTGCACAAGGCAGTCCTAGAGCTGTGCGATAGCGTAGTTGCCGAAGCCAAGCGCGAATTCGCGAAGCAGCGCGCACAGATCGAGGCGGAGCTTCATTCGGAGCGAATTCTGAATAGCACCTTGGCAGAGGAGCTCGTGCGACAGACATGGTTGCTGGAGCAGTGTCAGATCGCACACAAGGCAGATGAAGAGTTACTGCGTCGCCTGCAATCACAGTGCGACGAATTGAAAGCCCAGCTTGCGGATGTGAAGCTGCAGTTAGTGGAACTTGAAGGCGACAACCGGCACGCGACAGATCGCACGCGAGAGGAGTTAGTCGCGTGCGTGAATTAGTGTCTGAGCGGTTACACTCTCTGGGAGGTGGCAGCGCAAGAGAGAATGACCTTGCGCGAGTTAGAGATTTGTGCGACGGTCTTGATATCGGGTGATTGTCGGAGCCGGCGGCGAGTGGCGAAGCGGTTAGATTTCTTCTTGGCGAGGTCGCAAGACGCCATTGCAAACCTCAAGGCAGAGGTGACCGCCGTCTTGCGGCGGGTGGGATTGCGCAGTAGAGCAGAAGACTGGTTGGGTAGGGAGACAATGCGCGGTCGACTTTCGCACAGGAGGCATAGCAGATGACATGTAGTGTAGCGTAGAGTAGAGCGTTAAGTAGTTAGGACTTAGAAGGTATAAAGTAGTTCAAGGCGTTTTGCCTTGGGGATTTTCCAGTTTTGGAAGTGCAGTTCAGAAACTCATTTTCTCTACGCATTTGTGTCCTTAGTTTAGTCACCGCGCAAGAGGAGCTACAGCTTGACGAAGTTACCGCATTTTGTAGCTAAAAGCCTTCGGCCGAATGCTCTTAGCTAGTGTAGTCTAGTTAGAACCTGAGCAGTTCGGACTTACACCTTCGGGTGATTGTTCCTGTTTGTACTCCTTCGGATTTTTTCCCCATGAATGCCAAAGTGAAGTTTTGTTACTTCGAGTAAACCTTGGTTAACAATTCAGGTTGTACGCTGCTTGAGGCGCCTTCGGGGGTAGCCTCCACAGTATTTTTGGGAATGACTAGCGCCTGAGAATTCAAACTCGTCAATAGATTGTTAAATTGTGACACTGGATCTTTTCTCAATCGAGTTTCTCAGTTTGGATCCCTGTATTCTCTACGCGTTTTGTGAGTTGAGTGTGTTGTTCACCGCGTGTGAGTGACTTCGGTTTGACGAAGGTACCGCATCCGAAGTAAGATATCCAACCCGGTCGCCGGAACCACAAAAATCCTTCCTTCGTCAATTTAACATGAAAGTCTCTAATGCTTCTGCCAAAGCAATTACTTCCTCTATGTCGTCACCCGTACTACGCCGACCAAAGGTCTCCATTTCCAAAGGTAGCCCAGTAACGTACCAATCAATGGCCTGTTGCGTGGAGTAAAACACTTCTGCTCTTGTCTTTGGGATTCAATCGAGAAAGTCTTGAAACCCCTTGGTATAATCCCGCAAATTTTCCTTCCTTCCTCGGGACAGATTTTGTAGTGTAGTCACGTTCTGACTATCGTAATCAAGCTCACAAAATTGTCGCAGGAGTTTCTCGAACAACTTCTCCCATGTATCGATGCCGGCAGGAGCGGTACTGTCATGACTAAACCAACTTCAAGCCCGCTTTTGTAGGAGGCTAGGAAAGATTTGCATCCTATATGTGTCATTATCTTCCTTGTTGGTTATCGATATTGATTTGAAGATTTTGATGTATGAGTCAGCATCGTCATCGTCGCCTCTCCTTTAAACTTTGGATACGAGTGTTTCGTGAAGGATGGCGGATGAGTATTCCCTTGTGGATTTGCCATCAGTCGATTCGGTGGATCACCTCCTACTCCTCCTCTTGGTGGGTGAGGTGGAAATGGTGGTCCTCCTCTCTGTGAACCTGGTGGGGATGGGAATTTTTCCACCTCCTAAACCTCCAGAAGAGCCTCTTGAAGATCCGACGGGGTTTGGTTCTCTAAACAAAATTGTGGGTTGAAGAGGTGATGTAAGGTTGTCTGCCATGCATCCTTCCAAAGCTTGCACCACCATTTGTACTCGGCCCAATATATCAATCTTCAAATCCACCATCCAATGAAAAACTTTATTGCTACCAGGTATCCGGAAGTAGGGGGTGGTGTAAATCCGAGGCGCATCTGGATCGGCTGAAGCAGTCTTTTCCTCAAGGGGTTGGAGATACGCGTCGATTGTAGTCGTAGCCAATTTCTCCCAAACAGAAGCCTTGTGTGCTATTGATCCGTTTGTTCAAATTCCCAGAGGAGGTGTAGTCACAGGAAGAGCTCTTGTTGGTGCAACCGCCTCTTGCTTCTTTCCTTTCCCTTTCGCTTTTCTTCGTTCTGGTTCGGATGCTGGTACAGGCAGAATCGCCTTCTCCTCGCGTTGACGAAGATTCCTTGCAGTTTGTTTGCTTATTTCGTTGGGACTATCTTCCGTCGATAGTCATCGTGCATCGCTGCACACGTAACCCTTGAGTTGGCGCTTTGTACCTGGCAGCGAGGCCAAAAGAAAAATTTGCTGGTTTATCTATGTGATAACCAACAAATACCAAAATGATATAGATTTGTTTTCAGAGAGACACATGCAACACCAAGAGTCACAATTTGTCACAAATTAACATTCTATTGAAGAGTTTTACTTCTTAGGCAAATGTCACTCCTAGAGTACACTGCTCAATTACGGTCAAAGGCCCAAAGAGTAGAGTATAAACACACACATAGCCTGAAACTTTTTGAATCAACACATGTGGGAATCGCCTCGGACCTCACACTATGATTTCAGGGGAAAACTTCCCAGAATTGCATATTTTCAGCTCAATGATCCGAATACCCAGACCCAAATTTGCTAAAATCTCGAATAGCCCCCGACTATTCAGAACAACCATGCTGGACATACACAGCTCCAAATGCGGTATCTTTGACAAACCGGAGCGCACTATTGTGATAATCAACCAATGCTTAATTGCAGTATAACAACAAAGGATTGAATCCACAGGGACAAAAACAGCACACAAAGTACAAAGTGTCATTTTTTAACAGTCTATTGAGAAGTTTGAATTCTCAAGCTACTGTCACTCCCAGAAGTACTGCAGGTGTTCGACTCGGAGGTCACTCGGAGGACACACAATGCAGCATAATACACCCAAACACACCTGAAACAAGTAAATGCAAATTCAGAGATCGACCAGGACCTCAACTTAAGATTCAGGTGGGGGAAATTTCCCAAGAAGTAAACTTAGAGGACCTGTAGCTAGAGGTCAATTACGAATTTGCGTAAATCCTGTCACTAGCCAGACGCTATTTCAGAACATTTGAATTGGGGCTCCTACTTCGGATGCGGTACCTTCGTCAAACCAAAGTGACTCTTACGCGGTGAACAACACACTCAACTCACAAAACGCGCAGAGAATACAGAAGTCCAAACAGAGAAACTAAATTGAGAAAAGACCCAATATTACGTTTTAACAGTCTATTGAAGAGTTTGAATTCTCAGGATACTGTCACTCCTAGAAATACTGCAAAGGCTACCCAGAAGGCACCTTAAGCAGCTTAACAACACACTCTCACACTCAACCTGAACTCATCCAATCCTTACTCTTAAGTTTAACAAAACTTCACTTTGGTATTCAAGGGGGGAAATCCCGAAGGAGTACAAACAGGGAAAATCGTCCAAAGGTGTAAGTCCGAACTTGCTTAAATCCTGGCTAGCCTACGCTAGCTCAGAACACTCAGACGAAGGCCTTTTTCTATAGGATGCGGTAACTTTGACAATCTATAGCTCCTCATGCGCGGTGACAGAACAAAAGACACAAACGCGCAGAGCAAAACGACTTTTTGAACTGAACTCGCAAAACTAGAACATCCCACGAAGCCAGAGCTTCAGTCCCTATTATACAACCTAAGGTCCTAACTGCCTAATCCTACTGTCATCGACTATGCCTCCTATGAGTCGGCCGGCAAACCACTAATTCCCTACCCGACCACTCATCCGCTCGCCTACGCAGTCCCATCCCCCTTAACATTTCGGTCACCTCAGCCTCTAGGTTTGTAATAGCCTCCCGCGATTTGGACAGAAACAACTCCAACCGCTTCGCAACTCACCGCCGACTTCACCCATCGCCACACATCAAGGCAGTCACGCGCATCTCGAGTTCGCGCAACATCACTCTCTTTCGGGTCACAATCTCCCAGTGAGTATATTCCATCAGACATTGGTCAACCCGCACAACTAATTCTTCTCGCGTGCGATCTGCCGCGCGCCGATTGTGGTCTTCCTCCTTGGCAAACTGTACTTCTGCCGCCGCCCACTGCGCCCTCAATTCTTAGCACTGCGATTGCAGTCTCTCGAGCAACTCCTCATCCGCCCTCCTCGCAGCCTCGCTCTCCTCCAACGCTCGCGTCTTCCGCACAAGCTCCTCTATCAGATTGCGGATTTGAACCCGTTCGTCACTTCCGTCCGTTTGGACCTTCGCACGAAGCTCATTAAGTTCACGCCGTGCACGTTTCACCATCTCATCTCGCAACTTAAGCGCCGCCTTCCGCAGTTTCCATGTTAAGGCCCATTGATCCTGCACAAAGTTATAACGCTCCTCCAAATTCCGGTACTTCTGGTCCTAGGCAATCAATGCAGGATTTGCCGCCACTTTAATCCGCGTCCGATTTTGGACTAGCTCGACATAGGATCCACCCTAGCGGGGATCCCCGTACTTGGTCACTTTACAATCAAGGTACCGGAGAAGCGGTACCACTTGTTCACACAACACTCTAGTTGGCGTACCTCGCACCGACTGAAACCGCGCACCGGCAAGAATGGAAACCAGACGACAGGGTATCGAGATCGACTACGAAGGAATGTAGCAATGCTTTGATGCAGCTGCTTTGACTTTCTTGAACGACCTACATGACAACTTGGCAAGACGGATTTGTAGAGCGAGCCTTAAGAGGAGACCCCATTTACTGGGCACGGATTCTGTTGTCTGTCACACGCCAGCATATTGGTGAAACTCCGAAAGGATCGGCGAAATACTTATCCCCCTTCTTCATCAATTTCTACAAAGGGATGGGATTACTAATCGTAGCAGTGCAGAATAGACATCCGCTTCAAACGCATGCGGTAGATGAAGATGAACCCTTGGGTGTCAATGAGGTTAACATAGACTAAGAGGAGATTTAGCTTGCATTGCCTTTGAGGAGAGCAGTGTAATAACCCACCAAAGGCTAAAATTGCAGTATAGCAGCAAAACGGTCAAACCCACAGGGACATAGGCAACACACAGAGTACAAAGTGTCGCATTTAACAGACTATTGAAGAGTTTGAATTCTCAGGCGACTGTCACTCCCAGAAATACTGCAAGTGCTCAACTCGAAGGTTACTCGGAGGACGCATAGTGCAGCGTAGTTCACCCCAACACACACCTGAAACTGGAAAAGCACAACTAAGAGGTCGATTAGGATCTCCACTCAAGGTTCAGGGGGGAAGTTTCTCAAGAGTACATTCAGAGGATCTGCAGGTAGTGCTTCCCAACTCCGGATTGTTAACTCCGATTGCTAGAGCAGAGCACCCGGGTTGGACTTCCTACTTCGGATGCAGTACCTTCGTCAAACCGAAGTCACTCACACGCAGTGAACAACACACTCAACTCACAAAACGCGCTGAGAATACAGGTCCGAACTGAGAAACTCAACTGGGAAAAGTTCTAGTGTCACACCATAACAGTCTATTGACGAGTTTGAATTCTCAAGCACTAGTCATTCCCAGAAATACTGCAGAGGCTACCCCCGAAGGCGCCCTCTACAGCATAACCTGAATTTACAACCAAGGCTTACTCAAAGTAACAAAACTTCACTTTGGCATTCAGGGGAAAAATCCCGAAGGAGTACAATCAGGAACAGTCACCCGAAGGTGTAAGATCGAACTACTCAAGTGTCTAACCAGTCCGCTAGCTCCGAGCATTCAGCAATCACCCGCAGGTGTAGGTCCGAACTGCTCAAGTATCTAACCAACACACTAGCTCTGAGTATTGGGCCAAAGGCCTTCAGCTACAAAATTTAGTAACTTCGTCAAGCTGTAGCTCCTCTTGCACGGTGACAGGACTAAGGGCACAAACGCGCACAGAATATGAGTTCTTCATCTGCACTTCCGAAACTGGAAAAATCCCAAGGCAAGACGCCTTGAACTACTTTATACCTCCTAAGTCCTAACTACCTAAGACTCTACACTACACTACACTCCATGTCATATGCTATGTCTCCTGCGCGACGGACTACCGCGCACCAACTCCCTACCCGCCCAGTTGTTGGCTCTGTTGCGCAACCTTAGCCGCCGAAGTACCTCGGTCACCTTTGCCTTGAGGTTCGCAATGGCGTCTCGCGACCTCGACAGAAAAGCATCTAACCTCTTCGCGACCCGCCGCCGGCTCCGACTGTCACTCGACATCAATTCCGCCGCACGAATCTCTAACCCGCGCAGTGTGATTCTCTCCTACGCAGCCACTTCCCAGTGAGTGTAACCTCTGAGACAGCGGTTCACTCGCTCTGCCAGCTCTTCTCGCGTGCGATCTGTTATGTGCCGGTGATCGCCTTCAACCTCTACCAACTGCAGCTCTGCCTCCGCACGTTGCGCTCTCAATTCGCCGCACTGCGATTGCAGGCGACGAATTAACTCCTCATTGGCTTGACGTGCGCTTTGACACTGCTCTAGCAACCGTGCCTGTCGCACAAGCTCCTCTCACAAGATGCGATTCTGAGCTTGCTCAGAATCGAGCTCCGCCTTGAGCTTCTCCCGTTGCTTCACAAGTTCCTTCTGCGCTTTGTCCAACTTCTCATCACACACCTTGTTGACTGCCTTCTGCAATTTCCGCGAAAGTGCGAGGTGTCCGCGCAGGGCCTCGTTCTTCAACTTCAAATCCTTGATTGTCTCGTCCAGGGAAGCTTACAAAGAACTTGTCATGACCTTGGTCCGCGTCGGATTGCGCACCAATTCGACGTAGGACCCCCGATGGCGGGGATCACCATACTTTGCCACCTTGCGATCAAGGTACCGCAGCAGGGGTACCACCTGCTCGCACAAGACTCTTGTCGGCGTGCCTTGCACCGACTTCTCTTCCTGTTCCTCCGAACTCGACTCATCCTCGTCATCCTCTGAATTGAGGATCTCGGTCGCTACAGAATTCCCCGGCGATTCCCGGGAGTTAGGTTGCGTGGCTTCTGCTGCCGCGGCCGCCGCTCCAGTTCCTGCCAAAATGTCCAATGCGGAGGGAGACCCGGCTCCCGGCAAGTCCGCTTCTCCTACCTGATCTGCTACCGCCAAAGGCGCATCACCAAAGGCGTCGACCGCCGAAGGCACACGTGTCTCCTCCTTCCGTCCTTCGTCCGTCGCCGATCTCTCACATTGGGCATGCGCCAAAGGCGTCTATCGCCAAAGGCGCTTGACCCGAAGTCCGTTGAGCCGAAGGCTCCTCCTCACTTCTCTGCTGCGCTGAAGTCTCTTGACCCGAAGTCGAGTCATCAACTGGTACTTGCTCAAGAGCGAAGCACCTGTCCGTCGTCGGCATATTTGTTGGTGCTGCATGTTGTCTCCCTTGACCTGAAGGCCTTCTTGCTTCCGCTGAAGGCGTCCGTGTCTTCGGTGCAGGGAGGTCCGCTGACCTCTCTTAAGTTCGTGCACTCGCATCCTCCCCTGAGGATGGCGAGTGTCTCCTCTCTGCAGCTCTTCCTGTTTGTGCGCTGCTTGCCGGCAGGACGAGCCTGCGAACCTTTTGCTTGGGACGACTGCAAAGCTCCTGCATCTTCCGCTTTTGATTGGGAGCAGGAGCATCGCGTTGCCAGCTCTGCTCCGCCTCTCCTTCCCACTTCCGCTTCCGCGGCACTCGTGCTGCGAGCGGTTCTTCCTCCGCCCTCGGTTGAGCTGGTGGCGTGCAGGCGTGCGTCTTGTCTTCGTCAGTATAGACTTCGACGTCCTTCACATATCGGCCCGGATTGCTACGTGACAACAATGGAAATTGTACCCGCTCCGACGCGGTCAAACATCCCATCGACCGATAGAAATTGATCAAGAAGGGGGAGAGGTGATTGATCAATCCTCCCTTCTCCTCGAATGCGTGTTGTCTCGTCGCCTTCCACTGAATGCGAGCCCAATGAATCGGAGCTTTGGACAACGCCAGCTCCACGAACTCCACCTGCCAAGAAGTTATGTAGGTGGTCCGGTGCGGCTGCAAGAGTTGAATGAGTGCTACCGCGACATTCCTCCGCAAGCGATCCTTGTAGTCACAGGTCTTGAACACGTTCTTGCTCGACTTGCTGTGCTTGAACAGAGCCCCGAAGGAAGCTTCTTCCTCCTTCGATACATTGACACTCTTGCACTCGAAAAGAAGATGGCCTTCTTCTCTCGCGCATCTTCCTAACACCTGCTCCCAGTCACTGACTTCCCATCGCTCAGGGTGCGATGGAAATCCGCGCGCAGGCTGATCCCTGTCCCGCAGCCACTCTCTTATCATATCCGGACACACCCAATTCCATCCCCACAGGAGGAAATTGAGCCTCAACGCAGTCAGCTCGCGCTGGATACGCGCAACCCAATCTGCGGTAACTTCAGCGGAACCATCCGCAGCTTCATAGCCTTCAACATCGCGTTCTTGAACTCGGCCGCGCACGTCAGAAGTCCGCGAACTCTCCGCACTCTGTCCTCAAGCTTCTTGCACGCGGACTCAATAACTCCGCGAGCTCCCCGCACTCTCTAGCAAGAACCCTCAGGCTAGCACTCAGCTGCTTCACGCTCTGCTCCAACAACCCGCTCGTCGCAACTCTCTCTAAGATCTGCACGGTCAACATTCGAGCAAAATTGAAATCAAAATTGCAAGAATGAGACGTTTGCCTTCGGCGATCAAGATTTCACCGTTCAACACTTGGAAGTGGGGGTTGACCCAATTGATTGCAGCCCGGCTTGGAGGCGTAACGTCCTCCTTCGCACGCTCGGCTTCACGCTCCGCCGTTGTGCGAACTCCCACGCCTGAAAATTGAATTTGATTTTGCCGTTGTCCGTCGACTTAGCCTTGCTCGCGCATCGCCGAAGGCGTGGCGGCAAAGAACTTTGTTCCTGACCGGTTTCCGATTTACTTTCTCAGTATTGCCGAAGGCGTCTATCTTCCGCCGAAGGCGCTACTCCGAAGGCGTTCTTCCGCCGAAGGACCCCATATCAGTAACTTAGAACACTCATAACTCAGTGAACCTTTATTCGTTCCAAGAGTTCTTGGGCTTGTTCAAACGAACGTGTTGAATTCTTTCCAACAAGACCCTAACCAAGTCAAGACGTTACAAATTGAGAAAGTTATGAGGGATTCACTCTATCGCCGAAGGCGTCTACACCCGAAGTCGTATCGCCGAAGGCGAGTGACTCGCGACAAATTCGCCCTCCCTTAACGAAGGCGCAGATGTCCAAGGCCTCGTACGTCCTCAACAAAAGCTCTTCTGCAGGGGCCTGGGCCAAAGACACTCTCTCCTGCTTGCGCCGAAGGCGCTTCGCCGAAGACCCCTTAACAAGAAAGCTTTTGCCAAAGGCGCCTGAGGCACTCCCCCTCAAAACCGTCCGTTCGGGCCAGGGCGCCTGTCCCTGAAATTGTGCCCAACTCGATGATTCTCTAGGATTCTCCGTGACCCGCGATCATCCATTTTTACTCTATTTTAGTGTACCGATTACTATTTACAGTTGCAGCTGCGGTACTGTTTTCCAAAAATGTTTAAATTCCGCACAAAAACAAAAAGTGGGTTACAACAAGCAAACAAGTTGGGAGATTATGTGGAAGGACGGCCGCAAAAGAGGTATAAAGTACAGAAGATAGCAATTTTGGTCGATTGATCACCGTGTCAAAAATTTGCGGCCAAAGACTGGTCCCCACTAAGCTTAAAGAATCCAATATACGAGCTCGCACCAAGATGAAAGCAAGGGGACTGATAATTAACGACGACAGTAGCACCAAAAGCAGTGTAGCTGCTTCGCAAGGCAGGCTCACTTCAGCAGAGTGGACAAGTTAGAACCAGATGTTGCAAGGATAAAGGAAGAAGGACCTTTGGAGACAAGCTTTTGGCCTTCAGAGTGGAGATCTTCGGTATAACTGGAGGAAAGTACGTCAAAGGAAGCCAAAGAGAAGGAAGCAAACACTTAGGTGGAGACCCTGAAGCAAAATCCAGAGCCTTTGACTGAGACTATTGTAAACACGCCATCGGGGAAGAAGAGTGTAGAATTATTGGCGGTGTCATCAAACATAGAGGCGTATCCAACTTCGCTGGAGGAGCTAGCGGATCGAGTAGTGGAGAAAGTGGAGAGAACTACCACGGAGCAACAGCCGGCGTCTTTGCCTCAGACGTCTACGGGAACCGTTATCCTGGAGAGTGGCAAGAACCCTTCGGCGGAAGAGACTTAGTCGGTCGGAATCAACGCGGTAAATGTGCTGTGTGAGCAGGTGGTTCTTTTGCTCCGTAATTTAGACGGAAAGTTGGAGAAGTATGCCCGGCCATCCGACGTAGGATCTTGCGTGAAGTTTGTACGTAATAGGACGCAGGCAAAGGTGGCCGCATCTACAAAGACAACCAAGCGAGTAGACAGCTTGACTACAGAGTGCGCAGCGGCAAAGGCTTCGATGCAGGAGAATGAAAGGCGACTTTCAAAGTCGAAGTTGGAGTGTGCATGACTTCAGAAGCCGAGGAGAAGGAACTTTGGAAGTTGGCGGAGAAGGCATGTGAAAGCCTTTGGGGTGACATCGAGACTACTAGACGGGGAACAGTTGACCTTTGGGATAGATTTGAGGCGTCTAGGATGGCCTTCAAAGAGGAGTCGCGCCGTATAGATGATTTGACTACAGATCTGGTGATGCGAGATCACTTGCATGTAGTTGAGTTGGCAGCAAAGGCGAATGAGTTGGCAAAGTGCGAAGCCGCTCAAAATTTGGAGTTGGAGCACCTGAATAAGTTGGAGGCTAATTGCAATGAGATGCGATCGCAACAATCGGCAGTAGAAGAACAGTTGATCATGGTGGAAGCAAAACTGCTGGAAGTGGAGGAGAAAAACCGGCAGTTAGCGGTTCAGACAAACGAAGCACTGACTAAGAAGGTAAACCGATGTCTTCGCGGATACTTAGTGTGGCAGATCAAGACACAAAAGTGGTTGAAGCTGCGGGATTTGGAGAGTCGGATAACGGCGATGAATACTTATAGTGTAGGCGGAGAGCGTTAGTTAGCTAGTTGTTTCTCTTTGGTTTGGAGGAGACAAAGGAGAATTTATAGTTGGAGATTTTGACCGTTTTGCGTAGGTTAGGATTAGATAGAAATTCAAAGGGCGTGGTAACTGCCAGGTCCGCTGGCATTGTGCCTGTTGGGAGCTCGCATCACAGTGAGTGATATCTCGGAGTGTTACTTAGGAATAAAGAGGCTCAAGGCTTTGCCTTTGGGGGGATTTTCATTAGTTAGTTTCTCAATTTTCATTCCTCCGCGCGTTTGTGGAATTGAATGTGTTTGCCACCGTGCGTGAGTTACTTCAGTTTGTCAAAGATACCGCATTTGAAGTAGAGGATTCAATTTGGATGTTCTAAGTAATGTATGGCTACCTCAAGATTTAAGCGAATCTGTCAATTGGACGTTTGATGCAGCAATCTGAGTGTATACTTCAAGAATTCCCCCCTCCCCTTCCCCCAAATACCAAAAGTAGAGTCGCAATCGACCTCTATAGACCTTGATTGGATGAATTTCAGGAATTGAGTGAGAATTTACGCTGCAATGTGCTTCTTTGCTTCACAAATCTTACCTGCCAAGACGCCATGTACGTCATCCGCAAAGGCCTCAGAATTTGTATTAACACCACAGCCACATTGCGTCTTAGCAGATTGATGTAATCCGTTGCCTGCCATCCATTCTTGGTCAATTGAGGCGACAAAAACAATGCTACAAATGTTATCTCTTCTCGCATAGTCACTTTCACGCTAAGCTGGTTGTATAGCAAATCACGTTCTTGATTTGCGCACGGCCCCAAGACTTAGGTCCATGCTCCACCGTCCAACTCTTCAACGACCACAAATTCCGGTGCCCTCTGTCTTGCGCACCTCAAATCACTCCAACATGATCGCCACTCAGATCCAATTCTAATCCTAGAGTAACAAATCAAGCTTGGCAGCTGTTAGCTCATCATGAAATGGCCTTAATTCAAATTCCGGCACTCTCAATGCCTTCAATCAAAGTTTTGAAACTCGCATCATTGTTGCGCTCTCAATTACTGTAATAACAGATAAATACCAAAATAAAGCATAATGATAAATACCAAATTCCGCGCAGATCCAATTCCACGAGGACAAAAACAACATCAGAGATTCAGTTACTATCACAAATTAACATTCTATTGAAGAGTTTTACTTCTCATGCACATGTCACTCCTAGAAGCATCTGTCAAATGAAGGGTGAAACCACATGCCAATCTTGAAATTCATCCAATAGACCCCATAAAATTTGCAAGCGACTCTGCAACTGATATTCAAGGGAAAAACTTTCCAAGATTACACATTCAGTCGGCTCCACCGAGCTTCCAATATAGAGATTTGTTTAAATCTTGAGCTACACTATGCACTAATCAGAACATCCAAATTGGATCCTCTACTTCAAATAAGGTATCTTTGACAAACTAATGCAACTCACGCACTGTGACGAAACGCACAACTCACAGACGTGCGGAGGAATGTAGACTGAAGATTGAAAATTGACTCATGGAAAAGACACCCCAAAGGCAGAGCCTTAGGCCTTTTTATTCACAACAAACACAAGGAGGCATCATCCGCTAGTTGCAAGCCCCCATCAAATGCAACTTCCGCAAATGCGGCAGTTCCCACACTCGCAAAGACTCCTATCCTACTCAAAACTGTTGAAAGCTCTAACTTCAAATTCTCCTTCGTCCCCTCTAAACAAAAAATGAACGAGTTGATCATTCTATCTAACTGCCGATGTCTTGCGGCTATGATGGCTCCCAAATTCTTCAATTAACGCTTCTACAAATCCAATTTCATCCATTTTGTGATCTCAATCTTCCAAATCACGTAACCGCGAAGACATCGCTCTACCCTTGCACGCAATGCCGCAATCTGCTGCTGTTTCAGTTGTTGGACAGTCGCCGCTGTCTCCACCAATTTTGCTCAAGCCGCGATCAACTGCTCTTCAAGTTCCGACAGTTGAAATTGCAATCTGATGCAATCTGCATCCAACACCTTCCCAAGCTCTAACCTTGAAGTTCATGCAGCTTCGCAATCAGCCAATTTCTTTACCCAACAAGCCAATTCTGCAGCATGCAATTGATCTCGTGCCACCAGAGTTACCGTCAGATCCTCCACGCGACAAGATTTCCTCTCAAATCCGGTCCGAAACAATTCCAATATATACTAAAGTTCCACTGTCACCTTCTGCACATTGCTAATGTCAAACCGAAGGTCCTTGCACTCTAGCTTCTTCTGCGTACGAAGGTTCTCCTTAGCCATTAGCTTTTGGCAAAGTTCTGAACACTCCAACTCCTTCGCCGGAAGTTGCTCTTCCCGCTCCTGCAAGGTAACTGCCGTGGTTGCGCCCTTTGAAGTTAAGCTCGCAACTCTTTCTGCTCCCTTTGCCTTAGTCCTACTACGCACTAACTCTACATAAGATCCTGCAAACTCTGGCTCTGAGTATTACACCATCTTCTCTTCTAAGTACTTGACTAAGGGAACTATCCTATCACTCAAAAGATCAGCTACGTCAAGGCTTCCATCACCGAAGGAAGAAGGTCTAGGTTTTTGGTTTCTAGTCTAATTTTATTAGTAGCACTAAACTCTGCCGTCTTTGGCTACTTGGCTGAAGGTCCTTCACCAAAGTTCCTTCTCCTGTAACGCTAAAGGTGTTTTTGCCGAAGTCCAAAGGCTGAAGGCCGAAGGCCCTTCTTCGCCTTTGCCTTACCATATCCTCCGCTTCCTATACCCGTAACTTGGAAATTCCTCATTCTTTTTTGACGTTCTTGGGCTCGTAGGAACAAGCACCTTGAGTTTTATCTATTGAAATCATCCCTAAATCAAATTATCACTAATTGACAAAGTTATGAATCATCTATTCTAGTGGATCATAACTCATCTTATTCAACTTTATTGCCTAGAAGTAAAAATACTCACTTCAACAAAGATGTAGCTACTATGGATTCTACTATTCCTAACTTGACATCTACTACCAAATTCACTATTTAATGTACTTTGAAGTATTTTTATACTAAAAGTTTGAAATTCCTATTCATCTACTCCTCAAACTTGCTCTTTTCAAAAAAATGTAAAACTAAGTTACCACAATTACTCACTTGCGATCCTCACAAAACTCTCAATTTGAAAGTGAACTTTTCCAAAATGTTTGTTTCTGTTGTTGGTTCTCTACGCTCTAACGTCATGTCAAACTCGCGCAAATCGTTTATGCGACAACAGAAGTTCATTCCCGCCGGCTGTAATGATAGATAAATACCAAAATGGAGCATAATGGTATAGATCCGATCCCACGAGGACAGAAACAAACACAAAGGTCACGATTTGTCACAAGATAGCATTCTATTACAAAGTTTTACTTCTTAGGCCAATGCTACTTCCAGAAGACACTACTTAGCTAGAGCCGAAGACTCACAGGGTAGTGCAAAACCGTACTCACAACCTAAACCTTTTCCAAACAAAGCCTGTGAGAATGGCAAGCAAACCCACACTCATATTTCAGGGGGTAAACTTCCCAGCACTGCATAAATCTCAACACACTGACCCGAATACTCAGACCTAAACTTGCTTAAATCATGCAGTAACCCCAGGCTACCCAAGACATCCAAGCTGAATACCCACGACTCCCGATGCGGTAACTTTGACAACCAAGAGGGCCCTGTGCTCATAGTCTGGATCACACACCAGCACATAGACACACAGCGAAGACAGAATGACAGTTGAGACAAGCCAATAGAAAGAAAAGCCCCCCAAGGAAAGAGCCTTGGGCCTCTTTATTCACAATGGCAACTTTGGGATATCAACCGCCTGAGGCGAATCGGCCTCAAGGTCTGTGCCGTCCGATGTAACGGTTACAGCATTGTCTAAAACTACTCCCTACTCCTAATCTATGCAACACGTTAACATTCTCTACTTCTACATTCTGGCGCGCCTCATTCAATTCCTCTGAAAATGAATTAACTAACTCTACAATCTGTTTGTGTCCTGCGAATCCGCTGGACTTCGCGCTCATCAGCCGTCGCTCGAGCAGATCCAGTTTCAACCACTTCACCAAATCCAATCCCCACATCGCGAACCCGTTCAGGCACTTCTCTAACCGCAATCTCAACATGTCGGTTGAATCCTTCCGCAGCTGACGGTAGGCATCGTCTGCCTTTTGCATTCTCCTCTGCGACTCTTTTGATCTCATCTCCGACTTCCCTAACTGCTCTCGTAACCGTTGACAGTCAGACTCAACCTTTAATCTACATTCGACCACCGAAGACTTGGCCGACTCGCAATCTGCCAATTTCTTGGCCCAATCCTTCAATTCTTCTTCATGCTTCTGATTTCCCGCCGACAGACTTGCTGATAGCTCCTCCGCACGTCGGAATTCCATTTCGTACTTTGCATCAATCTTCAAGATTTCCCTACGAAGATCTTCCTCAGCCGTCTTCGTACGTGCGAGCTTGCCCCGAAGTTCTTCGGCGATACGAGCTTCTTCGGCTCTTCGGGCTTTCAACTTAGCAAGTTCCTCAACATGCATCTTCTCTCGCTTCTCCGCTGTCGTGATCAATCGCTCCGCCCTTTTGACTGCTACATCGTAAGCTTCTCTAAATTTCTCCAATCTCGTCATCAAATCCACTGTTACTTTCTGGGCATTCTCATTAGAGGTACGAAGTCCTCCACAGGTCTCTTCCAACTCTGCACAGCGCCCTGATTCCTTCTCTAGATTCAGATGCAGCACTTCACACTCAGTTTTTTTCTCCCGAAGCTGGGCTTCTCGCTCCCGCAATATCGCCTTCACTGCCGCGCACTCGGTTGACAAGGTTGCAACTCGCTCCCGTGCCAATGCAGTCGCGGAATCCCACTCCCTCTTTGCTGCAACTGCTCTCTTCTAATTTGTTTTGTTCCTGATCATCTGAACATAGAATCCTAGCTCCTTCGATACAGCATACTTCCCTCTCTTCTCGTTCAAGTACTTCAACAATGGTACTACACTATCCTGCAAAAATTCAGGAAATGTAATTTTCAATGTCTTCACATCTTCGCCCGAAGTCTTCTCTTCTTCTTCGGGTCTCACCTCTTCCACATGAGACGTTGGCAGTGTAATGCCCTCAGCTTCCACCACCGTCCCTCCTACCCTTGCGACAACCTGTTCCAGAATCTCCTCGCTCAAAGTAAACTCCTTCTCCATGTCCTCGTTCATCTTCATCTGGAGTGTCCCTTCGCCTTGCGCAGACCGTGTCCGCTCCGAAGACAGAGAAATCGGACTTACCAATTCCATTCCCTCCTTCAAAGGTTCTGCCAGGTATATCTGCCGGAACCTCAATTGACACCCCCAAAGGTGCCCCTAACTCCACAGGTCGCATTACCTCGCTAGTTGCGACTTCAGATGTGTTTACAATTGGTGCCACCGTCTTCTCCACACTGCTATCTGACACCTGAACTATTACCATCCTCTGTTTCGCCCTCTTCTTTGGTCTTGCGCGAGCTCTGTGCTGTCTGGCTCCACTTTCATTCATATCCATCCTTCTTACCACGTGGGCCAATTCCTCTTCATCATCACTTACGACCTTCCTTCTCTTTGCCACTCGTCTCTCTCGTTGCTCCTGCTTTTGAACCACATCCACCTGCACTGGTCCTCGAACGGTAATGTGTGTTGGAACTGCGGGAGATCGGTTCTCCTCTTCGGTCCCTTCACTAGACTCCACTGTAAAGCTCTCCCGCTCTCTTGGAAATCGCTTCTCCTACTCCCTCGTAAGCAATCCCATTTCTCGATAGAAATTCACCAGAAAGGGGGTAAGATGATTGGTCATAGATCCCGTCCATCGACCAAACGCATTCACCCAGACAAGATCGTAAAAGATCCTTGCCCAATGTATGCGTTGTCCCTTCAAAATGCGTTCGAAGAATCCCACTTGCCAGGCCGTCACATAAGTCGTGCGCGCCGGCCGTAAGATGTGCATGATCCCTAACGCAATCACCCTTCTCTTTAGATCCTTATAATCGACAGTCTTCCATCCATTCGTTCCCTATCTTCCAGTCTCGAAGAGAAGCCCGTAAGAGAATTCCTCGTCGCGCGTAAGTCCTACGCTATTCTTGTCAAACAAGAGGTCTTCGTCGCTACCCGCACACGGTCCCATTACTTTCGTCCAATGCTCGATGGTCCACAGCATGGGATTACCGCGAAGCTCCTCGCCTTCGTTCGCGCTATTGTCCATAACTTCCTTGCAGATACTCGCTGAGACACAATTTCAATTCCACAGAAGGAAGTCTAGCCGCAGCTCCCTCAACTCGTGTCTGAAGGGTCTCAATTCCTCATACGGCACCTTCAAGGGAACCAATTTCCTCACCTTCTCACTCTTCTTGGGCGCCATGTATTCAATTTTCGTTTTGCTAATCGCGGGTTGACTCGATTGCAATTCCTCTCGCTCTCGATCGTTCTTGCTTGATATCGCAATGTCGGCGCGCAGTCTCCTCATACTGCCTTTACCCTTGAAGCCCTAACATTGCCTTCTCCTGCGCCTCGTAGAACTCCCGACGTGTGCAAACATCGTCCGGCCCGTTGCATGATTTGAAATTGATTCCGATGTTTTCGCCAAAGACGCAGCTCTTCGTGCGTCCTAAAAAGACTGCACCGAAGACGCGAAGATCCGAAGATCTTCGGACGTAGACAAAGTCTAACTAATTCTATCATAACTCCTATAAATCTACTCTTTCCAACTCATATACTATCTTCTACACACATATGTTCATGTTTTTGTTAATTTTTAAAGAAAAACAAAAAAGTAGGCCCCACACCAGCGCCTCCTTTTACTAAACCAAAGTTCCTTCGCTCAAAGCCGAAGGTGTCCCGGCCAAAGGCCAAAGGTCTTCCTTCTCTCCTTCCTCCTATCCAAACCAGCCACTTGTAACATCCACAACTTGGTAACCCTTAATCCGTTTCAGGAGTTCTCAAGCTCGTTAGAACAAGCATGCCAAGATCCATCTATCAAGATTATTTGTAAATTAGGTCGCCACGTACTGAAAACGTTAAGAGGTGTTTACTCTAGCAATTCTTGACCTTTCCAATTTGACTTTCTTGTCTGCAAGTAAAAACAATAACTTTGGCAAAGGGCTATTTAACATGAATTCCGACTAATCCTTACTAGTAATCTGCTACAAAATCCTTTAATTAGTTTATTTCTAATTATTTTCACCATAAAAATGTATATTTGTATTGATCTACTTCTCAAACTTCATCTTTTCATAATAAAATAAAAACTGAGATATCACACTGCCATAGAGTTGCTTCCTAGACAAGGGGTGAAGAAAGATCCTGACAAAGTGGATATGAGCAAGGAGGAGATGTGTCAAAGACTTGCCACCCTCAAGTTTGGTTCAAATGTTATCATGGAGGAGAAGGCAAGATTTTTTTATATATTTTGCAAATATATCCATAATTTTTGCCTTTAGTTACAAAGATTTGAAGCATGTGTGGTGCTTAGTTCTTTAGTTTTTTGCATAAATAACAAAAACTTACACATATTGGTGTCAGAAAGTATGCATACAAATACCAAGTCAAAGGGGTTAGGAGAATTACGGGAAATTTAGTTAGTTAGAGAAGGAAAGTGGAATTCATCTTCAGTCAAAGACCTTCGGACCATCAGAGCAGCCATTTTGGAGGATGTAATAGCCGGACCTTCGGCGAAGACGACAAAGTTCAATTTGAATTTGCGAAGGGCAGTCAAACACCGCACGCGCCGAGAGTACCAATTTGCGCGCGTGTGAGGAACGTTAGGGCATTGAGGATAAGGGCACGACGAATACACTCACGCCGACATTGCGATATTGAGAGAGAGAGAGAGAGAGAGAGAGAGAGTCAAAATCAATTGACCTTGATAGCAGCGAAGACGCGATTAGAGATATGGCGCCACCCACGATGCCCAAGGTGGGAAAATTGGTTCCGCTGAAGGTGCCTTATGTAGAGTTGCGAGCCTATAGGCGAGAGTTTATTGAGTTACGCCTAAAATTTCTCCTATGGGATTAGACTTGCGTATCGGCGACCATCTGTAAGGCGATGATGGACAAGAACCGGAACAAGGGAGAGGATCTTCAAGGCAATCCAATGCTTTGAACAGTTGACCATTGTAGAAGGATTCTAGTACCGTGCGCGGGAGAAGACGGTGACTACATGTTTGAGAAGGATAGCATTAAGGTTACGCGCGCAGAAGAATTTACCTTCGCGGCATTCTTCAAGAACGCAAGATTAGGGACGAATGGGTGGAAGACGGCCGATTACAAGGATCCGATGAGGCGTGCAATTGCGTTGGGGATAATGCACATTTTGCACCCGCAGCGCACGACTTACATCACCGCTTGGCAAGTCGTCTTCTTCGAGCGCGCATTAAAGGGAGACTGAATTCATTGAGCGAGGATCTTCCATGACTTAATCTGTACCAATGTCAGCAGGCGGTGAAAGATTGGATTGATTAATCACATAAGCCCTTACCTAGTGAATTTCTATCGAGGAATGGGGTTACTAACAAAAGAGGAAGAGAGGCGATTCCCGAAGGAATGGGAGATTCTAGCAATTGAGTCCATCGAGGAGACCGAGGAAGATAATGTCCAACCTGAAGTGCCACCTCAGAGGACAGCGCGCGGACTAGTGCAGGTGGATGTCCTCACGATCCGAGAACAGCCAGAAAGGAGACTGGCGAAGCGACGAAAGATAATTACAAACGGTGGGGAAGGCCGAAGACTAGAATCGCGGATGGCAGAGTTCAAGATCATAGAAATCAAGTCCTCAAGAACTCGAGCCAGGGCAAAGAAAAAAGCGAATCGTGGAAGGATTGTGCTCGATTCTTCGAATAGCATCGTGGCAAAGACAGATGCAGCGGCCTCAACGACAGTTAAAGAGAAGAAGGATGAACCTATTCTTCAAGTGTTGGAAGGAGGACCTTTAGCGGTACAAGCTGAAATCCTAATGGAAGTAGCAGTGGAACCTTCGGAGGAGAGGACGGAGACAGCTAGTCTAAATCTTCCACCTCAAGAGCAAACGCGATCTGTGGAGAGTGAGGAAGTACTTCAACCAAAGACAAGTGGAGAGCTGGTGAAGGAGCTCATGTTGAGAGAAGAAATACTTGAGCAGGCTGTTGCTCATGTTGGAGGGATGGTGGTAGATACCACTGATATTCCATTGCCGCCATCCCTTGAGGAAGAGATTAGACCCGAAGTAGAGAAGAAGACTTCAGAGGAACCAAAGAAGTTAGATGTCACCTTCCCTTATTTCCTGCAGGATAGTGTAGCATCTTTACTGAAGTATCTGGATAAGAAGAGAGAAAAGTATGATGTGAGGAAAGAACTAGGATTCTATGTGGAGTTAGTAAGAAATAGGACTCAGCTTAAGAGAGCGGTGGCGGTGAAGAGGTAGTGGGATTCTTCAACTGCGATGACAAAGGAACGAGTCGCAAGCTTGACAGTCGAGTGTGCGACCACAAGGGCAACATTGCAGGAGCAAGGAGACCATCTTTGGGCGAAGGAGATGGAGTGCAAAGTCCTTTGACTGAACTTAACCAAGGAGTCCGATCTTTGTGCGACATTAAAACAGGAGTGTATTAGTCTGCGGGCTGCCAATGAGAATATACAGAAGGTAACAGTGGAGCTATGCGAGAAATTGGAGGCATCCAAGGGGGCCTACGCCGCGGAAGTGCAACGTGTGGAGGAATTGGTTGTGGCTTCGGCAAAGCCCGATCAGTTGCACGCTGAGAAGTTAGCTAAAACGGAAGAGCGAAGAGCCAAAGAGGAACGGATACTCAAAGATCTTCGTGTATAGATTGTTGCTACAAAGACGGAGCAGGAAGAACTTCAGAGTAAGATCGTGGAGCTTACGGATGATCGTGATAAGGAGTTCAAACGCGGGGAGGAGCTAGCGGAGAGTCTGGCTAATGTATACCGGAAGCACGCAGCCGAATTGATTGATTGAGCCAAGAAATTGGTAGATTGTGAAGCGGCCAGATCTTTGGAGGTCGAATGGAAAGTAAGATTTGAATCGGATGGCAAACGTTTACACGAGCAGTTGAAGTTAGTTGCTGTGTAGCTGGAGGAGTCACAGGCAAGAGTGGAAAGGGTGGAGGCGGCATACCAACAGTTGCGAGACTAGACAACCGACGAATTGTGATTGCGTGTAAAGAAGTGCCTTCGCGGGTTTGCGATGTGGGAAGTGCAAACGCTTAAGTGGCTAAAGTTGGATTTGCCGGAGTGACAATTGATAAGTATGAAGGCCAGCGGATCCGCGGGGCACAAACATTTAGTTCAGTTAGTTAATTGTTTCTCTTTTGGATTGAAAGAGGCGCGAGAGAACATAGAGATGGAGATTGTAAATGTATTGCGTGGGTAAGGAGCCAACAGAAGCTCAGAGGATGTTGTAACCGCTGCGTTGGATGTCACCGCACCTGAAAGTAGTTCGCGTCGAGCGGTTGAGAGGCCTAGGAGATCAGAGTGAATAAAGAGGCCCAAGTCTCTTTCCTTGGAGGGTTTTTTGTCAATTGGCTTGTCTTTGCAGTCAATCTGTATCCACTCTGCGTGTTTATGTGCTTGTGTGTCTTGTCACCGTGCATAATGCGCTCCCGTTTGTTGAAGTTACCGCATCTGGAGCTGTGTATGTCCAACTCTAATGTTTTGAGTACACCGAGGGCTATTCGGGATTTAAGCAAATTTGGGTCTGGGTATTTGGATCAGTGAGCCGGGAATATGCAATTCTGGGAAGTTATTCCCTGAAATCATAGTGTGAGGTCAAAGGCGATTTCCACAGATGTTGATTGTAAAAGTTTCAGGCTGTGTGTGTGTTTATACTCTACTCTTCAGACCTTCGGCCGTAATTGAGCAGTGTCTTCTGGGAGTGACATGTGCCTAAGAAGTAAAACTCTTCAATGGAATGTTAATTAGTGACAAATCGTGACTCTCTTTGTTGCATTTGTCTCTGTGGGAACAAATTTATACCATTATGCTCCATTTTGGTATTTGTTGGTTATCACAACATGTGACTTTCAAAACTCATCACATTGAGTTGGAAGAGAAAGCTCACCCTATTTGGCAGAAGCAATGCCAAATCAATCCTCCTACGGCTGTGATGGTGAAAGAGAATATTGACAAGCTGAGGGAGGTCGGCTTCATCTATGAGGTAGAATATTTGAAATGAGTGTTTACTATTGTGATAGTGAAGAAAAAGAATGGTAAACTAGATGTATGCGTAGATTACAAGAAGCCGAATGTTGTCACAAAGAAGTATTACTATCCTTTGCTTTTTAAAGATAAGATTATAGAAGAGGTAGCAAAACATGAGTGGTATAGTTTTGGAGATGATTATAGTGGCTATAACCAACTCCAAATTACTTTAAAGGATCAATTGAAAACTATCTTCACGACACCATGGAGAACTTTTGTCTTTGGAGTAATGCTATTTGGTCTATGCAATGCTCCAGCCACTCTTCAAAAATTCATAAATAGGGTGGTTGAACCTTTCATTGGAAAGTTTGTGAGAAATTTCATAGATTTTTTTATGTCTACGGGAGGAAGTAGGATCATTTTGATCATTTGATCAAAATACTCCAATGCTTGGAGGAAGCCAAAGCTTCATTTAATACTGAAAAATCCATTTTTGGATGTAAAAAAGATCTATTGTTGGAACACATCACTTTCAAAAATGGTATAACAGTGATCCAGCTAAGGTGACAAGAATCATAGAGTTACCTTTTCGGGTGACTTTGACCAAATTGAGACAATTCTTTGATATGGTGGGGTACTATCGGAGATTTATTTTGTCCTTCTCGAACAAAGCTCATGCCTTTACAAGTTAAATGAAGAGGATGGAATACAAGCTCATCTTCACCAATGAAGAGGCAAAGTTGGTGTTTGAGTCACTCAAGAAGGCGTTGATGACGGCTCCAATTTTGGCATAACCTTATTGGGGTAAACCTTTCCTTTCCTTTCCTTTTTATACGGATGCATCAAATATTGCTGTAGGATGCATCTTGAATCAATTTGATGATGAAAATCATGATCATCCAATTGCCCACGCTAGTAGACAGATGATACAAGCAGAGAAAAATTATTCAGTAATTGAAAAAGAGGCTTTAGCTCTAATCTTTTCACTTAAGAAGTTTCGACACTATTGGATGGAACATTCACTATAGTAATTGATCATAAGACCTTAAAATATATTTTCAACAAGCCTAATGTTGAAGGAAGTATAGCTCGACGGAAGTTACTACTAGCACAGTTTGACTACACCATAGAAGATTGACCTAGCAAGAAGCATGCTAATGCAGATTTGCTGTCAAGAGCAAATGATGAGAAAGAAGATCAATTAGTGGATGACACTATTTTGGATGAAGACTTAATGATCATGGACACGATGACAACGGTATTGGAGGAGTACAAGGAGATTTGGGAGTTCATCTCTAGAGGAGAGTTTCCTCAAAGTATGCATTCGTAAAGAGAAGCCAACCTTATATGATTATAGAGAAGGTTTTGTTTCATCAAGGAGCTGACAGAAATTCTACAAAGGGCAGTTGGAGAGGAGAAGCACAACAACTCATGGAGTTTCATGAAGGTGCAGCATGTAAAGGACATTTTGCGGAGATGATAATTGTCTTTAAGATCCTTGATATTGGTTGTCATTGGAAAGGTATGTTCAAAGATTGTTTCAATTTTGCAAGACTTGTGATGTGTGTCAAACTTTTGCCAAAAAGTCCATGAAAAGCCCTCCCTTGATTTCAGTTGCAGTTTAGGTTCTTTTGATAAATGAGAAATAGAATTTATAGGTCCTTTGAATCTGACCCCTTGGAAAATTAAATTCATTTTCATAGCTACTAACTATCTTATCAAGTGGGTAGAGACTAGACCATTCAAATCTACTAATGAGAAGGAGGTGGGTAGTTTTTTGTATGAAAGTATCATAACTAGGTTTCGTTGTCCTTTGAAGTTAGTATCGGATAGAGGAGTGAAGTTTGTCAGAAGTGTTATTCAAGCGATGTTTGAGCATTTTTCCATCAAAGCTAGAATGATCACTTCCTACAGATTCAATGCTAATGGGTTAGCGGAGAGTACAAACTACACACTTTGTATGATGTTGGCAAAGGATGTAGAAATGGATGAAAGCAAGCAATTGGGACAAAAGACTACATGTTATCTTGTGGGAGTATTGGACGACATGAAAAACATTCACTAGATATTCACCTTTTCGGATGATGTATGAAGTTGAATAAAAAAACTCCCCATACAATTTGACATAACAACATTCATGACAATTCAGCAAAAGTTGAAGAAGGCGTATGGAGTGAAAGTTGTCAAGTCTTGCTAGCAATAGTTGATGGAGTTGGAGTAATCTTGAGATATGGCCATGATACGAGTAGAGCAAGCTCAACAATTGCAGAAGAAATACCACAACAAGCGTATCGGAATTCACAACTTGAAGTCATTCAAGAAAGGTGACTAGATGATGTTCTTTGATGCAATTAGATACAAGAGGTCTAGAAAAAAGTTTCTTCCTAAGTACTTTAGACTTTTCATAGTCAAAAAAGTTTAGGAAAACTTTACTTATGACATCAAGGAATTAGGTAAAAGACACTTTGATCGAGTTAACCACAACAAGTTGAAGCTATTCTATCGAAGATCAGATTCTTTCACTACAAGAACGTAGTGACATCTTGGTACAAGGGTAAATGTAAGACCGGATGTTGTATGTGTGTGATAGAACTAGAAGTAACCAAGGAGTTAGTCATGATTAGCTTAGTTATGACTAAATCTAGCTGGTTATGACTAAGTCCAGCTAGCTATAACTAAGTTTATCAAATTATAACTATGTTTGGCTGTAATGTCTATACTTGGCAAAATAACTAGAGAAGTTCTAAAAGATTTGAGCGAGTATTTTTGTTTTGTCTTGTATAAAAGTCTAGATTTCAAGAGAAAAGACTTTTGACTTTATGTTTAGTTTTGATTGGTTTGACTAAGTAATGGAGACTTCATTGGTTAAATTAAGTCTAATGTTGACTTAGTGGCAATTGATGGTTTTAGAAACAAGAATGACACAAATGGCATATCGCCACCTTAATCTAGTGATTAGTTTACATCTAGAAGGTTTAAAAGGCCAATGGCATGTTGCCACGTATTGGTAATCAATCATACTTATTATGATTTATTTTGATAAAAGTAAGTTAGAAAATAATTATCATTTGTTAGTATGGTAACTTTTTAAGTAATATATATAGAAAAGAGTCTCACAAGCAAGTTTGAAGAGTTCACGTGTAGAAACTTGTTTCATATATGAAAGAGTGACCATTTTTGGTTTCTTGGAATGTTGATGTGAGTAAATTGAAGTGATAAATTGAGAAATTTGTGAGAGGGTGTTTGGTACATGGGCATGAGGAATAATTCTAGTATCTAGATCCATGATGAGCTACTACAAAGTCATATGAGGTGAACTTGAGTGAGAGTCAGCGCAGAGGTTGCAGGGCAAACTTTACATCTCAAAGTCCTTGAACAACATTTTTATAGAGTTTAAGATGTTTTTCTAGATGATCTACCTGCAAGATTATCACCAAAGAGGCAAGTAGATCACAAGATTGAAATGATATTTGGAAGTACATTAACTTGCAAAGCTCCATAGTGTTTGGCTCCAAAAAATTTGGAAAAATTGCAAAGCTCAAGTGGAAGAGATGTTGAGCAAGGAATTCATTCAACCAAGTGTTCACCTTATGAAGTTCTAGTTCTCTTTGTGAAAAAAAAGGATGGATTCATGAGACTATGCATTGACTTCCGGGGGTTGAATCAGAAAACAGTGAAGAACAAATATCCATTACCTCGTATAAATGATTTGTTTGATCAACTTTAAGGAGTGAAGTACTTCATCAAGCTAGATTTGAAAAGTGGTAACAATCAAATTTGAATTGCATATGAAGATGTCCACAAGATTGCTTTTTGTACTAGGTATGCGCACTTTGAATATCTACTGATGCCTTTCACTAACGCATCAAATACATTCATGGGATTGATGAACGATATCTATTGCTCTTATCTAAATAGATTTGTTATATTTTTTTAGATGATATACTAGTGTATAACAAAACTTTGAGTGATCATAGACACTAAGAAGGAGATAAGAGACACTGCCATGACAAACAAATCTATCCTCAAAGGACAGAGAATATGGTTGGATCCCGACCTTACGCCTTTGCAAGTAGAAGCTAGAAGGAAAGAACTCGAGAAGGTCAAGGAGGCTCAATTGTTAGGATTCGTTGCTTATCTACGTGATGGAAGAGCAATAGTCACACAGAAGAGAAGAGAGTTGTCTACATAGCAACTCAAGGAGTTGAGGGTGTTGGTGTGGAATATCCGAGGATTGTCACCTTTAAAGTATGTGAGTGCCGATCCAATCTGGGAGATGGGAGACATCATCAACATTGTGGAGACTTGGCAACACGAAAGCAACACCATAGTTGAACTGCAAGGATTTACTTTGGTGGGGTCAACATGGAACCAGAGAAAACAACACGCGGGGAGGGAACATGGAGGTATTGCAACTTTTATTAAATCCAAACTTCTACCTGTCATTCATTTGGAAGCTCAAGATTTTAGAGGTCAATACCATTGGTTACGTCTTATGCTTGGAGGATATGATTACTATCTAGCAATTTGTTACTTTGCGCCATTAGCCATGCCAATCTACTCTACACATTTGTGCAACCGTAGCCAACCATTTCATAGACTCATTAGTGATGTACTCAAATATCAGAGCAAAGGAGATGTCTTTCTAGCCGGGAAGTTCAATGCTCGCATACGTTATACCCAGTTCACCCAATTTTGTACGTCTTTTACCTCTTCACCTTTGGAAAGAATAGATGATAGTCAATGGTCTAGAGTCTCTTCCGATCCTTCATCCAACTCTTTGACAGAACATTTTCTAGTCTTTGGAGCCACCTGTAATCTTAAAGTCCTTAATGGCATCTCCCGTTTTCCCAACTCTCACCACAATACATGTTTCTCCACTTACGTTCCTAGCATAGTAGATTTCCTCCTATCCTCTTCATTTAGTACTTCTCTTATCTCCACTTTTGAAGTTCTTAATCCTCAACCCGAGTCTGACCATGCACCTCTCCTATTTACTTTATCAATATCAAACAATATTATTCCTCCAATCAACAAACATGTTCTCTCTTTCCCCACCTTCCACCTACTACATTCTAAGAAGGATCTTTATGCTACACATTTACAAGACCTTTTGAAACACACTGAGTGAAGCCAAGATCCACATGCAGCTAGTTTACAATTCGTAGAACTACTCAAAAACTCTGCGTCTAAATTCTTTCTACGACATAGCAATAGAAAGACTAGAGGATTACCTTGTAACGGGTGGTTCGACTCTGATTGCAAACTAGCGAGGCAAGAGCAGTAGACAGATCTTTGGATCCTCAAGGCCGGCTTCTCTTTACAAGGGTGTACAAACAGATGGTGAAGTCCAAGAAAAGAGCTTTCTTGAGACGAAAACAAGAATCTCTAACTAAAGAGCTTATGCAAGATCCTAAGTCTTTCTGGAGAAGATTAGCGATACTAGTTGCAACACCCTCTTTAGATCTAGAATCTTTGTTAGCTTTTGCTGAAAAGCTTTATTTCTTTCCAGAATCTAGATCTATGCCAAAATGTGAAGCAGCACCTAGTCTGTTCTCTAAAGAGGAGGTGAAGACCGTACTTAGATCTGTAGCGAACGGCAAATGTGAAGATTTGGATGGCTTGTCCGTTGAGCTTCTCAAGTGGGGAGGAGACAGTATTCTACCATTCCTTACCAAAGCTTTAGAAGATGCTTCTGTTCACGGTTTTCCACAATCTTGGTCATTACGGAAGATTATTCCTATTCACAAATCCGGAAGAAAAGACGTGGCGACGAACTACCAAACCATCATGGTGGGAAGTGTTTTTGCAAGAGTGTTTGGAAAGTTGTTGGAATCGAAGTTGAATACTTGGATAGAGAGTTCCAAAAAAGATCACAACTTCAAGCAGGTTTCCGCCCAACATACAGCGCTGTCAACCATATTTTGGTTCTGCGGGTATTATGGGAAAAACTTAAAGGCAACGGTAAAGCTCTATTTTCTGCCTTCATTGATTTCAAAAAAGCATTTGACACGGTTTCTAGAAAGCTTTTGTGGGAAAGGTTACATAACATCAGAGTTTCGTGTGATATTTTGGGAGTAGTGACCACGTTATACAATTCAGTTCGGGCCAAGATCAACACCTCTCAACCAAGAGAAAATCTGAGTACTATCGGAGTCATTCAAGGTTGTCCTCTCTCTCCAACCTTATTTGGAATTTTCATAGATGACATAGAAAGGTGGTTAGACAGAAATGACAGCGAAGGCGTTAAGCTAGGAAACTCTACTATCAAAGCGTTATTGTATGCAGATGATATTGTCTTATTAGCACGTGATGCTACTACTTTACAAAAACATTTGAACACATTAGCAAACTTCTGTACCAAGAAGGAGATGGAGGTCAACTTGGAGTAATCAAAAATTATCATAGTTGGTACTAGATCTGATTTTTCTTTTTGTTACAAAGACTAGAGTTAGAACAAGTGAAGGTCTACAAATATTTAGAGATTGATTTTTCTCATGACTATAGCTGGTGACATTGTGTGCAAAAGAGAGTAGAAGCGGGTTACAAAGCTCTTTATTCAATTGTAAATAGATATAGGAGAGCTCATCTTGTATCTTGGGAACTTCGGAAGTTTTTGTTTGAAATTTTAGTGTTGCCAGTAATTTTATACGGCATCCAAGTATGGGGACCTGGTTGCAAAAAGACAGGTTGGGAACGTCTGGAGAGAATTCAGAAGATATTCTTGGAAGAAGAACTTGGGGTGAAAAATCAAACCCCATATGGCATTCTAATGGCAGAAACAGGTTTCCTTCCTGTAGAGGTTGAAGCTCTCTATCTGACGATCAACTACGTTGCACGGGTACGATCTTTGAGTCCTTCTCAACTTCCATGTCAAGCTTTACAAGATACACAACTTGAAGGATGGCTATCAGATGTGGGGGCTTGGTCCTCAAGATGGAACGTGGAGGAACGACCCTGGGACATGCAACCATTGGCACTTCGCCAATATATGCAAGAAAGTACCCTCAATATTCTTTGGAGTAGATCCAGCACAAAAATGGAGTTCTACAGGAACCATGTAAACCCTATGCTTATCTACTGTCAACAAGGTTATCTATCTGCTAGTATTTCTACTTTCTTACGTCATATTTTTGAACCTAGGTTGTATTGGCTAATTGCGTTTTTCAATGTTAGCGTGTGTGTCCTTGTGCAATTTTTACTTTATTTCTGATTTTGTGTTATAATTGGTATCAAATAACTTGGTAGATTTTTCTTGTTGTGCATGAATTATGCTGACTTTCATACAAGCATTTGACAAGATTCACAATTATTCATAATACAATATATAACATAAAAACATTTTCTATGCATGTAGTCATCAAAATACAAGGATTTGAAGAAATTCTGATTTACTTGTACCTAGGAAAAAGAGCATTTGTAGCAATGAGGGCATCAAGTTGAAAATCATACACTTGATTTACAAACATTGGATCAAGTTGATATATGCAAGCTTTGTTCAAATTCAAGCAAGACAATCCTTTATCTTGTCATGTTGAAAACTCAAATATCAAAGTTGAAGATTTTTTTAAACGCATTATATTTTTTTAATAAGAAACGTCTACGTGGAATGCAATTTTTTATTCTCATTAGTCAATTTCAAGTTTGTGGTTTTTGCGTCATATGATAACTTGATAAGTACTTAATCTTAGGATCTTTTTCCTTGTGAGCACCAGCTTTTTTGTTCATCATTGTAATGATTTCTGTATTTTCTTAAGAAAAAAATCCTTAAAATTTATTTTAATTTCATGTTTTTTTGCAATGCATTGCATTTGAATAAGGAGGAAAAAAGTTGTGGCCAAATTTTTTCAGCTGGGCAAGAATTAAATGTAATCTGTTGATTTTGTT
The DNA here is from genome assembly GCA_037833965.1 of Marchantia polymorpha subsp. ruderalis. Classification (NCBI taxonomy): domain Eukaryota; kingdom Viridiplantae; phylum Streptophyta; class Marchantiopsida; order Marchantiales; family Marchantiaceae; genus Marchantia; species Marchantia polymorpha. The sequence goes on from AP031359.1 coordinate 3,930,129, forward strand.
AATATTGATTCAAGGTTATTTCTGACAGTTTGATAATTTCATTTCAATTGCAACTGAAATGAGCAATTTCCATCATTTTATATGTATCTTTGTAGAAATCTCCTTTCATCTTGTAGCCTTGAAATCCATGAATCTTGGAGAAATTGAAGATTCAAACTGTTTTCAGCATTGGACAACAAACAGTTGATGTGCAACAAACTAGAGGACACGAAACGACATTCAATTGCTAAAACTTATCATCATGCAAGCACAATAGATGAAACGCTTTGAATTGAGGTTGAAATATAGAAGTGAGTTTGTTGTTGTTGGAAGTTTTTAAGTAACTTCATCAAGTCTTGACAGTTTTGGAAGTAAAAAAGTTCATGAAAAATTATCTCAAAAGTTTGTTTGAGTAGATTTTGATGAAGATGGTCACTTGTATTCTTCAGAAATTTGTAAGTATGATGAGAGGCACTTGCGCGTGTTTAGATTGACCTCTAAGGTGATGAATGAAGCACATCATTGAGTTACATTTCTTTCTTTCAAAATAAGAGCTTAGTCACCTTTTTTATGCCATACAGTCCAACCATCATTCGATATAGAAGGTCACTCAATCCAATGCAAGCAAAATATTTGCATTGATTTGAAATCTATAAGATGATAGATTTAGAACTTTAGAATCATCACTACAAAGTTATATGATAATCTTTTGAGTAGATAAAAAATTATGAAAGTCATCAAATTGATCTGATGTTGTTTTTTCTTTGATCATGTCATAAAGCAATTATTATAGTTGAACTACAAATAAATTACAGATGATGTATGCATAGCAGACTCTCACAATGTTGAAAATATGAAAGATTAACATTTTTCTATTTGAAAAGCTCTGCAATATAAGAAACTTTAGGTTTTAGCATGTCTTGTTGTAAATGATGGCTTTCATTTTAAATGCAAACACTACAATTTCACATGAAATTCTGTTGATGTTGTTTTGTCCGTCCACAACAAGTTGATTAATTAGACAAGATGTGACTAGCAAGATACGTTGAAAATGACAGCACGCAACAATTTGACTTGATTGACATAGTATAAGTTTTTAAACAAGAAGTGATGGATTGTTTAGAACTAAGGTTAAAACTTAAACCTAAGATTTTTTACCCTAAATCTTAGGTTATGATCTAGGGAGTTTAAATTGTGTTCACGTGTTGAAGATGAAGCTTTTTATAAAACATAGCAATAGTTTGTAAAGTGAATTTCCTTTAACCAATTAGATGATAGTTTTGTATGATTTGTTTCACAACTTTTGTTGTATGAGTGAAGAAAAAAGAAGATTGCATCAAAGCTCAATATTGAAGTGTCATACCCATGTTTATGCCCAAATTCATTCAAGTTCATGGGTTTTGACCATCCATAAGTTCAATATCAATATTCTTGAATGGGCATAGCTTTCAATTGTGCACGTAACTCATAGTTATCAATAGTGCTTAAAATTTGGATCCTAACCTTTATGTTTCTCGTCGGATCATTCCAACTTAGGATCACAATTATCTCGACCTTGTAAAAATTGGAAAAAATGTAGATCAATGAACTGCAAATTTATAATATGACAAGGGTGGTAATGGCTAGATTTGCCACTACCGTTGATTGGGGTTGTGACCGTCGCCCTCGGTGCCCAACCAGCCGTACTAGTAGCTGCTAGGGTTTTTATAGTTTTTATGGTTAAGGTGCAGTCCAAGGCATTTGCACAATAACTTCGGCTCTTTTTGTGAAGTTGAATCTTCTTAAATGACTTTTTCAAAGCCTGTTGTGCTTTAGTGTGAGAGTGTACTTCCAAGCCGTTATGTCTTTTCTTAAGTTAGAGGTTGGTTTGGCTTGCCTACATGTGACATTGGCATTTTTTTTGGATTTTGCCTATAGATTTTGCTTTTGATTGTATCACAAAAATTAGTTATCACATGAGGTGATAGAAATCACTAGGAGAGTGGTTTAATCGAAGCTTCTATGTGGAGCAGCTGAGTTGCTGGTTGAAGTGACTTTTTGTAGCATATTTCAATTATGTGAAGCAGCTATGTGATTGTATGAAACAAGCACATTGTGGGCAATTTGTGTAGAGCAAGGTGTTAAAACTATAAAAATTTAATCTGATTTTTAGTGGAAAATCAGCCAGCACAAGTGCAACTGGATTTGAGTAGATTTAATCAAAGTTGGTTGCTGATTTTTGGTGGAAATAGCAATATAAATTTATTAAAAACTGATAAAAGACATTTGTGATATGATCAAATCATTTAAATGTTATTTTTATTCCAAACTTTGATGCCAAAAAAAGTTTTTAGGCATCAAAATTTGGATTAGCAATTAGTTTTCTAGAAGTATTGTCACAAAAGAGTTTGACAACTTCATGCAAAAATTTGAATGTTGATTTGAAAATTGAGCAAAACTATGCAATCAAGTGAATTAATTGTGTCAATTTGAAAATGACTTTTCATGAATATTAAGATAAGAAAGGAATTTCATTGAAGTGGAAAAAAACATCAAATTCATATTCAAGAAGAAAAATATGAATATGTCATAGATATATTGCGTCAAGTCTATGTTTCTCTTCTAGTCCAAAGCACAATTGATAAATATATATAGGCATAATTTTTTTTATAATGATTAATTGATAACTTTCATGGATAAATTCATATCTATCTAATTTTTTTGAAAATTTATCTCATTATCAAGAATAATCATCATCAATTTTCTTTTGCAGATGCAATCTTGAATCATGTAGCAAGACATGAGCGTTAGAGATTCTTGAATTGATTTTAGGTGTACAATCAAAATTTAATTGAAAAAAATGACAAAGATAAAACTTTGTTTATCACTGATTGAAGAACATCCACAAAAAATAAAACAATTTTTAAATTGTGTCATGTTCTTGTTAATTTCTACAATATGATGACACATACTTTAATTTATATTTTTTGATATTTTTTGAAAATGATTAATGATGACTTTTGCACTTTTGAATCTAAATTAAAACATTTAAATACAGTAAACATTTGCTTAAGTCCGCATTATGATTTGGAGAATCCAATGCGGACTTAACTGCGATGCAGACTTGAGTTTCTTAGAAACAAATTTTGTTTGTTGATCAAATTCAAATTTTTGGCAATGTTTTATTGAGCAAAATGAGCTTGCAATGCGTTAAGTTTAGAGGCGAGGGCGATAGTCTCAATTACCGGCAGCGAATGGAGATAAATTCATTGATAGGACAACAAAATTTGCCTTCAATGCGTAATATTGCTTGGATAAGAAGAAAATTTGGAACCTGTCGTCCAACAAAGACAAAATTCGTGAGAAAACTCAAAAAGTAGACCAAGCTCTCTAGGACTTCACATTTTGTGAATCTCATGGAAGGTATTCTGAACTCGAGTGGATTGGAATTTGTCGTCGTATCTCACTTGCATTGCCTCCCAATATTAATTGTTATAATGCAAAAATTATGACCTTTGCTTTAGAAATACTAGAGGAAAAAATTCAAGGCTTCTTGGCTATGATCAGCTAGGTTTTCTTGCCAATAGCAAGAGCCTTCAAATGTATGCATTAAATGAACTGTATTGATTCAACTGTATGCATTGAATAAGTAATAAAATGTTGATCCCGTTTTTTTGGAAAAAATTATATGGACTTAATCGGGATGCGCACTTAAGCAAATGTTTATTGTAACCTTTGGCAAATATTTCATGAATGCCAAACTAGTCAATTGTGTTAAAAATATACTCAAATTTTTCTGAATTGCAGCAGAATTGATGTTCAAACATCAAGGTCTGAAAGTTATGTGTTTCGGGATCAAGTTGTGGGTCGCTCGCAGGTCGCCACCCCTTGTCCCTGGTTGAAACGAGCCTGAATTTTGTATACCGTATTGAAGGCCCCAAATTGCCCTTGTGGAGGTTCGACGAGAAGTTGACTGCATGTGAATTGTGCTCGATTTGAACTTACCATTCCTACGGAGGACGTGCTGCGATGCTGAGCCTTTGGATGCTCATGCTTAACATTGCAATTTGAAATGACATGAAGATGTTATTATTGCAAAATCCGTTGTGAAATTTGAAATTGAAGAGATTTGCTACCGATGAAAATCTTCCCCATGCTCTTTTCCAATGTTTCGGATTGATTGAGATGTAGTCAAAAATCGTGCCAAGTTTTCAATCTTGATGAGTAGCTGTGAAAAATTTGAATGGCGTCTCAAGATTCGGTGGCATTTCTATTTTTTGAAAACTAGTTGTTTGTCAACTTTGAATCGCCATTCTGAATTTCACGGAACAGGTTTCAAAGTTTGTTTCAAGGTATAGTGATATAGCATTTTGCAAACACCAAATGTCAACCTATTCACAAGACTGGTCAGGATAGCAATTGTGGTACAAGGTTGATATTGTTTGTTAAAATAGATACTTGCACCGCATTCATCCAAGTCTTCACCGCACCGGAAAGACAACTACTCCACTCTAGAAAGTTCCGAGAGCAAATAGGGCCAATTTCCTACACTTCTTGACATTATTTATGTTCAAAGAATTTTTGGGATCACAAATTCCATAACTAGATGGCATAACTATCCAATTATGTGTTTATAATAGTAGAAACGTCAATCTAGACGCACAGTGTCAAAGCATCTTATGAAAGTTGTGATACATTTCACCTACAGTGGCAGTTTGGCTATCAATCAGTGGTGTTGATGAGAGAATTGACCATGGACCTTTGCTGGACTTTAGAAGTGAATATTGATTAAGTCGTTGTCATATCTAAGCTGTCACAAGTTTGAGAGCCAAGACTTTCTTGTTCCTCATGATTCTTTGTTCATCTTCGGTCCCAACACCTTCTTGACACGGGCTTTTGATTGGAGGTTAGTGATAATGCTTCAGAAGTGGTTCTTAGTTCTTAGTTCTGTTTGTATGTTTTGGTTTATTTGGTTGCTTGTTGGAGCTCCACAGTGAAAAAAGCTTTGTGTAATGCGTGCAGGTTTATCTGATCAGCTTTCTAGCATTAGAAGGATCATCGGAGTTGTAATCTATATTTCAGAATTGTAGAGAAGATTGTTTCAGGCTTTGAATAGTGCTTAAAAACCTGAAGATTCAGCAAAAGACTGCTTTAGTTGTCAATGGAGTGAGATAGTAAAGGCACACAAGAATTGCACCTTAATGACATGATAAGTCATTGTCCTATTAGGATTATCTAGTCAATTTTCTAGCTGCACATTAGATAGCACATTGCAACCTGTAGATTAGTAGAATAATGATAATAATTTATAAAATCATGCTCATGAAATTTCTTAGATTATTATGTTTACAGCTCGTAGATTATACAAGTTGTGAAAGATTTCGGAGCAAAATAGAGTATCTATTTCAGTTATCTATTTCAATAGTTGTGATAACCAACCAATGCTCAATTGCAGTATAACAGCAAAGAATCGAACCCATAGGGACAGAAACAGCACACAGAGTACAAAGTGTCACGTTTTAACAGTCTATTGAGGAGTTTGAATTCTCAGGCTACCGTCACTCCCAGAAGTGCTGCAGGTGTTTGACTCGGAGGTCACTAGGAGGACACACAATGCAGCGTAATACACCCAAACACACCTGAAACAAGTAAATGCAAAACTTAGAGGTCAATCAGGACCTCAACTTAAGATTCAGGGGGGGGGGGGAATTTTCCAAGAAGTCCACTCAGAGGACCTGTAGCTAGCGGCCAATTACGAATTTGCTTAAATCCTATCACTAGCCAGACGCTATCTCAGAACATTCGAATTGGGGCTCCTACTTCGGATGCGGAACCTTCGTCAAACCGAAGTCACTCTTACGCGGTGAACAACACACTTAGCTCACAAAACGCGCATAAAATACAACTGAGAAACTAAATTGAGAAAAGACCCAGTGTTATGTTTTAACAGTCTATTGAAGAGTTTGAATTCTCAGGCAACTATCACTCCCAGAAATACTGCAAAGGGAGCCCCTAAAGGCACCTTAAGCAGCTTAACAATACACTCTCACACTCAACCTGAACTCATTCAATCCTTACTCTGAAGTTTAACAAAACTTCACCTTGGTATTCAGGGGAGAAATCTCGAAGGAGTACAAACAGGGAAAATTGTCCAAAGGTGTAAGTCCAAACTTGCTTAAATCCTGGCTAGCCTACGCTAGCTCAGAACGCTCGGACGAAGGCTTTCTGCTATAGGATGCGGTAACTTCAACAATCTATAGCTCTTATTGAGCGGTGACAGTATGAAAGACACAAACGCGCAGAGCAAAACAACTTTCTGAACTGAACTCGCGAAACTAGAAAATCCCCCGAAGCCAGAGCTTCGGTCCATATTATACAACCTAAAGTCCTAACTACTTAATTCTACTATCATCAACTATGCCTCCTATGAGTCGGCCGACGAACCACTAATTCCTTACCCCACCACTCATCCGCTCGCCTACGCAGTCCTAGTCGCCTTAACACCTCGGTCACCTCAGCCTCTAGGTTCGTAATAGCCTCCCGCGACTTGGACAGAAACGACTCAAACCGCTTTGCAACTCGCCACTGACTTTGCCCATCACCAGACATCAAGGCAGTCGCGCGCATCTCGAGTTTGTGCAACGTCACTCTCTCCCGGGTCGCAATCTCCTAGTGAGCATATCCCTTCAGACATCGGTCAACCCGCACAACTAATTCTTCTCTCGTGCGATCTGCCACGCGCCAGTTGTGGTTTTCCTCCTCGGCTAGCTGTACTTCCGCCATCGCCCGCTGCGCTCTCAATTCTTTGCACTGCGATTGCAGTCTCTCCAACAGCTCCTCATCCGCCCTCCTCGCAACCTCGCTCTCCTCCAACGCTCGCGTCTTCCGCACGAGCTCCTCCGTCAGATTGCGGATTTGGGAGTTCGTCACTTAAGTCCGTCTCGACCTTCGCACGAAGCTCATTAAGTTCGCGCCGCGCATGCTCCACCATCTCGTCTCGCAGCTTAAGTGCCGCCTTTTGTAGTTTCCGTGTTAAGGCCCATTGATCCTGCAGAAAGTTGTAACACTCCTTCAAATTCCGGTACTTCTGGTCCTCGGCAATCAATGCAGGATTCGCCGCCACTTTGGTCCGCGTCCAATTTCGGACTAGCTCAACGTAGGATCCACCCTGGCGGGGATCCTTGTACTTGGTCACTTTACGATAAAGGTACCGAAGTAGCGGTACCACTTGCTCACACAGCACTCCGGTCGGCGTACCTCGCACCGACTGCACCTCTTCTTTCTCTGAAGGCGTCTCTTCTTCTGACTCCAGGATCTCTGTCGTTGCCAAAATTTTGGGTGATTTCCTAGCGTTGGGCCTCGCAGCCTCCTCTGCCGCGGCCTTCACTCCATGTCCCGCTAACATCTCCAGCGGACTTGGAGAACCTACCCTTGTTGGCCGTGCTAGGTCCTCCCACTCTGGTTCCGCCAAAGGCAACTTGTTCTCTCCTTCCGAAGAAGGCACACGTGTCCCTGCATTCATGTTTTTGTCCTCCTTGCCCTCCGGCTTAGGGATGTTCTCTGAGAATTTCTGCATCGAAGGCGCCTCCTCTGAAGGCACTTGCTCCAAAGGCAAGAACGTCTCTGGCGCAGGCACTCTTGCCGTCGCCGCAAGCCTATCTCTCTGGTCCGAAGGCCTAAGTTTTTCCTCTGAAGACACATGTGCCTTCGGCGCAGGAAGTTCAGTCGGCCTTCCAAGAACTTCTGTACACCCATCCTCGTCCTCCGATGAAGGCGATCCCTCCACAATTGCAGCTCGTCCCGTATCAGCGCTACTGCCTGCGGTTAGAACCAACTTGCGAGCATTCTGCTTGGGACGGGATTGCTCGTTGGTTGCCCGACGCCTCACTAAGATGACGAGCGATTCTCATCGTCTCACTTCGTCCATTTTGCAAAACTTTCGCTTCCTTGGTGCCCGCGCACCTCGTCGCTCTTCCTCTGCTCTTGGTAGACCCGGCGGTGTGATTGCGGGAACTTCGTCGGGGTCTGTATCAACCTCAACGTCCTTCACAAACTTCCCCGGATTCATCCGAGACAGCAAGGGAAATTGTTTCTTTTCCTCCGCCGTCAGACATCCCATCAATCGATAGAAATTAATCAAGAACGGGGAAAGGTGATTAATCAATCCCCCCTTCTCCTCACCCGCATGCTACCGCGTTGCCTTCCACAAAATACGAGCCCAGTGAATTGGCGTACCCGCCAGCGCCAGCTCCACAAATCCCACTTGCCAAGATGTCATATATGAAGTTCTATGTGGCTGCAAAATCTGAAAAATCGCCATCGCAACATTCCGCCGTTTCCGATCGATGTACTCACGGGTTCTATACCCATTCTTACAAGAGCGTCGATTCTTGAAAAGGGCGTCGAAGGTCGACTCTTCCTCTTTCGCGAGCTGAACACTCTCGCTATTGAAGAAGAGATCACCCTCGGACCCCGCGCATCGTCCCAAAACTTGCTCCTAGTCGCTAACTTGCCATCTCTCCGGGTGCGGTCAATATCCTTTTGAGTTCTGCCCCTTCTCGCGCTGCCATTCCTTGACCATCGCCCGACATACCCAATTCCATCCCCACAAGAGGAAATCGAGTTTCACTACCTGCAATTCGTCCAAAAAACGCCCGCAATCCGATTTGCGGCACCCGCAGCAGTATCATCCTCATAATCGCGGACTTGCCCATCGAATTCTTCCTAATCGCTGCTTGCTCCTGCTGTCACTGCGCGTCGATGGTTCGAGAAGGCGCAAAATCGATAAAGCGCAAGTGAATTCCCTCTTTGTTCATCAAGAATCGTCAAGATTGACATTCGGACTCGGCAAAGGGGCCGCTTGAATGCCATTCTCGCGATGATGGGTAACGGTCTGCTTCCCACGCGCGACTTCATGCCCTGCCGTCGCGCAGATTCTCACACTCGTACATTGACATTCATAATAACTCCGACTTCCTTCGGAGGAGACCTTCTTCCGCGTACCGCCGAAGGCGCTACCGACGAAGGTCGAAGTAAGGCCTTCAGAGCAAAGCCCTAAAGCTTGAACCGCCTCCGCCAAAGGCACCCTTCCTACCTTCGGAGGAAGCTCTTCCTTCCTACACACTGTCATTTCTTATTTACTTCTTCTTGTCTACCAATTCTTATCTACAATTACTACCACGACACTTATTATTCCAAAAATGCTTTATTTCCGAAAACACGAAAAAACTGTACCACCATAATAGTATGTACTCAAAATTGATGGCTATATGCCAAGAGTAGGTATCATTTAGGCATGGTCAACAAGCTGTGATAATCTAATTAGTGGTAAGCTCACTATACGTACTCATTTGGAATCGTTATACACCTTGTACCTTTTAATTGAAGAAGAATTTCAAGCTGTGAAAAGAAAGAAGAAAAAAAAATGTAGTAAGAAGAAGAGAGAAGAAGTTATTTTGAAGTGACTAAGAGTCTGGATCCGGTCTCATACTCTATAGTCTTGAGATTTTAAAGGCATTGTAGTTGTGTATATGACGTGGTAAAAAAATATCATACTTTTGAAATTGTAATGATTTTAATGATTATCCTGGTAGTTTCCTAGTTGGATGTAGGGTGAGCATAACTTCTATTATGAATTCTTTTTACATTCTGAATAGTAGAGTAGATCAACTGCACGAGGTTGAGATGTTCTTCCAAGGTCCAATTGTTATAGATTCATGATTGACCTGCTGCTAGAAACGTGAGAGCGAGGAGAAGGTGAGCAAGCAAGCTGCCGCGTTACGTGTTGAATTGCAAGTGGAAGGTGATATGAAGCGATGAAGATCAAATTGAGATCTTTGTGCCATGCAATATTCTATGTATTATGTTGTTTTGTGTTATGTTTTCTTCATATTGGAAAGTTGTTGCTAGCTGTTTGATTGTGTTTGGATACACTCAAATCTTGCTTTCTGGTGCGCGCCCGTGAAGGAGTTGATGTTGGTTTCCAAAGTATTTTTACTCCTGTGTGTTGTCAATAGTGCGGCTGAACTTGATCATAGGCTGGCCTATCTTTGTTTTTGTCACGGTGAGACTGGAGTGATGACCAGTAAACCGTGAGAGTCTTGATGATAGATTAGCTTGTCCATACTCCATAGCTAGTAGGACTCAAATAGCCTAGTGCAGGCACAAAATCAATAGGATTTGGCTACTTGGTGGAATCTTGATTGTGGTGCCGGTTGACAATTTGGTAATCACTGAGTAGTTTGGTGGTCTTGTTGAGGACCGTGATGGATTTATACTAACTGGATTGAGGTATCGGCTACCATTACCTATCTCATCAATTGGTGCGGAGGATTGAGGTGTTGCAGACACCGAGTCTTTTGTGTTGATATTGTCCAGTGTCATAACCCCGTTAATTTGAGACATGAAGGAGATTTACGGAGCCATGAAGAGTCCACAACGGTACTCTGGTGCAGTGGGCACCATTGAGCTGGACGACTTCATTCAAGAGTTTGATACGTGGTGTGATATGCAATTTTTGCGTAATTCCATATTGTTCACGCCCGTCTTTGCATGAAAGGTCTTGTTTCAACATTTATAGGGACCTCTCATGGATGACTATCATGAGTTTGGAAGAGACTATGGTGTGGAGATTGACGTGTGGAGACGTTATTGATCTCCAATTTACTTGTCTATTTCCTAGAGTGGTGTTAGTATTAGTGGAGGTGCGAGTAGCAACACTAGTGGAGGTATTATTGAACATATAAGAAGCATTACTAGTGGAAGTATCGATGGAGTTGCTGCTGAAGGTACTAAGAGTGGTACTAGTGAGGGTATTGGTGAAGCAGCTAGTGAGAGTACCAGGAGTAGTATTAATGGACGTACCGGTGTCGTAGCTCATGGAGACACTAGTAGTAGTATTAGTAGCACCAACATTGGCAGCTTGAATCGAGTTGCTGATTGCGTGCCTTCATTTAGTTCGATTGCAAAGTTCTTCAAGAGGTTGAGGAAGAATTATCAAGGGATGAAGATTGAAAAATTATGAAGTCTTCAATAGTTGAAACGAAAGACAAGTGAAAGTTTTTGAGAGGCATATACTTTTATACAACCCTTGATCTCAATTACTCATGGTGTGACTGAGGCACAACCTGTTTAGTATTGGTAATGGATTCTAGATAAAAATTTGCAGAGAAGGGTACGTGATGCTACTTTCATGAGCAATGCGTCATCCACATTAGCTCATGTGTTTCCTGTCTCCAAGAAGATTGATCTTAACATAGTGGAGAAGAAAGTAGTGACATCTTTGTGTAGTAAGGACACGATCACTATTTCTTATATCCCGCAGAACAGCGCATAGTTTGATTCCACTAGTGATCATAGTAGTGGAAGTTGTAGAATTCAGACACAACATCTGTCAAGTCACACAGAGAAAGGTGCACGGACACCATTGCCTTTATTTTTTGGTCAACACCAAGTACCAGCATATTGGACATCTGGAAATGATTATATGAGAAAAAATTGTCCCCAAGAAACCAAGGGACAAAGTTCACAGGCTAGGCCTTCGTCGGCAAAGGTTGTGTGTGACAACTGTGATAAAGCGGATCATCCTCAAGACTGTTGTTTTGACCTTCATCTAGAGTTTAAATCTTGTGATAGAGATTGTGACGGAGGTGCTCTACAAAGCCAAGATGGTTGAAATGGTACAGGTGTCGTTGTCATTGGACGGCCTGTAGTAAATGCTACTCCTACCACACAGACCGCTATGGCTGCTTGGATTAAGCATTTGGAGTAGAGGCTTGATGCTATGACTGGTTCTTGAGCGGGGCTTTCACCTCTCATGAAAGAGAGGATTTCTCATATTTGGCGAGTGCAATCCATGTTGAGGCATTGATTGCAGTGACAAGAATTGTTGTTTGTGCTTTAGAGTCATGTGGTGCAATTGTGGAGTTGGATCCTCAGAGGGATGAGGATGAAAGGCAAGCTAGACATTGTCTGTCATATTTATTGTCAGAGTTAGGCACAACTTCATGCATGAACCCTACACCACCTAGTGATCCAGTAGTGAGGACTGAGGTATTTGCATCACATGTTGTGGGCGCAAAGACATCATCTAGTGCAATGATGCCAATGGCTACTTTAGTGATAAGATCTTCATTGTTTTCAACCACGGAGCAGATGGCTTCTATGACTGATTTAGCTCGTGTATTTTGAGTAGCAATCAAGTTGTGTGAATGTGGAAATGTTCTACTACCAGCGCTAAGATATGCAAGGATACTCTTGGGGAGCAAACCTCAACAAATACTTTGGAAAACAAATTGACTTGAAAGGCGGCAAGGATGGAGTCATGACCATCCCGGCCAGCCATTGATTGTGAAAGGAATGTCCCTCTTATGTCTATGATGGACAATCCGAGTGATTTGTATTGCTTGGTGAGTTCTACAAGACAAGTGTATGTTTTAGCCAGAGTTTTGTTTCATTCTGGTGCTCTTGAAGTTGAACAAGGTAGCCTACATTAGTTTGTGAGTTTGGAGTTCAGAGTTGGAGCCTTATTCATTTAAGATTGAGACATTACTTGACAGTGTTAATGATAGGTCTTACTTCATGACAAAGGAGAGCGTATCAATGCAGTTGAAGCATGATGATGCATGTGCTAGCTCACAGTTTGGGATTCATATTATAATAACATCAGTAGAATCGTATGATGTGCTTGTCAATGAAGCAATTTTGTATTTGATGGCTTTTCAAACAAGCTACAAGGTCGTTGGCAGTTAAGGGATGGACATATGAGCGAGCTACCTGTGAGATTTACTTTTGAAGCTCAACCACTTGAATCTTCTCCTACGACATTGACATCCGTTGCAGATTTTAGCGCAATGCTTACATGGTCCAATGGCTTGTTGAAGAGCAACATGTCGGCCGATAACACTCTTGTCTATGAGCATGTAGAGGAGGTTATGAGCTTTGCAGCGGCGATAATCTCTTCCTTGGACGTTCCACTTTGGCGTTCTTGCCATGAGTTACAGTTGGAGGCTAATATGTTAGTGAAGAAGGCTTGAAATGAAATCTTTTTACTTGAGGAGAAAGAAATTTTTTAGAATGATCAGCCTCTTTGTGATCCTATTGCGCGTATCCTTATTAGTTACTACATCAATTGCATGGAAGTATTCTTATGGTAACGTAGTTTTTCCATTTTTCTTTGAAACGACGAAATTGAAAGTAAGGGACTAGTAATTTTAAATTTTTAGAATAGGAATAATCAAAAGAAGACTAAATAGTGAGTTTTGAAGTAGGCGTTAAGCAAATCTCTGAGGTGGTACTTCAATTCGGGCATTGTCTTCTTCCTCTGTCCCTTCGCTGGACTCGATTGCCAGAATCTCCCGCTTCTTCGGGAATCGCTTCCCTTCTTCCTTTGTGAGTAACCCCATTCCTTGGTAGAAGTTCACTATGTAAAGGGTTAGGTGATTAATCAATCCCTCCTTCCATCGGGCACTCGCATTGACCCAAATTAGATCATGAAAAATCCTTGCCCAATGTACTCGTCCTCCTTTCAAGACGCGCTCGAAGAAGCCAACTTGCCAAGCAGTGACATAAGTCGTGCGCTGCGGTCGCAGAATATGCATGTGACCTAATGCAATCGCGCGCCTCATCGGTTCTTTGTAATCCGCGGTCTTCCATCCATTCGTTCCCCACTTCGCATTCTGAAAAAGTGGGATGAAAGTAAATTCTTCTGCGCGGGTTATCTTCACGCTATCCTTCTTGAACATAAAATCCCTGTTGTCTCCTGCGCATGGCCCCATAATTCTTGTCCAATGCTCCACCCTCCACAACATCGGGTTGCCTTGGAGATCCTCTCGCTCGTTCCGATTCTTGTTTATGATCTCCTTACAAATACTAGCCGATACGCGATCTCAATTCCACAAGAGAAAATTTAGGTGTAATTCGTTGAGCTCTTGCCTAAAGGACCAAATTCCTCGTAAGGTACCTTCAACGGAACCAATTTTTGCACCTTGTGCGTCTTGGATGGTGTCATATGTTCAAATTGCGTCTTTGCTGCTATCAAGGTCAATCGATTTCACTCTCTCTTGCTCTCACTTCTGTTCTCGTTTGATATTGCAATGTCGGCACGAATGTCCTCGTCATGCCCTTACCTTCGATGCCCTAACATACTCCTGCGCGCAAAATTGATACCCTCGCGCGTGCGGACTTTGATCGGTTCTTCGCAAATTCAAATTGATCTTTGTCGTCTTCGCCAAAGATCTAAAATGACTGCGTCAAAGGTCCAAAGATCCGAAGATCTTTGGCCTAAGGCAAATCCTACTTTCTTCTTCTGACTAGCTAGAATTTGTATTGACAGATAAATACCAAAATGGAGCATAATGGTAAAGATCCGATCCCACGAGGACAAAAATAACACAAAGAGTACCAATCGTCACATTCTTAACAATCTATTGAGGACTTTGAATTCTCAGGCTACTGTCACTTGTGATAGCCCACCCAAGGCTAAATTGCAGTATAACAGCAAGGGATCAAACCCATAGGGACAGGGTCAACACACAAAGTACAAAGTGTCATGTTTTAACAAACTATTGAGGAGTTTGAATTCTCACACTACTGTCACTCCAAGAAATACTGCAAGTGCTCAACTCGGAGGTCACTCAGAGGACACACAATGCAGCGTATTACACCCCCCACACACACGTGAAACTGTAAATGCACAACTCAGAGGTCGGTCATGACCTCCACTTAAGATTCAAGGGGGGGGGGGGGGGGGGAAGTTTCCCAAGAGTACACTCAGAGGATCTGCAGGTAGTTACCCAACTCCAAACTTGCTTAAACCTTGTCACTAGCCACTGCTAGTGCAGAGCATTCAGACTTTCTACTTCAGATGCGGTAACTTCGTCAAACCGAAGTCACTCTCACGCGGTGAACAACACACTCAACTCACAAAACGCGCAGAGAATACAAAAATCCGAACTGAGAAACTAAATGGAAAAAAGACCCAATGTTACAACTTAACAGTCGAGTTTGAATTTTCAGGCAACTATCATTCCCAGAAATACTGCGAAGGTTACCCCCGAAGGCGCCTGAAGCAGCGTAACACACTCAACCTGAATTCAACCAACTCTAACTCCAAAGTTAACAAAACTTCACTTTGGTATTTAGGGGGGGAAATTCCGAAGGAGTACAAACAAGGAAAAACGTCCGAAGGTGTAAGTCCGAACTTGCTTAAATCATGACTAGCCAATATGCTAGCACAGAATATTCGAACAAAGGCCTTCTGCTATAAAATGCGGTAACTTTGTCAAGCTATAGCTCCTCTTGCGTGGTGATAGAACGAAAGACACAAACACGCAAAGGAAACGAGTTCCTGAACTGAACTTCCAAAACTGGAAAATCCCCCAAGGCCAACGCCTTGGACTACTTTATACACTCTAAGATCCTAACTACCTAACACTCTACTTCATCGGCTATGCCTCTTATGAGACGGCCGACAACCCACTAACTCCCTACCCGTCCACTCGTCTACTCTCCTACGCAGTTCCAGCCGCCGCAACAACTCGGTCACCTCTGCCTCGAGGTTCGCAATGGCATCCCGCGACCGGGATAGGATTGACTCCAACCGCTTCGCCACTCGCCGCCGACTTTGTTTGTCGCCAGACATCAAAGCCGTCGCACATATCTCAAGTTCGCGCAACGTCATCCTCTCCCGCGCCGCGATCTCCCAGCGAGCATAACCTCTAAAACATCGGTCAACCTGCGAAACTAACTCCTCTCGCGTGCGATCTATCGTGCGCCGATTGTGGCCTTCAACCTCTGCCAACTATAACTCCACCGCCGCACGTTGCGTCCTCAGTTTGTCGCATTGCGATTGCAATCGACCCAATAACTTCTCGTCGGGACTCCTCGCGGCCTCACTCTGCTCTAACGCCCGCGTTTGTCGCACGACCTCCCCCGCCAGAATGCGGTTTTGAGCTTGCTCGGAACTGATTTCCGCCTGGACCTTCGCACGCAGCTCATCAATTTCGCGCTGCGCATTACTCACCATCTCATCTCACAGCTGAATCGCCGTCTTCTGCAGCTTCTGCGATAAGGTACACTGATCCTGCAGGAAATTGTAGCGCTCTTCCAGCTGCCGATACTTCTGGTCCAGGGTCATCAACTCGGGGTTTGTTGCCACTTTGATCCGAGTCTGATTTTGGACTAGCTCAACATAGGATCCACATTGGCGGGGATCCCCGTACTTGGTCGCCTTGCCATCAAGGTACCGGAGTAACGGCATCACTTGCTCGCTGAGCACTTCGGTCGGTGTACCTCGCACTAACTGCACTTCCTCCATCTCCGAAGGCGTGTCGTCTTCGGTCTCCAGGATTTCTATCGCTGCAGAAATCCTCGACGGTTCTCTAGCACTAGGCATCGCAGCTTCCTCTGCTGCGGCCTTCACTCTGTGACCTACTAATACTTCCAACGGGATAGGAGAACCTGCTCGAGGCGAACCTCCTACACCTTCCTGGATTGGTACCGCCGAAGGCGCTTCCGCCAAAGGCACACGTGTCTCGGCATCCCTGCCTTCGCCCGTAGTAATTTGCTCTAGGGGTTTTTTGTGCCAAAGGCGCCTGTGCCGAAGGCTCCTCCCTAAAGTGCTCCTGGGCCGAAGGCGCTTGAGTCGAAGGCCCTTGACCTGAAGGCGAATCATCAAATGGTACTTGCTCGGAAAGCAAGCACCTCTCCATCGCAGGCATTCCGGCCGTTGCCACATGCCTTCCTCTGTGGCCCGAAGGCCTAAGCGCTTCATTCGAAGGCACACGTGCCTTCGGTCCAGGGAGGTTAGTCGACCTTCCAAGAACCTCCGCACTCACATCCTCTTTCGAGGCTAGTGAGCTCGCCCCGTGTCCGCGCTGCTGTCCGCTGGCAAGATCAGCTTGCGAGCCTTCTGCTTCGGTCGGACTGGCTCATTGTTTGCCCGACGCTCGACTGGGACAGCGAGCAATTCTCGCTGACTCAATTCTGACTCTCCATCCCATTTCCGCTTCCGGGATGCCCGCTCCCCTCGGTTCTTACTCCGCTCTCAGTTGAGCCGGCGGTGTGCTGGCGGGCACTTCGTTGGAATCTGTATCGATCTCTACATCCCTCACAAACCTTCTCGGATTCAACCGCGACAGCACGGGAAAATGTATCCTCTCCTTTGCTGTCAAACACCCCATCGACCGATAAAAATTGATCAAGAAAGGGAAAAGGTGATTAATCGATCCTCCCTTCTCCTATCCCGCATGCTGCCGTGTGGCCTTCCACACAATGCGAGCCCAATGAATTGGGGTACCCGCCAACGCCAGCTTCACAAATCCCACCTGCCAAGATGTCATGTAGGTAGTTCTGTGCGGCTGCAAAATCTGGAGGAGTGCTACCGCGACATTCCTCCGCTTGCGATCAACATAGTCACGGGTCCTGTACCTGTTTTTGCTCGACTTGCAATTCTTGAATCATCTTCCCAAGAATTGCTCCCAATCACTCACTCGCCATCTCTCCGGGTGCGGTCGATAACCTCGCGGGGGCTAGTCCTTCTCGCGCAGCCACTCCCGGATCATCGCCGGGCACACCTAATGCCATCCCCACAAAATAAAATCCAGCTTCACCGCTGTCAGCTCATCCTGGAACGCCCGCAATCCGACTTGCGGCACTCGCAGTGGAACCATCTGTAGCGGAATAGACTTGGCCATCGAATTCTTGAAAGTCTCTACGAGCTCCTACTGCTGCTGTGCGTCGCGTGTTCGAGCAAGTGAAAAATTGGAAATGCGTGAATGAGTCTCTCCCTCCGCGATCAAGAACTCTCATAGTTCGACATTTGGATTGGCAGCGTCCCGCTTGAATGCTATGCCGGCGATTAGGCGTAACGGTCTGATTCGCACCCGCAAATTGAACTTCAGGCGATGCAGGGTAACACCTGTTTAGGCACATAGGCTCTTTCCCTTTATTTTGTCGGACAGTTTTTTGGTTTTGTGGTGTCCGACAAAACAAAGTCCGGGGGGCCGGCTCCAACCCTGCAGTGAAACACAAAAGCTGTTAGAGCAAGTGCAAGGGCATCGGTGCGCGTAGCGGCTCGGATTCTGTCAGACAGTCGCGGGCCCTTGTCAGACAGTATTTTGGTTTTGTGGTGTCCGACAAAACAGAGTCTGGTTTCCGCTTTCCTCTATGCCTTACTCTAGTAAATTGGTTTTGAAAGCATTCCGCCAGTTGAGCTGGCGACTTTCACTCTACTTTTCAAAGTATCTGGCCGAAAGACGAAAATGATGACAGAAGAGCGTCAGAAGCACTCTCCGCCGTTGCGCGGATTCCCACACTTGTACATTCGAATTAATCCCGCCAATTTCCGCCGACGTAGCACTCCGTCCGCGTACCGCCGAAGGCGCTCGCGGCGAAGGTACACGCTTCTGCCGTTTTTTTTTTCTTTTCTTCTTCCGCCGAAGGCGAGTCCTTCCACCGAAAGAGCATCCTAGAGACAGAGGCATAGCCTTCCGCCGAAGGCGGACCCTAACGACGAAGGCGGCGCTAGCGACGAAGGCGCTAATGCCGAAGGTGCTTGATCGAAGGCGCTTCGGCCGAAAAAGTCTACAGCCGAAGGCAAAGTCTAGCGACGAGGTCGTTTCCACCAATGAAGGAGTTCCATAATACATGCTTCATACGTCTTCCACGGTAGAGCCTCCTCCGAGGAGCTTGAGCCAAAGGAACTTCCTTCTACTTGCGCCGAAGGCTCCTCAGCTAAAGGCGCTTGAAGCGAGCCCTCTGCTTGAACCGCACGTCCCGTCCAAGACGCCTGACTGTGGCCTAAGCCCCGAACCAATAGACTGCTTTCGATTCCTTAGACCCGATATCCCCTTTTTACTTTATTTTTGCGTACCATTTATTATTTATAGCCGCTTCCGCGGTACTTACTATTCAAAAATGTTTTAATTCCGAAAAAAAAACAAAAATTGCGTTACCACATCACTCCCAGAAGTACTGTAGGTCTTTGACTCAAAGGTCTCTTAGAGGACACACAATGCAGCGTAAGACACACACACACACACACACCTGAAACAAGCAATTGCAACAACTCAGAGGTCGATTGCGACCTCAACTTAAGATTCAGGGGGGGAAATTCCTAAGAAGTACAATTAGAGGATCTGCAGGCAGCTGCCAATTGCGAATTTGCTTAAATGCGGTCACAAGCCAATCGCTATTTCAGAACATTCAAATTGGAGCTCCTACTTTGGATGTGGTATCTTCTACAAATCAAAGTATCTTCCTCAACAGCCACCGCTACCTTGATCCGCTAGAAATGTCTTGAATTACTAATCTTCAAAAAAAATTCTCAAACATTCAGCGTAGAAAAGAAGAGGAATCGCTTCGCTCGCGTGCTTCATTTGAAGTGGGCGTTAACCAAGGTATCGACAACTTTGAGAATTGATTATACATCCACCGATTTACCAATTCTCTGCTTGTTATTTATCTGAAAATATATTGTCTTCTTTCTTCATTGTACTGATGAACGGTGTAACACGACGTGGTATCAATATTTCTTCGGAAATCACTTAGTTTACACTAAACATTTCCCAAAGTAAACCGCTCTGCGTTTGTTCCCACGAAGATTTACAGTTTTCCCCCTTTAAGACAATAACAATAACACCTAATCTGACTTCGTCTCTGACTTCCGAACTGGTTCGCAGTTAGTAACTTGGCTTTAATCCTATCATCAAAAAGTGACCGACCCTATGAAGGAGTCCGGTCTACACACAACGCCTGTGTCCTGAAGACTACCAGCCTATGCTGCACTAAGTCTTGCCTCCCCTCTAGGTACTTCTCGACGGTGGAAACCGTCAACACTCTACGCCTGACACTTTTCCACTCACTCCGGACGCTCTCCATATTCTCCTACTGTTCAACACTCTTCCCGAATATCTACTCAAGACAACTGTCCCTGGGCCTGTTTCGACAACCATTCCACAGATAAAAACTACAGGTATGTTCTCAATTGAAAAACTCAAAATTGAGTACAAAAAGAGACCCCTACCTTGAGAAAACCCCCGGCTTAAATCCTATCTTCTACCAGTGACCAACTAAAAGCCCATCAATTCCGGACCGGTGGCTGCCTCTTATTTCTAGTGGCCGCCACTAACTTTCCGGATTAGCAACCGGGTGCCCATAAGCCCCATCGTTAATCGCTGCCATACTATCCGGGAGCTAACCTACTCCTAGAATTACTCGAACCGTGGGCTCTGCCGGACATCATGGAAACTCTGTAGGAGCCTGCTCATCTGGTCCCTTGTGAACCCAAGATGCTCCTACTTCTACGGTCGGTACTCATAACCCCATCAGGTCTCCAAGGTGCACTGCCTCTAGTCAATAAAACAATGTAGGTAAGGTAAGTCGGCAGAGCAGATCCGTAACTTAGGGAAAAGGATTGGCTGTGAGGAAGTCATCATCTAACTGGTTGCAATACGACGCATCGAGCAAAGAAAGAGAAAGGCAGCGAATGGCGGTTTGAGCCAGAATTCCACATCCTTTTAGATCCAAATGAGTCATGTGCGATGCCTCGTTATTGATCCGTACTGCCAAGAAAACTCATAGTCTCCAATCTATCAAAAGTAAGGCCACACACCTAGAGAGATTCTCAACCAAATCTGAGCTAAATTCATCCTTGAGTGTTGACGCACCAACAAGCAATAAATCAACTCCACCGAAGCCTCCTTCTCCAATTACAACTTCCCTACCCCTTTTCCCACCCTCAGATGTCGACACAAGAGCCTCTGTATCTACCCCTCCTGCAAAGGGTTCATCCAGTGCTGAATCGGCCAAAGGTACCGCCAAGCCTCGAGACAAACCTACGACCAAAAGTGTGAACATGTCATCCTCTAAGTCAGCCCATGTTGTTGATGCACCATCCAAGGTTAGATCAAGCCAATCAAAAGTTCATTCATCCTCCAGCCCAGGTACACCAGTTCCATCTTCATCCTTGGACATGCACCCCAGAGCGGCGATTACAATCCCTCCTTCGTTGGCACCAAGTCACATGTCTTCAAAAGGTCAGACTAAACCTCCAGGGAAATCGGCGACCAAATCTGGGACGGTTCCATCCTCCGAGTTGCCCGAGTCTGTTGAAGGACCACCAAAAGTTGAATCAAGCCAACGAGAACTTTCTCTACAAGTTTTGCCCCTCCCTCCTTCAACATCGGACCTCGACCCAAGAGGTTTGTTATCCATGCCTTCTAGTAAGAAAACGACCACCCTGGAATCTATCAAAGTTAAAGCGGGAGTTCCAGAGAGATTGGCAAGCCAGTCTCGGCAACCTTCGTCCACTAGTGAGAACGTTCTTCCACAGACATATATAGACAAGTCGGGTTCAGTTTTCTCCTCGAACTCCTCCACCAGCCAAACACAATCAAGAACTAGACCAAGCCAACCAGAACTCAAGTCTTCATCTCCTCCAACTTTGCTTGTATCTAGTCCATCTTTGAAAATTGGAAAAACAGGCTCGCTATCAACACTTTCCATGAAAAAAATCATTATCTCTCTCCCTGTTCAAGGCAAGATCAAAGTCCCAGAGAGATCCACAAGCAAAGCAGGGCAGGGTTCATCCTTCATAAGTCCCGGCATCACTGGAGCACAGAACTTGCCTACCCTGCCAATTTCTTTCTCTAAACCAACCGTCTCATCAGCTCCTACCTCCATCAGGACTAAACCTAGTTCTGAGGTTACAAACGATAAGCTGAATACACCAGGGAGTTTCTCCGGCCAGAGTAGGACGGGTTCCATTGTTAAACGCCCAACAAGTAGAGAAGCAAAAACTCCTATCCAGTTCAACTCAACCAGAACTTCCTTCTCTGTCTCCGGCCACTGGGACACCTACCAACATACCAGGCTTGGACGTTGTCCCCAGAGTTAGTTTACTGACTCCTCCCAACAAGATACCATCACATTCAGAATCAAGTCCAGGAAGTGCTAATTCTACGAGCATAATTGAGGAAAGATCATCTGACGAATCTTCAACAGAAATGAGTACAACATCCAGTACTATAACAAGTCAACAGGAACCTTCGCTGCTCTCTTTTCCAGGCTCGAATCCAGGTATAAGAATCTCAAAATCAACTCCTCCAACGAACAAAAGTTGGAGCAACGTAGCCCCACAAGAAAAGACTGAGGTTACGAAGAGTTTTGAAAGCAAGTCCCGGGGCGTCTACAACCTTTTTAACATCCCCAGTTTCTACAGCACCATTTAGAATAGGACCGAGCCAACCAGTATTTCCTCCTCTACCTCCACCTTTCATGTTCCAAATCATATCTAAGCCCACTCCACGGCCACTCCTGGTCCATTCTCTCTCTCCAAACCTGCTCATTGTATGTAATGCAGTACAGGTATCCTTTGCTGGAGATTGGTTTCCCAGATCTCCAAAACCTCACTCCTCTGGGAACTTCATCACCTTTCTCTAGGAGTTAGTGACTGAGTCATAGACCAGTGTTGTTCTCTCGGAAGAATTGTCGGAAAGCATCACTCTGGCAACAACCAGCTTGTAGCCACTTCCATAGTTGTTTCCATGCTCCACAACCATTCCCACGACGACTTCCTTGTCAAAAGAACCGGTAGAGAGATGATACACTTTTAGGTTCCGGGTGGAATGAGCACTTTCATAAATAACCACTTCCCTCTCTCCGTCAATTTGAGTGATAGCGTCATGGCGAATTCTGCAAGGCACCTGTAGTTGTCGGGACTGCTAGATGATCGGGTTGCAACCTATTAACTCGCCGGCTATGCCACTCTTAAAGCAGAGCAATCCTCCAGCTGATGCAAGAAGGGACAAAAAGGTGCTAGGAGTTTCCAAGAAGGAGAAAGACAATTGCTGCCACGAGTTTCTCCTTCGGTTGTAGACCGTGGAGGGCACCTCATCATGGAAGTAAATGGGCACACACTTCCTAGCCAAATTCAATGGAGGAATAAAATTGATCAATATATAGGAAGCATTCCACTTCTTACAAACCATACAAAACTTTACAAGGCTTTCTAATGGCAGTTTTTGGAGCACTTATGCATGAAGATCATCAGGAAGGTTCTTCCACAGGTTTGGATCCAAATAGTTGTTGTCTTCAACTTGCTCTTCCGACTCACAACCAGGAAGGACTCCAACGAACACAAACGCTTGACACTCTCCAAGATATCCCCAAGACCTCGACTAATGCTCGCACCATATTCCATGGCGCTGCGCTTAGAGCATGAACCCCTTGGTATCCAACCAACTCTCCACGATCAGAAAAGCAGCAAGAGAAAATAGGCTTCACCTAAATATCTACCACCGCAAGAGAGCCCTCCGATGACAAATGCGACTGCCGATCTCGTCGGGTTGAACACTTGCCTGGCCGCTTAATCCTCAAGAACAACCTCTCAGGTCGACTTCATTGATGTCTCTGCGGCCCCAGTTTTTCCCAATGCTTCTCACGCTCGTATAGCGCAGTGCGTAGCACGTCTACTGTAAAAACCGACCCTTCGACAACACCGATTATTAACAAGTCCCTGCTGGCCAGTTCCAAGATCTTCCAGCAATAGGATGCAAAAGCTTCAATTCAATTTCACCACGCCCCTAACATAAATAGGTCCAGAACACTGTGACGAGACCAGGACGAATGCAAATGGAACGTTTTTACTTCGGGTACTGCCCTCCAACAGCGCTCATCCATGTTCCAAGACCACAAAGCACCCATGGTAGTTCCCGCAAACAGGACAGGTGGCACCAGAGAGCATAAATCACAGCCGTGGCACACAGGCCTCTACAGTGTTGAGCCTCAAGGTGGTCATTTGCCTCCTTCCACACAAGATCCAGGGATGAAATGGAGGGACGTGACAAGAGCGGTGTCAGAAGCTAATCAAATTGATATTTAGACCACCCACAGCATGGTCTTACGGCCCCAAGGTTATGACAGCCCAACAAATGTGCACTCCCGGGAGTGCAACTGTGATCCCAAAGCTCAAAGCTCCTACGCTCTGAGCTCCAATTACAAGTTCTGCAGCTTGACAACATAAGCGTGGCTCTAAGAAGAGATCGGACAGGCAATCTCTCGACCGGCACAATCACAGTGGACTAAAAAGTCAAACGCATCCCTGGCATGAACCTTTTTCAACAATGCCTAACCTACAACACGATACTTGCACTCACAGTTTCCGTCTTCGCGACTCGCATCATCCCCACATTCCATCACCCCTCTTCCAGGCTTCATGATAGTTCCACATAGCTACACCTTCAATTGACAACCATCCCACCTCCCTCGACCCTCATCTAACTCAACATAAGGTCGAGAGCCTCACAAAAAGCAGATCTTACAATCCTCGGGCCTCAGATCTCCATTCTTGATCGCTAGTCCACCACAAGCCATTGCATTTTCTCCAAGAACACCAAGAGTCAGATTATCGAGGTCCCACGCTCATCCTGACCTCGGGAACGCCCGCTCATAACACCAAAATGTTCGCCACCGAGCCTCCTGCGTCCCTGTGCACGCAATCTCGGCTACCCATCTGCTCACCACATCATATTCGCATCCACAAAGCCGCGAAATCCTCCCTCTGCCCGCTCTTGCTCCCTTCCTAGCTCCTCCCCTCCTGCCTCTTCCTCCTCTTCCGCCCTCAATCCGTGCCTCCCCTAGTTTCTTTCTTTGTTTCGATTTTCCGACCTTCTTATCCCATAGTTATTACTTTCTAATCTACAAACTTACTGTAGTTATTAGAAAAAACTTCATTTTTTAAAAATTTTTGGCCAGAAATACTTGTTTGGCCGGTTACCAGTGGAATTCACTTTCCACATACGGTAACATTCACTTGTACGATGAAAAACTCGCAGAACCCATCGTTAATCGCTGCCATTCTATCCGGTACATAACCTACTTCTAGAATTACTCAAACATCCACCGGACATCATGGAAACCATGTTGGAGCCTGCTCATCTGGTCCATTGTGAACCCCTAATGCTCCGGTTGGTACTCATAACCGCATCAGGTTTCCAAGGTGAACTGCATCTAGTCGATAAAAAAAATGTAGGTAAGGGAAGTCGGCAAAATCAATCCGTAATTTAGGAAAAAGGATTGGCTATGAGAGTCAAGTTTGGAGGTCTGCTTCTAGACCTCGTAGGGCTGTCGGTGATCTGCCCGAACTGCTCGCGCGGTGAGTGAGCAGACGGCATGAAGGCTCAGCAGTTCCACACTACTTCAAGCACGAAGACCCAACAACAAGAATGGTGGCTACCTGGCTAGCATCGAACATATAACTGCTACACCTCCTCATCCTTCATCTCCAGCTAGCAAGCATCTACTTATCTTCCTCCCTGTCTGCCTTCCTTCCTTGTAAAGTATCAGCTTGCCTCCATAGGAAGTCCTTCACACCCTGTACATCCTCTCCTCCCACCCCCAACACTCAAACCGACTTCCCAAAGTGCGTCCTCTGCACCTTCCTTTCCAAGTGACATGGCGTCAATGGCATCTGTCGCAGCATCTAGAGCATCGGTCACGCGGTTGCTGGACCTGTCCAGCATTACGACGGCCCTGGAAGGGTCCAGTTGAAATAGAGCACCCCCGCCACCTACACCTTGAAAAGAATTAGCACTACCACCAGGATCCCTGGGTCCCATTCTAGGACCTCCCCCAACACCAGAGGGACGGGACACACCAGACCCGGCCACGGTCCTGCACTTCTTCAGGAGAAATCGTATCTGAGCTTCCATTGATGATTGGAGCTTCTTGCAAATACCTGCCTTGGATTTGTTGTTAGTCTCGCTACTGTCACCGGCGCGGGCTTCGTATGGGCGGACTGCCTCGTGAGGTAATTGATAGACATGGACTGTGACAGGGATTTTGACGGAGAAACAGTACTGATCGATGCCTCTGATATATCCTCGGTTTGAGCTCCACTAGAACACGAGACACCTCCCACCGATGGATCCGTCAAGTCTTCCAGGAAGACGACGAGAACAACCGGTGTACATTGCCCGAGAAACAAAAGTTGGAGTTGAACCGGACATCGAGAGCTATGGTGGAAGAGCTGCACCCCATAACTCCTGTCCTCCCAGATGTAGAGTTGGTCGTCGCGAAAGATATGGGTTTCAGCGGTGAAGGCCTGGTTTTGGAGGACAACGGCGGCGGCAGCAGGCCTGGAAGCACCTGAGTCTTTACAAACGGTGTCAGAGAGTGCTTAGCTGTCTGAAGCAAGCGGAGCATACGCAGGAAACGGGGATCAAAATGTGCCCCACCTTGGACAAGTAAAACGACATGGCAAACCTTTAAACACTGCAAGCAAACAAAACAAGCAATCATGCCTGCCATTCCCATCATTTGGTAGAAAACATAAACAGCAGTCTGCGCATGCCGTCTGCTTCATGATGTTCTAAAGTGGCAGATAGACCGTCCGGAGCTAAGGCTGCTGTATAAGACTCTTCCTTGAACATGTCAAGCGGCGGAGATCCCCAAGTGAATTGGACATAAACCATTCCTTTTTCTTCATCGTGATAATGTTTGAGCTTGCTCAGAGACAAAATGGCAGCAGGAATAGTCCAGATACCATCACCACATATCAGACCAGAGGCGAGCCATCCTGCGTAGACCTCAGATTCCTTTCTGTTCAGCTTCTCCCATACGAACAGAATAACAGTCCCCACAAACATGTCTATGGAAAAGTAAGCTCCGATGTAGAAAGGAATGGCCATGGACATAGGGATGGGAATGAACTGGGCATACTTGGGAGGAGCAGTATCTTGAATGAGGTTGGTCACAATGGCGAAGATGAAAATCCGATACATAGTTCCAGACAGTGTTGAGGGAGTGCAAAAAATCCAGCAACACCCAAGATTGCCATCTCTTGGAAAATGATGGCATTGGGTACCTTGTACTCTCCCGTTTGCGAGCCGATGTCAAAAGCTGTCCAAAATATCTAGAAAGTAAGGAGAGCAATCACACATCCCAAAGCTGTTCCGAGGATCTGGCTTACGAACATGGATCGAGGTGAAGATAGAATAAGGTAACCAGTCTTAAAGTCCTGCATCAGGTTGGCAGCTGTTGACACTATGGACATCATAACTCCACAAGCTGTCAACCCTGCCATGACACTGCCATTGTTTGCAGCCCATGATGCAAAAACAAAGAGGCCCAATTTCGCGTAAGTAGAAGCCAAGCTCCAGTCTGTGAGAACTGTGCCGTATGAGTTGCAGAAAGCCAGCACCTGCGCTTAAAGGTAACACAAGAAAACGAAGTACCATTTCATAGCCGTGAAAACTTTAGGAATCAGGGTGATGGACATGGCAGCAAGAGTGACATAACCAGCTACTGCCACCCAATTAGGAATGCCCTCCATTAGAAACACATCTCTTCTTTTCTTCTCGCCGAGGGAAAGGTTTACTACCTCCTCTCCCTCTTCCCTGGTGGGAAGTTGCTGACTCTTGTACTGTTTATGAATCACCTTCGCACTCACGAACAAGATCTTTACAAAGTTGTACAAGCCATCCCCTAGAACAAGAGCAATAGCAATGAAAACCTTGTACCCGTATAGACCTTTAAAGTAACTCTGACCCAGCCCAGACGGAAACCAATCTCCTTCACGAGTGTTGATCAACGGTCACATGAAGCCCCATGATAGAAGAGCTCCGAACACGATGGAGCAATTTACAATATGGGGACAGATCAGGCCTACGCCAATGTACGTCAAACTGAAGTTGAAGAATATCTTGTTGTTGTACGCCAGAAACCCGAGATTAGGAAAGTTGTCGAAACCGCAGCTATCACCGATGCCACTGAAAAACCACTTGAAGAAGCTCTAAAAGAAGCTGATAGTGAAGTGCTTTCCCAGACATCTGACCTGCTTTTTGGCAACGTCGGCACCTCGCGAGGTGTGGAAACTGTTGATAAGAATGGTCGTTGCTGTCCCACTTGGATATGTGAGTGCGTAGTTGATGACCATAATCTTTCGAAGAGGGACAAGAGCCAG
Source organism: Marchantia polymorpha subsp. ruderalis (assembly GCA_037833965.1). Classification (NCBI taxonomy): domain Eukaryota; kingdom Viridiplantae; phylum Streptophyta; class Marchantiopsida; order Marchantiales; family Marchantiaceae; genus Marchantia; species Marchantia polymorpha. Next base: position 3,958,048 of record AP031359.1, read on the forward strand.
AAGTCCAACAAAACTAACTGTGAACAAAAAGGCAATCATCCATCCGAGCGACGGATTCTTCACATCCTCTGCACTATTTCCAGGGTAGTCCAAACCAAGAATCTCGTACGTCTTCTGGTCCATGGCAAGAAGATATGAACCAAATCCTCCGCTGAAAGCAAGTCCATAGCAGGAGACAACAGCGGTCTGAATCACGGTATTCTCCTGCCTGGTGAATGGCTTGCTCTAGAAGCCCAACTGAGATAGAGTGGCGGTCCATAGCTTGAAGAAGAATCCCAACAGCCCGTTGGGACAAGACGTTGAAATCAATTTGAAATGCGCAACAGGCCGGACAACGTTCGCACGCATTGAGAATCCTACTGGGCGCGGGAGGAGGAAATGCTAGGGCATCAAGGAAAAAGCAGGACTAGAAGCAAACGCGCCAACATTGTGATACTGAAAGGGCACGGACGGGGCGAGAGAGAAAGAGAGACTGATCGGCATCGCTATCCGTGACGACGCGAATTGGAGACATGGTGCCGCCCAAGACGAGCAACAAAGTGCGGAAATGAGTTCCATTGAAGGTACCCTACGAGGAATTGCGACTCTTTAGGCGCGAGCTCAACAAATTGCATCTTGATTTCCTCCTATGGAATTGAAACTGCATCTCGGTGAGCAATTGCAAGGAGATTATGGACAAGAATCAGACCGAGGGCGAGGATCTCCGAGGCAATCCAATGCTGTGGACAATGAAGCATTGGGCGAGAGTGATGGGGCCGTGTGCAGGTAGCGACGGAGATCTCCTGTTCAAGAAGAGTAGCGTTAACCTTACTCGCATGGAAGAATTCTCCTTCGGGCCACTCTTTAATAATGGAAGGTCGGGGACGAATGGATGGAAGACCGCCGACTACAAGGATCCGAAGAGACGGGCAATTGCGCTGAGCATTATGCATACCCTGCGACCGGCGCGAACAACATATATCACGGCTTGGCAGGCGGGATTCTTCAAACGAGTCATTAAGGGACAGCGGATGCACTAGGCAAGAATCTTTTACGATATTGTCTGGGTGAATGCGAGCTCCCGGTGGACAAGGCAGTTGGCGAATCATTTGACTCCCTTTCTCGTGAATTTCTATCGAGGCATGGGATTGCTTACAAGGAAGGAGGAGAAGCAATTTCCGAGGGAGCAAGAAATCTTAGTAGTCGAGTCCAGTGAAGGAAGTCTCTTCTTCGGTCGAAGAAGAGAATAACAATCGATCTCAAATTCCACCTCAGACGACAGCACGCGGACCTGTGCAGGTGGATGTTCTGCCAAATCGAGAGAAGCCAGAACGGCAATTGACAAAGAGACGGAAGGTGGTGACTGATGACGAGGAGAACTTGATGCTAGAGGCAAGAAGAGCGGAAACAGAGATAGAAAAAGTTAGGTAGTCGAGAACTTGAGCTAGACCAAAGAGTAAGGCAAGTTGAGGGTTGGTAGTAACCGAAGCTTCGGACAGCAGTGTGGAGAAGACAGTTGCTCCAACCAACGCCTCAGCCAAAGTGGCAGCTGACGGGTTGACACAATCTGTGGTGACAGGAAGATCTTCGGCGGTACCAGTCAAAGTTCCAGCGGACGTGACAGTGGAACCTTTGAAGGAGAGAATAGAGATAGTAAGTCCGAATTCTCTAACTTCGGAGCGGACGCGGTCTGTGGGGAGTGAGGACGTGCCTCAGCCAAAGATTGGAGTAGAAGTAGCAACGGAGATCACGTTGAGCAAAGTAATTTTAAAACAGATTGTGGCAGAGGTTGGTGGGACTGTGGGGAATCTTGCAGAAGAACCAAGGCCGCCAGAGGAGGAAGTGAGATCTGAGGTCAGGACAAAGACTTCGACCGAAGAGGTGAAGCCATTACCTTCTCCGACTTCTTGCATGAAAGCGTAGTACCTTTACTAAAGTACCTAGACACGAAGAGGGAAAAGTATATTGTGAGGAAGGAGTCTGGATCCTATGTTGAGCTGATTAGGAATAGGACGAAGCTCAAGAGGGCAGTAGTAGTGAAGAGGGAGTGGGATTCCGCGACTGCAATGGCGAAGGAGCGAGCTGCAAGCCTAACAGCCGAGTGCGTAGCGGCGAAGGCGGCATTGCGGGAACGAGAAGACCAACTTTGATCGAAGGAGATTAAGTGCAAAGTGCTGCAGTTGAACCTGGCAAAGGAATCTAGGCGATGTGCGGAGTTAGAGAAAACTTGCAGCGGACTTTGGGTCTCTAATGAGAATGCATAGAAGATGATAGTTGACCAGCTTGGGAGATTGGAGAAATCTAAGCAGGCTCATGAGGTGGTAGTCTAACATTCGGAGATACTTATCACGACTACCAAGAGGCGGGAGAAAATGCACGTTGAGGCGCTTGCTAAAGCCGAAGCCCGAAGAGCCGTAGAAGCTCGTATCGCTAAAGAACTTCCTAGGAAGATTGTAGAGGCAAAGACGGTGGAAGAGGAACTTTGCAGTACGATTGCGGAGATTGCGAGTAAGTGTGATAAGAAATTCCGACGCGCGGAGGAGCTATCGGCGAGTCTATCAGAAGAAATCCAGAAGCAGAAATAGAATTGACAAATTGGGCCAAGAAATTGATAGATTGCAAATTGGCCAGGTTGTAATGACAAATAAATACCAAAATGGAGCATAATGGTAAAGATCCGATCCCACGAGGACAGAGTACAAAGAGTACCGATTGTCACATTCTTAACTGTCTATTGAGGAGTTTGAATTCTCAGGCTACTGTCACTTCCAGAAATACTGTAGGTGTTTGACTCGGAGATACTCGAAGGACACGCAATGCAGCGTAATACATACAAACATACCTGAAACAAGTAAATGCAAAACTCAGAGGTCGATCAAGACCTCAACTTAAGATTCAAGGGGGAAATTTCCCAAGAAGTACACTTAGAGGACCTGTAGCTAGCGGCCAATTACGAATTTGCTTAAATTCTGTCACTAGCCAAACGCTATTTCAGAACATTCGAATTGGGGCTCCTACTGCGGATGAAGTACCTTCGTCAAACCAAAGTCACTCTTACGCGGTGAACAACACACTCAACTCACAAACGCGCAGAGAATACAGAACTCCAAAACTTAGAAACTAAATTGAGAAAAGACCATCAAGGCCAACGCCTTGGACCACTTTATTCCTAGCTTCCAAAAATTGTCATCTGCTGCGGTGCGAGCACCAAACAGGTCCTACGCCTTCAGAGTCGGCAGTTGCCGCCACTTCTAACCTCCGCTCTAAACCTAATCTTTGCAAAACGCTTACTAACTCTACCTCTAACTTTGCTACCGCGTCGCGCGATCTGATAAGATACGATTCTAACTTCTTGGACAGCCGACGGTGCCTACGTTCGCTCCTCTTGATCAACTCGGCAGCACAATGTTCAATTTCACGTAACCGAAGCCTGTTGTGAGATTCGATCTGCCACAATGTGGACCCGCGCAAACATTGCTCCACGTGCGCAGTTAAGGCTTCACGCGTCTCATCCGATAACTACCGATTCTTCCCTTCGGCCTCTATCAATTTTGCCTTGACCTCACATAACTGCTCTTTGGCTTGCGACCGTTGCGTCCTCAACTTGCCACACTGCGTCTCCAATTTCTTAAAACTCCAGATCCGCAATTCGCGCAGCTTTGTACTCATATATCTTCTTTGTCTTTACCGCCAACTCGGTCTGGTATTCTTGCTTTGCTTCCTCCTCGGCGGCCTGCAATTCATCTACCTTTGAGCACTCAGCGTCGTATGCGGTTCTGCAGGCTTCCAATCTCTTCAAAAGGTCTACGATGGCGCACTTAGCTCTCTCCACATCTTCACGAAGACTGTCACCGGCTTGCTCTCCCTTCTGTCGCTTCTCAACTTCCTCAGTCAGCTTCCTCTGGAGTGCCTGGTACTTCGCTTCTGTCGGCTGACTTCTTTGTTCCTTAGCAGCAACCTCAAGAGCCAATTCTCGCTTAACTCGCATCTGATTGCGCGCTATCTCCACATAGGATTCACTAGGGTTGCCCTCTGGATACTTCTCCCGCTTCCGATCGAGGTACTGGAGCAACGGTAGTACCTGCACACTCAACACATTGACGGCACCCAAGACTGGCGACTGTGTCTCTTCTGCTGAGGGTACCTCACCCTTCTCCAATATGATGGTGTCCGTGGAGGTCCGAGGTGAGGTCACCTTCTCCTGTTCACTCTCGGCTGTTGCCACGTCTTCCACGGCCTTTGCCGCGATTTCTTCTATTATCACCGGGTCCTCTTCAGTATCCGAGGACACCGTCAAGACCTCAACGGCCTGATCGCAAGGTTCCCACCGCTGGGTTCTCTCCTGAGTGACATCTCTCCGCTTCAAGGGAACATCCTCAGACATAATGGCTTTCCCTTTATCTCTCCTTGAAGCCTGCGACTTCTCGACAGAGGTCGACCGGTCTTCCTCTGTGCAGGACTTCTTCATAATCGGCTCTTTCTTTCCCCTAGCCGCTTTCTCCACTGACCGTGCTTCTTGACTAGGACGGTCCTTCCTCACTGTTCTTCTACTCTCAGGACTGCTATCGTCGTCTAGGACCAATCTCCTGGCCTTCATCTTCGACGGGGCCCTAAAGTCGGGTGTTCGCATCGCGATGAGGGCGGTGCGTTGTAACCACTCATCTCCTATTGCAGCCTCGTCAATTCAATGCTTCTTTCTTGGCTGGGAGTCATGCCGACCTCGAGGTCGCTTCCTCCTCTGCTGAGGAGAACTCCGTGGTTTGCCTTCCAGGTCCGAATTGACCTCCTTGGCTAACACTACCTCCTCTCTTTCTTGCTCAACATTCCGCATCGGGAACGCTCTGCTCTCTTCAGCAGTCAACAAATTCATGCCCCGATAGAAATTGATCAAAAACGGGGATAAGTAACTATGCGACCCTCCAACGAGTAGCCCAATGTGCTGTCGGGTTACAGTCCAGAAAATCCGCGTCCAATGAATACGATCTCAGCGTAGAGCTCTCTCAATGAATCCCACCTGCCAAATCATATTTAGGTGGGCCGCTGTAGCCAAAGGATTTGCATCAAAGCCATCGCTATGTTCCGCTGCATTTCATCTCGATACCACACTATGCAGTACCCGTTCTTCCCAGTGCGGGGATGCTTGAACAGGTCGACGTAAGCTCTCTCCTCTTCTCTCGTCACTCGCACACTCTCGGCATCGAATGTGAGATCGCCGTCGTCGCTTGCGCTTCGGCCCAAGACCTTCTTCCAGTCCCAAATTTCCAAAGTGTCGGGATGGCCTCTGTAACCTGGGGGTTTCGGCAATCCATTGTTGTCCCACTCTTGTATGATAGCGTTGCTTGTCCAATTCCATCCCCACAATAAGATCTCCATCTTCACCAGGATCAAATCACGACGATAAGCCCATAAGCCAACCTCGGGCACTCGTAGAGCGTGGAGTTTGATCGGCCGCGCCATCGCTAATTCTTGCTCTTCTCGTCCGCGCGCCTCTATCCCGCGTTGATGTCTTAATGTGTTCGTGAAATGGGAGCGACGAGCACCTGACTCCTTGGGTAATTCCCGTCGTTGCAACGGCCTCCCATGCGTGCGAATTGAAGGTGCCGCCATTCAAATTCTTTCCTGGGCGGCACTATCTTTTACGTATCCGGTACCCTTCACCGCTTCCTGACTATGAAGCTTTGATGTCCTCACGTACACCGGTTGAGTACCCTTTTTCCGAGTACTTGTCTAAGTACTCAAATGAGGTAGTTCTTCACCTGTCCTCACAGGTTCGGACCTCATCGCCCTCCTGAGGGCCAAGACAACGTCTGAGGTTCCCTCTAGAGTACTACCACTACCTCATCTACCCCGTTACGTTGCTATTCTACTCTAATCTAATTACTTCTACTTTCAAAAGTTAAAACCGACTGCAATTTCCCAACCTTCTATTGTAATTTCAAAAAAACAAAAAAACTGGGCTATCACACAGATCTTCGGAGGTCGAATGTAAATTAAAGGTCGAATCGGAATGTCGACGGTTACAGGAGCAGTTAGGTAAGGCGGCCATGAGATCAAAAGAGTCACAGAGGAGAATGGAAAAGTCTGAGGAGGCCTACCGTCATCTGCGGGATGAGACAACCGATGAATTGATATTGCGTGTAGAGAATTGCCTGCGCGGATCACCTTGTGATGTGGGGATTGCAATCGATGAAGTGGCTGAAGTTAGATTTGCTAGAGCGGCAGTTGCTGAGTACTAAGGCCAGCGGATCCGCGGGACAAAATAGATTGTAGAGATAGTTAAGACATTTTCTAAGGGATTAGATGAGGCGCGACAGAATGTAGAGTTAGAGATATTAAACGTTTTGCGTAGGCTAGGAGCAAATGTAAGTTCAGACGACGCTATAACCACTACATCGGACGGCACCGCACCTGAGTGTAGTTCTCCCCAGGCGGTTGAGATTCCAGAGTTGCCATTGTGAACAAAGAGACCCAAGGCTCTTTCCTTGGAGGGCTTTCTGTCTATTGGCTTGTCTTGACTGTAAACCTGTATCCACTGTGTGTGTGTGTGTGTGTGTGTGATCTAGACATCGAGCACAGTGTGCTCTTGTTTGTCGAAGTTACCGCATCGGGAGTTGTGAGTGTTGAGCTTGAATGTTCTGATTAGCCGAGGGCTCTTCAGGATTTAAGCAAATTTGGGTCTGGGTATTCGGGTCCGTAAGTTGGGATGTATGCAATGCTGGGAAGTTTTCCCCCTGAAATTTGAGTGTGGGGTTGTAGGCGATTCTCACAGGCGTTGATTGGAGAAGTTTCAGGTTGTGTGTGATTATACTCTACTCTGCAGGTCTTCGGCCGTAGCGGGGTAGTGTCTTCTGGGAGTGACATCGGCCTAAGAAGTAAAACTCTTCGATAGAATGTTAATAAGTGACAAATTGTGACTTTTGTGGTGTTTCTGTCCTCGTGGGATCGGATCTGTACCATTATGCTCCATTTTGGTATTTATCTATCATTACAATTATCAACAACGCAGCTTTGTCATAGAGCTTCATCAACAACAAGAGGTTCCAACTCCGCCAAATGAACTGTCATTGTCTCCAGTGGCTGCCCATCAGCACCCACGAACAACAAATTGCCAACTCCAATCTACTAAGACTCCAAAAAAATCAAACACATTATCAAATTCTACGAAAACACCATGAGGGTGAGGCAAGACTGGGTGATGAAGAGATGTAATAACCCACCAAAGGCTAAAACTGCAATATAGTGGTAGAAAGTTTGAACCCACAGGGACAGAGGCAACACACAGAGTACAAAGTGTCACATTTAACAGACTATTGAAGAGTTTGAATTCTCAAGCGACTGTCACTCCCAGAAATATTGCAAGTGTTCACTCGGAGGTCGCACAGTGCAGCGTAGTTCACTCAACACATTCACCCACACACCTGAAACTATAGAAACACAACTCAGAGGTCGGTTAGGACCTCTACTTAAGAATTCAGGGGGAAAGTCTCTCACGAATACACTCAGCGAATCTGCGGGTAGTGACTCCCAACTCCGGCTTTTACAACCCTTCCACTAGTTTCTGCTAGCGCAGGGAACCCGGATTGGACTTCCTACTTCGGATCGAAGTCACTCACACGCGGTGAACAACACGCTCAACTCACAAAACGCACAGAGCACACAAGTCCGCACGGAGAGACTCAACTGAGGAACGATCCAGTAGCACACGATAACAGTCTATTGAAGAGTTTGAATTCTTAGGCACTTGTCATTCCCAGAAATACTACAGGGGTTGCCCTGAAGGCACCTGCTGCAGCGTAACCTGAATTACAACCAAGGCTTACTCGAAGTAGCAAAACTTCACTTTGGCATTCAGGGGAAAAATCCCGAAGGAGTACAATCAGGAACAATCACTCGAAAGTGTAAGGGGGAACTGTTCAAGTATCTAACTCGTAACTGGCTCTTAGCATCGGCAATCACCCGCAGGTGTAGATCCGAACTACTCAAGTCTCTAACCAGTATACTAGCTCTGAACATTCGGCCGAAGGCCTTCAGCTACAAAATGCGGATCGCCAAGTTGTAGCTCCTCTTGCGTGGTGACAGAACTAAGGACACAAACACGCAGAGAAAATAAGTTCCTGATCTGCACTTCCGAACTGGAAGAATCCCAAGGCAAGACGCCTTGAACTACTTTATACCTTCTAAGTCATATCTAACACTACACTTCACTACGCTACGCGCCTACACGGAACCACGCTACACTACACTCCGCAGAACCTGTGCTTCGCCTTCTGCGCGACGGACTGCCGCGCACTAACTCTCTACCCTGCCAGTCTTCCGCTCGACTGCGTAGTCCCAACCGCCGCAACACTGCAGAAACCTCCGTCTCAAGAGTGGCCATGGTGTCCCGCGACTTCGACATAAACGAATCCAGCTTCTTCGCCACTCGCCGCCGGCTCCAACTGTCACCTGACAACAAACCCGCTGCCCGAAGCTCTAACTCGCGCAGTGTGAGTTTCTCTTGCGCCGCCACTTCCCAGTGGGCGTAACCTCTGAGACAGTGGTTAACTCGCCTCACCAATTCTTCCTTCTTGCGATCTCCCTCCCGCCGGCGATCGTCGTCAACTACAACCAACTGCAATTGAACTACTTTATACCTTCTAAGTCCTATCTAACACTACACTTCACTATGCTACGCGCCTACACGGAACCACGCTACACTACACTCCGCAGAACCTGTGCTTCGCCTTCTGCGCGACGGACTGCCGCGCACTAACTCTCTACCCTGCCAGTCTTCCGCTCGACTGCGTAGTCCCAACCGCCGCAACACTGCAGAAACCTCCGTCTCAAGAGTGGCCATGGTGTCCCGCGACTTCGACATAAACGAATCCAGCTTCTTCGCCACTCGCCGCCGGCTCCAACTGTCACCTGACAACAAACCCGCTGCCCGAAGCTCTAACTCGCGCAGTGTGAGTTTCTCTTGCGCCGCCACTTCCCAGTGGGCGTAACCTCTGAGACAGTGGTTAACTCGCCTCACCAATTCTTCCTTCTTGCGATCTCCCTCCCGCCGGCGATCGTCGTCAACTACAACCAACTGCAATTCGGCCTCCGCACGCTGCGCTCTCAATTCTCCGCACTCGGATTGCAGTTTGCGGATTAATTCTTCATCGCCTGCCGTGCGAGCTAACACTGCTCTAAAAACCGTGTTTGTCGCACGAGCTCCTCTGACAAAATTCGATTCTAAGCCTGCTCAGAATCCAGCTTCTCTGCGAGCTTCGCCTTCTCCTTGGCGAAATCTTCCAGCTTCTAGTTCTTCGTCTTGTCGAGAGCCTTGTACATCTTCTTAGTGAGGTTGAGGTGGCTCCACAAGCAATCATGCCTCTCCCGCAGATCCTTAAGTTCCTGATCCACACGCGCCAACAACTTGCTGGTGTGGACTTTAGTGCGGGTTCGCCTTCTCACTAATTTGACGTAGGACCCAGGCTGGCGGGGGTCCGCGTACTTCTCCACTTTGCGATCAAAGTACCTCAACAGAGGTACTACCTGCCCTCGCAGAGCGCCGCCGTCGGCGTGCCTGCCACTGACTGCTCCTCCTCCTCACTGGATTCCGATCCCGACGCTGATTCCGTCGATCCTCCTTCTTCGTCATCCTCTGAATTGAGGATTTTGGTCGCCACTGATTTCGTCGGTGACTGTCTTGAGCGTGGCTTTGAAATGTCTGCGTCCTCTGCCACCACTGTCGCCGCTGCAGCCTTGCTGCTCCCTGCCAGAATGTCCAAGGCGGTGGGAGAATGTGGTTGTGCCAAATTCATATCGCTCGCCCGTCCGGCTTCTGCTAACTTCTCATCGCCGAAGGCGTCCACCGCCGAAGGCGATCGTGCGGAAGGTGTCTGCGCGGAGTGCAATTGTGCATCGCACACACGTATTTCCTCCTGCCGACAGTCAATCCGCTCCTCCGTTAGGTCCCGCTCCTTCGATAGGTCCCGCTCCTCCATTAGGTCCTGCGCCAGGGATGCGTCCTGCATATGCGTAGGCGCTATTGTCGGCGGCGCTTCCGCCAAGGGCGTAGCGCCGAAGGCGGTTGAGCCGAAGGCGGCTCGCCTGATGTCCCTTGGCCCGAAGGCCCCTCCGCCGAAGGCGCAGCTTCCAGCGGACTTCCCGCCGAGGGCGCGTTCCCCGCCGGCTCCCTACTTGTAACTCGCTGGCCCGAAGGCCCTTGCGCCGAAGGCGCATTTCCCGGCGGTCTCACCGCCAAAGTACCTTGCCCCGAAGGCCCTTGAGCCGAGGGCAGATCTTCCGCCGGCTCCTTTCCTTGCCTGTGCTGCACCGGAGGTGAGTCTCGCCTATGCGTAGGCGCTCGCCTATGCACAGGCGTGCTCCCGTCCGCATGGATTCGCCTATCCGTAGGCGGCACACTCATCCGTGCCGCGTGTTGTCGCTCCTGACCCGAAGGTCGTCTTACTTCCGCCGAGGGCGTTTGTGCCTTCGGCATAGGGAGGTCCGCTGACCCCTCTGCTGTCCGTGCATTCCCGTCCTCCTCCGAGGATGGGGTCTCCTCCTCTCCGGCGGCCCGCGCCGTTTCCGCGCTACTTGCAGGTATTACAAGCCGGCGCGCTTTCTGCTTCGGCCGACTGCAGAGCTCGTGCAGTGGCCGCTTTCGTTTGAGAGCAGCCGAATCTTGATGTTGCTCTTTCTCCGGTTCCTCTCTCCATCTCCGCTTCCGCGGCACTCGTGCTGCGGATGCGTCTCTCCCCGCATCCTGTTGAGCCGGTGGAGTGGAAGTCAGAGTGTCCTCTGCATCGGAGTCGACCTCGTTATCCCGCACATACCTCCCGGGATTGTCGAGTGACAATAGCGGATACTGAATACGCTCGGTCGCGTTTAAGCAACCCATCGACCGATAAAAGTTTATCAAGAAGGGGGAGAGATGATTGATCGTTCCTCCCCTCTCCTCAAACACATGCTGCCGCGTTACTTTATGCAAGATACGCGACCAGTGAACTGAAGCTCCGGCCAATGTGAGCTCCACGAAAGACACTTCCCAAGAAGTGATGTACGTTGTTCAGTGCGGCTGCAAGAGTTGCAGAAGTGCCATCGCTACGTTTCTTCGGAAGCGATCCCTGTAGTCACGGGTCCTGTACCCGTTCTTGGTGGAATTCTCTCTCTTGAACAATTCCACGAAGGAGGCTTCTTCCGCCTTCGACACCTTGACGCTCTCACTGTCAAATAGGAGGAACCCGTCCTCGCCTGCACATCTCTCCAGTATTTGTCTCCAATCTTGGACAGTCCAACGATCTACGTGCGGTCGGAATCCGCGCGTAGGTTGGTGTCCCTCCCTTTGCCATTCGCGCACCATGTCCGGGCACACGTATTTCCATCCCCAGAGCAGGAAATTGAGTTTTACAGCAATCAGCCGGTCCTGAAAAGCACGCAACCCAACCTGCGGAAGTTTGAGTGGGACCATCTACAGCTGAGTGAACTTCGACATCGCGTTCTTGAAATTTGATTTTGTGAACCTTCCTCCGCTACCCTCAAGCTTCTTGCTCACTACTTCGATTCTCCTGCAAACGTTAATCTCTCTCGATTCCGACTGTCGCGCACTCAATTCTCTCTCTGTCACCGTGTGAGTCTCTGCGCGGTGGTGTCTGGAATGTCTTTCGGCTAGAAGGTGGACGCGCGCAGCTCGCACAAGAAATTGAAATCGCAAAGTCAAGAATGAAGTGTTCGTTCTCCGTTCGCAGGATGTCATGGTCGGCACTCGGTCGTGAATGTCGACTCACTTGATTGCTGCGCCAGCTCGGAGGTGTAACGGCCCTCCTCTCGCACGCGCGGCTTCACGCTCCGCCGTCGCGCGCACTCGCACACTCGAAATGTCAATTTGAACTCCGCCAGCGTACTTCGCCGCGGCCATGGTCGCGCAGCGCCGAAGGCGTCTTTCTCGCCGACGCGCTACTCGCATTCGTACTTCGACTCGCGTCGATCCCGCACCGCCGAAGGCGTTCCTCCGCACGCTCCGCCGAGGGCTTTCTCCTTCCGCCGAAGACGGATTTCCCGGCGGACTTCCCGCCGGCTCCAAACTCCATCCGCCTGTGCGAAGGCGCTGACCGTCAGCGCCGAAGATGTCCGTCGGCGTAGGTCCCTTACGTTGTCCGTCGGCGTAGGTGCATCGCCGTAGGCGCAGCGCCGAAGGCGTTGACCGCGGTCAACGAATTCCGTCCCGTCTGTCAATCTCTCTCGCCTCTCCGCAGGCGCTCTCGCCTCCGGAGTCCCGTCCCGCCGAGGGCGCACTCCTTCCGTTCCGCCGTAGGCATTGAGCCGAAGGCGGACCGTACGGATTCGCTACTCCGTTGGTACTTACCTAATCTTGATGCGCTGGCGCCGTAGGCGCCGTACGAGCTTCACCTCCGAAGGCGAACTTCTAGGGCCGAAGGCGGATATTCCGCCGATGGCGAAGTGCCTACGCGCAGGCAAAATCCTTCCGCCTGTGCGTAGGCGAATTCCTTCCGCCTGTGCGTAGGTGGAATTCCCGACGGACTTCCCGCCGAAGACGAACCCCTTCCGCCTATGCGTAGGCGCTCGTCTTCCCATCTTCCGACAGTCACAACTCCCTGAGTCCTCGTCCGTTCCAGGCGGTCTTGGGCTCGTTAGAACAAGCGCGTCGAGCTTTTTCCAACAAGACCCTGAGCAAGTCAAGGCGTTGTGAAATACATAAACTCTGAGGGATCCCTCTGGCGCCAAAGGCATACCGCCGAAGGCGTATTATGCGCTTTGCGCCGAAGGAGAACTCCGAAGAAGAATCGATCGTTCAGGTCGGCGCCTGTTCCGGACATTGCGCCCAACTTCTGGATTCTACGAGATCCTGCGAGATCCGCGATTATCCATTTTCACTCTATTTAAATGTACCGATCACCATTTACACGGCTGCTGCGGTACTGTTTTCCAAAATTGTTTTAAATTCCGCACAAAAGCAAAAAGTGGGTTACCACAAGAGAGTTAGCTTTACAGATTGCAAGAGGTATTGTACTTGAAGGAACGCAGAGAAGCGGCGAAGCATCAAACGGAGCGGATACAATTGAAAAGGAAGAAGGCTTACAACAAATGAATCCAAACAATAACTTTGCTCAAAGGAGATTTAGCTTTACTTTATGATAGTAGACATGCTAGGTTTCCAGGGAAGTTACACCTACGATGGATGAGATCCTATAGAGTAGTAGAAGTATTTCCGAATGGATCAATACAGTTAGCAGACCTCTAAGGGCAAATGCATGGAACCCACATGAACGGATATAGAGTGAAGAAGTACTATACGTGAAGTGTTCGCGGGGTCGCTCACAAATGGAGAGAGGAGTATATGGTGCTTAGTTTTTTTTTTTTTTACAAAATTAACAGAAACTTAAACAAATTTGTATTAGAATGTAAACATATAAGTCCTAGGTTGTAGAAGTTAGAAATATCATGACCTCAGCTGTGACCTCACCTCGCTGCACCGAGCCTCCAGCTTCTCTATTAACTCCAGGTCCGAGATCCGCGCAGCCTCATACTCGGCCAGCTCGGTATCAAACTCTTGCTCCTTCTTCTCCGCTGCTGCCGTCAGCTCGTCCACTCTCAGCGACTCAACGTTATAGGCGGTCTGACACGCCTCCAACCTACTCAAGCGCTCTACGGTTACACACTTGGCCCTCTCGACGTCCTCACGAAGACCCTCACAGGCCTTCTCCGAATACGTCCGCTTCTCAACTTTCCCAGCCAGCCTCTTCTGAAGTACCTGGTACTTTGCCTCCGTCGACTGGCTGTAGCGTTCCTTCACTGCAATTGCAGAAGCCGCTGCCACCTTAGTCCGCGTACTGTTACATATTATCTCCACGTAAGATCCGGTGATGGTTGCTCTCGCATACTTCTCCCGCTTCCAATTGAGGTACTGGAGCAACAAAAGTACCTGCACAAATAGAATATCGGCGACATTGAAGGCTTATGACTGTGCCTCTTCCGCTAAAGGATCCTCACCCATCTCCAATATGACTGCCCTGGTGGACGTCCGGGATGAGGCCACCTTCTGTGGTCCACACTCCGCTACAACTTCGTCCTCTACGGCCTTCGCAACAACTTCCTCCAGGGCTGCAGGGTCTTCTTCAATGTCCGATGACACTGCTAACACCTCAACGGTTCTTTTCCGAGGGGTCTTCATCTTGATACCCGTCGAAGGAACCTCATCCTGTCTCGAGTATTCTTCCTCCGTCAAGACAGCTTTTTCCATGTCTTTCCTTGTAGCTCGGCTTGGCTCTTTGAGCGTTGACCTTACCTCCAAAGTTCGAGGCCCCTTCCCCGCCGGTGCTTCCTTCTCTTTGACTGTAGTCGCCTCTGTTCCCGCTTCTCAAGTGGGACGTCCTCTCAATGCAAGACCTCTATTCTCTGTGCTGCTATACTCTTTCAGTATCAACCTCCTAGCTTTCATCTGCGACCTTGCCCGAGCGTTTGGCAATCGCAACTCGAGTGGAGCTGCTCAACACCACCGTTCTTCTGCTACAGCGGCCTCGTCAATCCTCCCTCTCTTCCTTGGTTGTGATTCTTATCTCCCTTGGGGCCGCTTTCTTCTCTTCCGCCGCTGAGGTGAATTACGTGGCTCGCCCTCAGAATCCGTGTCAACCTTATTGGCACTCTCCATCTCTTCTCCTTCCTGGGCCACGTTCCGCAACGGGATCTCTCTGCTTTCCTCAACAGCCAGCAATACCATACCTCTATAGAAATTGATCAAAAATAGGAATAAGTAATAGGCAGACCCTCCTGGAATTAGCCCGATGTGTTGCCAAGTAGTTGTTTAGAAGATGCGTGCCCAATGGATGCGATCTCCTTGCAATGCTCTATCCACGAACCCCACCTGCCAAGTCATCATGTAAGTAATTCGAGCCGAACGGAGAATCTGCATCAACGCCATTGCGACATTTTGTCTGAGTCAATCGTGGTACCAAATGGTGCGATAGCCATTCTTCCCGGTGCAGGGATGCTTGAATAAAGTAGCATAAGCCCTAGCCTCCTCTCTCGTTACCATGACACTCTCACTGTCAAAGGTAAGATCGCCATTGTCACCCGCGCAGCATCCAAGGATCTTCTTCCAATCCCAGATTTGCCATGTAACGGGATTTCCTTGATAGCCCAACGGCTTTGGCAACCCATTGTTATCTCATTCTTGTACCATTGCCTTGCTTGCCCAATTCCAACCCCACAACAAAAAATCTATCTTTGAGAGTATTAAAGCACGACGATGAGCTCGTAGTCCTACTTCAAGAACCTTTAGAGCGTGAAGCGCGCCATCGCTGCTCTCGTTAAAGCCTCCGCGCTCCAATCTCGCGTCGATTGCAAAATCTGTCTGTGAAATGTGGGCACCGACCTCTTGCCACCTTGGGTATTTCCTGCCGTCGCAACGGTTTCCCATTCGTGTGAATTGAAGGTGCCGCCATTCAAAATTCTTTCACGTGCGGCACTATCTTTTACGTCCATGGGAATCCTTCACCGCTCATGTGTCCCCGGAAACTCCGAGGTTCTCATTTGTGAATACTTAATACCCTCGCCCGAATACCCTACTAGGTATTTAGAGGAGCTAGATCTTCGTACCTCCTACCTCTTCTTGGGACTTTCCGATCCGCTCCTTCGGGTTAACCTTGCCGACCTCCGAAGACCGACCGCTTCTACTGAAGTTCCTTCGGTGTCACTACTCCTTCTTAACTTTTGGCGTAAAAAGATCTGTTCTATTCTAATCTAATTACTTCTACTTTAAAAGTTAAAAAAATCGTGGATTTTCCGTCCTAACTACTCTATTTCTGAAAAAAGAAAAAAAACTGCCCTACCACATTCGGCCGGAGACCTTCGGATCTTCAGTCCTTTGGCGCAGCCATTTTGGAGGATGCAATACCCAGGTCTTCGGCGAAGACGATGAAGTTCAATTTGAATTCACAAAGGGCCGGTCAATGTTTGCACGCGCCAAGGGTATCAATCTGCGCGCGTGAGAGGAATGTTCGGGCATCAAGGGTAAGAGAGCGACGAGGACATCCGTGCCGATATTGCGATATCGAGCGAAAACGTTAGAGAGCAAAATCGATCGACCTGGTTAGCAGCAAAGACATGATTAGAGAGATGGCGCCAACCAAGACGCCCGAGGTGCGGAAATTGGTTCCGTTGAAAGTGCCTTACAAGGAATTGCGACCCTATAGACAGGAGCTTAGCGAATTGCATCTACATTTCCTCTTGTGGAATTGGAATTGAGTATCGGCAAGCATTTGTAAGGAGATCATGGACAAGAACCGGAACAAAGAAGAGGATCTCCGCGGAAATCCGATGAAGTGAACAATTGAGCACTAGACGAGAGTGCTGGGCCGTGCGCTCGAGACGACGAGGATTATATGTTTGAGAAGGATAGCGTGAAGATAACCCGCGCATAAGAATTCACTTTCGCCTCACTATTCCGGAACGCGCGATCAGGAAGGAAAGGGTGGAAGACCGCAGAATTACAAGGATCCGAAAAGACCTGCGATTGCATTGAAACTCATGCACATCTTGCAACCACAGCGCACGACTTATGTCACTGCTTGGTAGGTCGGCTTCTTCGAGCGCGTCTTGAAGGAAAATCGAGTACATTGGGCGAGTATCTTTCATGATCTAATTTGGGTCAATGCGAGTGCTCAATGGGAAAAAAGATTGGTAAATCACTGAATCCCTTACATCGTGAATTTCTATCAGGCGATGGGACTACTCACGAAGGAGGAGGAGAAGCGATTCCCGAAGGCACGAGAAATTCTGGCAATCGAGTCCATCGAGGAGACTGAGGAAGAAGACAATGTCCGGACTAAAGTGCCACCTCAAAGGACAGCGCGCGGACCAGTACAGGTGGATGTTCTTTCAACACGAGAGCAGCTAGAAAGGCGACCGGCGAAGAGACGGAATACATTGGCAAACGATGAGAAAAACCCACTACTGGAGTTGCGGATGGCAGAGACTAAGATAGCGGGAATCAGGCAATCAAGGACTCGAGCTAGGCCAAAGAAGAAAACGAATCGCGGGAGGGTTGTGTCAGATTCTTTAGACAGCAGTGTGGAGAAGACGGATGCAGCGACTTTGGCGATGAACGAAGACAAGAATGACGA
Source organism: Marchantia polymorpha subsp. ruderalis (assembly GCA_037833965.1). Classification (NCBI taxonomy): domain Eukaryota; kingdom Viridiplantae; phylum Streptophyta; class Marchantiopsida; order Marchantiales; family Marchantiaceae; genus Marchantia; species Marchantia polymorpha. The sequence goes on from AP031359.1 coordinate 3,975,138, forward strand.
GCCTACTCTTCAAGTGTTGGAAGGATGACCTTCGGCGGTACCAGCTGAAGTCCCAACGGAAATAGCAGTGGAATCTTTGGAGGGGAGGACGGAGACATCTAGTCCAAGTTTTCTATCTTCGGAGCAGACGCGATCTGTGGGGAGTGAGGACGTACCTCAACCAAAGACAAGTGAAGAGCTAGCGAAGAAGCTCACGCTGAGTGAGGAAATACTTAAGCAGATTGTTGCACAGGTTGGCGGGATGGTAGGAGACATCACGGGTATTCCAGCGTTGCCACCACCTAAGGAAGAAGTAAGATCCGAGGTAGCGGAGAAGACTTCGGAGGAGGGATCGAACGGAATTAGAGGTTGACTTCCCTGATTTCTTGCAAGATAGCGTTGTACCTTTATTGAAGTACTTAGACAAAAAGAGGGAAAAGTATACCGTGAGGAGGGTTTCAAGATCTTATGTAGAGCTGGTAAGGAATAGAACTAAGCTCATGAAGGCATTGGCAGTGAATAGGGAGTGGGATTCTGCAACTGCGATGGCAAAGGAACAAGTTGCAAGCTTGACAGCCGAGTGTGCGACCACGAGGGCGACATTGCATGAACAAGAAGACCGACTCCAAGCGAAGGAGATGGAGTGCGAGGCCCTACGACTGAACTTGGTGAAGGAGCTCGATCTTCGTGTGACATTGGAACAGGATTGTAGCAGTCTTCGTACCGCCAACGAGAATGTACAGAAAGATCCGTGGAGTTGTGTGAGAGATTGGAGGCATCCAAGGGAGCCTACGCCGTGGAAGTGCAACGTGTGGAGGAATTGATTGTGGCTGCAGGGTAACATGATTAGTTGCACGCCAAAGAATTAGCCAAGACGGAAGGGCGAAGAGTCGAAGAGGCACGGATCGCCGAAGATCTTTGGGCACAGATTGCTGAGACAAAGACAGGGCAAGAAGAACTTCGGAGTATGATTGCAGAGCTCGCGAATGATCGTGATAAGGAGTTCAAACGAGCGGAGGAGCTTACGGCAAGTCTGGCGGAGGTACTCTGGAAGCACGAAGGCGAATTGACGGATTGGGCCAAGAAATTGGCAGGTTGTGAAGCGGCCAGATCTTCCGAGGTTGAATGTAAACTGAAGGTCAAATTGGAATGCGGACGGTTACAAGAGCAGTTGAAGAGAGCTACTCTGCATCTGGAGGAGTCGCAAGGGAGAGCGGAAAAAGCAAAGGCAGCACACCGCCAGTCGCTGGATGAGACGACCGACGAATTGTGAGGGCGTGTTGAGAAGTGCTTGCGTGGATTTGCAATGTGAGAATTGCAATCGATTAAGTGGCTGAAGTTGGATTCACTGGAGCGACGTCAGATGAGTGTGAAGACCAACGGATCCGCGAGGCACAAACATTTAGTAGAATTAGTTAATTCTTTTTCTGAGGAATTGGAAGAGGCGTGAGAGAATGTAGAGATAGAGATTATAAATGTTTTGCGTAGGTTAGGAGCCGACAGAAGCTTAGAGGACGTTGTAACCGCTACGTCGGATGGCACCGCACTTGAGAGTAGTTCACCTCATGCGGTTGAGATTCCTAGGAGATCAGAATGAATAAAGAGGCCCAAGGCTCTTTCCTTGAGGGGGTTTTCTGTCAATTGGCTTGTCTTGGCTGTCAACCTGTATCCATTGTGAGTTTGTGCGCTTGTGTGTGATCTTGCCACCGAGCATAGTGCGCTCCGGTCTGTCAAAGATACCGCATCCAGAGTTGTGACTATCTACCCTGAATGTTCTGAGTAGCCGGGGGCTCTTCGGGATTTAAGCAAATTTGGGTCGAAGTAATCGGGTCAGTAAGTCGGGAATATGCAATTCTGGAAAGTTTCCCCCCTGAAATCGTAGTGTAGGGTCCAGGCGATTCCCGCAGGTATCAATTGGAAAAGTTTCAGGTTGTGAATGTGATTATACTCTGCTCTTTGGCCCTTCGGCCGTAATCGAGTAGTGTCTTCTGGGAGTGACATTGGCCTAAAAGTAAAACTCATCAATAGAATGTTAATTTGTGACAAATCGTGACTTTTGGTGTTGCATTTGTCTCTGTGGGAACAAATCTATACCATTATGCAACACATTATATACATCACAGTCTACAACACACCTTAATTCTAACATGAAGTCAACTAATCCCAAGACATCTATGACTACATGGCACGCCATGTTTAGTGCTACAAGCTGGCTTGATGATCATCGTCACAAAATCAGTGCATATTATCTTGAAATTCCAATGTGTTCTTTTTGGCGTGCATCTCAACCTGAAATTGATATTTGGTGGATTCTAAATGTTGTTACAAGAAGCATCACAAGTGTTATACATACGAAGGTGATGCGACTCCAAATTCATCGGTTGACACTTAGTCAACAACAAACACATGTTGAACTATTAATTGGTGAGTTGCTGCTTAAGATCAGTGCAATTCACAATTTCAACTTTGAAAATGTGAACAAATCCACTTATGTCATCCGCAACAATTGGTCTGCTTCCTATATTAACATCACTAGCTTCATTGAAGATCTTGGGCATTTTGCTTAAACTACAATCAACAATCTCAGTGAACCAATTTGGCAAGTATTTCTTTGGAATGTTGTGTTTCTTATATTTGACATTGTTGATGGATTTATGGATTGCGTAGCATTGCAAGATGAACGCGGATCAAGCAGCAATATGGACTATCCACCCGTGGATCCGTTTGAATTTGTGAAACTTAAGGGTCGTGATATCATCCGTCTCATTATCCAATAGAAGTCTCGTCTTGATTGTAGTTGATCTCCCTCTGAAATTGACAAAATTGAGTCTCAATTTTCAAAGCTTTGTATCATGTACAAAACTGTCTCGGCTTGTAAAGAAGCCATAGATTCCTATGATCATCATTGCTTGTTTGACGATGATTGGTCACTCCCATGTTTATCAGGCCATTTCAATTTTCTAATAGATTTCGTCGGTGAATTGGATTCATTGTATCCAAATACAGCTCCTATCGAAAGTGACTTCTCAATGTTGAAATTCAGGAAGGATGTTTTTAACATGTCACTGACAGATTTTTCTCTGGAAGGATTTCTCCAATGTAAACAGTATGATTTGTTGCGCACCTTGAAGCAATAAAATTGAAAGATTATGTCTTTTAAGATAATTCATGCTTCAGAACTTGTTGAAACTTTATCATTTGTCTGTAAACTAGAATTAAAATGGATGGAATCAAGAGGAAGGTTACTTTGATTTCTTAGATTTCCTGTAAACAATTATTCCTAATTGTGCCTAATTTCATATAGTCTGTGTGCCTAAATTACTTATATTAGGCACAAATAGTCATATGTCTAATGTACAGAGGCTTGATTATGATTCACTCTACAATGAATGAGCTTCCTTGTACTTTCTATGGCTTGCCACGTGATGTCATGATTGGAGAGTGCTTGAAGGTAGCTACCACATCATCCAGTCTTGCTGCAGATTTCTTGTATTCTTTTTGTTCGTCTTATTTTGCTTTCCAGCATCCTAGCATGTCAGAGCTGCTCCACGAGTTGCCATCACCAGGAAGGTGGTACAAATTAATGGTTTAGTCTTTGGTACAAGCCCTATCACCAAGTCTAGAGAAGCGTGTGTTGTCACTTCTCAATCATTCAAGCCTCTCACTGCAATCCAAAAACGTATCTTTTTGGAAGGGATGAGTACACGCCGTCTATTTCATCACAAGATGCTGATACATCAGCAAATTCAACCAGATCTAGGGTGTCTACAAACCAAAAAGATGCACAGTAAGTTCTTGAATTGATTGCACAGCGTCAAGCAATTCTTTCAGGCGTGAAATACAAGCTTCTTGCAACACCATTGTTTAGTTTTAGCAATCTTGCACTTGAGTGCCCAAGACGTGATGCAATTGCTAGATGATGATATCGGCATTGCATCCACAACTATACTTGAAACAAGAAAAGAGCTTCAATCAATTATAGAGATGTTGATAACCAACAAGATTGTGGATAGCCATTGTCTTCATAGAATGACTCACACATCATCCAAAGTACCTCCAAATGAGAAACTAATTATCATAACGGAAGTATCTATTATTGATAATAGCACAACAACCATCAAGCTGAAGAATTACACTCCAAGATGATGCTATTGAGCACTGGAGTGCAATTAGTCATCATGGACATTCAATTTGCCAAAGAGATAGGGCGGCACAATTCCAACTTGCAAAAATCTTGAAGGCAGATTTGGACAACAAGTGACATCGTGGAGAAAGTTCTAGGTGAAAGCTCTAAATTGCTCACTTTATCTTTCAACCATGGCATCAACCAACAGCTTCAATTGTAGTTGCAATGTTTGGTTACAAATGTCATCAACTATGACATTTTGATTGCTAAAGAGGCATTGTTCCCACCTGGCTTTATCATCGACAATTGGCACAAGCATGTTTTACTATCGGGTTGACTAGAAGACGGATGACTTGAATCTAGATTACATACCTCTGGATTTACATGCAAATCATGCTCCACCTGCGCATCATTGATTATAAAAAAAAGTCAATACTCTTTTTTACATTCCTAGCCAACTACATGAATGGATGAAAGACTATGAGGAGGAGATTGTCGTTTTCTAAGCAGATGCAAGCTTGGTGGCTGGTCCCTTGGAGGTTGTGCATGGACAAGAGGTTTTACATAGGCTCAAAGCAGTCCACAAGCCCTTGGTTTCAGCCATGCACAAACTTAAACATCTTAAAAACCACAAGGAGCCAATTCAATCATTATTGATCAAGACTGTGACTTAGACTCTATCCAAGGATGAAGTCAACCTCTTGGAGTTGTTTGGTGATATTTCTACAAGTTTGGAGGCACTCAAGCATAGTGATAAGACGCTACATTTACGTGAATGTTGATCTTTGTGCACGTAAGGTTGCATCATCATGCATGTGGGAGATTAGCACTAGGTTTCTACAGCGGTTTCCAGCCTTTGCATGGAAGTCAAACTTCACCTTTTTTCCCTTTGATTTTGAGCTCATACAACAACAGCACCTTGGTCTCCTTGATACCCTAGACTTGATCATTGCAGGTTGGAAGTGCCAAGGTTTTCCTGTAGCTAGTTTTAAAGCTAGGTTGGCTGATTGAAGGTTTGGACTATCAAAGGTTTGGTCTTTTCATGGATCTGATTTGAATTATTACTTGGGCCCAATCGCTTTTTCCAACAGTTGATTATGTCATTGAAAATATTCCAGCTCAATATGACTAGAGAAAAAAGGTCCAAGAAGTTAGCATTGTGATTCAACATTATTTTGATAAGCAGTTGTTATAGGATGCCGTGTAGTGCAATTCTTATGCACACCGGCTGCAAAATCTTTGAACCAACTTGACGCCCATTTTTCTCTTGGAATTGGCTATGAAAAACACAACCAGAGCTCCTACACTTAAGGTCTCTCAAATCTTGGATGCAGATGGCTCATGCCAACCAATTACCAAGCAAGAAAAGCACATTGGTTTCAAGTCAACATCATTAGACAGCCAAGAGATGCTTGATCCACATTCAAGTGTCCATGCTTTTCAGGTTGATGAACTATGAATTGTGTATTGTCACACTATAAGTACATGGGATGAACCAAGTCCTGAAGAGAAGAAAAGGGCATGGAATTTCATACAAGCACCACTGACCACACAAAGGTGACCAAGTTGGAGTGCAATTCACTCTTGGAAAAAGTGATGCATCTGAACGTACTCACTTGATTATTGGTCACTTGCATTCTTTTTCAAATGTACCTTGCATCTAGCGTGGATGTAAGTAAGGTAAAAACACACGATGCTTCTCAATGGCATCCTAATTGGGTAAATTTATCAATATCCAACACTTTACACTTCACGATACTTAATGCTTTAATTTGCTATTCCTTTACGTACTCATTCATTTGAGTTTGATACTAGCTTGTACTTCTTCCTTTTAAACACTATACACAGAAATTAATGTAGGTTCAGATTTTTGCACTAGTTACATTGTTGTTGTTAGAATTTAGCTTGGATTGACCTACGGTCAACAAGGCTGCCTAAGAGTTGCTTTGCTAGAGTTCTGATCTTCACACGATATGACAGTCTTATGTTACAACACTATATGTCACAATAGTTTTAAGAAGCATTATGATACTTTGCAAGTTTTGTATGAGAAGCACAAGTAGAAACTACAAGAAATTTTGTAACTTTTTAATACTTTTTTACTCTATCATGTTTTGGCCACAACTTGGTTTCAGCTAATTCTAGTTAAAAATTTATTAATGTTTGATATTTATCTAGAATTTTTTACAAATCAATTTTATTGGTTATGGAAGTTAGTAATTCTATGACATGCATGAAGGAGAAGATTTCTTGTTTAACTCATGTCTATTTCGACTTAAGTTAGTGCAATTTTGGTTCTAATTTAGGTTCTGCTCTCACTTTAAAAAAGAGCTAGCAAAAACTTTTAATTATCTTTTTAGGTTTTCATGAAGAAATTCTTTCTTTGTATCCCTAAACGTAGACGTACTTTAGTGTCAGCGTTCTAATGCACACATCAGAACTTGCTTGTGTTCTTGTTGTTTTCTCATGAAAAAACATAACAACATCGTGAAACATTGCAAGTTTTGCATATGAGTATGAGCAGATTGGTATAAAAATTATATTATCTCTATATATGATTGATACTATATCAAGCTAAGATCTAGTTCTAATCAACTCCAATGTACACATGGAGCTATGTTTATTTCTTAAAATTTAAAATTTCTTCTAGAACTATACACATAAATAATCATATAGATTATAAAGGTTATAAAGCCCAAGACAAAGTCCTTAAGAGAGATGACTAGGAGTCAATGGAGGTTTTGATTACCTTTTGTAATTTTGAATGTAGTAAGATAGACTAGTTAACTAGCGCTAGTTACATGTGTCAACCGGCTTTCAAGTATGCTTCATGCATCAAAGATTAAAACTGGCTTTGAGATGGAGTCAACTTAAGTAGTTGGAATCCATGAGATCATCAATCATAAGCCTTGTACTACTCCAAGGGTTGTAAAGAGTTCTGACTCCACTATCATATGCTATGTAGGTTAGAAGGCAGTTCCTTGATACATGCTTACCTAAACATGATCCTTAGACCTACATGCCAAGTGAATTGATTCTTTATGTTTCCTTGAGTTCTTTTACTCCCCTTCTTTGTAGTCAGCTCTTGACTACACTTGCCATTCTTGATATCATGGTACAGTAGATAACATTGTCTCCTTGCAACTTAAGGAACTTCACGTTGCATCTTATCTGAAGTCTCAACTTGGCGATCAGAAAGTTCAACACTACCAAGTTTGGATTAAGTTGAATATCATTTTGTGCGTTGACATTCCCCCTTTTGATGGTACTTTACTTTACTAAGAATATTCCCCCGAAAATCTTCCCACTTCATGTATCTTACTTTTATGTTTTATGTTGTCTTAATTCTTGTATCGGATGTGTAATGATGTAACACTGCTCCACAGCTCAGCTTTATTCCAAAAAAATTTAATTGATTGCTATTTCCTTATGTTATCCTCAACTTTAGCCTAGATATTGGCAGCAAATTCTTGAGTTGACTCCCTTTAAAGAGATGACAACAAGTATGTGATTGATGATATGCTGGTCTTGGTTGCATCTTTCTTACTAAAAGACATGTTTTATTCTTTGCTTTAAATGAAGTCATTGACATTAAATGATAGAAATTTTTTACTTCAGTATATGCTCAAAGCGCATTATGCGTCTCATCTGGTCAATGTGGTCTACGTCTATATAAATTTTCTCTTTGATAATGTGATAGATTATATGTCTTGAGATGTGAACTGCTCATTGTTTTCTTTGCGGTGTCAATGGTTGGTGTTGTTTCTTTGTTCTATGTGTTAACATTATAACCACTTCAACACTTATCTTCTAAAAAAATCTGAATAAATTGGCATTCTAGAGATTAATAAGAGAAATTTTTAAGAAATTAGTAGCTATATATTCTTATGTTGCATTAAATTCACGCTTAAGTAATTTTCTGGTAATATATAGTTGTTTGTTAAATTTATGCAAATACTTTCAAACAAAGAAAGTATTGTAGACTATTGTTTAGACAAAGTATGATGTTGAATGATCAATGACATTTTGCATGTTGTTAAAAAATAAGATTTTTCTTGGAGAAATTTTTTTCACTCTTGTCATATTTAAGCAGTATGCATTTAACTTACTATTAGAAGTAATTCAAAGAATAAGAAATTTAAGTTGTAGCCTGCTTTTTGAAATAAGTTCCTACAAGTTCCTAATTTATCAAAGTTGTCTAGAGAACCATGTACAAGTCTCAAAAAATTTATTAATTTTCCAAAATTATTCCTTAACTACGGTAAAAGAACAGACATGCGAAGTAAATTAGCACCCATAATTACAAATTTAGATATATTTCTACAACTGTAAAAGCTTCAAGAATATTACTAGTCGGTACATGTTCCCCTACTACGAGACAAGTAAATAAATTTTAAAGCTATGTATGATATAGTCCTGTCAGATGTTTTCCTTATTTTGTCTTACAGCCGGGGTTTTCAGTTTTCCTTGTTTGTCTGACAGTCCATGGCCCGTCACACAAACAAAGTCCCCTGCCCTCCGGGCCCCTCCCTCTGGTCTTCATACCCTTTGGGCCAGTAGGTAGTATTTCTAGATTTAGAAAACAAGTGGAAGATTCAGTTGAAAGTTTGTTCAGATGTGTCAACTGTATTCAGACTGATGCAGTTCACGATTCGGCAGGTTGGTAACGTTGTTGTGCATAGAATGTGTAGACACAACTTCGGCCATTTTTCGGTATTTGGTTTGATTGTAAACTTACTGTGTATCTCTTACTTTCTTGCTCGAATGACAACGCAACGACACTTCTAGAGTCATACATAGATATTTATCAGTCTACCAATTAGGTGGATATGACTTTGGCGGAACTGCAAGCTAAATTGTCTTCAGTCAAATTTGTATTTCACACAGTTACAACAGTCGCTGTGTGCTGACGTTTACATCGTACTTTGCAATTAGCCATCTTTTAACCTTATGTCTTTTTCTTTTTTAGTTACTACTATTCAAGCTAGAAATTTATGATATTTTTGTTTTGTGTTTATACTACATTTAATCAGAAGTCCGCGTTTTCAAAGAATTACTTAAAGGAATAAAACACTGGGCATGTGATATACACTCTACATTGACATAACCGTGAACAATTTGCATCCGCTGTTTCTTTCCCTTCTCAATATAATGTCCTCACCTTCGACAAGAATGGGGTACTCAACCGCTAATCGACTTCGGATTGTCACTGTATAAATGTTAAGACTAACATCTACTGAAATATGGTAGCATTCTACGCCCCCACCAAATGAACGAATCACATACTTCTCACCAGTAAAGTTCTCAAGTTTCCGTAAAATTGCTTAAAAAAATAAGTTACAGGAATAATAGGCAACGGCACCTATTTAACTCTCAACGTCGCCTACCAAATCCAACACCGTGGCCTAAATAGGACTTGAACCTGATCATGCGTTTAATCAACTGATATTCATACGCCTCTACTAGTAACTGTACACTTAATCCTCCTCAGCTGGAGGGATGTCATCCAGGTCGAGCTCATTCAAGCCAAGCGCATCCACGGCTGGGGCTGCTAGATCTCTGAGGCCAAAACCACCCTGCTACACGGGAACAGAAATCGTCAGAAGAAATCATGCTATGGTACGTCGTATTACTGAACCAAAATCTCGTTTTCTAGTTTTCATAAAACAAAGACGACAGCTCAAACTAGCGGCCTTCAGTGTTACAGACAAGGCACGGCCAATCCTGAAAAACAAGAAGGTGCAGATCAGTTTACCTCCTTCTGCAATCGCAATTCTTCGGCCCGGGCTGCCGCCTCGGCTTGAGCTACTCTTTGGCGAAATGTCTTAGCCATTTCATCAGCCTGCAAATCGCCTCAGAATTAGTCACAGAAAATATAAACATAACAACGCTGTCTCTAATTGCTAACAATAATCCACCAATCTCGTGTGGTATATTTCAGACACAAGTCACCAAAAGCAACTCCGATACTCGGCTTAAGAGATAACAGCAAATTTGCACACCCTTTATGTGATAGAAAACATCTAACCTTTTCATAAACGAGCGCTGGGTTTCTCAGCATGTCACCAGGTGTTGGCTCCAACTTCTTGGTAGATAGACTTATTCTTCCCCTGTCTCGGTCCTGACTCAATATCATTACCTGCAGGAGGAAAATGTTGTTCCACCTTATTTAAAGAGGAGCTTGTTACCTTCTACATGATCTTGGACAAAAGGTCAAATATTTACTCAACAATTCAGCGCAGAGACACTGACCTTCAACTTATCACCAGGTTGAAGAACATTTTCAACGGTGGTGATACGGTCGTGACTAATCTGACTGATGTGCAACAATCCACTGGTTCCGCCTATATCCACAAAAGCCCCATAGGGCTTCACAGATTGAACTGTCCCGACAACAACAGAACCAATTCCGACACCCAACTGAGTTGCAGCCAAAGCCTTCCGGTTACTCAAGACGAGCCTTGTTCTTTCCTCATCTACCTCGATGAACTTGAGAGGTAGCTCTTTATCTACCATATCTTCCTGATTCATTCCCTGCGAAATTCCACACAAACTTTGAGAGTGAATAGTACTCAGTCTTAGCGCTCGCAGTGATATAATAAAGAAGCTAGTCGCCCTTTACCACTCTTTACGTATGAGCCAAAATCCAAGAGAAGTTTAAGCTCATAGATGCCGACAGAAGCATTCATCTCAACTTACAGGTGCCGACAGTAGCAAACTTTCGGATTTACAAAATTGAGAAAGATCGCCAGAGCAATGTCAACGTATCTGACTGATTCGAGATTCACGAAGAGACTTTACGGTGAAAGATTAAGAATTTACGGAATAGATTTGAGAGAATGGCACAAATCCTCTGAGACCCTCCACTCGGACTACGAGCCCACCCCGATTGGCAGAGAGAACCTGCAAAATTCAAGTAAAGCCTACTTCTTCAGAGAGAAATTCAACAATATTACAGTACTTTGCTTCTGAGTGAAAGGCGCTAAAGATGTCACACAAAGAAGCGTCGACGCTCATATGCAGGTAAACTTATTGGAGAGCCTAGAGATAGAAGTCTTTGGAGGCAAATTAAGTATTCCGAAATCAACACGACTTTCGTACACTGAACGAACATGTCCGCGAATGATAGCTAAGTACAGAATGACACTTCCAGGAAAAAACGTTCGACATACGTGATTTTCCCTCGAGTTAGTGACCAGTAACCACTTACTTTGCCCCTCACGGGACAGTCATCTGCTTGTAGTTGTCTGCAGCGCTCCCAGGATATATCATACTGCAACTTTCGTAGACTCACAATAACGCGACCATTGTCATCGTCTTCTTGGACAATCATGAACTCTTCCTCAGTACCTGGATGGAGACCAACTTCTTCAACATTCTTCACCTTGTGGATACAGGACTCCGAGAGGGGCAGATATGCTGATGCCTTCGCGCCAATATCGATGAGTGCGCCATTGAAATCAGTTTTGAACACGACACCTCTCACCTGCAAATGTGGTTCTCACTTCGCTTAAATAAAATGTTGTACACAACAACCAGATCAACGTTCCAATGGAAAATGTCTCATGAAGTCTCTTTCTCCACTCGATTTAAAACACCTAACCGTGTCTACTGCGTTTCAGTTCATACACCTCGACATATCCCATTCTCCTGCTCACAGAGAGAAGACGTCCAGCGATAGACTCGAGCTACGTTGATGCGTAGTTCGGACCGGATTCCAGCTTAGAGAGTGTTCATGGAGAGGACATGCCTAGCTCATAGTAAAAGAAAGCAACATAAAGAAAATCATGTCCCTACCAGGTCACCAATCTCAAAACTAAAATCGTATTTGGAAAGAGCATCTGCAAATTCCTCGTAAGTGAAAGGAACACCCTCTAGAGGACTATCCAAAGCTCGCTGCCAACGCTCCTCTGCCTCAGCTAGCAAATCCTTCGCCCTCGGAGCACTGAGAGAAGCTACACACTGCAACCTCGAGAAACCACGCTTGATGCCTCCGTTCACTGCCAGGTTCGTACCCGAAAACCTGCTGTTTCTGAAACCCAAAGCAGACGTACACGCTGTGTCGGACAAGCCATTGGCGCAGGTTGAGATCCCTGATGCACTTACAATCCCTGGGAGGCAATTTGATACCATACCCGTCATAGTGGCGACGGACCCGAAGAAACCCTCAAACCAGACTCAAATTCGGCAACAACTTCTATTGCTCAAATGTTCACCCGTTCCGACGCGCTTGACGATGTCGTGAAGATGTGAAGCACCAGCAGTGTAGTAACACGATACAATGAACTCACACTGACTTGTAGAAATTGGGGAGGGAGAGACGTTGAAGAGAGATATTCCTGTCCGTATTGCCACTGGGTAATCCTACCGCAATTTCGTCACAGGCCATGTCCAACAAATGACCAAGCCATGGATATCAGAGGAGGTACATCTAGGTTTGCATTGCCCTATCTATGCGGGTTGTCTGTGGATTGACACGTGGCATATAAGACCTGACGCCCCACGTGGATTACTGGATGACGTCATGTGAAGTTTCATACCAACCTTGGGACCATACACGCTGGATAAGGTCCTCGCAATGTCTGCAGTATGTTTCTGAAATTCCTTTCCTTTCTGATAAATACTTTTCAGTTATAAACTTGGCTCCCTTGTTCTGATGATCGGACAAGCCATTGTTTCCATGAAATGATCATTTCATACAAAGGCTTCAAACAATTTATTTGTATTCCAGTAAGACTGCACGTCATTTATTTGTCCAGCGCAATACGATATACATCGTTGTGAGAACTGTCAAGAATATTTTTCAATCACATTTTTTAACAATAATTCTATATGATGAGATCTCTATTTTCTCATAATTTTTCATATCTGAAGTTTCTATTTTTATTCACTTATAGAAGTTGTGATATCATGTAACTTTTTTTATTCAATAGTTAGTAAAAGTCTGAAATATGTCAATTGTTAAATAAAAGGGCAATACCTGAAGTTGATGAAGCTATACCTGAAGTTCAGCAAATTTGGCACATGCAACGTTTAGAGAGGTGTGGTGTACGTACTATCTTAGGATGTGATGGAAGGCATGATACGAGGGTTTCCTAATTAGGAAAAAACAGAAGCTGAAAGATTGAAAAAAATCATCATTCTAGATAAAAACCAACCTTTAATCACCAAAACTTTGACAAGCCGGCTTCAACTTCTCTTGTCCAAGATTGTTTCTCAACAACAAACCGGATTCATCAAGACTCACAACATGTTCGATTTCATCATTACAATAAATCTTACATCTTACAAAGGAGCATAATCTACCAAAAGTTCAAAATAAGAAATGTACCTTCATGAGTTAAGACTTTGTTTGAAAAGCTAGTGGATTAAACGTGCATACTTTTGATACAATTGAAGTACATTAACAAACATGTTACGGTAGATCAACTTATTTGAGATATTATGATATAAACATTTTGAGAATTATGTTATTTTGATTCTTTTACAAGTATGTGATAGATTTTAAAAGCATTTCAGATAGTTCTTGTCTCAAGAGCCAAGAAAATATGAAATTTAAATGTCCGATTGACATCAAATAGCAACAAACAAACAAAACTGCAAATAAAATGCATTTAAAGTTTATTTTGTCATATTATTTTACATTTTGTTTATATGTAGACTGACACTTTAATTTAAATTAAGTTCAATAAACTTAGATAACAAAAATATCACACAAAAGCCTAATTGTAGAATTTTGCGTAATTGTGTCATAAAAATTGAGAAACCTTCAACACCCAAGTTGCTATTGAAGATCAAATTTTAAGCTAAATTTGTTTTAAGAGCAAAGCAAACAAAAATTGAAAAATTTTTCATTTGTAATCACAACAAACTTACATAATTTAAACTTGTTTCAACAGATGCTATTCATAAAAGAGTAGATTTTTTTCAATTCAAATCTCGAGTTTATCTCAAGTTTACCTAACTCAAATTAGGACTATGATTAGTTTCTCTAATTAGGATTGATCATAGGATTTGAGCTGCCAAGTATATATGGAAGTGCAAGACACATCTTGCCTCAAGCAATAGTGTGTTCTTTGAGTAAAGTATTTGTTGTTCAATTGGATGTAGGCCGACGGTGGATGAATCAGGTAATATTTTGTCGCTGATTCTCATGATTATTTTGTTAATTGATATCATAGAGATGTCTTTCCAAAAAGAGAATCTTTCTGTTATGTACGCTACATTGTTCATTGATTGATTGTTCATGAACTGATTGATCGCTGAGAACACGACAAGCGAACAAGACATCTAGTTTGCTCCTTGTGATCTTAGAGCTGATCAATTTAATTCGTAAGTGAAGCCGATGCGGATGTTGAAAATTAGAAGAGATTTCCAAAAGATTGAAGCATGGACGAAACGTTCGACTGAAAAAACTAAAAGCTCGTCGAAGCGAAAAAATCAGAGGAAAACGACGTCTAGGATTTGGCGTCCTTCCATTTGTTCATTCTTCAATCGAGAGTGTATTTATAGTTGTTGTGAAAGATTGCAATATTGCGGATGGGCATTAGCAAAAAATGAGCCTTTGGAGGTTTGTGGGATAGTTGGATAGTGCGAACTTGGTAATTGCCATGACGTGATCCCAAATGGCGATCGTAAAAGAAGTACACTCTGTTGTGCAATTTAAATGAAGAGGTCACGGTGTTTTACTTCAGTATCAATCCGGGTGGGAAATCTTGAAGTGTTCCAAAATATTGTGACGAGTATGAAATGGCTGATGTTCAGCCATTATCCTAGCATAGGAGACATACGTTGGTATTCTAAAAACATATACGGAGGAGGACATCCTCTTATTTCAAAAGCAATTCAACTCTGATCCACTGCTTCGACTACGAGCACAACATGATTATTGTTGTGGATCAATTAGATTTCAGCCGCACCATGTCTCCGTAAAGATAAAGTTCACTCCCATCACAGTGACTGTGGTCGAAGACTGGTCAAATCATCGGGGCCATCTATTGAAAATGATCATATCACCGTGGCGCTGTACCACTGGAGTGCAACCTTTATGTTAGAACTGACCTTCGGAGTGGACAAGTTGTTCATAGGTTTTGGTCAAAGGCAGGCTCTAAACGGGGAAGCGGAGGAATCAGGGATGAAGCAAGGACATGAGTCTGAGTTTTCGTCGAAGTGGGCCAACTGGAAATTGGAGGTGATTCGTTGAACGCCAGCGAGAATGAGCAATGAAATTGTACTTGTATAGCAGAGTTGAGTGACGTCCCCGGTCCACAAGAGGGATTGCATACATAAAGTACTGCAATTGATCTCTCTAGTGCCATTCTACAGAGAGATCACACCCACTGATTTGCTGATAATAGTCAAACCTCAGAACAGAGAGATGGAGAAATTCTAGCAATTTAACAATAGCTCCCCATCCTCTGGAGAAGTCCGCGCCCTGGATGGAACAACCTTTTTCCATGGATGGTTTCGAGGCAGCATAGTGATCCCTTTATGAGATAGGGAGGACTCTCTTGCAGAGTTATGAAGATAGTAATCATCCAGGTTTTCACCGGGATTCTAATCAGCTTTATGAATGAGGCTGTCCTGGAATAGTGAAAAGGTTACTTCCAGGTGTTCCAATTACTTTTCGATTTGAGACATATTGAAGACGTTCGCATCTGGGTGAGGAGACTCTACAAACGCAAATAATATTGCATCCATAGTACGTTCTGCAGCCGTTCTCCCGATATCGAATGAAAAATCAGAGTTGATCATCACATTCACGGCCTGAATGTTGGTTCCCTTAGTAAAAAGACATGAGAGACCAAGGTACTGCATGCTCCATTTTTAAAATCGTGGAACACTCTATTTCCGTGAGACTGGAGCATCTTTGCATGGACATAGAAACATGAATATCTGAGTCCAGTAATTGTCTTTGCTAGAAGCTAAACTCGGTTAATAGAATTGCTGAAAATGATGGACTGGTCGATTTGTAGGTTCAAAGATAGAGTGCTCAGAGTGATAGTGTTTGAATTGAGAAAGGAATAGCAATGAAGCAAGTAGATATGAAGCCTACAATGTAAAGGAAGCTGGATCTAGCTTCTTGGATCAAGTTGGAGCGGAAGCAAACAGGGAAAAGGAAAGTGTATAGAAGTTTGCTGATGATTCTTTTCAAGGTAGTGAATATTTTCAGATTTCACCTAGCAGATGCTGGGTGAAATAATAGTGGGCAATATTGGTGTTATGTAAAATTCGTTGCCACGAAATTGATGGTTTGCGCAGCTTATGATGGATTCTTTCAACCCGTATAAGAATAATTTTTTTTCTTGAAAAGAAAAAACAAGAAGAGAAGAAAGTGGAAACAAAGATTAGAGATTTAGGGTTTAGAGAAGTTATTTTGAAGGTGCAGAGAGTTTGGATCCGGTCTCATCCACTATTGTTCTCAGGTTCTGATTTTTTTTTATAAATATATGGTGGTTTAAAATATATATAGATTTTTAGTGATTAGTGTGCTCATTGAATGTAGTGGAAACATAACTTCTATCCTGATTCCTTTTCACATTGTGAACACTAGGTTATATAGACTATTTTTATATTTCTTGCTCCAATTTGACAGTGTAAAGTGGTTGTCTAATGGTTGTGATGGCAGGTTAGGTTGTACATACCCCATAGCTAGTAGTGCTAGAATAGTTTAGTGTGGACACAAAATCACCAAGATTTGATTACTTTATGGGGATTTGGCAGTGGTGCTGGTTGAAAATTTGGTCATCACGGAGTTGTTTGGTGGTACTATTGAGTACCGTGGTGGATTCACAAGGAGTCGATTGATGTATCAACTACCTTTATTTATCCATCAGTGGGTGCGGAGTACCAAGGTGTTGCAAACACCAAGTCTTCTGTGTTGATATTGTCTAGTGTTTGTGGTAGTGAAATTTTTTCATTTTTTCGGAAATAAGGTAGTTAGGAAGGAAAATCCACGTAAGTTTTAACTTTGGAGATAGTAGTAGTTAGAAGAGAAGAGAAGAAGAGAAGAACTTTTAGTATAGATGCTAAGTAGAAGTAGGTAATACGAAGCATCGCCCTAGGCAAAGCTTGGCCTGTTGGTGCCGATGAGGTTCAAAGTCGAAGGAACGGACCAATGGGACTTAAGCTACGAAAGGAAGGGGCGACGACCCAGGTTCTCAGATGACCTAGATCAACCTTTGAAAGAGGGTATTCGGTATTCGTCGTTGATGACTTCGGAGTTACGTGCGAAGTCCTTCTGGCAAAGATACCCAGTGAAGTAAAAGATGGCGCTGCACAAGAAAGAAATTTGTATTGACGAGTGGCAGCACCTTCAATTTGCAGAAGTTGATTCTACCATTGCAACGGCGGGTTACACCCGCAAGGACGCGAGTTCGGCTCCCACATTTCACGATTACACTACTGCGAATTGATGAGAGATTGCAGTGCGAAAGCTCAAATTAACGGAAGCAGCTATGGGGCGACATGGCGCAATTCGATTGACCGTACTGAGAGTTCCGGAAGCGAAATTGCGAGCGTATCGTGTTGAATTGATTCTTGCAAAACTTGGTTTCTTGCTCTGGGGTTGGAATTGGGTATGTGCAACGATGATATAGGAGTGAGACAATAAGGACACAATAAGGGCTATCAAGGAAATCCTAAGACTTGGCAAATCTGGGATTGAGCGAAAATCTTGATGAGTTGCGTAGGTTACGACAGCGACCTTACCTTTGATAGTGAGAGTGTTAAGGTAACGAGAGCTGAAGAGAAGTTGTATGCGGTCGTATTCAAGAACCCGCGGACTGGCAAGAACGGATATCAAACCATAGGGTATCATGATCATTTCAGAAGGAATGTGGCAATGGCATTGATGTAGATCCTTTGACCTTCTCGGACAACGTATATGATGACTTGGCAGGTTGGGTTCGTGGAACGAGTGCTGAAGGGAACCAAATTCACCACGCGCGGATATTCTGGACTGCCACACGGCAACACATTGGTGTTCTTACGGGAGGATCGGCCAATTATCTGTCTCCGGCCTGATTAATTTCTATTGGGGGATGAGGCTGTCAACGGTTGCAGAGAAGAAGAATTACCCGTTGCGAACTCATGTGTAAGACGGAGAAGAAATTCTGAGTGCCAACGAGGTCGGTTCCGACCTAGAAGATGAGCAGATTGATTTGCCTCAGGGAAGAACCAATGGATCCAGAGATAGAAGGGCAAAGCGACCACGGAAGAGAAGGAAGCTTTAGGAGGTCGCAATGTCTGAAGCGCGTGATCACCGACAGGTATCCACCAAGCTCAAGACGCCTAATGCACGGGCCAAGACGAAAGTGAAAGCCCGCCAATTGATATTAGAAGCTGACAGCAGTACGGAGAGTAGTGTTGCTGCGTCGCAAGACCATCTCACTTTGGCAAAGTGGGCAAAGTTAGAAGCAGAGATCGTTGTGAGAGAGAAGGATGTGCCTTCAGAGAAGAACCTTCGGACTTCTGAGGTGAGACATTCGGCAGTGGTGAAGCGCCGGGCAACGAGGAAGGAGAAAGTAAAGGCCATAATGACGGAGGAAGGAATCTTAGGGCGGAATCAAGTTCCCTCGGCAAAAGTTAGAGTAAGCGCTCCTTTGGAGAAGCATGCAGAAGTGCTGACATTGTCATCGGACACAGACGAGGACCCGGTGGCCCCAGAGAAGATAGCAAAGAAAGTAGTGGAAGACATAGCATGAGTGATTACTGCGCAGCAGATGGTGACATCACCTCGGACGTCCACGGAAACGGTTATATTGGAGACGAGCAAAGATTTTTTGGTAGAAGAGATTAAGTCAGAAGGGGTCAATGCTGCGGACGTGCTGTGTGGACAAGTGATACCGCTACTGCGGTATCTTGACAGCAAGCTTGGAAAGTATGCAGGTACCACCAATGTCGGATCTTACGTGGAGTTAGTACGTAATAGAACGCGGGTAAAGGTTTCAACGGCTCACGCAATAGCAGAGAAGGAGAGGCAGTTCCGGGAGACAGAGGCAAAGTACGAAGTACTTTGGAAAAGGTTAGCCGAAGAAGTTGAATTGCGGAGGTCTTCGGAAAAGACCTGTGAGAGTCTTCGGGCCGACATTGAGGTCACCAGATGCGCGACAATCGATCTTTGAGATAGACTGGAGGCGTCTCGGGTAGCTTTCAACAAGGAGTCGCGAAGGATAGACGAGCTGACTGCGGATTTGGAGAAGAAGGATCAGGCGCATGCAGCAGAGCCGGCAACAAAGGTGAAGGCTCTGGCGGAGTGTGAGGCTGCTAGGATCTTAGACCTGGGACTGATAGAGAGATTGGAAGCCAAGTGTAATGAAATGAGATCTCAGCGATCGTTGACTTAGGAGCAGTTAAGTGATATGGAGGTGAAACTGTTGAAGGCAGAGGAGAAGAATGGATAGTTAGCGGAGCAAACGAACGACGCCTTGACAGAGAAGGTGAATTGGTGCCTGCGCGGATTTGTATTATGACAGGTCGAGATGCAAAAGTGGTTGCAGTTACGAGCTCTGGAGCGTTGGGCGACCGCAATGATAGCGTGTAGTGTTAGTGGGCAGCGTCAGTTAGCTAGGAAGTTAGATGTGTTTCTTACCACTTTGTGTGAAGCGATGGCGAATTTGGAGTTGGAACTGACGTCCGTTTTGCGTAGGTTAGGTTTGGATTGAAAATTGGATAGCGTGGCAACTGCCAACTCTACGGGCGATATGCTTGTTTGGAGCTCGCGTCAAAGCGAGTGATATCTCAGTGTTAGTTAAAAATAAAGGAGCTCAAGGCTTTGGCTTCGGGGGGATTCTTGATAGTTAGTTTTCTCAGTTCTGAGCCTGCATTCTCCGCGCGTCTATGTATTAAAAGTTTTGTCACCGCGCGAGAGGTACTTCGGTTTGTCGAAGATACCGCATCTGAGGTAGTAGCCCAATTCGGATGCTCTGAGTAGCAATTGGCTAGATGAGGATTTAAGCAAATTTGTAAATGAAAGCTCCGTGCAATTAATGATTGTATTCTTCGGGAATTCCTCCCCTAAATACAAAGACAGGATCGCGATCGACCTCTGTGATGCTGGATTGGAGAAATTTCAAGATTGTTATGTGACTTACGCTGCATTGTGTCTCCTTTGAACTTAGCACCTGCAGTAATTCTGGGAGTGACAGCCGTCTAAGAATTCAAACTCCTCAATAGATTGTTAAAGACGTGACACTTGGTGCTCTTTATGTTGAACCTATCATCTTGGGATCGGATCTTTACCATTGTGCTGCATTTTGGTATTTATCTGTCATTATAGTGTTACAACCTTGGTAATTTGGCACATGGATGGAGTGTACGGGGCCATGAAAGGCCACAACGATACTCTGGTGTAGTGAGCGCCATTGAGCTGGACGACTTCATTCAAAAGTTTGATATGTGATGTGATATGCAAATTAGTGCAATGCCTCATATGCCAAAATGGAACGTACAAGGAAGAAAACACTGCCGCTACGAAGCTCACAACCACCTCCACATTCTCATAGACAAGAGTGTTGTCAACCAACATGTTGCACTCAAACAAGTCATTGAATCACGTAAGCATTTTGCTAAAACCCGCAACGGATGCCAATGATGTAGTAGAAGATTCAAATGGTTGAGCTCTAAAAGTAAATTTCACAAGTAGCTCACTCATACGTCCATATCTTCACTGCCAATCAGGGCGATATGCAACTGTCTCCTTTCAATAGTCCATTTGAAAATCTATCAGATACAAAACCGCTCCACAGACAAGCACATCATACGATTCTGCTTATGTAATCACAACAGGAACTCTAAGCTCAACCTGAAATGCACTTGCTAAATAGGAAAAATAATCTCCTTGATGAAAGGTATAAGCTCCCGCTCCTGATCCAATCATAGCATCAAGCCTTTGCTATAACTGCTCAATACGAGCAGCCATAGCGGTCTTTGTAGTAGGAGTAACATCCACTACGGGCCGTCTTGTGGCACCAGCACCTCCATCATCTCAACCACCTTGGCTTTGTGAAGCGCCTCAACCATGACCTCTACCACCATATTTGAACTCTAGATGAAGGTCAAAACAACGCTCTCTAGGATGACCCAATCAATCACAATTGTCACACACAACCTGTGCCGGCTGAAGCCTAGCCAATGAACTCCATCCCCCTCTCTCTTGGGAACAATCTTTCCTCATATGATCATCTTCACATGTGCAACATGTTGTTCATGTTGTTGACCAAAAAATGAAGCTGATGGTGTCGTGCGCTTGTCTCTCTATGACTTGACTGATGTTGTGTTTGAACTCCACGACTTCCACTACTATCATCACTAGAGGGACAAGATTGTGCACTGTTATGCTGAACACTAGTAGTAGTAGTCGTGTCCTTACTAGACAAAGATGTCATCACTCACTCCTTCACTTTGTTAAGTTCAATCTTCTCTTAGAGAGCAAACACATGAGCTAATGTGGGTGACGCATTGCTCATGAGAGGAGCATCAAAAACCCTCCTCCGCAAATCTCTATCTAGGATCCGGTACCAATACTAAACAGCCTATGCCTAAGTCACACCATGAGTAACTGAGATCAAGCGTTGCATACGACTGTATGCCTCTCAAAGACTCTCACTTGTCTTTTGTTCAAAATCCTGAAGACTACTCAACTTCTTAGTCTTCATCCCTTGGTAGTTCTTCTTCAATCACTTGAAGAACTCTGCAAGCAGACTAAATGAAGTCACGTCACTAGCAACTCCATCCAAGCTACAAATGGCAGTGCTACTAATACCACTGCTAGTGTCTTCACTAACTACAACATCGGTACGTTCATTGGTACCACTCCTCAAACCCATATCAGTTTCTCCACTGGTACTACCACTAGTGTTGCTCATAGTACCTTCAACAGCTACTTCACAAGTGCTTTCACTAAAACCGCTCATGACACCTACACTAGTGCTGCTAGTCGCACCTCCATTGATGCCAACACCACCATGGATAATAGACAAGTAATTTGGAGACCACTGACGTCTTCAAGCGTCAATCTTCACAGCATAGACTCTCCCAAACTTATAATAGTCATCCATGGAAGGTCCCTCCAAATTTTACAACAACCACTCTCATGCAAAGCAAGATGTGAACAATGTGGGGTTACGCAAAAATTGCATATCACACCATGTATCAAACTCTGGAATAAAGTTGTCCAACTCAACGATGCCCAATGCACTAGAGAGACGTTGTGAGTACTTCATGGCCCCATACATCTTGTCCATGTTCCAAATCAACGGAGTTGTGGCACTAGAAGACATCAACACAACATTGTGGTCCTCCGCTCCAACTGATGGGATAGATAAAGGTAGCTAATACCTCAATCCACTCCATGTAAACCCACCACAGTCTTTGACAGTACCACCATACTGCTCACCATCAACCAACGGACATCACAGCCAAATTCCCACCAAGTAGCTAAATCCTCACCTGACGTTGTGACCGCACTAAGATATTCTAGCCCTACTAGGTAGGAAGTATGGAAATCCTAACTTGCAATCACCACAAGAAGACTTGCATGGTATACTAGTCATCACTCTAGTCTCACAGTGAAAGAAACAAAGATAGGCCAACTAGTGATCAAGTCCAGCCACACTATTGACATCACACACGAGTAAAACTACTTCAAAAATCAACTTCAACCCCTACAGGAGTGCACCCCAAGAAGCTTAATAACAAACAATTACCAAAATGAAGCATAATGATAAAGATCCTATTTCACAAGGACAGAAACAACACCTGAGAACCAAGTAGTATAACAAGTTAACATTCTATTGAGAAGTTTTACTTCTTAGACACCTTTCACTCCCAAAAGAAATAGCAATTGTTATGGCCAGGTGCCACAATGCAGGGTGAAATCACACTCAAATCCTGAAATTGATCTAATAAATCTCCAAAGAAGCCGCACGCGGCTCTGTAATTGATATTCAAGGGAGAAATATCCCAAGATTACACACTCAGCCGGCTGCACCGAGCTTCCAATGTACAAATTTGCTTAAATTCTAAGCTACACTATGCACCACTTAGAACATCTGAATTAGACTCTCTACTTGAGATGAGGTATTTTTGACAAACTTAAGCAACTCGCACACGGTGACAAAACACACAATTCACAATCACGCGGAGGAATGTTGATTAGAGAGTAAGAAATTAACTAATGTAAAAGCCTCCCAAAGGGTGAGACTTGGGCCTACTTATTCACAACAAACATCCAGAGACATCATCCGCTTAGCTGCAAGCTTCCATTAGGTGCGACGTCAGCAAATGCGGTAGTTGCAACACCTATTGAGCTCCGATCTACTCCTATACTACCCAAAACGGCTGATAGTTTAAATTCTAAGTTCTCATTTGTCAACTCAAAACCGGAAATGAACAAATTGAGCTTCCTGCCTTATTGCCAATCACCTGCAACTTCGCTGGCTTCCAATTCTTTCATTCGATACTCCAGCTCCACCATGCGCTTGAATTTCCTCTCAAATACCTTTTGAGACAATTCCAATTTGTCTCTAAGTTCTTCCTTCTCCTTTTTCACAATGCAAATCTCAATCCGAAGACCCTTCTTCTTAAAAGCCGAGGGTGTCTAAGGCCAAAGTCCAAAGTCCAATGGCCGAAGGTGTCTAAGGCCAAAGTTGTTACGGCCAAGGCGCTAAGTCCGAAGGCGCTACGGCCAAAGTTCCTTCTTTGATCCATACCAACCACTTCCAACACGCATAACTCAATGATCGCTTATCTGTTTTAGAAGTTCTTGGGCTCGTTGAAACAAACATGCCAAGTTCCATCTATCAAGATTCTTTTTAAGTCAAGTCGCCACTAATTGAAAAAGTTATGAGGTATTTACTCTATCAGATCATGACCCATTTTATTCAACTTTTATCAAAATACTAACTCCAACAAAGAGATATCTAAATGAATTTCACTACTTCTAACTTGTCATCTACTATGAAATCCACTATTTACTCTACTTCTAACTATTTCTATCCTAAAATTTTGAAATTACTGGTATTTTATTTCTCAAACTTCCTCTTCTCAAAAAAATGGAAAACTATGTTATCACAAGAACCAAGACTAGAGAGGATTCAAACACAATCAAACAGCTAGCAACGACTCTCTAGTCTAAAAGAAAAATAGCACAACACAACACACACGGAACATTGCATCACATAGCGACTTTGATTTGATCTCCATCGTTCCCTATCACCTTTTGCCTAGAGCGGCTAGAATATAATCTCGTCCACCAAGTCGCGAAGAGAAATTCCACGCCGTGTTGTCATCCTACACTTCACACTACAAATTGAAGCAAGGAATATAAAAACATTCTATCTTTCCTTTTGTTCATAATGTGAAAAGAATTAGGATAGAACTTATGCTCCCACTACATTCAACGTGCACACTAACCACTAAAAATCTTAAACTATTTTTGACCACGTCATATATATTAGTACAATATCTTCACAACCTGAAAGCTATAGTGAGTGAGACCGTTTCTAAAATCTTGATCTCTTTAGGATAGGTTCTTATACTATGAACCCTAAATTTATTTATTTATTTATTTATTTTCACAATTATGACCCGTAAAGGATCAATATCGAGTTAAGCCTTCACATGCCATAGATTGCTGCATATTAGATTATTCTTCATTAAATAGGAATACCTAGACTCTTGACCTAAACTCCAAATGTTGAATAATCTATACACGTCGAGATACATCTAAGGATTTAAAGATCTACTCATAGTGCAATTACTGAACTTGGTCAGATATCAAACAAGTCCAAAATCTAAAAGCCATTTTAGATCATTTGCAGGGTTCAATCTGCACCTCAACTAATACAACCGTTTACGAGTCGTGATAGCTCACGGCTTAGCATGATCTTGGCAAATGTGCTTCTGTGGAATAAGATTGGCTTACTTGCCTAACATCAAGACATGTCTATTGGCAAAAACATGCTTAGGAAAAGTACTAGAAACTAGAGAGGTGTATTGTGCCACAATACGCACAAACATATTAGCTATCAAATCCGCATAACTTATCTCGGTGTACATCCATTGTGAGATACATTGATAATAGAACTCAATCCACGAGTTGCGCACAAGACACAAGTGGCTACCTTGCAGCGTTTTCACAAATGCGCACTTCGCCTTTACTCAACACCAACTAGACTTGGTAAGCTATGGAAAACCGGATACCAGTGCTAACCCAATGGTTGTTTTGCAAAATTTGACGTACAAAGTTGTGTATCACCTGGAGGCTAAGAGGATGTTCGATGGGTCTTGCTGTCAACACCATATGTTTTTTCAAAATTTTTGATAACAAACAAATACCCAAATGGAGCATAATGGTACGGATTTGTTTTCTCAGGGACAGAAACAACACCAAAAATTCAAGAACTATCATTGATTAACATTCAATTAAAAAGTATTACTTCTCAGGCACAAGTCACTTCCAGAAGACACTGCTCAATTATGGCTGCAGGTTCAAAGAGCAGATGATAATCACACAAACAACCTAAAATTTGTCCATCCAAAGTTTGCACGAATTGCATCCAACCCTACACTCAAAATTCAGGAGAAAAATTCCCAAAATTGCACATTCTCAGCCTCCTGCTCTGAATATCCAAATTTGAACTTGCTCAAATCCCGAATAACTCTTGGCACACTCAAAACATCCAAATTGGACACTCGCAACTTCAGATGCGGTAACTTCAACAAACTGAAGCGCATCATGCACGGTGATAGACACACACAATTTCACAAACGCGCACGATAGACACAAGTTGATAGCCGAGACAAGTCAATTGACAGAAAAGCTCCCCAAGGAAAGATCCTTGGGCCTTTTTATTCACTATGAATTCCTAGATAACTTAACCGCCCAAGTCAAGTCATCATTAGGCGCATAATCATTTGACACAGCGATTACTGCGTCTTCTGAGCTTTCATCCGCTCCTAGCCAACACAAGACGCCTAGATTCTCTATCTCTAAGTTCTCCCACGCTTCTTCTAACCCGAAAGAGAAAGAATTGATTAATCTAACTAACAATCTATGCCAGATGGTTCCATTGGTCTTGAGTTCCATCAATCGCCGCTCCAGCGAATCCAATTTCATATACTTCAACGTTTAAACTTCCCACTCAACGAAACCACGCTACACCTCTCAACTCGCAAACGCAAATTGTCGATCATCTGCACCTTCAACTGCCGGAACGCCAATTTTGCCGCTTCCGCTCTAGTCCGCGACGTCTCTAACTGCTCCTCAACCATCTTCAACTAATCTCGCAGCCAATCGCAATCTGCATCCAATTGTAATCTACATTCGACCTCCGAAGACTTGGCATTCTTGCAATCCGTTAATCTATTTGCCAAAATAGCCAATTCGGCCTCCTGCTTCTTCGTCTGCTCCTACAAACTCGCCTTAAGCTTATTCGCACGTTGCAGCTCTTCATTGTGAGCTTTTGTTTGTGCCAGAATCCTTCCTCGAATATCCAGCCTCCCTATCCTCATAGTCGCAATCTCTTGCCGAAGATCTTCGGTTCTTAGTTCTTCCTCTGCACGAAGCTCCTTCTTCTTAGTTAGGTTCAACCGAAGTACTTTGCATTCCATGTCCTGCTCCTCTTGCACCTTCAGACTTGTAGTCGCTGCTGCACACTCTCTTGCCACATCTTCGGCGATCTTCACCAAAGCCGCTCTCTTGCTTCGGATCCTATTCCTGAGCATCTCTACATAAAAACCTGCTTCCGCCGATACCGCGTACTTCTCTCGCTTCTCATTTAAGTACTTCAACAAGGGAATTACATTGTACTACAAGAAGTCCGGGATTGCGACTACCACCTCCTTCGGCTCTTCCGCCAAAGATCTTTTCTCGACTTCGGGTTTTGCCATCCCTGAAGACAAGTGAGGCAAAGGAATCTAAAGAGATCTCACCACCGTTCCACCAATCTGCTCTACTACCTGCTCCAATATCTCCTCGTTCAAAGTAAGCTCCTTCACATGCTCCATGCTAGTCTTCGACTCTGGCATCTTTGCTTTCTCCAAAGGCCTACTACTCTTCTTTGAAGACGGTTGCTTCTTCTCCAAAGGCCGAAGACCTTGATTTGAAGTCACCGTCCTCTCCTCCAAAGGTCTTGCTTCTTCTCCCAAAGGTTCCTCACCCTGTACTCCCTAAGGTCCACACTCAAGAGTCCAAAGATCCTCTTCTTCAACTGCCTCCTCATCTGCCAAAGATGCGGTTCCTTCGAATATGGCTACACTACCCTCTGAACTCTCTAACACTATCACCTGACGTTATGCCTTCTTCTTCGGTCTAGCACGCGTCTTTGGCATCCTCAAGCGTGTTGCAGCCGATCTCGCCATTCGTGCTTCTGGTCTTCAGGCTGGTACACTCGCTTTGCCTATCTTCTGCCTCTTCGCAGGTCATTGCTCAGATACTTCTTCCGCCATGACCACCTTCACTCAAATTGGTCCTTGTGCTGCTGCTCGGATGGTCCCTTTGACTCGAGCTTCCTCCTCTTTGGACTCTTTGTCTTCATCCTACTCCAACTCCAAGACCTCCCTTTCCTTGGAAAATCTGTTCTCCTTGTTCTTTGTCAACAAGCCCATCCCGCGATAGAAATTCACCAAGAAAAGCGTCATATGATTCACCGAGGCTATGCCCCACCTTTTGCCGACATTTATCCAAACCAGGTTCTAGAAGATTTTTGCTTAGTGAACTGCCTACCATCGCACTGCGCTCTATAAATCCCACTTGCCACTTCGGCTTCAAGATGTGCATCACTGCCGTTGCCACCGAGCGTCTTTTTGGGTCGCAATATTCAACTGTTCTCCAACCATTTGTACTCAATCGGAGGTTCTTGAAGAGCTGCGCAAATGTAAATTCTACGGCTTGCTTCACTCTAACGCTCTTCTTCTTGAAGATGTAATCCCCTTCCTTGCCCGCGCATGGTCCTAAGACGTGCGTCCAATGTTTAACCGTCCACAACAATGGATTGCCGCGAAGGTCGATACCCTCGTTCTTGTTCTTGTCCATCAGCTCATGACAGATCGTTGCCGACACGCAATTCCAATCCCAGAGCAAGAAATCAAAGCATGCAGTGATCAAATTCTGACGATAGTTCCGCAATTCCACATGGGGCACCTTCAGCAAAATCAACTTTGGTCCCGCTACTTTTCTAGGGTGCGTGATGTCTCCTACAAGGTAATCTTTGACATCTCGGATTCTAACTCTCAATCTCACACAATGTCAGCGCGAAGTGCCCACTTTGTGCCCTTATTTTTGCATCCTATCAGTTCTTGCAAGTGCGCAAATTGAAACTTGCAATGCTAGTAGTTCCTGTCCGATCCCTAGAAAATTCAAATTTTGACAAAGTGTCTTCGCCGAAGATCCGTCTATTACATCGCCAAAGATTTCTGTGCAAAAGTCCAAAGATCTTTGATCGAAGACTCCGAAGGCGAATTCCATCAAGCCTTACTTCTGGGTACCCAATTTCCTTAATATTCTTTAACTCCAATGATTATGAACCTATATGTACATGTTCTACGACCAATACACTTCAAATTTACTCTATTCAAAAATTGAAAAGATTGTACACCACAAAATTCTAGAAATTTCAAAACCAGGGTTACATCAACATACCACAACAAGAATAATTTTTTAGGGTATGAAGATACAGTTCACAACTTTTTTCAACTTTCTAAATCTTGGATGGCAAGAGCATTAGCACATCTCTCCACTTCATCTAAAAGTTTATGTTCTTTTGATGGATTTGTTTATCTACAACTACAATTTGTCCCTGCTACCAAAGTGGAAGTACCTTCAGAGTACATGTCCAACAATCAATGTGCATTTATATGTTCCTTATAGTTTCTATTGCAGCAAAAGCTCTAGTAGCAGCAAAATTTGATCAAAATTTAGGCATGAATGATAACCTAATAATTGTCAGCAGAACTGTGAGTTGCAACTTGTGCTACAATATACTAATTGATGCTTGTGCTTTCTATTTAAGATCTCCTTGCTCCTTGTCTCACTACTCTTCTTCATTGAGAATCACCAACTTCATCATTTTCTTCTGCTTCATCACTCGAATGTGTTTTCCAACAAATCTTTGCCTCATTATTCAAGCATCGACAATCCACGTCCAACCTACGATGACAACAAAATCCGGGGACATTGTGCGTCAAGAGTTGCAATACATGGCAACAAATCCAATACACTATAAAACCCTCTATAATCTCGTTCAGACTGATATTTTTTGCTCCAAAGCTGTCGACTCTATAACTACAAATAAATATCAGAATGGAGCATAATGGTATAGATTTGATTCAACGAGGATAGAAACAATACCAAAGATTCAAATAATGTCACGATTAACATTTTATTGACCAGTTTTACTTCTCAAGCACATATCATTCCTAGAAGCATCTACAAGTGTTAACCTGAAGGCGATACAAATATAGGGTGTAATCACATCAAATTCCTGAAATACATCCAATAAACACCACAGATATCGCAAGCGAATGTGCATTTGATATTCAGGGGGGAAACTTTCCACAATTACACATTTAGCTTGCTGCACTAAGCAATCAATCTACAGGTTTGCTTAAATCCTAAGCTACACTATGCACCACTCTGAACACCCGAGTTGGATATACTACTACAGATGCGGTATCTTCGACAAACCAAAGCAACTCTCACACTTTGACAAAACGCACAACTCACAAACGTGCGGATGAATGTAGACTTAGGACTGAGAAGTGTCGTATGAAAAGCTCCCCCCAAGATAGAGCCTTGAACCACTTTATTCACAACAAACATCTGGAGGCATCACCCGCTAGTTGCAAGCTCCCATCAAGCGCAACGTCCACAGATGCAACAATTGCCACATCCACAGAGCTCCTATCTTCTCCTTTCCTGCGCAGAACCGCTATGAGCTCTAACTCTAAATTCTTCCTAGTCTTTTCCAAACCAGATTTGAAAGAACTAACTATTCTGCCTAACTGTTGATAACTATCACTTTGCTGGCTTCCAATTCTCTCAATCTACGCTCAAACGAATCTAATTTTGTCCACTTTGTGATCTAGATCTCCCAATCCACATAACCGCAAAGACATCGTTCTACTCTAGCTCACAAACCAACATCTGTCTGTTGTTTGAGATGTCAGATTGTCACCTCTGTCTCCACCATTTTGCTTGAGCTGCAACCAATTGCTCCTCAACTGCCCACAGTTGAGATCGCAACCTGCTGCAATCTACATCCAACTCTCTTTGTGCTTATTCTGCAAAATTTGGCAGCCTCGCAAATAGCCAATCAATTCTCCCAACAAACTAATTTGGCAGCCACAAACCGCTCTCGTGCCGCCATATGCGCTGTCAGCTCTTTTGCATGCTAAAATTCTCTCTGAAACACTATCCAAGACTTCTCCAATCCGTTTCAGAGTTCTTCATTCGCCTTCTGCATTGTGCAAACTTCAACTCAAAGGTCCTTGCACTCTAGTTACTTCTACGTACGAAGGCTCCTCTTAGCAACTAACTCTCGCCGAAGTTCCTCGCACTCTAACTCCTTTGCCCGAAGTTGCTCCTCTCGCTTCTGCAAGGTAACTATTATGGTCGCACACTTGGAAGTCAAGCTTGCAACTCGTTTTGTCATCCCAGCAGTTGCTGCCGCCTTTGCTTTTGTCCGTTTGCGCACCAATTCTACATAAGATCCCACCAAAGACGTTGGCACTGAGTACTTCACCATCTTCCTATCTAAGTACTTCGTTAACGAAACTATCCTATCACGCAAAAGGTCCAACAAACTATAGCAGATGACAAATTAGGAATAGCTGGAATCCATATTAGATACCTCTATATTTATTGCCTGCAAGTAATTGCAGGCAATAAAGTTGAATTAGATGGGTTATGATCTGCTAGAGTAAATGCATCATAACTTTTTCAATTAGTGGTAACTTGACTTAGGCAGAAATTTGATAGATAGAACTCAGCAAGCTTGTTTTAACAAGCCCAATAACTCTTAAAATGGATAAGGAATCACTGAGGTATGAGTGTAAGAAGTGGCTGGCATGGTAAGGCAAAGACGAAGAAGGGCTTTCGGACTTCGGCTTTAACACCTTCGGTTAGTGAAAAGCGGTGCCGACCGGAAGGAAACTTTGACATTCCTACCATCAATTTGCACAAGTTCACGATGCGGTTAGGGCGTTGAGAGACATTAGCAAAGACGGGAGTTTTGCCCCGACATTTCAGGAGAGTGCATTTTTGAATTGGAAGTTCAACGAGGATTGCGAGTGAAAAATTAAAAGCGCAATAATGGGGCGAGCTTTGGGATTTTGATTGAAAGCATTGAAAGTGCCGGAGTTTGAATTGAGAGAGTATCGTAATGAGCTCATAGCCGCCAAGCTCAATTTCTTGTTGTGGGGTTGGAATTTGATTTCTGCGGCAATTGTGAAGAAGTGGTAAGAGGGACGTGCGCCAGGAGGCAATGGGAGTCATGGCAAACTTGGAGTTGGACGATTGAGTAATGGGCTGTAGTCTTGGGGCCGTGTGCAGATTAGGTAGGCAATTACCTCTATGACAACTAGAGCGTGAAGGTGACGCAGTTCAAAGAGAAGACGTTCGCCAAGTTGTTCAAGACATCTCGCTCAACCAAGAACGGATGGCGGACGACGGATCACATCAACCCGTTGCAACGCAATGTGGCAGTGGCACTAATGCAGATTTTGCGGCCTTTGCGAACGACGTACATGGCAACTTGGCAAGTGAAATTTGTGAAACGTGTGGTGGCGAGATAGCCAACTCAATGGGCTCGCATTTTGTGGACTGTCAACAACAGAAATGTCAAAGACATGTTTGGAGGATCGATGAATTTTCTGCCTCCGTTCTTTATTAATTTCTATCGAGGTATGGGATTGTTAATAGAAGAAAAAAATCAAAAATTCTCGCTCGAGAGGGAGATTGTGGGATCGGAGGACGAAGAAGTTTTAGGAAATAACAAAGTTTTCAGTGATGATGATGACGTTGAACCTGCGCTGCCTTTGGTTGAAGTTGACATGTCCAAAGATGACATTTAAGAACAACCTGCAAAGAGGCCAAGAAAATTGCGTACGCCTTCGACTTCGGGGGTTGTTGGTCAACGAATCGGTTTGCGAACAAGACCAGCTCCTGTGCGGATGAGAACGACAAGTACATATGCTTGTAGTAAGGTGAAGGCACGACGCCGACAGAAGAAAGAAGTGAATCGTACGGAGTGTAGTGTGGCAACATCGTATCCGCAACTGTCTTCAAAAGATAAGACTGCAGTGGGAATGCAAGAAGTAGGAACGGAAAACAAATGGCCTTCGGCCTTCAGAGTGATGACCTTCAAATTAGCCTATGGATGGACCATTGGCGGTAGGCGAAGAAGGAGAAGATGAGACCGAAAGTAAGATTCTGGATCAACGCCTTTGATCTTTAGGTCAACCACTAGTGTCTTTGGCCAAAGATCTTTGGCCTTCGGGCAAGACATCTTTAGACGTGTGTGCAAAGTTGAAGGAACCGTCGGTGGAGCAAATTTTGGGCAAAGAACCTCTAGAACAAGTTGTGGCAGCAGTGAAGACTGTCGCGGAGCAACCGACGATGCCTTTGTGTCACGTGTTTTTGGGTACAGTTTAATTCGACCGCGGCGAAGGGCCTTCGGCCGACAAGCCAAAGTTGGCAAAGTTTAGTTAGGTTGATCTTTTGAGTGATAGAATAATTCCATTAGTAAAGTACTTAGATAGGAAGATGGCAAAGTATTCGGTGCCATCATCTGCAGCAGGATCTTATGTAGAGTTAGTGCGCAGACAGACGAAAGCAAAAGTGGTAGTAATTGCTGAGGTAATTGAACGATTTGCAAGCTTGACTTCCGAGTGTGCAACCATGACAATTACTTTGCAGAAGCGGGAAGAGCAACTTCGGGCAAAGAACTTTGGCGAAAGCTAGATGCTGAGGGAAGCCTTTGTACGCAGAAGGAGCTAGAGTGCAAGGGCCTTTGGATTGACATTTGCAATGCGCAAAAGATGACGGTAGACCTTTGAGACAGATTGGAAGTGTCTCGAGCAACATTTGAGAGGAAATTTCATCGCGTGGAGGAATTGACAGCGAATCTGGCGGCACGGGATCGGTCGAAGGCTGCCCAATTAGCTTTTGGAAGAATCAATTAGCTAATTGCAAAAGTTGCATAAACTTTGAAGTTAGAGCGTGGAAAGGAGTTGGACGCGGATTGCATCATGTTGCTATATCAACTGTCAGCAGTTGAGGAGCAGTTGGTCGCAGCTTAGGCAAAATTGTTGGAGATAGAGACGACTGTTCAACATCTTGAATAGCAGACGGATGCTGGTTTGCACGGTTATGTTTTCGCGATTATGTAAATTGGGAGATTCAGACCACAAAGTGGACAAAATTGGATTTGTTGAAGCGTAGATTGAAGGCATTGAGAATCGGCAGGGCCGCATGACATGGACAGTTAGGTAGAATGGTCAATTCTTTCATATTTGATTTAGAAGAGACTTAGTTTCATCCTAAAAGTGTAAATTTCTATTACTCTACTCTTCAAACTTTGTCTTGTTGAAAAAAATGAAAAACTACGTTTCCACAGACTCCGTAGATTGGTAGTGCATCTGAAAATAAACTTACTGGCCAACTCAAGATACACTAATCATGCAACTTGATGTAAAAAATCTCTTGCAGATTGTTAAACTTTGTGCAGGTACTAGCAGTAAGCCAAATCGCTTCCAAAATCTGATCCACCGTTGGACTTCAACGCAAGATGATTTCCAAGAGTGTTGTGAGGATAAATTTACTCACGTACTCAGACCGAGCAACAAAAATTGTTAACTAAATTCCAACAAATTGTTCACTTGATTTTGGCTTCCTTCAAACTGAATTTTTATTAAAACTAATAGCTGGCTTTGTTTGACGTTCTAACTTTGGTTATTGCCTCTACTGCATACTGTAAAACCTCATAAACCTCCCTTCTAAATACAACTTAGTTTCCTTGATTCTATGCATTCCCTATCAAATCAATTTAAGCAAATTGCACCTTCAAGAAAACCGCCAAAACTTGAAATGAGGATAGTCAACGGTAACAATTTTGGTGAAGATGAGTTCTTTGAGTGAAATCTTCCCTGCAAACTCCACTGGTTTCAAACATAAAGATTCACATCAAATTGAGCCAAATCCATTCCACACCTTAGAGACTACAAGTCAAAGCTAGCAAGACACCATAGCCAACCTACTAAAAGCTATTCCAACGTTGAAAGACTCAACTTGAAGAACTGACAATTCTTCAAGTACACTCAACTATAAGATCACTTCTATTACTTGATGAGTCAATAGAAGTGATCTAACCTAGGATCTATCTTGTGTTAACTCATCTAGAGTTAACCCTTACCCGATGTCGATTATGGACAACACATGACAAGTATGATGCCAAACATAGTGAGTGCCAAAAAGTGACAAATTGTGTTTTCCAACGAGCAAAGAAATATTGGTTGGAGGAAGCACATGTTCTCCGAGTGTGGAAGGATGGTAAGGTACAAATGGAATCGCATCTTGCTCAAAAAGCACGCATCGTGCAATATGATCATGAGGAATTGGGACATTTTGGAGTGAAGCGTACATACAACTTACTCCTTAGTTAGTATTGATGGCGTGTTATGCATACTTAGGTACAACAATTAGTATCGCGTTGCATGGTTTGTGATCGAGTGAGGACATCGTTCAATGCTCCAACACCAGAGGTACACCCCTTACCTATCATGAGGTTGGATTATTGTTGGAGTTTAGACTTTGTTCGACCATTACCTCTGATTGTACGACATCATTGGTATGTGTTGGTGATGGATAGAGTTGGTGGCATTGCCTAACAAGACAAGTGAGGAAGCAGCGTATGCTTTCCTTGACTAAATATTTTGTCACTTTGGTGCATCAATTGAGGTGTTGACCAATCAGGGTACATAGTTTCAGGGTGAGTTTCAGGTCTTGTGTGACAGGGCGCTAATTGATTATTGGACCACGTCTTGAGATCTATCCAAAGGCGGATAGTTTGGCTGAACCTGTTGTAAAGACGGTGAAGAGAGCATTGCGCAAGTATGGCATGCAGAAGGAGCATTTTGGAGATAGGAATATTCAATAACCATGGTTGATCATAGAATATAAGTTCAGTCGTCAAACATCCTTGGCTTCCTTTTCACCATATTTTATGTTGTACGGCCGAGATCGAGACTTGCCGACAGCGATTTGTCGTGAGTCTAGTGAGATGATTGTGGTTGTGTATTTTTTCTTTTTTTTTGGAAATAAAGTAGTTTGGGAAGTAAGGACAAGCAACTTTAAACTTTTGGAGCAGTAGTAATAAGAAAAGGAGTAATTAGGGAATTTGAGAATAGATGCTGAATAGGAGTAGGGGATAGAAAGGATCCCAATAAGTAGAGTTCGGCGTGCTTGTTCCAACAAGGCAAGAATGTGAGTAATAAACAAGTGAAACGCGAGCTACAAAGGAATGCAGTGAAAACCCTGTTTTGACGAAGGCCTAGTATAGTCTTCGGCAAAAAATCTTTGGACTTTGGCGTTAGCGTCTTCGGAGTTACCTACGAAGGATCTTAGGCGAAGAAAATTTGTTGAAGTAAAAGATGGCGCCACATGGAAAAGAAATTCAAACTTTAGCATCTTCAATTTGCACGAGCCTGCAATGCCGTTGGGGTGGCAGATTACACTAGGAGGAGCGCGAGCTCATTTTCCACATTTCACGAGAGTGCAATTGCGAATTGAGAGTACAACGAGGTTTGTGAGTGAGAAATTGCGGAAGCAGCCATGAGGTGAGTTGGAGTTATTTGATTGACAGCCTTGAAGGTGCCTGAAGTTGGATTGAGGGCTTATGGTAACGAGCTAATTGTTGCCAAACTTGATTTCTTACTGTGGGGCTGGAATTGGGTCTGCGCGGCGATGGTGCAAGATTAGAACAACAAGAGTGCATCAGATGCCAATGGACTCTAGGGCAATCCCGCACTTTGGCAAATTTGGGATTGGAAGAAAATCCTAGGGCGGTGCGCAAGAGAAGATGGGGATCTCACTTTCGACAATGAGAGTGTGAAGGTGACGCGAGCATAAGAGAAGACGTTCGCGGCACTATTCAAGAAATTTGGGCAAGAATGGGTACCGGACGACAGGGTACCAAGATCGATTGCGGAGAAATATGGTAGTAGCGCCGATGTAGATCCTTTGACCTTCGCAAACGACCTACATGACGACATGACAAGTCAAATTTATCAAGCGGGCTTTAAGAGGAGAGCTCATTCACTAGGCGCGGATTCTGTGGTATGTCACACGCCAGCACATTGGTGAATTTTGGGGAGGATCAATGAATTACTTATCCCCCTTCTTCATCAATTTCTACAGAAGTATGGGGTACTTACCGCAGCGGAGCAGAAGAGTTTTTTGCTCCAGACACATGCAGTGAACGGAGATGAGACGCGAGGTGGTAACGAGGTTGACACATACAAGGAGGACACTCAGCTAGTGTTGCCTTTGTCGAGGATTGACAAGTCAAGAGATGAGGTGGAGGGACGGCCGCAGAAGAAGCGGAAATTGCAACAAGTCGCAATTTCAGAGCCGACTGATCACCGTGCCAGAATTTGCGTTCGAAGGCCTATTCCCACAAAGCTCTGATCAGCAAATGTGCGTGCTTAAAGCAAGGTGAAGGCGAGACGATTGCTAATTGAGAAAAAAGATAGCACAGAAGGCAGTGTAGCTCCCTCTCGGGGCCGACTCACTTTGGCGGAGTGGGCAGAGCTAGAAGCAGAGCTTGCAGGCATGGAAGAGGAAGGACTTTCGAAGAAGAGCCTTCGGCCTTTGGAGTGAAGACCTTTGGCAATACCAGTGGAAGATCTGCCGAAGGAAGCCAAAGAGGAGAGAGTAGACACAGAGGTGGAGACCTCAGACCTAAATCCAGAGCCTTTGGGCCAACCCATTGTATACACACCTTCGGGGAAGAAGTGTTTGGAGGAACCGGCGGAATTGTCAGACACGGAGGAGGACCCCACTTCGCTGGAGGAGCTGGAAGATCGAGTAGTGGAAGATGTGGGGAGAACACTCATCAAGCAGCAGCCGGCGCCCTCATCTCAAGTATCTTCGGGTACCGTCATTCTGGACAACAACCAAGATCCTTCGGCGGAAGAACCTAAGTTGGTCGGACTTAGTGCAGCGGACATGCTGAACAAGCAAGTTATTCCCTTGCTCCGATATTTAGATGGTAAGTTAGAGAAGTATGCCGGGCCATCAATCGCGAGATCCTACGTGGAGTTAATGCGTAATAGGACGCGTGCGAAGGTGGCCACATCTATAGAGACAACCAAGAGAGTACAAAGTTTGAGCACTTAGTGCGCAGCGGCAAAAACTTCCCTACAAGAGAAGAAGAAGCGACTTCGAGGGTTAGAGTGTGTTGAACTCGAGAACAGATTGGCTGTAGAGAAGGAGCTTCGGAAGTCTTTGGAAAAGGTTTGCGAGAGTCTTTGGGGTGATATTGAGACCACGAAGAAGGCGACAGTCGATCTTCGGGATAGATTGGAGGCGTCTTAGGTGGTCTTTAATGAGCAATCGCGTCGCATAAATGAGTTGAGTACAAAGCTGGCGAAGAGCGATCAATTACATGCAGCGGAGTTAGCGGCGAAGGCGAAGGAGTTGGCAAAATGCGAAGCTACTTGGTCTTTGGAGTTCGAGCAGATGGAGAAGCTAGAGGCTGATCGCAATAAGATACAATCTCAGCAATCGGCAATTGAAGAGCAGTTGATCGCGACGGAAGCTAAATTGCTGGAAGTGGAAGAGAAGAATCAAGAGTTGACGGGACAGACGAAGGAGGTCTTGACCGAGAAGGTAAACTGATGTCTTTGCGATTACGTTGTGTGGTAAATTGAGACACTCAAGTGGTTGAAGCTGTGGGAATTAGAGCGTCGTGTGACGGAATTGATTGCTTGTAGTGTTGAAGCGCAGCGTCAGTTAGCTAGGAAGTTAGATTCGTTGCTCTCCGGTTTGGAGGAGACGAAGGAGAACTTAAGTTCTTGATTTCAACCGTTTTGCGTAGGTTAGGATTAAATAAGAATTCAGTGGGCGTGGTAACTGCCGGATCTGCTGGCGTTGCGCCTGTGTTGTGATGAATTTTTCATTAGCTAATCTTTCAATTTTCAATCTACATTCCTCCGCGCGTTTGTGAAATTGAGTGTGTTTGTCACCGTTCGCGAGTTACTTCGGTTTGTTAAAGATATCGCATCTGAGGTAGAGGATCCAATTCGGATGTTCCGAGTAGTGTATGGCTAGTTCAGGGTTTAAGCAAATTTGTTAATTGGAAGCTCGGTATAGCCGGCTAAGTGTATACTTCAAAAATTCCACTCGAGGAGTAGATTATCGATCATTAATTTGTAGGTTTCATGAGAGGGACTACGTATATTTACATCACACTGCATCAACTACATTCAAAGTGACAGTGGGACGCACTATTTTGCGAGTGCGGGAGATTTTATTCTAGAAATCTCATGTTGGAGGGTTGTGATGGAGTTATGTGGAAGTATCATGTGCGCAACTGTGCATCATGGCATTATCCAAACAATGATGGTATAGTGGATCTAAGCATAGCCGTGATACGGGCTGGCTTGATATGTATGTTGTGTGATTCGGTTGGTGACACTATTATTAGGTGATACGTGTTCTTGCGATTGACACATTTCGTGCTTAACTCCACCTATCGATGTTAGTTCTACTGGACAATGGATTTGTGCTCGATGTACTTAGACTAAGAGCTCACTTGATCTACACGTGACATGGATTGCAAATAGGCAACTAACAATAGAGCTTCCTTTGCACCCTTTGTTCCTAGTGATCTTCACACCCTTAAAGGTGTATGTCATAGTGTAGATGTATAGTGCTATCTAGGAGTTAGAAGAACCTAACCGTCAGCTAGAAGGACAAGTTGTGATACAATTGTGTATGTGTACGCTCTTGTTCCCTGTGTGTGTATATATATATATAGATTTCTGTGTGTGTGTGTGTGAGAGTATGGCATGTCGGTGATGTAGGTTGTATGACAATACATATTTGCACGATAGCTGTCATGTGTATATGTTTTGTCTATAATTAGCATCATATTAGGATTAACTCTAGTTGAGTTAATTCAATCCTGTCAAGGAGTTCAGTCGCGCGGACTCAAAGAATTATCAGTTCTTAGTTGAACCTTTTAGCGTTGGAGTAACTTTTGATAGGTTGGCTATGGTGTTCTTCTAGCTTCAATCTGTAGTTTCCGAGGTGTGGAGTGGGTTTGGCTTGACTTTCATGTGAGATTTTGAGATTTAAACCAGTGGAATTTGCACGAATAGTTTTCAGATGTGATACATTTGTGTATGTGTACGCTCTTGTTTCCTATATATATATATATATATATATATCTGTGTGTGTGTGTGTGTGAGTATGGTTTGTCAGCAATGTAGATTGTATGACAATACATATTTGCACGACATCTTACCAGTTCTTAGGATGTATGTCTTGTCTTTCCCAAGGCCATGGCGAGAATTCTTGTTGTGAATCTTCACATTGTGGTACGTAAATATCATGCGTAACATGATAAAGTTTATCAAAGTTCAAAAGAGCTGCATCAAAACAAAAATTTTAGTATGTGGTTGCTATATGAAATGTGGATCATGGGCAATTTAACAACATCTAGCTACATTGCCAAAGTCTACAAAGAGATTTTGAAAGATTGATCCAACGTTGGAAGTGAACAGAGGTACAAAAGTGGCCTTTCATGCTTTTAGATGAGCAATGTTGATAACTACTCTACATGACGAATATAGGAAGAAATCTAGTCTTGCACTTTGTTCAAAAGATTTGTTGGGAATTGTTACATCTTATCTTCATTGCATATAATTAATCAATGTCCAAGCTCTTGCCGTTATGCGATTGTGGAAGGAGTATAGAGAAGCACAGTACATGTTTATATAAGCGTGTGTGGATGGAAGACCAGATAAAAGGTTGTTGTTGAGGTATGGCAAATAAGATACGGGGCTCGAGTCATGATCATGAAATGCACTGAAGTATGCAAGCATGTGCATCCATCCTTCAAGTTTAGCTTCTCTAATGAGTTAATTTTGAAATCGACGGATGAAGTTGAATATATAGAAGTTCAAAAGAATATGTTTCAAGAAAATGCTGGAGTATTGCAACTTTTCAACTTTTTTGCACAATCCACATGATATGGCAGAAGTCAGGCTTCATCATGCACGGACTAGAGTCAATGACACATCTTGGAAATTTGAGTGCTTAAAATTTTATTTCCTTATTTGGAAGTAAAGAAACATATTATTTGATGGTTCATTTATAAGATACTTCTAATGCCGATTCTTTCCAAATCACAATTTTTCTAGACGGTTTTGATGATTTTGAGAGACTAGATGAGATTCATAATTCCACACCTTGCAGTTGCACATACGGACTTCGGGAAGTCTTGAACTAGATTGTAGCTCTTGAGTGGAGTTTGGAGGTTGATAAGCTGGTCAAAGTCTAGTTTCAACACGGTGGTGATGTATGACATAACTTGTTAGAGATTGTCTATCAAAATGTAGGGTAAAATGAAAAAAATACTAATGGCATAAACAAATAGTGGTGTTGGCAAGACTAGCATTGCGATGAGACTCATGGTTACCTTCTTCTACCGTGGCCTGCAAGTGCAACCCTTCAAAGTTGAACTAGATTTTTTTGGATCTCATGCATAACAAGGTGCCTACTGGTCGTGACTCGTACAACCTTAAGGCTTAGTAGAGAAGTAAATCTAACATGCTTCATGATATATACTCCTTTCACGGATATTGTTATTGTGAAGTACGTGATGAGTTTGTATGATGGGAGGGATAGAAAGTCTGATTCAACTAGCACAACAAAGATGGCAAAGCTGCTACTTACGTATGAATTGTTGGTGTTTGATTGTTGGTAGCTTGCTAGAAGTGCTGTTACACTGATTTGAGTATATATCTCATTTGACTCTAATGTCAAATTTGTGAAAGTACTTCTTAACAAGGTGGAAAGTTCTTCTCATACAGCTTGGTTGACATAAGCTATTTTGGCGACAAATTATGTCAAGAAGGCGAATCAATCATTAGGTGATCATAACCCATCTTGTCTCAATTGTGCTAGTCTGAGAATTCATGATGAAGATGATTCTCAAGATTATTGCTTACAAGGTTTAATGCTTTGTCATTCAAGATTAAAAATTGACAAAGATGATAAACATGTTGGATTTAAAGATAGATCAAGTCTAAGAGAATAAATTATAAAGAGAAAAACAATGGATGTGGGAAATGTGACAAGGTCACATCAAGAAGGATTGCCAGTGAAGATAAAAAGTGTTAACTTTTATATAGTCAATGTGGCTCAAAAATTTTGATTTTGAGAAGGATGACTTCTTGGAAGATGGCCTACGATGCAAAAGATATGATGAAAGATTCAGTGTGATGTATGGATTTTTTATAGTGCTTGTTTTTATAAGACATGTTACGTTTGAAAGTTTTTTTATAATTTTTTTGTATCAAACAGATCAATTCTTATAGAAAATGATCAAGTCTATAAGATTGAAAATGTTGGAATTATGAATATCTGCATGTATGATGAGTTTAAATGTACATTGATCCAAGTTAGGTTTAAACCTAATATGATAAAGAACTTGAGCTCTCTTGAAATGTTAGACCCAAAGATTCTTGAGTGGAGCTTCAAAAAGACGTGCTTGAGGTTAGAGTAAGCAATAGAATGTTGTTTCTAAAATTCTCAATTAAAATGTGTTGGAGAAGATGAGTAGTATGTAAAGCAAATCTGATTTACCGTATGAATTTTGGGTTTACATTGTTAATATTGCAGTTTATTCAATAAACCTTTCTCCTTGTGATTACAATTTCTTGACATCAATTAAACAAAACAGATGGCTGATTTATTGAGAATTTTTTATTAAACTCCTGATTTTCTCATATCCAACAAATATAGGACTATGTTAGATCCTACATCAAAAAAGTGCTGTTTTCTTGGAATTGCTAGTGGTGTGAAGGATTATAAGCTCTATCATCAAATAGTATGTAAAGTTATTGTCAATAAGGATGATCTTACAATGAACCCAAATTATTAAAAGAAAAAAGTTTGAAGGAAGAAAAATCTCCATTCATGGATGTTGTTGAGAAAAAGATTGATCATTATGTGAATAATGATGTGACACAAAAAGAAGCTGTGGTAGAGATGAAGCAAGTTCTTGAGGAACAAGAATAAGAGGATGAGGTTATTTTTGGTGAATCTCAGGAATATGCACCAGACAATAGAGTTTATTAAGAATATTCTAATATGAGATCATCAAAACGGATTAATAGAGCTCTTGCGAGGTATAGTATATGCACTGATTCATCCATTCCTAAAGATCGTGACATTGATACAGAGAATAGTGATGGCACTACGTTGATTTTGAAAGAATAAAAAACCTTATTCTTACATAAAAGCTCAAGTTTATGCGAATAAGCTTGAGTGAAATGTTGCTATAGAACGTGAGATGCAGTCGCTGATTGATAACAAGACTTAAGAGCTAGTTGAGTGTACTAGAAATAAAAATTTGATTGATTGCAAATGGGTGTACAAGCTAAAGAATAGTCTAGCAGGTGACTAGGATTGATGGCTAGAGGTTTCATACAAGAGAAAGGTGTGAAATATAATAAATTTTTCTCACTTACAACAAAGTATGTTACAAATTGTTTTGTATGTGCATTGGTTGCAATATTTTGTCTTGTTATGGATTTGATGGACATAGTTACAACACTTTTGTATGAATCTTTAGAGGAAATATATCTACATAAGACAACCAATTGGCTTTGAGAAGAAAAATCAACAGAAGTTGATTTGTATATTGCTGAAATCATTATACGGATTGAAGCAAGTTTTTATACAGTGAAATGCAAGATTTAATGAGTTTATGAAGACACAATGTTTTCACATGTGTATGATACTTGTGTATACATGAAGAAGATGAATGATAAGATCTTCAATCTTATTATTCTAGTACTTTAAGTGGATGACATGCTCATCTTGACAAACATCAGTTTGACATTGATAGATGCAAGAACTAGTTGAAGTATACATTCAACATGTAATTAGAGATAAAAATTTATAGCAATTTGATAAAGAAAAGGCTATGGTTGAGTCAAGACAAGTACATTCAACTTATATTTGATAGGTTTAACGCGGCAGATTCCAAAAAATATGAACATCTTTGGCAGCACATTTCAAATTTTTTGCATCTCAATGTCCAACCAATGCCATTGTGAAAAGAAAAATGTCATGTGTTCCCTATGAAAAAACTATGATTAGCCTCAAATATTTGATGGTGTGTACAAGAACTGATATTATTCTAGCAATGAGCAAGGGGAGCAGAAACATTTCAAATCCAAGAAGATTCATTGAAAAGAAATGAAGTGGATTCTCAAATGTTTGAAAAATATCAAAAATTATGATTTATTGTTTGATCGTTTATTAGAAAATGCCAAATCCTTGTTAGACTATATTGATGCTGACTATAGACAAGATCTGGACCAGAGAAAATTTAGAACTAGATATGTGATTACACTTGGTGATAGATGCATTAGTTAACGATCTACCTTGTAGAAGTGCGTAGCTTAGTCTACAACTAAAGTTGAATATGTAGCGGCAATAGAAGCAGAAAAAAAGCTATTTGGTTAAATAAGTTTATCAATAAGATGAAATTGAAAAAATAGATTGTCAATTATCATTGTGATAGTCATAGTGCATTACATCTTGCTACAAATCAAACAATGAATAATAAAGTGAAGCACGTCGCCATCAAATATCACTTTATCAAACATGCAATTAATGATAAAAAGATTGAACTTGTCAAAATTGACAATAAATTCAATCTAGTTGATACGTTCATTAAAGTTATTCATTACAAGAGCTTTAGGAGACATTAATCTACTATGCAGATTTTGCATGATGAGCACATGCAAAGTTTATTAGCATTTTAGCGGCCTATATATATTTTTACAATATCATGTTTTGGCTACGGTTTGGATCTAGTTGATTCTTGTTTAAAAAGAGGTTTTTTATTGGATTTGCTTCTAGTACTTTCCTTAGAGTAATGTGGTGACTAGTTTTTCTTTTTTTTCAAATCAACAAAAACTTAAACATATTTGTGTCAGAATGTCGACGTATAAGTCCGAAGTGATAGAAGTTAGAAGAATTATGGAAAATTTAGTCAGATGTCGCCTTCGGCTGAAGACCTTTGGATCTTTGGACCTTCGGCGCAGTCTTTTTGGAGAATGCAATAGCTGGATCTTTGCCAAAGACCCGAAGACCAATTTGAAATTCGTGAAGGACCGGACAATGTTTGCACGTGCCGAGAGCACCAATTCGCGCGCGTGAGAAGAACGTTAGGGCATCAAGGGTAAGAGCAGTACGAGGAGCATTCGTGCCGACATTGCAATATCGAGCGAGAACGAGCGAGAAAGAGGGGGTGGAAT
Source organism: Marchantia polymorpha subsp. ruderalis (assembly GCA_037833965.1). Classification (NCBI taxonomy): domain Eukaryota; kingdom Viridiplantae; phylum Streptophyta; class Marchantiopsida; order Marchantiales; family Marchantiaceae; genus Marchantia; species Marchantia polymorpha. Next base: position 4,019,803 of record AP031359.1, read on the forward strand.
TGATCAACCTTGCTAGCAGCGAAGACGCAAATTGAAGACATGGTGCCACCCAAGATGACCAAGGTGCGGAAATTGGTCCCGCTGAAGTCGCCTTACGAAGAATTGCGAGCCTATAGGCAAGAGCTCAGCAAATTGCACCTCGATTTCCTGCTATGAAATCAGAATTGCATATCGGCGAGTATTTGCAAGAAAATCATGGACAAGAACCGGAATGATGGTGAGGATCTCCAAGGCAATCTGATGCTATGAATAATTGAGCATTGGACGAGCGTGCTTGGGCCGTGTGTAGGACGCGATGGAGATTTTATGTTTGAAAATGATAGGGTGAAGATAACTCGTGGGGAAGAGTTTACTTTCGCCCTACTCTTCAAGAACGCGCGATCAGGAACAAATGGGTGGAAGACCGCGGATTATAAGGATCCGATGAGGCGTGCAATTGCGTTGGGCGTCATGCATATCTTGCGACCGCAGCGGACGACGTATGTCACAGCTTGGCAGGTCGGATTCTTCAAACAGGTTATGAAGAGGAATCGAGTACATTGAGCGAGGATCTTTTACGATCTGATCTGTATTAATACGAGCGTCCGATGGGAAGGACCATTGATGAATCACTTGACCTTTTACATCGTGAATTTCTATCGAGGGATGGGATTACTCACGAAGGCCGAGGAAAAGCGATTTCCTAAGGAACGGGAAATTTTAGCGATCGACTCCAGCGAAGGGACTGAGGAAGAAAACAACTGTCAATCCAAAGTGCCATTTGAGTCAACAGCACGCGGACCGGTGCAGGTAGACGTTCTGCCAACGCGAGAGAGGCCTGAAAGGCGATTGACAAAGAGGCAGAAGGTAATGACTGATGACGAAGAAGACCTGCTGTTGGAATCGCGAATGGCGGAAACAGAGATAAGAGAAATTTGGCAGTCAAGGACTTGAGCTAGGCCAAAGAAGAAGACAAGTCGCGTGGTGGTGTTGACCGAATCTTTAGACAGCAGTGTGGAGAAGACATTTGCGGCAGCCGTAGCGACAGCCGAAGACAAGATTGACGAGCCAACACTTCAAGTGGTGGAAGGAGGACTTTTGGCGGAATTAGTTGAAGTTCCAACAAACGTAGTAGCAGAACCTTCGGAGGAGAGAACGGAGATAGCTAGTCCGAGTTTTCTATCTTTGGAGCAGACGGGATCTGTGGCGAGTGAAGACATACCTCTAGCGAAGACCAGTGAAGAGTTGGTGAAGGAGCTCACGTTGAGTGAGGCCATACTAGAGTAGATTGTTGCACAGGTTGGCGGAACGATAGGGGACATCACAAAGATTCCAGAGCCGCCACCACCTGAGGAGGAAGTGAGATATGAGGTAGCAATGAAGACTTTGGAGCAGGGACCGAAGGCGTTGGAGATTGCCTTCCCTGATTTCTTGCAGGATAGCGTAGTACCTTTATTGAAGTACTTAGACACAAAGAGGGAGAAATATATAGTGAGGAGGGAATCAAGATCTTATGTCTAGGTGATTAGGAATAGAACGAAGCTCAAGAGGGCAATGGCAGTGAAGAGGGAGTGGGATTCTGCAACTACAATGGCGAAGGAGCAAGCTGCAAGCTTGACAGCCGAGTGTGCAGTTGCGAAGGCGACATTGCAGAAACAAGAAGACCGACTTCGTGTGAAGGAGATGAAGTGCAAGGTGCTACAATTGAACTTGGTGAAGGAGACTGATCGTTGCGCGGAGTTAGAGCAGGACTGCAACTGTCTTCGTGCCACTAATGAGAATGTACAAAAGGTAATTGTGCGGGAGATAAGAGACGTTCAAGGAAGCATATGAGGCGGCAGTGCAGCTTGCGGAGAGACTGATTGCAGCTGCATGGAAACGTGAACAGTTGCACGCCAAAGAATTAGCTAAGAAGATGGAAGACGAAGAGCCGAAGATCTTTGAGTACAGATTGCTGCGGCAAAGACGGAAGAAGAAGGATCTTGTAGTAAGATTTCGGAACTCACGAATGATCGTGACAAGGAATTCAAGCGCGCGGAGGAGCTTACGGCAAGTCTGGCGGGGGAATTCCGGAAGCACAAAGGAGAATTGACGGATTGGGCCTAGAAATTGGCGGATTGCAAGTCGGCCAGATCTTCGGAGGTCAAATGTAGATTAAAGGTCAAATTGGAACAGAGAGGATTACAAGATTAGTTGGGAAGGGCTGCCTTGAGATCAGAAGAGTCGTAGCAGAGAGCGGATAAGGCAGAGGCGGCATACCGTTAGTAGCGGGACGAGACGATCGACGAATTGAGAGTACGAGTTGAGAAGTGCGTGGATTTGCATTGTGGGAACTACAATCGGTTAAGTGGTTGAAACTAGATTCGTTGGAGCGGCGCTTGGTGAGTGCGAAGACCAGCGGATCTGCAGGGCACAAGCAGATGGTAGAATTAGTTAATTCCTTTTCTGATGGATTGGTAGAGGCACGAAAGAATGCATAGTTAGAGATACTTAACGTTTTGCGTAGGTTAGGAGCATACATAAGCTCAGACGACGCTGTAACCGCTACGTCGGATGACACCGCACCTGAGAGTAGTTCACCTCAGGCGGTTGAGATTCCTATGCCATCAATGTGAATAAAGAGGCCCGAAGCTCTTTCCTTGGGGGGGGAGGCTTTTCTGTCAATTGGCTTGTCTTGAATGTAAACCTATGTCCACTTTGTGTCTGTGTGCTGGTGTGTGAGCCTGCCATTGAGCACAGTGCGCTACTGTTTGTCAAAGCTATCGCATTGGAAGTTGTGAGTATCCAACTTGAATGTTTTGAGTAGCCGGGGGATTTAAACAAATTTGTGTCTGGGTATTCGGGTCAGTGAGTCAGGTGTATGCACTTTTGAGAAGTTTCCCCCTGAAATCTGAGTGTGTGGTTGCGGGTAATTCCCACAAGTGTTGATTAAACAAGTTTCAGGTTGTGAGGGTGATTATACTCTGCTCTTCGGGCCTTCAGCCGTAATCGAGCAGTGTCTTCTCGGAGTGAGATTGGCCCAAGAAGTAAAATTCTTCAATAGAATGTTAATACTTGACAAATTGTGACTTTTAGTGTTGCATCTGTCTCTATGGGAACGAATCCATACCATTATGCTCCATTTTGGTATTTGTTGGTTATCACAAGTAATTAAATAGGCTGAGGAGATTATTGTTCCCTCAACATTAGTTAAGGGGGACATTGGTAGAGTTAACACAGGGCTTGAGTTTAACTTGAGTTTACAAAACTTGAGTTATAACTATGATAAATTACCCTAATAAGGGTTGATCCTAGTATTTAAGCTGCCACATATACATGGGAGTGCAAGATACATCTTGCCTTGAACAATCGTGTGCTTTTTGAGTAAAATACTTTTTGTTCCCGTGAACGTAGCCTTACGTTGAATAATTCACGTAATTTTCTTGTCGCTGATTCTTGTGATTTCTTTGTCAATTCATATTTTTGTTGCTAACAAAATAATTCTTCCATTTTGGACTACTTTTGAATTATTACGGAGTATTTTCACAAAAATATATCCAATTTAGGCACCAAAATTTCTACACATTCATTCTCTAGAACACTTTTTTATCGAATCTAGTCTTATAATATTTCCCAATTCTTGCAATTGGCCATGCAATTGATTTTCTTTGCTTTAATCATCGTTTAAATGAGATGCTACATAAGGTAAAAGAGTTTTTTTTCAAGAAAGCAATAATAATAGTCACTTAATATTCATTTCTTGTATAATCATTTAGATGTATTATTTCACATCTCTTTGGAGCATCATTCTCATTGTTTGATAGATTTGTCCTTTCTGAATTTTTTAGAAATGTTCATAAAAGTTTTCAGGTACGCAAGCTTGTATTCATTAAATACATTTCATGGTTTCATCCTTCCTTGTTCATCGTAAATTGAATGAATTTTGACTTCCTTACGTCAGCACATTGCAAATCTCTGATCTCTATTTACAAATTGCATTGGTAGCTTTTGCTTGATATCATTGTACTCCTTAGCTCTTTGTGTTTATTATTGTTTTGGTATTCTATTTGATAAAAAATAATAGTCATTTCTAAATCATTTTGATTCAATCTAGATATGATTTTGCTAAACAAAACTCTAAATACGCTTCTAATATGAAAAAATTATCATTGAAAATAATTGAAACACAATTCACATGATTTGTTTTAGGTAAATAGAACTAAAACTGTCTGACTTTTTTTGGTAAATGAATTGCTACTACAAAACAGTGATTTTGAATATTTTTTATTATTTTAAAATTAAAGGTAACCTATAGAAAAATTATTTATTATCAACAATAAAAAAAGTAATGTCTTTGCTACAACATTTTTCCTCATTTATTGGTTACATCTCAGTTAGTAATTTTAAAATTGCTCATTCAAAGACATCCGTTGATCTTAAAAGATAAATGGATATGTTTTATATGAAATTGTGCACTTTGAACTTCCATAGAAGTTTGTAGCATAAATTTTTTTCTATATATAAATTTATCAAAGACCAATGCTAGTGAAATAACTACAATATCATCCTTATTTTAAAAAAGAAATCCTTGTTCATGAAATCGAAAGCTAAATATTTTGAAAAAAATTTGTTTAGATGAACTTGATATTTTTAACAAACTCTAGAACATAATAATTTCATGTGCACATATATTTATCAAAATTGATGTGCACATCATGAGCTTTTTTATAACTCAAAAGTTGGGTGTTCATAATCTGAATATCACAAGCAAAAATCTACTCCAGGTTAATCATAAGAATTTAGATTAGAAGATTTATATATTTTCACATAATTTGCATTTTTAAATAAATATGTTTGAAATGAAAATTTTATTGTTTTTAAAATCATTCAATACAAGTTTTTAATTATTTTATTTGATCATTTATTCTTGTCAAAATATAGTTTCAGTCTGAATTTTTATTGCAATCAAATCAAGCTAGCTATAGCTATATTTTAAAAGCTTGTAAAGACTTGTTGTGATACAAACATTAGGTTTCTTAATTAAGAATTTTTTATTTCATTAATGTATTTCAATCTACAAGTAAATTATCTACTTTTGTGTGTTTATTTTGTTGAATAATAATCTGATAATAAATGTTCTTATTTCATCCGTTAAAATGACATCAAAGCATTGTTTAAGATTTATGGACCAAAAAAAATAGTGGTATAATTGAACATGAGGAGCGCAAGGAATAAAAAAAATACAGGAATAAAAAAAATTTAAAATTTTTTTATTGCGAGAGTAGCCATTTTTAATTGTTTGATGTAACAACACTTTGTATATGATTGATGGTTTTTTTTCTTTGAATGTACATGTAATTTTGGTTCAATTTTTTTCTTTGTTGTTGATTTGTGTTCATTTTTACCAATCTCAATCAACGTTTGAGCCTGGTAATTTTTGCAATATCATAATTCCTTGATTTAATTGTTATAACATTGTTGAATAAAACGGAAGAAGCATGCATTTCATGCTGGGACAAATACAACAATTTACAAACAATGATTTGATTCTCTAAAACCAAATTTTTTTGAAGCACTGGAAAAATTAACAACGTGAAGTTCAAACAACAATCATAAATTGAATTGTATAAATGATTCAACAAGTGTTGAAATTTTTTTCTTGATTTCAATTATATTAATTTTATTGATAATCAGTTAAAATTTGATTGACAATTTAAGCCATTGCAACTCTTCAAAATTTTATTTTTTTATTTCATTATTGATATTCATAATAAGTTGATTTTTTAAATTTCAAATTTTGAAAAAAATATTGCTAAATATGTAAAAAAATATGATAAAAAATTTAAACAAATTAGCAATTTCATGAATTTTTTAATGGTTTTAAGATTTTATAGCCTTTGCAAATCTATAGATTGCCTACTTATTAAATCAATTTTTTTTTAAAAAAAATATTTGATTAAAAATTTAAAAGATAAAAAAATATGTTGATGAACTAAAAATCATATTTTATATACAAGATACAAAACCAAAAAAATTCTAATTTGAATACACTTTTTCATAGCGAATTCTTTTAAGCTTTTGAGAATCTATTTGGTTATTTCTAGATGTATTTAACTATAGTTAATTTCTAAATATTTTGCGACAATTGTTTTTTTAGTTGTGTAAATCATTCAATACATGTTAATGATTTAACAATCAAACATTTTCAAAATAAAAATTTAAGTTATATATGCCTGTTCATTCTTAAATGTAAATTTTTACAAAGTGCTGCTGATGCAGATTTACAAAAACAATTGAGACGGTAAATTTATTGTTGATGTTAATATTCTTTGCTAACGTATTGCTTTCTAAGTTTCAAATTTCTATATACCTTTTAGTGCTCAAATTTAGGATGGCGCTCATACATTAATATTTCATACACTTGTAAATTTTTAATGAGATACTTTTTAATTTAGAGATAATTTGTTATCGAATATTACAGTGTAAATTGTTTTGATTTTTTTTTGTTATATCCAACAATTGAATAATTGAAGCTTATTTTTCACAAAATAGTTACTGCTTGCAATTTATTTATTTAAAAAATAAGAAAATATTAAATAAATTGAGTTAAAAAATTTTATTTACCAGAAGTATGTTAAGATTTTTGCATCACTTCTTAAATTTTTTTTAAAATTTTTCTTGGATCTTAGACAAAACTTTCATACTAAAATAATATTTCATTTTCAAAGAATATATATTTTTCTTGAGATTACCTAGCTTTTTAGATTTTGCAATGCTGCGCATTGATATACATCATTTTGATATTGTATTTCTTAAATTGTTCTTTCATTTGCACATACAAGAATGTTAACATATCTAACTTGGAAAATACAGGAATGAAAATGGTATATTTATATACATTTAGCCGTTTATACATTTTTTGACAATATTTTGTTATACAATTAGATATTTTTTAATAGATCACTTTATTTCATGTAATTTTATGGTGGTAAAAATTGTATTTTTTAAATGAATCCAGGCTATTCGTTGTAAAAGCCCGTTTTACAATAATTCTTTAACTCTTAAATCGTCTTTGGCTTGATTTAACTTCATTTGTCATGCAATTAAAACTTCATAAAATCACGAAACTGTCATAAAATTTTAATTTTCCATTATTTTTTTAATTCAAAATTGATTTGATGATATCACCAAGCGTTTAAAATAGATTGCAATTTCTAATTAATGATAACATATGTTTTACTTTTTATATTTTGACATAAATCACAAATTATAATGACTTTTTCAATTAGTCTTCAAAAAGAAACTAGAAACGTTTGATTGTGTTGCAATACAATGTAGATAGCATGTCTTTTTTTTTCAAATTTATCATGAAATGACCTCTTTTTTGTGCCATTTATCCCTTGGAGGCAAAAATGACTATTGTTTAATATTTGAAACAAATTTAGACTTCTATACTTACTACATCTCTATAATGTTTTGAAAACATATGATCATTAAAGACTAAATGATGTACTTCAACTCATCAATAAAAAAAAAATTGACATAGATAATAACTGATATAAAAATCGTTATACGCAAAATGCCAACATTGTACATGTTTAAACTTGTGAATTTGTTAAAAATTTATTCAGGTTTTGACAGATTTACAACAAGTTTAACATTAGTATGTTAAACTAATAAGTTTGTCACTATAAAAGGTACATGGCTAAAGCTTAGATTGACATAATCTAAAAATCTTCTCTAAGTAAAGCACTTGTGTTCACATGAACATAGTCTTACTACGATTCATCTTAGCAAGAGACTACTAAGGATAAATTACAAATAATGTTTGTATTGGTTTTGAATTTGCATTATGTTTTTATGGTAAAAAAAAGATATCACACTTGTTTTGTTTTTTATACTGCTTGTTGAAATCTTGCTCGCAAAATTACAATGTGTGTGTGTTTTCTAGTGGATGCTTTTTGTACGAGCATCTCAATCTTCGGCCGCTATGATTTTTAAAGCGCATATTACAAATGGTCAAGAAGTATTTTATTGGTTTTTTTAATCAATTTGAAGATATTTTTTGGATCAAAGATCAAGATTCATAATCAAAGCTTGATGTGTGGTATGATTTTTTTCTCAACTAAAGCAAATAGCCAGTTTTTCTTTTGAATTTTGGTGGATTTGATGTTTGAAGATGGAGGTCTAAAACAAATCAAAATTGCGTTTGAAGTTTAAGTTGCAGATTGCCTACAAGTCTTTAGTCTTGAAATTTTGTTAACAAGAGACCAATTTTTTCTTGTTGAAATCTAATGATGATTTATTTGTCCTTGAATTTGATAATTTTTTCGGCAAAAATATGAGTTCCTTCATTTGTTCACACTTACGATCAAGTTAGAAAACAGTATCTTCTTGCAATCATAAAAATCCTCATCTTGAATAATTTGATGTCAGTCATTGCTAGAGATTTGTGATTTTTAAAAGTTATTTTGATCCACTAGAAGTTGAGCTCTAGCCTTAAATCATGAGGTTTGAAGTAAAAAGTGTTTTAAAATTCTGCTGAAGGGATTTTCAGTTTCGAAAATTTGAAAAACGTATGAGTTGACATTGAAAGATTGATTTGTTTGATTGTGACTTTTGTATTTGATGTTGATTGTGTATTACAATATGAGTGATCTTGCTAGATTACATTCGAAACAGTTAATCATCAAAGAAAATCAAATTTGCTATTGTGCTTGAATTTTTTTATTGTTGAAAATAGTATGAATTTAAAAATCAAAGAAGAAAATACTATTGGAGAATTTCATAACAATAGGTCACATAGTTGATGCAGCGGTATCCTGAATTATTACCGAGGTCAACTATTCAAGCATATCAGCGAGCTTTGCCATCCTACATTACATTGTTGGGGACGCAAGACCTTGAGACAGTTGGTCCTATAGATCTAGTGATTGCCAAATGGCCATGTCAAAGAAATATACATGCTAGTTGTGGAGAGAATAACAACAGTTAACCCAATAAATTAACTAATGAAAAAGCTGCCCGAAAACAAAGCCTTGGGACTCTTTATTCCTAACTAACACTTGGAGACATCACTCGCTGAGATGTGAGCCTCCAACATGCGCGATGCCAGCCGACCCGGCAGTTACCATGCCCGCTGAGTTCCTATCTACTCCTATCCTATTCACAGCGGCTGACATTTCTAATTCTAAATTCTCTTTTGTCTCCTCCAAACCGGAGATGAACAAATTGAGCTTCCTACCTAATTGCCGCTACCCCGCGACACCGCTAGCTATCAGATCTGTCACTCAACGCTCCAGCTCACTCAATTTTATCCACTTCAGAGTTTGGAGCTCCCACTTTACATAACCGCGAAGACATCAATCTACCTTCATGCACAACGTAGCATCCATCTGCCGTTCTAACTGCTGGACCGTCGCCTTTGTCTCCAGCAATTTTGCTTTGGTAGTGATCAATTACTCCTCAACTGCCGACAGTTGAGACCGCAATTTGCTACAATCTGCATTCAATCTCTTCCTACACTCTAACTCCAAAGACCTAGCAGCTTTGCAATCCTCCAACTCTTTTGCCTTCAACGTCAATTCAGCATCGTGCAATTGATCGCGCGTCGCTAGAGTTGCCGTCAGGTCCTCAGCTCGCTTCAATTCTATCTCAAATCCCTTTCGGAACACTTTCATCTTGTCTTGAAGCTCCACTGCTACCTTCTGAACATTGCTGATGTCAATCCAAAGTCCCACGTACTCGAGTTCTGCCTTTGTATGAAGGTCCTTTTCTGCTGCTTATCTCTCCCGAAGTTTGGCACACTCCACTCCTTCTGCCGAAGTTGCTTCTCCTGCTCTTGCAAGGTAGGCTTCACGGTCGCGCACTAAGATTTCAAGCTCGCCACTCTTCAACTACCTCCACAGATGCTGCCATCTTTGCTTGCGTCTTGCTACGCACTACTTCTACGTAGGATCTTGCTATTGCTCGCTTGGCGTACTTCACCATCTTCCTATCCAAGTATCTAAGCAAGGGAATCACACGCTTGCTCAACATGTCTACAACAACCTGTCTGACTAACTTGGGTTCTTCAATCAAAGGCCCTTTGCCACAGTCCAAATCGACTGTACCCAAAGACACCTGACCCAAAAACATTGGCTGTTGCCCCACAACAGTCCTTCCCTTGTCCGCCACCACTCGATCTGTAAGTTCCTCCACCGAATTGGGCTCCATCGTCGTGTCTACTAACTCTGTGGGTACCTCCAAATACTGCTTACTGAAGGAGTGTACATAGGTGGTTGCCACAAAGGCCAACGATCCTAACTCAAAGTCTCTACCTCTGTATCACCTCGTTCTTCTCCTTCCTCTAACGAGTCTTCCGCAGGCACTACTGAAGGTCTCCACTCTAAAGGCCATTCGTCTTCTGTTCCTGCTTCTTCCACCTCCATCGTGGCCCACTCCTCCGAAGTTAACCGGCACAAGGATGCGGCTTCACTACACTCAGTGATGTCTTCTTCCTCAATCCGCGGACGTCGTGCCTTCATCTTACTACGAGCACACACATTTGCCGATCTCATCTTCATAGGAATTGGCCTTCGGGCTCACAACTCTACTCGTTGATCAATTAGCTCCAAAGTTGTGACTTGTTGGAATTTCCTCCTCTTTTTCAAGCATTCCTCGATCGCATCCTCCGATTTTTCGACTTTGGCCGAAGTCAATGCAAGCACAACGTTGACCTCCTCGCTGGCAACTCCCATTGTCCCTTCGTCGTCCGCAATGTCGGACGATTCAGTATCGTTATACATCATACATCGTTGACATTCTCTACTCACTCACTCACACATACATACATAAGGAACAAGAGTGTACACACACAAAGGTATCACCACTCGCCCCTCTAGCTAGCGGTCAGGTCCCTCTGAATTCTAGGTAGCCCTAGCTACAACTACATGTTATGCACCTTCATGGGTGCGCGAACCAGTAGGCCGGGTGCTATGTCGCTCCATCATTAGTCGCCTATTTGCAATTCATAACATGTGAAGATCAAGTCATTTACCCTCCGTATTGCATCGAGGACAAATCCATGGTCGAGTGGAACAACATCGATAGGTGGAGTCAGACACGACATGAGTCATCCTCTAGACCACCTATCACACACCAACATATTGGCCGCCCGATTAGTTGACCCACATAACATGCACCTCAAGCCGGCACGTACAATCGCCAAGCTTGGATCCATAGTACCATCCACGTTTGGGAGGTGGCATGGCGCACAGTTGCAAGTTTGGATCTCGACCGTACAATAGAAAATATGGTGAGAATGAAGCCAAAGATGCTTGACAAGTGAATTGGTATCCCATGGCCAGCCATGGTACCTGAATATCCCAGTCTCTAAGATGCCCCTTCTATAGGCCATACTTGCGCAACGTTCTCTTCACCGTCTGTACAACACGTTCAGCCAAACCATCCGCCTCTAGATGACCTCAAGACTTGGTCCGGTGATCAATCAACATCTTGTCTCATAATCTAAAACTCACCCTGAAACTCTGTCCCTTGATCGGTCAACACCTAAGTTGGTGCACCAAAGTGACTAAGCACACTGTCAAGGAAAGCATACGCTACTCCCTCACTCGCCTTGTCAGGTAATGCCACCAACTCAATTCACTTGGAGAAATGCTCCACCATCACCAACACATATCAATGATGTCGTACAGTCAAAGGTAGTTTTCCAGCAAAGTCCAAAGTCTAAACTCCAACGATGACCCAATCCCATGATAGATAAGGGATGTAACTCTGGTGTCGGGACATTGAACAATGCCATCACTCGATCATAATCCATGCAACGTGATACAAACTGCTGTACCTGCGTATGCATACCACGCCACCAATACTGATCAAGGAGTAAGCTGTATGTACGTTTCACTCCAAAATGTCCCAACTCCTCATGAGCATGCCTCACAATGCACGCTCTCTGAGCTAGATACGGTACTACTCGTACCCTACCGTCCTTTCACACTCGGAGAACATGTGATCCCTCCAATCAGTATCTCTTCGCTTGTTAGAGAACACGATCTCGCTCCTTGGCATCCACAATGTCCGACACCAACTGATTTGTAGGAACGTCAACATCAACGCATCAACGTGAACATCACGCTAATCTATACTACCATCCTCAACCTCAGAATCTGAAGATTGACTATCCACTCTTTGACTAGAGTAAGATGTCAAGTGGTTCTCCTTGTTAGAGGCTCCACGTTACCAACACATGAAGGCAGATGCATGCCAATTGGGCATCATCTCCTCATCAACCTCACCATGCCATCTAGCTCCAATGTCATCCTCTTGGCTAGTGCATGGGTTCCGACTGAAACCATTGGCCTCCAGGTTTGCAACTCCAGGTCTATACACCACCTGAAAGTTGTACTCCTGTAAGATGAGAGCCCATTGTGCAAGCTTCACAATGAGCTTGTTGGACTCCATCAACCACTTAAGCGGCTGATGATCAGTAACAAGGGTAAACTGCGTAACACTTGAAGTGTGCCACATCTCACACCGCTGCCAAACACTCTCTGCCAACACACCTCCCTCAACGAACTATACCTCAACTCCGCAACATTGTTTGAAGGATTAGCATACGCAATCACAAACTCCTTACCCTCATCATCACGCTGTGTCAACATCGCTTCAAGTTCCAACATACTCCAATCAATGTGTAACTGGTATGAACGACCTCTGATAGGTCTCCTCAAGATGGGAGTGGCCACCAACCTGGCCTTGAGCTCAAAAAAAACCCTCTGCTGTTCATCTTCCCATTGCTACTCTTGATTTGACTTCAGCAACTGGTTTAAAGGCTTGGCTATAGCACTGAACCCCTTCACATACCTCTGGTAATAGTTCGCCAAAACCATGATTTCACGAACTCTACTCACATCTGTCGGACAAGGATTGCATGCAATAGCCTCCACCTTTGCTTGTTGAACTCCCAAACCACCTGGCTAGATCACATGACCCAAGTACTCAATCTTCCCATGGAAGAACTTACACTTTCTAGGATGTAATCGCAAACCATAAGCCCTCAACCGCTCAAGCACAATCTGCAAATGCAACCGCTCAAGCACAATCTGCAAATGTATCTGATGTTGCTCCACCGTGTTGCTAAACACCAAGATATCATCAATGTAACATCTGACAAAATCCAGCCCCACTAAGATCCTATCCATAACTCTCTGGAACTTGGTAGGAGCATTCTTCAACCCAAAGGATAAGAATCGCCACTCATACAAGCAATCCTTGCCTTGAGAGTTGACGCTCCAAAACGCTGTCTTGGCCTTGTCCTACTTCCAAATTGGCAACTGATAGTATTCTGCCCAAAAAACCAAAGTACCAAAAATCCTCACATGTCCCATCACATTAAAGATCTCCTCAAGTGTAGGCATGGCATAATTATCAAACTTCGTCTGCCGATTGATAGGACGGTAGTCTCCACACATCCGTCTATTTGTGTAGTTGCCATGTACATCCTCCTTCACCGACATGACTGTGCCTGACGCATACTCATCATGCGACAATTCTACTAACCCAGCCTCAACGTCCGACTCCGAATCAAGTTCCTTTCCATATCACTATATTGATAGGGACGACGAAAGATTGGCGTATCACTAGTCAACTCTATTAGTATGCCGAGTCCAATCAACTCATCCAGCTCCTTCATATTGAAGGCAAAACAACTCCTATAGTCTCGTAGGAATTGTGTCAACCGTCGCCTCTCCTCTCATGTGATATGGGAACCAATCAATGGCTCCAAGTGCTCCTTTATAGACACACTAGAGGGAGGGAATACTGTCAATGATTGCTACGCCACATCCTTCAAAGAAGGGTTCTTCGTACCCTCCTTCGTAGCCACCTCCACATGAAAAACATCTCCAACTGCATGGGCTGAAACTCTAGCAGTCCTCTCGTCACGTCCCATGAACTTCAAGGATGACAAATATCTTGCCTGTCGTTCCCAGCCATTGCCACCACCATCCCAGTAGGCAATGAGCTAACAAGTGGTGTAGCAAACACCAAATGAACGCGTTGACGGCGTTGCACGGCCAAACCCAAGCTCACAATCCACGTCAGGCAGTTCATGTGCATACCCTAACTCTAAACGCGACAATGGAACGCCTCTGAAATTGAAGAAGCTGCAGTCACACCAGTCATAAATTTCATTGCACGCTCTTTCTTATCACTATTGGGCTCCACCAATTGATGTACTGTAGAATCCTAGAGTATCCAAGGTCCACCATCACGATATGCATGTGATGTCGGATAACTAACCAATGTAGGTAAAGCCATCCGAGGCTGACCTACGCAATTCACCAACGCCATAAATGACCTGTCAATAACTCTCATCATTTGAGAATATCAAGAAAAATAAAAATATCCAAGATCATGTCAACGGTGAGTGTAGGATCACGATGCACAAAATCATAAGCATGACGCAATATTTCTTGTGGCAAAAGGTTGGTCCACCATAACTGTGCACAATGAGCACGTGATCCAACCTTTGCAGCATCCAACAATAAGGTTGATCCAATCTATGCTCTGACCTCATGGATACTCGTCATCAATTGGTGTCGAGTGTCACCCAACAATGGCACATTCTCTAGAATGTATGTTGGAGAATGTGTCTGCTGCACTTGGAGATGATGTAACATTTGCAACATCTTCCAAAACATCCGAGATCTAGGGTCATGCAACCTTGCTCCATGACTAGCACGTGTGACCCCCTAACATGGCCATCCCGCAATCACCAAATTAATATGACCAACTCGATTGAGGTCTGGCGCCCCCAACAATGAAATGTCTGAAGGCAACGCCTTCTGGTATCCTCAAACAGCTGATCGTGACAACAATGAAGGAAAACGCTGCATCAATTGTGCAATATGTCATGAAGAAACTCGACGTGCAGTCTCATCCTTTTCCACATACAAGTATCTCCGTACAAGAATACCTAACTGCAACACTACAGCCAAACCTATGTTGATCTCACCAAAAAGATCCAACAAACAAACACCCTTTAGGGAATACGCCCATACAATTGGAGTAGTAACCAAGGGGGATAGGACCACAAACTCGCCGATCATCTAAAGCCTTCTCTGCCTCTGTTGGTAAAGAGGCCTCACTCCAAGCCTTCTTCACCAACCTATCAGCCTCTTGCTGTAATGCATGGCAAAAACTCTAGAATGGAACATCCAAAGATGAAGACACCGCCAATGCGAAGCTCACAATCTCCTCCACATCCTCATAGACTTGGGTGTCGTTGGTTGACATGTTTCCCTCCAACAAGTCATCAACCCATGTAAGCAATCCGCTAAAACCCGCAACGGATGCCAAGACTGCAAGACAAGATCCAAGAGGTCGAGCTCTTGAATTAAATCTCACATGCATCTTGCTCATACGTCCATTGCCGGACTGCCAAATATGACGATAGGCAATGATCTCTGTCCAATAATCCATTCAAAATATAACATCTAACACGGCTCCATTAACAAGCATATCATATGACTCTGCTGATGTAACCATCGCACGAACTTCAAACTATGAGCAATCTTGAGCATGATCATGCCTCAACTGCATTGTCTCATAAAGTAAAACCGGTAGGTTTTACTTTATGAGACAATGGCCAACAAGTGATGTGTGAATCTAGAATGGCCAACAATTCAAATCGGGCCTCCAAACTTCCAAACTAATGCAGGTTGTCTTGCCCAACATCAAGGGCTATGCACCAGAATAAAGCAAAAATTTGGCTGGTACATACACATGTTTGGTAGAACTCACCAAGCAAAGTAAACCACTCCGGTTGTCCATCATACACACACTAGGGACAATCCTTTCACAATCAATGGCTGATCGGGCTGGTAAGAACTCCATCCTTGCCGCTCCGCCTGCCAAGTCGACTCATCACTCAATGTAGTCGTGAAGGATTGCTCCTCAGCAGAAGCCTCTCATATCCCGGCACTCGTAGCAATGATCCTCCCACGTTCACACAACATGGCTGCTAAACAAAATACACTGGCCAAGTCAATCCTAGAATCTATCAGCTTCGTAGCTGAAAATAGTGGAGATCTCATCACTTAAGTAGCCATTCGCATCACTGCACTAGATGGTGTGTCCGTATCCACAACATGTGACGTAGATGTCTCAATTCTTCCAAAGGATCTCTAGGTGGTGAAGGTCTCATGGATGAAGTCCTACTCACCTCAGACAACAAAAACGACTGGGAAAGTCAAGCCTGTCGTTCATCCTCACCCCGCGTGGCTTTGAAGCGCGAGCACCACCTCTAGTCACTACAACTAATGCCTTCATTTGTGCTGCTCTCTCCAAATAGGAGAAATCTTCTACCTTGTAAGATGTGGAAGTGCTCGCCCCAATACTTGCCATAGTAGCAAGCCTCTACTCCAACTGCTCAATTTGAGCAGCCATAGACCTCTTTGTGGCTGAAGTAGCACTCGCTGCGGTGCGTTCAATTGCATTGACACCTCTATCACCTCTAGCACCACGGCCACCTCGGCCTTGTGGAGCATCATCGCCACGACCTCTACCACCAGATGTCAACTCTGGATGGAGGTCAAAGCACCGATCTTGAGGATGACCTGCTTGATCACAATTGTCACACAACCTGTGATGACTGAGGTCTAGCATGTGAACTCCATCCTCTGACCTCCTGGATACAATCCCTCCGCAGATGATCACCTTCACATGTCCAACATGCTGGTCCCTGCTGTTGACTAGCAAATGACGGCCTTGGTGCACGTGTCCTTGTCTCTCTAGGAGCTGACTAATGTTGTGTCTCCGCTCCACGACCCCCACTACTACTAACATCAATGGGTCAGGACTGTGTTGTGCTCTACGGGACACAAGAGGTAGTGGTTGTATCTCTAACGAATGAAGATGTCACCACTCTCTTCTCCACTATGTTAAGCTCAATCTTTTTAGAAAGAGCAAACACATAGACTAATGTGGGTGACGAATCGCTCAAGAGAGTAGCATCACGAACTCTCTGCCGCAACTCTTTGTCCAGAATCTTGTTCCAATATTGAACAACCTATGCCTCAGTCACACCGTGAGTAACTGAGATAAAAAATTGCATACGAGTGTATGCCTCCCGAAGACTCTCACCAGTCTTTCGCTCAAACTCTTGGAGACTGCTCAACTTCTCCGTCTTCATCCCTTGATAGTTCTTCCTCAACCTCTCGAAGAACTCAGGAATGGAGCTAAGCAAAGGTACGCCACTAACAGTTTCACTCATGCTGCCACTAGCAATGCCAACAAGACCGCTGCTGCACCAACTGCTCCACTAGTACCCTCGATGATGCTACCACTCGCAGCTCCACTAGTACCAACACCACCCTGGGTAATAGACATGTAGTTTAGAGACCAATAACGCCTCTATGCGTCAATCTCCACAACATACTCTCTCCCAAACTCGTGATAGTCATCCATGAGAGGCCCCTCAAGATGCTGAAACAACTCCTTTCATGCAAAGAAAGATGTAAACAACGTGGGGTTACACAAAAACTGCATATCACATCACGTATCAAACTCCTGAATGAAATCATCCAATTCAATGGTGCTCACAACATTAGAGTACCGCCGCGGGCCCTTCATGGCCCCGTACATCCCGTCCATGTCCTAAATCAACAAGTTTGGAACACTAGACAATATCACCACAGAAGATTTGATATCTGCAACACCTTGCTCCTCCGCAACATCTGATGAGATAGGTAGAGATAGCTTATATCTCAATCCATTCCGCGTAAATCTCCCACGGTCCTCGACTAGACCATCAAACTGCTCCGTGACGATCAAATCATCAACAGGCACCATTGCCAAATCTCCACCTGACCCTGTTCCCGCACCAACCTACTCTAGCCCTACTAGCTATGGATATGTGCAACCTAACCTGTCATCACCGCAAGAAGAATCTCACGGTCCATCCATCTTTGTTTCTCTCACTCCAATCTCACCGTGAGAGAAACAAAGATAGGCCGGCCAGTGATCAAGTCCAGTCGCACTATCGATATCACACATGAGTAAAACTATTCCAGAAACCAACGTCAACCCATACACGGGCGTGCATCAAGAAGAAAGACTGGAAAGTATCCAAACACAAGCAAATAGCTAGAAACAACTCTCTAGCCTAAATGAAACACAACACAAAATAAGACAACACACACAGGACATCGCATTGCATTGCATCACAATTTGATCTCCATCGTCCGCTATCACCTTCCGCCTCCAGCGCCTACAATGTCACCTCTTCCACCAAGTTGCAAAGAAAATCTTCATGCCGGGTTGTCACACTCCAATTTTGTAATAACCAACATATACCAAAATGGAGCATAATGGTACAGATTTGTTCCCACGGAGACAGATGCAACACCAAGAGTCACAATTTGTCACTGATTAACAGTCTATTGATGAATTTTACGTCTTAGGCACATGTCATTCCCAAAAGACACTACTCAATTACGGCCAAAGGCCCAAAGAGCAGAGTATAATCACACTCATAACCTGAAACTTCTCCAATCGACACCTGTGGAAATTGTCTTCAACCCCACACTCAGATTTCAACGGGGAAACTTCCCAGAATTTCATATTCCCGACTTACTGACCCGAATACCCAGACCCGAATTTGCTTAAATCTAGAAGAGCTCCTGGCTACTTAGAACATTCAAGCTGGTTACTCACAACTCTCAATGTGGTAGCTTTCACAAACAAGAGCCCATTGTGCTCAAGGGCAGGATCACACACCAGCGCATAGAGACATAGCGGATACAGATTGACAGTCAAGACAAGCCAATTGACAAAAAAAGCCCCCAAGGAAAGAGCCTTGGGCCTTTTTATTCATTCTGACCTCCTAGGAATCTCAACCGCCTGAGATGAACTACTCTTAGGTACGGTGCCATCTGACGTAGTAGTTACAACGTCCTTTGAGCTTCTGTCGGCTCCTAACCTATGCAACACATTTAGAATCTCTAACTTTGCATTCTCTTGCGTCTCTATCAATCCCTCAGAAAAAGAATTAACTAGTTCTACTAACTGCTTCTGCTCCGCTCGTCTTTGCACTCATCAAACGTCGCTCCAGCGAATCTAGCTTCAACCACCTAACCGATTGCAATTCCTACAATGCAAATCCACGCAGGCACTTCTCAACTCGCACTCGTAATTTGTTGATCGTCTCGTCCCGTAATTGACGGTGGGCCGCGTCTGCCTTTTCCGCTCTCCTCTGCGACTCTTCCAATCTCAGAGCAACTCTCTTCCACTGCTCATGTAACCGTCTGCATTGTTCTGATGAGGTAATACAACGGTGACAGAACAAAAGACACAAACGCGTAGAGCAAAACGACATTCTGAACTGAACTAAAAAAACTAGAAAATCCCCCGAAGCCAGAGCTTCGGTCTCTATTATACAACCTAAGGTCCTAAGTAGCTAATCCTACTATCCTCGACTATGCCTTCTATGAGTCGGCCGGCGAACCACTAATTCTCTACCACTCATCCGCTTGCCTACGCAGTCCTAGCCGCCTTAACACCTCGGTCACCTCAGCCTCTAGGTTCGGAATAGCCTCCCGCGACCTGGACAGAAACAACTCCAACCGCTTCGCAACTTGCCGCCAACTTCGCCCATCGCCTGACATCAAGGTAGTCGCGCGCATCTTGAGTTCGCGCAACATCACTCTCTCTCGTGTCGCAATCTCCTAGTGAGCATATCTCCTCAGACATCGGTCAACAAGCACAACTAATTCTTCTCGCGTGCGATCTGCCGCGCGCCGGTTGTGGTAATTCTCCTCGGCTAATTATACTTCCGCCGCCGCCCGCTGCGCCTTCAATTCTTTGCACTGCAAAAGCAGTCTCCCAAGCAGCTCCTCATCCGCCCTCCTTGCAGCCTCGCTCTCCTCTAACGCTCGCGTCTTTTGCACGAGCTCCTCTGTTAGATTGCCGATTTGAACCTAATCGTCACTTAAGTCCGTATGGACCTTCGCACAAAGCTCATTAAATTCGCGCTGCGCACGCTCCACCATCTCGTCTCGCAGCTTAAGCGGCGCCTTCTGCAATTTCCGTGTTAAGGCCCATTGATCTTGCAGAAAGGTGTAACGCTCCTCCAAATTCCGATACTTTTGGTCCTGGGCAATCAATGCAGGATTCGCCGCCACTTTGGTCCACGTCCAATTTCGGACTAGCTCGACGTAGGATCCACCTTGGCGGGGATCCCCGTACTTGGTCACTTTACGATCAAGGTACCGGAGTAGCGGTACCACTTGCTCACAGTGCACTCCGGTTGGCGTACCTCACACCGACTGCATCTCTTCTTCCTCCAAAGGCGTCTATTCTTCTGACTCCAGGATCTCTTTCGCTGCCAAAATCTTGGGTGATTCCCTAGCGCTAGGCCTCGCAGCCTCCTCTGCCGCCGCCTCCACTCCATGTCTTGCTAACATCTCCAGCGGAGTTGGAGAACCTACCCAAGTTGGCCGTGCTAAGTCCTCCCTCTCTGGTTCCGCCGAAGGCAACTCGTTTAATCCTTCCGTAGAAGGCACACATGTTCCCGCATTCCTGTCTTCGTCCTCCCTGCCCTCCGGCGTAGGATTGTTCTCTGAGGGTCTCTACATCAAAGGCGCCTTCTCCAAAGGCACTTGCTTTGAAGGCAAGAGCGTCTCTTGCGCAGACACTCTTGCCGTCGCCGCAAGCCAATCTTTTTGGTTTGAAGGCCTAAGTTCTTCCTCCGAAGGCACATGTGCCTTTGGCGTAGGAAGTTCAGTCGGCCTTCCAAGAACTTCTGTACCCCCATCCTCGTCCTCCGATGAAGGCAATCCCTCCGCAATTGCAGCTCGTCCCGTATCAGCGCTACTCCCTGTGGTCAAAAGCAACTTGTGAGCCTTCTGCTTGGGTCGGGATTGCTCGTTGGTTGCCCGACGCCTCACAAGGACGGCGAGCGATTCTCGTCGTCTCGCTTTGTCCATTTCGCAAAACTTCCGCTTCCTTGATGCCCGCGCACCTCGTCGCTCTTCCTCTGCTCTTGGTCGACCCAGCGGTGTGAATGTGGGAACTTAGTCGTGGTCTATATCAACCTCGACGTTCTTCACAAACTTTCACAGATTCATCCGAGATAGCAAGGAAAATTGTTTCTTTTCCTCCGCCGTCAGATATCCCATCGATTGATAGAAATTAATCAAGAACGGAGAAAGGTGATAAACCGATCCCCCCTTCTCCTCACCCGCAAGCTGCCGCGTCGCCTTCCACAAAATACGAGCCCAATGAATTGGCGTACCCGCCAGCGCCAGCTCCACAAGTCCCACTTGCCAAAATGTCATATATGAAGTTCTATGTGGCTGCAAAATCTGAAAAATCGCCATCGCGACATTCCATCATTTCTTATCGATGTAATCACGGGTCCTATACCCATTCTTACGCGAGCGTTGATTCTTGAAAAGGGCGTCGAAGGTTGACTCTTCCTCTTTCGTGAGCTGAACACTTTTGCTATCGAACAAGAGATCACCCTCGGACTCCGCGCATCGTCCCAAAACTTGCTCCCTGTCTCTTACTTGCCATCTCTCCGGGTGCGATCGATATCCTCTCGAGTTCTGCCCCTTCTCGCGCTGCCAATCCTTGACCATTGCCGGACATACCCAATTCCATCCCCACAAGAGGAAATCGAGTTTCACTGCTTGCAATTTGACTAGAAACGTCCAAAATCCAATTTGCGGCACCCTCAGCGGTATCATCCTCATAATCGCGGACTTGCCCATTGAATTCTTCCTGATCCCTGCTTGCTCATACTGTCACTGCGCGTCGATGGTTCGAGTAGGCGCAAAGTCAATAATGCGGAAGTAGACTCCCTCTCTGTCCATTAAGAATCGTCAAGATCGACATTCGGACTCGGCAACGAGCCGCTTGAATGCCGTTCCCGCGATGATGGGTAACTGCATGCTTTCCACGCGCGACTTCACGCCCCGCCGTCGCACAGATTCCCACACTCGTACATCAACATTCATAATAACTCCGACTTTCTCCGGAGGAGACCTTCTTCCGCGAAGGCGCTAGCGACGAAGGCCGAAGTAAGGCCTTCGCAGCAAAGCCCTAAAGCCTGAACCGCCTCCGCCGAAGGGACCCTTCCTGCCTTCGGAGGAAGCTCTTCCTTCCTACACACTATCGTTTCTTATTTACTTCTTCTTGTTATTATTCAAAAAATGCTTTATTTCCGAAAAAAACAAAAAAATCTGTACCACCACAGTCAACTCGGATATGGAAGGCGAATAACGGAGCTCATCTCAACAGAGAAGAAAGCGGTCTTGAGGTCGGCAAGACTCACAGCCGAGAAAGAAACGATGATTCGTTGAGGCTGCAATAGCAGAGAAACGGTTGTAGCGCACCGTCCTCATTGTGATGCGATCACCCCGACTTTCGGGCCCGGTCGAAGATGAAGGCCAGGAGGTTGATTCTGGAAGAAGATAGCAGCCTAGAGAGTAGGAGGACAGCGAGGAAGGAATGTCCTGGGCAAGAAGCGAGGCAAGCGGAGAAAGCGGCCAAGGAGAAGGAAGAGACGATAAGGAAGAAGCTCTTTCCTGCAGAAGACCGGTCGACTCCTGTCGAACAGTCGCGGGCTTCAAGGAGAGATAAGGGGAAATCAATCTTGACTGAGGATGTTCCCTTGAGGCGGAGAGATGTCCCTGTGGAGAGTACTTGGACTGAGGAACCTCGGGACTAGGCCGCTGAGGTATTGACGGTGTCCTCAGATATTGAGGAGGACCTAGTGGCATTGGAGGTAGTTGCGGCAAAGGCCGTGGAAGACCTAGCAGCAGCCAAAAGTGGACCGCAGAAGGTGATTTCACCTCGGACCTCCACGGACACAGTCATATTGGAGACGGGTGAGGAACCCTCAGCGGATGAGACACAGTCGCCAATGTTGAGTGCCGCCAACGTGTTGAGTGTGCAGGTACTTCCGTTGCTCCAGTACCTCGACCGGAAGCGGGAGAAGTACTAAGAGGGCAACCCCAGTGAAACCTATATGGAAATAGTGCGCAATCGAACGCAGATTAAGAGGGAGTTGGCAGTTGAGCTCGCCGCTAAGGAACAAAGGAGTCAGCCAACAGAAGCGAAGTACCAAGCACTTAAGAGGAAGTTGTCTGAGGAAGTTGAGAAGCAACAGAAGGCGGAACAAGTCGGTGACAGTCTTTGTGAGGATGTGGAGAGGGCCAAGTGCGCCAGCGTGGACCTTTTGAAGAGGCTAGAGGCCTGTAGAACCGCGTACAATACTGAGTCATTAAAGGTAGATGAGTTGCATGCTGCCGCGGAGGAGAAGAAGGGAGAGTACCAATCCGAGTTGGCGGTGAGGGCGAAGAAGCTAACCGAGTACGAAGCTGCACGGATTTTGAAGCTGGAGTTAATCAAGAAACTAGAAGCGCAATGTGGCAAATTGAGGACGCAACCGTCGCAAGTTGAGGAGCAGTTATGCGAGGTGAAAGCAAAATTGATGGAGGCCGAGGGGAAGAATCGGCAGTTATTAGAAGAGACGCGTGAAGCCTTAACTACAAGAGTGAAGCGATGTTTGCGCAGGTACGTGTTGTGGTAGATCAAATCTCACAACGGGCTTTGGTTACACGAGATTGAGCACCGTGCAGCCAAATTGATAGCGAGAAGCGGGCGAAGGCAACGTTGGTTATCCAAGAAGCTAGAGTCGTATCTTACTAGATCGCGAGATGCGGTAGCAAATCTAGAGGTAGAATTAGTAAACGTTTTAAAAAGATTAGGTTTAGAGTGGAGGTTAGGGGGAGCGGTAACTGCCGACTCCGGAGGCGTAGGACCTGTTTGCGGCTCGCACCGCAGCCGATGACAATTTTTGGTAGTTAGGAATAAAGTAGTCCAAGGCGTTGGCCTTGGGGGGTCTTTTCTTAATTTAGTTTCTCAGTTTGGACTTCTGTATTCTCTGCGCGTTTTGTGAGTTGAGTGTGTTGTTCACAGCATAAGAGTGACTTCCGTTTGACGAAGGTACCGCATCCAAAGTAGGAGCCCCAATTTGAATGTTATGAAATAGCGTCTAGCTAGTGACAGGATTTAAGCACATTCGTAATTGGCCGCTAGCTACAGGTCCTCTAAGTGTACTACTTGGGAAATTTCCCCCCTGAACCTTAAGTTGAGGTCCTGATCGACCTCTGAGTTTTGCATTTACTTGTTTCAGGTGTGTTGGTGTGTATTACGCTGCATTGTGTATACTCCGAGTGATCTCCGAGTCGAACACCTACAGTTTTTTCTAGGAGTGACAGTAGCCTGAGAATTCAAACTCTTCAATAGACTGTTAAGAACGTGACAATCGGTACTCTTTGTGTTGTTTCTGTTCTCGTGGGATCAAATCTTTACCATTATGCTCCATTTCGATATTTATCTGTCATTACAAACGTGGTTTTTTAAGTATTTTCTTTACTTAGGGGGGCCCTTCCAGTGTATCCGGATACAACGACAAGGTATTTTTCATCACATAAGAGTGTTATTGGTGTAATTGGTGTAATGTAACAAGTCTTGACACACCTTCGATAACAAAAACGACTTGGGAAGTCTAGCCTGTCGTCCACCCTCACCTCTCTAAGGGTCCAACTCCACGGTCGCTCCGCGTGGCTCTAAAGCGCGCACACCACCTCTAGTCACTGCAACCGATTCCTCTACCTGCGCGGCACTCGCCAAATAGGAGTAATCCTCTTCCTCGTAATAGGTGGAAGTGCTTGCCCTAGAACTCGCCATAGCAGCGAGCCTCTGCTCTGCCTGCTCAATCCGGGCAGCCATAGCGCTCTCTGTGGCTGAAGTAGCACTTGTTGCGGTGCATCCAAGCGCACCGGCACCTCGACCATCTCTACCACCACGGCCATCTCGGCCTCGTGGAGCATCACAGCCACAACCTCTACCTCCAGATGTCAACTCTGGGTGGAGATCAAAGCACCAATCTTGAGGATGACCTGCTCGACCACAGTTGTCACACACAACCTGTGATGACTAGGGTCTGGCATGTGAACTCCGTCCTCCAGCCTCCTGGGGACAATTCCTCCGTAGATGGTCACCTCCACATGTCCAACATGTTGGTCCCCGCTGCTAACTAGCAAATGATGGCACTGGTGCACTTATCTCTGTCTCTCTAGGAGCTTACTGATGTCGTGTCTGCGCTCCACGACCTCCACTGCTACCACTACCAATGAGTCAACACTATGTTATGCTTTGCGGCACACGAGAGGTAGCGGTCGTGTCTCTAGCGAATGAAGATATCACCACTCTCTCCTCCACTATGTTAAGCTCAATTTTCTCATAAAGAGCAAACACATAGGCCAATGTGGGTGACGCATCGTTCAAAAGAGTAGCATCACGAACTCTCCGCCGTAGCTCTCTATGCAGAATCCTGTACCAATACTAGACAGCCCGTGCCTCAGTCACACCATGAGCAACTGAGATCAACCGCCGCATACGAGTGTATGCCTCCCAAAAACTCTCACCAGTCTTTCGCTCAAACTCCTGGAGACTCCTCAACTTCTCCGTCCTCACCCCTTGATAGTTCTTCCTACACCTCTTGAAGAACTTAGGAATGAGGCTAAACGAAGGTATGCCACTAGTATCTCCACTCATGCTGCCACTTGCAATGCTAACAGAACCGCTAATAGTACTTGCACCATTTGCTCCACAGGTATCCTCGATGATGCTACGATTCGCACCTCCACTAGTAACAACACCACCCCAGGTAATAGACATGTAGTTTGAAGATCAATGACGCCTCCATGCGTCAATCTGCACAGCATAGTCTCTCCCAAACTCGTGGTAATCATCCATGGAAGTTCCCTCAAGATGCTGAAACAACCCCTTCCATGCAAAGAAGGGTGTAAACAACGTGGGGTTACGCAAAAATTGCATATCACACCACGTATCAAACTCCTGGATGAGGTCATCCAACTCAATGGTGCCCATTGCACCAGAGTACCGTTGTGGGCTCTTCATGGCCCTGTACATCTTGTCCATATCTTGAATCAACGAATGTGAAACACTAGATAATATCACCACGGAAGCTCCGTTGTGCCTCTACAACCACTGATGAGCTAGGTAGAGGTAGTCGATATCTCAACCCAATCCGCGTTAATCCTCCACGGTCCTCAACGGATACACCGAACTGCTCTTTGACAACCAATTAGCACCACTGCCAACTCTTCACTTGACCTCGTCCCCGCATCAACCTACTCTAGCCCTACTAGCTATGGGTATGGGCAATCTAACCTGTCATCACCGTAAGAAGGATCTCACGGTCCATTGGTTATCACTCCAGTCTCACCGTGAAAGAAACAAAGATAGGCCGGTCGGTGATCAAGTCTAGCCGCACTATTGACAGCACACAGGAGTAAAACTACTCCTAAAAACCAACGTCAATTCATACATGGGCGCGCAACAAGAAGCAAGACTGGAGAGGGTTCAAACACAAGCAAACAGCTAGCAACGACTCTCCAGCCAAAATGAAACACAGCACAGAACAACACAACACACGAGACATCGCCTCGCATCACGACCCCAAGTTGAACTTCATCGCCTCCTATCATCCTCCACCTCCCGAGCCTGCAACGCTATCTCGCTCATCCCGTCGCAAAGATGATATCCACGCCGAATTGTCTTGTACTTCACCTCATAACTCCACTCACACTTCAACTATGGGCAAAGAATATAAAGAAAGGCCTATATACCCTAACCGTTTTCCATAAAAAAGTAATAATGATAAATCCATTATTTTCACAACTGAGAATTAGTAATAAATGAAACTGAGTGCAAATTTTCAATCTCTTTAAAATACTCCTCTTCTTCCTTGTGAAATCTTTTTTTGGTCTTTTTTTTTAACCAAGAGAAGCAGTCTTTTACAAGTTGAATGAGTACATCATACGCTGTCCTAAAACTATGCAAAGTAATTAAAATCACTTCTCAAAATCCCTGTCAAAGATCTGCGTAGGCAAGGAACATAAACAACAAAGTAACCGAAGTTTTCTCCTCCCACCGCAGAATAATCAAGGAACTTCTCTTCTACCTATCCTTCTCTAAATATTATTGAATCTTCACAAGACTAGTTATAAATAGGTCAATTACTACTCTCAAAAAAATCTGTACCTCCGATTTTCCACGGATCTTCAAAAGGGCAAGAATAACACAACCGGCCAGACGAGCACAATTGGTGTCAAGCTTGCTACTCTATTGCCAAAGTACCCACAACAATCCAAATTCAAAGAACCATCAGATCCGACTTTGGTGATCCACGAATGACGTAGGCAGAAAAGTCAACCGCAGTCATTGTAGGTCACTCCACAAGCCAGCCCCTTAGACTACCGCCCACGTTGTTACAGTTGACGCAAAACCACCTTCCCGACCTCCAACAAACAAACACTGTAATGAGAGATAGATATCAAAATGGAGCATAATGGTAAAGATCTAATCCCACGAGCACAGAAACAACACAATGAGTACCGATTGTCACATTCTTAACAGTCTATTGAGGAGTTTGAATTCTCAGGCTATTGTCACTCCCAGAAGTACTGCAGGTGTTTGCCTTGGAGGTCACTTGAAGGACTCACAATACAGCGTAAATCACACACACACATACACCTGAAACAAGTAATTGCAAAACTCAGAGGTCAATCAAGACCTCAATTTAAGATTCAGGGGGGGGGGGGGGAATTTCCCAAGGAGTACACTTAGAGGACCTGCAAGCAGCGGCCAATTACGAATTTGCTTAAATCCTGTTACTAGCCAAAATGCTATTTCTAAACATTTGAATTGGGGCTCCTACTTCGGATGCGGTACCTTCGTCAAACAGAACTACCTCTCACGCGGTGACCAACACACTCAACTTAGAAACGCGCAGAGAATACAGAAGTTCAAAACTGAGAAACTAAATTGAGAAAAGACCCCCAAGGCCAAGGCCTTGGACTACTTTATTCCTACCAAAAACTGTCACCTGCTCTGGTGCGAGCAGCGAACAGGTATAGGAAAGACCCCCCAAGGAAAGATCCTTGGATCTCTTTATTCATTCTAATCTCCTAGGAATCTCAACCGCCTGAGATGAACTACTCTCAAGTGCGGTGCCATCCGACGTAGCGGTAACAGCGTCTTTTGAGCTTCTGTCGGCTTCTAACCTACGCAAAACGTTTACAATCTCTAACTCTACATTCTTTTGCGCCTCTATCAATTCCTCAGAAAAAGAATTAACTAGTTCTACTAACTGTTTGTGCCCTGCGGATCCGCTGGTCTTTGCACTCATCAGACGTCGCTCCAGTGAATCCAACTTCAGCCACTTAACTGATTGTAATTTCCACATTGCAAATCCACGCAGACACTTCTCAACTCGCACTCGTAATACGTCAGTCATCTCATCCCGCTACTGGCGGTGTGCCGCCTCTGCCCTTTCCGCTCTCCTCTACGACTCTTCTTATCTCAGAGTAGCTCTCTTCAACTGCTCCTGTAAATGTCCGCATTTCGATTTGACCCTCAACGTACATTCGACCTTCAAAGATCTGGCCGCTTCACAATCTGCCAATTTCTTGGCCCAATCCGTCAATTCAATTTTGTGCTTCCGGAGTTCCCCCGCCAGACTTGCCGTAAGCTCCTTCGCGCGTTTAAACTCCTTGTCACGATCATTCATGAGCTCCGCGATCCTACTCTGAAGTTCTTCTTGCTCCGTCTTTGTCGCATCAATTTATCACCGAAGATCTTTGGCGATCTGTGCTTCTTCGGGCTCTTCGCCCTTCCGCCTTAGCTAACTCTTTGGCGTGCAACTGATCACGTTTCCCTGTAGCCACAATCAATTTCTCCACACGTTGCACTTCCGCGGCGTAGGCACCCTTGGACGCCTCCAATCTCTCGCACAATCCCACAATTATCTTCTATACATTCTTGTTGGCGGTACGAAGACTGCTACAATCCTGTTCCAATGTCATGCGAAGATCAGACTCCTTCAACAAGTTCAGTCGTAGGACCTCGCACTCCATCTCCTTTGCCCAAAGTTGGTCTTTTTGTTCTTGCAATGTTGCCCTCGTGGTCGCACACTCGGCTGTCAAGCTTGCAACTTGTTCCTTCGCGATTGCAGTTGCACTCTCTCTTCATTGCCACTGCCCTCTTGAGCCCTCAGTTTTATTCCTTACCAACTTCACATAAGATCCAGATTTCCTCTTCGTAATAGACTTTTCCCTCTTCTTGTCCAAGTAATCAATAAAGCAACTACAAGAAATCAGGGAAGGCAATCTCTAACTCCTTTGGTCTCTCCTCCGAAGTCTTCTCTGCTACCTCAAATTTTACTTCTTCCTCAGGTGATGGCGACACTGAAATATCAGTGATATCTCCTACCGTCCCGCCGACCTGTGCAACAATCTGCTCAAGTATTTCCTCACTCAACGTGAGCTTCTTCGCTAGCTCTTCACTTGTTTTTGGTTGAGGTACGTCCTCACTCCCCATAGATCGCGTCTGCTCCGAAGATAAAAAACTTGGACTAGTTGTCTCCGTCCTCTCCTCCAAAGGTTCCCCTATTACTTCCGTTAGGACTTTAGCTGGTACCGCCGAAGGTGCTCCTTCCAACACTTGAAGAGTAGGCTCGTTATTCTTGTCTTCGTCCGTCGCCAAAGTTGATGCATCCGTCTTCTCCACACTGCTGTCTGAAAAATCTTACACAATCTTTCTGCAATTTGCTTTCTTCTTCGGCCTAGCTTGAGTTCTTGACTGCCTGATTCCCGCTATCTCAGTCTCTGCCATCCGTGATTCCAGTATTGGGTCTTTCTTGTCGTCTGTAAGTATCTTCCGTCTCTTTGTCAATCGCCTTTCTGGCCGCTCTCATGGCGGAAGAACATCCACCTGTATTGGTCCGCGCGCTATCCTTTGAGGTGGCACTTCAGTTCGAGCATGGTCTTCTTCCTCAGTCTCCTTGCTGGACTCAATTGCCAAAATTTCCCGTTTCTTGGGAAATCAGTTCTCTTTCTTTGTGAGTAATCCCATCCCCTGATAGAAATTCACTATGTAAGAGGTTAGGTGATTAACCAATCCTCCCTTCCATCAGGCTCTCGCATTGACCCAAATTAGATTATGAACAATCCTCGCCCAATGTACTCATGTAATGACAGATTAATACCAAAATGGAGCATAATGGTAAAGATCCGATCCCACAAGGACAGAAACAACACAAAGAGTACTTATTGTCACGTATTTAACAGTCTATTCAGAAGTTTGAATTCTCAGGCGACAATCACTCCCTCAAATACTGCAGGTGTTCGACTCAGAGGTCACTCAAAGGACACAAAAAGCAACGTAAAGCACACACACACACACACACCTGAAACAAGTAAATGCAAAACTCAGAGGTCGATCAGGACCTCAACTTAAGATTCAAGGGGAAAATTTCCCAAGAAGTACACTTAGAGGACCTGTAGTTAGCGGCCAATTATGAATTTGCTTAAATCCTGTCACTAGCCAAACGCTATTTCAGAACATTTGAATTGGGGCTCCTGCTTTGGATGCGGTACTTTCGTGAAACCGAAGTCACTCTTACGTGGTGAACAACACACTCAACTCACAAAGCGCGCAGAGAATACAAAAGTCCAAACTGAGAAACTAAATTGAGAAAAGACCTCCAAGGCCAACGCCTTGGACTACTTTATTCCTAACTACCAAAAACTGTCATCTGCTGCGGTGCAAGCACCAAACAGGCTCTACGCTTTCGGAGTCGACAGTTGTCGCTCCCTCTAACCTCCGCTCTAAACCTAATCTTTTCAAAATGTTTACTAATTCTACCTCTAGCTTCGCTACCGCGTCGCGCGATCTGGTAAGATACGATTCTAGCTTCTCGGACAACCAACGATGCCTTTGTACGCTTCTCTCAATCAATTTGGCTGCACGATGCTCAATCTCGCGTAACCAAAGCCTGTTGTGAGATTTGATCTGCCACAACACGTACCCGCACAAACATTGCTCCACTCGTGCAGTTAAGGCTTCACGCGTCTCTTATGATAACTGCCGATTCTTCCCTTTGGCCTCCGTCAATTTTGCTTCCACCTCGCATAACTGCTCTTTGGCTTGCGACCGTTTGCGTCCTCAATTCGCTGCACTGCGCCTCGAGCTTCTCGATTAACTCTAGATCCGTAATCCGCGCAGCTTTGTACTCAGATATCTTCTTTGCCCTCACCGCCAACTCGGATTCGTACTCGCGCTTCGTTTCCTCCGCGGCAACCTACAACTCGTCTACCTTTAATGAGTCAGCGTCGTACGCGGTTTTACAGGCTTCCAATCTCTTCAGTAGGTCCACACTGGCGCACTTAGCTCTCTCCACATCCTCACGAAGATTGTCACTAGCTTGCTTCGCCTTCCGTCACTTCTCAACTTCCTCAGTCAACTTCCTCGGAAGTGCTTGGTACTTCGCTTCCGTCAGCTGACTACTTCGTTCCTTAACGGCGACCTCAACAGCCAGTTCTCTCTTTATTCGCGTTCGATTGTGCACTATCTCCACATAGGATTAATTAGGGATGCCCTCTGCGTACTTCTCCCGCTTCCGGTCGAGATGCTGGAGCAACGGAAGTACCTTCACATTCAACACGTCGGCGGCACCCAAGGCTGGCAACTGTGTCTCCTCTGCTGAGGGTTCCTCACCCTTCTCCAATATCATTATATCCGTGGAGGTTCAAGGTGAGCTCACCTTCTGCGGTTCACTCTCGGCTGCTGCCACGTCTTCCACAGCCTTTGCCGCGACTTCCTCCAACGCCACCGGATCCTCCTTAGTGTCTGAAGACACCGTCAATACCTTAGCGGCTTGGCCCCGAGGTTCCTCCATACGGGTACTCTCCACAGGGACATATCTCCGCCTCAATGGAACATCCTCAGCCAAGATGGCTTTCCCTTTATCTCTCCGTGAAGCCTGCGACTGTTCGACAGAAGTCGACCGGTCGTCTACAGAGTAGGGCTTCTTCCTTATCGACTCTTCCTTTTCCCTGGCCACTTTCTCCATTGGCCTTGCTTCTTGACTAGGACATCTTTTCCTCACTGTCCTCCTACTCTTGGGGCTGCTATCGTCATCTAAGACCAACCTCTTGGCCTTCATCTTTGACGGGGACCGAAAGTCGGGTGTTTGCATCACAATGAGGGCGGTGCACTGCAACCGCTCCTCTCCTACTGCAGCCTCATCGATTCTACGCTTCTTTCTTGGCTGTGAGTCCTGCCGACCTTGAGGTCGCTTCCATTTCTGCTGAGGGGAGCTCCACTGTTCGCCTTCTAGATCCGAATTGACCTCGTTAGCTAACACTACTTCCTCTCCTTCTTGCGCTACAGTCCGCATTGGAAACACACTCCTCTCTTCAGCAGTCAATAAGTTCATGCCCCTATAGAATTTAATAAAAAACGGGGACAAGTAACTAGGCGACCCTCCTGCGAGTAGCCCAATGTGCTCTCGGGTTACAGTCTAGAAGATTCGCCTCCAGTGAATACGATCTCCGCGCAAAGCTCTCTCGATGAACTCCACCTGCCAAGTCATCATGTACGTGGGTCGCTGCGGCCAAAGGATTTGCATCAAAGCCATCGCGATATTTTGCCGCATTCGATCACGATACCAGACTGTGCGGTACCCATTCTTTCCAGTGCGGGGATGCTTGAACAGGTTGACATAAGCTCTTCCTTCTTCTTTTGTCACTCGAACACTCTCGCTATCGAAGATGAAATCTCCGTCGTCACCCGCGCACCGTCCCAAGACCTTCTTCCAGTCCCAGATTTCCCAGGTATCGGGATGGCTTCAATAGCCCGCCGGTTTTGGCAACCCATTGTTGTCCCATTCCTGTATGATTGTCTCGCTCGTCCAATTCCAACCCCACAATAAAAAATCCATCTTCACCAGGATCAAATCACAAAAATAAGACCTTAAACCAACCTCGGGCACTCGTAGAGCGTGGAGTTTGATCGGCCGAACCATCGCTAATTCTCGCTCTTCTCGTCCGCGCGCCTCTGTCCTGCGTCAATGTCTCAATGTGTTCGTGAAATGCGAGCGACGAGCACTCGACTCCTTGAATACTTTCCGCCGTCGCATTGGTCTCCCATGCGTGCGAATTGAAGGTGCCGCCATTCGAATTCTTTCCCGTGCGGCACTATCTTTTACGTCTCCGATACCCTTCACCGCTTGGTGACCGTGAAGCTTCGATGTCCTCACGTACACCGGCTGAGTATCCTTTCCCGAGTACTTGCTTGGGTACTCAAGCGAGGTAGTTCTTCACCTGTCCTCACAGGTTCAGACCTCACCGTCATCTTGAGGGTCATAGTAGGAGTACGTCTGAGGTTCCCTCCAAAGTACTACTACTACCTCATCTACACCGTCACGTTGCTAGTCTACTCTAATCTAATTACTTCTACTCTCAAAGGTTAAAACCGACCGCAATTTCCCAACCTTCTATTCTAATTCCGAAAAAACAAAAAAACTTACCTATCACAACTCAACTTCCCTTCAAGACATGCTCGAAGAAGACGACTTGCCAAGCAGTGACATAAGTTGTGCGTTGCGGTTGTAGGATGTGCATGACTCCCAATGCAATCGCACGTCTCTTTGAATACTTGTAATCCGCGGTCTTCAATCCATTCGTTTCTAATCGCGCGTTTCGGAAGAGTGGGGCGAAAGTGAATTCTTCTGTGCGGGTTATCTTCACGCTTTTCTTCTTGAATATATAATCCCCGATGTACTCGGCGCACGGCCCCAACACTCTTGTCCAGTGCTCAATTGTCCACAACATCGGATTGCCGCGGAGATCCTCTCCTTCATTTCGATTCTTGTCCATGATCTCCTTACAAATGCTCGCCGACACGTAATTCCAATTCCACAAGAGGAAATCTAGATGCAATTTGCTGAGCTTCCGTCTATAGGGTCGCAATTCCTTGCACAAGGCACTTTCAACGGAACCAATTTCCGCATCTTGGGCGTCTTGGGTGGCACCATCTCTTTAATCGCGTCTTTGATGCTAACCAGGTCGATCGATTTTGCTCTCTTCCGTTCTTGCTCGATATCGCAATGTCGGCGCAAATGTTCTCGTTGCACTCTTACCCTCGATGCCCTAACATTCCTCTCACGTGCACAAATTGATACCCTCGGCGCGTGTAAACATTAATCGACCCTTCGCGAATTTTAATTGAACTTCGTCGTCTTCGCTGAAGACCCGACTTTTGCATCCTCCAAAATGACTACGCCGAAGGTCCAAAGATCCAAAGATCTTCGGCCAAAGGCAAAGCCTACTTTCCTTCTCTGTCTAGTTAAATTTTCCATAATTCTTCTAACTTCTACAACTTAGGACTTATACATCTACATTCTAACACGAATATGTTTAAGTTTTTGTTAATTTTGTAAAAAACAAAAAAATCAAGCACCACAAAATTCAGAGTGAATACAGAGGCCCAAAGCTCTTTCCTTGGAGGGCTTTTTTCTCAATTGTTTTGTCTCGGCTATCATCCTGTGTCTATCATGCATGTTCATGAAATTGTGAGTGAGTGTCACCGTGCATGATGCGCTCTAGTTTGTCGAAGCTACCGCATCTGAAGTTGCAAGTGTTCGATTCGGATGTTCCGAGTGTGTCTAGGGCTATTCAAGATTTAAGCAAGTTTGACTTTGGCTATTCGGGGCAGTAGGCTGAGAATGAGCAATGCTTGGAAGTTTGTCCCCCTGAATTTTGAGTGTAGAGCCGAGTGCGATTCCTGTAGGCTTTGATGGACAAATTTCAAGTTGTGTGTGTGATTACACTCTGCTCTTCAAACCTTCAGCTGTAATTGAGCAGTGTCTTTTGGAAGTGACATGTGCTTGAGAAGTAAAACTCCTAAATTGTCGTGCGACTCAATATCGCCATACATCATACATCGCTGACATGCTCTACTCACAACTCACACATACATACACAAGGAACGAGAGTGTCCACACACAAAGGTATCACAACTAAAATGTCGAAACACAAATACACAAAGAGTCAAGCCAAACTCACTACTCTTAGGTAGACTACAAGTCAAAGCTAAGGGGAAAAACCCCGACGCGTAAGGCTCAACTCGAAGAACTGACAGTTCTTCGAGCTAGCCTTGAATATAACCCACGGTCGACGACCTCAACGTGCATGGCGTCCCAACCTGTATCTACCCTCAAACTCAAATATAACGTGTCTACACTCAAATCCACACTAACGTCTCGAGCCATGACATTTGTCGTGCGACTTAGTATCGCCATACATCATACATCGCTAACATGCTCTACTCACAACTCACACATACATACACAAGGAACAAGAGTGTTCACACACAAAGGTATCACAACTCGCCCCCCTAGCTGGCGGTCAGGTCCCTCTGACTCCCAGGTAGCCCTATCTACAACTACATGCTATGCACCTTCGTGGGTGCGCGAACCAGTAGGCCGGGTGCTATGTCGCCCCATCGTTAGTTGCATATCTGCAATTCATAACATATGAAGATCAAGTCATCTACCCTCTGAAGTACATCGAGGATAAACCCACCGTCCAGTAGGAACAACATCAATAGGTGGAGTCAAGCACGACATGTGCCATCCCCTAGAACACCTATCACACACCAACATATGGGCCGCCTGATCAGTTGACCCACATAACATGCACCTCAAGCCGGCACGTACAATCGCCAAGCTTAGGTCCATAGTACCATCCACGTTTGGGAGGTGGCATGGCGCAGAGTTGCGCACATGATCCTTCCAAACGACACCGTCACGACCCTCCAACATGAGAACTCCAGGAGGTAACACCTCTTGCACTCGCAAGGTAGTGCGTCCTACCGTCACATCCAACGTAGTCGGTGCAGTCTGCTGTAGATAGACGTAATCTTCCACGCAGAACCTACGAATTGATGGTCGATAACCTCCTCCTCGAATAGTTGCAGACCGCAACGTATCCCGGTGCTGAGCAATCGCAAGGTTCTCAAACGCTGCAGGCATAACTCTCCGAAAGAGCACTGCACGTTGAGAACACACTCTCATCCACATATCTAGATCATCAAGGTTCACCACCTCGCTAGACTCACGACGAATCGCTGCAGGCAAGTCTGGATCTCGGCCGTACAATAGAAAATATGGTGAAAACGAAGCCAAGGATGCTTGACGACTGAATCGATATCCCATGGCCAACCATGGTAACTGAATATCCCAGTCCCCAAGATGCCCCTTCTGTAGGCCATACTTGCGCAACGCTCTCTTCACCGTCTGTACCATCCGCTCAGCCAAACCATCCGCCTCTGGATGATTTCGGGAAGTAGTCTGGTGATCAATCAGCGTCTTGTCACACAAGACCTGAAACTCACCCTGAAACTCTGTCCCCTAATCGGTCAACACCTCAGCTGGTGCACCAAAGTGACTAAGCACCCTGTCAAGGAAAACATATGCTACTCCCTCACTCGCCTTGTCAGGTAATGCCACCAACTCAATCCACTTGGAGAAATGCTCCACCATCACCAACACATACCGATGATGTCGTGCAGTCAAAGGTAGTGATCCAGCAAAGTCCAAACTCCAACGGTAACCCAATCCCATGATAGATAAGGAATGTAACTCTGGTGTCGGGGCATTGAACGATGCCCTCACTCGATCACAAATCATGCAACGTGATACCAACTGCTGTACCTGCGTATGCATACCACGCCACCAATACTGACCGAGGAGTAAGCTGTACGTACGCTTCACTCCAAAATGTCCCAACTCCTCATGAGCATGCCTCACAATGCGTGCTCTCTTAGTTGGATGCGGTACTACTCGTACCCTACCGTCCTCCCACACTCGGAGAACATGTGCTCCCTCCAATCGGTATCTCTTCGCCCTCTGGAGAACACGATCTCGCTCCTTGGCACCCACTGTGCCTGGCACCATACTGGTCCGTAGGAACTCCAACACCAACGCATCATCGTGAACATCACGCTGGTCCACACCACCATCCTCAACCTCAAGATCCGAAGACTGACTATCTACTCTCTGACTAGAGTAAGACGTCAAGTGGTCCTCACTACTAGAGGCTCCACGTAACCAACACATGAAGGCCGATGCATGCCAACCGGGCACCATCTCCTCATCAACCTCACCATGCCACCTAGCTCCAGTGTCATCCTCCTGGCTAGTGCATGGGTTCCGACTCAAACCGTCGGCATCCAGGTTCGCAACTCCAGGCCTATGCACCACCTGAAAGTCGTACTCCTGTAAGATGAGAGCCCACCGTGCAAGCTTCCCTGTGAGCTTGTCAGACTCCATCAACCACTTGAGCGGTTGATGATCGGTAACAAGGATAAACTGCGTACCAAACAAGTAACATCTGAAGTGTGCCACAGCCCACACCGCTGCCAAACAGTCTCCCTCGTACGAACTATACCGCGACTGTGCTGCATTATTCGAACGACTAGCGTACGCAATCACAAACTCCTTGCCCTCATCATCACACTGTGTCAACACCGCTCCAAGTCTCAACATACTCCAATCAGTGTGCAACTGGTATGGTCGACCTCTGATAGGTCTCCTCAAGATGGGAGCGGCCACCAACCTGGCCTTGAGCTCAACAAGAGCTCTCTCCTGCTCATCTCCCCATTGCCACTCCTTATCCGACTTCAGCAACTGGTTCAAAGGCTTTGCTTTAGCACTGAATCCCTTCACATATCTCCGGTAATAGTTTGCCAAACCCATGAACGCACGAACTCTACTCACATCCGCTGGACGAGAAATGCACGCAATAGCCTCCACCTTTGCCTGCTGAACTCCCAAACCACCTGGGTAGATCACATGACCCAAGTACTCCACCTTCTCCTAGAAGAACCTACACTTCCCAGGATGTAACCGCAGACCATGAGCCCTCAACCGCTCAAGCACAATCTGCAAATGTATCTGGTGTTGCTCCACCGTGTCGCTAAACACCAAGATATCATCAATGTAACATCTGACAAAATCTAGCCCCGCTAGAATCCTGTCCATCACTCTCTGGAACTCGGCAGGTGCATTCTTCAACCCAAAGGGTAAGAATCGCCACTGATACAAACAATCCTTGCCGTGGGAGTTGACACCCCAAAACGCTGTCTTGGCCTTGTCCTCCTCCCGAATCGGCAACTGATGGTATCTCGCCCGAAGATCCAAAGTACTAAAAATCCTCGCATGTCCCACCACATCGAAGATCTCCTCAGGTGTAGGCATGGCATACTTATCGGCCTTCGTCTGCCGATTGATAGGACGGTAATCTCCACACATCCGCCTATTCGTGTAGTTGCCATGTACATCCTTCTTCGCTGGCATAACAGTGGCTGAAGCATACTCACCATGCGACAACTCCACTAACCCAGCCTCCAATAACTCCAACGTCCGACTCTGAATCAAGTCCCTTTCCATATCACTATATCGATAGGGACGACGGAAGATTGGCGTATCACTAGCCAACTCTATCCGTATGCCAGGTCCAATCAAAGTACCCAACTCCTTCATACTGAAGGCAAAACAACTCCTATAGTCACGTAGGAATTGTATCAACCGTCGCCTCTCTCCTCCGGTGATCTGAGAACCAATCAATGGCTCCCACTCCTCCTCCATGGACCCACAAGAGGGAGGCGATACTGTCACTGGTTGCTATGACACCTCCTCCAAAGGAGGGTTCTCCGTGCCCTCCTTCGTAGCAACCTCCCCGTGACCAACATCTCCAACTGCATGAGCGTCTACTCTCGCAAGTCCTATCGTCACGTCCCATGAACTCCAAGGATGACGAATATCTTGCAAGTCGCCCCCAGCCATTGCCACTACCGTCCTGATAGGCAATGAGCTAATAAGTGGTTTAATAACCACCAAATCTGCGCGCAAACGGCGTTGCTCGGCCAAATCCAAGCTCACAATCCACGTCAAGCAGTTCAGGTCCATAGCCTGACCCAAAACCTGACGACGCGATGCCTCTGAAACTGAAGAAGCCGCGGTCACACCAGTAAGAAACCCCATCGCACGCTCTCTCTCATCAGCGTTGGGCTCCACTAACTGATGTAGGGTACTGTCCCACAGTAGTCCAGGTCCCCCATCACGATATGCATGTGATGCCGGATAACTAACCAACGTAGGCAAAGCCATCCGAGGCTGACCTACGTGGTTCATCAATGCCATGGGTGACCTATCCGCCACTCTCACCACCTGAGAGTATCGAGAGACATCCAAGATCCTGTCAACGGTGAGGGTAGGATCACGATGCACAGAATCATACGCATGACGCAATATCTCTTGTGGTACAAGGTTGGTCCACCACAAACGTGCACGATGAGCACGTGAACCAACCCTTGCAGCATCCAACAACACTGCTGATCCAATCCATGCCCTGACCTCATGGACACTCGCCATCAACTGGGCCCGAGTGTCACCCAACAATGGTACGTTCTCTAAAATGTATGCGGGAGAACGTGTCTGCTGCTCCTGGAGATGACGTAACACTCGTAGCATCTCCCAAAACATCCGAGATCTCGGGTCATGTAACCCTACTCCATGCCTAGCGCGTGTGTGCCCCTGACATGGCCATCCCGCAATCATCAAATCGATATGTCCAACTCGATCGAGGTCTGGCGCCTCCAGCAATGAAATGTCTGAAGGCAACGCCTTCTGGTATCCTCAAACAATTGATCGTGGCAACAACAAAGGAAAAACGTTGCATCAACTGTGTAACATGTTGTGAAGAAACCCGACGTGCAGTCTCGTCCTTCTCCACGTACAAGTATCTACGTACAAGAATACCTGACTGCAACACTGCAGCCAAATCCGTGCTGATCCCTCCAAAAAGACCCAGCAAACAAACATCCTCTTGGAATACTCCCATACAATAGGTGTAGTAACTAATGGTGATAGGGTGCTAAGACCACATACTAGCCGACCACCTGAGACTCGCTTTGCCTCTGGTGGTAAAGAGGCCTCACTCCAAGCCTTCTTCACCAACCTATCAGCCTCCTGCTGTAATGCGTGGCAAGAACCCCAAAGTGGAACATCCAAAGATGATGACACTGCCGCTGCGAGACTCACCATCTCCTCCACCTCTTCATAGACTAGAGTATCCTCGGCTGACCTGTTCCCCTCCAACAAGTCATCAGGCCATGTGAGCACTCCACTGAAACCCGCAATAGAGGCTAAAACTGCAGGAGAAGATCCAAGAGGTCGATCTCGAGAAATGAACCTCACAGGCAGCTCACTCATACGTCCATCACCGAACTCCCAACCAGGGCAATAAGCTGCCGTCTCTGTCCAATAATCCATCCGAAATCCCATCGGATATAACACCGCTCCACCAACAAGCACATC
This sequence comes from Marchantia polymorpha subsp. ruderalis, assembly GCA_037833965.1. Classification (NCBI taxonomy): domain Eukaryota; kingdom Viridiplantae; phylum Streptophyta; class Marchantiopsida; order Marchantiales; family Marchantiaceae; genus Marchantia; species Marchantia polymorpha. Next base: position 4,060,082 of record AP031359.1, read on the forward strand.
ATATGACTCTGCTGATGTCACCACCGCTCAAATTCCAAACTGCGAGCTATCCTGAGCATGACCATGCCTCAACTGCACTGATATGCGCTCTCTGGTCATCCTGTACGACCTGTCGTTGGTGCCACCGAGTGATGTCTGAATCTGGAACGGACAAGGCTCCAACTCGGACCTCCGAACTCCCAAACTAATGCAGGCAATCTTGCCCAAAATCAAAGGCTGTGCACCAGAATCCAGCAACACTCTGGCTGGGACATACACCTGCCCTGTAGCACTCACTAAGCAAAATACACCGCTCCGGTTGTCCATCATACACACACCAGGGACAACCCTCTCTCGATCAATGGCTGGTCGGGCTGGCAAGGACTCCATCCGTGCCGCTGCCGCCTGCCATGTCGACTCATCGCTCGATGGAGTCGTAGAGGATAGCTCCTCACCAATAGTCTTGCCTATCTCGGCACTTGTAGCAGTGATACTCCCACGTTCACACAACGTGGCTGCTGCACGAAAAACCCGAGCCAAGTCAATCCCAGAGTCCATCAGCTCTGTAGCTGAAAATAGTGGAGATCTCATCACTGAGCTAGCCATCCGCGTCACTGCACTAGATGGTGTTTCCGTGTCCATCACACGTGCCGTAGATGTCTTAGTTCTTCCACTAAGGTCACTAGGTGGTACAGGTCTCATGGATGAAGTACCGGCCACCTCTGACAACAAAAACGACTGGGGAAGTCTGGCCTGACGCCCACCCTCACCCCTCTGAGGATCCAACTCCCCTATCGCACCGCTTGGCTCTGGAGCTCGAGCTGCACCTCTAGTCACTGCAACCGATGCCTCCACCTATGCTGCACTCGCTAGATAAGGGAAATCCTCTTCCTCGTAAGAGGTGGAAGTGCTCGTCCCAGAACTCACCATAGCAGCAAGCCTCTGCTCCAACTGCTCAATACAAGCAGCCATCGCGCTCTCTGTGGCCGAAGTAGCACTCGCTACAGGACGTCCAACTACACCGGCACCTCGATCACCTCTACGAGCACGGCCACCTCGACCTCGAGAAGCATCACCACCACGACCTCTACCACCATATGTCAACTCTGGATGAAGGTCAAAACACCGATCTCGAGTATGACCTGCTCGACCACAGTGGTCACACACCACCTGTGATGACTGGGGTCTAGCCTGTGAACTCTGACCTCCGGCCTCCTGCGGACAATCTCTCCGCCGATGATTCCCTCCACATGTCCAACATGCTGGTCCCTGCTGCTAGCCAGCAAAAGACGGCACTAGTGCACGTGCCCCTGTATCTCTAGCGGCTGTCTGGTGTCGTGTCTGCACTCCGCGACCCCCACCACTACCACCACCAAAGGGTCTAGACTGTGCCGTGCTCTGCGGGACACGAGAGGTAGTGGCTGCGTCTCTAGCAAATGAAGAAGTCACCACTCTCTCCTCCACTATGTTAAGCTCAATCTTCTCAGAAAGAGCAAACACATAGGCCAATGTCGGTGACGCATCGCTCAAGAGTGTAGCATCTCGAACCCTCCGCCGTAGCTCTCTGTCCAGTATCCTGTACCAATACTGGACCGCCTGTGCCTCAGTTACACCGTGAGTAACTGAGATCAACCGCCGCATACGCGTGTATGCCTCCCGAAGACTCTCATCAGTCTTCCGCTCAAACTCCTGGAGACTCCTCAACTTCTCCGTCCTCACTTCCTGATAGTTCTTCCTCAACCTCTTGAAGAACTAAGGAATGGGGCTGAACAAAGGTACGCCAGTAGTCTCTCCACTCGTGCTGGCAACGCCAACAGCACCGCTGGTGGTTCCTGCTCCACTAGTACCATCGGTGATGCTACCACTTGCACCTCCACTGGTACCAACACCACCTTGGGTGATCGACGTATAGTTTGGAGACCAATGACGCCTCCATGCGTCAATCTCCACAGCATACTCTCTCCCAAACTCATGGTAGTCATCCATGGGAGGCCCCTCCAGATGCTGAAACAACCACTTCCATGCAAAGAAGGGTGTAAACAATGTGGGGTTACGCAAGAACTGCATATCGCACCACGTGTCAAACTCCTGGATGAAATCATCCAACTCAATGGTGCCCAATGCACCAGAGTACCGCCGTGGGCCCTCTATGGCCCCGTACATACCGTCCATGTCCCCAGTCCACGAGTGTGGGACCCTAGATGATATCACCACCAAAGATCCGCTATCTGCCACACCCCGCGCCTCTGCAACCACTGATGCGCTAGGATGAGGTAGCCGATACCTCAACCCACTCCGCGTAAATCCTCCACGGTCCTCAACGGAACCACCAAACTCCTCCGTGATGACTGACTCACCAACCGGCACCACCGCCACAACTCCACCTGCCCTCGTTCCTGCACTAACCTGCTCTTGCCCTACTGACTATGGGTATGGACAACCCAACCTGTCATCACCGCAAGAAGACTCTCATGGTCCACTGGTCATCACTCCAGTCTCACCATGAGAGAAACAAAGATAGGCGCCGGTGATCAAATCCAGCCGCACTATCGACAACACACTGGAGTAAAACTACTCCGGAAATCAACGTCAACCCAGACATGGACGCGCATCAAGAAGCCAGACTAGAGAGGATCCAAACACAAGAAAAACGGCTAGCAACGACTCTCCAGCCAAAATGAAACACAGCACAGAACAACACAACACACGGGACATCGCATCGCATCGCGACCCCGAGTCAAACTCCATCGTCTCCTATCATCCTCCGCCTCTCGCGCTTGCAACGCTATCTCGCTCATCCCGTTGCAAAGATGATATCGACCCTTCCGCCTTCAACGCCTACAATGTCACCTCTTCCACTAAGTCGCCAAGAGAGTCTCCACATCGAGGTGTCCAGTACTGCGGCTCACAACTCCACCTCATAACTCCACCTCCCACTGTCACTAGGGACAAAGAACATAAAGAAAGCCTATATACCTAACTGTTTCCCATAGGAAAAGTAATAACGATAAATTTTTTTTTTTTTTTTTTTCACAACTGAAAAATCATAATAATTGAGACCGAGTGCAAATCCTCAATCTCTCCAAAAAAATACTTTTTTTTTCCTTTTCTTTTCTTTTTCCTTTTTTTTCACAAATCAGAAGAAATAATAAGAGTGATTGAAAGGTAAACCACAAATGGCAGGGCAAAAGAGTTTGCGCTGAATCTGACCCTTACAACATATTCTTGGTATCTACTTAGACTAAACGCCCCAATAATATAAGCAAAATAAGCTTCAGGTGACTAATATACTACAGATATTCCCAATCAACCAGATGTATATGATGCAGGATAGAGCAAAACATGACCTTCTATTCTACGCTCAAATCTTCACCTTGCCAAAAGAACCTATACCCAGAGTTTTTTTTTTGAGCCGATAATTCGGTAGGTAGAATTCTGCGCTGGCACTTGGTCCTGTACCGCCCCGTCCAAGTCCACTGGTTTCAACAGCTGTGTACCTCGAACAAATTCCTCCTCCCCACTGTTCAAAGATCAAAGTAAATCAGCGGAATCAGGTGGCGGGACTCAACACTTGGGCAATGCCGACCTCTCTATGCCACGCTCCACACTGCATCTAGTCCAATACCGTTCGTCGACTTACTGTCGCCCCCGCATGACCCCTTAACACTCTACTATTCACGGTACAGATCCCCTTCGCACGCAGAAAAATTGCGTATTTGCAGACAAAACGATCTCCTACAGCTCAATTCTGAGCTCGCTCGACGTCGTCTCGTCAAGCTATCAAGTGCTCGAGCAACCCCGGGACACGAGACAGCTTGATGGACAACACCGAAGCAAATCCAAGCACAGACTCCGGTTTCCGCATAAAATACTCCTCATAACCAGCACACTCCTGCCGAGAATCCTCCTGCTTGTCACACTATAGAGCCAGCCGACGAAACTACAGGAGACGACCTATATTTGCTCTGCAGCTTTGTGTTCTCTTGTGGGGAGGTGCGGCCCCTGAGCGCACAAATAGCGCGAGCTCATGTCGGATGACGATGTTTTCGCGCGCAGCAAAGACGTGCACGGCAAGAACCACAACAGTGCAGTGCAGGTATGCAAATGCAATGTCGCGACAGCCCAATGACCACTATGGCCTAGATGCAATGTGTCCACACACGAACGCACGCGAGCTCGTTAGCAACTACGACAAGCTTCAACATCGATCCCCGGACACAACAACTTCATCAGTCGGATGTCTTGCGAAGTTCAAACAGGCAGAACTCCACATCTCTTTAGCTTCTGCACTTCTACATTCCTGCCTGCCTCGCCTAAAAATTACCATCACCTCGACGTCGTCTTCCTGCTGCCATCCAACGCTGCGATGAAAAACAAAAGGCCGATCGAGCCTTCGTCTTCCTCTTTGCCGTCCTGTACCTCGACCAGCGACGAGAATTCGCGCCAACTAACAAGAACTGAAAAAAAACACAAGAAAAAGAAACTGAACACAAACACACTACCAACTCAGTACTGTCAGTTCTTCGAGTAAAATGTCGAAACACAAATACACAAAGAGTCAAGCCAAACTCACTACTCGTAGGTAGACTAAAAGTCGAAGCTAAGGGGAAAAACCCTGACGCGTAAGGCTCAACTCGAAGAACTGACAGTTCTTCGAGCTAGCCTTGAATATAACCCACGATCGACGACCTCAACGTGCAGGGCGTCCCAACGTGTACCGCGTCCCAACGTGTATCTACCCTCAAACTCAAATATAACGTGTCTACACTCAAATCCACACTAACGTCTCGAGCCATGACAAAATAGAATATAAACTAGTGACAACTCTTTAATCTTTGGTGTTGCTTTTGTTTATGTGGGACAAATTTCTACCATTATGCTCCATTCTTGTATTTGTTTGGTATCACTTAGATGAACGATCAATTTTTTTTGGCGCCGCTGCCGGAGACAGAGTGCCAACATCAAAAAACTTTTTCAGAGATGCACCATGAATGTCAACGGCTAATGATCCTAACAAAATAAGTGAGCGCAGTGCTTGATACAACCATCGATGCATCAAGAAGGCGAAAGAAGAAAGCAAGAAGCAGAAACCAGCAAAAAAACTAGCAACATCTGCGCCAAAGGCTCCAAGACCTGTTCTTCTCCAGAGCATTGGTACAGCCGGCCAAACAGCTCTTAAGTCTGCTTAGCGGGAGAAATTGACCACGACGCCACCCAAATTGCACTTTTATTCTTCCGCGGGAGTTGTCACACATAACTACTGAAAAGGTGATTTATGTCACATCCACGTTCAAGATTCCCTACCATGATTTGGCATTTCATTCTGAAGTTGAAGTGACTAGAGGAAGTACCGGAAGGGTGCGAATGATAGTTGCATCATTCGAAGAACGACTCGCTGAAGTGCTTACGCCTTTGCCATCTCCCGAGTCAAACATATTGTGGGAAGAACAAGCTCTTCTCGATTCAAGCATAAATACCGCCAAGAAAACAACCAAGGCAACTGCATCGTTGAGCCACACCATGGCGCAGCCAATCACCAAACATTCTTTCCCAAAGTTCAAGGGTCGGGGTGAAGATGATGACGCGGATGTGTACATTAAGCTATTTGAGTCCATATCCCTTACAAATAAAGAGGACGACGATGCGGATAGGCTACAAATCTTCCCAGCCTTCTGTGGAAGAAGGCCAAGAGTTGGTTTAATCATGAGAGTATCGCTCCTGCATGGATCAATTCGTGGAAATAGTTGCGGAAGAAGTTTCTTTGGTGGTTCCTTGAGCTCAACTTTGACAATCGAGTGTCAATCAAATGTTCGTAATTTCTCACGGGGTAAAAAGAAGAATCTGCAGGATTACACCGAGCGGTCGTAGGATCTGCTAGACCAAATTCCAAAGAGGGGAAGCAATCCACTAGATGAAGATCTTCTACGACCTAGTTTGGATTTAAGTTGGTACCATATGGAAGGGAGGTTTGATCAGTCACATTACATTCTTTTTTATGAACTTCTATCGTGGAATTGGATTACTAACAAAGAATGAGGAGAAGCAATTTCCCAAGGAGCGGGAGGTGTTGACACTGGATTCAGATGAAAGCACCTAGGAGAAAGATGACATTCAAGCCGAAGAGCTTCCCCGAAGAACTCCTGCTTTTACAACCCTCCCACTAGTTTCTGCTAGCACAGGGAACTCGGCGTGGACTTCCTACTTCGGATCGAAGTCACTCACACGCGGTGAACAACACACTCAACTCACAAAACGCGCAGAGAACACAAGTCCGAACTGAGAGACTCAACTGAGAAACGTTCCAGTAGCACACCATAACAGTCTATTGACGAGTTTGAATTCTAAGGCACTTGTCATTCCCAGAAATACTACAGGGGTTGCCCTGAAGGCACCTGCTGCAGCGTAACCTGAATTACAACCAAGGCTTACTCGAAGTAACAAAACTTCACTTTGGCATTCAGGGGAAAAATCCCGAAGGAGTACAATCAGGAACAATCACTCAAAAGTGTAAGGGGAAACTGTTCAAGTATCTAACTAGTTACTAGCTCTGAGCATCGGCAATCATCCGCAGGTGTAGATCCGAACTACTCAAGTCTCTAACTAGTACACTAGCTCTTAACATTCGGCCGAAGGCCTTCAGCTACAAAATGCGGATCGCCAAGTTGTAGCTCCTCTTGCGTGGTGACAGAACTAAGGACACAAACACGCAGAGAAAATGAGTTCCTGATCTGCACTTCCGAACTGGAAAAAATCCCAAGGCAAGACACCTTGAACTATTTTATACCCTCTAAGCCCTAACTAACACTACACTACAATGCCATGTACTATGTGCCTGCACGGAACCACGCTACGCTACACTCTGCAGAACCCGTGCTTCGCCTCCTGCGCGACGGACTGCCGCCCACTAACTCCCTACCCTGCTAGTCTTCAGCTCAACTGCGCAGTCCCAGCTGCCGCAACACCGCAGTAACCTCTGTCTCGAAGGTGGTCATGGCGTCCCGCGACTTCGACAGAAACGAATCTAACTTCTTCGCCACTCGCCGCCGGCTCCGACTGTCAGCTGACACCAAACCCGCCGCACGAAGCTCTAACTCGCGCAATGTGAGTTTCTCCTGCGCCGTCACTTCCCAGTGGGTGTATCCTCTAAGACAGTGGCTGACTCGCCTCGCCAACTCCTCCTTCGTGCGATCTGCCTCCCGCCGGGAATCGTCTTCAACTACAACCAACTGCAATTCGGCCTCCGCACGCTGCGCTCTCAATTCCCCACACTCGGATAACAGTTTGCGGATTAATTCTTCATCCGCCTGACGTGCGAGCTGACACTACTCCAACAACCGTGTCTGTCGCAAGAGCTCCTCTGACAAAATTCGATTCTGAGCCTGCTCAAAATCCAGCTCATCTACGAGCTTCGCCTTCTCCTTGGCGAACTTCTTTGCCGCCTCTTCAAGCTTCTCGTCCTTTGACTTGTCGATGGCCTTGTGCATCTTCCGAGTGAGATTAAGGTGGCCCCACAGACACTCATACTTCTCCCGCAGATCTTTAAGATCCCCATCCAGACGGGCCAACAACTTGCTGGTGTGGACTTTAGTGCGAGTCCGCCTACGCACTAATTCGACGTAGGACCCAGGCTGGCGGGGGTCTGCATACTTCTCTACTTTGCAATCAAGGTACCTCAACAGAGGTACCACCTGCTCGCAGAGTGCCGCCGTCGGCGTGCTTGCCACTGATTGTTTCTCCTCTTCACTTGATCCTGATCCCGATGCCGATTCCGTCGATCCTCCTTCGTCATCCTCCGAACTGAGGATTTCGGTCGCCATTGAATTCTCCGGCGACTGTCGTGAGTGTGGCTTCGTAGTGTCTGCGTCGTCTGCCACCACTGTCGCCGCTGCAGCCTCGCTGCTTCCGGCCAGAATGTCTAAGGCGGTGGGAGAGTTGGGTTGTGCCAAATTCGTATCGCCTGCCGTCCGGCTTCTGCTAACTCCGCATCGCCGAAGGCGTCCACCGCTGAAGGCGTTCGTGCAGAAAGTGTCTGCTCGGATTGCAATTGTGCATCGCGCACACGTGTTTCCTCCTTCCGACTGTCATCCCGCTCCTCCGTTAGATCCTGCTCCTTCGATAGGTCATGCGCGGCAGGTGCCTCCGCCGAAGGCGGCTCGCTTGATATCCCTTGGCCCGAAGGCCCTTCCGCCGAAGCCGCCCCTTCCTGCGGACTTCTCGCCAAGGGCGCGTTCCCCGCCGGCTCCCTACTTGCAACTTCTCGGCCCGAAGGCCCTTGCGCCGAAGGCGCACTTTCCGGCGGTCTCATCGCCCAAGGACCTTGCTTTGAAGGCCCTTGAGCCGAAGGCGGATCTTCCGCCGGCTCCTTTCCCTTCCTTCGCTGCACCGGAGGCGACTGCGCCGAAGGTGCTCGAGCCAAAGGCCCCAGCCCCGAAGGCGAGTCCGCGTACGGTGCTCGTGCGGCTTTCCTTGCCGCTGCCGGGACACTGATCGGTGCCGCCCAATTCAAATGTTTTGAATAGCGATTGGCTAGAATCAGGATTTAAGCAAGTTTGCAATTGGTTGCTGCAAGCAGAACTTAAGTGTACTCTTTGAGAATTTGTCACCCCGAATACTAAGACAAGATCGTGATTGACCTTTGTGATGCTACATTTGAGAATTTCAGGACTGATGTGTGTATTACGCTATATTGTATGCCCTTTGAGTTAAACACCTGCAGTAGTTCTGGGAGAAATAGTGGCCTCAGAATTCAAACTCCTCAATAGAATGTTAAATACGTGACACTTGGTACTCTTTGTGTTGTTTCTGTACTCGTGGAATCGGATCTTTAACATTATGCATCCATTCTGGTATTTATATAGCATTACAAGCACACTTGAGACATCCGAATTGGACACTTGCAACTTTAGATGCGGTAGCTTTGACAAACTGAAGCGCACCATGCATGGTGACAAAACACACAAGCTCACGAACGCGCACGATAGACACAGATTGACAGCCAAGACGAAACATTTGAGAAAAAAACCCCCAAAGAAAAGAATCTTGGGCCTCTATATTTACTCTGAACTCCTAGACATCTCAACCGCCCGAGGCGAACTACTTTCAGGCGCAGTGCCATCCAACGCAGCGTTTACAACGTTCTTTGAGCTTTTGTCCGCTCCAAACCTACACAGCACGCCTAAAATCTCTATCCCCAGATTCTCCAGTGCCTCTTCTAATCCGAAAGAAAAAGAATTGACTAATCTAACTAATTGTCGATGCCTTGCAATTGGTCTTCATGCTCATCAATCGCCGCTTCAACGAGTCCAACTTTAGCCACTTCAACGTTTGAACTTTCCACATGACAAAACCGCGCAGACACTTCTCCACCCCTAGATTCAAATTGTCGGTCGTCTCCTCCTTGAGCTGATGAAACGCCAATTGTGACTCTTTCGCTCTAGTCCGCGACGACTCTAACTGCTTTGTAATTGCCTTCAATTGATTCTGCAACTGATCCCAATCTACATCCAATTTTACTCTACATTTGACCTCCAAAGACTTGGCCGATTCGCAATCCAACAATCTCTTCGCCCAATCGGCTAATTCAACTTCATGCTTCTTCATCTGCTCCGCCAAACTCGCCATAGGCTCATTCGCGCGTCGCAGATCTTCATTATACACATCTGTGCGTGCCACGATCCTACCCCGAAGCTCCATCCTCTTGATCTTCATCGCGGCAATCTCTCGCCGAAGTTTTTTGAATCTGAGTTTCTCTTCGGCCCTCAACTCTTTTTCCTTAGCCACGTTTAGCCGAAGAATTTCACATTTCATTTCCTTTGCCTGAAGCTGTTCTTCACGCTTTTACAAAATAAACTTTATGGTCACGCACTCAAACGTCAAGCTCGCAACTCTTTCTGTTGTCTTTGTTGTTGCTGCCTCCCACTCTCTCTTCACTGCCACCGCTCGCTTAATGGGAGACCTATTCCTGACCAACTGTACCTAGAATACTATCTCCTTTGAAACTGCGTACTTCTCCCGCTTCCCATCCAAATACTTTAGCAAGGGAACAACGCTATCCTAGAGGAAGTCCGGAAATGTAAGGACTAACTCCTTCAGCTCTTCCTCCGAAGACTTCATCTCAGCTTCGGGTCTTACCACTTCCTCCGTTGCTTGTGGCGAGGAAACCTCATGGAATTTCACCACCTTCTCATCAATCTCTGTAGTAACCCACTTTTTGTTTTTGTGCGGAAATTAAAACAATTTTGGAAAACAATTTCGCAGCAGCCGTGTGAATGGTGATCGGTACATTCAAATAAGAGTGAAGATGATAATCGCGGGTCTCGTATGATCTTGTAGTATCCATGAGTTGGGCGCAATGTCCGGAGCAGGCGCCCCGACCTGAACGATCAATTCTGAAGGAGTTCTCCTTCGGCGCAAGGCGCATAATCCGCCTTCGATGATACGCCTTTGGCGCTAGGGAAATTCCTCAGAGCTTATTCATTTAACAACCCCTTGACTTGGTTAGGATCTCGTTAGAAAGAGCTCAACACGCTCGTTCTAACGAGCCTAAGTACGCCTGGAACGGAGGGAGTTATGACTATTGGAAGATAGGAAAACGTTCGCCTTCGGCGGAAGGAGTTCGCCTTCGGCGGAATATCCGCCTTCGGCTCTAGAAGTTTGCCTTCGGGGGTGAATGTCTTCGTACGGCGCCTTCGGCGCCAGCGCAGCAAGGTTAGTGAAGTGACATCGGAGGTAGCAACTTCGTACGGTCCGCCTTCGGCTCAACGCCTTCGGCGGGACAGACATGTGCGCCTTCGGCGGGACAGAGCTCCGGCGGCAAGAGCGCCTGCGGAGGGACAAGAGGGATCGACAGACAAGACAAAATCCGTTGACCACGGTCAACGCCTTCGGCGATGCACCTACACCGACGGACTTCTTTAAGGAGTTCGCCTTTGGCGCTGGGAGTCAACGCCTTCGGCGGTAGAGACGCCTTCGGCGCTGCGGATCAACGCCTTCGGCGTAGCGCGTGCGGCGGAACGGCTTCGGCGGTGCGGGATGGATGCGAGTAGCGAGTCAACCAGAGGCAAAAGCCTTTGCCGCCGCGCCTTTGGCAAGACGCCCTCGGCGCTGCGCCAACATGGCCACGGCAAAGTACGATGGCGGAACTCAAATTGAAATTTCGAGCGTGTGAGTGCGCGTGACGGCGGAGCGTGAAGCCGCGCGTGCGAGAGGAGGGCCGTTACGCCTCCAAGCCGGCGCAGCCATCAAGTGAGTCGACACTCACGACCAAGTGTCGACAATGACAACTTGCGAGCCAAGGGCGGACACTTCATTCTTGAATTTGCGATTCCAATTTCTTGTGCGAGCTGCGCGCGTCCACCTTCAAGCAAAGAGAAATTCGAGACACCGACGCGCAGAAACTCGCAAGGTGACAGAGAGAGAATTGAGTGCGCGACAGTCGGAATTGAGAAAGATTAGAGTTTGCAGAGGAATCGTAGCCGCCGGCAAGAAGCGTGGGCATAGCGGAGGAGAGTTTACGAAATCCAATTCCAAAAACGCGATGTCGAAGCCGACTCAGCTGCGGATGATTCCGCTGAAGATTCCGCAGATTGGGTTGCGCGCTTTCCAGGACCGGCTGTTTGCAATGAAGCTCGATTTCCTCCTGTGGGGATGGAACTACGTGTGCCAGGACATGGTGCGCGAATGGCAGAGAGAGACACTTCACTACGCGCGGGTTTCGACCGCACGTAGAGCGTTGGATCGTCCAAGATTGGGGACAAGTGCTGGGAGATGTGCAGGCGAGGACGGGTTCCTCATATTTGATAGTGAGAGCATCAAGGTAACGAAGGATGAAGAGTTCTCCTTCGCGACCTTGTTCAAGAGTGAAAAGTCCAGCAAGAACGGGTACAGGACCCGGGACTACAAGGATCGCTACCGCAAAAATGTAGCGGTGGCACTTCTCCAACTCTTGCAGCCGCACCGAACAACATACATCACTTCTTGGCAAGTGTCTTTTGTGGAGCTGGCGTTGGCCGGAGCTTCGATTCATTGGTCGCGTATCTTGCATAAGATAACGCGGTAGCATACATTTGAGGAGAAGGGGGGATCGATCAATCATCTCTCCCCCTTCTTGATCAACTTTTATCGGTCGATGGGTTGTTTAACAGCGACCAAACGTGTTCAGTATCCGCTGCTGTCACTCAGCAATCCCGGGAGGTATGTGAGGGATGTTGAGGTCAACACCGACGCGGAAGAGACTCCGGCCTCCACGCCACCAGCCCAACAGGGTGCGGGGAGGGAAACATTTGCAGCACGAGTGCCGCGGAAGCGGAGATGGAAGGGAGAACCAGAGAAGGATCCACATCGAGACTCGATGGCTCTCAAACGGAAGCGGCCACTAGAGGAAATTTGCAGTCGGCCGAAGCAGAAAGCACGCAGGCTCGTATTGCCTGCAACTAGCGCGGAGACAATGCGTGCCGCCGGAGAGAAGGAGATGCCATCCTCGGAGGAGAATGGGAACGCGCAGACGGCAGAGGGGTCGGCGGACCTCCCTACGCCGAAGGCACGAACGCCTTCGGCGGAAGCTAGACGACCTTCGGGTCAGGAGAGAAGACACTACCTTGGATGCGGTATCTTTGACAAACCGAAGTACATCTCGCGTGGTGACAAAACTCTCAATACACAGACGCGCGGAGAATGCAGACTTCAAAACTGAGAAAACTAAATTCGGGAAAAGTTCTCCAAGGCCAATGCCTTGGACCCCTTTATTTCTAACTAACTCTGAACTATCACTCGCTCTAATGCGAGCTCCGAATAGGTCCTACACCTGCGGAGTTGGCGGTTGCCTTCCCCTTCAACTTCCGATCTAAACCTAACCTTTGCAAAACGGCCGCTAGCTCTAACTCCACGTTCAACATCGCGTCGCGCAAACTTGTAAGAAACGTGTCCAACTTCTTGGCTAACCGGCGCTGCCCGCTAACACTACTCGCTATCATTATAGTCGCATGGCGCTCAAGATCTCGTAACTACAACCATTTATCCGTCTTGGCCTGCCATAATACAAACGGCATAATAAGGCATCGGTTGACCCTCAAGGTAAAGGCGTCATTCGTTTCCTCTGTTAACTGTCGGTTCTTCTCTTCTGCCTTCAACAATCTTGTCTCCATCTCGCATAACTGCTCCTTGGCTTGCGTCCGTTGCGACCTCAATTCACTACACTAAGCCTCCAGCTTCTCTATCAATTCTAAGTCCGAGATCCTAGCAACTTCACATTTTGCCAGATTCTTCATCTTTGCTGCCAGCTCGGTTGCATGCTCCTATTCCTTCTTCTCCGATGCTGCCGTTAGTTTGTCCACCCTCTGTGATTTGGCGTTATAGGCGGTTTGAGATGCTTCCAGCCTATTTCGGAGATCTACGGTCGCACACTTGGCATTCTCAATATCCTCTCAAAGACCTTCACAGGTCTTTTCTAAATACCTCCTCTTCTTGACTTTCTCGGCCAATCGTTTCCAAAGTATCTCGTACTTCGCCTCTGTTGCTTGGTTCTGCCGTTTCTTTGCTACAGCTGCAAAAGTCGCTGCCACCTTTGCCAACGTCCTCTTATGTAATAACTCTACGTAAGATCCGTTGATGGTAATTCCTGCATTCTTCCCACGCTTGCGGTTGAGATACTGGAGTAACGGAAGCACCTTCCCGCACAGCACGTCAGCGGCACTTATTACTTGCGACTAGGTCTCCTCAACCAAAGGATCTTCGCCCGGCTCCAATATGACTGTTCCAATGGACGTCTGTGATGACATCACCTTCTGTGGTGCAAACGCTTCTTCTTCTACATCTTCTACAGCCCTCTCAGCCACTTTCTCCAAGGCCACAGGGTCATTCTCAATGTCCGATGACACTGCCAACACTTCAGCAGGTCATCCAAAATGGCCTTCATCCTAATACCCGCTGGAGGAACGTTATCTCCTCCCGGAGGTACTTCCTCCGTCATGATAGCTTTACCTTTCTCTTTCCTTGTAGCTTGGCTTGGCACTACTGGCGTAGGACTCACCGTAGAAGTTTGCATGTCCTTCTCCACCGATGCTTTCTTCTCTCTCACCATAATCAACTCTACTCCTGCTTTTGGAGTGAAACGCACTAGCAACGCAGCAGCCCTACTCTCTGTGATGTTGTCCGCTTCCAGTACCAATCGCCTTGCTTTCATCTTCGACCTGGCTCGAGAATTGGGTGATCTCAACTTGATGGGAGCTGCCCGGCATACACGTTCTTCAGACCCAACGACCTCCTGTGTCCACCTTCTCTTCCGTGATCGTGATTCTTGTCTACCCCTGGATCTGTCCCTTCTCTGCGGAGGCAAACTAATTGGCTTGTGCTCGAGATATGTGTCGACCTCATTGGCACTCCTTCCTGCACCTTAGTTCGCATCGGGAATTCCTTCCTCTCCTCAGTAGTTAACAATCTCTTACCCCTATAGAAATTAATCAAGAACGGGGACAAGTAATTGGCTGATCCTCCTGGAACTAGCCCGATGTGTTGCCGAGTAGCAGTCCAAAAGATGCGTGCCCAATGAATACGATCTCGTCGCAATGCTTGTTCCACGAACCCAACCTGCCAAGTCATCGTATAAGTGGTTTGAGCAGGTCGAAGGATCTTCATTAACGCCATTACCATATTTCTTCTCAACCGATCGTGATACCAAATGGTACGATATCCATTCTTGCCGGTGTGCGGGTGCTTAAACAAAGTTGCGTAGGACCTTTACTCCTTTCGTGTTACCTTGACACTCTCACTGTCAAAGGTAAGGTCGCCATCGTCACATCCGCAGCGTCCCAAGACTTTCTTCCAATTCCAAGTTTGCCAAGTCTCGGGATTTCCTCGATAACCTAGGGGGCTTCGGTAAACCATCGTTGTCCCACTCTTACACTATCAACGCACTCGCTCAATTCCAACCCCAGAGCAAAAAGCCCATCTTCACGAGGATTAAGTTGCAGCGATAAGCTCGCAATCTTGCCTTTGGATCTTTTCAAGCGGTTAATCAAATCGAACGCGCCATAGCTGCTTCCTCTTGCTTGAGCTTCTGTACTCTAATCCCACGTTAATTGCAATAATGTGTTCGTGGAATGTGAGCACCAAACTCCCGCTCGCTTGGGTATACCCCACTATCGCAACGGTTTCCCCAACTTGTGCAAATTGAAGGTGCCGCCATTTAAACTTCTTTCTCATACGGCGCTATCTTTTACTTCTCTAGGGATCCTTGGGTTCCCGAGGGAACTCCGAGGTCATCATCTCCGAATATCAAATACCCCTGTCCGAATACCATACTAGGTATTTGGAAAAGCTAGGTCTTTGCACCTCCTACCACTACTTGAGTCTTCTCAACCGGTTCCTTCGGATTAGGACCTCATCGACCTCCGAAGGTCGATCGCTTCTACTGAAGATCCTTCGGACTTCCTATTCCTACTGAACATCTATAGTAAAAAGGCTTAGTCTCTTCTAATCTAATTACTACTACCTTAAAAGTTTAAAACTGTATGGATTTTCCGTCCTAACTACTCTATTTCTAAAAAAACAAAAAAACTACACTACCATAGTGCCTGGGGCTATTCGGGATTTAAGCGAGTTTGAGTCTGGTTTTTCGGGTCAATGGGCTGAGAATGTGCAATTCTGGGAAGTTTTCCCTGAAATGTGAGTATGGGATCAAATGCGATTTCCGCAAGCTTTGATTGGATAACTTTCAGGTTGTGTGGGTGATTATACTCTGCTCTTGGGTCGTAATTAAGCTGTGTCTTCTGGGAGTGACATGTGCATGAGAAGTAAAACTCCTCAATAGAATGTTAAGTAGTGACAAAACTTGACTCTTTGGTGTTGCTTTTGTCTCTGTGGAAACGAATCTTTACCACTATGCTCCATTTTGATAATTGTTCGTTATCACAAACGCCTTCATTTGAGGATTCTTTGCCTTCATTGAAGTCCAGTGAGGCGGAGTGGTGGTGTCTTGCGACTCCACCTCTTCCAAAGACGAGAAACCACAGAAGAAGTCTATCAAGAAAAAACACGATCGACGAATGTCGATCGTGTCCTAAGTGGATGCGTTAGCGAAAGACTTTGCAGACTTGAAGGGCCACGTCGTGGGTGGCCGGGATAGAAGAAAATCCCTCAAAGGCATGAGGCCAAACCTAAAGTGTACCTACTATGGCGGAGTAGAACATGCCAACATCGAGGGCAAGTCAAGGGCTCAGTAGTTCATGCAGTAGAATGGGATTTGGGATGTTATTATGTTGAGAACTGTGGTGCCTAGTTTTTTTGTTTTTCTTTAAAAATCACCAAAAAAATAATAATATTTGTCCAGATAGTAGTTGTATGAGTTAGAATGAGCAGCTTATGAAGAGAAATGATAGAATTAGTTTGAATTCGTCTACATCCAAAGATCTTTGGATCTTTGGGTCTTCGGTGCAAACTTTTCTCGACATGCGAAGAGCTACGTCTTTGGCGAAGACATCGAAATCAATTTCAAATCGCGCAACGGGCCGGACGACGTTTGCTCGTGCGGGAGTTCTACTGGGCGCGGGAGGAGGAAATCTTAGGGCTTTGAAGGTAAAGGCAGTACGAGGAGTCTTCGCGCCGACATTGCGATATCGAGCAAGAACGAGCGAGAAAGAGAGGAAGCAAAATTGACCAAGCTCGCAAGTAGCAAAACGCAAATTGAAGACATGGCGCCCAAGAAGAGTGAGAAGGTGAGGAAATTGGTTTCCTTGAAGGTGCCTTACAAAGAATTGCGACCTTTCACACGCAAGCTGAGTGAATTGCGGCTTGAATTCCTTTTGTGGAATTGGAATTGCGTCTCGGCGAGTATCCACAAGGAGGTAATGTACAAGAGCACGACCGAAGGCGAGGAGCTCCAGGGTAACCCCATGTTGTGGACCATCGAGCATTGGACAAAGGTAATGGGACCGTGTGTGGGCAGCAACGGAGATCTTCTATTTTAGAAGAATAGCGTAGGACTTACGCGTTGAGGAATTCTCTTACGGGCCTCTCTTCGAGTCTGGGAGACAGGGTACTAACGGATGGAAGACTGTCGATTATAAAGATCCAAAGAGAAGGGGGATCGCTCTGGGAATTATGCACATCTTGCGGCCGGCGCGCACAACGTATGTGACGGCTTGGCAAGTAGGGTTCTTTGAACGCATCTTGAAGGGACAGCGAGTACATTGGGCAAGAATCTTTTACGATCTTCTCTAGGTGAATGTGGGCTCCTGGTGGACGGAACCTTTGACCAATCACATCACTCTCTTTCTGGTGAATTTCTATCGAGGAATGGGGTTGCTTACGAGGGAGGAGGAGAAGCGATTTCCAAGGGAAAGGGAAATCTTGACAGTCGAGTCCAATGAAGGGACCGAAGACAAGAACCGACCCCCATCAATCCCAACACATACGACAGCCCGGGGACAAGTGCAGGTGAACGTGGTGCAGAGACGGGAGAAGCTAGAGAGACGATTGGCAAAGAGAATGAAGGTAGTGAGTGATGACGAGGAAGAATTGGCCCACGAAGTGAGAAGGGTGGACATGGAGTTAGATGGAGTTAAGCAGCCGAGATCACGCGCAAGATCAAAGAAGAGGGCGAATCGGAGAATGGTGACAGCTGAAGTATCGAACAGCAGCGTAGAGAAGACAGTGGCACCAATTGTGAACACATTGGAAATCGCAGCTGGCGAGTCGACTTGGCCTGTGGAGATAGGAGGACCTACGGAGGTGTCAATCAAAGTTCTACCATATATACCGGCAAAATCTTTGAAGGAGGGAACGGAGTTGATAAGTCCGATTACGAGGGAGAAGGAAAAGCGATATCCGAGAGAGCGGGAAATTTTGACAGCTGAGTCCAGTGAAGGGACTGAAGACAAGAACCGACCCCCCTCAATCCCAACACAAACAACAACTCGAGGACCAGTTCAGGTGGACGTAGTTCAGAGGCAGGAGAAGCCAGAGAAACGATTGGCAAAGAGAAGGAAGGTCGTGAGTGATGACGAGGAGGAATTGGCCCACGAGGTAAGAAGGATGGATATGGATGTAGGTGGAGCGAGGCAGCACAAAGCTCGCGCAAGACCAAAGAAGAGGGCGAAACGGAGGATGGTGACAGTTGAGGTGTCGGACAGCAGCGTGGAGAAGAAGGTGGCACCAATTGTGAACACATCTGAAGTCGCAGCTAGCGAAGTAATGCGGCCTGTGGAGATAGGAGTACCTTCGGAGGTGTCTGTCAAAGTCCCAGCAGACATACTAGCAGAACCTTTGAAGGAGGAAACGGAATTGGTAAGTCCGGTTTCTCTGTCTTCGGAGCAGACGCGGTCTGTGCAAGGCGAAGAGACACCACAGATGAAGATGAACAAGGACCTAGAGAAGGAGTTCACTTTGAGGGAGGAGATTTTGGAACAAGTTGTCGCACAATTAGGAGGAACGGTGGTAGAAGCCGAGGGCATTACACTGCCAACATCTCCGGTGGAAGAGGTGAAACCCGAAGAAGGGAAGAAGACTTTGGGCGAAGATGTGAAGACATTGGAAATTACATTTCCTGAATTCTTGCAGGATAGTGTAGTTCCATTGTTGAAGTACTTGGACGGGTTGAGAGGGAAGTATGCTGTAACGGAGGAGCCAGGATTCTATGTACCAATGATTAGGAATAGGACGAAGCTCAAGAGAGCAGTTGCAATAAAGAGGAAGTGGAATTCCGCAACTGCATTGGTACGAGAGCGAGAAGCCCAGCTTCAGGAGAAGGAAACTAAGTATGAAGTGCTGCAGTTGAATCTAGAGAAGGAATCCGGGCGCTGTGCAGAGTTGGAGGAGACCTGTGGAGGACTTTGTATCTCCAATGAGAATGCCCAGAAGGTAACAGTGGACTTGATGGCGAGATTGGAGAAATCCAGAGAAGCTTAAAACGCGGCAATCAAAAGATCATAGCGGTTGATCACTACTGCGGAGAAGCGAGAGAAGAAACATGTCAAGGAACTTGCTACATTCGAAGCCCGAAGAGCCGAAGAAGCTTGTATCGCTGAAGAACTTCGGAGCAAAATTGCAGAGACGAAGACGGTGGAGGAAGATCTTCATAGCAAAATTTTGGAGATTGAGGCAAAGTATGAGATGGAATTCCGACGTGCGGAGGAGCTATCAGCAAGTCTGTCGGCGGGAAACCAGAAGCATGAAGAGGAGTTAGCGGATTGGGCCAAGAAATTGGCAGATTGGGAGTTGGCCAAGTCTTTGTAAGTCAAATGTAAATTAAAGGTTGAATCTGACTGTCGATGGTTACGAGAGCAGTTAG
Source organism: Marchantia polymorpha subsp. ruderalis (assembly GCA_037833965.1). Lineage (NCBI taxonomy): Eukaryota > Viridiplantae > Streptophyta > Marchantiopsida > Marchantiales > Marchantiaceae > Marchantia > Marchantia polymorpha. Next base: position 4,079,343 of record AP031359.1, read on the forward strand.
GGAAGGCGGAGACAAGATCGGAAGAGTCGCAAAGGAGAATGGAAAAGGAAGAGGAGGCCTACCGTCAGCTGCGGAAGGAGTCAACCGACGTGTTGAAATTGCGGTTAGAGAAGTGCCTGAACAGGTTCGCGATGTAGGGATTGGATTTGGTGAAGTGGATGAAGTTAGATCTATTCGAGCGACGGCTAATGAGCGCGAAGACCAGCGGATCCGCATGACACATACAGATTGTAGAGTTAGTTAATTCATTTTGAGAGGAATTGAATGAAGCGCGCAAGAATGTAGAAGTAGAGATTGTAAACGTATTGCGTAGATTAGGAGTAGAGAGTAGTTCAGACGATGCTGTAACCGTTACATCGGACGGCACAGCCCTTGAGACCAATTCGACTTAGGCGGTTGATATCCAAGAGTTGCCATTGTGAATAAAGAGGCCCAAGGCTCTTTCCTTGGGGGGCTTTTCTGTGAATTGGCTTGTCTTGATTGTGAATCTGCATCCACTGTGTCTGTGCGATGGTGTGTGATCCAGGCCTAAGGCACGGTGCGCTCTTGTTTGTCGAAGTTATCGCATCAAGAGTTGTGAGTATTCGGCTCGAGTGTCTTGAGCAGTTGAGGCTCCTTGGAATTTAAGCAAATTTGGGTCTGAGTATTCGAGTCAGTGAGTTGGGATATATGCAATACTGGGAAGTTTCCCACTGAAATATAAGTGTGGAGTTGCAAGCGATTCCTACAGGCGTTGTTTGGAAAAGTTTCAGGTTGTGAGTGAGGTTATGCACTACTCTGCGGGTCTTCGGCTCTAGCTGGGTAGTGTCTTCTGGGAGTGGCATTGGCCTAAGAAGTGAAACTCTTTAATAGAATGCTATTTTGTGACAAATTGTGACTTTTGTGGTTGATTCTGTCCTTGTGGGAACGGATCTGTACCATTATGCTCCATTTTGGTATTTGTCTGTCATTACACACTCTATTTTATGTACTGATTACAATTTACAAGTGCGGGCGCGGTACTTATTTTCCACAAATGTTTAAATTACGCACAAAAACAAAAAGTGGGTCACCACAAGCTCCCCTCCTCAATTGTGAGCGCCCACGCGAACACTTACGCGTGGTATTTTTTTAGACGCCACCCGTTCACTCGGATGCCCAACATCTATCCTGACAAGTCCGCGAGTTGAATGGAGCCATTTGGGAATACTTCAACTACCCTGAAAGGTCCCATCCACCTCAAGTGCAGCTTGCCTGGAAATTGAGCGTGTCTACAGTCATAAAGTAGAGCCAATTCGCCCTTCTGTAGTAACACCGGTTTGATCTTCCTATCACGACGTTGTTCTTCCAGCACCATCACTTCCTACAATCGGTAGAGCTGACTCTCTTCAGCTCCCGTCCGCCTTGTGTCTAGAGTGCACTACCTGAGTACTTTGAATTTGATTGATAAAATTGGATGCTGCCCATACACTAGAAAGTAAGGCATCTACCTGGTGAAGATTTTCTTTGCTATTCCTTCCATACGCCCACAGCAAGGCCGGTAGCTTAGCATCTCAGTCGTGCGCGTGACTCACCGTCACCTTGAGTAGAATCTTACAGAGCAGTCCATTGGACTTTTATGTCAGACCGTTTGCCTTGGAATTGTACGGGGTAGTCTTCCGATGCTTAATCTGAAGATGATGCGTCAGATCCTCGATCACATTTTTCAAGAAATGGGTGCCTTTGTCGCTGACTAGCTCTAGGGAACATCCATAGCGTGTGATGATCGATTCGAACAGAAAGGTGGCCACTGTTGCTGCATCGTCCTTGCGAGTAGCTTCTGCTTCCACCATTTTGGTCGAATAATCTATTGCTACCAGGATGTAGCGTCTTTGAGTGTGTCTGGTGACGGGTTGTATGGGACCTACGAAGTCGATCCCCCACTTTTCGAATGGTGCCAGAGTCATGATGGGAGTCAGAGGCCATCGGGTTGTAGGTGTTGGTCTTCAGGTCCTCTGGCAACTGTCGCACCTCCGAACGTAATCGTGTACGTCCTTAAACATAGTGGGCCACCAGTACCCTGCATTCACAATCTTGGTTACCGTGTTCCTGTTGGCATAATGACCACCTGCATCTTCTGTGTGCATCGCATTGATAACCCGCGGTACTTTTGATGTCTCTAGGCATCTGCACAATCTCTCGTCCGCGATCTTCTTGAATAGCACTCCCTGTTGGATCTGGTAGGGACCAGCCTTATGTACGAAGACAGTTCGCTACTCGGCATCCAACCCGTCTGGGCATTGAAGAGTGAGCAAGTACCTATATAACTCCGCATACCTTGACTCATTACTGGCGGACAATTAAAAAAGTTGTTCATCAGGGAAATCATCCACCAATTTTTCTTTGGACGGCTGTGTCCATAATCTGAAGAGATAATCCGCGTTCTCGTGATGAACACCCTTCTTGGTCTGCACCGTGAATGTAAATTCCTGCAACAACAGTACCCACCGGTCTATTCGTCCGCAAAGATCTGCCTCTTTGACTAGATGCTGCAAGGCATAGTGATCTACATGGAACACGAACTCGTAGCAGATTAAGTAGTGCCTGAACTTTTTACACGAGTACACCATTCCTAACGCTTTCCTCTCAGTTGTGGTATACTTCCTCTCTGCCGCGGACAGCTGACGGCTCGCAAAATAAATGGGGTAGTTGTTTTTGTTATCGTCCTTCTCACTGAGGACTACTCCAATTGCAAACGCCGATGTATCCACGTAGACATGGAAGGGTCTGTCCCAGTCCGGACTCCGTAGTACCGGAGCTGTCGTCAACTTGGCTTTGAGTGCCTCAAACGCCAGCTGTTGCTTCTCCTCCCACTCGTAGGGCTCATCGTTCTTTAGCAGTTTGGTCAAGTCGGTTGCCAAGATTGCATACATGTGTATGAATCTTCGGTAGTACTCCACATGATCAAGGAACGCTCTCAACTCTCGCAAGTTCGTCGGCGGCTCCAGTTCAAGAATAACCTTGACCTTCTCCGTGTCTACCGCAATGCAGCGAGACGAAACTCTGTGTCCTAGCAGGATTCCCCTGGTCATGAAGAAAAAACACTTCTCGGGATGCAAAGATAAGTTGCTCTTCCGACACCGATCAAAAGTTTGCCGTAGGTGCCCCAGGTGCTCTGACCTTCTTTCAAAGACACAAAAATTGTCTATGAAGATTTCTAAAAACTTCCTCAGTTGCTCTTGGAAGATGTTTGTCATCATTCGCTGGAAGGTTGCTTGTGCGTTGCACAAGCCAAAAGGCATTTTGTGGTACGCGTAGGTTGCCCAGTCGGTCGTGAATGTAGTCTTGTGCTTATCTTGTTCCCTGATGGACACCTGGTTGTAACCAGAGAAACCGTCGAGGAAATTGTAACACTCGTGACCCGCAACATGGTCCAAAATGACGTCCGTGAATGGAAGGGGGTGATGATCCTTCCGCATCGCTGCATTTAACTTTCTAAAATCCTGACACACCCGGATCTTTCCCGTAAACTTCTTCGGCACGATGACTATTGGGGAGACCCACTCACTACTGAGGACTAGATAGATGATCCAAGCACTCAGATACTTGTCTATTTCCTCCTTGACCAACAAGGAGTATTTAGGGTTGAGCCGATATTGGCGCTGACGAATCGGGACTGCGTCGTCCAGCAAGTCGATCCGGTGTTCCCCATAACGCGCAGGTATGCCTTTCATGTCTTCAATCCTCCAGGCAAAGACATCCTCATACTGGCGAAGGAGCGCCTGTATCTCTCTCAACTCTTCCCCTTCCACCTAGCTCAATACCTTCAAGCACTTATCAGGACTGAGCTGCACTTCACGACAGTCACTAGGGTCCACAATTCCTTCCGTGTGACTTGTCTCGCTTCTCCCCAGCCCCACTGTTAATTGCTAATCTTCCTCGGGTTGATTGTCATCTAGCTCTTCTTCAACGGAACAACATGCAACGAATCGCACGTCCCAACCTTCTTCATCCGACGAAGTGTTATCTTTGGCCGACGTATACCCCGAACTAATTGATTGCGTCTCGCCCTCATGCGGTATCTAGATCCACAAAACGGTAATGACACTCGAAGGGTCCAAGGGATCTTGGAACTGCAGTCGTTTTCTCCGCCAGTAGCACCGCACTCGTGCGCCGTATAGCCATGAACGCCCAATCAACACTTCATATCCTTTCTTCATCAGAGGTTGCAAAATTATGTAAGTCAACTGGAATTCCGCTCCTCCGATGATGGTCTTGATGTCCCGCAACATGCCCAGCAGCATTCTGCTCGTTTGATCCGCCATTCTCAATACTCGCGTTGTAGGTTCGAAAGATCAAAACCCTAAGCAGTGCGCCGTATCTTCCGTCATAATGTTGACTCCCGATCCGGAATCAACTGGTACCTTGCATATGGTGCACCCACCAATCTTCACATTGATCTCCGGAGGTTCCAAGTCTTTGGCGGTCACGTGATATACCTCTGGGAGCTTCACCGTGTGGGGTTTGCGCGGACGGCGTAGGGAAAGCATCAACATCTTCCGGTACGTCTTGTTATCTTCCAACAGCTGGTTAAAGGAAATATTAGCTTGCTGATTCCCTATGTCCTCCACCACATCGTAGTGAGGGCGTTGGGGTGTCGCAGCCGTCCGTCGCTGTTCTGCGGTTGCTGTCGAGGAAGTGGTAGGAGGTCCCGACGTCTCCCGTCCTTCCGACGGCGTTCTAGCGCGAAGTGCTTCCTTGAAAAGTTCGCTGACTTCATCCTTGATGTCAGGGACGTAATCACGTCTTAGCACTTGCACCGGAGCTTCGTCGGTCCTCGTCTCAGGCTGCGCCGAAGGCGGTTCGCGCATCGCCGAAGGCGTACGTGCAGACTTCGCGGCTACCCTGCTGCTGATTTTCTCTTCTCCTTTCGACTTCCGGCCTTTGGACTTACGGCTATGCTTGCGTGTCTCTCTCTCGTTGTACTTTGACCTCCTCGAACTATGGATCTCTACCTTGCCGCACATCACTTCTTCGTCCAGCCACACTTCCTCCTCTTCGTTCATGTCCGACTTTAGGTCGCCTTGGTTAACATGAACATCTTCCTTAGCAGGTGGTGTCACAAATCGTACGGTCGGTCGGGCGGCCGGGGGTTGATCACACTCCACCGTTGTATGCCTTGGCTTTCGACAGTTGCTGCACATCAGTACATACCCCGTCTGCCTTTTCGGGTGGGGACAGTTGGGTGAGTAGTGACCAACTTCTCCACAGTTGTTGCAAGCTTGAGGTGGTGGCCGATTATAAGTTCCCGGTGGCGCCATGCGCCTCTAAGGTAACGTGGTTGCAATGTTCCTCGGAGTAAATCGCGGTATATGCACCGGCTTAGTGGGAGTCGTGGATGGTGTCGACTGGATCGCGTAGGCCGCGTCCTCACTCTTTTTCCCATAATATGGGGGATTCTCCCACTACGGTGTCCAGTCGACTGCGTTCAATGGATAGAATGGCCGAGTGGAGAGCATTCCGTGTTGGCATGCCCCACTTGTCCGCACGTGGTACACCAGAGATTCGCCCGCAACCTTGCTGGTGATTTCCGCCGGTCTTGGCCGCCCACTACGTGAACTTTCAAGTCCGCAAAATCCTTCACCAAAGTTTCTACCTTAGACGCGATGTCTCTCGGACCTTTCTCCGGGGCTGCCCTTCTATGGCCTTTCTTCTTCGCCACTGCGCGTTTCTTCCTCTTTCTGTCTTCTTCCGACAAGGAGGACTCCTCCTCCTCTGACGAAGTGCTACCTTCGACTGAGGAAGGTTCTTTCGACGAAGGCGTAGCTCCTCTTCGCTTTCTTCGTCCTCCCTTCGACTTTCAACCCACCAATTCTCTTTGCTCTCTCCCTCTCCTGTTGAGAGTGGAGGTCTCAAAGGCCTCCGCCGACGCTATGACGTCTTTCATAGTATCGCACTTCCCTCGTCTACAAAATGTTTCCATCTCTCGAGGTAACCCAGTCACGTACCACTCCACCGCTTGCTGGACGGAGAAAGGAACTCCTGCTCCCTTCTTTGGAATTCTATCAAGGAGATCTTGGAATCTCTCCTTATAGTCGCGAAGATTCTCCTTCTGTTCTTGCTGTAGGTTACGTAGTTTGGTTAACACCCGACTGTCGTAGCCAAGCTCGCAAAACCGCCGTAGGAATTTCCCCTTCAGCTGAGCCCACGTTTCCAGACCATTTGGGTCGGTACTCTCGTGGTTGTACCAACTGCGTGCCTTTTTGCGCAGTAGGCTGGGGAAGATCCGCAACCTATCGTCATCATTGGTCTCGCGGTTGGTAGTCGACACGGATTCGAAAAGCTTGATATACGAGTCGGCATTGTCATCATCCCCGCTCCCCTTGTACTTTGGATACGAATGTTTCATGAAAAGCTGAGAGAACAGTTGGCAAGGGTTGGCTTGTCCGTCAAACATTGGGAAGTCTGTCGATGACTCCTGGTCAGTTTGATCTAAGTTTGGAAGGGATTCTGTGGAGGGTATCTCTAACAGTACCGTTAGCACAAAGTTTGAGTCGGATGCACCGGGTGATTCTCCGTCAGTGGCGTTGGTCAAGCTGGGCTTGGGTAAAGTCTCCGATGTTTTAGTTTTCTCTCTCTGACGCCTTGCTTCTTCTACGGCTTTCTCTGAATCTCGACGGAGTTTTCGTGTGGCTCGCGCTCTCAGTTTGCCCACGCCTTCTCCCGTCGACATTCACCGAGCATTGTTGCTCACGTACTCTGGTGCTGACACATTGTCCCCGACAGCGGCGCCAAAAAGAAGTTGTCCTCTTTTCTGTTATAACCCACCAAAGGCTAAAACTGCAGTATAGCAGCAAAAAGGTCAAACCCACAAGGACAAAGGCAACACACAGAGTACAAAGTGTTACGTTTTAACAGACTATTGAAGAGTTTCAATTCTCAAGCGACTGTCACTCCCAGTGCTCAACTCGGAGGTCACTCGGAGGACGCACAGTGCAGTGTAGTTCACCCCAACACACACCTCAAACTATAAAAACACAACTCAGAGGTCGGTTTGGACCTCCACTTAAGGTTCAGGGGGAAAGTTTCTCAAGAGTACACTTAGAGAATCTGCAGGTAGTGTTCTCGAACTCCGGATTGTTAACTCTGACTGCTAGTGCAGAGCACCCGGGTTGGACTTCCTACTTCGGATGCGGTACCTTTGTCAAACCAAAGTCACTCACACGCGGTGAACAACACACTCAACTCACAAAACGCGCAGAGAATATAGGGATCCAAACTTAGAAACTCGATTGAGAAAAGATCCAGTGTCTTAACTTAACAGTCTATTGACGAGTTTGAATTCTCAGGCGCTAATCATTTCCAAAAATACTGCGGAGGCTACCCCGAAGGCGCCTCAAGCAGCGTACAACCTGAATTGTTAATCAAGGTTTACTCGAAGTAACAAAACTTCACTTTGGCATTCAGGGGGAAAAATCCCGAAGGAATACAAACAGGAACAATCACCCGAAGGTGTAAGTCCGAACTGCTCAGGTTCTAACTAGACTACACTAGCTTAGAGCATTCGGCCGAAGGCCTTCAGCTACAAAATGCGGTAACTTCGTCAAGCTGTAGCTCCTCTTGCGTGGTGACAGAACTAGGACACAAACGCATAGAGAAAATGAGTTCCTGAACTGCACTTCCGAAACTGCAAAATCCCCAAGGCAAAACGCCTTGAACTACTTTATACCTTCTAAGTCCTTACTACCTAACGCTCTACTCTACGCTACACTACATGTCATCTGCTATGCCTCATGTGCGAAGGTCGACCGCGCACTGTCTCTCTACCCGATCAGTCTTCTGCTCTACTGCGCAACCCCAGCCACCGCAATACCGCATTCACCTCTGCCTCAAGGTTCCCAATGGCGTCTCGCGACCTCGCCAAGAAGGAATCTAACCGCTTCGCCACTCACCGCCCGCTCCGACTGTCACCCGACATCAAGGCCGCCGCACGAATCTCTAACTCGCGCAAGGTCATTCTCTCTCGCGCTGCCACCTACCAGAGAGTGTAACCTCTCATACACAGATTCACGCGCGCGACTAACGCCTCTCGCGTGCGATCTGTCGCGCGCCGGTTGTTGCCTTCAAATTCCACAAACTGCAGCTCCGCATCCGCACGTTGCGCTCTCAATTGGTTGCATTGCGATTGCAGGCGACGCAATAACTCTTCATCTGCCTCGCGTGCGATCTGACACTGCTCCATCAACCGTGTCTGTCGCACGAGCTCCTCTATCAAGATGCTCTTCTGAATTCGCTCCAAATGAACCTCCGCCTCGATCAGTGCGCGCTGCTTCGCGAATTCGCGCTGGGCTTCGGCTGATGCGCTCTCGCGCAGCTCTAGTACTGCCTTGTGCAGTTTCCGCGAGAGCGTAAGATGTCCGTATAGGGCATTGTTCTTCTTCTCCAACTCTTTGTATTTGCGGTCCACGGAAATCAGTTTGGGATTCGTCCCGACTTTGATTCGCGTCTGATTCCTCACCAATTCGACGTAGGATCCCTGATGGCGGGGATCAGCATACTTTGCCACCTTGCGATCAAGGTACCGCAAAAGTGGTACCACCTGCTCGCACAACACTCCTGTCGGCGTGCCTTGCACCGACTCCACTTCCTGCCCTTCCGAACTCGACTCGTCCTCTGAGTCGAGGATCTCTGTCGCCATAGAAATCCTCGGCGATTCCCTGGAACTGGGTCTCGTGGCTTCTTCTGCCGCGACCGCTGCTCCACTCCCTGCTAAGATATCCAACGCGGTGGGAGATCAGGCTTCCGGCGAGCCCGCTTCTTCTGCCCGATCTGCTACCGCCGAAGGCACATTGCCAAAGGCGTCTACCGCCGAAGGCGCTTGTGCCAAAGGCGACTGTGCCAAAGGCACACGTGTCTCCTCCTTCCGGCCTTCGTCCTTGGGCGATTCCTCAAGTTGGGTTTGCGCTGAAGGCGCTTTCGCCTAAGGCATCTGACCCGAAGTACTCTGAGCCGAAGGCCCTTGAGCCGAAAGCTCCTCCCTACACTTCTCCTACGCCGAAGGCTCTTGACCCGAAGTCGAGTCGTTGAAAGATGCTTGCTCCGAGGCGAAGCACCTGTCCGTCGCTGGCACACTGGTCGGTGCCGCATGACGTCTTCCTTAGCCCGAAGGCCTCCTTGCTTCCTCTGTGCCTTCGGTGTAGGGAGGTCCGCTGTCCTTCCGCTAGCTCGTGCACTCGCATTCTTCCCCGCGGATGGCGAGTTTCTCCTCTCAGCGGCTCGTCCGGTGTTCGCGCTGCTTGCCGGTAGAACGAGCTTGCGAGCTTTCTGCTTCGGCTGACAAGAGGGCTCCCGAATTGCCCGACTTCGGGCGGGAGCAGCAGACACTTCTCGCTGACTCTCATCCGCCTCTCCATCCCACCTCCGCTTCCGCGGCACTCGTGTTGCTCGTGGTTCTTCTTCTGCTCTCGGTCGAGCTTGTGATGTGCATGCGGGCGTCTCGTCCGTGTCGGTGTTGACCTCAACATCCTTCACGTACTTGCCCGGATTGCTGCGTGACAGCAAGGGAAACTGCTCTCGCTCCGTTGCTGTCAAGCACCCCATCGACCGATAGAAATTAATCAAGAAGAAGGAGAGGTGATTGATCGATCCCCCCTTCTCCTCCGCGTGCTGTCGCGTGGCCTTCCAGAGAATCCGAGCCCAATGAATCGGAGCTTCAGACAACGCCAGCTCCACAAATCCCACCTGCCAAGAAGTCATGTAGGTGGTCCGGTGCGGCTGGAAAATTTGGAGAAGTGCTACCGCGACATTCCTCCGCAAGCGATTCTTGTAGTCATGGGTCTTGTACCCGTTCTTGCTTGCTTGCTCAATTCGATGCTGATGCGAACAACTTCTCTGCACTCACTACTGCGCGTCGAGAGCTCGGGGGAACTCGCTACAATTTTTCTCTATACTTCTCCCGCGTACTCACTCAATCGTTCCGGAAGCTCTCCGCGAATTCTCTACAAGACTCCCGCAAGATTATACTTTTGCGCACTCGATTGTTGCGCGCTCCTGCACTTTCAAAAATCCGCGCACTCCTCACACTCCTCACTCTCAGAATTCTCTCCGCAAGATTGCTGCGAATTACACTGCTGCGCGTCGGGAGCTCAGGTGAACGCAAAATAAAAAATGGGAGAGTGAGAACGCGACGAGGTTTTCCTTCCTTCGGCGATCAAGATCGCCCAACATTTGACACTTGGACTGGCCGCAGCTCGCTTGAATGCGATGCCGGCGCGGAGGCGTAACGGCCCTATTCGCATGCTCAAATTCACACTCGGCCTTTGCGCGGACTCCCACGCGTGTACGTTCAATTTTGATTCCGCCGATTTCCGCCGACGCTGTTCTCCGCTCGCGTACCGCCGAAGGCGCTTGCGGCAAAAACACGTCTTCCGCCAACTTCTTTGTCCTTTCCGCTTCCGCCGAAGGGGGATCTTAGAGGCGAAAGCCTTCCGTACGTCGAAGGTGAAACCTATCGACGAAGGTGGCGCTAGCGACGAAGGCACTAGTGCCGAAGGTGTTGGGGCGAAGGAACTTACCGCCAAAGGCGAACAAAATGAAGAGGTCGTTTTCCCTGAGACAAAGGCGTCCGTCGCACATGCTTTCTGCGTCCTTAGCGACATCTCCTCTGGAGGCGTTTGCGCCGAAGGCGCTTTCTTCTGCTTGCGCCGAAGGCGCATCGCCAAAGACACCTCAGCAAAGGAGCTGTTGCCAAAGGCGCTCCCCCCAGCAGGAACCGTCTGCGCCGAAGGCGCTTGATCTCGGCCTTAGCCCCTCCCAAATCCTGGATTCTCCGTGACCCGCGATCCTTCTTTTTCACTCTATTTTATGTACCGATTACTATTAACAGTTGCGGCCGCAGTACTTGTTTTCCACAAATGTTTAAATTCCGCACAAAAACAAAAAATGGGTCACCACAGACAGTGCCACAGGAAGCAACCGTCAGAGGTCCCTCGAATGCTTGTTTCAATTGTGGAAAGATACGGCATTACTCCTTTAATTGCCTGCAACCCCGAAGGCAGATGAGATTCATGTCCATGTGCAGGAACTGCCGAAGAGGAGGGCATACCGCGGCCGAATGTGATCAGCCGCGAGCAGCTCGCACTCAAGTACGGTTTGATACCCCGCCTATAAAGCAAGATGTACAAGTCAACCTGGTTGACTTGAGTCGGGAGCGTAAGGAAGAGGATAACTCATGGCTGGATGAAGAGATCATGGTCGGACGGGTAGAAACATGTAGCGCAAGTCGCAAGAAGGAGGCCACCTTGGAAAAGGCAAAACTGGACAAGAAGGGAGCCAAGCTGAAGGAAACTTAAGCGAAAGGATCCACGTCTGAAAACTTTGGAGTCTTTGGCGAATAAAGCCAAGCCTTCGGCCGAAGATCTTTGGCCATCGGCTAAGGAGTATTCCTAGTCTGATGGGCCCGTTGTGCGACTTTTGCGAAAAGCATATGCCTCGAACATAAAGAAAGAGGTTGGCGAATTACTATGGGAAGAATTAGATAAGGCTATCATGTAGTTTTGGGTTTTGCTAAAAATAGCGTTGAGCCTAGGGTTTCAGATTGTGGGGTATAGGTCGGAGAAGGCTCGAAGAACGTCAGTTCTTCGAGTCGAGGCTAGCCCGTTGGGAGAAGTGCCCGTGAGCGTCAGACCTGGAGTCTCCGAGTGTGGAGTGGGTTGGGCTTGACTATGTTTGTGATGATGACGGTTTTGTTTCCAGTAGGGTAATAAGACCGACGGAAATTCCAGTGAGGAATCCCCCGTTCATTTCACTCGAAGAAATCATTGTGGATTCGACAAGCTGTATCGTCGGTCGGTCGTTGTTTGGCGGTGAAGGAAGAAAGAAAGGTTGGATTGCGAAGTCGAGCAAAGTGGTGGCGGTACGCGTTGTGTAAGGATCTGTTACGAATTTAGTGGCTTCTTCTTCTGCGCGCTGTGTGAAATTCTTCTTACGGACGTGAAGCACGAGATTGAGAAAAGTTGAAGGAGTTTGGCGATTGTGCTGTTCGTGTTCGCACGTCTGTGCAATTTGCTTGAGAGTAGTCTTTTGCCCTGTGGTATTCGAGCCAGAGTCTTAAGGTTGTGCGGAGTGCACTACGGGAAGGCAGTTTGTTTGAGTGTAATTCGCGTCGTACAGGGAGGTTTGGGAGAGTCTTGGAACAAGGTTAGGTCAGTGGATTCAGCGAGGGAACTGGAAAGGAATAGGAAAGAGAGGTTAGCAATGTTGTCGTTGGTATGGTTTGTGTGTGCGGGGTTTGTTGGGGATCGTTAAGACTTGACGGAAGGTGAACTAGTGGCGTGGAAATTACAGTAGCACCGACGGGTTGACAGCTCATTGACAGTATAGCCTCTCGGTCGCCACTTGACGACGGATGTGGGCCCGACTGGATGGAATTGTTGATGATCTAGACTGAAGACGATGAGACACGGCCTTAGAGGGCAACGAGGTTCTGCTAGGACTTGGGTGATTACGAGTTTAGTAATGGATATTTGGATCAAATCCTAAGCAGTACAAATTCGAGGTGTGGTGAGGCAAGTATATGATAAAGAGCACCCGTGGTCTCTAATGAGTGACGGAGGACATTGAGCAAGCTTTCGTACGTGATGATTCATGTTACAAACAACAGAGCCGCCACTGCCACATTGATCAACACAAACCGGCAACATTCCTCGGGGTCCAAGTGCCTCGTCCTCTTGATGTTCCTACAGAAAGTCGCTGCTCTGTTCCGCAATTGCAGCTTTACATTCCTAGTGTAAAGTTGCCACGGACTTAAAGTCCCAAAGCTTAAAGCTGCGTATTATCAATGATTTTTTGTCGAGCAGGAGTGTGAGATTAATTCCCTTAGAACCCTGATGCAAGAGAAGTAATTCGGTTTACTTAGATTACAAAGGGAAAAGATGGTGAAGCAAGAGAAGCTCGAGCAGTCCGAGACGGAATTGGAATAAGCCGGACCAGTACATCTCTCGACGGCTGCAGTGGGAGACGATGACAAATAAAAGACTTCACGGCCTTCACTCCTAACAACTCTGGATAATTACTCTCGAATCTACCACCTTCAAAGCCATTCGACTTGGCTTCTCGACATATTCCTCACTTGACTTGTGTTCAGCATCGGCCGAATAGTGGTGTTTTCAATGATTTTTCTTCGATTGAGAATTTTAGTGTGGTAGAATTTAACTTTTCCGGAGACAGAACCAAGAACCCAAGGTTCTTGCTGGCACTGATGTCTGCGTTGCTGGAATGCGGCGAGACAGAGTTTATCACTCTCCTCTGATTGTTATAGTTTCTCTTCTCTTCTTTCTTTATGGAACCCCTCAACAGTCCATGTTTAAAAGAAGTTTAGATCTCACAGGGAAGCTTATCATCGATGAATATACCTACATGAGAAATTAAGATTCACTCTTATATTCTTAACATGTCAGGAAGAGTAATATAGTTAATCTTGCCGATTGATTACCTCCTAAACTGTGGATAGATAGGTAGATACAGTGGATTTCCACCGTAAAGCCAAGGAAACAAGTATAGTGATATCTCTAATGTATACTCTCGACCACTTGCTACATCTGAAGGCTATGCCTGTTACGCGCAAGTTACTCATTGTGCAGTATAGCATCCTTTACTTCCTGTTCCGCGCGTGTTCCATTATTATTAAGATAATCGCGTTGTTCAAGTGATGCCTTGAGATTTATGGTTTGGCTGTGAACATTTCTCTTGTCTTCTGATTTAGTGATGTCCTCAGATTCAGCGAACAAGAGAAGAATCTTGTAAGAGTTAACAGTGATCTAGGTTGTTATTTAAGCGGTAAATATATATATAAATCTCCCGTCTCCACTCCGAGGTTTGACATTAAACCCGAGAGAAAAAAGAATAGAAAAAGAAAAAGAAAAAGAAGAAGCAAAAAGTGTAAGATTTATTATTGAGATTATTCTGAAGAGACCGGAGTTTTGCATCCGGTTTCACTCATTGTAGTTTGACTGTACTGCATTTATCTTTTGCATATCGTATGTGATCATATCAATGTGATACTGATTCATCATTTTTTATGAGTAGCCGGTTGGCGTATTGAAAATCTTTGTTAGTGATTTCCTCATCAAATCATAGTCTGATAGATTCTTGGTAGATTAGAGAGTTAGTTTCACTGTTTGACATGGAGATATTTTCAACGTCCGATTGGTGATGGAGTCGTGACAGACCAACTGTTCGAGACGTGAGACCAAGGAAAAAGCTAGCAGGCAAGCTATCATTTGTATGTGTTAAGTTTCTGGTGATAGGAGTGCGATGGAGATCGAATTGGGATCGCGAAGCGATGTGATGTCCCGTGTGTGTTGTCTTATTTTGTGCTGTGTTTCCTTTAGAGTGGAGAGTCGTTGCTAGTTGTTTGCTTGTGTTTGGATCCTCTCCAGTCTTGCTTCTTGGTGCGCGTCCGTGTAGGGGTGACGCTGATTTTTGGAATAGTTTTACTCTTGTGTGCTGTCGATAGGGGGTTGGAATTGATCACCGGCCAGCCTATCTATGTTTCTCTCACGGTGAGACTGGAGTGATGACCAGTAGACCGTGAGAGTCTTCTTGCTGTGATGACAAGTTAGGTTGCCCATACCCCTTAGCTAGTAGGGCTCGAGTAGCTTAGTGCGGCACGACGTCAGGTGCGGATAGGGTTATTGGGTGGAGATATGGCAGTGGTGCCAATTGAGGTTTTGTCATCACGGAGTAGTCTAGTGGTACTGTTGAGGACCGCGGTGGATTTACGCGGAGTGAGTTGAGGTATCAGCTACCTTCACCTATCTTGCCAGTTGTTGCGGAGGAGGATCAAAGTGTTGCAGACATAAAGTCTTCGGTTGTGATATCGTCCAGTGTTCCAACCCCATTGATTTGGGACATGGACGGGATGTACGGGGCCGTGAAGAGCCCTTGACGTTACTCTGGTGCACTGGCCATCATCGAGCTCGATGATTTTACTCAAGAGTTCAACATGTGGTGTGATATGCAGTTTCTGCGAAACCCCACGTTGTTTACATCCTTTTTTGCATGGAAGGGGTTATTTCAGCATTTGGAGGGGCCTCCCATGGACGATTATCATGAGTTTGGGAGAGATTATGCTGCAGAGATTGATGCATGGAGACGTCATTGATCTCCGAACTACTTATCCATTACCCAAGGTGGTGTGGGTACCAGTGGAGGTGCGAGTATCGCCGTTAGTGGAGGTGCGAGTAGTAGCATCAGCGAGGGTACCAGTGGATCAGTTGGCGCAACTGGTACTAGTACCAGCAGCGGTACTGTTAGCATTTCTGGTGGCAGCACAAGGGGAGATGCTAGCGACGTACCTTCATTTAGCTTCATTCCTGAGTTCTTCCAGAGGTTGAGGGAAAACTATCAGGGGTGAAGACAGAGAAGTTGAGGAGTCTCCAAGAGTTCAAGCGGAAGACTGGTGAAAGTCTTCGTGAGGCATACACTCGTATGCGACGGCTGATCTTAGTTCCTCACAATGTGATTGAGGCACAGGCTGTCTAGTATTGGTATAGGATTATGGACAGATAGTTGCGGAGTAGAGTTCGTGATGCTACTCTCATGAGCGACTCATCACCCACATTAGCCCATGTTTTTACTCTTTCTGAGAAGATTGAGCTGAACATGATGAAGGAGAGGGTGATGACGTCTACATTTGCGAGGGACACGACCACTACTTTGCGTATCCCACACAGTACATTACAGTCTTGCCCCATGGGTGGTGTTAGTGGAAGTCGTGGAGGTCAAACACGACATCCTTCAGGTCACAGAGAGCCTAGTATGCGACCATCACTACCTTCATTTTTGGGCTAGCCACAGGGACCATCATGTTGGACATGCGGAGGTGGTCATATGAGGAAGGATTGCTCCGAGGAGAGACGGGGACAAACTTCACAGGCTAGGTCACAGCCGGCATAGATGACTTGTGACCATTGTGGTCGATCGGATCATCCTTGAGAACGTTGTTTTGACTTTCATCCGGAGTTGAGATCTAGAGGTAGAGGTCGTGGCCGTGATGCTCCATGAGGCCGCGATGGTCGAGGTGGCAGAGGCGGTAGGGGTGGTAGAGGTACTGGTGCCATCGAGTGTACCGCAACGAGTGCTACTTCCGCCACAGAGAGCGCTATGGCTGCTCGGATTGAGCAATTGGTCAGAGGCTTGCTGCTATGGCTGGTCTGGGGGCGAGCACTTTCACATCTTACGAGGGAGAGAATTTCTTCTATTTAGCCAGTGTAGCACGGGTTGAGGCATCAGTTGTAGTGACCAGAGGTAATGCTTGCACTTCAGAGCCACGTGGTGCGACTCTGGAGTTGGATCCTCAGAGAGATGAGGGTGGACGTCAGTCTAGACTTCCCAGTCCTTTTTGTTGTCGGAGGTGGATTGCAGTTCATCTATGAGACCTGCACTGCCTAGTGACACTCGAGTGAGAACTAAGGGTCTCACATCATCTGTTGTGAACACCAACGTGCCTTCTAGTGCAGTGATGCGGATGGCCACTTCAGTCTTGCGATCTTCATTGTTTTTAGCCACGGAATTGATGGACTCTGGTATTGATTTGGCTCGAGTATTTTGAGTAGCAGCAACGTTGTATGAGCGTGGGAGAGTCACTGCTACGAGTGCCGAGATACGTGAGGATGCGGTTGAGGACCCATCCTCAACATCTACATTGTTCGAGGAGACGACTTGGCAGGCGGCGGCAAGGATGGAGTCCTTATCAGCTCGAACAGCCATTGATCGCGAGAGGATTGTCCTTGGTGTATGTATGATGGACAACCAAAGTTATCTATTTTGGTTAGTGAGTTCTACTAGACAAGTGTATGTCCCAGCCAGAGTTTTGCTGGATTTTGGTGCACATTCCTTGATGTTGAGCAAGGTTGCATGCATTAGTTTGGGTATTCGGAGGTCGGAATTGGAACCTTGTCCATTCCAAATCTAGACATCCCTTGGTGGCGTCAGCAATAGGTCTTACTTTATGACCAAGGAGAGCATAGTGGTGCAATTGAGGCATGATCACCCTCATGATAGCTTGCAATTTGGAGTTCGTGCGGTGGTTACATCAGCAGAGTCATATGATGTGCTTATTGGTGGAGCTGTGTTATATCCGATAGGTTTTTGGATGGACTATTGGACGGAGACTGCTACCTATTGTCCTAGATGGCAGTTTGGCGATGGACGTCTCAGCGAGCTGCCAGTGAGATTTATTTCTCGGGTCAAGCTATGGACTTGAACTACTTGACGTGGATTGTGAGCTTGGATTTGGCGGAGCAACGCCGTTTGCGCGTTGATTTGGTGGTTAGTACATCACTTGTTAGCTCATTGCCTACCAGGACGGTAGTGGCAATGGTTGGAGGCGATAGGCGAGATATTTCTCATCCTTTGAGTTCATGGGACATGACGAGAGGACTTGCTAGAGTTGCAACTCATGCAGTTGGAGAGGATTCTTATGTGGAGGTGGCTACGAAGGAGGGTATGGAGAACCCTTCTTTGCAAGATGTAGCGTAGCAACCATTGACAATGTCGCCTCCCTCTAGTGTGTTTGTGAAGGAGGAATGGGAGCCATTGATTGGTTTCCAGATCACAGGAGAAGAGAGGCAACGATTGACACAATTCCTACGAGACTATAGGAGTTGTTTTGCCTTCAGTATGAAGGAGATGGGTGTGTTGATTGGACCCGGTATACGGATAGAATTGGCTAGTGATACGCCAATCTACCGTCGTCCTTATCGATATAGTGAGATGGAGAGGGATTTGATTCAAAGTAGGACGTTGGACCTACTGGAGGCTGGACTAGTGGAGTTATTGCATGGTGAGTATGCGTCAGCCACTGTCATGCCGGTGAAGAAGGATGTACATGGCAACTACACGGATAGGCGCATGTGTGGCAGACGAAGTCCGATAAGTATGCCATGCCTACACCTGAGGACATCTTCGATGTGGTGGGACATGCGAGGACTTTTAGTACTTTAGATCTTCGGGCAGGATACCATCAGTTGCCAATTCGATAGGAGGACAAGACCAAGACAACGTTTTGGGGCGTCAATCCCCATGGCAAGGATTGTTTGTATTAGTGGCAATTCTTACCGTTTGGATTGAAGAATGCACCTGCCGAGTTTCAGTGGGCTATGGGGGGGCTTGATTTTGTAAGATGTTACATTGATGATATCTTGGTGTTTAGTGACACTGTGGAGCAACACCAGATTCATTTGCAGGTTGTGTTTGAGCGGATGAGGGCTTATGGTTTGAGATTACATCCTGGGAATTGTAAGTTCTTCCATGAGAAGGTTGAGTACTTGGGTCATGTGATATACCCAGGTGGTTTAGGAGTTCAACAAGCAAAGGTGGAGGCTATTACACGCATCCCTTGTCCCACGGATGTGAGTAGAGTTCGTGCATTCATGGGTTTGACGAACTACTACATGAGGTATGTGAAGGGATTCAGTGCTATAGCTAAGCCTTTGAACCAGTTGCTGAAGTCAGATCAGGAGTGGCAATGGGGAGATGAGCAAGAGAAAGCTTTTGTTGAGCTCAAGGCAAGGTTGGTGGCCGCTCCCATCTTGAGAAGACCTATCAGAGGTCGTTCATACCAGTTGCACACTGATTGAAGTATGTTGGGACTTGGAGCGGTGTTTACGCAACGTGATGATGAGGGCAAGGAGTTTGTGGTTGCGTACGCTAGTTGTTTGAACAATGCAGCGGAGTCGCGGTATAGTTCGTACGAGAAAGAGTGCTTGGCAGCGGTGTGGGCTGTGGCACACTTCAGGTGTTACTTGTTTGGTACGCAGTTCACCCTTGTTACTGATCATCAGCCGCTCAAGTGGTTGATGGAGTCCGACAAGCTCACAGGGAAGCTTGCACGGTGGGCTTTCATCTTACAGGAGTACAACTTTCAGGTAGTGCATAGACCTGGAGTTGCGAACCTGGATGCCAATCGTTTGAATCGGAACCCATGCACTAGCAGAAGGATGACACTGGAGCTAGATGGCATGGTGAGGTTGACGAGGAGATGGGGCCTGGTTGGCATGCATCTGCCTTCATGTGGTGGTTACTTGGAAACTCTAGCAGAGAGGATCATCTGACGTCTTACTCTAGTCAGAGAGTAGATGGTCAATCTTCAGATCCTGAGGTTGAGGATGGTGGTGTGGATCAGCGTGATGTTCACGATGATGCATTGGTGTTGGAGTTCTTACGGACCAGCATGGTGCCAGGCACAGTGGATGCCAAGGAGCAAGATCGTGTTCTCCAATGGGCGAAGAGATACCGATTGGAGGGATCACATGTTCTCCAAGTGTGGAGGGATGATAAGGTACGAATAATACCATATCTAGCTCAAAGAGCACGCATTGTGAGGCATGCTTATGAGAAGTTGGGACATTTTGGAGTGAAGCGTACATACAGCTTACTCCTTGGTCAGTATTGGTGGCGTGGTATGCATACTTAGGTACAACAGTTGGTATCACGTTGCATGGTTTGTGATCGGGTGAGGGCATCATTCAATACTCCAACACCAGAATTACATCCATTACCCATCGTGGGGTTGGGTTACCGTTGGAGTTTGGATTTTGTTCGACCACTACCTTTGACTGTACGACATCATTGGTATGTGTTGGTGATGGTGGAGCATTTCTCCAAGAGGATTGAGTTGGTGGCATTACCTGACAAGGCAAGTGAGGGAGTAGCATATGCTTTCCTTGACATGATGCTTAGTCACTATGGTGCACCAGCTGAGGTGTTGACCGAGCAGGGAACGGAGTTTCAGGGTGAGTTTCAGGTCTTATGTGACAAAGCACTGATTGATCATCGGACCACGTCGCGAGATCATCCAGAGGCGGATGGTTTAGCTGAATGTGTTGTACTGACGGTGAAGAGGGCGTTACGCAAGTATGGCATGTAGAAAGGTCATCTTGGGGACTGGAATATCTAGTTACCGTGATTGGCCATGGGATACCGGTTCAATCGTCAAGCATCCTTAGCTTCCTTTTCACCATATTTTCTATTGTACGGCCGAGATCCAGACTTGCCAACATCGATTCAACGTGAGTCTAGCGAGGTGGTGAACCTTGATGACCCAAATATGTGGGTGAAAGTATGTTCTCAGCGTGCAGAGCTCTTTCGGAGAGTTATGCCTGCAGCGTTTGAGAATCTTGCGATTGCTCAACATAGAGATACGTTGTGATATGCAACCATTCGGCGAGGAGGTTGTCGACCATCAATTCGTAGATTCCACGTGGGAGACTACGCCTATCTACAGCAGACTGCACCAACGACATTGGATGTGACGCCGGGACGCACAATCTTGCAAGTGCGGGAGGTGTTAGCTTTTAGAGTTCTCTTGTTGGAGGGTCGTGACGGCGTTGTTTGGAAGGATCATGTGCGCAATTGTGCGCCATGCCACCTAAACGTAGATGGCACTATGGATCCAAGCTTAGCAATAATACGTGCTGGCTTGAGGTGCATGATGTGTGGGTCAGCAGATCAGGCAGCCCGTATGTTGGTGTGTGGTAGGTGCTCTAGGGGATGGCACATGTCGTGCCTAACTCCGCCTATTGATGTTATTCCGGCTAGACGATGGGTTTGTCCTCGATGTACTTCAGAGGGGTAGATGACTTGATCTTCACATGTTATGAATTGCAGATAGGCGACTAACGATGGGGCGACATAGCACCCGGCCTAGTGGTTCGCGCACCCACGAAGGTGTATAGCATGTAGTTGTAGATAGGGCTACCTGGGAGTTAAGGGGACCTGACCGCCAGTTAGGGGGGCGAGTTGTGACATTCAAGTGTGTATTCTCTCGCGCCTTATATGTGTGTATGTGTGCGTATGTGTATGTAAGTAGCATGTTAGCGATGTAGGATGTATGGCGATATGTATTTGCACAACAGCTGTCATGTAGTTTTTGGTTTTGCTAAAAATAGCGTCAAGCCTAGGGTTTCAAGTCGTAGGGTATAGGTCGGAGACGGCTCGAAGAACGTCAGTTCTTCGAGTCGAGCCTAGCGCGTTGGGAGAAGTGCCCGTGAGCGTCAGACCTTGAGTCTCCGAGTCTGGAGTGGGTTAGGCTTGACTATGTTTGTGACGGTGACGGTTTTGTTTCCAGTAGAGTAATAAGACCGACGGAAATTTCAGTGGAGAATCTCCTGTTTATTTCAGTTGTGACATTCGAGTGTGTACTCTCTCGCACCTTATATGTGTGTATGTGTGCGTATGTGTTTGTAAGTAGCATGTCAGCGATGTAGGATGTATGGCGATACGTATTTGCACGACAAGGCGCCACCTCCAAAGGAACTAAAGAGGACATCGCCGAAGGCCAAGGCGTCCCCTAATGCAAAAAGGAATAGTAGGGCTCCAGAACTACTTTGGGACCTCCACTATGATATTGCAGTGGATCTCTATGATCGTCAGGCTAACATTACTTTCCAACAATTGATTGAAGACAATAAAGCATATCAAAAATTGTTAATCATCGCCCTAAAGCGGCCGAAGAGAACGCGAGCCCATAAACTGCCCCGTGTGTACCAGGTCCTACATGAGGACGTGGGAGCGCCAGAAATTGATATAGAAATCGGTGGATGTTCAATTCGCAAGGTGTCCTTGGATTCAGGTTTGGGCATCAATATAATGACCGAGGGGACAACACATGGCTTAGGATATAAAACCTTTGAGCCAACGACTCGGATGATACGTCTAGCTGACCAGACCCTAAGGAAGCCGCTAGGCACGTTGAAAGATATACAAACTACCTTTGGTGGGGTGATGTTTCCTTTGAACTATATCATCATTGAATCCCTGATCAAAATGGGATATGACGTGTTGATTGGCCGACCCTAGTTTTACGGTGCTAAAGCCAGATCAGACTGGCACAAGCGATCCTTGTAGTTCCGTGATCCTAACAACAAAGAGGATCCAAAGATCACGGTTCCTTGGGAGAAGAAACCTCATGAAGGAAAAAAGCCTTCTACAAGTTCAAGATACACTTTGGAGGAAGAAACCACGACGTCCGAAAGTGATTCTGATGTACATCACATGGAGTGCTACGAGATAGAAGAAGAAGAAGTAGAAGGACCAGAGGAAGCCGGTCCTGAGGAAATTGAATAGCAATTAGCCGTGGGGCTGGGTCAAAGTGATATCAGTCACACAGAAGGGCTCATAGACCCAAGTGACTGTCAGGTGGTTGAACTCAGACCCCATAGGGTACTTAAAATCTCCAGCCAGGTGACCGGAGCGGAGTTAGAAAGGATACGAAGGTTCCTGCTAGCGTATGAGGATTTGTTTGCCTGGAGGAATGAAGATATGAAGGGCATACCGGCTTGTTATGGCGAGCACCATATTGATCTAATGGATAATGCCGTCCCCGTGCGTGAACGGCAGTAATGGTTAAATCCTAAGTACTCTCTATTGGTTAAAAACGAGATTGACAAGTATTTGAATGCAGGGATCATAAAACTGGTATTAAGCAGCGAATGGATCTCATCCATTGTGATAGTCTCAAAGAAACTAACAGGGAAGATTCAGGTTTTTCAGGACTTCAGGAAGCTGAATGTGGCTACCAAGAAATATCATCATCCGTTGTCTGTTACGGATGCTATCCTAGATCATGTGGAAGGACATGAGTGCTATAGTTTCCTAAATGGATATTTGGGGTATAACTAGGTGTCTATTCGCAAAGAGGACAAAGACAAAATCATTTTTACTACCGATTGGAAAACCTATGCTTACCATAAGATCCCTTTCGGGTTATGCAACACGCTTGCGACCTTTCAACAAATGATGACAACCATTTTTCAAGACCATCTTAGGAAATTTTTGGAGATCTTCATTGATGACTCTTGTGTCTTCAGGCCTCGTGATCAACACCTTAGCCACTTGCAACAGACGTTCAATAATTGTCAAGAGTTGTGGTGGTACAATTTTTTGTTTCTTTTCGGAAATAAAGCGTTTTTGGAATAGTAAGTACCGTGGTAGTAACTGTAGATAAGAATTGGTACATAAGAAAAAGTAAATAAGAAACGAAAGTGGGTAGAGAGGAAGAGTTTCCTTTGAGGGCAGGTAAGGTGCCTTTGGCGGAGCGGTTCCGGCTTTAGGGCTTTGCTCAGCAGGCCTTTGTCGCAAGGGAAATGGCTGAAGGAGACGCCTTCGCCACTAGCGCCTTCGTCACTAGTGCCTTCGGCGGTATGCGGAAGAAGATCTCCTCCGGCGGAAATTGGCGTTATCATGAATGTCGAATGTACAAGTGTGGGAATCCGCGCGACAGCTGAGCGTGAAGTTGCGCATGGGAAGCAGGCCGTTACACCTCATCGCGGGAGCAACATTCAAGCGGCCCATTGCCAAGTCCAAATGTTGAACTTGACAATTCTTGATGGACAGAGAAGAAGTCCACTCGCGCATTATCGATTTTGCGTCTACCCGAACTATCGACGCGTAGTGACAATAGGAGCAAGCAACGAGCGGGAAGAATTCAATGGGCAAGTCTGTGACATTGAGGATGATACAACTGAGGGTGCCGCAAATTGGATTGCGAGCATTTCAAGACAAATTGACAGCAATAAAACTCAATTTCCTCTTGTGGAGATGGAATTGGGTGTGTCTGGCGATGGTCAAGGAGTGGTTGCGCAAAAAGGATCAGAATTAGAGAGGATATCGACCGCACCCGAAGAGATGGCAAGTTAGCGACTAGGAGCAGGTCTTGGAAAGATGTGCGAGGTCCGAGAGTGACCTCTAGTTTGACAGCAAGAGTGTTTAGCTCTCGAAGGAGGAGGAATTGACCTTCGATGCCTTTTTTCAAGAATCGCCGCTCGCGCAAGAACGGGTATAAGAACCGTGACTACGTTGATCAAAATCGGAGGAATGTCGCGATGGCAATTTGCCAGATTCTGCAGCCACACAGGACTTCCTACATGACATCTTGGCAAGTGGGATTTGTGGAGCTGGTGCTGGCACGTACACCAATTCACTGGGCTCGCATTTTCTGGAAGGCCACGCGTCAGCATGCAGGAGAGGAGAAGGGGGGATCGATTAATCACCTTTCCCCGTTCTTGATAAATTTCTATCGGTCAATGGGATGGCTGATGGCGGAGGAGAAGAAACAATTTCCCTTGCTGTCGTGGATGAATCCGGAGAAGTTTGTAAAGGATGTCAAGGTTGATACGGACCCCAACGAAGTGCCTGCAATCACACCGCCGGGCCGACCGAGAGTAGAGGAAGAGCAACGAGGTGTGCGGGCACCAAGGAAGCGGAAATTTTGTGAACAGGAAGAAGTGAGACGGCGAAAATCGCTCGCCGTCCTAGTAAGGCGTCGGGCAATCAACGAGCAAGCCCGACCGAAGCAGAAGACTCGCAAGCTGATTCTGACCGCAGGCAGCAGCGCTGATACGTGACAAGCTGCAATTTTGAGTGGATCGCCTTCCTCACAGAGGAGGATGTGAGTACAGAAGTTCTTGGGAGGTCAACTGACCTTCTTGCGCCGAAGACACATGGGCCTTCAAAGGAAGCACTTAGGTCTTCAGGCCAGAGAGATAGGCTTGCGGCGACGGCAAGAGTGCCTGCGCCAGAGTGATGCTTGCCTTTGGAGCAAGTACCGTTCGAAGACACGCCTTCGGAGCAAGGGCCTTCAGGGCAAGTACGTACAAGGTGCCTTCGGAGGAGGCGCCTCCGGCGTTGAGACCCTAAGAGAACATTCCTATGGTTGAGGGCAGGGAGTACGAAGGCAGGGATGCGGGGACACGTGTGCCTTCTGCGAAAGGAGCGATAGAGCTGCCTTTGGCGGAACCAGAGTGGGAGGATTTAGCAGGTCCAACTGGGGTAGGTTCTCCCACCCCGTTGGAGATGATAGCAGGGCATGGAGTGGAGGCCGCAGCAGAGGAGGCTGCGAGGTCCAGTGCTAGAGGATAACCCAGGATTTCGGCAGCAACAGAAATCCTGGAGTCAGACGAAGACACGCCTTCGGAGGAAGAAGAAGTGCAGTCCGTGCGAGGTACGCCGACCGGAGTGCTGTGTGAGCAGGTGGTGCCGCTTCTCCAGTACCTTGATCGCAAGGTGATCAAGTACAGTGGATCCTACATTGAGCTGGTCCGAAATTGGACGCGGACCAAAGTGGTGGCGAATCCTAAATTGATTGCCCAGGACCAGAAGTACCGGAACTTGAAGGAGGGTTATAACTTTCTGCAGGATCAATGGGCCTTAGCTCAAAAACTGCAAAAGGCGGCGATTAAGCTGCGAGATGAGATGGTGGCGAATGCGCGGCGCAAAATTGATGAGCTCGTGCGGAAGACGCAGGCGTTGGAGGAGAGCGAAGCTACGAGGAGGGCAAATGAGGAGTTGCTGGGTAGACTGAAGTCGAAGTGCAAAGAATTGATGGCGCAGCGGGCGGCGGTGGAAGTGCAGATAGCCGAGGTGGAAGACCACAACCGGCGCGCGGTAGATCACACGCGGGAAGAATTAGTTGTCCGGGTTGACCGATGCCTGAGGGGTTATGCTCACTGGAAGATCGCGACCTATGAGAGGGTGACGTTGCATGAACTCGAGATGCGCACGACTGCCTTGATGGCTGACGACGGACAAAGTCGGCGGCGAGTGGCGAAGCGGTTGGAGGCATTCCTGTCCATGTCGCAGGATGCTATTGCAAACCTCGAGGCGGAGGTGACCGGGGTGTTAAGGCGGCTAGGACTACGTAGGCGAGTAGACGAGTGGACGGGTAGGGAATTAGTGGGTCGCCGGCCAACTCATAGGAGGCATAGTCAATGAAGTAGAATTAGGCAGTTAGGACTTAAGATTGTATAAAGTAGTCCAAGGCGTTGGCCTTGGGGGATTTTCTAGTTTTGCGAGTTCAGTTTAGGAAGTCGTTCTCTCTGCGTGTTTGTGTCTTTTGTTTTGTCACCGCGCAAGAGGAGTTATAGATTGTCGAAGTTACCGCATCCTATAGCGGAAGGCCTTCGTCCAAGCGTTTTGAGCTAGCGTAGGCTAGCCAGGATTTAAGCAAGTTTGGACTTACACCTTTGGACAATTTTCCCTGTTTGTATTCCTTCGAGATTTCCCCCCTGAATACCAAAGTGAAGTTTTGTTAACTTCAGAGTAAGGATTGATTGAGTTCAGGTTGAGTGTGAGAGTGTGGTAAGCTGCTCAAGGTGCCTTCGGGTGTAGCCTTTGCAGTACCTCTGGGAAAGACAGTTGCCTGAGAATTCAAACTCGTCAATAGACTGGTAAAACGTGACATTGGGTATTTTCTCAATTTAGTTTCTCAGTTTGGAATTCTGTATTCTTTGCGCGTTTTGTAAGTTGAGTGTGTTGTTCACCGCGTAAGAGTGACTTTGGTTTGACGAAGGTACCGCATCCGAAGTAGGAATTCCAACCCAAATGTTTTGTAACAGCATTCGGCTGGTGATAGGATTTAAGCAAATTCGGAAAAGGTAGCTACCTGCAGGTCCTCTTAGTGTACTCTTGGGAAATTTCTCCCCTGAATCTGAAGTTGACGTCGCGATCTACCTCTGAGTTTTGCAATTGATTGTTTAAGGTGTGTTTGGGTGTACTACGCTGCATTGTGTGTCCTCCGAGTGACCTCCGAGTCAAACACCTGCAGTATTTTTGGGAGTGACAGTAGCATGAGAATTCAAACTCCTCAATAGACTGTTAAAACGTGACATTGTGTACTCTGAATGTTGTTTCTGTCCCTTTGGGTTCGATCCTTTGTTGTTATACTGCAAATGAGCATTGGTTGGTTATCACAAGAGTCACAATTGTCTCTCCACTCGGAGAAGTGCTTCTTCTTCATGACAAGTGGCATTTTGTTGGGCCATTGAGTGTACGCCGAAGGAATAGCTATAGACGAGGAGAAGGTCAAAGTCATCTTGGCTTTGGAACCACCAACAAACCTTTGGGAGCTTCGGGCCTTCCTCGGACAATTACAGACAATTTATCAACATGTATGCAATCATTGCAGCTAACCTCACCAAGCTGTTGAGGAAAGATGAGTCCTATGAATGAATGGAGAGAGGAGCAACACAAGGCATTCAAAGAACTTAAGGAGAAACTTACCTTTGCACCGGTTCTGCGCAGTTTAGATTGGGAGAAGACATACCACTTATTTGTAGATACGTTGGCCTTTGCCATTGGAGTAGTGCTGAACCAAAAGGATGAAAATAAGAAGTACTATCCGATATACTTTGCTAGCAAGCAGTTGTCGGCGGCGGAAAAGAATTACACCACGACGGAACAAGAGGCGTTGGAAATTGTGTTTTTGGTGAAGAAATTTTGACACTACCTGTAGGGCTACGATTTCATTTTTCATGTAGATCATTATGCCCTGCAACATCTGGTGAAGAAGGCCGACTTATCAGGACTGATTGCAAGATGGGTGTTACTGCTCCAAGAGTTTACCTTTACGGATCAAACACGAAAGGGGATCCATCATAAAAACGCAGACTATTTGTCTTGACTGTGGACACAACCCGAAGAGACGGAATTTGTTGATGATTCCTTGGATGAGCAACTCTTCTTGATGACAGCAATTCGGCATTCTTGGTATGCGGACCCTACCGTTGTTTGCTTACTCTACAATGTCTTGGAGGAATGGATGCAGAACAGCATACTGTCTTTATCCACAAGGCTGTTCCCTACCAAATTCAACACGGGGTACTATTCAAAATACTCCCGGATGAGCGATTATGTCGTTGTCTGGAGGTCTCAAAGGTAGGACAAGTTATCGCATTGATGCACACTGAGGGCGTGTAACGGCGCTCAGTCCGTGGGAAGACAGCAGATTACAAGGATTTGAAGAGGCATGCGATTGGATTGGGGATCATGCATATTCTACGACCACAATGCACGACTTATGTCACTGCTTGGCAAATCGGCTTCTTCGAGCGCGTCTTGAAGGGAGAACAAGTACATTGGGTGAAAATTTTTGTAATAACCCACCAAAGGCTAAAACTGCAGTATAGCAGTAAAAAGTTCAAACCCACAAGGACAGAGGCAACACACCGAGTACAAAGTGTCACGTTTAACAGACTATTGAAGAGTTTGAATTCTCAGGCGACTGTCACTCCCAGAAATACTACAAGTGCTCAACTCGGAGGTCACTCGGAGGACGCACAGTGCAGCGTAGTTCACTCAACACACACCTAAATCTATAGAGACACAACTCAGAGGTCGGTTAAGACCTCTACTTAAGATTTCAGGGGGAAAGTTTCTCACGAGTACATTCAAAGGCTTTGCAGGTAGTGACTCCCAACTCCGGCTTTTACAACCCTTCCACTAGTTTCTGCTAGCGCAAGGCACCCGGGTTGGACTTCCTACTTTGGATGCGGTACCTTCGTCAAACTGAAGTCATCGACACGCGGTGAACAACACACTCAACTCACAAAACGCGCAGAGAATACAGGTCCAAACTGAGAAACTCAACTGAGAAAAGATCCAGTGGCACACCATAACAGTCTATTGACGAGTTTGAATTCTTAGGCACTAGTCATTCCCAGAAATACTACAGAGGTTTGCCCCGAGGGTGCCTTCTGCAGCGTAACCTTAATTACAACCAAGGCTTACTCGAAGTAACAGAACTTCACTTTGGCATTCACGGAAAACATCCCAAAGGAGTACAAACAGGAACAATCACCCGAAGGTGTAACCAGTTACTAGCTCTGAGCATTCAGCAATCACCTGCAGGTGTAGATCCAAACTGCTCAAGTATCTAACCAGTACACTAGCTCTAAACATTCGGCCGAAGGCCTTCAGCTACAAAATGCGGTATCTTCGTCAAGCTGTAGCTCCTCTTGCGCGGTGACAAAACTAAGGACACAAACACGCAGAGAAAATGAGTTCCTGATCTGCACTTCCGAAACTGGAAGATTCCCAAGGCAAGACGCCTTGAACTACTTTATACCTTCTAAGTTCTAACTAACACTCTACACTACACTACGCTGCACTACACTGCAGGTCATCTACTGTGCCTCTTGCGCGACGGACTGCCGCGCGCTAACTCCCTATCCGACCAGTCTTCGGCTTGACAGCGCAACCCCAGCCGCCGCAGCACCGCAGTCACTCCCTCCTTGAGGTTCGCCATGGCTTCCCGCGACCTTGTTAGAAACGAATCTAACTTCTTCGCCACTCGCCGTCGGCTCCGACTGTCACCCGACATCAAACCCGCCGCACGAAGC
Source organism: Marchantia polymorpha subsp. ruderalis (assembly GCA_037833965.1). NCBI lineage: Eukaryota > Viridiplantae > Streptophyta > Marchantiopsida > Marchantiales > Marchantiaceae > Marchantia > Marchantia polymorpha. The sequence continues at coordinate 4,108,478 of AP031359.1, forward strand.
TCTAACTCGCGCAATGTGATCTTCTCCTGCGTAGCCACTTCCCAGCGGGTGTAACCTCTGAGACAGTGGTTTACACGCTCCACCAACTCTTCTTTTGTGCGATCTGCCTCCCGCCGGCGATCGTCTTCAACCACCACCGGCTGCAACTCTGCCTCCGCACGCTGCACTCTCAACTCGCCGCACTGCGATTGTAGTTGGCGGATTAAGTCTTCATCCGCCTGGCGTGCGAGCTGACACTATTATAGCAACCTTGTCTATCGCACGAGCTCCTCTGACAAAATGCGATTCTGAGTTTGCTCAGAATCCAGCTCATCCGCGAGCTTCGCCTGCTCCTTGGCCAACCTCTTCTTCGCCTCCTCGAACTTATCGTCTCGCATCTTGTTGACTGCCTTCTGCAACTTCCGCACAATTGCGAGGTGTCCGCGGAGGGCCTAGTTCTTCAACCGTAGGTCTTGATGTCCTCATCCAAGGAAGCCAACAATTTACTGGTTCTGACTTTGGTGCGAGTTCGCCTACGCACCAATTTGACGTAGGACCCAGGGTGGCAGGGGTCTGCATACTTCGCCACCTTGCGATAGAGATACCTCAACAGAGGTACCACCTGTTCGCACAGTGCCGTCGTCGGCGTGCTATTTACCGACTGCTCCTCCTCCTCGTCCGAGCCCGATTCGTCTCCGTCATCCTCCGAATCGAGGCTTTCGGTCGCCACGGAATTTCCTTGCGATTCTCGGGAGTTGGGGTGTGTAGCTTCTGCTTCTGACGCTGCTGCCGCCGCGCTGCTCCTTGCCAAAATGTCTAAGGCGGTGGGGGATCTTGTCTTCGACAAACTCGCACCGTCCGCCCGATCTGTCGCTACCAAAGCCGCAGCGTCGAAGGCGGCTGTGCCGAAGGCACACGTGTCCCTCCCTTCTCTTCGTCGTCTTGCTTCTCACATTGGGCTTCTGCCGGCGGCGCTTCCGCCGAAGGCGGTTGAGCCGAAGGCGGCTCGCCCGAAGCCCCTTGGGCCGAAGGCGCATCGTCTAGCGGTGCTTCCGCCGAAGGCTCTTGCTCCGAAGGCTCCCTACTCACAAGCTCTTGGGCCAAAGGCCCTTGAGCCAAAGGCGCCTTATCCGCCGGCTCCTTCCCACTTTTCCGCTGCGCCGAAGGCGACTGCGCCGAAGGCTCCTGCTCCGAGGGCAAGTCAGCGAACGGTGTTTGCTCGGAGCACCTATCTGCCGCCGGCACGTTCGTCGGTGCCGCGTGTGGTCTCTCTTGACCCGAAGGCCGTCTTGCTTCCGCCGAAGGCGTCCATGCCTTCGGCGTAGGGAGGTCCGTTGACCTCTCTACAGTCCGCGCGCTCCTATCCTCCTCCGAGGATTGTGAGTCCTTCCCCTCTGCGGCACGCCCCATCTCCACGCTACTTGCAAGCAACACGAGCCTGCGTGCCTTCTGCTTAGGCCGACTGCAGAGCTCTTGCAGTGGCCGATTATGTTTGACAGCAGCCGAATTGCGGTGTTGGCCCTTCTCTTCTCCTTCTTCCCATCTTCGCTTCCGCTCAATTTCCTCCTCAATTTCGCGGCACTCGTGCTGCGAGCGATTCTCCTTCAGCTCTCGGTTGGGCTGGTGGCGTGCAGGCAGGGGTCTTGTCTTCGTCGGTGTCAACCTCGACGTCCTTCACGTACCGCCCCGGATTGCTGCGTGACAGCAATGGAAATTGCACTCGCTCGGTCGCGGTCAGACAACCCATCGACCGATAGAAATTGATCAAGAAGGGGGAGAGGTGATTGATAGATACACCTTTCTCCTCAAACTCATGCTGCCTCATTATCTTCCACAGGATGCGAGCCCAATGAATTGGAGCTCCGGCCAACGCCAGCTCCACAAATGCCACCTGCCAGGAAGTGATGTAGGTGGTCCTGTGAGGCTGCAAGAGCTGGAGAAATGCTACCACGACATTTCTGCGGTAGCGATCCTTCTAGTCCCGGGTCTTGTACCCGTTCTTGCTGGACTTGCTGCTCTTGAAAAGGGCCGCGAAGGAAATCTGCTCCTCCTGCGTGACCTTGATGCTTTCACTCTCGAATAGGAGATGTCCGTCCTCTCCCGCGCATCTTCCCAACACTTGTTCCCAGTCAGCGATGACCCATCGCTCTACGTGGGGTCGAAATCCGCGCGTAGGTTGGTCTCTGCCCTTCTGCCACTCGCGTACCATGTCCTGGCACACGTAATTCCACCCCCACAGGAGGAAATTGAGCTTCAAGGCAGTCAGCTCGTGCTGGAAAGCGCGCAACCCAATCTGCGGTAGCTTCAGCGGAATCATCCGCAGATGCGTCGCCTTCGACATCGTGTTCTTGAAATTTCCGACCGCACTTCCAAAGTCCGTGACTTTCTTCCGCTAGCTCCTCACTTCTTGTACGCGGACGCGATCTCTCCGCAAACTTTCACTACCAATTTGTGTGCGCGCTCAGCTCTCGCGAGAAATTGAAATTGCAATTCCAAGAAGGAGTCGCCCTCCTTCGGCTCACAAGATTTCATCTTCGACACTTGGCGTGGAGATCGACCCACTTGATTGCTGCGCCGGCTTGGAGGCGTAACGGCCTCCCTCTTGCACGCTCGGCTTCACGCTCCGCCGTTGTGCGGGCTCACACGCTCAAAAATTGAATTCGATTTCACCCGTCGTCCGTCGACGTAGCCCTGTTCGCGCAACGCCGAAGGCGCGGCCACAGAGGCCTTCGCCTCTGGCCAATTCTCGACTTTGTCTATTCCCGCACCGCCGAAGGCGTTCCGCCAAAGGCGTACATCTTCCGCCGAAGGCGTTGACCCGCAGCGCCGAAGGCGTACCCTTGAAGACGTCCGTCGACGTAGGTGCATGGCCGAAGGCGCTTGAGCCGAAGGTGTTGACCGTTGTCAACTGGTCTTGTCCTTTCTCTTCATCTCTCTTGTCCTCCCGAAGGCGCTTTTTCCGCACTAGTTCCGTTCCGCCGAAGGCGCACATGTCCGTATCAACGAAGGCGTTCGGCCGAAGGCGGACCGTACGGAGTCGCTTGCCCCAAAGGCGTTGACCTAATCTTGATGCGCTGGCACCAAAGGCGCTCGTACGAAGGAGTTCATCGCCGAAGGCGTTGACCCTTGGGCCGAAGGCGGCTCGTCCGTCGACGTAGGCGTTCCGCCGAAGGCGCTCCCTCACAGTAACTTCCGACATTTGTAACTTATTGATCTCTTATCTGTTCCCAGCGTTCTTGAGCTCGTTAGAACGAGCGCGTTGATTTCTTTCCAACAAGACCCTAAGTAACTCAAGGCGTTACAAAATGAGAGATTTCCGAGGGATTTCCCTAGCGCTAAAGGCGTCTAGCGCCAAAGGTTTGAATTCTCCGGCTTGCGCCAAAGGCGTCTCCTCGAAACCATTCGTTCGGGCCGGGGCGCCTGTCCTGGACATTGCGCCCAACTCCTGGATTCTACGAGATTCTACGAGACCCGCGATCATCCATTTTCACTCTATTTAAGTGTACCGATTACTATTTACAGTCGCTGCTGCGGTACTGTTTTCCAAAAATGTTCTAAATTCCGCACAAAAACAAAAAGTGGGTTACCACAACTTTCCATGATCTAATTTGGGTTAATGCGAGTAGCCAATGGAAGGGAGCATTGGTTAGTCACCTAACCTCTTACATAGTGAGCTTCTACCAAGGGATGGGATTACTCACGAAGGAGGAAGAGAAGCGATTCCCAAAGGAACGGGAGATTTTGGCAATCGAGTCCAGCGAGGAGACAGAGGAAGAAGACAATGTCCAACCTGAAGTGCCACCTCAGAGGACAGCACGCAAACCATTGAAGGTGGATATGCTCTCGACACGTAAGCGGCCAAAAAGGAGACTCGCAAAGAGATTGAAGATAATTGTAGACGATGAGGAAGACCGAAGATTGGAGTCGCGGATGGTAGCGACTAAGATAATGGAAATCAAGCATTCAAGAACTCGAGCCATGCCGAAGAAGAAAGCGAATCGTGGAAGGGTTGTGTCAAATTCTTTGGATAGCAGTGTGGCAAAGACAGATGAAGCGGCTTTGACGACAGATGAAGAGAAGAAGGTGAGCCTACTCTTCAAGCGTTGGAAGGAGGACCTTCGGTGGTATAAGCCGAAAACCTAATGGAAGTAGTAGTGGAACCTTTGAAGGAGAGGACGGAAACAGCTAGTCTAAGTCTTCCATCTTTGAAGTAGACGCGATATATGGGGAGTGAGGATCTACCTCCACCAAAGACAAGTGAAGAGCTAGTGAAGAAGTTCACGCTGAGTGAAGAAATACTTGAGCAAATTGTTGCGCAGGTTGGAAGCACGGTGGAAAACATCATTGATATTCCAGCGCCGCCACCTCCTGAGGAAGAAGTAAGATCCAAAGTAGAGAAGAAGACTTTGGAGGAGGAACCGAAAGAGTTAGAGGTTGCCTTCCCTGATTTCTTACAAGATAGTGTAGTACCTTTACTGAAGTACTTGGAGAAGAAGAGAGAAAAGTATACTGTGAGGAAAGAATCAGGATCTTATGTATAGTTGGTGAGAAATAGAACTAAGCTTAAGAGAGTAGTGGCGGTGAAAAGGGAGTGGGATTTTGCAACTACGATGGCAAAGGAACGAGTTGCAAGCTTGACAACCGAGTGTGCAACCACGAGGGCGACATTGCAGGAGCAAGAAGACCGTCTTTGGACAAAGGAGATGTAGTGTGAAGTACTTTGACTGAATTTAGTGAAGGAGTCCGATCTTCGTGCGACATTAAAACATGAGTGTAGCAGTCCACGGACCGCCAACAAAAATGTAAGTTGACAGTGGAGTTATGCGAGAGATTGGAGGCATCCAAGGGGGCCTACGCCGCAGAAGTGCAACGTGTGGAAGAAATGGTTGTGGCTGCAAGAAAACACGATTAGTTGCACGTTGAAGAGTTAGCTAAGGCAGAAGGGCGAAGAGCCGAAGAGGAACGGATAGTCAAAGATCTTCGGGGACCGATTGCTGCGACGAAGACGGAGCAAGTAGAACTTTGGAGTAGGGTCACGGAGCTTGCGGATGAGCGTGACAAAGAATTCAAATGCGCGGAGGAGCTAGTGGCAAGTCAGGCGGATGTTTTCCAGAGGCACGCAGGCGAATTGACTGATTGGGCCAAGAAATTGGCAGATTGTGAAACGGCCAGATTTTTGGAGGTCAAATGTAAAGTAAGTTTCAATTTGGATTGCGGACGGTTACAAGAGCAGTTGAAGACAGTTGCTATGCAACTGAAGTAGTTGCAAGCAAGAGTGGAAAAGGCGGAGACGACACACCAACAGTTGCGAGATGAGACAAGCTGTATTCGCTAGAGCGACGTTTAATAAGTTCCAAGGCCAACGGATCTGCGAGGCACAAACAGTTAGTAGAGTTACTTAATTCTTTCTCTTTGAGATTGGAAGAGGTGCGAGTGAACATAGAAATAGAGATTGTAAACGTATTGCGTAGATTAGGAGCCGACGGAAGCTCGCTGTAACCACTGCGTAACGCTGTAACCACTGCGTCGGATGGAACCGCACCTAAGAATAGTTTGCCTCGGGCGGATGAGATGCCTAAGAGATTAGATTGAATAAAGAGGCTCAAGGCTCTTTCTTCGGGGGGCTTTTCTTTCAATTGGCTTATCTTGGCTGTCAATCTGTATCCAATGTGCATGTCTGTGTGCTTGTTTGTCTTGCCACTGTGCATAGTGCGCTCCGATTTGTTGAAGATACTGCATCTAGAACTGTGTATGTCCAGCTTGAATGTTCTGAGTAGCCGAGGGCTATTCGAGATTTAAGCAAATTCGGATCTGGGTATTCGGGTCAGTGAGCCGTGAATATGCAATTCTGAGAAGTTTCCCCTTGAAATCATTGTGTGAGGTCCGAGGCGATTCCCACATGTGTTGATTGGAAAAGTTTAAGGCCGTGTGTGTGTGTGTGTGTTTATACTCTGCTCTTAGGGCCTTCGGCTGTAATCGAGCAGTGTCTTCTGGGAGTGATATTTGCCTAAGAAGTAAAACTCTTCAATAGAATGTTAATCCGTGACAAATCGTGACTCTTGGTGTTGCATCTGCCTCTATGGAAACGAATCTATATCATTATGCTCCATTTTGATATTTGTTGGTTATCACAGATCCGTTGCCAAAACTCTTTTGTAGATAACTTCAAAGACCCCAACGCCAAACGTTGAAGACTTTTCGCCATAGATTGTACTAGGTCTTCGTCAAAACGGAGTCTCCACTTCATCTCTTCATAGCTCGGATTCCCTTTGTCCATTCCTCTTGTTCTTGGACTAGTTGGAGCAAGCAAGTCAAGCTCTATCTACTATGATCCTTCTTATCCCCTACTCCTACTCAATGTCCATTTCAAAATTCCCTAGTTACTCCTCTTCTAAGAACTATTGCTCTAAAAGTTAAAAGTTGTTTATCTTTACTTCCCAAACTACACTAATTTCCAAAAAGCAAAAAAACTACACTACCACAGGTACAGAGTGAGGAATCTCTGGAGGAAGAAGCAAGATCTTTGGGGAAGAGGACAGCAACTTCAAGTCAAGGTCTTTGGTCTTTGGAGAAGAAGCAAACATCTTTGGAGAAAAGAATTAGATCTTTGGAGAAAGCAGACGTGCCAAAGCCGAAGATTAGCGAGGAGCATGCGAATGAGCTCACTCTAGATCAGGTAGTAGAGCAGATTGGAGAAACGGTGATGGAATCCTCTAAGACTCCTTTGCCTCAAGTGTCTTAAGGGATGGTGAAACTCAAAGTCAAAAAGAGATCTTTGGTGGAAGAGCCGAAGGAGGTAGCAGTCGCATTCATAGACTTCTTGCAGTATAGTGTAGTTCCCTTGTTGAAGTACTTGGACGGGAAGCAAGAGAAGTACACGTGTCGGAGGAAGCTGGTTTTATGTAGAGATGCTAAGGAATAAGATCCGAAGCAAGAGAGCAGCTTCGATGAAGACTGCCGAAGATGTGGAGAGAGTGGCAGGAGAGTGCGCATTAATGACTACAAGTCTGAAGGTGCGTGAGAAGCAACTTTAGGCAAAGGAAATGGAGTGCAAAGTTCTTTGTTTGAATCTAGTCAAGGAGAAGGAGCTTTGTGAGGAGGAAGAATTGAGAATCAAAGGTCTTCGGTGAGAGTTTGCGACTACAAAGACAAAGATGATGGAACTTTGAGGAAGGATCGTGGCACAAATTAAAGCCCACAACCAAGAGATGCAACGCATAAATGAACTTGTGGCAAGTTTGGCAAAGCAGACAAAGAAGCACAAGGTTGAATTGGCTAGTTGGGCAAAGAGATTGACGGAGTGCAAAACTGCAAAGTGTTTGGAGGTCAAATGTAGATTAAAGTTGGATGGAGATTGTTATCAGCTACGAGCTCCGTTGAAGACAGTTGAGGAGCAGTTAGAGGCGTCACAGATCAGAGCAAAAGTAACGGAATTGGCGTTCTAGCAGTTGAAGGAGGAGGCAACTGATAGTTTGCGTTTGCAGGTTGAGAGATGTCTGCGAGGTTTCGTTGAGTGGGAAGCTCAAACGTTGAAGTGGATGAAATTGGACTTGTTGAAGAGGCGATTGATGGGACTGAAGACCAGCGGAACCGTCGGGCATTGGCAGTTAGTTAGATTAGTCAATTCTTTCTCTTCTGGGTTAGAAGAAGCGCGGGAGAACTTAAATTTTGAGATTTTAGGCGTGTTGCGTAGGCTAGGAGAGAACGTGAGCTCAACAGACGTAATAACCACTACGTCAGATGATCTTGCGCCTAATGTTGGCTCGCCTCATGCGATTGAGTTGTCTAGAAATTAAGAGTGAATGAAGAGGCTCAAGGCTCTTACTTGGGGGGGCTTTTCTCTCAATTGGCTTGTTTTGGCTTTCAATCTGTGTCTATCGTGTGCGTTTGTGAAATTGATTGTGTTTGTCACCGTGCATGGTGCGCTTCAATTTGTTGAAGATAGCGTATCTGAAGTCGCGAGTGTCCAACTTGAACGTTTTGAGTGCGCCTGGGATTATTCAAGATTTAAGCAAGTTCAATTCGGATATTTGGAGCATTTGGCTAAGAGTGCAATTCTGGAAAGTTTCTCCCTGAATACTAAGTGTAGGGTCAGGTGCAATTCTTGCAGGCTTTGATTGGACAATTTTCAGGTTGTGTGTGTGATTAAACTCTGCTCTTCGGACCTTTGACCGTAATCGAGCAATGTCTTGTGGGAGTGACATGTGTCTGAGAAGTAAAACTCCTCAAAAGAATGTTAATCAGTGACAGTTCTTGACTCTTCGATGTTGTTTTTGTTCCTGTGGGAACAAATCTATATCATTATGCTCCATTCTGGTATTTGTTTGTTATCACAGTCAGTAGTGGAACTTCCTCCTCATGTCAAAGGAATCTTTATCCAATGGTTCTTTGGACCTAGACTCAAATAGCCCTTGTGCCATCGATCAGTAGTCCTCATCGCTCTCAACCAAGGATGTTCCAACAATAAATCATAGCTATCTTCCTTGAGTACTTGGAAGGAAAGCAAAGTTTACACTTCTCTCACACTCACCACAACTTTGTCAAGCACACCAAGTGGTCTACTTTCTTTTTGTTTGCCATACCAGCAACTGGCAAATCGGAGACTCTTTCGGTCCTTGTCAACCAGCAACTAACCATTGGCACCTGAGCTCTGCAAATGGCTAGAGTGTATGCATACTTCCGTAAGTAACTTAGTGCAACATGGAAAATTTGATTAAAAAACATAAATAGAGGTTTGAAGTGGAAAGTGTGGCTAGAAGGTGTTGAAAGTCGCATCTCCAAATTCATCAACAATCTGTCATACATTGCATTTACAGCAGAACCACCATCTATCAACACGTCGGATACATCATGTCCACTGATCTTCACTTTGATCTTTCAAGCTTGTGTACATACCTCCGAGTCAACAACATCCATCAGACCAATTCCCACATTTGTCATGTGAGTTTTTCCTTTGGATCTTTGCTTCTTGATCCTTACGGAGCTAAGGCCTCCTCTCCACTCCTTCCGTATGGCAAGATATAAAGCAATGAGTTGGCCAACTGTCAAATTGGCTTTTTGACTTCTTACATCCTCCACCACTTCATACTTGAATAGATGAAATGAAAAAATCATCCATGCCCAACTTCTACCTTGGTATTCTTGGTTGACTCACTCCACTTGAACGTGTACTCCGACTTGTGTAACAACAGATTAATACCAAAATGGAGCATAATGGTATAGATTCAATTTCACAAGGACAGAAACAATACTAGAAATTCAAATACTGTCACGTTTAACATTCTATTGACGAGTTTTACTTCTCAAGCACATGTCACTCCTAGAAGCATTTGCAATTCTTGACCTAAAGGCGATACAAAGGCAGGATGTAATCACATCCAAATGTTAAAATTCATCCAATAAACATCACTGATACAACAAGCAAATCTGCACTTGCTATTTAGGGGGAAAACTTTCCAAGATTACACACTCAGTCGGCTGCACCGAGCAACCTATGTACAGGTTTGCTAAATTCCTGAGCTACACTATGCAACACTCAGAACACCCAAGTTGGATACTCTACTTCAAATGCGATACCTTCAACAAACTGAAGCAACTCGAGCACTGTGACAAAACACACAACTCATGAACGTGCAGAGAAATGCAGTCTTGAAACTCAAAATTGACTCATGGAAAAGCTCCCCTTAAGGCAAAGCCTTGGGCCTCTTTATTCACAAGGAACACCCGAAGGCAACATCCGCTAGCTGCGAGCCGCCATCAAGTGCGACGTCCAAGGATGTTGCAGTTGCCACACCCGCAGAGCTCCTGTCTACTCCTATTCTATGCAAAACTACTACAAGCTCTAACTCTAAATTCTACCTAGTCTCTTTCAAATTGGATATGAAAGAAATAATCATTCTACCTAACAGAACTATCTGATCACTCAGAAGGTTTGACAAACTAAACTCTACCAATTTTGGCTTGCAAGCCAAAGGTCCTTCGCCACGGTCAAATTTGACTGTACCCAAAGACATTTGACACAAAGTCATCGTCGGTTGCTTCAAGATAGTCTTTTCAACTTTTGCTTCAATTCACTTCGAAGGTCCTTCACGCAAAGGAGGAACCTTCACCGACTTCTCAAATTCTGCGCGCATGTCCGAAGATGTTTCGCCTGAAGGCCAAAGATCTTCAGCCAAAGTTACAGCTGGTTGACTTGAAGGTCAAAGACATTGATCCGAAGTCTCTGTTTTGATCTCATCTTTTCCTTCTTTGCCTTCCGCCAACGGTCTCTTCATAGGCACATCTGTGGTAACGTATTTTTTCTTAATTTTCTTTGAAAAAACAAAGTTTGAGAAGTAAAGGCTAGTAATGCTAAACTTTTAGAATAGGAATAGTCAAAAAAAGAGTAAATAATGGAATCTAGAGTAAACGCTAAGTAGGAGTAGCGTCATAGATAGGCCACCTGTCCAATCGGTAGGTAGAGCTTGGCGAGTTCGTTCCAATGAGCCCAAGAACACTAGAAACGAGTAAAGAAATCTTGAGCTACAAAGGTATGTAGTGAAGTACATGGTCTGACAAAGGCACAGTATTGCCTTCGGTGAAGAGACTTCGGACTTTGGCAATAGCTCCTTTGGGGTTACAGCAGAAGAGTCTTTGGCGAAGGATCTTCAGCAAAGTGAAGGCGGCGCCGAACAGATGGGAAATTCAAACACTTGTACCATCAATTTGCACGAGTTTACAATGTAGTTAGGATGACATATTTCATGGGCCAAGACGAGAGTTTAGCGCCAACATTTTGAGAAAGTGCATTTGCAAATGGGGAAGCTCACTGATGTCCGTGAGTGAAAAATTGAGAGCGCAGCGATGGGGCAAACTTTAGGACTTCGATTATCAGCGCTGAAGGTGCCGGAATTTGGATTGAGATTGTATCGCAACAAGTTGTTAGCTGCCAAGCTCAATTTCTTGTTGTGGGAATAGAATTGGATTTGTGCGGCAAGGATGCAAGAGTGGCATGAAGGACGCGTGCCGGACGTTGAGTTACTTCGTGGCAACCTGGCGATCTGGACCATTGAAGATTGGGCAAAAATCTTTGAACAATGCACAAAAAAAGATGGAGATTACACCTATGATAATGATAGTGTGAAGATGATCCGCGCCAAAGAAAAGACTTTTGCGCAGTTGTTCAAGAAACCTCGTTCACGCAAGAACAGGTATCGGACGACAGAGTTTCGTGATTGGATGCGGAGGATTGTAGCGGTGGCCCTGATGCAGATTCTTCGGCCTTCGCGAAAGAATTACCTAGTGACATGGCAGGTTGGATTTGTGGAGCGCGCGGTGGCAAGGAAACCGATCCATTGGGCATGCATTCTATGGGGCACTACACGCCAACACATCGGCAAGGTATTTAAGGGATCAGTGAACTATTTGTCCCCGTTCTTCAATAACTTCTACGGGAGGATGGTGTTGCTGACTGCTGCTGAGCAGAAGAAATTTTTGCTCGAGAGGGAGATTGCGGACAACGCAAGGGCGCTGGGAGAGACAATGAAGTTGCCGTCAAGGAGGACAACATTGCGCTTGCATTGCCTTCAGCCAAAGCCGACAAGTCAAAAAACGAGATCAAGGACTGCCCGAAGAAGAAGAGAAAATTGCAACGAGTCGCGACTTCAAAGAATACTAATCAACGTGCCGGATTGCAAGTCTGAAGGCCAATCCTTACAAAAATGACATCAACAAATGTGCGTGCTTATAGCAAGATGAAGGCGCGACGGCTACAGATTGAGGAAGAAGCTAGCACGGAGTGTAGCGAAGCAACATTTTAGGGCCGGATAACTTTGGCGGAATGGGCAGAGATTAAATTAAAAATAGTAGAAATTGAGGAAGAGGGCCTTTGGTCTTTGGAGTGGAGACCTTTGGCGGTGCCCAAGGATGGCACCATGGAGGAAGGAGAAGAACAAGAAGGTGATACGGAGGTAGACACTTTGAGTGAGAGTCTTTGGCCTTCTGAGCAACCACCTATGCCTTTGAAAGAGGATAAGCAGCCTTCAGGCTAGGAGACTTTGGAGGTACCTGCAGAGTTACCAAAGATGGCGGTGGAGCCCAATTCGGTGGAGCAGCTCATAGATCAAGTGGTGAAAGACGTGGAGAGGACTGTTGTTGAACAAACGGCAATGCCTTTGGATCAGATGTCTTTGAACATAGGTGATTTGGATTGTGAAGAAGAGCCTTCCGCCGAAGAATCCAAGTTAGCCGGACTTGGTGTTACATACATGTTGAGCGAGCGAGTGATTTTCTTGTTTAGATACTTGGATGGGAAGATGGCAAAGTACGTCGAGCTAGCAATAGCGGGATCCCACGTAGAGTTAGTGCGTAGCATGACGCGGACAAAGGTGGCAGCATCTGTGGAGGTAGCTAAAAGAGTGGCGAGCTTGATCTCTAAGTGTGCGAACGTGAAGGCTACCTTGTAGGATCGATAAAAGCAACTTTGACAAAGCGAGTTCAAGTGTGTAGAACTTTGGAGAAGTTTGCGGATGAAGAAGGACCTTTGTGCGACGTCAGAGCATGAGTGCATGAGCCTTTGTGTTGACATTGACAATGCGCGGAAGGCGACAGTAGATCTTTGGGACAGATTGGAGACGTCTAAAGTGGCATTCAACGAGAAATCTCATCGCGTGGATGAGCTAATGGCAGATTTGGGGTAATGTTGCACGCTGCTGAATTGGCGTTGAAGGCAAAGGAGTTGCAAGATTGCGAAGCTGCCAAGTCTTCGGAGAGTCCAATTTGGATGTTTTGAGTGTTGCATAGAGTTGCTCAAGATTTAAGCAAATCTATACATTGGAAGCTCGGTGCAGCCGGCTGAGTGAGTAATCTTGGAAAATTTCTCCCCTAAATATCAAATGCAGAGTCGCGTGCGACTTTTGTAGGGACTTATTGGATAAATTTCAGAATTTGAGTGTGATTTCACCCTGCAATGTGATGCCTTTGGACTTAACCATTGTAGCATCTTCTGGAAGTAACATGTGCCTAAGAAGTAAAACTTCTCATTAGAGTGTTAATTTGTGACACTACTCGATACTCTGGGGTTGTTTCTGTCCTCGTGGGATTAGATCTTTACCATTATGCTTCATTTTGATAATTGTCTATCATTACAACATACGAAGCTTGCCACTCTGAAGGCCATTCGTCTTGCAAACTTGCTTCTTGCACTCCCACTGCAATCCAATCTTCTGAAGATAACTAAGGTTGTGATGTTGCCTCACTGCACTCCGTATTGTTCACTTCTTCCTTTCGTATGTGTTGTGCCTTCACCTTACTGCTGTACTGACAGCTAAATATCAAAATGGAGCATAATGGTAAGGATCCGATCCCACGAGGACAAAAACAACACAAAGAGTACCAAGTGTCACGTATTTAACAATCTATTGAGGAGTTTGAATTCTCAGGCTACTGTCACTCCCAAAAGTACTGCAGGTATTTGACTCGGAGATCACTCAAAGGACACACAATGCAGCATAAATCACACACACACTCCTGAAACAATCAATTGCAACAACACAAAGGTTGATCGCGACCTTGTCTTAGAATGTAGGGGGGTAAATTCCCAAGGAGTACACCTAGAGATTCTGCACACAGCTATCAATTGCAAATTTGCTTAAATCCTAACACTAGCCAATCGCTATTTCAAAATATTTGAATTGGGGCTACTACTTTGGATGCGGTATCTTCGACAAACCAAAGTACCTCTCACGCGGTGACCAACACTCTTAACTGACAAACGCGCAGAGAATACAGAGTTCAAAATTGATAACCTAAATTGAGAAAAGACCCCCAAGGCCAATGCCTTGAACTACTTTATTCCTAACTACCAAAACTGTCATCTGTTCCGATGCCAGCTCCAAATAGGTTCTACACCTGCGGAGTCAGCGGCTGCCTTCTCCCTAACTTACGACCTACACCTAACCCTAAATCTATACCTAAACTTAAATCTAACCCTAAATCTACTACACTTAGCCGCCAGCTTCTCTATTAGCTCTAGGTCCAAGATCTGAGGCTGAAATTTTGCAAGCATGTGCGGCCGGCTGAGATCAACAACTCAACTAAATTTCAGCTCCAGCCGACACTCCAACGAGAAGATATGGCTTTTGCAAGATCCTTGCTCCAAGGCCAAAGTACCTCATAGCCATATGCCTTTCTGAAGTCCGAAGTCTGAGGTCTGAGGTCTGAGTTCCCTTCAGACAAAGGCCTTTCCAAAGTTCAAAGTCCAAAGTACCTCACGGCTGAAGTCCGAAGTACCTCACAGTCAAAGTCCGAGGGCCTTCGGCCAAAGGCCCTTCCGCGCCTCCGCCTATCCATATCAGCCACTTTTGACACTCATAACTCAGTGATTCCTTATCTGTCTCAAGAGTTTTTGGGCTCGTTAGAACTAGCGTGCCGAGTTCTATCTATCAAGACCATAACCAAGTCTATTTGTTACTAATTGAAAACGTTATGAGGTATTTACTCTATCAGATCTCTCAAACTTCTCATTTCAAGAAAGAAAAGAAAAACTAGATTACCACAACTGCAAGCATGCGTACTCCTCATTCTCATACGAGCTAGTGTTCTGGTTTGCAATCCGCTACGCCGATCAAAAACTTCCAAAACCGAAGATGTTTGTGATTTTCTTTCTTTCTTTGTAGGTCGTTCCTCAACGTCATCGTCAGACATGTCAACTTAGGCCGAAGGCTGCGCAGGTTCAACGTCATCATCGTCACTGACAACTTCGTTTTCTTCTAAAGCTCCTTCGTTTTCATATCCAACAATCTCTCTCTTAAACGGGAATTTCTGATTCTTTTCCTTTGTCAACAATCCCTGTGGTAACACACTTTTTGTTTTTTTTGCAGAATTTAAACAATTTTAGAAAACTAGTACCGAAGCAGTGTTTGTAGTTAGAAAAGGGTACGTTAAATAGAGTGGATTGATGAGATCGTCACGAGGTCACGAAGAATCGCGTAGTCGGATGTACCAACGCCAATGTCTTCGGCGCCTTCGGCAAAAGCTCCTTTTCTGAGGTGTCTCTACTCACGCGCTTCCAGCGTATAAGGAAGCTACGCTTCCGGCGCAGACACTCCAGGAGGAGGTTTTGCTAAAGACGTCAGAAGAAGGGCCCGGACCTCTAAAGGCGTCCGAGCATGAGTGCGCCTTCGGCGATACGCCGCTAGCGCGGAAAGGGAAAACCTTCATAACGATCGGAATACACGGTAGATCCAGTTGGTTGAAGTCGCATTAGAAAGAGCTCGGGACGCTCGTTCTAACGAGCCCAAGAGCGTTGGAGATAGATCAGGGACGGAGAAGTTATGAGCGTCGGAAAACTCGTAGCCGGACATGCGCCGTTCGCGCTAGGGTTCACAGCAAAAAAGGACTCCCGTACGCCCTCGGCGATGCGCCTTCGGCGGAATCGCGCGCTCATGGGAGGAAACCAACTCAGAGTCGGAAGCGCCTTTGGCGACTGCTCATGGAAGGAAAGCGCCTGTCGGATGTACGCCTCCGACGTGGCGCTGATGGCCGGATGCGCTGGCATGATATGCGCCGTCAGCAATGGACGAGGCATAAAGGACAAAATAAGCGGTACGAATACGCGCCGGCGTAATTCGCTCCGACTGGATGTGCGCCTCCAGCAAGGCGCCGACGGATAAGGAACACGCCAGCGGCGTGTATACGTCGGCTATGTTGTGTTTCCCTAACCCGTCCATCGCCTCCGGTGATGGACGGGTTAGGGAAACACAACATAGCCGACGTATACACGGCGGCGGACTCGAGTCCGGAAGACGGCGGCGGCGGGAGAATTCAACATTCACGCATGCGAATGCGCGCAGTGCGGAGATGTGAATTCGCGCATGCAAAGGGCGAACCGTTAGGCCGTATAGCCGGCTGCGTACGTTGTAACCAGTAAGAACGTTGAACGTTCTTGAATTCGGAGAAGAAAAGACTGCTCTCCAGTCTCATTCTCTCATTCTTGATTCTGCGAGTTCCAGCTTCCAGGACTGAGCAGAAGCGAGATCAGTCACACAGAGGGGATTGTCGACCCAAGTGACTGCTGCGAACTACAGCTCAGTCTAGATAAAGGCTTGAAGGTGTCAAGCCAGGTACAAGGAGAAGAGTTGAACAGGGTAAAGGCGTTTCTTTGCCAGTATGAGGATGTCTTCGCATGGAAGATTGAAGACATGAAAGGCATACCTGCAAGGTATGGGGAGCACAGGATCGACTTGTTGGACGAGGCAGTTCCGGTTCGCCAACGCCAATACAGGCTCAACCCAAAATATTCATTATTGGTGAAGGACGAAATCGATAAGTACCTGAGCGCAGGGATCATCTACCCGGTACTCAGTAGCGAGTGGGTGTCGCCTATCGTAATCGTGCCCAAGAAACTGACGGGTAACATCAGGGTGTGCCAGGACTTCCGAAAGCTGAACGCAGCAACGAGGAAGGACCATCACCCTCTTCCTTTCACGGACTCTATTTTGGACCATGTCGCAGGGCATGAATGCTACAGTTTCCTAGACGGATTCTCAGGCTACAACCAGGTGTTCATCAGGGAACAGGACAAGGACAAAACAACCTTCACGACCGACTAGGGAACCTATGCTTATCACAA
The DNA here is from genome assembly GCA_037833965.1 of Marchantia polymorpha subsp. ruderalis. Lineage (NCBI taxonomy): Eukaryota > Viridiplantae > Streptophyta > Marchantiopsida > Marchantiales > Marchantiaceae > Marchantia > Marchantia polymorpha. The sequence goes on from AP031359.1 coordinate 4,125,066, forward strand.
GATGCCTTTCGGGCTGTGCAACGCGCCAGCGACGTTCCAGCGGATGATGACAAACATCTTCCAAGAGCACCTGAGGAAGTTCCTGGAAATTTTCATCGATGACTTTTGTGTCTTCGGTAAGAGGTTGGAGCACCTTAACCATCTTCGGAAGACGTTTGACAGATGTAGGGAGAGCAGCTTGTCCTTGCACCCTGAGAAGTGTTTTTTCTTCATGACCAGCGGAATCCTGCTGGGGCACAGAGTTTCGTCCGATGGCATTGCAGTGGATGTAGAGAAGGTGAAGATTATTCTTGAACTTCAGCCGCCGACGAACCTGCGTGAGTTGAGGGCCTTCCTTGGCCATGTAGGCTATTACAGAAGGTTCATAAATATGTACGCCATCTTGGCAGCCGATCTGACGAAGCTGCTTAAGAAGGAGGAACCCTATGTGTGGGGCAAGGAGCAACAGCTGGCCTTTAAAACACTCAAAGCCAAACTGACGACTGCTCCGGTTCTGAGAAGTCCGGATTGGAACAGACCTTTCCATGTCTATGTAGACACGTCGGCATTTGCAATCGGAGTGGTTCTCAGTCAGAAGGACGATAACAAGAAGGACTACCCGATTTACTTCGCGAGCCGTCAGTTGTTAGCAGCAGAGAAGAAGTACACGACAACTGAGAGGGAGGCGTTGGGAATGGTGTACTCCTGTAAGAAGTTCAGACATTATTTAATCTGCTACGAGTTCGTGTTTCATGTGGATCATTACGCCTTACAGCACCTGGTGAAGAAGGCGGATCTGTCCGGACGAATTGCCATGTGGGTACTACTGCTGCAGGAATTCACCTACACTGTGCAGACTAGGAAGGGCGTTCACCATGAGAACGCGGACTACCTCTCCAGACTATGGACCGAACCCATAGAAGAGGAAGTAGTGGATGATTTTCCCGACGAACAACTTTTTCAGTTGTCCGCCAGCCATGAGTCCAGGTACGCGGACTTATACAGGTTTCTGCTCACACTCCAATGTCCGGAAGGATTGGATGCGGAGCAGCGCACAGTCTTCGTTCATAAAGCGGGACCTTACCAGCTCCAACAGGGGGTCTTATTCAAGAAAATGGCAGATGAGAGGCTGTGCAGATGCTTAGAGGAGTCCGAAGTTCCGCGAGTCGTTAAGGCCATGCACACAGAGGACGCTGGTGGTCATTACGCCACCAGGAATACAGTGACCAAAATTGTGAATGCAGGATACTGGTGGCCGACGATGTTCAAAGATGTACACGACTACGTTCGCAAATGCGATAGCTGCCAGAGGACGGGAAGGCCGACTCCGACCACGAGATGGCCTCTGACACCGATCATGCCCTTGGCACCATTTGAAAAATGGGGGATCGACTTCGTGGGACCAATACAACCTGTCACTAAAGGCACGCGCAGGCGCTACATATTGGTAGCAACAGACTATGCGACCAAGATGGTGGAAGCAGAGGCCACAAGGCACGACGACGCAGCAGCAGTAGCACGGTTCCTATTCGAATCAATCATCACACGCTACGGGTGCCCACTAGAAATAGTCAGTGACAGGGGAACGCACTTTCTGAATCAGGTGATAGAAAGTTTGACGCGGCACTTCCAGATTAAGCATCGGAAGACTACTCCATACAACCCCAAGGCGAATGGTCTGACAGAGAAGTCCAATGGATTGCTCTGTAAGATACTCCTCAAGGTGACTGTGAATCATGCTCACGACTGGGACACCAAGCTACCGGCCGCCTTATGGGCATACAGAACGGCAGAAAAAGTCACCACCAGGCAAACACCTTACTTTATGGTTTATGGGCAGCATCCAATCTTACCCATCGAATTCGAGATACCCACCAGGAGGACCTTAGATCAGAGAAGGCTGGATGCGGAAGAAAGTCAGGCCTATCGACTGCAAGAAGTACTGGCACTGGAGGAAAGACGTCAAGAGGCCGAAGATCGAACAAAGCAACTACAGCTCAGGCGGAAGGAGAAGTACGATCGAAGACTCAAACCAGTACTACTTGAGAAGGGCGACTTGGCTCTGCTCTACGATAGCAAACATGCTAGATTTCCAGGCAAGCTACACTTGAGATGGATGGGACCTTACAAGCTGATCGAAGTTTTCCCCAATGGCTCAATCCAACTCGCAGAACTGACAGGAAAATGGCTAGGCACCCGCGTGAACGGGTGGCGTCTGAAGAAATACCACGTGTAAATGTTCGCGTGGGCGCTCACAATTGAGGAGGGGGGCATGTGGTAACACACTTTTTGTTTTTTTTGCAGAATTTAAACAATTTTAGAAAACTAGTACCGAAGCAGTGTTTGTAGTTAGAAAAGGGTACGTTAAATAGAGTGGATTGATGAGATCGTCACGAGGTCACGAAGAATCGCGTAGTCGGATGTACCAACGCCAATGTCTTCGGCGCCTTCGGCAAAAGCTCCTTTTCTGAGGTGTCTCTACTCACGCGCTTCCAGCGTATAAGGAAGCTACGCTTCCGGCGCAGACACTCCAGGAGGAGGTTTTGCTAAAGACGTCAGAAGAAGGGCCCGGACCTCTGAAGGCGTCCGACCATGAGTGCGCCTTCGGCGATGCGCCGCTAGCGCGGAAAGGGAAAACCTTCATAACGATCGGAATACACGGTAGATCCAGTTGGTTGAAGTTGCATTAGAAAGAGCTCGGGACGCTCGTTCTAACGAGTCCAAGAGCGTTGGAGATGGATCAGGGACGGAGAAGTTATGAGCGTCGGAAAACTCGTAGCCGGACATGCGCCGTTCGCGCTAGGGTTCACAGCCGGAAAGGACTCCCGTACGCCCTCGGCGATGCGCCTTCGGCGGAATCGCGCGCTCATGGGAGGAAACCAACTCAGAGTCGGAAGCGCCTTTGGCGACTGCTCATGGAAGGAAAGCGCCGGTCGGATGTACGCCTCCGACGTGGCGCTGATGGCCGGATGCGCTAGCATGATATGCGCTGTCAGCAATGGACGAGGCATAAAGGACAAAATAAGCGGTACGAATACGCGCCGGCGTAATTCGCTCCGACTGGATGTGCGCCTCCAGCAAGGCGCCGACGGATAAGGAACACGCCAGCGGCGACGCACCTCCGGTGATGGACGGGTTAGGGAAACACAACATAGCCGACGTATACACGGCGGCGGACTCGAGTCCGGAAGACGGCGGCGGCGGGAGAATTCAACATTCACGCATGCGAATGCGCGCAGTGCGGAGACGTGAATTCGCGCATGCAAAGGGCGAACCGTTAGGCCGTATAGCCGGCTGCGTACGTTGTAACCAGTAAGAACGTTGGACGTTCTTGAATTCGGAAAAGAAAAGACTGCTCTCCAGTCTCATTCTCTCATTCTTGATTCTGCGAGTTCCAGCTTCCAAGATTACGCGCAAGGGCGGAGAGACCTGCAGTGAGAGGAGAGAGTGCGGAGACGAGTTGCGCAAGGATCTTGACAGACCTTGGAGAGAATTGCGAGTAGCGAACTTGAGCGTGAGCGAAGAGAGAGTGAGCAGTCAGTGCTTGGCCGACGCGCAGTGGCGATTGTGAGAGGGCGAGCGAAAGGGAGAACGTTTGTGTGTGCAGGAAACGCAATGTCGAAGGTTCCCCAGCTGCGAGTGTCTCCCCTCAGGGTGCCGCAGATCGGTCTACGCGCATTTCAAGATGTGCTGCTGGGGCTGAAGCTCGATTTCCTCCTGTGGGGGTGGAACTGGACATGTCTGGAGATGGTGCGCGAGTATCTGCAGGAGAGACACAAGCCCTCACGCGGATTCCGTCCACATCCAGAAAGATGGGACATTTGTGACTGGGCGCAGGTGTTGGGCAGGTGTGCTGGCGAGGAAGGGTATCTCCTCTTCAAGGCCGATAGCGTGAAGGTGTCCCAGGAGGAAGAAATCTCCTACAATGAGCTCTTCAAAGTTGCCAGGCATCCCAAGAACGGTTTCCGGACACGGGATTACAAAGATCGATTGCGGAGAAATGTCGCGATTGCATTGCTGCAGATATTGCAGCCGACCAAGACCGCTTACATGCATGGTTGGCAGGTAGGATTTGTGGAGCTAGTGTTGTCAGGAGCTCCTGTGCATTGGGCACGGCTCCTGTGGAAGGTGACGCGCCAACATGCGCAAGAAGAGAAAGGAGGAACCCTCAATCATCTTTCGCTTTACCTGATTGTGTTTTATCGGGCGATGGGTTGTTTGACAAATTCAGAGCGGACACGGTTTCCGCTGCTGACCCGGATCTATCCAGGTAGATACTCACGGGAGGCCGAAGTAGACACGGATCCGGACGAGGAACCTGCCAGTCCGCCTCCGGCTCCGGCCCCAGCAAGAGCAGCAGAAGAACGTCGAAGTGAGCGCATTCCGCGAAAGCGGAAGTGGGATGAGAGACCTGAGGACAGGCAGCCGGAAGTGCCAGCTGCGCCGACTCGTGGTTGGCCCACCCACGAGCCTCACAGTCGACCAAAACAGAGGGCACGCAAAATGCCAACTAGTACTGAGGAGACCGGGCGTACTCCGGTCCGGCGGAATCCCACGCAGGAGGAGATAATCGCGCAGATTCTAGGGAAGTCGACAAATACCTCTACGCAGAAGGCACCAATGCCTTCGGAAGGAGATGGACGGACTGACAGTCGGCCGACTACGAGTCGGGCGACTGAAGGTCGACAAGCGGAAGGAAGGCCAACTGAGCGGCGCGTTGAACCGGACAGCAGGCCGGAAGGAGAAGAGAGTTTGGCTGACGAGCCAACAACCCTCAGAAGGTCGCCTTCGGCGGAAGGCACTTCTGGGAAAACGCCACCAGCAAGCAGGCCAAGTGGAGTGAAGACGCGCAGGGTGTATCCGACTCCCAGTCGGACAACTGCGAGTCGGTCAACAGAGAGTCGGCCGGATTCGCCGACTGCGAGACGGACAGGACCGGCGACCAGTGTGCGGACGCCTTCGGCGGACGCACCTTCAGCGAAGACACCTTCCGCGCAGATTGCGCCGGAAGGGCAGGCAGCAGAAGCGGGCGGTGCAAGGGTGGCAGAAGTCACTGCGGCGTCGACCCCTTCGGAAACCGAAGATCGAGCCGCAACAGGGGCTCAAGCAGTGGGATCCCCCACTGCCTTGGATATTTTAGCAGGCAGTGGAGTGGCAGTCGCAGCGGAAGCTGCTGCGCGCCACAGTTCCAGGGAGTCGCCAAGGGATTTAGTGGCGATTGAAATCCTCGAGACTGAGGATGAGACGAGCTCGGAAGAGCAGGAAGCGGACTCTGTGCAGAAAACGCCAACAGGGGTGTTGTGCGAGCAGATAGTCCCTCTCCTGCGATATCTGGATCGCAAGACATCCAAGTACTCGGGTACTGGAAAACCGCAGTCTTATGTGGAGACTGTCAAGCGCAGGACGAGGAGCAAGGTGGCCACTTGGGCCTCTAGGTGCCAAGTATATGTGGAAAGGAACACCGCCCTCCGACAACACCTGGCGGTCACACAGAAGCTATACCAAGCCTTGCAGCAGCAGAGGGAGAATGCGGCGACGAAAAGCCAGGCGGAGGCCGAGCTAATGCGGGCAAAGATCGAGTCAGAATTGCAGGAAGAGCGGAGACAAAACCGCATCCTAGCAGCAGAGCTTGCGCGCCAGACGCGCGCCTTGGAAGAAAGTCAAAGAGCCCGCAAGGAGGATGAGGAGTTGTTGCGCAATTTGCAATCCGAGTGCTCGGATTTGCGGGCGCAGCGTGCGGAAGCGGAAATGCAGCTAGCAGAGTTGGAAGGCAGCTGCCGGGCGCGAGAAGAGTTGGCGACGCGGGTGACTCACTGTCTAAAAGGATACGCCCATTGGGAGGTGGCAGCTCAAGAGAGGATCACACTCAGGGAGTTCGAGCTTCGGGCGGCGGCTTTGACGGAGGGTGACAGTCGGAGTCGGCGGCGAGTAGCGAGGAAATTAGAAACCTTCTTGTCGGGTGCGCGCGACACTATGGCGCACTTAGAGTCGGAAGTCACTGCAGCCCTCCGACGCCTGGGGTTGCGCAGCCGGTCGGAAGACTGGCAAGGTAGAGACAGCGAGCGGAGCAGTCCGGCGCGCAGGAGGCGCAGCACCGGATCCGCCGAGTGCAGTAGTATAGTTTGGTTTCGCGCAGATGTTGCGAGTAGTAGATAGGATAGCGTAGTGTTAGTTAGGACCTTTGAGGGTATAAAGTAGATCAAGGCGTTTTGCCTTGGGACTCTTCCAGTTTCGGAAGTGCAGATCAGGAACTCACTTTCTTGCCGTGTTTGTGCATTTTGGTCCTGGCACCACGTAGAGAAGCTGCAGCATAGCGAAGTTACCGTATGTTGTAGTTGAAGGCCTTCGGCTGAATGTTCAGAGCTAGCACCCGGTTAGAGACTTGAGTAGTGCGGATCTGCACCTGCGGGTGATTTCTGATGCTCAGAGCCGGCTGCGAGTTAGAGACTTGAACAGTTCCCCCTTACTCCTTCGAGTGACATATCCTGATTGTACTCCTACGGGAAGTTTCCCCTGAATGCCAAAGTGAAGTTTTATTACTTCGTGTAAACCTTGGTTTGCAATTCAGGTTGTGTGTGTGTGTTACTGGATCGTGTCTCAGTTAAGTTCTCAGTCGGGTCTGCACTCCCTGCGTTTGGTGTGAGAGTCGAGGGTGACGTCCACGGCGTATGAAGAGGCTTCGTTCCGAAGTGGGAAGTCCAGTCCGGGTACCCTACGCTAGTTCCTGGCGGAAGGGCAGTAAAAGCCGGAGTGGGAGTCACTACCTGCAGAACCTCTGAGTGAACTTTTGAGACACTTTCCTCCTGAAATCCGAAGCGGAGGTCCTGACTGACCTCCGAATTGTGCTTTTGCCAGTTTCAGGTGTGTGTGTGTGTGTGTGTGTGTGTTGAGTGACTACGCTGTACCGTGCATCCTCCGAGCATCCTCCGAGTTGAGCTCCTCCTCCGAGTCGAGCCTCCGAGTCGAGCACTGCAGTATTTCTGGGAGTGACAGTCGCCTGAGAATTCAAACTCTACAAAGTCTGTTAAACGTGACACTTTTACTCTGTGTGTTGCCTTTGTCCCTGTGGGTTCGATCTTTTTACCACCATACTGCAGTTTTAGCCTTTGGTGGGTTATTACAATCCCATACCTTGATAGAAATTAATGAAGAACGGAGACAGATAAATCATCAATTCTCCAAAGTTGTCCTTAACATCTCTGTTGTTAACACTCCACAAGATTTGAGCCCAGTAAATTGGCTTTTCCGTCACCGCGCGTTTCATAAATTCCACTTGCCAAGTTGCCATCTACGTCGTTTGCAAAGGCCTCAGAATCTGCATTAGTGCCACCGCCACATTAAATCTCAGCTGGTCGTAGTAATCCGTCGTCTGCCACTCATTCTTGGTCGATCGAGATGACTTGAACAACTTTGCAAACGTCTTCTCTTCTAGCTATATCACCTTCACGCTCTAGTTGTCATAGAAACAATCGCCTGCCTGACCTGCACAAGCCCCTAAGACTTGAGCTCATTGCTCAATAGTTCAACTTTCAAGGTTGCCACGAAGCCCATTGCCTTTTGGCGCGCGTCCCTCATACCACTCTTTCACAATCGCCGCGGAATCCCAATTCCAACCCCACAGTAAGAAATTGAGCTTTGCAACTATCAGCTCATTGCAAAGCGCTCTCAATCCAAACTTTGGCACACTAAATGCCTTTGATCAAAGTTCTTGAACTTGAACCATTGTTGCACTCTCAATTGTTCATTCGCAATTCTCACTGAGCTCTCAATTCAAAACTAAACACTCCTAAACTGTCAGCACGGAACTCCCGTCTCTGCTATTGTCTCTTGATGCTCTAACCGCATTGTAAATTTGTGCAAATTAATGGTACAAAGACCAAAGTTTTCTTCCTGTCGGCGCCGCCTTTTACTAAGCCGAAGGCCCTTCTTTGCCTTGCTCCTATCAATGCTAGCCACTTCCTACACTCATAACTTAGTAAGTTCTTATCTGTTTTAGAAGGTCTTAGACTTGTTAGAGCAAGCATGCCAAGCTTCATCTATCAAGATGCTTTCTAAATCAAGTCACCACTAACTGACAAATCTATGGAGTTTTTACTCTAGCAGATCATAACCCATCAAATTTAACTTCATTGACTGTAAGTAAAAACACTAACTTCAATGAACTCTATCATGTTATCAAAGGTTCGGACAATTTTGCTAACTATGAAGACCGCCATAAGTAAAACAAGAAACTGCAAAGTTTCCTAGAGGTGGATTTACTCTTGGAGGATAATTTTCATATCCCATAGAGCCCACTCCTACATTCTAATTTGTCTTTTCCCACAATTGTACTACATTGATTTTAAGGTACGCTAGAACCTCTGTGATAAATTTCAACTCATTTTGCAAATCTATGTTGAGAGAAGTCATTGCGAAAGAACTAGCAAGATTTAGAATAGTGGATCTAACTACAACATGGGAAGTAACTTGTCTAGCCACTAAGCTAGAATCATCATCTTCTAAGCTTAATTCCATTCTAATAGCAATTCAATGGCTTTAGCTTTAGATGAAAACTTTTCATATCTCACCTTATTTTGAATCTTGGTTCTCAAATCTCCTACAAAGTTCTTTATGAGCATCGCCCGTAACCCCATCATTGTAGCATACGCTTTGTCTCCATCCTTCCTCAACACCACGTGAAATCTTGACTTCAACTTCTCAACTCTCTCTTCATAGGTCCTCATCTTCTCGTTCTCTCCTTGTTTCAAGAAGGTGACTTCACACATCAGCTTTTCGTAACTTTCATTCGGAAGAAAGTTTTCAATCAGGTTTTCAATCAACATCTTCCAAGTGTACTTCTCCAAGTACTTCTTCTTATAATCTTTGTACCACTTGAGAGCTGAATACTTGAAAAAATCCGTCAAAAGCATAGCCCACTTGTTTTTCTTCCTCTCATTGTTTTCTATGCAAGCCTTCTTGAAATTCCGAACAAAAGCTTCTACATCCTCATTCTCATTCCCATAAATCACCAGAAAATTTTCCATTTCCAACTCTTTATTTTTTATTTTATATATTCTTCTTTAATTTTTAATTTTTTTAATCTTTATTAGAAATTTATATAGCGCTTCTTAATACAACACAAATAACACTATGATAACGTAGTTTTTTCATTTCTTCTGAAAAGATGAAGTTGGAGAAGTAAAGTATTAGTAATTTCAAACTTTTAGAATAGCAGTAGCAGTAGTTGTAAGAAGAATAAAGAGTGAATTTTAGAGTAGGCGCTGAATAGGAGTAGTGGATAGACAGGATTCTAGTAGGTAGAGCTCGGCATGCTTGTTCCAATGAGCCCAAGAACCTTGGAAATGGGCAAGGAAATTTGGAGCTACAAAGGTATGCAGCGGAGAACATGCTTCGGCGAAGGCATAAATTGTCTTCGTTGAAGAGTGTTGGGACCTTGGCGTTAGTGCCTTTGGTGCTACAGATGAAAAGTCTTTGGCAAAAGATCTTTGGCAAAGTAAAAGATGATGTCAAATGGGAAAGAATTTCAAACACTTGTACCGTCAATTTGCATGAGTTTACAATGCCGTTAGGGCGGCGAAGTACATCAGGAGAAACGCTAGTTCAGCGCCGACATTTTGCGAGAGTGCATTTGCGAATTGAGAGCTCAAGGAGGTCCGCGGTGAGAAATTGAGGAAGCAGCGATGGGGTGATCTTTGGAACTTTGATTATCGCGATTGAAGGTACCAAATTTGGATTAAGAGCGTATTGCAACGAGCTAATAGCTGCCAAGTTCAATTTCTTGTTGTTTGGATGGAATTAGTTTTGCGCGGCGATGATGCAAGAGTGACACAATAAACGCGCACCGGAAGCTAAGGGACTTTGTGGCAGCCTAGCAATCTAGACTATTGAAGATTGAGCAAAGGTCATGGGACCGTGCGCAGGAAAAAATGAAGATTATACCTTCGACAACGATAGTGTGAAGGTGACCCGCGCAAAAGAGAAGACTTATGCTCTGTTATTGAAAAAACCTCGTTCACGCAAGAACAAATACCGAAAAACAGAATATCGTAATTGGTTGCGCAAGAATGTAGCGGTGGCCCTGATGCAAATCCTTCAATCCTCGTGAACGACTTACATGACAACATGGCAGGTCGGATGTGTGGAGCGCGTGATGGGAAGGAAGCCTTTTCATTGGGCACGCATCCTGTGTTGGACTACATGCCAGCACATTGGCAAGGCATTCAAGGGATAAGTGAACTATGTGTCCCCGTTCTTCATCAACTTTTACAGAGGGATGGATGTGCTAACTCCAGCTCAGCAGAAGCTGTTTACGCTTGAGACAGGGACAGCGGACAACGAGAAGACTCTGGAAGGCAATGAGGTTGTTAGCGAGGAGGATGCCACTGCACTTGTATTGCCTTTGGCCAAAGCCAACAAGTCGGAGGACGAGATCAAGGAACGGCCAAAGAAGAAGAGGAAACTGCAACGAGTCGCGATTTTGGAGACAATTGATTAGTGTGCCGGAGTGCAAGTCCAAAGTTCAATTCCTACGAAAATGAGATCGGCAAATGTGCATGCTTGTAGCAAAATGAAGGCGCGACAGCTACATAGTGAGGAAGAAGGAAGCACGGAGTGTAGCCAAGCCGCATCTCAAGGCCGGATAACTTTGGCGGAATGGGCAGAAATAGAAATGGAAGTAACATGAACAGAGGAAGATGGTTCTTTGGCGAAGTATCTTTGGCCTTCACAGTGAGGACCTTTGGCAATGCCCGCAGAAGATCCGCAGAAGAAAGGAGAAGAGCAAAGAGGTGATACGGAGGTGAAGACCTCGAGTAAATGACGTCAACCTTTGGGTTAACCATCCGTGTATACGTCTTTGAGAAAGGTGTATTCGGAGGTTTCCGCGGAGTTAACAAACACGGCGGAGGACCTCACTTTGCTCGAAGAACTCATAGATCGTGTAGTGGAAGATGTGAGGAGAACTATGACGCAGCAACAGCCGATGCTTTCGGATTAGGTGTCTTTGGGTATAGTTGATTTGAACTTTTGCGAAGGGCCTTCGGCCGAAGAACCCAAGTCAGCCAAACTAAGTGCAGCAGACATGTTGGGCGAGCGAGTCATTTCTTTGCTCAGATATTTGGATGGGAAGATGGCAAAGTACGCCGAGCTAGCTATAGCGAGATTCTCTTTAGAGTCGTAGAGTAGATTTGCGAGTGCCTATTAGAAGCCTACATCACAGCAAGGGTCATCTTAGCAAATTAGTTAGGAATAAAAAGGCCCAAGGCTCTGCCTTTGAGGGACATTTTCATTAGTTTATTTCTCAGTTTTCAGTTTGCATTCCTCCACGCGTTTGTGAGTTATGTGTTTTGTCACCGTGCGCGAGTTGCTTTGGTTTGTCAAAGATACCACGTCTGAAGTAGAGGGTCCAATTTGGATGTTTTGAATAGTGCATAGAGTAGCTTAGAATTTAAGCAAATCTGTATATTGAAAGCTCGGTGCAGCCGGCTGAGTGAGTAATCTTAGAAAATTTCCCCCATCAATATCAATTGCAGAGTCGCGTGCGGCTCTTGTAGGCTCTTATTGGATAATTTTGTCTAAATGTGGTCTACTTTGCAATGCGATGCCTTCGGACTTAGCACTTGCAATGTCTTCTGGGAGTGACTGGTGCCTAAGAAGTAAAACTTCACAATAAACTGTTAAACCGTGACACTACGTGATTTTCTAGGTTGATTCTGTCCTCGTGGTATCATATTTTTACCATTATGCTCCATTTTGGTAACTATCTGCTATTACATAGATAAATGTTTGGCGCCGCTGCCGGGAACATAGTGCCAATACCAGATAACTTTGGCAAAAATGCAGGATGAATGTTGACTGATAAAGACCCTAACGAGATAACGGAGCGTACTGCTCGATACAACCGTAAACATCTCATCAAGCGAAAGGAAGAAAGCAAGAAAGAGAAAACAGGAGGACCTTCACGGCAGATTCCGGGACTTGTTTCTTTCAAGACTCTCCGCAAAGCAGGCCAAACAGTGCGCGATACCGCTCATCAAGAGAATTTGGCCACAACTCTAACCAAATCGCGCCTCTCACCTCCGTGGTGTCACCACATATAATTGTTCAAACTGTAACCCTTACCACTCTTAAGTTCAGGCTGCCAGCTCCAGATAACGACTGGGTATTTCTTCCCGAGGTTGAATTGATCGGAAGCACTGGGATGGTCAGGACGAAGATTGCATCGTTAGATGGACGTTTTTCCGAACCACTTTTGCCATCTCCTGAGCCAAACACATTGAGGAGAGAACGAACTCCCCTTGCCTCACCTGCGAAGACGCAGTCTGTCAAATGTTCAAATGGAACAGCCACATCTACCAGCCAAAGCATGATGCAGCCAATTACCAAGCATTTTTATCCAAAATTCAAGGGGAGGGGTGAGTATGAGGATGCAGATTCGTATATTGAGCTGTTTGAATCAATATCCATCACCAATAAGGAAGAGGGTGATGATGACAAATTGCAAATATTTCCAAGTCTCTTCTGCAAGAAGGCCCGCAGCTGGTTCAATCATGAAAGCACCGCACCAGCCGGGATTGACACGTGGGCAAAATTGCGAAAGAAATTCTTAAGGAGATTCTGCGAGCTTGGCTACGACAGCCGCATTTTAACCAAGCTTCAAAATTTTTGTAGAGGGAGGAAAAAAAACCTTTGGGATTACATCGAGCAGTTTCACGACCTGCTGGACCGAATCTTGAAGACCGGAGAAGGAATTCCCTACTCCATCCAACAGGCAATTGATTGGTATGTCACAGGCCTGCCATTGGAAATGGAGATCTTCTTCCGGCAAAGCATAAGCAACGTGATCAAGGATGTCATTGCCTCAACAGAAGCTTTTGAGACATCCACTTTAAACAAAGGCGGAAGGATAGGGAATTTGATGACAGAAAGCCAAAGCACAGTTGCCAAAGACAAAGGCCGGCAACACCTTCGTGCAAAAATTCTTCATTGACGGAAGAGAGTAGCGAATCCAAAGATTCTTTGTCTTCGAAGGAAGAGCGGCCAAAGCGGAAGGTCGCCAAGAAGAAGAAGAGTAAGCGGATGCCGATGCCCAACAAAGCTTGGCTGCCATTGTGTCAAAAGTGGATGCATTGGTAAAATATTTCACGGATTTGAAGGTTCATGTGGTCAGTGGTCACTTGTTGGCTTTGGTCAAAGGCAATGCAAGTGCAGTGTCATCCTCCTCGCTGACAACCTCATTGCCTCCCAGCGTCTGCTTGTCGTTCACTGTCTCTATCTCAAGCGGAAACCGCTTCTGCTTAGCTGCAATCAGCAAATCTATCCCTTTGTAAAAGTTGATGAAGAACGGGGACAGATAGTCCACTGATCCCCCGAATGCCTTGCCAATGTGCTGGCGTGTAGTTCACCACAAGATGCGTGCCCAATGAATAGGCTTCCCTGCCACCGCGCGCTTCACAAATCTAACCTGCCATGTCGCCATGTAAGTCGTTCGCGACGATCAAAGTATCTGCATCAAAGCTATGCTACATTCTTCCGCAACCAATCACGATACTCCGTCATTCGATACCCGTTCTTGCGTGATCAAGGTTTCTTGAATAGCGGCGCATATGTCTTCTCTTCTGCGCGGATCACCTTCACACTATCGCTATTGAAGGTGTATTCTCCATCATCCTTGGGCACGGTCCTAGGAACTTTGCCCAATTCTTCAATAGTCTAGATCGCTGGGTTGTCACGGAGTCCCTTAGCTTTCAGCGCGCGTTTGTCGTGCCTCTCTTGCACCATCGCCGCGCAAATCCAATTCCATCCTTACAACAAGAAATTGAGCTTGGTAGCTATTAGCTCGTTGCAATACGCTCTTAAATCTGAATTCTGACATGTCGCTATGTTGATAATCAAAGTCTCAAAGATCACCCCATTGCTGCTTTCTCAATTTCTCACTTATAAGCTCCTCCGCGCGCCGAAATTCTTTCTGAAATGTTGCCTGAGACGCTTTCAATCCGTCGCAAAGTTCTACTGTCACCTTCTGCGCTATACAGACGTCAATCTGAAGGCCTTTGTACTCTAGTTCCTTCTACGTACAAAGGCTTGTCTCAACGACTAACTCTCGCCAAAGTTCACTACACTTCAACTCCTTTGCTCAAAGTTGCTCTTCCCGCTCTTGCAAGATAACTTTCATGGTTGCACACTCAAAAGTGAAGCTTGCAACTCGTTCCGTCACCCCAACAGTTGCTGCCACCTTTGTCTTCGTTCATGTAATGACAGATAAATACCAAAATGCAGCATAATATTAAAGATCCAAACCCACGAGGACAGAAACAACACAAGGAGCAACAAGTGTCTCGTATTAACAGTCTATTGAGGAGTTTGAATTCTCAGGCGGATGTCACTCCCAGAAATACTGCAGGTGCTAAGTCTGAAGAAGGCACAATGCAGTGTAAGTCACACCACAATCCTGAAACTTCTTCAATCAAGTATCACAAAGGTCGATCGAAAGCCTTGCTTAGTATTCAGGGGGGAAAATTTCCGAAGGATACATTCAGTAACAGCACGAAGCTTCCAATTACGAATTTGCTCAAATCCTGATCATCCGATTGCTACTTAGAACATCCAAATTGGGCTACTACTTTGGATGTGGTATCTTCGACAAACCAAAATACCTCTCGCGCGATGACAAAACTCTCAATACACAGACGCGCGGAGAATGCAAGCTCAAAATTGAGAAAACTAACTATCGAGAATTCTTGCCGAGGCCGAAGCCTTGGGCTTCTTTATTCCTAACTAACACACAGATGTCACTTGCTCTTATGCGAGCTCCAAATAGGCACACGGCCCGCTGAGTCGACAGTTGCCGCGCTATCCAACTTCCAAACTAAACCTAACCTACGCAAAATGGCAGTCAATTCCAATTTCAACTTTGCCATCGCTTCACACGAACTGGTAAGAAACGCATCTAACTTTCTAACTAACTGACGCTGCCCACTAACACTACACGCTATCATTGCGGTCACACGACACTCCAGATCTTGCAACTGCAATCACTTCTGTGTCTCGACCTGCTATAACACAAATCCGCATAGGCATTGATTCACCTTTTTTGTCAAGGCTTCATTCGTTTGCTCCTCTAACTGTCAATTTTTCTCCTCCACCTCCAACAGATTCAACTCTATCTCACCTAATTGCTCCTCGACTAACAATCAATGAGATCTCATCTCATTGCACTTGGCCTCCAATCTCTCTGTCAGCTCTAGGTTTGAGGTCCTCGCAGCCTCACACTTCACCAGAGCCTTCACCTTTGCTGCCACCTCTACTGCATGCGTCTAATTCTTCTTCTCCAGATCTGCTGTCAGCTCGTCTATCCTTCGCAACTCTTCATTGAAAGCTACCCGAGACACCTCCAGTGTATTCGAAAGATCATTTGTCGCACATTTAATGACCTCAATGTCGACCTGAAGACTCTCACATGTCTTGTAATGACAGACAAATACCAAAATGGAGCATAATGGTACAGATCCGATCCCACGAGGACAGAAACAACCATAAAAGTCACGATTTGTCATAGAATAGCATTCTATTAAAAAGTTTTACTTCTTAGGCCAATGCCACTCCTAGGAGACACTCCCAGCTAGAGCCGAAGACCCGCAGAGTAGTGCATAACCACACTCACAGCCTGAAACTTTTCCAAACATCGCATGTAGGAATCGCTTCCAACTCCACACTTATATTTCAGGGGGAGAAACTTCCCAGCATTGCATACATCTCAACTCACTGACCCAAATACTTAGACCCAAATTTGCTTATAACCCAAGGAGCCTCGACTGCTAAGGACATTTGAGCCGAATACTCACAACCCCTGATGCGGTAACTTCGACAAACAGGAGCGCACCGTGCCCAAGGCCTGGATCACACACCAACGCACAGACACAGTGGATGCAGATTCACAATCATGACAAGCCAATTGACAGATAAGCCCCCCAAAGAAAGAGCCTTGGGCCTCTTTATTCACAATGGCAACTCTGGAATATCAACCGCCTGAGGCAAATCGGTCTTAGGGGCTGTTCTGTCCGATGTAACGGTTACAACATCGACTAAACTACTATCTACTCCTAATCTACGCAACACGTTTACAATCTCTACTTCTACATTCGGGCGCGCCTCATTCAATCCCTCTAAAAATGTATTAACTAACTCTACAATCTGTTTGTGTCATGCAGATCCGCTGGTCTTCGCGCTCATCAGCCGTCGCTCGAGTAAATCCAACTTCATCCACTTCACCGAGTCCAATTCCCACATCGTGAACCAGTTCAGGCACTTCTCTAACCGCAATTTCAACTCGTCGGTTGACTCCTTCCGCAGTTGACGGTAGGCCTCCTTTGCCTTTTCCATTCTCCTTTGCGACTCTTCCGATCTCATCTCCGCCTTCCCTGATTGCTCTCGTAACCGTCGATAGTCGGATTCAACCTTTAATTTACATTCAACCTCCGAAGACTTGGCCACTCACAATCTACCAATTTTTTGGCCCAATCTGCTAACTCCTCTTCATGCTTCTGGTTTCTCGCCGACAGACTCGCTGATAGCTCCTCCGCACGTCGGAATTCCATTCCACACTTCGCCTCAATCTCCAAAATTTTGCTATGAAGATCTTCCTTCGCCGTCTTCGCCTCTGCGATTTTGCCCCAAAGTTCTTCGGCGATACGAACTTCTTCTGCTCTTTGGGCTTCCACCTTAGCCAGTTCCTCGATATGCATCTTCTCTCGCTTCTCCGCAGTAGTGATCAACCGCTCCGATCGTTTGACTGCTGCATCGTAAGCTTCTCTAGATTTCTCCAATCTCGCCATCAAATCCACTGTTACTTTTTGAGCATTCTCATTAGAGATACAAAGTCCTCCACATGTCTCTTCCAACTCTGCACAGCGCCCGGATTCCTTTTCTAGATTCAGCTGCAACACTTCACACTCAATTTCCTTCTCCCAAACCTGGGCTTCTCGCTCCCGCAATGTCACCTTTACTGCCGCGCACTCGGATGACAAGATTGCAGCTCGCTCCCGTGCCAATGCAGTTGCGGAATCCCACTCCCTCTTTACTGCAACTGCTCTCTTGAGCTTCGTCCTGTTCCTAATTATCGATACATAGAATCCTGGCTCCTCCGATACAGCATACTTCGCTCTCTTCCCATCCAAATACTTCAACAAAGGAACTACACTATCCTGCAAGAATTCAGGAAATGTAATTTCTAGTGTCTTCACATCTTCACCCGAAGCCTTCTTCCCTTCTTCGGGTCTCACCTCTTTCACCAGAGATGTCGGCAGTGTAATGCCCTCGGCTTCTACCACCGTCCCTCCAATCCGTGCGACAACCTGCTCCAAAATCTCCTTCCTCAAAGTGGACTCCTTCTCCAGGTCCTCGTTCATCTTTAGTTGTGGTGTCTCTTCGCCCCGCGCAGACCGTGTCTGCTCCAAAGACAAAGAAATCGGACTTACCAACTCCATACTCTCCTTCAAAGGTTGTGCCGGTTTGTCTGCTGGAACTTCGATTGACACCTCCGAAGGTACTCCTATCTCCACAGGCCGCATTACCTCGCTAACTACGACTTTGGTTGTGTTCACAATTGGTGCCACTGTCTTCTCCACGCTGCTGTCCGACACCTCAGTTGTCACCATCCTCCGATTTGCTCTCTTCTTTGGTCTTGCGCGCGCTTTGTGCTGCCTCGCTCCATCTACATCCATTTCCACCCTTCTTACCTTGTGGGTCAATTCTTCCTCGTCATCACTCACGACCTTCCTTCTCTTCGCCAATCGTCTCTTTGGCTTCTCTCGTCTCTGCACCACGTCCACCTAAACTAGTCCTTGAGCTGTCGTATGTGTTGGGATTGGGGGGGGGGGGGTCGGTTCTTGTCATTGGTCCCTTCACTGGACTCAACTGTCAGGTTTTCCCGCTCTCTCGGATATCGCTTCTCCTCCTCCCTCGTAAGCAATCCCATCCCTCGATAGAAATTCACCAGAAATGGAGTGATGTGATTGGTCAAAGGTCCCGTCCACCTGGAGCTTGCATTCACCCAGACAAGATCGTGAAAGATTCTTGCCCAATGTACTCGTTGTCCCTTCAGGATGCGTTTGAAGAACCCTACTTGCCAGGCCGTCACATAAGTCCTGCGCGCCGGCCGCAAGATGTGCATGATTCCCAACGCGATCGCCCTTCTCTTCGGATCTTTGTAATCGACAGTCTTCCATCCATTCGTCCCCTGTCTTCCAGACTCGAAGAGAGGCTCGTAAGAGAATTCCTCGCCGCGTGTAAGTCCTACGCTATTCTTCTCAAGTAGCAGATCTCCTTCGCTGCCCGCAAAGGGTCCCAATACCTTCGTCGAATGCTTAATGGTCCACAGCATGAGGTTATCGCGGAGCTCCTCGACTTTGGTCGTGCTCTTGTTCATTACCTCCTTGCAGATACTCGCCGAGACGCAATTCCAATTCCACAAAAGGAATTTAAGTCGCAATTCACTCAGCTCGCGTCTGAAGGGTCTCAATTCCTTGTAAGGCACCTTCAAGGGAACCAATTTCCTCACCTTCTCACTCTTCTTGGGCGCCATGTCTTCAATTTGCATTTCGCTACTCGCGAGTTGGATTGATTTTGCTTCCTCTCTCTTTCGCTCGTTCTTGCTCGATACCGCAATGTCGGCGCGAAGTCTTCTCGTACTGCCTTTACCTTCGTAGCCCTAACATTGCCTCCTCCCGCGCCGAGTAGAACTCCCGACGCGTGCGAACATCACCCGGCTCGTTGCGTGATTTGAAATTGATTCTGATGTCTTCGCCGAAGACGTAGTTCTTCGTACGTCCATAAAAGGCTACGCCAAAGACACGAAGATCCAAAGATCTTCGGACGTAGACGAATTCTAACTAATTCTATCATTTCTCCTCAGGAGCTGCTCATTCTAACTCTAACAACTACTTTCTAAACAAATATCTTTTAGTTTTGTTGATTTTTTAAGAAAAACAAAAAAACTAGGCACCACATGTCTTTTCTAAAGACTTCCACAGTTCTACCTCTTCGGCCAACCTTTTTTAAAGTACCTCGTACTTTGTCTCTGTCTCTCGGAGCTACCTCTACTTCTTTGCTACTATGTGAGCCGTTGCCATCTTTCCCCGCATCCTATTACGCACTAACTCCACATAAGATCCGACATTGGTGGTCCTCGCGTACTTTCCAAGCTTGCTGTTAAGGTACCAAAGTAGAGGTATCACTTGTCCACACAGCACATCCGTAGCATTGACCCCTTCTGACTTATTCTCTTCTGTCAAAGTATCTTTGCCCGTCTCCAATATAACCGTTCTTGTGGATGTCTGAGGGTACGCCACCGGCTGCTACGCAGTAGCCTCTCCTTTTATGCCTTCCACTACTCTCTCTACTACCTTCTCCAGTGCGACCGGATCTTCCTCCGTGTCCGATGACATTGTCAACACTTTTGCAAGCTTCTCCAAAGGAGCACTTACTCTGGCTTCAGCCGAAAGAACTTGATTCCACTCCGAGTTTCCTTCCTCCGTCATTATGTCCTTCTTTTTCTCCTTCCTTGTTGCCCGGCGCCATCTTTTACTCCACCGGGGCTTCTTCGCTAGAAGTACTTCGTAGGTAACTCCAAAGACATCAACGCCGAAGGCCGAATACCCTCTATCAAAGACTGTTCTAGGTCTTTGGAGAACTTGGGTCTTTGCCCCTTCCTTTTGTAGCTCAGATTCCACTTGTCTGTTTCTTAGACTTTGGATCGCATTGGAGCCGGCAGGACAAACTCTGCCTAGGCGATCCTCTGTATTTTCTACTCCTACTTAGCATATGTACTTAAAGTTCTTATTCTCTTCTCTTCTGACTCCTATTATTTCAAAAGTTAAAACTTACGTGGATTTTCCTTCCTAACTACCTTATTTTTGGAAAAAAAAAAACTGCACTACCACAATCTGTCTGCACACTAACTCCACACAAGATCTTACAAAAGTCGCTGGCACTTAGTACTTCACCATCTTTCTATCTAAATACTTGACTAACATAACTATTTTATCACTCAAAAGATCAGACAAACTAAACTCTGCCAACTTTGGCCGCTGGTCAAAGGTCCTTTACCACGGTTGAACTCAACTATACTCAAAGACACTTGACACAAAGGCAACGTCGGTCGCTCCGGTACGGTCTTCTCAACTTCTGTCGCAAACTGCTCCAAAAGTCCTTCGCCCGAAGGAGTAATCTCCACCAACTTTTCAATTACTTTGCGTATGTCCAAAGATGTTTCACCCAAAGGTCAAAGATCTTCGCCCGAAGTCGCTGCGAGTTGACTCAAAGGCCGAAAGCGTTGATCCAAGGTCTTTGTCTAGGTCTCATCTTCTCCTTCTTTGCCTTCCGCCAACGGCCTCTCTATAGACATATTTGAAGGTTGTCACTCCAAAGGTCTTCTGCCAAAGGCCATTCGTCTTCCGTTCATGCTTCCTGCATTTCCAATGCAATTCAATCTTCCAAAGACAGTTGAGGCTTAGACGTTGCCTCATTGCACTCTACAGTCTCCACTTCTTCCTTCCTTAGAGTGTAAATTTCTATTCCTCTACTCTTCAAACTTTTTGAAAAAAAATGAATAACTAAGTAACCACATAAATTCTAAATCCATGATGGCGGAACTTTTTTTCAAAACATCCTACGATTAAATTCTTTTTTTTGTAGTTGTATGAAATTTCTCAACGATGATAAACTTTTTGCTTGCGTAAGCCATAGACTGATTTGATCCTTTAATTTCTGTTCATTAACACAAAGCACTATCCATTGTTACTATATCTGCATCGTAATATACATAAATGACTTATTTCAAGAGGTCGGAAAACTATGTGTGGGCTTGACCTTAATCTCAATTCCTCAAATTTCTGCTGGTATGCCTTTGTCCACTCAAACCTACAATCCTTCCTAAGCAATAAGGTGATTGATGTTGCAATCTTAGCATAATTTAGATTAATGTCTCTATATCACTCTACATGTCATAGTAATTTGGCTATTCTTCTAGATTTGATAGGAGTATCCAAGCCATCTATCATTGCTATCTTCTTGGAATCAAGCTCTCTTCCTATCTCACTCACTACATAACCTAGCAACACTTCTCTCTTCACTTCTAAGAAAATGTAATCAGGATTTACGAGCAACTAAGCCTGTCTACATCTAATCAAAGCCTTTTTCACATTCTCTAGGTGTTTGCTGGTACTAAAATGTATATTAAAATCATTCATAATAACTATAGTCTGTGAAAATAAACAAAACTAATATTTGAAAGATGGGGCAAGCATTACAAAGCTTGAATGACATAACCATTCATACAAATGTGCTCCAAGAAGTGATGAAAGCTATTTTGTGAATGTCCTCTAATGCTTTTGAAATTTGATTATAATCTCCATAATTCTTCATAAAACTATAACAAGTATGATCATCAACCTCTTCCAACAACAAGGTGATAAATGAAAAGGAAAAATGGTCCTTTCGGGGGTTGATATATACTTTCTATACTTGCATCTGAAAGAAAGAAGGACATACAACAGTCAGGTGGAGGAAGAAAAGGTGAAAGCCACAATTAGTGAAGCATTGATTTCCTATGATATTAAGAAGGATGTAAAGGACTATTCAGTCACTACCAGAGTAGAACAGCTGATCAAAGACAACCTTCTTTACAGGAGATAATTGAAGGAAATGCTAGCTGGAAAGTGAAGAAGGAAATTGCCAAAGGTAGGTGTTAAGAATGTAAGAATGCTATATGAAGATCGTGGTTCACCTGAAATTAATAATTCACATAAGTGGCTGCGTTCTTTTTTACGTTGTGGTGGATGGAGGGTCGGGAGTAAACATCATGATTGAGGCTATTGTCCATCAACTTGGTTTTACAAAATTAGAGCTAACCGCTAGAACTATGAGGTTGGCTAATGGAGCAAGGGTGGTGCCTGTAGGATCTTTGAGTAAGGTCCCAACTCTTATAGGTGGCAAACAATTCTTACTGAATTTACATGGTCATGAGATCAAATAGGTCATCCACCTACCCAGTGCTTATTGGCAGGCCTTGGTTGTATAAAGCTAAGGTGACTATTGATAGGGAGAAGAAGGAGTTCAGATTTGAGAAGCAACCAATAATAGTGTCTTGGAGAAAAGTGAAGCATGAAGGCGAGACAACTCAGATTAGTGAGTAGTATGATTCAGATCTCTCAAACAAATCAGAGGTGGATGATGCATATACGGTTGATTCGGGAGAGGTTTTACAAGAAGATCATCGTTGTGCAAACAACAACTTGAGATATTCTATAATATCTTGCAGACCAGGAGATGAGAAGATGCAAGGATCAGATGCTACTAAGTCTGACCTCAAGATGAATCAAGAGATCCAGGAAAGATCAGATGCAACCAGCAAGGCAATTAATTCCAAAGGGAAAGCAGAGGCCAAGGAGGAAGTCTCGGTGTATAGTGATCTAAGGCTAGCCTCTCTTTAGGAGAGCTTGGGTTCTCGTTTGAGAAACAAGATGGATGTTATCAAATAGGAGCAGTACATGAAAATTTCAGTCAAGAAGGGCAAGGAGTTCAATCTAGAATATGCTTTGAAGTCATTTGAAGAGAAGTACATACAGGAGTTGCTTGCTGAATATTTGGATATTTTTGCTTGGAACAATAGAGATATCATAGGTGATGGTGGATTTAATGATGGGAGCAAAGGCAATCAAACAAAGGCAGCACCTCATGAATCCTAAGTACTTCTTGATGGTGAAGGAAGACATTGAACGGTTGCTAGACGTTGGTTACATATATCTAGTACTTAATAGTGAGTGGATGTCTCCATTAGTGGTAGTACCTAAGAAACCTAGTCCGGATGGAAAACCAAAAATTTGAATTTGCCAAGATTTCAGGAAGTTGAACGACACCACTAAGAAGGATTACTATCCTATCCCATTCACGGATATAGTAGCATGTCAAAAGCTCTATAGTTTTATGGATGGTTACTCAGGGTATAATCAGGTTTGGATCAGAAAGGAATATCAATTGAAGACGGCGTTTATTACGGAATGGGAAGTGTTTGCCTTCAGACAAATGCCATTTGAGTTATGCAATGCTCCAAGGATGTTTCAGCGGTTAATGATGAACATTTTCCATGATTTTTTGCAAAATTTTTGGACAGATTTTCATTCATGACTTTGCTGTGTATGGCTCAGCTACAGATCACATTGATTGCTTGAGGCAAACATTCCAACGGTGTAGGGAAGTTGGCCTTAAGCTACATCCAGGAAAATGCTATTTTGCTGTTACGAAGGAAGTTCTTCTTGGCCACAAAGTTTCAAAGAGAGGTATTGAGGTGGAGAAGCGACTTCAGCAGACGGAGTCAGAATGTGCCAAACTTTAAAAGAGTTTGGCAGCGGAGAAGGACCTTCGGATGTCGTCGGAGCTTTATTGCACGAGCCTTCAGGTTGACATTGAGAATGCACGTAAGGTGACAGTTGATCTTTGGGACAGATTGGAGGCGTCTAAAGTGACCTTCAATGAGGAATCTCATCACGTAAATGAGCTAATTGCAGATCTGGCAAAGCGCGATCACTCGCATGCAACTGAGTTAGCGGCGAAGCCGAAGCAGTTGGCAGATTTTGAAGCTACTAGGTCTTTAGAGTTGAAGTAGAGGGAGAAGTTGGATGCCGATTGCAACGAGATGCAATGTCAAGTGTCAGCAGTTGAGGAGCAATTGATCGCGGCTGAGGCTAAATTGCTGGAGGTGGAGGCAAGGAATCAGCAGTTAACGGATCACACGGATGAGGCATTGAGTGCGAAGGTAAAACAATGCCTTTGCGCTTATGTGAAGTGGGAGATTCAGATGCTCAAGTGGACGAAGTTGCGAGAGTTGGAGCGTTGCGTGACAGCTTGTAGTGCAAGAGGAAATCGGTAATTAGGTAGGAAGCTAGATTTGTTCATCTCCAATTTAGAAGAGACAAAGGAGAACTTAGAATTGGAAGTGTCGGCCGCTCTGCGTAGGATTGGAGAAGATAGAAATTCAGCAGGCGTGGTAACTGTCGGGTCAGTGTAATGACAAATAAATATCAAAATGGAGCATAACGGTACAGATCCGATCCCACGAGGACAAAAACAACAACAAAAGTCGCGATTTGTCATGTATTAACATTCTATTGATGAGTTTTACTTCTTAGGCCAATGTCACTCCCAGAAGACACTACCTAGCTACGGCTGAAGACCTGCAGAGCAGAGTATAATCACATTTACTACCTAAAACTTTTCCAATCGACGCCTGTGGGAACTGCTTGCGACTCCACACTCAGATTTCAAGGGAAAAACTTCCCAGCATTGCATCCCGACTTACTGACCCAAATACCTAGGATCCGAATTTGCTTAAATCCCAAGGAGCCCCCGGCTCAGAACATTCAAGCTGGATACTCACAACTCCCGATGCGGTAGCTTTGACAAATAGGAGCACACTATGCTCAACGTCTGGATCACACACCAGCACACAAGTACACAGTGGATACAAGTTTACAGTCAAAACAAGCCAATTGATAGAAAAGCCCCCCAAGGAAAGAGCCTTGGGCCTCTTTATTCACAATGGCAACTCTGGAATCTCAACCGCCTGGAGCGAACTACTCTCAAGTGTGGTGCCGTCTGATGTTGCGGTTACGGCATCGTCTGAACTTACATCTGCTCCTAGTCTACGCAAAACGTTTACAATCTCTATCTCTACATTCTGTCGCGCTTCGTTCAAGCCATCAGAAAATGTCTTAACTAACTCTATAACTATAATGTCTAATGTCTATAATGTCTATAACTAACTCTATGCTTCAGTTCCGCGGATCCGCTGGCCTTAGTGCTCATCAACCGCCGCTCTAGCGAATCTAACTTCAGCCACTTCATTGATTGCAGTCTCCACATTGCAAATCCACGCAGGCACTTCTCTACACGCAATCTCAACTCGTCGGTCGTCTCATCCCGCAGATGACGGTAGGCCTCCTTTGCCTTCTCCATTCTCCGCCGCGACTCTTTTGATCTCATGGCCTCCTTCCCTAACTTCTCTTGTAACTGTCGACGTTCCGATTCAACCTTTAGTTTACATTTGACCGCCAAAAATCTGGCCGATTCACAATCTGCCAATTTCTTGGCCCAATTCATCAACTCCTCTTCGTGCTTCTGGATTTCCTTTGACAAACTCGCCGATAGCTCCTCCGCGCGTTGGAATTCCTAATCATACTTACTCGCAATCTCCGCAATCATACTGCGAAGTTCCTCTTCCGCCGTCTTCGTCTCTGCAATCTTCCCCCGAACTTCTTTGGCAATACGAACTTCTTCGGCTCTTCGGGCTTCGGCTTTTGCAAGCGCCTCATCATGCATCTTCTTCCGCCTCGTGGTAGTTGTGATCAATCTCTCCGAACGTTGGACTGCCACCTCGTACGCCTTCTTAGATTTCTTCAATCTCCTGAGCAGGTCCACTGTCATCTTCTGCGCATTCTCATTAGAGACACGAAGTCCGCTGCAAGTTTCCTTTAACCCGGCACACCGCCCGGATTCATTCGTCTGGTTCAAGTGCAGCACCTCGCACTCCATCTCCTTTGCTCAAAGTTGGTACTCTCGCTCCAGCAATATTGCCTTCGCCGCTGCACACTCAGCAGCCGAGCTTGCCGCGCGCTCCTTTGCCATTGCTGTTGCGGCCCACTTCCTCTTCATTGCTACTACTCTCTTGAGCTTCGTTCTATTCCTAATCAGCTCAACATACGAACCAGACTCTTTTCTCACAATATACTTTTCCCTTTTCGTGTCCAAGTACTTTAGTAAAAGTACTACGCTATCTTGCAAGAAATCGGGGAAGGTAATTTCCAATGGCTTAACCTCTTCGCCCGAAGTCTTCGTCATGATCTCAGATCTCACTTCCTCCTCTGGCGGTGGCGGCCTTGGTTCTTCTGCAAGATTCCTCACAATCCCACCAACCTCTGCCACAATCTGTTCCAAAATTGCTTCGCTTAACGTAAACTCCGTTGCTTCTTCTTCTCCGATCTTCAGCTGAGGCACGTTCTCACTCCCCACAGACCGCGTGTGCTTCGAAGACAAAGAATTTGGACTTGCTATTTTTGTTCTCTTCTTCGAAGGTTCCAGTGTCACGTGTGCCGGAACTTCAACTTGTACCATGTGAGGTCCTTTTGTCACCACAGGCTGTGTCGGCTCGTCAGCTGCCACTTCGGCTGAGACATTGGTTGGAGCAATTGTCTTTTACACATTGCTGTTTGAAGCTTCGGTCACTATCAACCCTCGACTTGCCTTCCTCTTTGATCTAGCTCAAGATCTTGAGTGCCTAACTCCATCTATATGTGTTTCCGCTCTTCTTGCCTCTAGCATCAAGTCCTCCTCGTCATTAGTCACCACCTTCCGCCGCTTTGCCAATCGCCGTTTTGGTTTCTCTCGATTTGGCAAAACATCCACCTGAACAGGTCCGGATGTTGTCGTCTGAGGTGGAATTCGAGGTCAACTATTATCCTCTTCTTTGGTCCCTTCACTGGATTCGACTGCTAAGATTTCCCGCTCCTTCGGAAATCGCTTCTCCTACTCCTTCGTAAGTTATCTCATGCCTCAATAGAAATTCACGAGGAAGGGAGTCAAGTGATTTGCCAACAGTCTTGCTCACCGGAAGCTCGCATTCACCCAGACAAGATCGTAAAAGATTTTTGCCCAGTGTACCCCCTGTCCCTTCATAACCCGCTCGAAGAATCCCACTTGCCAAGCCGTAATATAAGTCGTTCGCGCCGGTCGCAAGATATGCATAATGCCCTACGCAATTGCACGTCTCTTCGGATCCTTGTAGTCGGCGGTCTTCCATCCATTCGTCCCCAATCTTCCGTTCTTGAAGAGTGGACCGAAGGAGAATTCTTCAATGCGAGTAATATTCACGCTACTTTTCTCGAACACGAGATCTTCGTCGCTACCTGCACACGGCCCCATCACTCTCGCTCAATGCTCAATTGTTCATAGCATTGGATTGCCTCAAATGCTCGTCGAGATGCATTCCAATTCCATAGGAGGAAATCAAGATGCAATTTGCTCAGCATGTGCCTGAAGGGTCGCAATTCCTCATAAGGCATCTTCAAAGGAACCAGTTTCCGCACTTTGTCATTCACTAAATATCTCTCTCTCTCTCTCTCTCTCTCTCTCTCTTTCTTTCTCTCACTTTTTAGTCAGCAATCCTTCGCGCGTTTGTGAATTGTGTGTTTTGTCACCGTGCTCGAGTTGCTTTTGTTTGTCAAAGATACCGCATCTGAAGTAGAGAGTCCAAATCGGATGTTATGAGTGATGCGTAGCGTATATATATAGCATACATTGGAAGCTCAGTGCAGCCGGCTGAGTGTATACCTTGGAAATGTTACCCCCTGAATTGTGGTGCCTAGTTTTTTTGTTTTTCTTCAAAACTCAACAAAACTTAAACATATTTGTGTAGAAGGTAGACAAAAGAAAAATTTATCTATGTAATGACAGACAAATACCAAAATGGAGCATAATGGTACATATCCAATCCCACGAGGACAAGAACAACCACAAAAGTCACGATTTGTCACAGATTAGCATTCTATTAAGGAGTTTTACTTCTTGAGCCAATGCCACTCCCAGAAGACACCACCCAGCTACAGCCAAAGACATGCAGAGTAGCGCATAATCAGACTCACAACCTGAAACTTTTCCAATCAACGCCTATGGAACATCGCCTACGACTCCACACTCATATTTCAGGGGGAAAACTTTCCAGCATTGCATACATCCCGACTCACTGACCCAAATACCCAAGCTCTAATTTGCTTAAATCCCAAGGAGCGCACAGCTACTCAGAACATTCAAGTTGGACACTCACAACTCCTGATGCGGTAACTTCGACAAACAGGAACGCACTGTGCTTGATGTCTGGATCACAAACCAACACACAAACACACAATGGATACAGGTTCACAGCCAAGACAAGCCAAATAACTGAAAAGCCCCCCAAGGAAAAAGCCTTGGGTCTCTTTATTCATATTGGCAACTCTGGAATCTCAACCGCCTAAGGCCAATTGGTCTCAGGGGTTGTGCCGTCCGATGTAGCGGTTACGGCGTCGTCTGAACTAATCTCTGCTCCTAGTCTACGCAAAACGTTTACAATCTCTAACTCTACATTCTAGCGCGCCTCATCGAATCCCTCCAAAAATGTCTTAACTATCTCTACAATCTGTTTATGTCCTGCGGATCCGCTGGCCTTGGTGCTCATCAACCGTTGCTCGAGCGAATCCAACTTTAGCCACTTCACCGTTTGCAATCCCCACATCGCGAATCCGCGCAGGCACTTCTCCACACGCAATCTCAACTCATCGGTTGTCTCGTCCCGCAGATGACGGTAGACCTCCTCTGACTTCTCCATTCTCCTTTGCCACTCTTACGATCTCATGTCCGCCTTACCTAACTGCTCCCGCAACCGTTGACATTCCGATTCAACCTTTAATCTACATTTGACCTCCGAAGACTTGGCTGATTCGCAATCTGCCAATTTCTTGCCAATTCGTCAACTCCTCTTCATGCTTCTGGATTCCCTTCAACAGACTCGCTGATAGCTCCTCTACGCGTCGGATTTCCATATCACACTTACCCGCAATTTCCGCAATCTTGGTATAAAGATTCTATTCCGCCGTCTTTGCCTCTGCAATCTTCCCCCGAAGTTCTTCGGCGATACGAACTTCTTCGGCTCTTTGGGCTTCAAATTCCGCAAGCTCTTCTACATACTTCTTCTCCCGTCTCTCTGCAGTTTTGATCAGCCTTTCCGATCGTTGGACTGCCGCATCATACGCTTCTCTCAATTTCTCCAATCTCGCGAGCAAATCCACTGTCATCATCTGGCCATTCTCGTTAGAGATACAAAGTCCGCCACACGTTTCCTCTAACTCTGCACACCGTCCGGATTCCTTCGCCAAATTCAACTGCAGCACTTTGCACTCAATCTTCTTTTTCTGAAGCTGGTCTTCTCGCTCCTTCAATGCCGCCTTCGCTGCCGCGCACTCGGCTGACAAGATTGCAGCTCGCTCCCATGCCATCTCAGTCGCAGAATCCCACTCCCTCTTCACCGCTACTGCTCTCTTCATTTGAGTGCTATTCCTCACCAATTCTACATAGAACCCTACCTCCTTGGACACAGCATACTTCTCTCTCCTTCCGTCCAAATACTTCAATAGTGGAATCACACTATAGTGTAAGAAATTGGGGAAAGGAACATCTAGTCCCTTCGATTCTTCCTCCGAAGTCTTCTTCTCTACTTCGGGTCTTACATCTTCCATAGGGGATGACGGCAATGTAATATCAAAGGCATCTACCACCGTCTCTCCAACCTGCGCAACAACCTGCTCAAGTAATTCTTCACTTAGAGTGAGCTCCTTCACCAGCTCTTCACTTGTCTACGGTTGAGGTACTTCCTCACTCCTCACAGACCTTGTCCGCTTCTAAGAAAGATAATTTGAACTTACCATCTCTATTCCCTCCTTCAAAGGTTCCACTCTTATGTCCCTACAGACCTTGTCCGCTTCAAAGAAAGAGAATTTGGACTTACCATCTCTGTTCCCTCCTTCAAAGGTTCCACTATTATGTTTACTGAAACTTTGATAAGTACCGCCAAAGGTCCTTCGATCACCACAGATTGTGTCGTCTTGCCAGCTGCTACTTTGGGTGGGTCTACGATTGGGGCAACTGTCTTCTCCACACTGTTGTTCGATACTTCGGTTACCACCAACCCTCGACTCGCCTTCCTCTTTGATCTCGCGCGAGTTCTTGACTGCCTGATTCCTTCTACCTCCGTTTCCGCTCTTCTAACCCCTAGCGTCAAATCTTCCTCGTCATCAGTCATCACTTTCCGCCTCTTCGCCAATCACCGTTCTGGCTTCTCACGATTCGGCAGAACGTCCACCTGAATGGGTCCTCGGGCTGTCGTCTGCGGTGGAATTAGAGGTTGACTGTTATCATCTTTGGTCCCTTCACTGGACTCAGCTGTTAAGATTTCCCGCTTCATCGGAAATTGCTTCTCCTCCTCCCTTGTAAGCAATCCCATGCCTCGATAGAAATTCACAAGGAAGGAAGTCAAATGATTAACCAACGGCCCCGTCCACCGAAAGCTCGCATTCACCCCGACAAGATCGTAAAAGATCCTTGCCTAGTGCACCCTCTGTCCTTCAAGACTCGTTCAAAGAATCCCACTTGCTAGGCCGTGACATAAGTCGTGTGCTGCGGTCGCAAGATGTGCATGATTCCCAGTGCAATTGCCCGTCTCTTTGGATCCTGGTAGTCGGCGGTCTTCCATCCATTCGTCCCCGATCTCCCAGAATTGAAGAGTGGCTCGTAAGAGCATTCTTCTATGCGCGTGAGGTTCACGCTACTCTTCTCGAACAAGAGGTTTTTATCGCTGCCTGCGCACGGATTCATCACCTTTGGCCAATGCTAAATTGTCCACAGCATTGAATTACCTCGGAGATCCTCGCCCTTGGTCTTATTCTTGTCCATAATTTCTTTGCAGATGCTCGCCGAGATGCAATTCCAATTCCACAAGAGGAAATCAAAACGCAATTCGCTGAGCTCGCGCCTAAAGGGTCATAATTCCTCGTAGGGCATCTTCAAGGGAACCAATTTCCGCATCTTGTCACCCTTCTTGGGCGGCGCCATGTCTTCAATTTGCGTTGTTGTGGAATTAATGCCGATCGATCTCTCCGCTTCTGTCCTCACTTGCTCTCCTTTGGCATCGCAATGTCGGTGCACTCACTTCTGCCTTTGCTTTTCCCTCAATGCCCTTACATTGCCTCATCCCCCGCCCAGGAGAATCCTCAACGCGTGCAAACGTTGTCTGGCCCGTTGTGCAATTTGAATTGATTTTGATGTCTTCGCCGAAGACTCAGATCACTGTCCAGAAAAGGCTGCGCCAAAGATCTGAAGATCTTTGGCCGTAAGCGAATTCTAGCTAATTCTATCATAACTTCTCTAAATCTACTCCTTCTAACTCATATGTCTACCTTCTACACAAATATGTTTAAGTTTTGTTGATTTTTGAAGAAAAACGAAGAAAACTAGGCACCACATGAATGTCAATTGCAAAGGCATGTGCGGCTCCTGTAGGATCTTCTTGGATAATTTTCAGGTCTGAGTGTGATTCTACTTTGCAATGCAATGTTGTAATAGCAGATAATTACCAAAATGAAGCATAATGGTAAAAATCCAATACCGCGAGTACAGATTCAACAACAAAAAACCAAGTAGTGTCACAAATTAACATTCTATTGAAGACTTTTACTTCTCAGGCACATGTCACTTCTAGAAGCACTGCAATTGCTAAGTCCGGAGGCAGCACATTGCAGGATGAAATCACACTTAGATCCTGAAATTCTTCCAATAAATCTCCACAAGAGCCGTACGCAACTATGCAAATGATATTTAGGTAGGGGGGGGGGATTTGCCAAGATTACTCACTCAGCCGGCTGCATCGAGCTTCCAATGTACATATCAGCTTAAATCCTGAGCTAGCCGTACACAACTAAGAACATCTAAATTAGACCCTCTACTTTAGATTTGGTATCTTCGACAAACCAAAGTAACTCGCGCACGGTGACAAAACACTCAATTTCACAAACGCGCGGAGGAATGCTAGCTGAAAACTGAGAAATTAACTAATGGGAAAGCCATCCAAAGGCAAAGGCTTGGGCCTCTTTATTCCTAACAAACATCCAGAGAAATCACCCGCTGAGATGCGAGCCCCCAATAGGTGCGACGCCAACCGACCCGGCAATTACCACGCCAGCTGAGCTCCTAACTACTCCTATCCTACTCAAAAAGGTTGAGAGTTTCAATTCCATGTTCTTCTTCATCTCCTTCAAACTAGAGATGAACAAATTGAGCTTCATGTCTAATTGCCAATGCCCTACTTCTTGGATTTCACTACTACTAACTTGTCATCTACTATGGAATCCTTTATTTACACTTCTTTGTAGTATTCTTATCCTAAAAGTTTGAAATTACTAGTCTTCTATCTCTCAAACTTCTTGTTTAAAAAAAATTGAAAAACTGCTTTACCACAGATGTCTTTGGACTTAGCACCTTGCAATGTCTTCTGGGAGTGAGAAGTGCTTAAGAAGTAAAACTTTGCAATAAACTGTTAAACCGTGACACTACGTGGTTCTCTTCTGTTGTTTCTGTCCTCGTGGGATCAGATCTTTACTATTATGCTCATTTTTGGTAATTATCTGCTATTACAATGGTATTGCAGATTAACATGATATTCACCATAATGCATTGATGTTGAAGTTTCTATGCACCAATAGTGTACTAGGCATAGTGAGTGCCAAAAAGCAAAATTAAATTATCCAGCGAGCTACGAGATACTAATTGAAGTAATCATGTGTACTTCATATGTTACCAAGTGATAAAGTACAAGTGGTGCCCCATCCTTCCAAGCGAGAACGTATTGTACGCCATGCACATGATGAGTTGAAACATTTTGGAATGAAGTGAACCTACAGCTTACTTCTTGGCTATTTTTGATGGCTTGGTATGTATATTGAGGTGTAGAGTTTGATCTCACATTGTTTGATGTGTGATAGAGTGAAGGCATCTTTAAATGCTTCTACACCACATTTATAACCCTTTTCCTTTATGGGATTGGATTATCGTTAGAGTGTAGACTTTGTGAGATTGTTGTCTTTGGCTATACTACATCATCGATATGTGTTGGTGATGATGAAGCACTTTTAAAAGTGAATTGAGTTGGTGGCACTACCTGACAAGTCAAATGAGGGGACGGTGTATGCATTATTTGATAGAGTTCCTAGTTTATTGGTGCATTAGCTAAGATGTTGATGGATCAAAACACAAAGTTTGAGGACAAGTTTGATTTTTTGTGTGACAAAACATTGATTGATCATTGTACCATGTCTTGAAATCATCAAAAGGCAGATGTTTTAAGTGAACATATTGCGCAAACGTTGAAGAGTATATTGCGCAAACGTTGAAGAGTATATTGCGCAAGTATGGCCTGCAAAAGGTACACTTTAGAGATTGGGATATTTAGCTACCATGATTTACCTCCTTGGCTTTCTTCTCACCGTATTATCTATTATATGGCCATAATCCAGATTTTTTTGCATCCATTTGTCAAGTAGCTAGTCAGATGATCAATCTTGATGATCCAAAGGTGTGAAGGACATTGTGTTCTCAGCTAGATAAGTTGTTTCAAATGATGATGCTAGCGGCGTTTGAGAACGTTGCCATTGCACAACATAGAGATTCTTTGAGATATGCTACCACTCGAAGAGAAGGCTATTAATCATCAATTTGTAGGATACATGTGGCCGACTATGTTTATTTGCAGCAAATTGAATCGAAAACATTGGATGTGATGGCAGGCTGTATTATCTTACGAATGCAAGAGGTGCTAGATTCTGGAAATTGATATTGGAGTATTGTGATGGATTTGTGTGGAAGGATAATGCCTGTAATTGTGCACCATCCCACCTTCCAAACATTGATGATAAAATGGATCCAATGTAGTAGTGATACGGCCCTACTTGAAATATATGTAGTGTGGTTTGGCTAGTGACGTTAGCCAAATGTAATTATGTGACACATGTTTTAAGGTTTGGCACATGTTGTGCTTAACTTCTTCTATTGAGTTTGTTTTTGTTGGACTGTGATAACCAACAATTATCAAAATGGAGCATAATGGTAAAGATTTGTCCTCACAGAGACAGAAGCAACACCAAAGAGTCAAAATTGTCACTAGTTAACATTCTATTGAGGAGTTTTACTTCTTAGGCACTTGTCACTTTCAAAAGACACTGCTCTATTACGGCCAAAGGTCCAAAGAGCAAAGTATAATTACCCACACAGCTTGAAATTTGTCTAATCAACGCCTGCGGGAATTGCATCTAACCCCACACTCAAAAATCAAGGGGAAAACTTTCTTGAATTGCTCATTCTCAGCTAACTGCCCCAAATACCCAGACTCGGACTTGCTTTAATCTTGAATAGCCTGGGCAACTCAGAACATCTGAATCGGACACTCGCAACTTCAGATTCAGTAGCTGTGACAAACTGAAGCGCACCATGCACGGTGACAAAAGACACAAGTTCACAAGCTCGCACGATAGACACAGGTTGACAGCCAAGACGAGATAATTGATAGAAAAGCCCCCCAAGGAAAGAGCCTTGGGTCTCTTTATTCACTATGAACTCCTAGACATCTCAACCGCCCGAGGCAAACTACTCCTGGGCGCGGTGCCATATGACGCAGCGGTTAAACCCAACTCCAAGCTTTTGTCCGTTCCTAATCTACGCAATACGCCTAGAATCTCAATCTCTAAGTTCTTCCGTGCTTCTTCTAATTCGGAAGAGAAAGAATTGACTAATCTAACTAAATGCCGATGTCATGCAGTTCCATTGGTGTTCATGCTCATCAATCATCGCTCTAGTGAATCCAATTTCAGCCACTTTAACGTTTGAACTTCCCACGAAACAAAATCGCGCAGACACTTCTCAACCCACAGACGCAAATTGTCGGTTGTCTCATCCTTCAGCTGCCAAAACGCCAATTTTGCCGCTTCCGCTCTGGCTCTGGTGAAGTCTCTATTTGCTCCATAACTGCCTTGAAGTGATCTTGCAGCCGATCGCAATCTAAATCCAATTTTAATCTACATTTGACATCCAAAGATTTGGCCGTTTTGCAATCAGTCAATCTCTTCACCCAACTAGCCAATTTGACTTCATGCTTCTTCATCTGCTCCGTTAAACTCGCCATAAGTTCATTCGCACGTTGCAACTTCTTGTTGTGGGCTTTAGTGCATGCCCCGATCCTACCCCGAAGTTCCATCCTCTTGGTCTTCATTGCTGCAATCTTTCACCGAAGACCTTCGGTTCTCAGTTCCTCTTTGGCCCTAAGCTCCTTCTCCTTGGCTAGGTTCAACCGAATGATCTCACACTCCATTTCCTTTGCCCAAAGTGCTCTACACGCTCCTGCAATGTAACTGTCATGGTCGCGCACTGATAAGTCAAGCTCGCAACTCTTTCTGCTACCTTCGCAGTTGCTTCCGCACATTCTCTCTTTGTCTCTTCGGCGGTCTTCACTTCTGCCGCTTGCTTAATGAGAATCCTATTTCTGACCAAATCTACATAGAACCCTGCCTTCTTTGTTATCGCTTACTTCTCTTGCCTTCCATCCAAGTACTTTAACAAGGGAACAACGCTATCATGCAGGAAGTCCGGAAATGCAACTACCAATTCCTTCGGCTCTTCCTCCAAAGATTTCTTCTTAACTTTGGATCTCACCATCCTCTCAGATGCTTGAGGCGAGGAAATCTTAGGGGATTCCACCAACGTCCCTCCAATCTGCTCTACTACCTGCTCCAATATCTCTTTGCTCAGAGTAAGCTCCTTCGCCTGCTCTTCGCTCGTCTTCGGCTCTGGCACATCTTCCTTCTTCAAAGTTTCCTTCTTCTCCAAAGATGGCTGCTTCCTCTCCAAAGGCTGAAGACCTTGACTTCTCGTTGCAGTCCTCTCCTCCAAAGGTTCCACATCTTTCTCTACCGCATCCTCAGTCTGGACTTTTGAAGGTCCTGCCCCTGCAGTCCAAAGATTCACCTCATCCTTGTATCCTCATCTGTTGTAAATGCGGCCCCCTCGGTCATGGCTACACAACCCTTCAAACTCTCAAATACTATCACCTTGCGGTTTGCTTTCTTCTTTGGTCTAGCGCGTCTCTTTGGCGTTTTCAACCGCGTTACGTCTATCCCAGCCATTTGTGCTTCCGGTCTTCGGCCTTTGCTCCTAGCTTCGGCTACCTTCTGCCTCTTCGCCGGTTGCGGCTCAGGTCCTTCTTCTACCGTGACACGAGGACAGGTTCACTCAAACCTGTCCTCGTGCTGCTCTTCGGGGAATCCCTTTGGCTTGAATGTCGTCTTCTTCCTCAGTGTCTTCATCCGTGTCCAACGTCAAGAAAATTGCTTTTCTTCGTTCTTCTTCAATAGTTCCATCCCGCAATAGAAGTTCACTAAGAAGGATGTCATGTGATTGATCGAACCTCCTTTCCATCTAATACTAACATTGATCCAAACCTGGTCGTAGAAGATTTTCGCCCATTGAATTGCCTCCTCTCGCACTGCGCGTTTGATGAATCCTACTTGCCACGCTGTGACATAGGTCGTTTGTTGCGGCCGTAAGATGTGCATCATTGCTAATGCCATCAAACGCTTCTTCGGGTCGCAATACTTCACTGTTCGGCAACCGTTTGTGCTAGATCAAGGATTCTTGAAGAGCAGCACGAATGTTAACTCTTTGTGTGATAACCAACAAATATCAAAATGAAGCATAATGGTACAGATTTGTTCCCACAGAGACAGATGCAACACCAAGAGTCACGATTTGTCACTGATTAACAGTCTATTGATGAGTTTTACTTCTTAGGCACATGTCATTCCAAGAACACATTGCTTGATTACGGCTGAAGGCCAGAAGAGCAGAGTATAATCACACTCACAACCTGAAACCTCTCCAATCGACACGTGTGGGCATTGCCTTTGACCCCACACTCAGATTTCAGGGGAAAACTTCCCAAAATTGCATTACCCGACTTACTGATCAGAATACCCAGACCTGAATTTGCTTAAATCCCGAAGAGCCCCCGACTACTCAGAACATTCACGCTGGTTACTCACAACTCCTAATGCGGCAGCTTCGAAAAACAGGAGCGCACTGTGCTCGAGGGCAGGATCACATACCAGCGCATAGACACACAGTGGATATAGGTTGACAGTCAAGACAAGCCAATTGACAAAAAAGCCCCCCAAGGAAAGAGCCTTGGCCCTCTCCATTCATTCTGACCTCTTAGAAATCTCAACCTCATGAGGTGAACTACACTCAGATACGGTGTCATCCGACGTAGAGGCTACAAAGTGTTTGAGCTTCCGTCGGCTTCTAACCTACGCAACACGTTTAGAATCTCTAACTCTACATTCTCTCGTGCCTCTACCAATCCCTTAGAAAAAGAATTAACTAATTCTACTGACTACTTGTGCCCCGCGGATCCGCTGGTCTTCGCACTCATCAAATGTCGCTCCAACGAATCTAGCTTCAACCACTTAACCGATTGCAATTCCCACAATGTAAATCCACGCAGGCACTTCTCAAGTTGCACTTGCAATTCGTCGGTCGTCTCGACCTACGAACTAACAGTGGGCCGTCTTTGCCTTTTCCGCTCTCCTCTGTGACTCTTCCGATCTTAGATCAACTCTCTTTCACTGCTCCTGTAACCGTCTGCATTTCGATTTGACCTTAAATTTAAATTTGACCTCCAAAGATCTGGCCGCTTCACAATCTGCCAATTTCTTGGCCCAATCCGTCAATTCACCTTTGTGCTTCCGGAGTTCACCCGCCAGACTTGCCGTAAGCTCCTCCGCGCGTTTAAACTCCTTGTCACAATTGTTCATGAGCTCCGCGATCTTACTACAAATCAGGGAAGGCAATCTCCAACTTCTTTGGTCCCTCCTCCAAAGTCTCCTCCGCTACCTCGGATCTCACTTCTTACTCAAATGGGGGCGGCACTAAAATACCCGCAATGTTTCCTACCGTTCCACCAACCTATGCAATAACTTGTTCCAATATTGCAACACTCAGCGTGAGCTCTTTCGCTAACTCTTCACTGATCTTTTGTTGAGCTACGTCTTCACTCCTCACAGATCGCGTATGCTCCAAAGATAGAAACCTTGGACTAGCTGTCTCTGTCCTCATTTCTGAAGGTTCCATTGCTACCTCAGTTGCAACTTCAACTGGTACCGCCGAAGGTTCTACTTGAAGAGTAGGCTCATTATTCTTGTCTTCGGCTGTCGCTACGGTTGCTACAACCGTCTTCTCCACACTCTTGTCTGAAGATTTTGTCACAACCACCCTGCAATTGGCCTTCTTCTTCGGCCTTGCTCGAGTCCTTGACTGCTAGATTCCCGCTATCTCGGTCTCTGCCATCCGTGACTCTAGTATAGGATCTTCTTTGTCATCTGTCAGTAGCTTCCGTCTCTTTGCCAGTCGCGTCTACGGCCGTTCTCGTGTCGGCAAAACATCCACATGTACTGGTCCACGTGCTATTGACTAGGATGGCACTCTGGTTCGGCCATTGTCTTCTTTCTCAATCTCCTCACTGGACTCGATTGCCATAATTTCCTATTCCTTTGAGAATCGCTTCTACTTCTCTTTTGTGAGTAATCCCATCCCCCTATAGAAATTCACGATGTAATAAGTTATGTGATTAACCAATCCTCCTTCCCATCTGCCACTTGCGTTGATCCAAACCAGATCATAAAAGATCCTCGCCTAGTGTACCCGATTTCCCTTCACAACACGCTCAAAGAAGCTGACCTGCCAAGCCGTGACATACGTTGTGCGCTGCGGTCGTAGGATGTGCATGACTTCCTACGCAATCGCACGTTTCATCGGATCTTTGTAATCCGCGGTTTTTCACCCATTTGTTACTTACCGCGCGTTCTTGAAGAATGAGGCCAAAGTGAATATCTTCACGCTGTCTTTGTCAAACATAAAATCTCCGTCGTCTCCTACGCACGGCCCCAGCACTCTCGTCTAATGCTTAATTGTTCATAGCATCGGATTGCCTCGGAGATCCTCTCCCTCATTCCGGTTCTTGTCCATGATCTTCTTACAAATGCTCCCCAATACGCAATTCCAATTCCACTAGAAAAAAGCTAGATGCAAATCGCTCTGCTTCCGCCTATAGGGTCGCAATTTCTCGTAAGGTACCTTCAGCGACACAAATTTCCGTACCTTGGCCGTCTTGGGTGGTGCCATATCTTCAAATCGTGTCTTCACTGCTATCAAGATCAATCGATTCCGCGCTCTCTCACTCTCGCTCGTTCTCGCTCGATGTCACAATGTCGACGCGAATGTCCTCGTTCTGCGCTTACCCTCGATGCCCTAAAGTTCTTCTCACGCGCGCGAATTGG
Organism: Marchantia polymorpha subsp. ruderalis; assembly: GCA_037833965.1. Classification (NCBI taxonomy): domain Eukaryota; kingdom Viridiplantae; phylum Streptophyta; class Marchantiopsida; order Marchantiales; family Marchantiaceae; genus Marchantia; species Marchantia polymorpha. The sequence continues at coordinate 4,164,056 of AP031359.1, forward strand.
TACCCTTGGCGTGTGCAAACATTATCCGGCTCTTCGCGAATTCAAATTGATCTTCGGTGTTTTCGCCAAAGATCTAGCTATTGCACCCTCTAAAATGACTGTGCCGAAGGCTCGAAGATCCGAAGGTCTTCGGCCGAAGGCGAATCCTTCTTTCTAACTAAATTTCCCATAATTTTTCTAACTTCTACCACTTAAGACTTATACCTCTACATTCTAACACAAATATGTTTAAGGTTTTGTTAATTTTGTAAAAAACAAAAAAACTAAGCACCACACTTTGGCTCGCGTCACTTTCACACTCACCTTCTTGAAAGTGTAATCGCCCTCCTTGCCCGCACATGATCCTTAGACACACGTCCAATGTTTGAGCATCCAAAGAAGCAGATTGCCTCGGAGGTCGGTGCCCGCGTTCCGATTCTTCTCCATCATCTCCTAGTAGATTGTCGCTGACACGCAGATCTAGTCCCAAAGCAGAAAATTGAGACGCGCCGTGACTAGCTTTTGACGATACTTGTGATAACCAATAATTACCAAAATGGAGCATAATGATAAAGATTTGTTCCCACAAAGACAGATGCTACACCAAAGAGTCAAGATTTGTCACTAATTAACATTCTATTGAAGAGTTTTACTTCTCAGGCACATGTCACTCTTAGAAGACACTGGTCGATTACGGCCGAAGGTCCGAAGAGCAGAGTATATTCGATCATACAACCTGAAACTTATCCAAACAACACATGCAGAAATTGCCTTTGATCCCACACTCAGATTTCAAGAGAAAACTTTCCAGAATTGCACATTCTCAGCCTATTGACCCGAATGTCCAGACTTGAATTTGCTTAAATCTCGAATAGCTCCATGCATACTCAAAAGATCCAAATTGGACACTCGCAGCTTTAGATGCGGTAATTTCAACAAACCAAAGCGTGCTGCATGCACAGTGACAGAACACACAAGCTCACAAACGCACACAACAGACTCAAGTTGACAGCCAAGACAAAACAATTGACAGAAAAGCCTTCCAAAGAAAAGAGCCTTGGGTCTTTTTATTCATTCCGAACTTCTAGACATCTCAACCGCCTGAGGCAAACTACTCTCATGTGCGGTGTCATCCGACGCAGCGGTTACAGCGTCCTTTTAGCTTCCGTCGGCTCCTAATCTACACAACACACTTAGAATCTCTAACTCTAAATTCTTCCGTGCCTTTTCTAATCCGGAAAAGAAAGAATTGACTAATCTAACTATATATTTGTGCCTTGCGGCCCCGTTGGTCTTCAAGCTCATCAACCGCCCCTTCAGCAAATCTAACTTCAACCACTTCAGCGTTTGGACTTCTCACATGACAAACCCGCGCAGGCGCTTTTCTACCCACAAACGCAAACTGTTGGTTGTCTCATGCATCAGTTGACAAAACACCGCTTCTACCTCTTCCGCTCTTGTCCGCAACGCCTCCAAGTGCTCCATAATTGCCTTAAACTGCCCTTGCAACCGATCGCAATCTGCTTTAAACCTTACTCTACATTGGACCTCCAAAGACTTGGCCAATCTGCAATCCGTCAATTTTTTCATCCAATCGTTTAATTTGACTTTGTGCTTCTTAATCTGCTCCGCCAAACTTGCCAGAAGCTCATTTGCGCGTTGTAACTTCTTGTTATGGGCCTTAGTGCGTGCCCCAATCCTTCCTCGCTCCATCTGCTCCGTCTTCATCTGTCGCCGAAGGTCTTTGGTCCTGCGTTCCTCTTCGGTTCTACACTCGTTCTCCTTTGCCAAGTTTAGCCAAAAGACTTTGCACTTCATTTCCTTCGCTCGAAGGTGGTCCTCTCGCTCCCGCAAAGTCACCTTCATGGTCGCACACTCGGACAACAAGCTCGCAACTCTTTCTGTTGCCATTGCAGTTGCTGCCTCCCACTCTCGCTTCACTGCTAGTGCTCTCTAAATTTGAGTTCTATTCTTCACTAATTGTACATAGAACCCTACCTCCTTTGAAACATCATACTTCTTTCGCTTTCTATCCAAACATTTTAGAAGAGGGACCACACTATCCTGCAAGAAGTCGGGGAAGGAAACTACTAACTCCTTTGGTTCTTCCTCTGTAACCTTCTCCTCAACCTTGGGTCCTATCGCTTCCTCAGGTGATGGTGGCAAGGGAATCTCAGAGGAGTCCACCATCGTCCCACCAACCTGTGCTTCTACCTGCTCTAGTATCTCTTCACTCATTGTGAGCTTCTTCGCCAGCTCTTCACTCGTCTTCGGTTGGGGTACTTTTTCCCTCTTCAAAGATTGCGTTCTCTCCGAAGGTGGAAGACTTGGACTTACCGTTGCTGTCCTCTCCTTCAAAGGTTGCACTTCTTTCTCCATCATGGCCTTGTTCTGTACTCCCAAAGATCCTGCCTCTTCTATTCTCAAGTTTGGCTCCTATTCTCATGTCTTTGTCCGTCGTAGAGGCAGCTGCCTCCGACATCGCAACACTACTCTCCGAAGACTCGAATACAACCATCTTTCAATTTGCTTTCTTTTTTGGCCTAGCTTGTCGCTTTGGCGTCTTCAGCTGTGTCACTTGTGTTTTGGCCATTCGCGATTATGGTCTTCGGCCTTTGCCACTATTGTTAGCAACTTTCCGTCTCTCCGCTGGTTTCCTATCCGGTTGGTCTCTGGCCGTAACAACGTCCACCTGAACTGGCCCTCGTGTTGTCCTCTTGGGAGGCTCTTTGGCTTGGACATTGTCGTCCTCCTCCGTGTCTTTGTTTGACTCGATTATCAACATCTCCCACTCCTTAGGGAATTGCTTCTCCTCACTCTTCGTCAATAACCCCCTGGATAGAAATTCACTAAGTAGGGTGTTATGTGGTTCATCAGAACTTCCTTCCATCTGATGCTGACATTGGTCCAAGCTAGGTTAGAGAAGATCTTCATCCAATGGATTGCTTTCCCTCTCAATGCGCGTTTGAAGAATCCGACCTGCCATGCTGTGACGTAGGTCGTCCATTGCGGTCGTAGAATGTGCATCAGCCCTAGCGCAATTGCACGCCTCTTTGGGTCCTTGAATTCCGTTGTTCGCCATCCGTTTGTGCTCGATCGTTCTTGAAGAGTGGCGCGAATGTGAACTCTTTGGCACACGTCACCTTTACACTCTCCTTCTCGAACATAAAGTCACCATCTTTCCCTGCGCATGGGTTCAAGACCCTCGACCAGTGCTCAAGCGTCCACAGCATCGGGTTGCCGCGGAGATTGGTACCCTCATGCTGATTGTTGTCCATCATCTCCTTGCATATAGTCGTCGACACACAATTCAGTCCCATAGAAGAAATTCCAGGCGCATCACGACTAGCTCGCGTCGATACTTTCTTAACTCTGCATAGGGCACCTTCAGCGGGACCAATTTTTGCACATCAGCTTTTGTGGATTGCGTCATGTCTCCGGTCTCGTCTTCTCTGCTGCTAGAACCTCTCGATTGCAATTTTCTCTCTCTCGCAGAATATCGGCGCGAATGTGCCCGCTTCGTGCCCTTATCCTCTACGCCCTAACGTATCCCACGCGTGCGCGAATTGGCACTCCCAATGCGTGTAGTTCTTGTTCGGCCGACCGGTCACAATTTTAAATCGTGACCAATCGTCTTCGCCAAAGGCCCGACTATTGTATCGCCGAAAATGTATGCGCCGACTGTCCGAAGATTCGAAGGCCTTCGGTCGAAGGCGGATTCTATCTTCCTTCTCCTAGCTAACTAATTTCCAATAAATCCCCTTACTCCCACGACTAAGGACTTATATGTATACGTTCTACCAAGAATATGTTTAAATTTTTGTTCTTTATGCAAAAATCAAAAAAACTAGGGACCACAATACTTCAGTAATTAGTCATCTGGTACCTTGAGTGGAACCAATTTCATTATGGCAGATTTCTTAGGTCGCGTCATGTATCCTGGTGTGTATTCTTTGATGCTCTCAATTGCAAATCTCTCTCTTGCACAATGTCAACGCAAAGTGCCCGCTTTGTGCCCTTACCCTCGACGCCCTAACAGTCTTTACACGCGCGCAAATTGACACTTGCAATGCGAGAAGATTTTGTCCGGTCTCTAGCAAATTTGATTTGAAACAAGTTGTCTTTGTCAAAGACTTGGCTATTACATCGCCAAAGATGTCTGCGCCGAAGATCCAAAGATCCAAAGATCTTTGGCCAAAGGCAGTTTAGATACAAATAGATACAAGCGCGTAGTAGATACAAATTGACAGCCAAGACAAGTCAATTTACACAAAAGCCCCCCAAGGAAAAGAGCCTTGAATCTCTTTATTCATTCTGAACGTCTAGACATTTCAACTGCCCGAAGCGAACTACTCTCAGGTGCGGTGCCATCCAACACAGCGGTTATAGCGTCCTCTGAGCTTTCGTCGGCTCTTAACTTACGCAACATGCTTAGAAATTCTAACTCTTAATTCTATCGTGTCTCTTCTAATCCGGAAGAGAAAGAATTGACTAGTCTAACTAACTGCTTATGCCCCGCGGCTCCGCTGATCTTCACACCCATCAATCGCCGCTCCTGAAAATCTAGCTTCAACCACTTCAGCATTTGGACTTCCCACATCACAAACCCGTGTAGACAGTTCTCTACACGCAAACGCAAACTATCGATTGTTCCTCAGTTGACGATACGTCGCCTTTGTCTTCTCCGCTCTCTCCTGCGACGCCTCCAACTGCTTTGTAACTGCCTTAAACTGCTCCTGCAACCGATCGCAATCCGCTTCAAATCTTACTCTACATTTGACCTCCGAAGACTTGGCCGATTCGCAATCCATCAACTTTTTAGCCCAATCGGCTAATTCAACTGTGTGTGTTTTCATCTACGCCGCCATACTTGCCACAAGCTCATTTGCGAGGTGCAATTCCTTGTTATGGGCCTTAGTGCATGCTCCAATCCTTCCTCGAAGCTCCATTTGCTCAGTCTTCAGCGCGACGATCTGCCAACAAACATCTTCGGTCCTCTTCGGTTCTACGATCCTTCTCTAGACCCCAATTTAGCCAAAAGACTTTGCACTCTATTTCCTTTGCTCGAAGATGGTCCTCTCGCTCCTGCAGCGTCAACTTCATGATCGCGCAATTGGAAGACAAGCTCGCAACTCTTTCGTTTGCCATTGCAGTTGGTGCCTCCCATTTTCTCTTCACTGCTATTGCTCTCTTGGTCTTAGTTCTATTCCTCACTAGCTGTACATAAAACCCTGCCTTCTTCGCTACAACATACTTCTTTCTCTTCCCATCTAAATACTTCAATGAGGGAACTACACTATCCTGCAAGAAGTCAAGGAAAGAAACAACTAACTTCTTCGGTTCTTCCTCCAAAGCCTTCTTCTCCACTTCAGGTCTTTCCACTTCCTCGGGTGGTGAAGGGGATGGAATCTCAGGGGCATCTACCACCGTTCCATCAACCTGCGCAACTACCTTCTTGAGTATCTCTTCACTCAATGTGAGCTCCTTCGCCAACTCTTCACTCGTCTTTGGCTGAGGTACTTCTTCCCTCTTCATAGATTGCATCCGCTCCGAAGGTGGAAGACTTAGACTTACCGTCGCCGTCCTCTCCTCCAAAGGTTCTACATCTTCCTCCATCCGGGCTTCGTTCTGTACTCTCGAAGGTCCGGCTTCTACCATACAAAGATTTAGTTCTTCGTCCGTTGTAGAAGCAGCGGCCTCCGACATCGCCACACTACTCTCCAAAGACTCAGACACAACCATCTTACGATTTGCTTTCTTCTTCGGCCTAGCCCGTCGCTTTGGCATCATGATCTGCGTCACCTATGCTTTGGCCATCCGTGACTCTGGTCTTCGGCCTATACCACTGTCGTCTGCGACCTTCCGTCTCTTCGTCGGTCTCCTATCTGACTTCTTCCTAGTCAAGATGACATCCACCTGAACTAGTCCTCATGCTGTCCTTTGGGGAGGCTCTTTGGATGGGGCATTGTATTTCTCCTCCTTGTCTTCCCCTGACTCGATCATCAACACCTCCCGCTCCTTAGGGAATCGCTTCTCTTCGCTCTTTGTCAATAGCCCCATTCATCGATAGAAATTTACTAAGTAGGGCATTAGGTGATTATTCAATCCTCCCTTCCATCTGATTCCGACGTTGGTCCAAATTAGATTGTGGATTATCTTTGCCCAATGGATTAGTTCTCCTCTCAATGCGCGTTCGAAGAAGCTTACCTGCCATGTGGTGACATAGGTTGTGCGTTGTGGTCGCAAATATGCATCACTCCTAACGCAATTCCTTGTCTCTTCAGGTTCTTGTACTCTGCTGTTTGCCACCCATTTGTGCTCGATCGCGGGTTCTTGAAGAGTGGCGCAAAGATGAATTCTTCGGCGCGCCTAATCTTAACACTCTCCTTCTTGAACATGAAGTCTCTATCCTTCCATGCGCATGGTACTAAAACCCTTGTCCAGTGATTGAGAGTCCACAGCATCAGATTGCCACTGAGATTGTCACCCTTGTTCCGATTGTTATCCATCATCTCCTTACATATGGTCGTCGATACACAATTCTAGGCCCATAGCAGAAAGTCCAAATGCAGCGCGACAAGCTCCCGTCTATAGGTTTGCAACTCCGCGTAGGGCACCTTAAGCTGGACCAATTTCCGCTCAGCAGCTTTCGCGGGTGGCATCATGTCTTCGCTGCTGTCAAAGACAATCGATTGCAATTCTCTCCCTCTTCTCAATGTCGTAATGTCGCCGCGAATGTGTTCACTTTGTACCTTTATCCTTGATGCTCTAACGGTTTCCACACGCACGCAAATTGGCACTCCCAACGCGTGCGGTTCTTGACCGGCCCTTGGCAAATTCAAATTATGACCAGTTTTCTTCGCCAAAGTCTAGATGATTGCCTTGCCAAAAATGGCTGCACCGATTGGTCAGATGGTCCGAAGGCAGATTTCATTTTCTTCTCCAACTAACAATTTCCATTAAATCTCCTATTTCCTATGACTAAGGACTTATATATATACGTTCTACCATGAATATGTTTAAGTTTTTGTTATTTATGCAAAAATGAAAAAAAAGTAAGCACCACATTTATGATGTAATGATAGATACATACCAAAATGGAGCATAATGGTAAAGATCCGATACCTCGAGGACAAAAACAACACAAAGAGTACCAAGTGTCACATATTTAATAGTCTATTGAGGAGTTTCAATTCTCAGGTTACTGCCACTCCTAGAAAAACTGCACGTGTTCAACTCAAAGAACACGCAATGCAGCGGAATACACACATCACTCCTGAAATTCTCAACTGTAGCATCACAAAGGTCGATCACGACCTTGTCTTAGTATTCAGGGAGGAAAATTCCCAAAGAGTACACTCAGGATCTGCACGCATCTATCAATTGCAAACTTGCTTAAATTCTGATTCTAGCCAATCGCTATTCAGAACATTCGAATTGGGTTACTACCTCGGATGCGGTATCTTTGATAAACTGAAGTACCTCTTGCGCGGTGAAAAAACATTCAATACACAGACGCGTGGAGAATGCAGACTCTAAAACTGAGAAAACAAAAATCAAGAAAAGTCCCTCAAGGCCAATGCCTTGGACTGCTTTATTCCTAACTCTGAGCTATCACTCACTCTGATAAGAGCTCCAACAGGCATGACATCCGCGAAGTTGGCAGTTGCCTTCCTGTCCAACTTCCAATCTAAACCTAACCTTTGCAAAATAGCCACCAGCTCCAACTCCAACTCCAAGTTCAATATCACGTCGCACGAACTTGTAAGAAACACGTTCAACTTCTTGGCTAATCGGCGTTGCCCGCTAACACTACTCGCTATCATTGCAGTTGCACGGCACTCAAGATCTCGTAACTACAACCATTTATGCGTCTCGACCTGCCATAATACAAACCCTCGCAGGCACTGGTTCACCCTCACGGTCAAGGTGTCATTCGTTTGCTGTGATAATTACCGATTCTTCTCTTCTACCTCCAACAATCTCGTCTCCATTTCGCATAACTGCTCCTCGGCTTGCGTCCGTTGAGACCTTTACTCACGGCACTAAGCCTCCAGCTTGTCTATCAATTCCAAGTTTGGGATCCTAGAAGCTTCGCACTCTGCCTGATCCTTCATCTTCGCTGCCAACCAGTTTCTTCTTCTCCAATGCTGCCATCAGTTTGTCAACTATCTGCGATTTGGCGTTATAGGCGGTTCGAGATGCCTCTAGCCTATTCCAAAGATCTTATGTTGCACACTTGGCATTTTCAATATCCTCACAAAAACCTTCACATGTCTTTTCCAAATACCTCCGCTTTTCGACTTCCTCGGCCAATCTTTTCCAAAGTACCTCGTACTTCGCCTCTATCTCTTGGGTCTGTCTTTCCTTTGCTGAAGCTGCGGAAGTTGTTGCCATCTTTGCCCGCATCCTATTACACACTAGCTCCACGTAAGATCTGTTGGTGGTAGTTCCTGCATACTTTCCACTCTTGCGGTCGAGATACTGGAGTAACGGAAGCACCTGCCCACATAGAACGTCAACGGCATTGAGTACTTGCGATTGTGTCTCCTCCGCTGAAGAATCTTCGCCTGGCTCCAATATGACTATCCTGGTGGACGTCCATGGTGGTGACCTTCTGTGGTGCAAACGCTTCTCCTACTACGTCTTCTACGACCCTCTCAACAACTTTCTTCAGGGCCACAAGATCTTCTTCAGTGTCCGATGATACTGCCAACACTTCACCTAGCCTGTCCAAAGAGGCCTTCATCCTAATAGCCGCTGAAGGAACCTTATCTCGTCCTAGAGGTACTTCCTCCGTCATGATAGCTTTACCTTTCTCTTTCTTTGTAGCCAGGCTTGACACTACTGGCGTAGGTGGACGTCCATGGTGACATCACCTTCTGTGGTGCAAACGCTTCTCCTACTACGTCTTCTACGATCCTCTCAACAACTTTCTTCAGGGCCAACAAGGTCTTCTTCAGTGTCCAATGATACTGCCAACACTTCACGTGGCCTGTCCAAAGGGGCCTTCATCCTAATAGCCGCTGAAGGAACCTTATCTCGTCCTGGAGGTACTTCCTCCGTCATGATAGCTTTACCTTTCTCTTTCTTTGTAGCCAGGCTTGACACTACTGGCGTAGGTCTCATTGCAGAAGTCCAAAGATCCTTCTCCACTGGTGCTTCCTTCTCTCTCACCTTATTCAACTCTGCTCCCGCTTCTGGAGTGGAACGCCCTTGCGTCGCAGCAGCCGTACTTTCCGTGCTGCTGTCCGCTTCCAATATCAATCGCCTTGCTTTCATCTTAGACCTGACCCAAAAATTGGATGATTTCAACTTGATGGGAGCTGCCGGGCGTACACGTTCTTCAGACACAGCGACACTCTGAGTCCTCCTTCTCTTCCGTGATAGTGATTCCTGTCTACCCCTGGGTCGTTCTATTCTTTGCGGAGGCAAATTAATTAACTCGTCCTTTGGATCCGTATTGACCTTATTGGCACTCTCAACCTCTTCTTCTTCCTGCACATGAGTTCACATCAGGAACTCCCTCCTCTCTTCAATAGTTAACAACCCCATATCCCTATAGAGTTTAATCAAGAACGGGGACAAGTAATTGGCTGATCCTCCTGAAACTAGCCGGATGTGTTGCCGAGTAGCAGTCCAGAAGATGCGCGCCCAGTGAATACGATCTCCTTGCAATGCTCGTTTCACAAATCCAACCTGCCATGTCATCATATAAGTGGTTCAAACAGGTCAAAGGATCTGCATTAACGCCATCGCCACATTTTTTCTGAACTGATTGTGATACCAGATGGTCCGATATCCATTCTTGCCGGTGCGCAAGTGCTTAAATATAGTTGCGTATGACTTCTCCTCTTCTTGTGTTACCTTGACATTCTCACTGTTGAAGGTAAGGTCGTCATCGTCACCTGTGTAGCGTCCCAAGACTTTCGCCAATCCCAAATTTGCCAAGTCTCGGGATTTCCTTGATAGCCTGGTGGCTTTGGTAAACCACCATTGTCTCACTCTTGCACTATCGCTGCGCTCGGCCAATTCCAGCCCTAGAGCAAAAAATCCATCTTCACGAGGATCAAGTTACAACGATAAGCTCTCAATCCTGCCTTAGAAACTTTCAGAGCTATTAATTGAATTGAATGCGCCATAGCTGCTTCCTCTTGTTAGAGCTTCCGCACTCCAGTCTTTTGTGAATTGCGATAATTCGTTTGTGGAATGTGGGAACCAACTCGCTTCCCTCGGGTGTACCTCGCCGTCGCAACGGTTTTTCCAACTTGTGCAAATTGAAGGTGTCGCCATTCAAACTTTTTTCCTGTGCGGCGCTATCATTTACTTCCCTGGAGATCCTTCGCCGCTTGGGTCTTTGAGAGAACTCCGAAGTAATCATCTCCGAATACCTCTGTCCGGACACTTTACTAGGTATTAGAAAAAGCTAGGTCTTTGTACCTCCTACCGCTACTTGAGTCTTCCCCATCCGTTCCTTCAAATTAGGACCTCATTGACCTCCGAAGGCCGATCGCTTCTACTGACAATCCTTTGGGCTTTCTATTACAACTTAGCATCTATAGTGAGAAGGCTTATTCTCTTCTTATCTAATTACTACTACCTTAAAAGTCAAAACCTGCATGGAATTCCATCCTAACTACTCTATTTCTGAAAAAACAAAAAAACTGCACTACCACATATGCAAATGTCAAAAAAGTTGTGCATCACATGGACAATAAATTTGTCCTCAATATGTTCAAACCAATAGATCACTTGATTTACATGTGACATGGATTGCAAATAGGCAACTCATGATGGTTCTTTCTTCGCACTCGACTTAGTGATCCTTGCACCCATAATGGTGTATGTTATAGTGTAGACGTAAAGGGCTATCTAAAAGTTAGAGGGACCTAATTGCTAACTAAGAGGTCAAGTTGTGATACATATGTGTATATATACGTCCTATATTTCCTAATTTTACGTATGTGAGTATGACATGATAGCAATGTAAGTTATATGATCATAGGTATTTGCACAACAACGGTCATGTCTATATACGTAGGTTTAGGATTAGTAGATTAGACTAAGTAGAATTAGGATGAGGGTTTAGGATTTCTAATTCTAACCCTTTGTTAGTGTCCACTCTTGCTAGTTGGAGAGTATAATCTAGTGATGACTCAAAAAACATTGCGTTCTTTGAGTTGAGTCTTTAACGTTGAAAATAGCTCTCATTGAGTTAGTTACGGTTTCTGTGAGCATCGGCCTTGATTCTCCTAGTAATGAAGTAAGTTTGACTTAACCATATGTGAAATTTGTATTTTATGGTAGTGGATTTTCACAAGAATTTTCAATTGTGATACATTTGTCTATGTGTAGGCTCTTGTGTGTTACTATGGCATGATAGCAATGTATGTTGTATGACAATAGGTATTTGCACGACATAAAAGTCAAAAGCAAAAGTCACTTGCAGCAAAAATATGTTTGTTAAATTGAACTTAGGGTAGAGCACTCTTACCTATGGGACACAATGTGCAAGTGTGGTCTGGGGAACCACTTCATCAAGCTAGTAAAAATACTCATTCTAGGTGCATTGACAGTTGTACACTTGAACGGATCCAAGCCCTTCAGGTTTTTTTCAAAAAAATAATTCAACAAGGATGATCACTTGCCCCTTTCCTCTTTGCATTTGCAAATCAGTCCTTTAGAAATGAGATGAAACACAACTTTCACCTAGGAAGACGCAAGAGCTACAAAATAGATGACCTTGTTATTCTTGACTATTTTCTTTTTTGTAAATATGAAAGTGTTCATAGATGACTGGCACCTCTCCTTCCAAAAACTCCAAACTGTATTAGCAAAATATGAGGTAAGCAGCGGAGCAAGATTCAGCCTAACCAAGTTGTTCATCTTACTATTCTAGATGAACAAACCTCCAGACTGAATAGCACTCACAGGCTGTGATTTATTGCAAAAAGGCAAAATATTTAGGAGCATCAACATGGCAAGGTATCACAATGCAACAACGTAACAAATTCTGCATACACAAAATCTTCAGGATCCTAACAGGTTGGAAGTTCAAGCTGTTGTCTTTTGAATCTTGAATCATCAGCCTTAAGAAAAAAACACATAAAACTTCCCTCACGACTTACCTTAACAAGGAGTGAAAAACCACTAGATCTACATAACAAAGGTGCCACATATTTATCAAGCTTTAGGGAATCATGAACCTCAACATGGACAAGGTTTTTATGTGGTAAGTTCTACAATTGGCACTGTACACTAATAAACGAGCTTTCAAACTAGGCCATGGCAAAGGCAAGTAATCCTGGAATTGCAACATTGTAAAATTGGCAAATTAAGAGCGCCAAGGTTTTTCAGTGGCTAGTTTTGAAGCTAGATTGACTAATTAAAGGTCTTGACTTTTCATGAATATGGTTTGGATCAGTACTTGGACCCAATACTTTTTTCCGATACTTGCTTGTCATTGAGAATATCCTAGCTCAGTATGACCAAAGGAAAATGTGCAAGAGGATAGTATTTTGGTCCAACATTACCTTGGTAAGTTGTTCTTGTTAGATGCAATGCAATGCAATTCTTATGCACACCATCTGCAAAAATTTTGGATCAACTTGGCGTTCATTTTTCTCTTGGAGTAAGATATGAGAAACATGACTAGAGATCCTACACTACAAGTCTCTCAAATTTTTGATGGAGATAGGTCATGCCAACTAGTTACCTAGCAAGAAAAAGCACCTTGGTTTTGAGCCAACATCATTGGACAGCCAAGAGGTGGTTGACCTATGTTTGTGAACTTTCTAGGTGCCCATGCTTTTCAGGTAAATGGACTAGGACTTGTGTATTGTCACACTACAACTATATGGGATGACTCAAGCCTTGAAGAGAGAAAAGGGTCATAGGATTTCATCTAGATACCACAGGCCACACAAAAGTGACCAAGTTGAAACGCAATTCACTCTTGGACAGAGTGATGAATCTGAAGGATCTCACTTGATTGCTTGCAACTTCCATTTTTTCTAGATGTATCTTGCATCAAGCGTGGCTAAAATTAAGATGGAGGCACACGATGCTTCTCAGTGATATCCAGATCATGTCCATCTACCAATATTCAATAGTTTGCACTTCACGTTTAGTGTTGGAGGGAAAAAGATATCATGCAACTTAACTGAACTTGACTCCAACCCTACGTTCTCGCAGATGCACCAGAGCAAGCCTCCTATTAGGTCAATTCATGCAAACACCCTGGTAGTTACAACCGGCTACATGTATGATCTAGAAGACCATTGCCAAGCCAACAATTTGGGCAGTCAGAAGTATCATCAACCACGTACCCCAACCAAATTTCATGTGTAGCTAACTATGCTTTCATCATGGCCAATCAATTGAGCAAGAAGCAAAAGGATCAGGTTTTGAATTTACTACTTAAAAACAAGGATGTGTTTGCTTTCTCCATGAAATACCTTAGTAGATGCAAGGTAATGTAATTCTCTATTGATCTGATTGATAAATTCCATTTTAAGTCAATGTCCTTTTGTCAAGCTTGAGTAAACATAAATGGCAGCTTTAGGATGAGAGATGCAAGGAGCTTCACAATGCAAGGCTCGTCCATCTCTCTAAAACTAACTTTGCAGCAGCTACAATTATGCCACCAAAGAAGTACACCAGCAATGTGTGAACTGAGAGAAGGATGTGTGAAAACTACAAACTCCTAAATTTAGCTACACAATAAGAGGAGTATCCTATGCCTGTGGTAACGTAGTTTTTCATTTTTTTTGAAAAGATGAAGTTTGAGGAGTAGATGAAGAGGAATTTAAACATTTGGGATAAAAATAATTAGAAGTAGATGCAAGAAAGGATTTTGTAGTAGATGAAAAGTTAGGAATAGTTGGATTCCATTTTAGATACTTCTCTGCCGGAGTTAGTGTTCTTACTTGCATGCAATAAAATTAAATTAGATGGATTATGATCTGCTAGAGAAGATGCTTCTAACTTTGTCGGTTAGCGGTGACTTAAGTTAGGCAAGATTTTGTTCAATAGAGCTTGTTGTGTACGTTCTAACGAGCCTAAGAACGTCTAAAACAGATGAGAGAATTATAAGTTATGAGTGTAGGACATGGCTGACATGGTAAAGCAAAGACGAAGGAGGGCTTTCGACCTTCAGACTTTGGATTAAACACCTTTGGTTTTACAACAGAAGGGCCTTTGCCTTAGAGAAAGGCGGTGTCAATTGGGAGATAAACTTCAACCTTTGTACTGCCAATTCGCACGCATTCACAATGTGGTTAGGGCGTCAAGAGACATTAGCAGAAACGGAAGTTTTGCGCCAACATTTTGGGAGAGTGCATTTTTGAATTGAGAGTTCAGCAAGGATTGCGAGTGAGAAATTGAGAGCGGAGCAATAGGGCGAGCTTTGGAACTTCAATTGACGGCATTGAAAGTACCTGAGTTTGGATTGAGAGCGTATTGCGATGAGTTTATAGCTGCCAAACTTGATTTCTTGCTGTGGAATTAGAATTGGATTTCCGCAATGATTGTGAAGGAGTGGCATGAGGGACGCGCGTCAGACGGCAACAAAATTTGTGGCAAACCTGAGAGTTGGACAATTGAGCACTAGATTCAAGTCTTGGGGCCGCGTGCTGGTGAGATGGGCAATTTCACCTATGACAGTCAGAGTGTGAAGGTGACCTAGTCAAAGCGTGAGGGTGACCCAGTCCGAGGAGAAGACATTTGCAAAGTTGTTCAAGACACCTCGCTTGTCCAAGAACGGATGACGGACAACCGATTACCACGATCCGCTGAGATTAAATGTGGCGGTGGCACTAATGCAGATTCTGCGATCTTTGCGAATGACGTACATGACAACATGTCAAATCGGGTTTGTGAAACGCGTAGTGGCAAGGAGGCCAATTCACAGAACTCACATCTTGTGGAGTACCAATCACAAGAATGTCAAGAATATGTTTGGAGGATCAATGAACTATCTGTCCCCGTTCTTTATCAACTTTTATCTAGGGATGGGATTGTTGACCGAAGCAGAGAAGCAAAAATTCCCGCTCGAGAGGAAGATTGCGAGATTAAATGACAAAGGAGTGCTAGGAAATGACAAAGTGGTCAGTAACAAGGACGACATTGAACCTACATTGCCTTTGGCCAAAGTGAACATGTCCGAGAATGACATTGAAGAATGACTTGCAAAGAAGCGAAGTTAATTGTAGATGGCTTTGGCTTTAGAGATCATTGGTTGACGTACCGGATTGCGGGCCAGGAGGCCAACTCTTACGCAGAGGAGAATGACAAGTACGCATTCACGTAGTAAGGTGAAAGCACAACGCCAACAGAAAGAGGAAATGGACAATAGGAAGTGTAGCGAAGCAACTTTGCAACATCAATTGACTTAGGCAGAATGGGATTAAGTGAAAGCACAGCAAGCAAGAACGGAAGACAAATGACCTTCGGCCTTTGGAGTGGCGATCTTCGAATGTGCCTATGGATAGAGCGTTGGCAAAAGGCAAAGAAAGAGAAGATGAGACCGAGAGGAAGACTTTGGGTCAACGCCTTTGGCCTTTGGGACAATCACTAGTGTCTTCGGCTGAAGATCTTCGGCCTTAAGCCAAAGAGCTGAAGACTGCAATGTTTAATTTAGCTGATCTTTTGAGTGATAGAGTAATTCCGTTTATCAAGTGTTAGATGGGAAGATGGCAAAGTATGCGGTGCCAGAGTATGCAACAAGATCCTATGTAGAGTTAGTGTGCAAGAGGAGGAAGGCGAAGGTGGCAGCAACTACTAAGGTAGTAGAACGAGTTGCGAACTTGACTTTTGAGTGTGCAACCATGACAGTTACCTTGCAGGAGCGGGAAGGACAACTTTGAGCAAAGGAGTTGGAGCGAGCAGAACTTTGGCGGAAGCTAACGGTTGAGAAGAGTTGGACTCTCTAGTTCAAATGCGGTATCTTCAGCAAACTAAAGCAACTCTCGCAGGGTGACAAAATTCACTGTAATAACAGATAAATACCAAAATGGAGCATAATGGTAAAGATCCGATCCCTCGAGGATAGAAACAACACAAAGAGTACCAAGTGTCACGTATTTAATAGTCTATTGAGGAGTTTCAATTCTTAGGCCATTGTCACTCCCAGAAGTACTGCAGATGTTCAACTTAAAGGACACGCAACGCAGCGTAATACACACATCACTCCTGAAATTCTCAAATGTAGCATCACAAAGGTTGATCGCGACCTTGTCTTAGTATTCAGGGGGGAAAATTCCCAAACAGTACTCTAAGGATCTGCACGCAACTACTAATTGCGAACTTGCTTAAATCCTGATTCTAACCAATCACTATTCAGAACATTCGAATTGGGCTACTACCTTGGATGCGGTATCTTCAAGAAACCGAAGTACCTTTCACGCGATGAAAAAACACTCAATACACAGACACACGGAGAATGCAGACTTTAAAACTAAGAAAACTAAATTTGAGAAAAGTCCTCCAAGGCCAATGCCTTGAACCTTTTTATTCCTAACTAACTCTGAACTATCACTCGCTTTGATGCCAGCTCGGAACAGGTCCTACACCTGCGGAGTCGGCGGTTGCCTTCTCCTCCAACTTCCGATCTAAACCTAACCTTTGCAAAACGGCCGCTAGCTCTAACTCCAAGTTCAACACCGCGTCGCGCAAACTTGTAAGAAACGCGCCCAACTTCTTGGCTAATCGGCGCTGCCCACCAACACTACTCGCTAACATTGCCGTCGCACGATGCTCAAGATCTCGTAATTGCAACCATTTATGCGTCTTGACCTGCCATAATACAAACCCTCGCAGGCATTGGTTCATCCTCACGGTCAAGGCGTCATTGGTCTGCTCTGATAACTGTCGGTTCTTCTCTTCTGCCTCCGACAATCTTGTCTCCATCTCGCATAACTGCTCCTTGGCTTGTGTCCGTTTATGAAAAAACAAAAAAACTGCACTACCACACACACAATTCACTAATGTGCGGAGGAATGAAGGTTGAAAACTGAGAAATAAACGAATGAAAAAAGCCCCCAAAGGCAAAGCCTTGGGCCTCCTTTTTTCGTAATTAACACCCTGAGATATCACTCGCTGCAATGCGAGCCCCAAACAAACGCGACGCCAGCAGACTCGGCAGTTATCGCGCCCGTTGAGCTCCTGTCTACTCCTTACTTGCGCAAAGCGGCTGACACTTCTAATTCTAAATTCTCCTTTGTCTCCTCCAAACTAAATATGAACAAAATGAGCTTACTACCTAATTGCCGCTGCCCCGCTATACCGCTAGCTATCAAATCCGTTCTTCGGCGCTCTAGCTCACTCAACTTGGTACACTTAAGTGTCTAGATCTTTCACTTCATATAACCACAAAGGCATTGCTTGTTGTTCCGTAATAGTTCTTTTCACGTCCTCCACTACTTGATCTATGAGCTCTTCCATCAAATTGAGATCCACCACCGTGTCTGCAAGTTCTACAGATACCTCCAAATACTCCTTAGCCGAAGGTGTGTACACGGGTGGTTGCCTCGGGGGTCGACGCCCCTAACTCAAGGTCTCTACCTCCGTATCACCTTCTTGCTCTTCTCCTTCCTCCGTTGGATCTTTGACGGGCACTGCCATAAATCTCCACTCCGAAGGCCCTCCACCAAAGGCCATTCATCGTCGGTTCCTACAACTTTGCTCGGTGATCAATTAACTTCAAAGTGATTACACGTTGCAATTTTCTCCTCTTCGTCGGGCATTCCTCTACCGCATCCTCCGCTTTGTCAAATTTTTCCGAAGGCGTTGCCAGTGCATTGTTGTCCTTCTCCTTGGCAACTTCATCGCCTCCCAACGCCTCTTCGTCGTCCGTTGTCTCCATCTCGAGCAAAAATCACTTCTGCTCGGCTACAAACCCATCCCTCAATAAAAGTTGATAAAAAACAAGGACAGATAGTTCACTAATCCCCCGAATGCCTCACCAATGTGCTGGCATATAGTACCTCATAAGATGCATGCCCAGTGAATATGTCTTCCTGCCACCGCGCGCTCCACAAGTCCGACCTGCCATGTCGCCATGTAAGTCGTTTGCGAAGGCCGAAGGATCTGCATCAGGGTCACTGCCACATTCATGCGCAACCAATCACAATACTTCATCGTCCGATACACGTTCTTGCGTGAATGACGTTTCTTGAATAGTGGCGCAAAAGTCTTCTCTTTCGCATGGATCACCTTCACGCTATCAATGTCAAAAGTGTAATCTCCATCTTCTCCTTCGCACGGTTTCAAGACCCTTGCGCAATTCTCAATAGTCCAGATCGATGGGTTGCCACAAAGTCTCTCAGCCTCCCACGTGCGTCCGTCGTGCCACTCTTGCACCATCGCCACGCAAATCCAATTCCATTTCCACAGCAAGAAATTGAGCTTGGCAGCTACCAACTCGTTGCGATACGCTCTCAATCCAAATTCCGGTACCTTCAATGCCGATAATCAAAGTTCCAAAGATCACTTCATAGCTGCCCTCTCAATTTCTCACTCACGAAACTCCCTGAGCTCTCAATTTGCGAATGCACTCTTACAAAATGTCGGCATGAACTCGCGTTTTTTGCCAAATTTACATCATTTACTCGCGTTTCTCCCAATGTAATTTAACGCCCTAACGGCATCACAAACTTGTGCAAATTGATGGTACAAGTATATGAATTTCTTTCTTGTTCAATGCCGTCTTTTAATTTGCCAAAGATGCTTCACCAAAGATTCTTCTTTTGTAGCACCGAAGGAGCTATCGCCAAAGTCCGAAGACAGTACTATGACTTCGTCAAAGCATGTCCTCCACTGCTTATCTTTGTAGCTCAAGATTACCTTGCCCATTTCTAACGTTTTTGGACTCATTAGAACGAGCACGCCAAGCGCTACGTATTGGGATCTTGTATATTCCCTACTCTTGCTTAACGCATACTCCAATTCACTATTTACTCTTCTTCTGACTAATCCTAGTCTACAAGTTTAAAATTACTAGTCTGTTACTTCCAAACTTCATCGTTTCAAGGAAAAATGGAAAAACTATGAAGTTCATGAAAGCATCAATCTATGAAAATGGCTTGTGATGCTCTAAGGATTGAAAAATGCATTTAATTTCTACCAAAGGTTCATGGACTAGATGTGAGAAGGTGCAGATTTCTTAAAATGTTACATCAATGACATTTTAGTTCACATCAAGGAATTTAAGCAGCACCTATTCACTCAATGAAGTTGTTTTATCGGCTCATGCAAGTTGATCTGAAGATACATTCCAAGAAATGTGAATTTGCTATTACATTAGTGAAAATCTAGAGCACTATATTCTGCTCAATGATATAATGGCTCATTGAGCCAAGGTGATGGCCATCTTGGAAATGTCTGACCCTACTGACCTACACACCTTTAAGAGTTTCATTCCTTTTTGCAACTACTACCGTATCTATGTGCAAGATTTTAGTATCATTGCACAACCTTTTTACGCCTTGTTTAATAAAAAAGTCACTTGGACATGCTGCAAAAATGCCCAACAAGTTTTCAACTTGCATAAACAAAAGCTTGCAGAGTATCTTGTAATTAGAAGGTGTGAATACAACAAAGTCTTCATCCTACATACCAATTGGAGTGTCTCAGGCATTGGCATCATACTAGATCAGCATGGTGAGGAGCGCAAGGAGTATGTCATTGCTTATGCGCCTAGAAGCAACAACAGAGCCAAAAGCAACTAGTCTTCTTGCAAAAATAAATGTCTTGATGTTGTGTGGGCTATTAAACATTTTAGGTCCTACCTCTATGGTACCAAGTTTATCTTGTACACTGACTATCAACCATTCAAGTGGCTGATGCCCAACGACAAGCTTACTGGCAAGCTAGCTTGTTGGACAATCATTTTGCAAGAATACAAATTTGACGTAATTCACAGACCAAGTGTCACTTATCAAAACGTGGACACTATATTTAAGAGCTCATTGATCACTTCAGAGGATATTTCCGACACAAGACAAGATTTTGATGAACTTGCTTTGACAGCTAGGCCACATGCCACGAGCTACTTAATCTTGCTGCAATGTTATGTAGTTGGTCAACTTGTGCTCAATATATGGAAGGATCTAGACACTCTGAGATTGTTGCAACATGAAAGGTATTCTTTTCAAGTTACTTCAGGTTAGAGAAATTGCATATAGAAGCAATCTAAACGTTATGCATGGAAGCACAACTATCTAGTTCAACGCTTGCTTCAAAGTGAGTTTATGGTTACTTCATCGCATGAGAGGGCTAGTCTAATAAAAAAAGTACACTTAAAGCTTAGACACTTTGATGTGAAGCATAACTTTAGCGTGATATCTCCTTAATACTATTAAAGAGTTATGTAAACTCAAGTTTGTGCGGCGTTGGTCATATGCAAAGAACACAACATGATGCACATTTCTTTTTCTTCTCAGCAAGTCACACTTCATCCAATACCTATCTTGGACTTGTTCTATTGCTGGTTTTGTGATTCGGCTGGTGAGCTATCCATAACGAGTAGAGGTAACATCTACATCTTGTTCATGATAGAGCACTTTTCTAAATGGATTGTGTTAGTTACCTTGATGTATAAGATCTTCTAAAGTGTAGACCAGATCTTTCTCTAATAAGTTTTCAGCAGGTTAAAAGCATGTGCAGAGTGACTCACTGATCAAGGATTTGAATACAGAGTTAAATTCCAAGATTTGTTTGACCATGCCTTGATTGACTATCAATGCACTTCAAGGGATCATCCACAAGCTGATGAACTTGTTGAAAGAATGGTGCAATCTTGCAAAAAGAGGTTGCACAAGCTTTGTCTCACCAAACAAGAAATAGTGAGATCTAGCCCTATCCTACTTTGCAATGGAGTATCAATGTCCAAGCATGCATCTCTCTTGTAATTTTCCTCTCACTACTTATTTTCTTTTGTTTGCAAGGCATCCGATGCTTCCTTCCACCATTGCATTTCATATGGACCAAGTTGTGGACCAAGATTATGAGTCAACATGGATCATAGTAATTTTAGAAAAGGCTACCATATTTAAAGAAATTAAGTCAATAATTATGGAAAACTTTCAGATTGGATAACATCATTACATGTCTCAACATTACATGCGAAAGGTGATAGCTACAAGCCAAAGATGTGGCAGTTTGAATTTGGTGATTACCTAATGATAGCGTCAACATTTTTATAAGTTGCATCATTCCAAGTATAAGGCAATCGAAGCTTTTGACATGCTAGAATTGAAGAAACGGATGCATCATTTAGGCGCATTCCAAAAACTTCGCACCAAGTTATTTGCCTAACCTGGATCTTATCATTGTTACCTCCATGAATGATCAAGTGGATCATTCATGGAGGTAACATTATTCCACTTGATCATTCATGTCAAGTTTGTCAAAGGATTGATGATGGTGATCAGATGCTATTGTGCGACAATTGCAATGCAAGTTACCATATGTTTTGCTTTAAATCAGAGCTCACACAAGTTCCATTAGGCCTGTTCTATTGTTATAAGCATATTGTTATAAGGCGAGGAGCTCCGCGGTAACCCCATGCTGTGGACCATCGAGCATTGGACGAAGGTACTGGAACCCTGTGCGGGCAGCGAAGGAGATCTGTTATTTGAGAAGAATAGCGTAGGACTTACACGCGGCAAGGAATTCTCTTACGGGCCTCTCTTTGAGTCTGGAAGACAGGGGACGAATGGATGGAAGACTGTCGATTACAAAGATCCGAAGAGAAGGGCGATCGCATTGGGAATCATGCACATCTTGCGGCCGGCGCGCACGACTTATGTGACGGCCTGGCAAGTAGGGTTCTTCGAACGCATCCTGAAGAGAAAACGAGTACATTGGGCAAGGATCTTTCACGATCTTGTCTGGGTGAATGCAAGCTCCAGGTGGACGGGACCTTTGACCAATCATATCACTCCATTTCTGGTGAATTTCCATCGAGGGATGGGATTGCTTACGAGGGAGGAGGAAAAGCGATTTCCGAGAGAGCGATAATCCTGACAGCTAAGTCAAGTGAAGGGACCGAAGACGAAAACCGACCCCCCTCAATCCCAACACATACGACAGCTTGGGTACCAGTTCAGGTGGACGTGGTGCAGAGACGGGAGAAGCCAGAGAGACGATTGGCGAAGAGAAGGAAGGTCGTGAGTGATGACGAGGAAAAATTGGCCCACGAGGTAAGAAGGGTGGATATGGATGTAGATGGAGCGAGGCAGCACAGAGCACGCGCAAGATCAAAGAAGAGAGTGAATCGGAGGATGGTGACAGCTGAGGTGTCGGACAGCAACGTGGAGAAGACGGTGGCACCAATTGTGAACACATCCGAAGTTGCAGCTAGCGAGGTAATGCGGCTTGTGGAGATAGGAGTACCTTCGGAGGTGTCAATCGAAGTTCCAGCAGACATACCAGCATAACCTTTGAAGGAGAGTATGAAGTTGGTAAGTCTGATTTCTCTGTCTTCGGACCAGACACGGTCTGCGCGGGGCAAAGAGACACCACAACTGAAGATGAACGAGGACTTGAAGAAGGAGTCCACTTTGAGCGAGGAGATTTTGGAGGAGGTTGTCCCATTGATTGGAGGGACGGTGGTAGAAGCCGAGGGCATAACACTGCCGACATCTCCGGTGGAAGAGGTGAGACCCGAAGAAGGGAAGAAGGCTTCGGGTGAAGACGTAAAGACACTGGAAATTAGATTTCTTGAATTCTTGCATGATAGTGTAGTTCCATTGTTGAAGTATTTGGATAGGACGAGAGGGAAGTATGTTGTATCGGAGGAGCCAGGATTTTATGTACCGATGATTAGGAACAGGACGAAGCTCAAAAGAGCAGTTGCAGTAGAGAGGGAGTGGGATTCCGCAACTGCATTGGCACGAAAGCGAGTTGCAACCTTGTCATCCGAGTGCGCGGCAGTGAAGGCGATATTGCAAGAGCGAGAAGCCTAGCTTCGGGAGAAGGAAACTGAGTGTGAAGTGCTGCAGCTGAATCTAAAGAAGGAATCCAAGCGCTGTGCAGAGTTGGAAGAGACCTGTAGAGGACCTCGTATCTCTAATGAGAATGCCCAGAATGTAACAGTGGATTTGATGGCGAGATTGGAGAAATCCAAAGAAGCTTACGATACAGCAGTCAAAAGATCGGAACGGTTGATCACTACTACGGAGAAGCGAGAGAAGATGCATATCGAGGAACTGGCTAAGGTGGAAGCCCGAAGAGCCGAAGAAGTTCGTATCGCCAAAGAACTTCGAGGCAAAATCGTAGAGGCGAAGACGGCAGAGGAAGATCTTTGTAGCAAAATTTCAAAGATTGAGGTGAAGTGTGAAATGAAATTCTAACGTGCGGAGGAGCTATCAGCAAGTTTGTCGGCGGGAAACTAGAAGCATGAAGAGGAGTTAGCCGCTTGGGCCAAGAAATTGGCAGATTGTGAGTCTGCCAAGTCTTCGGAGGTCGAATGGCTGTTTGTCGAAGTTATTACATCGGGTTGTGAGTTTTTGGCTCGAATGTCTTGAGCAGTCGAGGCTCCTTGGGATTTAAGCAAATTCGGGTCTGAGTATTCGGGTAAGTGAGTTGAGATGTATGCAATGTTGGAAAGTTTTCCCCCTGAAATATAAGTGTGGAGTTGCAAGCGATTCCTACAGGCGCTGTTTGGATAAGTTTCAGGCTGTGAATGTGGTTATGCACTACTCTGCAAGTCTTCGGCTCTAGCTGGGTAGTGTCTTCTGGGAGTGGCATTGGCCTAAGAAATGAAACTCTTATGTGACAAATCGTGACTTTAGTGGTTGATTCTGTCCTCGTGGGATTGGATCTGTATCATTATGCTCCATTTTGGTATTCTTCTGTCATTACATGAGACAATTCCTTGGTATGGTGGGGTACTATCGAAGGTTCATCTTGTCCTTTTCTAACAAAACTCATGCCTTGACAAAATCCCTGAAGAAGAGAACTGAATAAGAGTTCATCTTCAATGATGAAGAGGCAAAGTTGGCGTTTGAGGCACTCAAGAAGGCGTTGATGACGGCTCCAATTTTGGCAAAACCTAATTGAGGTAAACCTTTTCTTCTTTATACAGTTGCATCAAATATTGCTGTAGGATGTACCTTGAGTCAATTTGATGATGAAAAGCATGATCAGTCAATTGACTATGCTAGTAGACAGATAGTACAAGCAGAGAAGAATTATTTAGTGACCGAAAGGGAGGCTTTAGCTGTCATCTTTTCACTTAGGAAGTTTCGACACTATCTTTTGGGTGGAAAATTCACTATAATGACTGATCATAAGGCCTTGAAATATATTTTCAACAAGCCTAATGTTGAGGGGAGGATAGCTAGATGGAAACGACTACTAGCGGAATTTGATTATACCATTAAGGATCGACCGAGAAAGAAGCATGCTAATGCGGATTTGTTGTCAAGAGCTTATGATGAGGGAGGAGATCAATCTGTGGATGACACTTTTCCGGATGTCATGTAGTTACGAGTCGGCTCACGCAGTTTGAGCACTTACTATATTTAGACGTGAAGTTAGGGTTCGGGTCACGAGGCGTATACAGTCGGGGACGGCTCGAAGAACGTTAGTTCTTTGAGTTGAGCCTGGAAGCGTCGGGAGCGTAGAGTGACTTTCCCTTTTTCGTCGACCTAGATTCTCCGAGTGTGGAGTGGGTTGAGCTTGACTCATGTTTGTGACGGTGACGGTTTGTTGCCAATAGGGTAATTGACCGACGTAAATTCTAGTGGGGAATCTCACGTTTATTTCACTCGAAGAACTATAGTGGGGGTCCTGCAATGCGGGATCACAAAAAGTTTGTTAATTTGTTACGTTTCTGTGTGTTCCATCGCGTGTGTGACTTGGTGAGTTTGGGTATGTTCGGGCGTGAGTTTCTTCCTGGATCTGACGGGAGGTAAATTGTGCAAGAGAGGGGGTTAGTTTATACCATTAGAGTGAATGTATCGAGGAAGAAGGAGTTCTTAGATAGTAGAATTCTCAAATTTGCTTGTTCTCATTTCGTTTCTTTGGACCTTCGTCGACGGCAGTTCTCAGCTAGTTGTTTTCTGGAGCAATTGGCTTGATATGAATTTTCACGGTTTTAGGGTTCTAGGGAGTTAATTTTTGGGGCTAAGGCGAAATCTGTTGGATTCAAAAAGCAGGATTGGACAGATTTGATACTAGTGTTCGATCAATTCGTCGGATTGGATTAGAATTGACAAGGTTGATACGTTCTGGTTCATCAGTATCTTGACTAAGTTTTGATGTCGCAGTGAACTCGTCAGTAAGCACCCATTGAACTTTCTAGTTTGGTAAGAACGTGTGCTCCATCTCGACGTTTGACCAACAAAAATTTGGAACAAGGTTCTTTAACGACGGCCTTTCTGGGTGGACGGGAGCACTGAGGACAGCGGAGCACAGGCCGCTCGACGTCAAGCGCGCAGACTTGCTGCCAAAGCGAGAGGAGAGGAGAGCAGAGTTGAGCCGTGCCGGGGCGAGCAGGCTGAGCCAGGGCCAGGCCCATGTCTGCCAAGTTGCGAGCGGGAGGAGCAGAAGCGCTCGAGGTTCCGCTTGGGAGTAGGTAGACGTAAGGGGGAGGCTGCAGGACTCGGTCCTGGTGTGCTTTTTTGACCCATCGCCTTGCGCGGACTATCTTTCCAAGAACCCACTCGATTGTCCAGTTGTTGTATAAGCCCTCCCGCTTTTTTGACGCCTGCAGGCCGAGTGACCTCAGAACTCTATCATAGCGCCTGACGTACCTGTAGTAACAATCTTTTTATATGGCCTTGTTCCTTTAAGCCTCATTCCCTGACTCCTGCATGCTCCTTGCCTAGGAGCTGAGCCTGGCATTGATGAGTCAGTTCTCGCAGGTTTCTCTTTAAGTCTTGAGTACGGGGCTTCCAAAGTGAAACATTACAAGTGGCACTGGGCACTCGCTGCAGCATGCTCGAACAACATTGCCAACATCTGTCTGCGTGACACTAAGCTCATTTACAAATGGAAAACCTTTGAACACTGAGGATTTATGTGTCCGTGTCGCGGATTGCCTCTTTTGACGAGTCATCTCTGTTCTCGAGGAACGGGACGAGGTTGAGAAGTTGAGAGAGATTAAAGCGTGCTTTGAGGTCATTTTTGAGTTAATTCTGTTTTCTACATCCTCGGATTCGAACACTGTTTTAGCTGTACCTGGTGCATCAAAAGGGCCACACGTTTTTTGTTACATCAATGGGTCACTGTACCATCTGTGCGGCTTCGTCGCATTCAATTGGGAAATTTTTGAAACCTGGCCGCTCGAGGAGCGATGTTTTATCTTCGTAGCGGGGGTTACGTTCTTATATCTAGGGGTCTCGCGGCGGTTTGCGAGCAAAGGCTTTGAGTGGATTGAAGGCCGGAGTCAATACGAGGTGATCTGCAATTCGCAGACCTTGTTCACGAATTGTTCGGGAGACAAGATCACATGTGGAAAGGAGCACTTCTGTCGTGAGTACACACTTTTCACGGAGTTCACAGGCATTGTCATCAAACTTCTCCCAGAAGTTAAAAAGGTGAAAGCACTTGTGACAGTTTTGGACGGGACACTCCCATACTGCTCGATGTGACAGAAGTTGAAGTTCAAGCTGTAACCTTAAATCAGTGCGTATAGTTCACATTCAATTTTGCACAGGCAAATATTCGGTCCTGTCAGGGTCTGAGAACCGTAGATAGGACTGGTGGACAGCTAGTACGTAACTTTCAGCTTTGTAGAATCAGGTGTTTGATCGATCAAAGCAGACGTATCTACTCTTCGACTGATAAGGATGGAAAGTAGAGCACTGATCTGAACCTCAGCTGTGAAGAGTGTCGTTTGTTTTTCATCAATCATCCTTCCAGCCGTTAGCAAGAGGTCTCTTTGTGGTTTTAGGTTGTGCAAAGATCTGCAAGGATTTGCTTCAAAACTGTGTTCTTATACAGTCTTTTGGGTCAAGACAGTAGAAGTAAAGCATCTCTTCGCAACACTTTCTGAAGATTAGACTTATTAGTAGCTTGAAGTGCACTGAATGTGAGTGCAGATAACAAACTATCATGGACGAATGTAGTTAATGAAGGGTTGAATGGGGATGAAGTTTCATAAACTTCTGTTTAGAATGTTGTTGGGATCTTGTAGATTACCTTTGAAGCTCTTGTAGCTAGCAACAAGTTATAGCAGAGTTCTCTTATATTCTCCTCAGTTTAGTATTCACGTTGTGCTTTCAGTTCATAACTCAGGTACATAGGACGGATATTCAACTACAATTCTAGTAGATTACAGATACTGAGATTATAGGGGTAGAAAGTTTAATTAGCAAGAGGAGTATCGTGACTCTTTGCAAACAAAATTTGTAGGGAGGCTTGTAAAATTGTGAGACAATCATTATCTTTGATGAAGTCAATGTGAGTTGACAAGAAAAAAGAAAAAAAAGTAAAAAAGAAAAAGTTTAGGGGTTCAGAGTTATAAGAACCTCATTTGAAGAGGCCGGAAATTTGCATCCGGTCTCACTTCCTATAGTCTTCAGTTTATGGTGGATTGTGACAGTCCAGCGTGAAGATTCTATACGCAACTTGGTGGACGTGATGTCATTGTAGGCGCTGGAGGCGGAAGGTGACAAGGGCGATGGAGATTGAATCGGGACCGCGAAGCAATGCGATGTTCCGTGTGTGTTGTCTCATTTTGTGCTGTGTTTCTTTTAGACTAGAGAGTCGTTGCTAGCTGATTGCTTGTGTTTGGATCCTCTCCAGTCGTGCTTCCTGGTGCACGCCCGTGTAGGGGTGACGCTGATTTCTGGAGTAGTTTTACTCCTGTGTGCTAGCGATAGGGGGCTGGACTTGATCACCGGCCGGCCTATCTATGTTTCTCTCACGGTGAGACTAGAGTGATGACCACTAGACCGTGAGAGTCTTCTTGCTGTGATGACAGGTTAGGTTGCCCATACCACTTAGCTAGTAGGGCTAGAGTAGCTTAGTGCGGCACGACGTCAGGGGCGGATTGGGTTATTGGGTGGAAATCTGGCAGTGATGCCAGTTGAGGTCTCGTCATCACGGAGCAGTCTAGTGGTCCTGTTGAGGACCGCGGTGGATTTACGCGGAGTGGGTTGAGATATCGGCTACCTTCACCTATTTTACCAGTTGTTGTGGAGCAGGACTAGAGTGTTGCAGACACAGAGTCTTTGGTGGTGATATCGTCTAGTGTTCCAATCCCATTGATTTGGGACATGGACGGGATGTACGGGGCCGTGAAGGGCCCTCGACGTTACTCTAGTGCAGTGGGCACTATCGAGCTCGATGATTTTATTCAGGAGTTTGACGCGTGGTGTGATATGTAGTTTAAGCGTAACCCCACGTTGTTTACACCCTTCTTTGCGTGGAAGGGGTTATTCCAGCATTTGGAGGGGCCTCCCATGGACGAATATCATGAGTTTGGGAGAGATTATGCTGCTGAGATTGATGCATGGAGGCGCCATTGGTCTCCGAACTACTTATCCATTACCCAGGGTGGGGTGAGTACCAGTGGAGGTGCAAGTATCGGCATCAGTGGAGGTGCGAGGAGTAGCATCAGCGAGGGTATCAGTAGAGCAGTTGGCGCAACTGGTACTAGTACCAGCAGCGGTACTGTTAGCATTGCCGGTAGCAGCACGAGGGGAGATGCTAGTGGCGTACCTTCGTTTAGCCCCATTCCTGAGTTCTTCCAGAGATTGAGGAAGAATTATCAGGGGGTGAAAACGGAGAAGTTGAGGAGCCTCCGGGAGTTTGAGCGGAAGACTAGTGAGAGTCTTCGTGAGGCATACACTCGTATGCGACGGCTAATCTCAGTTACTCACGGTGTGACTGAGGCACAGGCTGTCCAGTACTGGTATCGGATCCTGGACAGAGAGTTGCGGAGGAGAGTGCGTGATACTACTCTCATGAGCGACTCATCACCCACATTAGCCCATGTGTTTGCTCTTTCTCAGAAGATTGAGCTTAACATGGTGGAGGAGAGGGTGATGACGTTTATATTTGCGAGGGACACGACCACTACTTTGCGTATCCCACATAGCCAAGCACAGTCTCGCCCCATAAGTGGGAGTCGTGGAGGTCATACACAACATCCTTCAGGTCACAGAGAGCCTAGTGCGCGGCCACCACTGCCTTCATTTTCGGGCCAGCCACAGGGACCGTCATGTTGAACATGCGGAGGTAGTCATATGAGGAAGGATTGTCCCTAGGAGCGAGAGGGACAAACTCCATATGCTAGGCCACAGCCGGCACAGGTGACCTGTGATCATTGTCATTGACCGGGTCACCCTCGAGAGCGTTGCTTTGACCTTCATCCTGAGTTGAGATCTTGAGGTAGAGGTTGTGGAGGTGATGCTCCACGAGGCCGAGGTGGTCGAGGTGGCAGAGGCGGTACAGGCGGTAGAGGTATCGGGGCCATTGAGCGTACCGCAGCGAGTGCTACTTCCGCCACAGAGAGCGCTATGGCTGCTTGGATTGAGCAGTTGGAGCAGAGGCTTGCTGCTATGGCTGGTCTGGGGGCGAGCATTTCCACATCTTACGAGGGAGAGGATTTCTCCTATTTGGCTAGTGCAGCACAGGTTGAGGCATCAGTTGCAGTGACCAAAGGTGGTGCTCGCACTTCAGAGCCACGTGGTGCGATTGTGGAGTTGGACCCTCAGAGGGGTGAGGGTGGACGTCAGTCTAGACTTCCCCTGTCCTTTTTGTTGTTAGAGGTGGGTAGCAGTTCATCTATGAGACCTGCACCGCCTAGTGACACTAGAGTGAGAACTGAGGTTCTTACATCATCTGTTGTGGACGCAGACATGCCATCAAGTGCAGTGATGCGGATGGCCACTTCAGTTTTGCGATCTCCATTGTTTTCAGCCACGGAGTTGATAGACTCTGGTATTGATTTGGCTCGAGTATTTCGGGTAGCAGCCACGTCGTGTGAGCGTGGGAGAGTCGCTGCTACGAGTGCCGAGATACGTGAGGATACAATTGAGGACCCATCCTCAACGTCTACATTGTTTGAGGAGACGACTTGGCAGGCCGTAGCGGCGAGGATAGAGTCCTTACCAGCTCGTCCAGCCATTGATCGCGAGAGTATTGTTCCTGATGTATGTATGGTGGACAATCGAAGTGGTCTATTTTGGTTAGTGAGTTCTACTAGACAGGTGTATGTCCCAGCCAGAGTTTTGTTGGATTCTGGTGCACAGCCCTTGATGTTGGGCAAGGCTACATGCATTAGTTTGGGCATTCGGAGGTCAGAGTTGGAACCTTGCCCATTCCAGATCCAGACATACCTTGGTGGCGCCAGCGATAGGTCTTACTTTATGACCAAGGAGAGCATAGCGGTGCAGTTGAGGCGTGATCACCCTCATGATAGCTCGCAGTTTGGAGTTCGTGCTGTGGTTACATCAGCAGAGTCATATGATGTGCTTGTTGGTGGAGTGGTGTTATACCCGATGGGCTTTCGGATGGACTATTGGACGGAGACTGCCGCATATCGTCCTGGTTGGCAGTCCGGAGATGGACGTCTGAGCGAGCTGCCAGTGAGATTTATTTCTCGGGATCGACCTCTTGGATCTTCATCAGCGGTCTTAGCATCTGTTGCGGGGTTTAGCGGAGTGCTTACCTGGCCCGATGACTTGTTGGAGGGGAACATGTCTGCCGACGATACCTCACTCTACGAAGATGTGGAGGAGGTTGTGAGTTTCACAGCGGCGGTGACTTCACCCTTAGATGTTCCACTGTGGAGTTCGTGCCAAGCACTACAGTTGGAGGCTGATAAGTTGGTGAAAAAGAATTGGAGTGAAGCCTCTTTACCAACAGAGCCAAAGAGGGCTTCAGCTGATCGGCTAGTTGGTGGTTCTAGCGCATTGTCTCCATTGGTTACTACATCTATTGCATGGGAGTATTCCTCAGAGGACGTTTGTTTGCTGGATCTTTTTGGTGGGATCAGCACAGGTTTGGCTGCGGTGTTGCAGTCAGGTATTCTCGTACGGAGATACTTGTATGTGGAGAAGGACGAGACTGCACATCGAGTCTCTTCACGATATGTTGCACAGTTGATGCGGCGTTTTCCTTCGTTATTGCCGCGATCAGCTGTCCGAGGATTCCAGAAGGCGTTGCCTTCAGACATTTTGTTGCTGGGGGCGCCAGACCTTGACCGCGTTGGCCATATTGATATGGTGATTGCGGGCTGACCATGTCAGGGACACACACGCGCTGGACATGGGACAGGATTGCATGATCCCAGATCTCGGATGTTTTGGGAGATGATGCGAGTGTTACGTCATCTCCAAGTGCAGCAGATGCGTTCTCCAGCATACATTCTGGAGAACGTACCATTGTTGGGTGACACTCGGGCCCAGTTGATGGCGAGTGTCCATCAAGTCCGAGCATGGATTGGATCAGCAATACTGTTGGATGCTGCGAGGGTTGGATCACGAGCTCATTGTGCACGTTTATGGTGGACCAACCTTTTGCCATGTGAGATATTGCGTCATGCCTATGATTCTGTGCAGCGTGATCCTACACTCACCGTTGACAGTATCTTGGATGTTTTCCAACACTCTCAGGTAGTGAGAGTTGCTGACAGGTAACCTATGGCGAAGGTGAACCGCGTAGGTCAGCCTCGGATGGCTTTACCTACATTTGTCAATTATCCGGCATCACATGCATATCGTGATGGTGGAACTGGACTACTGTGGGACAGTACAGTACATTAGTTGGTGGAGCCCAACGCTGATGAGAGAGAGCGTGCGATGGGATTTATGACTGGTGTCACCGCAGCTGCTATAGTTTCAGAGGCTTTGCGTCGTCAGGTTTTGGGTCAAGCTATGGACTTGAACTGCTTGACGTGGATTGTGAGCTTGGGTTTGTCGGAGCAACGCCGTTTGCGCGTTGATTTGGTGGTTAGTACACCACTTGTTAGCTCATTGCCTACGAGACGATAGAGGCAATGGCTAGGGGCGACAGGCGAGATATTCGTCATCCTTGGAGTTTATGGGACGTGACGAAAGGACTTGCCAGAGTTGCAGCCCATGCAGTTGGAGAGGATTCTCATGTGGAGGTGGCTATGAAGGAGGGTACGGAGAACTCTTCTTTGTAGTGTGTAGCGTAGCAACCATTGACAGTGTCGCCTCCCTCTAGTGTGCCTATGAAGGAGGAATGGGAGCCATTGATTGGTTTCCAGATCACAGGAGGAGAGAAGCGACGATTGACACAATTCCTACGAGACTATAAAAGTTGTTTTGCTTTCAGTATGAAGGAGTTGGGTGCGTTGATTGGATCCGGTATACGGATAGAATTGGCTAGTGATACGCCAATCTTCCGTCGTTCTTATCGATACAGTGAGATGGAGAGAGATTTGATTCGGAGTAGGACGTTGGACCTATTGGAGGCTGGACTAGTGAAGTTATTGCATGGTGAGTATGCGTCAGCCACTGTCATGCCGGTGAAGAAGGATGTACATGGCAACTACACGGATAGGCGCATGTGTCGAGACTACCGTCCTATCAATCGGCAAACAAAGTCCGATAAGTATGCCATGCCTACACCTGAGGAGATCTTCGATGTGGTGGGACATGCAAGGATTTTTAGTACTTTGGATCTTCGGGCAGGATACCATTAGTTGCCAATTCGGGAGGAGGACAAAACCAAGACAGCGTTTTGGAGCGTCAACTCCCACGGCAAGGATTGTTCGTATCAGTGGCGATTCTTACCCTTTGGGTTGAAGAATGCACCTGCCGAGTTTCAGAGGGTTATGGACAAAATCTTGGCGGGGCTGGATTTTGTCAGATGTTACATTGATGATATCTTGGTGTTTAGTGACACTGTGGAGCAACATCAGATACACTTGCAGATTGTGTTTGAGCGATTGAGGGCTCATGGTTTGAGGTTACATCCTGGGAAGTGTAAGTTCTTCCAGGAGAAGGTTGAGTACTTGGGTCATGTGATATACCCAGGTGGTTTAGGAGTTCAGCAAGCAAAGGTGGAGGCTATTGCACACATCCCTCGTCCCACGGATGTGAGTAGAGTTCGTGCATTCATGGGTTTGGCGAACTACTACTGGAGGTATGTGAAGGGGTTCAGTGCTATAGCCAAGCCTTTGAACTAGTTGTTGAAGTCGGATCAGGAGTGGCAATGGGGAGATGAGCAGGAGAGAGCTTTTGTTGAGCTCAAGGTCAAGTTGGTGGCCGCTCCCATCTTGAGGAGATCTATGAGAGGTCGTCCATAGCAGTTGCACACTGATTGGAGTATGTTGGGACTTGGAGCGGTGTTGACGCAGCGTGATGATGAGGGCAAGGAGTTTGTGGTTGCGTACGCTAGTCGTTTGAACAATGCAGCGGAGTCGCGGTATAGTTCGTACGAGGGAGAGTGCTTGGCAGCGGTGTGAGCTGTGGCACACTTCAGGTGTTACTTGTTTGGTACGCAGTTCACCCTTGTTACTGATCATCAACCGCTCAAGTGGTTGATGAAGTCCGACAAGCTTACAGGGAAGCTTGCACGGTGGGCTCTCATCTTACAGGAGTACGACTTTCAGGTAGTGCATAGACCTGGAGTTGCGAACCTAGATGCCGATGGTTTGAGTCGGAACCCATGCACTAGCGAGGAGGATGACACTGGAGCTAGATGGCATGGTGAGGTTGACGAGGAGATGGTGCCTGGTTGGCATGCATCTGCCTTCATGTGTTGGTTACGTGGGAACTCCAGCAGAGAGGATCATCTGACATCTAACTCTAGTCAAAGAGTAGATGGTCGATCTTCAGATCCTGAGGTTGAGGATGGTGGTGTGGATCAGCGTGATGTTCACGATGATGCATTGGTGTTGGAGTTCCTACGGACCAGCATGGTGCCAGGCACAGTGGGTGCCAAGGAGCAAGATCGTGTTCTCCAACGGGCCAAGAGGTACCGATTGAAGGGATCACATGTTCTCCGAGTGTGGGAGGATGGTAGGGTACGAGTAGTACCACATCCAGCCCAGAGAGCACGCATTGTGAGGCATGCTCATGAGGAGTTGGGACATTTTGGAGTGAAGCGTACATACAGCTTACTCCTTGGTCAGTATTGGTGGCGTGGTATGCATACTCAGGTACAGCAGTTGGTATCACGTTGCATGGTTTGTGATCGAGCGAGGGCATCATTCAATGCCCCAACATTGGTGTTACATCCATTTCCCATCATGGGGTTGGGTTACCGTTGGAGTTTGGACTTTGCTGGACCACTACCTTTGACTGTACGACATCATCGGTATGTGTTGGTGATGGTGGAGCATTTCTCCAAGTGGATTGAGTTGGTGGCATTACCTAACAAGGCAAGTGAGGGAGTAGCGTATGCTTTCCTTGACAGAGTGCTAAGTCACTATGGTGCACCAGCTGAGGTGTTGACCGATCAAGGAACGGAGTTTTAGGGTGAGTTTCAGGTCTTGTGCGACAAGGCACTGATTGATCATTGGACCACGTCGCGAGATCATCCAGAGGCGGATGGTTTAGCTGAACGTGTTGTACAAACGGTGAAGAGGGCGTTGCGCAAGTATGGCCTGCAGAAAGGTCATCTTGGGGACTTGGATATCCAGTTACCGTGGTTGGCCATGGGATATCGGTTCAGTCGGCAGGCATCCTTGGCTTCCTTCTCACCATATTTTCTATTGTACGGCCGAGATTCAGACTTGCCAACATCAATTCATCGTGAGTCTAGCGAGGTGGTGAACCTTGATGACCCGAATATGTGGGTGAGAGTATGTTCTCAGCGTGCAGAGCTCTTTCGGAGAGTTATGCCTGCAGCATTTGAGAATCTTGCGATTGCTCAACATAGAGATACATTGCGGTATGCAACCATTCGGGGAGGAGGTTATCGACCATCAATTCGTAGATTCCATGTGGGAGACTACGTCTATCTACAGCAGACTGCACCGACGACATTGGATGTGACAGCGGTACGCACAATCTTGCGGGTGCGGGAGGTGTTACCTTCTAGAGTTCTCCTGTTGGAGGGTCGTGACGGCGTTGTTTGGAAGGATCATGTGCGCAATTGTGCGCCATGCCACCTCCCAAACGTAGATGGCACTATGGACCCAAGCTTAGCGATAGTACGTGCTGGCTTGAGGTGCATGCTATGTGGGTCAGCTGGTCAGGCGGCCCGTATGTTGGTGTGTGATAGGTGTTCTAGGGGATGGCACATGTTGTGCCTGACTCCGCCTATCGATGTTATTCCGGCTAGACGATGGGTTTGTCCTCGATGTACTTCAGAGAGGTAGATGACTTGATCTTCACATGTTATGAATTGCAGATAGGCGACTAATGATGGGGCGACATAGCACCCGGCCTACTGGTTCGCGCACCCACGAAGGTGTATAGCATGTAGTTGTAGATAGAACTACCTGGGAGTAAGAGGGACCTGACCGCCAGCTAGGGGGGCGAGTTGTGACATTTTGAGTGTGTACTCTCTCGCGCCTTATATGTGTGTATGTGTGCGTATGTGTATGTGAGTAGCATGTCAGCGATGTAGAGTGTATGGCAATATGTATTCGCACGACAGCTGTCATGTAGTTACGAGTTGGCTCACGCAATTTGAGCACTTACTATATTTAGACGTGAAGTTAGAGTTTGGGTCACGAGGGGTATACAGTCGGGGACGGCTCAAAGAACATTTGTTCTTCGACTCGAGCCTGGAAGCGTCGGGAGCGTAGAGCGACTTTCCCTTTTGCGTCGACCTAGATTCTCCGAGTGTGGAGTGGGTTGGGCTTGACTCATGTTTGTGACGGTGACGGTTTGTTGCCAGTAGGGTAATTGACCGACGGAAATTCCAGTGGGGAATCTCCCGTTTATTTCAGTTGTGACATTTTGAGTGTATATTCTCTCGCGCCTTATATGTGTATATGTGTGCGTATGTGTATGTGAGTAGCATGTCAGCGATGTAGAGTGTATGGCGATATGTATTCGCACGACACGGACGAAGATTTGTTGGTCATGGACACGGTGACATTGGTACTAGAGGAGTACAAGGAGATTTGGAAGTTCATCTCCAAAGGAGAGTTTCTTCAAGGTATGCATTAGTAAAAAGATGTCAACCCTATATGATCATTGAGAAGGTTTTATTTCATCAAGGAGCTGACGGTCTTCTATGACGAGCTGTTGGAAGAGGCGAAGCATTGCAACTCATGAAGGAGTTTCACGAAGGTGCAGTGTGTGGAGGACATTTTGCGGGGAAGGTAACAACTTTCAAGATCCTTGATGCTAGATATCATTGAAAGGGTATTTTCAAAGATTGTGTGGAATTTTGCAAGAGTTGTGATGTGTGTCAAGCTTTTGCTAAAAAATCCATGAAAACCCCTCCTTTGATTTCAGTTCCAATGTTAGGTCCTTTTGAGAAATAGGTGTGAGATATCAGCTTCAGTTGTTTGTCTTTTTCTTTTTAGATTATTTGTCGTTTAGTATTAGCTCGCAGATGGGTCTATATCCTATGGGCTGTGTAGGAGTTTACGGTTTTGATTCATTCTGATCTTTACCGTTTGAGGTACCGTTAGAAGTCGGGATGATATAAGGCCAGTTAGCGAACTAGGGCGAGAAGCATTACAAAGATAAGTTTTTCAAGAATAGTCGAGAGTGAGAACGGGGAGACACCTACGGGAGGGAATCAACTGTGAGGAAGTGTTAGTTTTGCTCGGGAGACAGTCGTGATTTCTCGTGTGTAGTTCTCAATAGATTGAAACCTTGTAATGGCAGATAGGAAGGTCAAGTCTGAAGAAACTGATCTTGGATATATATACTCAAACTGCCTTCATTGAGGAGTTCGCGGGGAGTAGGCTTTCAAGCTGAACCTCGTCAACAAATGCTTGTGTATCTATGGTGTGTGGATTGTGATTTTTTGTAGGTTATGGGGATTGAAATCCCTACAGTGGTATCAGAGCTTTGGAACATTGATCTTGAATTCACAGCTTCGTCTCATTTGTCTCCTACACTCAAATCAACCTGGCGGACTTGGAAGCAACGAGTCGCCTCGCTAGGCGTACCGGCGAGCCAGAGAGGAGCGACGATCTTTCACAGCAAAGCACCAACACGAATTTTTCTCAACGAAGCATAGCAAGTCTCAATTCTTGAAATCCTTCCACGGCAATGAGAATCGACATAGAGAAATTTGATGGGACTGGAGATTTTCGTATCTAGCGCCAAAAGATCTCAGCTCTCCTTGCCCAACAGAGGTTGTTGAGGGTCATCTCCGATCCCGTGCTATGGCCTGAAGATATTCTCCAAAACCAAAGAGAAGAAATGTCTGAAACGGCTATGGGTACAATTATTTTTCACCTTTCTGATTCAATCATTCGTCTTATTGACAAAGAAGACACACCAGCGAAGGTGTGGAAGAAGCTTGCGGAGATGTTCCAATCTCGCTCTCTCTCCAACAAGATCTACTTGAAGGAGAGGCTCTTTGGGTTCAGGATGGACTAGGCGAAGTCATTGGAAGCAAACTTAGACGAGTTCCTGAAGATGATCATTGAACTCGCAAACTCTGGCGACAAGGAAGAGCTCAGCGACGAGAATAAGGCAAGTATTATTCTCAACTCTCTTCCAGAAGCATACAGGGAGGTAAAATCGGCTATCAAGTATGGGAGGTCATCAATCACTCTAGATGAAGTGATTTTTGCACTCAAATCCAAAGACTTGGAAATCAGAGCAGACAAGATGACCTCTGGTGATGGTGAAAATCACATGGCTCGTGTCAAACAGCAGCGCAAGAACTCAGATGGAAACAACTTCAAGTTCAAGAACCATGGCAAACCATCTGCAAAGATCAACAATTGGAGTACCAACTCCAACGCCAACAAGAAGTGCTTCTACTGTAACAAGATGGGTCATCTTAAGAAAGATTGCTACTCATGGATCAAGAAAACCAAGGAGAATCAAGCTACTACATCACAAGTTCATCAAGATTCAGCTAATTTTGATGATGGCTACAGCGATGGCAAAGTTCTGATGGCATCAGGAAAGCTCAAGGCTTCTGAGTGGATACTTGACTCTGGTTGCACCTATCATATGACCCACAACAAGCATTGGCTATCAGACTACCAAGAACTCAATGAAGGAAAGGTAATAATGGGTAACAATCATTCATGCTCAGTTGCTGGTATAGAATCAGTGAGCATTAAGATGGCTGATGGTGTTGTGAGAATTCTTGAAAATGTTAGATGGGTACCTGAATTGTCTAGAAACCTGATCTTCATTGGCATTCTTGATGACTTGGGTATACTAACAAGATAGAGCAAGGCTCTATGTATATTGCAAAAGGTGCTACTATTTTGAAGGGTATGAAGATAGGTGGTCTCTATTATCTCATCGGAGAAACACTCTATGGAGTTGCATCAGTTGCCACTACCCAAGACCACAGCAAAGCTACACTTTGGCACCGAAGGCTTGGCCATATCAGTGAGAAGGGTCTACAGCTGATGAGCAAACAAAATCTGCTAGGAAAGGACAAAGTTAGCAACCTTGAATTCTGCAAGCATTGCATTTTGGCAAAGCACCAGAAGCAAAAATTTCCAAGAGGAAAGCACACGTCTACACAAGTACTTGAGTATATTCACTCAGATTTGTGGGGACCCTCAAGGACAGCAACACATGGCGGTAACCTCTACTTTTTATCTATCATTGATGATTTCTCTAGAAAAGTTTGGATTTATTTGTTGAAACACAAAAATCAGGCTTTTCAGAAATTTAAAGAATGGAAAATTCTGGTTGAGAACCTTACTGAAAAGAGGGTTAAGTTCTTACGAACTGATAATGGTCTTGAGTTTTGTAGTGCTGAGTTTGATCAATTTTGTGCCAATGAGAGTATTCAGCGGCATAAAACCGTGAGACTAACTCCTCAGCAAAATGGAGTTGCTGAGAGAATGAACAGGTCATTACTGAACAAGGCAAGAAGCATGCTGTTTAATTCTGGATTGACTAAGGCTTTTTGGGGTGAAGCAATGGTGACAGCGGCATACCTAGTGAACAGATGCCCTTCAAGTGCCATTGAGTTCAAAACACCAGAAGAAAAATGGAGTTCAAGACCACCTGATCTTAATCACTTGAGAGTGTTTGGATGTTCAGCCTAT
Organism: Marchantia polymorpha subsp. ruderalis; assembly: GCA_037833965.1. Taxonomy (NCBI): domain Eukaryota; kingdom Viridiplantae; phylum Streptophyta; class Marchantiopsida; order Marchantiales; family Marchantiaceae; genus Marchantia; species Marchantia polymorpha. The sequence goes on from AP031359.1 coordinate 4,203,126, forward strand.
GTTCATCAAAGTCAAGGCAAATTGGAGCCAAGGGCCATCAAATGCATATTCCTTGGCTATCCACAAGGAACCAAGGGGTATCGGCTGTGGGTAAGGGAAGGTAATGGTTTCAAAATTATCAATAGTAGAAATGTGATATTTAATGAAACTATATTCCCTTGTCAATCAAGGACTGATCCAAATTCTAGTGTTGTGAGTGTCTCTAACCCTGCAGAAAATTTAGAGAATATTATTTAGGTGGAGCCAACTATTCATGTCACTCCTCCACAAGCTCAAGATCAAAGAAATTTGAGTGACCATGAAGATCAAGACGTGCAAGCTCCAGATCAGGTCTCTGAACCAAGCAATCATACTGATCAGGAGCAAGGAGAGATGACAAGTCACAGCAATTCAGAGCAATCTCTACAACAATGTTACTACATTCTGACCAGGGACAGAGAAAAACGAGTATCAAGACCCCCACAAAGATATGGCTTCTCCGCATACTCTGAAATCCTTGCTTATGCATTTACATCAGCCTTGGAAATTCAGATGAAAGAGCCTCTCTACTATCAAGATGCTATTGCTGGATCAGATTCAGAAAAATGGAAAGAAGCCATGAGAGAAGAAATGGAGTCGCTGTATAGGAACAAAACTTGGACTATAGTTCCAAGACCTAAGGATCAAAAGCCAGTGACATGTCGTTGGCTTTACAAGATCAAAGAAGGTGTGATCAATTCTAAGGAGCCTCGGTTCAAGGCTAGGCTAGTGGCAAAGGGCTTCACGCAGGTTGAGGGAGTAGATTATAATGAGATTTTCTCACCTGTGGTTAAATACAAAACCATAAGGATTATGCTTGCACTTGTGGTTCAGTATAATTTGGAGTTACAGCAAATGGACGTGAAAACAGCCTTTCTTCATGGTGACCTGGAAGAAGTAATTTACATGGAGCAGCCACCAGGATATGAAGTACAGAAAGGCAGAGACATGGTGTGTCTACTAAAATAAAATTGCTGTATGGTCTGAAGCAGTCACCACGTCAATGGTACAAGCGTTTTGATACATTTATGCTCAAGCAAGGATACAACAGGAGTTCCTACAACTTATGCTTGTATTTCAAAGGTAAGAGGTACTGAAAAGCATCTATCTACTTTTGTATGTAGACGATATGTTACTGATCAGTAACTCTACTTCAAAGATATCAGAACTCAAGAAAATTTTGAGCAAAGAGTTTGATATGAAAGATTTAGGTGATTCTAAGAGAGTCCTTGGAATTAGCATCATCAGAGACAGGAAAAATGATTCAATGGCATTATCACAGCGTAGCTATTTGGAAAGGCTAGTTGAGAAATTTGCCATGAAAAATGCAAAGCCAGTGACTCAACCTCTAGCAAGTCATTTCAGCCTTTCTGCAAGTCAATGCCCTATGTCAGCATCAGCAAAGCAATCCATGGAAGATGTTCCATATTCAAGTGCTGTTGGCTCAGTCATGTACACTATGGTGTGTTCAAGACCTGATATTGCCCATGCCATTAGTGTACTTAGCAAGTACATGTCAAATCCTGGCAAGGAACACTGGTTGACCATGAAGCATCTCTTGAGGTACTTGAAAGGCACTACTGATGTGGGTTTGGTGTACTGCAGGAGAGGTAGTTCAGTTCTGGTGGAGGGTTATGTAGACTCTCACTACGCAGGGAATAAAGATAGCAGAAAATCTACTACAGCTTACCAATTCCTGATTAATGGCAATTGCGTGAGCTGGAAGTCACAATTACAACCTGTTGTGACGTTATCCACAGCAGAGGTAGAGTATATTGCTGCCACTGAGGCAGTGAAAGAAGGCATATGGATTCAAGGTCTACTGAGAGAATTACATGTATTTCAAGGTACAGCAACACTTTTTTCAGATAGCCAAAGTGCAATCTATATATGCAAAAATCTAGTGTTTCATGACAGATGTAAACACGTAGACATCAAGTACCACTTCATCAAAGAAAAGATCACTGATGGCAATATCAACATTGCAAAAGTCAGCACTGATGGCAACCCGGCAGATTGCGGCACTAAAGTGGTAACTTTGGGAAAGTTTCGACTATGTCTAAAGCTTCTTGGTGTTGATGCTACATGACTGAGCAAAAATCGAACAATAAATCAGTGAAGGACGAGGACCAAGCTCGAGTATAGATGACCAAGATCAAAACTGAAGACTGAGGTGGAGATTGTGAGATATCAGCTTCAGTTGTTTGTCTTTTTCTTTTTAGATTATTTGTCGTTTAGCATTAGCTCGCAGATGGGTCTATATCCTATGGGCTGTGTAGGAGTTTACGGTTTTGATTCATTCTGATCTTTACCGTTTAAGGTACCGTTAGAAGTCGGGATGATATAAGGCCAGTCAGCGAACTAGGGCGAGGAGCATTACAAAGATAAGGTTTTCAAGAATAGTCGAGAGTGAGAACGGGGAGACACCTACGGGAGGGAATCAACTGTGAGGAAGTGTTAGTCTTGCTCGGGAGATAGTAGTGATTTCTCGTGTGTAGTTCTCAGTAGAGTGAAACCTTGTAATGGCAGATAGGAAGGTCAAGTCTGAAGAAACTGATCGTGGATATATATACTCGAACTGCCTTCATTGAGGAGTTCGCGGGAAGTAGGCTTTCAAGCTGAACCTCGTCAACAAATGCTTGTGTATCTATGGTGTGTGGACTGTGATTTTCTGTAGGTTATGGGGATTGAAATCCCTACAATAGGGGATAGATTTTGTAGGTCCTTTGAATCTTACTCCTCGAGGAAATAAGTTCATTGTGATAGCTACAGATTATCTTACCAAGTGGGTAGAGGCAAGGCCACTAAAATCTACTAATGACAAGGAGGTTGGTAGGTTTTTGTATGAGAGAATCATAACCAGATTTGCTTGTCCTTTGGAATTAGTGTCGGATAAAGGAGGAGAGTTTGTGGGAAGTATGATTCAAGCAATGTTAGATCATTTTTCCATCAAGTCTCGAGTGACCACTTCCTACAAACCCAATGCTAATGGGTTGGCGGAGCGGACCAACTATACTCTTTGTATGATGTTGGCCAAAGATGCAAATATGGACAAGAGCAAGCAAAACTGGGATAAGAGGTTGCATGCTATCTTGTGGAAGTATCGAACAACGTGAAAAACATCTATCGGATATTCACCTTTTTTAGATGATGTATGGAGTTGAATCAAAGCTTCCAATACAATTCGACTTGACTACTTTCATGACGATCAAACAAAGGTTGAAGAAATCAAATGGGGTAGAAGCCATCAAATCCCGCCAACAACAATTGATGGAGTTGGAGGAAGCTCAAGCCCTAGCCATGGTAAGAGTGGAGCGGGCTCAACAATTGCAGAAGAAGTATCATGACAAACGAAGTGGAAACCAGAACTTGAAGCCTTTCAAGGAAGGTGATTGGGTGATGCTCTTTGATGCAATTAGATACAAGAGAGCTAGAAAAAAGTTTCTTCCTAAGTATTTTGGACCTTTCATAGTTGAGAAGGTGTGGGGAAACTTTACTTATGATATCAAGGAGTTAGAAGGACGTCACTTGATCGAGTCAACCACGACAAGTTGAAGTTATTCCATCGAAGATCAGATTCTTTCACTCCGAGGGCGTAGTGAAATCTTGGTTCGGGGGTAAATGTAAGACCGGATATTGCATGTGTGAAATAAAACTAGAATTAGCCAAGGAATTAATCATGGTTAGGATAGTTATGACTAAATCTAGCTAGTTATGACTAAGTCTAGCTAGTTTAGCTATAATGTCTATACTTGGCGGAATGACTAGAGAAGTTCTAGAAGATTTATGTGAGCACTTCTATTTTGTCTTGTATAAAAATCTAGATTCCAAGAGAAAAGACTTTTTGACTTCATGTTTAGTTTTGATTGGTTTGACTAAAGTAAGGAGTACTCCATTGGTTAGACTAAGTCTAATGTTGACTTAATGGAAAGTGGAAGTTCTAGAAGTTGGAAAGGCACAAATGGCAAGTCGCCACCTCAATCTAGGAATTAGTAATCATCTAGAAGGTTTAGGAGGCCAATGGTGTATTGCCACATATTGATAACTAGTCAGCCTTACTATGGTTTATCTTTGTAAAAGTAAGTTAGATATGAATTACCATTTGTTACTATGGTAAATTCTCAAGTAATATTTATAAAGAGGTGGGGAAGAGCCTCTCAAGTAAGTTTGGAGAGTTCATATGTAGAGACTTGTTTCATATATGAAAGAGTGACAAATTTTCAGTACCTTGGAGTGTCGATGAGTGTATGAGTTGGAGTGATACCTTGAGAGATTGTGTGAGAGGGTGTTTAGGTTATGAGTATGATGCGGAATCCTAGTCTTCTAGAATCATGATGAGCTACCTAAGTGAGAGTCAGCCTGGAGGTTGCAGAACAGATTGCTGCGACGAAGACGGAGCAATTAGAACTTTAGAGTAGGGTCGCGGAGCTTACGGATGAGCGTGATAAGGAATTCAAACGCATGGAGGAGCTAGTGGCAAGTCTGGCGGATGTGCTTTGGAAGCACGAAGGTGAATTGACAGATTGGGCCAAAAAATTGGCAGATTGTGAAGCGGTGAGATCTTTGGAGGTCAAATGTAAAGTAAGATTTGAATCGGAATGTGGACAGTTACAGGAGAAGTTGAAGTTAGTTGCTGTGCAGCTAGAGGAGTCGCAAGCGAGAGTGGAAAAGGCGGAGACGGCACACCAACAGTTGCGAGACGAGACAATTGACAAATTGCGATTGCGTGTTGAGAAGTGCCTTTGCGGGTTTGCAATGTGGGAATTGCAAACGGTTAAGTGGTTGAAGTTGGATTCACTGGAGCAACGTTTGATGAGTACGAAGGCCAGCGGATCCGCGGGGCACAAACAGTCAGTAGAATTAGTTAATTCTTTCTCTTTGGGATTGGAAGAAGCACAAGAGAACATAAAAATAGAGATTGTAAATGTATTGCGTAGGTTAGAAGCCGACGGAAGCTCAAAGGACGATGTAATCGCTGCGTTGGATGGCACCGCACATGAGAGTAGTTTGACTCGGGCGATTGAAATGCCTAGGAGATCAGAATGAATAAAGAAGCCCAAGGCTCTTTCCTTGGGGGGCTTTTCTGTCAATTGGCTTGTCTTGGCTGTCAATCTGTATCCACTGTGCATGTTTGTGTGCTTGTGTGTCTTGCCACCGCGCATAGTGCGATCAAGTTTGTCAAAGATAGCGCATCTGGAGCTGTGTATGTCCAGCGTGAATGTTCTAAGTGGGCAAGAACTATTCAAGATTTAAGCAATTTTGGGTCTGGGTGTTCGGGTCTGTGAGCCAAGAATATGCAATTCTGGGAAGTTTTCCCCTGAAATCATAGTGTGGGGTCCAAGGTGATTCCCATAGCTGTTGATTAGAAAAGTTTTAGGCTGTGTGTGTGTTTATACTCTGCTTTTCGGGCCTTTGGCCGTAATGGAGCAGTGTCTTCTAGGAATTACATTTGCCTAAGAAGTAAAACTCTTCAATAGAATGTTATCTAGTGACAAATTGTGACTCTTGGTGTTGCATCTATCTCTGTGGGAACGAGTCTATACCATTATGCTCCATTTTGGTATTTGTTGGTTATCACATAGATAAACGAGCAAATTTTTCTTTTGGTGTCGCTGTTGGGAACACAACGTCAACACAAGGGTTACGTGTGCAGCAATGCACGATGAATGTTGACGGAAGATAACACCAACAAAATAAGCAAACAAACTGCCAGGCATCTGTGTCCACGGGAAAAGAAGGCGATTCAATCTAAATCCATACCTGAATCAGAACAAAGAATTACAAAGGGGAAAGGGAAGAAGCAAGAACCCGTTCTCCCTGTGACTGCACCTCCACAGGCACTTTGACCAGCAGCCTCATCATCGTCAGACGATACTTTTATTCTGGAGAAATTGGCTACAACTCTGATTGACGCATATCTCCAACCTCTTGAGGAAGCGCCTGCTTCAAACGATTCAAACTCGCCTCGGATTTACACCACTCCTTACTTCCGTCTACCAGGTAAAGATCACGTTTTCCACAGAGTGGTGGATTTGAGGATTGATACATTGGAACAAGTACAAACGGTGGTGCAAGCTTTTGAAGGACGCACTGTAGACACCCTTACATCACCTCTTCAACCCACGATTTTGTTAAGAGACCCGAATTCCATTGGATCTTCAAGAGGCTCTTCTAGAGGTTCAGGTTGTGGAGGATCCCCATCCCCATCAGGTTCACTGAGAGAAGGACCATCATTTCCACCTAACCCACCAAAAGGAGGAGGAGAAGGTGATCCGCTGAATCGACCGATGGCGAATCCACAAGGGAATTCTCATCCACCACCCTTTACAAAACACTCGTATCCAAAGTTTAAAGGGAGAGGCAACGATGACAATGCTGACTCATACATCAAACTCTTTGAATCAGTGTCGATAACCAACAAGGAAGATAATGACGCAGACATAATGCGAATCTTCACTAGCCTCCTACAAAACCAGGCTCAAAGCTGGTTCAATCATGAGAGTACCGCTCCTACCGGCATTGATATGTGGGAGAAGTTGTGCGAGAAATTCTTGCATCGATTTTGCGAGCTTGGTTACGGTAGTCGGATGCTGACTAACAGCAAAATTTGTTCCGAGGAAGAAAGAAATTTTTTTGAGATTTTACCAAGAGGTTTCAAGACCTTCTCGATCAAATCCCGAAGACAAGAGCAGGAATGGCTTACTCCACACAGCAAGCCATTGATTGGTACGTTACCAGGCTATCCTTAGAAATGGAGACCTTCTGTAGGCGCAGTAAGAGCGACGACATTGAGGAAGTAATTGCTTTGGAAGAAGCCTTTAAGACTTTCATGTTAAACCGAAAAAGGAAGTATTCTCGTCGTTTTGGCGACCGCGAACGGAAACCCAAGAGTAGCCGACAAAAGCAAAGAGCAACGACGCCTTCGTCCAGCGAGTCTTTGTCTTCTTTGGAATCAAGCAAGGCGGAAGACTTTTCTTCCTCCGAAGACGAGAAACCTCGGAAGAAAGCAAACGGGAAGAAAAAGAATCGGCGCATGGCAATGCCCAAAAAAAGGTTCCATGTCCATTGTATCCGAGGTAGATGCATTGGTCAAAGACTTTGGGGATTTGAAGGTTCACGTTGTGGAAAGTTGGGACAAAAGAAAATCTCCCACAGAGTTAAGGGCAAACCTCTGGTGCACAAACCGTGGCATAGTGGGCCACGCTAACATTGAGTGTCATGCTCACCACGCCGTTAACACCGTGGAATGGGCACGAGCATGGGAAGTTGGGAGATACTACACAGAGAATCTAGAGGATGTTGCCTATGCAGTACAAGAGGACCCTCCGGTGACTCCTATATAGCAAGCACATATAGCCAGATACGTGTCCAAGGAAATAGCCATCACGGTGCCCAACGAGGGATGGTGCCACAAGGAGCAACCGTTAGAGCTCCCCCGAATACTTGTTTCAATTGTGGACAGGTGGGGCACTTCTCCCCTAATTGCCCGCACCCCCGAAGGCAGAGGGGATACATGCTCATGTGCAGTAATTGCCAAAAAGGAGGGCATACCGCAGCTGAATGTGATCAACTGCGAGCCGCACGCGCACAAGTACAGTTTGTTACCTCGCCTACAAAAGAAGATGTACAAGTCAACTTGGTTGACTTGAGTCTAGTGCATGAGGAAGAAGATAACTCATGGCCGGATGAAGAGACCATAGTCGGACGGATAGAAACACGTAGGGCAAGTCCCAAGAAGGAGGCCACCTTGGAAAAGGCAAAATGGGACAAGAAGTGAGCCAAGCTGAAGGAATCTAAAGTGAATGGATCACGGGAAACAAAGAAGGATCTACGCTCAAAGACTTCGGAGTCTTTGGCGAATAAGGCCAAGCCTTTCACGATGAACAACTATTCCAGTTATCCGCCAGTACACGGTCCAGGTATTTGGATATTTACCGTTACCTGCTCACTTTATGATGTCCAGAAGTAATGGACACCGAACAACTGACCGTATTCATTCATAAGGCAAGACCCTACCAAATTCAGCACGGGATGCTTTTTAAAAAGTTGCCGGATGAACGCACTTAGAGTTCATGAGGCAGGAGTGCAAGCGTATGGTGGTGAATTGATTCTCGCAAAACTTTATTTTTTGCTCTAGGTTGGAATTGGATCTGTGCAGCGAGAATACAGGAGTGGGATGACGATGACACTCCAAAGCCTCCGGGCTATCAAGAAAATCTTGAGACTTGGCAAATCTAGGATTGGACAAAAGTCTCGAGGAGTTGCGCAGGCGACGATGACGACCTTATCTTGGACAGTAGTGTCAAGGTAACGAGAGCTGAAGAGAAGTCGTATGCGGCCTTATTCAAGAACCCGCGTATTGGCAAGAACGGATATCGAACCATAGGGTATCATGATCGTTTCAGAAGGAATGTGGCAATGGCGTTAATGGAGATCCTTCGACCTTTTTGGATAATGTACATGATCACTTGGCAGGTTGGGTTCGTGGAACGAGCGCTGCAAGGAGACCAAATTCACTGGGCGCAAATATTTTGGACTGTTACCCGGCAACACATGTGTGTACTTACAGGAGGATCGGAAAATAATATGTGGCAATTTTTGATTAATTTCTATAGCGGGATGGGACTGCTAACGGATGTAGAGAAGAAGTTTGCGCTGCAAACTCACGCGCAAGATGAAGAAGAGATTCTGAGTGCCAACGAGGTTGATAACGACACAGAAGACAAGCAGATTGATTTGCCTTAGGGAAGAACCGATGAACCCAGAGACATAAGGAAAGAGCGACCGCGGAAGAGAAGAAAGCTTTAGGATGTCGCAATGTCTAAAGCGCGTGATCACCGATAGGTACCCATCAAGCTCTGAATGCCTAATGCACGGGCAAGGACGAAAGTGAAAGTCTGCCAATTGATATTGGAAGTTGACAACATCACAAAGAGAAGTGTTGCTGCGTCGCAAGACCGTCCCAGTTTGGCAGAGTGGGCGGAGTTAGAAGCAGAGACCGCTGTGAGAGAGAAGGATGTGCCTTCGGAGAAGAACCTTTGAACTTTTGAGGTGACACCTTTGGCAGTGGTGAAGTGCCGGGCAACAAGGAAGGAGAAAGGGAAGGCCATAGTGACAAAGGAAGGAACCTCAATGCGGAATCGAGTTCCTTCAGCTAAAGCCAGAGTATGTGTTCCTTTGAAGAAGCGCGCTGAAGTATTGACAGTGTCATCGGACAAAGAGGAGGACCCGGTGGCCCTAGAGAAGATAGCAAAGAGAGTAGTGGAAGGAGTAGCAATAGAGGCTATTGCGCAGCAACCGTCACCTCAAACGTCCACGGGAACGGTTGTATTGGAGAAGGGCGAAGATCCTTTGGTAGAAGAGATTCATCGGAAGGGGTCAATGCTGCGGATGTGATGTGTGGACAGGTGATACCTCTACTTTGGTACCTCGACAACAAGCTTGAAAAGTACACTAGGACCACTAATGTCGGATCTTACGTGAAGTTAGTGCGTGATAGGACGTGGGTAAAGCTGGCAATAGCTCAAGTAGTAGCAGAGAAGGAGAGTCAGCTCCGGAAGACAGAGGCGAAGTACAAGTTACTTCAAAAAATGTTAGCCGAAGAAGTTCAATTGCGGAAGTCTTTGGAAAAGATCTGTGAGAGTCTTTGGGCCGACATTAAGATCACCATATGTGCGACAATCGATCTTCGGGATAGAGAGGAGGTGTCTTGGGTAGCTTTCAACGAGGAGTCGCAAAGGGTAGACGAGCTGACTGCAGATTTGAAGAAGAAGGATAAGGCGCATGCAGCGGAGGTGGCAGCGAAGGTGAAGACTTTGGCAAAGTGTGAGGCCGCGAGGACCTCGGATCAGGAGCTGATAGAGAGATTGTTGGCGATGAGATGAGATCTCAGCGATTGTTGGCAGAGGAGCAGTTAAGTGAGATGAAGGTGAAACTGTTGGAGACGGAGGAGAAGAATCGACAACTAGCGGAGCAGACGAACGATCCCTTGATAGAGAAGGTGAATCGGTGCTTGCGCGGATTTGTATTATGGTTGGTCGAAATGCAAAAATGATAGCAATTACGAGATCTCAAGCGTCGCGCAACCGCAATGATAGTGTGTAGTGTTAGTGGGCAGCGTTATTTAGCTATGAAGTTAGATGCGTTTCTTACCAGTTCGTGTGAAGCGATTGCGAACTTGGAGTTGGAACTGACGGCCGTTTTGCGTAAGTTAGATTTAGATTAGATGTTAGATAGGGCGGCAATTGCCAACTTTGCGGACGGTGTGCCTGTTTGGAACTTGCATCAGAGCGAGTGACATCTCACTGTTAGTTACGAATAAAGGAGCTCAAGGCTTTGGCCTCGAAGGATTCTCGATCGTTAGTTTTTTCAGTTTTGGGCTTGCATTCTTCGCGCGTATGTGTATTGAGAGTTTTTGTCACTACGCGAGAGGTACTTCGGTTTATCAAAGTTACCTCATCTGAAGTAGGAGCCCAATTCGGATGTTCTGAGTAGCAATTGGCTTAGCATATTTGTAATTGGAAGTTCCGTGAAGTTACTAAGTGTATTCTTTGGGAATTTTTCCCCCTAAAACAGGGTCGCGATCAACCTCTATCATGCTAGATTGGAGAATTTTTAGGATTGCGCTGCAATGTGTCTCCTTTGGACTTAGCACCTGCAATATTTCAATGAATAACAGCCGCATGAGAATTCAAACTCCTCAATACATTGTTAAATACGTGACACTTGTTGCTCTTTGTGTTGTTTCTGTACTCGTGGGATCGGATCTTTACCATTATGCTGCATTTTGGTATTTATCTGTCATTACAGACGACGCTCGCGGATTTAGGAAGAAGGTAGCACAAAGTGTAGCTAAGCCGCGTTTCAGGCCAGATAACTTCGGAGGTATGGGTAGAGATGGAAATGAAAACAGTAGGTGTAGAGATGAATGGCCTTTGGAGTGGAGACCTTTGGCTGTGACCATGGAAGGCACATATGAGGAAAGAGAAGAACAAGGAGGTAATACGGAGGTAAAGACTTCAAGTTAGAGTCTTTGGATGAGTGCGGATTGCTCAGCTGAGTGCTGATTGCAGGAGCAAGAGGACCAACTTCGAGCGAATCAGATTGCGTGTGAAGTGCTGCAGTTGAACCTGGCGAAGGAATCTGGGCGGTGTGCAGAGTTAGAGGAAACTTGCAACGGACTTCGTATCTCTAATGAGAATGCGTAGAAGATGACAGTGGACCTACTCGGGAGATTGGAGAAATCTAAGCAGGCGTACGAGGTGGCAGTCCAACGTTTGGAGAGGTTGATCACGACTACAGAGAGGCGAGAGAAGATGCATGTTGAGGCGCTTGCTAAGGTCAAAGCCCAAAGAGCCGAAGAAGTTTGTATCGCCGAATAACTTTGGGGGAAGATTGCAGAGGCAAAGACGGCGAAAGAGGAACTTCGCAGTATGATTGCGAAGATTGCGAGTAAGTGTGACAAGGAATTCCAACGCGCATAGGAGCTATCGGCGACTCTCTCGTAGGAAATCTGGAAGCATGAAGAGGAGTTGACAAATTGGGCCAAGAAATTGGCAGATTGTGAATCGGCCAGATCTTCAACCGTCGAATATAAACTAAAGGTCAAATCAGAACGTCAACGGTTACAAGAGCATTTAGGGAAGGAGGCCATGAGATCGGAAGAGTCATATAGGAGAATGGAGAAGGCAGAGTAGGCCTGCCGTCATCTGCGGGATGAGATGACCGACGACTTGAGGTTGCGTGTAGAGAAGTGCCTGCGCGGATTTGCAATGTGGGGATTGCAATCGATGAAGTGGTTGAAGTTACATTCGCTAGAGCGGCGGTTGATGAGTACTAAGGCCAGCGGATCCGCGGGACAGAAGCAGATTGTAGAATTAGTTAAGACATTTTCTAATGGATTGGACGAGGCGCGACAAAATGTAGAGATCGAGATTGTAAATGTTTTGCGTAGGCTAGGAGCAAATGTAGGTTCATACGACGTTGTAACCGCTACATCAGACGGCACCACACCTGAGAGTAGTTTGACTCAGGCGGTTGAGATTCTAAAGTTGCCATTGTGAATAAAGAGGCCCAAGGCTCTTTCCTTGGGGGGCTTTTCTGTCAATTGGCTTGTCTTGACTGTAAACCTGTATATACTGTGTGTTTGTGTACTGGTGTGTGATACTTCCATTGAGCACAGTGCGAACCTGTTTGTCAAAGCTACAGCATCGGGAGTTGTGAGTATCCAGCTTGAATGTTCTGAATAGCCGGGGGCTCCTTAGGATTTAAGCAAATTTGGATCTAGGTATTCGAGTCAGTAAGTTGGGATGTATGCAATGCTTGGAAGTTTTCCCCTGAAAATTGAGTGTGGGGTTGCAGGCCATTCTTGCAGGCGTTGATTGGAGAAGTTTCAAGTTGTGTGGGTGATTATACTCTGCTCTACAGATCTTAGGCCGTAGCTGGATAGTGTCTTCTGGGAGTGACATCGACCTAAGAAGTAAAACTCATCAATAGAATGTTAATAAGTGACAAATCGTGACTTTTGTTATTGTTTCTGTCCTCGTGGGATCGAATCTGTACCATTATGCTCCATTTTGGTATTTAACTCATTACACAAAGATACCGCATTTGAAGTAGAAAGTTCAATTTGGATGTTCTGAGCGGTGCATAGTGTAGCTCAAGATTTAAGCAAATATGTACATTGGAAGCTCAGTACATCGGCTGAGTGTGTAATCTTGGAAAATATCTCCCCTAAATATCAATTGCAAAGTTGCGTGCGGCAAGTGTAAGTACTTATTGGATGAATTTCAAGATTCAGGTGTGTTGTCATCCTGCAATGTGATGCCTTTGAACTTAGGCATTGCAGACGTTTCTGGGAGTGACATGTGCCTAAGAAGTAAAACTTCTCAATAGAAGGTTAATTCATGACACTACTTGGTTCTTTGGGTTGTTTATGTCCTCGAGGTATCGAATCTTTACCATTATGCTCAATTTTGGCAATTGTCTGTCATTATAATCCTGGTGGCTACCGATTATGTTACCAAGATGGTGGAGGCAGAAGCCACTCGATGAGATGATGCAGCCACACTGTCAAAGTTTCTGTTCGAGTCTATTATCAGGCGATATGAGTCTCCATTGAAATTGGTCAATGACCTAGGAACGCACTTCTTGAATGCAGTTATAGAAGATCTCACTTTTTATTTTCAGATCAAACACATGAAAACTACCCCCTATAATCCAAAAGCTAATGGGTTGACAGAGAAGTCTAATGGAGTTCGGTGAAAATTCTGCTTAAGGTTATTGTGAATCATGCTTATGATTGAGATACTAAGTTACCGGCAGCCTTGTGGGCATATCGTACAATGGAGAAGGTGATCACTAAACAGACTCCCTATTTTCTGGTATATAGCCAAAATCTGATCTTTCCCATTGAATTTGAAGTACCCACACATTGGCTTTTGGATCGTCGACGTCTAGGAGCGGAGGAAAGTCGATTGTATTGGTTCCATGAAGTGATGTCTTTAGAAGAGCGACGTCAAGAGGCGGAACAACAACACAATTGTAGCTAAAGAGGAAGATGGCCTACAAAAGTCATCTTTGACCGGTGAAGTTGCTGAAGGGTGATCTAGCTCTGATGTATGACATCCGACATGCTCAATTTCCAAGAAAATTGCATCTACGATGAATGGGGCCTTACCGAGTGGTGGATATGTTTCCAAATGGGTCGATTCAACTTGCATATCTTTCAGAATAGCTGCTAAAAACTTGACTGAATGGCTGGCGTATAAAGAAGTATCATTCTTGAGATGTTTGCGGCTCGCTCACAATTAAGGAGGGGAGCATGTGGTTACATAGTTTTTCAAATTTTTTTAAAAGATGAAGTTTGAAGAGTAGACCAATAGAAATTTACACTTTTAGGATGAGAATAATTAGAAGTATATCAAATAAAGGATTTTGTAGTAGATGACAAGTCAAGAATAGTTGGAATTCATGTAAGATACACCGCTGTTGGAGTTAGTGTTTTTACTTGCAGTTATTAAGGTTAAATTAGATGGGCTATGATCTGCTAGAGTAAATAATTCATAACTTTGTCATTTAATAGTAACTTGATTTATTAAGGATCTTGATAAAAAGAGCTTAACATGCTCGTTCTAACAAGCCAAAGAACTTCTAAAACGGATAAGCAATCACCGAGTTATGAGTGTAGGAGATGGTTGGTATGGAAAGGCGAAGGTGAAGAAGGACCTTCAACTTTAGAGTAGAAGGCCCTTCGGCTTAGTAAAAGGTGGCGTCAAGAGGAAGGAAATTTCAGCCTTTGTATCACCAATTTGCACAAGTTCAGAATCAGAGGACAAAGGAGTTTTGGAAGGAAACAAAGTAGTTAGTGATGATGATGACGTTAAATTTGCGCGGCCTTTGGCTGGAGTTGACATGTTAACGATGACGTTAAGGAGCGACTTGCGAAGAGGTGAAGGAAATTGGATACGCCATCGGCTTTAGAAGTTGTTGGTCAACGTAGCGGATTGCAAACCATAAGACTAGCTCTTGCGTGGATGAGGATGACGAGTACGCATGCCCGTAGTTTGGTGAAAGCACGTCGTAGATGGAAGGAAAAAATGGACAGTTGGAGTGCAATGAAGCGACATCGCAACCTCAGTTGTCTTTGGAAGATTGAACTGCAGTGGAAGTGCAGGAAGCATCAAGAGAAGATGAATGGCTATTGGAATGACGACCTTGGGATGTGCCTATGGAGGGGCATGTAATAATATTGGTATAGATTCGTTTCCACAAAGAAAGATGCAACACCAAGAGTCACGATTTGTCCCGAATTAACATTCTATTGAAGAGTTTTACTTCTTAGGCCAATGTCACTTCCCGAAGACACTCCTCGATTACTGCCAAAGGCCCAAAGAGCAGTGTATAATCACACTCACAGCTTGAAACTTTTCCAATCAACACATGTGGAAATTGCCTTGGACCCCACACTATGATTTCAGGGGAGAAACTTTCCAGAATTGCATATTTCCGGCTCACTGATCCGAATACCCAAACCCGAATTTGCTTAAATTCTGAAGAGCCCCCGACTACTCAGAAGATTCAGGCTAGACATTCACAACTCCACATACGGTATCTTTGACAAACCGGAGCGCACTATGCACGGTGGCAAGATCACACACAAGCACACACAAACACACACAGTGGATACAAATTGACAGCCAAGACAAGCCAATTGACGGAAAAGCCCCCCAAGGAAAGAGCCTTGGGCCTTTTTATTCATTCTGATCTCCTAGGAATCTCAACCGTCTAAGGCAAACTACTCTCAGGTGTGATGCCATCTAACATAGCAGTTACAGCGTCCTCTGAGCTTTTGTCGGCTCCTAACCTACGCAAAACAATCTCTATCTCTATCTCTACGTACTTTTGCGCCTCTTCCAATCCCTCAAAGAAAGAATCTCCTACCGTCTTGCCAACCTGTGCAACAATCTGCTCAAGCATTTCCTCACTCGACGTGAGCTCCTTGTGGTAGGGCAGTTTTTTTGTTATTTCATAAATAGAGTAGTTAGGACGGGAAATCCACGTCGTTTTGAACTTTTAAAGTAGAAGTAATTAGATTAGAATAGAACAGGTTTTTTTACGCCGGAAGTTAAGAAGGAGTAGTAACACCAAAGAAACTTTAGTAGAAGCGGTTGGTCTTTGAAGGTCGGCAAGGTTAACCCGAGGGAGCAGATCGGAAAGTCCCAAGAAGAGGTAGGAGGTACAAAGATCCAGCTCCTCCGAATACCTAGTAGAGTATTCGGGCAAAGGTATTCGGTATTCACGGATGAGGACCTTGGAGTTCCCGCGGACACATGAGCGGTGAAGGATCCCCATGGACATAAAAGATAGTGCCGCACGGAAAAGAATTTTGAATGGCGGCACCTTCGATTCACACGAATGAGAAACCGTTGCGACGGCGGGGTATACCCGAGGAGGCGAGAGCTCAGTGCCCACATTTCACGAACACATTTTGCAATCAACGCAAGATTGGAGCGCGGAGGCTCAAACGAAATACAGCAATGATGGCGCGCCTGATCAAATTACACGCTCTGAAGGTTCCCGAAGTAAGACTACGAGCTCATCGTTGTGCTTTAATTCTCATGAAGATAATTTTTTTTGTTGTGGGATTTGAATTGGGCGAGCAAGGCGATAGTACAAGAATGAGATAACAATGGATTGCCGAAGCCGCCGAGCTATGAAGAAAATTCCAAGACATGGCAAATTTGAGATTGGAAAAAGGTCCTTGGACGTTGCGCGGATGAGAATGACGAGGCCTCTATAGCAGAAGAACGGTAGCGTCGAGCAGCTCCACTCGAGTTGCGATCGCTGAACTCTCGGGCGAGGTCGAAGATGAAAGCCAAGAGTTTGATACTGGAAGAAGAAATCAGCACAAAGAGTAGAAGAGCTGCATCGAGAGGACGTCCCACTCGAGAAGTGGAAACAGAGGCGACTACAGTTAGAGAGAAGGAAGCACCGGCGGGGAAGGGGCCTCGCACTTCTGAGGTAGGGTCAACGCCCGTAGAGCCAAACCGGGCTATGAGGAAGTAAAATGGTTAAGCTATCTTGACGGAGGAAGTACCTCCGAGACAGGATGAGGTTCATTCGGCGGGTATCAGGGTGAAGATCCCTCGGAAGAAAACCGGTGAGGTGTTGGCAGTGTCGTCGGACATTGAGTAAGATCATGCGACCCTGGAGGAAGTTATTGCGAAGGCCGTAGAAGACGTAGGTGGAGGCGCGTGTGGACCACAAAAGGTGGCATCACCCTGAACGTCCACCAGGACAGTCATACTGGAGACGGGTGAGGATCCTTCAGCGGAAGAGGCACAGTCACAAGCCTTCAGCGCCGCCGATGTTTTATGTGTGCAGATACTTCCGTTACTCAAGTACCTTGACCGGAAGCGGAAGAAGTATGCTTGAGCGACCACCAACAGATCTTACGTGAAGATAGTACGTAACAGGACGCGGGCCAAGGTGGCAGCGGCTTCTGTGGTCGCAGTGAAGAAACGTCTGTGGTGCCTAGTTTTTTTGTTTTTCTTAAAAAAACAACAAAACTAAAAGATATTTGATAAGAAAGTAGTTGTTAGAGTTAGAATGAGCAGCTCCTTAGGAGAAATAGTTGATAGAATTAGTTAGAACTCGTCTACGTCCGAAGATCTTCGGATCTTTGTGTCTTTGGCTTAGCCTTTTATGGATGTACAAAGAGCTACGTCTTAGGCAAAGACATTGGAATCAATTTCAAATCACGCAACGGGCCGGACGATGTTCGCACGCGTTGGAAGTTCTACTAGGCGCGGAAGGAGGCATTGTTAGGGCTTTGAAGGTAAAGGCAGTATGAGGAGACTTCGCGCCGACATTGCGATATCGAGCAAGAACGAGCGAGAGAGAGAGGAAGTGAAATTGAGCCAACCCGCGATTAGCAAAACGCAAATTGAAGACATGGCGCCCAAGAAGAGTGAGAAGGTGAGGAAATTGGTTCCCTTGAAGGTGCCTTACGAGGAATTGAGACCCTTCAAGGGTGAGTTGAGTGAACTGCGGCTTGAATTCCTTTTGTGAAATTGGAATTGCGTCTCGGCAAGTATCTGCAAGGAGATAATGGACAAGAGCACGACCGAAGGCGAGGAGCTCCGCAGTAATCCCATGCTATGGACCATCGAGCATTGGACGAAGGGGCTGGGATCCTGTGCGGGCAGCGAAGGAGATCTGCTATTTGAGAAGAATAGCGTAGGACTTACACGCGGCGAGGAATTCTCTTACGGGCCTCTCTTTGAGTATGGAAGACAGGGAACGAATGGATGGAAGACTGTCGATTATAAAGATCCAAAGAGAAGGGCGATTGCGTTGGGGATCATGCACATCTTGCGGCCGTCGCGCATGACTTATGTGACGGCCTGGCAAGTAGGGTTCTTTGAACGCATCCTGAAGGGACAGCGAGTACATTGGGCAAGGATCTTTCACGATCTTGTCTGGGTGAATGCAGGCTCCAGGTGGACGGGACCTTTGACCAATCACATCACTCTCATTCTGGTGAATTTCTATCACGAGATGGGATTGCTTATGAGGGAGGAGGAGAAGCGATTTCCGAGAGAGCGAGAAATCCTGACAGCTGAGTCCAATGAAGGAACCGAAGACGAGAACCGACCTCCCTCAATTCCGACACACACAACAGCTCAAGGACTAGTTCAGGTGGACGTGGTTCAGAGACGAGAGAAGCCAGTCAGACAATTGACGATGACGAGGAAGAATTGGCCCACGAGGTAAGAAGGATGGATATGGATGTAGGTGGAGCGAGGCAGCACAGAGCTCGCGCAAGACCAAAGAAGAGGGCGAATCGGAGGATGGTGACAACTAAGGTGTCGGACAGCAGCGTGGAGAAGACGGTGGCACCAATTGTGAACACATCCTAAGTTGCAGCTAGCGAGGTAATACGGCTTGTGGAGATAAGAGTACCTTTGGACGTGTCAATCGAAGTTCCAGCAAACATACCGGCAGAACCTTTGAAGGAGAGTACGGAGTTGGTAAGTCCGATTTCTCTGTCTTCGGAGCAGACACTGTCTGCGCGGGGCAAAGAGAAACCACAACTGAAGATGAACGAGGACCTAGAGAAGGAGTCCACTTTGAGTGAGGAGATTCTAGAGCAGCTTGTCGCACGGATAGGAGGGACGGTGGTAGAAGCCGAGAGCATTACACTACCGACATCTCCAATGAAAGAGGTGAGACCCGAAGAAGGGAAGAAGGCTTCGGGTGAAGACGTGAAGACATTGGAAATTACATTTCCTGAATTCTTGCAGGATAGTGTAGTTCCAATGTTGAAGTATTTGGATGGGAAGAGAGGAAAGTATGCTGTATTGGAGGAGCTAGGATTCTATGTTCCAATGATTAGGAACAGGACAAAGCTCAAGAGAGCAGTTGCAGTAAAGAGGGAGTGGGATTCCGCAACTGCATTGGCACGGGAGCGAGCTGCAACCTTGTCATCCGAGTGCGCGGCAGTGAAGGCGACATTGCGGGAGCGAGAAGCCCAGCTTCGGGAGAAGGAAACTAAGTGTGAAGTGTTGCAGCTCAATCTAGAGAAGGAATCCGGGCGCTGTGCAGAGTTGGAAGAGACCTGTGGAGGACTTCGTATCTCTAATGAGAATGCCCAGAAAGTAATAGTGGATTTGATGGCGAGATTGGAGAAATCCAGAGAAGCTTACGATGCAGCAGTCAAAAGATCCGAGCGGTTGATCACTACTGCGGAGAAGCAAGAGAAAATGCATATCGAGGAACTTGTAAGGTGGAAGCCCGAAGAGCCGAAGAAATTTGTATCGCCGAAGAAGTTTGGGGCAAAATCGCAGAGGCGAAGACGGCGGAGGAAGATCGTTGTAGCAAAATTTTGAAGATTGAGGCAAAGTGTGAAATGGAATTCCGACGTGCGGAGGAGCTATCAGCAAGTCTATCAGCGGGAAACTAGAAGCATGAAGAGGAGTTACCGGATTGGGTCAAGAAATTGGCAGATTGCGAGTCGGCCAAGTCTTTGGAGGTTGCATGTAAATTAAAGGTTGAATCCAAGTGTCGACGGTTACGAGAGCAGTTACGGAAGGCAGAGATGAGATTGGAAGAGTCGCAAAGGAGAATGGAAAAGGTAGAGGAGGCCTACCGTCAGCTGTGGTAGGAGTCAACCGACGAGTTGAAATTGCGGTTAGAGAAGTGCCGAAACGGGTTCGCGATGTGGGAATTGGACTCGGTGAAGTGGATGAAGTAAGATTCACTCGAGCGACGGCTGATGAGCGCGAAGACTAGCGGATCTGCAGGACACAAACAGATTGCAGAGTTAGTTAATAAATTTTCAGAGGGATTGAATGAGGCGCGCCAGAATGTAGAAGTAGAGATTGTAAACGTGTTGCGTAGATTAGGAGTAGATAGTAGTTCAGACGATGCTGTAACCGTTACATCAGACGGCACAGCCCCTGAGACCGATTTGCCTAAGGCGGTTGATATCCCAAAGTTGTCATTGTGAATAAAGAGGCCCAAGGCTCTTTCCTTGGGGGGCTTTTCTGTCAATTGGCTTGTTTTGATTGTGAATCTGTAGCCATTGTGTCTGTGCGCTAGTGTGTGATCCAGGCGTGAGGCACGGTGCGCTCTTGTTTGTTGAAGTTACCGCATCAGGAGTTGTGAGTATTCGGCTCGAGTGTCTTGAGCAGTTGAGGCTCCTTGGGATTTAAGCAAATTCGGGTTTGAGTATTCGGGTAAGTGAGTTGAGATGTATGCAATGCAGGGAAGTTTTGCCCCTAAAATATAAGTGTGGAGTTGCATGCGATTCCTACAGGCGTTGTTTGAAAAAGTTTCAGGCTGTGAGTGTGGTTATGCACTTACTCTTCGGATCTTTGGCTCTAGCTGGGTAGTGTATTCTGGGAGTGGCATTGGCCTAAGAAGTGAAACTCTTTAATTGAATGCTATTCTGTGACAAATCGTGACTTTTGTGGTTGTTTATGTCCTCGTGGGAACGGATCTGTACCATTATGCTTTATTTTGGTATTTGTCTGTCATTACATAGATAAATTTTTCTTTTGGCGCCGCTGCGGGGGAACAGAGCGTCAAACACAAAAGTTGCGTGTGCACCAATGCACGATGAATGTCGACGAGAGATGATCTCAAGAAGCTAAGCGATCAATCTGCGCGGTATCTCCATCGAGAAGAAAAGAAGGAATATCTTGAAG
This sequence comes from Marchantia polymorpha subsp. ruderalis, assembly GCA_037833965.1. Classification (NCBI taxonomy): domain Eukaryota; kingdom Viridiplantae; phylum Streptophyta; class Marchantiopsida; order Marchantiales; family Marchantiaceae; genus Marchantia; species Marchantia polymorpha. The sequence continues at coordinate 4,223,855 of AP031359.1, forward strand.
ATCTACAGGAACAAGATCAAAGGAAAGGAAAGGGGAAGGGGAAGAGACCAGTTCCCCTTCTGCCTGTGATTGCACCCCGGCAAACGAGTCGACCTGCAAATTCTCCATCTACGCACGAAGCCTACGTTCGGGAGAAGTTGGCATCAATTCCGGTCGATGCACACCTCTTACCCCTTGATGAGTTGACGACGGAAGACCATTCAACTTCCCCTCGTTTGTACTCTTTGCCATACCGGTTGATTCCAGAGTCTTCCATACGTTGTTGGATTTACCGACGGAAGACACGGTGGTGCAAAACTTTGAAGATCTTTTTGCTAACACGTCAACATCACATGTTTGGCCCACGACCTTGTTCAGGGATTTGAATTCTGTAAGATCTTCCGGAGGCACTTCAAGAGGTGAAGGCAATGGTGGAGATTCCCCATCTCCGCCAGGCTCGCCGAGAGGAGGACCACCCTTTCCACCAAATCCACTAGGCGGCGGAGGAGGACCCCCATATCGACCGATGGCTAATCATCCCCATTCAGCTTCCTTTACCAAGCATTCCTACCCCAAATTTAAGGCTAGGGGAGATGGTGACGATGTTGATTCATATATAAAATTATTTGAGTCGGTCTCCATCACAAATAAGGAAGATAACGATGATGACAGAATGTGTATCTTCCCTAGCTTACTCCGGAAGAAAGCCCGTATTTGGTATAATCACAAAAGCACGGTTCCCACGGGAATCGATTCATGGGCCAAACCTCGGGAGAAGTTCTTGAAGAGGTTCCAAGAGTTGGGTTATGACAGTCAGGTCCTTACAAAACTTCAAAACCTTCAGAAGGACGCAAGGAGAATTTGAGGGACTATACGGAGAGATTCCAAGATCTCCTTGATCGTTTCCCGAAGACCGGCGAAGGGGTACCATACTCGACCCAGCAGGCCATTGACTGGTATGTAACGGGCATGCCTCGGGAAATGGAAACCTACTGTCGACGTTGCAGGTGTGAGACCATCGATGACGTGATTGTCTCGGTTGAGGCCTATGAGACGTCCACGTTAAATTGGCATCCGAAGGACCGACTACGTGAAGAACAAAAATCTAAAGATAGTCGGAAGAAGAGACGGGCGTCCATGCCTTTGTCTAGTGGGTCTTCCTCGTCCTCGGAGGAAAGTGAGCTGGAAGACTCATCTTTGTTTGAAGATGAAAAGGTGAAGAAGAAAGATAAGAAGAAGAAGAACCGACAAATGGCCATGCCCGAGAAGGGCGCACCAGCCATCGTATCTAAGGTGGACGCCTTGGCAAAGGAGTTCGCCTACTTAAAAGTGCATGTGATGGGGAGTAGAGACAAGCGGAAGTCTCCTACGGGAGTAAGGTCCAACTTGTGGTGCACGAACTGTGGCAGGGTAGGCCATGCAAATGTCGAATGCCGATCGTATCAACCAGTCAACACCATGGAGTGGGTACCGGCGTGGAAAGCGGGTGGGTATTACATAGAAGCCCCGGAAGAAACAGCTTACGCAGTGCAGGAAGGGCCCTCGGTAACGTCTATTCAGCCAGCCCATATCCCCTGATTCGCACCGATATGGCCACTACGGTGCCGTTGCGCAGACTGGCACCAACCGCTGCAACAGTACCCGCACCTCAAAACTCTTGTTTCAACTGCGGTGATGTTGGGCACTACGCACCTAATTGTCCACACCCTCGGAGGCAGAGAGGATTTGTGCCCTTGTGCAGTAATTGTCGACAACAAGGACATACTGCAGTAGAATGCAATCAACCTTGAGCAGCACATGCTCAGGTACGGTTTGTCACTCCACCTCTGAAGGAGGATGCGCAGGTGAACCAAGTGGAATTAAGTCCGGCCGAGAAAGACGAAGATGATGAATGGCCGGACGAAGAGACTATGGTCGGGCGTGTAGAAACCCGAAGTGCGAGCCAAAAGAAGGAGGTCCCTGTGGAGAAGTCAAAGCGGGACAAGAAAGACGCGAAAAGAAAAGAACTCAAGCCAAAGGAGCTACCCCCGAAGACTTCGGTTTCTTTGGCGAAGAAGGGAGAGTCTTCGGCGAAGAAGGGGAAGACGGCTGAAGAACTTCGGTCTTCGTCACAAGATGACTCATTGTCATATGGGCCAGCATTGTGGCTGCTACGGAAAGCATACGCCCCTGACATTAAGGACGAGGTAGGGAAGTTGCTGCGTGAAGAATTGGAGAAGACGCCGCCCCAGTCAGAGAAGAGGAAAGAAACGCCGAAAGCCAAAGCACAGTCTCGATCAGAGCGAGTGAGCCGAACCGCACAAGCACCTAAAGATCCTCATTACGACATTGCGGCCGCCTTTTATGATCGGCAAGCTCATGTTACGTTTTGGCAACTGATAGAAGATAATAACTTCTATCGGAAGCTGATGACTCTTGCTTTGAAACGCGTAAAGCGGTCACGAATGCACAAGCTTCCTCGGGTGTACCAGGTTAGGACTGAGGACTTGGGACCACCGGAGATCGATATTGAGATTGGAGGATGTACCATTTCGGAAGGTGCCCTTGGACTCATGGTCGGGGATTAATATTATGACAGAGGATACGGCCACTGCCCTGGGGTACAAGACTTTTCAGCCCACCACACGAATGATACGATTGGCTGATCAAACCCGAAAAAAACCCCTTGGTACGTTGTAAGACGTTCAAACCACCATTGGCGGGGTAGTGTTTCCCTTAAACTATGTCATTATTAAGCCTCTAACGGAGAGAGGATATAAACTACTGATTGGTCGACCATGGTTTTACGGTGCTAAGGTCCGTTTAGATTGGCACAAGCGATCCTTGCAGTTTAAGGATCTTAATAATAAGGCGGGTCCCAAGGTCACCGTTCCATGGGACAAAATCCCACACGAAGGGGAGACAGCATCAACCAGCTCCGGCTACATTTTGGAGGAAGAGACTACCACCTCCAAGAGTGACACCGATGTACATTATATGGAGTTTTACGTAGTAGACAAAGAAGATGCAGAAGTAGGGGAACCAGAGGAAGCTGGACTTGAAGGTAGCGAATAGCAATTAGAAGTGAGGCTGGGACGTAGCGACATCAGTCACACGGAAGACGTCATAGACCCGAGTGATTGTCAAGAGATCAAACTCAGTTCCCACAAGTGTCTTAAAATCTCCAACCTGTTGAGAGCTGCCGAGTTGAAATTAGTTCAACGTTTTCTTCGTTCGTACGAAGATGTATTTGCATGGCGGATTGAAGATATGAAGAGGATACCGGCTCGTTATGGCAAGCATCGTATCAACTTGATGAATAACGCTGTATCTGTGCGCCAGCGACATGACCGACTTAATTCGAAATACTCCCTAATGGTCAAAAATGAATTTGATAAATACTTGTGTGTAGGGATTATCTATCCGGTACTAAGCAGCGAATGGGTTTCATCCATTGTCATAGTCCCAAAGAAGTTGACACGTAAGATCCGTGTCTGTCAGGACTTCAAGAAGATGAACGCAGCTACAAAGAAGTAACATCATCCGCTACCCTTCACAGACGCCATTCTGGATCATGTGGCTGGACACAAAATGTAAAGTTTTCTTGACGGATTCTCAGGCTATAATCAGGTGTCGATCCGAGAACAGGATAAAGATAAGACCATGTTTACCATCGATTGGGGAACTTATGCATATCACAAGATGCCATTTGGGTTGTGTAACGCACCGGCGACGTTCCAGAGAATGATGACCACAATCTTCCAGGACCACCTGCGCAAATTCCTGGAAATCTTCATTGACGATTTTTGTGTCTTCGGGCCACGTGACCAGCACTTAAATCACCTCCAGCAGACGTTTGACAAGTGCCGAGAAGCAAAGCTATCATTGCATGCCGAGAAGTGCTTCTTCTTCATGCCAAGCAGAATCTTGTTGGGACATCAAGTGTCCTCTGAAGGAATAGCTATGGATGCGGACGAGGTGAAAGTTATTGTAGCATTGGATCCACCGACAAATCTTCGCAAACTTTGGTCCTTCCTTGGGCATGAAGGGTATTATAGAAGGTTCATCCACATGTACGCAATTACAGCAGCTAGTCTGACTAAGCTGTTGAGGAAAGATCAACTCTACGAATGGGGAGAGGAGCAGCAGAAGACGTTCGAAGAGCTTAAAGAAAAACTTACCTCAGCTCCTGTCTTGCGTAGCCCTGATTGGAATAAACCATACCACGTCTTCGTAGACACTTCGGCTTTTGCCATAGGTGCGGTGTTAAGTCAAAGGGTTGAACAAAGAAGAGATTATCCGATCTACTTTGCTAGCAGGCAGTTATCGGCAGCCGAGAAGAACTACACCACGACAGAGCGAGAGGCGTTGGGGATGGTGTTTGCCGTGAAGAAGTTCCGACACTATTTGCTGGGTTATGAATTCGTGTTTCACGTGGATCGTTACGCTCTACAGCACTTAGTGAAGAAGGCCGACTTGTCGGGACGAATTGCAAGATGGGTGTTGCTCCTATAGGAATTCACTTTTACCGTCCAGACGCGGAAGGGAATCCACCACGAGAATGCAGACTACTTGTCTCGGTTGTGGACGCAACCGGAAGAAACAGAATTAGCTGATGATTTCCCAGATGAACAATTGTTCCAACTGACATTTAACCGAGATTTGAGGTATGCAGATCTCTATCGATACTTGTTGACCCTGCAGTGTCCGGACGGACTAGATGCGGAGCAGCGTACCCTCTTCATCCATAAGGCTGGACCTTATCAGATACAACAAGGCGTGCTCTTCAAACTCCTGCCAGATGAGCGACTATGTCAATGTTTGGAAGCTTCGGAGGTAGGACGAGTGGTTGCAACAATGCACACAGAGAAAGCAGGACATTACACCACCCGGAATATAGTAACGAAGATCTTGAATGCAGGTTACTGGTGGCCTACAATGTTCAAAGATGTATATGACTACATCGGAAAGTGTGATAGCTGCCAGAGAACAGGAAGACCAAACCCCACTACGCGGTGGCCGTTAGTGCCCATCATGCCATTAGCACCTTTCAAAAAATGGGGGATCGATTTTGTCGGACCTATCCAACCAACTACCCGAAGCACACCCGAAGACGATACATCCTTGTAGCGACGGATTATGCCACCAAGATGGTGGAGGCGGAGGCCACATGTAATAACCCACTAAAGGCTAAAACTGCAATATAGTGGTAGAAAGGTCGAACCCACAGGGACAGAGGAACACACAGGGTACAAAGTGTCACGTTTAACAGACTATTGAGGAGTTTGAATTCTCAGGCGACTGTCACTCCCAGAAATACTGCAAGTGTCCACTCGGAGCGCACTCGGAGGTCGCACAGTGCAGCGTAACACACACACACACACACCTGAAACTACAGAAACACAACCCAGAGATCCGTTAGGACCTCTACTCAAGATTTCAGGGGGGAAGTCTCTCAAGAGTACACTAAGCGAAGCTGCGGGTAGTGACTCCCAACTCCGGCTTTTACAACACTTCCACTAGCTTGTTGCTAGTGTAGGAAACCCGGGTTGGACTGCCGACTTCGGATCGAAGTCACTCATACGCGGTGAACAACACTCTCAACTCACAAAACACGCAGAGAACACAGGTCCGCACTGAAGGACTCACTGTGAAACATTCCAGTAACACAACAACAGTCTATTGAAGAGTTTGAATTCTCAGGCACTTGTCATTCCCAGAAATACTACAGGGGTTACCCTGAAGGCACCTGCTGCAGCGTAACCTGAATTTACAACCAAGGCTTACACGAAGTAACAAAACTTCACTTTGGCATTCAGGGGAAAAATCCCAAAGGAGTACAATCAGGAACAGACACTCGAAGGTGTAGGGGCGAAACTATTTAAGTATCTAACTAGTCACTGGCTCTGAGCATCGGCAATCACCCGCAGGTGTAGATCCGAACTACTCAAGTCTCTAACCAATGTACTAGCTCTGAACATTCGGCCGAAGGCCTTCAGCTACAAAATGCGGAACGCCAAGTTGTAGCTCCTCTTGCGTGGTGACAGAACTAAGGGCACAAACACGCAGAGAAAATGAGGTCCTGATCTGTACTTCCGAAATTGGGAAAGAACACAAGGCAAGACGCCTTGAACTACTTTATACCTTCTAAGTCCTAACTAACACTACACTGCACTACGCTACACGCCTGCACAGAACCACGCTACACTACACTCCGCGGAACCTGTGCTACGTCTCCTGTGCGACGGACTGCCGCGCACTAACTCCCTACCCTGCCAGTCTTCCGCTCGACTGCGCAGTCCTAACCGCTGCAACGCCGCGGACACCTCCACCTCGAGGGTGGACATGGTATTCCGCGCCTTCGACAGAAAAGCGTCTAACTTCTTCGCCACCTTCCGCCGACTCCTGCTGTCACCTGCCAACAACCCTGCTGCGCGAAGCTCTAACTCACGCAGTGTGAATTTCTCCTGCGCCGCCACTTCCCAGTGGACGTAGCCCTTGAGACAGTGGGCGACACGCCTCGCCATCTCCTCCTTCGTGCGATCTGCCTCTCGCCTGCGATCATCTTCAATTACCACCAACTGCGATTCGGCTTCCGCACGCTGCGCTCTCAATTCCCCACACTCCGACTATAGCCTGCGGATTAAATCCTCATCCGCCTGTCGTGCGAGCTGACACTCCGCCAACAAACGCGTCTGTCGCACGAGCTCCTCTGACAGAATCTGATTCTGAGTTCTCTCAGACATCAAATCTGTCGTGGTCTTCACCACATCCCTGGTGAGCTCTTCCAGTCTCTCCTTCTTCATCATGTCGAGGGCGTGCGATTTCCTCACAAGGTTGTACTGACCCCACAAACAGGCATGCTTCTCCCTCAAGTCCTGCAACTCCCGGTCCGTCCTAGCTAGTAGCTTGCTAGTGTGGACTTTAGTGCGAGTCCGTCTGCGCACTAATTCGATGTAGGATCCCGGCTGGAGTGGATCGGCGTATTTATCACATTTGCGATCCAAGTACTTCAGCAACGGTATCACCTGCTCAGAGAGCGCCGCCGCCGACGCTCCAACAATTTCCTCTTCCTCCTCCTCGGTATCCCCTGCTCCCGACATTGCTTCTGTGGAGCCTCCGTCGTCATCATCCGAGTTAAGGATTTCAGTCGCCATTGATTGCGTTGGCGACTGACCCGAGTGGGGCTGCACGTCGTCTACGGATGCTGCCTGCGAAGGCACAGCTGCAGCTTCGCTGCTCTTCGCTAAAATGTTCAAGGCGGTGGGCGAATGTGGCCATGCTACATCCCCGTCGCCCGCTTGTCGATCTTCGACCGTATCCTCTTTGTCGCCGACGTCCGCCGCCGAAGGCGATCGAGCGGAGTGTGTCTGCGCGGGGTTTAATTGCGCATCGCGCACCGAAATTTTGTCCCGCGAACAGACAATCCGCTCCTCCGTCAGGTCCTGCTCCCTCGATCGGTCCTGCGCGAGGGCTGTGCCTGGCCTGTGCGCAGGCCAAATGCCGGCGCCTTGTCCGCCGCAAGCGCAGCGCCGAAGGCGTCTATCGCCGAAGGCGACATAGCCGGAGGCCGCTCGCCCGATGTCCCTTGGCCCGAAGGCCCTACCGCCGAAGGCGCATCTACCGGCGGATTACCCGCCGAAGGTGCGGCCTCCGCACGCTCCCTGCTCGCATCTCGTTGACCCGAAGGCCTTGGCGCCGAAGGCGCAAATCGCGGCGCGTTGGGCGCCGGAGGGTCTGGTCCCGAAGGCCCTTGACCCGTAGGCGGATCTTCCGCCGGCTCCTTCCCCTTCCTACGTTGGAACGGGGTTGAATCCTGCCTGTGCGCAGGCGAACGCCTGTGCACAGGCGGGCTGCATCTGCCTACGCGTAGGCGTAGGTCCACGTCCGCTTGGGGTCGCCTTTCCGTCGAGGCACGCATGTGCGCAGGCGGAACACCCGTCCGCATCGCACGTGGTAACTCCGGAGGCCCTTGGCCCGTAGGCTGCCTCTCATCCGTCGAAGGTGCAGCGTGGTCCGTTGCTGTGGTAACACACTTTTTGTTTTTTTGGAGAAATTAAACAATTTTAGAAAACTAGTACCGAAGCAGTGTTTGTAGTTAGAAAAGGGTACGATAAATAGAGTGGATTGATGAGATCGTCACGAGGTCACGAAGAATCGCGTAGTCGGATGTACCAACGCCAATGTCTTCAGCGCCTTCGGCAAAAGCTCCTTTTCTGAGGTGTCTCTACTCACGCGCTTCCAGCGTTTAAGGAAGCTACGCTTCCGGCGCAGACACCTCAGGGGGGAGGTTTTGCTAAAGATGTCAGAAGAACGGCCCGGACCTCTGAAGGCTTCCGACCATGAGTGCGCCTTCGGCGATGCGCCGCTAGCGCGGAAAGGGAAATCTTCATAACGATCGGAATACACGGTAGATCCAGTTGGTTGAAGTTGCATTAGAAAGAGCTCGGGACGCTCGTTCTAACAAGCCCAAGAGCGTTGGAGATGGATCAGGGACGAAGAAGTTATGAGCGTCGGAAAACTCGTAGCCGGATGTGCGCTGTTCGCGCTAGGGTTCACAGCCGGAAAGGACTCCCGTACGCCCTCGGCGATGCGCCTTTGGCGGAATCACGCGCTCATGGGAGGAAATCAACTCGGAGTCGGAAGCGCCTTTGGCGGCTGCGCAACGGAAGAAACGCGCCGGCCGGATGTACGCCTCCGACGTGGCGCTGATAGCCGGATGCGCTGGCATGATTTGCGCCGGCAGGATATGCGCCGTCAGCAATGGACGAGGCATAAAGGACAAACTAAGCGGTACGAATACGCGCCGGCGTAATTCGCGCCAACTGGAGGTGCGCCTCCAGCAAGGAGCCGACGGATAAGGAACACGCCAGCGGCGACACGCCTCCGGTGATGGACGGGTTAGGGAAAGACAACATAGCCGACGTATACCCTGCGGCGGACTCGAGTCCGGAAGACGGCGGCGGCGGGAGAATTCAACATTCATGCATGCGAATGCGCGCAGTGCGGAGACGTGAATTCGCGCATGCAAAGGGCGAACCGTTAGGCCGTATAGCCGGCTGCGTACGTTGTAACCAGTAAGAACGTTGGACGTTCTTGAATTCGGAGAAGAAAAGACTGCGCTCCAGTCTCATTCTCTCATTCTTGAGTTTGCGATTTCCATCTTCCAAGATTACGCGCAAGGGCGGAGAGACCTGCAGTGAGAGGAGAGAGTGCGGAGGCGAGTTGCGCAAGGATCTTGACAGACCTTGGAGAGAATTGCGAGTAGCAAACTTGAGCGTGAGCGAAGAGAGAGTGAGCAGTCAGTGCTTGAGCGGCCGACGCGCAGGGCGATTGTGAGAGAGCGAGCGAAAGGGAGAACGTTTGTGTGTGCAGGAAACGCAATGTCGAAGGTTCCCCAGCTGCGAGTGTCTCCCCTCAGGGTGCCGCAGATCGGTCTACGCGCATTTCAAGATGTGCTGCTGGGGCTGAAGCTCGATTTCCTCCTGTGGGGGTGGAACTGGACATGTCCGGAGATGGTGCGCGAGTATCTGCAGGAGAGACACAAGCCCTCACGCGGATTCCGTCCACATCCAGAAAGATGGGACATTTGTGACTGGGCGCAGGTATTGGGCAGGTGTGCCGGCGAGGAAGGGTATCTCCTCTTCGAGGCCGATAGCGTGAAGGTGTCCCAGGAGGAAGAAATCTCCTACAATGAGCTTTTCAAAGTGGCCAGGCATCCCAAGAACGGTTTCCGGACACGGGATTACAAAGATCGATTGCGGAGAAATGTCGCGACTGCATTGCTGCAGATATTGCAGCCGACCAAGACCGCTTACATGCATGGTTGGCAGGTAGGATTTGTGGAGCTAGTGTTGTCAAGAGCTCTAGTGCATTGGGCACGGCTCCTGTGGAAGGTGACGCGCCAACATGCGCAAGAAGAGAGAGGAGGAACCCTCAATCATCTTTCGCCTTACCTGATTGTGTTTTATCGGGCGATGGGATGTTTGACAAATTCAGAGCGGACACGGTTTCCGCTGCTGACACGGAGCTATCCAGGTAGATACTCACGGGAGGCCGAAGTAGACACGGATCCGGACGAGGAACCTGCCAGTCCGCCTCCGGCTCCGGCCCCAGTAAGAGCAGCAGAAGAGCGTCGAAGTGAGCGCATTCCGCGAAAGCGGAAGTGGGATGAGAGACCTGAGGACAGGCAGCCGGAAGTGCCAGCTGCGCCGACTCGTGGTCGGCCCACCCACGAGCCTCACAGTCGACCAAAACAGAGGGCACGCAAAATGCCAACTAGTATTGAGGAGACCGGGCGTACTCCGGTCCGGCGGAATCCCACGCAGGAGGAGATAATCGCGCAGATTCTAGGGAAGTCGACAAACACCTCTGCGCAGAAGGCACCAATGCCTTCGGAAGGAGATGAACGGACTGACAGTCGGCCGACTACGAGTCGGGCGACTGAAGGTCGACAGGCGGAAGGAAGGCCAATTGAGCGGCGCGTTGAACCGGACAGCAGGCCAGAAGCAGAAGGGAGTTTGGCTGACGAGCCAACACCCCTCAGAGGGTCGTCTTCGGCGGAAGGCACTTCTGGGAAAACGCCACCAGCAAGCAGGCCAAGTGGAGTGAAGACGCGCAGGGTGTATCCGACTCCCAGTCGGACAACTGCTAGTCGGCCGACTGCGAGTCGGTCAACAGAGAGTCGGCCGGATTCGCCGACTGCGAGACAGACAGGGCTGGCGACCAGTGTGCGGACGCCTTCGGCGGACGCACCTTTAGCGAAGACACCTTCCGCGCAGATCGCGCCGGAAGGGCAGGCAGCAGAAGCGGGCGGTGCAAGGGTGAAAAAGTCACTGCGGCGTCGACCCCTTCGGAAACCAAAGATCGAGCCGGAACAGGGGCTCAAGCAGTGGGATCCCCCACTGCCTTGGATATTTTAGCAGGCAGTGGAGTGGCAGTCGCAGCGGAAGCTGCTGCGCGCCACAGTTCCAGGGAGTCGCCAAGGGATTCAATGGCGACTGAAATCCTCAAAACTGAGGATGAGACGAGCTCGGAAGAGCAGGAAGTGGATTCTGTGCAGAAAACGCCAACAGGGGTGTTGTGCGAGCAGATAGTCCCTCTCCTGCGCTATCTGGATCGCAAGACATCCAAGTACTCGGGTACTGGAAAACCGCAGTCTTATGTGGAGACTATCAAGCACAGGACGAGGAGCAAGGTGGCCACTTGGACCTCTAGGTGCCAAGTATATCAGGATAGGAACACCGCCCTCCGACAACACCTGGCGGTCACACAGAATCTATACCAAGCCTTGCAGCAGCAGAGGGAGGATGGGGCGACGAAAAGCCAGGCGGAGGCCGAGCTAATGCGGGCAAAGATCGAGTCGGAATTGCAGGAAGAGCGGAGACAAAACCGCATCCTAGCAGCAGAGCTTGCGCGCCAGACGCGCGCCTTAGAAGAAAGTCAAAGAGCCCGCAAGGAGGATGAGGAGTTGTTGCGCAACTTGCAATCCGAATGCTCGGATTTGAGGGCGCAGCGTGCGGAAGCGGAAATGCAGCAAGCAGAGGTGGAAGGCAGCTGCCGGGCGCGAGAAGAGTTGGCGACGCGGGTGACTCACTGTCTAAAAGGATACGCCCATTGGGAGGTGGCAGCTCAAGAGAGGATCACACTCAGGGAGTTCGAGCTTCGGGCGGCGGCATTTACGGAGGGTGACAGTCGGAGTCGGCGGCGAGTAGCGAGGAAATTAGAAACCTTCTTGTCGGGTGCGCGCGACACTATGGCGCACTTAGAGTCGGAAGTCACTGCAGCCCTCCGACGCCTGGGGTTGCGCAGCCGGTCGGAAGACTGGCAAGGTAGAGACAGCGAGCGGAGCAGTCCGGCGCGCAGGAGGCGCAGCACCGGATCCGCCGAGTGCAGTAGTATAGTTTGGTTTCGCGCAGATGTTGCGAGTAGTAGATAGGATAGCGTAGTGTTAGTTAGGACCTTTGAGGGTATAAAGTAGATCAAGGCGTTTTGCCTTGGGACTCTTCCAGTTTCGGAAGTGCAGATCAGGAACTCACGTTCTTGGCGTGTTTGTGCATTTTGGTCCTGGCACCACGTAGAGAAGCTGCAGCATAGCGAAGTTACCGTATGTTGTAGTTGAAGGCCTTCGGCTGAATGTTCAGAGCTAGTATCCGGTTAGAGACTTGAGTAGTGCGGATCTGCACCTGCGGGTGATTTCTAATGCTCAGAGCCGGCTGCGAGTTAGAGACTTGAACAGTTCCCCCTTACTCCTTCGAGTGACATATCCTGATTGTACTCCTACGGGAAGTTTCCCCTGAATGCCAATGTGAAGTTTTGTTACTTCGTGTAAGCCTTGGTTTGCAATTCAGGTTGTGTGTGTGTTACTGGATCGTGTCTCAGTTAAGTTCTCAGTCGGGTCTGCACTCCCTGCGTTTGGTGTGAGAGTCGAGGGTGACGTCCACGGCGTATGAAGAGGCTTCGTTCCGAAGTGGGAAGTCCAGTCCGGGTACCCTACGCTAGTTCCTGGCGGAAGGGCAGTAAAAGCCGGAGTGGGAGTCACTACCTGTAGAACCTCTGAGTGAACTTTTGAGACACTTTCCTCCTGAAATCCGAAGCGGAGGTCCTGACCGACCTCCGAGTTGTGCTTTTTCCAGTTTCAGGTGTGTGTGTTTGTGTGTGTGTTGAGTGACCACGCTGTACCGTGCATCCTCCGAGCATCCTCCGAGTCGAGATCCTCCTCCGAGTCGAGCCTCCGAGTCGAGCACTGCAGTATTTCTGGGAGTGACAGTCGCCTAGAATTCAAACTCTACAAAAGTCTGTTAAACGTGACACTTTTACTCTGTGTGTTGCCTCTGTCCCTGTGGTTCGATCTTTTTACCACCATACTGCAGTTTTAGCCTTTGGTGGGTTATTACAGTTGCTCCTGCAGACGTCCGCGCTCCCTCGTTCTTCTCCGGCGACGCACTTCCTTTCTCCGTGGCGATCGTCGCCGTGTCCGTGCTGCTGGCCGGTAACACAAGCCTGCGCGCCTTCTGTTTCGGCCGGCTGCACACTTCGTGCAACGGCCGCTGCCGAATGGGAGCAGTGGGTTCTTGATGCTGCTCCTCTTCGGACTCCTCTCTCCATCGCCGCTTCCGCGGCACTCTTGCTGCAGGAGTATTTCTCCCTTCGTCCCTCCGCCTTGGCGGAGTAGAAGTTGGCGACTCCTCTGCGTCAGTGTCGACCTTGTTATCCCGCACATACTTCCCGGGATGGTCGACGGACAACGGCGGAAAACGAGCAAGCTCCGCCGCGGTCAAACAATTCCGCTGCCGATAAAAATTGATCAGGAAAGGAGAGAGGTGATTTAGAGTTCCCCCCTTCTCCTCAAAAGCGTGCTGTCGCATCACTTAGTGCAGGATGCTCGCCCAGTGAATTGGAGCTCCCTCGATGATGCACTCCACAAAAGAGACCAACCACAATGTGATGTAGCAGGCGCGGTGTGGCTGCAGTAATTGTAGCAGCGCCGTAGCCACAGTTCGGCGGAAGCGATCCTTGTAATCGCGGGTCTTGTACCCATTCTTGGTAGACTTCTCCCGCTTGAACAACTCCACAAATTGCGCCTCGTCCTGCTTAGACACCTTGACGCTCTCACTATCAAAGAGGAGGTGCCCTGGGATGCCGGCACACCTCCCCAATGCTTGCGCCCAATCTTGGACTATCCACCGATCGACATGCAGACGCAATCCGCGTGAAGGTGGTCTCTGTGGCTCTAGCCACTCGCGCACCATATCCACACAAATGTAGTTCCATCCCCATAGCAAGAAATCGAGCTTTCTTGCTATCAGCCGTTCCTTGTAAGCGCGCAGCCCGTTCTGTGGCAGTCGGAGCGGCAGCATCCGCAATCGGTTCAGTCTTGACATTGCGTTCTTGGAATTCGCCTGTTCGCTAATTCTCCCTCTGCTCCGCTTGAGCTCCTTACTTCCTCGGCAAACTCTAATCTCACTCTATTCCAAATCACGCGCACTCACTTCTCTCTCAATCACCAAGTAATCCTCTGCGCGGCGATGTCGGGAATGCTTAGCAGCTAGCAGATGGACGCGCGCAGCTCGCACTAGAAAATGGAATCGCGAATTCAAGAATGGGGCGCTCTCCGTCTCCTGGTCGAAGGTCATGGTCGGCTCTTGCCCGTGAGGGTCGACTCAATTGATGGCCGCGCCGGCTCTACGCTAAAACGGTCTCCGCTCTCACGCGCGGCTTCACGCTCCGCCGACGCCAATTTAACTCACACGCTCGAATTGGCGAATTTGAACTCCGCGAGCGTACTACGCCGTGGACATGGGTGTGCAGCTCCGAAGGCAACTTTTCCGCCTTGCGCGGTACACTCGTTCGTACCGCTCCTCAGCCAATACTCCTCCGCCCCGGCGCTTGTCCGCACGTCGGACAAAAGTTCAACTCCCGCCTGTGCGCAGGCGGACTCCTCGGCGGATTCTCCGCCGACGCGAAACTTCACCCGCCTGTGCGCAGGCGCTCGCCTGTGCGTAGGCGAAGTCCGTCCGCGTCGATGCGTTGGCCCGGAAGGCGCCGTACAATTTCTACCTCCGAAGGCGCATTTCTAGGGCCGAAGGCAGATTTCCCGCCGACGCCGAAGCGCCTGTGCACAGGCGGGCGCCTGTGCGTAGGCAAACTTCGCGCCTACATCAAAACCCTATTTCGCCTGTGCGCAGGCGAACTTCCTTCGTCCGCGCATAGGACAAAACTTTCTTCGCCTGTGCATAGGCGGAAAGCTGAGTATCTTACAACCTTCATAACTCCCAGAGTCCTTATTTGTTATTGGCGTTCTTGGGCTCGTTGGAATCAGCGCGTCGAGTTCTTTCCAACGAGACCCTAACCAGGTCGAGGCGTTGTGGGGTTGACCTAAATATGAAGGATTTCCCTACCGCCAAGGGCGCAGCGCCGAAGGCGGATTTTGCGCCTTGCGCCGAAGGGATCATACCTTCAGAGCTCGCAGGGAGGGTGGTGCCCTTCCTTGACGCTGCACCCAACTCCTAGATTCTACGAGGTCTCTCGAGAATCTATGCGATCTTCCGAATTCACTCTATTTTGATGCACCGAAGGCTATTTACACTGCTGCCGTGGTACAGTTTTCCAAAAATGTTTTAATTTCCTCCAAATTACCAAAAGTGGGGTACCACACCACACGGAAAGATGATGCGGCAACGGTGTCAAAGTTTTTATTCGAGAACATCATCACACGATACGGATGCCCCCTGGAGTTGGTAAGCGATAGAGGAACGCATTTCGTGAATGCGGTAATCGAGGACCTTACTTTCCATTCAAGATCAAACATTGAAAGACTACTCCGTACAATCCGAAAGCAAACGGACTCACTAAAAAATCAAATGGGTTGCTCTGTAAGATCCTGTTAAAAGTGACGGTGAGCCATGCATACGACTGGATTACAAAGTTGCCAGCGGGACTTTGGGCTTATTGCACAACAGAGAAGGTGACCACCAAGCAAACACCATACTACTTAACATATGATTAGCACCCCATTGTACCTATCGAGTTCGAATTGCCCACTCATCGGATACTATATCGCAGAAGACTGGGGGATGAAGAAAGTCAGCTCTACAGGCTGCAAGAAGTGTTGGCATTGGAGGAACGCAGAGAAGCCGCAAAGCAGCAAACGGAGCAGATCCAGCTAAAGAGGAAGAAGGCGTATGATAAGCGCGTTCGACCGGTAACTTTGCTTAAGGTGGATTTAGCTTTGTTGTATGATAGTAGACATGCGAAGTTCCCAGGGAAGTTGCACTTGCGATGGATGGGACCTTATAAAGTAGAAGATGTGTTTCCAAATGGATCAGTCCAGTTAGCAGACCTCTCAGGAGAACTACATGGGACCCGAGTGAACGGTTACCGAGCGAAGAAGTATTATACGTGATGTGTTTGAGGGGTCGCTCACAAATGGGGAGAGGAGTATATGGTGCCTAGTATTTTTGTTTTTCTTTAAAAATCAACAAAACTAAAAGATATTTGTCTAGAAAGTAGTTGGTAGAGTTAGAATGAGCAGCTCCTGAGGAGAAATGATAGAATTAGTTAGAATTCGTCTATGTCCAAAGATCTTTGGATCTTCGTGTCTTTGGCGCAGCTTTTTTATGGATGTACGAAGAGCTACGTCTTCAGCGAAGACATCAAAATCCATTTTAAATCACGCAACGGGCCCGACGATATTCGCACGCGTTGGAAGTTCTACTAGGCGCGGAAGGAGGCATTGTTAGGGCTTTGAAGATGAAGGCAGTACAAGGAGACTTCGCGCCGACATTGCGATATCAAGCAAGAACGAGCGAGAAAGAGAGGAAGTGAAATCGAGCCAACCCGCAATTAGTGAAACGCAAATTAAAGACATGGCGCCCAAGAAGAGTGAGAAGGTGAGGAAATTGATTCCCTTGAAGGTGCCTTACGAGGAATTGAGACCCTTCAGACGCGAGTTGAGTGAATTGCGGCTTGAATTCCTTTTGTGGAATTGAAATTGCGTCTCGGTGAGTATCTGCAAGGAGGTAATAGACAAGAGCACGACCGAAGGCGAGGAGCTCCGCGGTAATCCCATGTTGTGGAGCATCGAGTATTGAACGAAGGTGCTGGGATCATGTGCGGGTAGCAAAAGAGATCTGCTATTTGAGAAGAATAGCGTAGGACTTACGCGCGGCGAGGAATTCTCTTACGGGCCTCTCTTTGAGTCTGGAAGACAATGAACAAATGGATGGAAGACTGTTGATTATAAAGATTCAAAGAGAAGGGCGATCGCATTGAGGATCATGCATATCTTATGGCCGGCGCGCAGACTTATGTGACGGCCTGGCAAGTAGGGTTCTTCGAATGCATCCTAAAGAGACATCAAGTACATTGGGCAAGGATCTTTCACGATCTTGTCTGGGTGAATGCAGGCTCCAGGTAGACGGGACCTTTGACCAATCACATCACTACCTTCCTGGAAGTGATGTGATTGGTCTGCTCCTCTAAAAAAACAAAAAACGATCTCCTCCTCTCGTTCACGCGTTTCTTTGAGGAGACGGTTTAAGTTTACGTATCACTCTTATAAAAAAAAAGATCAGCTCCGCCCTTGCTTACGTGTGCATTGCTCACACATTCACATAGTTCCTGATCGTTCTTAGTATCCTTATAAGTTCAAGGTTTGAAGATTAGGTCAATTGTTCCAAAGGTTTCGTTTCTCAGGCGTAGATCAATCTAGAATTTCTGCCCAGACCTTGGAATGGTATGTTTTTCTTTAGATAGCTGCTAAAATTGTTGCAAAAAATTCTTTGAACGCAAAGGAAGCACAAGAACCTACGAAGGTAATCAAAGATCACAAACGAAGACCTCAAGGTCAAGAGGTATGACACAATGCTGCTCTTGGACTGTATGAAATGTATGACCTGTTGTAAGTGATCACATCCATTCCATCATCAATGTTTATTGTACTTTTGTATCAACTTGGGGTATTTTTTTTGGTCCTTGTACTGGACTGGCCTTTTCCGCGTTTTTGTATGTAATATACTTTTTCCCAGAAATTCAAAATATCATCACTATTGCGAAAATTGTGTTCACTAGAATAGGTTCAGATGGTTTCATTTATTGAAGTTGCTCACGACATGTCAGAGCAGAAGGAGCACTGTCCGCTAATAGAATTTTAGATTCTGAATCTGTTGCAGAGTGAGTTTATTGTATATTGTAATGATGTGCTCGCATGGGTATAGGGCCTTCAACCTATTCATTCACTTTCTTCTCAATCACAACTAGTTCCAGCTACTAATAACAAATTGCTTACGGTCGTTGACTAACATGTGAGCGTGGACCACAATAAGCAATGATGTTTCACCGCTTGGCAATTGTTCGCTGCCAAGAGGCTCACAGTGTTTTGCAAGGTATTCTGTAGCAAGTCCAATTTGGCCAGAATTCCTTCCGTGATGATCCTTCCGTGTGGCAGCATTCAACTTCCGGAAGTCTTTGCACACCCAGATCTTCCATGTCTTCTTCTTTGGTACAATTACAATGGAGGAGACCCACTCATTGCTCAATATATATATTGAGCAGTGAATGGCTCTCCCCCATTGAGCAATAGATATATATTCCCTGCCCTCCAAAACTTATCGATCTCATCTTTTACCAACAAAGAGTATTTAGGATTCAATCGGTACTGTCGCTGACAAACCGGGATAGCATCTTCCATGAGATCAATGTGGTGCTCATCATAACGAGCCGATATGCCTTTCATATCTTCAATTTTCGAGGCAAACACATCTTTGTAGTTCTAGAGAAAGCTACGTACAATATCTAACTTTAACCCAAACACCTGCCTTGAGACTTTTAGTACCTTGTGGGGACTGAGCTCGATAATTTAACAGTCACTAGAATTAACTATCCCCTCTGTATGACTAATCTCGCTTTGCTCCAACTCCATAGGTAATTGCTATTCAGCCCCTTCCTGGATGTCCGGCTACTCTTCATTTACTTCATAACACTCTAGGTAGTTTACATCAAGGTCACTGTTGGAAGACGAGGTGTCTTCCGCCGACGTGTATCTTAAACTAGTTGAGGGCGTCTCTCCTTCATGCAAGATCTTGCTCCACGACATTGTGATCTTTGTTCCTTTCGCTTGATTCATGTCTGAAAACTGTGGGCGTTGCCTGTGCTAGTCAATTCTAACTCTCGCTTGGTACAGCCACAGTCTCTCAATCAACACATTGTAGCTCATTTTCACCAAAGGTCTTAAGATTATATAGGTCAGGAAAAAAGCCACTCCGCCTTTCATGATCTGTACATCCCGTAGGACACCAAAGGTTTCCTTCGGATCTGGTCTGCTAAACATATAATTTGCGGGGTAGACTCAAAGGTCTTGTATCCCAATGCATGGTTGTTTTCTTGGTCATGATATTTACACATGACCTAGAGTCGATAGGCACCTTCCGTATGGTACATCCATAGATCTCTATGTCGATCTCGGGTGCTCCCAGGTCTTTGTGCAATATCCGGTAAACTTGGGGCAACTTTGACGCTTGGACTCTTTGAAGTCGCTTCAAAGCCAGGGCCACCAAAAGGTTGTCTTTTGGTGGTACCAGGAGGTATTGACTAACACTCAAGGCGATTGTATCAAGATCACAACGTTCATCTTTGGAACCTTTTGAGAAGTTGATGGAGAAGCCTAGACGTTGGAAAAATTCAATAAGATGAAGATGACGCCAAAAAAATTGATGTGTTGATATGGGCAGAGGGTAAGAAGTCTCATTGTGATAATCAACAAATACCAAATGGAGCATAATGGTATAGATTTGATCCCACAGAGACAGATGCAACACCAAAAATCATGATTTGTCACTAGTTAACATTCTATTGAAGAGTTTTATTTCTTAGGCACATGTCACTCCGAGAAGACACTGCTCTCTTAATTTGGATTTTGTTCCTTACTAGCTCTACATAGAACTCTTGTTCCTTCCTGACAACATACTTCTCTCTCTTTTCTTATCTAAATACTTCAGTTCATGGGTTACACTATACTGCAGGAAATCGGGAAAAGAGACAACTTACTCTCTTGATTCCTCCTCCACAACCTTCTTCCTTGCTTCCGGTCTTACCTCTTCCTCAGATGGTGGGAGCGATTCAATCTTGGGAACCTCTACCACTGTCCCACCAACGTGTGCCACTACCGGCTTGAGTATCTCCTCACTGAGTGTAAGATCCCTCGCCATCTCCTCACTTGACTTCGGTTGTGGTACTTCCTCACTCCCCATAGATTGCGTCTGCTCTAAAGGTGGAAGACTTAGACTAACCGCCTCCGTCCTTTCCTCTGAAGGTTCCATTGCTACTTCCATCGAGACTTCAGCTTGTACCGCCGAAGGTCCCCCTTCCACTACCCGAAGAGTAGGCTCCTCCCTCTTCTATTCGTCTGTCGTCGAGGCAGCTGCATCCGTCTTCGCCACACTGCTATCCAAAGAATCAGACACAACTCTTTCACAATTTGCTTTCTTCTTTGGCCTCGCCCGGGTCTTTGACGACCTAATTCCCGTCACCTGGATCTTAGGTCCTAGGTTGATTCTCGTCCTCTCTCTCTCAATATCACAATGTTGGCGCGAGTGTGTTTTTGTCCTGCCCTTATCCTCGATACCCTAACATTTCTCACGCGCGCCCAAATTGGTACTCTCAGTGCGTGCGGATCTTGATCAGCCCTTCGCGATTTGAAAATTAAAATTCATTGTCTTCGCCGAAGGTCTGGCTATTGCATCCTCAAAAATAGTTGCGCAGATGATCCAAAGATTTGAAAGTCTTCGGCCGAAGGCAAAGCTCACTTTCCTTCTCTAACTAACTAAATTTCCAGTAATTCTATTAACTTCTACAACTGAAGAGTTATCTGCATACTTCCTGACACAAATATGTTTAAGTTTTTGTTATTTATTCAAAAAAACAAAAAAACTAAGCACCACACTAATCCATAAACTGAGATCCAAAATTGCTGCTAGTGTACAAGTTGAGTTGTATGTGGCGAGAATTTCAAATTGGATGGGATTTCAAATTTTCCAAGTGCAACCCCAAACATTGCAGCAGGCGATTAAGGGCGCCCGTAGTCTCGGCGGCACAATAAGCATGAAGGATAAACGCGGTGGAAGAAGGTAACTTCTTGTCTAGAAGAAAGATAACTAAATGTAAGCCATTGAAAGCTCTCATATTCATTTATATCTCCATAGCATATCATATTCGAGGTTTGTTTTACAAGATGTCTGAGAATTCTTTGAACACGTGCAGGTCATTCTATTTAGATGAAGTATCATGTGTTTGTACGTTGGTTGAATGATTTGCAAGTAGACTAGTATTTTCAACAACTATATGTTTGCTTAATATGGAAACATAATTATATAATGCTGTGCCTATGATTCTGTGCAGCATGATCATACACTCACCGTGGATAGTATCTTGGAGTTTCCACAACATTCTAAGATGGTGAGAGTTGCTGACAGGTTACATATAGCATTGATGAACCGCGTAGGTCAGCCTTAGATGACTATACCCATGTTGATTAGCTTTCCCGCATCACATGTCTATCAAGATGGTGGACCTGGTCTTGTTTAAGATTCTATGATGCATTTGTTAGTAAAGTCCAACATTGATGAGAGAGAGCGTGCGATAGAATTTATGATCGGTGTGATTGCGGTTTCTTAAGTTTCAAAGGCAGCACATCGTCAGGTTTTGGATCAGGCTATGGACCTGAACTGTTAGACTTGGATTATGAGCTTTGGTTTGGCTTATCAACAACGTCTTCATGCTACTTTGGTGATTTCTACACCACTTGTTAGTTCATTGCCTACCTGGACGATAAAGACAATGGATGGAAGCGACAAGTAAGCTATTCATCATCCTTGAAGTGCATAGATCGTGACTAGAGAGCTTGGTAGAATTGCAGTCCATGCAGTTGGAAAAGTTTCTCGCGTGAAGCTTGGATCAAAGGAGGATACAGAAAGCCGTACCGGTTTTTTGAAGGATGTGGCATAGCAATTTGTGAGAGGGTCGGCTCTCTCTAGTGAGATTATAGAGAAGGAGTGGAAGCCATTGATTGGTCTTAGATTACTAGAGGAGAAAGACGACGGTTGACGCAATTCCTAAGATTATATAGGAATTGTTATGCCTTTAGTTCAAAAGAGTTTGGTGCTTTGATTGACCCTTGTATACAAATTGATTTGAGTGATGATACATCAATCTTTTGTCATCCATACAAGTACAGTAATATGGAGAGAAACTTGATTTAATGTAGAATGATGGATCTCTTGGAGGCTGCATTGGTGGAGCTATTGCACGAAGAATATGCATCGGCCATTTTCATGGTGGTGAATAAAAATGTTTATGACAACTACACAGAGCGGCGGATGTGCGGAGATTATCACACTATCAATCAAAAGCCCAAGTTTGATCAATATGCCATGCCTACATCCAGGAGTTGCAAACCTTGATGCTAATGGATTGAATGGAAACTCATGCACTAGCCAAGTGGATGACACTTGAGTCAAGTGGCACAAAAAAGTTGATGAGGAGATGGTGCCAAGTTGTGTCACTTTTGCCTACTTGTGTTGGTTGGGCATGGACTCTAGCTTGGAGAGTTATGTGAGAGCATGCTTTATTAAGGGGGAGTCTCATCATACTGTGGGTCCGAAAGAGATTAGGTGGGATTGTGAATTGAAAGGATAGTCATCATGATGCCTTGGTATTTGAGTTTCTATGGACTAGTAGAGTTTTGGACATAGTGAGTGCTAAGGAGCGAGATCAGATTACTCAACTAGCTAGGAGTTACCAATTGGAGGGATCATGTGTACTTTGTGTGCTACAAAATCAGAGAGATCGTATTGTACATCATGCTGATGAGGAGTTGGGACATTTTGAAGTGAAGTGAACTTATGGCCTACTCCTTGGCCAATATTGATGGCTTGGTATGCATACTCACGTGTGGGGTGTGATCTCACGTTGTGTGATGTGTAATTGAATGAGGGCATCCTTCAATGCCCCTACACCACAGCTACATCCTACCTATTGCATATTATGGGGTTGCATTATTATTGGAGTGTAGACTTTGAGGGACCGTTGCCTTTGACGGTATGACGTCATCGGTATGTGTTGGTGATGGTGGAGCACTTTTTCAAGTGAATTGATTTAGTGGCACTCAAGTGAAAGAATGGCGTATGTCTTATTTGATACACCAGCTAAGGTGTTGATAGCTCAGGATACGGAATTTCAGGATGAGTTTGATGTCTTATGTGACAAGACATTGATTAATCATCGCACCACGTCTGGAGATTATCCAAAGGCGGATAGTTAAGACGAGATCATTATACAAACAGTGAAAAGAGCATTGCGCAAGTATAGCCTACAGATGGAGCTTGTTGGAGATTAGAATATTTAGCTAACATGGGAGATAGAGCTTGGCGTGCTTGTTCCATTGAGCCCAAGAACTTTGGAAATGAACAAGGGAATCCTGAGCTGCAAGGTATGCGATGGAGAACCCGCTTCGACAAAGGCATAATACTGTCTTTGGCAAAGAGTCTTTGGACTTTGGCGTTAGTGCCTTTAGAGTTACATATGAAGAGTCTTCGGCAAAGGATCTTTGATGAAGTAAAAGACGGCGCCGGACGGAAAGGAAATTTAAACACTTGTATTTTCAATTTTCACAAGTTTGCAATGCCATTAGGGTGGCAATTTACACCAATAGAAACGCAAGCTCAGCGCCTACATTCCATGAGAGTGCATTCGCAAATTGAGAGCTCAACAAGGTCCGTGAGGAAAAAAATGAGGAAGCAGCAATAGGGCAAACTTTGGAAATTCAAAAATCAGCATTGAAGGTGCCTGAATTTGGATTGAGAGTGTATCGCAGCGAGTTGATCGCTGCCAAGCTCAATTTCCTACTGTGGGAATGGAACTCGGTTTGTGCAGCGACGGTATAAGAGTGGCTCAACGAACGCGCGCCGGAAGTTGAGAGACTGTGATAGGCCGGTTTTTTTGTTTTTTTCAGAAATAGGATAGTAGGTTGGGAAATTGAGGTCGTTTTTAACTTATAGGGTAGAAGTAATTAGACTAGAACAGAATAGGTCTGTTACGAGGGAGAGGAGGTAGTAGTAGCAACCATGAGGGACCCTCAGCCGGAGCAAGGGCCTTTAAGATGTAAGCAAGGTCCTATTCCGGCGGGACATATAGGGAAGAAGGAAGACTAGGTTCAGGAGAGAGTTAGGTACTCAGGAGAGAGTACTCAACATGCACGAATGAGGTTCTCAAAGCTTTGCGATTACCGTGAAGGACACCCGTGGACGTAAAAGATAGTGCCGCAGGAAAAGAATTTGAATGGCGGCACCTTCAATTCACACGCATGGGAAACCGTTACAACGGCGGGGTGTACCAAGGATCCGAGAGCTCGACGCTCGCATTTCACGAACACATTGTGCAATCAACACGGGATAGAGACGCGGAGACGAGAACGGAGGAAACCAGCGATGATTGCATGCTCAGCGACTGATAAAATTGCATGCTCTTAGAGTGCCCAAAGTCGGATTACGAGCTTATCGCCGCGATTTGATTCTCACAAAGATGGATTTCCTATTGTGGGGTTGGAATTGAACAAGCGACGCGATCATTAAGGAGTGGGATAACAATGGGTTGCCGAAGCCACCGGATTATCAAGGCAATCCTGATGCCCAGAAAATTTGGGACTAGAAGAAGGTCCTTGATCGATGCGCGGAGGATGACGGTGATCTTACATTTGATAGCGAGAGTGTTCGAGTGACGAGAGAGGAGGAAAGAGCTTATGTCGACCTGTTCAAGCATCCCCGCACGAGGAAGAATGGTTTCCGCAAAGTGTGGTATCATGACCGAATGAGGCAGAACATCGCGATGGCTTTGATGCAGATTTTTCGTCTGTCTCGACCAACCTATATAATGACTTGGCAGGTGGAGTTCATTGAGAGAGCATTGCAAGGAGATCGTATTCATTGGGCGCGTATCTTCTGGACAACCACCCGGCCACACATCGGACTGATTCAGGAAGGGTCCGCTTGTTATTTGTTTTTGTTCTTGATTAACTTCTACAAGGATATGGGAATATTGACTCCCGCAGAGATTGAAGCCTTTCCATCACAAGAAGTACCACGAGAAGAAAAAGTGGTGCTGGCTAACGAGGTCAACTCAGTTCTTGAGGGCAAACCGCGGGACTCGCCTCAGCAAAGGAGAAAGCGGTCCCGAAGCCGGCAAGACTCACAACGGAGGAAGAAACAAAGAATCGATGAGGCCGCCGTAGCAGAGGACCGGTTAGGACGTGCGGCTTCCATTGAGATGCGATCATCAGAATCGGCAGTTATCCGAGGAGATGCGTGACTTCTTAACTAAGAAAGTGGAGCGGTGTTTGCGCGGGTATTTTTTGTGGCTGATTGAATCACACAACGGACTTTGGTTATGCGAGATTGAGCATCATGCAGCCAAATTGATAGCGCAAAGCGAACGGAGACATCGCTGGTTAGCCAAGAAGCTCAAATCGTATCTTACGAGATTGCGGTGGCGAATCTGGAGTAAGATTTAGCAGGCGTTTTGAGAAGATTAGGTCTAGAGCAGAGGTTAGAGGGAGCGGCAACTGCCGACTCCGCAGGTGTAGGACCTGTTCGATGCTCACATCGTAGCGGGTGACAGTTTTGGTAGTTAGGAATAAAGTAGTCCAAGGCATTGGCCTTGGGGATCTTTTCTCAATTTAGTTTCTCAATTTTGGAACTCTGTATTCTCTGCGCGTTTGTGAGTTGAGTGTGTTGGTCATCGCGTGAGAGGTACTTCGGTTTGTCAAAGATACCGCATCCGAAGTAGGAGCCCCAATTCAAATGTTCTGAAATAGCGATTGGCTAGTGACAAAATTTGAACAAATTTGCGATTGGCAGCTGCATGCAGGTCCTCTAAGTGTACTACTTGGGAATTTCCCCACTTGAATCTTAAGTTGAGGTCGCGATCGACCTCTGAGTTGTTACAATTGCTTGTTTCAGGTGTGTGTGTGTGTGTCTTACGATGCGTTGTGTGGATTCCGAGGAACCTCCGAATCGAACACCTGCAATATTTCTGGGAGTGACAGTAGCCTGAGAATTCAAACTCCTCAATAGACAATTAAGAACGTGACAATTGGTACTCTTTGTGTTGTTTTTGTCCTCGTGGGATCGGATCTTTACCATTATGCTCCATTTTGGTATTTATCTGTCATTACAGGGACTCCGCAGCAATCCAGCAATTTGGACGATCAAAGATTGGGCAAATATCATGGGACCGTGCCCACGGGAAGATGGAAATTTCACCTTTGATAGCGATAGTGTGAAGATGACTTGCGCGGAAGAGAAGACTTACGTGCTGCTATTAAAGAAACCTCGTTCCAGCAAAAACAGAATATCGTGATAGGTTGCGAAGGAATGTAGCGGTGGCTCTGCAGATCTTTTGGCTCTCTCGAACAACTTACATGACTACATGGCAGGTCGGATATGTGGAGCGTGCGATAGCACGAAAGCCTATTCATTGGGCATGTATCTTGTGATTTACGACGTGCCAGCACATTGGAGAGGGGGATAAGTGCATTATCTGTCTTCGTTCTTCATCTACTTTTACAGAGGGATGGGTTTGTTGACTGTAGTCGAGTAGAAGCAATTTTTGCTTTAGACAAAGGCACCAAACGATGAGGAGACGTTGGGAGGCAATGAGGTTGCCAATGAGTAGGATGACACTAAGCTTGCATTGCCTTTGGCCAAAATTGACAAGTTAAAGAACGAGGTTGAGGAATGTGGTAACCTAGTTTTTCTTTTCTTTCTCGAAATGAGAAGTTTGAGAGATATGATAGACTAAATACCTCATAACGTTTTCAATTAGTAACGACTTGATTTATTTAGGGTTTTGATAGATAGAGCTCAGCACGCTCTTTCTAACAAGCCTAAGAACTCTTAAAACGGATAAGGAATCACTGAGTTATGAGTGTCGAAGATGGCTGATATGGATAGGCAGAGGTTCAGAAGGGTTTTCGGCCGAAGGTACCTCGGACTCTGGCTATGAGGTACTTCAGACTTCGGTTGTGAGGTACTTCAGACTTTGAACCTCGGAAGGTACCTCGGACGTTGGCCGTGAGTTACTTTGGACTTTGGACTTTAGAAGGGCCTTTGTCCGAAGGGACCTCAGACCTTGGACTTTGGACTTCGGAGGGAACCTCGTACTTCGGACTTCCAAGAAGGAATTTTGGCCTTAGTGCAGGGATCTTGCGGGAGCCATATCTTTGCGCTGGAGTGTCAGCTGGAGCTGAAATTTGATAAGGTTGTCGGTCTACGCTGGCCGCACATGCTTGCGAATTTTCAGCCTCAGATCTTGAACCTAAAGCTTATAGAGAAGCTGGCAGCTCAGTTTAGGGTTAGGTTTAGGGTTAGATTTCAATTGAGGATTAGGATTAGGGTTAGGATTAGATTTAGGTCGTAAGTTAGAAGAGAAGTCAGCTACCGACTCTGCAGGTGTAGAACCTGTTCGGAGCTCGCATCAGAGTGAGTGATAGTTTAGGGTTAGTTAGGAATAAAGTAGTCCAATGCACTGGCCGTGGAGGTCTTTTCTCAATTTAGTTTCTCAATTTCGGAACTTTGTATTCTATGCGCCTTTGTGAGTTGATTGTGTTTGTCACCGCGTGAGAGATACTTTGGTTTGTCAAAGAAACCGCATCCAAAGTAGGAGCCTCAATTCAAATGTTCTGAAATAGCGTTTGGCTAGTGATAGGATTTAAGCAAATTCACAATTGGCAGCTACTTGCAGATCCTCTGAGTGTACTACTTGGGAATTTCCCCCCTTGAATCTTAAGTTGAGGTCGCGATCGACCTTTGAGTTGTTTCAATTGACTGTTTCAGGTGTGTGCGACTTACGGTGCATTATGTGTCCTCATAGAGATCTCCAAGTCGAACAACTGCAGTACTTCTAGGAGTGACAGTAGCCTTAGATTTCAAACTCCTCAATAGATTGTTAAGAACGTGACAATTGATACTCTTTGTGTTGTTTTTGTCCTTGTGGGATCGAATCTTTACCATTATGCTCCATTTTGGTATTGACCTGTTATTACAAGGAACGGCCAAAGAAGAAGAGAAAATTACATCGAGTCGCGATTTTGAACCGACTAATCATCGTGCTGGAATTTGAGTCTAATGGCTAGTTTCCACAAAGCTGAGATCGGCAAATGTAAGTGCTCATAGCAAGATGATGGCAAGACAACTGCTGAGTGAGGAAGAAGGAAGCACGGAGTGCAGCAAAGCCGCATCTTAGGGCCGGATCACTTCGGCGGAGTGGGCGAAGATAGAAGCAAAAATTGCAGGAATGGAGGAAGAGGGATCTTTGGCCTTCGGAGTGGAGACCTTTGGCAGTACCAGCAGAAGATCCGTCAAAGGAAGTAGAAGAGCAAGGAGGTGATACAGAGGTGGAGATCTTGAGTTAGGGACGTTGACCTTCGGGCCAACCAATTGTGCACACGCCTTCGAGAAAGTTATGTTTAGAGGTACCTACCGAATTATCAAACACGGCGGAGGACCCCATTTCGGCGATGCGAGCTTCTTCGGCTCTTCGGACCTCCAATGCAGCAAGGTCTTCCATATGCTTCTTCTCTTGTTTCTCTCCTGTTGCGATCAATCGCTCCGCCCTTTTGACTGCTGCATCGTAAGCTTCCCTTGATTTCTCCACCCTCGACATCAAATCCACTGTTACCTTCTGGGCATTCTCATTAGAGGTACGAAGTCCTCCGCACGTCTCTTCCAATTCTGCACAGCGTCCCGATTCCTTCTCTAGATTTAGCTGCAGTACTCCGCACTCGGTTTCCTTCTCCCGAAGCTGGGCTTCTCGCTCCCGCAATGTCGCCTTTACTGCTACGCATTCGGCTTACAAGGTTGCAGCTCACTCCCGTGCCACTGAAGTCGCGGAATTCCACTCCCTTTTAACTGCAACTGCTCTCTTGAGCTTCGTTCTGTTCCTGATCATCTGAACATAGGATTCCGGCTCCTCTGATACAACATACTTCTTCCTCTTCCCGTCCAAGTACTTCAACAATGGTACCACACTATCCTGCAAGAACTCAGGAAATGTAACCTCCAATGTCTTCACTTCTTCACCCTAAGTCTTTTATCCTTCTTCGGGTCTCGCCTCTTCCACAGGAGACGTTGGCAGTGTAGTGCCCTCGGCTTCCACCACCGTTCCTCCTACTCTTGCGACAACCTGTTCCAGAATTTCCTCGCTCAAAGTTAACTCCTCAAGGTCCTTGTTCGTCTTTATTTGGAGTGTCCCTTCGCCTTGCGCAGACCGTGTCCGCTCCAAAGACAAAGAAATCGGACTTACCAATTCCGTTCTCTTGTTCAAAGGTTCTACCGGTGTATCTGCCGGATCTTCAATTAACGCCTCCGAAGGTACCCCTAACTCCACAGATCGCATTACCTCGTTATTTGCAACTTTGGATGTGTTCACAATTGGTGCCACCGTCTTCTCCACACTGCTATCAGACACCTCAATTGTCACCATCCTCCGTTTCGCCCTCTTCTTTGGTCTTGCGCAAGCTCTGTGCTGTCTGGCTCCACTTATTTCCATATCCTCCCTTCTTACCGTGTGGGCCAATTCCTCCTCATCATCGCTTACGACCTTCCTCTTCTTTGCCACTCGCCTCTCTCGCTGCTCCTGCCTTGGAACCACGTCCACCTGCACTGGTCCTCGAGCAGTAGTGTGTGCTGGAATTGCGGGAGATGGGTTTTCGTCTTTGGTCCTTTCACTGGACTCCACTGTGAAGTTCTTCCGCTCCTTTGGAAATCGCTTTTCCTCCTCCCTTGTAAGTAATCCCATTCCTCGATAGAAATGTACCAGAAAGGGGGTAAGATGGTTGGTCATTGATTCCGTCCATCGACCAGACGCATTCACCCAGACAAGATCGTAAAAGATCCTTGCCCAATGTACGCGATGTCCCTTCAAAATGCGCTTGAAGAATCCTACCTGCCAGGCCGTCACATAGGTCGTGCGCGCTGTCCGTAAGATGTGCATAATTCTCAACGCTATCGCCCTTCTCTTCGGGTCCTTATAATCGACCGTCTTCCATCCATTTGTTCCTTGTCCTCTCGTCTCGAAGAGGCGCCCGTAAGAGAATTCCTCGACGCGCGTAAGTCCTACGCTATTCTTGTCAAACAGAAGGTATCTATCGCTTCCAGCGCACGGTCCTATTACTTTCGTCCAATGCTCAACGATCCAAAGCATGGGATTACCGCGGAGCTCCTCACTTTTGGTCGCGCTTTTGTCCATAACCTCCTTCCAGATACTCGCTGACACATAATTCCAATTCCACAAAAGGAAATCTAACCGCAGCTCCCTCAACTCGTGTCTAAAGGGTCTCAATTCCTCATACGGCACCTTCAAGGGAACCAATTTCCTCACCTTCTCACTCTTCTTGGGCAACATGTGTTCAATTTGCACTTCGCAGATCGCGGGTTGGCTCGATTGCAATTCCTCTCACTCTCGATCGTTCTTGCTCAATATCGCAATGTCGGCGCGTAGTCTCCTCTTTCCGCCTTTACCCTTGAAGCCCTAACATTGCTGTCTCCTGCGCCTCGTAGAACTCCCAACGCGTGCAAACCTCGTCCGGCGTGTTGCGTGAGTTGAAATTGATTCTGATGTCTTCGCCGAAGACGCAACTCTTCGTGCATCGTAAAAAGGTTGCGCCGAAGATCCGAAGATCTTCAGACGTAGACAAATCCTAACTAATCCTGACATAACTCTTTCCAGCTTATATAACTATCTTCTACACACATATGTTTATGTTTTTGTTAATTTTTAAAGAAAAGTGAAAAAGTAGGCCCCACATACTCCTCTCCCCATTTGTGAGCGACCCCGCAAACACTCTATGTATAATAATTCTTTACTCTATGTCTATTCACTCTGGTCGCACGCAATTCACCGGAAAGATCTGCTAGCTGCACTGACCCATTTGGAAACACGTCTACTATTTTATAAGGTCCCATCCATCGCAAGTGTAACTTCCTGGGAACCTAGCATGTCTACTATCGTACAGTAAAGCAAAATCTCCTTTGAGCAAGGTCACTGATCGGACGTGTTTATCATACGCCTTCTTCCGCTTCAATTGTATCTGCTCTGTGCGCTGCTTTGCCGCTTTCCTTCTTTCTTCTAATGACAATACTTCTTGCAATCTGTAAAGCTGACTCTCCTCATCTCCCAATCTTCGGCAATCCAAAATCCTATGGGTAGGTAGTTCAAACTCAATGGGTAGGATGGGATGTTGACCATACGTCAGGTAATACGGTGTTTGCTTTGTAGTCACCTTCTCTGCAGTACGATAGGCCCATAGTGCGGCTAGCAACTTCATATCCCAGTCATGTGCATGGCTTACCGTCACTTTCAGCAATATCTTGCAGAGTAGTCCATTTGATTTTTCAGTGAGTCCATTCGCTTTCGGATT
This sequence comes from Marchantia polymorpha subsp. ruderalis, assembly GCA_037833965.1. Classification (NCBI taxonomy): domain Eukaryota; kingdom Viridiplantae; phylum Streptophyta; class Marchantiopsida; order Marchantiales; family Marchantiaceae; genus Marchantia; species Marchantia polymorpha. The sequence continues at coordinate 4,254,780 of AP031359.1, forward strand.
GTACGGAGTAGTCTTCCGATGCTTGATCTGGAAGTGAGAAGTGAGTTCCTCGATCACTGCATTCAGGAAGTGTGTACCTCTGTCACTTACCAACTCCAAAGAGCATCCATACCTAGTGATGATGAGTTCAAACAAAAATTTTGACACCGTTGCCGCATCATCCTTTTTGGTTGCCTCCGCCTCCACCATCTTCGTGGCATAATCCGTCGCTACCAGGATATATCGTCTTCAGATATGTCTTGTAGCTGGTTGGATCGGCCCTACGAAATCAATTTCCCATTTCTCAAAAGGTTCCAACGGCATGATGGGAACCAATGGCCACCGCGTAGTGGGAGTTGGTCGTCCCGTTCTTTGGCAGTTATCACATCTTTGGATATAGTCATGCGTATCTTTGTACATCATGGGCCACCAGTAACCTGCGTTCAAAATCTTTGTTACTGTATTACGAGTGGCATAGTGCCCTCCTGCATCCTCCGTATGCATTGCGGCGATCACTCGTTCAACTTCCGAGGTCTCCAAACATCGACATAGTCGCTCATCCGGCAACAGTTTAGAGAGCACTCCTTGTTGGATCTGATACGGTCCAGCCTTGTGGATGAAGACAGCTCGTTGTTCTGCATCTAGTTCCTCCGGACATTGCATGGTTGTCAGATATTGGTAGAGATCCGCGTACCGTGAGTCACGACTGAACGTCATCTGGAACAATTGCTCATCTGGAAAATCATCGGGCAGCTCCGCCTCTTCCGTTTGCGTTCATAGCCGAGACAGGTAATCCGCATTCTCGTGATGGATTCCTTTCCGTGTCTGGACTGTGAACGTAAATTCCTGAAGGAGCAGCACCCACCTCGCAATCCGTCCGGATAAGTCAGCCTTCTTCACCAAATGCTGCAAGGCATAATGATCTACGTGAAATACGAATTCGTAGCCCAACAAGTAGTGTCGGAACTTCTTCATCGCGAATACCATTCCTAAGGCTTCTTGTTCCGTCGTGGTATAATTCTTCTCTGCGGCCGACAATTGCCTGCTCGCATAGTAGATTGGATAATCTCGTTTGTTCCCATCCCGTTGACTCAGCACTGCACCTGTGGCAAAAGCCGAGGTATCCACGAAAACGTGGAATGGCTTATTCCAATCGGGACTACGTAAAACAGGGGCTGAGGTAAGCTTCTCCTTAAGTTCTTCAAAAGCTGTTTATTGTTCCTCTCCCCATTCAAAGGGCTCATTTTTCCTTAGCAGCTTAGTTAGATTAGCAGCTGTAATCGCATACATATGAATGAACCTTCTCTAGTACCCGACATGTCCCAGAAAGGCTCGAAGCTCGCGAATATTTGTCGGTGGATCCAATGCTTCAATGACCTTCACCTTGTCTTTATCCATAGCTATTCCTTCCGAGGACACCCGATGCCTGAACAAGATTCCACTTGGCATGAAAAAGAAGCATTTCTCAGGATGCAGAGACAGCTGCGCTTCTCGGCACTTGTCAAACGTCTGCTGAAGGTGATTGATGTGCTGGTCACGTGGCCCGAAGACACAGAAATTGTTGATGAAGATCTCAAGAAATTTCCGTAGGTGGTCCTGAAAGATTGTGGTCATCATCCTTTGGAACGTCGCCGGTGCATTACACAATCCGAATGGCATTTTATGATATGCATAAGTTCTCCAATCGGTGGTAAACGTAGTCTTGTCTTTGTCCTGTTCCGGGATCGACACCTGATTATAACCGGAGAATCCATCGAGAAAACTGTTCATTCGTGTCCAGCCACATGATCCAAAATGGCGTCTGTGAAGGGTAATGGATGATGGTCCTTCTTCGTAGCTGCATTCAAGTTCCTGAAGTCTTGGCAGACACGGATCTTACCTCTCATCTTCTTCAGGACTATGACAATAGGTGAGACCCATTCGCTACTTAGTATCGGATAGATAATCCCCGCACTCAAATATTTATCAATTTCATTTTTGACCATCAGGGAGTACTTCGGATTCAGACGGTACTGTCGCTGGCGCACAGGTACAGCATTATCCATTAGATCAATACGATGCTTGCCATAGCGAGCCGGTATTCCCTTCATATCCTCAATCCGCCATGCGAATACATCTTCTTACGAACGAAGAAAGCGTTGCACTATCCTCAGCTCGTATCCTCTCAACACTCTGGAGACCTTAAGAGATTTGTGGGAGCTGAGTTCGACCTCTTGACAGTCATTCGGGTCTATGACCCATTCTGTATGACTGATGTCGCTACGTCCCACCCCCACCTCTAATTGCTATTCTCCATCTTCGGGACCTGTTTCCTCCGATCCCGCTCCTTCTACTTCTTCTTCCTCAATTTCATAAAACTCCATGTAATATACATCGGTGCCACTATCGGAGGTGGAAGATCCTTCCTTCGAGGTGTATCCCGAGCTAGTAGATTCGGTCTCTCCCTCATGTGGGATTCTCTCCCATAGTACGGTAATTTTAGGACCCCCCTTATTGTTGGAGTCTCCAAACTGCAAGGTCCGTCTATGCCAATCTGTTTTGACCTTCGAACCGTAGAACCATGGGCGACCAATCAACACATCGTACCCCATTTTGGTCAAGGGTTTTATGATAGTGTAATTTAAAGAGAACTCAACCCCGCCAATGATGATTTGAACGTCTTTGAGAACGCCGAGGGGTTTTCTTCGGGTTTAATCAGCCAATCGGATCATTCTAGTGGTGGGCTGAAATTCCTTGTACCAAGGGCTTTGGCCGTCTCCTCGGTCATTATATTTATGCCCGATCCCAAATCCAAGGGCACTTTACGAACCGTGCACCCTCCGATTTCTATATCGATTTCGGGTGGACCCAAATCTTTGTACCGATGGTATACCCGCGGAAGTTTGTGCACTCGGGCCCGCTTTGTTTGTTTCAAAGCGGCATTCAGCATTTTGAGGTAAGCGTTATTATCCGCCACCAACTGTCAAAACGTCACGTTGGCCTGTCGATCAAAAAAGTCCACCGCGATGTCATAATAAGGGTCTTTGGGCGGCTTGACTGTCCGACTGACCCATTCAGCACGAGGCGGCGCTTCGGCGATCACTATCTCCTTCGACTTCGTCTTACGTGATGGGATCTTCTCTAGTTCTTCCCTAAGTAGCTCTCCCATCTCATCCTTGATGTCTGAGGCGTACGCTTTCTGCAATATCTTTAATGCAGGCCCATCAGATTGGGAATCATCTTGCGACGAAGTCCGAAGTTCTTCGGCCGTCTTATCGTTCTTTGGCAAAGACTCCTTCTTCGCCGAAGACTCAAAAATCTTCGGGAGAGCCCCCTTCTTTGGCTCTCGGGACTCCTTGGAGTCCTTCTTTCTGGAATCCTTTTTGACGCCCTTTGCCTTCTCCGAAGTGGACTCTTTCTTCCGAGTAGAGCTTCGGGTTTCCACCCGTCCATAGTTTCTTCGTCCGGCCATCGATTTTCATCTTCTTTTTCCTCTGGACATTGCTCTACCTGATTGACTTGTGCGTCCTCCTTCGGCGGCGGTGTAACAAATCGCACCTGTGGTCTTACCATTCGAGGTTGATTACACTCTACTGCCGTATGCTCTTGCTGCTTGCAATATACACATATGGGGACATAACCTCTTGGCCTCCGAGGGTGCGGGCAATTCGGAGCAAAATGCCCGACATCACCACAATTGAAACATGCATTCGGAGGGGGTGGGCCTGCCGCGGCAGCCAGTGCCAGTCTTCGTTGAGGCACCGTAGTAGCCATCTCCTTTGGTACAAAACGTGTTATATAGGCGGGCAGGATGGGTGTTGTAGGAGGCCCTTCTTGCACTGCATAGGCAGCTTCTTCTAGCGCCTCGGTATAATATCCCCCCGTTTCCCATGCAGGTACTCATTCCACGGCATTAACTGGGTACGTGCGGCACTCGACATTCACATGGCCTACTTTGCCACAATTCGTACACCAAAGGTTGGGCCTTGCCCCTGTGGGAGACTTCCTCTTGTTTCGGCTCCCTACAACATGAACCTTCAAGTCAGCAAAGTCCTTTACTAAGGCATCCACCTTAGATACTATTGAGGTGGTGCCTTTCTCGGGCGCGGCCATCCGCCGGTTCTTCTTCTTACTCTCCTTCTTTGGCTTCCTCTCGTCCTCAGAAGAAGATGAGTCTTCGGATTCGCCTGACTCCGAGGATGCCAAAGACTCACTGGACGAAGGTGAAGCAGCCTATCTCTTCCGTCGACTGCTTTTAGATTTCCGCTCTTCTCGTACCAGGCCTTTTGGTCGCTTGTTCAGAGTCGATGTCTCAAAGGCCTCAGCGGAGGTAATCACCTCGTCAATCGTATCACACCTACACCGTCGACAATAGGTCTCCATTTCCATTGGCAAGCCCGTCACATACCAGTTGATGGCTTGCTGAGTGGAGTAAGGCACCCCTTCTCGGTCTTCGGGATGCGATCCAAGAGATCCTGAAGTCTCTCGGTATAATCTCTCAAGTTCTCCTTGCGTTCCCTCTGCAGGTTTCTCAACTTCGTTAGCACTCGGCTTTCGTATCCCAATTTCCGGAATCTCTTTAAGAACTTTTCGCGGAGTTTAGCCCATGTATCAATTCCCGTGGGAATTGTGCTCTCATGGTTGTACCAGCTCCGGGCTTTGTTCTGGAGCACGCTGGGGAAGATGCGTAGTCAATCCGCTTCATTGTCTTCCTTATTTGTGATGGAGATTGACTCGAATAATTTGATGTAGGCATCTGCATTGTCATCTCCTCTATCCTTATACTTGGGATAGGAGTGTTTGGTAAAGGGCTGACGATTCCCCTGCTGGTCTCCCATTGGTCGATATGATGGACCTCCGCCTCCTCCGCCTCCACCGCCTAGTGGGTTTGGTGGAAAGGGTGGTCCTCCTCTTGGCGAGCCTGGTGGAGATGGGGATTCTCCACCATTGCCTCCACCTCTCGAAGTGCCTCCGGAAGATCCTACAGAGTTTGAATCCCTGAACAAGATCGTAGGCCAAACAAGAGATGTTGAAGCGTTGGCAACGAGATCTTCGTAGTTCTGCACCACAGTCTGCACTCAAGCCGTGTCTTCGGTCGGTAAATCCAACAACGTATGGAAGATTCTGGTGTTTCCCGGTACTCGAAAAAGTGGTGAAGAGTACAACCGAGGTGAAGTTGGATCCCCTACAGCCGTCAACTCATCAAGGGGTAAGAGGCGTGCATCGATCAGAGTTGATACCAACTACTCCCGAACGTAGGCTTCGTGCGTGAGTGGGGAATCCGCAGGTCGCCTCGCTTACGGAGGTGCAATCACAAGCAAAAGGGGAATTGGTCTCTTCCCTTTCCCCTTCCTCTGATCCCGTTCTAGTGGATCTTTGGGATCTTCCTTCTTTTCTTCTTGACAGAGATATCGCGCAAATCGTTCGCTTATCTTCTTGGAATCATCTGTCGTCGACATTCATCGTGCATTGCTACACACGCCACTGTTGTGTTTGACGCTCTGTCCCCGGCAGCGGCGCCAAAAGAAAAATTTATCTATGTAATAACAGACAAATACCAAAATGGAGCATAATGGTATAGATCCGATGCCACGAGGACAGAAACAAACACAAAAGTCACGATTTGTCACAAGATAGCATTCTATTACGAAGTTTTACTTCTTAGGCCAATGCTACTCCCAGAAGACACTACACAGCTAGAGCCGAAGACTTAGAAGGTAGTGCAAAACCGTACTCACAACCTGAAACTTTTCCAAACACAACCTGCAAGAATCGCAAGCAATCTCACACTTATATTTCAGGGGAAAAACTTCCTAGCACTGCATACATCTCAACACACTGACCCGAATACACAGACCCGAACTTGCTTAAATTCCATGGTAACCCCAGGCTACCCAAGACATCAAGGCCGAATATTCACAACTCTAATTGCGGTAACTTCGACAAACAGGAGTGCGCCGTGCTCAATGTTAGGATCACACACCAGTACAGGGACACACATCGAAGACAGAATGATAGTTGAGACAAGTCAATTGACAGAAAAGCTCCCCCAAGGAAAGAGCCTTGGGTCTCTTCATTCACAATGGCAACTCTGAGATATCAACCGCCTGAGGCGAATCGGCCTCAAGGGCTGTGCCGTCCGATGTAACGGTTACAGCATTGTCTGAATTACTCTCTACTCCTAATCTACGCAACACGTTTACAATCTCAACTTCTACATTCTGGCGCGCCTCATTCAATTCCTCTAAAAATGAATTAACTATCTCTACAATCTGTTTGTGTCCTCCGCATCCGCTGGACTTCGCGCTCCTCAGCCGTCGTTTGAGCAGATCCAGTTTTAACCACTTCACGGAATCCAATCCCCACATCGCGAACCCGTTCAGGCACTTCTCTAACCGCAACCTCAACACGTCGGTTGAATCCTCCCGCGGCTGACGGTAGGCATCCTCTGCCTTTTGCATTCTCCTATTTGACTCTTCCGATCTCATCTCCGACTTCCCTTACTGCTCTCGTAACCGTTGACAGTCACATTCAACCTTTAATCTACATTCGACCTCCGAAGACTTGGCCGACTCATACTCTGCCAATTTCTTGGCCCAATTCTTCAACTCGTCTTCATGTTTCTGATTTCCCGCCGACAGACTTGCCGATAGCTCCTCTGCACGTCAGAATTCAGTTTCACACTTTGACTCAATGTTTGAAATTTGCCTACGAAGATCTTCCTCCGCCGTCTTCGTACCTGCGAGCTTGCCCCGAAGTTCTTCGGTGATGCAAGCTTCTTCGGCTCTTCGGACCTCCAATGCAGCAAGGTCTTCCATATGCTTCTTCTCTCGTTTCTCTACTGTTGCGATCAATCGCTCCGCCCTTTTGACTGTTGCATCGTAAGCTTTCCTGGATTTCTCCACCCTCGACATCAAATCCACTGTTACCTTTTGGGCATTCTTATTAGAGGTACGAAGTCCTCCGCAGGTCTCTTCCAATTCTGCACAGCGTCCCGATTCCTTCTCTAGATTTAGCTGCAGTACTTCGCACTCGGTTTCCTTCTCCCGAAGCTGGGCTTCTCGCTCCCGCAATGTCGCCTTCACTACTGCGCACTCGGCTGACAAGGTTGCAGCTCGCTCCCGTGCCACTGAAGTCGCGGAATCCCACTCCCTTTTTACTACAACTGCTCTCTTGAGCTTCGTTCTGTTCCTGATCATCTGAACATAGAATCCCGGCTCCTGTGATACTGCATACTTCTTCCTCTTCCTGTCCAAGTACTTCAACAATGGTACCACACTTTCCTGCAAGAACTCAGGAAATGTAACCTCCAATGTCTTCACTTCTTCGCCCGAAGTCTTCTGTCCTTCTTCGGGTCTCGCCTCTTCCACAGGAGACGTCGGCAGTGTAGTGTCCTCGGCTTCCACCACCGTTCCTCCTACTCTTGCGACAACCTGTTCCAGAATTTCCTCGCTCAAAGTAAACTCCTTCTCTAGGTCCTCATTCATCTTTATCTAGGGTGTCCCTTCGCCTTGCGCAGACCGTGTCCGCTCCGAAGACAAAGAAATCGGACTTACCAATTTCGTTCCCTCGTTCAAAGGTTCTACCGGTGTATCTGCCGGATCTTCAATTGACGCCTCCGAAGCTATCCCTAACTCCACAGATCGCATTACCTCGTTATTTGCGACTTCGGATGTGTTCACAATTGGTGCCACCGTCTTCTCCACACTGCTATCTGACACCTCAACTAACACCATCCTCCGTTTTGTCCTCTTCTTTGGTCTTGCGCGAGCTCTGTGCTGTTTGGCTCCACTTACTTCCATATCCTCCCTTCTTACCGTGTGGGCCAATTCCTCCTCATCATCGCTTACGACCTTCCTCTTCTTTGTCATTCGCCTCTCTGGCTGCTCCTGCCTTGGAACCACGTCCACCTACACTGGTCCTCGAGCAGTAATGTGTGCTGAAATTGCGGGAGATGGGTTTTTGTCTTCGGTCCCTTCACTAGATCCCACTATGAAGTTCTCCCGCTCCTTTGGAAATCGCTTTTCCTCCTCCCTCGTAAGTAATCCCATTCCTCGATAGAAATGTACCAGAAAAGGGGTAAGATGGTTGATCATCGATCCCGTCCATCGACCAGACGCATTCACCCAGACAAGATCGTAAAAGATCTTGCCCAATGTACGCGCTGTCCCTTCAAATTGCGCTCGAAGAATCCTACCTGCCAGGCCGTCACATAGGTCGTGCGCGCTGGCCGTAAGATGTGCATAATTCCCAACGCGATCGCTCTTCTCTTCGGGTTCTTATAATCGACTGTTTTCCATCCATTTGTTCCTTGTTTTCCCGTCTCGAAAAGAGGCCCGTAAGAGAATTCCTCGACGCGCGTAAGTCCTACGCTATTCTTGTCAAACAGAAGGTCTCCGTCGCTTCCCGCGCACGGTCCCATTACTTTCGTCCAATGCTTGAACGTCCAAAGCATGGGATTACCGCAGAGCTCCTTGCCTTTGGTCGCGCTTTTGTCCATAACCTTCTTCCAAATACTCGCTGAGACGTAATTCCAATTCCACAAAAGGAATTCTAACCGCTGCTTCCTCAACTCGTGTTTGAAGGGTCTCAATTCCTCATACGGCACCTTCAAGTGAACCAATTTCCTCACCTTCTCACTCTTCTTGGGCGCCATGTGTTCAATTTCCACTTCGCAGATCGCGGGTTGGCTCGATTGCAATTCCTCTCACTCGATCGTTCTTGCTCAATATTGAAATGTCGGCGCGCAGTCTCCTCTTTCCGCCTTTACCCTTGAAGCCCTAACATTGCTGTCTCCTGCGCCTCGTAGAACTCCCGACGCGTGCGAACCTTGTCCGGCCCGTTGCGTGATTTGAAATTGATTCCGATGTCTTTGCCGAAGACGCAACTCTTTGTGCGTTGTAAAAAGGCTGCGCCGAAGACGCGGAGATCCGAAGATCTTCAGACGTAGACAAATCCTAACTAATCTTGACATAACTCCTATAAATCTACTCTTTCTAGCTTATATAACTATCTTCTACACACATATGTTTATGTTTTTGTTAATTTTTAAAATAAAATGAAAAAGTAGGCCCCACAGGTACCCCGATGGTACTCCTTCCAACACTTGAAGAGTAGGCTCGTCCTTCTTGTCTTCGGCCGTCGCCAACATTACTGCATCCGTCTTCTTCACACTGCTGTCTGAAGAATCTGACACAACCAACCCGCGATTTGCTTTCTTCTTTGGCATAGCTTGAGTCCTTGACTGCCAGATTCCTGCTATCTTAGTTTCTGCTTTCCGTGACTCCAGTATTGGATCTTCCTCGTCGTCTGTCAATACCTTCAGCTTCTTTGCCAGTCGCCTTTCTAGCCGCTCCCGTGTTGGCCGAACATCCACCTGTACTGGTCCATGCGCTATCGTCTCCCCGCTAATCTCGATTGCCAAAATATCCCGGTCCTTCGGAATTTGCTTCTCCTCCTCTTTCGTGAGTAATTCCATCCCTCGATAGAAATTCACGATGTAAGGGGTTAGATGATTAATCAATCCTCCTCTCCATCGGGCACTCGCATTTATCCAAACCAGATCATAAAAGATTCTTGCCCAATGTACTCGCTTTTCCTTCACGACTGCGCCGAAGGTCTGAAGATCCGAAGGTCTTTGGCCGAAGGCAAATCCTACTTTCCTTCTCTATCTAGCTAAATTTACCATAATTCTTCTATCTTCTACCACTTAGGACTTATACGTCTACATTCTAACACAATTATGTTTAAGTTTTTGTTAATTTATTTTTGTTAATATTAAAAAAAAAACACTAAGCACAATAAGGCTCGTTAGAACGAGCGTGCTGAGTTCTATCTATCGTAACTCTTTCTAAGTCAAGTCGTTACTGATTGAAAAAGTTATGAGGTATTTACTCTATCCGATCATAACTCATCTAATTCAACTTTACTACCTACAAGTAAAAAAACACTAACTTCACAAAGAGAAAGCTAAATGGATTCCACTACTCCTAACTTGTCATCTACTACCAAATTCTCTATTTACTCTACTTTGTAGTATTCTTATCCTAAAAGTTTGATTAACTAGTCTTCTACATCTTAAACTTCTTGTTTCAAAAAAAATTGAATAACTACGTTACCACAAGGTCCTTCTTCGCTGCTTAACTCCTTCAAAGTTTGGCACTCTCTAACTCCGATTGCTGAAGTTGCTTCTCCTGCTCTTGCAAGGTAGCCTTCACGATTGCGCACTCTGAGGTCAAGCTCGTCACTCTTTCGGCTACCTCCACAGATGCTGCCACCTTTTCCGCGTCCTACTACGCACCAATTCTACATACGATCGTGCTATTGCTGGCTTGGAGTACTTTTCCATCTTCCCATCCAAATATATGAGCAAGGGAAGCACTTGATCATCCAACATGTCAGCTGCACTAGGTCCGACCGACTTGGGTTCTTCGACCAAAGGCCCTTCGCCACAGTCCAAATCGACTGTACCCGAAGTCATCGGTTGTTGCTCTGTCGTAGTTCTCCTCACATCCTACACGATCTATGAGTTCTTTCATCAAATAGAGGTCCTCTGTCGTGTTTGCCAACTCCACGAATACCTTTAAATACTGCGTACTCAAAGGCATGTACCCGGGTGGTGTAATAATAGATAATTACCAAAATGGAGCATAATGATACAGATCCGATTCCACAAGGACAAAAACAACACCAAAGAATCAAGAAGTGCCACTTATTAATAGTCTATTGAAGAGTTTGACTTCTCAAGCGCATGTCACTTCCAGAAGTACTGCAATTGCTAAGTCCAAAGGTAGCACATTATAACGTAGATTCACAATGAAATTGATCCAATTAAGGTCTACAAAGATCGATCACAACTCTGCTCTTAATATTTAGGGGGAATATTCCCAAAGTATGCACTTAGATAGTTGCATAGAGCTTTCAATTAACGGATTTGCTTAAATCCTGAGCTAGCACTACACTACTCAGGATATCTGAATTGGATTCTCTACTTCAGATGCGGTATCTTTGACAAACCAAAGTAACACACGCATGGTGACAAACATTCGATTTCATGGACGAACGGAGAATGCAGACTAACTACTGAGAATCCCCCAAAGGCAAAGCCTTGGGCAGCTTTATTCCTAACTAACATTGACGATGTCTTGATATTTAGTGACATAATAAAGCAACTTCGGATACATTTGCAGATTGAATTTTGAAGCGGTTGAAGACTCATGATTTGCATTTACATCAGGGAAGTGTAAAATCTTCCAAAAGAACAATAGGTACTTGGATCATGTGATCTACCTAGGTGGTTTAGAAGTTCAACAAGCAAAGTTAAAGGCTATTGAAGTTCAATTCCTGAAATTTATCCAATCAAGGTCTATGGAGATCGATCACAACTTTGTTCTTGATATTCAAGGGGGAAAATTCCCAAAGTATACACTCAGATTGCTACAGAGAGCTTCCAATTGACAGATTTGCTTAAATCCTGAGCTAACACTACATTACTCAGAACATCCAAATTGGAACCTCTACTTTTAGTGCGGTATTTTTGACAAACCGAAGTAACTCGTGCACAGTGACAAACACTTAATTTCACAAATGCGCGGAGAATGCAGGCTAAAACTAAGAAAACTAACTACTGAGAACCCCTCAGAGGCAAAGCCTTGGGCCTCTTTATTCTTAACTAACACTTTGAGATGTCACTCGCTGTGACGCGAGCTTGCACCAGGTGCAACGCCACCAGACCCAACTGTTAGCACCTCGCTGAACTCCTATCTAATCCTAACCTATGCAAAACGGCTGACAGTTTCAATTCCAGGTTCTCCTTTGTCTTCTCCAAACCCAAGAGAAAGCAATCTAATTTCCTAGTTAACTAACATTGCCCACCTACACTACAAGTTATCATTGCCGTCACTCGACGCTCCAAATTCCGCAGCTTCAACAACTTTTGCATCTTGATCTGCCATATTACAAAACCGCAAAGACATCGGTTCACCTTCTCGGTCAAGGCTTCAATCGTCTGTTCCGCTAACTGTCGATTCTTGTCCTTCACTTCCAATAATATTGCTTCCACCTCGCTCAACTGCTCTTTTGCTGCCAATAGCTGCGATCACATCTCATTGTAGTTAGATTCCAACCACTCCAACTTCAAAGACCAAGCGGCTTCACACTCTGCCAACTCCTTCGCCTTTGCTGCTAACTCCACTACATGCAACTGATCTCTCTTCGCCGGATCCGCAGTCAATTCATCGACACGGCGCGACTCTTCATTGAAGGCCATCCTGGACGCCTCCAGTTTATCCTAAAGGTTGACTCTCGCCCGCCTTGTAGTCTCAATGTCACCCCAAAGACTCTCACATGCCTTCTCCAAAGACTTTCAAAGTTCCTTCTCCTCTCCTAAACTCTTTTGAAGTCCCGCGCACTCCGACTCCGACTCGCAAAGTCGCCTTTACTTATCCTGCAGCAAAGCTTTTGCGCTGCGCGCTCTTCAATCAAGCTCTCTACTCGCATAGCTGTCTTTGTGGATGCAGCCACCTTCGCCCGCGTCCTATTACGCACTAACTCCACGTAAGATCCTACATCAGATGGCCCAACATACTTCTCCAATGTCACGTCTAAATAACGGAGTAAGGGAACCACTTGCTCACACAGTACATTTGTCGCATTGATCCCGACCGACTTAGTCTCTTCCACCAAAGGGTCTTCATTGTTCTGGCAATTGTTCACGTCCATGGCAAAAATGCCAGCGGTTGCTTCGTAGCAATTCTCTCTACTTCCTCTACTACTTAATCTGCTAACTCCTCGAACAAATTGGGATCGTCCTTTGTGTTTGATGACAACGCTAGTACCCCTAAACTCTTCAATCCTGATTGTGTGTACACGATAGTCTTGGCCGAAGGTCATGGATTCCGCCTCAAGTTATCCATCTCATTATTCGAGGTAGAAGAAGTAAGATAGAAGTAAGATCCGAGGTAGCAGAGAAGACTTTGGAGGAGTGACCAAAGGAATAAGAGGTTGCCATCCCTGATTTCTTGCAGGATAGCGTAGTACCTTTATTGAAGTACTTAGACAAGAAGAGGAAAAAGTATACTGTGAGGAGAGAATCTGGATCTTATGTGGAGCTGGTAAGGAATAGAACTAAGCTCAAGAGGGTAGTGGCAATGAAGAGGGAGTGGAATTTGGCAACTGCGATGGCAAAGGAACGAGTTGCAAGCTTAACAGCCGAGTGTGCGACCACGAGGACGACATTGCAAGAACAAAAAGACCGACTTTGGGCGAAGAAGATGGACTGCGAGGTCCTACGACTGAACTTGGTGAAGATGTCCGATCTTCGCGCGACATTGGAACAGGATTGTAGCAGTCTTTGTACCGCCAACAAGAATGTACAGAAGGTAATCGTGGAGTTGTGCGAAAGATTGGAGGCATTCAAGGAAGCCTACACCGCAGAAGTGCAACGTGTGGAGGAATTGATTGTGGCTGCAGGAAAACCTGATCAGTTGCACGCCGTAGAATTAGCTAAGGCGGAAGGGCGAAGAGCCAAAGAGGCATGGATTGTCGAAGATCTCTGAGAACAGATTGCTGCAATAAAGACGAGGTTTTTCGTAGGTTAGGAGTCGACAGAAGCTAAGAGGACGCTGTAACTGCTACGTCATGGTACTGCACCTGAGAGTAGTTCATCTTAGGCGGTTGAGGTTCCTCGGAGATCAGAATGAATAAAGAGGCCCAAGGCTCTTTCCTTGGGGAGCTTTTTTGTCAATTGGCTTGTCTTGGCTATCAACCTGTATCCACTATGTGTTTGTGCGCTTGTGTGTGATCTTGTCACCGAGCATAGTGCACTCCGGTTTGTCAAAGATACCGCATCCGGGGTTGAGAATGTCCAGCCTGAATGTTCTGGATAGCCGGGGTCTCTTCGGGATTTAAGCAAATTCGGCTCTGGGTATTCGGGTCAATGAGCCGGGAATATGCAATTCTGGGAAGTTTTCCTCCAAAATCATAGTGTGAGGTCCAAGGCAATTCCTCCAGGTGTCGATTGGAAAAGTTTCAGGTTTTGAATGTGATTATACTCTGCTCTTTGGGCCTTCGGCCATAATCAAGCAGTGTCTTCTGGGAGTGACATCGGCCTAAGAGGTAAAAATCATCAATATAATGTTACTTTGTGACAAATTGTGACTTTTGGTGTTGCATCTATCTCTGTGGGAACAAATTTATACCATTATGCTCCATTTTGGTATTTGTTGGTTACACAACTGGATTCTATCATAGATTTTGTGAAAGGTTTCGCTCGCCTAGCTCAAGCCTTGACACTCTCCGGGGCTCCGCCCCCCCACCCAGTTATCCCCGTTTTCTCGCCATTTGCTGGCTGCTTGGGGTATGATTCTAGGTGATGAGTCTTGCACTTTGTAGGAAAAGAATATTAGTCCGACGGGTACACCGCGCGCCAGGTATACGACTCATCCTTGCCACGTAAGTGGTAGGAGACCAAAGCATGTCGTAAAAGCGAGATTGAGGGGTCCTTGTCGTTCGCAGCTGGACTGGGTCAAAAATGAACATGGGGAACAGCTCAAGAGTTAGCTTTTTGAGCATAAGAGGATGTTTTGTTACACGCATCTATCCTCAAGTGATATGATCCTAACTATCCTATCAAGTTAGCTATTGACGCATCAGATTCAACAGTATGTGGCATATTTCAACAAGAATGGGAGGATTGATGGCATCCAATTGCTTTTTGTTCTCAAAAGTTGGTGGCGGCGAAACAAAATTATCACATGACATAACGAGAGAAGTTAGTTTTTGTGTTGGCAACCAAACATTGAAAGCATTACTTGGGTGATAAGGAGTTTTTGGTGGAAATTCAAAAGGATTTGTCTAAACTACAAATTTGATGAACAGAAACGCTTCAACATGAAGACTCTATACGTGGAGAAGAAGAAACAACTTGCAAATGCTTTCACACACATGCCTTATTTTAATCATGTTGCAAAAGTGAGAATTCAAGCTGATTGGTGGAGCAAGATGACACAAGCCACAAAGAAGGATGAAAAGATCACTTGAGCATCACAAACAAGAAAGGCGGTGAAGTCTTGAGGTTTGACGTTCTACAAACAACGGATATGAATTCCACAAGATCAAGATTTACGCACAATGATTTTGGCCAAAAGTCATGACACAACCATTGTTGGTCATGTGGGAGTGGAAAAAACCATGAAGAGCATACAACGAGTGTACTATTGGCCCAATATACGTGAGGATGTGTAAACTTATGTTCAAAGTTGTGTTGCTTGTTAAAAAAACTAGGCAAGTAATAAAAAACCACCAGGTTTATAACAGCCTCTTCCTATTTCTAAACAGCGGTGAGAATATGTCACCATGGATCTTGTATGTGACTTACCAAAGACTTTGTTAAGACATGATTAAGTGGTGGATTTTGTAGACAAATTGAGCAAGATGATTCACATCAAGCAAACCACAAAAATGATAAGAGCTCCACAACTAGCTCAATTGTATCTAGATACAATTTTTGTGATCATGGCTTTCGCAAAGTGTTAATCACAGATAGAGATACTCACTTCACTAGTTTATTTTGGAAAACTTTGTTTTGAATTTTCAAAACAAAACTAGCAATGTCAACGGCCTATCATCCTCAAAATGATGAACAAACGGAGAGAGCTAATAGATTCATAGAGTATATGCTACGAGCATTCACATTAGAAGAGCGAGAAGAGTGGGACAACCTTTTGTCACTTGTGGAATTTGCATATAACAATTTAATGCATCAAGAATAGTGTCTCCATTTTACCTCATGTATGAATCTCATACTATAACTCCTTTAAGTTTGATGAAACTTCCGAAAAGAGAGGAGTTTTGGACCAAAGTTGTAGCAGTCAACGAATTTGTGGAGCATATTCATCGAGGACTACGTCAAGTCAAATAGAAGTTGATGATAGCTCAAAATTGGCAAAAACAACATGTCGATGCTCATCGTATAGAAGTGATTTTTGAGGTAGAAGATCATGTTTTGTTTTCTACAACAAATTTGTCTTTTAAAAGAACATCAAAGTTGAACCCTAGTTTGATTGTTCCATTTTTGGTTTTGAAGCGTGTTGGTAAAGTGTCATACAGTGGTAACGTCATTTTTCATTTTTTTTGAAAAGAGGAAGTTTGAGTAGTAGAAGAATAGAAATTTATACTTTTAGGATAAGAATAATTAGAAGTAGATTAAATAAAGAATTCTATAGCAGATGACAAGTTAGGAATTGTTGGAATTCATGTTTCATACCCCTCTGTTGGAGTTAGTGTTTTTACTTGCAGTCAATAAAGCTAAATTAGATAAGTTATGATCTGATAGAGTGAATACCTCATAACTTTTTCAATTAGTGGCACCTTGACTTAGGAAGTATCTTCATAGATAGAGCTTGGCATGCTCGTTCTAGCAAGCCTAAGAACTCTTGAAATGGATAAGGGATTGTGATAGTGCAGTTTTTCATTTTTTTCCGGAAATAGTGCAGTTAGGAAGGAAAATCCATGTAAGTTTTAACTTTTGGGATAATAGTAATTAGAAGAGAACAGGATAAGGAATTTTGGTATAGATGCTAAGTAGGACTAGGAAATTGTGGTGCTTAGTTTTTTTGATTTTTGCATAAATAACAAAAAAGTTAAACATATTTGTGGTAGAACGTATACATATAAGTCCTTAGTTATAGGAGTTAGCAGATTTAATGAAAATTAATTAGTTAGGAGAAGAAAATGGACTTCGCCTTCGGCCAAAGACCTTCGAACCATTGAACCATCAGCGTAGCCATTTTTGACAATGTAATAATCGGACCTTTGGCGAAGACAACGGATCATAATTTGAATTTGCCAAGGACCGATCAAGAACCGCACGCGTTGGAAGTGCCAATTCGCGTGCGTGTGGAAACCGTTAGGGTGTCGAGGGTGAGGGCACAAAGCGGACACATTTGCGCCGACATTTTGACATTGAGGGAGAGACAGAGAATTGCAATCGATCAACTTTGACAGCAGCGAAGACGTGACTGGAGACATGAGGCCATATGCGAAAGCTACTATGCGGAATTTGGTCCCGCTTAAGGTGCCCTACGCAAAGTTGCAAACCTATCGACGAGAGCTCGTCGCCCTGCATGTGAATTTTTTGCTATGGGATTGGAATTGTGTGTCGGCGATCATGTGTAAAGGGATGATGGAATCGAAACAATCGGAACGAGGATGACAACCTCTGTGGCAATCCGATTTTGTGGACGCTCAACCTTTGGACAAGGATTTAAGAATCATGTGTAGGGAAGGATGGAGACTTCATATTCAAGAAAGAGAGTGTTAAGATCACACGCAACAAAGATTTCACCTTTGCGCCACTCTTCAAGAATCCGCGGTTAGTACAAATGGGTGGCAGACGGCGGAGACAAGGACCCGAAGAGGTGTGCGGTTGCGTTAGGGGTGATGCACATTTTGTGACCGCAACGCACAACCTATGTCACCGCATGGTAGGTAGGCTTCTTCGAACGCGCATTGAAAGGAGAACCAATTCATTGGGCAAAGAAATTTCACAACCTAATTTGGACCAACGTCGGCACCAAATGGAGGGAGGACTGAATAATCATCTAACACCCTCCATAGTAAACTTCTATCAAGGAATGGAGCTATTGACAAAGAGCAAGGAGAAGCGATTCCTAGAGGAGCGGAAGTGTTAACGCTCGAGTTAGGAGAAGACACGGACGAGGAAGTGTGATAACCAACCAATGCTCAATTGTAGTATAACAGCAAAGGATCGAACCCACAAGATTAGAAGCAGCACACAGAGTACAAAGTGTCACGTTTTAACAGTCTATTGAGGAGTTTGAATTCTCAAGCTAATGTCACTCCCAGAAGTACTACAAGTGTTCGACTCGGAGGACACACAATGCAGCGTAGTACACCCCAAACACACCTGAAACAAGTAAATGCAAAACTCAGAGGTCGATCAAGACCTCAACTTCAGATTCAGGGGAGAATTTCCCAAGAGTACACTTAGAGGAACTGCAGGTAGCTACCAATTCCAAATTTGCTTAAATCCTGTCACTAGCCAACTTCTATTACAGAACATTTGGGTTGGAATTCCTACTTCGGATGCGGTACCTTCGTCAAACCAAAGTCACTCTTACTCGGTGAACAACACACTCAACTCACAAAACGCGCAGAGAATACAGAAGTTCAAACTAAGAACTAAATTGAAAAAAGACATAGTGTCACGTTTTAACTGTCTATTGACGAGTTTGAATTCTCATGCAACTGTCATTCCCAAAAAAACTGCAAAAGCTACCCCCGAAGGCATCTTAAGCAGCTTAACGACCCACTTGCACACTCAACCTGAACTCAACCAATCCTTACTCTGAAGTTAACAAAACTTCACTTGATATTCAGGGGGGAAATCCCGAAGGAGTACAAACAGGGAAAAACGACCAAAGGTGTAAGTCTGAACTTGCTTAAATCCTGGCTAGCCTACGCTAGCTCAGAACGCTCGGACAAAAGCCTTATGCTATGGGATGCGGTAACTTCGACAATCTATAACCCTTTTGCGCGGTGACCTAACGAAAGACACAAACGTGCAGAGCAAATGTCTTCTTGAATTGAACTCACAAAACTAGAAAATCCATCAAGGCCAACGCCTTGGACTACTTTATACAATCTCAATTCCTAACTGCCTAATTTTACTTCATCGACTATGTCTCCTATGAGTCGGCCGGCGAACCACTAATTTCCTACCCGTCCACTCATCCGCTCGCCTACGCAGTCCTAGCCACCTTAACACCTCGGTCACCTTCGCCTCGAGGTTTGCAATAGCATCCCGCGACTTGGCTAGGAACGACTCCAACCGCTTAGCCACCGACTTTGCCCGTCGCCAGCCATCAAGGCAGTCGCGCGCATCTCGAGTTCGCGCAACAACACCCTCTCCTCAGTCGTGATCTCCCACTGAGCATAACCCCTCAGACACCAATCAACCCGCACAACTAATTCCTCCCGCGTGCGATCTGCCGCGCGCCGGTTGTGGTATTCTACCTCGGCTAACTGTACTTCCACCGCCGTCCGCTGCGCCCTCAATTCTTTGCATTGCGACTGCAATCTACCCAGCAGCTCCTCATCCGCCCTCTTTGCAGCCTCGCTCTTCTTCAACGCCCGCGTCTTCCACACGAGCTCCTCTGTTAGGTTGCGGATTTGAACTTGCTCAACGCTTAAGTCCGTCTGGACCTTCGCACGAAGCTCATCAATTTCGCGCCCCGCAAGCGCCACCATCTCATCTTGCAGCTTAAGTGCCGCCTTCTGCAGTTTTTGGATTTATGTCCATTGATCCTGTAGAAAGTTATAACGCTCCTCCAAATTCCCGTACTTCTGATCCTGGGCAATCAATTCAGGATTCGCTGCCACTTTGGTCCGCGTCCGATTTTGGACCAGCTCAACGTAGGATCCACCTTGGCGAGGATCCATGTACTTGGTCACCTTGCGATCAAGGTACCTGAGTAGCGGTACCACTTGTTCACACATCACTCCGGTCGGCGTACCTCGCACCGACTGCACCTCTTCTTCCTCCAAAGGCGTGTCCTCTTCTGACTCCAAGATTTCCGTTGTTTCCGATTCTCTAGCGCTGGGCCTTGCAGCCTCCTTTGCTGCGGTCTCCACTTCATGTCCCACTAACATCTTCAGTGTGGTGGGAGAACCTACCTCAGTTGGCCCTGCTAAGTCCTCCGACTCGGGTTTTCTCAAAAGCAGCTCGTTCGTCCCTTCCACAGAAGGCACACGTGTCCCCACATCCCTGCCCTCAGCCGTAGGAATGTTCTCTAAGAGTCTCTTCGCCGAAGGCGCCTCCTTCAAAGGCATCACCTTGAACGGTACTTGCTCCAAAGGCCCTTGCTCCAAAGACATCTTGTCGAACGGTACTTGCTCCAAAGGCAAGCACATCTCTGGCGCAGGCACTCTTGCTATTGCCGCAAGCCTATCTCTCTGGCCCGAAGGTCTAAGTTCTTCCTCCGAAGGCACATGTGCCTTCGGCGTAGGAACGTCAGTCGACCTTCCAAGAACTTCTGTACTCACATCCTTCTCCTCTGAGTAAGGCGATCTCCTCGCAATTGCAGCTCGTCCCGTATCAGCGCTACTGCCTGCGGTCAGAATCAACTTGCAAGCCTTCTGCATCGGTCGGGTTTGCTCGTTGATTGCCCGATGCCTCACTGGAACGGTGAGCGTATCGTATCCGTCTCACTTTGTTCTCTTCACAAAATTTCTGCTTCCTTGGTGCCAATGTCCAAGTCGAAGAGCCACCTCAAAAGACACCACAAGGACCAATTCAGGTGGACGTCGTCTCAACTAGGGAGCAATCAGATAGAAGATCGGCAGAGAGACAAAAGGTAGTTGACGATAGTGGTGAAGGCTGAAGACTAGAGTCGCGGATGGCCGAGACACATGTGATGCAAATTAGGATGCCAAAGCGCCGGGTCAGGCCAAAGAAGAAAATGAATTGTAAGATGGTTGTGTATGAGTCTTCAGAGATTAGTGTGGCGATGTCGGAGGTCGCAACCTCTACGACGGACGAAGATAGGCATGAAGAACCAAATTTGCGTATGGGAGAAGTGGAACCTTCAGGAGTACAGATAAGGCCTCAATGGAGGTAGAAGTAGAACCTTTGGAGGAGAGGACGGTGGTGGTAAGTCCAAGTCTTCCACGTTTCAAGGACAGAGGTCAATCACGACCTTGTCTTAGTATTAAGGGGGGAAATTCCCGTAGAGTACACTTAGGATCTGCACGCAGCTACCAATTGCGAACTTGCTTAAATTTTGATTCTAGCCAATCGCTATTCAGAACACTCAAATTGAATTGCTACCTCAGAGCGGATTCTCTATTGTCGCACACTTGGCATTCTCACTATCCTCACGAAGACCTTCACAGGCCTTGTCCAAATACCTCCGCTTTTCGACTTCCTCGGCCAATCTTTTCAGAAGAACCTTGTACTTTGCCTCTGTCTCTTGGGTCTGCATTTCCTTTGCTACTGTTGCGGAAGTCGTTGTCACCTTTGCCCTTGTGGTGCTTAGTTTTTTTGTTTTTCTTTAAAAATCAACAAAACTAAAAGATATTTGTCTACAAAGTACTTGTTAGAGTTAGAATGAGCAGTTCCTGAGGAGAAATAATAGAAATAGTTAGATTTGTCTTCGTCCGAAGATCTTTGGATCTTCGTGTCTTTGGCGCAACCTTTTATGTTGTCATGTGTATTGACGTTGGTGTCGAATTGAGTACAGACACGTTAGATTTGAGTTCGAGGGGAGATACACGTTGGGACGCCCTGCACGTTGGGACGCCATGCACGTTGGGGTCGACGACCGTGAGTTATTTCGAGGCGAACTCAAAGAATTGTCAGTTCTTTGAGTTGAGCCATTCGCGTCGGAATTTTTCCCCTTAGCTTCGACTCTGATTCTACCTGCAAGTAGTGAGTTTGGCTCGACTCTATGTACAGTTTGTGTTTTCACACTCATTTTACTCGAAGAACTAAGTGCACGTAAGCTGAAGACGTGAGTGGGTAATTGTTAGTATTGTGGTGATTGTTTGAGTTTCGATCGAATCGTGAAGATGTTTTGTCGAGTTCAGAAGATGAAGGAATTAGTAACTTGGATGGTACCAAGTTGGTGGTGTTGGATTGTACAGTAAGCCAAGGACAGTTTGCTGATGTTAGTCATATCGGTGGAGACTTTGCCAAATTTGGGGAATTTTAAGGGTGTCGACTGAGAAAATTTTTTTGCTACTTTGACAGCAAGAAGTCATTGTTTGCTAGTTCACAGTTCCCGGTTCTGTGGGCCCGCAGCGACAGTTTTGATCATGACTGCTGCTCAACATTTTTGGAAACGAGGCTCATGGCTTGAGGCATCTAGAATAGAATGCATGCGGTAGCCGCAGACGGCAAGAATGAACATTGACTTATGTCTTCTCCATTCGCCCGTATCGTCAAGGTTCGACCCGATGAGTGAGGCTGATTACTTCAGGCTTCTCTAGGGCAGACAAGCGACGATTTGTATAGCTCTAAAAGTGTCAGTGTAAGAGCAATGTTATAGAGATACCAGACCACCAATTTCAAAATATCATCAGCATTTTTGTTGCCGTGAGTGGAAAAGCAGAAACCTCCATCTTTGGGAATAGCCCAAGAACATTTTTTCTCTATGTCCAAAGAGTTCACACCTCGCACGACTCTGAACCATCTTTTTTTCTCCCAAGTAGGTTCTCCAAGAATTTTGAACTATCTAATACTCGACTTTATTTCCACACCCCTGCCGCTGACGCTTACGACATGATAAGTGTCTTTTAATTCTGGTTCAGTCACAATGCCTCCTCTGTACGAGTGAAGAGCACTTGCGTTTAGGCTACAGGCAATGGATCCTCTCTCGTATATCTCCGCCATCATGTTAAGCTCACTTTCAACATGCCTATACTCCGAGACCCAATGTTTAGTGTAGCGAAGAACAGGTTTACGATAGTCTGCGTTTCCAACAGGTGGTGTGCAATCACGGCAAATGTTGAGTAGAGTACACTCCTCATCCACTGCCTTGTACAATTGGCATGTTTCCTTGAGGATTCCGTTTTCGTGAAGATACTTAAAGATTTTGAGAAGGTTGCCACCATGACATGCATTTGGGTCGCAGTTCAATACAGCTTGAATGGAAAAGTGAATTTCAAACGGCGAGGACGAACTGATATTTTAGCGAGACAATGATTCTCGCGATGAATTGTAGCGACCGAGGAGAGTTTTTTGATGGTGATCAGAGTTGTCATTGCGGTAACACATTGAATTGCGTGCCTAGCTCAATTTTTGTGGAGGTCTAGATAGTGATGGGCTCGGAGAGCTTGGCGTTAGTCATGAGGAGTCGCTACAGGCGTGGAAGAGAAGGAGTTCTTGAGTTGGAAGGCTGGGACGCTTGGCAGTTGCTGCCTCAGGTTTTGGAATGCTGGATATTGACAAGGCTACAAAAGGTGGAAAGAGGTGGGTTTTGAGGCAATATACTTGTGTGTTGAGCAGTTGCTACTCCTGGTATGAGCACATATACTGGCACACGTGTAGTTAGTTGCTAAATTGACAAACTAAAAGTTACTTAATCTGGAACTGGTGTTGTTACAAAAGAGTGTTTCATCTCAACAATTAAAGCAGTTGGTTTTACAGGTGGCGAAAGCAAAGTCGTCGATACAGGGCTAGGAGATGGTGACATTTGGACTGGCACGCTTGCCGTTCTGTTCAACATTATTCCAGGTCTCGTAGTTGAGAGTATAGGCGATGAGTAGCTAGGACCAGGTCTTGTTCCCGTGGGAGTGTTAGTGGTTTTGGATGAAGGATTTTCTGGAGTTGAAGGAGCAAGATCGGATACAAAAATAAGAGAAGGTGTTTTCGGTTCTGTCGGGACTTCAGGTTTAGTTGATCTCATTTCGGTTACAGACATTGATGGTTTAATATCTGATTCTCCCTGAGCAGACAAGTCAAATTCAGGATACTTGTGGAAGTTGATGAAGACGATAAAATTGAAGCTGTGGTGCAGAGAGTAAGCTCTTGAGACGCTGGTATAGCAACATGTAGCTCTGGACTAGAACTTGATAGCAGAGTTCTTGATAGAAGTGAAGAGCCCGACATCCTTCTCAACAAATTTTCCGGTCCATCATTTTAGTATAGAGTGCGGAGATCCTTGGAAGTGAAGCTGGTGCTAAACCTGTTATAGGATTCGATGACGCTGGTGTGGAAGTTGTTTTACCATCTGTTCAGGGAGGGATGGAATGCAAAACATATGTTTGCAGTACCCGGATTCAAAGTTGCTTCGGGATTCTCTTGTGCGCAGGCTTCACATCAGGCGTAGTAGGAGCAATTGGTGGCTTTGATTTAATTGATATCTGGATACGATTATTAGCACTTTGAGTATAACAGCAAGATTCTAGATATATTCTAAGAGATGGTACTTGTACAAAAGTCATAGAAGGAGTATATTCTTAAGAGTTATTTTGAAGGGACCTATATGGTTTTTTTGTTGTTGTAAAGACATTGTACTCCTATACATATGACGTGGTCAACATTATATTAAACATATTAGTGCTTAGTGTGTAGTTGAAGTTCGTTGAAGTGGTGGAAGCATAAATTATATCCGTATCTCTTTTCTTATGGGGAACGGTTAGGGTAGATAGACGGTTTGATATTCTTTGCCCCTATTGGTAGTGTGAAGTGGAGCTTTGAGGTGAAGTATGAGATAGCTCGGCGTGGATATCATCTTTGTGACGGGATGGACGAGATAGCGTTGCCGGCGCTGGAGGCGGGAGATAGAAGGCGATGGATTTTGACTCGGCGTCGCGATGCGAGGCGATGTCCCGTGTGTTGTGTTGTTTTGTGCTGTGTTTCATTTTGGCTGGGGAGTCGTTGCTAGCTGTTTGCTTGTGTTTGGATCCTCTCCAGTCTGGCTTCTTGATGCGCGCCCATGTCTGGGTTGACGCTGATTTCCGGAGTAGTTTTACTCCAGTGTGTTGTCGATAGTGCGGCTAAATTTGATCACCGGCGCCTATCTTTGTTTCTTTCATGGTGAGACTGGAATGATGACCAATGGACCATGAGAGTCTTCTTGCGGTGATGACAGGTTAGGTTGCCCATACCCATAGTCAGTAGGGCTAGAGCAGATTAGTGCTGGGACGAGGACAGGTGGAGTTGTGGCAGTGGTGCCGGTTGGTGAGTTAGTCATCACGGAGGAGTTTGGTGGTTCTGTTGAGAACCGTGGAGGATTTACGCGGAGTGGGTTGAGGTATCGGCTACCTCATCCTAGTGCACAGTGGTTGCAGAGGCGCGGGGTGTGGCAGATAGCGGATCTTTGGTGGTCATATCGTCTAGTGTTTCACACTCGTGGACTGGAGACATGGACGGGATGTACGGGGCCATGAAGGGCCCACGGCGGTACTCTGGTGCAGTGGGCACCATTGAGTTGGATGATTTCATCCATGAGTTTGACACGTGATGCGATATGCAGTTCTTGCGTAACCCCACGTTGTTTACACCCTTCTTTGCATGGAAGGGGTTGTTTCAATATCTGGAGGGGCCTCCCATGGATGACTACCATGAGTTTGGGAGAGAGTATGCTGTGGAGATTGATGCATGGAGGCGTCATTAATTTCCAAACTACATGTCTATTACACAGGGTGGTGTTGGTACCAGGGGAGGTGCGAGTTGTAGCATCATCGAGAGCACCAGTGGAGTAGCTGGGGTAGGTACCAGCAACAGTGCTGTTAGCGTTGCTAGTAGCATCATGAGTGGAGAGGCTACTGGCGTACCTTCGTTCAGCCCCATTCATGAGTTCTTCATGAGGTTGAGGAAGAATTATCAGGGGGTGAGGACGGAGAAGTTGAGGAGTCTCCAGGATTTTGAGCGGAAGATTGGTGAGAATCTTAGGGAGGCATACACTCGTATGCGGCGATTGATCTCAGTTTCTCACGGTGTAACTGAGGCACAGGCGGTCTAGTATTGGTACAGAATACTAGACAGAGAGCTACGGTGGAGGGTTCGAGATGCTACCTTCTTGAGCGATGTGTCACCGACATTGGCCTATGTGTTTGCTCTTTCTGAGAAGATTGAGCTTAACATAGTGGAAGAGAAAGTGGTGACATCTTTGTTCGCTAGAGACACGACCACTACCCCTCGTGTCCCGCAGAGCACGGCACAGTCTAGACCCTTTGGTGGTGGTAGTGGTGGTGGTCGCGGAGCGCAGACACGACATCAGACGGCCGCTAGAGATATAGGAGCATGTGCACCAGTGCCGTTGTTTGCTGGCCAGCAGCAGGGATTAGCATGTTGAACATATGGAGGGGATCATCTGCGGAGAGATTGTCTCCAGGAGGCCGAAGGTCGGAGTTCACAGGCCAGACCCCAATCAGCATAGGTGGTGTGTGACCACTGTGGTCAAGCAGGTCATACTCAAGATCGGTGTTTTGACCTTCATCCAGAGTTGACATCTGGTGATAGAGGTCGTGGTGGTGATGCTTCCCGAGGCCGAGGTGGCCGTGCTAGTAGAGGTGGTCGAGGTGCCGGTGTAGTTGGACGTCTTGTAGCGAGTGCTACTTCGGCCACAGAGAGCGCGATGGCTGCCCGGATTGAGTTGTTGGAGGAGAGGCTCGCTGCTATGGCGAGTTCTGGGGCGAGCACTTCCACCTCTTACGAGGAAGAGAATTTCCCTTATTTAGCGAGTGCAGCACAGGTGGAGGCATCGGTTGCAATGACTAGAGGTGCAGCTCGAGCTCTAGAGCCACGCAGGGCCGAAGTGCCTAGAGCCACGCAGGGCCACAAGGAAGTTGGACCCTTAGAGGGGTGAGGGTGGGCGTCAAGCCAGACTTCCCTAGTCGTTCTTGTTGTCAGAGGTGGATAGGACTTCATCCATGAGACCTGTACCACCTAATGACCTTAGTGGGAGGACTGAGACATCTACGTCACGTGTTGTCTACACAGACACACCATCTAGTGCAGTGACGCGGATGGCTAGCTCAGTGATGAGATCTCCACTATTTTCAGCTACGGAGCTGATAGACTCTGGGATTGACTTGGCTCGGGTGTTTTGTTTAGCAGCCACGTTGTGTGAACTTGGGAGTGTCACTGCTACAAGTGCCGAGATAGGCGAGGCTATTGTTGAGAAGCTATCCTCTACGCCTACATTGAGCGATGAGTCGACATGGCAAGCGGTAGCGGCGCGGATGGAGTTCTTACCAGCCCGACCAGCCATTGATTGTAAGAGGGTTGTCCCTGGTGTGTGTATGGTGGACAACCGGAGTGGTGTATTTTGCTTGATGAGTGCTACAGGGCAGGTGTATGTCCCAGCCATAGTGTTGCTGGATTCTGGTGCACAGCCCTTGATGTTGGGCAAAACATCCTGCATTAGTTTGGGAGTTCGGAGGTCCGAGTTGGAGCCTTGTATGTTCCAGATTCAGACATCACTCGGTGGCACCAGCGATAGGTCTTACATGATGACCAGAGAGCGCATATCAGTGCAGATGAGGCATGATCATGCTCAAGATAGCTCGCAGTTTGGAGTTCGTGCGGTGGTTACATTAGCAGAGTCATACGATGTGCTTGTTGGTGGAGCCGTGTTATATTCGATGGGTTTTCGGATGTACTACTGGACAGAGACCGCTGCCTATCGTCCTGGTTGGCAGTCCGGCGATGGACGTATGAGCGAGCTGCATGTGAGATTTATTTCTCGGCATCGACCTATGGGATCTTCTCCTTCGGTTTTAGCCTCCATTGCGGGTTTCTGTGGAGTGCTTACATGGTCTGATGACTTGTTGGAGGGGAACAAGTCAACCGACGATACGTTAGTTCATGAGGAGGTGGAGGAGATTGTGAGCCTCGCGGCAGCAGTGTCTTCATCTTTGGATGTGCCACTTTGGAGTTCTTGCCATGCATTACAGTTGGAGGCTGATAGGTTGGTAAAGAAGGCTTGGAGTGAGGCCTCTTTACCAGCAGAGGCAGAGCGAGTCTCAGGTGGTCGGATGGTATGTGGTACTAGCACGCTATCACCATTAGTTACTACACCTATCGTATGGGAGTATTCCCAAGAGGGTGTTTGTTTGTAGGATCTTTTTGGGGGGATCAGCACGGGTTTGGCTGCAGTGTTGCAGTCATGTATTCTTGTACTTTGATACTTGTACGTGGAGAAGGACGAGACTGCACCTCGAGTTTCTTCACTACATGTCACACAGTTGATGCAGCGTTTTCCTTTGTTGTTGCCGCGATCAGCTGTTCGAGGATACTAGAAGGCGTTGCCTTCAGACATTTCATTGTTGGGGGCGCCAGACCTTGATCGAGTTGGACGTATCGATTTGGTGATTGCGGGATGGCCATGTCACAGGCACACACGCGTTGGGCATGGAGCAGGGTTACATAACCCGAGATCTCTTATGTTTTGGGAGATGCTACGAGTGTTACGTCATCTCTAGGAGCAGCAAACGCGTTCTCCCGCATACATTCTAGAGAACGTACCATTGTTGGGTGACACTCGGGCTCAGTTGATGGCGAGTGTCCATGAGGTCAGTGCATGGATTGGATCAGCAGTGTTGTTGGATGTTGCGAGGGTTGTTTCACGTGCTCATCGTGCACGTTCATGGTGGACCAACCTTATGCCACGAGAGATATTGCGTCATGCGTATGATTCTGTGCATCGCGATCCTACACTCACCGTTGACAGGATCTTGGATGTCTCTCGATACTCTCAGGTGGTGAGAGTTGCTAACAGGTCACCTATGGCATTGATGAACCACGTAAGTCAGTCTCGGATGGCTTTACTTACGATAGTCAGTTATCCCGCATCACATGCATATTGTGATGGTGGACCTAGACTACTATGGGACAGTACCGTACATCAGTTGGTGGAGCCCAACGCCAATGAGACAGAGCGTGCGATGGAATTTATGACTGGTGTGACCGCGGCTTCTTCAGTTTCAGAGGCGTCGCGTCGTCAGGTTTTGGGTCAGGCTATGAACCTGAACTGTTTGACCAACTTGGGCTTGGCCGAGCAACGCCGTTTACGCGTTGATTTGGTGGTTGTTACACCACTTGTTAGCTCATTGCCCACCAGGACGGTAGTGGCAATGGCTGGGGACGACATGCGAGATATTCGTCATCCTTGGAGATCATGGAACATGACGAGAGTACTTGCTAGAGTGGCTGCCCATGCAGTTGAAGATGTGGATCACGTGGAGGTTGCTACGACAGAGGGTACGGAAAGCCCTTCTTTGGAGGATGTGGCATAGCAACCAGTGACAGTATCGCCTCCCTCTTGTGTATCCATGGAGGAGGAGTGGGAGCCATCGATTGGCTCTCTCATCTTGAGGTGCATGTTATGTGAGTCAGCTGATCACGTGGCTCATATGTTGGTGTGTGATAGGTGTTCTAGGGGATGGCACATGTCGTGCTTGACTCTACCTATCGATGTTGTGCCTATTGGATGGTGGGTTTGTCCTCGATGTACTTCAGAGGATAGATGACTTGATCTTCACATGTTATGAATTACAGATAGGCGACTAACGATGGGGCGACATAGCACCCGGCCTACTCGTTCGCGCACCCACGAAGGTGCATAGCATGTAGTTGTAGATAGGGCTACCTAGGAGTTAGAGGGACCAGACCGCCCGCTAGGGGGGCGAGTTGTGATACCTTTGTGTGCGGACACTCTCGTTCCTTGTGTATGTATGTGTGAGTTGTGAGTAGAGCATGTCAGCGATGTATGATGTATGGCGATACCGAGTCGCACAACAGTTGTGAAACCTTTGTGTGTGGACACTCTCGTTCCTTGTGTATGTATGTGTGAGTTGTGAGTAGAGCATGTTAGCGATGTTTGATATATGGCGATACTGAGTCGCACGACAGTTGTGATACCTTTGTGTGTTGACACTCTCGTTCCTTGTGTATGTATGTGTGAGTTGTGAGTAGAGCATGTCAGCGATGTATGATGTATGGCGATACCGAGTCGCACGACAATGGACGTACGAAGAGCTACGTCTTCGGCGAAGACGTTTGAATCAATTTCAAATCACGCAACGGGGGCGCGGGAGGAGGCAATGTTAGGGCTTTGAAGGCAAAAGCAGTACGAGGCGTCTTCGCGCCGACATTGCTATATCGAGCAAGAACGAGCGAGAAAGAGAGGAAGCAAAATCGATTCAACTCGCGAGTAGCGAAACGCAAATTGAAGACATGGCGCCCAAGAAGAGTGAGAAGGTGAAGAAATTGGTTCTTCTTAAGGTGCCTTACGAAGAATTGCGACCCTTCAGACGCGAGCTGAGTGAATTGCGGCTTGAATTTCTTTTTGTGGAATTGGAATTGCGTCTTGGCAAGTATCTGCAGGGAGATAATGGATAAGAGCATGACCAAAGGCGATGAGCTCTGCGGTAATCCCATGCTGTGGATCATCAAGCATTGGATGAAGGTAATGAGACCGTGTGCGGGCAGCGACGGGGATCTTATATTTGAGAAGAAAAGCGTAGGACTTACTCGCGATGAGGAATTCTCTTACGGGCCTCTCTTCGAATCTAGAAGACAGGGGACGAATGGATGGAAGACTGTCGATTATAAAGATCCGAAGAGAACGGCGATCGCGTTGGGAATTATGCACATCTTGCGGCCGGCGCGCACAACTTATGTGACGGCCTGGCAAGTAGGGTTCTTCGAACGCATCCTGAAGGGACAACAAGTAAATTGGGCAAGAATCTTTTATGATCTTGTCTAGGTGAATGCAGGCTCCTTGTGGACGGGACCTTTGACCAATGACATCATTCCCTTTTTAGTGAATTTCTATCGAGGAATGGGGTTGCTTACGAGGGAGGAGGAGAAGCAATTTCCAAGAGAGCGGGAAACACTTGACAGCTGAGTCTAGTGAAGGGACCAAAGACGAGAACCGACCCCCCTCAATTCCAACACATACAACAGCCCGCGGACTAGTTCAGGTGGACGTGGTGCAGAGACGGGAGAAGCCAGAGAGACAATTGGCAAAGAGACGGAAGGTAGTGAGTGATGACGAGGAAGAATTGGCCCACGAAGTAAGAAGGGTGGACATGGATGTAGATGGAGCGAGGCAACTGAGAGCACGCGCAAGATCAAAGAAGAGAGCGAATCGGAGGATGATGACAGCTGAAGTATCGGACAGCAGCGTGGAGAAGACAATGGCACCAATAGTGAACACATCCGAAGTCGCAGCTAGCGAGGTGACGCGGCCTGTGGAGATAGGAGTACCTTCGGGGGTGTCAATTGAAGTTCCAGCAAACATACCGGCAGAACCTTTGAAGGAGGGAACGGATTTGATAAGTCCGATTTCTCTATCTTCGGAGCAGACAAGGTCTGCGCGGGGCGAAGATGAACAAGAACCTGGAGAAGGAGTCCACTTTGAGCGAGGAGATTTTGGAGCAGGTTGTCGCATAGATTGGAGGGACGGTGGTAGAAGCCGAGGGCATTACACTGCCGACATCTCCGGTGGAAGAGGTGAGATCCGAAGAAGGGAAGAAGGCTTTGGGTGAAGACCTAAAGACATTGGAAGTTACATTTCCTGAATTCTTGCAGGACATGTAGCTCTGTTGCTGAAGTATTTGGATGGAAAGAGAGTGAAGTATGCTGTATTGAAAGAGCCAAGATTCTATGTACAGATGATTAGGAATAGGACGAAGCGCAAGAGAGCAGTTGCAGTAAAGAGGGAGTGGGATTCCGCGACTGCATTGGCACGGAAGCGAGCTGCAACCTTGTCAACCGAGTGCGTGGCAGTGAAGGCGACATTGCGGGAGCAAGAAGTCCAGCTTCTAGAGAAGGAAACTAAGTGTGAAGTGGTGCAGCTGAATCTAGAGAAGGAATTAGGGCGATGTGCAGAGTTGGAAGAGACCTGTGGAGGACTTCGTATCTCTAATGAGAATGCCCAGAAAGTAACAGTGGATTTGATGGCGAGATTGAAGATTCCAGAGAAGCTTACGATGCAGGAGTCAAAAGGTCGGAGCGGTTGATCACTACTGCGGAGAAGCGAGAGAAGATGCATATCGAGGAACTTGCTAAGTTGGAGGTCCGAAGAGCCGAAGAAGTTTGTATCGCCGAAGAACTTCGGGGCAAAATTGCAGAGGCCAAGACGGCGGAAGAAGATCTTCGTAGCACAATTTTGGAGATTGAGGCGAAGTGTGAAGTGGAATTCCGACGTGCGGAGGAGCTATCAACAAGTCTGTCGGCGGGAAACCAGAAGCGTGAAGAGGAGTTAGCGGATTGGGCCAAGAAATTGGCAGATTGCGAGTCGGCCAAGTCTTCGGAGGTCGAATGTAAATTAAAGGTTGAACCTGACTGTCGACGGTTACGAGAGCGGTTAGGGAAGGCGGAGATGAGATCGCAAGAGTCGCAAAGGAGAATGGAAAAGGCAGAGGAGGCCTACCGTCAGCTACGGGAGGAGTCAACCGACGAGTTGAAATTGCGGTTAGAGAAGTGCCTAAACGGGTTCGCGATGTGAGGATTGCAATCGGTGAAGTGGTTGAAGTTAGATTTACTCGAGCGACGGCTGATGAGCGCAAAGATCAGTGGATCCGCATGACATAAACAGATTGTAGAGTTAGATAATACATTTTCAGAGGGATTGAATGAGGCGCGCCAGAATGTACAAGTAGAGATTGTAAACGTGTTGCGTAGATTAGGAGGACATAGTAGTTCAGATGACGCCGTAACCGTTACATCGGACGGCACAGCCTCTGAGACCGATTTGCCTAAGGTGGTTGATATCCTAGAGTTGCCATTGTGAATAAAGAGGCCCAAGGCTCTTTCCTTGGGGAGCTTTTTTGTCAATTGGCTTGTCTTGATTGTGAATCTGTATCCATTGTGTCTGTGCGCTGGTGTGTGATCGAGGCTTTGGGCACGGTGCGCTCATGTTTGTCGAAGTTACCGCATAAGGAGTTGTGAGTATTCGGCTCGAATGTCCTGGGTAGTCAAGGCTCCTTGGAATTTAAGCATATTCGGGTCTGAGTATTCGAGTCAGTGAGTTGAGATGTATGCAATGTTGGGAAGTTTTTCCCCTGAAATATAAGTGTGGAGTTGCAAGCGATTCCAACAGGCGTTGTTTAGAAAAGTTTCATGTTGTGAGTGTGGTTATGCATTACTCTGCGGGTCTTCGGCTCTAGCTGGGTAGTGTCTTTTGGGAGTGGCATTGGCCTAAGAAGTGAAACTCTTTAATAGAATGCTATTCTGTGACAAATTGTGACTTTTGTGGTTGATCTGTCCTCGTGGTATCCGATCTGTACCATTATGCTCCATTTTGATATTTGTCTGTCATTACAGGCCTCGTCCTATTACGCACTAGCTCCACGTAAGATCAGTTGGTGGTAGTTCCTACATACTTTCCACACTTGCGGTTGAGATACTAGAGTAATGGAAGCACCTGCCCACACAAAACGTCAGCGGCAGTGAGTACGTGCAACTGTGTCTATTCTGCCAAAGGATCATTGTTTGGCTCCAATATGACTGTCCAGATGGACGTCCGTGGTGATACCATCTTCTGTGGTGCAAACGCTTCTCCTACTACGTCTTCTACGACCCTCTCAGCAACTTTCTCTAGGGCCATAGGGTCTTCCTCAGTGTCCGATGATACTGCCAACACTTAAGTTGGCCTCTCCAAAGGAGCCTTCATCCTAATACACATTAAAGTAACCTTATCTCGTTCCAGAGGTACTTCCTCTATCATGATAGCTTTACCTTTCTCTTTCGTCCTAGCTCAGCTTGACACTACTGGCGGACTCACCGCAAAAGTTCAAAGGTCCTTCTCCATTGATGCTTCCTTCTCTCTCATCCTGTTCAACTCTGCTCCCGCTTCTAGAGTGGAACGTCCTTGCGACGCAACAGCCCTACTCTCCGTGTTGTTGTCCGCTTCTAGTATCAATCGCTTGCTTTCATCTTCAAATTGGCCCGAGAATTGGATGATCTCAACTTGATGGGAGATGCCCGGCGTACACGTTCTTCAAACACAGCGACCTCCTGAGTCCTCCTTCTCTTCTGTGGTTGTGATTCTTGTCTATCCCTGGGTCGTTCTATTCTCTACGGAGGCGAACTAATTTGCTTGTCCTTTCGATCGGTATTCACTACATTGGCACTCACAACCTCTTCTCCGTCCTGCGCATGATTTTGCATCGGAAACTCCCTGCTCTCTTCAGTAGTTAACAACCCCATACCCCTATAGAAATTAATTAAGAACGGGGAGAAGTAACTGGTTAATACTTCTGGAAGTAGCCCGATGTGTTGCCGAGTGTGATAGGCCAGTTTTTTTGTTTTTTCAAAAATAGAATAGTAGGTTGGGAAATTGAGGTTGTTTTTAACTTTTAGGGTAGAAGTAATTAGATAAAAATAGAATAGGTCTGTTACAATAGCGAGGAGGTAGTAGTAGCAACCTTGAGGAACTCTCAGCCAGAGCGATGGCCCTTCGGAGGTCAGCGAGATCATATTCCGGAGGGATAGATAGGGAAGAAGGAAGATTTGGTTCCTCTTAGTACCTAGACATGTACTAAGGAGAGGGTACTAAGTGTTCACGAATGAGGGCCTCGGAGCTTTGCGATTACATGAACGGTTAAGGACACCCATGGACGTAAAAGATAGTGCCGCACAGGAAAGAATTTGAATGGCGCCACCTTCAATTCACACGAATGGAAAATTGTTGCGACGGCGGGGTGTACCCAAGGAGCCGAGAGCTTGATGCTTGCATTTCACAAACACATTGTGCGAACGACGCGAGATAGAGGCGCGGAGACTAGAATGGAGGAAACCAGCAATGGCGCGACCGATCAAATTGCATGCTCTACGAGTGCCCGAAGTCGGATTACGAGCTTATCGCCGCGATTTGATCCTCACGAAGATGGATTTCCTGTTGTGAGGGTGGAATTGGACGAGCGACGCGATCATTCAGGTGTGGAATAACAATGGGTTGCAGAAACCACCAAGCTATCGAGGCAATCTTGATACCTGGCAAATCTGGGACTAGAAGAAAGTCCTTGGTCGGTGCGTGGGTGACAACAGTGATCTTACATTCGATAGAGAGAGTGTTTGTGTGACGAGAGAGGAGGAAAGGGCCTATGTTGCCTTGTTTAAGCATCCTCGCTCTGGGAAGAATGGTTACCACATAGTGTGGTATCGTGACCGAATGAGACGGAACATCGCGATGGCGTTGATGCAGATTCTTTTTTTGTCTCGACCTACCTATATGATGACTTGGCAGGTGAGGTGCATCAAGAGAGCATTGAAAGAAGATCGTATCCATTGGGCACCTATCTTCTAAACAGCCACCCGGCAACACATCAGGCTGATTAAGGAAGGGTCTGCCTGTTATTTGACTACGTTCTTGATTAATTTCTATAGGGGTATGGGAATATTGACTCCCGCAGAGATTGAAGCCTTTCCATCACAAGAAGGGCCACGAGAAGGAGAAGAGGTGGTGTTGGCCAACGAGGTCAACTTGGACCTTGAGGGCAAACCGCGAGAACTCGCTTTAGCTGAGGAGAAAGCGGTCAAGAGGCCGGCAAGACTCACAGCCAAGGAAGAAACAAAGAATCGATGAGGCCGCCGTAGCAGAGGACCGGTTACGATGTGTGGCACCCGTTGAGATGCAATCATCAGAATTTTGAGCCTGATCGAAGGCCACGAGGTTGATTATGGAAGACGATAGCAGCACGGAGAGTAGAAGGGCTACGGTGAAAGGACGACTTGTGCAGGAAGCAAGATCAGTGGCGATTGCAGCCAGAGAGAAGGAGAAATCGATGGGAAAGAAGCCCCAAATTATAGAAGAACGGCCGACGCATGTTAAGCCACAACGGGCTTCAAAGAAAGATAAGAGGAAGGCGGTCTTGACTGAGGAAGTTCCCCTTAGGAAATGAAATTCCTTGGAAGAGCATCCGGATGAAGGTTCCTCGGAAACGGGTCGCGGAGGTACTGATGATGTCATCGGACACTAAAGAGGACCCTATGGCATTGGAGGAAGTTGCGGCAAAGGCCGTAGAAGATGTAGTAGCAGTTGAGAGTGAACCGCAGAAGGTAGCCTCACCCCGGACCTCCACTGACACAGTCATACTAGAGACGGGTGAGGAATTCTAAGTAGAAGAGACACAGTCGCCAGCCCTCGGTGCCGCCGATGTGTTGTGTGTGTAGGTACTTCTGTTGTTCCAGTACCTCGACTGGAAGAAGTAGAAGTATGTAGACGGCCGCACCAATGAGTCCTACGTGGAGATAGTGCGTAACTGGACACGGATCAAGGTGGCGGTGGCGGCTGAAGTCGCCGCAAAGGAACGTAAGAATCAGCCAACAGAAGCGAGGTACCAAGCACTTCAGAAGAGGTTGGCTGAGGAAGTTGAGAAGCGAAGGCACTCGGAGCAAGTCGGCGAGGGTCTTCGAGAGGACGTGGAGAGAGCCAAGGCGCAAGTGTGGATCTCTAGAGCAGGCTGGAGGCGTGTCGGACCGCTAATGACGCCGAGTCATTGAAGGTTGATGAGCTGTCAATTTCCGCAAAGAAGAAGGAGCAAGAGTACAAAAATGAGTTGGCGGTGAAGGCGAAGAAGTTGACCGAGTACGAAGTTGCGCGGACCTCGGATCTAGAGTTAATCGAGAAACTAGAAGCGCAGTGCACTGAAGTGAGGACACAACGGTCGCAAGCTGAGGAGCAATTATGCAAGGTAGAAGCAAAATCGACGGAGGCCGAGGGGAAGAATCAGGAGTTATCTGCGCGCGTGACGCCTTAACTACGAGAGTGAAGCGGTGTTTGCAGGGGTATGTTTTGTGGCAGATTGAATCACACAACAGACTTTGGTTACGCAAGATCGAGCATCGTGCAGCCAAATTGATAGCTCAAAGCGGACGAAGGCATCGCCGGTTAGCCAAGAAGCTCAAAACGTATTTCTCAAGATCGCCGGACGCGGTGGCGAATCTGGAGTTAGAATTAGCAGGCGTTTTGAAAAGATTAGGTTTAGAGCGGAGGTTAGAGGGGGCGGCAACTACCGACTCCGCTGGTGTAGGACTTGTTCGGTGCTCGCATTGCATTGGGTGACAATTGTGGTAGTTAGAAATAAAGTAGTCCAAGGCGTTGGCCTTGGGGGTCTTTTCTCAATTTCGCTTCTCAGTTTCATAACTCTGTATTCTCTACGCGTTTGTGAGTTGAGTGTGTTGCTCACTGCGTGAGAGGTACTTAGGTTTGTCGAAGATACCGCATCCGAAGTAGGAGCCCCAATTTGAATGTTTTGAAATAGCAATTGGCTAGTCACAGGATTTAAGCAAATTTGCAATTGGCAGCTGCCTGCATATCCTCTGAGTGTACTACTTGAGAATTTCTCCCCCTGAATCTTAAGTTGAGGTCGTGATCGACCTCTGAGTTATTGCAATTGCTTGTTTCAGGTGTGTGTGTGTGTGTGTGTGTGTGTCTTACGCTGCATTGTGTGTTCTCCAAGAGACCTCCAAGTCAAACACCTGCAGTACTTCTGGGAGTGACAATAGCCTAAGAATTCAAATTGCTCAATAGACTGTTAAGAACGAAACAATTGGTACTCTTTGTGTTGTTTTTGTCCTCGAGGGATCGGATCTTTACCATCATGCTTCATTTTGGTATTTATCTGTCATTACACCAAGTAGCAGTCCAGAAGATGCGCGTCCAGTGAATATGATCTCCTTGCAATGCTTGTTCCACAAACCCAACCTGCAAAGTCATCATTTAAGTGGTTTGAGCAGGTCAAAGGTTCTACATTAACGCCATTGTCACATTTCTTCTGAATCGATTGTGATACCAAATGATCCGATATCCATTCTTGTTGCGTAAATCACCTCTGTCCCGCTTGTTGCACTATCGCTGCGCTCGCTTAATTCCAGCCCCAAAGCAAAAAGTCCATCTTCACAAGGATCAAGTTACAACAATAAGCTCTCAATCCTGCCTCAGGAACTTTCAGAGCGGTTAATCGAATCGAACGCGCCATAGCTGCTTATCTCTTCTAATCTAGTTACTACTCCTCAAAAGTTAAAACCTTCATGGATTTTCCATCCTAACTACTCTATTTATGAAAAAACAAAAAAACTGCACTACCACATGCTTCCTCCTCAATTGTGAGCGACCTCGCGAACACCTTAGGACTAATATTTCTTCACTTGCCAACCATTCACTCTGGTGCCCAACAATCGTCCAGACAAATCCGCCAGTTAGATTGACGCATTGGGAAATACCTCCATCACTTTGTAGGGTTCCATCCATTGCAAATGTAGTTTCCCCGGAAATCAAGCATGTCGACTGTCGTGCATCAGAGCTAAATCATCCTGCTTCAATGTCACCGGTCGTATTCGACTCTCGTATGCCTTCTTCCTCCTCATTTGAATTTGTTCCGTCCGCTCTACGGCTTCTTGCCGTTGTTCTATCAAGGCCATCACTTCTTGCAGCCGATAAAGCTGACTTTCCTCTCCTCCCAATCGACCCTGGTCCAGTATGCGGTGTGTAGGTACCTCAAACTCAATAAGTAGTATCGGATGTTGCCCGTAACCAAGAAATAAGGCGTTTTCTCTGTGGTTACCTTCTCCGTTGTCCGATAAGCCCATTAAGCGGCAGGTAACTTTGTATTCCAATCATGCACGTGATTCACCGTCACCTTAAGCATGATTTTACACAAGAGCTCATTGGACTTTTCCTGTCAAACCGTTGGCCTTTAGCTTATACGGCGTTGTCTTCCGATGTTTGATCTGGAAATAGAAAGTCAGGTCGTCGACCACCGTATTTAAGAAGTGGGTTCCTTTGTCACTTACCAATTTTAGCAAACAACCGTAGCGGGTAATGATTGATTTGAATAGAAACTTAGCAACCGTAACCGCATCGTCTCGTTGCGTTCCCTCCGCTTCTACCATCTTGGTAGCATAATTAGTGATGACCAGAATGTACGGCCTTCGAGTATACTTGATGACGGATTGGACCGGGCTAACAAAATCAATTCCCCACTTTTTGAATGGTGCCAGCGGCATAATTGGAGTTAATGGGCACCCTGTCGTAGTCGTAGGTCGTCCCGTCCGCTAACAGTTGTCACACTTCTAGATATACGCATGAACATCCTTGAACATTGTCGGCCACCAATACCCCGCATTCAGAGTTTTTGCCACAGTATTCTTGGTAGCTTGGCCCACCAACCTCAACTGAATGCATTGCCGCCACAACACGCCCCACCTCCGCAGGTTCTAGGCATCGACACAACCTCTTGTATGGTAGCTTCTTGAACAGTATTCCTTGTTGGGTCTGATAGGGGCATGCTTTATGTACGAACACAGCTCGTTGTTCGGTATCTAATCCTTCGGGACACTGCAAGGTAAGCAAGAAGCGATAAATGTCCGAATACCTGGACCGTGTACTGGCGGTCGGCTGGAAGAGTTGTTTGTTGGAGAAGTCATCCGGCAAGTCCGTTTCCTCCGGTTGTGCCACAAGCGAGAGAAGTAGTCGGCATTCTCGTGATGGCCTCCCTTTCTTGTCTGCATTGTGAACGTAAACTCTTGCATCAACAGTACCCATCTTGCAATTCGCTTGGACAAGTCCGCCTTCTTTACCAGATGTTGTAACGCATAGTGGTCTACATGAAAGACAAACTCATACCCCAGTAGGTAGTGTTGAAACTTCTTGCAGGAAAACACCATTCCTAAGGCTTCACGTTTAGTGGTGGTGTAGTTCCTCTCAGTTTCTGACAGCTGCCTACTTGCAAAATAAATTGGGTAATCCTTTTTATTCTTGTCCCTCTGGCTTAAGACCGCTCCTATAGCAAATGTTGACGTATCAACATATATGTGGTACGGCTTATTCTAGTCGGGATTGCGCAATACGGGAGCTAAAGTAAGCTTAGCCGTCAATGCTTCAAAGGCCGTTTGTTGCTCCCCTCCCCATTTGTAATGCTGATCCTTCTTCAACAGTTTAGTCAACCCGGCTACGGTAACGGCATACATATAAATGAACCGGCTATAGTAACTGACATGGCCCAAAAAGGCTCGTAACTCCCCTAGGTTAGTGGAAGGCTCCAAGGCGAGTATGATTGTCATCTTTTTTGCATCCACCGCTATCCCGTTGGAGGATACCCTATGCCCTAGTAAGATGCCATTGGTCATAAAGAATGGATGGAGCGACAGCTGCAATTCCCTGCATTGCTTAAACATCTGTTGTAGATGTCCTAGATGTTCCGCTTTGGATCCGAAGACGCAGAAGTCGTCAATGAAGATTTTTAAAAATTTATGGAGATGGTCCTGGAAGATAGTGATTATCATACGTTGGATTGTCGCAAGTGCATTACACAAACCAAAAGGCATCTTATGATATGCGTATGTACCCCAATCAGTAGTGAAAGTTATCCTGTTTGCGAATTCCTTATCCTGTTTGCAAATTGACACTTGGTTATATTCCAAAAATCCATCTTGGAAGCTATAACACTCGTGCCCCGCAACATGATCAAGAATGGCATCAACAAACGGCAATGGATGATGATCCTTCTTAGTAGCAGCATTCAACTTCCGGAAGTCTTGACACACTCTGATCTTCCGTGTTAGTTTCTTCGCGAAGATAACTATAGAGGAGACCCACTCGACACTTAACACCGGATATATAATACCTGCGCTTAGGTACTTGTTAATCTCATCCTTCACAAGCAATGAGTACTTTGGATTCAAGCAGTATTCGCACTGACGAACAGGAACAACATTCTTCATCAGGTCAATTCAGTGCTCACTGAAATGAACAGGTATGCCCTTCATATCTTCAATCTTCCAGGCAAAAACATCTTCATGACGCTGGAGAAATCTTTGTACCACTTCTAATTCTATACCAACTACCTGGCTGGAGACCTTTAGCGTCTTCTCGGGCCGAAGCTCCATGTCTTGGCAGTCACTCGGGTCAACTACTCCTTCCGTGTGATTGACCTCGCTATGCCTCAACCCCATTGTTAATTGCTAATCATTCTTTGCCGCGTCATTCAAACCTTCCTCTTCTACTTCATAACATGCAAGGTACCCAACCTCCCAATCCTCTTCGTCAGACGATGACGTGTCTTCGGCCGACGTGTACCCCAAACTGGTAGAGGGAGTTTCGCCCTCATGCGCGACCTTGACCCAGGACACCGTAATTAGCGCACCGTCCGAACGATTAGGGTGTCGGAACTGGAGACGCTTCCTCCTCCAGTTTGAGCGAATTCTAGCACCATATAACCTGGGTTGCCCAATCACAACATCGTACTCCATCTTCATCAGGGGTTTCAAAATGGTGAAGGTCGACAAGAAGTTCACACCATCAATGGTGGTTAGAATGTTGCGTAACATTCCCAAAGGCTTTCTCCGCGTTTGGTCTGCCAGCCGCAAGACTCGGAGTGTAGGTTCAAATTGATGGTACCTCAAACTATGTGTGGTCTCTTCCTTCATGATATTAACTCCAGATCCAAAATCAATAGGCACCTTGCAGATAGTACACCCACAAATTTCCACCTCAATTTCTGGCGGACCCAAGTCTTCATGCTCCACATGGTAGACCTCCGGGAGTTTGGCAAGGCGCTGTCGTCAAGGCCTCCTCATCGCTACCGCTAACATCTTGCTGTAGGTCTTGTTGTCGTCCCACAATTGCTGGAAGGTAATGTTTGATCTTTTTTCTCCGATGTCCCTTACTATATCATAGTGAGGGCTCACTACCACAGCTGCTGCCTTCCGAGCCTTTCCATCATTAGCTTGTGCTGCGTTGTGGTAGTGCAGTTTTTTTGTTTTTTAAGAAATAGAGTAGTTAGGACGAGAAGTCCATGTAGCTTTTAACTTTTAAGGTAGGAGTAATTAGATTAGAATAGAATAGGTCTTTTAACTGTAGAGGTTAAGAAGGAATAGTAAGCCCGAAGGATCTTCAGTAGAAACGATCAGTCTTCGGATGTTGGTGAGGTCCAAATCAGAAGGAACAGATCGGGAAGACCCCAAGTACAGTAAACATTTGCTTAAGTCCGCATTCATTTAAGTCCGCATCCCAATTAAGTCCGCACTTCACAACGCTAAATTCCTGGATCAATTCTCAAGAGTGTATTTTACAGAAAATCTCCTTGAGCAAAATAGAAGTGGACGTCTCACTTGGCTGCGATGCAAATGCTCCAAATCTCCTTGAGCAAAATAGAAGCTGCTGTCGATGGTCTTCACCCACCAAACCACCTGCCTATCTCCGAAGCGAGTGCAGAGCATTATGAGCATTATGAAGGTAGTGAGTGAAGTGTGTTGGCGCTCCTCTACCTCCTCATTGGGAGATGATCTCAAACCCTGCTTGCAGCAGAGCGGAGGCCACGCCAGGAGGAGGCAGGGAGGAGGGAGAAAGGGAGGATAAACAAGGAGATGCTAACCTTGAACAAGCGGGGTTGATTAGGCTTCTTCAACTTTTGCTTGAGCTTCCTGCGTGGCAGATGGAAATTGAAGGCAAGATGGGAGAAAGAGAGAAACGAGCTGACGCACGGAGGTCGAGAGGAGTTATTTCTGCATCTCAGTTAAATCCGCACCAGACTTCCCGGATCAAGTTGCGGACTTAAGCGAATGTTTACTGTAGCGGTAGGAGGTACAAAGACCTAGTAGGTTATTCGGGCAGGGGTATTTGGTATTCGAAGATGAGGACCTCGGAGTTCCTGCGGACATCCAAGCGCATAGGAAAGAAGTTTGAATGGCGGCACCTTCAATTCACATAAATCGGAAACCGTTGCAACAGTAGGGTAAAGCGGAGAGAACAAGAGTTTGGTGCCCACATTCCACGAACACATTTCCACACATATTGCAATTGACGAGAGATTGGAGTGC
Organism: Marchantia polymorpha subsp. ruderalis; assembly: GCA_037833965.1. NCBI lineage: Eukaryota > Viridiplantae > Streptophyta > Marchantiopsida > Marchantiales > Marchantiaceae > Marchantia > Marchantia polymorpha. Next base: position 4,297,036 of record AP031359.1, read on the forward strand.
GGAAGCTCAAACGAGAGGAAGCAGCAATGGCGAGTCCGATACGATTACCCGCTCTAAAGGATCCCGAGGTAGGATTGCAAGCGCATTGTTGCAAATTAATCCTCGTGAAGATGGACTTTTTGTTGTGGGGCGAGTGCGGCGATAGTGCAAGAGTGGAACAACGATGATTTGCCAAAGCCGCCAGGCTATCGAGGAAATCCTGAGATGTCGCAAATCTAAGACTGAAAGAAAGTTCTGGGGCATTACATAGATGACAATGGCCACCTTACCTTTGACAGTGAGAGTGTCAAGGTGACAAGAGAGGAGGAAAAGGCCTATGCGACTTTGTTCAAGCACCCGCGCATAGAGAATAATGGCTATCGCACCATTTGGTACCACGACCGACTTAGAAGAAATGTCGCAATAGCGTTAATGCAGATTCTTTGATCGGCTCAAACCACTTACATGATGACTTGGCACGTTTGGTTCATGGAAAGAACATTGCAAGGAGATCGCATTTAACTGGACGCGCATCTTCTGAACGGCTACCTGGCAACACATCGCGCTAGTTCCGGGAGGATTTGCCTGTTTTTGTCCCCATTCTTGATTAATGATGGGGTATGGAATTGCTAACTGCTGGAGAGAGTAGAGAATTCTCATTGCGAACCGTGGCTTAGGAAAGAGAAGAGGTGATGAGTGCCAATTAGTTCAACACGGATTCAGGGAACGAGCCAATTAGTTTGCCTCCGTAGAAAAGAAAGCGGCACAGAGGCAAACAGGAGTCATGATCAAGGAAGAAAAGGAGGACCCCAGGAGGTCGTTGTGCCAGAAGAACGTTTACGCCAGGCAGCTTCCATCACGTTGCGATCTCCAAATTCTCGGGTCAGGTCAAAGATGAAAGCTAGGTGGTTGATATTGGAAGCGGACAGCAGCACGGAGAGTAGAGCTGCTATGACGAGCGGGCGTCCCACTCTAGAAGCGGGAGCAGAGGTGAATATGGTGAGAGAGAAGGAAGCATCGGCGGAGAAGGGACGTCAGACTTCCGAGGTAAGGCGGACGCCAATAGTGCCAAGCCGGGCTCCGAGGAAAGAAAAGGGTAAAGCTATCATGACGGAGGAAGTACCTCCGAGACGGGATGAGGTTTCTTCGGCGGGTATTAGGATGAAGACCCCTTTGAAGAGAACCGCTAAAGTGTTTGCAGTGTCATCTGACACTAAGGAAGACCCAACGGCCCTAGAGAAAATTATTGAGAGCGCCGTAGAAGACGTAAGTGGAGAAGCGTGTGAACCACAGAAAGTGAAATCACCCCGGACGTCCGCCGGGACAGTCATACTTGAGACGGGCAAAGATCCTACGGCGGAAGAAGCACAATCCCAAGTATTCAGCGCCGCCGACGTTCTATGTGGGCAGGTACTTCCGTTACTCTAGTAGCTCGACCGCAAGCGGGAGAAGTATGCAAGAGCTACCACCAACGGATCTTATGTGGAGTTAGTACGTAACAGATCGAGGACAAAGGTGGTAGCGGCTGCAGTGAAGGAACGGCAGAACCAGACGACGGAGGCGAAGTACAAGGTACTTCGAAAGAAATTGGCCAAGGAAGTCGAGAAGCGGAGGTATTTTGAGAAGCCCTATGAGGATCTTTGCGAGGATGTTGAGACGGCCAAGTGTGCCACAATGGATCTCCTGAGTTGGCTAGGGCATCTCGGACCGCCTACAACGCGAAATCTCAGAGGGCGGACGAGCTTACTACAGCATCGGAGAAGAAGAAGCAAGATTATGCGGCCGAGCTGGCAGCGAAGGCAAAGAAGTTGGCAGATTGTGAAGCTACAAGGATCGCGGACCTAGAGTTGATCGAGGACCCGGAGACTCAGTGCAGTGAGTTGAGGTCACAACAGACGCAAGCCAAGGAGCAGTTATGCGAGGTGGAGACAAGATTATCGGAGGCAGAAGAGAAGAACCGTTAGTTATCAGAGCAGACGCCTTGACCGTGAGGGTGAAACGATGCTTGCGAGGATTTGTTTTATGGCAGGTCGGGACGCATAATTGGCTTCAGTTTCGAGATCTTGAGTGCCATGCGACGACAATGATAGCATGGAGTGTTAGAGGGCATCGCCAGTTAGCCAAGAAGCTTGACGCATTTCTTACAAGATTGCGTGACGCAGTGGTGAATTTGGAGTTAGAGCTAGCGGCCATTTTGCAAAGGTTAGGTTTAGATTGGAAGTTAGAGGAGATGACAACCGCTGACTTTGTAGGAGTAGGACCTATTCGGAGCTCCCATCAGAGCTAGTGACAGTTTTGAGTTAGTTAAGAATAAAGAGGGTATGGCCTTGGAGGTCTTTTCTTGAATTTAGTTTCTCTTAGTTTTGAACTCCGCACGTCTGTGAGTTGAGTGTTTTGTCACGCGCGAGAGGTATTTTGGTTTGTCGAAGATACTGCATCCGAGGTAGTAGCCCAATTCAAATGTTCTGAATAGCGATTGGCTAGAGTTAGGATTTAAGCAAGTTTGCAATTGGTAGCTAAGTGTAGATCCCTAAGTGTACTCTTTGGGAATTTTCCCCCATGAATACTAAGACAAGGTAGACCCTTGTGATGCTACATTTGAGAGTTTTAGGAGTGATGTGTGGTATGAAAATGATATGTACTCTGCATTGAATGTCCTTTGAGTTAAACACCTGCAGTACTTCTGGGAGTGATAGTGGTATGAGAATTCAAACTCCTCAATAGACCGTTAATTATGTGACACTTGGTACTCTTTGTGTTGTTTCTGTCCTTGAGAGATCGGATCTTTATCATTATGCTCCATTCTGGTATCTATCTGTCATTACATGTGCTCGAACTAGGAATCGGTTTGGAGAATTTTGGTTCCATCGACGACTTGCCCCGTAAGGCTTCCTTCAACAAGTCTTAGACTTCATCCTTAATATCGGGGTCGTACTTTCTCCAAAAAACCTTCACCAAGGCTTCGTCCAAATTCGATCCCGACTTCTCCAAAGACTTGTGGTCTTCCACCGGAACACGCGACTTTTGAGCCGAAGGATCCGACTTCCTTTCTCCACGTTCCTTCAGAGTAACCTTGGTTACTCTGACCTTCCGCGACTTCTGACCTCTTGTCCTTCTTAGAGGATTCGTGAGCCGTCTCCTTGCGACAAGTCGCACTCCGTGTTTCCACCTTTCCCACCATTACCTCATTGTCCGACCATGCATCATCCGGGCGTACTTTCTCAGGATTCACATTAACCTGGTTCACCTAGACGTCGTCCTTGTTGGATGGAGTTACAAATCAAATGGTCAGTCGATGGGTTGGCTGCTAATCGCATTCCGCAGCCGTATGACCCGGCTTACGGCAGTTACCGCACAAGGGCACATATCTCATCTGTCGTTGGGGGTGAGGACAGTTGAGGGAATAGTGTTCCGTGCCTCCACAATTATAACAAGTACATGGAGGAGGTCTTGCAAGAGCGCTTGGAGGAACCATGCGACTTTGAGGAACCGTTGTTGCCATGTCCTTCGGGGTGTACCTCGATATGTGCGCTAGAGGAATAGCGGTAGGAGCCGGTGCCTCTTGTACCGCGTAGGCAGTTTCTTCAACCGCATCAGTGCAATAACCGGTTGGCTGCCACATTGGACCCACTCCACCGCATTCACAAGATATCTAGGTCGGGTGGCCGTACACTTAGTGTTTGCGTGGCCCGCCTTTCGGCACGTGGTACACCAAAGGTTCGCCCGCAACTGCAACGGCGAATTCCTTTGATCCTGACCCCCTACCACGTGGACCTTCAGATCTGCAAAGTCTTTTACTAACGCGTCTACCTTCGCCACAATGGCGGCCAAGCTTTTAGGGGGCATCGCCATCCTCTTACCCTTCTTCTTCTCAGCGGCCTTCAGCCTCTGCCGCTCGTTGTGGTAACCCACTTTTTGTTTTTGTGTGGAACTTAAAATATTTTTGCAAAACAGTACTGCAGCAGCGACTGTAAATAGTAATCGGTTCACTTAAATAGAGTGAAAATGGATGATCGCGGGTCTTGTAGAATCTCGTAAAATCCAGGAGTTGAGCGCAATGTCCGGGACAGACGCCCCGGCCCGAACGAACGGTTCTAAGGAGACTCCTTTGGCGCAAGCCGGAGAATTCGCCTTTGACGCTAAGAAAATCCCTCATAACTCTCTCAATTTTTAACGTTTTGAGTTTCTTAAGGTCTTGTTGGAAAGAGCTCAACGCGCTCGTTCTAACGAGCCCAAGAACGCTGGAAACAGATGAGAGATCAATAAGTTACAAGTGTCGGAAGTTACAGAGAGGGAGCGCCTTCGGCAGAACGCCTACGTCGACGGACGAGCCACCTTCGGCCCAAGGGTCAACGCCTTCGGCGGTGAACTCCTTCGTACAAGCGCCTTCGGCACCAGCGCATCAAGATTAGGTCAACGCCTTTGGTGCAAGCGACTCCGTACGGTCCGTCTTCGGCCGAACGCCTTCGGCGGTACGGACACGTGCGCCTTCGGCGGAACGGAACTCCTGCGGCAAAAGCGCCTTCGGGGGGACTAGAGAGATCAACAGAAAGTACAAAAACAGTTGACTACGGTCAACGCCTTCGGCGCTGCGCCTTTGGCGATGCACCTACGTCGACGGACGTCTTCAAGGGTACACCTTCGGCGATAGATGTACGCCTTCAGCCGTATGCCTTCGGCGGTGCGGGAATCGAGAAAGTTGAGAATCGGCCAGAGGCGAAAGCCTCCGTCACCGCGCCTTTGGCGATACGCCTTCGGCGCTGCGCGAAGAGGGCTACGTCGACGGACGACGGGTGAAATCAAATTCAATTTTCGAGCGTGTGAGCCCGCACAACGGCGGAGCGTGAAGCCGAGCGTGCGAGAGGGGGGCCGTTACGCCTCCAAGCCGGCACAGCAATCAAGTGAGTCGATCCCCACGCCAAGTGTCGAAGATGAAATCTTGTGAGCCGCAGGCGGGCGACTCATTCTTTGAATTGCAATTTTGATTTCTCGCGAGAGCTGAGCGCGCACACAAATTGGCAGAGAAAAATCAGAGAAGAAGGCGACGCGCGAAGAATTGCAAGTCAGAGCGAGAGCTGAGTGCGCGACCGCGGGAATTGCTTGATAGTGAGAGTTCACGGAGAGATCGCGTCCGCGTATTAGAAGCGAGGAGCTACAGGAAGAAAGCCACGGAATTCGTGTGTGCCAAGACATGGTGCGCGAGGGGCAGAAGGGCAGAGACCAACCTACGCGCGGATTTCGACCGCATGTAGAGCGATGGGTCATCGCTGACTCAGAACAAGTGTTGGGAAGATGCGCGGGAGAGGACGGGCATCTCTTATTTGAGAGTGAAAGCATCAAGTTCACGAAGGAGGAAGAGATTTACTTTGCGGCCCTTTTCAAGAGCAGCAAGTCCAGCAAGAATGGGTACAAGACCCGGGACTACAAGGATCGCTACTGCAGAAATGTCTCGGTAGCACTTCTCCAGCTCTTGCAGCCGCACAGGACCACTTACATCACTTCCTGGCAGGTGGCATTCGTGGAGCTGGCGTTGGCCAGAGCTGCAATTCATTGGGCTCGCATCCTGTGGAAGATAACGAGGCAGCATGCGTTTGAGGAGAAGGGTGAATCGATCAATCACCTCTCCCCCTTATTGATCAATTTCTATCGGTCGATGGGTTATCTCACCGCGACCGAGCTAGTGCAATTTCCATTGCTATCACGCAGCAATCCGGGGCGGTACGTGAAGGACGTCAAGGTTGACACCGACGAAGACGAGACTCCTGCCTGCACGCCACTAGCCCAATCGAGAGCTGAAGGAGAATCGCTTGCAACACGAGTGCGGCGGAAGCGAAGAAGGGAAGGAGGAGCAGAGAAGGGCCAACACCGCGATTGGGCTGCTCTCAAACGGAAGCGGCCACTGCAAGAGCTCTACAGTCGGCCTAAGCAGAAGGCACGCAGGCTCGTGTTGCCTGCAAGTAGCGCGGAGACTGGGGCGTGCCGCAGAGGGGAAGGACTCACCATCCTCGGAGGAGGATAGGAGCGCGCGGACTGCAGAGAGGTCAGCGGACCTTCCTACGCCGAAGGCATGGACGCCTTCGGCGGAAGCAAGACGGCCTTCGGGCCAGGAGAGACCACACGCGGCACCGACAAACGTGCCGGCGGCGGATAGGTGCTCCGAGCAAACACCGTTCGCTGACTCGCCCTCAAGGCAGGAGCATTCGGCTCAAACACAACGGAAAAGTGGGAAGGAGTCGGCGGATAAGGCGCCTTCGGCTCAAGGGTCTTTGGCCCAAGGGGCTTCGGCGGAAGCGCCGTCGGCAGAAGCCCAATGTGAGAAGCAAGACGACGGAGAGAAGGGGGAGACACGTGTGCCTTCGGCATAGCCGCCTTCGGCGCTGCGGCTTTGGTAGCGACAGATCGGGCGGACGGTGCAAGTTTGTCGCAGACATGATCCCCCACCGCCTTAGACATTTTGGCAGGGAGCAGTGCGGCGGCAGCAGTAGCAACAGCAGCAAAAGCTACGCAGCCCAACTCCCGTGAATCGCCAGGAAATTCCATGGCAACCAAAATCCTCGATTCGGAAGATGAGGGAGACGAATCGGGCTCGGACAAGGAGGAGGAGCAGTCGGTGAAAGGCACGCCGACAACGGCACTGTGCAAACAGGTGGTACCTCTGTTGAGGTATCTCAATCGCAAGGTGGCGAAGTATGCTGACCCCCGCCACCTTGGGTCCTACGTCGAATTGGTGCGTAGGTGAACTCGCACCAAAGTCAGAACCAGTAAATTGCTGCCTTCCTTGGATGAGGACATCAAGGACCTACGGTTGAAGAACGAGGCCCTCCGCATCGTTGGAAGGTTTTTCGGAGATAATTCAAATGCTCTGCCCACCGGCTGAAGACGGCAAAGTCATCAATAAAGACTTCCAAAAAATGTTTGAGGAAATCTTGGAATATATCCATCATCAATCGTTGAAACGTTCCAGGAACATTGCACAGTCCAAACGGCATCCGATTAAAAGCGTAGGTGCCCCAATCTGTAGTGAACGTAGTTTTCAACTGATCCTCCTTTCGGATTGACACTTGGTTATATCCGGAAAACCCATCAAGAAAGCTAAAGCATTCCTGTCCTGCCACGTGGTCTAGCACAAGATCTATAAAAGGCAATGAAAAATGATCTTTCTTGGTGGCGGCATTGAGCTTCCTGAAATCTTGACATACCCGTATCTTAACCTTGCCGTCTGGTCCTGTCTTCTTAGGGACTATGACGATAGGCGATACCCATTCCGAGTGATTCACTGGGTAGATGAATCCGGCCTCCAGGAGCTTGTCGAGTTACTCTTTTACCATCACAGAGTATTTTGGGTTAAGTCGGTACTGCCTTTGACGGACTGGAACTACCCCTTCTACTAAATCAATGTGGTGTTCCCCTAAGTTCTGTTGGTATACCGACTAAATCCGCTGGGAGCCATGCAAATATATCATCATATTCAGTGAGGAAATCCAAGTATTGCTTCCGTTCCTGATTAGATAGTCCCTTTCCTAGGTAGAAGGTTCTCCCGGCTGCTGTCTTGACCGCCTCATAATCTTCCGGTGCTACAATGTTCTTTACTGGTTCGGTGGCATCCGTTCCTATTGATTCCGGTAGTGCAGCCCAAGGGAGATCGACTGTCTGTGATCCAGATGACCCAGTTCGGACTGCACCGGAAGCAAACTACTCCCTAATCCATTCCGAGGATAGCTTGACACTCGATTCTCCCAACGATCGGTCTTCTATCTTCTCCACGTCCTGGGGTCGATTTGGCAACTCAGTGTCATCCAACTCCTGCTCCAGAACTGGATTGACGAATCCCAAATCCTCTTCGGATTCCTCCTTGAACTCTTGTCCTGGGATCGATTTGGCAACTCAGTGTCATCCAACTCCTGCTCCAGAACTGGATTGACGAATCCCAAATCCTCTTCGGATACCTCCTTGAACTCTTGTACCTGATAGGACTGTAACGATTCTGAATTGTCTGATTCTGTCCAGTCTGAGGTGTATCCGTCCATCTCGCTAGTTTCCCCAAGATGAGGTTCCGGTTTCCAAGAGAGAAGTACGGCCGAGTCTCCAAAAGAGAAGGCCATCTTTGCCCAGTTCACTTTGACTCCGGCCAGGTACAGCCACGGCTGTCCTAACAACAGAGGAAAAGGATTGCCCTCTTCCACCCTAATCACCAAATAGTTCAGCGGGTAGGTTAACCCAGAAATCTTAGTGGGTACTGCCGAAAGTTTACCCACCGGAACTACTCAAGACTGGTCGGCCATCCGTAGTGTTTGGTTAGTTGGTTCGAACACCGTATAGCCTAGATCATTAGCCGTGCTTTCAAGGAGGAGAATTACTCCTGAACCTCCATCTACAAGTACCTTCTGAATGACACACCCATCAATCTCTACAGAAATTTCCGGTGCACCAAAGTCTTCTATCTCGGCGAAGTTGATTGCGACGGATGGCAGTCAGACCATCCGTTTCCTGGCCCGGATCAGACCTGACTTGACCTGTTTTTGATAATTGGGATTATCGTGTAATAGTTGGCCAATGGTCACATTCGCTAGTTGTGCCTGAATATCGCGGAGGATATCATACTCGTCTACCTTGGCCCTGATTTCCGGTCGGATGAACTCTAGAGTCTCACTGAACCTAACCTTCCGTTCTTGTCCTTGATGGAGCTCCGAAATAATCTCCGGACCGATATCTGGCATTGTGGGCAATGGCTCGACCCCTTTTTCAGCCGGAGCTGCTTCCGGAGGAACCTCAGCCTCTGAACTTTCGGAGGTTTTGGAGGATTCTGACTAGCTCCTGTTCTTCCTTTGAGATCTAGTTCTAACTCCGGAGTTTCTCTTCCTTCGATCCATATCAGATTTTCGGGTGGAGCTACGTAAACTGACCTGGTGTATGTCTATGTTGGTTTTCTCTCGCAGCTCCACCGGTAACCGTCAATTCACAGGATTTTCTACTCCGTCCTTGTGGCCGTAATTGAGTCCGGTCCTTTCACGGGGGGGGGGGGGGGGGGGTTCCTCCACTTGTTTGTAAACCACTCTTGGTCGGACCGGCTGTTGGCATTGGGAAGCTGTATGTCCATATTGTCTACAGTTCTGGCACGGAAGTTCCAACGGCGCCCCTTGCCCTGTTGGCGTAATGTCCGGTTTCTCCACAGATAAAACAGCATCCGAATTGTCGCTCTATGGAAACTGGCGGCCGTACCTGGTTGGGTGCCGTTTGATGTCCTTATGCAGGAAAGCCCATTCCCGGTCGCGGTCTTATCATTGGTTGCAACATCCGTCCTCGTCCATAAGCCGGGGTCACCTGATACACCGGTAACATCCCCAACTCCTCCTTTTCATATCCGGCTTCCGCAAAAAACACCAAGCCTTCTTCATCTACGAACTGAACTCGTTTTGTGGGTCCGTGTGGACATTCCCTATTGTAGTGTCCGGCTTCACCACACTTGGTACACCAGACGTTGTTACGAAGGGTTGGGAGTGCCTTTCTTGCCTTCTTCTCTTCTACCATTTGGACCTTGAGTTCTTCAATGCTGCTAACCAGGTCCTTGATCATCCGTTTCTCTGACGGATACTCCTCTTTGACCTTAACTATCGTCCGTTCCTTCTCTTTCCGATAACCCTTGCTTCCTGCCGGCTTACGGGTGGAGCGTCCATCTTCGCTGTCACTTCCGTCCGTTTCCGAACTTTCTTCCGAGCTGGAATTGCTGGAGTCCGAACTTAAATTCCGATTTTGATGTTTCTTCCGATAACGTCTCGAACTCTTCCCAGACCTTCTATACTGCCGTATGGACTGTTTGGAGTTCTCATAGTTTTGGGCAGCCTCCATGGCTTCCTGTAATGTCTGAGGCCTGGCTTGACGCACCTGAAAAGCCATCTGATCCGGTAAACCAGCAACATACCATTCCACTTGGATGCTTGCCGCAATTTCGGGACTTAACTTATGAATCAAACTTCTCACCCGCTGTCCATACCTGCATACCGACTCGTCTGGTTCCATCTTCATTTTGCTTAGTTTTCCCAATGTCCGGGCCTTGCCTCCTACTTCCCGAAAGGTCCTCCGAAAGGCAATGGTTAACGCCCTCCAATTCTCCCTTACGTTCTCCGGTTCCTCCTGGTACCACTGGAGCGCTTCTTTCTTCAACAATCCTTGGAAGAGCCGGAGTTTCACCACTTCATCCTCTTAATTAGCGGCGGCTGTGGCATTGAACTCATTCAACCATTCGTCCACGTCCTCCCGACAATCTCCTCGGAACTTCCGATACTTCAGCCTTGAAGATGTCCGAGCCATGGGAACTTCCTCAACCTCCTGTCCAGTCTCCGGCCCCGGTGGGAGCGTCCCAGCTTGCTCCCCTGATCCGGAAGTCCCAGCTATCTCTTGATCTACTTCTTCTGTAAATTCTACTCTAGTAGTGGCGGAAGGCCGGGCCTCCTGCTCCTGTTCTCCCTTCTTCTTCCTACTAGACCTTCTCAAACCTTCCGTCTCTTTAGAGTTCGGATTCATACGGTTTTACAACCTGATCCCAACTTAGAGCGACTGATGAATAGTTTTCTTGTCTGTATGGGAGAAAATCATATAGATCCCCGGCAGCGGCGCCAAAAATCATATGTAGCACGACGTGGTATGAGTATTCCTTCGGAGACGACTTAGTTTACACTAAACATTTCCCAAAGTAAACCACTCCGCGTTCGTTCCCACGAAGATCTACAGTTTCTAGATCTTCGTGGGAACGAAGATCAACACCAATATGTAGATCGTATAATACGAAGATCAACACCATAGGTATAATACCAACACCAAATCTGACGTCGTCTCTCACTTCTGGACTGGTTCGCAGTTAGTGACCTGGCTTTAATCCTAGCATCAGAAAGTGACCGACTCTATGAAGGAATCCGGTCTACAAACAACGCTCGTGTCTTGAAGACTACCAGCCTATGCTGCCGTAAGTCTTCCCTCCCCTCTAGGCTCTTCCAGACGATGGAAACTGTCAACACTCTACGCCTGACCCTTTTCCACTCACTCCGGGCACTCCACTAGATTCTCATACTGTTCAACACTCTTCCCGAATATCTACTCAAGACAACAATCCCTAGGCCTGTTTCAACAACCGTCCACATATAAGAGCTATATGTATGTTCTCAATGGAACAACTCAAAACGGAGTACAAAAAGAGGCCCTCGCCTTGAGAAAAACCGAGGTTTAAATACTATCTCCCACAAGTGACTAACTAAAAGCCCGTCAATTCCGGACCGGTGGCTGACTCTTATTTCTAGTGGCCGCCGCTAACTTTCCGGATTAGCAGTCGGGTGCTCATAAGCCCCATCGTTAATCGCTGCCATACTATCCGGGAGCTAACCTACTCCTAGAATTACTCGAACCGTGAGCTCTGCCGGACATCATGGAAACTCTGTAGGAGCCTGCTCATCTGGCCCCTTGTGAACCAAGATGCTCCTCCTTCTACGGTCGGTGCTCAAAAGCGCATCAGGTCTCCAAGGTGAACTGCCTCTAGTCGAAAAAATGTAGGTAAGGGAAGTTAGCGAAACAGATCTGTAATTTAGGGAAAAGCATTGGTTGTGAGGATCGGGTTTGGGAGTCTGCTTCTAGAGCTCGGCGGGCGGTCGGTGATCTGCCCAAAACTGCTCTCGCGGTGAGCGAACGGCTGGCATGTAGGCTCGGCGCTTCCACACTACGTCAAACACGGGGACCTAACCTCAAGAATGGTGGCTACCTGGCTGGCATCGAACATACAACTGCCACCTCTCCTCATCCTTCATCTCAGCTAGCAAACATCTACTTATCTTCCTGCCTGCCTATCCATTTGGGAATTGAAATTGACATCACGAATTATAATGTAAACTTATAAACTTGACGGGAGCCAAGTCAAGTTCAAACCTTGACCCCCACCCCCCCCCCCTCCCTGGTTGATAGGAGAAAAGCAAAAATTTCAGGATCGTTGTTAAAGGAGTCCACAATCTCCTGACGATCTCTTACCTGCGTACTTCCATCAAGCCTAACGTAAGAGAGGTCCATTACGTCCAGGGCCCACTCCAAGTTTGCATTACAAGATCGGTGTAAGCAAAACACTTGCTTCACGCAGACTTATTAAGACCGTCCTGTACCCCAGCCTATAACTCTATCTCTAGTAAATCCAACTGACTATCAAACTGAGTAGAACGCGCGAAGGCTTCATTAGCCTCTAATGGATACCTCTCCTTCATGTCGTTGATAAGATGTTCCTGGCGGTGGTAAGATTAGATTTCAATAGCAATTCTAACCACCAATCATGTTTTCTGCCGGCCTACCACTGCAAGTTGAGCAGTAGGATAAGGGCTATTTTGCCGAGCAACCTGCTTGACAAGTGTATCCGATATGAAATAATCTGCACCGAGTAAAACTGGATAGGGGATGCACAAGTGCCTCTTCATTCAACCCATAAAGAGCTGATCATAGGGGAGGCTAAAAGAGTTTTCTCCTGAAAGATCTAGTAGTGGCTCGGTAGGTGCGAACGAGTAAACTGACCCCTATGCCAACTCCCAAGCACATCCCCAAACCGATGCCAACTCCGACTCTGACACATGTACCGAACCAGGAATCCGCTTCACCTCCTTCACCGTACCCATTGGGGTCAAAGCTTCCAAATCTAGCCAGCGCCTTGTCGGCAAAATTGTAGCTTCCCTCATCTCTTGAGACCTGTTCGGGTTGGCCAGCCAGCAGAAGATCACTAGGAATTCTTTCGCCTTCTTCTCCTTCGACAATGGAATCCAAAGTATTCCGCCGAACCATTTTTCTTCGTACAGTCAACTGGACAACCTCAGTTAGGATGACGGGTAAGGCCGAATACCGACCAACCACGCACACTTCCATCGTCGGGGGGCTCAGATTGGCCGTGGAAAACTCCTGTCTGCCTTTCAAAAACGAGCAACCGGAAGATGTAACTGCACAATTGAGATCCATCTTCCAGCCGAGTTTTATGCTCTTGGAGAGCGTGCTCATCGACCTATCGCGGTCGTCGCCATCGGTGTCAATCTTCGGGTCTGACCGTTCTCAGTTGCCACAAAGAAGCAGCTGCTCTCTATCATAAACCTCAAAAGATACGCTTCCGCTGGCCCTAAGATTATCCGTGCTCACGTAAGTTGCTTCCGAGGACTCGGTGTCGACTCGATCTCTACACAAGGTCAGTTTCAGCTCTTCGGAGGGAGATATCCTTCCACCGTTAGCCTCGAGTAGCTTCTCCTTCCGTTCCCTTTCTTTATCTTCTCGAGCGATTACTCGTTCTTGTTTTCGCTGCTCCTGCAATTCCCGATCAAACGCTTCGCCTTCCTTGATATCGTCAAGACCTAGGGCGGCTTTCATAACGTCTAATTGCTTTTCCTTTCGTGCAGCGATTTGGTGAGTCTGTGTGTCGGACACCCTTGTCGAGGTAGTAGTGGTATCATTCTCGGAGCTGAAAGACTCAAGAACTTTTCTGGAGGATTCAACCCTCTCGGCAACATCCTCGAGAGAAAATCCCTGCTCAAGCAATTCATCCTCGAGCTGCGTGAGCTTGAGCTCGATCTGCCTCTTCCGATCGTGCTCCAAAATTTCCTTATTCGCCTTCCGCGACACCCCTCCCTGACCCTGGCCATTTTGAAATTCCCGCGCCTCCGACTTCAGAGGCCTCGATTTCACAAAAAACTTGTTCGTCTGAATGTACCCATTGGTACCCGATCCTCGAGGAGTCTAGAGCCCTATCCCATTATACATCTTGCCGACGCGCCTTCGCCGTCTTCCGCAGACCCGACTCCACAAATCCTACGCGCTCGTCCACGTCCTCGCGAACCCTATTCCCTCACGACCCCATCGTCATCGCCATCCGCTCAAACGCACACGCACAACTGCCACCATGATTTCTTTGCTCCTCCTGCGCTTCCTCCTCCTCCTTCACAGCCGGACCTCGTCAGCCCTTCTTATCCCTAGTTATTACTTTCTAACCTACAAACTTACTGTAGCTATAAAAGAAAACTTCATTTTTTTAAATTTTTTTGCCAGAAATACTTGTTTGGCCGGTTACCAGTGGAATTCACTTTCCACAGAGGGCTTGCACCACCGTTTGTCCTCGTCCAAAATCATTTGTCCTCAAATCCATCATCCCGTGGAAAACGAAATTGCTATCGTGTAGCAGAAAATAAGGAGTGGTGTAATCCGAGGCGCATCTGCACCAGCTGAAGTAGGCATTTTTTCAAGGGGTTGGAGATACGCGTTGATCGGTGTCGTAGCCAATTTCTTCCAAACAGAAGCCTCGCGTGGTACTGATGTTGCTATTCAAATCGCCTGAGGAGGTGCAGTTACCGGGAGAAGAGGTTCTTGCTTCTTCCCTTTCCCCTTTGCTTTTCTTTGTTCTACTTCAGGTACGGATTCAGGTAGAATTGCCTTCTTATCACGTCGACGGAGATATCTCGCAACTCGTTCACTTATCTCGTTAGAATCATCTTCGGTTGACATTCATCGTGCATCTCTACACGCACATTCTTGTGTTGACACTGTGTCGCTGGCAGCGGCGCCAAAAGAAAACTATCTATGTAATGACAGATAAATACCAAAATGGAGCATAATGGTAAAGATCCAATCCCTCGAGGACATAAACAGCATAAAGAGTACCAAGTGTCACGTATTTAATAGTCTATTGAGGAGTTTGAGTTCTCAGGCCACTATCACTCCCAGAAGTACTACAGGTGTTCATCTCAAAGGACACACAATGTAGCGTAATACACACATCACTCTTAAGATTCTCAAATGTAGCATCACAAAGGTCAATCACGACCTTGTTTTAGGATTCAGGGGGAAAAATTCCCAAAGAGTACACTTAGGATCTACACGCAGCTATCAATTGCAAACTTGCTTAAATTCTTATTCTAGCTAATTGCTATTCGGAACATTCGAATTGGGTTACTACCTTGGATGCGGTATCTTTGACAAACCAAAGTACCTCTCGCACGGTGACAAAACACTCAATACACATACGCGCGGAGAATGAAGACTTTAAAACTTAGAAAACTAAAATCAAAAAAAGTTCCTCAAGGCCAATGCCTTGGACCCCTTTATTTCTAACTAACTTTGAGCTATCACTATCACTCGCTCTGATGCGAGCTCCAAACATGCATAACATTCGCAGAGTTGGCCGTTGCCTTCTCGTCCAACTTCCAATCTAAACCTAACCTTTGCAAAACATCCACCAGCTCCAACTCTAAGTTCAACACCGCGTCGCGCAAACTTGTAAGAAAGGCGTCAAACTTCTTGTCTAACCGGCGCTGCCCACTAACACTACTCGCTATCATTGCCGTCGCACAGCGCTCAAAATCTCGTAACTGCAACCATTTATGCGACTCGACCTGCCATAATACAAATCCTCGCAGGCACCGGTTCAATCTCATGGTCAAGGCGTCATTCGTCAAGGCGTCTGCTCTAATAACTGTCAGTTCTTCTCTTTTGCCTCCAACAATCTCGTCTGCATCTCGCATAGCTACTCCTTGGCTTGCGTCCGTTGAAATCTCAACTCACTACACTGAGCCTCCATCTTCTCTATCAATTCCAAGTCTGGGATCCTAACAGCTTAGCACTTTGCCAGATCCATCATCTTCGTTGCCAGCTTGGCTGCATGCTCCTATTCTTTCTTCTCCGATTTTGCCGTCAGTTCGTCAACCCTTTGCGATTCGGCGTTATAGGCGGTCCGAGATGCCTCTAGCATATTTTGGAGATCTATTGTCGCACACTTGGCATTCTTAATATCCTCACAAAAACCTTCACAGGTATTTTCCAAATACCTTCGCTTTTTTACTTCCTCGGCGAATCTTTTCTGAAGTACCTCGTACTTCGCCTCTGTCTCCTGGGTCTGCCTTTCCTTCGCTGCAGCTGCGGAAGTTGCTGCCATCTTTGCACGCATCCTATTACGCACTAGCTCCACGTAAGATCCATTGGTGGTAGTTCCTGCATACTTCCCACGCTTGCGGTCGAGATACTGGAGTAACAGACGCACTTGCCCACACAGAACGTCAGCGGCAATGAGTACTTGCGACTGTGTCTCCTCCACCAAAGGATGTCCGCCCGGCTTTAATATGACTGTCCTGGTGGACGTCCGTGGTGACAGCACCTTCTGTGGTGCAAACGCTTCTCCTACAACATCTTCTACGAACCTCTCAGCAACTTTCTCTAGGACCACAAGGTCTTCCTCAATGTCCGATGATACTGCCAACACTTAAGTTGGCCTCTCCAAAGGGGCCTTCATCCTAATACCCTCTGAAGGAACCTTATCTTGTCCCGGAGGTACTTCCTCCGTCATGATAGCTTTAACTTTCTCTTTTCTTGTAGCCCGGCTTGACACTACTGGCGTAGGGCTTACCGCAAAAGTCTAAAGGTCCTTCTCCATTAATGCTTCCTTCTCTCTCATCCTATTCAACTCTGCTCCCGCTTCTAGAGTGGAACGCCCTCGCGATGCAGTAGCCCTACTCTCCGTGTTGCTGTCCGCTTCCAGTATCTATCGTCTTGCTTTCATCTTCGACCTGGCCCAAGAATTGGGTGATCTCAACTTGATGGAAGCTGCCCGGCGTACACGTTCTTCAGACACAGCGACCTCTTTAGTCCTCCTTCTCTTCCGTGGTCATGATTCTTGTCTACCCCTAGGTCGTTCTATTCTCTGCGGAGGCAAACTAATTTGCTTGTCCTCTAGATCGGTATTGACCTCATTGGCACTCACAACCTCTTCTCCTTCCTGCGCATGATTTCGCATCGGGAACTCCCTACTCTCTTCACTAGTTAACAACCTCATACCCCTATAGAAATTAATCAAGAACGGGGACAAGTAATAGGTTGATCCTCTTGGAAGTAGCTCGATGTGTTGCCGAGTAGCAGTGCAGAAGATGTGCACCTAATGAATACGATCTCCTCGCAATGCTTTTTCCACAAACTCAATGTGCCAAGTCATCATTTAAGTGGTTTGAGTAGGTCGAAGCATCTGCATTAACGTCATCGCCACATTTGTCCTGAACCAATCGTGATACCAAATGGTCCGATATCCATTCTTGCCGGTGCGCAGGTGCTTGAACAAAGCTGCGTAGGACTTTTCCTCCTCTCGTGTTACCTTGACACTCTCACTCTCGAAGGTAAGGTTGCCATCGTCACCTGCTCAGCGTGCCAAGACTTTCTTCCAATGCCAAATTTGCCAAGTCTCGGGATTTCCTCGATAGCCTGGTGGCTTCGGTAAACCACCGTTGTTTCCGCTCGTTGCACTATCGCTGCGCTCGGCCAATTCCAGCCCCATAGCAAAAAGTCCATCTTCACAAGGATCAAGTTACAATGATAAGCTCTCAATCCTGCCTTAGGAACTTTCAAAGCGGTCAATCAAATCGAACGCGCCATAGTTGCTTCCTCTTGTTTGAGTTTCCGCACCCTAGTCTCCCATTAATTGCAATAATGAGTTTGTGGAATGTGGAAACCAACTCGCTTCCCGGGGTACACCCGAGGGTGTACCCCACTATTGCAACAATCTGCCCAACTCGTGCAAATTGAAGGTCACGCCATTCAAACTTCTTTCCTGTGCAGCGCTATCTTTTACTTCCCTTGGGATCCTTCGTCGCTTGGGTCCCCGAGGGAACTCCGAGGTCATCATCTCTGAACACCGAATACCCCTGTCCGAATACCTTACTAGGTATTTGGAAAAGCTAGGTCTTTGTACCTCATATTGCTACTTGAGTCTTCCCGATCCTTTCCTTTGGATTAGTACCTATAAGACCTGATGTTGTATGTGTGAACTAGAACTAGAATTAGCCAAGGAGTTGATCATGGTTAGAATGGTCATGACTAAATCAGCTATTTATGACTAAGTCTAGCTAGTTTAGCTATAATGTCTATACTTGGCGGAATAATTAGAGAAGTTCTAGAAGATTTGAGTGAGCACTTCTATTTTGTATTGTACAAAAGTCTAGATTCCAAGAGAAAAGACTTTTGGACTTCATGTTTAGTTTTGATTGGTTTGACTAAAGTAAGAAGTACTCCATTGGTTAGACTAAGTCTAATATTGACTTAGTGGAAAGTGGAGATTCTAGAAGTTGGAAAGGCACAAATGGCATGTCGCCACCTCAATCTAGGGATTAGTAAACATCTAGAAGGTTTAAAAGGCCAATGGCATGTTGCCACATATTGATAACTAGTCAACCTTAATATGGTTTATCTTTGTAAAAGTAAGTTAGATAGGAATTACCATTTGTTACTATGGTAAATTATCAAGTAGTATATATAGAGAGGTAGGGAAGAGCCTTCCAAGCAAGTTTGGAGAGATCATATGTAGAGACTTGTTTCATATATGAAAGAGTGACAAATTTTCAGTACCTTGTAGTGTTGATGTGTATGTGAGTTGGAGTGGTACCTTGAGAGATTATGTGAGAGGATGATTGGGCCATGAGTATGAGGAGTATTCTTAGTCTTCTAGAACCATGATGAACTACCGATGGGATTGCTTACGAGGGAGGAAGAGAAGCGATTTTTGAGGGAACGGAAAATCTTGACAGCCGAGTCTAGTAAAGTCACCAAAGACGATACCAGTCGACCTTCAATTCCACCACAGATGACAGCACAAGGACCCGTTCAAGTGGACGTTCTGCCAAATCGCGAGAAGCCAAAATGGCGATTGGCAAAGAGGCGGAAGGTGGTGACAGATGACGAGGAAGATTTGACGCTAGGGGTCAGAAGGGCGCAAACAGAGGTAGAAGTAATCAAGCAGTCGAGAACTTGCACGAGATCAAAGAGGAAGGCGAGTCGAGGATTGGTGGTAACCGAAGTATCGGATAGTAGCGTGGAGAAGACAATTGCCCCAATTGTGAGTACACCCGAAGTTGCAGTTGGCAAGTCAACACAGCCTGTGGTGATCGAAGGACCTTCGGCAGTACTAATTGAAGTTCCAACAGATGTAACGGCGGAACGTTTGAAGGAGGGAACCGAGATGGTAAGTCCAAATTCTCTGTCTTCGGAGCGGACACGGTCTGTGGGGAGTGAGGAAATACCTCAATCGACGACAAGCGAAGAACTGCTGAAGGAGCTCACTCTAAGTGAGGAAATACTCAAGCAGGTTGTTGCGCAGGTTGGAGGGACTGTGGTAGATGCTGCTGATGTGACATTGCCGTCATCTCTTGTGGAAGATGTGAGATCCATAGTAGAGAAGAAGACTTCGGAGGAGGAATCGATGGGGGTAGAGGTCACCTTCCCTGATTTCTTACAGGACAGTGTGGTTCCACTACTAAAATATCTGCACGGGAAGAAAGAGAAGTATGTTGTGTCCAAGGAGGTAGGATTCTATGTAGAATTAGTGAGGAATAAGACACAAATCAAGAGAGCAGTAGCGGTGAAGAGGGAGTGGGATTCCGCGATTGAGATGGCACAAGAGCGAGTTGCAATCTTGTCAGCCGAGTGCACAGCAGCGAAGACGTCATTGAAGGAACGAGAAGCCCAGCTTCAAAAGAAAAGAGATCAAGTGCGAAGTGCTGCAATTGAATTTGGCAAAGGAATCTGGACGGTGTGCAGAGTTGGAGAAAACCTGCGGTGGACTTCGCATCTCTAACGAAAATGGACAAAAGATGACAGTGGATTTGCTCGCGAGATTGGAGATATCCAGAAAAGCGTATGATGAGGCAGTCATGCGATCGGAGCGGCTGATCACAACTGCAGAAAGGCGAGAGAAGATGCATGTCGAAGAACTTGCTAACATGGAGGCCCGAAGAGCCGAAGAAGTTTGTATTGCCGAAGAACTTCGGGGCAAAATCGCAGAGGCAAAGACGGCGGAGGAAGATCTTTGTAGCAAAATTTTGGAGATTGAGGGGAAGTGCGACATGGAATTCCGACGTGTGGAGGAGCTAATAGCAAGTCTGTGGGCGGGAAACTAGAAGCATGAAGAAGAGTTAGCGGATTGGGCCAAGAAATTGGTGGATTGCGAATCGGCCAAGTCTTTGGAGGTCGAATGTAGATTAAATGTTCTCATTTGCCTCATCATCGTTATCTTCCTTATTTGTGATGGAGACCAACTCGAATAATTTTATATAAGAATTAGCGTCGTCACCATCTCCTCTAACCTTAAATTTGGGGTATGAATGCTTGGTAAAGGGAGGTGGATGGGGATGATTAGCCATCGGTCGATATGGGGGACCTCCTCCGCCGCCTCCTCCACCTAGTGGATTTGGTGGAAAGGGTGGTCCACCTCTCGGCGAGTTTGGCGGAGACGGGGAATCTCCACCACTGCCTTCACCTCTTGAAGTGCCTATGGAAGACCTTACAGGATTCGGATCCCTGAACAAGGTTATGGATCGAACATGTGATGTCGACGTGTTAGTAAAAAGATCTTTGAAGTTCTGCACCACCGTCTGTACTCGAGCCGTGTCTTCCGCCGCCAAATTCAACAACTTGTGGAAAACTCTAGAATCACCCGGTATGGCGAAGTATGGTGTAGAGAACAAACGAGGCGAAGTCGGATGGTCTTGAGTCGTCAACTCATCAAGAGGGTAAAGGTGTGGATCGACCGTAATTGATGCCAACTTCTCACGAACGAAGGCTTTATGCGTAGATGGAGAATTAGCAGGTCGCCTCGTTTGCGGGGGTGCAATTACGGGTAGAAGGGGGGCTTGTTTCTTCCCCTTCCCCTTTCCTTTCTTTTGATCCCGTTCTGGTGGATCTTCAAGTTGATCTTCCATCTTTTCTTCTCGACGGAGATACCGCGCAAATTGATCGCTTACCTTCTTGTAGTCATCTCTCGTTGACATTCATCGTGCATTGCTGCACACTCAACTTCTGTGTTTGACGCTCTGTCCCCGGCAGCGGCGCCAAAAGAAAAATTTATCTATGTAATGACAAACAAATACCAAAATGGAGCATAATGGTACAGATCGATCCCACGAGGACGGAAACAACCACAAAAGTCACGACTTGTCACAGAATAGCATTCTATTAAAGAGTTTCACTTCTTAGGCCAATGCCACTCCCAGAAAACACCACCCAGCTAGAGCCGAAGACCCGCTAAGTAATGCATAACCACAACCACAGCCTGAAACTTTTCCAATCAACGCCTGTAGGAATCGCTTGCAATTCCACACTTATATTTCAGGGGGAAAACTTCCTAGCATTGCATACATCTTGACACACTGACCCGAATAATTAGAATTGAACTTGCTTAAATCATGAGGAGCCTCGACTACTCAGAACATTGAAGCGGAATACACACAACTCCTGATGCGGTAACTTTGACAAACAAGAGCGCACCGTGCCCAATGTCTAGATCACACACCAACACACAAACACAGTGGATACAGATTTACAGTCAAGACAAGCCAATTGACAGAAAATCTTCCCAAGGAAAGAGCCTTGGGCCTCTTTATTCACAATGGCAACCCTGGAATATCAACCGCCTGAGGCGAATCGGTCTCAGGGGCTGTGCCGTCCGATGTAACGGTTATGGTGTCGTCTGAACTACTCTCTACTCTTAGTCTATGCAACACATTTACAATCTCTACTTCTACATTATGGCGCGCCTCATTCAATTCCTCTGAAAATGTTTTAACTAACTCTACAATTGATTTGTGTCCCGCGGATCCGCTAGTCTTTTCGCTCATCAACCGTCGCTCAAGCGAATCAAGCTTCAACCACTTCACCGTTTGCATTCCCCACATTGCGAATCCGTTCAGACACTTCTCCAAACGTAACTTCAACTCGTCGGTTGACTCCTCCCGTAGCTGACGTTAGGCCTCCTCTGCCTTCTCCAGTCTCCTTTGCGACTCTTGCGATCTCATTTCTGCCTTTCCTAACTGCTCCCGTAACCGTCGACAGTCAGATTCAACCTTTAATCTACATTTGACCTCCAAAGACCTGGCCGATTCGCAATCCACCAATTTCTTGGCCCAATCCGCTAACTCTTCTTCATGCTTCTGGTTTCTTGCTCATAGACTTGCTAATAGCTCCTCTGCACGTCGGAATTCCATGTCACACTTCCTCTCAATCTCCAAAATTTTGCTACAAAGATCTTCTTCCGCTGTCTTCGCCTCTGCGATTTTGCCCCGAAGTTCTTTGGCGATACGAACTTTTTTGGCTCTTCGAGCCTCCAACTTAGCAAGTTCCTCGATGTAATTCTTCTCTTGCTTCTCCGCTGTGGTGATCAGCCGCTTCGATCGTTTGACTACTTCATCGTAAGCTTCTTTGGATTTCTCCAACCTCGCAATCAAATCCACTATCACTTTCTGGGCATTCTCATTAGACTTACAAAGTCCACCACAGGTTTCTTCTAACTCTGTACACCGTCCGGAGTCCTTCGCTAGATTCAGCTGCAGCACTTCACACTCAGTTACCTTCTCCCGAAGCTAGGCTTCTTGCTCCTGCAATGTCGCCTTCACTGCTGCGCATTCGGTTGACAAGGTTGCAGCTCGCTCCCGTGCCAATGCAATCGCGGAATCCCACTCCCTCTTTACTGCAACTGCTCTCTTGAGCTTCGTCTTGTGCCTAATCAACTGTACATAGAATCCTTGCTCCTTCGATACATCATATCTCTCTCTTCCCATCCAAGTACTTCAACAATGGAACTACACTATCCTGTAAGAAATCAGGAAATGTAACTTCCAATACCTTCGCATCTTCACCCGAAGCTTTCTTCTCTTCTTCGGGTCTCACCTCTTCCACCGGAGATGTCGGCAGTGTAATGCCATTGGCCTCTACCACTGTCCCTCCAATCCGTGCAACAACATGCTCCAGAATCTCCTTGCTCAAGGTGGACTCCGTCACCATGTCCTCGTTCACCTTCAGTTGTGGTGTTTCTTCACCCCACGCAGACCGTGTCTGCTCCGAAGACAGAGAAGTCGGACTTATCAACTCTGTTCCCTCCTTCAAAGGTTCTGTCCATATATCTGCTGGAACTTTGATTGACACACCCAAAGGTCCTCCTATCTCCACAGGCCGCGTCGACTCGCCAGCTGCGACTTTGGATGTATTCACAATTGGTGCCACTGTCTTCTCTACGCTGCTGTCCGACACTTCAATTGTCACCATTCTCCGATTCGCCCTCTTCTTTGGTCTTGCGCGTGATCTTGGCTTCCTAACTTCATCTAACTCCATGTCCACCCTTCTCACTTCGTGGGCCAATTCTTCCTCGTCATCACTCACTACCTTCCTTCTCTTCGCCAATCGTCTCTCTGGCTTCTCCCGTCTCTACACCACGTCCACTTGAACTGATCCTTGGGCTGTCGTATGTGTTGGGATTAATGGGGGTCGGTTCTCGTCTTCAGTCCCTTCACTGGACGCGGCTGTCAAGATTTCTCTTCCTTTGGAAATCGCTTCTCCTCCTCCCTCGTAAGCAACCCCATTCCTCGATAGAAATTCACCAGAAAGGGAGTGATGTGATTGGTCAAAGGTCCCGTCCACCGGGAGCCCGCATTCACCCAGACAAGATCATAAAATATCCTTGCCCAATGTACTCGTTGTCCCTTCAGGATGCGTTCGAAGAATCCTACTTGCCAGGCCGTCACATAAGTCGTGCCCGGCCGCAAGATGTGCATAATTTCCAACACGATCGCCCTTCTCTTTGGATCTTTATAATCGACAGTCTTCCTTCCATTCGTCCCCTGTCTTCCAGACTCGAAGAGAGACCCGTAAGAAAATTCCTCACCGCGTGTAAGTCCTACGCTATTCTTCTCAAATAGAAGATCCCCGTCGCTGCCCGCACACGGTCCCATTACCTTCGTCCAATGCTCGATGGTCCACAACATGGGATTACCGCGGAGCTCCTCGCCTTTGGTCGTGCTCTTGTCCATTAACTCCTTGCAGATACTCGCCGAGACGCAATTCCAATTTTACAAAAGGAATTCAAGCCGCAATTCACTCAGCTCGCATCTGAAGGGTCGCAATTTTTCATAAGGCACTTTCAATGGAACCAATTTCCTCACCTTCTCACTCTTCTTGGGCGCCATGTCTTCAATTTGTGTTTTGCTACTTGCGTGCTTGGTCGATTTTGCTTTCTCTCTCTCTCACTCGTTCTTGCTCAATATCGCAATGTCGGCGTGAAGACTCCTCGTACTGCCTTTACCTTCAAAGCCCTAACATTGCCTCATCCCGCGCCCAGTAGAACTCCCGACGTGTGCAAACGTCGTCCGGCCCGTTGCGTGATTTGAAATTGATTCCGATGTCTTCGCCAAAGACGCAGCTCTTCGCATGTTAAGAAAAGGCTGCGCCAAAGACACGAAGATCCGAAGATCTTAAGACGAAGACGAATTCTAACTAATTCTATCATTTCTCCTCATAAGCTGCTCATTCTAACTCGTACAACTACTGTATAGACAAATATCTTTTAGTTTTTGTTGATTTTTAAGGAAAAACAAAAAAAACTATGGTCAAAGCATCAAAGCATCAAAGCATTTGCATCAAAGCCATCGCGATGTTCCGCTGCATTTGATCTCGATACCACACTTTGCAGTACCCGTTCTTTCCAGTGCGAGGATGCTTGAACAGGTCGACGTAAGCTCTTTCCTCTCCTCTTCTCACTCGCACACTCTCGGCATCGAATGTGAAATCGCCATCGTCACTTGCGCTACGTCCCAAGACCTTCTTCCAGTCCCAGATTTCCCAAGTGTTGGGATGGCCTCGATAGCCCGGCGGTCTCGGCAACCCATTGTTGTCCCATTCTTATATGATCGCGTTGCTTGTCCAATTCCATCCCCACAATAAGAATTCCATCTTCACCATGATCAAATCACGACAATAAGCCCGTAAACCAACCTCGGGCACTCGTAGAGCGTGGAGTTTGATCAGCCGCGCCATCGCTAATTTTTTCTCTTCTCGTCCGCGTGCCTCTGTCCTGCATCAATGTCTCAATTTGTTCGTGAAATGCGAACAACGAACACCCAAACCCTTGGGTAATCTCCGCCGTCGTAACAATCTTCCATGCGTGCGAATTGAAGGTGCTGCCATTCGATTTCTTTCCCAAGCGGCACTATCTTTTAGGTATCGGGTACCCTTCACCGCTTTGTGACGGTGAAGCTTCGATGTCCTCACGTACACCGGTTGAGACCCTTTTCCCGAGTACCTGTCTAGGTACTCAAGTGAGGTAGTTCTTCACCTGTCCTCACAGGTTCGGACCTCACCGCCCTCCTGAGGGCCAACGGAACGTCTGAGGTTTCCTCCAGAGTACTACCTCTACCTCATCTACCCTGTTACGTTGCTATTCTACTCTAATCTAATTACTTCTACTCTCAAAGGTTAAAACCGACCGCAATTTTCCAACCTTCTATTCTAATTCCAAAAAAAAAAAAACTGAGCTATCACATAGAGAAGTGCCTACACAATTTTGTGATGTGGGAAGTCCAAACGCTGAAATGATTGAAGTTAGATTCATTGATTAATGGGCATGAAGACGAGCTGAGCCGCAGGGCACAAGGAGTTAGTTAGACTAGTCAATTTTTTCTCTTCCGGATTGAAAGAGGCACGGGAGAATTTAGGGTTAGATATTCTAAGCGTGTTGCGTAGGTTAGGAGCCGACGGAAGGTCACAGGATGTTGTAACCGCTGCGTCGAATGGCTACCCACCTGAGAGTAGTTCGCCTCGGGAAGTTGAGATGTCTAGGAGTTTGGAATGAATACAGAGACCCAAGGCTCTTTTCCTTGGGGAGGCTTTTCGGATAATTGACTTGTCTTGGCTGTCAATATGCATATACTGTGCGCGTTCGTGAGCTTGTGTGTTCTGTCACCATGCATGGTGCGCTTCAGTCTGTCAAAGTTACCGCATCTGGAGCTGCGAGTGTCCAATTCGGGTGTTCTTTGTAAGCCTAGGGCTAGAGAGAGTAGCAGGAGAGGCTACTGCGCAGCAGCCAGTGGCGTCACCTCGGACGTCTACAAGAACAGTTATACTCGAGACGGGAGAAGATCCTTTGACAGAAGAGATCCAGTCGGAAGGGGTCAATGTTGCAGACAAGTGGTGCCTCTACTTCCGTTCTCGACAGCAAGCTAGGGAAGTATGCTATGCCAAACCAATGTCGGATTTTACGTGGAGTTAGTGCGTAATAGAACGCGGGTGAAGGTGGCAACAGCACATGCAGTAGTGGAGAAGGAGAAGCATCTTCGAGAGACAGAGGCGAAGTATGAGGTACTTTGGAAAAGGTTGGTTGAAGAAGAAGAACTGTAAGAGTCTTTGGGCTGACATTGAGGTCACCAGATGTGCAACAGTCGGTCTTTGGGATAGATAGGAGGCGTCTTGGGTAGCTTTCAATGAGGAGTATCGCAAAGTGAACAAGCTAACTACAAATCTGGAGCAGAAGGATCAGACGCATGCTGTAGAGGTTATAGCAAAGGTGAAGGCCTTGGCAGAGTGTGAAGCTGCGAGGACTTCGGACCTGAAGCTGATAGAGAGATTGGAGGCCAAGTGCAATGAGATGAGATCTCAGTGATCATTGGCCGAGGAGCAATTAAGTGAGATGGAGGTGAAACTGTCGGAAGCGGAGCAGAAAAATTGACAGACGCTTTGACAGAGAAAGAGACTCGGTGCCTGCGCGGATTTGTATTATCGCAGGTCGAGACTTAGAACTGGTTAAAATTGAGGGATCGGGAGCGTTGTGCGACCGCGATGATAGCGTGTAGTGTGAGTGGGCAGCATCAGTTAGCTAGGAAGTTAGATGTGTTTCTTACCAGTTCATGTGAAGCGATGGAGAACTTGAAATTAGAATTGACGGCAGTTTTGCATAAATTAGGATTAGATCAAAGAGCGGATAGCGCGGCAACTGCCGACCGTGCAGGCGATGTGCCCTGTTCGTAGCTCGCATCTAAGGAAAATTTCCAAGGAATACACTCAGAGATTCTGCACACAGTTACCAATTGCGAATTTGCTTAAATCCTGACTCTAGCTAATCGCTGTTTAGAATATTCAAATTGGGGCTACTACTTCAGATGCGATATCTTTGAAAAACCAAAGTACCTCTCACGCGGTGACCAACACACTCAACTCACAAACGCGCAGAGAATACAGAGTTCAAAACTGAGAACTAAATTGAGAAAAGACCTCCAAGGCCAATGCCTTAGAGTACTTTATTCCTAACTACCAAAACTGTCACCCACTTTGATGCGAGCTTCAAACAGGTCCTACAACTGCGAAGTTGGCGGCTGCCTTCCCCTCTAACTTACGACCTAAACCTAACCCTAACCCTAAATCTAAATCTAACCCTAACCCTACTACACTGAGCCGCCAACTTCTCTATCAGTTCTAGGTCTGAGGTCTGAGGCTGAAATTTCCCACGCATGTGCGGCCGAATGACACCAACAATCCCATCAGATTTCAGCTCCAGCCGACACTCCAGTGCGAAGATATGGCTCCCGCAAGATCCATGCTCCAAGGCCGAAGTACCTCACGGCCAAAGGCCCTTCCGAAGTCCAAAGTCTAAGGTCTGAGTTCCCTTCAGACGAAGGCCCTTCCGAAGTCCAAGGTACCTCACAGCAAAAGTCCGAGGTACTTACAATAGAAGTCTGAAGTACCTCATGGCAGAAATCCAAAGTACGTCACAACCAAAGTCCAAAGTACCTCACAACCGAAGTCCGAAGTCCGAAGACCGAAAGCGTTAAGTCCGAAGTACCTCACCGAAGTCTGAGGTTTGAGGTCTCTTCGGACCAAGGCCCTTTCAAAGTCCAAAGTCCAAAGTCTGAAGGCGCTAAGTCCGAAGCACCTCACGGCCAAAGTCCAAAGTATCTCAAAGCCGAAGTCCGAGGTTCCTTCGGCCGAAGGCCCTTCCGCATCTTTGCCTATTCATACCAGCCACTTTTGACACTCATAACTCAATGATCCTTTATCCGTTTCAAGAGTTCTTGGGCTCGTTAGAACAAGCGTGTCGAGTTCTATCTATCAAAATCCTAACTAAGTCAAGTCGGTACTAATAGAAAACGTTATGAGGTATTTACTCTATCAGATCTCTCAAACTTCTCATTTCAAGAAAGACAAGAAAAACTAGGTTATCACACAGCCGCCCGAGAATTCAAACTCTTCAATAGACTATTAATATGTAACACTTGTTGCTCTTTGTGTTGTTTTTGTATTCGTAGGATCTAATCTTTATCATTATGTTGCATTTTGGTATTTATATGTCATTACAGGGATCATCAAGTTATGGATGTTGGAAGTGATTGGTATGGATAGGAGAAGGCAAAGAAGTACCTTCGGCCTTAACACCTTCAGCCTTTGAACTTTGAACTTTGGACTTTGGCTTAGACATCTTCCGCTTTGAAGAAGGACCTTTGGATTGAGATTTGCATTGTGAAGGAGAACTATGGACTTCGTAACGTATTGAAGGAGTCTCGAAGAGCATTTGAGAGGGAATCTTGTTGTGTGGAGGAGTTGACGACAACTCTGGTGGCACGCAATCAATCACAAGCTAACAAATTGGCTTGCTGGACGCAAGAATTGGTTGATTGAAAGCTGCTTGAACTTTGGAGTTAGAGTGTGAGAAGTGGACGCAAATTGCAGCAGATTGCAATCTCAACTGTTGGCAATTGAGTAGCAATTTGTCGCGGCTCCAGCAAAATTGATGAGACAGAGACAACCATCCAAAAACTTAAACAACAGACAAATGCTGGTTTGCGTGCAAGGGTAGAGCAATGTCTTTGCGGTTACGTGAATTGGGAGATTCAGACTACAAAGTGGACAAAATTGGATTCGCTGGAGCGTCAATTGAAAGAATTGGGAGCCAGCGGAGTCGCGGACATCAAGAGTGAGGTAGAATGGTCAATTCTTTCATTTCCAGGTTAAAGTAGACAAAGAAGAATTTAGAGTTAGAGCTTGCAGCAGTTTTGAGTAGGATTGGAGTAGACAGGAGCTCAGCGGATGTGGCAAATGATGCATCTGCAGACGTCGCACCTAATGAAGGCTCGCAGCTAGCGAGTGATGTCTTCAGATGTTCGTTGTGAATAAAAAGGTCCAAGGCTCTGCCTTTAGGGGGCGTTTTCATGAGTCAATTTTCACTCTTAAGTCTGCAATCTTCCGCGCGTTCGTGAGTTTCTGCGTTTTGTCACCGCGTGCGAGCTGCTTAAGTTTCTCAAAGTAACCACATCCGAGGTAGAAAGTCCAATTCGGATGTTTAGAGTGGTGCATAGTGTAGCTCAGGATTTTAGCAAATTTGTACATTAGAAGCTCAATGCAGCCGGCTAAGCGTGTAATCTTGGGAAATTTTCCCCCTGAATATCAATTGCGGAGTCGTAAATGTTACCAAAGACCATTATGGTACATTTTACAATAGATTAGCTTCCTTGTACTTTCTATGACTTGCCATTTGATGCCATGGTTAGAGAGTGCTTGAAGGTGTCGGCCACATCATCCGATCTTGCTATAGAATTGGTCTTCTTTTTGCTCGTCTTATTTTGCTTTCAAGCAAGCTTGCGTTGCTCCACCGCTTGCCATGACCAAGAGAGTGATACAAACCGATGATTTAGCCTCTAGTACAGCACCTATCACCAAGTCCAAAGAAGCTTGTGCCGACATTCCTCAATCATACAGGCCTCTCGGTGAAGTCCAAGAACACACCTTTTTGGCGAGGGAAGAGAGCACGATGTCTATTTTACCACAAGGTGCTAATGCTTTAGCAAATTCAACCACATCTAGAGTGTCTACAAACAAAATAGATACACAACAAATCCTTGATTTGATTGTATAGCGTCAAGCGATTCTTTCAAGAGTGAAACACAAGCTTCTTGTAGTATCATTGTTCAATTTTTACAACTTTCAGTTGAATGCCATACACTTTAATTGGAGTGATATACAACTTCTAGGTGATGATATTAGCGTTGCATCCACAACTATATTTGAAACGGAAAAGGAGCATAAATTGATTATAGAGATATTGATAAATACCAAGGTCGTGAACAACCATTCTCTTCAAAGGGTAGCTCACACATTACATAAGGTATCCTTGAATGAGAGTCTAATTATCACAACATGGATAGCTATTGTTGATAATAGCATAGCAGCCATCAAGATGGAGGGATACACCTCCAATCAG
Organism: Marchantia polymorpha subsp. ruderalis; assembly: GCA_037833965.1. Lineage (NCBI taxonomy): Eukaryota > Viridiplantae > Streptophyta > Marchantiopsida > Marchantiales > Marchantiaceae > Marchantia > Marchantia polymorpha. The sequence continues at coordinate 4,327,052 of AP031359.1, forward strand.
ATGTTATTGGACACTAGAGCAAAACCAGTCATCCTTGGCATTTAGTTTGCTAGGGAGATAAGACTTCACAACTCCAATTTGCAAAAATCTTGGTGGCAAATTTGGACAGCAAGTGGCAGCGTGGAGGAAGTTCTAGGTGGAAGCTCTAAATTGCTCACTTTATCTTTTAGGAGCTTCAATTGTAGGTGCATTGTTTGGTTACAAATGCCACCAACTATAACATTTTGATTTGACAAGAGGCATTGTTTCCACCTGGTTTTACCATAAAAAATTGACACAAGCATGCATACTACCGGGTTCACAAGGAGACGGATGGTCTAAATTGAGGTTACAAACCTCTGGATATACATGCAAACCATGCTCCACCCGCTCATCATTGCTTATTGAAAGAAGTTAATATTCTTTTTTATATTCCTACCCAATGACATGAATTGATGAAAGAACATGAGGAGGAGATTGATGCTGCCCAAGCAGCTGCAAGCTTGGTGGTTGGTTGCTTGAAGGTTTTGCATAGACAAGAGGTTTTGTAGAGGCTCAAGACGGCTCACGTGCCCTTTGTTATAGCTATGCACAAATTTTAAAACCTAAAAAGCGACAAGGAGCCAATTCAACCGTTAATAATCCAAGGATGAAGTCATACTCTTGAAGGTGTTTGTTGTTATTTCTACAGGTCTAGAGGTACTCTTGCAATCAAACATAGTGGTAAGGCACTATATTTATGTGGATGTTGACCCTTGTGCACGTAAGATGGCAGCGTCGCACATGTGAGAGCTTAGCATTAGGTTTCCATAGCAGTTCCCAGCCACTACATGGAAGGCAAACTTCACCTTCTTTCTCTTTGATATTCAGCTCATACAACAACATTTTGGCCTCCTTGAATCCTTGGACTTGATCATTGAAGATTAGAAGTGTCAAGGTTTTTCAGCAACTAGTTTTGGAGCCGAGTTGGCTGATCACAAGTCTGGACTTTTCATGAAATTGGTTAAGACCATTACTTGGGCCCAATAGCTGTTTCCAACAATTGATTATGTCATTGAAAATATCCTAGCTCAATATGACCAGAGAAAAAAGATCCAGAAGGATAGAATTTTGATCTAACATTACCTTGGTAAATCGTTGTTGGTGGATGCAATGCAATGCGGTTCTTACATTCATTGGCAGCAAAATTTTTGGACCAACTAAGCATCCATTTCTCTCTTGGAGTTAGCTCCAAGAAACACAACCTGAGACACTACTCTTCAGGTCTCTCAAATCTTGGATGCAAATAGCTCATGCCAATCAGTTACCAAGCAAGAAAAAACACCTTGGTTTCCAGCCAACATCATTGAAAAGCCAAGAGGTGATTGGCCCACATTTGTGACCTTTCCAGGTGCACATGCTTTTCAAGATGATTGACTAGGACTTGTGTATTATCACACTCTAGGTACATGTGATGAACCAAGTCTTAAAGAGAGAAAAAGGGCCATGATATTTCAACTAGATACCACGGGCTTCAAGAACGTGACTTGGTTGGAGCACAATTCACTCTTGTATAGAATGATGGATCTCAACGCCCTCACTTGGTTGTTGGTCACGTGCATTCTATATCAAATGCATCTTGCACCTAGTGTGGATGGAACTAAGGTGGAAGCACACAATGCTTTTTAATGGCATCTTGACTAGGTCCATCTACCAATACTTAACACTTTGCATTTCACACTAAGTGTTGGGAAGGAGGAGATTCCATGCAATTTAATAGTTGATTCTATGCTTAAGTCGTCATAAATTGGTCAATGCGGGATTCATATCAGATCAATTGATGCAAACACAACGGCAGTTATAACCAACTACATGTATGATCTAGGAGAGATCATTGCTAAGCCAACAGTTGGGATAGCGTAGAAGTCAGCACATCGACATTTATACCGAGCAATTCGCTCGCTTACTTCGTTAGGGTCATCATCTGTCGACATTCATCGTGCATTTTTGCACACATACTCTTGTGTTGACGCTCTGTCCCCGGCAACGGCGCCAAAAAAATTTGTTTGTTTATCTATATGATAACCAACAATTATCAAAATGGAGCATAATGGTAAAGATTCGTTCCCACAAAGACAGATGCAACACTGAAGAGTCAAGATTTGTGACTAATTAACATTCTATTGAAGAGTTTTACTTCTCAAGCACATGTCACTCCCAGAATACACTGCTCATGCACGGCAAAAGGCCCAAGGAGCAGAGTATAGTCGACCACACAACCTGAAACTTACCCAAACAACACCTGCGGAAATCACATTCGACCCCACATTCAGATTTCAGGTGGAAATCTTCCAAAATTGCACATTCTCAGCTTATTGACACAAATGCCCAGACTCAAATTTGCTTGAATCTCGAATAGCACTATGCATACTCTAAACACCCGAGTTGGACACTTGTAGCTTCAGATGCAGTATCTTCAACAAACCGAAGCGAATCATGCACGGTGACAGAACACCCAAGCTCACAAACGCACACAACAGATTCAGGTTGATAGCCAAGACAAGACAATTGACCGAAAAGCCCCCTTGACAGAAAAGCTCCAGGCAAACTACTCTCAAGTGCGGTGCCATCCAACGCAGCGGTTACAGCGTCCTCTCAGCTTCCGTCTGCTCCTAACCTACGCAACACACTTAAAATTTCTAACTCTAAATTCTCCCGTGCCTCTTCTAATCCGAAAGAGAAAGAATTGACTGACATAACTAATTGCTTGTGCCCTGCGGCCCCGTTGGTCTTCATGCTCATCAACCGCCACTCCATCAAATCCAATTTCATCCAGTTTAGCCTTTGGACTTCCCACATGACAAAACCGCGCAGACACTTCTCTACTCGCAGACGCAAACTGTCAGTCGTCTCCTCCTTCAGCTGACAGAACGCCACTTCCGCCTCTTTAGCTCGTCCGCGACGCCTCTAACTGCTTTTTAACTGCCTTCAACTGATTTTGCAACTAATCGCAATCTGCTTCAAACTTTACTCTACATTCAACCTCCGAAGACTTGACCAATTTGCAATCCATCAATTTCTTTGCTCAATTGGCTAATTTGACTTTGTGCTTCTTAATCTGCTCCGCCATACTCACCATAAGCACATTCGCGCGTTGCAATTCTTTGGTATGGGCCTTAATGCATGCCTAAATTCTTCCCCGAAGTTCCATCCGCTTAGTCTTCAACGCGACAATCAGTTGCCAAAGGTCTTCGGTCCTACGTTCCTCTTGGCTCTACACTCCTTCTCCTTAGTCAAGTTCAGCCGAAGGACTTCGCACTCCATTTCCTTTGCCCAAAGGTGGTCCTCTCGCTCTTGCAAAGTCACCTTCATAGTTGCGCACTCGGACGACAAGCTTGCAACTCTTTCTGTTACCCTCGCAATTGCTGCCTCCCACTCTCTCTTCATCATCACTCCTCTTTTCATTTGAACCCTATTCCTCACTAACTGTACATATGTGGTGTTTAGTTTTTGTGTTTTTTGCATAAATAACAAAAACTTAAACATATTCGTGTCTAAAAGTATGCATTCAAGTTCTAAGTCAAAGGAGTTAGGAAAATTACGGGAAATTTAGTGGATTAGAGAAGGAAAGTGGAATTCGCCTTCGGCCAAAGACCTTCGGATCTTCGGACCACCGGCGCAGCCATTTTAGAGGATGCAATAGTCGGGCCTTCGGCGAAGACGACAAAGTTCAATTTGAATTCGCAAAGGGCCGGTCAAGGTTTGCACGCGCCGAGGGTATCAATTCGCGTGCGTGGAAGGAATGTTAGGGCATTGAGGGTAAGGGCACGACAAGGACACTTGCGCCAACATTGCGATATCAAAAGAAAAAAAGAGAGAGAGAATCAACCTTGATAGCAACGAAGACGCGATTGGAGATATGGCGTGGCCCGCGACAGCCAAGGTGTGGAAATTGATTCCGCTGAAGGTGTCTACGTGGAGTTGCGCCCCTACAGGCGGAAGCTTATCAAATTACACTTAGATTTCCTCCTATCGGATTGGAATTGCGTGTCGGAAAACATATGTAAGTAGATTATGAACAAGAACCGGAACGAGGGAAAGGATCTTCGCGGCAATCCGATGGTGTGGACAATTGAGCAATTGCTCAATTGTCCGTCATCTGCGGGACGAGACAACCGATGAATTGGAATTGCGTGTAGAGAAGTGCCTGCGCGGATTCGCGATGTGGGGGTTGCAAACGGTGAAGTGGCTGAAGTTAGATTCGCTCGAGCGACGGTTGATGAGCACTAAGACCAGCGGATCCGCAGAACAGAAGCAGATTGTAAAGATAGTTAAGACATTTTCTGAGAGATTCGATGAGGCGCGCCAGAATGTAAAATTAAAGATTGTAAACGTTTTGCGTAGACTAGGAGCAGATATAAGTTCAGACGATGCCGTAACCGCTACATTAGACGACACAGCACCCGAGACTGATTCGCCTCAAGTGGTTGAGATTCCAGAGTTGCCATTGTGAATAAAGAGAGCCAAGGCTCTTTCCTTGAGGGGCTTTTTTGTCCTTTGGCTTGTCTTGACTGTGAATCTGTGTCCATTGTGCCTATGCGCTGGTGTGTGATCCAGGCATCGAGCACATGCGCTCTTGTTTGTCGAAGTTACCGCTTTGGGAGTTCTGAGTATCCAGCTTGAATGTTCTGAGTAGCCGAGAGTTCCTTGGAATTTAAGCAAATTCGAGTCTGGGTATTTGGATTAGTGAGTCGGGATGTATGCAATGCTGGGAAGTTTTCCCCCTGAAATATGAGTGTGGAATCGCAGGCGATTCCCACATGTGTTGATTGGAAAAGTTTCAGGTTGTGCTGTGTGGTAACCCACTTTTTGTTTTTGTGCGGAATTTAAAACAATTTTGGAAAACACTACCGCAATAGCCGTGTAAATGGTGATCAGTACATTTAAATAGAGTGAAGATGGATAATCGCGGGTCGCGTGTGATCTCGTAGTATGAGTTCGCCCTCGGCGGGAAGTCCGCCGGAAAATCCGCCTTCGGTGGAAGGAGTTCGCCTTCGGCGTATGCACTTCGCCTTTGGCGGCATATCTGCCTTCGGCCCTAGATGTTCGCCTTCGGGGGTGAAGTTTTTCGTACGGCGCCTACGGCGCCACCGCATCAAGATTAGGTAAGTATCTTCGGGGGTAGCGACTCCGTACGGTCTGCCTTCGGCTCAACGCCTCCGGCGCAACGGACAGGTGCGCCTTCGGCGGAACAGAACTCCGGCGGCGAGAGCGCCTGCGGAGGGACAAGACAGATCGACAGACAAGACGAAATCCGTTGACCACGGTCAACGCCTTCGGCACAGCCGCTTTCGGCGCTGCGCCTTTGGCGATGCACCTACGCCAACGGACATCTTCAGGGAGATACGCCGACGGACATCTTCGGCGCTGGGAGTCAACGCCTTCGGCGGTAGAGACGCCTTCGGCGCTGCGGGTCAACGCCTTCGACGGAAGAAGTTTGCCTTCGGCGGAGCGCGTGTGGCGGAACGCCTTCGGCGGTGCGGGGCGGATGCGAGTAGCGAGTCGGCCAGAGAGACGCCTTCGGCGCTGCTCGACCATGGCCGCGGCAAAGTACAATGGCGGAACTCAAATTGAAATTTTGAGCGTGTGAGTGCGCGCGACGGCGGAGCGTGAAGCCGCGCGTGCGAGAGGAGGGCCGTTACGCCTCCAAGCCGGCGCAGCCATCAAGTGAGTTGACACTCACGACCAAGTGCCGACCATGACATCTTGCGAGCCAAGGGCGGACACTTCATTCTTGAATTTGCGATATCAATTTCTTGTGCGGGCTGCGCGCGTCCACCTTCTAGCCGAGAGAAATTTGAGACACCGACGCGCAGAGACTCGCAAGGTGACAGAGAGAGAATTGAGTGCGCAACAGTCGGAATTGAGAGAGATTAGGAGGAGAATCGCAGTTGCGGGCAAGAAGCTTGAGTATAGCAGAGGAAGGTTCACAGAATCCAATTTCAAGAACGCGATGTCGAAGCCCACTCAGCTGCGGATGATTCCGCTCAAGATCCCGCGGATTGGGTTGCGCGCTTACCAGGACCGGTTGTTTGTAGTGAAGCTCAATTTTCTCCTGTGGGGATGGAATTACGTGTGCCAGGACATGGTGCGCGAATGGCAAAGGGAAAGACATCACGCGCGGATTCCGACTGCACGTAGAGCGTTGGACTGTTCAAGATTGGGGACAAGTGCTGGGAAGATGTGTAGGCGAGGACGGGTTCCTCCTATTTGATAGTGAGAGCGTCAAGGTGACGAAGGAGGAAGACATCTCCTTCACGGACTTATTCAAGAGTGAGAAGTCCAGCAAGAACGGGTAGAGGACCCGTGACTACAAGGATCGCTACCGCAGAAATGTAGCGGTGGCACTTCTGCAACTCTTGCAGCCGCACCGAACAACATACATCACTTCTTGGCAAGTGTCTTTCGTGGAGCTAGCATTGGCCGGAGCTCCGATTCACTGGTCGCGTATCTTGCATAAAATAACGCGGCAGCATGCATTTGAGGAGAGGGGGGGATCGATCAATCATCTCTCCCCCTTCTTGATAAACTTTTATCGGTCGATGGGTTGCTTAACAGCGACCGAGCGTATTCAGTATCCGTTGTTGTCACTCAGCAATCCCGGGAGGTATGTGAGGGATAACAAGGTCGACTCCGACGCGGAAGACACTCCGACCTCCACGCCACCCACTCAACAGGATGCGGGGAGGGAAACATTCGCAGCACGCGTGCCGCAGAAGCAGAGATGGAAGGGAGAACCAGAGAAGGCTCCACATCGAGATTCGACGGCTCTCAAACGGAAGCGACCATTGGAGGAGATTTGCAGTCGGCCAAAGCAGAAAACGCGCCGGCTTGTATTGATTGCAAGTAGCGCGGAGACAGCGCGGGCCGTCGGAGAGAAGGAGACCCCATCCTCGGAGGAGGATGGGAATGCGCGGACGGCAGAGGGGTCAGCGGACCTCCCTACGCCAAAGGCACGGATGCCTTCGGCGGAAGCAAGACGACCTTCGGGTCAAGAGAGACAACACGCGGCACAGATGAGTGTGCCGCCTACAGATAAGAGAGCTGCTCGGGTACCGTACGCGGACTCGCCTTCGGGGCTGGGGCCTTTGGCACGTGCGCCTTCGGCGCAGTCGCCTCCGGTGCAGCGCAGGAAAGGAAAGGAGCCGGCGGAAGATCCGCCTTCGGCTCAAGGGCCTTCGGGTCAAGGTCCTTCGGCGGTGAGACCGCCGGAAAGTGCGCCTTCGGCGCAAGGGCCTTTGGGCCACAGAGTTGCAAGTAGGGAGCCGGCGGGGAACGCGCCCTCGGCGGGAAGTCCACCGGAAGGTGCGCCTTCGGCGGAAGGGCCTTCGGGCCAAGGGACATCAGGCGAGCCGCCTTTGGCGGAGGCACCTCCAGCGTAGGACCTATCGAAGGAGCAGGACCTAACGGAGGAGCGGAATGACAGTCGAAAGGAGTAAACACGTGTGCGCGATGCACAATTGCAATCCGCGCAGACACCTTCCGCACGAACGTCTTCGGCGGTGGACGCCTTCGGCAATGCGTAGTTAGCAGAAGCCGGACGAGCGGGCGGGCGGGCGATGCGAATTTGGCACAACCCCACTCTCCCACCGCCTTGGACATCCTGGCGGGAAACAGCGAGGCTACAGCGGCGACAGTGGTGGCAAACGACGCAGACATTTCGAAGCCACACTCACGACAGTCGCCGGAGAATTCAGTGGCGACCGAAATCCTCAATTTGGAGGATGACGAGGGAGGATCGACGGAATCAGCGTCGGGATCAGAATCGAGTGAGGAGGAGAAGCAATCAGTGGCAGGCACGCCGACGGCGGCGCTTTGCGAGCAGGTGGTACCTCTGTTGAGGTACCTCGATCGCAAAGTGGAGAAGTATGCAGACCCCCGCCAACCTGGGTCCTACGTCGAATTAGTGCGTAGGCAAACTCGCACTAAAGTCCACACCTGCAAGTTGTTGGCCCGTCTGGATAGGGAACTTAAAGATGTGCGGGAGAAGTATGAGTGCATGTGGGGCCACCTTAATCTCACTCGGAAGATGCACAAGATCCTCGACAAGTCGAAGGACGATAAGATCGAAGAGGCGGCAAAGGAGTTCGCCAAGGAGAAGGCGTCAAGGCGTCTTGCCCCAGAACGCCCATAAGCGTTGGGAACGTAGATGGGCGTTCTGGGGCCCCACTTCACCTGCACTTCACCTGCACTTCCGAACTGGAAGAATCCCAAGGCAAGACGCCTTGAAGAAGGCCAAGGCAAGATCTCCCACGCCTTGCACTTCCGAACTGGAAGAATCCCAAGGCAAGACGCCTTGAAGAAGGCCAAGGAGAAGGCATCTTGCCTTGGGATTCTTCCAGTTCGGAAGTGCAGATCAGGAACTCATCTGCTAAAGTACTTGGATCGCAAATTTGATAAATACGCAGATCCACTCCAGCCGGGGTCATACATCGAGTTAGTGCGCAGGCGGACTCGCACTAAAGTCCACACCAGCAAGCTACTAGCTAGGGTGGACCGGGAACTTAAGGAATTGCGGGAGAAGCATGCATGTTTGTGGGGAAAGTATAATCTCGTGCGAAAGTCGCACACCCACTATGACGCATTGAAGCAGGCAAGACTGGAAGAGCTCACCAGGGATGTGGTGAAGACCACGGAAGAACTGATTTCTGAGAAGACTCAGAATCAGGTCCTGTCAAAGGAGCTCGTGCGATCGACGCGGTTGTTGGCGGAGTGTCAGCTCGCACGACAGGCGGATGAGGATTTAATCCGCAGGCTACAGTCGGAGTGCGGGGAATTGAAAGCTCAGCGTGCGGAGGCCGAATCGCAGTTGGTGGTAATTGAAGATGATCGCAGGCGAGAGGCAAATCGCACGAAGGAGGAGATGGCGAGGCGAGTCGCTCACTGTCTCAAGGGCTATGCCCACTGGGAAGTGACGGCGCAGGAGAAACTCACACTGCGTGAGTTGGACCTTTGTGCAGCCGGGTTGTTGTCAAGTGACAGTAGGAGTCGGCGGCGGGTAGCGAAGAAGTTAGACTCTTTTCTGTTGAAGGCGCGGGATATCATGTCCACCCTCGAGGCAGAGGTGTCCGCGGCGTTGCAGCGGTTGGGACTGCGCAGTCGAGCGGAAGACTGGCAGGGTAGGGAGTTAGTGCGCTGCAGTCTGTCGCACAGGAGGCGAAGCACAGGTTTCGCGGAGTGTAGTGTAGCGTGGTTCCGTGCAGGCGTGTAGCGTAGTGCAGTGTAGTGCTAGTTAGGACTTAGAAGGTATAAAGTAGTTCAAGGCGTCTTGCCTTGGGATCTTTCCCAACATCAGAAGTGCAGATCATGAACTCATTTTCTTTGCGTGTTTGTGTTCTTAGTTCTGTCACCACGCAAGAGGGGCTACAACTTGGCGTTCCACATTTTGTAGCTGAAGGCCTTCGGCCGAATGTTCAGAGCTAGTACATTGGTTAGAGACTTGAGTAGTTCGGATCTACACCTTCGGGTGATTGCCGATGCTCAGAGCCAGTGACTAGTTAGATACTTGAATAGTTTCGCCCCTACACCTTCGAGTGTTTGTTCCTGATTGTACTCCTTCGGGATTTTTCCCCTGAATGCCAAAGTGAAGTTTTGCTACTTCGTGTAAGCCTTGGTTGTAAATTCAGGTTACGCTGTAGCAGGTGCCTTTGGGGTAACCCCTGTAGTATTTCTGGGAATGACAAGTGCCTAAGAATTCAAACTCTTCAATAGACTGTTATGGTCTGTTACTGGAATGTTTCTCAGTGAGTACTTCAGTGCGGACATGTGTTCTCTGCACGTTTTGTGAGTTGAGAGTGTTGTTCACCGCGTAAGAGTGACTTCGATCCGAAGTAGGCAGTCCAAACCGGGTTTCCTACGCTAGCAGCAAGCTAGTGGAAGTGTTGTAAAAGCCGGAGTTGGGAGTCACTACCCGCAGCTTCGCTAAGTGTACTCTTGAGAGACCTTCCCCCTGAAATCTTGAGTAGAGGTCCTAACGGATCTTTGGGTTGTGTTTCTGTAGTTTCAGGTGTGTGTGTGTGTGTGTTACGCTACACTGTGCGACCTCCGAGTGCGCTCCGAGTGGACACTTGCAGTATTTCTGGGAGTGACAGTCGCCTGAGAATTCAAACTCCTCAATAGTCTGTTAAACGTGACACTTTGTACCCTGTGTGTTCCTCTGTCCCTGTGGGTTCGACCTTTCTACCACTATATTGCAGTTTTAGCCTTTAGTGGGTTATTACATAAGAAGCCGACAACTTCTTTTTGGCGCCGCTGCCGGGGACAGTTGCGTCAACACCGGGGTATACGAGCAGCCATGCTCGGTGAATGTCGACGGGAGCTAGTGGGAGCAACCTAAGTGCGAGAGCTGCCCGCAAGTTCCGACGAGATTCGGAGAAGGCCGTGGAAGAGACACGGCGTCAAAACAAGAAGACACCAAAAAGAGTACCTAAGCCTAGTCCGGCCGACATCCTTGGGGAAGATACCCCCTGTGACTCGGAACCAAACTTTGTGCTTACAGTTCTACTAGATATCCCTTGTGCGGATCTCCCTCGTGATTTAGAACCGACCGCCCGAGAATCGTCGACAAATACACCGATGGCGGACGGACAAGCCAATGCGCGGCTACCTCAGCCGATTACCAAGCATTTCTATCCGAAGTATAAAGGGAGTGGGGATGACGACGATGCAGATTCCTACATCAAGTTGTTCGAGTCAGTGACTATCGCTAACCGCGAGATTGCCGATGACGACCGACTACGGATTTTTCCAAGTCTTCTGCGGAAGAAGGCACGAAGTTGGTATAACCACGAGAGCACCGACCCGAATGGGTTGTTAACATGGGCTCAACTGAAAGAGAAGTTCCTTCGACGTTACCGTGAGCTCGGCTACGACAGTCGGGTGTTGACGAAGTTGCGTAACCTGCAGCGGGAGAAGAAGGAGAGTCTGCGTGACTACACCGAGAGATTTCTAGACCTCCTTGAGAGAATACCGAAAACGGGACCAGGGTCTCCCTTCTCGGTGCAGCAAGCTGTGGATTGGTATGTGACCGGCTTAACCTGGGAGATGGAGACTTTCTGCCGACGCAGTAAGTGCGATACTATCAAAGACGTGATTGCATCGGCGGAAGCCTTCGAGACTTCCACTCTCAACCGAAGAGGGAGAGAGCGACGGGAATCGAAGGAGCGAAAACCAAAAGGAGGGCGAAGAAGACGCAGAGGCGCGACACCGTCATCGGAAGAACAGTCCTCGGACGGGGACCGTTCCTCATCCGAAGAAGAAGAAACCTCCTCGTCGGAGGAAGAGAAGAAGAGAAAGAAGCATGGGGCAGCAAAAAAGAAAGGCCCACGACGAGCAACTATGGACAGAGCGCCGGGAGACATTGCATCGAAGGTGGAGACCCTTGTGAAGGACTTCGCCGACCTGAAAGTCCACGTGGTGGGTGGTTAGGATCGACGGAAGTCTCCAGGGAGAGTGCGAGCGAACTTGTGGTGCACTACGTGCGGAGCGGTGGGACATGCAAATACTGAGTGTCTTACCACCTGTCCGTCATATCCAGTCAACGCAGTTGAGTGGGCACAACCGTATTATGGGGAAACCCCCCAGTACTATGGAGAGGCGAGCGAAGAGGCAGCCTACGCCATCCAGTCGGTCCCCGCTACTACTCCAATTCCGCCAGTGCATATCCCCCGGTATCATCCGAGAGACAAGGCCACTACGGTACCTGTGAGGCGCATGGCACCTCCAAGGACGTTTGACCCACCGCCACCGCGAGCTTGTTTTAATTGTGGAGAAGTAGGACACTACTCACCTCAGTGCCCCCATCCCAAAAGGCAAACTGGGTATGTTCCGACCTGTAGTAACTGCAAGAAGTTCAGACATACTGCACCAGAGTGTGATCAACCACCAGTTCACCGGCCCACGGTGCGATTTGTGACAACACCTGCCAAGGAGGACGTCCAAGTTAACCAGGTCGAAGTGAGTTCGGACAGAAATGACGAGGAAGAAGAATGGCCGGCGGAAGAAGTTATGTGCGGACGAGTGGAAACCCGCAGTTCAAAGAAATCAAAGGAAGAAGAGTGCGATACTCGTAAGCACGGTCGGAAGGCCGACAACCGAAAAGGAAAGGGAGAAGAGAAGGCAACCAGCAAGTCCGACTTGCGACCTGCACGAAAGCCTTCGGCTATGCGCGAAGCACTTGCAGTGCGGACCGATACATCGGTCGAGGATGAGCCAGTACGCGTGCTAAAGCGGGAGTATGCCCTGGATATCAGAGAGGAGGTAGCGAACTTGTTGAAAGAAGCGACCCGCAACCAAAAGGGAACAGAGCGGGAAGACTTGTCAACACCCTTTGCTGCTAGGATGGTAGCAACTTTGGAACCACACAGGACGTCGACTCCAAACCGACGCGTCCACTACGACCTAGTAGAAGATATCGGGAACCGGCAAGTGAACATCACGTTCAACCAGCTCCTGGAGGACAACAAGACATATCGGAAGATATTGATGCTTTCGCTACGCCGCCCTCGGAAGCCGCGCGCAGCCAAAACCCCCCAGGTGTACCAAGTGGCCAGCGAAGACCAAGGACCTCCAGAGATCGATGTGGAAATAGAAGGGTGTTGTGTACGCAAGGTACCAGTAGACTGTGGATCAGGAGTCAACATAATGACGGAGGACACTGCGCGAGCTTTGGGGTTCAGTGACTTCGAACCTTCGAGGCGTGTGTTGAGGTTAGCGGATCAAACGCGGAGGATGCCTGTAGGTATGCTGCGCAATATCCGAACCAACATCGGTGGTGCGGAGTTTCGGTTGAACTATATCATCCTGCAGCCCATGCTGAAGCAAGGCTATGACATCCTGCTCGGGCGACCGTGGCTATATGGCGCACAAGTACGATGTGACTGGCGTAGGCATCGCCTTAAGTTCCCCCATCCTAAGGAGCCGACCTAGACGATCATTGTGCCTTGGACCAAGGTCCGCCATGAAGGGGAGACACCGTCGACTAGTGCGGGTTACACATCGGGGGTGGACAATGATTCGGCCGCCCGATCAGACTCCAGTGCCACTGAATCCGATTATTTTGTGGGATTCGTTGCCTGCTGTTCTGTGGTACCCCACTTTTGGTATTTTTGAGGAAATTAAAACATTTTTGGAAAACTGTACCGCGGCAGCAGTGTAAAAAGCCTTCGGTGCACCAAAACAGAGTGAAATCGGCAGATCGCAGAGATTCTCGAGGGAACTCGTAGAATCTAGGAGTAGGGTGCAACGTCAAGGACGGACACCACCCTCCCTGCGAGCTCTGAAGGTATGACCCCTTCGGCGTAAGGCGCAAAAGCCGCCTTTGGCGCTAGAGGAATCCTTCAGAATTGGGTCAATTCCCAAACGCCTCGACTTGGTTAGGATCTTGTTGAAAAGAGCTCGACGCGCTGATTCCAACGAGCCCAAGAACGCCACAAACGGATGAAGACTCAAGGAGTTATGAAGGTCGCAAGATATTCAGCCTCCCGCCTATGCGCGGACGAAGGAAGTCCGCCTACGCGTAGGCAAAATAGGGTTTTGACGTAGGCGCGCACACGCACAGGCAAGGAAACGTCTGCCCAAGCGGACGAGCGAAGTTCGCCTGCGCACAGGCGCTTCGGCGTCGGCGGGAAATCCGCCTTCGGCCCTAGAAATGCGCCTTCGGGGGTAGAAATTGTACGGCGCCTTCCGCGCCAGCGCAACAGCGCGGACGGGCGAGTAACCACCGGAGTAGTAAAATCCGTACGGACCGTACGGACGGAACGGATGGATGCGCCTTCAGTCGGACGGAGTTGCGGCGGCGAGAGTGCCGACGGAGAGACAAGAAACGGACAGTCTAGACGGAGTCTGTTGACCACGGTCAACGCCTTCCGCGCCAGCGCAGCAGCGCGGACGGAATTCGCCTACGCGCAGGCGAGCGCCTACGCACATGCGGGTGAAGTTCCGCGCCGGCGGAGATTCCGCCGGTGATTCCGCCTACGCATAGGCGGGAGTTCAACTTTTGTCCGATGCGCGGACGATCGCCTTCGGCGGAGGGGGTTTGGCCGAGGAGCGGTACGAACGAGTGTACCGCGCAAGGCGAGAAATCCGCCTTCGGCGCTGCGCACCCATGTCCGCGGCGTAGTAGGCTAGCGAAGTTCAAATTCGCCAATTCGAGCGTGTGAGTTAAATCAGCGTCGGCGGAGCGTGAAGCCGCGCGTGAGAGCGGAGACCGTTTTAGCGTAGAGCCGGCGCAGCCATCAAGTGATTCGACCCTCACGACCAAGAGCCAACCATGACCTTCGACCGGGAGACGGAGGGCGCCCCATTCTTGAATTCGCGATTCCATTTTCTAGTGCGAGCTGCGCGCGTCCATCTGCTAGCTTCTAAGCATTCCAGACATCGCCGCGCAGAAGATTACTTGTTGATTGAGAGAGAATTGAGTGCGCGCGATTTGGAATTGAGTGAGATTAAAGTTTGCAGAGGAAGCAAGGAGCTCGAGCGGAGCAGAGAGAGAACTAGCTAGCAAGTGAATTTCAAGAACGCAATGTCGAAGCAGAGCAGATTGCGGATGCTGCCGCTCCGGCTTCCACAGAACGGGTTGCGCGCCTACGAAGAACGGCTGATTGCAAGAAAGCTCGATTTCTTGCTGTGGGGATGAAATTACATCTGTGTGGATATGGTGCGCGAATGGTTGGAGCCACAGCGACCACCTTCGCGCGGATTGTGTCCGCACGTTGATCGGTGGACCGTCCAAGATTGGGCGCAGGCATTGGGGAGGTGTGCCGGCATCGAAGGGCACCTTCTCTTTGATAGTGAGAGCGTCAAGGTGTCGAAGCAAGACGAGGCGCAATTTGTGGAGTTGTTCAAGCGGGAGAGGTCTACCAAGAATGGGTACAAGACCCGCGACTACAAAGATCGCTTCCGCCGAACTTTAGCGGCGGCGCTACTGCAATTACTGCAGCCACACCGAGCCTGCTACATCACCTTGTGGCAGGTTTCTTTTGTGGAGCTCATCATCGAGGAATCTCCAATTCACTGGGCGAGCATCCTGCACAGAGTGATGCGACAGCACGCATTCGAGGAGAAGGGGGGAACTCTCAATCACCTCTCTCCTTTCTTGATCAATTTCTATCGGCAGAGAAATTGTTTGACCGCGGCGGAGCTCGCTCGTTTTCCGCCATTGTTTGTCGACCATCCCGGGAAGTATGTGCGGGATAACGAGGTCGACACCGATGCAGATGATTCACCAGCTTCTACTCCACCGACACGGAGAGACGAGGGAAGAAACACACCCGCAGCAAGAGTGCCGCGGAAGCGTCGATGGAGAGAAGAGTCAGAGGAGGAGTAGCATCGAGAACACACTGCTCCCATACGACAGCGGCCACTACACGAAGTGTGCAGCCGGCCGAAGCAGAAGGCGCGCAGGCTTGTGTTACCAGCCAGCAGCGCGGACATGGCGACGATCGCCACGGAGAAAGGAAGTGCGTCGCCGGGGAGAAACGAGGGAGCGCGGACGTCTACAGGAGCGACGGACCATGCTGCACCTCCGACGAACGAGAGGCGGCCTTCGGGCCAAGGTCCTCCGGAGTTACCACGTGCGATGCGGACGAGCGTTCCGCCTGCGCACAGCAGAGCTTCAGCGGACACGCGACCCCAAGCGGACGTGGACCTCCGCCTACGCGTAGGCAGAGAAAGTCCGCCTACGCACAGGCGTTCACTTGCGCACAGGCCGCCTACGCACAGGCAGGATTCACCCCCGATACAACGTAGGAAGGGGAAGGAGCCAGCGGAAGATCCGCCTTCAGGTCAAGGGCCTTCGGGACCAGACCCTCCGGCGTACAACGCGCCGCGATTTGCGCCTTCGGCGCCTGGACCTTCGCGTCAGCGAGTTTTGAGTAGGGAGCGTGCGGAGACCGCCCCTTCGGCGGGTAATCCGCCGGTAGATGCGCCTTCGGCGATCGGGCCTTCGGGGCCAGGGACATCGGGCGAGCGGCCCCCGGCTATGTCGCCTTCGGCGGTAGACGCCTTCGGCGCTGCACCTGCGGCGGACAAGGCGCCGGTATTTGCGCCTACGCACAGGCCAGGCGCAGCCCTCGCGCAGGACCGATCGAGGGAGCAGGACCTAACGGAGGAGCGGATTGTCTGTCCGCGGGACGAAATTCGGGAGCGCGATGCGCAATTACACCCCGCGCAGGCACATTCTGCTCGATCGCCTTCGGCAGCGGACGTCGGCGGCGACGAGGACACAGTCGACGATCGACAGGCGGGGGATGGAGATGTAGCACGACCACATTCACCCACCGCCTTGGACATTTTAGCGGGGAGCAGCGAAGCTGCAGGAGTGCCTTTGGAGGCAGCACCCGTAGACGACGTGCAGCCCCACTCGGAGCAGTCGCCAACGCAATCAATGGCGACTGAAATCCTTCCCTCGGATGATGACGACGGAGGCTCCACAGAAGCAATGTCGGGGTCAGGAGATAGTGAGGAGGAGGAGGAGGAAATTGTTGGAGCGCCGGCGGCGGCGCTCTCTGAGTAGGTAATACCGTTGCTAAAGTACTTGGATCGCAAATTTGATAAATACGCCGATCCACTCCAACCGGGATCCTACATCGAATTAGTGCGCAGGCGGACTCGCACTATAGTCCACACCAGCAAGCTACTAGCTAGGATGGACCGGGAGCTGAAAGAATTGCAGGAGAAGCATGCTTGTTTGTGGGGACAGTATAATCTCGTGCGGAAGACGCACACCCACTACGACACATTGAAGAAGGCGAGACTGGACGAGCTCACCAGAGATGTGGTGAAGACCACGGAAGATTTGATTTCTGAGAAAACTCAGAATCAGATTTTGTTAGAGGAGCTCGTGCGACAGACGCGGTTGTTAGCGGAGTGTCAGCTCGCACGACAGGCGGATGAGGATTTAATCCGCAGGCTGCAGTCGGAGTGCAGGGAATTGAGAGCGCAGCGTGCGGAGGCCGAATCGCAGTTGGTAGTAATTGAAGATGATCGCAGGCGAGAGGCAGATCGCACAAAGGAGGAGATGGCGAGGCGAGTCGCCCACTGTCTCAAGGGCTACGCCCACAGGGAAGTGGCGGCGCAGGAGAAACTCACACTTCGTGAGTTGGAGCTTCGTGCAGCCGGATTGTTGTCAGGTGACAGTAGGAGTCGGCGGAAGGTGGCAAAGAAGTTAGACTCTATTATATCGAAGGCGCGGGATACCATGTCCACCCTCGAGGCGGAGGTGTCCGCGGCGTTGCAGCGTTTGGGACTGCGCAATCGGGCGGAAGACTGGCAGGGTAGGGAGTTAGTGCGCGGCAGTCCGTCGCGCAGGAGGCGAAGCACAAGTTCTGCGGAGTGTAGTGTAGCGTGGTTCCGTGCCGGCGCATAGTGTAGTGTAGTGTAGTGCTAGTTAGGATTTAGAAGGTATGAAGTAGTTCAAGGCGTCTTGCCTTGGGATCTTTCCCAACATCAGAAGTGCAGATCAGGAACTCATTTTCTCTGCGTGTTTTTGTCCTTCGTTCTTTCACCACGCAAGAGGAGCTACAACTTGGCGTTCCGCATTTTGTAGCTGAAGGCCTTCGGCCGAATGTTCAGAGCTAGTACATTGGTTAGAGATTTGAGTAGTTCGGATCTACACCTGCGGGTGACTGCCGATGCTCAGAGCCAGTGACTAGTTAGATACTTGAATAGTTTCGCCCCTACACCTTCGAGTGTTTGTTCCTTGTTGTACTCCTTCGGGATTTTTCCCCTGAATGCCAAAGTGAAGTTTTGTTACTTCGCGTAAACCTTGGTTGTAAATTCAGGTTACGCTGCAGCAGGTGCCTTCAGGTAACCCCTATAGTATTTCTGGGAATGACAAGTGCCTGAGAATTCAAACTCTTCAATAGATTGTTATTGTGTTACTGGAATGTTTCTCAGTGAGTCCTTCAGTGCGGACCTGTGTTCTCTGCGCGTTTTGTGAGTTGAGAGTGTTGTTCACCGCGTAAGAGTGACTTCGATCCGAAGTAGGCAGTCCAAACCGGGTTTCTTACGCTAGCAGTAAGCTAGTGGAAGTGTTGTAAAAGCCGGAGTTGGGAGTCACTACCCGCAGCTTCGTAGAGTGTACTCTTGAGAGACCTTCCCCCCCTGAAATCCTGAGTAGAGGTCCTAACGGATCTCTGGGTTGTGTTTCTGTAGTTTCAGGTGTGTGTGTGTGTGTGTGTGTTACGCTGCACTGTTCGACCTCCGAGTGCGCTCCGAGTGGACACTTGCAGTATTTCTGGGAGTGACAGTCGCCTGAGAATTCAAACTCCTCAATAGTTTGTTAAACGTGACACTTTGTACCCTGTGTGTTCCTCTATCCCTGTGGGTTCGACCTTTCTACCACTATATTGCAGTTTTAGCCTTTAGTGGGTTATTACATAAGAAGCCGACAACTTCTTTTTGGCTCCGCTGCCGGGGACAGTTGCGTCAACACCGGGGTTTACGAGCAGCCATGCTATGTGAATGTCGACTGGAGCTAGTGGGAGCAACCTAAGTGCGAGAGCTGCCCGCAAGTTCCGACGAGATTCAGAGAAGGCCGTGGAAGAGACACGGCGTCAAACAAGAAAACACCAAAAAGAGTATCTAAGCCTAGTCCGGCCGACATCCTTGGGGAAGCTACCCCCAGTGACTCGGAACCAAACCTTGTGCTTACAGTTCTACTAGATATCCCTTGCACGGACCCCCCTCGTGATTTAGAACCGACCGCCTGAGAATCGTCGACAAACACTCCGATGGCGGACGGACAAGCCAATGCGCGGCTACCTCAGCCGATTACTAAGCATTTCTATCCGAAGTATAAAGGGAGTGGGGATGATGACGATGCAGATTCCTACATTAAGCTGTTCAAATCAGTGTCCATCGCTTACCGCGAGATCCACGACGAGGACCGACTACGGATTTTTCCAAGTCTTCTACGGAAGAAGGCACGAAGTTGGTACAACCACGAGAGCATCGATCCGAATGGGTTGACAACATGGGCTCAACTGAAGAAGAAGTTCCTTCGACGCTTCCGTGAGCTCGGCTACGACAGTCGGGTATTGACAAAGTTACGTAACCTGCAGCGGGAGAAGAAGGAGAGTCTGCGTGACTACACCGAGAGATTCCTGGACCTCCTTGACAGAATACCGAAAACGGGACCAGGGTCCCCTTCTCGGTGCAGCAAGCTGTGGATTGGTATGTGACCGGCTTAACTTGGGAGATGGAGACTTTTTGCCGACGCAGTAAGTGCGATACTATCGAGGACGTGATTGCATCGGCGGAAGCCTTCGAGACTTCCACTCTCAACCGAAGAGGGAGAGAGCGACGGGAGTCGAGGAGCGAAAACCGAAGGGAGGGCGAAGAAGACGCAAAGGCGCGACACCGTCATCGGAAGAACAGTCCTCGGACGGGGACCGTTCCTCATCCGAAGAAGAAGAAACCTCCTCGTTGGAGGAAGAAAAGAGGAGGAAGAAGCATGGGGCAGCAAAGAAGAAAGGCCCCCGACGGGCAACTATGGACAGAGCGCCGGAAGACATTGCATCGAAGGTGGAGACCTTGGTGAAGGACTTCGCCGACCTGAAAGTCCACGTGGTGGGCGGCCAGGATCAACGAAAATTTCCCGAGAGAGTGCGAGCAAACTTGTGGTGCACTACTTGCGGAGCGGTGGGACATGCGAACACTGAGTGTCTTACCAACCGTCCGTCATATCCAGTCAACGCAGTGGAGTGGGCACAGCCGTATTATGGGGAAAACCCCCAGTACTATGGAGAGGTGAGCGAGGAGGCAGCCTACGCCGTCCAGTCGGTCCCCGCCCCTACTGCAATTACGCCAGTGCATATCCCCCGGTATCATCCGGTAGATAGGGCCACTACGGTACTCGTGAGGCGCAGGGCACCTCCAGGGACGTTTGACCCCCCGCCACCGCGAGCTTGTTTTAATTGTGGGGAAGTTGGACACTACTCACCTCAGTGCCCCCATCCCAAAAGGCAAACCGGGTATGTTCCGACCTGTAGTAACTGCAAGAAGTCTGGACATACTGCACCCGAGTGTGATTAGCCACCGGTTCACCGGCAAACGGTACGATTTGTGACAACTCCTGCCAAGGAGGACGTCCAAGTTAACCAGGTCGAAGTGAGTTCGGACAGAAATGACGAAGAAAAAGAATGGCCGGCGGAAGAAGTTATGTGCGCACGAGTGGAAACTCGCAGTTCAAAGAAATCGAAGGAAGAAGAGCGCGACACTCGCAAGCACGATCGGAAGGCCGACGACCGAACAGAAAAGGGAAAAGAGAAGGCAACCAGCAAGTCCGACTTGCGACCTGCACGAAAGCCTTCGGCTATGCGAGAAGCGCCAGCAGTGCGGACCGATGCATCGGTCGAGGATGAGCCAGTACGCTTGCTGAAAAGGGACTATGCCCCGGATATCAGAGAGGAGGTAGCGAACTTGTTGAAAGAAGCGACCCGCCACCAAAAGAGACCAGAGCGGGAAGACTTGTCAACCTCCTTTGGTGCGAAGATGGTAGCAACTCTTGAACCACGCAGGACGTCGACTCCAAACCGACGCGTTCACTATGACTTAGTCGAAGATCTCGGGAACCGACAAGTGAACATCACGTTCAACTACCTTCTGGAGGACAACAAGACGTGTCGGAAGATGTTGATGCTTTCGTTACGACACCCGCGGAAGCCGCGCGCATCCAAAACCCCTCAGGTGTACCAAGTGGCCAGCAAATACCAAGGACCTCCAGAGATCGATGTGGAAATAGAAGGGTGTTGTGTACGCAAGGTACCAATAGACTCTGGATCAGGAGTCAACATAATGACGGAGGACACTGCGCGAGCCTTGGGGTTCAGTGAATACGAACCTTCAAGGCGTGTGTTGAGGTTAGCGGATCAGACGCGGAGAATGCCTGTAGGTATGTTGCGCAATGTCCGAACAAACATCGGTGGTGCGGAGTTTCGGTTGAACTATATCATCCTGCAGCCCATGCTGAAGCAAGGCTATAACATCCTGCTCGGGCGACCGTGGCTGTATGGCGCACAAGTACGATGTGACTAGCGTAGGCATCGCCTTAAGTTCCTCCATCCTAAGGAGCTGACCAAGACCATCACTGTGCCCTGGACCAAGGTCCGACATGAAGGGGAAACACCGTCGACTAGTGCGGGTTACACATCGGGGGTGGACAGTGATTCGGCCGCCCGATCAGATTCCAGTGCCACTGAATCCGATTATTTTGTGGGATTCGTTGCCTGCTGTTCTGTAGAAGAGGAACCAGACGCTATTCAGCCGGAAGACGAATAGCAATTAACGGTAGGACTGGGAAGGAGTGAGACGAGTCACACAGAGGGCATTGTCGACCCTAGTGACTGTCACGAAGTGCAACTCAGTCCTGACAAGTGCTTGAAGGTATCAAGCACGGTGAAAGGAGACGAGCTAAGGGAGGTACAGGCCTTCCTTCGCCATTACGTTGATGTCTTTGCCTGGAAGATAGAAGACATGAAGGGGATACCTGCACGGTATGGAGAACACCGCATTGATTTACTGGATGAAGCAGTACCCATACGTCAACGCCAGTATCGCCTCAACCCAAAATACTCCTTGCTAGTTAAGGAGTAGATAGATAAGTATCTGAGCGCCGGTATTATTTACCCAGCGCTCAGCAGTGAATGGGTATCGCCGATTGTTATCGTGCCAAAGAAGTTGACGGGGAAGATACGGGTGTGTCAGGATTTCCGAAAGTTGAATGCAGCAACACGTAAGGATCACCACCCGCTGCCGTTCACGGATGCCATTTTAGACCATGTCGCGGGACATGAGTGCTATAGCTTCCTAGACGGTTTCTCAGGCTACAATCAGGTGTCTATCCGGGAACAAGACAAGAATAAGACGACATTCACAACCGATTGGGGAACTTATGCGTACCACAAGATGCCCTTCGGTCTGTGCAACGCACCTGCCACCTTTCAGCAGATGATGACCAATATTTTTCAGGAGCAGCTGAGGAAGTTCCTAGAAAAATTCATAGACAACTTCTGTGTCTTTGGAAAGCGGTCAGAAATGGGATTACTTTGGAGCTTACGACTGGGATACGAAGTTAGCAGCAGCTCTGTGGGCGTACCGGACAGCTGAGAAAATTACGACGAAACAGACACCTTACTTTCTGGTGTATGGTCAGCATCCGATCCTGCCGATTGAATTCGAAGTACCCACCCAACGAACGTTGGACTTACAAAGGGTGAGTGCGGAGGAGAGTCAGCTCTACAGATTGCAGGAAGTCATGCTACTGGAAGAAAGGTGACGAGAAGCCGAGGAGCGCACCAGGAGAATTCAGCTCCGCAGAAAGGAGAGATACGATAAAAAGATCAAACCTGTACTCCTTCAAAAGGGTGATTTGGTGTTGCTCTACGACAGCATGCATGCCAGATTCCCAGGCAAACTGCACCTAAGATGGATGGGACCATACAAGGTCGTCGAAGTCTTTTCGAATGGATCCATCCAACTTGCGGAGTTAACCGGCAATTTATTAGGCACCCGAGTGAATGGGTGGCGGTTGAAGAAATATCACGTATGAGTGTTCGCGTGGGCGCTCACAATTGAGGAGGGGAGCATGTGGTACCCCACTTTTGGTATTTTTGAGGAAATTAAAACATTTTTGGAGAACTGTACCGCGGCAGCAGTGTAAATAGCCTTCGGTGCACCAAAACAGAGTGAAATTGGCAGATCGCATAGATTCTCGAGGGAACTCATAGAATCTAGGAGTAGGGTGCAACGTCGGAGACGGACACCACCCTACATGCGGGCTCTGAGGGAATAACCCCTTTGGCGCAAGGCGCAAAATCCGCCTTCGGCGCTAGAGGAATCCTTCAGAATTGGGTCAATCCCCAAACGCCTTGACTTGGTTAGGGTCTGATTGGAAAGAGCTTGACGCGCTGATTCCAACGAGCCCAAGAACGCCACAAACGGATGAGGACTCCTGGAGTTATGAAGGTCGCAAGATATTCAGCCTCTCGCCTACGCACAGGCGAGGAAAGTTTTGTCCTATGCGCGGACGAAGGAAGTACGCCTACGCGTAGGCGAATTAGGGTTTTGACGTAGGCGCGAATGTCGCCTACGCACAGGCAAGGAAACCTCTGCCCAGGCGGACGAGCGAAGTTTGCCTGCGCACAGGCGCTTCGGCGTCGGCGGGAAATCCGCCTTCGGCCCTAGAAATGCGCCTTCGGGGGTAGAAATTGTACGGCGCCTTCCGCGCCAGCGCAATAGCGCGGACGGGCGAGTAACCACCGGAGTAGTAAAATCCGTACGGACCGTACGGACGGAACGGATGGATGCGCCTTCAGTCGGACGGAGTTGCGGCGGCGAGAGCGCCGACGGAGAGACAAGAAACGGACAGTCTGGACGGAGTCTGTTGACCGCGGTCAACGCCTTCCGCGCCAGCGCAGCAGCGCGGACGGAATTCGCCTACGCGCAGGCGAGCGCCTACGCACAGGCGGGTGAAGTTCCGCGTCGGCGGAGATTCCGCCGGGGATTCCGCCTACGCATAGGCGGGAGTTCAACTTTTGTCCGATGCGCGGACGATCGTCTTCGGCAGAGGGGGTTTGGCCGAGGAGCGGTACGAACGAGTGTACCGCGCAAGGCGAGAAATCCGCCTTCGGCGCTGCGCACCCATGTCTGTGGCGTAGTACGCTAGCGAAGTTCAAATTCGCCAATTTGAGCGTGTGAGTTAAATCAGCGTCGGCGGAGCGTGAATCCGCGCGTGAGAGCGGAGACCGTTTTAGCGTAGAGCCGGCGCGGCCATCAAGTGATTCGACCCTCACGACCAAGAGCCGACCATGACCTTCGACCGGGAGACGGAGGGCGCCCCATTCTTGAATTCGCGATTCCATTTTCTAGTGCGAGCTGCGCGCGTCCATCTGCTAGCTGCTAAGCATTCCAGACATCGTCGCGCAGAAGATTACTTGATTGAGAGAGAATTGAGTGCGCGCGATTTGGAATTGAGTGAGATTAAAGTTTGCAGAGGAAGCAAGGAGCTCGAGCGGAGCAGAGAGAGAACTAGCGAGCAAGTGAATTTCAAGAACACAATGTCGAAGCTGAGCAGATTGCGGATGCTGCCGCTCCGGCTTCCATAGAACGGGTTGCGCGCCTACGAAGAACGGCTGATTGCAAGAAAGCTCGATTTCTTGCTGTGGGGATGAAATTACATCTGTGTGGATATGGTGCGCAAATGGTTGGAGCCACAGCGACCACCTTCGCGCGGATTGCGTCCGCACGTTGATCGGTGGACCGTCCAAGATTGGGCGCAGGCATTGGGGAGGTGTGCCGGCATCGAAGGGCACCTTCTCTTTGATAGTGAAAGCGTCAAGGTGTCGAAGCAAGACGAGGCGCAATTTGTGGAGTTGTTCAAGCGGGAGAGTTCTACCAAGAATGGGTACAAGACCCGCGACTACAAAGATCGCTTCCGCCGAACTTTAGCGGCGGCGCTGCTGCAATTACTGCAGCCACACCGCGCCTGCTACATCACCTTGTGGCAGGTTTCTTTTGTGGAGCTCATCATCGAGGGAGCTCCAATTCACTGGGCGAGCATCCTGCACAGAGTGATGCGACAGCACGCATTCGAGGAGAAGGGGGGAACTCTCAATCACCCCTCTCCTTTCTTGATCAATTTCTATCGGCAGAGAAATTGTTTGACCGCGGCGGAGCTCGCTCGTTTTCCGCCATTGTCCGTCGATCATCCCGGGAAGTATGTGCGGGATAACGAGGTCGACACCGATGCAGATGATTCACCAGCTTCTACTCCACCGACACGGGGAGACGAGGGAAGAAACACACCCGCAGCAAGAATGCCGCGGAAGCGTCGATGGAGAGAAGAGTCAGAGAAGGAGTAGCATCGAGAACACACTGCTCCCATACGACAGCGGCCACTGCACGAAGTGTGCAGCCGGCCGAAGCAGAAGGCGCGCAGGCTTGTGTTACCAGCCAGCAGCGCGGACACGGCGACGATCGCCACGGAGAAAGGAAGTGCGTCGCCGGGGAGAAACGAGGGAGCACGGACGTCTGCAGGAGCGACGGACCATGCTGCACCTCCGACGGACGAGAGGCGGCCTTCGGGCCAAGGGCCTCCGGAGTTACCACGTGCGATGCGGACGAGCGTTCCGCCTGCGCACAGCCGAGCTTCAGCGGACACGCGACCCCAAGCGGACGTGGACCTCCGCCTACGCCTAGGCAGAGAAAGTCCGCCTACGCATAGGCGTTCGCCTGCACACAGGCAGGATTCACCCCGGTACAACGTAGGAAGGGGAAGGAGCCGGCGGAAGATCCGCCTTCGGATCAAGGGCCTTCGGGACCAGACCCTCCGGCGTACAACGCGCCGCGATTTGCGCCTTCGGCGCCTGGACCTTCGCGTCAGCGAGTTTTGAGTAGGGAGCGTGCGGAGACCGCCCCTTCAGCGGGTAATCCGCCGGTAGATGCGCCTTCGGTGATAGGGCCTTCGGGGCCAGGGACATCGGGCGAGCGGCCTCCGGCTATGTCGCCTTCGGCGGTAGACGCCTTCGGCGCTGCACCTGCGGCGGACAAGGCGCCGGTATTTGCGCCTACGCACAGGCCAGGCGCAGCCCTTGCGCAGGACCGATCGAGGGAGCAGGACCTAACGGAGGAGCGGATTGTCTGTCCGCGGGATGAAATTCGGGAGCGCGATGCGCAATTACACCCCGCGCAGGCACATTCTGATCGATCGCCTTCGGCGGCGGACGTCGGCGGCGACGAGGACACAATCGACGATCGACAGGCGGGGGATGGAGATGTAGCACGACCACATTCACCCACCGCCTTGGACATTTTAGCGGGGAGCAGCGAAGCTGCAGGAGTGCCTTCGGAGGCAACACCCGTAGACGACGTGCAGCCCCACTCGGGGCAGTCGCCAACGCAATCAATGGCGACTGAAATCCTTCCCTCGGATGATGACGACGGAGGCTCCACAGAAGCAATGTCGAGGTCAGAAGATACCAAGGAGGAGGAGGAGGAAATTGTTGGAGCGCCGGCGGCGGCGCTCTCTGAGCAGGTAATACCGTTGCTAAAGTACTTGGATCGCAAATTTGATAAATACGCCGATCCACTCCAACCGGGATCCTACATTGAATTAGTGCGTAGGCGGACTCGCACTAAAGTCCACATAAGCAAGCTACTAGCTAGGGTGGACCGGGAGCTGAAAGAATTGCAGGAGAAGCATGCCTGTTTGTGGGGACAGTATAATCTCGTGCGGAAGACGCACACCCACTACGACACATTGAAGAAGGCGAGACTGGACGAGCTCACCAGGGATGTGGTGAAGACCACGGAAGATTTGATTTCTGAGAAAACTCAGAATCAGATTCTGTCAGAGGAGCTCGTGCGACAGACGCGGTTGTTAGCGGAGTGTCAGCTCGCACGACAGGCGGATGAGGATTTAATCCGCAGGCTGCAATCGGAGTGCGGGGAATTGAGAGCGCAGCGTGCGGAGGCCGAATCGCAGTTGGTAGTAATTGAAGATGATCGCATGCGAGAGGCAGATCGCACGAAGGAGGAGATGGCGAGGCGAGTCGCCCACTGTCTCAAGGGCTACGCCCACTGGGAAGTGGTAGCGCATGAGAAACTCACACTTCGTGAGTTGGAGCTTCGTGTAGCCGGATTGTTGTTAGGTGACAGTAGGAGTCGGCGGAAGGTGGCAAAGAAGTTAGACTCTTTTCTGTCGAAGGCGCGGGATACCATGTCCACCCTCGAGGCGGAGGTGTCCGCGGCGTTGCAGCGTTTGGGACTGCGCAGTCGGGCGGAAGACTGGCAGGGTAGGGAGTTAGTGCGCGGCAGTCCGTCGCGCAGGAGGCGAAGCACAGGTTCTGCGGAGTGTAGTGTAGCGTGGTTCCGTGCCGGCGCATAGTGTAGTGTAGTGTAGTGCTAGTTAGAATTTAGAAGGTATAAAGTAGTTCAAGGCGTCTTGCCTTGGGATCTTTCCCAACATCAGAAGTGCAGATCAGGAACTCATTTTCTCTGCGTGTTTGTGTCCTTCGTTCTTTCACCACGCAAGAGGAGCTACAACTTGGCGTTCCGCATTTTGTAGCTGAAGGCCTTCGGCCGAATGTTCAGAGCTAGTACATTGGTTAGAGATTTGAGTAGTTCGGATCTACACCTGCGGGTGACTGCCGATGCTCAGAGCCAGTGACTAGTTAGATACTTGAATAGTTTCGCCCCTACACCTTCGAGTGTTTGTTCCTCGTTGTACTCCTTCGGGATTTTTCCCCTGAATGCCAAAGTGAAGTTTTGTTACTTCGCGTAAACCTTGGTTGTAAATTCAGGTTACGCTGCAGCAGGTGCCTTCAGGTAACCCCTATAGTATTTCTGGGAATGACAAGTGCCTGAGAATTCAAACTCTTCAATAGACTGTTATTGTGTTACTGGAATGTTTCTAAGTGAGTCCTTCAGTGCGGACCTATGTTCTCTGCGCGTTTTGTGAGTTGAGAGTGTTGTTCACCGCGTAAGAGTGACTTCGATCCGAAGTAGGCAGTCCAAACCGGGTTTCCTACGCTAGGAGTAAGCTAGTGGAAGTGTTGTAAAAGCCGGAGTTGGAAGTCACTACCCGCAGCTTCGCTGAGTGTACTCTTGAGAGACCTTCCCCCCTGAAATCTTGAGTAGAGGTCCTAACGGATCTCTGGGTTGTGTTTCTGTAGTTTCAGGTGTGTGTGTGTGTGTGTGTGTGTGTTACGCTGCACTGTGCGACCTCCGAGTGCGCTCCGAGTGGACACTTGCATTATTTCTGGGAGTGACAGTCGCCTAAGAATTCAAACTCCTCAATAGTCTGTTAAACGTGACACTTTGTACCCTGTGGGTTCGACCTTTCTACCACTATATTGCAGTTTTAGCCTTTAGTGGGTTATTACATGTTCTATAGAAGAGGAACCAGACGCTATTCAGCCGGAGGACGAATAGCAATTAACGGTAGGACTGGGAAGGAGTGAGACGAGTCACACAGAGGGCATTGTCGACCCTAGTGACTGTCACGAAGTACAACTTAGTCCTGACAAGTGCTTGAAGGTATCAAGCACGGTGGAAGGAGACGAGCTAAGGGAGGTATAGGCCTTTCTTCACCACTACGTTGATGTCTTCGCCTGGAAGATAGAAGACATGAAGGGGATACCTGCACCGCATTGATTTACTGGTTGAGGCAGTACCCATACGTCAACGCCAGTATCGCCTCAACCCAAAATACTCCTTGCTAGTTAAGGAGGAGATAGATAAGTATCTGAGCGCCGGTATTATTTACCCAGTGCTCAGTAGTGAATGGGTATCGCCAATTGTTATCGTACCGAAGAAGTTGACGGGTAAGATACGGGTGTGTCAGGATTTCAGAAAGTTGAATGCAGCAACACGTAAGGATCACCACCCTCTGCCGTTCACGGATGCCATTTTAGACCATGTCGCGGGACATGAGTGCTATAGCTTCCTAGACGGGTTCTCAGGCTACAATCAGGTGTCTATCCGGGAACAGGACAAGGATAAGACAACATTCACAACCGATTGGGGAACTTATGCGTATCACAAGATGCCCTTCGGTCTGTGCAATGCACCTGCCACCTTTCAGCGGATGATGACCAATATTTTTCAAGAGCAGCTGAGGAAGTTCCTAGAAATATTCATAGACAACTTCTGTGTCTTTGGAAAGCGGTCAGAACACCTAAGTCACCTGAAGCAGACCTTTGATAAATGTAGGGAGAGCAGTCTATCGCTGCACCCCGAGAAGTGTTTTTTCTTTATGACTAGTGGAATCTTGTTGGGCCATCCTGTTTCGTCAAACGGCATTGCAGTGGACATCGAGAAGGTCAAGGTTATACTCGAGCTCGAGCCACCAACGAATCTGAGGGAGCTTCGAGCATTCTTGGGTCATGTGGGCTACTACCGAAGATTCATACACATGTATGCAATCTTGGCGGCCGACCTGACCAAGTTGTTAGAGAAGGACGAGCCTTATGCCTGGGGTGCGAAGCAGCAGTCAGCATTCGAGGCTCTTAAAGCAAAACTCACGACTGCTCTAATACTGAGGAGTCCATACTGGGATCGACCCTTCCATGTCTACGTCGACACATCTGCATTCGCCATCGGCGTCGTCTTGAGCCAAAAAGATGACAACAAAAAGGACTACCCGATTTATTTTGCGAGCCGTCAGCTGTCTCTTGCAGAGAGGAAGTACACCACGACTGAGAGAGAGGCGTTGGGGATGGTGAACTCCTGCAAAATGTTTTGACACTACTTAATCTGCTACGAGTTTGTGTTCCATGTGGATCACTACGCCTTGCAACACCTAGTCAAGAAAGCAGATCTGTCCGGTCGGATAGCCAGATGGGTGCTGTTGCTACAGGAGTTCACCTACACGATCCATACCAAGAAAGGGGTGCATCACAAAAATGCAGATTACTTGTCCAGATTATGGACCCAGCCTACCGAGGAGGAACTGGTAGACGACTTTCCGGACGAACAGCTGTTTTAGTTGTCTGCGGGGCAGGAGTCCCGCTATGCAGAGCTGTACCGATATCTGCTGACGCTCCAGTGTCCCGAGGGCATGGACTTGGAACAAAGGACTGTCTTTTATCATAAGGCGGGCCCGTACCAACTCCAACAGGGAGTTTTGTTCAAGAAGATGGCAGACGAACGTTTGTGCAGATGCCTGGAGGAATCAGAGGTCCCAAGGGTAGTAAGCGCGATGCACACCGAAGATGCGGGTGGACACTATGCCACCCGGAATACAGTCACGAAGATTGTGAATGCAGGGTATTGGTGGCCGATCATGTTTAAGGATGTTCTCGATTACATCCGAAAATGCGATAGTTGCCAGAGGACGGGGAGACCAACGCCTACAACACGGTGGCCCCTGACTCCCATCATGCCTCTAGCACCTTTCGAAAAGTGGGGCATCGACTTCGTAGGGCCAATACAACCAGTGACTAGGAACACACGAAGGCGCTACATCGTGGTAACTACGGACTACGCCACCAAGATGGTGGAGGCCAAGGCCACGAGAAGAGATGATGCAGCCACAGTAACAGCCTTTTTGTTCGAATCGATCATCACGCGCTACGGATGTCCTTTAGAGCTAGTCAGCGACCAAGGCACACACTTTTTGAACCAGATAATCGAAGATCTGACACGGCATTTTCACATCAAGCACCGGAAGACTACCCCATACAATCCCAAGGCGAATGGATCGACGGAGAAGTCCAATGGTCTGTTGTGTAAAATACTGCTCAAGGTCACGGTAAACCACGCTTACGACTGGGATACGAAGTTAGCAGCCGCTCTGTGGGCGTACCGGACAGTTGAGAAGATTACGACGAAACAGACACCATACTTTCTGGTGTATGGTCAACATCCGATCCTTCCGATCGAATTCGAAGTACCCACCCAACGAACGTTGGACCTACAGAGGGTGAGTGCGGAGGAGAGTCAGCTCTACAAATTACAGGAAGTCATGGTACTGGAAGAAAGGAGACGAGAAGCCGAGGAGCGCACCAGGAGAATTCAGCTCCGCAGAAAGGAGAGATACGATAAGAAGATCAAACCTGTACTCCTTCAAAAGGGTGATTTGGTGTTGCTCTACGACAGCATGCATGCCAGATTCCCAGGCAAACTGCACCTAAGATGGATGGGACCATACAAGGTCGTCGAAGTCTTTTCGAATGGATCCATCCAACTTGCGGACTTAACCGGAGAATTATTAGGCACCCGAGTGAACGGGTGGCGATTGAAGAAATATCACGTATGAGTGTTCGCGTGGGCGCTCAAAATTGAGGAGGGGAGCATGTGGTACCCCACTTTTGGTATTTTTGAGGAAATTAAAATATTTTTGGAAAACAGTGCCGCGGCAGCAGTGTAAATAGCCTTCGGTGCATCAAAACAGTGTGAAATTAGAAGATCGCAGAGATTCTCGAGAGAACTCGTAGAATCCAGGAGTTGGGTGCAACGTCGGGGACGGACACCACCCTACATGCGGGCTCTGAGGGAATAACCCCTTCAGCGCAAGGCGCAAAATCCGCCTTCGGCGCTAGAGGAATCCTTCAGAACTTGGTCAATTCCCAAACGCCTTGACTTGGTTAGGTTCTTGTTGGAAAGAGCTCAACGCGCTGGTTCTAACGAGCCCAAGAACGCCATCAACGGATGAGGACTCCGGGAGTTATGAAGGTCGCAAGATATGCAGGTTCTCGCCTACGAGTAGGCGAGGAAAGTTTGTCCTATGCGCGGACGAAGGCAGTTCGCCTACGCGTAGGCGAAATAGGGTTTGACGTCGGTGGGATGTCCGCCGCAAATGTCGCCTACTCGTAGGCGAGGAAACCTCTGCCCAGGCGGACGAGCGAAGTCCGCCTACGCACAAGCGCTTCGGCGTCGGCGGGAAATCCGCCTTCGGCCCTATAAATGCGCCTTCGGGGTTGGAAATTGTACGGCGCCTTCCGCGCCAGCACAGCAGCGCGGACGGGCGAGGACCCACCGGAGTATTAAAATCCGTACGGACTGTACGGACGGAACGGGTGAGTGCGCCTTCGGTCGGACGGAGTTACGGCGACAAGAGCGCCGACGGAGAGGCGAGAAATGGACAGACTGGACGGAGCCTGTTGACCGCGGTCAACGCCTTCGGCGCCAGCGCAGCAGCGCGGACGAACATTTGGTAGGCGGACGGAACTCTCCTACGCGTAGGCGAGCGCCTACACACAGGCAGATGAAGTTCCACGCCGGCGGAGATTCCGCCGGGGATTCCGCCTACGCAGAAGGGAGTTCAACTTTTGTCCGATGCGCGGACGATCGCCTTTGGCGGAGGGAGATTGGCCGAAGAATGGTACGAACGAGTGTAGCGCGCAAGGCGAGAAATCCGCCTTCGGCGCTGCGCACCCATGTCCGCGGCGTAGTACGCTAGCGGAGTTCAAATTGCCAATTCGAGCGTGTGAGTTAAGTCGGCGTCGGCGGAGCGTGAAGCCCCGCGTGAGAGAGTAGGCCGTTATAGCGCGGAGCCGGCGCGGCCATCAAGTGATTCGACCCTCACGACCGAGAGCCGACCATGACCTTCGACCAGGAGACGGAGGACGCCCCATTCTTGAATTCGCGATTTCATTTTCTAGTGCGAGCTGCGCGCGTCCACCTGCTAGCTGTTAAACATTCTAGACATCGCCGCGCGGAGGATTACTTGTTGACTAAGAGAGAATTGGGTGCGCGCGATTTGGAATTGAGGGAGATTAGAATTTGCAGAGGGAGCAAGAAGCTCGAGCGGAGCAGAGAGAGAGTTGGTGAGCAAGCTAATTTCAAGAACGCGATGTCAAGACTGAACAGGTTGCGGATGCTGCCGCTCCGGCTTCCACAGAACGGGTTGCGTGCCTTCGAGGAGCGGCTGATTGCAAGAAAGCTTGATTTCTTGCTGTGGGGATGGAATTACATTTGTGTAGACATGGTACGCGAATGGCTGGATGCGGAGCGACCCCCTACACGCGGATTGCGTCCGCACGTAGATCGGTGGACCGTCCACGATTGGGCGCAGGCATTGGGGAGGTGTGCCGGCACCGACGGGTACCTCCTCTTTGATAGTGAGAGCGTCAAGGTGACGAAGCAGGACGAGGCGCAATTTGTGGAATTGTTCAAACGGGAGAGGTCTACCAAGATTGGGTACAAGACCCGCGACTACAAAGATCGCTTTTGCCGAACTATAGCGGCAGCGCTGCTGCAATTGCTGCAGCCACACCGCACCTCATACATCACCTTGTGGCAGGTTTCTTTTGTGGAGCTCATCTTGGCCGAAGCTCCAGTTCACTGGGCGAGCATCCTGCACAGAGTGATGCGACAGCACGCATTCGAGGAGAAGGGGGGAACTCTCAATCATCTCTCCCTTTTCTTGATAAACTTCTATCGGCAGAGGAACTGTTTGACCGCGGCGGAGCTCGCTCGCTTTCCGCCATTGTCCGTCGACCATCCCGACCGACCATATCTACTCCTAATCTACACAACAAAGTTACAATCTCTACTTCTACATTCTAGCACGCCTCATTCAATCCCTCGGAAAATGTATTAAGTAACTCTACAATCTGTTTGTGTTTTGCGGATCTGCTGATCTTTGCGCTAATCAGCCGTTGCTTGAATAAATCTAACTTCAACCACTTCACCGATTGCAATCCCCACATCGCGAACCCGTTCAGGCACTTCTCTAACCGCAATTTCAACTCGTCGGTTGACTCCTCCTGTACCTGACGGTAGGCCTCCTCTGCCTTTTCCATTCTCCTTTGCGACTCTTGCGATCTCATCTCCGCCTTCCCTAACTGCTCTCGTAACCGTCGACAGTCAGATTCAACCTTTAATTTACATTCGACCTCCGAAGACTTGGCCGACTCGCAATCTGCCAATTTCTTGGCCCAATCCGCTAACTCCTCTTCATGCTTCTGGTTTCCCGACGACAGACTTGCTGATAGCTCCTCCGCACGTCGGATTCCACTTCACACTTCGCCTCAATCTCCAAAATTGTGCTACGAAGATCTTCTTCCGCCGTCTTGGCCTCTACAATTTTGCCCCAAAGTTCTTCGGCGATACGAACTTCTTCGGCTCTTCGGACCTCCAACTTAGCAAGTTCCTCGATATGCATCTTCTCTCTCTTCTCCGCTGTAGTGATTAACCGCTCCGACCTTTTGACTGCTGCATCGTAAGCTTCTCTGGATTTCTTCAATCTCGCCATCAAATCCACTGTTACTTTCTGGGCATTCTCATTAGAGATACGAAGTCCTCCACACGTCTCTTCCAACTCTGCACATCGCCCTGATTCCTTCTCTAGATTCAGCTGCAGCACTTCACACTCAGTTTCCTTCTCTCGAAGCTGAGCTTCTCGCTCTCGTGCCAATGCAGTCGCGGAATCCCACTCCCTCTTTACTGCAACTGCTCTCTTGAGCTTCGTCCTGTTCCTAATCATCTGTACATAGAATCCTGGCTCCTTCGATTTAGCATACTTCCCTCTCTTCCCATCCAAATACTTCAGCAACGGAACTACACTGTCCTGCAAGAATTCAGGAAATGTAACTTCCAATGTCTTTACGTCTTCACCCGAAGCCTTCTTCCCTTCTTCGGATCTCACCTCTTCCACCGGAGATGTCGGCAGTGAAATGCCCTCGGCTTTTACCACCGTCCCTCCAATCCGTGTGACAACTTGCTCCAGAATCTCCTCCCTCAAAGTGGACTCCTTCTACAGGTCCTCATTCATCTTCAGTTGTGGTGTCTCTTCGCCCCGCGTAGACCGTGTCTACTCCGAAGACAGAAAAATCGGACTTATCAACTCCGTTCCCTCCTTCAAAGGTTCTACCGATATGTCTGCTGGAACTTTGATTGACACCCCCGAAGGTACTCCTATCTCCACAGGCCGCGTCACCTCGCTAGCTGCGACTTTGGATGTGTTCACAATTGGTGCCACTGTCTTCTCCACGCTGTTGTCTGATACTTCAGCTGTCACCATCCTCCGATTCGCTCTCTTCTTTGATCTTGCGCGTGCTCTCGGCTGCCTCGCTTCATCTACATCCATGTCCACCCTTCTTACTTCGTGGGCCAATTCTTCCTCGTCATCACTCACTACCTTCCTTCTCTTCGCCAATCGTCTCTCTTGCTTCTCCCATCTCTGCACCACGTCCACCCGAACTGGTCCGCAGGCTGTTGTATGTGTTGGAATTAAAAGGGGTTGGTTCGTCTTTGGTCCCTTCACTGGACTCAGCGGTCAAGATTTCCCGCTCTCTCGGAAATCGCTTCTCCTCCTTTCTCGTAAGCAACCCCATTCCTCGATAGAATTTCACCAGAAAGGGAGTGATGTGATTGGTCAATGGTCCCGTTCACCGGGAGCCCGCATTCACCCAGACAAGATCATAAAAGATCCTTGCCCAATGTACTCGTTGTCCCTTCAGGATGCGTTCAAAGAACCCTACTTGCCAGGCCGTCACATAAGTCGTGCGCGCCGGCCGCAAGATGTGCATAATTCCCAACGCGATCGCCCTTCTCTTCGGATCTTTATAATCGACAGTCTTCCATCCATTCGTCCCCTGTTTTCCAGACTTGAAGAGAGGCCCGTAAGAGAATTCCTCACCGCGTGTAAGTCCTACGCTATTCTTCTCAAATAGAAGATCTCCGTCGCTGCCCGCACACGGTCCCATTACCTTTGTCCAATGCTTGATGGTCCACAGCATGGGATTACTGCGGAGCTCCTCGCCTTCGGTCGTGCTCTTGTTCATTACCTCCTTGCAGATACTCGCCGAGACGCAATTCCAATTCCATAAAAGGAATTCAAGCCGCAATTCACTCAGCTCGCGTCTAAAGGGTCGCAATTCTTCATAAGGCACCTTCAAGGGAACCAAAATTCCTCACCTTCTCACTCTTCTTGGGCGCCATGTCTTCAATTTGCGTTTCGCTATTCGCGAGTTGGATCGATTTTGCTTCCTCTCTCTCTCTCGCTCGTTCTTGCTCAATATCGCAATGTCGGCGCGAAGACTCCTCGTACTGCCTTTGCCTTCAAAGCCCTAACATTGCCTCCTCCCGCGCCCCGTAAAACTCCCGACGCGTGCGAACGTCATCCGGCCCGTTGCGTGATTTGAAATTGATTTTGACGTCTTCGCCGAAGACGTAGCTCTTCGTACGTCCATAAAAGGCTACGCCGAAGACACGAAGATCCAAAGATCTTCGGACGTAGACAAATTCTAACTAATTCTATCATTTCTCCTCAGGAGCTGCTCATTCTAACTCTAACAACTACTTTCTAGACAAATATCTTTTAGTTTTGTTGATTTTTAAAGAAAAACAAAAAAACTAGGCACCACATACTCCTCTCCCCATTTGTGAGCGACCCTGCGAACACGTCATGTATAATACTTCTTCACTCGGTAACCGTTCACTCGGGTCCCATGTAGTTCTCCTGAGAGGTCTGCTAATTGGACTGATCCGTTTGGAAACACATCCACTACTTTATAAGGTCCCATCCATCGCAAGTGCAACTTTCTTGGGAAACTCGCATGTCTACTATCATACAACAAAGCTAAATCCCCCTTAAGCAAAGTTACCGGTCGAACGCGCTTGTCATACACCTCCTTCCTCTTTAGCTGGATCTGCTCCGTTTGCTGCTTTGCGGCTTCTCTGCGTTCTTCCAATGCCAACACTTCTTGCAGCCTGTAGAGCTGACTTTCTTCATCTCCCAGTCTTCTGCGATCTAGTATCCGATGAGTGGGCAATTTGAACTCGATAGGTAAAATGGGGTGCTGACCATATGTTAAGTAGTACGGTGTTTGCTTGGTGATCACCTTCTCTGCTGTGCGATAAGCCCAAAGTGCCGCTGGCAACTTTGTATCCCAGTTGTATGCATGGCTCACCGTCACTTTCAACAGGATTTTACAAAGCAACCCGTTTGATTTTTCAATGAGTCCGTTTGCTTTCGGATTGTACGGAGTCTTTCGATGTTTGATGTGGAAATGGAAAGTGAGGTCCTCAATTACCGTATTCAGGAAATGTGTCCCTCTATCGCTTACACTCCAGGGGGCATCCGTATCGTGTGATGATGTTCTCGAATAAAAACTTTGACACTGTTGCCACATCATCTTTCCGTGTGGCCTCCGCCTCCACCATCTTGGTGGCATAATTTGTCGCTACGAGGATGTATCGTCTTTGGATGTGCTTCGTAGCTGGTTGGATAGGCCAGACAAAATTGATCCTCCATTTTTTGAAAGGTGCCAATGGCATGATGGGCACTAACGGCCACCGCGTAGTGGGAGTCGGTCTTCCCGTCCTCTAGCAGCTATCACACTTCTGGATGTAATCGTATACATCTTTGAACATTGTAGGCCACCAGTATCCTACATTCAAAATCTTTGTTACTGTGTTCCGGGTGGCGTAATGTCCTCCTGCTTCCTCCGTGTGCATTGCTGCAACCACTCGTCCTACCTCCGAAGCTTCCAAACATCGACATAGTCGCTCGTCGGGCAAGAGTTTGAAGAGCACGCCTTGTTGAATCTGATAAGGTCCAGCCTTATAGATGAAGAGGGTGCGTTGCTCCGCATCTAGTCCGTCCGGACACTGCAGGGTCAATAGGTATCGATAGAGATCTGCATACCTCGAGTCTCGGTTATATGTCAATTGGAACAATTGTTCATATGAGAAATCATCAGCTAATTTTGTTTCCTCCGATTGCGTCCATAACCGAGACAAGTAGTCTGCATTCTCGTGGTGGATTCCCTTCCGCGTCTGGACGGTAAAAGTGAATTCCTGTAGGAGCAACACCTATCTTGCAATTCGTCCTGACAAGTTGGCACTCTTCACTAAGTGTTGTAGAGCGTAATGATCTACGTGAAACACGAATTCATAACCCAGCAAGTAGTGTCGGAACTTCTTCACGGCAAACACCATACCCAGCGCCTCTCGCTCTGTCGTGGTGTAGTTCTTCTCGGCTGTCGATAACTGCTTGCTAGCAAAGTAGATCGGATAATCTCTTCTTTGTTCATCCCTTTGACTTAACACCGCACCTATGGCAAAAGCCGAAGTGTCCACGAAGACGTGGTATGGTTTATTCCAATCAGGGCTACGCAAGACATGAGCTGAGGTAAGTTTTTCTTTAAGCTCTTCAAACGCCTTCTTCTGCTCCTCTCCCCATTCGTAGGGCTGATCTTTCCTCAGTAGCTTAGTCAAACTAGCTGCTGTAATTGGGTACATGTGGATGAACCTTCTATGCTCGTGCTATGAACGTACTCTCAATAAACAGCACTTCTTTCTACATCTTGCTTGCATCACGTGATGGAATTCAAACTTTGACAATCATATATGGATCATAAGAAATTCCAAGGAATTTCAGCAAAGTACAAAAGCCATCAATCTCGCCTAAAAAGCACAAGAAAGAAGATCTATGGCATAGGTTGCAGACAATCTTAATCTAAGATAAATAATAAACACAAACATTTTTGGACAATTTTGTCATATTCTAGCAAAATTGACAAACAGTTGAACTTCAAAGAAAAAAGTTGTGCATCTTGATTCAAAATTTCAAAACAAATTTGCTTTTACAAAGAAACTTGTGCATCATTGACTCCAAAAAATAATAAAAAACATAGCATACCCCATTCTAATGATGAAATACAAAATTTCTCTCCAAAGAATTTGTACGCGTCTCATCACAAACGCACCAAACACAATTTTCAAACCACTCCAACTTTTTGTTCATTCACTCTATTTCCAATTTTCTCTCTTCAATAAGTTTCAGCAATGGAATAAGTTTTTTCATCAAAATCAAAATTTCATCCGTTAATATGAGTCTCTCTGCATTGCCTTTGGCATCAACGTATGTCAAAAAAAAATCTTCTTTATCCTTGACAATATATTGGAATTTTCTTCAATTCTTCATACTCCTCTCCTTCTTGCAACAATCTATCTTGAAGTTCATCTTTGATCAAAATAACGTTTTCAATTTGTCTTGTGCAGCCTCAAAAATGAATTTACCAACAATCAAACCATAACTAGATACTAATTGAGGAATAAAAGTATACTTCAATTTGAAAATCGATTTTCTTTTATATAAATAGTCATAAGAATAATCTATAAACTTTATAAACATAGATTTTCATAAAAACAACGCCAAAAAAATATACATGATTCATTAGTCTTGAAATATGTCCATGAGAACAACAAGGTGTACACTCAAAACACACAAAATGTTTAATGCAAGTTGTGGCTTGACTTCTCATATATACAAGGTTGCAAATATCCTAGACTTATATTCAACCAAAGTTAAACCTAAATCTAATTCTAACTTAAGTTACATAAATTAGAATTCATCTCAAAACTTGAGTTCATACTACAACTTTTTTTAAACAATCTTGTAAGATGATCAATCTTGTCATAATTTTGAATTTTTATTTCACCATTATTTCATCTTAGATTTTATTTATAATCTTTTTTTTTCCCTTTGTAGAACTATTATAAATTATATTCAACAATGAGTTTGATGAAAATTAAAATTAAAATTAAAAAATTTAACATTATTTTTTTTAATTATTTAAAATAAAAAATTTGATCATTTTATTGAAAACATGATAATATAATCATGATTAGGTATTAATTGTGATCAAAATCTATGCGTATTTTTTCAAATCTCAACTTTTCATTGCAAATTGGAAAATATATGCAAAAATCTTAAAATAATCTTATATTATGATTTAATCATTATTTTTTATGTAACTCATTAATTTCAACAATTTATAAAAACTAAATTAAAAATTTTCACAAGATGGATGTATGCAAAAAAAATGTATATATCATGTAATAATATCTTTTAAAAGCCAAATATAATAATATTATGCTCATAAGTATATTTTGCATGTCATGCCAATCATGTTTTCACAGTAAATTTAGTTTTTGAATTGAAAAGTATTTTTCAAATTTTTAGCTTAAAGCATAACTCTTATGTCTCTTAAAAAATATAATTAAAAAATATAACTTACTTAACAATGTCAAAATTGATATCGTTAATATTCATAATTGTTGTTTTGTTGTGTATGTTTAAATGTAACTTACTTGACTATCCTATTTAAAGTTAAATTTTTTAAAAAAAAATTTGTCAAATGTTTCATAGTTTGTCATTCCAAATTGAAAAAAATTTTATCGCCAAACATTTCACAGCAATTTTTGTTTAATCAAATCTAAAAATAAAAAATCAAATTAAAAAACTTTTTGCCGAACAAGTTGCAAGTCATGTATTCTCTTTATAAAAGACTAGAGTTTAGCCTAACAAACACAAACTACAAGCATTGATTTTCTTCTAGTTTCATTTATTTTTTAGTTCAAGTCATGTAACTCACAATTTATTACTTCAATAATTTGCTATCAAAACTTTAAAGTTGATCATATCACACAATCTCTTATGATCATGAAAGCAAGTAAGTTTTTTCTTCACCATCATTTAGATAGACTAACAAATCTCAACTCAAGAAAATTTATATTGCATTGATGAAAAATATTTCATTTGACGTTTTCATGAAAAAAAAACCTTAATTGTAAATTTGTAAAATGTTTTATTTGTTAAAAGCTTACTAAGACCTTTTTTTCATTCACATTAGCTTAATCATATTTAGTTAGGCTCATTGCAATGTTCATGTTTAAGAGAAAAACAATGAACCCTATACATCTAGTGTTCATTAAGTTTGTGGGTGTGCATACTTGTATTGACATTGTGTGTGTGAGTGTTTTGAGTTACTAGTGACATGATTGTTAATTATTTGAAATGTTGCATGTTGACATTTTTAAACTTTTTGTTGATATGTTTTCAATTCATTGCTAAATTTATTGTGCATCAATTGTCCACATAAATCATCACAATATCAAATCTAGTTGCATCAAGAACAATTATAGATAAATTCGATTTTAAGCATTTATTTCATGACTACTTTTACATTAAGTTTGCTTTTAAAAACTTTCGTTAAAAAAAGAATTGCACAAATATAAAACTTGGTTGCATCAAATGTGTATTGTAAAAGCCATGATTGTTAATCAAGTAGCATGATCTTTGAATATGATATCATTCATAGTTATTTTAAAATCGTCAATTATCTAAAAGATTGCACAACAATGAGCTTTAAATGTGTTTATGAAAATATATAATAAACATAATTTATTTATTTATATAAAATTAAAATTTTATTTTATTTAATCAAATCTAACTATATCAGATGTTTAAATTTTCATTGCAAAGAAATTAAATGGATTTTTTTATTATTTTATAAAAGATATGATTTTTGATTGTAAACTTTTTTATTTTTTATTTTTGCGCTTTTATTTTAAATTTATCATGTATTTTAAAAATTAAAAAAGTCAAAAAAGTTATTTTAAATACTCTTGAATAAAATTTGATTGCTTTGATGTGATTTTAGCAAATAATTTTAACTTCATATCATAAATATTATTTATGTATTATTATTACTTGAAATTTGTGCGTTGAAATCTAAATTAGTATGTTAAGAACAAATCATTTTATTAGAATTTAACACAGAAATATTTTATTTACCTTAGCAAAACTATTTTTTAAAAAATCCTTATAAAAATTTTAATTTATACCATAAAACTAATATTCTAGCTCTTTCAGATAGCATTACTCAACTAACTCATGAATGAACAAATTTTTACAAATTTCCATTAATCATATGTAATTGCAATAAAAATATAAATGTATCAAATGTAAATATTTTATGTTTAATGATAAATTTTTATAAAGTTGATAAAATAAAATGCACCTTTATTGATATTGTTTGAAACATATTAAAGTCAACACAATGCAACATAATTCATCAAAATGAAATTTTATTCACAAAATTACTAGATTGTTTTAATAGAGATGTAAAAGAAAACTGTACCATTTTTTTTATATTCTGTATGGTTAATAATCTAACGCATTATTGATAAATTTTATAACTTTATTCAAAATATGAATTTCCTGTGAACAATAGTTTTTTGGATTTTGTATTTGATTTTTGAATTCTACTAACAAATTATGATTTGTTATAAATGCTATGAAAAATTATAAAATAATTTTTTTCAAACTAGAGTCAATTAAATAGCTCAAAAATTCAAATAAAATACTTTTTTAATTAATTGTTAATTCCGTTCACTTGTATGTTTGATGCCAGTTTTGCATGATATTATACGATTGTCATGAAGATAATCACAACCTTCTGTTCTCATGTTATTAGGCTAATCAACAGTAATTAGTATAAATCATAGTAGCAAGTGTACTTAATTAGGTTAGATTTGACTATGAACACGTAAATAAAAAGATTATACTATTTTTCATCTAATAAAGTGCTTAAGCAAGTAGAATAAGTTTCTGAAATTAGAAAGTACGTCGTTTATAAAATAGAGAGGAAATTTTACTCAGCTAGAATGATCAAACTAAACTACATGACAAAACAAGGCCATCATGAGAAAGATTCTTGAGTATCTTACTAAGTTTTTGTAGGTTGGCTAGGCAAAATGTAAAAGAATAGATTATTTTGAAGCCATCATGAGCGAGGTCTGAAGGACCTTCCTAACTATCTATAGGTTGGCTGAAAAAAAAAACCGTAGGTTGTTTTGAAGCCATCATTAGGAAGGTTCTAGAGGATCTTTCTAAATACAATGAAACCTTCATATAAGGTACACGCCATATAAGGTACATCTCCGTATATAATACAGTTTTTTGTAGGAATTGCAAACCCCAATGTTTTCCTAAATAAAACCTCTCTATAAAAAGTACACCTCTGTTTAGCACGCAAAGTGAACCCTTGGTCGGCCACGAAGTAGCCACGCAGCTCTATGCAAGGTACACCCTCTACCTTAAGATTGGATGCTTCTTGTTGATGACGCAGCCAATCCCTTCGGCACATACAAAAACTCCAATCGAGAATCAATATGAATCATAGCCGCTTCTAGAGCAAGAAAACTAACACTTCTAGATGTCGAACGTGATGTCTAACAAGAAGAAATGAAAGCTGGTCGACTTGAACACCAAGCTTGCCATCATCAAGTACCTTGACGATGGCCACAGCATCAAAGCAACAGCTGACAAGTTTTTTTTATCAAAAGTAACTGTTCAGGCAGCAAAGCAGAACAGAGACCCGTTCTTGAGAGAAGCAGAGAGCAATCAGGCACTCTCTAAGGCTAGAATTGTTCAATAGACTGACAACAATGTCATTACATGGAGATGGTTTTCAATAGCAAGGTCGCGTGGCTATCCAATAAGTGGCCCCATTCT
This sequence comes from Marchantia polymorpha subsp. ruderalis, assembly GCA_037833965.1. NCBI lineage: Eukaryota > Viridiplantae > Streptophyta > Marchantiopsida > Marchantiales > Marchantiaceae > Marchantia > Marchantia polymorpha. Next base: position 4,369,821 of record AP031359.1, read on the forward strand.
GCAAGAAAAAGCGAAACAAATCGCTAGTCGTTTGGGAACTAATGTCAAAGAATTTTTTGCATCTGAAGGCTAGCTGCAAAAGTGGAAGCAGAGAAACAATGTGAAATTGTACAAGATTTGTGGAGAATCAGAAAATGTAGATCTTACAAGCGCCGAACAATGAAAGACGTCATTGCAGTCATTGTTAGCATGCTATGATCTCAAGAACGTTCAATATGGATGAGACAGGCTTTTTCTTCCAAGCCTTACTTGATTCAACACTGAACCACATCGCTGATTCATGAAAAGGAGGGAAGCAAGGCAAAGTTAGAGTCATTGTGGCTCTAACTTGCTCAGCTATGGGCAAAAAACTCACGCCTTGGATTGTCGGCAAGTCAAAGAATCTTTGTTCTTTCAAAGGTGTCGACATGAGCAAGTTCAAGGCCAAGTATTTGACCAGTGCAAAGGCGTGGTAGACTAATCCATAGTTCAATATTTATTTAAAAGACCTGGATGAGACCTTTGTGCAGGCAAATGAAATGGTATTTGATTCAATCGCTTTTACCAAAGCCAACTCACTCTTTAGTGAAGAAATGGATTTGTTCGGTATGAAGGCCAAAATTCAGTCTCTTTATCTCTCAACGTTAAGGCAATCTTCAATTGAGCAGTATTTCCAATAACTTATAGTTGATCCTCATTTTCACTACTGTACATCTAGGGTTTTAGGGTTAGAGTATTCCATATAAAGTACACCCACTCCATAAGGTACAAAACTAAAAAAGTTTGGAGCAAATGGTGTGTACCTTATATGGAGGTTTCACTGTACTTGTAGGTTGATTGAAAGTAAAAATAGTAGATTATTCTATAACCATTATGAGGAAGGTTTTAAAGGAACTTTTTTAATATATATAGGTTGGTTGGAAAAAAAAGTAGATTACTCAAAGGTTGAGTTTACAAGATGTGATTTACTTGTAGAGTTGGCCAACTTAGCCTCATATAGGAGCAAATTGAGGACCATAAGTGCATATCATTATGATTTTTAATTCAGTTGAAACTTTTTGAACTGACCATGATCAATTTTAATACACAATATTTGAGTAATTGATCCAAAAGTTTTGTAAGTTTCAAGTTGACAATTTTTGTGTGATAATTTGTGTAGAACAATAAATTTTGGATTGAGATATGTATGTGAATGGTCAACTGAAAATCTAGAGACGTCATTTCACGCTCTTGATCATCACCAAGCACTAGCTTTCATCAATGTGACTTTTTTTGTCAAGCCTTCAAGTTTAGTCTTGAAATTTCAAAGAAATGGAGCTTAAAATACAAGTGGATTTCAATGAAAAAAACTTCCATACAAACTTCTTGCCTATGATAAAGTTTTCAATTGTGACAAGATTTTGCAACTTTGGAAGGAGCAACGGAAACATCAAATTCATTAGCTTTGAAAATTTTCAAAATTCCTTCTGACCAAAAGATTCTTGATATTCAACTTCAAGCTGCGCTTGGCTTTGCTCAAGCTACTTGAACCTTTCACTTGACATGATGACATGACGCTAGATTGCTAAAACACAAAGCAAAAGCAATTGAAGTTTGATGGAAAAGAAGGAAATTGCTTACGCAATGCAATAAAAAGAAAACCTTGTCTATTGATAGATTGACCGAAGACATACTTTTAGTTTGAGGTTTTTTAGTGAAAGCAGTCATAGATCCGACGTCTTCTTGAGCTTATTGCTTTTTTTTCAACACCGTTTGAAGAAAAAAATGATTTATGCAAAAAATTATTATTGCTGTCAATATTCACGACCTCAATTATCTTGTGACAAATTATATCCATGATTAAATAAGATATTGAGTTCTATGTGATTTATCTTGCGCCCTATAATCATTTTTTACATATTATAAAATGTTATGCATTTGAAACCACAATGAAAATTGACAATCTTCTATTTCAATTTCATCTTTATAATAAATATATCAAATCAAACAGATTTATTTTTTGATTTTATATTTTTTAACTATGAATATTTTTATTTGAATGTGTTAAACAAATCAAAAATTATTATTTTTACTAGTGTATTTATCTTAAAGTGTAGATATAAATGTTCTAATATTTAATTTTTTAGAATGAAACTAGATAGATTAGATGTATTATTCTAATTTTGATATATAATCAAATTATAATTTCAAATTCAAATATATTACAATTTTATATCGTTAGATTAATCATCAAATAGATTATGATCATTATCAAATGATTACAATTTGCAATATTTAACTTTTATTTTCAAAATTTTCTAATGTAATTCTCTTACCTTGACATGTATTTGATCATCCTGCTCAAATCTAGAGCAATACTAAAATTAGTGTACATTATCAAATATACAAATTTGCTAACAATTTTGTCATAAGTAATCAATGTCATTTGATCTTTTTCAATACTCTCAATTAGAAAGTTAGCTGCTAATAGTTTTTAAATGTGTTTGAAGAATAAATTTTTTTTGTGTATTTACATTTCTTTAATCATATTTTATTCATTTTTAAATTTTTTTATGGTTCTAAAATTATGTGCAGTTTTTTTATTTTGAATACAAATTTCATTTGATTTTTTTATCTATTGACATCAAATTATTTCCTAGCCAAAATGAACATGTCATACACATATGTATTAAAATAATGAGATTAAAATTTTTAATATGAATATATGAAATGTATAAATTTTTTTCGTACATAAATAAACTCATAATGCGTTGCATTTCATTATATGAGAGCTTGGGTTATTAATCAGTATAAAAATTTGAACAAATTACAAATCAACAAATCATAACATTTGTCCTTAAAATCAAATGATTGATTTAATAAAAATTTCTTCCTAAACAATTTCATAAAAAGTAAGTTGTGACAATATATATCGTCTACAAAATGATTATAGTAGCAAATCCACATACTAATCACATTATATCAAACATCGCTACAAGTGAGAAATCTTTATTGTGATTCATATTTTCTCCTTGTGTTCTTCAAGGCCACATTCCTGGCTTATTGTAGCCACAAACTTGGCCTTGAAGAACTTATTCTTGCCATCCATTATAGAATTCTTCAACTTGTACATCCACAAATTATCAACAAAAGTCTAATCGTATGAAAATGCCACTGGATTTCAAGTTTTGTTATCAATTAACATTTAAATATCACTTAGCATATGAATAATAATAAAATTTCTTGACATAGATTGAGGTTATGGACAAGAACAATTCTGTTGTTTTACATCTTATTATTATCAACATTCTGGGATTCAATACCATGATCTTCAAAAATTAAAGAATTATCTATATTTGGTTAGAAAAACTAATTGTTATCTTGCAGATCTGGTATATTTAAATTCTCACGATTTAATTATAGTAAAAGATAATTGAGGGACTCTTTGGAGAGGCGGCAAAATTCACAATCAAGGTGTGTAAGTATAGTTTATGTAAAGATGCAATCTTTGTTCTTAAAGCCCTATATTTATGTGGATCAAACATCGCTAATTGGACATGTTCGTGATAAAAATCATACCTTTTATCACACCAGGGGATCATCATCATCATCTTATAGGTGTAAGGTTGTTTTCTTCTATGACTCTATTTAAACAAAATGTTGTCATTGTATATGGAATACACTACGTAGTGCTAACAACCGAGTTAGGTTAAGTTAATGTTGTTTGTAGGTTTTCGATTAGATAGTTGGATATCTTATATGCAACGGCGCATATTTATCGTTGTGATGGTAATGGGGCATATGGTTTATGATAACTTCGTCTCACTTTTTTCTACATTACTCGCCCCTATTAAACCACTTTACCGTGATTTGATTATTACATCGCTTAGTACTAAAGGAGTAGTTTTTGCTGGTATGCAACTGTATCTGTAACATGATATATACAAGAGTATTTGTATAACATTTTATGCAATTCATTTCTCAGGCAGCGTCTCTGTTAAGCTTTCTATGAATAAATCTTGTCGCGGATACAGTATCGTTACAGTGAACCAGTGGAGCTGGAGCCCTAAAGTGTACTGCTTGTGGCATGACTCTTCCGAAGATACCTTGTTCTTCAACCAAGCGAATATCATTTGCCGTGTGCCCTATTTCTTCCTCGAAACTCTACTCAGGACAGGCAAGGAACGGCCAGGAACGGCATACACCGGCAAACCTTCACAATTGGAGCCTTTCCTCGTCTGACTCTTTCTGAGGTGCATTCTTTCTAGCATCTTAGTTTGCCCGTCCAGTCTGTTAGCAGCGGTACGATCTCTGGCGTGGTCACGGTTCCCTCCTGTACATCAAGTGGGGTAAAGAATGGCTTATAGATCCGACGATGATTATGATTATTTGTTCAAAGTTGTTCTCATCGGAGACTCCGGGGTAGGAAAATCAAACCTGTTGTCTAGATTCACGCGCAACGAGTTCAGTCTGGAATCCAAATCAACCATTGGCGTGGAGTTTGCAACTCGTAGCATCAATGTGGACAGCAAACTCATCAAAGCTCAGATATGGGACACTGCTGGTCAAGAGAGGTATGTGCTTGTCGCATGATATGTGCACAATCTCACGGATCGTTGTATGGGTCTCAAGTTATGGGATTTAAGCGATTTGAGAGATCCTTCTGTATTCAAGATCTTTTACAGCGGTCGTTGACTATGTCGAAAGAGGAAGTTCTTAGTTATCTGGATCAGTGCTCGATAGAGATCTCAACATTCAATCGAAGTCGTGGATTTTATTAGGTCTTTTTCATTGTGTGTAATGGCAACGTACGACCGTGGAAATAGTGAGTCGCCTTTAGTTTTTCTAATTCGTAACAGAAAATTAATGAGGCCAATTAGCAAGTTTCTACTACATGTTTCGAGCAGCAAATTATCATTCTTGAGATCAAGCTGATAACTTCGACCTTATGGTCTGTTAAGTTCTGTCAGGTTTATGAGTATACTGGTAGTGGTAATGCTAATGGTAAATATACTGCGTCCTATGTCCGACATCATTAGATTTCACTGGCCACTTGTTGATCTTTTATGATTATAAGTTTGCCAAAGACTGAATATTAAAACCCGATTGGACTACACACCTTCATCGTCAAGTCTTGCCTGGCCCCAGCCTCCCAGCGAAATATGGAATCGAATGCATCTGTAAGCTCATCTGTCACATTTGTAGGTTGTGTAGATGATGCCTATGTTAGATCGGTGGGTATCATGTCGTGTTTCTTGAGTGGGATTTCTTGTGCGGTATGTAATCTCCATCATATCCAGCGATCGGATATTAGCTATTCTGGATTTGTTTAGACATCCTAACGTGGTCTTTCTGCTAGTCCTGCATTTTTAGCTTTTGCCATCCGCTTCTACTGCGCAACGTGTATTCTATGTGACCTGACAGTGCATTATAGGTCTACGTTGTTGCACGTCAATATATTCTTGTCTCACATGTTTGTCCCTTATTTCTATGCGTACCATCCTTCAATTGCTGAGCGATCATAAGAGTTTGGTGTGGTGTAGAACTAGTCTTCACTTGGGTCACCTTCCTATGATCTGACACTGCATTGCAGATATACGTGGTAAGTGGTGAAGATGAACTTGTCTCTTTTGCGTGTTATTGATCCATTCGGGGGCATTGTATAGATATGGCTAAGTGTAGGGCCGAGCTTCACCCGGATCGTTATCATCTTCCGTGGCAGCTGCAGTGTCTTTTAGCCTATGGTGGAAAATCACTCACTAAAGGTCCTTATGATGGATTGATGTATTTGAGTAGGAATATGTAGCTTTCGTGCTCATTGTACACGAAGATGCACCTTTCATGGGGTACTGGGTGGTTGGTTCTCGTCTTTTGGTCTGTATTCGAAGTGTACGTTTGCGCTGTGGTCTATCTTTGTCATCCCGACCGATTCCGTATATGGATGCATGACGTTTAAGTTGTTATATCAATATATCTAGCGTGTTCTAAGACAGTCTAAACTTGCAGAGAGTATTTTAACGTATTCCGTAGTGTATGGCCTGACAATCTCTTTTTATGAGACATTATGAGCAATCTTGCGTCATGAGTGAGAATATGTGGTTTAGACACTGGAATGTCAATAAAATGTTGCGAGGAACCAACCTGTCAGATAACATATCAGTGTTTCTTGATCACGAGTAGGACTGATAGTGTGATTACAGTATAGAAGGAGAAAGGATATCGCGTTTGCTCATCCATGAGAGGAATGTGCAGAGTTAGACGAGTGGAAGATGTTCGAATTCTAGTGCGAGGTTTTAGACTCGGTAGCCAAATCCTCATTTATTGACTCTAGACCTGTGTAGTAGCTTGATTTATGAACAGAGGCTGAGTGACGTGGTCCTGTTTGCCATTTCACCTATACGTTCTAAATCTAGCTGTTGGCAGCGCATGCGGAGACATGGATTTTGGACAGTTGATTACCGGACGAATATAGGCTAGACAGTCTTTTGGAACAGCTTTAGCCCACCAAAGGGATTTGCGCTTTTTTGTGATGGCTCCCCGTCTGTCCTTCAATGCTCTTTCTATATTCATAATCGTATACATGTAGGTAGTTGAACTTCACGTTATCTTCAATCTCCTATTTGTTTGTTTTGTTAACTACGGTATGCAGTGTGAAGAACAGCTTTCTTGTACTTGTCACATTTGTGATTATGGGTGTCCAAATCTGCTACTTAATCTGGAAATATGGATCATGCAGTCCTGGACTTGTTGAGTTGCCGTAGGATGAGTTTGACCTTCCCTACCTTCGAATTTTATCTTACTACATATTTGTGAAACTACAGGTACCGGGCCATCACTAGCGCGTATTATCGTGGTGCCGTAGGAGCTCTCTTGGTATATGATATAACTCGTCACGTCACTTTCGAGAACGTGGAAAGGTGGCTGAAGGAGTTGAAGGATCACACTGATTCTAATATAGTGGTTATGCTCGTTGGGAACAAATCAGATCTGCGGCATCTAAGAGCTGTTTCCACTGACGATGGTCAGAACTTTTCTGAGAAAGAAAGCCTTTTTTTCATGGAGACTTCTGCCCTCGAGTCCACAAATGTTGAGAATGCTTTCAAGCAGATTCTTACTCAGATTTACAGGGTGGTAAGCAAGAAGGCTCTGGACGTCGGTGAGGATCCATCTGCTGGACCTGGGAAAGGTCAAACAATAACAGTTGGCAACAAAGACGAGGTGACAGCGACCAAGAAAGTAGGATGTTGCTCAGCGTAAATATGTGTTTGAAACCTCGGCATGGCTCGTATTAGAATACGCAACAATCTGGTAGGGTGATCGTGCTTTTTCAATTTGAGGAGATTGTAAACCTTGAGGAGTTGATAGCCTCGTTGCACCAGTCAGGTTTTACAGAGGAAATCATGGAAATCGTGAGCCATAATTTAAGGAGTTGGCTATCAAAAGAGAAGTGTATCACGTGGCAGCAAATGTTTCAGTTATTTCTGTCGAAGTATCCTTATCTTGAGGGCCGTACCTTCAGCTATTGCAAGTATGTTTTGAAGCGGATTGTTTGCAGGTCTCGTAATAACCAGAAAATGGTTATTTTCATTGTTAATTTGTCAGGACAGCTGTGCATTGGTTCTGCGATGTAGTTTACTTATGACCAGCCCTGCATTATCTCATATAAGAATATTACGCTTGAGCCGAAATGAGGAAGGAAGCAACGTTTTGATGCTGTGGTGCCATCACAAGCTAAGAAGTGCAATGTAGTGGTATATGATCTGACCCTCTTGAAGGTCGTCTGTAGCTGTAAGTAATAGCGCTGGTTTTTGCAAAGGGGTTCTTTTTCCTCCTGGAGTAGTCAATCTCCTACTTGTGGTTGTTTACATTTATTATGTCATAACGCACAGACCAATGCCATTGGAACTTTGGCGCTTTTGACAATATATAGACCCGCATTGACAGTGAATGAGAGGACTTGTTTCATATTTGAAATGACGTGTCCAAATTATCTCAACCCTTGAAAACACATGTTTGATGAAGTTCGACAGCGGGACGGAGGATGATGGGGAAATTGTGGTCTGTTCGTGGTCCGAGCGGTAGACACCAGAGCATTTTGAGAGATCGAGTAGTCATTCATAGCTTTACTGCCTAAGAAACGAACTGCGTTTGTTTGTACCGGATTTTGCGAACTGAATTGTGTGGTTTTATTCGTCAGGTGATTTAAATTTCATATCTCAGCAGTTCACGCTTGGCTCATATATACAGATATATTCTGAAGACTCGAGCTTTGTGAATGGTGTAAACCTTTGATTGCAAGTGAGTTCCTTGACAAAAGCAGAAACGACGGGATCGTATCCGTTGCTGGAGGTGGTGAGGATGAAAAATGTTCCGCGTGATAAGGCTCACTTTCATATGTGCATATATGCATGTATGCACTTCTTCATGTATCAAGTGATACTCGACTTGACACTATTTTAAAGTATTAAGGGATATATGATATCTAGGCGGTACAGAGAACAAAAAATTCTTTTCCACACACCTCCGACGGAGGAGTCTTAGCTGCTTATTTCGCAAGTCTCGCGTTGCATATACGCTGCATGAACCATTACGACTTCGATACTAATGTAATCGATCAAGAAGCTAACCAGGGTCGTAGCCAAAAGAGATATGATTTCATCCTCGCACTCCGGGGACCCATGTCCCCGTTTTTGTGCCGTTTTCTGACTTGTGTGCCTTCCAAAACCTTTCTAAAAGTCTAGGTTTATAACAAAAAAGTAGTGTGTTTTCAGTCATGTTTAGCAAGTTACTTACGCGAAGTCTCGTGGAATATGGAATAGCCAAGACTACTTTGAACCTAGCTTGAACGCTGGAGTCCTCGTCAAGCCCTCCCCTCTGGTGCTCGTGTGCGGGATTTGTCAACCCACTTCTTTACAAGTTAAAAGAAAAAGGTTTTGTATAACGGAGTGAAACATGGAAATATGTATCCACTGCGAGGACGAAACTAACCCTATTGGATAATAAAGAAAATTTTAAATTATATAATTAAAACGACTGGGGAATCATAAGTTACTACTCGTTCAGGTCAAATTGCAGTAGTCTTAATCAGATTGTAGATATGTTGCATTGGGAGCTCTTGGTCACGCCAGTAACGTGACCAAGTGCTCCCAAAGCCAGCAAGTCGACGATAGTGAATCCCGCAGGATTGTTGGTCCTCTTCAAACTAGAAAACTCTTTACGAGTACATCATTGGCCTTGTAAATGGATCGTATCATTTTGGCAAGGAAGATCTGCTTGGGGTGGAATAATAGCAAGTAAAATCGGATAAGAAAAAGTAATACGGAACGGAGGAATATTTGAAAGTGAACCAACTTCAGTTTCCTGGCTGAGAGTTTCAGACTCCTAGAACGCGGGCTCACCTCGTCCTTCCATTCATGCATATACCACTCGACCGAAATAATATTATTTGGTTCCAAACAAGCTAGAAAATTGCTTAGCTCAAATGAAAGAAATATTGAATAAAGATTTAATTCAACCAAGCATTTCACTTTAGGGAGCATTAGTGCCATTTATGAAATAAATATTATAGCATAAGATTATGCATTGATTATAGTGGGTAGAATAAACAAACGATAAAAAAACAAATTTAAAATATTTTTTAATAAATGATGTGTTTGATCAACTTTAAGAAATAAAATACTTCATCAAATTGAATCTAATTATCGGTTATAACTAAACTAAAATTAGGAAGAATAATTCATACAAATGCTTTTTGTATTTTATATGATAATTTTAAGTGTCTAATGTTGATTTTTGTTATCATTAATGCACTACTACATTCATAAGATTGATAAACAATATCCATTATTTTTACTCAGAAAAACATATTTTTGATCTAGATGATATATGTTAGTATGAACTAAAGTCTTCAATCAAACTCTAATTAAACTCTTGTCAAAATATATTTAGTTTTAGGATTGATACTTGTTAGAAATAATACTAGAGTTTATGCTACCCTGTATGTATAAGTTTGCAAATGATAGCTTGTATTGAATGCTTTGTAAGTTTTTTTAATAAAGATCTCATTGTTTACATGGATGTTATCCAAGATAGACAAACCACCGCTAGTATGTTGTCCATCATCCATTAAAACTTGGCAGGTGAATTTTTCAACCCAATAGATAAAAACTTCCATTAGACAAACAATCCTTGCCATCCGACTTGACACTTCAAAATGCTGTCTTGGACTTGTTCACATATCGGATTGGCAATTGGTTGTACTCTTCCCGTAGATCAAAAAGTAATGAATATCTTTGCTTGTCTTGATGTCCCATTACATCAAAGATCACCTCAGATGTAGGCATGTCATATCAATCAGACTTGGTCTTCCTATTGATAGTACGGTAATCTCCACAAATCTACCGCTTTGTATAGTTGCCATGTCCTTCTTGATTGGCATGACAATGGCTGATGTATACTCTTCATATGACAACTCCACATTTCACACTCCTAAGGATCCATTAGTCTATATTGTTTTACATATCACTGTACTTGTATGGACGACAAAAGATTGATGTATCATCATCCACATCAATCCGTATACCAGGGCTAATCAAAGCATCCAACTGCTTCAAACTGAAGGCAAAACAATTTCTAATTCCCTTAGTAATTGTATCAATCGTTGTTTCTCTCCTCATGTGATATTAGGACCAACCAATGGCTTTCAATTCTAGTCTATAGGCACACTAAAGGGAGACGACACTTTCATTGGTTCCTATGTCACATCCTCCAAAGGATCGGTACGGCTCTTCGGAACCTCCTTTAGATCAAGATCCAGGTGAGAAACTACTCCAACTACATAAGCTGCAATTCTATCAAGCTCTCTTGTCACATCTCTTGAATTTCAAGGATGACAAATATCTCGCTTGTTGTCCCCAACCATTGCCACTATCATCTCGATAGATAATGAGCTAACAAGTGGTGTAAAAATCATCACATCAGCACACAAACGTAGTTGTTCAGCTAGACCCAAGCTCATAATCCAAGTTATTCAGTTCAGGTTCATAGCTTGATCTAAAACCTAACCACGTGATGCCTACAAAATTGAAAAAGTTGCAATCACACGAGTCATAAATCTCATTGCACTCTTTCTTTCATCAGCGTTGGGCTCCACTAACTAATGCATCGTAGAATTTTGTACAAGATCAGGTTCACCATCTCGATATGCATGTGATGAGGAAAAACTAATCAATGTGGATAAAGCAATCCAAGGCTAACTTACCCAGTTCATCAATGTCATAGATGACCTGTTAGCAACTCTCATCATTTGAAAAAGTTGCAAAAAATCCAATAATTTTGTTTGCGGTGAGTGTAGGATCACGCTGCACGGAATCATAGGCACAACGTAATATTTCACGTGGCAAGAGATTTGTCCATCATAATCGTCAACGACAAGCACGTGATCTAATTCTCGCGGCATCTAAGAAAACGATCGATCTAATTCATAATTTGACCTCAAGAACATCCGTCATCAACTAGGTTTGCGTGTCATCTAACAATGGCACGTTCTCTACAATGTATGCTGGAGCATGTGCTTGATGCACCTAGAGATAACGTAACATACGTAACATTTCCCAAAACATTTGAGATCTAGGTACTTGCAACCCTACTTCATGATCAATCCGCGTGTGATCTTAGCATGGCCATCCCGTAATCACCGAGTCAATAAGGTAACTTGATGAAGGTCTGATGCCTCCAACAATAAAATATCCAAAGACAATGCCTTTTGGTATTGAATAGCTGATTGTGATAACAATGAAGGATAACGTTGCATTGTGCAATATGTCGTGAGGAGACTCAGCGTGCAGTTTCATACTTCTCCACATACAAGTATCTCCGTACAAGAATACAACACTTGCAACATTGCAACCAAACCTATGCTGATCCCACCAAAAAGACTCAACACACAAACACCTTCTGGTGAATACATCCATGCAATTAGTGTGATATTCAATGAGAATAGTGCAATAAAACCACAAAAAATTTGATCACCTTGAACTCTCTCTATCTACTTCGTACAAAGACCTTAGTCTAAGCCTTCTTCACTAGCCTATAAACCTCGTGCTGTAACGCATGGCAAAAATTCCAAAGTGAAACACCCAAGAAAGAAGGGACTGCCGCTGCAAAGCTCACAATCTCCTCCACATCCTCATAAACTAGAGTATCGTCAACTCACATATTGTACTCCAATAAGTCATTAGGCCACGTAAGCATTACGCTTATTAGCATTATTCTTAGCATCCGTTGCAAGTTTTAAAACTTGCAACGGATGCTAAGATTGTAGGAGAAATTCAAGTGGTCAAGCATCAAAAGTAAATCTCACAAGCTGTTTGCTCATACATCCATCATAAGACTACCAATCCAAGCAGTAAGCAATTGTCTCCGTTCAATAGTTCATATGAAAATCGATAAGATATATACCACCAACAAGCACATCATCTGACTCTGCTGATGTAACCACAACACAAACTTCAATCTATGATCGATCACGTGCATGATCATTGCCTCAACTCCATCAATATGCTCTCCTTGATCATAAAATAAGAGCTATTGCTAGTGCCACCAAGTGATTATTAAATTTGGAATAAACAAGACTGCAATTTTGACCTCTAAACATCCAAACTAATGCATGCTATCTTTTCAAACATCAAGATTTGTGCACCAGAGTCAAGCAAAACTTTGGTTGGAACATACACATGTCATGTAAGAATCATCAAGCAAAACATACCAATTTGATTGTCCATCATACATACACCAAGTACAATCCTCTCACGATTAATGGCTAGCATGGTTGGTAATGATTCCATCTTTTCCGCTGCCATCTGCCAAATTTTCAATGTCCCCTCATGTAGACGTTAAGGATTGCTACAAAACAATATCCTTGCATATCTTTGCACTTATAGCAATGACACTCCTACGTTGACACAACGTGACTGCTACATGAAATTCACAAGCCAAATCAACCTAGAGATCATCATAACTAAAAATAATGGACATTCCATCATTAAAGTAGTCATTTGCAATACTACACACGCTCACTGCATGTGATGTAGATGACTCAATCCTCACTATGTGCTATGAATCATGGATGAAGTCTTGTCCATCTCTTATAACAAAAATGATAGAGAAAATCTAACTTGCCTACCATCTTCACTCCTATGAGGATTCAACTCCACAGTCGCACTATGTGGCTCTGAAGCACGAGGAACCTCTCTCGTCACTACAACTAATGCCTCAACTCTGTTGCACTTGCCAAATAGGAAAAATCCTTCCCTTCTTGAAAGTTAGAGGCTTCCGCTTTAAGAGCAGCCATAGCAGCAAACTACTTCAATTGCTCGATTTGAGCAACCATAACGATCTCTGAGATAAAAGGAGTAACCACTACAAGTCTTCCAATGATACCAGCACCTCTACCACCTTGACCATCTCTTTCTTATGGAGCACCTCCGCCACAATCTCTACCACCGGATCTCAACTCTAGGTGAAAATCAAAATAATGCTTTCGAGGATGACCCACTCGTTCACACTTGTCACACACAACCTGTGATGACTAAGGTTTAGGTTGTGAATTCCGTCCCTCATTCTTTTGGAGACAATTTCTTCATAGATGACCACCTCCACATGTTCAACATGCTGGACCATTCAGTTGACTAGAAAATGAAGACAATGGTGCTCTTGCATCCATCTCTCTGGGACCTGACTGATGTTGTGTCTTAACTCCATGACACTCACTACTATCATCACCAATGAGATGAGACTGTGCGGTGCCCTGCTAGACACAAGAAGTAGTGGTTGTGTCCATACTAAATAAAGATGTCACCACCCTCTTCTTCACTATGTTAAGTTCAATCTTCTAAGTGAGAACAAACACAGAGGCCAATGTGGGTGACACATTATTCATGAGAGTAGCATCACACACTTTCCTCTACAACTCTATGTCCAAAATTTGATATCAATATTAAACATGCTGTGCCTCAGTCACATCATGAGTAATTGAGATCAAGCGTTGCATACAAATGTATGCCTCTCAAAAACTCTCACCTGTCTATGCTCAAACCCATGAAGACTCTTCAACTAGTAGAAACCAACCCACTTATCTCTTGAAGAATTCCGCAATCGGGCTAAACAAAGGTACGCCACTAGCATCACCATTGAAGCAATCACCGGAATTGCTAATAGTTTGCTGCCAGTGACTTCACCAATTGCTTCACTGATACCTCCACTGATGCTGCTATTTGCACCTCCATTAGTGCTGATTCTTGCATCCCCACTGATATCAATACCACTATGGAAAGTGAATTCCACATGGATTAGAAAATAAGTTTAGTTCTGAATAGAAAATAAAGACTAGGAGATAACAAAAAAATAGTTGCTTTAGTTATATAAGACATCCTACGACTTTCATCGCGTTCCAGATTGGATGAGAGTAGATGTAGGTGTAGTAGATAAATTTGAAAGTAGACAAACCTCCCGCAACCGAAAGTATTATGGCCACATCCAAACCTTGTCACAGTTATCGCAATCATTTGGTCAAAAGTAGGAATAAGTAGGATTTTCTAGATAACTTGTAGGGGTTAACAATGGAACTTGGTTGCACATGGCTATCAACCCGTAAGTTAGGTGGCGGCAGTAGTAGTGATAGTAGTCAAACTTATACGATTCAGATTTTTAGTGATTAGAGATAAGAAATTCTAGGATCTAGTGGATCACTAGGCCTTAGGAATTCCAGGTAGCAATTAGTATTTAAGCTGTAACTTTTTCTAAGGCCAAGAACTTGTTTTTGTATTCTGTTAGCTTTTGAAATTCAAAATGTGTTTTTGAAATTGTTCTGAGTCTGAATAAGGGACAGTTGCACAACTGGTCTATTAAGGTTTTGGTTGGAAGTGGAACTGTTGCTAGTACAATTCTAGAAATGTGTTTGCCGGTTGAATGAGTTATAAGTAACTAGTAATCGGTCATTCAAGAAGTTCACACGCCTGTAAGACATCAGGATGGAAAAAATTGGAAGAAAAAAAATAACTTATTGTTTAATACAAAGAAAACTATAGATGTGCGTGGGAACTAACACAAAGTGATATACTTTGGAGGATATTTAATGACCAATTGAGTGCATTTTGGAGGAATACTAACACCACGTTGTACTACAATCATCTTGAATGATAATCAAGTAGTTTGAAAATCAATGATGTCTTCATGCGTCAATCTCCATAGCATAATCTCTTCCAAACTCATGATAGTGATTCATGGGAGATCATTCCAAATTCTAGAACATCTCGTTTCATGCAAAGAAGGGTGCAAACAATGTGAGTTTATGCAAGAATTGCATATTACACAACATATCAAACTCCTAGATGTAATCGTCAAGCTCA
Source organism: Marchantia polymorpha subsp. ruderalis (assembly GCA_037833965.1). Taxonomy (NCBI): domain Eukaryota; kingdom Viridiplantae; phylum Streptophyta; class Marchantiopsida; order Marchantiales; family Marchantiaceae; genus Marchantia; species Marchantia polymorpha. Next base: position 4,385,186 of record AP031359.1, read on the forward strand.
ATGATGTCCAATGCATCCGAGTATTATTATTGTTCCTTCATGGCTCCATATATCCTGTCCATGTCTTAAATCAACGTGATTGTAACATGAGATGATGTCAAAGTATGTCTCATCGTCAAAATCTGTCACGTCCAATTCAACTGTTGGCAATGACAAAGTAGTCCAATACCTTGCTCCACTCTAAATAAAACCTCTAGTGTCGCTATCATGCTCTCCATCCAAATCGCCAATACCGTTTGGAATGACAAACTTTAATCTGATGCCACCCCCAAATCAATATTGACACAATTAGTAACGTTGATATCACCGCACTACTCTATTCCTACTAGCTACGAGAATGCACAATGTAACCTATCATCGACGCAAAATCACTGTGAGAGAAACAAGGATAGACTAGTTGATGGACAGATCCAACTGCACTGTTGACAACACAAAGTAGTAAAATTACTCCAAAAATCAGCGACAACACACACACGGTCAAGAAATTGTAAGCAAGACTGGGATGTATCCAACACAATCAAAGAACTAGGTACGACTATATAATCTTAAAGAAAAATAACACAACACACAGGACTTTATATCACATAGCCATCCCGATTTGATCTCCATCGCTCACTATGTGTTTTTGCAATGTACTCTCCATTGCCACAATCACCTTTCGCTATAGCGCTTGCAATGCAATCTCGTCAATCAAGTTGCAAAGAGTAGATCCACATAGTGCAATCTATAATACACTTTACATTATGAATTGGTGAAAGAAATGTAACAATAGTTTACCTGCTCTACTATTTATAATGTAAAAAAAAATTGAATATAGAAGTTATAAATGTATAGTACTTTCAAAACTTTAAGATTGTAATGGGTGAGAGATCAAACCTACACCATTGACATTTTCAGTATATATTCTAATAACTCATACTCAAAACCCTAAACAACTATTTTTTTTTTCCTTTTCAAATTGATAGTTAGGTCTTTATGACGATTCGATGCACCAACATCTTGTGATGTAGTGTCTACTCTTTACAAGATTGTTCCAACTATCGCGATGGACTTCACAATTAATTGGCAAAGTGCAAAAGTATGGTACAAGCTCGAGCTCAAATTGCATGACCAGAGTATCAACTAAAAGTTCCATCAAAACATTCTGATGCCAACTGTAAGAAATGATTCAGATGCCAGAACTCGAGCCTTTTATCCAATTGGGCATCCCCCATGCTTAGGAAATGGCAAAAGCGGAGATCCGCTGGTCCACAACGGAGTCGACTGCGATTACTGCTCTGAGTTGAATCTGGAATTCAAAGAGGATTGCAAGGAGGTGATTCGAGCGAGCAGACCCCCACTATTTGTGTTGATTTCCAATAGGGACAAATTGTTTATGTAAGAACATAATTATCAATGATTTAGACACTAACAGACTATACGCTGAAATGCAGGGAATGGTTTTATTAACACTATCAGCAGCAGTGCTCGCGCTGAAGCCACCCAGGTGTAATGCAAATGAGCTCTGCACCCCAGCTTCGACTGGTCAACTTGCCGTGTTCTACCTGTTCCTTTATCTCGTGGCTTTGGGCACGGGAGGTATTAAACCTTGTGTGTCTTCGTTTGGAGCTAATCAATTTGATCACAACCATGATCAAGAACAAGCTCGGAAAACATCATTCTTCAACTGGTTCTACTTCTCCATCAATGTTGGTGCCCTCATTTCTGCCAGTGCTCTAGTTTACATCCAAGAACATGTTGGCTGAGAGATACCATCTATTCTCAAGGTGCTTTCACAAGTCCTGGTGCGTTAAGTCGTCAGGAATGAGCGATACGGAGGTGCTACTTATACAACCAGCACACTGAACTCGCGGAAGCTGAAGGCTTTTCACAGACTCCTAGCGCCCGGTATAAACATTGGTAAGTACCTGAAGCGTATCTTCAAGTATACAAATTGCAATCCTTCATGCTTTGTCGTGGGATATGTTTACATTGACAGATTCATCCACCAGCAACCGGACCTTCTTGTCACTTCACTCAACGTGTACCGCCTTGCACCCTAAACCCTTCCAACAAATCCTGGCCTGGTTGACAAGTTTGGCTCACAACATGATTCAATGGCACGTCGAGCACAACTTTGAGCAGCAGCAATGCGCTGCTCGCCCCAACATATTCCTGCTCCAAACTCTCTTCTTTGCTGATTTCCCCCTAAAACAGAGGCAGCCATCATCAAACTGCTTGTGGGAGTGAATTACATATGCGGTCACGAGAAGGAGGGGTCCAGTATGAGCAAGAAGTACGCTAGTAAAAAAAAAGGTTCATAATTATCTTGAGCTATTCTACCTGGATGTAAGCTTCCAGCACCTTTAGAAACTGCTTGAACGACTTTCCTTAGTCCATAGTCAAGAGTAACATGGCGTCCGCGCGGCGGAATTCCTGATTCTTTGTGCTGATGAGACTGTTAGGCCAAGTACCACAAAATTTCTTGTAAAGAGAAGGCATGCCATTTAATGACAACTTGATCCCATTTACAGATAGTGATAAAGTGGGTCCTTTGTTCACGTTATTAGTTTTTTTGCACTGGTGCTACTGCATATGTTGTTATTGTGGAACAACAAGAAGCAATTGTCTTCCAGAATCATAGAAATTCAATCGAAATGAACCTTGTCGCGGTTTTTGCTCAGGAGCAATGAGCTACATGATTTTCAAATTTCGCACCTTCAAAAACCAGCGCAGCTTCGGCTTGAGGTGACAATGAGAAAGTGTATCCTCTTCACGCCCATACTCTCCCTCACATTTTCATAGGAGGAAATTTTCAGCTTGAACAATGGAGAGTGGTCCCGCCGCTTGGAAGGATAGTGAGTGCATGAGCAAATGATTAGGGGGTGAACGCAACTGTTCTTCTTGGAAGATTGCTTTCAATCGCCTTGAAAGATTGGCTTTCGTTTACTGCCAGCTAGTTGCGTTGGGTACCGCGGCTACCGCCATAACGTGCTTTTCAACGTGAGATCACCACCAACAAGTTGTTGATTTTCCTTTGCAAAACTACACAATGGATAAGCGGAATGTTATCCCTCTCGCTTTCATAAGTATGCTAGTATGTTGTATCATTGTCAAGAGACAAGTGGAGGAGTAGAAAACTGTTTTTGCAATTCTTCTATGCGTTCAAGGGATTGTTGAAGCAAGTATAAAAGAATTGGGGATGTTATTCCACAATCGGGCTGCAAAACAGATTTGGCGTCGGAGAAGACACCGAGGGTTTGCAGATACTGTCCTTTTGGGAACATATTTAGAGCGGGAACTAGTGAAAAGATTCCGAATTCTCCCAATGACATTCAAATTGATCGTACGATTAGTAGGTCTGAAGATGAAGAAGGATGCACAAGGTGGGGAATTGAAGTTCGAGACAGGATAGCTGTTGCTCTAAATCGACAGGGGACAAGAAATTATCTCAGAATGTGTGGTGATTTGTAGGGCATCAGTGAAGGGCTTCCTTCTATTGTTGTAAGAAAATTTTGTGCAATACTTGTACAAATAGGAATTCCGTTGTTTGTGCATAAGTGGACTGCAAGTAGTATTAAAGAAGTTTCCGGTCGATTGAAAAATTCATAGGATTTCAAATATTATGGAGGTTATAGACTGCAATCATATAGTAATAATTGCTCCACCTCAATACAAGGAAGTATTTTACAACATGAAAGTATTCCATTCCTGACTTATGTAGGGCGTTGTTGATCCGGAGTGTGTCTTTTGGGATTTTGATTTTAGTTTGTCACGTTTGCAACATGATTACACTGTCTTCAAAAATTCTGTATTAGGAAGACGAGTGATGGAAGACAGGTATTTTACTCACAAATTAATTGGGAATGCAGCTTATATTGTAAGCCCATACATGTATGTTCCTTACAAGGGAACCAAGGAGGGCCTGGAATAGTGGCAAGCTCATTGCAATTTTGTGCAGTCATCTACACGAATGTGTGTGGAACGGACGTTTGGTTTACTAAAAGGTCGGTGGAGAATTCTTTTCCGCAGGATCAAGATGCTAGTACGACACACTGCAGACATCGTTGTTGCGTGCATTTTATTACACAATTTTTGTATAATGCACAAAGATTGGATCGATATGCATTTGTTTAGAGAAGTTATAAATATGCATGACGTATTAGCTAAAGTTTTGTTTACAGAGCATGTCATGCAAAGCACAGGAGAACATGATATTTATTGGGATTCAGACAATAATGTTTATAAAGAGAATATCATGTATCACAATTTGTCTAAGTTTTTTTTGGCTAAGGACAATACTCATCGTCGCTTTTGAATTGAGTCCTTGTTCTTTGTGAGCTTTTACCTGTCGGATACATACATTGATTCTTAGGCCACTGCATGTTTGACGAGCTTCATCTGCTTAAAATGTGTTCTACTATTAGGATGTTGCGTTGGATGCAAATAATGCAGATGGATGGGATGCACAGAAACAAGTACGTATGGTTTGATTAGATCGTCTGAGGCAACAGAAATGAGTGCACACTTTACATTCTTATTGAAAGTTGTTTTGGAATATGAGCTGATTGGCATTGCAGAAGGCTTGCATAATGAATGAATTGAAAGCAAACTAGATACCGAGAAGTGAAATTTGTGTTCGCTTATTGGTACGTTAAGAGAATGAAGGACGGATCGCGGAGTGCAATATGAATATTGGAAACCATGCAGAAGCATGGAGTGAATAACGGTTTTCAATTCAACTTCGTGAAAAGATCCGCCATCATTGTGACTATAAACTTCCACGTTTAGTTTTCTATGTACTAGGTCTTCTCTAGACTTCAGGTTACATTTGCACCTTCTATTCACATCGGAAATCGTAAAACCTGTGACAATTAAAAGCCCAAGCTGGATCTATAAAATCAAGTAGTGTTCATATAAGCTTGCAAACTATGGCAGTAAAGGCCATAAACAAGAACAAGGTAAGTATAAACCGGGATCAACATTTCTCCGGTGGATAGGAAAACATACACCAAGACAAACACTAGCGACTCTACATTACCTAGATGAGAAGAGGAGTAGCATCCGATTTTCTTATGAGAAGACGCGAGGCTCTTTCCAACGCAACTTTCTCCAGAATAGCATTCCTCGATACACCCTTTCTAAGAGAGACCTAATTTAAAGGGGGTCTTTCCACCAAACTTTTAAAAATACAAATACATGGTCGCATTCTGAGACATATGGACTGGTAGGACGTCAGAAAGCTTTTGTTATTTTGTTAATAGTATTCGACTTGTACAGAGTATGTTGAATTCCGATATTTGTGACCATATTTATGATACCACTGAAGTGACAGCCTATACCCAAGATTATGCCCGACTACAATTGGCAGGGGTGTTCCGTCATTCGTCAATAAGTACAAGTCATCTGGCACTGCAACTTTCTTAAAATCATACTCGAAACTTTACTTCAATTAAAACTCCACAAAGCACTAGCTTTCACTAAGTACATAAGACTACTGCACTCTTTCACCAATATATATATTCACTACTTGAAAAAATAGTATGTCAATTGCAAGAATAGCTATTTTTTCCCTGCACTGCGCCGATAAGTTAAGATATCAAAGATGGCATGTCCCAAGAATCTAATCAAGATCCACTCTTCTCTATCTTATTCTCTATGTCTGCAACTGCATCAACTAAATTTTCCAAGATAGAGAACATCCTCTCTTGATCTTGTTTCATAGTCATTTTATCCTTTGGTTGAGGTTTCAGAGGTGCTTCTTCGACACCACTTGTTACTTTCAAACTAAAGTACTCCACATAATTTGGATTGTCATTCCTCTCGGGATACTTGTTTAGAAACAAATCGTCTTTAACTGAACTCGGATTGTCACTACCGGATGTATCTGCATGAATAGCCTTCTTCACACGGATAGAATTTCCAGAATGTAGGTCGAGCTCATCATAAAACGTACAAGTTATTTTCCGGTCCTTACCGCTTACAACATTGTGCAACTTGTCTTTCTTGTACTTGCTGAACTCAGCAAAATACTTCTTCTTACAAGCTTCTGCAGTCTTGGTGAAATTGCGATAACTAACCATCATTTTTTTCTGCAGCTTGATCCAAGTATTCACTCTTCATCATCAGAACAAATACAGAGGTTAGTTTGACCATCCAACCAACTTAGTTCAATAAACCAAGATCTTGAAAACAAATCACAAAAGCTACAGATTCTCTCTCCTAAAACTAAATATAGTTTATCATATTGGAAGAAACTGAGCAAAAATTCTAGAAACTACGTATAATGAAGAATCTATACATAAACTATAACTCGCTCCAGAGAAAGACAACCCATCAAAATTTGTTTGTCTTCGACTTCATCACATCACATATAATGAAAAATTCTATTGTTGCATAAAGGAAAGATAAGAGTTTAAAGTTCTATGTCGTCAATCAGCACTCGCATACTCGTTCATAACATCAAGACCTAAGTTTTTCCTCATCTAGATTTACGAAGTCACTTGGTAACTATGGGAGGTTAAACTTTTCACGAATCTGATATGCAATAAACCTCTTGAATGGATTTCACTAGAATTCATATCTGCTATGCTTCTATGCAAGTACCGTTACAAGGAATAACAAAGGCTATGAGCTCAAATTTGTAGAGTACAGAAAAGGAACTACAAAATTTTGGAAGTCGGCTCATGTATGTTGTGTATTACTTCATTATCCGTCTGCAGATCTCTGAGCAAATTTTTTTGGTCTCTGGGAGAAAACTCATCTGATTATGCGACTGAATGACTTGCAATAATAACCACTAAATTTCCAAAATAGATATGGCTACTGCTAGTTGCATTGACTTTCTTATATGAGAAGTTCACCAGTCGAGAAAAACGATGAAAGCTACAGCAATGCACTGTATATCATTATCTAATCAAACACTAAGACTCTTGACTCGTAGGCATAACACCTCTACATAAGACTGAATTCAATTATACCTTGCCCATCCAACTACATAAATTTCTAAACTGTTTAAGAAATAACTTACTATTTACATTAGCGAGACTGCATAATGGACATTATCTCGAGAAAGGAATGTTTGAAACTACCTTGCTTGCCAAAGGCTACTTTAAACTCCGGTTCCATCTTCTGTTTTAGTAAAATCAAAGTTCTTGTCTGTTTGTCAATCATTGGAACCTTGCTGTTAAGATCGTCATTGTCATCCTCGTCTAAAATCACTTCCTGCTTTGCCTTCTTCATACTGCCTCTCATCGTTTTGGGAGAATTTTGCTTCTTTCCTCTTTGAGAACCTTTCGTATTTTTGTATCGCTTCTCTAAAGTCTCAGCCAGTGCTTGCTCCTCCAATTGGTTGTCTTCCTCTAAAACTATTCCACTGTTCTGAACTTCCATGTCACATTCGGTTGATCTTTGTACATTATCGCAGTGTGGTTCATGAAATGAAGATTCTTCAGGGAAAGTAACTCTCGCAAGAGGACATCGAACCGCTAGCGATGGTTGACTCCACTAGAAATTGAACGCTGCATTCTCACTCCTTGCCACTGGACAAGGTTGTTGTGAAGAGTGCCCATACAGTAAGCTCCAAAATTGAATTTCAGAGTCTAAATCTTTGGGCTGGGAATCAAACAATCTGTCAATTTCAGCCAGACTGCTCAATCTATCCATCCGATCATTTTGAAGAATTGATCTTCAAGACAAAAAATTATCCATGATGTCTTCCTCAAAATAACAATCTGATTGTTGAATGCCCAATGACTCTTTTCGATACCATTTCACCTTCTGCGCACGGAAGTACTTCTACATTTCTCAACATTATTGAAATATTTACGACAAATTTATTCCACCTGCATCAATTTTTTCAACAAGAGATTTTCCTCCTTTTACCTATGCCAAGAGTACTCCCATCAATATGCTTGAGCAAGATAGCATACCATATTACAATCTAGGATTGAAGGATTTGTCAAGTATGTGCAATGTTGTTTTTGTGTTGGTACTTGGCATGTAAACAGGTTCTCCGGCTTCAGCAAATGAACTGGATGTCTAGCATGAGAAACTATATTTCCTTGAGGCTTGAACTATCTCCAGTAAACTAGATATAGCTCTAGTACATTGCACATGATTAGATGTGATGCCAGCAGATATTGACAAAGGACAGACAAAGAACAAACATATGCTATGTGCACGTTATTGTTTCCGATCAGATGGCTGATATGAATATGGCTGGTGTTGTAGTATTTCTTGCTTCTATGCACTCCCTCCATGCCACAATATTGCATGGCACTTTTGTTTTGCAAGTAACATAAGCAGGTGTTCTCTCTTGCTTTGATTCCTTAGATAGACACTTCAAGATTCTACTAAAATGTGGGTTTCAAGCTTTCATTTTTGTGTTGATTGTTTCTCCTTCTAAGATTGCTTTTGTGTTGGTAGAAGTATATTTTATGATACATCAAATATACGTATTGTAATACGTGCATGCCCTGGGCATGGAGCATGCCTTTTGACAATAAAAGGGGGCATGGGCATGCCTCAAAAAAATTTGTTGTGGCTCCAACTCTACTCAAGATGCACTTAGTCAACTTTATGCTCCTTGAGAGCTCACTTCATTTCTTCCTTCATCGCCCAACAACGACGGATCAAAACTTCTCGTTGATAATTTAACAAACATCGGTTTGCTCAAAACTCTCAAGAGCTCAGCAACAACCAATTCTCGGAAACGCAACAGCGACCAGTTCTTCAAGTGATAATCTTCATGAATACATTAAACACAAATCGCAACAGCGACCAGTTCTTCAAGTGATAATCTTCATGAATACATTAAACACAAATCTCACGTAAAGTTAAACTAAATCCACTCCACAATTAGGAGAATGCTAATGGAAAATCATAGCTAAATCAATGAGATCTACTTTCAACATTGAAGTCTCAACTAGAAGAAGTGAAGATTCTTCAAGTAGTCACTTGTCTATACTCTCCGACTTGCGACAGTGGTCACTAACTTAGAAGTAGTCGGGTTAGAAACCCTAACCTGACAAACTCTAACCCCAACAGACATGGACATGACAAATTCAATATTGTTCAAACTTTGAGTTATTTGAGCAAGTACATGTTAAATCCAAATGAGATGCATTGAATAATTGCGAAATGAATTCTTAGATATCTAAAATATATGATCCTTGATATGATGATTTTTTGAGGAATGTCAAATTTTTGTTAGGCTAGGTAAAAAAAAAGCACATATAAATTATAATACGTTAATAATTGATTCTCACTAATATAAAATTGAAATATGATGGGGTTAGTCTTTATTATATTTATTAGAATGCATTACATCAAATAACAAATCATGTGATGAATAATAAAATAAATCATATATGATATCATTTTCTTAAAGATAACTATTTTGATAAAAAGTTTGAGCTAGTCTAAATTGAAGGCAAATTCAATTAAAAATACACTTAAAAATTATTCCTTAAAGTTTATTCTAATGATATTGTGCTACTTTGCAAATTTTTTGTAAGAAGCACAAACTATGTAAACTTGCAATTTTTTTAGTCTTTACAAATGAACATATTATTTTAATTACGTTTTCAGTCCATTTAACTAAAAATTTAAAACATTATGAGTAATAAAAACAGCATTGAATGAAAAGTGAAATAAAATTTATAATTTTTGTGAAACAATAAAAATCAATGAAAAATATTTATAAGTTTTAAATAAAATGTCCATTAAGTCAACAACACAATAACATTCTTTAAATATGAAATATCTATTTTTAATTTTATGCGTATATATAGTGATAAAAGAATGATTTCAAATGCGTTGAAAAACACAATACGTTATATATGTTGATGTTCATATATTTGGCAATATTAGCTTATTAGTTTTAAGCTTTTTCATAACACATAATCATGTTAATAAAAATGTGATTCTAAAAATGAAATAACGCAATAGTTTGTTAGATGCATATTTTTTATTTCAATTGAATTTTCAATCTAGGATAGAAAGTTAGTGGTAAAAAGTAGTAAAAAGTTTTGATTTTTTAACTTAATTTTTGAAATTTTTAGACTTCCTCATAATTGTTAGAATGATGTGCTCAGAATTTGCAGCATAATCCAAAAATCTTATCAAAGAAACTAGTTATGTTGACTGATCCATAATCCATCATGAGAGCATTGTAATGCTTTTTATTTTATAATTTCTTTAACTTTTCATTTTGAGTTTGTTATCATGTGATTGTTTGCATTATACTTAAGATGATCAATCAGATTATGAAGAAATTTCTGCCAAAACTATATGATATTAGATAGATTGTTAGGTTATTCTGATTGAAATTTATCATTTTGAGTTTTTAATCATGTGATTGTTTGCATTATACTTAAAATGATCAATCAGATTATGAAGAAATTTTTGCTAAAAATATATGATATTAGATAGATTGTTAGGTTATTCTGACTGAAATTTATCATTTTTAAGTATAATTTAGAGAACAAAACTTAAGTTGTGATTTTTTTTGAGATTTTAAATTATATTCTATTTTGTTTTATTAATTGAACTTACTCATTTAATTCTAAAAATTCACATACGTGAAACTAACACATGAGATTAATTAGAAAAAATGATATTATATGATAAATGATAATAATATTATAGCATCTATTTGTCTTTCAAATCAAAATGAAAATTATTTTGAAATTTTCAAAAAGAAATAAAAGATGAAATGTCAAAGAAATATTTTTAACAAAAACTTTAAAATGTAAATCAACGTAAGAAATTAAAATCCAACAAATAAACTTCAACCTTATAGTGGTCGAGAATATATAATGGTTGAGAAATTAATAATTTTGGATGAAAAAAACATTCTATAGAATATGTTTACAGAATTTAGTATATTTATGTATTTAATAGATTTTTTTTATATATTTTTAAATTCTAAGATTTTTTATATCTATAAGTGTCAAAAGTATAAAATGATCGCAAGGATTATAACTATAGCATTGTACTTAAAGGATTTTTTTTCCAATTTTTCAGCTAGTTGTTTTTTTTAATGCCGGATTGTGGTTAAAACAGATAAAACTCAATTTCAAAATTTAAAATCAACTATGAATTCATTTTTAAAGATTTTTCTGCAACGTAATTTCAATAGCTTTCTCTAAAGAATCAAAACAATTAACTTTCCTTGGATATTCTAAATGATTTATATTATCCAAAGCCAAAAGAGTATTTTGAATGGAAGACTTTGAAATTACACTACCAGTTGCGAGATGAGACGACCGACGCATTGCGGTTACGTGTTGAGAAGTGCTTGCGTGGATTTGCAATGTGGGAATTGCAATTGGTTAAGTGGTTGAAGTTGCATTCACTAGAGCGCTGTCTGATGAGTGCGAAGGCCAGCGGATCCGCGGGGCATAAACAGTTAGTAGAATTAGTTAATTCTCTTTTTGAGGGATTTGAAGAGACGCGAGAGACTGTAAAGATAGAGATTGTAAATGTTTTGCGTAGGTTACGAGCCGACGGAAGGTCAGAGAACGCTTTAACCGCTAGGTCGGATGGTACCGCACCTGAGAGTAGTTCACGTCAAGCGGTTGAGATTTCTAAGAGATCAGAATGAATAAAGAGGCCCAAGGCTCTTTCCTTGGGGGGCTTTTCTGTCAATTGGCTTGTCTTGGCTGTCAACCTGTATCCACACAGTGGATACAGGTTGTGGTGTGGATACCCTTTTTGCTCTCTTCCATTCTCGCTCGATATTGCAATGTCAGTGCGAATGTCCTCGTCGCACTCTTACCCTTGATGCCCTACCATTTTTCTCATGCGCGCGAATTGGTACCCTCGGCGCGTGCAAAAATTGACCGGCCTTTCGCAAATTCAAATTGAACTTCATCGTTTTTGCCAAAGATCCAGCTTTTGCATCCTCCAAAATGACTACGCCGAAGGTCCAAAGATCTGAAGGTCTTCGGCCGAAGTCAAACCCTACTTTCCTTCTCTGTCTAGTTAAATTTCCCATAATTCTTCTAACTTCTACAACTTAGGACTTATACGTATACATTCTAACACGAATATATTTAAGTTTTTGTTAATTTTGTAAAAAACAAAAAACCTAAGCACCACAGGTTGATGAGCATGAAGACCAGCAGAGCCTGTGGTAACCCACTTTTTGTTTTTGTGCGGAATTAAAACATTTTTGGATTACAAGTACCGCAGTAGCAACTCTAAATAGTAATCGGTACATAAAATAGAGTGAAAAGGGAGGATCGCGGGTCACGAAGAATCTAGGAGTTGGAAGGGGCTAAGGCCGAGGTTTAGCGCCTTGGACGGCGCAGACGGTTCATGCTGGGAAGAGCGCCTTTGGCAACATCTCCTTTGCTGAGGTGTCTTTGGCGATGCGCCTTCGGCGCAAGCAGAAGGAAGCGCCTTCGGTGCAGACGCCTCCAGAGGAGCTGTCGTTGAAGACGTACGAAGCATGCGCGACAGACGCCTTCGTCACATGGAATACGACCTCATCATTTTGTTCGACTTCGGCCGTACGCCTTCAGCGGTAAGTTCCTTTGCCCCAACACCTTCGGCACTAGCGCCGCCTTCGTCGATAGGTTTCGCCTTCGGCGTAAGGAAGGCCTTCGCCTCTAGGATTCTCCTTCGATGGAAAGATGCGCCTTTGGTGGAGGAAGAAAAGACAAAGGAGTTGGCGGAAGTCGTACCTTCGCTGCAAGCGCCTTCGGCGGTACGCGAGCGGAGAACAGCGTCGGCGAAAATCGGCGGAATCAAGATTGAATGTACACGCGTGGGAGTCCGCGCAACGGCAGAGTGGGAATTTGAGCGTGCAAATTGGGCTGTTACGCCTGCGCGCCGGCATCGCATTCAAGCGGGCTGTGGCCAGTCCAAGTGTCGAATGTTGGGCGATCTTGATCGCCGAAGAAAGGAAAGAACTCGCCCTCACTCTCACTTTCGCATTTTTGATTTTGCATCCGGTGGAGCTCGCGACGCGCAGCAGTGTGAATTGCAGCAATCTTGCGGAGAGATTTCTCAGTGTGAGGAGAGTGTGCGGACTTTTGAGAGAAGGAGTGCGCAGCGGTAGAGGGCGCAGCGGTAGAATCTTGCAAGAGTCTTGTGGAGAATTCGCGGAGAGCTTGCGGAAAGATTGAATGAGTGTGCAAGAAGTGTAGAGAGATTGCAGCGAGTTCACCTGAGCTCCTGACGTGCAGTAGCGAGTGCAGAGGAGTTGCAAGAAGCTCGCATCAGCAGCGAAGAGAACTTTCAAGAACCTGAACTTTCAAGAAGATGGCCCGGTCCACTTAGTTGCGGATGGTTCTGCTGAAAGTGCCGCATATTGGTCTGCGAGCATTTCAGAACAAATTGACGGTGGTGAAGTTTGATTTACTCCTATGGGGATGGAACTGGGTGTGTTCGGAGATGGTGCGCGAGTGGCTGCGGGAGAGGAACCAACCTCCGCGCGGATTCCGACCTCATACGGAGAGGTGGCAGGTTAGTGATGGGGAACAAGTTTTGGGAAGGTGCGCGGTAGAAGAAGGCCACCTTCTTTTCGGATGCGAGTGTGTGCAGGTCAAGAAGGAAGAAGAGATTTCCTTCGGTGCCCTCTTCAAGAACAGCAAGTCCAGCAAGAACGGGTACAAGACCCGTGACTACAAGGATCGATTGCGGAGGAATGTCGCGGTAGCACTCCTCCAGATTATGCAGCCGCACCGAACCACCTACATGACTTCTTGGCAGGTGGGATTTGTGAAGCTGGCGTTGTCTGGAGCTCTGATCCATTGGGCTCGGATTCTGTGGAAGGCAACGCGACAGCATGCGCAGGAGGAGAAGGGGCAATCGATCAATTACCTCTCCCCCTTCTTGATTAATTTCTATCGGTCGATTGGGTGCTTGACAACATCAGAGCGAGTTAAGTTTCCTTTGCTGTTACGCAGCAATCCGGGCAGGTACGTGAAGGATGTCGAGGTCGACACCGACACAGACAAGACGTCCGCATGCACCCCACCAGCTCGACCGCAACAGAAGAAGAACTGCAAGTAGTATGAGTGCCGCGGAAGCAGAAATGGGACGGGGAGGCGGAGCAGAGTCAGCGAGAAGTGCCTGCTGCTCCCGCTCGAAGTCGGGTGATTCACGAGCCCTCCAGTCGGCCGAAGTAGAAAGCTCGCAAGCTTATTCTGCCGGCAAGTAGCGCGGACACTTGACGAGCCGCGGAGAGTAGAAACTCGCCATCCTCGGGGGAGGATGCGAGTGCAAGAGTTCCCGGGAGGACAGCGAACCTCCCTGCACCGAAGGCACGAACGCCTCCAGAGGAAGCGCGAAGGCCTTTGGACCAAAGAAGACATCAGGCGGCACCGACCAGGGTGCCAGCGACGGACAAGTGCTTAGCCTCTGAGCAAGTACCTTTCGACGACTCGACTTCGGGTCAAGAGCCTTCTGCTCAAGCACCTTCGGCGCAGAAGAAGTGTAGGGAGGAGTCTTTGCCTCAGAGGACTTCAGGTCAGACGCCTTCGGCAGAAGCGCCTTCGGCGCAGACCCAACTTGAGGAATCGGCGGAGGACAAAGGCCGGAAGGAGGAGACACGTGTGCCTTCGGCACAAGCGCCTTCGGCGATAGCAGATCAGGCAGGAGAAGCGAGCCCGCCGGAAGTGAGATCTTCCACTGCGTTGGAGATGTTGGCAGGGAGTGGAGTGGCACTCGCTGTAGAAGAAGCTGCGCGACCTAGTTCCAAGGAATCGGCGAGAATTTCTGTGGCGACAGAGATCCTCGACTCAGAGGACGAGTCGAGTTCGGAGGAGCAAGAAGTGGAGTCGGTGCAAGGCACGCCGACGGGAGTGCTTTGCGAGCAGGTGGTACCGCTACTGCGGTACCTTGATCGCAAGGCAGCGAAGTATGCTGATCCTCGGCATCGGGGATTCTACGTCGAATTGGTGAGGAATCGGACGCGGATCAAAGTAGCGACGAATCCCGAGCTGATTTACCTGGACCACAAGTACAGAGAGTTGGAGGAGAAGAACAATGTCATGCAGGGATATCTGGCATTCTCGCGGAGACTGCACAAGACAGTATTGCAGCTGCGCGATGATGCAACGGCCGAGGCCCAACGCGAATTCGAGAAGCAGCGCACGAAGCTCAAGGCGGAGCTCCATTCGGAGCAAATTCAGAATGGCACATTGGCAGAGGAGCTCGTGCGGCAGACACGGTTGCTGGAGTAGTGTCAGATCGCACGCAAGACAGATGAGGAGTTAGTGCGTTGCCTGCAATCGCAGTGCGACGAATTGAAAGCGCAGCGTGCGGATGCGGAGCTGCAGTTGGTGGAGTTTGAAGGCGACAACCGGCGCGCGACAGATCGCACGCGAGAGGAGTTAGTCATGCGAGTGAACCGATGTCTGAGAAGTTACACTCGCTGGGAGGTTGCGGCGCGGGAGAGAGTCACTTTGCGCGAATTGGAGATTCGTGCGGCGGCCTTGATGTCGGGTGACAGCTGGAGTTGGCGGCGAGTTGCGAAGCGGTTAGATGCCTTCCTAGCGAGGTCGCGAGACGCCATTGCGAACCTCGAGGCAGAGGTGACCGCGGTGTTGCGGCGGCTTGGATTGCGCAGTAGAGCCGAAGACTGGTCGGAAAGAGAGTTATTGCACGGTCGACCTTCGCACAGGAGACATAGCAGATGACGTGTAGCGTAGAGTAGAGTGTTAGGTAGTTAGCACCTTAGAGTGTATAAAGTAGTTCAAGGCTTCTTGCCTTGGGGATTTTCCAGTTTCAGTGCAGTCCAGGAACTCGTTTTCTCTGAGTGTTTGTGTCCTTAGTTCGTCACCGCGCAAGAGGAGCTATAGCTTGACGAAGTTATCGCATTGTAATGACAGACAATTACCAAAATGGAGCATAATGGTAAAGATCCAATCCCACAAGGACAGAAACAACCACAAAAGTCACGTTTTTGCACAGAATAGCATTCTATTAAAGAGTTTCACTTCTTAGGCCAATGCCACTCCCAGAAGACACTACCCGGCTAGAGCCGAAGACCTGCAGAGTAGTGCATAACCACACTCATAGCCTGAAACTTTTCTAAACAACGCCTGTACGAATTGCTTGCAACTCCACACTTATATTTCAGGGGGAAAACTTCCCAGCATTGCATACATCTCAACTCACTGACCCAAATACTCAAACCCGAATTTGCTTAAATCCCAAGGAGCCTCGCCTACTCAGGACATTCGAGCCGAATACTCACAACCCTTGATGTGGTAACTTCGACAAACAAGAGCGCACCGTGCCCAAGGCCTGGATCACACACCAGCATATAGACACTGTGGATACAGATTTACAATCAAGACAAGCCAATTGACAGAAAAGCCCCCCAAGGAAAGAGCCTTGGGCCTCTTTATTCACAATGGCAACTATGGAATCTCAACCGCTTGAGGCGAATCGGTCTTAGAGGCTGTGTTGTCCGATGTAACGGTTACGGCGTTGTCTGAACTACTCTCTACTCCTAGTCTACGCAACACGTTTACACTCTACTTCTACATTCTAGCGCGCCTCATTCAATCCCTCTGAAAATGTATTAACTAACTCTACAATCTGTTTGTGTCCTGCGGATCTGCTGGTCTTCGCGCTCATCAGCTGTCGCTCGAGTGAATCTAACTTCAGCCACTTCATCGTTTGCAATCCCCACATTGTGAACCCGTTCAGGCACTTCTCTAATCGCAATTTCAACTTGTCGATTGACTCGTCCCGCAGTTGACGGTAGGCCTCCTCTGCCTTCTCCATTCTCCTCTCTGACTCTTGCGATCTCATCTCTGCCTTTGCTAACTGCTCCCATAATCGTCGGCAGTCAAATTCAACTTTTA
The DNA here is from genome assembly GCA_037833965.1 of Marchantia polymorpha subsp. ruderalis. Taxonomy (NCBI): domain Eukaryota; kingdom Viridiplantae; phylum Streptophyta; class Marchantiopsida; order Marchantiales; family Marchantiaceae; genus Marchantia; species Marchantia polymorpha. Next base: position 4,401,994 of record AP031359.1, read on the forward strand.
ATCTACATTTGACCTCCGAAGCCTTGGCTGACTCGCAATCTACCAATTTCTTGGACCAATCCGCTAACTCTTCTTCATGCTTCTGTTTTCCGCCAACGGACTCGCTGATAGCTCCTCCGCACGTTGGAATTCCATTCCACACTTTGCCTCAATCTCCAAAATTTTGCTACAAAGATCTTCCTCCACCGTCTTCGCCTCTGCGATTTTGCCCCGAAGTTCTTCGACGATACAAACTTCTTTGACTCTTGGGCCCTCCAACTTAGCAAGTTCCTTGATGTAATTCTTCTCTCGCTTCTCTGCAGTGGTGATCAACCGCTCTGACCGTTTGACTGCTTCATCGTAAGCTTCTTTGGATTTCTCCAACCTCGCCATCAGATCCACTATTACTTTCTGTGCATTCTCATTAGACTTACAAAGTCCACCACAGGTTTCTTCTAACTCTGTACATCGCGCGGATTCCTTTGCCAGATTCAGCTGCAACACTTCACACTCAGTTTCCTTCTCTCAAAGCTGGGCTTCTCGCTCCCGCTATGTCGCCTTCACTACCGCGCACTTGGTTGACAAGGTTGCAGCTCGCTCCCGTGCCAATGCAGTCGCGGAATCCCACTCCCTCTTTACTGCAACTGCTCTCTTGAGCTTCGTCCTGTTCCTAATCAACTATACGTAGAAGCCTGGCTTCTTCAATACATCATATATCTCTCTCTCTTTCCATCCAAGTACTTCAATAATGGAACTACACTATCCTGCAAGAAATCAGGAAATGTAACTTCCAACTCCTTCGCATCTTCGCGTGAAGCTTTCTTCTCTTCTTCAGGTCTCACCCCTTCCACCGGAGATGTCAGCAGTGTAATGCCATCGGCCTCTACCACCGTCCCTCCAATCCGTGCAACAACCTGCTCCAGAATCTTCTCGCTCAAAATGGACTCCTTCTCCAGATCCTCGTTCATCTTCAGTTGTGATGTTTCTTCACCCCGCGCAAACCGTGTCTGCTCCAAAGACAGAGAAATCAGACTATTCAACTCAGTTCCCTCCTTCAAAGGTTCTGCTGGTATGTCTGCTAGAACTTTGATTGACACCCCCGAAGGTTCTCTTATCTCCACAGGCCGCGTCACCTCGCTAGCTGCGACTTCGGATGTGTTCACAATTGTTGCCACTGTCTCCTCTACGCTGGTGTTCGACACTTCAGCTGTCACCATTCTCCGATTCGCCCTCTTCTTTGGTCTTGCGCGTGCTCTTGGTTGCCTCGCTCCATCTACATCCATGTCCACTCTTCTTACTTCGTGGGCCAATTCTTCCTCGTCATCACTCACTACCTTCCTTCTTTTCGCCAATCGTCTCTCTGGCTTTTTCCGTCTCTGCACCACGTCCACTTGAACTGGTCCTCGGGCTATCGTATGTGTTGGGATTGAGGAAGGGCGGTTCTTGTCTTCGGTCCCTTTAGTGGACTCGGCTGTCAAGATTTCCTGTTCTCTCGGAAATCGCTTCTCCTGCTTCCTTGTAAGCAACCCCATTCCTCAATAGAAATTCACTAGAAAGGGAATGATGTGATTGGTCAAGGGTCCCGTCCACCGGGAGCCCGCATTCACCCAGACAAGATCGTAAATGATCCTTGCCCAATGTACTCGCTGTTCCTTCAGGATGCGTTCAAAGAACCCTACTTCCCAGGCCGTCACATAAGTTGTGCGCGCCGGCCGCAAGATGTGCATAATTTCCAAAGCGATCTCCCTTTTCTTCGGATTTTTATAATCGACAGTCCTCCATCCGTTAGTCCCCTGTCTCCCAGACTCGAAGAGAGGCCCGTAAGAGAATTCCTCACCGCGTGTAAGTCCTACGCTATTCTTCTCAAATAAAAGATCTCCGTCGTTGCCTGCACACGGTCCCATAACCTTCGTCCACTGCTCGATGGTCCACAGCATGGGATTACCGCGGAGCTCCTCGCCTTCGGTCGTGCTCTTGTCCATTACCTCCTTGCAGATACTCGCCGAGACACAATTCCAAATCCACAAAAAGAATTCAAGCCGCAATTCATTCAGCTTGCGTCTGAAGGGTTGCAATTCTTCGTAAGGCACCTTCAAGGGAACCAATTTCCTCACCTTCTCACTCTTCTTGGGCGCCATGTCTTCAATTTGCGTTTCGCTACTCGCGAGTTGGGTCGATTTTGCTTCCTCTCTCTCTCGCTCGTTCTTGCTCGATATCACAATGTCGGTGCTAAGACTCCTCATACTGCCTTTACTTTCAAAGCCCTAACATTGCCTCCTCCCGCGCCCAGCAGAACCCCTGACGCGTGCGAATGTCGTCCGGCCCGTTGCGTGATTTGAAATTGATTCCGATGTCTTCGCCGAAGACGTAGCTCTTCGCACGTCCAGAAAAGGCTGCACCAAAGACACAAAGATCCGAAGATCTTCGGACGTAGGCAAATTCTAACTAATTCTATCATTTCTCCTCACGAGCTACTCATTCTAACTCGAACAAGTACTTTGTAGACTAATATCTTTTAGTTTTGTTGGTTTTTAAAGAAAAAAAAAAACTAGGCACCACATACTCCTCTCCCCATTTGTGAGCGACCCCGCGAACACGTCACGTATAATACTTCTTCACTTGGTGACCGTTCACTCGGGTCCCATGTAATTCTCCTGAGAGGTCTGCTAATTGGACTAATCCGTTTGGAAACACATTTACTACTTTATAAGGTCCCATCCATCGCAAGTGCAACTTCTCTAGGAACCTCGCATGTCTACTATCATACAACAAAGCTAAATCCCCCTTAAGCAAAGTTACCGGTCAAACGCGCTTGTCATACGCCTCCTTCCTTTTTAGCTGGATCTGCTCCGTTTGCTGCTTTGCGGCTTCTCTACGTTCCTCCAATGCCAACACTTCTTGCAGCCTGTAGAGCTGACTTTCTTCATCTCCAAGTCTTCTGCGATCTAGTATCCGATGAGTGGGCAATTCGAACTCGATAGGTAAAATGGGGTGCTAATCATATGTTAAATAGTACGATGTTTGCTTGGTGGTCACCTTCTTTGTTGTGCGATAAGCCCAAAGAGCCGCTGGCAACTTTATATCCCAGTCGTATGCATGGCTCACCGTCACTTTCAACAGGATCTTATAAAGCAACCCATTTGATTTTTTAGTGAGTCTGTTTGCCTTCGGATTGTAAGGAGTAGTCTTTCCGATGTTTAATCTGGAAATGGAAAGTGAGGTCATCGATTACCGTATTCAGGAAATGTGTCCCTCTATCGCTTACCAACTCCAGGGGGCATCCGTATCGTGTGATGATGGTCTCAAATAAAAACTTCAACACCATTGCCGCATCATCTTTCTGTGTGGCCTCCGCCTCCACCATCTTGGTGGCGTAATCCGTCGCTACGAGGATGTATCGTCTTCGGATGTGCTTTGTAGCTGGTTGGATAGGTCCGACAAAATCGATCCCCCATTTTTTGAAAGGTGCCAATGGCATGATGGGCACTAACGGCCACCACGTAGTGGGAGTCGGTCTTCCCGTCCTCTGGCAGCTATCACACTTGTGGATGTAGTCGTATACATCTTTGAACATTGTGGGCCACCAATATCCTGCATTCAAAATCTTTGTTACTGTGTTCCGGGTGGCGTAATGTCATCTTGCTTCCTCCGTGTGCATTGCTGCAACCACTCGTCCTACCTCCGAAGCTTCCAAACATCAACATAGTCGCTCATCGGGCAAGAGTTTGAAGAGCACGCCTTGTTGTATCTGATAAGGTCCAGCCTCATGGATGAAGAGGGTGCGTTGCTCCGCATCTAGTCCGTCCGGACACTGCAGGGTCAACAAGTATCGATAGAGATCTGCATACCTCGAGTCTCGGTTAAATGTCAGTTGGAACAATTGTTCATCTGGGAAATCATCAGCTAGATTTGTTTCTTCCGGTTGCGTCCATAACCAAGACAAGTAGTCTGCATTCTCGTGGTGGATCCCCTTCCGCGTCTAGACGGTTAAAGTGAATTCTTGTAGAAGCAACACTCATCTTGCAATTCAACCTGACAAGTCGGCCTTCTTCACTAAGTGCTGTAGAGCGTAATGATCTACGTGAAACACGAATTCATAATCCAGCAAGTAGTGTCGGAACTTCTTCACGGCAAACACCATACCCAGCGCCTCTTGAATGCCAAAGTGAAGTTTTGTTACTTCGGAGTAAGCTTTGGTTGTAAATTCAGGTTGTGTGTGTTACGCTGCTTGAGGCGCCTTCGGGGATAGGCTCCGTAGTATTTCTGGGAATGACTAGTGCCTGAGAATTCAAACTCGTCAATAGACTGTTAAGTTGTAACAATGGATCTTTAGGAAGTAGGAAGTCCATCCCGGATGCCCAGCACTAGCAGTAACTAGTGGAAGGGTTGTAAATTCAGAGTTGGGGTCACTACTTGCAGATCCTCGGAGTGTACTCTTGGGAAACTTTTCCCTTGAATCTTAAGTAGAGGTCCTAATCGACCTCTGAGTTGTGCTTTTCCAGTTTCAGGTGTGTGTTGGGGTGTACTACGCTGCATTGTGTGTTCTCCGAGTTGAGCACCTGTAGTATTTTTGAGAGTGACAGTAGCTTGAGAATTCAAACTCCTCAATAGTCTGTTAAAACGTGACATTTAGTACTCTGTGTGTTGCCTCTGTCCCTGTGTGTTGCCTCTGTCCTTGTGGGTTCGACCTTTTGCTACTATACTGCAGTTTTAGCCTTTGGTGGATTATTACAGAGCCGCGGGGCACAAGCAGTTAGTTAAGTTAGTCAATTCTTTCTCTTTTGGATTGAAAGAGGCGCGAGAGAACTTAGAGATAGAGATTTTAGGCGTGTTGCGTAGGTTAGAAGCCGACGGAAGCTCAGACGACACTGTAACCGCTGCGTCAGATGGCACTGCATCTAAAAGTAGTTTGCCTTGGGCGGTCGAGATATCAAGGAGTTTAGAATGAATAAAGAGACCCAAGGCTCTTTTCCTTGAAGGGCTTTTCTGTCAATTGACTTCTCTTGGCTGTCAATCTGCATCAAGTGTGCGCGTCCGTGAACTTGTGTGTTTTGTCACCGTGCATGGTGCGTTTTTGTTTGTCAAAGTTACCGCATCTTGAGCTGCGATTGTCCAATTCGAGTGTTGTGAGTAAGCCTTGGGCTATTCGAGATTTATGCAAATTCAACTGTGGGCATTCGGGTTAGTAATCTGAGAATGTGCAATTTGGGGAAGTTTCCCCCTGAAATCTGAGTGTGGGGTCAAATGCGATTCTTGTAGGTGTCGATTGGATAAGTTTCAAGTTGTATGAACGATTATACTCAGCTCTTTGGACCTTCGGCCGTAATCGAGCAGTGTCTTCTGGAAGTGACATGTGTCTGAGAAGTAATATTCTTCAATAGAATGTTAACTAGTGACAAATTGTGACTCTTGGTGTTGCATTTGTCTCTGTGGAAACGAATCTCTACCATTATGCTCCAATTTGGTATATGTTGGTTATCACAAATTTCAAGGCGGGTTGAAGAAAAAATTGATAATTTTTGAAGTTTCACAATTTGTTGAACATCAAAGCCAACCTGAAAGTTTTCATGAGATAAATTTTGCTGACAATTCTTGAATTGTTTTACATGGATTGTGAGCCTTGATATGGCGGAACATCGTTGACTTTAAGCAATGGATGTTGTGAGTATCCCTTGGATGAGCGTGCTGCCTATCGGAATAGTAGAGGCATCGGCTAGGAGCAAAACAAGTGATATTTTAGATCCTTGGAGTACATAAGATGTGATCGATAAGCATGCAGAGGTGGCAATCCATGCTGTTGAAGGAGTTTTTTCTTTTGATGGTGATTCTTTATATGATATGAAGAAGCATGTGGCTCCTTTTGAAGACATTTCATAGCAACCCACAACGTTGTCCTCTAACTCCAGTGTACATATACAAGAGACTTGAAAACACTTACTTGGGGCAAAGCTAATAGGAGAAGACCAAAGGTTGACTTATTTTCTACGTGCATATAGGAATTTTTTTCACTTCAACATGAAGGAGTTGGGTGCTTTGATTGGACCGAACATACAGATAGAGTTGAGAAGCGATACATCAATCTTTTGTTGTCTCTATTGGTATGATGATATGGGGAGAGATTGAATTTGAAGTAGGACGTTAAACCTATTGAAGGCTGGGTTAATGGAGTTGTTGCATGGTGAGTATGAGTATTAGTCATGTCGGTGAAGAAGTATGTATGTGGCAACTACATAGATAGGAAAATGTGTGAAGACTACCATCCTATTAATCGCCAGACAAAGTTTGATAAGTAGGACAAGACTACACTGTAATAACAGATAAATATCAAAATGAAGCATAATGATACATATCCGATCTCACGAGGACGAAAACAATACCAAAGATTCAAGTAATGTCACGATTAACATTCTATTGACTAGTTTTACTTCTCAGGCACATGTCACTTCCAAAAGCATCTACAAGTGTTAAGCCGAAGTCGATACAAATGCAAAGTGTAATCACATCAAATTCTTGAAATACATCCAATAAACACTACAGAAATCGCAAGCGAATCTGCACTTTATATTCAGGGGAAAAACTTACCAAGATTACAAGCTTAGCCTGCTGCACCAAGCGACAAATCTACAAGTTTGCTTAAATCTTGAGCTACACTATGCACCACTTAGAACACCCGAGACGGCTAGCCTACTTTAGATGCAATATCTTTCACAAATCGAAGCAACTCTCGCACTGTGACAAAACGCACAACTCATGAACGTGTGGAGGAGTGTAGACTTAGGGCTGAAAACTGTCTCATGAAAAGCTCCATGTCCTCTCCTCCCAAGGCAGAGCCTTGAACCACTATATTCAAAACAAACACTCAGAAGCATCATCTGCTAGCTGCGAGGCTCCATCAGGCTTGACGTTCACGAACGCAGCATATGCCACGTCTGCAGAGCTCCTGTCTACTCCTATCCTATGCAAAACTGCTGTGAAATCTAACTCTAAATTTTCTCTAGTCTTTTTCAAACTAGATATGAAAGAATTAATTATTGTGCCTAATTGTCGATGTCCTACCACTTGGTTGGCTTCCAATCCCCTCAATCTACGCTCCAACAAATCTAATTTTTTGTGAACTTTGTGGTCTGAATCTCCCAATCCACATAACCGCAAAGGCATCGTTCTACTCTAGCTTGCAAATCAACATCTATCTGATGTTCAAGATGTCTAATGATCACCTTTGTTTCCATCAATTTTGCCTAAGGCGCGACCAATTGCTCCTCAACTGCCGATAGTTTAAATCGCAACCAGCCGTAATCTACATCCAACTCTCTTCCGCACTCCATCTCCAAAGATCTAGCAGCCTTGCAGATAGCTAATTCATTCTCCTAACGATCTAATTCGGCAGCCACAAACCGCTCTTGTGCCGCCAGATGCGCTGTCAGCTCCTCCACACGCAGAAATTCTCTCTGAAACATTGTCTGAGACTCCTCCAATCCATCCTAAAGTTCTTCCTTCGCTTTTTGAACTGTGCAAACTTCAACCCGAAGGCCCTTGCACTCTAAGTGCCTTTTGCGTACCAAGGCTCCTATCAACAACTAACTCTTGCCAAAGTTCTTCGCACTCCAACTCCTCCCCCTGAAGTTGCTCCTCTTGCTCCTGCAAGGTAACTGTCATGGTCACACACTCAAAAGTCAAGCTTGCAATTTGTTCTGTCATTCAAGCAGTTGCGGCCGCCTTTGAATTTGTCCATCTGCACACTAACTCTACATAAGATCCCGCCAAAGATGCTAGCACCGAGTACTTCATCATCTTCCTATCTAAGTACCTCACTAACGGAACTATCCTATCACTCAAAAGGTCCAACAAACTAAACTATGCCAACTTTGGCTCATAGGCCAAATTTCCTTCTCCACAGTCAAATTTCATTGTCCCCAAAGACACTTGACACGAAAGCAGCGTCGGTTGTTCCGTAACTGTCTTTCCAACTTCTGCCGCAAACTACTCTGAAGGTCCTTTGCCCAAAGGAGGAACCTTTGCCGACGTCATAACTTCTTTGCACATGTCCGAAGTTCGTTCGCCAGAAGTCGCTTTTGGTTGATCCGAAGGCCAAAAACGTTGATCTGAAGTCTCTGTCTTGATCTCATCTTTTCCTTCTTTGCCTTCCACCAAGGGTTTCTACTTAGGCACGTTCAAAGGTCATCACTTTAAAGGCCAAAGGTGTTTTGCGGAAGGCCATTCGTCTTCTGTTTTTGCCTCCTGCACTTCCACTACAGTCCAATTATCCAAAGATAGCTAAGGTTGCAACGTTGCCTCACTACACTCTACGCTATCCAGTACTTACTTCTATTTGCGTTGTGCATTCACCTTCATCTTTGCCATCCTCATCCGCGCAGGTGCTGGTCTTCTAGTCCGCAATCCGCTACGTCAACCCACAACTTCCGAAGCCAAAGGCATCTGCAATTTTCTTCGCCTCTTCACATGTCGTTCCTCGACATTCTCATCTGACATGTCAAACTTCGGCCAAAGGCTGCGCGAGTTCAACGTCGTCATCATTACTGACAACTTTGCTCCCTCTTTGAGCCCCTTAGTCCTTTGATCCAATAATAGCACTTTTGAGCGGGAATTTTTTATTCTCCTTCTCTGTCAATAATCCCATACCTCGATAGAAATTGATGAAGAGCGGGTACATATAAATCTATGATCCCCAAACCTGTCTTGGACATTTTTGTCGTTGACATTCCACAAGATCCGAGCCCAATGAATTGGCTTCCCCGTCATTGCGCGCTCCACAAATTCTACTTGCCAAGACGCCATGTACATCATGTCAGTAGAGTAAATCGCCTACCTGACCTGCACACGGCTCCAAGACTTAAGCCCATTGCTCAATCGTTCAACTCTCAAGGATACCACAAATTTCATTGCCCTCTAGCGCGCAATCCTCATACCACTCCTTGACAATCGCCGCGGAATTCCAATTCTAACCCCAGAGCAAGAAATCGAGCTTGGCAGCTATCAGCTCATTGCAAAATGCTTTCAATCCAAACTCTGCCACTCTCAATACCTTCAATCAAAGTTCCAAAAACTCACACTGTTGCTGAACTTCCAATTGTCCATTCGTGATCCTCGTTAAACTCTCAATTCAAAAATGAATTCTCCCAAAATGTTCGCGCGAAACTCCCGTTTTTGCTATTGGCTCTCGACGCTCTAATCGTCTTGTGAACTCGCGCAAACTATCAGTGCAAAGGCCAAAGTCCTTTCTTGTCGGCGCCGTCCTTTTATTAATCCAAAGTTTGTTTTGCTGTAAAGCCAAAAGTGTCAAAGCCAAACTCCGAAGGCCGAAGGCCCTTCTTCGTCCTCTCCTTATTCATACCAACCACTTCCTACACTCATAACTCCATGACTCCTTCTCCGTTTCAAGAGTTCTTTAGCTCGTTAGAACAAACACATCAAGCTTCATCTATCAATATCCTTTCTAAGTCAAGTCGCCACTAACTGAAAAAGTTGTGAGGTGTTTATTCTAGCAGATCATAACCCATCTAATTTAACATTATTGATTGCAAGTAAAAACACTAACTCCAGCAAAGGATAAATCCAAAATGAATTCCAACTATTTCTAACTAATCATCTGCTATAGAAGCCTTTATTTAATCTACTTCTACTTATTCTTATCCTAGAAGCGTAAGTTTCTGTTCATCTATTCTTCAAACTTTATCTTTCCCAAAAAAATTGAAAAACTATGTTACTACATACACCTTAGGAGATCTTTGATGTGATCGAACATGCGAGGATTTTAAGTACTTTAGATCTTTGTGTACGAACCCATCAATTGCCAATTTGAGAAAATGACAAGGTCATGACAGCATTTTGGAACATCGACTTCCACTGTAAGATTTGTTTGTATTAATGACAATTTTTTCTCTTTAGGTTGAAGAATGCAACTGCCGAGTTTCAAAGGGTTATGGAGCGGATTCTAGCGGGGCTAGATTTTGTCAAATGTTACATTGATGATATCTTGGTGTTGAATGACATAATGAAGCAACATCAACTACATTTGTAGATTGTGTTTGAGCACTTGAAAGCTCATGGTCTGTGTTTATGTGATAACAAACAAATACCAAAATGGAGCATAATGGTACAGATTTGTTCCCACAAAGACAGAAACAACACCAAAGAGTCAAGAATTGTCACTAGTTAATAGTCTATTGAGGACTTTTACTTCTCAGGCACATGTCACTCCCAGAAGACATTGCTCAATTAAGGCCGAAGGTCCAAAGAGCAGAGTATAATCACACACATGAGCCTAAACCCTCCAATCAAAGCCTGCGGTAATCGCATCCGATCCCACACTCAAAATTTAGGGGAAAAACTTCCCAGAATTGCTCACTTTCAGCCTACATCCCCGAATATCCAAATTTGAACTTGTTTAAATCCCGAATAGCTCCAGGCACACTCGGAACATCGGAATCGGACATTTGCAACTTCACATGCGATAGCTTTGACAAACTGAAGCGCACCATGCACAATGGCAGAACACACAACCTCACGAAGGTGCTCGATAGACATAGGTTGATAGCCGAGACGAAACAATTGACAGAAAAGCCCCCCAAGAAAAGAGTCTTGGGTCTCTTTATTCACTCTGAACTCTTGGACATCTCAGCCGCCCAAGGCGAGCTACTCTCAGGTCCAGTGCCATCTGGCGCAACGGTTACTGCGTCCTCTGAGCTTCGTCCGCTCCTAATCTACGCAACACGCATAAGATCTCTATCTCTAAGTTCTCTCGCGCTTCTTCCAATGGAGAAGAGAAAGAATTGACTAATCTTACTAACTGCAAATGTCTGACAGTTCCGCTGGTCTTGAGTCCCATCAATCGCCGCTCCAGCAAATCCAATTTTAGCCATTTCAACATTTGAACTTCCTAACATACAATTTCCAACGCGTAGACGCAAACTATTGGTCGTCTCCTTCTTCAGTTGACAAAACGTCAATTCCGCCGCTTCCGCTTTGGTCCGGGACATCTCTAACTGCTTTGTAACTGCTTTAATTGATCTCGCAGGCGATCGCAATCTGCATCCAACTTTAATCTAAATTTGACCTCCGAAGACTTGGCTGTTTCACAATTTTGTTACCCAACTAGCCACTTCGACTTCATGCTTCTTCATCTGCTCTGCCAAACTCGCCATAAGCTCACTCGCACGTTGCAATTTTTTGTTGTGAGCTTTAGTGCGTGCACTTATCCTTCTTCAAAGTTCCATCCTCTCGGTCTTCATCGCCGCAATCTCTCGCCGAAGACCTTTGATTCTCAATTCTTCTTCTGCACGCAGCTCCTTCTTCTTGGCCAGGTTCAACCAAAGGACTTCACACTCCATTTCCTTCGCCCGAAGTTGCTCTTCACGCTCCTGCAAAGTAACTATCATGATTGCGCACTGAGAAGTCAAGCTTGCAAATCTTTGGACTACCTTTGCAGTTGCTTCCGGTGGTGGTGGAATCCCCTGAGATTATTCCTAACCAACTCTACATAAAAACTTGCCTCCTTTGATATCGCGTACTTATCTTGCTTCCCATCCAAGCACTTTAACAAGAGAACGACATTGTCCTGCAAGAAGTCCAAAAATGCAACTATCAATTCCTTTGGCTCTTCCTTCAAAGATCTATTCTCAGCTTTGATCTCATCATCCCCTAGATGCTTGAGGTAAGGAAATCTCAGGTGATTCCATCACCGTTTCACCAATTTGTTCTATCACATGCTCTAGTATCTCCTCGCTTAGAGTAAGCTACTTCGCATGCTCCTCGGTAGTCTTTGGCTCTAGCATGTCTGCTTTCTCCAAAGACTCGCTCTTCTCTGAAGATGGTTGCTTCTTTTCACAATGTTGGCGCAAAGTGCTCGCTTTGTGCCCTTACCCTCGACGCCCTAAGGGTCTTCACACGCCCGCAAATTGGCACTTGCAATGCGAGAAGTTCTTGTTTCACCTCTGGCGAATTCAAATTGTGACAAGTTGTCTTTGCCGAAGGTCCGACTATTACATCGCCGAAGATGTATGCGCCAAAGATATGAAGATCTTTGATCAAAGGCAAATTCTATCCTACTTTCTACTGATTACCCAATTTCCGTTGGATCTTCTAACTTCGACAATTATAAACCTATATGTATATGTTCTACAACCAATATACTTCAAATTACTTCTTTATGCAAAAATAAATAAAAATCTGTGTACCACAATTTACATCCAAAGAAGTGTAAGTTCTTCTTGATTTTGAGTAGTTGAATCATGTGATCTATCCAGGTGGTTTGAATTTTCAGCAAGCAAAGATTGAGATTGTTGCACACATCTCTTGTTTGATAGAGGTGAATAGAGTTTGTGCATTCCTGGGTTTTGCAAACTACTATTGGAAGTATGTGAAGGGATTTAATCCTATAGCAAAGCCTTTGAATCAGTTGCTAAAGTTGGATAAGAAATAGCAATGAGGAGATGAATAGGAGAAGGCTTCTATGAGCTCAAGGCTAAGTTGATGGACGCTTTGATCTTGAGGAGATCTGTCATAGGTTGTTCATATCACTTGCATATAGATTGGAGTATGTTGGAACTTAGAGCAATGTTGATGTCGCTTGATGATGAGGATATTGAGTTTGTGGTTGCATCTGTTAGTTGTTTGAACAATGCAGCAAAGTTACGGTATAGTTTGTACGAGGGAGAGTGTTTGATGGCGATGTAGATTGTGGCACACTTTAGGTGATGTGGATTGTGGCACACTTTAGGTGTTACCTGTTTGGTACGTAGTTAATCCTTGTTATTGATTGCCAGCCGCTCAAGTAATTGATGAAGTTCAAAAAGCTCATGGAAAAGCTTGCATGTTGAGCTCTCATATTACAAGAGTATGACTTTCAGGTGGTGCATAGAACTAGAGTTGCAAACCTTAATGCCGATGGTTTGAGTTGAAATTCATGCACTAGTCACTAGGATGACATTGCAGCTAGATGGCATGATGAGGTTGATGTGAAGATGATGCTCGGTTGGCATGCATCTACCTTTTTGTGTTTGTTACGTAGAAACTCTAGTAGGATGAGCCACTTAACATCCACAAAGATTGGATGATCAATCTTCAAATCTTAAGGTTGAAGATGGTGGTATGGATCAGCATGATATTTACAATGATGCGTTAGTATTGAGTTCCTACCGACTAGTATGATATCAGGCATAGTGAGTGCCAAAAAGCAAGATCGTGTTCTTCAACGGGCAAAGAGCTATGCGCTGAAGGGAGCACATGTTTTTCAAGTGTGGGCGGATGATAGACTACAAGTGGTACTGCATCTAGCTCAGAGAGCACACATTGTGCAACATGTCCATGAGAAGTTGGGACATTTTGAACTAGAGCGTACATACAACTTACTCCTTGGTTAGTATTGGTGGCGTGGTATGCATACTCAAATACAGCAATTGATATCACGTTGCATTTTTTGTGATTAAGTAAAGTCATCGTTCAATGCCGCAACACCAGAGTTACACCTCTTATTTATCAAGAGGTTGGATTACCATTGGCTTTGAACTTTGCTGGACCATTACTTTTGACTGTACAACATCATCGGTATTTGTCAGTGATGATGAAGCATTTGTCCAAGTGGATTCTTCATCTTCCAATGTGCGAAGATACATATTAATAATGCTATTTCATGCAAAGAAGCGAAAAGTTACACCGGAGATGGCCATAAGCCGTCTCCGGTCCCTGTTTCTCAAACTTGTACCTCGAAAAAATGGATCAACTTGGGGACAGCTACCGTATAAAAATGGGCATGGAAGTTAAGAACCTATGGAACAACAGATAACACATTGAAAGGAAAAATGGGATTGCCTAAAGCCACCCTCCCTGAAAAGGAGGGCCGGCCAAAGAGATATTCCTATCTCTTCACCCTCATCAGACGTGTAAAGTCTTGAGAGGGAGGGCAACGGGGATTATGCAGTAACGGCTCCAACCGGCGACGGCTCTTAAGAACGACAAGGGATCCTCTCCTCTCACGCCAGCTCCTGGGCCCCAGCTGCCGGCTGGCGGAAATGGGCAACAACCGCAAGGTAGCTTTCAACTGCGACGATCGGGGGCATGAGGGAACGCCCTAATAAGTCTCTGGAACACTTACGATAGTTATACATACCATGAGTTGGGCTATTTGACTGGCTATATCTTGGAAATCCTTAGTATTCGCAAGAGAAATCCAAAGGTATCGTCTACTTGTTCCGTGATGTTGTGAAAATCGATGTTTCCGCGTAGAATAAGCGGTGGTGGGGCAAAGACTCCGGCCTAAAGGGTTTGGGTCGAGCACTACGTGCCTTCAATCTACAAGCCCTCCCCGTTGGTCTTCGCCCCCCTCAGGGCCTTCTTCCGCTCCCCGCGCACTCCATGCCTATGGGTCCGAAGGACCCCTTAATCATTGGCTCTGTCGAAGGGGACGACGATGCGCCCCCGACTCACCGATCCCACACACGTCACGTATCAGCAGCAAACCCTCCCAAGAATTTTACCACGCGCACGATCCGATTAGTTGATGTACTTCATCGACATATATCCAAATCCTTTCGCTGTATTTTAAGAAAACACCCCCTCCCCCACCTTACGTATTGGGTGGGGGAGGGGGATAAGCAGTGCTTATCCCAATAGTGGCCGTACTCATACATGCCTATTCGTTATTCAAGCGGATAAGCATTAACTGGCATGACCTTTAAGTAGCAATAACTAAGCGAGTAAAAGAGATCAACCCCTGTAAAGCCAAAGAAGTCTCCTTCGGACCCTGGGCCGGCCTCCTTCAAGGCCCTCTTCAGGGCGCACACCAGTAACTTCTATCCGAGCTTCTTAAGCTCTTTCTCCCATCCATTCGAAAGCTCCAACGCAGCACACAAGAGGTACCAATCTATGATGAACAAGGTGGGAGCTTCGATCCAACGCCTAGCCATAGAGGATACCTTTGCTAGGGCTGAGCAAACCTACCTTAAGCAAATACAGGTCGCAGTGAGCCCTATGAGCGATAACGTTCACGTACGGTTCTGTGAGAAGGGTTGGGAACGGAAATGGCCCCATTCCCTTACTCTCGATGGTATTTCTTACCAGTCTATGCGATTCTTTGAAGTACATTTTGCCAAAAATTACCCAGAGCTTCTTAGCAACTCATCAATCATAAAAAAAGAAGAGGGGCGAAGCTATTTGCTTCACCCCTCCCCCCTCCGGTTACCGAGTAGCCATGGCTTATGCAAAAAGGTAGGGCATGGGCTGGGGTGGGCGATTGCCTGCAAGGATTAGAAGCTTGGCGTTAAGAAATATCGATCTTCGTACGAGTGCGGCGAGTTCCTTCGGCGGATCCCTCCAAAGACACAACTACAGTTCATTGTAAAAAAAAACTTGAGAACCGCCGTGGAAAACTCCGAATTAGCTAGTCCATTTGCAGAGCTTAGGTGCCAATGGTTAGTTGCTGGTTGACAAAGACCGAAAGAGTCTCCGATTCGCCAGTACAGAACCTCATCTTAAATACAAGAAAACCGGCTTACTCCATACTTTTGGGCTACCCCCCTCCCCCCTGAGGGTAAATGAACCCCCCTCAACAGAGCTTCTTGCACATGCACATCTTAAGCGACTACTCTAATCCATGAAGCGCCACGTTGGCAAAGATCTTGCCGGTTCCTTATTCTGGGTATTCATCCCGGTCTAATATTTCTGCTTTCAGCCACGATGTTATTTGTCTTCTCATTTGTGAAAAGTTCGTTCTAGGCTTAATTATAGCCTTTGCGGTTCTTTTGAGGTTTTCAATGATAAAGCAATTTGTAGAACACTTTGTAGATCGGGGTTATGTGACAGCTCACATCGGCGATCATCCAGCAGCCGCGAATGTTGTGCTGCCGGCAAGTTTTACTTTATTAAAAGTAAAATACTTATCTTTTTTTTTATTTTTGTAAAATAAGCTTTTTAGTAAGAGCGCAAAGAGCTCTTACTACTTGTTGTGAAGTTTCTGGACTAGAAAAAGCAATGTACATAGACTACTCATTAAGATCATATTAGCATACTCCCCTAAAAAAAAAAAAGCAAACCCCATGGACGAATATTCTACATTGTAGCCCGCTACGAATTCTTCCTTGGCCTCTGGTAGATCAAAAGGACAGGAAAAAACTGACAAGAAACTGACAAAAAAAGGGCTTTTGGAACCCCAAAGCTAGGTCTGACGCTTCTAGAAATGGCTGAAAAAGAAGTCGCGTTGCGGAAAAAATATAGATTTTTCTACCCCTCTCCCTTATCGGGTCGAGTACTACGTGCCTAAAATAGTTTTTTTCACTTTGCTTTTATGGGGAATGATGGATCTCGAAATTTGTTTACTAGACATCGCGTTGTTAGCACCTGCGGGTTAGAAGACTTGGCCTTGTGCCTTTGGAGGCCATAGGCACGTAGTGCGCATGGAGCGTATTCGGGAAAGGAGAGGTGCATAGCACTCGACCAAAGGGGGAGCGCTTTACGATTGAAGGGCTTGAGCTCTGCGACCTCTGGATCCGAAGGGTCCAAAGCCGCACTTTGTTTGTCTGACAGGGCCCCGGACTGTCAGACAAACAAGGAAAAAAAAAACTGAAAAAAAAGTCCCCGGCTGTCAGAGAAAAAAAACTGCTAGGAAAAAAATTGACGGGACACAAGACCTTAGGGGAAGCTCTTTCTCAGTACAAGTTTTTAATACTCTAGTTTCAAATATGTATTCCGGCTCTAGTGCCGGCGATTTGGCAACTCAAGGAACAATATCAGGTCGAATAGAAGTCCCTCTTGGACCAGTCAAAATTACCGTAGGTACGGAAAATATACAAAAACCCTCCATATCAAGGAAGATTTTGCCAATTGCCTTGGAGCGAATACCGTATTCGGCGCAAGCTAAAGGCTTGCGCATTTAGTTATCAAAGCCACTTCGGAGGCGATGAAAAAATCCTTCAATTCCAGAGCTTTCTTGGCGTTTGCAGGCATCGGGTATCTTGCGGTATGAAGATTTAAATTGAGTTGATGGCATTATCTAACAAGGCGAATAAGGATTAAGCGTATGTTTTACTTAACTGTATGCTTAATCACTTTGGTTGTGGTGTACAATTTCTTTGATTTTTGGATAACGAAGTAAATTTGAAGTGTATTGGATGTAGAATATGTACATATATGTTCATGATCGTGGAAGTTAGAAGATATAAAGGAAATTGGGTAACCAAGAGTAAGTGGGATGAAATTCGCCGTCAAAACCTTCGGCCAAAGATCTTTGGACTTTGGCCCAAACATCTTCAGCGATGTAATAGACAGATCTTCGGCGAAGATGACTTGTCACAATTCGAATTTGCCAGGGGCCGGACTAGAACTACTAGCCTTGCAAGTGTCAATTTGCTCGCGCGAGATTCGTTAGAACGTAAAGGGTAAGAGCATGAAGCGGGCACTTTGCGCCGACATTTTGTGAGAGCAAGAATTGCAATCGGAGACATCAAAGATTACACGGCAGGAGACATGACGCCCCCTAGAAAAGCAGCAAGACCAAAGTTGATTTTGCTAAAGATGCCCAATGTGGAACTACAGAAGTATCCTTAAGAGTTAATCACGGCACGCCTTGATTTTTTGCTCTGGGATTGGAATTGTGTGTCGGCCACGATCTGCCAGGAATTGATAGACAAGAAATGAAATGAGGTTAGCGACCTTCGCGGTAATCCGTTGATGTGGACGGTCAAGCATTGGACGCACGTCTTAGGATCATACGCGAGCAAGGAAGGAGATTATACTTTCAAGAAGGAGAGCGTTAGAGTGAAGCGAGCCGAAGAATTTACATTCTCGCAGCTCTTCAAGAATCCCCGATCGAGTACAAATGGTTGGAAAATAGTGGAGTATTGCGATCCGAAGAGACGTGCGATGGCAACAACAATGATGCACATCTTGTGGCCGTAGCGAACGACCTATGTTACTGCGTGGCAAGTGGAATTTACAAAGCGTGTAGTGTAAGGGGATGCAATTCATTGGGCGAAGATCTTCTGAAACTTGGTCTAGATCAATGTTGGCAATAGGTGATGTGGAGCCTCGGTGAATCATATGACGCCTTTCTTGGTGAATTTCTATCGCGGGATGGGCTTGTTGACGAAGAGTAACGAAAAAAGATTTTCCAAGGAGACGGAGATCTTGGAGCTGGAGTCCGACAAAGAATCTAAAGAGGAAGACACTCGAGCCAAAGAGACCACTCAAGGAGCAGCACAAGGACCGATTCGAGTGGAGCTGGTCACGGCAGAAGAAGGATCTGAGCGACTACCGGCGAAGAAACAAAAGGTAGCCAAAGCTAGTGAAGTAGCCCGAAGACCAGAAGCACTAATGGCAGGATCGGATGTAACACTTTTGCCGAAGACGCGCGCAAGACCAAAGAAGAAGGCACACCGCTGGGTGATAGTGTCAAAGAGTTTGGAGGGTAGTGTAGCCATGTCCGAAAGAATTGCATCTTTAGCAGATGAGGTGAATGGAGGAAGTTCCTCCATTCACATTTGGCCTTCGAAGAAGAAGCAATCATCTTCGTAGAAGAGTGAGTCTTTGAAGAAAGCAGACATGCTAGAGCCGAAGACTAGCGAGGAGCATGCGAATGAGCTTACTTTAAGCGAGGAGATACAAGAGCATAAGGTAGAACAAATTGGTGGAACGGTGGTGGAATCCCTTGAGATTTCTTTGCCTCAAGTGTCTTTGGGGATGATGAAACCCAAAGCCAAGAAGAGATCTTCGGAGGCAGAGCCAAAGGAGTTGGCAGTCGCATTTCCGAACTTCTTGCATGAAAGTGTAGTATCTTTATTGAAGTACTTGGATGGGAAGCGAGAGAAGTATGCGGTATCGGCGGAGGCAAGGTTTTATGTAGAGATGCTCAGGAATAGGACCCATAGTAAGAGAGCAGCTACAGTGAAGATCGCCAAAGAGATGACGAGAGAGTGTGCAGCGGTGACTGCAAGTCTGAAGGTGTGTGAGGAGCAACTTCGGGCAAAGTACATGGAGTGTGAAGTTCTTTGGTTGAATCTAGCCAAGGAGAAGGAGCTTTGTGAGGACAAAGAGCTGAGAATCAAAGATCTTCGGCGAGAGATTGCAACGATGAAGACAAAGAGGATGGAACTTCGGGCAAGGATCGTGGCACAAACTGAGGCCCACACCAAAGAGATGCAACGCGCAAATAAATTGATGGCGAGTTTGGCAGAACAGACGAAGAAGCACAAGGCTGAATTGGCCAATTGGGCAAAGAGATTGACGGAGTGTGAAACGGTCAAGTGTAATTATACTCTGCTCTTTGGATCTTTGGCCATAATCGAGCAGTGTCTTCTGGAAATAACATGTGCTTGAGAATTAAAACTCTTCAATAGAATGTTAATCAATGACAATTCTTGAATCTTTGGTGTTGTTTATGTTCCTATGGAAACAAATATGTACCATTATGCTCCATTCTAGTATTTGTTTGTTATCACATTGATGCATCAGCTGAGGTGTTGATCGATCAGGGTATAGAGTTTAAGGGTGAGTTTCAACTCTTGTGTGACAAGGCAATGATTAATTTTTGGATCATCCAAAGGCAAATGGTTTGGCTGAATATGTTGTACAGACTGTGAAGAGGACGTTGCGCAAGTACGGTCTACAAAAGGGGCAACTTGGGGATTAGGATATTCAATTATCATGGTTAGTCATGGGATATCGATTCAGTTGTCAAGCATCCTTGGCTTCCTTTTCACCATATTTTTTATTGTACGGCCGAGATCTATAACACCGATTTGTTGTTAGTCTAGTGAGGTGATGAACCTTGATGATCCAAACATGTGGATGAGAGTGTGATCTGAACGTGCAGATCTTCTTTAGAGAGTCATGCCTGCAGCATTTGGGAACCTTGCAATTGCTCAGCATAGGGATATGTTGCTATATGCAACCATCCAAGGAGGAGGTTATCGATCATGAATTTGTAAATGATAAGTGGAGTATTACATCTATTTACATTAGACTACACCAACTAAATTGATAGTCATTGCGGGAAGCACTATCTTGAAAGTGCGAGGGATGTTTATTTTCTGAAGTTTTCATGTTGGAGTATCGTGATGATGTTGTTTGGAAGGATCATGTGTGCTACTATGCGTCATGGCACCTCCCAAACGTGGATGGCACTATGAACCCAAGCTTGGCAACAGTACATACTGGCTTGAGGTGCATGTTATGTGGATCAGTTTGTCAGACGGCTTGTATGTTGGTGTGTGAAAGGTGTTTTAAGGAATGACACATATTGTGCTTGACTTCACCTATTTATGTTGTTCCGGCTGGACAAGAAATTTGTACTCGATGTACTTTAGAGGATAGATGACTTGATCTTCACAAGTTATGGATTGCAGATAGGCGACCAACAATGAGGCAATATAGCATCCCGTCTACTGGTTCACGCACTCATGAAGGTATATATCTTATAGTTGTAGATTGGGCTATTTGGAAATCAAAGGGACCTAATCGCTAGTTAGGGGACAGTTGTGATACACTTGTATTTGTGTATGCTTTTGTATATGATTTGTGTGTATGTATATATGGTTTGTCAAAAATGTATGTTGTATGACCATGTGTATTTGCACGACAGTTGTCATGACCATACGTAGTTTTGCCATGGTATATAATGTGTTATGGAAGTACATACCTAGTTGAATGTGGTTCCATGAATATTAATGTTTGAAGTTGATTTAGTGAGAATGATTCTTGGTAGGATCTACCCTCATCTATGTGAGGGATAAACCATCTTGTGTAGCTCAAAGAATGATTAGTTCCTTACTTGAAACTTCACCATTGGAAGATAGTCCGTTTGTGAGTAGCACTTGGATATTGTGATTCTCGTTAGCATCAGCCTGTATTCTCCTAATAGTAGAGTAGGCTTGGCTTGATTGTTTATGATCTTTCAATTTATGTTTTATGACATTACGTCGTTCACAAATTTTCAGTTGTGAGACACTTGTAATTGTGTATGCTCTCGTCTATGATTTGTGTGTATGTATGTATGGTATGTTAGCAATGTATGTTGTATGACAATGTGTATTTGCACAACAGAGGTCAAAGCCAAACACAACTTGACTAACTTGTAACAAGTGATAGCAAGGATGTTTTTGTTTCATACACATAAGATGGAGTAAATATGATGTAAATTGTCAAGACTAGACATGATATGCAAATCACACGCTAGGCAATGACCATTAGAGACTAGCCTGTTAGACATAATACAGTCAACTCCTTCTTTGATCATATGTTGGCCATGTTGGAACTATGTGGTAACTTAGTTTTTCTTTTCTTTCTCGAAATGAGAAGTTTGAGAGATCTGATAGAATAAATACCTCATAACGTTTTCAATTAGTAACGACTTGATTTAGTAAGGATCTTGATAAATAGAACTTGGCACGCTCTTTCTAACGAGCCCAAGAACTCTTGAAACGAATAAGGGATCACTGAGTTATGAGTATCGAAGGTGGCTGATATGGATAGGCGAAAGCGCGGAAGGGTCTTCGGCCGAAGGTACCTCGGACTCCGGCTGTGAGGTACTTTGGACTTCGGACCTCGGAATGTACCTCGGACCTCAAACCTCGGAAGGGACCTCAGATTTTGGCCGTGAGGTACTTTGGACTTTGGAAGGGCCTTCGTCCGAAAGGACCTCAGACCTCAGACTTCGGAAGGAACCTCGTACTTCGAACTTCCGAGAAGGAATTTTGGCCTTAGTGCAAGGATCTTGCGGGAGCCATATCTTTGCGGTGGAGTGTCGGCTAGAGCTGAAATTTGATGGGGTTGTTGGTCTTAGCCGGCCGCACATGCTTGCAAATTTTCAGCCTCAGACCTTAGACCTAGAGCTTATAGAGAAGCTGACAGCTTGGTTTAGGGTTAGATTTCAATTTAGGATTAGGATTAGGGTTAGGGTAAGTTAGAGGGAAAGGCAGCTGCCGACTCCATAGGTGTAGGACCTGTTCGGAGCTCGCATCAGACTGAGTGATAGTTTAGGGTTAGTTAGGAATAAAGTAGTCCAAGGCATTGGCCTCGGGGGTCTTTTCTCAATTTAGTTTCTAAGTTTCAGAACTCTGTATTCTCTGCGCATTTGTGAGTTGAGTGTGTTGGTCACCGCGTGAGAGGTACTTCGGTTTGTCAAAGATACCGCATCCGAAGTAGGGGCCCCAATTCAAATGTTCTGAAATAGTGTTTGACTAAGGACAGGATTTAAGCAAATTTGCAATTGGCATCTACCTACAGATTTTCTGAGTAAACTACTTGGGAATTTTTCCCAAGTTAAAGGGGAAGGCAGCTGCCGACTCCACAGGTGTAGGACTTGTTTGGAGCTCACATCATAAGTGAGTTATAGTTTAGGGTTGGTTAGGAATAAAGTAGTCCAAGGCATTGGCCTCGGGGATCCTTTCTCAATTTAGTTTCTAAGTTTTGGAACTCTGTATTCTCTGCGCATTTGTGAGTTGAGTGTGTTGGTCACCGCGTGAGAGGTACTTCGGTTTGTCAAAGATACCGCATCCGAAGTAGGGGCCCCAGTTTGAATGTTCTGAAATAGCGTTTGGCTAAGGACAGGATTTAAGCAAATTTGCAATTGGCATCTACCTGCATATTCTCTTAGTAAACTACTTTGGAATTTTTCCCAAGTTAGAGGGAAAGGCAGCTGTCGACTCCACAGGTGTAGGACTTGTTTGGAGCTCGCATCAGAGTGAGTGATAGTTTAGGGTTGGTTAGGAATAAAGTAGTCCAAGGCATTGGCCTCGGGGGTCTTTTCTCAATTTAGTTTCTAAGTTTTGGAACTCTGTATTCTCTGCGCGTTTGTGAGTTGAGTGTGTTTGTCACCGCGTGAGAGGTACTTTGGTTTGTCAAAGATACCGCATCCGAAGTAGGGGCCCCAATTCGAATGTTCTGAAATAGCGTTTGGCTAAGGACTGGATTTAAGCAAATTTGCAATTGGCATCTACCTGCAAATTCTCTGAGTAAACTACTTGGGAATTTTTCCCAAGTTAGAGGGGAAGGCAGCTGCCGACTCCACAGGTGTAGGACTTGTTTGGAGCTCGCATCATAAGTGAGTTATAGTTTAGGGTTAGTTAGGAATAAAGTAGTCCAAGGCATTGGCCTCGGGAGTCTTTTCTCAATTTAGTTTCTAAGTTTCAAAACTTTGTATTCTCTGCGCGTTTGTGAGTTGAGTGTGTTGGTCCCCGCGTGAGAGGTGTTTTGGTTTATCGAAGATACCGCATCCAAAGTAGGGGCCCCAATTTGAATGTTCTGAAATAGCGTTTGGCTAAGGATAGGATTTAAGCAAATTTGCAATTGGCATCTACTTGCAGATTCTCTGAGTAAACTACTTGGGAATTCCCCCCCCCCCCCCCCCCCCCGCCTCTCGAATCTTAAGTTGAGGTCACGATCGACCTTTGAATTGTTTCAATTGATTGTTTCAGGAGTGTGTGTGTGACTTACGTTGCATTGTGTGTCCTCGGAGAGACCTCCGAGTCCAACACCTGCAGTACTTCTAGGAGTGATAGTAGCCTAAAAATTCAAACTTCTCAATAGACTGTTAAGAACATGACAATTGGTACTCTTTGTGTTATTTCTGTCCTCGTGGAATCGGATCTTTACCATTTTGCTATCTATCTGTTATTACAAACTAGACCAAGCTTCATAAATTCTAGTAAATGCCAGGTTTTCCAAACTTATTTTAATGTTGGCATTTCTGGCAAACACACTTTACTTTCATTTTTTTTGTGGTTTGCATTCTTGAGTTGCTCGAACAGACACATTGGCTTTGTCTTGAGAGCATGCACGCTTTTTCTCATGAAGCAATAGGCTTAGTTAAAATCTTTGAAATTTTAACTTTTAACTTTTAACTTTTAACTTTTAATAATCTTTTAATTTTCTCCTCTTCTTGATGCCTTTTCTTTCAAGCGTCCAAATGCTTTGGAACTATGGGCGTGAGCAGAAGTTCTTTGTGGCCGACTGTCTTTATAACATATGGCACTTTGGCAAGATAAATTCTAGCAAAGTGCTCAGATTATTTTTGATAAAGTTCGCGTCTAAAAATTGAACGTCAAATTTTATGCGGCTTGAACTCAGCACGCTAGAAGTTGGCATTGACAAGTTTTCTTTACAAGGTTAACCATATTCAAATGAAGCACTTTGTTGTTGGAAAAGAAGATAGTCCAAGCCCATTTTACTAAAGTAGGGAAAAAATTATAAAATCAATTCCACAATCTTGAAAAATTATAAGACCAAGACATCAAATAGGTCAAAAATACTTATAATCAAATGCAACAAGCAAAGAAAATGTATTGAAAAAATATAAATTTTGAAAAAAAAAATCAAGATGTTATCAAATTGTATAATTTTACTGAATGGCTAATTTACAAAGTTTTGCAAAACTGAATGGCTAAAAATCAAGAAGAGTATGCGCAAACAAAAACGTGACATTGAAATCAAATCATGGTCTAAAGTCAAACATTGTGGATAGAAGATGCATCTTCCAAGAACTTTTTCAACATACAAGAATATCATTTGGCTAGAGCTTGAATCTTGCAACTCAAATTAAAACCAAGAAAAGTAGTTAAAAAAGCATTACAAAATAATATTGGAAGTGCATTAACATGAAAAAATGATATACAATGAAGGGTGAGAAAATTCTTCAATCAAGTAAAACACAAAAAGCTCATGATGAAAATGAATGGAAAACTTACAGAGGCTGGACAAAGAATGTTGGCAGAATTGTACATCTTCAAAATGATTGAGGTGCTTTTCCTCTTTTTATCAAACAAAGTATTGGGTGTAGACAAAGTTTGATTAAAGCTCTGTGCAAAACTTGTTTCACTATGAATAATATTTAATACATCATGATACGGGGGTATTGGAAGGAGAATGTTATGGCAAAGAAAGTAACAAAATGCTCTTACTCCAATAAGTCAATATAACAAAACTCAAAGTTTAGTTTTGTTTGACAAAGTTAAATATTGACTACAAGATGATTGCAAAGATGCTCATCAATAGGTTGCAGATTTCAATGCTAGAGATCATTTTGCCACAACAAACAAGAAATATCAAGGAACGCAATATGCTAAACAACGTGATAATCCTACAAGTAGTTCAATACACACCAAAAGTAGGCAACAAAATAAAATTATCAAACTAGAATTTGAGAAAATGAAACATGACTACCTCATAAATAGATGTGATTTAAGGAAAAAATTTGAAGAACTAGTTACTAAAGTCATTGTTGGAGACTCAATTGCTGTACATCTCAATGAAGCCAAGATATTCCAAATCTTGATAGAATAATGGATTAGACAAGGTTGTCTTCTTGCTCCACAATAGTTTCCACTTGCTACTTGGCTCTTTATGATAGACATGACAATTGTTGTTGTTGTCAATTCTCCTCACTAATATGAACATAATGTAAGTCTCATTGCAAAACATAGGCTATTATTTGATTGAAACCGGAAAAATCCAAAAATATTTTGGCATGCTTGTTGGGCTAAAAATCTTAACAAAAAAAAGGAATTTTTCACGAACATAATCACACATAAATTAGGGAACTAAGAAACAAAAATTTTGTTATTTACAATACTGCTGCAATTGTATTTTAAGCACAATTGATCATCTATACAACGTTCATGAATATCTAGGCCACAAAGAATTAAAAATTAACTCTATAAAAGATTTTAATTGGGCTATAATAAGGATGGTGAAACCAAAGTTGCACTAGTTCAATAGAAATTCATTTTAGGTCAAAAAAACAAAAGATTTAGAGTTCAAAGTGCCTTCAACATCAATGTCTCCCTACTAGAAAAATGAATAAGTGTCAATTTAGATAAATACATGTGAGTTGACTAAAACATGGGATGGATCTTTCTTAGAAATGGTGAAACGTAATAAATTGAAGTATAACAAGAACATTATTTGATAAAAATACAAGCTTGTCAATCTTATTTTCACAAATTAGTAGCTTTATGTGACAATGCAATGGCCAAATGCAAGAATAAGATCAAAGCAAATATAATTTGGATTTCAATAGACTCGTTTAATCTTGTCTAAATCACTCTAAAAGATATGATTAACTTTATCCTTGAAAAAAAACACGCATAGTCCACAAATTTTAAAGAAATAATGTAAAACCTCATCATAGATCTAAAAATTTGATAAGACATCTATGTCAAAAAGCATCATTCAACCATTTTTATTTTTGAATTTTTGAGTTTTAAATACTTTATTGTGATACTTTTTTTGCATTTGATAACCCAGCTTCATACATATCATAACCATAATTTAAGCTTTTTCCAACTTTATCAATTATCGTTGATAGAATTTAATGGCTATTATTTTAATTTTTTTCTATAAACAATCAAAAAAAGTTCACATAAAACACCTTATAAAAAAACATAAAGCACAACATAGACATTTGCTACTAGAGGCAAATCACATACACACATGTACGTGATTTGCCTCTAGCTGTATTCAAAACATAGAACACTTTACTATCAAACTCATATAATGCTCAAGAAAAACTAGATCTTGCCGTGCTAAATAGTTCAAAGCAAAACACTAACTTCAATCAATTCAAACTAGAATTATCCTTGAAAATCTTTCATGTCATAGATATTATTACTTTCATAACTTATATGGATATTCCGCCAGAAATGTTTGAAGAAAATTTAACGTCAGTCCCTCTTTATATTGCAGTTAGCTAACTAGAACAAAATCGTAGCCAAAAGAAAAGAAAATAAATTTATAAATAGTTAACAAAAGATGCTAGTAAACTCTACATGTGTTTTTCAAGCAACATCTGCAGAGTAGCACAATATCTATTGAAACTTTTCAAAGATATAACTTTGATCAGTGCATCACTTAGATTGAGTTTACCGTCAATCCTAACTAATTGTCTGGTGCAAATATTTGAAATTCATTAACAATAATTTGCTCTTTCAATTTTTCATCTTTAGAAATTAGCTCCATATGTATCAAAACTTTTACTTCTGTAACATCATTAATCACATAATGATCAATCTTCTCCTCAAGTACATCTGTGAATGAAAAATTGTCTTTGTCAATTTACAAAGCCTAAAAATTCCTCCTTTTTTTCATTAGTCTGGTCTCATTTTCTCACAACCATTATCATACTTATCCATTTGCTTATAAAATCAAAGGTTGTTAATGCAATATGACTATATTCACTGCCTCCTCTTGAAAATCTTCTCGGGGTTTTGTCATTGTACTTTGAAAAAGATCTGGCTTCTTTGGAAGATCTCACATAAAATCTGGCTTTCTAATTAAAGATTGTTGTGGCAAAGTTGGAAACCAAAAAATAGAAAGCCAGATTTTATGAGACCTGATTTTTGCCATACTTTGCTAGCCAGATTTTTGCCTCTAGACTTTAGAGGGAACGAAAGAGGTCACAAAAATTTTGTAAAAAAGAAAAGAATGTCCATTACTGAGAGGAAGAATATTTCTCCAATAACTTCAGTTTTTATTTCAAAAAAGCATGGAACTCAGAGGCAATCTCATGCAAGGACATTATGCAACAAAACGGTGTTGTCGAGCGGAAGAACATGCACATGGCAGAGGTTGCAATATCATTGATGGCTGAGAAAAACATAATCCATTGTTGTTGGGCGGAGATTGTGTCTACGGTTGTGTAATTATAAACTTTACTCCTACTGCTGCAGTCCATGATGTGATACCAAGAGGAAACATTCTCTAGCAAACACCTAATTTGTCATATTTTAAAGTAATTGGATGCATTGCTTATGTGCATGTGCCGGATGAGCTACAAACTAAGCTCAATCTAAAGGCTGAAAAATAAGTTTTCATTGGATATTATCTTGAATAAAAGGGATAAAAATATTACAACCCTGTGAAAAGTCAAGTGAGGATGAGCAGGGATGAGAATTGTAATGAAATGACAAGTTGGTAAACTAATGTAAAACATGATGTTGGGGCTGATGTAAAAGATAGCATGGTGATAGAAAATGCAGGTACGTCTTCAGGGATGTTCAGTGAACCGCAAGGATCATATAGTACAATTTCTATTAAGAGTACTTAGAATGGCGGGTTCCATGAAAGGTTAAAGCCTGTTACCTCATCAAATGTATCACAAAAGGGTAAGAAAAAGATTGCTAATGCCCCAAACTTTCCAAACTTGAGTTCAGGTCATGACAATGTCTATGTACATTCAAGTGATTGTAATCATAGTCTTGATGAGGAGTTTGGATACACTATGTAAAACGCCAAGTGTTGAATAGGATTTGAAAAGGATTGAAAAGGTTTGCAAGAATTAAAAAAACCAGTGCAACGACTGATATATGATAGCTATGTGGTTTGCCATCAAGCATACATTGCAAAGATTGTGCAAGATGTAGATCTCACCTTCTTTGATGATGCTGTTGTAGATGCCAAATGGAAGAAAGCCATGGTTGAAAAGATGGCTGCACTTGATGCAAACGAGACATGAAATTTGGTTCTTTTGTTAAAAGGAAAAAATATAATTGATTGTTAGTGAGTGTACAAAGTGGAGCACAATGCATATGGTAGCACAAGCAGATACAAGGCTAGATTGGTAGCCGAAGTCTATGCGCACACTTATGACATTGATAATAAGGAGACTTTTGGCCATGTAGCTAACATGACTATAGTTTGTGCTATCATTGTGATAGTTTTTTTAAAAGGTTGGTTGTTGCATTAGATAAACGTGAACAATATATTGTCAAACAATGACTTGCAAGAAGAGGTGTACATGGAGCAACTACAAGGATACAAGGCATTCCAATTACATAAGAGAGCCTAAAAAAGCCTTGTATGGTTTAAAACTAGATGTTAAAACATGGTATGCAAGAATTATAGCATGTTTTGTCTTCATTGATGTTCATTTGACTTATGCAAATAATTTATTGTATGAAAAAAAATGACAACGGTTATTTCATTGTTTTCATTGATGTGGATGATTTGATTGTTAGAGGTGCTAAAGAGGTTGAGACGGAGCATATAAAATATTTCTTGAAGCAAATACTTGACATAAAAGACTTGAAGTAGATGCAATAATTTTTGGACATTGAGATTGTACGCACAAAAGAGAGCATATGGTTGTCACATAGACATTATGTTTTGAATAAACTATCTAAATATGATATGGCTGATTGTAAGCTTAATACTATGACCTTTGATTAAAATTTGAAGTTGAAGATTGATAAAGATCAAATGATTGAAGATGTTATCATGTATCAAAATATAGTGGAGAGTTTAATCTACTTGATTATCTTGTGGCTAGATGTGATTATACAGTTGGCTAGGAAAGTCAATTTATGCAGCTTTCTATGAAGCCACACTTGGATGTATGAAGACAAACATTGTGTTATGTGAGTGATACCTTTTCATGAAATTGACGATGAATTGAAGCTTCATGGCTACACAGATGTAGATAAAACTAGAAGTGCAATTAACATACCATCTATTAATAAATTCATGTTTTTACTTGAACCCGCGATTATCACTTGGAGTAACAATAAGCAATTCATAGTTGCTTAATCTTGTACATAGACATAATACAAGTGTGCTACAATGAGTACATGTGGTTTAGCATGTTTACAAATGTGACTTGCAGATTTGGAAATACATGTGCAGGTTCCAGTTGTTACTTATTGTGACAACATTAGCAGTTGAGAACTAGCATCCAATTTAATATTTCATGCAAAGACAAACCGCATTAAGGTACATTACCATTACATTAGGAAGAGGATCTTAGATGACAACATCTTAGATGGTAAAAATGAATGCACATCTCTTGTATGTGCAGACACGTTGAGCTTGAGAGGAAATGTTGAATAACCGAACTCTATACATGGCAGCAAGAAGTGTAACAGAAAATAAATGAATATGAATTTTGCCAAAAACAGTAACAAAGGCAGTAGCTTTTGTGCCATTAGCTGAACTAAATAAACTTTTAGCACTAAAAACATTAGAAACAAGAGTGACAAGTACAAAACAAGAACTTTTCAGTACAATTGGCATATCAATTTGTTTAGGGCAACGAAGACTTAGATAAAGGACTTGAACATATAAATTGCATATAGTAACTACGTTTTGGAGTGATTTAAACAATATGTGAATTATGAACTAGTAAATTTAGGATATTCTATTGAGTGTATGTAACATTTTGAAAGAAAATTGCTAGATGATGAATGCAATCAATTGCAGATGTTGCCTGCTATGCTGAATGTGTGTGTGTGTGATTGCAAGAGCTTCATATGTGTTGTGCAAATATCTATTGTCATACAATATACATTGTTGACATGCCAAACTCTCACACACACACACACACACACATATAGGGTACAAAAACGTACACATAGACAAATGTATCACAATTGAACTCTTTGTGCAAACCTCATAATGTCAAACATTGATCTCGCTAGCGAGACACCATAACTAACCCACAAAGAGTTACTCCCAACGCTAATAGACTTAACTTGAAGAATTAAAAGTTCTTTGAGTCTCCACGCGACTATACTCTTTAGCAAAAGTGAGCATTAATCTAGGATTCACTCAACTAGAGTTAATACTAATCCTAAACTAAACCCTAAATCCTAAACTCTACACTTGAGTAAGCATATCAAGCTAGGGAGTAAGTTATAGATTCCCTTCACTCCAAAATGTTTCAACTCCTCATGAGCATGACATATAATACAGTCTCTCTAAAAAGGATGGGAAATTATTTGTACTTCATCACCTAGTAGTACACCAAATACACATTATTCCTCCAATCGATACCTCCTAGCTTGTTAGGTAATCACACTTGTTAGCTTGTTAGGCATTCACTGCACCTGGTACCCTACTAATCCGTAAAAATTCCATAACCAATGCATCATGGTGGATATCTTGTCAATTTTCATCTCATCATTCTCCTCAAGATCCACAGTTTGATGAAGTGCTCCCTAATTAGAGCATGCTGCCACATTATCCTTCAAGCTAGATCATATCCAACCAACACAAATACAGAGTTAAATCTCCCAATAGTGTCACCTCATATGAGTGACATCCTCTCATTAGTGACGTAAACTTCCAGAACCATTAGTTTCTAACTTGTAAATCTGCTCAATAACTTTACTCACATCTATAGGATAAGAAATATGTGCAATAGTGTCAATTTTTTATTGTTGAACATCCAAATCACTTGGATTATTCACATGATCCAAGTGCTTCACCTCCTCTTGGAAGAACTTATACTTTCAAGGATGTATTCGTAGATTATGAATTTGTTGTCGCTCAAACACAACCTGCAAATGTCTCTGATTTTCTCCACTAAATCACTATATACCATGATATCATCAATGTAGCATTTCACAAATTCCAACTCCGCTAGGATATTGTACATCATCCGTAGAATCTCGGCAGGTGCGTTTTTCAAAAGGTAAGAACTTCCACTGGTATAAACAATCCTTGCCATCCGACTTGGCACTCCAAAATGTTGTCTTGGATTTGTACACATCTTGAACTGTCAACTAGTTGTACCTTGTTTGTAGATCCAAAATACTAATGATATTTGCTTGCTTCACTACATCAAAGATCTACTCTGGTGTAGGTTAAGCATATTGATCAGACTTGATCCACCGATTGATAGGACGGTAATCTCCACACATTCACCGCTCTGTATAATTGTTGTGTACATCCTTCTTCATTGGCTCGACTGTGGCTGATGCATATTCTTCATGCGATAGCTCCATCAATCCAGTCTCCAAGAAATTCATCACTCTACATTGAATTAGATCTCTCTCCATATCACTATATTTGTATGCACGACAAAAGATTGATGTATCATCATTCACATCAATCTGTATCCTAGGACCAAAAAAAGCAACCAACTCCTTCAAACCAAAGACAAAACAATTTTTATACTACCTTAGAAATTGTGTCAATCGTCATATCTCTACTGCTGTGATTTGAGGATCAATCAATCGCTCCCAATATTTCTCTATAGGCATACTAGAGGGAGACGCGACTCTCACTAATTGTTATGCCATCTACTCCAAAGAACCGGTACGTCTTTCCGTAGCCTCTTTTAGATCAACCTCCACTTGAGAAACTACTTCATCTGCATGAGCTTCAACTTTTGCAAGTTCTCTCATCACGTTTCATGAATTCCAAGGATGACAAATATCTCACTTGTTGCCTCCAGCCATTGCCACTATCATCTCGGTAGGCAATGAGCTAACAAATGAAGTAGAAATCATCAAACCAGTGCAAAGAAGTCGTTGCTCAGGAAAATCTAAGCTCATAATTCAAGTCAAATAGTTCAAATCCATAGCCTAATCCAAAATCTAACAGCGTGAGGTCTACAAACTTGACGAACCTGTTGTCACATCAGTCATAAATTCCATCGCATGCTCTTTCTCATCAACTTTGGGCTCCACCAATTGATGCAACATAAAATTCCATACATCCCGATAGCCATATGATGTGGGAAAACTAACCAACATGGATAAAGTCTTTTGAGGCTGAAGTATGTGGTTCATCAATGCCATAGATGACCTTTCAGCCACTCTCATCACCTTAGAACGTCACGGAAGATTCAAGATAGTGTCCACGGTGACTGTATGATCACGTTGCATGGAATCATAAGCCTCGCGTAATAATTCTTGTGGCAAGAGATTTGTCCATCATAATTGTGAACGATGAGCTTGTTCTCCAATCCTCACAACATCCAACAATAAGGCCAATCTAATCTAGGATCGGACCTCATGAACACTCGCCATCAACTGAAGCGTCATCCAACAACGGTTGGATGGTTAACCAACGGTACTTTGTCTAGGATGTATGCTGGGGACGTGTCTGATGCCGTTGGAGATTATGTAACACATCTTATATTGCCCAAACATTTAAAATCTAAGATCATGCATCCTTGCTTCATGACCAAGTCTGCTTGTTGACCCGGGCATCGCTATCCCACAATCACCAAATTAATGGAGCCAACTTGATTAAGGTACCTAGCTATAAGCAATGAAATATTTGTAGGCAATGCTTGTGGTAGCTTATCTTGGCAACATTGAAGTATAATGTTGCATCAACCATGCAATATGTAGTGAGGAAATTTGGAGGGCAATCTCATTTTTCTCCACATACAAGTATGTACTTTTTGGGCTAAACCTGTGTTAATTACACCAAAAAGATCTAACACACAAACATATTGAATGCAATAGGTGTGGTATCTAATAAAGTCTACGCACTAGTAACTCAAAGATCAAAAATCGCGCAAAGTTCAAGTAATGGCGCAACAGGCTGCCCGTTAATATAGAGAATGTCTTTTACACGTCCCTCCTCGGTCTGCGTGAACTCATAGTATATTTCGATGCCACCTCTCTTCTGTTCTTTTAGAGCTGAAAGCATGTTGTCTCCAAAGATTCCAATTTTGTTTCAAGTTTCACTAGAAAAAGTGTCGTACATCTTTCTCGATGTCCTCAAACGGCGAGGTTATGTGGTTTAGCGCGCAAACGTCTTCAACTTAGTTAAACAGGACAATCTGAGAATGATCTTTGTCAAAAATACCTTGGTAGACAACTGCACGTTGCTCATCTTTTTCCATTTGACATATTGCAACTGGAAACCCAAACTGTTTTTAGCAAATGCAAATCAATACATTTCGGGGTAATCACCCTAGTGTCTAGCGAGTTAGATAGCATGAGCACGTCATACTGACAACCAGAATAGGATTTGATCTGAAGATCCAATCTAGCAATAAAGTCGACTTAGCTATTGAACCACTTGCTCTTGGCCCTCAATTCCATCGAGCATGAAAAGAGAAGGCAGGTGGATCTTAAAGTGAAGAAAAATGGTTGTATAACTATGGTTCAATAACCAATAGACTTGCCAGATCTCCTTCGAGGGCTCGTGTAAGTCATAGTCAATTCCATAAAACCTCTCAAAGCATGTTCGCAAGAAGGAATCAACTATTCCGCGAGACAAGTAGAGTCAAAAATTGGCAACGAAAGTAGTGATGGTTGGGGACCCCTAGTCAGAAGTGAACGAATGGGGACAAGCCAAGTTACAGACCCTAATCTCACCAGAGACCAAAATGTCCACCAGTTGTCAAATTGTAAGGTATGAATCTTTATTTGATGCAATGGATGGACACTCACTTGCAGTTCTCAAGATGTCTGTAAGGAGGTAGAACAGGAAGAGATTGAAACGTCTTTTGGACTGAAAACCCTCGAGAAACAAATAGTAATTACCGCAATATTCTACCAAGTGGGCAATTCATCTCTGTACACCTTTGCTACTAGATCTTCTCGTGTTTCTTCCTTCACTCCCATCCTGGCGGGAAAACAGATTCTAATCATCTAAAATAATGAGTAGAATTTTGAGCCTCTCCTTTACCATGAGCCCTTTCCCGCGACTTTATTCATGAGATACAAGAACAAAATCTCAATCACCCGGTCTGATTTTGGAACTGAAATAGAGGTGTAAACCGATCTTGTGATCTGGGGTGGATATCTCAGACCAACATGAGTACTCTCCTCGAGAATTACAATTTACGGGCGGTTGTATCAGAAACTGCATCATTGTAACATGACCTAACTGGAGGAGCTTTGGACATGCAATATTGAATTAAATCCTATTAGCAAATTGGGTACTAAAGATTACAATCACCAATACATGATGAGCTTTCTGCACGCAGCTGCGAGAATTAGACTTCGACTTCGGCCAGTATGCTGTTTAAGAGGCCATATAAGACTAAACTGAAAGTTATCCCCGGCAGAGCTCCATGCACAGAATCATTCGCCTAATTTCCTAATCATATGAATAATAATAGTAAGCTACAGCTGAGGGCGCTTTCTGCAATTAACTTGAAGTAGCTTTCGAGACACCTCCGGATCACAAAGGTATGCCTTCATTTTCAATGGTGTCGTTTGAGATGACGATTAGACCATCAAGACTAGCAGGCAGAAGGAATTTCCACCACTGACATCCCGTTGAAATGGCTTCCTGAGGCGGCAAAATCATAAGCACGTTCTCCTGCCTCTGTACTACACCAAAAACAGTTACAGTGCTTCCCTCCTTTATATACCTGCAGCAAAAATATCACCCGGAAATTGTAAAGGCGAGAAAAAGCATCGAACTTCTCGGAGCTGACAGGCCTCGCAAACAGCTGTAAACAGATCAAACTAACGAAAGCACATTACTCTATGGAGACTGAAAAAATATCATTAGGCACATTCGGAAAGACCTTTTGGCGTTAGAATTCCCAATCACATGCGTCACTTCAAAATCTGAGGACCAGGTTTCCAATCAGTTGTCAATAAACTATGGCGATATAGAGCCCAAAGAGATGTATTCACTGTGCAAAATCTTTAAGGAAATACGAACCCGTAAAGGCGAAAACAACCTCAGTGGATTTAAGGGTTTAGACCCAGAAAACTAAGCAGTTCTCCATAATTGCAGCTTTGCCCATAAACACTACTCTCAAACACGATGCATGAACCGTAAACTTTGTTGTACACGAACAATCTTCTGCCGAACGTCTAAACTTTTCGGTCCCCATGTAATTTAAAGATTGTTCGTGTACGACTAAGTTAACAGTTCATGCATCGTGTTTGAGAGTAGTGTTTTAAGGGAGGTACAACCGTAAGGGACTCTATTTAAGCATAATCTAATGCATTGGTACTGTCAAGCAATAAAGAACTGGACCGAAACATGGCATAGCATCCTACTGAAGAAATAGAAAGATTCAAAAAAAAATATGCAGGTATCCAAGACACAAGCCTGCAAGCGAGATGCGAAAAGGAAAGCAGGTACCCACAAAGTCATGGCGAATAAGAGACAGAAAGGGAACATGGTTAATAAGGCTTGTGCAAACACAGTCAGGGCAAAGTGCAGTATAGTTCCTCAAACACGATCCAAAGGTTGGTAAGAAAAAGACCGTCAACTCAAATCTGCCCGACATCCAGGCATCTTCATCAATGGCTACCAAAGTGTACACGTTTCTGCGCACTGGACCGCGCGGAGGTTGAGGAGAGCTGAAAACCCGACAGTTAATATGGCTGTTTCCAAGATTATTATTGTGGCACAGAGTTAGCTTGGAATGGACCTATAACATCGAAAGACCTGGAGAGAACAATCAAGGATCAGGGCAAAGCGTCTATAGAGAGATAGTTCCTGGAAATAAGCAAAAGAGAGCCTGAGTCCTGGACAGCGGGCTTCTGATAATGCTCGCCGCCTGTAGTGCGTGAACTTCCGAACAGATAAAACGATGCCCATGACTGGGTGTCCCAAAACTATTGATATGAGAAGTGATCGAAAACAATAGCATAACTAGCAAGGGACCGGAGAGTACAGAGACGGGAGCTACAACCACACGGGCTGTACCTAAGGCACAACCAGATGCATTGGAACTAATGAACAGAACAGGAAAATGGCATCGCATACATCGCATAGCGTCCTCCTCAAACAAATTTACGAATTGAATGGAATCTCATTCGTAGACTATCCAGAAAATAAACTGGCATGGAAGCAGCGGAAGAAAGACGCAGAGAAGAACGAATAATTCAGCAGACGGTCCCCTTGCTTGTTATGACATTTGATGACAACCACTGTCAATTACATAACTGGGTTCTTCCATGAATTCGTACAAAGAGGCGAGAGGTAGTAGCATGGTGGAATACAGGGTGGATCCCAGCTGTTCCGTTCAGTGGTGGTCACTACTGTGCGGTATACAGGATCCAATCCAAAGAAAGAAAGTCCTCCAGTGAACATAATGGAAGAGCCCAGTTATGTACCGTATGGACAGTATGTCAAATGGAAAACTTATTACTCCCCCACCTTACACCGGCGGGAGACTAACAAGCTGTAGCTTGTTGAGGTGTGGCTCTCGTCGCAGAACTGTATCTCTAGTTTTGAAGCAAATTGAAAAATGGTCAAAAAATAAGCGGTGACAAATTTATTGAGCTCACTACTAGTACTTACCCCCAACAATAGTAAACATATGATTTGTGAAGTCCGGAACTGCGTCGACGATGAGATAGTCTACATATAGAAGAACGCTCAGAAGTTTGGTGAAGATGCTGTAGTGTTCAGGAAAGAAGAAAATACACTGTATGAAGTCGAATTCATCAGAGAACCGGAAGTAGTTAGCCAATACGACAGCACAGCTGGTTCCCATGCGAATCCCGATAGTTTGAACATAGAGGGTTCACTTGAAAGTTAAATAGACATAATCTAGTGGGAACTAGAAGTGCGATTGTGAAAATATCGTTTCGTTCTTGGAGCAATATATGACAAGTTGAAGGGGCAAAATGGATATGAGGCGCAAAATTCAATATAGAAAGAAGGTGATACCTCTGGAGACAAAAAAATGTCGTTGAGATTATGGGCTATCCGAAATATCTAAACGGTATGGAATTCAACGAGATGAAGTGGAGAATTTGCCATGGTTGAAGTAAAGTAGGTCTTCTTGTCAGGAAAAGTAGGTCTTCTTTTAAAGAAATATGACCGAAGAGATCTCTAAGGAGGGTGGCCATCCTGTGTATAAGATCGGCAAGAGTGGAGAAGTAATGGTTGTGAAGTGGATATGGGAGAATACGGTTAATGTATTCATGGATAACACGACAGACACCCGTGGAGTTACCCAATCTCCATAAGGAGAGTGTGCATAGATCTTTCTGGAGCAGGAGTGAAGCCCATATATCATGTCCACTGGGGAGGACGTCCTTGTGAGCCAATCCCAACCTTATTGAGACTAGCATTGGCAGTGTCGGTAGATAAAATGATAAGTGAATGTTCTCGTGAAACCCTGTGTAACTTCCAAGAGATGGTCATCTGCATGTCGTTTAACTGTCAGCTGCATGTCATAAACCCGCAGTTGGAATTAAAGGCACTGAACGTGTGCACAGCAAGTAGCAGCCAGCTGCTGTTGAACTGCCGAAAGGAAGATAGTACGTGACCAACGTGAAAGTATGCCTGATACACTGAAGAAATCTTCCTGACTTACCAACTTCTGGCCAACAGCAGTAAATGCTTGAAGTGGGGTAGCTATGGCTACAAGTGGCGGAACTAGTGCAGTGTGCAATTAAAATGGAAAGGTTGGTGGTAGGAAGATATGAGAGATATCGTCATGAACGTTAACATGGCATGTGAAGGAGTGAATGAAACTTCAGAAATGAGAACAAAAACATGTGGAGGGTAGGCTTGGACAAGTGGACTAAGACTCCTGAGGATATTTAAAATCAATACGAGCCTTAGTGTGATAAAACAGCAAGTATTTGGTGGAAGTGAGCTACGGTGCATGGGGTTGCGTATTAAGCACAGAACAGAAGCAATAAGTGAAGTAAGGCGCAAATAGGGCGAAGCAGGCAGCAACAATCCATGGGATGATGTGCAGGTATAAGAGAGAAAGAATGAAACATGATCAGAAGAACAAGACAGAGCATACGCAGAGACAGGACAATGTGCGGTATGGTTCCTTAGAGTCGATAGGAGAAAGCGTATCAGGGACCAAGAATATCTACCCGATAGGCATCCCTCCACTATCACATAACCCCGGCAGCTTCCATCAGTGGGTAGACAAGTGAATAGATTTCTGCACTGAACCGCTCGGGGTTTGAGAGTAACTCAAATGCAACATGCCAACCATGGAAGGATTCCATAACTCTTCCCGAGACCAAAGGCAAAATACTTAAGCAGAAGCAAAAAGATGGCCTGATACTTACGAAGCTGGCTGCATGCTACCTTCCACACCTGTCGCCCAGACTAATTGTAGATAGTGTATATATGTGTATATTGCACGAGAGACCCTATTTGAACGCAGCCTGAGTAAAATCCAGTTGCCGATGTCTCTAGTTGAGAGAAAACTCCAAACAGGGGCAGATAACAATCCAGGAGAGACTAGACTCAGCATGAACAGTAGTCACTTATAACTCGAAAACAAGAAGCTTTGTCTCAGACATTGTGGCGAAGAAAAGGAGAGAGAAGTCAACGGCAGAGCTAAGCGTATTAACGATCACTAAGGATTGGCCTGGTTGCATGAGAACCCCAACTATGACCCCGAGAAACCCGACATGTCGTGGTAGCTATACTTCATGGCAGAAATGAAAGGACTACTACTAATTAACCTCCAGCGGAAGGCACTGATCGTTCCATATTTGTCCTCTCCAGGTCTTCTAAGAGTTGTTGCCAGGCGGTTAGATGTCCTGGCCAGTCTGACCTGTGTCCGTATATATATAACGCATCCCGCTGATTTGGTCGTAAAATTAAGATGGTATCGCTGGCTTCCGGCTCAGCTTGATCTCTGGGCTGTTCAATCAATCAGCAATTATAAACTTTGATAGGTAAAAGGCAGACCTAAGTTGGCCATAGTCCGAATAGAGGCAGGACCATTGCGTCTTAGAAATTCCTACTTTTCTCTGATACGACAGCCTAAATAATACGTGCAAGAGGGTTATAAGCTGACGGCTTGATGTGGCATTCGTCGTTTATCGTAGACCTGAATCTCTAGTTTCGGAGCAGATTGGGCAACAGCCAGGTCCATATTCCAGCGGATGTTACCTGAGAAAGTCTAATTAAGTTCACACGAGGAGATAATCTATGTATTGTCTCACGTTGAGAGGTGTTAGAATACAGTTATACTCCCTACTCCTTCATGTCTGTGCAAACTAGTGCAGTTAGAGTCCTTATAGTTAGGACTGAGATGTTGAGTTGAGTGTGACCCACTGTAAGGGTTGTGTCCCTTTGGAAGGACACAACCTTTGTCAACTCGGATGGGAGATTTAAACCCAATCCGGGACCTGTGTTACGACAACTCTAATGATGAACGTTTTCCTTGTAACTCAATTTCTGTGTCTAGCCTTCTTGCATTGCTCTTCTTTCTAATATGGTGTGAGAGCTGGTTCTTTCCTAATTCAAGGACGCTTGCGTTAGGAAAAGCATGAAAGAAGCTTTTTGTTTTGAATCATTCTCTGTGCTAACTTTCAGAGCAATTTCAAGGGTTATTCCCCTAAACCTGTCGCTCCGATCTTCGGCGACCAAAGCTCAAGCTCTTTCTGCAGGGCCGTGCCCCGATGATCGACGAGCAGCCTGCGTGCCAGGGTTATTTCTCGTTTCTTTCCCGAAATTGATGAAATTTTAAACATTTCGAGTGAAATTTTAAAGATTCCTGAGATTTCAAGCAAAATTTCTCGAATTGCCTGCAATTTCAGCGAAATTTCAAA
Source organism: Marchantia polymorpha subsp. ruderalis (assembly GCA_037833965.1). Classification (NCBI taxonomy): domain Eukaryota; kingdom Viridiplantae; phylum Streptophyta; class Marchantiopsida; order Marchantiales; family Marchantiaceae; genus Marchantia; species Marchantia polymorpha. The sequence continues at coordinate 4,442,163 of AP031359.1, forward strand.
TTTTGCAACATTTCAGTAATTGGGGTCGGTGTTCTGCGCAAAACCGTGAAGAAAAATAATCACATAAGAAGTTCAATGATCAAGTTGTGGAAGATGTTCTCAAGGGCTCCACTACGGATTGCATGGAAGGATCTCTCCAAATTTAATAGGGGAGCATTTCTATTCCTGGAAAAATAAAAAAAGTTGGATCTTTCGAGTGGAAGGATAGATGGATGTCATGGAAGGTAAAGAGCTCCCCCAACCACTCCACCTGATTCTACAATCAATACACTTACCTCAGCAGCAGCTAGGAGTAAGAAGGATTGGGATGACAAAAATCTCATTTAGTAAACCTCATGATAATTATTCAACGAGTTATTCAACTCGTTGAATAATTATCAACATCCATTGATAGCCGGCTATGTTACTGCAGCAGAGGTCTGGGCTGAACTAAATAAAGTTTTTAATCCCATGACATACAGATGCAAATGCACTGAAGAGATGCATTGCATACTTTCAAACTGAAAACAGGAAAACTATAGCAAAATATATCACCAAATTTTGTCTACTTCTCAATCAGTTGGCTGCTATAGGGCAGACTATTCCAGAGGCAGAAGCTTATACTTGTCTCCTCAGAAGTTTTCCTATAGAGTACAAATCACAGCACACGTTTACCACACAATCCGTTAATTCTAGTGTTCTTGAGGAATCTCACCTCAGTGGCGTTGTGGACTACCACAACGCCAAAGATGATGCATCCACAAAAATCCACTGAGACAGGTTTTTCAAGACAAGAACCTTCTTTTGAACCATCTTTCTCCCGCAAAAGTGCTTCTATTTGAAGTGCTTCTATTGTAAGAAGCGAGGTCATATTGCTCAAGAGTGTCGGAAGAAGAAACAAGATATTTCTTCTACGATTCTACGGCAAATGTTCGGCAGTGGTTGTTTATCGCTATCATATATCGTGACGGATCCTGGATGATATGTGGATTTAGGTGCTACCCAACACATGGCATATAACAAAAATGCTTTTGTGACATATACTGAACTACCATCAGAGGAGTTCGTATATCTCGGTCGATGATAGTCTCGGTCGATGATAGTCGCCAACCCATTCAAGGAAAATAGAATGTTCTCATTTCTTTGAATCATCGACAGGAAACTATCAAAAAATTTATTTTCTATAAATCAGCTTGTTCACCAAGGGGGAGTCTACTGGTTCAAACTGATCAATGCATCTTGAAAGACAAGATGGGTCATATCATTCCTCAGTGCATCATTTCCAATAAAATTTTCAAGCTGGGCACAACTTCTTCATTTCCAATAAACTTTTCAAGCTGGGCACAACTTCTTCAAATACAGGCGACGATTCTGCCAATGTTATTTATTCTGCCAATGTTACTTGTTCGGCTTCCAACACTGAAGAGCTTAACACTTATCAATGGCATCTAAAGCTCGGCCATATGAGTCTTCCAAGGATTCAGCAATTGAAACAACATCATATGGGGCAAGGGTTGGATAACTGTTCTTTTCAAACCCTACCTTTTTGCACTTCAAGGAAGTCTACCAGAGCTAAATTCCCAAGCAAAGGAGGCACTCGTGCTATAGACCTTCTTGGTCTAGTGCACATGCGGCCCTATGAGAACTCAAGCATTCTCTGGATGTAAATATTTCATCACATTCATTCATGACCTTTCACGATATACGCATGTGTATTTGATACAAAAGACTTTTGAAGCCTTCGCCAAGTTTCAGGAATTTAAATTGATGACTGAAAATTACCTGAACAAGCGCATAAAAGTTTTGCGATCAGATAATGCTCTTGAATACAAATCTCGAGCTTTTACTGAATTTTGTAAACTTCATGGTATTCAACGTCAGTTTTCTATTCCTGATACTCTCGAACAAAACGGAGTAGCTGAACGGAAAAATCGCACTTTGATCGATTCAGTTGTAGCTATGTTGACACATTCTGGTCTTTCTCATGGTTATTGGGGCGAAGCCATACCGCTGTTTACTTGCAGAACAGATCTCCATCTAAGGCTCTACCCAATGACAAAACCCCTTACGAACTTTGGCATGGACAGAAGCCTGATCTAAGCCACTTACAAGTTTTTGGATGTACTGCCTTTGCCCATACTGAAAATGGCCATCGGGGTAAGATTGACCCCAAGAGTGTGGAATGTGTTTTCCTTGGTTATTCTCCTACAGCCAAAGGATATCGGTTACAGCGAAAAGACTCTCATAAGATTCTTGAGAGCAGATCTGTCAGATTTATGCCTCTTGCGGTTCGGGAATCTATCCTTCCCCATCAGCAGGCATCGATTGTTCCGCCCGCTGAGCAAGAAGGTTTTACTCCCTTTCGCCCTTTACCATTAGCTTCATCTACTGATCCAGTTTGCAGGTTTCCCCTTCCGCACATATTTCCACCAGGACGGCCACCCGCAGTGGGAGCCTTCAGTCCGGTTACACCATCCCCTGTAGTGGGAGTTCCACAAGCACCTTCCACTCCCTCCCCTGTACTGGGAGTTCCACAAGCACCTTCCACTCCCTCCGTGAGTCATCCTCCCACAGCTGAAGTACCTGCCACTTATCCGGCCCGTTTTGGCCAGACTTACCAGAGGCGCACATGGAAGCTACGGGAGAATCCTCTCTTTTCTGCTCCTCTTGTTGATGCGGTTCGCAACCTCAAGCAGCTACTGGGTGAACTCAGACTTCAAGACTCTACATCTGAGGCCCCGGCTGTTCAACCTCCTGACCATACAGCTTTGAGCAAGCTCACCCTCTTCCCTCATCATCGATCCTATCTTTCGAAGGGGGGAAAGAGTAAGGAAACGTGTCGAAAAATAAAATCAACTGTTGAAAAAGAGGAAGAAGCATAGAGCTTTATTTTCATAGGGTGAGACTCACAAAGAACCTACTACTTATCAAGACGCATTACAGAGTGGTGATTCTATCAAATGGAAAGAAGCTATGAAAAATGTATTTTCCTCTTTAGAGAAAAATCATACCTGAACATTGACAGAGTTACCTATGGGCAAGAACGTCGTTGACTGTAAATGGATTTATAAAATCAAGTACAAGCCTGACGGTTCTGTTGATCGATACAAGGCCAGATTAGTAGCTGAAGGATATTCTCAAGTTTACGGTGTTGACTTTTCAGAAACATTTTCTCCTGTGGTGAAGTTGACATCCATTTGGGTGTTAATGGCTCTAGCAGCTCGAAACAATTTAGAGCTACACCAAATGGACGTGAAAACTGCATTTTTGAACGGACTATTAGATGAAGAAGTGTACATGGCTCATCCTGAAGGGTTGAATATCTCTTATGAGAAAAAAATGGTATGCAAACTGAATAGGTCCATTTATGGACTGAAGCAATCCTCACGACAGTGGTATCAAAGGATTGACTCGTTCTTACTGCAATTTGCTTTTACCAGAGCTTATGCAGATCAGAATGTTTACATATACTCTCAGGAGAACGCATTTGTGTATTTAGCACTATATGTAGACGACTGTATATTGGCGAGCGATTCCTTGCATCTTCTTACAAATGTCAAGGAGAAACTTAAAACTGAGTTCGATATGGTGGACTTAGAAGAGATCCATCATTGTCTTGGTATGCAAGTGGACAGAAATCCTGAAGAAGCGTGGATTCGAATTATCCAACCACGATATTTGTTTAAAAAACTTGTGAGGTTCAACATGGCTGACTGTAAGCCTATTGACACACCTATGGAACCCGGTTTGAAGTTAAGTGTGCTTGACTCTCCCATTTCAGTGGGAGAAAGTGAAGAGATAAAAGATATCCCATATCAAGCTGCTGTTGGGAGCTTGATGTCGGCGATGGTCTGTACTAGACCCGATATATCTTATGCTGTTAGTTCAGTGGCTCAGTTCACGTCAAATCCTGGATTGATACACTGGAAGGCAGTCAAGTGGATTTTCAGATATCTGAAAGGGACTCTCGATTTTGGCCTTGATTTTACAAGGGTTGATAAACCATCCGGTTTGACTGGATATTCTGATGCGGACTGGGGAGGTTGCCTTGACACGAGACGATCTACTTCTGAATATTGCTTCCAACTCGATGGTGGAACCATTAGTTGGTCATTAGTGAAACAAAAGTCAGTAGCACTTTCTTCTACAGAAGCAGAGTATATGGCATTGTCCAAGGCTGGAGCTGAAGCTATGTGGTTAAGAGGATTATTGAATGATCTGGGCTTTGAGCTGGAGTCGACAACAATATTCTGCGATAATCAAAGTGCTATTGCACAAGTAGAAAACCGGAAGAATCATGAAAGATCAAAACACATTGATATTAGATATCATTTTGTCAAGGACCTAGTCGCAAATATCTTAGTGAAGTTGGTTTATCTTCCAACCGAAGATATGGTTGCAGATATAATGACGACACCATTAGCTAGAGAGAGGCATTGGTGTCATAGTCTGAATTTGGGTTTGTTAGTTGGATATGAGGAAGAGAGAAGGGTGTAGGTAGTAAGTGGGAGTGTTAGAATACAGTTATACTCCCTACTCCTTCATGTCTATGCGCACTAGTGCAGTTAGAGTCCTTATAGTAAGGACTGAGATGTTCAGTGGGTGTGACCCACCGTAGGGGTTGTGTCCCTTTGGAATCCGAGCTGACATCCCTTGTCAGCTCGGATTGGGGATTTAAACCCAATCCGGTACCTGTTACGACAACTCTAATGATGACGCCTTCCTCAGAACTCATTTCCTGTGTCTAGCCTTCTTGCGTTGCTCTTCTTTCTAATAGAGGTCTATCAAGGAGTATTACCTACTTGATAGACCTGTTCCGGAAAGAAGAGCAACCGCTGCATGAAGTATGTATTAACAGGATAGAGTAAGCCAAGAAGGTAGCAGGATTAACTCCCATGAATATACCAATAGTTCGATCTCAGAGGGTTCCTTCAAAACTTGGGCATTGATTATGTAAAAGATAATCCAACCAAGTAATGAAAACATCCGGAGACAAGAAACATCGTTGTGATGAGGGGCATTCTGAAACCCTGGCTGAAATGTGCATACGGCTCACGATAACTTCTAATGAGGTTTGTTTACTACGGCCGTGGTGGACGACCGTTTCCGATATGAGGATAGAGCGCTTTCGCTTTAAGACAAAAGGTAGGCGATCTTGATGAGTGGCTTTAACAGCTGAAAATGGCAGAGCTCGCTGGTTGAGGATACTAAGAGATTTTTTGCTGAACCTCGATTCAACGGAGATGGAGAACGGCTTGCTACAATGATGAAAAAGATGTACAGAATGGAACTTAGCAAGCTCAGTGGTAGGACTTATACTGATGACCTAGGGCAAAGAGCTTTCAATGACCTTAGAAGCACTCTCTAACTTGGTGGAGACAACGATTAGTTCTGGCACTTCGTCCTGCGTCAAGTTCATGAAGGTCCTCATATGTTGGGATCGGCAATTCAGATATGCCTGGGCATGAAAAACCTGCTGAGCGTTGATAAACCATTGGCTACCTGGTGGCCCCCAGACCACAGTACTAAAATACAGATACCAACATTCTGAATAACGACTCTTGTAAATTTAACAAAGAAGCTTCGGCAGATAAGAATCTTTGTGAAGAGTATTCCCAGCTGAGAATTCACAGATCTAGGATATACAAATAATTCAGGGTTCAGCGATCAGAACAACTATTCAAAATCCTCATAGAACCCTGAACCAGCGGTCTCGAACCATACCTTGTAGCAACAGCGATGAAAAGTCCAAGTCCTTAACGAGAAGAACAACGGTGGGTGAGCTACTTAAGGGTTTCTTGGTTAAATCCTGGAAGCTCCGAACGAACCTCATTTATGCAGAGGATGCCTACTACCCGTAAGACACTCTTAAATCTAAATTACTCTTCCCCCTTCCATCTTCCTATTCAACACATCTTACTTCTTCTCCTTCCCGCTCTTACCATTCCACAGAATCTATAAGCTGGTCAACTGCACCCGAGCCTTTGCTGACTAGTTCTTAAACATAAGTCAGCAAACAAGCAATGCAATCTACACAATATGGTGAACGCATTCGGAATGGAGCACACAGGTTGAAAAAACATACCCTTCTTTGAGTCGCATTGGTCGTTCGCCTGTGCAGAGGTTTCGGTCCGACAGCCAGTGCAGAAATTCTGTGGGTAGATCTTTACTCTTCGTATTTACGTCCAGAACTGAACTCTCCATGACATGAGGTGTAAGTCGTGCTCCAAATCCGGCTTTCACGAGGGCTCTTAATCCGGACTGTAAATCGGATATATAGAAGTCGACCACATGTCTCTGAAATCAAAAACCACGTATTATATTAAACCATGCGAGAAAAGAGTCTGGCAAAGTAGAGAGATCCACTAAACTGGATCCCTCAACAATTCGACGAAGCAATAAAACTTGAACCACATGTAGGACAGGAGAGAAAGCATTAGAAACCAAGAGAAGTGATTGCATGAGCAGGCGAGACGTAATACTCAATAAATAGGATGTGTGCAAGTAGGAGTAATCGACAGCATCTGCACATCTGTTAGGGAAATTTACTCAAAATCAAAAACACGGTCAAGAAATTTCGCTGTAACCTATATGCAGTATGGTATACTCTGATAAGGCGTAGTTCAGGAACATTTATAAACCATTACTGGCTTCAGCCCATCAACCTCAGCAATATAGTCTTAACTGTCAAGAGTGAATCCTCACGTCTGGGATGTCCAGAATTTCATACATACATATTTCTGGGTACATTTCAAAACCTTTAAAAGCATCCATCCTTACCAAAGGCCTACTCAATGCCGAGGCATCCATCCGATGCAAATTTTTTTATCGACGTCACTAACTAAAGCGAGAAGTGGACCCAGTTTTCTTTTCATTGGCAGTCACCAAGCAAAACATTGCCGAAAAGAGTGCAGTACTCACAGAGGGAGCATCACCAAATGCTTCAAGATGACAGCTGATTTAGGAAGTCACGCCAGAGTAGATGAAAAGAACATTAAGAACACAACAGAAAGATGCTTCAAAAATATTTGAAAATGTGTCGAGATCCTACAGATATTTTGCGCAATGATAACCCTACTAATGACTACTTACAACAGACTATAAGCAAAAGAACGTAATGTTATAAAGAAAGGTCCGTCGCCTTCTCTATGGAACTCAAGAGAGCTCCAGATTATCTAGTTGACGTTACACTTCGTTTAGGATACGAAGATTACTCTAAAAAGGCACAGTCAGGTGCAGTGGAAAGGTCAAATCTGTGAAAGTACTATTCAAAGGTTAGCATTCGGAATTCCAAAAGGCGCAAGAAAATTATATTGATATATGAAGATATTGAGAAGTAGAGACAAATACATTTTTATACAACCATAAACTGAGATGCAAATACACAGAGCAAGACCAAGTACAAAACTGAGTACTGGCCTTGGAGGCTGTGACTGACATCAAAGAATTTGCAATACATTGAAGACGTAAACTCGACATCAATGAGAGATATATACAAAATGAATAAAACAGGTGTGAATTCACGTAGCTGTAAGCGAGGATCAAGTCTAAGTCCACGAGCAACAGAGAACCGAAACCATGCGTGAAAGAAGCTGAAAGCGAGATAATACAACAGAGCCCAAGTCGATTGAGAGGTGAGATAAATCGTGCAAAGAAACAGTGAAAACCTCCATCTTGCAAGATGGTTTGCGTTTATGACACAACGTAGAACGTAGGGAAAAAATCTGAAGAGTAAAATAATAAACGATACCTAGGGACAGGGAAGAGCTAGCATAGACCCTACAGATGCTAACTAGGAATCCTCAGACTGTAGTCAACCAGTGTATGCGCGCATCAATTTGGCCCCGCTATTTCCAAGACCTCGTCAGCACCCTTGAGGCCCTCTTCCTCATGAGCAAAGAGTGTACACCTCAAGTTTCAATCGGAATTCGTCGCTTGGAGTTTGGATTCGGTCCACTTAATGGAGATTGTTCTCCGTTAAAACAAACGAGGAAATTAGAAAGGCTGACTATTTTATTGGAAGGCTGGAATGGACACAGAAGGCAAACCCAAAGAAAAACGAGAAAGAGCAACGAGAATGCACGTGAATGACAGTGCGAAAGGATGTTAATGTCTTGAAACTTCGAGGGAGAGGAGTATTCGCATGTATGATTTCACGCAGAAGATGAAATCAGGTATTGATCAAGCAGGTGAATCACACAGAAATTTGTCATGTGACAGACGCAGTAGAAGGATTGAAAATGAATAAGAGAACAGAAGCGGGATTATAAACCATGGTGGATAATTCAAGCACATCTCTGAACAGTATCGTAAATGCCTCTCTACAGTAATGAAACTGCATGGGCGAATAAGATGCTCTTTTGTGTTTGAAAAATGAACGTATTCTCCAGATAAGAAGGTTTGGTGAATTCCCCTCTCACGTAGAATAAAATAGCTTCTCCCTCAAGTGCTAGTCTGATCTAATAGTAGATAACTTGTCGCTATTAACTAACAAAAACACTTTGGACCAGACTGCAAATGATGTGAAGCATTTGATCTTATTTTATTTTTTTAAAATGCAAACATCTTTTGTCAAACTCGAAACTTCATATCCATTCTTTGTTTCTGTAATAGAAGGATCGAGGAATATATTGAGTTCGCAGCTACGCAGGAGATATATACCACCGCCAACAACGTTCCGAGAAAGGTTTATGAACGAAGCAAAATAAGGACAGGTGGAAACCTGGGGATCTTCAACAGAACGCCTAACTAGTAGCACATTGGACAGTGCAGACGTAAAAAACTCATATTGATAGTTCTGGAGAGTCAGACGCTGTAACAATTCAAGCTCAGAGTGAATGACTAAGAGTTGGCTTAAAACACACCCAGCTAGAACCCATAGGTATACCTCTATCTAATTTATAGAGAACTTGACTAAATTTATTTAAGGATTGTCAAGCAAGTAGTGTAAGCAAGCACTTATGGTAGTAGCTGTAACAACGTGATGATTTCGAAGTAAATGCTGTAATAATTTGAGCCACACTATAGTGCATGCTTCAAGAATGATTGCAGATATTTACGAGAGCAAGACTTTAGGACGGAGTAAACTCGTCGCATAGTTAACAGCGAATTATAGGAACACTCAGTAGAAAGAGAAAATACAAATGATACAAAACTGAACTGAAAGAAGTCAACACTACATGATGTAGTTCACGGATACTACGTGAACAACTCTAGCGGCAACAGTATTTTACTCACGAGAAGTTGAAGCATTCAAGCGTGACCTGGTTCGTCCTATTGATCTAGTGGTTTTTTTAACTCGGAACTATCACAGCCAACGAGTAGAGTCTAGAAATAAGATAAGAAATCCTTCATGACGAAAGAAAAAAAAAGAGGGAACGACATTTTCTGACAAACAAGTAAGTAGTAGGGTAACAAAACTGAAAGAACCAACTCTGAATGAGCACAAAAAATAACGTGGTCAAAGCGAAGACTGAATTATCCGCGACCAATTAAAGTGGAGGACGAAACACTACAGCCGATATTTAAGACAATCTTCATGCAGCGAAAAGCTAACGATATTTCAACTGTTTTGCATTATGGAGTGTTCAGCCCAAAATAGCTCTTACGATCTCATTATCTCCAAAACAGACGTTAAAGTCTTCCTATAAAAAAAGTTGGAAACACTCTCAAAACAGGCTCTACCAGTACAACTCCATAAAAGAAAGTAAAGCAGCTAGACATATCATGAGGATAGAACAAACGCAGAGCCAGCAGAGACTGCAAGCCTAGTAATATGGACGCAGTGGTTGGGTTTAGTTTAGGGTTTAATTCATGGCCTGAACTGTGCGAATTAGTGTGTTACAAGTAAATCACTCATTGCCACAGTTCAAGCCATGACTTACGTAGGCGCTTAATATCGGCAGAAAGAGCGATGGATAGTGGTTTTGTCAAAAATCATCAACAACGAAATCTATGAGAGAAACAGGTGTAGATAACGAGGCGAGTAGGCGAGGAAGAAATGCTGGAGACGAAAGAAAAACAACCTAAGGTACAATTAAAACACAAGTGCAGCGAATGGTAATGACTACAAGTTCTGCAAAGATTCCAAGAGTATCTGGACGCGGGTATGTAGGATGCAATTTAACAAAGAGAATGAAAACTACTATGAGCAAAGCGGAGAATGCGCCAGGCACACACATGTAGTGACTTCTACTAGAAATTTTTATGAAATACATCTTCAAGGGTTCAGCATGTACATGACCGGATAGCATATACCCGTGAAGTACAACCATACGAATTCTAAAACCGTGTACAGCAAAACAATGGATACATACGCAAGGGGTAGCATAGTGATCAAAGGATCGAATTCTTGTCATAGACGCAGAGGACCAGGACTTAAGAATAGAGCATCAGAGTTACTATGACAACAATTGCGCTGTGTAGTTCCTCGTTTCCATTGTGATAGGAGGAACCAGGGACCATAGAGAAGATCTTTAGCTCTATATGCTTCTTACGTTTTACGCCCCTCGTGTTCTCTTGGATCCTTTCCGCAATATTGACCACTGAAAGGACGGGGCGCCCCTAGTAGGACGAGTGGAAGTTACAAAATCTATTAAACGAGAATCGGCAGTGTGGAAAAACTCTGTGATCATAATTGCTCAACATTGTCTGCGAACAAATGACAAGCAGCCTAAGACGTAGATTTTCACATCCATGAACATTACATGCATAGTTTACGATCCGTTAATAGGGTAGAGTGCAAGTAAACTTCGTACGGGTTGAGGCAAAAGGAAGACTGTGGACATAACAAGCTGAACACACCGCATGTACGGTCAAGTCAAACAGCAGAAACCAACAAACCAAAAATGCAGTTACGAACGGAAAGCACGAGACAAAATGTACAGTATCTCTAAAGAAACAATCGACAGAAAGCATGGTGCAAGACGATCACACCACGCCGATACCAGCAAGAACGATATTTTGGTTCGATGCGACGGCACAAGGCATTGTTACGAGTATCGCAGGGAACCGCTCAACCGAGAATGGAAAATTCCTCGTCTGTGGCTGCCGTGTGGGACAATCAAGAAGCCATCAGAACCGATTTAGCGCCATTTATAGACTAATACAATGACATTTTCAGGTATCGGACTGATCACAGTTTATAACTCGCAAATAGCTGGAGGTGTGAAGACAGAAACCTCCATGTGCCTCACGCCCCAAGTAAAAACATGATGAGTCTCTTTGGCGGGCTTCGAAAATAGGCTTCTATACTCGTAAAGCCCCGTCGAAGTGTAGATGCAACGGTTCACCTTCAGATATGAAGATTCCAGGGGAACACTGCCACATGTTACTACCTGCTTTCCACAAAACGACAGCCAGAATGAAGTAAATGCAATCTGCTGCGTAGATGTGATCGACGACAAGGGGTCAATAAACAAAATTTGCATGCAAAATACAAGGGACGAACCGTGGAGTACAAGCGTATAGCTGGCTGACTAGAAACGCAACTGAACACCATCTACAACATGTCTTAAGATCTTAAGGTAGGATCGATCTGGAAAGAGATCTACATAGAAGGCACTAAAAGGTGAAAATCTTAAATTCTAAAACGAAAGAATTTGCGTGATGAGAAAGTTCGACAATTGACTAGAACTCAGAATAAGTAAACTATCGTTACAAAATAGACTACATAGTACATGATCAACTGTAGGGGCTTAACATGCAAGGGGACAAGAGCAATGATTTGTGTTAACATAGTGCGTTCTAAGGTTAACAACTGCCTCCACCACACAGCAAGATATGTACCGATAATTTTAACGCAAGGAACTAGAGAATGAAGGCAGCGCAGCCAATTGACACAATATCTGATCAATTCCAAGGACTTAACATAAAAGGAACCCGAAGAACACAGACCCGGGAGGTATGTCCATAAAAGATCCATCTGAGGCATATCCCGATGCATTCGGACTATTAAGCAAAAAGGAAGAGGCCCAAAACATGGCAAAGGTATGAATCGGAAAAAGTCAAGGGATTCCATGGAAAGCATAGATGAAGCCTCCAGAAAAGAAGCAGTCAGTGAGTTGCAAAAAGGGGAAGCAGGCAGAAACAACCCATGGCATCATACGCTCGTAGAGGAGGCACAATGAAACATCATTAGAGAACAAACGAGTGCATACGCACTAACAGAATAGTGGGGTATGGTTCCTCGAATCTGATGTGAAAATGGATCCAGGGACCACCAACAATATCTAGCCGACGGGCAACACTCCATCGTCACAAGATCACGGCTGCTTCATCAGTGAAACCGGGGGTTATAGGTATCTGTAATGGACAGGGCGGTGGTTGAAAACTACCGCCCTGTCCTGTGGATAGTGTGTAGCACCAGGTAATCTAGATATCAAAAGGATCGAAAGCATGGAGAGCCTTGGGAGAGAGTCGTGAAAGATGAGAGCGAGGAGTCCAGAAAACGGTAATGAGTGAGCAGGCGCAAAAACGATGGCCTGAAACTTACAAAGCAAGCTAATAATTAAGCTCCCCGCTAGAACAATATAGGTGACGCACCGATTGCAAGAGGCCCACCGTTGTCTAGCGTCAAATAAACATCATCCTTATTTGGCTATAACCTACAACAAAGAAAACGTTGCGCATATTGTAGCACTCCTTTCTATACTTGTGGAATCTTGAGATGATAGCCCTAACAAGGCTATTCATAGTGTTACAACTACGGATGAAACGGAGGGCATGTGAAGTAATGTATGGGAAAATTTGGAGAGGACTTCAGGTAGTGAAAGCGTACGTTTCCCGAGGTAAGGTTATCTACTTTTGTTTTATAATAGTTGGCTATGCATAGTTTGAGGCCGTCCTGAGTGATACACATGCATGAGAAAAACAGGGCCATGCGTCGAAAAAGTCAAATTCATGAGAGGTAAAGATAGCCAGAACCATGGGTACCGATGGTATTTGGTTCTGGAACCGAAGATATAAATACATATACATACACGTAGCAAAGTCCAATACAAGTACTCAATACAAGCGCAGGGGTTCTAAAAGAAAGGTTAATATATACAAAAAGTTTCAAAACACTAAGGTTCCAGCTGCGCTTGCACGTTAGTGAAAATACATGCTTCACATAAGGGAATAGACATGCAACCTGGATAAATGCAGCGTGACGGAAAGATCGGATGCCGATGGAGTAAATGCGAAACAGGGGCAGATAGCAATCCAAGAATGACGACTCAGCAGTTTTGGCTGTGGAACTGGAGGAGAGATGTTAGCTGGTACCACAAAAGTCCCCTACGTGTGTCGTAGACTAATAGAGGGACTTTCAGCCACATATGAGGTTTCTCTCAAGTTTCCAAGTGTCCACCAATACGATCTCACACACCCTTTTCGTTCTCAAGCCCACGAAAGTTTAGCTCAAAATCCCGTAAGCTTTGCCTTTCTCCACAAGGCCAACGAGTGCAGAAGGCATTTAAAGCTCCTTCACCTATAAGAAGTTTTGATACAACTTATAAGCTCCCTATAGTTGTCGCTAAGGTAATACCGGCAAAGAAAGCTACTCATTACTATCTGCCGGGAAACCGTGAAGAGTTTAGTGGGAGCCTATTCGACTACGGTTATTTGGCATTTAGCGACAAGGACTCATCAAGGTCTGCTTGCGTCCCGTGAAAGTCTAGGGCTTTTTGCAAGTGATACAAGATCTCCTTCGCATTCTACTTCAACGGCCAGTCATTCACAACGTCTTCAATCTTCCAACGAGCGAAATGTGAAACTATACGTAAGCTCTGCTTCCTGACAGCTGTGAAATGTTTTTTAACTTCGACACGAATGAAGCTCAGATGATTCCATTCGCGAAGTTGATTGGTTGGCGAGTGCAAGATCTGGAAAGACTGTTTAACCGTCCAATCCGAGTATCCACCAAGATTAAAGCACACAGCCGGCACTTTATAGAGTGGCTGCGTCCAAGGAGGAGGATGCCCAAAGCAGGACGCTTGTTGCACACAGAGATACATGAGACACTGTAGGCTAAATCAACACTGTCTGCACAGAAAAGAGCTCAAACAATAAGCTGCAGAGCGAGGACCATGGAACCAGCTTCACAAGATGAAGACGGCCGCGAGTAAACCCATAGCAGACCTTACATGTGTATAGGGACCAAACAGACATGCCCCAGCCAAACAGACGACGACAAGACCCGTGTTGACCTTTAAGCACGGTAAGTGTTCTCACCAAGAGAAGTTCATGAAAATAGCGATCATGCATTTATGCTGTAGAAGAGAAAGCCAAGCCGACACACCAAGCCTGGCAGGGTGTTCTCAGATTTTCTAACTAAGGCAGTATTATCTATTTTCTGGTATTCGTTGCCATTGTTACACGACATACATGAAGGCAAGGCCATGGAAGCAAGGCATGCTACATTCTGCAATGAAGCAAAGAAAAGATAATAAACTGTAAGCACGAGAGATTTGCAAAAATTAAAATTCAGAGAAGTATCAAAACAATCCGTCTAGCAGCTCCGTGCGGTATGGACGAATTTGCGTGACGTTACTTGTCAAAAAACGAATAGAAGAGCAATGTATATACCAATGACAAGATAATTGTACGGAAATTTTAACTAAGCACAATATGACTTCGACAAGATCAGAAACAGTCCACAACAGGAACTAGCGGTGACACACTCCACAACGAGCAATAAAACTATTGAAAGGTTGTTGCAGAGACCACATGTATCATGATATGGATGTAGTCGCAAGTAGGTACGATCGAGTGTAGTAAAAACGTCAGGGTATTAAAGAAAAGAGTTGAATGTTCTTTCGAGTAACTCAACAGGATATCGTCAGATCTAACTCTAAGGCGGTTTACTTTTAACATAAGTAGTGGTAAGACTCCTTGTGCACGCAAAACACTCTGCCAGCGTGAAGATAGCAAATAAAAAGCATGACTCAATAAAATAAATTTCACGAATATATCGGTGATCCACTTTGTAGAGTACTCGCCAAACTTGAGCAGGATCTGGTAGAGCGGCAGATCACATCACTTAGTTCCACATAAGCAAGGGTGGCTGAGGTAAGCTAGTTGTATGGACGCACAAGTTGATGAGTACCGGTGTAAACTTGAGGCAATATTACAGTTTGCCCACAATACCCTAATGCCCACAGACCCCAGACCCCGTACTTTGGCTGACTGATTAATTTCGTTGACTGAAAAAATGTGAATTTAAGAAAAAAATCTAGAGCTAAGAATAGGGAGGACTCTTTGCTCCTTTTAACAAGTATCATTGCGTGAAAAAGCATGCGGATACGCAATAGGTTTAATCAGCGCTATACGACAATCAAGTCAATCTCCGTAGCCAAGAAAACGGTCCGAAAGAAAAAACCAGTAAGTTTTATACTGAGTTACACTTAATCTGAATTTGGTACCAACCAGTGGTCCACATCAAACCCGTCATATTGAACTACACATTCGCGCCAACAGCTTGCCCAAGAGCCTTACACATGCAACTGCGCGAGGCTTAGGTCAGTTAGAAAAAGAGATACACAGAAACAAAACAGAATCGCACCACGACCACAAGCTGGTTGTTAAGCGAAGATAAACATGCAAAAACAAAACGCGAGTGAAAAACGGAATCACGACACATTGTGTATAACACGAAGAGCACTATGTAAAAACTATCAGAAATCACATGGACCTTTATGTAGCAAACAGAACATGCTGCCAATAGTGGTGCAACTCTGAATATGTAATAGACTGCATGTAAAAGCACAAATGGACGGACATGGAAGATCACAGAAGGAAGTCAAACAAAATGAGTCATGGGACAGAAAAGGGGGGAAGGAGGAACTACTAGGACCAAACCTAGAAGTTCATTACCTAAACCCTAAATCTAAACCTTTAGTAAACATATTCATAATTGACCAAGTTCATGCATTTCCAGGTTCTAACGGGATACTTTCACATATGTTTGGATTACATTCCGAAATGAAAAGAAAAACTCACCCCAGTGACTTTGACGTACTGCCCATCTTTGGCAGAGACCAATTCTGAGTGTGGATACTCCTCGAGAAACCCTGTTACGGTCTTCCGTCCCCAGCATGTATTCCATAGCAGGAGGGTAGCAACAGCAACGAATAAGCTAGCTACAACTATCAGAAGTACGGCATTCTGAACGGCAGCAATAATAAATGCTCCAGCGATGAAGCCCATTACGAACAAAGGTATGACAGTCCATATAACTACTCTGGGAAAGCTTTTCCTGAACGAGTATCCTTCGTCGAAACTCAAGTTGTTGACAGCTTGACTAGTGCTTCCGACCGCGCTTAAGGGCTTCCCAGGCGGCCCGCTTGATTCCAACGGACCAGACTGTGCTTTTCGGGGTACCCCTATTGCGGAGAGAGGACTCGACGAGATCGGTCCAGAGGTGATCAGCCCGGTAGCTGGAAGAGGAGGAGGTAGGGGACCAGATATCTTTCCGCCGTTCAAAGATACTGAACCTGATAGCGAGAGAGCTGGAGCACTTCCGATATAACCTGTTCCAGGAATATGATTCTTTGAGCTACTTGATCCCCCGGACTCACCACCGACACCTCTCGTCAACGGCCCTGACTTTGAACTCTGTATAAAAGCTGACAGTCCGCTTCCAATCAAGGGACCTGATTTGGATACACTCGGTCCAGATTTAGAACTTCGCCAAGAATTGCTCGAACTTACGAGCCCGGTTTGCACCGCAGCGGATTGCGTGCTATCAAGAGATGGAAGAGGGCCTGAATGCGAAGTCGAAGCTCCTGAACTAACAATCTTTAAAGGGTTCCCTGAGGTAGATCCCGATTTCCTCAATTTCGATGAGGAGGAAATCTCAACCGGAATATCAAACATTTTACCCAACTCTCCAGACTTCTTCACATCCCCACCAGTGTAAGGCATCTGAGATACGCCCATAGTTGGAATTTTATCTTTGTATTGATCAGGATGTCCAGATACATAGAGCCCGTTGCTCAGCTGGTGAGAGGGGAACCTTGTGGACGAGACACTGGGCGCAGAGTTGTTCGGAGCCCCCATGATACTTCGCGCAGTATGGTGAAAACTCGATACCTCCCTCCTTTCAGTTGCAGATAACATATAGAAGATGAAGAATGGCAACAACTGCAAGTCTGAACATTAATGCAGGTAGAACAATGAAACAAGGGTGACGAAACTAGAGGCTGAAAGATAGGAGAGAAACTATAGCTTCCATTTGAACTCTTCGTCTATCCACCTGGAGTATCCGCGTATGAACAAGTGACAGATAAATTGCTCAAACTCGAACTTCCTGTGTGACGTCTACCATAATTAGCTTGATCGTGCCATGAAAAGTCATATGCTCTCTTCTTGGGCATAAACCTTGAAAGACCAAGTCTTCGTCAGCAGCCAGTGATAAGTGTATGTGAAGAATGTGACTGCCAAAACGCATGTGACAACCTATGAAAACATGTCAGATATATTCAGGCCAGCAACGAGTGAATCCATCAGCATAATCGGTGAGAGCGCGATTTGTTGCGGTCAGTGAGTAATGCTTCCGCTAGGGTAAAGGATAGTACCGATATCAGGGCATCGGTTCAAACGCTACGTGGGGTTAACACTCGACCCACGGTATGTCGCGCTTAAGGAAACTGGTGTCGAGAAGGGTTTGGCTAAACGAACCCTGTCACCACAGATCCACAATGTCTTCATATCCCAAACATTTCGCCATGACATTGTTTCCAATAGCTCTTATGACTTGGGAGTGTCTCGCTCGCACCATGACGAAAACTCTGTTCGGACAAACAAGTCTGCAAACATACAAAATGAGGTCGACACAAGCACTACCTAAATGAACTCTGTGAGACAGACTTCGACGGTGAAAGTGTTCCGCTCAGTCATGGTCAGAAGTTGAATCCCGCAATTATAAATCTTCATTGAGAACGGCAGTCCCTTGGAGATAGAGAAACCCTGCGAGGAGGAACTTCAGAGAATACGTTGATGAGAAATTTAGCAGTAAATCTTAATGGCTTTGATAGTGCATGCAAGCATATCTCTACCGTGCTCTGAATCCCAAAAGGTGTCTCATTCATATACCTCATGTGCTGAGAGAAAATTACAGACCCAAACTTTATCAACTGTATAATTCAACATATACAGAAATATGAAGTCTACTTAAATTTGGATTTATGGTACATTGATTCTACTGGAAAGTCTGTCAATCAGTAGACTCGACGTCGATGTATTTGACATTCTTTGAAGTTGAAGATTTTCCTCGTGCAATAAAGACATGTATGTGATGAAAACAAATCACTTGATTATATTTATAATTCTAAAATACCCACGCCATTCTTTCTATGTCGAAAAAATCCGAAGTTTGATTACTATGTTAAATAATAAGAAGACACAAATTCATAAGATTGAGATTAGTAAAAGAGAATGTGCATTGTGATAACCCGAGATGAGTGAGTCTTATTTCAATTTACTATAATCAAGTATAGCATGTAAAGATAAATCGTAAATGGCGTTGTACGTGAATGTGCTTTCCATTTGTCATTTTTACTTCATATCAAACCGTTGAAGTGTGAATAAATTTTTATTAAGCTATTGGTCTCATCGAATCATTTCTGAAGTGGGATAAATAGTTTTCACAAGTTATCTAAATTATCTAAGAGCGTACGCTCTTAGCTTATAAGAACGTTTTCTTCATTATGAAAAAATAATCTAACTTTTATCCTATCTGCAATCCAATTCTATATACAAAATTTTTTATACAAATATAATGAAATAAGGATTGATTTTTTTTATATTCTTCGGAAATATTTTGATCCCATTATGATCTGATCAAACATGTGAAAAATCTTTAAACATGTAGTCGTATTTCTCAAACAGAAAAAAATATTTCAATACTATTTTAAAATGAGAGGAATATCATATACAATGATGGATCTCATTCAACAAAAATTAAATTCAAAATATGAAACTATAAAATCATTTTGATGGACTCTTTTGGCAAAATGTAGAATATAATATGTTCCAAACAACTAAAAAATATTTCTCGTTTTTTTTCACATCTTGAAAAATATATCATAAATCGCGATCTCCTCAATATGGTTATTTTACAAAAAAAATTCATGTTTATAGTGATAAATTTCTCCAGGAAACAAATTTTTAATGACACCTGATCATGCTTAATCAAGTTATCATATCACAACCTTGCTCAATTTACAAATCCATCAGTTTTCATTTTCCATGGACATTGGTAGTTAATTAAAAAAAGATCAAATTTGAAAATATATTTATATATAGAATTTGAATTCAAAAATATATTTCTTTCTGTTCCTGAAAATAAATAATTTACAAAAAATAATTGAAATACCGATTCCATATTTCATCAATAAGTATTCATTTTTCATGAATAAAATTTATACAAAAAAGATTAAAAAATTGGAAAAAAATTAATTAACCCAACAATTTTGTGAAAATTGAATCAAATTTCACTCAAGGTTATCATCAATTATCTTTTATGAAATGAAAACAATCCTTGTGCTTTTGATATGAAGAATTGAAATTTGTATAAAGTATTCAAGTGAAACTTGCGCGTTAAGCATATAGTGTA
The DNA here is from genome assembly GCA_037833965.1 of Marchantia polymorpha subsp. ruderalis. Classification (NCBI taxonomy): domain Eukaryota; kingdom Viridiplantae; phylum Streptophyta; class Marchantiopsida; order Marchantiales; family Marchantiaceae; genus Marchantia; species Marchantia polymorpha. The sequence continues at coordinate 4,461,736 of AP031359.1, forward strand.
AACTTGAAAAATATATATAATTGTAAAATAATTACCTTGATTCAAATTGCAAGTATTGATCACACACAAGTAACAAAAGTAACCAAAAGATTCAAAAGTTGCACGAATATCATCAGCAAGATGAATAAATTGTAAACAAATTGTGAACACAAAATGATCAACAACTAACTTCATACTCTTGCTTCATTTACAAGAAAAGAATTGTTTGCATGTAAAGGTTGCAATATTGTTAACATCAATTTCAAACAAATTTACAACCTCAAAATTGATGCTTCTAGTTTCACGTCATCTATTTTACCCCTGAGCATTAACTCGGACTCTATATTTTCATCAATGTTTAACTTGTCAATGGTAGTTGGTAAATTCTAACTTAGCTCTAAATTATTTGATAGGTCAGATGCAATTCTTTATTCAGGTCCAATCACCCAAACATCCAATCAACACACAAAAATATATGTTTCATTCATAAACAAACGAGAACACAAGGTTTAGTAACTTATGTGTGAGAGATTGGTTCTGCCAAACTTCTTATTTAGCCATAGCTAACTTAGTCAAATTATAGCTGATTCTATGATATATAACCATAGTGAAACTAACTAAAGTAACTTTCATACTATAGCTAACTCTTGCGCTTTTGCTTTTTCTTACTAAACCAATCACAAAAACAATTACTAACAACTTTGTGTTCACATTAAGAGTGCACATGCAAGCTAACTTAACATAAGCATTCATAAAAGAATTTGGCCAATTTCATCCTAAACTACTCTAACTAGTTAATTTTGATCCAACATTACTTTTGGTGGATCCAAGTAAATTGATTCCAATGCTTTGAAGGAAATTCAATTCATGCAGAGAGAATCTATAGGTACAACTCTTGTCCACATGCGCATTAGCAAATAGTGTATGGTACTATTGTTGCACTTGTTGACAACAACGGTGATAAGTATCAAATTGGAAAAATATGTATTACAAGTAGGATTGATGGATATTTTATTCAGTTTGTCTTTTTTTGGCATTAATGTTGCCAAAAAAATTAGTGTGTTTCAATCTAATTTGCAAAGTCAAGATGGCAAATTTGAATAGCATGTGGTAATGTGGAGAAAATTCTAAGATTTAGTTCAATCTTGCTCACACTATCCTTCAATTTACATGCATATCAAGAGTTGATCTTTTAAGCGCAATATTTGGTCACGGTTGCTGCTTGCTATGCCAATTTGATTGTACAAGAAGCTTTGTTTTTGCCATATTTAACAATCCATAATTGCGCTGAACATGCCCAATACCGTGTGGACTGGGAGCATGTTGGTCTTCACCTAAGATATACAACTTCGAGCTTTCAAGGTATCACTTACAAAGTCCATCATTTTGTACTTAAATATATCAATATTGTTTCCTACATACTCCATTCTTTGCATGAATGTATGTTAGATGATGATTTTTGAGTCATTGATGCTCAAGAAACAACATACTTGGCTACTTCGTTGACACTTGAGCATAAATCGAGTTTATTGAAAAGGTTCAAGTTGAACAAGAAATCTCTAGTTGCAACCATGAAGCAGTTCAAATAGACTGGTAGCAAGGTTAAAAAAATGTAGTCTTTATTGAGCAATAACATATCTTTATTAATAATATCATGGACGCTACCACTAGATGTCATTACCCTCTTGAAGCATTTGTAGTAATGTTTGTTTTTTTAAATATTTCTGTTTGAAGTCTCTCTTGCAATACAAGATGGGATTAGAGCAAAACTATTTTGTCGATATTTGATCTTATTCATGACCTTATGTTTGATCTTATTCATACTTGATCTTTTTCATTCATCTTATTAAGTGTGATCATAGTTAAGAGATTTAAGTAAAATCTTTACACTTTCAAATATATCATTACATTTAATTTTGAATTAGCCAATTTGGATGAATATGAAAATATTAGTCTCAATTTCACATGATGTTTAGTAGGTAGTTTCCTGGCCTTGGAACAATTGGATTGAAGCTGAAAAAAAAGATTACACAAGTAGCACCAATATTATGAAAGATGACGATGAGATGACAAAGTTGCAAAATTTGAACATAAAACTAACTATCTGCCCTAATGATGGGTATGTATTAAACCAGAGTATTCTATACAAAATATAATACAATATGATACAGAGCTTAAAAAACTGCATTTTCTATTTTTGTAATTGAACCTATGTGGCATACTCATTTGCATCATCATCTTGACCAAATAGTTCCCAATTAGATTGCTCAGAACTGATATTTGAATCTAGAAAGTCAAACTCTTTATCCTCATATTTTGCAATCTATTCCAATCGAATATCATATTGAATTATCTGTTGTGATGACTCCGACTCTAGCTTTTGCGCCTCATCAACCGTGATCATGAATGATGAAAGTGTCACTTGCAATGAAAGTGATCACTTGCAAAGATGAAGGGAGACCACTAAAGGGCAAAATTAAGGAGAATGAGAACATAAAATCGATCCGAACGGAGCATACTTCTCAAAATGGTTTTTGCTTATTTCAAACCAACCATCAACGGCCTAGGATGCACTCCTATCCTAAATCAATGCTGGTGATGCTAAGAAAAGGTGTCCAAGCTCAAGCTCTCTTGCACCCTCACATCCATCATCAGCCAGAAAGGCAACGAAAGAAATCGGGGACATTTAAGAGACATACGTCATTACTCCACTTGCGCATCAGCCGTGACGTCTCGGCTTAACTCATCGCGTCTCCCAAAACAACATCACGCACGCTTGCGCGGGCACTCGCACGCTCGTTGAGTCATTCAGTGAGTCATTGTGTTCAGTCACCTCCCCTGTCTCTCGCACACTCTTGCACCATCTCCATTGCTCTACTCTATGTCTTGCGCTACATTTGCTCTTCTCAAAGCGATTGATCAGTATTCCATCCAACTCGCAATCTCCGTATTCCCTTCCTTGTGTTTCTCTCGAGGTTTTCTCTTGCGTGAAGAGAACCGCAAACACCTAAACAACGTCACATGCACAAAACTTTTGATCTTCCTCATGACCAGCACTCGCTCCCACCTCCAATCCAATGCGAGAGGCCCAAGAACCTCGACATTCATTCTCTAAACTCAAATCACCAACCAAATAGCATTCCAGCTAGCTCAAGCTACTACTCAAAGTCTCGGATGAATGGACGAGATCTTGAACTACACCCGCAGCAAATTCTTGACGTGTAAAATGTGATGGTTTACTACTTCGAATGTCGCATCTCCGCAGGTTCGCATAATAGCAAGGTCAAATTCAAGAGTCCACACAAATTTGGGCCTACGTTCGAACACACATCATCTACGGTAAAACAGTGTTGTGACCGATTAGAATAGCATCACAAGAGTTAGATTCCAGCACAATTACACATCCGTGCTCCACTCCCATGACCAAAAAATCCTCTCCTTCATAAGGTGTGGAAGTGCTCGCCCCAAGACCCACCATAGTAGCAAGCCTCTGCTTCAACTGCTCAATCCAGGTAGCCATAACGCTTTCTGTGGCTGAAGTAGCACTCGCTGCGGTGCGTCCAATTGCACCGGCACCTCGACCATCTCAACCACCTCTTCCTCGTGGAGCATCACCGCCACGACCTCTACCACCAGATGTCAACTCTAGGTGGAGATCAAAGCACCGATCTCGAGGATGATCTGCTCGACCACAGTTGTCACAGACAACCTGTGATGACTAGGGTTTGCTCTGTGAACTCCGTCCTCCAGCATCATGGGGACACTTTCTTCGTAGATGATCACCTCCACAAGTTCAACATGCTGGTCCCTGCTGCTGACTAGCAAATGACGGCACTGGTGCACGTGCCCCTGTTTCTCTAGGAGCTGACTGATGTCATGTATGCGCTCCACGACCTCCAATACTACCACCACCAATGAATCGAGATTGTGCTGTGTTCTGCGGAACACGAGAGGCAGTGAGCGTGTCTCTAGCAAATGAAGATGTCATTACTCTCTCCTCCATCATCTTAAGCTCAATCTTCTCAGAAAGAGCAAACACATAGGCCAATGTGGGTGACGCATCGCTCAAGAGAGTAACATCACAAACTCTCCGCCACAACTCTTTGTCCAAAATCCTGTACCAATACTGAACAGCTTGTGCCTCAGTCACACCGTGAGTGATTGAGATCAAACGTCGCATACGAGTGTATGCCTCCCGAAGATTCTCACCAGTCTTCTGCTCAAACTCCTAGAGACTCCTCAACTTCTCCGTCCTCACGCCCTGATAGTTCTTCCTCAACTCTTGAAGAACTAAGGAATTAGGCTAAACAAAGATATGCCACCAGCATCTTCACTCATGATGCCACTAGCAATGCTAACCGGACCGCTATTAATACCTGCACCATTTGCTCCCGTAGTACCCTCGATGATGCTACCACTTGCATTTCCACTGGTACCAACACCACCCTGAGTATTAGACATGTAGTTTAAAGACCAATAACGACTCCATGCGTCAATCTCCACAACATAGTCTCTCCCAAACTCATGATCGTCATCCATGGGAGATTCCTCAAGATGCAGAAACATCTCTCATGCAAAGAAGGGTGTAAACAACGTGGGGTTACACAAAAACTGCATATCACACCACGTATTGAACTCATGAATGAAATCATCCAACTCATTGGTGCCCACTGCACCAGAGTACCGCCGTGGGCTCTTCATGGCCCCGTACATCCCGTCCATATCCCAAATCAACGAGTTTGAGACACTTGACAATATCATCACAGAAGATATGGTATCTACAACACCCTGCTTCTCCGCAACAACTGGTGAGATAGGTAGAGGTATCCGATAACTCAACCCACTCCGCGCAAATCCACCACGGTCTTCGACGGGACCACCAAACTGCTCAGTGACGACCATTTCACCGACTAGAACCAATGCCAAATCTCCATCTGACCTCGTCCCCGTACCAAGCTACTCTAGCCCTACTAGCTATGGGTATGGGCAACCTAACTTGTCATCACCGCAAGAAGACTCTCACGGTCCATTGGTCATCACTCCAATCTCATCGTGAGAGAAACAAAGATAGGCCGGCCGATGATCAAGTCCAATCGCACTATCGACAACACATAGGAGTAAAACTACTCCATAAATCAGCGTCATCCCATACACGGGCGCACATCAAGAAGCAAGACTGGAAAGGATCCAAACACAAACAAACAACTAGCAACGACTCTCCAGCCTAAATAAAACACAACACAGAACAACACAACACACGGAACATCACCTCGCATAACGATCCCAAGTCGAACTCCATCGCCTCCTATCATCTTCCGCCTCCAGCGCCTACGATGTCATATCGTTCATCCCATTGCAAAGAGAATATCCATGCCGAGCTGTCCCGTACTTCAACTCCACTCCACATTGCAACTAGGAGCAAGGAAGGAAGCCTATCTATCCTAATTGTTTCCAACAGGAAAAGTAATAATGATAAAATCATTATTTTCACTATCAAGAAACCATAGTAAGTGAAACCGAGTGCAAATTCTCAATCTCTTGAGAAGTAGTTTTATACAAGTTAAAAGAGTCCATCTTACGTTGTTTAAAAACTAAGCAAAGTGGTTGAAATTGCTTCTCAAGTCCCTATTTAGTCAACTCCCAACATGTGTTATTCAAACAATTGAGAAAGTAATTGTAGAACCTTCAGAATCCAGTTAGAAATATGTACTTACTTCCAAGACCCCAAACAAAACACCCAATCTTACTTTGGCTGGAAAATCCGTTGGCTTTAGGAAGCCAAATTGATTAAATGGACTCAAGGAGTGACATGGCCAGGTTTGAATTCAAGCCCTTCGATTCTGCTCTTCTCAGCTTCTGAAATATTGTGGGCCCCATTCATACTCCAACCACATGTACTTCATGATAAAAAAAAACTTTGGAATAGCAACTCTCGAGAATGGTACATCTAGCTGACGTCCAATACCATCTACCCTGATCACTTACGGCTGATCTACTGCCATACACTCTTTATCTATCAAGGTGCTCACACAAACGAGTGCATAACCTATTCTCTACAATGTTCTTATATATGTGTGCAATACTCAAAGATACACACATACTTACGCTTTCATGACTTCTTTCCTTCCGACTTCCTCTGCTTTCATGACCATCCGCGGCCTAGCTCATCGAGCGCAAGTTTTTCACTTCTATCGGGGCAATATCTTCTAATTCATCCACCAACATTTCTTTGATCTCACATCACCTCATCCCATCGCATGTCTCCCTCCACATTTACAGCTCCTTGGTGTACACAAATTCCAAATTTCAGAAATCCGACACCTCTCGATCCTTCTCAGACAGCCACGACACTCAAGCGACAGATTCAAGAAGAAGATAGGTTCCAAGATGGTCGAAGATGTTGCCCGTGAGTGCAAGCATCATAGCCTCTCGAGAAATTTAAACGTAGTGCTTCACTATCATTCCGTGAGCTTCGAGCTTCGAACTGCTCCACGCGATAGTAAACCTCCGCTACAATCTTCAGTAATGACATGGCAAGATAGTTGTATGTACTCTTCAACCGTATGATTGATACATACGAAAACTACGAACGCAGATAGATAGCAAGAAAGGTACATAAGCTCTTCTGACAGTGGCCCAAGTTGATTGTTTGAAGATGAGCCAAAATCACCGGTGATAACTTCATCGCCTTTTGTGTGCTTCGATGCTGAAAACACTAATGCTATCTAGCTTTATTAAAAGATTTCAAGAAACCAGTCCCTGAACAAATGTAGAGTGAATATGCACACTTCGAGTACTGTAAACACCATGATGCAGATATCACTTTAGCCGATGGCTCTCTTCACACCGTTCTCTTGCAGTCTGGTGACCAATAAATGACATGAAAGATTCAATCATCTGCTCCGACATCGGCACAGTGGAGCAAGAAATACGCATTGACCCTCAGGATAAAAAGAGATATAGTTCCAGTCTGCCAACACCGAGGATGAAAGGCCCCAATCAGTTAAACAAATTAGGCTTGATTACTTGCTATATCAGGCATTTCCAGTGCAATGATTACTTTGTAGAAGTTGTCGGATAAGACTCATGGCTCAAAGAAGAGTCACACCGAACGAAGAGCTCCCAGTTTGATAACCTGAACAGTACCTATATTATGTAGATATTTGTACTTCAGAAGATCCATGCACAAATCGATAATTGGGTGTGTTAAGGAAAGGTTATGCGATGGCCTTGAGCCGAAACACGAGTCTGGCGGTGGAGAAGATCTTTGTCGTCCGAGAAGATTTCTGTCTTGGTATCCTTTGCAGGTTATCGAGCATGTGAAACTCGCAGACTGCGTCTTCTGTTTATTGCTCTATACTAAACAAAGCTCTTAAGTCCCGTAAACTTGAATTTGTAGTCGGATATTCACTCTCTATATTCGTTTCATGGAGAGTGTGAAAACATCGAAGCATCCACCAAAACATCAAACACTTGTCCGTGCAGTCCGTACTTGTCTGATGAAAATGATTCTCGTAGAGTGAGTCGCGCAACTACGATGTTTTTGTGGAAGAACTCACTCATGTGCATTCTTGTTTGAAGACCATGAGATGACCAAGGAGACGACGAGGTTAGATAATCTGACGCGATGGCACCATTTGCTCAAAAGTGGAGGTCTTTGAGCACAGAGAGAATCAAAACTGGAACACTAACTGAGAGAGAAACGAGGAAAATACTTTGCACGAACAAAACCACAAAAAGAAAATCGAGAAAAACACAAACGAGAATCTAAACATAAGGACAAAATCACGAACAGAAATCCAAAAAAAACACAAGCAAAAATCTGAACACACTTTAGTGACATATTCACTCTACACGCAGTTCTTAGAGTGAAATCTGATATGCAAAATAACACAAAAGTACACATGGTAGTCGAGCCAAACTCACTCCAATCTGATACGTAAAGTCGAAGCTAGCGGGAATTGACATATCCCTACGTGAAAAGCTCAACTAGAAGAATTGACAGTTCTTCGAGCTCGCCTCGACTATACTCTCGATCGAGAGTCGTCCCAACTCAATGTCATACTCAAACTCAAATCTAACTCAACAAGTTCTAACGTCATCTAACTCAAACTTAAATCTATCTCAACGCGTACTAATGTCATCTAACTCAAACTCAAATCTATCTCAACGCGTACTAATGTCATCTAACTCAAACTTGAATCTAATGTGCATACACATGACAATGTAAAAAGAAGATAGGCATAATTTCCAGAAAAGAAATAAATTTAAAGAGATACGTTGATAAATAAATTTAATTTGTCATTAAATTTAAGAATCCATGGACAAATCTAAGGTTGTTTTAAATGAAAATTTTAAACAGATAATTCTAGTTAATGGAATAATCTTGATTTTGATGATTTAAGTCTCAAGTCTTTGAAAGAAAAAAAATAAAAGATCATCACAATTTCAGTAATCAAATGTCAAACTTAACTGTTACTATTTACAATTCTGTTTTTACATTTATTTAAAATAAGAATTTCAAGTGTGGTAGAAAGACTCAAGAGAATAATGAAAAATGAGTAATGAAAGAGCTTTCACACCACGGAATTGCAATGAGAGTGCATCCCCATTTCCAAGACAAATCCATTTTAAACGCTTATATAAATAAAAATTCAAATTTGTATAATAATGCATTACACTCACGAGATTTGGGCGTCCTGCGTTATACTCACGAAATTTTGGCGCTGAATATTACACCCAACTCTAATCCTACAGGTAATCACAAACTATATCAACACTAACCACAAAGGTACGATTCTTACCTTTGTGCTATATAGAGAGCTATCGTGTTCTTTCATATCCGAAATTGTTCTAGTAATTGTGGATGTTGTGGCAAATTTCAACTTCTCAGAACATTTTCAGTACGTCGGCTCCCTCAGGTCATTACACATGATTAATCTCTCGACCTCACAACGTGGACGGTTCTTTCTCACGTCAACACCCTTCTGCTCTTGCTCTTTATCTGTATCAAATTAGAATTCCAAGTTTAAGAAAAAGCTCTGAGTTTAACAACTAATAACTATCTACACCGTAGAGCTCATGTGCTTTACTACTAAACTGGAATATCAATCTTCTTTAGTACTGATGAGATGTAATCGACCATCGGCGAGGGAACAACAAATGAACTGTACGTCAAATCTGCAGATCCATATTCCAGAAGGCTACAGAGTATCATGTGCAGGATGGCAGATTACACTAATAGTCGATAAGAAGTCACTTCGTGATGTAATTCTCATAAATTCCCCAATTCCCACCACAATCTTTGATAGTTCAGAAAATCCATCCACTTTGAAGTAAACATCAGCGTCACTACCGCTCGTAATTGGACCACCAGCAAAGACTCAAAGTCAGGCAGACATTCAACGGCATTTCCCCACCACGCTTGCTAGTTTTAGTGCATACTTTCAAACGAGGGGATATTTGTGCCACAGTGCTAAATGACAAAGTGTAAACTGAACCACAATAGACACACTTGTTGGTGGTTCATACCTGGCTGATTATATCCGAATCTCTTTACCTTTTAATCTGTAAACTTTTCACCTTACATGCTTCTTCCATTCTAAATTCATATCATCATCTTGAGCTTGAACTTTATCTTCAGTAGATCAAAACAACTAGTAAACTCAGAAGACAAACTTTTACTGTGAAAACGTCAATTAAGATCATATACGCTTTTCATCACTCTACCACAAACGGTCGCTTTCGATTACCTGGAGTGAAGTAGACTGCTGAACATCAAAAGGCTGATGCAATTCCAGCAGATTTCTAATTTCATGTCCAGCCCATCGGAGAGTAGTGGCAAAACAATGACGCATTTTGGGGTTCAGATGAAGATCAAATGAAGATCGTTCAACAACTAGTTCGTGGTGACAAATATCTGAAAATACTGTGACTTGAAAGCATGGTGGACACCTTCAAGTAACGGTAATGTATTACCTTGCGCAGCACTTTGCCTTTCATTCGAACCCTACGAAGTTGCTAGCCTAACTATAATGGCCATATTTTGCGCAGATCACAGTCACCGATCTGCGACTTACCACCGCAGCCCCTTACAGTAACAAAGAACCTACCCTCTCCACGAGCACGTCCACCTATTCACTGCAGGATTAATTCCGGCAAATATTAGAGTTCAGATTGTCACTTTCAGTCAACACCAGCTAGTGGTAAACTGAGCACTGCGTGCTGAACATCATTGTGCTTCATCAAATTTCATCGGGAAGCCGCAAAACAAAGCTAGTTCAGATGCACCGGCACATAGATCCGAAGGTGATTGATACTTTATACGGGAGAAAAGACCGTAACATCTGATATCTATGAATGTGACAAGAACCCCTACTGGCATAAGAGGTAATAAAGACATACCTGAAAACCTAAGTATCCAGAAAACATTTCCCACCTCTTCTACAAGTGATACAAGCCTACCTTTCCCGCTCACAAGTGACATTACCTCTCAGATTGCACTACGATGACCATCACGTACCGCATGAAGGAACGCCCTTCATGCGGTACGAGATGTTCATTACCTTCGAAATATTGTCCACAACAACCATTTCACTCGACCTTTGTCACTTTAAATTTAAAACAAACGCATCCTCCAAATTCTCAAAAATCCAAACGGGGATGACTGTGGACCGAACTGCGCGATTAGATCCAAGTTTCTATTACAGTCGGCACATCGTGTTTTGCAAAGACATACTTCTTTGTCTAAACAATATCGTATATGTACTTCACCGAAATATTGGGCAGTGTTTTCTCAGTGAAGATAAACCAGTGATGTGCCGTGCGTACGGGAACAGAACAAAAGGCTTAAATCTACTCGTGAGTAAAACTCAACGAAAGGTCCATCTCGTACAGAAGGTAACTACTGGAGTTCCTCGTGAAACAGTCCAACTAAGTATACACACTAATCATTAGAATCGAGGTAGACAGAAACTGAATAGTAAACGAGAGACTTGCAAATCCCACTCCGCAATTTTGAAATTAGAGACTGACAGCCGACAAAACAAGGCTGAAATCCTTGCATGTTTGTGAGTGAAGATCCATTCATTCGATGAAAGCACTAAGAACAACAAATAGGGTTCTATGACGTAAAATACCTGCGGCCAGGAAAAGAACTTAATAAAACCCCCACAATTAAGCTTTCAACAAAATTTTGGGCATCCCACATCAGTTGATGAGTTCCTCCATAACTTCTCGAAGTAGCAAACAGTGCGTCAAAAGCGTCGTTAGAAAGCGAAGCAAACAATACGATAGTTTAAGGCCCAAAAGCAGGTCCAGTCTACTAACTGTCAAACGTCCGTTGACATAACCCTTTAGTAGGCGCATCAGAACTACAGCAAGCAGTAAGCAGCTATAGCTCCAGGATCATATACACCCGACTTCAAAAAAACGGAACTGACTTGCTGAACTGAAGTAGTGCAATCTCCAATTTGCTCCAGGGGTTGGAACCTCCAGACTGTGATACGAAGCAGGAAGTCCTGGTCGCATAGGCGAATATCACTACCTAAGAGTGACATAACGATTCGTGCCATGCTTTGCCCAATGATCTTTCAAATCTATAGGGCATCTGACATTAACCCCTTCGAGAGTGAGTTTCTCCACGAGCTTTTCAAAAGCCCCGGCACTCATTTTCCGTCCGGCCAACCGCGAACTTCTTTTCTTGGGGTTCATTGGAAGGGGGTACATGGAGATCATAGTGGTGCAGCAAGCAGACTGCCATCCTCCGTTGCCCCACTTGTAGCATGGCTGGTTAACACCAGTACATGAGCAGTAGGGTATGGAATTGCAAATGTTTTCATCGGCAACTTCCTCTGTAACAGAGCTGCCGCGCTCATTCTGGTCCAAATTTTCCCGCTGATAGATCAGGAGCTTCTGCTCAGGTGGCCTTTTCCTCGATGACAGAAAGCCTTGCTTGGTATCTTTGCCAATCTTCCTCTTCGAACGAAGGTCTCGCTGACTTTCCCTGACGTTTCCAGCCATGCTCTGCTTTTGAATGTACTCTGAACATATATTAGTGCGTCCTACAGCACTCTTCCACTGGCATGCAGCGGCCGACGCAAAATCCACACTAAACGGGCTACTGTCAACAACAGGGGGTTGAAGTGTCTTGCTGGTCACGGCGTTTGGAGAGCCATGCCTCGTCCACTCAGTAAACGTTGCAAACTTTCCTGCCCGCACGGCCCCCAAGGCGGCGACTGCTGCATCACGCTCGACAAGGGCGGAATCCCGCTCTGAGAACGCGAGATCACAACGCAAAAGAGCTGCATCTCTTTCCACACAAGCGGCTTTCTTCTCGGCAATGGCGCTATTCCTCTCGAGGATGGCTGCGTCGCGTTCAGCAATGGCTTTCACCAGTTTTAGGGCAGTTTGATCGCAAATCATTCTTCGCCGAACGCCAACTCTTCCCTCGTCATCCATAGAGTACGACAAATCGTCGAGGAAAGGACCTCTCGCTAATGAACTGCCCTGAGTCACTGGTGCAAACTTGCTCACAAAATCGGGAAGCCCCTCATTCCAGAAACTGTCTTGAGAAAAGCGTCGCTCTCTTAAGGTTTCTGCGTCCATGCCAGTCAAGACAAGTACTTGATAAGCTAAAAACAACCTCTCTCTTGTACAGAAAGGTGACACGGGGGCAAATCCTATTGCAGTGCGACTGAAGGTGATGGTGCGAAGCACAGCTTCAATCAAACAGCATAAAACGTTCATGACGATGAAACGAACAGGGCCCCCGGCATCTTGTCAAACCAACATTGACTTTGTTCTCAAATGACTGTAATAGAAAAGCTCCTCCGACTCACAAGAGTAGAACCTGCTATTTACTCACCCACAACATACTTCAATCCTGTAGACGTTGTCACCATCTCGTCAAAATAATCACTCCCATTAAGGCCAGATCGCAGGAACAAGATACTTAAGTCCAGCGAGCTATTTGTAGGGCAATTTCAGACAGTTTTAGCTCCGCTACGAGAAGGTCGATGCCTACGCCAGTTCAAAAGAGGTTGGATCGCTGACAGGCCATAACAACACACATGGGCTTGAAGTCCTGCGCGAATACCACAAACTAAGGCGAATAGCTCACTCCGCACGCTCTGAAACGATGTATCAAAGTACCAGAGGTTGGCGTAGGTTATCTGCCATCATGACTGTCGGGACTTTCTTTTCCACTTTTTCCGACTTTTCGAGTATTTTCAAACCGGACACAACGCCACTTTTTCACCAGGCTATTAGGGCTTTCATAGTGGGTAGCTATAATTTAATAAGAGTTGGTAGTAAGTCTCACTTCGTTCTGCGCTCAAGTATGATCACCTCCATGTAGGCGAAATGAGCTACTTGATGTGTTTCCTATCAAGGCCCAACAATGCGTTCTTCATATAAATATAAAGATTGTTGCTCCGCTGCAACTTCACGAAGAAGTATAAAGGCCTGTCATTTCTCATCCAGAAGATGTAATCTACGGTGACGTCTTCATGTGCAAAGCCGTTACGCTAATTTCTCGTAATCTACACACGGCAATCCAAGACTGTTGTCGACATTAAACTCTTTTTGATCGGACAAATAGTGATTAAATCTCTCAGAATAGAATTTCGTACAGCATGTTTACTGCTTCTTTCTCGAGCTTCACTAATTGCCTCTAAATAAATTTGAGAAGTTTATTGCGTTATGGTGGAATCTCTTATTCGTCCCTTCATCTAAGACGGTGTGCCATGATACATACCTTTCGGTTTAAACAATTTTTTCTAGCTTTCTAGCACTCTTACAAATTACACATTATCCATACCCTTGGATAAGCAGGAAGTGGAACGAGAGCTAAGATTTCCACGTCTACATAGGTTTATATACTTTTCAATTCTTTCTTTCATAGTTAAAAGGAGCTATGAACATCTACTTGGTCACTTACTTGAAAGAATTTGTGATAGCATATGTGTCAATAACAATGCAATAGTTACCATAGTCATAGTACGTAGGTACCCTTGTACAGGATAAGATAGAGCAGTTAGCGACCTTTGCACGGGATGTGACGTTAGTACTAAGAGCGCTGATAGTAGACATGTGGCTTAACGGGTTAAGTTCAATAACTAAGTCTACAGGTTTAGTTCTTGAAGATGAGTCTTGTAGAGTGTGTCTATGTTGAAGAGTAACTAATGGAGAACAATGAGCCTTTGAGTCACAAAGTGGGTTTGATGCAATTGAAAACTCATCTTTCAGTAATATTCAACACCCTCATGTCTTGTGCTACATTTGTGTTAATTTATGATTATGATTCTTGATGTGACAGGGATGTATGTTGTGATTGTATCTAAGACATGTATATCTATTTTGAAATCTTTCAAATTAAGTTTTACTTCTGTTAAAATCTATAGCTTACAATTAAATGAAGATTGGAGTTATACAAATAATGATTTGAAATGGAAATTATAATTTTATTGTAATGTGAAAACTGATTATATGCAAAACTATATACATAATGAAATAGAATTTCATGATCATAATTTTTAAAAATCTCATTAAGTATAACAATATACATCTGGCTTTTAAAAAATCAAATTTATTATCTATAAATGAAAATGTGTATAGTCAAATAAATAAATATAATTTATGTACTATATTCATTGACATAAGGTGTCGTGCGAATACATATCGCCATACATTTTACATCGCTGACATGCTACTCACACATAGGACACGAGAGCGTACACACTCAAATGTACCACAACTCACCACCTTACCTGGCGGTCAGGTCCCTCTGATTCCCAAGTAGCCCTATCTACAAGTACATGTTTTACACCTTCGTGGGTGCGCGAATCAGTAGGCTCGGTGCTATGTCGCCCCATCGTTAGTCGCCTATCTACAATTCATAACATGTGAAGATCAAGTCCTCTACCTCTCCGAAGTACAACGAGGACAAACCCATCGTCCAACCGAAACAACATCGATAGGTGGAGTCAGACACGACATGTGCCATCCCCTAGAACACCTATCACACACCAACATACGGGCCGCCTGACCAGCTGACCCACAGAGCATGCACCTCAAGTCAGCACGTACTATTGCTAAGCCTAGGTTCATAGTCCCATCCACATTTGGGAAGTGACATGGCGCACAATTGCGCACATGATCCTTCCAAACAACAACTTCACGATACTTCAACAAGAGAACTCCAGAAGTAACACCTTCCGCACTCGCAAGATAGTGCTTCCCGCCGTCACATCCAATGTTGTCGGTGCAGTCTGTTGTAGATAGATGTAGTCTCTCACATGGAACCTACGAATTGATGATCGATAACCTCCTCCCCAAATGATTATGTACCCAAACGTATCTCTATGTTGAGCAAGATTCTCAAACGCCGCAGGCATAACTCTCTGAAACAGCTCTGCACGTTTAGAATATACTTTCATCCACATGTTCGGGTCATCAAGGTTCACCATCTCGCTAGACTCACGACGAATTATTGTCGGCAGATTTAGATCTCGGCCGTATAACAAATAATATGGTGAGAAGGAAGTCAAGGATGCTTGACGACTGAACCCATGGCCAACCATGGTTACTGATATCCCTGTCCCCAAGATGCCCCTTCTGCAGGCCATACTTGCGCAACGCCTTCTTCACCATCGGTACAACACGTTCAGCCAAACCATCCGCCTCCGGATGATCTCGAAACGTGGTTAGATGATCAATTAGTGCCTTGTCACACAAGATCTGAAACTCTGTACCCTGATCGGTCAACACCTCAGTTGGGGCATCAAAGTGACTAAGCACCATGTTAAGGAAGGCATATGTTGTTCCCTCACTCGCCTTGTCAAGTAATGCCATCAACTCAATCCATTTGGAGAAATGTTCTACCATGACCAACACATACAGATGATGTCGGATAGTCAAAAGTAGTGGTCCAGCAAAATTCAAACTCCAACGGTAACCCAATCCTATGATGGGTAATGGATGTAACTCAGATGTCGGGGCATTGAACGATGCCCTCACCTAATCACAAACTATGCAACATGATACCAATTGCTATACCTAAGTATGCATACACCGCCACCAATACGGACCAAGGAGTAAGCTGTATGTACGCTTCACTCCAAAATGTCCCAAATCCTCATGAGCATGTCGTACAATGCGTGCTCTCTTAGGTGCATGCGGTTTTACTCGTACCCTTTCGTCCTCCCACACTCAAAGAACATGTGATCCCTCCAATCAGTATCTCTTCGACCGTTGGAGAACACAATCTCGCTCCTTGGCATCCACAGTGCCTGGCACCATACTGGTCCGTATAAACTCCACCACTAAGGCATCACTGTGAATATCTGTGGTGCCTATTTTTTTTGTTTCTCTTTAAAAATCAACAAAATTAAAAGATATTTTTCTAGAAAGTAGTTGTACAAGTTAGAATGAGTAGATTTTGAGAAGTTATGATAGGATTAGTTAGAATTTGTCTACGTCCGAAGATCTTCGGATCTTCAGCGCCGCCTTTTTGGGCAGTGCAAGAGCTGCGTCTTTGGCAAAGACATAGGATTCAATTTCAAATCGTGCAACGGGCCGGGAGACGTTGCACGCGTCGGGAGTTCTAGTGCGCGCGTGAGGAGGCAATGTTAGGGCTTCAAGTGTAAGGGCAGTACGAGGAGTCCTTGTGCCGACATTGCAATATCGTGCAAGAACGAGCGAGCGAGAGAAAGAGCAAAATCGACCAACCTTGCTGGTAGTGAAGACGCGAATCGAAGTCATGGGGCGGAAGAAGAGTGAAAAGGTGCGGAAATTGGTTCTCATGAAGGTGCCATAAGAAGAATTGCGACCCTTCAGACGCGAGGTGAGCGAGTTGCGACTTGAATTACTCTTTTGGAATTGGAATTGCGTCTCGACGAGTATCGGTAAGGAGATAATCAATAAGAACCAAACCGAGGGCGTGGAGCTTCGAAGTAATCCCATGCTATGAACAATTGAGCATTGGACAAAGGTGATGGGACCATGCGCAGGTAGCGACGGAGACCTTTTGTTTGAGAAGAGTAGCATCAAAGAATTCTCTTACGGACCACTCTTTAGTTCTGGGAGACAGGGAACTAACGAGTGGAAGACGGCGGATTACATAGATCCGAAGAGAAGGGCGATAGCGTTGGAAATTATGCACATCTTGCGACCAGCGCATACGACGTATGTGACGGCATGTTAGGTAGGGTTCTTCGAACGCATCTTGAAGGGACAAGAAGTACACTGAGCAAGGATCTTTCACGACCTTGTGTGGGCGAATGCGTCCGATCGGTGGACATGACCATTGGTCAATCATCTCATTTCCTTCCTGATGATTTTCTACCAAGGCATGGGGTTGCTTACGAGAGAGGAGGAGAAGCGATTTCCAAAGGAGCGGGAAATCTTGACGGCCGAGTCCAGCGAAGGGACCGAGGACAATACCCGTTGACCCTCCATTCTAGCACAGACGACAGCCCGAGGACCAGTTCAGGTGGAGGTTGTGCGGAGACGGGAAAAGCCGGAGAGACGAGTGGCGAAGAGAAGTAGAGTAGTGAGCGATGACGAGGGAGATTTGGCACTTGAAGTAAGAAGAACGGAAACGGAAGTAGATGTGATCAGGCAATCAAGAACTCGCGCAAGACCAAAGAAGAGGGCGAATCGAGCGTTAGTGGCAGCAGAAGTATCGGATAGCAGCGTGAAGAAGACAGTTGCCCCGATTGTGAGTACACCAAAGTCGCCGTGGGCGAGTCAACACAGCCTGTAGGAAGGGAAGGATCTTTGAGGGTATTTATCAAAGTTCCAGCAGAAGCACTGGCGGAACCTTTGAAGGAGGGAATGGAGATAGTTAGTCTGAATTCTTTGTCTTCGGAAAGAACACAGACTGCGGGGAGTGAAGGAATACCATATCTGAAGACAAGCGAGGAATTGGCAAAGGAGCTAACGTTAAGCGACAAAATATTGGAACAGATTGTTGCACAGGTAGGAGGGACGGTGGTAGATGCCCCAGACAGTGCACTGCCGTCATCTCCTACAGGAGAAATGAGGCCTGCAGAAGAGACGAAGACTTTGCAGGAGGAACCGAAGGAGTTAGTCGTTTCTTTCCCCGCCTTCTTGCAGGATAGTGTGGTCCCATTACTGAAGTATCTGGATGGGAAGAGAGAGAAGTGTGTTGTGTCCAAGGAGGTAGGATTTTATGTAGAGATGATAAGAAATAGAACGCAGCTCAAGAGAGCACTCGCAGTAAAGAGGGAGTGGGATTCCGCGACTGAATTGGCACGGGAGCGAGCGGCAAACTTGGCAACCCAGTGCGCGGCAGTGAAGTTGACATTGCAGGAACGAAAAGCCCAGCTTCGAGAGAAGGAAATTGAGTGCGAAGTACTACAGTTGAATCTGGAGAAGGAATCCGGACAATGTGTTGAGTTGGAGGAGACCTGTGGTGGACTTTGCAAATCTAACGAGAATGGGCAGAAGATGACAGTGGATTTGCTCGCGAGGTTGGAGAAATCCAGAAAAGCATATGATAAGGCAGTTAAGCGATCGGAGTGACTGATCACCACTGCGGAGAAGCGAGAGAAGAAACATATCGAGGAACTTGCTAGATTGGAGGCCCGAAGAGTCGAAGAAGGTCGCATCGCCGAAGAACTTCGGAGCAAATTTGCAGAGACAAAGACGGCGGAAGAAGATCTTCGTCGCAAGGTTTCAAAGATTGAGGGTAAGTGCGAGGCAGAATTCCAACGTGCGGAGGAGCTATCAACAAATCTGACGGAGGGGGTCCGGAAGCATGAGGAGGAATTGGCGAATTGAGCCAAGAAATTGACAAATTGTGAATCGACCAGAACTTCGGAGGTCGAATGTAAGTTAAAGGTTGAATCAGAATGTCAACGGTTGCGGGAGCAGTTAAGTAAGGCAGACATGAGATTGCAGGAGTCGCA
Source organism: Marchantia polymorpha subsp. ruderalis (assembly GCA_037833965.1). Classification (NCBI taxonomy): domain Eukaryota; kingdom Viridiplantae; phylum Streptophyta; class Marchantiopsida; order Marchantiales; family Marchantiaceae; genus Marchantia; species Marchantia polymorpha. The sequence continues at coordinate 4,480,647 of AP031359.1, forward strand.
AAGGAGAATGGAAAAGGCAGAGGAGACCTACCGTCATCTGCGAGGCGAGACAACCGACGGATTGAAGTTGCGGTTAGTGAAGTGTCTGAACGGATTCGCGATGTGGGGATTGCAAACGGTGAAGTGGACGAAGTTAGATTTGCTCGAGCGGCGGTTGATGAGCGCTAAGACCAGCGGATCCGACGGACACAAACAGATTGTAGAGTTAGTTAACATTTTTTCAGAGGAATTGAATGAGGCGCGCCATAATGTAGAAGTAGAGATTGTAAACGTGTTGCGTAAGATAGGAGTAGCTGTAAGTTCAGATGACGCCGTAAGCGCTACATCGGACGGCACAGCTCCTGAGACCGATTTGCCTCAGGCGGTTGATATTCCAAAGTTGCCATTGTGAATAAAGAGATCCAAGGCTCTTTCCTTGAGGGGCTTTTCTGTCAGTTGGCTTGTCTTGACTGTATACCTGTATCCACTGTTTCCGTGTGTTGGTGTGTGATCCAAACATTGAGTACGATGCGCTCCTATTTGTCGAAGTTACCGCATCAGGAGTTGTGTGTATTCGGCTTGAATGTTATTAGTAGTCGAGGCTCCTTGGGATTTAAGCAAGTTCAAGTCGGAGTATTTGGGTCAGTGTGTCGGGATGTATGCAATGCTGGGAAGTTTACCCCTGAAATATAAGTGTGGAATTGCAAGCGATTCCTACAGGCGTTGATTGGAAAAGTTTCAGGCTGGGAGTGTGGTTATGCACTTCTCCGCGGGTCTTCGGCTCTAGTTGGGTAGTGTCTTGAGGGAGTGGCATTGGCCTAAGAAGTGAAACTCTTTAATAAGAATGCTATTTTGTGACAAATCGTGACTTTTGTGATTGTTTCTGTCCTCGTGGGATCGGATCTGTACCATTATGCTCCATTTTGGTATTTATCTGTCATTACAATATCACGTTGATCCGTAGCACCATCTTCAACCTTAGGATCTAAAGATTGACCATCCACTCTTTGAGTAGAGTAAGATGTCAAGTGGTCCTCCCTAGTAGAGTCTCCACGCAACAAACACATGAAGGCAGATGCATGCCAACCGGGCACCATCTCCTCATCATACTCAACATGCCATCTAGCTCCAGTGTCATCCTCCTCGCTAGTGCATGGGTTTCGACTCAAACCATCGGCATCTAGGTTTGCTACTCCAGGTCTATGCACCACATGGAAGTCATACTCTTGTAAGATGAGAGCCCATTGTGCAAGCTTTCCTGTGAGCTTGTCGGACTCCATCAATCATTTGAGCGATTGGTGATCAGTGACAAGGGTAAACTGCGTACCAAACAAGTAACACCTGAAGTATGCCACAACCCACACTACCGCCAAACACTCCTCCATCGTACGAACTATACCACGATTGTGCTGCGTTGTTCAAACGACTAGCATACGCAATCATAAATTCTTTGCCCTCATCATCACGCTGCGTCAACACCGCTCCAAGTCCCAACATACTCCAATAAGTGTGCAACAGGTATGGATGACCTCTGATGGGTCTTCTCAAGATGGAGCAACCACCAATGTGATAGGCCAGTTTTTTTGTTTTTTCGGAAATAGAGTAGTAGGTTGGAAAATTCATTTCGTTTTTTTATAAAAGCAATTAGATTAGAATAGAATAGGGCTGTTACAATGGACATGAGGTAGTAGTAGTAACTCTAAGGAAATCTCAGCCGCTGCGATGGCCTTCAAAAGGCCAGCGAGATCCTTATCCGGAGGAATAGATCAAAAAGTAGTAAGACCTGGTTCTTGTGAGTAGCTAGATGGGTACTCAAAAGAGGGTGTTTGACATTCACGAATGAAGACCTTGGAGCTTCGCGGTTACATGAACGGTGCATGCTCTACGAGTGTCCGAAGTGGGATTACGAGCTTATCATCGTGATTTGATCCTCACGAAGATGGATTTCCTATTGTGGGATTGGAATTGAACTAGCAAAGCGATAGTTCAGGAGTGGGATAACAATGGGTTGCTGAAACCACCGGGCTATCGAGGCAATCCTTATACCTGGCAAATCTGGGACTAGAAGAAGGTCCTTGGTCGGTGCGCGGGTGACGACGGTGATCTTACATTTGACAGCGAGAGTGTTTGTGCGACGAGAGAGGAAGAAAGGACTTATGTCGCCCTGTTCAAACACCCCCTCACTAGGAAGAATGGTTTCCGCACAGTGTGGTATCACAACCGATTGAGGCGGAACATCGTGATGGCGTTGATGCAGATTTTTTGTCCGTATTGACCTACCTACATGATGACTTGGCAGGTGGGGTTTTTCGAGAGAGCATTGAGAGGAGATCGTATCCATTGGGCGCGAATCTTCTAGACAGCCACCCGGCAACACATCGGGCTGATTCAAGGAGGGTTTGCCTGTTACTTGTCCCCATTCTTGATTAATTTCTCCAGGGGTATGGGAATATTGACGCCCGTAGAGAGTAAAGCCTTTCCACTATGAGAAGTGCCACAGGAAGGAAAAGAGGTGGTGCTTGCTAACAAGGTCAACTCGGACCTTGAAGGCGAACTGCGCGATTTGCCCTAGTAGAGGAGGAAGCGGTCCAGAGGCCGGCAAGACTCACAGCCGAGGAAGAAACAAAGAATCAATGAGGCCGCCGTAGCAGAAGAACGGTTACGACAAGCGGCTCTTAACGAGATGCGATCATCAGATTTTTGGCCCAAGTTGAAGATGAAGGCAAGGATGTTGATACTAGAAGAGGATAGTAGCACGGAGAGTAGAAGAGTTGCGGCGAGAGGACGTTCCGTGCAGGATGCGGGACCAATGGCGATTGCAGCCAGAGAGAAGGAGGTATCGGTGGGGAAGAAACCTCGAATTACAGAAGAACAGCCGACACATGTTAAGCCACAACGGGCTTCAAAGAAAGATAAAATGAAGGCGTTTTTGACTGAGAAAGTTCCTCCGAGGGAGAATGAGGTTCCTTCGGAAGGCATCCGGATGAAGACTCCTCGGGAACGGGTCGCTGAGGTACTAATAATGTCATCGGACACTGAGGAGGACCCTGTGGCATTGAAGGAAGTTGCAGCCAAGGCCGTAGAAGACGTGGCAGCAGCTGAGAGTGGACCACAGAAGGTAGCCTCACCCCGGATCTCCACCAACATAGTCATACTGGAGACGGATGAGGTACCCTTAGCGAAAGAGGCATAGTTGCCAGCCCTCGGTGCCGTCGATGTGTTGTGTGTGCAGGTACTTTTTTTGCTCTAGTACCTCGACCAAAAGCGGGTAAAGTATGCATACGCCCGCACCAAGGGGTCCTACGTGGAGATAGTGCGTAACCGGACGCGGATCAAGGTAGCGGTGGTTGCGAAGGACGTAAGAGTCAGCCAACAGAAGCGAGGTATCAGGCATGTCAAAAGAGCATGGCTGAGGAAGTTGAGAAGCAAAGGCATTTGGAGCAACACTGCGAGGGTCTTCGAGAGGACGTGAAGAGGGCCAAGTGCGCAAGCGTCGACCTCTTGAATAGGTTGGAGGCGTGTTAGACCGCGTATGACGCCGAGTCATTGAAGGTCAATGAGCTGTCGGCCACCGCGGAGAAGAAGGAGCAAGAGTATCAAATCAAGTTGATGGTGAGGGTGAAGAAGCAGACCGAGTACGAAGCTGCGCGGATCTCGGATTTGGAGTTAATAGAGAAGCTAGAGGCGTAGTGCAACGAGCTGAGGACGTTACGGTCACAAGCTAAGGAGCAGTTATGTGAGGTAGAAACGAGATTGATGGAGGTCAAGGGGAAGAATCGGCAAATATCTGAGTAGACGCGTGACGCCTTCATTGCGAGAGTGGAGCGGTGTTTGCGCGGGTATGTTTTATGGCAGATTGAGTTGCACAACGGAATTCGGTTACGCAAGATCAAGCATCGTGCAGCCGAATTGATAGCGCAAAGCGGACGAAGGCATCTTAGGTTAGCCAAGAAGCTCGAATCGTATCTCTCGAGATCGTGTGACGCGGTGGCGAATCTTGAGTTAGAGTTAGTAGGCGTTTTGAGAAGATTAGGTTTAGAGCGGAGGTTAGAGGCGGCGGCAACTGCCGACTCTGCAGGTGTAGGACCTGTTCGGTGCTCGCATCGCAGCGGGTGACAATTTTGGTAGTCAGGAATAAAGTAGTTGAAGGCATTGGCCTTGGAGGTTTTTTCTCAATTTAGTTTCTTAGTTTGGAACTATGTATTCTCTGCGCGTTTATGAGTTGAGTGTGTTGGTCACCGCGTGAAAGGTACTTCGGTTTGTCGAAGAGTGCGCATCCAAAGTAGGAGCTCCAATTTGAATGTTTTGAAATAGCGATTGGCTAGTGATAGGATTTAAGCAAATTTGCAATTGGCAGCTGCCTGCAGATCCTCTGAGTGTACTACTTGGGAATCCCCCCCCCCTGAATCTTAAGTTGAAGTCGCGATCGACCTCTAAGTTGTTGCAATTGCTTGTTTCAGGTGTGTGTTTGTCTTACGCTGCATTGTGTGTCCTCTGAGAGACCTCCGAGTCAAACACCTGCAGTACTTCTAGGAGTGACAGTAGCCTGAGAATTCAAACTCCTGAATAGACTGTTAAGAATGTGACGATTGATACTCTGTGTTGTTTCTGTCCTCGTGAGATCGGATCTTTACCATTTTGCTCCATTTTGATATTGGTCTGTCATTACAACCAACCTAGCCTTGAGCTCAACAAAGGCTTTCTTCTCTCCTGTTCATCTCCCCATTCTCACTCCTGATTTGACTTCAGCAACTGGTTCAAAGATTTGGCTATAGAGCTAAACCCCTTCACATATCTTCGGTAGTAGTTCGCCAAACCCATAAATGCACGAACTCTAATCACATTCGTTGGACAAGAGATGCGTGCAATAGCATCCACCTTCGCTTGCTGAACTCCCAAACCAACTGGGTAGATCACATGACCCAAGTACTCAACGTTCTCTTGGAATAGCTTACACTTCCGAGGATGTAATCGTAGACCATGAACCTTCAATCGCTCAAACACAATCTACAAATGTATTTGGTGTTGTTCCAGTGTGTCGCTAAACACCAAGATATCATCAATGTAACATTTGACAAAATCCAGCCCCGCTAGGATCCTCTTCATAACTCTCTGAAACTTGGCAACGGCATTCTTCAATCCAAAGAGTAAGAATCGCCATTGATACAAATAATCCTTGCCGTGAGAGTTGACGCCCCAAAACGCTCTCTTGGCTTTGTCCTCCTTTCGAATCAGCAACTGATGATATCCTACCGGAAGATCCAAAGTACTAAAAATATTTGCATGTCCCACCACATCGAAGATCTTCTCAAGTGTGGGCATGGCATACTTATTGGACTTTGTTTGCCGATTGATATGACCGTAGTCTCCACACATTTGCATATACGTGTAATTGCCATGTACATACTTCTTCACTAGCATGACAGTGGTTGACGCATACTCACCATGCGACAACTCCACTAACCCAGCTTCAAATAGGTCCAACGTCATACTCCGAATCAAGTCCCTCTCCATATCAGTATACCAATAGAGACGACGAAAGATTGGCGTATCTCTAGCCAACTCTATCCTTATGCCTAATCCAATCAAAGAACACTAACTCCTTCAACGGTTGACACAATTCCTATAGGCTCGTAGGAATTGTGTCAACCGTCTTCTCTCTCCTCTTGTGATCTAGGAACTAATCAATGGCTCCCAATCCTTCTCTATAGACACACTAGAGGCAGACAACTCTCTCACTGCTTGCAATGCAACCTTCTCCAAAGAATCGGTACGGCTCTCACTACCATCCTTTGGACAACCTCCACGCGAAAAACTCCTCCAACTTCATGGGCTGCAACTCTAGTAGGCCCTCTCGTCACATCCCAAGAACTCCAAGGATGACAAATATGTTACTTGTCGTCCCCAGCTATTTTTTCTACCGTCCCGGTAGACAATGCGCTAACTAGTGGTGTAGAAACCACCCAAATCTGAGCGCAGACGCCGTTGTTGAGCCAAATCCAGGCTCACAATCCAAGTAAGAAAGTTCAAATACATAACGTGGCCCAAAACCTGACGATGTGACGCCTTTGAAACTGAAGGAGTTTTGGTTGTGCCGGTAGAAAACCCCATGGCGCGCTCGCGCTCATCTGTGTTGGGTTCCACCAACTGCTGCATACAAGTATCTTATACCAGCTCGGGACCACCATCCCTATAAGCATGTGATGCAGGAAAACACACAAACGTGGGTAACGCCATCAGAGGCTGTTCCACTCGGTTCACCAACGCCATAAGTGAACGATCAGCATCCCTCACCAACTGTGAATGTCGCCCAACATCTAAAATGCTATCTAGTGTGAGAGTATGATTGCGTCGTATAGAGTCATATGTTCGCCGCAAGACCTCCCTTGGCAACAAGTTTGTCTACCACAAACGTGATCATGTGCCTGTGAACCAACTCTTGCTGCATTGAGCAAAAAAGCTGGTCCAATCTTCGACCGTACCTCATGTAGACTCGCCATCAACTGAGTCAGAGTGTCACCCAACAATGGCAAGTTCTCTAGGATGTACGTTGAGGGACGTGCTTTATATACCTGGAGATGACGTAACACACGTAGCATCTGCCAAAACATCCGAGATCTAGGGTCATGCAACCCTGCTCCATGATTAGCACGGATGTGACCCTGGCATGACTACCCTGCTATCACCAAATCAATGTGGCCAATCTGATCAAGGTCTGGCGCCTCCGACAATGAAATATCTTAAGGCAACGCCTTTTGGTATCCTTGGATAGCAGATTGTGGCAACAAGGAAGGATAACGCTGCACCAACTGTGTAACATGTCGTGTGAAAACTTGACGTGCAGTCTCATCCTTCTCCACATACAAGTATTTGCGGATGGAAATACTTGACCGCAACACTACAGCCAAACTAGTGCTGATCCCACCAAAAAGATCCAACACACACACACACCCTCTAAGCAATACTTCCATGCAATTGATGTAGTGCCTAATGGCGATAGCACACTAGTACCACAAAAAGGTTGATCACCTTGAGATTTCTCTATCTCCTAAGGTAAAGAAGCCTCACTCCAAGCCTTCTTCATCAACCTATCCGCCTCTAGCTGCAACTCATGGCAAGAACGCTAAAGTGGAAGGTCTAAGGAAGAGAACATATTTGCCGCAAGGCTCACAATCTCCTCCACATACTCATAGATCGGAGTGTCGTCGGCTGACATGTTGCCCTCCAGCAAGTCGTTGGGCCACGTAAGCACTCCACTAAACCCTACAACAGATGCCAACCTCGTAGGAGAAGACCTAAGCGATCGAGCTCTAGAAATAAACCTCACAGGTAGCTCGCTCATACGTCCATCCCCTGATTGCCAACCAGGGCGATAGACAGTTGTCTTTGTCCAATAGTCCATTTGAAAACCCATCGAATACAAGACTGCTCCTCCAACCAGCACATCATACGATTCTACTTACGTCATCACAGCGCGAAGCTCCAAGATGTGAGCTATCCCGTGCGTCATTATGCCTCAACTGCACTGATACGCTCTCCTTGGTCATGAAGTATGACCTATCATTGGCACTTCCAAGTGATGTATGGATCTTGAATGGACAATGCTCCAACTCAGTCTCCAAACTCTCAAACTGATGCAAGCTGCCTTGCCCAACATCAAGGGCTGCGCACCAGAGTCTAGCAAAACTTAGGCTGGGACATACACCTATCCTGTAGAACTCACCAAGCAAAACAATCCACTCCGGTTGTCCACCATACACACACCAGGGACAATCTTTTCGCGATCAATGGCTGGCCGGGTTGGTAATAACTTTATCCTTGTCGCTTCCGCCTGCCAAGTCATATCATCCTTTAGTGTAGGCGTTGATGATTCCTTCCCAACAGTACCTTGCGTATTTTGGCACTTGTAGCAGTGACATTCCCACGTTCACACAACGTGCCTGCTACACGAAATACACGCACCACATCAACACCAGAGACCATCAACTCTGTGGCTAAAAACAATGGAGATCTCATTACCAAAGTAATCCCCATTGCTGCAGTAGATGATGTCTCCACGCTCACATGTGTTGTGGATGCTTTAGTCTACACTACTGAATCACAAAGTGGTGTAGGAATCATGGATGAAGTCCTACCCACCTCCGACAACAAGAATGATTGAGCAAGCCTAGCTTGTCTCTCATCATCACCTCTCTGAGGGTCCAACTCCACAGTCGCACCACGTGGCTCTAAAGCACAAGCTACATCTCTCGTCACTGGAATTGATGCCCCAACTTGGGCTGCAATTGCCAAATAAAAGAAGTCCTCTTCTTCGTGTGAAGTGGAAGCTCCAGCTTCAGAACTAGCCATGGCAGCAAGCCTTTGCTCCAACTGCTCAATCCGAGCAGCCATAGCGGCCTTTGTGGTAGGAGTAGCACCCACTACGGGCCGTGCGGTGGCACCTGCACCAGCACCTTTACCACCTTGATCCCCGCAGCCTCGTGGAGCACCTCTGCCACGACCTCTACTGCAGATCTCAACTCTGGATGAAGATCAAAGCATCACTCTGATGGATGATCCGCCCGACCACAATGGTCATAGGCAACTTGTGTCGGTTAAGGTCTAACCTGTAAACCTCGCCCTCTTGTCTCTTGAGGACAATCCTTCCTCATGTGACTACCTTTATAGGTCCAACACGTTGGTTCCTGCTGCTGACCAAAAAATGAGGGCAATGATGCACGCGCAGCTGTCTCTCTGTAATCCAAGTGAGGTAGTGCTTGAACTCCACGACTCCCACCACATGTGGAACGAGACTGTGCATTGTTGTGATGGACACAAGAAGTAACGGGCGTGTCCTTATTAAACGAAGACGTCACCATCTTCTTCTCTACTACGTTAAGCTCAATCTTCTCAGACAAAGCAAACACATGGGCTCACGTGGGTGACGCATCACTCATGAGAGTGGCATCACGTAGCTTCTTCCGCAAATCTCTATTCAAATTCTAGTACCAATATTGGACAGCCTGTGCCTCAGTCACACCATGCATTACAGAGATCAAACGGCGCATACGCGTGTATGTCTCTCGAAGACTCTCACCAGTCTTCCGTTCAAACTCCTGAAAACTCTTCAACTTCTCAGTCTTCACCCCTTGGTAGTTCTTACTCAACCTCTTGAAGAACTCCGCAATTGGATTAAAGGTAGGCACTCCACTAGCAACTCCATCCAAGCTGCCAACGGCGGTGCTACTAGTACCGCTGCTAGTGTCTACACTAGCCGCACCACCGGTACGTCCGCTAGTACCACTCTTGGTCGCTCCACCAGCAGCTCCACTATGACTGCTCCTAGTATCTTTGACAACAACTCCACCGGTACTCCCACTAGTACCGCTCTTGGTACCTTCACTAGTAACTCCACCAGTGCTACTACTCGCAACTCCATTAGCAACAACACCACTTATAGCTCCATTGGTTCCAACAACCTCTTGGTAATGGACAGGTTTTTTGGGGACCAATGACGCCTCCATGCGTCAATCTCCACCGCAAAGTCTCTACTAAACTCATGGTAGTCGTCCATGGGTGGTTCCTCCAGATGCTGGAACAACCCCTTCCAAGCAAAGAAGGGTGTGAACAACGTAAAATTAAGCAAAAATTGCATATCAAACTCTTGGATGAAGTCATCCAGCTCAATGGTGCCCACTTCACCAAAATACCGTCGGGGGTCCTTTATGGCTCCGTACATTCCGTCCATGTCCCAAATCAACGGGGTTGTGACAATGGACAGTTTCAACTCGGAAGATTCAAGATCCGCAGCACTTTGATCCTCCCTCCTAATTGCTCGGCTAGGTAAAGGTGGTCGATACCTTAACTCACTGCGTGTAACTCCATCCCGGTCCTGGACATGATCATCAAACTCCGTGATGACCTAATCTCCAACTAGCACCATTGCCAAACCTTCACCAAGTAGCCAAATCCACACCTGATGTTGTGTCCTCACGAAGCTACTCTAGCCCTACTAGCTATGAGGTATGGGCAATCCAACTTGTTATCGCCGCAAGAAGACTCTCACAGTCTATTGATCATCACTCCAGTCTCATCTTGAGAACATACATAGTTCAACAAATGATCAAGTCCAACCCCCTTATCGACATTACATAAGAGTAAAACTACTCCGGAAATCAGCGTCATCCCTACATAGGCGCGCACCAAGAAGCAAGACTGGAGAGTGTCCAAACACAAGCAAACAGCTAGCAACAACTCTCTAGTCTAAAGGAAACACAACACAAAACGAGACAACACAAACGGGACATTGCATCGCATCGCGATCCCGGTTTGATCTCCATCACCCCCTATCACATTCCGCCAGCAACTTAACACCTACAAGTGGTAGCTTGCCTGCTAGCCTCCTCCTTGCTCTCACGTCTCCAATAGTAGGTCGGTCACGAATCCATCACCAATTGAGCCTTGGAAAAACATGTCCACCTCAAGGAGTGAATCTACTCTACTATTCAAAATGTAAAACGATATAAGGATAGAAGTTACATTCATTCTACATTTAACTAGGAGACTATGATTTTTTGAGGAAATCACTAACATAGATTTTCAGTACGCTAACTGGCTAATCACTGAAAATCATAATATTTCTTGATACAAAAACAATAATTGCACTATCATACCTACAAGATCTTCAAACTACAGTGAGTGAGACTAGATACAAACTCCAGTCTCTTCAGAATAACTTCAGTAATAAACCTTACACTTCTCCTTTTTCTTTTTTTTTTGTTTCACAACTTGTGGAAGTACATTGGCATTCCAAGTATAGATTTGTCAAAGCAACATTCCATAACTACCACAAATGTTCAGAATCTACTATACTAAACTCTATGATAGATCAAACAGACTACAAAACTGAACCTACAGTTCAGTCTAACTTCCACTTGCACTTGTGTATGTGTGGAGTACAGCTAGAATACTGATCAGCTAACTCTACACCTTCTTGTTTTAAAAACAAAGAGTGTAGAGATATCTAAATGCTGATGTAGATATCTATATACTGTATACTGATCTGAATTATTAAGGTGTGAACCTTAATAACTTCACTTATGTGTATCTATGTATGTGAAGGAGTCCTTTAATCACTAGGGTTATTAACAGTGGCTCTCACCTTCCAACCCGTCCTTCTTTCATGATCTGACCTCTGATCGGCTCAAAACTCTTCTCTAAAGTCGCAACCTTCTTTTATATGCACATAACTATCTTCAAAGCTTTCCTTGCTAGTACCGGTCTACCAACTTACTATTTGAACACTCTAAGCTCTGGCTTTTCCTCCAACTACCATAAGGTAGTCTTTCTTTTGATATGGAAGAGCTTCAGGTTCGAGAAAATGACAGCTATAGGTTGGTGCTACAACCACATAGTTTCATTTGACCACATTAATGACATAGTTGGACAAGTCAATGAGTGTCATAATGCAAATTGATGCGTCATCTACAACTCCCATAACTATTACTATGAAAATCCACTCAAAGAGTGACTCTCCACCTCAAAAGATGCACGTGTTGTTGTGGCCAATCACTTAAGGTCATCCATGTCATCTCGACTGTCAAAGCAAAAGCTGTATTCGACAGTGCATATCTTGGTACCTTGCATCCACAAAATAGGCACATTCGTCCAGGCCTTACCGAAAGAAGCAGTTTCGCTTCCAGATACTAATCCAACCAACAGCAAACCATGACAATGGATTCGAGATGTACATGAGTCTGTTTCCTACACAAATACTTTCAGTTCGCAATGAGAGACCAATGGTTGGATAGCCATGGTATAATGCAGAACATGGAGCGTGTAAGTTTGCTCTAGTCTGTAGGCTAGAATCGGCCACGCCTCCAACCCCTGCCCAGACCGGTATCCTAGGTAAAGATGAGAAGGTACGGTATACACTCCAATTTTGACTAAATTCTCTAGGCTCCAATACAAAACCTCTGACGTACTGTTACAGTGCTTCTGATGAGCACTCATATTCCAAGTGAATCCGCTGCTCATTTTGAAGCTAGCTGTTGTTGTTCTCATCTTCAACCAAGATGGTTCGAAAGACAGATTTCTGTTGTTGTTTCTCCTCACGGGTATCGTATACTTGTCTCAAACAGGAGCACTTGCTCCTATAATCCGTTGGGTCTCCCAAAGCGCGTAGTGTGCAATGATGCCACCTCATCAACCCATTCCTTGTTACTGAAGGTGGTCAGAATCGAGAGGAAGGTGAAGTACCTCAAGCAGACCGTATAGAAGGCCGTAGAGAAGGCCCCATTGGCAACAAAACCGTCACAAACATAAGTCGAGCCCAACCCACTCGAAAGAGACACCAAGTCGACGCTTACGGGCAGTCGCTCTACTCTCAACGCTAGCAGGCTCGACTCGAAGAACTGACGTTCACCCTAGCTCAACTTCTATTTTTAGTAAGAACCAAAACTATATGACAAAGGTTTTGTTATTGCTAGATTCTTAACCATGTATTATTTGACTGAATTGAGGATTTTGTTAGTACAAGGCACATAAAACAACAACAGCTAGATGACAATCAGCCAGAGAGTATACACAAGGCATGAAAATAACGTGATTCATCCGAGTTCGGGGTTACGTCCACAGCTAGAACACGCGAGGAAGAGTATCTTGCAATGATAAAAAAGCATTGTACAGTCTGAAGTAATCGGGATTAAGTACTCCCAGTTTGGGCGATCTTCCTAGCTATATTTAGCTAGGATTGAAGTAACGTTTTAGCTCATATTGAGAAAACAATAAACTTTGTAACCTGTATTGATACTTTGTGGAAAATGCTAGAAAGAAACCTGCCACAAGTCTATTCTTGTCAACTAGAATTAAGTTGTAGCCATAACAAGATAGAAGAATAATATATAGAAGTAACTAATAAACCTACTAGCATTGAATGAACAATAACTTCCATAATGTATGTAATTATTCCGTGGAAAATTTCAGAAGTAAAGATAACACAAGGCCTCTCTTTAAACCAAGAATTGACGAGAATTAAGCCATAGACAAGAATTAAGCCATAGTCATCGCAGGATAGAGTACATATATATAGAGGTAATAGAAGATACTATGCTAGCAAACTCTACGTCTACTCTCCATTTATAAATTGCAAAGTAGCACAATGTTGCTTGAAACTCTCCAAAGTGCTTCACTCTACTATTTTAACCTAGTTCGCAACCAAATACAAAGCACAATGGCTATCATAGATCGTCGTCTAGAAGATTGTACTTTTTGAGATCAAAATGTTTTGCAACGTTTGTCAATGAAGAAGGAATTGCGACTCTGATCTTCACATGATATTTTCTTTTGATGTGATTGATCTTGTCACATCTTTAACAAATCATTGTCTTCTTTGAGCGAACTTAGTCCTATGGAATCTCATACTGTTAAAAATTGCACTCTTGGATTTGGATCTCGTTCACTTGAATCAAACATTATGTTAATCGTCGGCATCTTTCAAATGTGTATAATCTCATATCACAATTAGTGCGATCCTTGAGGTTGATGAGCGAGACGATAATAATAGAACTTATTACACCTCATAGACTAAAATTTTTTTTACAATCTTGTTGTAAGTGATAGTCTTTGTATCAAGATGAAGAAGAATCTTTGACAGTATCTGGTAGGAAGAAGGCAGCAAGTTGAAAAGATGCAAAGCCTTCTTCACGTCCAAAAGCTTCTTCTTTATACTCTTGAAATCCATCACTAGATCACAGAAGGCATGAATGTGAGTTTGGATTCTAGATTTGAACCTCATCGTAAACTTCAGCAGCTTCATATACGTATATAACACTTTTGACATTTCCTATTATGGAACCGCCACTGAATGGCATCGACCATAAAGCAGCAAAAAATAATTAGAATTTGCTATAAAGTTTTTTGATGTTCATTTTGATGCTTAGTTGTTTTGTTTTTTACAAAATTAACAAAAACTTAAACATATTTGTGTTAGAATGTAGATGTATAAGTCCTAAGTTGTAGAAGTTAGAAGAATTATGGAAAATTTAGCTAGACAGAGAAGGAAAGTAAGATTCGCCTTCGGCCGAAGACCTTCGGATCTTCGGACCTTCGGCGCAGTCATTGTGGAGGATGCAATAGTCGGGTCTTCGGCGAAGATGACAAAGATCAATTTGAATTTGCGAAGGACTGATTAAGGTCCGCACGCGCCGAGGGTACCAATTCGCGCGCAGGAGGATGTTAAGGCATCGAGGGTAAGGGTAGGACGAGGACATTCGCGCCGATATTGCAACATCGAGCGACAACAAGCGAGAGTGAGAGAAAGCAAAATCAAACGACCTTCTATAATATATATATATATATATTAATTATAATATAGACAGCGTATGAATATATATTAATAGACAAGGAGCTGTGTGACCTCAACATACTCCTCAACTTGCTTTATAACCAAAGAGTCTAGATGTTTCATCATCATTTACTCGACTTGATCTTGCAAATCTCTACATTTGACGTTGTTGATGTATACAAGTTTCTTCCTCAGCAACATTGCAAGATTCATGGTTTTTTGCTTCGCTTTTATCTGCTTTTTCTAAAGAAGTTATTGATTTTTGCCATCAAATGATACAATGTTATAGTTCAATACTGCAACCTGTTATGACGTCATCTCTGTCTCACAAAAACAATAAATCATGGTAGTTTCTATGGCAATTCTTTCCTTTATTGTCATCTATCAATTTTTCTTAAGTATCTAGATGCATGAGTTGCGTCGAAAGCTCTCTAACAATATCCAATTTGCCTATATTTTGTGTGATACCTAAATTGTTTTTTTTTTTTAAGAAAAGATGAAGTTTGATGAGTATATGAATGAAAATTTACATTTTTATGGTGAGATAATTAGAAGTAGACTAAATGAAGGATTTTGTAGCAGATGACTCTTTAGGATTAGTTGGAATCCATGTTGGATACCCCCTTGCGAGAGTTAGTGTTTTTACTCTCGGACGAGGAAATTAAATTAAATCACATCTGTCAGGATCTGTTAGAGTAGATATCTCTTAACGTTGTCAATTAGTGGGGGATTAATTTAGAAATAATCTTGATGAATAGATCTCAACAAGATTGTTCTAATGAGCCTAAAAACTCCTGAAACGGATCAGTGGTTACCAAGCTATGAACGTCAGAAGTGGCTGGTCGGAACATGAGATAGGAGATAGGAGAGTCGAAGACCCTCGGCCTTCGGCCTTTGGCTGGGACAAATTTGGCTTCAGAGGCAAAGGAACTTCGGCTTGCAAGAACTTTGGCCTGACGACTGATGTTTTCGGGTCAAGACCTTTGGACCTCCTGATTTCAGATATACATTCCTTCGGCCTATGTGACATCTAGTCTTCGTACTAGAATGGCTTTGGGCTTGGCAGCGGAAGGGATTTTGAAAGAGTGTATTTGGCGGCGCAGCGGGAAAAACTTTGGCCGTCGCACACAAAAACAGTTCATGGACGTTTGACAAGACAATTATGACGTAGCAAGCTAATGGTAGAAAGTAGAGAGTCGCGGTCGTTTTTGGAGAGTTTACTTTTGAATTGTGAGTTCTGCAAGGATCGCGAGTGAGAAATTAGGATCGTTGGAATGATGCAAGCTTTGGAACTTTGATTGAAAGCATTGAAGGTGCCGGGGTAAGGGCTTCTGAGAGGAGTTGATAGCCGCCATGCTCAATTTCTTACTTTTGGAGTTGGAATGTGATTTGTGCGTTGATCGTGATGGAGTGATATGAGACGCGAGACAGAAGTCACAAGAATTCAAGGTCACATGAGAGCTAGACGGTGGAATAGTGGGCCCAAGTCTTTGGGTCGTGTGCAGGTCGAGAAGATAATTTGATTTACGACCACCATAGCATGAAGGTGACTGCGCGGAAAGAAAAGACATTCGTAGCATTAATGTCGTCGCCTCAATCGATCAAGACTGGATGACGGACGACAATTTACATTGACACGCTGAGACGCCATGTGGCAGCGGCGCTAATGCAAATTTTAAGTCCTTTGTGAACGACGCACATGGCGACGTGGCAGGTAGGATTCATGGAGCGCGCGGTGTAAGGGATGCGAATTCATTAGGCTTGAATCTTGTGAAGCGTCAACAAAAAGAACGTGAATGACAAGTTTAGAGGACAACAGATTTATTTGTCCCCGTTCTTTATTAATTTTTATTGAGGCATGAGGTTGCTGATAGAGGAGGAGAACAGCAAATTTTTGCTTGAGAGTAAAATCGTTGGGTTAGAGGACAAAGGCGCTTTGGGAAGGAACGAAGTTTTTGGTGAAGATGACAACGTCGTATCTGTGAAGCCTTCGGCCGAAGTCGTTATTGTGGACGACGACAATGTTGAAGAACCGCTTGTAAAGAGGCGAAGGAGCGTAGTGACGCCTTTGACTTCATGTGATAACCAACAAATACCAAAATGGAGCATAATGGTACAGATTTGTTCCCATAGAGATAGATGCAACACCAAGAGTCACGATTTGTCACTGATTAACAGTCTATTGATGAGTTATACTTCTTAGGCACATGTCATTCCTTGAAGACATTGCTCGATTATGGTCGAAGGCCCAAAGAGCATAGTATAGTCACACTCACAACCTGAAACTTCTCCAATCGACAGCTGTGGGATTCGCCTTTGACCCCTCACTCAGATTTCAAGGGAAAATCTCCTAGAATTGCATATTCCCGACTCACTGACCCGAATACCCAGACCTGAATTTGCTTAAATCTTGAAGAGCCCCCGACTACTCAGAACATTAAGGCTGGATACTCACAACTACCCCAAGCTACCGATGCGGTAGCTTCAACAAACTGGAGCGCACTGTGCTCGATGGCAGGATCACACACCAGCGCACAGACACACAGTGGATACAGGTTGACAGTCAAGATAAGCCAATTGACAAAAAAGCCCCCCAAGGAAAGAGCCTTGGGTCTCTTTGTTCATTTTGATCTCCTAGGAATTTCAACCGCATGAGGTGAACTACTGTCAAGTACGGTGCCATTCGACGTAGCGGTTACAACATCCTCTGAGCTTTTGTCGGCTCCTAACCTACGCAAAACGTTTAGAATCTCTAACTCTACATTTTCTCGCGCCTCTACCAATCCCTAAGAAAAAGAATTAACTAATTCTACAAACTGTTTGTGCTCCGGGGATCCGCTGGTCTTTGCACTCATCAGACGCCGCTCCAGTGAATCCAACTTCAGCCACTTAACCAATTGCAATTCCCATAGTGCAAATCCACGCAGGCACTTCTTAACTCGCACTCGTAATTCGTCGGTCGTCTCGTCTCGCAACTGACGGTGGACCGCCTTTGCCTTTTTCACTCTCCTCTACAACTCTTCAAATCTCAAAGCAACTTTCTTCAACTGCTCCTGTAACCGTCCGCATTTGGATTTGACCTTTAATTTACATTCAACCTCCGAAGATCTGGCCGCTTCACAATCTGCCAATTTCTTGGCCCAATCCGTCAATTCACCTTCGTGCTTCTGGAGTGCCCCCGCCAAACTTGCCGTAAGCTCCTCCGCGTGTTTAAACTCCTTGTCACGATCGTTTGTGAGCTCCGAGATCCTACTCCGAAGTTTTTCTTGCTCTGTCTTCGCCGCAGCAATCTGTCCCCGAAGATCTTCGGCAATCCGTGCTTCTTCGGCTCTTCACCCTTCCGACTTAGCTAACTCTTTGGCGTGCAACTGATCACGTTTCCATGTAGCTACAATCAATCTCTACACACATTTCACCTCCGCAGCGTAGGCTTCCTTGGACGCCTCTAGTCTCCCGCACAACTCCACGGTCACCTTGTGTACATTTTTGTTGGCGGTACAAAGACAACTACAACCTGCTCCAAGGCCATGCGAAGATTAGTCTCCTTCATCAAGTTCAATCGTAGGACCTTGCAGTCCAACTCCTTTGCCCAAAGTCAGTCTTCTTGTTCCTGCAATGTAGCCCTCGTGATCGCACACTCGATTGTCAAGCTTGCAACTCGTTCCTTCGCCATCGCAGTCGCAGAATCCCATTCCCTCTTCACTACCACTGCTCTCTTGAGCTTAGTTCTATTCTTGATTAGCTCGACATAAGATCTTGACTCTCTCCTCACAATATACTTTTCCCTCAACTTGTCTAAGTACTTCAATAAAGGTACTACACTATCCTGCAAGAAATCAAGGAAGGCAATGGCCCTAAACCCTAACCCTAAACTAAACCCTTTACCCTTTGGTCCCTCCTCCAAAGTCTTCTCCGCTACCTCGGACCTCACTTTCTCCTCAGGTGGAGGCGGCACTGGAATATCCGCAATGTTTCCTACCGTTCCACCAACCTGTGCAACAACCTGTTCAAGTATTGCCTCACTCAACGTGAGCTCCTTCGCTAACTCTTCACTGGTCTTCGATTGAGGTACGTCTTCACTCCCCACAGATCGCGTCTGCTCCGAAGATAGAAAACTTGGATTAGCTGCCTCCGTACTCTCCTCCGAAGGTTCCACTGCTTCTTCTGTTGGGACTTCAACTGGTACCGTCAAAGGTTCTCCTTCCAACACTTGAAGAGTAGGCTCGTTATTCTTGTCTTCGGCTGTCGATACGGCTGCTGCAACCGTCTTCTCCACACTGATGTATGAAGATTTCGTCACAACCACTCAGCGATTCGCCTTCTTCTTTGGCCTTGCTCGAATCCTTGACTGCTAGATTCCCGCTATCTCAATCTCTGCCATCCGCGACTCCAACATTGGATCTTCTTCGTCGTTTGTCAGTACCTTCCGTCTCTTCGCCAGTCGCCTCTCTAGCCGTTCTTGTGTTGGCAAAACATCCACCTGTACGGGTCCTAGAGTTGGAGGCACAACAAAATTTCTCGGGGCATGCTCATGCCCCTTTCAAGATCAAAAGGCATGTCTCATGCCCCCAGGCATGCCCGTATAACAATACGTACATTTTACTTTATCATAAAATATACTTTTATGTAAATAAAGTACTAAGTAGGATGTTTGAAAGCTTTAAAAGCAGAAAAGATTAGAGTAGAATCTCCAAGTGAAATAGTTTTATTTCCTCACTTATTTCACAGTGTGTTTCTCTAAAATATACGTCTGTAACTCTAGAGTATATGTATAAAAATCTTAATACGTAATGCCTGTATGTATAAAAAAATTTATACATACAGGCATGCCTCGTATGGAAAATGCGAATGAGGCATGCCCGTGGGCATGCCCCCGTGCTCTCGCCCCGGGGCATGCCCTTGGAGGTTGTGCCTCCAGCTCTAGGACACAACAACAGCGCGCGGACCAGACTGGTTCCGCGCGCTATCGTCTGAGATGGCACTTTGGTTCGGCCATTGTCTTCTTCCTCAGTCTCCTCACTAGACTCGATTGCCGTTCCTTTGGGAATCGCTTCTCCTCCTCCTTCGTGAGTAATCCCATCCCCCTATAGAAATTCACGATGTAAGGGGTTATGTGATTAACCAATTTTCCTTCCCATCGGGGACTTGCATTGACCTAAACCATATCATAAAATATCCTCGCTCAGTGTACCCGATTTTCCTTCACGACGCGCTCAAAGAAGCCAACCTGCCAAGCCGTGACATACGTCGTGCGCTGCCGTCGCAAGATGTGCATGACTCCCAACGCAATTGCACGTCTCATCGGATCTTTGTAATCCGCGGTCTTCCACCCATTCGTTCCTGACCGCGCGTTCTTGAAGAGTGGGGCGAAAGTGAATTCTTCTGCGCGGGTTATCTTCACGATGTCTTTCTCAAACATAAAGTCCCTGTTGTCTCCTGCGCACGGTCCGAGCACTTTTGTTCAATGCTCAATTGTTCACAACATTGGATTGCCTAAGAGATTCTCTGCCTCATTCCGGTTCTTGTCCATGATCTCCTTACAAATGCTCGCCGATACTCAATTCCAATTTCACAAGAGGAAATCTAGATGCAATTCGCTAAGCTCTTGCCTATAGGGTCACAATTCCTTGTAATGTACCTTCAGTAGAACTAATTTCAGTACCTTGGCCGTCTTGGGTGGTGCCATATCTTCAAATCGCGTCTTCATTGCTATCAAGGTCGATCGATTCCGCGTTCTCTCACTCTCGCTCGTTCTCACTCTCGCTCGTTCTCACTTGATGTAACAATGTCGGCGCCAATGTCCTCGTCCTGCCCTTACCCTTGATGCCCTAACGTTCTTCTCACGCGCGCGAATTGATACCCTCATGCGTGCGAACATTGTCCGGCCCTTTGCAAATTCAAATTGATCTTTGGTGTCTTCGCCGAAGTCCTAGCTATTGCATCCTCCAAAATGACTGCGCCGAAGGTCCAAAGATTTGAAGGTCTTCGGCCAAAGGCAAATCCTACTTTCTAACTAAATTTTCCATAATTCTTCTAACTTCTACCACTTAAGACTTATACGTCTACATTCTAACACAAATATGTTTAAGTTTTTGTTAATTTTGTAAAAAAACAAAAAAACAAAGCACCACACTACAAAAGATGTGGTTCCACATAGTAGGCCAAGGACTAAAAGACCTGCACCTCGACGGTTGGAGTTGGCAGTGACGTATGCTCAAAAAAAGATGAAGGCACTACGCAGGATGGAGGAAGTACATGATAGTGCAGAGTGCAGAGTGCTGTCTTTAGATCAACGTACTGCAACGAGAGTGTGGATTGCAGGAATTGAGGACGATTGGCCTTCGGAGTGGCGGTCTTTGGCCAAGTTACCTTTGAATGTACTTAAGGAGAGGCCTTTGGAAGAAGGTGAAGAGGAAGAAGACGAGACTGAAACTTCAGATCAAACGCTTTTGAATCAAGGTGGTGAGATGACCGTGGCAAGAGTAGTCTTTGGCTATAGCCTTTTAATTAGATCCATATAGGCAAAGGAACTTTGGGTCAACAAGACCTGACTTCAAGGAAGAATCTTCGGCCTTTGGAGCAACCGACTTCGGGTGAAATATTGGATTACATGGATGTTATCCAACCGCCGCCGGTTTGGCCTTCGGGCGAAAGATCTTTGGCTGTGCAAGAGAGGATAAAGAGGTATTTGGAGGTCCCACCTCTGAACGAAGAGCCTTCAGAGAAGCTATTAGCGATAGTTGAGGAGACGGTTACAGAAGAAACATCGCTGCCTTCGTGTCAGGTGTCTTCGGGTACAATGGAGTTTGATAAGGGTGAAGGACCTTTGGCTTGTGAGCCGAAGGCGGTAGAGATGAGCCAGTCAGACCTTTTTAATGAATGGATCGTTCCGCTGGTGAAGTACTTGGACAAGAAAATGGTGAAATACTCGGTGCAAATGTGGTTGGATGCTCCATAATCGATGTACCACTCTTCCTCTGTCGATGCGGTCATCTTCACTTACCTTTTCATTTATGCTATACTCCAATATGCAGAATGTAATCATTATTACTCAAGAACCCCTTCTTGACTTGCAATAGTTGTTTCTTTAATTGTAATCTATGGGCCTTGTTGGCAGATTCATACACCTTTGCTAAACTATCCCATGCTTGTTTGGATGTATCTGCGGATTGAATGTGACCTAGATTAGCAGACGTAACAAAGATAGAGATACAATGGAATGCTTGGTTGGCTCTTCTATTCCAGGATTTCTGCTCCTTAAGGGTATCAGGTTTTGCTAGATCAACATTAGGCTCTAGTTCGTCTCCTTTGACTATATTCCAGAGATCTTGGCTCATGAGATATCATTTGACTCTAAACTTCCAAATAGGATAGTTGTTTAGACATATTTTTCCCCAGCGATTAGGGATAAGTATCCGGATAACAACGTGGATTCTGTCATCTTCTAGCGTACAAAAAATAGATACACGAAATATTAGAAGAGATATATATGATTTGATAACAGATTACAGAAGATGCTAGTCTCTGGTACATGATGTAGATAGTGCACATTCACTCACGTCCATATTCCACAATGGGCAAAAGAACTGGAACTGGACTATTCATGACCTCGTTTATGAAATTTACTCCAAAACTATATACTAAGAATTGTCGAAGACTTTGACGCCATATCAGTCAAAGATTGATTCAAAACACTGGAATCTGTGTTTTGAATCGGTGGATCATGGATACGTTGATTCATCTGAACCTTTGATGCCTTGCTTCAATTTCTTCTTGATCGCAGATGCGTTGCAGCGATCAGAAAACTGTCAAAATGGAGGCCGAAACGACTTCGAAGGCCACATCTGAGGTGACAGCTGAGCTACAGTCTAATTTTATTCACCCCTTCTCGCAAATCACCATGCCAAATTTCAGTCGATTCGCTTTCGGTTGGCGTTCTTCACTTGCCGACTGTCGCGCTTGCTGCAACGCTTCCTTCTCGATGAACTTTGCTTCGCCGCTCGATTCTGCTCCTCTTCTCCTCCACGCACCGCCTTGTGCGTCTTGAAGAACCTACTGTCACCCTTGTGATCTAGGGTCACATGTCGTTTGTTTGTCGATGACGATTGTGATCTAGGGTCGTAGGGTGAAATATCTACCCTTGTGATAAGTACACATTCAACTACTTGATGCTATTCCAGCCCATCCGTGTTAGCTTTGATCACATGGCTGGTTAGTATCTTCACACTCCATTACCAGTTATTACATAGGATTAAAAACAAATGCACAATGACAGAGGCCAAACCTAAAATTCATAGTTCAGCATAATCATAAAATTTTATTGGTAATTTTTCTATATCTATTTTGTGATAATTCATATGTGCCAACAATTTTATCTAAATTCTATCTAGACTTAAACAATTGTGAGATATAAAAAAATTTAAGTTGATTATAAATAAATAAATTTTCATCAATATGTAATATGAAGATTATAGATTTCAAAATAATTTAATAATTTATAATATATGTTTTAATTAATTAATACACCTTTGATTAGTGAAAATTTTGATTTTCTTGTTTATTGATTTATTTATCTAATTAGATTTCAAGATTTATTATCAAGTAACAAATGAAACTCATGCAACAAAGCAAATTTTCAATTTATTTGACAAAAAATGAGCTTTATTACATAAAAAAAAATAGTCCCTTTAAATTTAATGCATTATGACAATCATGTTTTTTTATATATTATAATCTTCACAAGTGAATGAATCAGCATATCTTTCAACCTTTCACATGTTATATCAAAAGATCATTTTGATTAATCTAAGTTGATTGAAGCTTAAACCTTAAGTTTGCTATTTTAATTACAAGGATTAGCATATTAAATCCATATAACTAAACTTATCAAAAAAATCATTATAAATATTTATACTAATTTTAAAATAAATAATTAAATATTTAAGTGATAAATTCAATTTTTTGAGTTTTTTTGCTTTCAATGTATTATTTTGGTCAAATAGATATATTTTATTAATAATTTTACAAGGTACAAGATTGTACATGAGAAAATTATTTTCTGAATGTAAGGTCCAACTTTTGTTGAATTTGTTGATAAAAAGAGTACAAAAAATTAGTATTGTTTTATAAATTAGCATTTTGTTTGCATTTCAATCAAAAAGTTGAAAAATTAATAGTTTTTGAAATAATTAGAATTTCGTCAAATACAATGTAATATGAAAAACTTGACATTTACTTGTTATGATAAAATTTATTTTACATTCAAAGCATACTTTTATTTTGGTTAATTTTTGTTTAAACATTTGTTTAAACATTTTTTAAGTGTTGGAAGATATAAATTTTGATAAATAAAAGCTAGTAAGTTTTTGGTTGATTAACATGTTTAATATTTGCATTCATTATTTTAATTCTGTAATAGTACTTCCTTAATGTCAAGTTGATGAAATATTTACTTTATAATCTTTTTTTAGTTTCTTGTTTCAAATTATATAGTTACATTCATGGCATTTATATGATAACATCATATCAAGTTAATCAAATTATCTTCATTAATTTTTGTCTCTGGCTATGAATGAACTTACACTTTGTTATAAGATATCTATATCTTTATTTCCAAATCTGGCAATTGAATTTCCGCATTTGGAAATTCTTTTATTTCCCCTTTTGATATCTATTTACGAATTGTAACAAAAAAACACTCCGGTGACAGGAAATACTTGAGACACACAATGTAACGTGGTTCATTCTCGGAGAGAGGGCTACGTCCACCAAGAACACGAGCACCTTTACTTCTTATTCACCCGAAAGAATGACAATATAGGGAGAACACCAAGGTATTTGTCCCGAGTCCAGGTGACCATCGTGGCTATTTATAGCTAGGACCCGAGGTTACCCCTTAACTAGAGTTAACCTCAACAGAATTTAGACAAACCAAAGCGGATGATTAATCATTCAGTTTTATCAAACATTAGAAATTATATACAAATGTTACAATGTTATTTATGTCCGTAGCTAACAGGCTAAAGTTTCAATGCTATCATAGATTTCGTCACTTAGATTGTAAATTTTGCACTTCAATATATCATAATATACATCCAAAAACAATGTTTCTTCATGAAAAAAAAATGAATATAAGAAAGATCAGAAAAAAATCATTGGCTATCACATTTTTATTATATACCTTAATATTTGCAGAATCACAAGTTTTTATATTCCATTTGTCTTCATATGGAGACCAATGACCTCTATTTGATTTTATAAAACTCTCAAGAACTGATAATCATTATTACCTTTTTGTAATTTTCTTTCGAATAATCTACACCTAAGAAAACAGCAAGGGTATATCAATATCATTGTAACATTAGAGATTAAAAGAGTAGATTTTATATGAAACTTCAAAACATGAGAAATTCCTATAGTGATTTCTTTAAGCTTACATTGATCTTTTCAACATGCATGAGTAGATAATGGTTCACTTTTATCATCCATTTCAATCATATTGTATAGATGACATTGTAGATATACCTAAAAAGCACATGATTGGTAATATATCAATCTCAATTAGCACACACAATCCTCAATGTACAAGCACATACATTATTGACATGTTGTTGTTTACTAGCATATTGATTCTTTATGTATCAAACATATGAATTGAATACATGACAATTATATATATTACATTCTAAGTCAATTCTCTCTACAATTTGAGCAATGTCTATTTTAGTTTTAGTTGATTAAAGATGGTTACAACAAAGCTAACATGTCAACAAGAAGTCTAAATTGAAAATTTAGAATGGATAAAGATGGATTTATTCATTATTCTTTTTTAGAGGATTTTGTTTTCAGTGATGTTTCAATTCATCATTAAAAGGAGCTTCTAAAAGCCTGTACTTCTATGTAACTTGTCAAGAAGATAAAATTTGTCAGCCAGAAATGCTAAGAAGTTGCAACTTGCAGGGCAAACGGAGATCCTTACTCATGACATAGGAACCAAAAAAAACTTGGATCCTTTAAACTCAAACGGGGTAGAGACATTTTGCAAATGAATGATTTCGCAAGCACTTTTATATAAGAAGAAGGAATCATCAAGACTTCAAAACACAAGCTCTCCTCTTTTACTAAGATCTTTACATCCATAAGGGAGTGGCACATTTTCTTGCGCTTACGTTTGTTCAAGTATTGAATCTGAACAATGTAATGATTCAGAGGTAGAAATCTCGTAGAAGAAAGTCAAATGTGTTTCACTATAGGACAAAAGTCTCTCCAAAAGCGTGGAAGAAAGCCTACCAGCAATAAGGAGGAATCATTGAATCATGTTTAGGCTTAACGACAAAGACGAGAAAACTGAATCAAGGATTTTATGCCGTGCGATCCGTTACACCAAAAGTTTCAAAGGTGATCTTGTATTGTACTATCTTCTTTGTGGTGTATCCAAGTGAGTCTATCAAAAAACTAATGTAACGAGATTATGAAGGAATTTGTCTCTTCTTGTAATGTGTAACATTGATCAAGTACTTTTAGTAGATAGTATAGGAGATGCGGCTGATGTCTCAGATTCAGCTCTTATTCTCAACACGTCTCGACCAGGAGAAGATGGACAGTGGAAAACTGCTATGGCTGAGTCTGCATTATGATATAATGGCGGACCTGTACGTCCAGAGGACAAATATCACCTTATCCGAAGATGTTAGCTGTGGCGTTAAGGCGGCCTAGAAAGATCCGAACATCAAAACTACCCCAAGTTTATCAAATCCTACACAAAGACTTGGAAGCTCCGGAAATTGATGTGGAGATTTGCGGGTTCACCATCCGTGAAGTACCCATCGTATCTGGATCGGGGGTAAATATCATGAAAGAGGAGACATTTCATGGGCTGGGATTCAAGATTTTTGAGTCCACGCCGAGGATTATATGCCTGTCGGACTAGACCCAAAGAAAATTCCTTAGAGTACTGCGCGATGTGCAAATCATCATCAACAGGGTGGCATTTTCTCTAACTTATATTATTTTGCGGCCCCTGGTGAAGACGGGGTACGATGTGATGATCGAGAGGCCATGGTTGTATGGAGCCAGAGTCCACACATATTGGCACAAGCAGCGCTTACAGTCTTGGGACCCAGGCCAAGCGGAAGCACCTAAGATTATAGTACCGTGGGCCAAGGTCCCACACAAAGACGAGACGCCTTTCACTAGCTCGAGATACACGTTGGCTGAAAACACATCGTCTTCCGACAGTGACCTGGATCTACACTACTAGGGATGTAGATCCTAGATTGACCTAAAATTAGTCATACGGAGGGGGGAAGTTAATCCGAGTGACTGCCAAGACGTTGAGCTAAGTCCGCACAATGTGCTAAAAGTCTCTAGCCAAGTGTTCGGATTAAAATTAGACACAGTACCTACCTTCCTCCGAAAGTACAAAGATGTGTTTGCCTGGAAAATTGAGGATATGAAAGTCATACCTTCTCGTTACGGTGATCATCACATTGATCTAATGGAAAATGCTGTTCTTGTCCGTCAGCGTCAGGTACGACTGAATCCTAAGTACTCATTGTTAGTCAAAGATGAAATTGATAAGTACTTGAGCGCAGGGATAAAATATTTGGTACTGAGCAGCGAGTGGGATTCCTATTGTTATCGTGCCCAAGAAAAAGACAGGGAAGATCCGGGTGTGTTAAGACTTCTGAAAGTTAAATGCTGCTTCTTGGAAGGACCACCATCCGCTGCCATTCACAGATGCAATTTTGGATCATGTAGCGAGACATGAATACTATAACTTCTTGGATGAGTTTTCAGGTTACAATCAAGTATTTATTCGCGAGCAGGATAAGGACAAGATCACTTTTATTACTGATTGGGGTACTTATGCTTATCATAAGATAATATGTCCTTTGGGTTTTGTAATGCACCTACCACTTTCCAGTGGAAGATGACCACAATTTTTCAAGATCATATGAGGAAATTTTTGGGAATTTTTATTTATGACTTCTTTGTTTTTGGTTCTTGTGCGCAACACTTTGCTCATTGGCGGCAAACATTCAAGAAGTGCAGGGAATCGCAACTATCATTGAAGTTGGAGAAGTGCTTTTTCTTCATGACAAGCGGCATTCTGTTAGGACACAGGGTGACAGCTGAAGGCATAGCAATGGATGAAGAGAAGGTCAAGGTTAACCTTTTTTTGAAACATCCCACCAACCTTCAAGAGTTGTGAGCTTTCCTAGGGCATGTGGAGTATTACCGACGGTTTATTCACCTGTATGCAGTCATTGCCGCATGTCTTACCAAGCTTCTGAAGAAGGATGAGCCCTACAATTGAGGAGAGTAGCAACAAAAGGGATTCAAAGAGCTTAAAGCTAAGTTGACCTATGCGCATGTACTTCAAAGTCAAGACTGGGACAAGCCATATCACGTGAATGTTGAGACTTTGGCTTTTGCTATTGGAGTGATGTTGAGTTAGAAGGATGAAAACAAGAAGGATTACCCGATCTATTTTGCAAGTAGGCGATTGTCGGCTGCAGAGAAGAATTACACCACTACTGAGCGTGAGGCCTTGGAAATGGTGTTTTCTTGCAAGAAATTCTGACACTACCTGCTGGGCTACAAATATGTTTTTCATGTAGATCACTACGCATTGCAGCACCTAGTGAAGAAGGCAGATTTGTCGAGACGAATTGCTAGGTGGGTACTACTCTTGCATGAGTTCACTTTCACGGTGCAGACACGGAATGGATTCCATCACGAGAATGCTGACTACCTGTCTCGACTGTGGCACAACTTGAGGAGAAGGAGCTTACTGACAATTTTCTCGACGAGCAGCTATTTCAGTTAACTGCAAGCACATATTCTCGGTATGCAAACCTTTATCAAAATCTAATCACAATTCAGTGTCGTGACGAATTGGATGCTGCAAAGTGAGCATTATTATAAAAGTGAGTTCCTACCAAATTCAACAAGAAGTGCTCTTCAAGCAGCTTTCGGGTGACCGAATGTGCCGCTGTTTGGAACTTACAAAAGTTGGGCTAGTTGTAACAACCATGCATTTCAAAGAGGTTGGTGGACATTATGCCACCAAAAACACAGTGAAAAAGATCCTGAATGCACGATATTGGTGGCCAACAATGTTCAAAGATGTACATACTTACATCTAGAAGTGTGACAATTGTCAATGAACTGGACGGCTCTCTGCTACTGCCCGCCGGCCATTGATTTTGATCATGCTATTGACACCATTCGAAAAGTGAGGAATCAATTTTGTAGGACCAATTCAACCTGTGACAAAGCACACTCAAAGGCAATACATTCTGGTGGCAGCGGATTATGCTACTAAGATGGTGGAAGCAGAATCCACTCGACGGGACAATACAGCCACCGTCGCAAAGTTTTTGTTTGAATTAATCATCACGCGGTACGGATGTTCACTAGTTTTGATTAGTGATCAAGGAACACATTTCTTGAATGCAATTATCAAAGACCTCACCTTTTATTTTCAGATCAAACATCGGAAAATGACTCCCTATAATGCAAAAGCAAATGGGTTGACGGAGAAGTCAAATGGAACATTTGTGCAAAATTTTGCTATAGTTTAGTGTGAACCATGCTCATGATTGGGACATAAAGTTACCACCAGCCTTGTAGGCATATCGTACAACAAAGAAGGTGATTATTAAACAGACCTCATATTTTCTAGTTTATGGTCAACATCCGATATTGCCCATTGAATTCAAAATATCCACACATTGACTGTTGGATCAGCGCCGTCTTGGCGCGGAGGAGAGTGAATTATATCTGTTGCAGGAGTTGATATCTTTGGAGGAGCAAAGACAGGAGGCAACACAACAATCAGAGCAGGTGCAGCTGAAGAGAATGGAAGCATACGACATTTGGATTCAAACGGTGACATTGAAGCAGGGCAATTTAGCTCTAATGTATGACAATCGGCAAGCTCAATTTTCATGGAAGTTGCATTTGCGATGGATGGGACCTTATAGAGTGGTGGAGGTGTTCCCAAACAGATCGATTCAACTAGTAGATCTTGCAGGATAATTGCTGGGGACCAGAGTGAACGGCTAGCGCTTAAAGAAATATCATTCTTGAAGTGTTCTCGGGGTCGCTCATAATTGAATAGGAGAACATGTGGTAATGTAGTTTTTTATTTTTTTCAAAAAGAGGAAGTTTGAGAAGTAGAAGACTAGTAATTTCAAACTTTTAGGATAAGAATACTACAAAGTAGAGTAAATAGTGGATTCTAGAGTAGAGGCTAAGCTAGAAGGAGTGGAATCTAATTAGATAGCTCTCTGTTGGAGTTAGTGTTTTCACTTGTAGGTAGTGAAGTTGAACTAGTCAAGTTATGATTCACTAGAGTACATGATTCATAACTTTTTCAATCCGTGGAAATTTTCCTTAAACAAGGTCTCAATAGGATAGAACTTGGCGTGCTTGTTCCAACGAGCCCAAAAACACTAGAAACGGATAAGGGAAAACCGAATTACGAATGTATGCAGTGGAGAACATGGTTCGACGAAGGCAAAGTATTGCCTTCGGACTTTGATGATAGCATCTTCGGCGTAACAGCAGAAGAACCTTTGGGTCAACATCAGCAATGCGCAGAAGCTAACGGTGGAACTATGGAACGAAATGGAATTGTCTCACAAGGAATTTGCAAGGAAATTGAAGCGCGTAGAGAAGCTGACGGCAACTCTGGCGGCAAGGAACAAATTGCATTCTGCTGATTTGACCCTGAAGACGAAGGAATTGCAGGATTGCAAAGCTGCCTGGACTTTAGAGTTAGAGCGTAGGAAGGAATTAGATGCGGATTGCAGCGGATTGCGATCTCAACTATCGGCAGTTCAGATCTACTGACTGGTGCGTAGTGTAGCTAAGGATTTAAGCAAATCTGTACATTGGAAGCTCGGTGCAACTTGCTAAGTGTGAAATCTTGGGAAATTTCCCTCCTGAATATCAATTGCAGAGTTGCGTGCGTCTTCTGTGGAAATTTATTGGATGAATTTTAGGACTCGAGTGTGATTTCATCCTGCATTGTGTCCTCTTTGACAATAGCAATTGCAGTCTCTTCTAGGAGTGACATGTGTCTAAGATGTAAAACTTCTCAATAGAATGTTGATTTGTGACACTACTTGGTTCTTTGATGTTGCTTCTGTTCTTTTGAAATCGGATTTTTACCATTATGCTCCATTTTGGTAATTATCTATTATTACATTATGTCAACATAACTTGTTCATATGTCAACATTTGAATGCTCAAGTAGCTTCATGAAAGCATTCAAATTTCTCTCTGAAACATAGTTTTTGGCTTTGTAATTTTTTCAAACTGTGCATCTCATCATTGTCATTGTCATCATAGTATAGTTCAATGCTATCACTAGAAAGTTCATTAGAAGTTTGTGAGATAGATTTTTTTAGATTTTTTTTGATTCACTTATTATGTTTGTTGATATTAGCCTAACAAAAAACATTGGAGCACTAGTCTAAAACATTTGTGGGATCTTGATACTCTTAAAATATGGATTGTTATTTGTGTCAACAAGCTCCTCATCTACAATGTCTACAAAATATGCAGCTGTTCTACTTTTGCATGTACAACCATTATGTCCTAATTGCTTGCATTTGAAAAGCTTGCTTTTTGCTTTATCAGGCCGGTTGCTCATTGTTTTTTACGTTTGCTTGTGTGTTTTACCACTTGTATTTTATAAACACTAGGTAGAGGCTGTTGTAACTCAATGTCATCACAAGTGAAGTACTCAAAAAACAATCATACCTCTTTTTGTAGAAATTATCAGGTCCAAGGTTTGCTGCTACCTTGCGCAGGGCTTTACTACTTTTGATTTCCACAATCCGATGTTGCCTCTTTTCACAAGAGCAGGTGTAGATCATCATGAGCAAACAGATGGAGACCCATTAAAACTAGAATTGTCAAAGCATACAACGTACAAAGTGATTCAATTTTTCAATAGTGATGGACATGTCTATTAAAATCTTTGCCTTCCCTATCATTCTCTGTCATGACATGTTTGCATGGCTGGAGTATTTTTGTATCTCAATGCACATACATGTAGTTTTTGATGACAAAGTAATAAATGACACATGCTTGCCATCCGTGGTGGGAATTTTTGCTTCGTATTTTCTGTTTTTAACAATCTGCCACTGCCTATAGGTTTGCAGATTGATATTGTGCCAAATATCTGCTGAAAAAGTCAAAATGAATCATTGTTTGGCAGCTTTTGACCTTTCAGCATTTAATTTATTTCAGATATAATTTCACAATGAAACACCCAACTTGAAAGGTGCATACTATTGTATCTCCAGCAAGGCTGAATTTGCTTATTTGGCAAGGTTGAAAGTCATCTTGCCTAGTCGTGGAAGCATAATTGTAGTTTGGATCATAGACACACATCTATGTTGCTAATTTACTGCGTAGCAGCTTATCTTATAATACTTTTAAAAACCGGGTCTTTGTCTTGGCATGAACCTGGGCCTATAAATTTTCTTTCACAAAATTTATTGTAAGCTTGTTTCATTTTGCTTTTCATTTGAAAAGAAAAATGAAACAAGCTTATAATGAATGTATGGAACTCAAAAATATGTCCTTAACAGCCATTAAAAGTCTCTTTTGTCCATCAAAAATCAAAGTAATATTTATGTTAGATATATCTACTATGGAGGCCCAAAGTAAGTTGCAGATGCATGTTTAGTTTTCGACGTTCTTAACATATGCACACACATAATATAAAATCACCACTTTGCAATTCCAGTCAAGAGGAGCGGCCATGAAGAGCTTTGAAAAAAAAAATTATTCTTGGTGTGACATGCGTTTAGGCTAACTTGCGGCTGATTGAAATTCATTGCACTACGTGTCGCTCAAGTGCATATAAACACACGTTGAAAAATTGCAAAGTTGGAGAATTTTGTTCCATCGACTACATTGCACAGATCTTTTCGTGAATCTTTGACAACAAAGACAGAAATGTGTGAAAATACTTTTGCTATTATTCTAAATACTGGTTCTTCATCATGTACTTAGCCCGCCACATTTGCTAATACCTTGTGTTTCGCTTATGATCAATTTTGAATCTTGTCATCAGCTCTCAAACATGTATACAGATGTTGCATCAAGTCATTGCAAAGCATGTAAGCCACCCCTAAACCTTGCATCTACTCTTGTGTTGTGAACATGTGTATTGAACATTCGGTAAAGTGATAACAAATGCCCCTTTAACAATGCATTGGCAGCGCATTCTTAAAAAGCATGGACTTGTGAAACTAGAGCTTTGCTCTAGAAGTTGATCAAATTTGCCACAATCACTAGTCATATATGATCCATTTTTTTTTGCAATCGCAACATCACGTCGCAGTCCAAAATTGCCGGGTATCCAATCTGCAGTATGTTTCACATATGAGCATGGACATTGAAAAATATTTTTGCTAGATTGTTGAACAACATTCGTATCAACTTCAAAAATAACTTTGTTGTTTGTTGCAGGTTGGTTTAACCTTTGCCTAGCAATTGTTTTGGTAGCTTGCACACTAATGATTGTAGCACAAGTAGTTGTGGTACTATTCTTGGAAGTGATTGAACTCTCAGCTTGCGAGGCTGAAGCTGTCTCATTTTCTTGGGCCTTTAATGGTACTACATTTTTCTTCCTACCCAAAGGTTTTTGCCTTACTGAACCATATCAACAAACGAACACAAGACAATTGAATTTAGTTTTGAACCTATGATATGTTTTGACTTCTATCACACTCCAAGATTGAATACAACAATCAAATTATTCAAAGTTGTCAAAATTTTCTTTCAATCTTATACCTTGGATCTCTGCTTGGATCTTTTTTCAAACGTTCTCCAACCAAGTCGACAATTTTACATTTTTGCCTTCCAATCATCTTCCAATGTGAGTATGGATGTTGAAAGATTGTTAACAATGAGAGAGGTATCTATTGTGCATTCGACCACTGTAAGTTTATTATGATAGTATGCTTGCAAATAGTTCACATCATTGTCCATATTCTTCAACTTTAAGTTTCTACACTGCACAAATTTTAAGTTTTAAATGAAGCTAAGATATAATTTTTTCTTTCACACTTAAAGATACTTCAAAGCTACTCCTTGTACTGCAGTCTAACTTGATAACAAAAGTCCAAAATTTAAGTATCACCTCATATGTACATTTCTCATCTAGTAAAGAGATTAAGCTAAAAGATTTTTGTAAAAGCACAGAGGATCCAAATCACCTCATACACATACCATAGCAATATAATACTGAGTGTAAAATTCAATACTGCTATTATGTTATGAACTTGTGATGCAAAAATAGCACTCATACTACTTGTAGACAAAATAAAGGCATTGAAACAAAAAAAGGACAAGAATTTTTTTTTTCCGAACAATAATTTTTACTGAGAAAGGTAAGTATTATTTAAAAAGCTCTTTTCATTTAAAAGAGCCATTGCCTTTTCAATAAGATCCAAACATTCCTAGTTGTCTTCAAAGTCTACTCTAATCAAATCAATATGCTCTTGATTGTAATCCTGCATAGGGATGCATGAAGCTAATTAAAAATATGTATCACTCAACAAATTTAATCATTTCCGATATCAACACTGTTTGATATTCAAGGAAAAAAAAACATCTCATGGTATATAGTTGTACTTATGAACAAAAGATAAAATACCTCCTATTCAATTTTGAAAAGATGACAATTGAAGTGATACTACAATCTCTCATTGGCGTAATTTATGCATAGCTCTTCAAAATAATTTTTTTGAACATCAACAAAAAAGAACGGATCAAAAAGCTTGTTTTTAATAACTTACTATTGGGAAAGTGAGTGATAGGACATCCAATAATAAAGTAGTTGAGGTGAAAAGATGACATGACAACGTATCTGAAAAGATTCAAAGCCAAAAATGTCTAGTATGTTGATTGATCTTCTTGTTTGACGTTTGTCAACTTCTAATGATTTGTTACTATTGTCCACAAGCGAGTCAAACAAGTTTGCCTGTATTGTTTTTGCCCAAGTGTCTTGAGATCCAATGCCTGTTATTAAAAACTCGCATTTATAGTTAGATTCTGTGACTAAAGTTTGAATAACCAAATGCATAAAAGTTAGGCAAAATAATCTAACAACCGACAAAAGATAATTTTAAATTCTGAATTCAAATGCACATGATTGCCACAAATTCAACAATTTAGCATTCAGAAAATGTAAATGCCTCAATGTCCATGCATTTGCTGGACTGTCTTGCCCTTTTTTTGCTTGTGCCTTGCTTGCACTTTGCTTGCTGAAATTAATTTTTTTAAAAAAATTTAGCAAATCCTGCAACCTTTTGTCTCACAGAAAAAAAAGGTTTCTTTAATTTACAACCTGCCCTCATACTTTCCTAGCTTGTATTTTTTCTTGCATGCTCAAACTTGTTCATCCTCTTGCGTCTTGGATCAATAGTGAAATACGTGCGTGGAATTTTATTGAGTAAAACAATTCTTGATGGATCCTAGTAAGCTATTATTTTTATGATGGGATCTCATTAAATTATTTCTTCATGTCTTTTGAAGATTTGAATGAAGCTCAAACAAGAAATAATATTGAGCAAATGATGTTATTTTATTAATTACTTGATCTCACTTAGTGATATATTGTTTCCGCCAACTTCAGCACACTTTTCAAAAAACTTCAAAGCTAATAAGTTGACATCTAGCAATAAACAATAAACTTCTCAACAAAACTCTTGATTACAAAAAAAGAAGAAAAAAGAGTAAAATATATAACATACCTCTTTTGTTAAAAATATATTGTTGCAAAACATGTTTACTTGATAAGCAAACATAATTGCAACAAGACGTTAATGGCAACAATCAACATAACAAGATTAATCATGAAGCAACAATATTTTAAGTGTAAGAATCTATATAATGATGAATATGCTAATTAAAACATGAGTGATGATTATATTATAACATTTCATGTCAAAGATCAAAATGATGTTATTGCAAAAGATTTTCAAGATGGCAGACTTGAAAAGTACAAATCAAGCATAACATTCAAGTTGATTTCAATTTTGGAGCCGCTCAAAGAGGTGTGTTTGGAGAAAGAGCTTATTTCGCATGACAACATAACATGCAAGATTTCACGAGCTCACTCAACAATTGAACTCAGGTAATTTCACACTTGAACCATGTTCTTAGTCCCT
This sequence comes from Marchantia polymorpha subsp. ruderalis, assembly GCA_037833965.1. Taxonomy (NCBI): domain Eukaryota; kingdom Viridiplantae; phylum Streptophyta; class Marchantiopsida; order Marchantiales; family Marchantiaceae; genus Marchantia; species Marchantia polymorpha. The sequence continues at coordinate 4,516,152 of AP031359.1, forward strand.
AACTCCTATACTTTGTTGTGTTTTAGTAACTATTCTGGCAACCAAAACGTGCATGCCGATCCTTATCTAATTTAAATTTTTGATCAAAGTTGCTGCTTCTGAAATTATGCATTTTTGGATGAGATCAAACAATCTAACTTGCACTGAGAAGCTTCATTAACAAATGCTTTGTCAATTGTAACATTGATTGTTTAGAAATTGTAGAGGTTGTTTGGAAGTGTTGGAACTCTGCTATGTTCTTTATACATACAATATTTCACAAAAATCACACACCAATATACGTGATTCACCTCCACATGAGGCTACTTTCACGGCCGAGATAAAAGGTTTCACTAAAGCGAGAATGTACACTAGACCTCTATAGCCAAACTCTCCACTATCTCTTCTTTGTGGTGTATATGTGACACTGAAACAAACACGTGCTTGTCCTTGGATTAAGTATCCCATATTCTAACTAGAGGCCAAGGTTCACAAGGGTTAGACTAACTATGATTAACAAGATGTGGGTAAACCTTACGAACTCCCCCTTAACTTATATCTTGTAGAAGATAATTTCTATGATCTATATGTAGTTTCAGCAAGAAGTTCTAAATGTAACAAAAGATAAATACCAAAATGGAGCATAATGGTATAGATCCGATTCCATAAGGATAGAAACACTAACAAAGATTCAAATATTGTCACGCTTAACATTCTATTGAGGAGTTTTACTTTTGAGGGACATGTCACTCCCAAAAACAACTACAAGTGTTAACCCGAAGGCTATAAAAGTGGAGTATGTAATCACATCAAATTCTTGAAATACATCCAATAAACACTACAAAAATTGCAAGCGAATCTGCACTTGATATTCAGGGGGAAAATTTTCCCCCTGAATAAATTTTCCCCCTGAACAAGGATACCCGTTTGGCCTGCTGCACCAAGCAATCAATCTTCAGGTTTGCTTAAATCTTGAGCTACACTATGCACCACTCGAACACCCAAGTTGGCTACTCTACTTTTGATGCAATATCTTTGACAAACCGAAGCACCTCTTGCACTATAACAAAACACACAACTCACGAATGTGCGGAGGAATGCATACTAAGGATTGACAACTGTCTCATTAAAAAGCCTCTCTCAAGGAAGAGCCTTGGACCACTTTATTTCTAACAAACACCCGGAGGCATCACCCGCTGGCTGCGAGCTCCCATTAGGTGCGACGTCCACGGACGCAACAGTTGCCACACCCGCAGAGCTCCTAACTACTCATATCATCGCTGTGAGTTCTAACTTTAAGTTCTCCTTAGTCTCTTCTAAACCAGATATAAAAGAACTAACTATTCTACCTAACTATCAATGTCCTACCACCTCGCTGGTTTTGAGTCCTGTCAATCTACGCTCCAACGATTCTAACTTCAACCACTTTGTGATCTAGATCTCGTAATCCACATAACCGCGAAGGCAACGTTCTACTCTAGCTCGCAAACCAACATCTATCTCTTGCTCTAGACGTCTGATGATCGCCCTTGTCTCCATCAATTTTTTCTAAGCAGCGGCCACTGCTCCTCAACTGCCGACAGTTGAGATTGCAATCTTTTGCAATCTTCATCCAACTCTCTTCCGCTCTCCAACTCCAAAGATCTGGCAGCCTCGCATGTAGCTAATCAATCCTTCCAACGAGCTACTCCGGCAACCACAAACCGCTCTTGTGCCACCAAATGCTTGGACATCTCCTCCGCGCGCTGAAATTTTTTCTGAAACATTCCCCGAGACTTTTCCAATCTGTCCCGAAGTTCCTCCTTCGACTTCAGAATTGCGCATGCTTCAACCCGAAGATCCTTGCATTCCTTTTCCTTCTACGTACAAAGATTTCTTTCAGCAATTAACGCTCGCCAAAGCTCTTTGCACTCCAACTCCTTCGCTCGAAGTTGCTCTTCTTGCGCGTGCAAGGTAACTGTCACGGTCGCACACTCGAAAGTCAAGATTGCAATCCATTCTATCATTCCAGCAGTTGCTGCCGCCTTTGCCTTCGTCAGTCTGCGCATCAACTCTACATAAGAATCCACCGAAGACGCTGGCACCGAGTACTTCACCATCTTTCTATCCAAGTACTTTACTAACGGAACAATCCTCTCACTCAAAAGATTAGACAGACTAAACTCTGCCGACTTTGGCTTACGGGCCAAAGGTTCTTCGCCTCGATCAAATTTTATTGTTCCCAAAGACAAAAAAAGGGCAAAAAAAGGGCAAATTTTTTTCATGTAAAATGTAATCATCAAAATCATTTTTTACATTTACAAAATAAAGGCCTCTCTTTAGGCACATCCAAAGTTCGCCACTCTGAAGGCCATTCGTCTTATGTTCCTGCATCCTACACTCCCATTGCAATCCAATAATCTGAAGATAGCTGAGGTTGCGATGTAGCCTCGCTGCACTTTGCACTGTCAAGTACTTCCTTCCTACTGCGTTGTGCCTTCACCTTCCTGCAAGCATGTGTATTTGCCATCCTCATCCGCACAGATGCAAGTCTTCTAATCCTTAACCCGTTACGGTGAACAACATCTTCCGAAGCCAAAGGCGTCTGCAATCTCTTTCGGGGGACAAATAAATCTGATGTCCACTAAACCTGTCATTGACATTTTTGTTGCTGACGCTCCACAGGATCCGAGCCCAATGAATTGGCTTCTCCGTCACTACTCGCTCCACAAATCCTACCTGCCAAGACGCCATGTACATCGTCCGTGAAGACCTCAAAATTTGCATTGGTGCCATTGCCACATTGTGTCACAGCGGACTGATGTAATCAGTCGTGCCCCACCCATTCTTGATTGTGATAGGCCAGTTTTTTTGTTTTTTTGGAAATAGGATAGTAGGTTGGGAAATTGAGGTCGTTTTTAACTTTTAGAGTAGAAGTAATTAGATTAGAACATAATAGGTCTGTTACGAGGGAGAGGAGGTAGTAGTAGCAACCCTGAGGGCCCTCAGCTGGAGCAAGGGCCTTTAGGAGGTAAGCGAGGTCCTATTCCGGCGGGACAGATTGAGAAGAAGGAAGACTAGGTTCTTCTGAGTACCTAGACAGGTACTTAGGAGAGGGTACTCATCATGCACGAATGAGGAACTCGGAGCTTTGCGGTTACATAAACGGTGAAGGACATCCGTGGTCGTAAAAGATAGTGCTGCACGGAAAAATTTTTTAAATGGCGGCACCTTCAATTCACACGCATGGAAAACCGTTGGAACGGCGGGGTGTACCCAAGGAGCCGAGAGCTCGATGCTCGCATTTCATGAACACATTGTGCAATCGACAAGGAATAGAGGCGCGAAGACAAGAACGGAGGGAACCAGCGATGGCGCGACTGATCAAATTGCATGCTCTATGAGTGCCCGAAGTCGAATTACGAGCTTATCGCCGCGATTTGATTCTCACAAAGATGGATTTCCTGTTGTGGGGTTAGAATTGGACGAGCAACACGATTATTCAGGAGTGGGATAACAATGGGTTGCCGAAGCCACCGGATTATCGAGGCAATCCTGATACCTGGCAAAATTTGAGACTAGAGGAAGGTCGTTGGTCGGTGCGCGGGGGATGACGGTGATCTTACATTCGATAGCAAGAGCGTTTGAGTGACGAGAGAGGAGGAAAGAGCTTGTGTCGACCTGTTCAACCATCCCCACACGGGGTAGAATGGTTTCACAAAGTGTGGTATCGTGACCGAATGAGGAGGAACATTGCGATGGCTTTGATGCAGACTCTTCGTCCGTCTCGACCAACCTATATGATGACTTGGCAGGTGAGGTTCACTGAGAGAGCATTGCGAGGAAATTGTATTTATTGGGCGCGTATATCCTGGATAACCACCCGGCAACACATCGGGCTGATTCAAGGAGTATCCGCCTGTTATTTGTCTTTGTTCTTGATAAACTTCTACAAGGGTATGGAAATATTGACTCCCACAGAGATTGAAGCCTTTCCATCACGAGAAGTACCACGAGAAGGAGAAGAAGTGGTGCTTCCTAACAAGGTCAACTCGGACTTTGAGGGCGAACCACGGGACTCGCCCCAGCAAAAAAGAAAGCGATCCCGAGGCCGGCAAAACTCACAGCCAAGGAAGAAACAAAGAATCGATGAGGCCGCCATATTAGAGTACCGGTTACAACGTGCGGCTCCCATTGAGATGCGATCACCAAACTTTTGGGCCAAGTCGAAGATGAAGTCCAGGAGGTTGATTCTGGAAGAGGATAGTAGCACGGAGAGTAGAAGGAATGCGGCAAGAGGTCGTCTTGTGCAGCAAGCAGGTCCAGTGGCGATGGCCATAGAGAAGTAGAAATTGGTGGGGAAGAAGCCCCGAATTATAGAAGAACGACCGACGCCTGTTATGCCACAACGGGCTTCAAAGAAAGATAAGGGGAAGGCGGTCTTGATTGAGGAAGTTCTCCTGAGGCAGAATGAGGATCCTTTGGAAGACATCCGGATGAAGGTCCCTCAGGAACGGGCCGTTTAGGTACTGACGATGTCGTCGGACACTAAAGTGGATCCTATGACATTGGATCAAGTTGCGGCAAAGGCCATAAAAGACGTAGCAGCAGCTGAGAGTGGACCGCAGAAGGTAGCCTCACCCTGGACCTCCACTGACACAGTCATACTAGAGACGGATGAGGAACCCTCAGCAGAAGAGACACAGTCGCCAATCCTTGGTGCCGCCGATATGTTGTGTAAGCAGGTACTTTCGTTGCTATGGTGCTTAGTTTTTTTGTTTTTCTTTAAAAATCAACAAAACTTAAAGATATTTGTGTAAAAAGTAGTCGTATGAGTTAGAATGAGTAGCTTTTGAGGAGTTATGATAGGATTAGTTAGAATTCGCCTACGGCAAAGATCTTTGAGTCTTTGGATCTTCCACGAAGCCTTTTTTGAACAGTGCAAGAGCTGCGTCTTCGGCGAAGACATAGGAATCAATTTCAAATTGCGCAACGGGCCGGACGACGTTCGCATGCGTCGGGAATTCTACTGGGCGAGGGAGGAGGCAATGTTAGGGCTTCAAGGGTAAGGGCAGTTTGAGGAGCATTCGCGCCGACATTGAACGAGCGAGAGTGAGAGAGAGCAAAATCGACCGACCTTGCTAGCAACGAAGACGCGAATCGAAGACATGGCACCCAAGAAAAGTGACAAGGTGCGGAAATTGGTTCCCTTGAAGGTGCCATACGTAGAATTGCGAACCTTCAGACGTGAGCTGAGCGAATTGCGACTTGACTTCCTCTTGTGGAATTGGAATTGCGTCTCGGCGAGTATCAGTAACAAGATAATGGACAAGAACGCGACCGAGGGCGTGGAGCTTTGAGGTAATCCCATATTGTGAACAATTGAGCATTGGGCGAAGGTGATGACATCGTTTGCAGGCAGCAACAGAGATCTTTTGTTTGAGAAGAGTAGCGTGGGATTTACGCGCATTGAAGAATTCTCTTACGGACCACTCTTCAGTTCCGGGAGGTAGGGGACGAACAGGTGGAAGACAGCTGATAATCTGTATCCGAAGAGAAGAGCGATTGCTTTGGAAATTATGCATATCTTGCGACCGGCGCGCACGACGTATGTGACGGCCTGGCAAGTAGGGTTCTTCGAGAGAATCCTGAAGAGACAGAGAGTGCACTGGGCAAGGATCTTTCACGATCTTGTCTGGATGAATGCGGGCTCCCGGTGGACGGGACCGTTGATCAATCACATCACTCCTTTTCTGGTGAATTCCTATCGAGGCATGGGTTTGCTTACGAGGGAGGAGGAGAAGTGATTTTTGAGGGAGCGAGAAATCTTGACAGCCGAGTCCAGTGAAGGGACTAAAGACGATACCCGTCAACTCTCAATCCCACCACAGACGACAGCCTGAGGACCAGTTAAGGTGGACGTTGTGTAGAGACGGAAGAAATCAGAGAGACGATTGGCAAAGAGAAGGAAAGTAGTGAGTGATAACGAGGGAGATTTGGCAATTGAAGTGAGAAGTAGACGTAATTTGGCAGTCGAGAACTCGCGCGAGATCAAAGAAAAGGGCGAATCGGGGGTTGGTGGCAGCTGAAGTGTCGGATAGCAGCGTAGAAAAGACAGTTGCTCCGATTGTGAGTACATCAGAAGTCGCAGTTGGCGAGTCGACACAACCTATGGAGATGGAAGGACCTTCGGAGGTGTTAAGCAAAGTTCCAGCGGATGTACCGGCACAACCTTTGAAGGAGGGAACGGAGATAGTAAGTCTGAATTCTCTGCCTTCGGAGTGAACACGGTTTACGGGGAGTGAAGAAACACCTCACCCGAAGACGAGCGAGGAACTGGTAAAGGAGCTTACACTGAGTGACAAAATACTTGAGCAGGTTGGAGGGACGGTGGAGGATGCCGCAGACATTGCATTGCCGTCATCTCCTGTGGAAGATGTGCGACACGAAGAAGAGACGAAGACTTCTGAGGAGAAACTCAATGAGTTAGTTGTATCCTTCCCCGACTTCTTGCAGGATAGTGTGGTTCCGTTACTAAAGTATTTGGACGGGAAGAGAGGGAAGTATGTCATGTCGAAGGAGGCAGGATTCTATGTGTAGTTAGTGAGGAACAGAATGAAGCTCAAGAGAGCAGTAGCAGTGAAGAGGGAGTGGGATTCCGCAACTTAATTGGCATGGGAGTGAGCGGCAAACTTGGCAACCGAGTGCGCGGCAATGAGGGCGACATTACAGGATCGAGAAGCCCAGCTTTGGAAGAAGAAGATTGAGTGTGAAGTACTGTAGTTGAACATGGCGAAGGAATCCGGAAGATGTGCAAAATTAGAAGAGACATGTGGAGAACTTCGCATCTCCAACGAGAATGATTAGAAGGTGACAGTGGATTTGCTCGCGAGGTTGGAGAAATCTAGGGAAGCATACAATGAGGCAGTCAAACAATCGGAGCAATTGATTGTAACTACGGAGAAACAAGAACGGAATCATGTCGAAGAAGTTGCTAAGCTGGAGGCTCGAAAAGCCGAAGAAGTTCGTATCGTCGAAGAACTTCGGGGCAAAATTGCAGAGGCAAAGACGGCAGAAGAACAACTTCGCAGCAAGATTTTGGAGATTGAGGGTAAGTGCAAGGCAGAATTCCGACGTGCGGAGGAGCTATCAACAAATCTGACGGAGGGAGTCCGGAAGCATGAGGAGGAGTTAGCGAATTGGGCCAAGAAATTGGCGGATTGTGAATCGGCCAGGACTTCGGAGGTCGAATGTAAATTGAAGGTTGAATCGGAATGTTGACGGTTGCGAGAGCAATTAGGAAAGGCGGACATGAGATCGCAGGAGTCGCTAAGGAGAATGGAGAAGGCAGAGAAAGTCTACCGTCAGCTGCAGGACGAGTTAACCGACGAGTTGAAGTTGCGTTTGGAGAAGTGTCTGAACGGGTTCGCGATGTGGGGATTGCAAACGGTGAAGTGGTTGAAGCTGGATTCGCTCAAGCGACGGTTGATAAGCGCTAAGACCAGCAGATCCGCAGGACACAAACAGATTGTAGAGTTAGTTAACACATTTTCAGAAGAATTGAATGACGCGCGTCAGAATGTAGATGTAGAGATTGTAAACGTGTTGCGTAGAATGGGAGTAGATGTAAGTTCATATGACATCGTAACCGCTACATCAGACGGCACAGCCCCTTAAGAACGATTCGCCTCAAGCGGTTGATATTCCAGAGTTGCCATTGTGAATAAAGAGGTCCAGGGCTCTTTCCTTGGGGGGCTTTTTTGTTAATTGGCTGGTCTTGACTGTAAAACTGCATCCACTGTGTGTCTCTGTGCTGGTGTGTGATCCAGTCATTAAGCAAAGTGCGCTCCTGTTTGTCGAAGTTACCGCATTAGGAGTTGTGTGTATTCAGCTTGAATGTTTTGAGTAGTCGAGTGCTTCTTGGGATTTAAGCAAGTTCAAGTCTGAGTATTCGGGTTAGTGTGTCGGAATGTATGCAATGTTGGGAAGTTTTTCCCCTGAAATATAAGTGTGGGGTCGCAGGCAATTCCTACAGGTGATATTTAGAAAAGTTTCAGGCTGTGAGTGTGGTTACGCACTACTCTACGGGTCTTCGGCTCTAGCTGGGTAGTGTCTTCTGGAAGTGGCATTGGCCTAAGAAGTAAAACTCTTTAATAGAATGCTAATCTGTGACAAATCATGACTTTTGTGCTTGTTTCTGTTCTTGTGGAATCAGATCTGTATCATTATGCTCCATTTTGGTATTTGTCTATCATTACAGTTGCTGCAGTACCTCGACAGGAAGCGGAAGAAGTAGTCCAAGGCATTGGCCTTGGGGGTCTTTTCTCAATTTAGTTTCTCAGTTTCAGAACTCTATATTCTCTGCGCGTTTGTGAGTTGAGAGTGTTGGTCACCGCGTGAGAGGTACTTTGGTTTGTCAGATATAACGCATCCAAAGTAGGAGTCCCAATTCGAACGTTCTGAAATAGTGATTGGCTAGTGACAAAATTTAAGCAAATTCGCGATTGGCAGCTGCCTGCAGGTCCTCTGAGTGTACTACTTGGAAATTTTCCCCCTTGAATCTTAAGTTGAGGTCGTGATCGACCTCTGAGTTGTTACAATTGCTTGTTTCAGGTGTGTGTGTGTGTGTGTGTGTGTGTCTTATGCTGCGTTGTGTCTCCTCCGAGAGACCTCCGAGTCGAACACCTGCAGTACTTCTGGGAGTGACAGTAGCTTGAGAATTCAAACTCCTCAATAGACTGTTAAGAACGTGACAATTGGTACTCTTTGTGTTGTTTCTCTCCTCGTGGGATTGGATATTTACTATTATGCTCCATTTTGGTATTTATATGTCATTACATTGGTCAATCAAGGCGACTTAAACAACACTGCAAATGTCTTCTCTTCTTGCTGAATCACCTTCACGCTCTGATAGTCATTAAATAAATTGCCTTCTTGACCTACACACGGCCCCAAGACTTGAGCTCATTGCTCAATCGTTCAACTTACAAGGCAACCATAAATTCCAGTGCTCTTTGGCGCGTGATCATCATACCACTCCTTCACAATCGCCGCGCAAACCCAATTTCAACCTTAGAGCTAGATATCAAGCCTGACGGCTGTTAGCTCATCTCAAAATATGCTCTCAATCCAAATTACGGAACTTTTAATGTTTTCAATCAAAATCTCAAAACTTGCGTCATTGTTACGCTTTCAATTACTCACTCGCGATCCTTATAGAACTATCAACTCAATAGTGAACTCTCTTGAAATGTCCGCACGGAACTCTCGTTTCTGCTGTTGTCTCTCAACGCCTTAACCGTCTTGTGCAACTCGCTCAAATCATTTGTGCAAAGGCCAAAGTTCCTTCTCGTTAGCTATGATAACAAACAAATATCCAAATGAAGCATAAAGGTACAAATTTGTTCCCACAAAGACAGAAGCAACACCGAAGAGTCAAGAATTGTCACTAGTTAACATTCTATTGAGGAGTTTTACTTCTCAGGCACATGTCACTCCCAGAAGACACTACTCAATTACGGTCGAAGGTTCAAAGAGCAGAGTATAATCATCCACACAACCTGAAATTTATTCAATCAAAGCCTGCAAGAGTCGCATTCGATCCCACACTCAAAATTGAGGGGATAAGTTTTCGAAATTGCTCACTTTCAGCCCACTACCCCGAATATCCGAACTCGAACTTGCTCAAATTCCGAATAGCTCCGGGCACATTTGGAACATCCAAATCGGACACTCGCAACTTCAGATGCGGCAGCTTTGACATACTGAAGCGCAGCATGCACGGTGACAGAACACACAACTTCACAAACACGCATGATAGACACAGGTTGACAGCCGAGACAGAACTATTGATAGAAAAAGCCTCCCAAGGAAAAAACCTTGGTCTCTTTATTCACTTTGAACTCCTAGACATCTCAACTGCCCGAGGCGAGCTACTCTTAGGCGCAGTGCCATCCAACACAGCGGTTACAACGTGCTCTGAGCTTCCGTCCGCTCCTAATCTACACAACACGCCTAAAATCTTGATCTCTAAGTTCTTCCGCGCTTCTTCTAATCCGGAAGAGAAAGAATTGACTTATATAACTAAGTGCCGATGTTTTGAGGTTTCGTTGATTTTCATGCTCATCAATCAACGCCCAAGCAAATTCAATTTCAGCCACTTCAACGTTTGGATTTCCCACATAATGAAACCGCGCAAACATTTCTCAATGCGCAGACGCAAACTGTCGGTCTCCTCCACTTTCAACTGTCAAAACGCCAATTCCACCGCTTCTGCTTTGATCCGCAACATCTCTAAATACTCCTCAACCGTCTTCAACTTAGCTCGCAGCCGATCGCAATCTGCATCCAATTATACTCTACATTTGACCTTTACAGACTTGACCGTTTCGCAATTTTGTCAATCTCTTCGCCCAACTAGCCAATTTGACTTCATGCTTCTTCATCTGTTCCGCCAAACTTGCCATGAGCTCATTTGTGCGTTGCAACTTCTTGTTGTGGGCCTCAGTGCGTGCTCCAATCCTTCACCGAAGTTCCATCCTCGCGGTCTTCATCGCTACCATCTCTCGTCGAAGACCTTTAGTTCTCAGTTGCTCTGCGGCCCAAAGCTTCTTCTTCTTAGCTAGGTTCAACCAAAAAACTTCACACTCCATTTCCTTCGCCCAAAGGTGCTCGTCACGCTCTTGCAAAGTAACCATCATAGTCGCGCACTCAGAATTGAAGCTCGCAACTCTTTTAGTTATCTTTGCAGTTGCTTCCGCACACTCTTTCTTCATCTCTTTGGCGGTCTTCATTGCCGCTGCTCCCTTAATGTGAGTCATTTTACTGACCAACTTTACAAAGAATCCTGCCTCCTTCAACATTGCGTATTTATCTCGCTTTCCATCCAAGTACTTCAAGAAGGGAACAACGCTATCTTGCAGGAAGTCCGGAAATGCCACTACCAAATTTTTTGGATCTTCCTCCGAAGATCTTCTCTCATCTTCATGTGTCACCATCCCCGCAGATGCTTGGAGCGAGGAAATCTTAGGAGATTTCACCACCGTCTCACCAATCTACTCCACCATCTGCTCCAGTATCTCCTCATTCCGAGTAAGCTCCTTTGCATGCTCTTAGTTCGTCACCGGTTTTGGCACATCTTTCTTCTCCAAAGTCTCATTCTTCTTTGAAGATGATTGCTCTCTCTCCGAAGACTAAAGAACTTGACTTGTAGTCGGCGTCCTCTGCTCCAAAGGTTCCACGTCTTTCTCTACAAGATCCTCATTCTGGACTTCTGAAGGTCCTATCCCTACAGTCCAAAGATTCATCTCTTTCTTGGTATCTTCATCCATTGTAGATGTGGCTCCCTCGGTCATGGCTACACTACCCTCCAAACTGTCGCATACTACCACCTTGCAATTTGCTTTCTTCTTTAGTCTAGCGCGTCTCTTTGGCGTTCTCAAACGTGTTACATCTATCCCTTCCATTCGTGCTTCTGGTCTTTGGCCTTTGCTGCTAGCTTCGGCTACTTTCTGCCTCTTTGCCGGACGCCGCTCGGACTCTTCTTCTGTGATGACTACTTCCACTCGAACCGGTCCTCGTGCTGCTCTTCGGGAAATCTCCTCGGCTTGAGTGTCGTCTTCTTCCTCAGTGCCTTTGTCCGATTCCAGCTTCAAGACCTCCCTTTCCTTAGAATATCGTTTCTCTTTGTTCTTCGTCAATAGTTCATTCCGCGATAGAAGTTCACCAAGGAGGGTGTCATCTGATTTACAGAGCCTCCGCGCCATCTATTACTAATGTTGATCCAAACCTGGTCGTAGAAGATCTTCGCCCAATGAATTGCCTCCTCTCGCACTGCGCGTTTGATAAATCCTACTTGCCACGCCGTGACATAGGTCGTCCGCTGCAGCGGTAAGATGTGCATCACTCCTGTTGCCACCACACGCCTCTTTGGGTCGCAATATTCCACTATTTGCCAACCATTCATGCTCAATTGAGGATTCTTGAAGAGCGGCACAAATGTAAATTCTTTGGCTCGCGTCACCTTCACGCTTTCCTTCTCAAAAGTGTAATTGCCCTCCTTGTCTGCGCATGTTCCTAAGACGTGCATCCAATGTTTGTCGTCCATAGCAGCGGATTGCGTTGGAAGTCGGTACCCTCGTTTTGATTCTTGTCCATCATCTCCTAGCAAGTTGTCGCCGACACGCAATTTCAATCTTAGAGCAAAAAATTGAGGCGCGTCGTGACTAACTCTTGACGATACTTCCATAATTTGACATCGAGCACCCTTAGCGGAACCAACTTTGATACAACGGCTTTCTTAGGTCGAGTCATGTCTCTTGCCGTGTATTCTTGGATGCTTCTTTGATGTGTATTCTTTGTATTCTTGATTGCAAGTCTTGCTCTAACACAATGTCGCACAAAGTTCCCGCTTTGTGCCCTTATCCTCAATACCCTAACAGTCTTCACACGCCCGCAAATTAGCACTTGCAATGAGAGAAGTTCTTGTCTGGCCTCTGGCAAATTTGAAGTGTGAAAAGTTGTCTTCGCCGAAGATCCGTCTATTACATCGTCGAAGATGTCTTCGCCCCAAAGGTCCAAAGATCTTTGGCTGAAGGCAAATTCCATCCTATTTACTATTGGTTATCCAATTTCTATTAGATCTCCTAACTTCTACGACTATGAACCTGTATGTATATGTTCTATAGCCACTATACTTCAAATTTACTTCCTTATGCAAAAGTCAAAAAAACTGTGCACCACATTGGCGCTGCCTTTTACTAAACCAAAGGCTGTTATAGCAGATAATTACCAAAATGGAGCAAAATGGTAAAGATCCGATTTCACAAATACATAAACAACCAAGAGAACCAAGTATTGTCACAATGAACAGTTTATTGCAAAGTTTTACTTCTTAGGCACATGTCACTTCCAGAAAACATTGCAAATGCTAAGTCTGAAGGCATCGCATTGCAAAGTAGATTCACACTCAGACCTGAAAATTATCCAATAAGAGCCCACAAGAGCCACACGCAACTCTGCAATTGATATTCAGGGGGGAAAATTTTCCAAGGTATACACTCAGCTGGCTTCACCGAGCTTCCAATGTACAAATTTGCTTAAATCCGAAGCTTCGCTATGCACCACTCAGAACATCCAAATTGGACTCTCTACTTCAGATGTGATATCTTCGACAAATTGAAGCAACTCGCGCATGGTGACAAAACAAACAATTCACAAAAGCATGGAGTAATGGAGGCCAAAAACTGAGAAATTAACTAATGGAAAAGCCTCCCAAAGCAAACCTTAGGTCAATCTATTCCTAACTAACTCGGTGAGATGTCACTCGCTATGATGCAAAACTCCAATAGGTGCGACACCAGCCGATTCAACAGTTGCCACGCCTACTCAATTCTTGTCTACTCCTATCCTACGCAAAGCAGCAGACACTTCCAATGCTAAGTTCTCCTTCGTCTACTCCAAACCGGAGATGAACAAATCTAGCTTCCTACCTAACTGCCGGTGTCCTCCTACACTACTAGCGATCAAAGCCGACACGCGACGCTTCAGCTCTCACAACTTCATCCACTTGAGCGTTTGATTCTTCCACTCCACATAACCGCAAAGACATCAGTTTACCGTTGCACTCAATATCTCATACGTCTGACCCGCTAACTTTTGATTCTTCGCCTCCACCTCCAGCAATTTAGCCTCAGCCACAATCAACTGCTTCTCAACTGTTAACAGTTGGGATTGCACCTCATGCAATTGGCATCCAGCTTCTCTCTCTGCTCCAACTCCAAAGACCTAGCAGCTTCGCAATCTACCAACTCCTTTGCCTTCGCCGCTAAGTCAACTGCATGCAAGTGATCTTGCTTCGCCAGATCTGCTGTCATCTCATCTATGCAACTCAATTTGTCATTAAAGGCCACTCTAGACACCTTCAATCTATCACGAAGATCGACTATCGCCTTCCGCACATTCTCAATGTCAATCCAAAGGCTCTCGCAATCCCTCTCCAACGACGCTAGAAGATCCTTCTCCGCTGCCAAACTCTTCTAAAGTTCAGCACATTGTGACTCCGACTCCCGAAGTCACTTCTCCTTCTCCTTCTCCCGTAGTCTTTACGGTCGCGCACTCAGAGGTCAAGCTCACTACCCTCTCAACTATCTCCACAGATGCTACCACCTTCGTCTGCGTCCTACTACGCACTAACTTCACGTCGGATCCCACGATTGATGGCTTGGCGTACTTCGCCATCTTCCCATCCAAATACTTTAGCAAGAGAATGATCCGCTCACCCAACATATTTGCTACACGAAGTCCAACCGACTTAGATTCTTCTGCCAAAGGCTCTTCGTCACCATCTAAGTCGACTGTACCCAAAGACACCTAAGTCGAAAGCACCGGATGTTGCTCCGTTATTGTCCTCCCCACATATTCCACTACGCGATCTACTTGTTTTTCCTGCAAAGTTGGATCCTTTGTTGTGTCTGCTGATTCCGCAGGTTCCTCCTAACACACTTATCCCAGAGGCGTGAACACAATTGGTTGGCCCGAAGTTCGACATCCTTGACTCGAGGTCTTGACCTTTGTATCACCGCCCTGCTCTTCTGTTGCCTTCGGCGGATCTTCTGCTGGTACTGCCGCAGGTCTCCACTCCAAAGGCCGAAGGTCCTTCTTCCTCCGTTCCTACAACTTCTGCATCTATCTCTGCCCACTTCGCCAAAGTGATCCGGCCTTGAGATGCGGTCTCGCTACATTCCGTGTTTTCTTCTTCCTAACTTTGCAGTCGTCTCGCTTTCATCCTCCTATGAGCACGTACATTTGCCGAGGTCAACTTCGTGGGAATTGGCCTTCGGTCTTGAATTCTGATACGATGACTAGTCGTCTCCAAAATTGCAACTCAATACAATTTCCTCTTCTTCTTCGATCGTTCCTCAACCTCGTCCTCCGACTTGTCTACTTTGGCCGAAGGCAATGCAACCGAGGTGTCATCCTCCTCAGTGGAAACCTCATTGCCGCCTAGTATCTCCTCGTCGTCTGCTTTCTCCGTCTCAAGCAAAAATTGCTTCTCCTCATTTGCAGTTAGCAAACCCATATCCCTATAGAAGTTGATGAAGTACGGGTGCAAGTAATACACCGATCTCCCGAATGCTTCACCAATGTGTTGGCGCGTGGTGATGCGAAACCACAGGATGCGTGCCCAGTGAATAGGCTTTCCTGCTATCGCGCGCTCCACAAATTTGACTAGCCATGTTGCCATGTACGTCGTATGCAAGGGCCGAAGGATCTACATCAAGGCCACTGCCACATTCATACGCAACAGATCACGACACCATATCGTTCGATATCCGTTCTTGCTCAAACGTAGTTTCTTGAAGAGCGGCGCGTATGTCTTCTACTTCGCTTGAGTCACCTTCACACTATCGTTGTCGAAGATGCAATCCCCATCTTCCTCTGCACACGGTCCCAAGATCCTTGTCCGGCCTTCAATTGTCCAGATTAGCAGGTTTCCTCAGAGTCCCTTAGTCCCTTAGTTTCGGCACGCAGTCATCGTGCCACTCTTGCACCATCGCCGCGCAAACCCAATTCCATCCCCACAATACAAAATCAAGCTTGGCAGCAATCAACTCATTGCGATGCGCTTTTGATTCAATTTCTTGCACCTTCAACGCCGATAATCAAATTCCCGAAGTTCGCATCATCGCTGCATCTTCAATTTTCCACTCACGGTTCTCATTGAATTCTCAATTTGCAAATGCACTCTCGTGGAATGTTGGCGCTGAGCTCGCTGTAGTAACCCACCAAAGGCTAAAACTGCAATATAGTGGTAGAAAGGTCAAACCCACAAGGACAGAGTCAACACACAGAGTACAAAGTGTCACATTTAACAGACTATTGAAGAGTTTGAATTCTCAGAATTCAAACTCTCTGCGATTGTCACTCCCAGAAATACTGCAAGTGTTCACTCAGAGGTCACTCGGAGGTCGCACAATGCAGCGTAGTTCACTCAACACACACACACACGTGAAACTATAGAAACACAACTCAGAGGTCGGTTAGGACCTCTACTTAAGATTTCAGGGGGGAAAGTCTCTTGCAAGTACACTCAGCGAATCTGCGAGTAGTGACTCCCAACTCCGGCTTTTACAACCCTTCCACTAGTTTCTGCTAGCGCAGGGAAGCCGGATTGGACTTCCTACTTCGGATCGAAGTCACTCACACGCGATGAACAACACTCTCAACTCACAAAACGCGCAGAGAACACAGTCCAAACTGAGCAACTCAACTGAGAAACGATCCAGTAGCACACCATAACAGTCTATTGAAGAGTTTGAATTCTTAGGCACTTGTCATTCCCAGAAATACTACAAGGGTTGCCCTGAAGGCACCTGCTGCAACGTAACTTGAATTACAACCAAGGCTTACTCGAAGTAACAAAACTTCACTTTGGCATTCAGGGGAAAAATCCCGAAGGAGTACAATTAGGAACAATCACTCAAAAGTGTAAGGGGGAAACTGTTCAAGTATCTAACTAGTAACTAGCTCTAAGCATCGGCAATTATCCGCAGGTGTAGTTTCGAACTTTTCAAGTTTCTAACCACTGTACTAGCTCTAAACATTCGGCCGAAGGCCTTCAGCTACAAAATGCGGATCGCCAAGTTGTAGCTCCTCTTGCGTGGTGACAGAACTAAGGACACAAACACGCAGAGAAAATGAGTTCCTGATCTGCACTTCCAAAACTGGAAGAATCCCAAGGCAAGACGCCTTGAACTACTTTATACCCTCTAAGTCCTAACTAACACTACACTACTTGCACTACACGCCTGCACAGAACCACGCTACCGTGCTTCGCCTTCTACGCAACGGACTGCCGCGCACTAACTCTCTACCCGCCCAGTCTTCCGCTCGACTTCGCAGTCCCAGCCGCCGCAACACCGCAGTAACCTCCGCCTCGAGGGTGGCCATGGCGTCCCGCGACCTTGACAAAAACGAATCTAACTTCTTCGCCACTCGCCGCCGGCTCCGACAGTCACCTGACATCAAACCCGCCGCACGAAGCTCTAACTCGCGCAGCATGAGTTTCTCCTACGCCGCCACTTCCCAGTGGGTGTAACCTTTGAGACAGTGGTTGACTCGCCTCGCCAACTCCTCTTTCGTGCGATCTTCCTCCCGCCAGTGATCGTCTTCAACTACCACTAACTGCAACTCTGCGTCCGCACGCTACGCTCTCAATTTCCCGCACTCTGATTGCAGTTTGCGGATTAACTCTTCATCCGCCTGACGTGCGAGCTGACACTGCTCCAGCAACCGTGTCTGCCACACGAGCTCCTCTGACAAAATTTGATTCTGAGTCTGCTCAGAATCCAGCTCATCTGCGAGCTTCGCCTTCTCCTTGGCGAACTCCTTCGTCGCCTCTTCAAGTTTCTCATCGCGCAACTTGTCGACGGCCTGGTGCACCTTCCGCGTAAGAGCAATGTGGCCTAGCAGGCACTCATTCTTCTCCCGCAAATCTTTAATGTCCCCATCCAGACGTGCCAACAAGTTGCTGGTGCGGACTTTAGTGGGAGTCCGCTTGCGCACTAACTCGACGTAGGACCCAGGCTGGCAGGGGTCTGCATACTTCGTCACCTTGTGATCAAGATACCTCAACAGAGGTATCACCTGCTCGCAAAGTGCCGCCGTCGGCGTGCCTGCCACCGATTGCTCCTCCTCCTAACCCGATCCCGATCTCGATTCCTTTTCTCCTTCTTCGTCATCCTCCGAATTGAGGATTTCAGTCGCCACTGAATTCTCTGGCGATTCTCGTGAGTGAGGCTTCGTAGTGTCTGCGTCGTCTGCAGCCGTTGCTGCCTCACTGCTCTCGGCCAGAATAAAGCAGTGGGGTCTTTGGTTGTGCCAAACTTGCACCACTCACCCGTCCTGTTTCTACCAACTCCACATTGCCGAAGGCGTCCACCGCCGAAGGCGTTTGTGCGGATTGCACACGTGTTTTTCCCTTCTTACTGTCATTCCGCTCCTTTGTTAGGTCCTGCTCCTTCGATAGATCCTGCTCCGAAGGTGCCTTCGCCGAATGCGCCTTTGTCGGCGGCGCTTTTGCCGAAGGCACAACGCCGAAGGCGGCTCGCCTGAAGTACCTTGGCCCGAAGGCCCTTGAGCCGAAGGCGCACCTTCCGGCGGACTTACCGCCAAAGGCGCCTTCCCCGAAGGTTCCCTACTCGCAACTCCTTGGCCCGAAGGCCCTTGCGCCGAAGGCGTATCTTCCGCCGGCTCCTTTCCCTTCCTCCGCTGCGCCGAAGACGCTTGAGCTGAAGGCCCTAGCCCCGAAGGCGAGTCCACGTACGGTGCTCGTGCGAAACTCCTATCCGTTGCCAACACATTCATCGGTGCCGCGTGTCGTCTCTCTTGACCCGAAGGCCGTCTTGCTTCCGCCGAAGGCGTCCGTGCCTTCGGCGTAGGGAGGTCCGCTGACCCCTCTGCTGTTAGTGTGTTCCCATCCTCCTCCGAGGATGGTGTCTCCTTCTCTCCGGCGGCACGTCTTGTCTCTGTGCTACTTGCAGGCAATACGAGCTTGCGTGCTTTCTGCTTCGGCAGACTGTAGAGCTCCTCCAGTGGCCGCTTCCGTTTGAGAGCAGCCGAATCTCGATGTTGGCCTTTCTCCGCTTCTCCCTTCCATCTCCGCTTCCGCGGCACTTGTGGTAACACACTTTTTGTTTTTTTTGCAGAAATTAAACAATTTTAGAAAACTAGTACCGAAGCAGTGTTTGTAGTTAGAAAAGGGTACGATAAATAGAGTGGATTGATGAGATCATCACGAGGTCACGAAGAATCGCGTAGTCGGATGTACCAACGCCAATGTCTTCGGCGCCTTCGGCAAAAGCTCCTTTTCTGAGGTGTCTCTACTCACGCGCTTCCAGCGTTTAAGGAAGCTACGCTTCTGGCGCAAACACCTCAGGGGGGAGGTTTTGCTAAAGACGTTAGAAGAACGGCCCGGACCTCTGAAGGCTTCCGACCATGAGTGCGCCTTCGGCGATGCGCCGCTAGCGCGGAAAGGGAAACCTTCATAACGATCGGAATACACAGTGGATCCAGTTGGTTGAAAATGCATTAGAAAGAGCTCGGGATGCTCGTTCTAACGAGCCCAAGAGCGTTGGAGATGGATCAGGGACGAAGAAGTTATGAGCGTCGGAAAACTCGTAGCCGGACGTGCGCCGTTCGCGCTAGGGTTCACAGCCGGAAAGGACTCCCGTACGCCCTCGGCGATGCGCCTTCGGCGGAATCACGCGCTCATGGGAGGAAATCAACTCGGAGTTGGAAGCGCCTTTGGCGGCTGCGCAACGGAAGAAACGCGCCGGCCGGATGTACGCCTCCGACGTGGCGCTGATAGCCGGATGCGCTGGCATGATTTGCGCTGGTATGATTTGCGCCGGCGGGATATGCGCCGTCAGCAATGGACGAGGCATAAAGGACAAACTAAGCGGTACGAATACGCGCCGGCGTAATTCGCGCCGACTGGAGGTGCGCCTCCAGCAAGGAGCCGACGGATAAGGAACACGCCAGCGGCGACACGCCTCCGGTGATGAACGGGTTAGGGAAAGACAACATAGCCGACGTATACCCTGCGGCGGACTCGAGTCTGGAAGACGGCGGCGGCGGGAGAATTCAACATTCACGCATGCGAATGCGCGCAGTGCGGAGACGTGAATTCGCGCATGCAAAGGGCGAACCGTTAGGCCGTATAGCCGGCTGCGTACGTTGTAACCAGTAAGAACGTTGGACGTTCTTGAATTCGGAGAAGAAAAGACTGCGCTCTAGTCTCATTCTCTCATTCTTGATTTTGCGATTTCCAGCTTCCAAGATTAAGCGCAAGGGCGGAGAGACCTGCAGTGAGAGGAGAGAGTGCGGAGACGAGTTGCGCAAGGATCTTGACAGACCTTGGAGAGAATTGCGAGTAGCGAACTTGAGCGTGAGCGAAGAGAGAGTGAGCAGTCAGTGCTTGAGCGGCCGACGCGCAGGGCGATTGTGAGAGAGCGAGCGAAAGGGAGAACGTTTGTGTGTGCAGGAAACGCAATGTCGAAGGTTCCCCAGCTGCGAGTGTCTCCCCTCAGGGTGCCGCAGATCGGTCTACGCGCATTTCAAGATGTGCTGCTGGGGTTGAAGCTCGATTTCCTCCTGTGGGGGTGGAACTGGACATGTCCGAAGATGGTGCGCGAGTATCTGCAGGAGAGACACAAGCCCTCACGCGGATTCCGTCCACATCCAGAAAGATGGGACATTTGTGACTGGGCGCAGGTGTTGGGCAGGTGTGCCGGCGAGGAAGGGTATCTCCTCTTCGAGGCCGATAGCGTGAAGGTGTCCCAGGAGGAAGAAATCTCCTACAATGAGCTTTTCAAAGTGGCCAGGCATCCCAAGAACGGTTTCCGGACACGGGATTACAAAGATCAATTGCGGAGAAATGTCGCGACTGCATTGCTGCAGATATTGCAGCCGACCAAGACCGCTTACATGCATGGTTGGCAGGTAGGATTTGTGGAGCTAGTGTTGTCAGGAGCTCCAGTGCATTGGGCACGGCTCCTGTGGAAGGTGACGCGCCAACATGCGCAAGAAGAGAGAGGAGGAACCCTCAATCATCTTTCGCCTTACCTGATTGTGTTTTATCGGGCGACGGGATGTTTGACAAATTCAGAGCGGACACGGTTTCCGCTGCTGACACGGAGCTATCCAGGTAGATACTCACGGGAGGCTGAAGTAGACACGGATCCGGACGAGGAACCTGCCAGTCCGCCTCCGGCTCCGGCCCCAGCAAGAGCAGCAAAAGAGCGTCGAAGTGAGCGCATTCCGCGAAAGCGGAAGTGGGATGAGAGACCTGAGGACAGGCAGCCGGAAGTGCCAGCTGCGCCGACTCGTGGTCGGCCCACCCACGAGCCTCACAGTCGACCAAAACATAGGGCACGCAAAATGCCAACTAGTATTGAGGAGACCGGGCGTACTCCGGTCCGGCGGAATCCCACGCAGGAGGAGATAATCGCGCAGATTCTAGGGAAGTCGACAAACACCTCCGCGCAGAAGGCACCAATGCCTTCGGAAGGAGATGGACGGACTGACAATCGGCCGACTACGAGTCGGGCGACTGCAGGTCGATAGGCGGAAGGAAGGCCAACTGAGCGGCGCGTTGAACCGGACAGCAGGCCAGAAGCAGAAGGGAGTTTGGCTGACGAGCCAACACCCCTCAGAGGGTCGTCTTCGGCGGAAGGCACTTCTGGGAAAACGCCACCAGCAAGCAGGCCAAGTGGAGTGAAGACGCGCAGGGTGTATCCGACTCCCAGTCGGACAACTGCTAGTCGGCCGACTGCGAGTCGGTCAACAGAGAGTCGGCCGGATTCGCCGACTGCGAGACGGACAGGGCCGGCGACCAGTGTGCGGACGCCTTCGGCGGACGCACCTTCAGCGAAGACACCTTCCGCGCAGATCGCGCCGGAAGGGCAGGCAGCAGAAGCGGGCGGTGCAAGGGTGACAAAAGTCACTACGGCGTCGACCCCTTCGGAAACCGAAGATCGAGCCGGAACAGGAGCTCAAGCAGTGGGATCCCCCACTGCCTTGGATATTTTAGCAGGCAGTGGAGTGGCAGTCGCAGCGGAAGCTGCTGCGCGCCACAGTTCCAGGGAGTCGCCAAGGGATTCAGTGGCGACTGAAATCCTCGAAACTAAGGATGAGACGAGCTCGGAAGAGCAGGAAGCGGATTCTGTGCAGAAAACGCCAACAGGGGTGTTGTGCGAGCAGATAGTCCCTCTCCTGCGCTATCTGGATCGCAAGACATCCAAGTACTCGGGTACTGGAAAACCGCAGTCTTATGTGGAGACTGTCAAGCGCAGGACGAGGAGCAAGGTGGCCACTTGGGCCTCTAGGTGCCAAGTATATCAAGATAGAAACACCGCCCTCCGACAACACCTGGCGGTCACACAGAAGCTATACCAAGCCTTGCAGCAGCAGAGGGAGGATGCGGCGACGAAAAGCCAGGCGGAGGCCGAGCTAATGCGGGCAAAGATCGAGTCGGAACTGCAGGAAGAGCGGAGACAAAACCGCATCCTAGCAGCAGAGCTTGCGCGCCAGACGCGCGCCTTAGAAGAAAGTCTAAGAGCCCGCAAGGAGGATGAGGAGTTGTTGCGCAACTTGCCATCCGAATGCTCGGATTTGAGGGCGCAGCGTGCGGAAGCGGAAATGCAGCTAGCAGAGGTGGAAGGCAGTTGCCGGGCGCGAGAAGAGTTGGCGACGCGGGTGACTCACTGTCTAAAAGGATACGCCCATTGGGAGGTGGCAGCTCAAGAGAGGATCACACTCAGGGAGTTCGAGCTTCGGGCGGCGGCATTTACGGAGGGTGACAGTCGGAGTCGGCGGCGAGTAGCGAGGAAATTAGAAACCTTCTTGTCGGGTGCGCGCGACACTATGGCGCACTTAGAGTCGGAAGTCACTGCAGCCCTCCGACGCCTGGGGTTGCGCAGCCGGTCGGAAGACTGGCAAGGTAGAGACAGCGAGCGGAGCAGTCCGGCGCGCAGGAGGCGCAGCACCGGATCCGCCGACTGCAATAGTATTCTTTGGTTTCGCGCAGATGTTGCGAGTAGTAGATAGGATAGCGTAGTGTTAGTTAGGACCTTTGAGGGTATAAAGTAGATCAAGGCGTTTTGCCTTGGGACTCTTCCAGTTTCGGAAGTGCAGATCAGGAACTCACTTTCTTGGCGTGTTTGTGCATTTTGGTTCTGGCACCACGTAGAGAAGCTGCAGCATAGCGAAGTTACCGTATGTTGTAGTTGAAGGCCTTCGGCTGAATGTTCAGAGCTAGTATCCGGTTAGAGACTTGAGTAGTGCGGATCTGCACCTGCGGGTGATTTCTGATGCTCAGAGCCGGCTGCGAGTTAGAGACTTGAACAGTTCCCCCTTACTCCTTCGAGTGACATATCCTGATTGTACTCCTACGGGAAGTTTCCCCTGAATGCCAATGTGAAGTTTTGTTACTTCGTGTAAGCCTTGGTTTGCAATTCAGGTTGTGTGTGTGTTACTGGATCGTGTCTCAGTTAAGTTCTCAGTCGGGTCTGCACTCCCTGCGTTTGGTGTGAGAGTCGAGAGTGACGTCCACGGCGTATGAAGAGGCTTCGTTCCGAAGTGGGAAGTCCAGTCCGGCTACCCTACGCTAGTTCCTGGCGGAAGGGCAGTAAAAGCCGGAGTGGGAGTCACTACCTGCAGAACCTCTGAGTGAACTTTTGAGACACTTTCCTCCTGAAATCCGAAGCGGAGGTCCTGACCGACCTCCGAGTTGTGCTTTTGCCAGTTTCAGGTGTGTGTGTGTGTGTGTGTGTGTTGAGTGACTACGCTGTACCGTGCATCCTCCGAGCATCCTCCGAGTCGAGATCCTCCTCCGAGTCGAGCCTCCGAGTCGAGCACTGCAGTATTTATGGGAGTGACAGTCGCCTAGAATTCAAACTCTACAAAAGTCTGTTAAACGTGACACTTTTACTCTGTGTGTTGCCTCTGTCCCTGTGGGTTTGATCTTTTTACCACCATACTGCAGTTTTAGCCTTTGGTGGGTTATTACAGCACTCGCGCTGCGAATGATTCCCTTCCCGCACTTTGTTGGGCTGGTGGCGTGGAGGCAAGAGTCTCTTCCTTGTCGGTGTTGACCTCGACATCCTTCACATACCTCCCGGTATTGCTGAGTGATAGCAGTGGAAATTGAACACGCTCGGTCGCGGTTAGGCAACCCATCGACCGATAAAAGTTGATCAAGAAGGGGGAGAGCTGATTGATCGATCCCCCCTTCTCCTCAAACGCATGCTGCCGCGTTATCTTCTATAAGATGCACGCCCAGTGAATCGGAGCTCCGACCAACGCCAGCTCCACGAAAGACACTTGCCAAGAAGTGATGTATGTGGTTCTGTGCGGCTGTCGACACCGACGAGGAAGAGACTCTTGTGCGGCTACAAGAGTTGGAGAAGTGCTACCGCGACATTTTTGTGGTAGCGATCCTTGTAGTCTTGGGTCCTGTACCCGTTCTTGCTGGACTTTGCACTCTTGAACAGGGTCGCGAAGGAAATCTCCTCCTCCTTCGTGACCTTGATGCTCTTGCTATCAAATATGAGATGTCCGTCCTCTTCCCCACATCTTCCCAGTACCTGTGCCCAATCTTGGATGGTCCAACGCTCTACGTGCGGTCGAAACCCGCGCGTAGGTTGGTGTCTCTCCTTCTGCCATTCGCGCACCATGTCCTAGCACACGTAATTCCATCCCCACAGGAGGAAATTGAGCTTCACCGCAGACAGCTAGGGCTGGAAAGCGCGCAGCCCAATCTGCGGGATCTTCAGCGGGATCATCCACAGTTGAGTGGTCTTCGACATTGCGTTCTTGAAATCGTATTTTGCAAACTCTCCTCCGCTATGCCCAAGCTTCTTGGCCGCGGCTGCAATTCCTCTGCAAACTCTACTGTCTCTCAATTCTTGCGGTCGCGCACTCAATTCTCCCCCTGCTATGCAAGTCTCTGCGCGTCGCCTTCTCTCTGCCAAAATGTGTGTGCGCGCAGCTCTCACGAGAAATCGAAATCGCAGATTCAAGAATGAGTGGCCCGCCCTCGGCTCACAAGATTTCATTGTCGACACTTGGTCGTGAGTGTCGACTTACTTGATGGCTGCGCCGGCTTGGAGGCGTAACGGCCCTCCTCTCGCACGCGCGGCTTCACGCTCCGCCGTCAAGCGGACTCACACGCTCAAAAATTCAATTTGATTTCCGCCATAGTACTTCGCCGCGGCCGTGTTCGCGCAGCGCCGAAGGCGCGGCGGCAAAGGCTTTCGCCTCTGGCCGACTCGCAACTCGTATCTATCCCACACCGCCGAAGGCGTTGACTCCCAGCGCCGAAGGCGAACATCTTGAAGACGTCTGTCGACGTAGGTGCATCGTCGAAGGCGCAGCGCCGAAGGCGGCTGTGCCGAAGGCGTTGACCGTAGTCATCGGGTCTTGTCCTGTCTGTCGATCCCTCTTGTCCCTCCGAAGGCGCTTTTGCCGCCGGAGCTCTGTTCCGCCAAAGGCGCACATGTCCGTACCGCCGAAGGCGTTGGGCCGAAGGCGGACCGTACGGAGTTGCTACTCCCGAAGACGCTTACCTAATCTTGATGCGCTGGCGCCGAAGACGCCATACAAAGAAATTCACCCCCGAAGGCAAACATCTAGGGCCCAAGGCGGCTAAGCCGAAGGCGGCTCGTCCGTCGACCTAGCCCTTCCGCCAAAGGCGAACTCCTTCCGCCGAAGTCGTTCCCTCTCTGTATCTTCTGATAATCATAACTCCTTGAGTATTCATCCGTTTTAAGCTTTCTTGGGCTCGTTAGAACGAGCGCGTTGAGCTCTTTCCAACAAGACCCTAACCAAGTCAAGGCGTTGTGAATTGAATAAGTTCTGAGGGATTTCCCTAGCGCCAAAGGCGGATTATGCGCCTTGCACTGAAGGAGATCTCCTTCAGAATTGATCGTTCAGGTCAGGGCGCATGTTCCGGACATTGCGCCCAACTCCTGGACTCTACGAGATCATACAAGACCCGCGATTATCCATCTTCACTCTATTTAAATGTACCAATTACCATTTACACGGCTGCTGCGGTACTGTTTTCCAACAATGTTTTAAATTCCGCACAAAAACAAAAAGTTGGTTACCACACTCGCGTTTCTCCTAATGTAAATTGCCACCCTAACGGCATTGCAAACTAGTGCAAATTGAAGATCTAAGTGTTTGAATGTCTTTCTCGTTGAACATCATCTTTTACGTCACCAAAAGTACTTCGCCTATCTATCCCCTACTCCTGCTCAGCGTCTGCTTCAAAATTTCCTATTTACTCTCTTCTTACTACACCTCTTCTAAAAGTTTGAAATTGCTAGTCCTTTACTTCTCAAACTTCATTGTTTCCAAAAAAATGAAAAATCTACGCTACCACAAAGGTCCTTCTTCTTCAAAGCCAAAGGTGTCAAAGCCGAAGGCTGAAGGCCCTTCTCCGCCTTCTCCCTATCCATACCAGCCACTTTCAACATCCATAACATAGTGATCCCTGATCCGTTTTAGGATTTCTTTGGCTCATTAGAACGAGCATGCCAAGCTCTATCTATCAAGATTCTTTTTTATTCAAGTCAAGACTAAATGACAGTATTATGAGGTATCTACTCTTGAAGACTTATCTAATTTAACTTCATTGACTGCGAGTAAAAACTAATTCCAGCAGAGGGGTATCTAACATGAATTCCAACTAATCTTAACTAGTCATTTGCTACAGTTTATTTAATCTAATTCTGATTATTCTCACCATAATAATGTAACTTTTTATTCATCTACTCCTCAAACTTCATCTTTTCAAAAAAAATTTAAAAACTGCATTATGACACTAAATCATAGCTTTTCCTTTATGAACAAGGATTAATTAGAACTAAGCTGTGGCTGACAACATGTCATAGAAAAACTACATATATAGAAACTATTATGTAATTTAACTCAGAGCTGCAAAATTTGCAAAGTTGCACAGTGTCTTGAAAACTTATTAGAAGCAATCACTTGATAAAGCCATCAGCTGGGTTAAGCTTGATGAGCTTAAGCGCTGCAAACAGCTTGCCTGATAAAATGATACCTGATGTCAATGTGCTTCATCCTTCTATTCATCACTTGATTCTCAACAAGGTGAAGAGCACTCTGACTATCACAATGAAGATTGACATCCTGCTGAGTCAATCTCATCTCAATGATAAGCTTGTTCAACCCAATTGCTTCCTTTGCTGCTAGAACATATTTAGCTTTTGTAGATGACAATACAATGCACTTTTGAAGAGTAGATGTCCAACTAATACATTGTAAGAGTGAAAAACTTATCTAGATGTTGATTTTTTCTTGTCTAAGTCTCCCCCATGATCAACATCCACATATTCATCATCATCCACATATTGGTCATCATTGCTTTGTCATCAAACAATAAGTCATGTTGTGTAGAACGCTCAAGATATCTAAGTATCCATTTCACTACTTGCCAATGCATCTTGCGTGGATTGGATATGTACCTATAGCAAAGATTATATCCGGTTGTGTGCAAAACTTCAAATACATGAGACTATCCACTACACTCTCATAGGGAATAGAAGACATAAAGCCTTTTTCAACCGCATCTGTAGGACATTGCGCTGCAAAAAGTAAAAAATGAGCAGCTAATGAAGTATTCACATGTTTAGCTTCCGCCATGTTGAACTTGGCAAGCAACTTTTCTGCATACTTTTGTTGAGCAAATCGACGCTTTCCTACTTTCTGACCTTGAAATACCTCCATATCAAGAATCTTCTTGATTGAACCTAAATCCTTCATGCTGAAGGTTGAGCTGAACTGAGACTTTAACTTATCAACATCAGATCTTCTAGAAGCAACAATAAGCATGTCATCAACATATAAAACAAGAATGATAAGCCCAGTAGCCGCATCAAAAATCTTTTACAAGTAAACACAAGGATTATATATCATTTGTATGGATCCTTATAAGTGCATGAAGTCATTGAAGCTTTTATTTCATTGTCTTGGATTTTGCTTTAAACCATATAATGATTTAAGCAACCTGCATATCATGGCTTCTTTACCTTTCCTTTCATGAAAAAACCTTGGGGTTGCCTCATGAATATCACTTCATCGAGTAGTCCATAAACAAAAACTGTAATAACGTACATCTGATCAAAGACTATATCATGTAGAATCACAAGGAGACATATCAAATGTATTGTAGAGTATTTTGCTATTAGTGGAAAAACTTCATTGTAACCCACACCTTTGTGTTGTATGAATTCCTTGGCTACAAATCTAGCCTTGAAAATTTTCTCGTTTGAATCCATGATTGAATTCTTCTTCCTACAAATCCATTTACAATCTTCCACTCTTTTACCTTGAGGCAACTCAACAAGTTTCCAAGTGTTGTTGGCAAGAAGTGATTTCAGCTCTTTCTGCATTGTTGCATTCCACTCTTGCTTCTCACTAGAAGATAGAGCTTTGAAGTAAGAAGATAAATCTCCATCTTTTGTGATCAAGGCGTCATCTGCATCCTCAACATCAACATCAATATCATCAAAAACTGAAGATTCAAACCAAGTGCCATATCTAGCCGGAGCTTGACGTTTAGCTACACTCCTCAACTGTCGCGTTGATAAAGATTCCGCTTGATCAATTTGTGTTGGTGTTGATTCTGGTGCTAGCTCAGAAGCAATCAACTTCTCTTGTCCCACAAAAGATGATTTCACTTCTTATGGCTCATTATCAGTGGTTTCAATGTCAATCTTCCCCTCAATGGTGTCAGAAGCAAAAGTCTTGCTATTGTCAATAACGGAAGTCTGCACTTTCTCCCCCTCATTCAATGATCTGGATTTATTGAATGTAACAATTCTACTGACAATGAGTTTGCAAGAAATGACATCCCACAACCTAAATTCCTTTACTCCTTTTTGACAACAACAAAAAACACATTTCTTGGCTTTTGGATCAAGCCTAGTCTTCTTATACTTTGAACTAAGAGCATGAGCATCACAACCAAAAACTCTCAACATAGAATAATCACCTAACCACTTGTACCATAATTCAAACGGTGTATTGAACTTGATAGAGCTATTAGGAGATAGATTTACCAAGTAAACTGATGTATTCACAGCTTCAACCCAAAACATATGAGGTAAACTAGCAAGATTCAACATACCTTGAGAGCACTCCAATAGTGTGCGGTTGAGTCTCTCAGACACATCATTTTTCTCTATAGTATATGGTGTGATGAGATGCCGAGTAATTCTCTCTCTCTCAATACAATTGAAATTTTGTTGAGTTGTACTTCTTGCCGTTATCTGTGCGCAAATATTTCATGTTCATTCTAGTTTGAGTGCCAACTAGAACCTTCTAACTTTTAAAATTTTCAAAGACCTTAGACTTTTGTTGCCTGAAGTTTCTTCACACAAATTTTTACAAAGTATATAATTCAGAGTGTGAGTGAGTAAGTGAAGATTTCCACACATCAAAATGAATGTAATCAATAATATTTTATGAGTTATGCACTCCTACGCCGAATACAACTCTTGTCTGTTGGCCAAATACACAGTGCTCACAAAATTTGAGCTTGCATTGCTTCATCCTAGTCAATAAGCTCTATTGTGTAAAATGACCAAACATTTTTCACTCATGTGATCTAGTCGGTTGTGCCACAAATGAAAAATCAAATCCGGAGAATTAATAACATATACCTTTTTAAAGATTGTTATATTCTCTAAGATGTACAGATTTTTTAGCCTTGAGCTCCTCATGAGAATGTGAGAATCCTCCATCACACTCAAAATTTCACTGTCAATGCTCCACTTAAACCATTTCAGGTCTAATTTTCCAAGTGAGATCAAATTCTTATACATACCAAAGATTTGTCATACATTGATTATGTTACAAATCACTCTATCAAACATTTGAATCTTCATAGATCCAATGCTAACAACTTTGTAGGTTGAGCAATTTTCATAAAGATTGTACCGATTGACGGAATGTAAGAATATAAAAAAATCCTTAAAGTGACAAATGTGGTTAAAGCAAGCTGAATTCAAAATCCATTCATTGTTTCCAACATGGATAGATGAACAAAGAGCATAATCAAAATCATTAATTACAGTCACGCTTGCCATTGGTTGCCTTATTATGACAATCTTTGCGCATGTAATCAGATTTGCCACATTTCCAACATTTGATGTTCATACCATCTCTAGATTTAAACCTAGATCTAGACTTGATCTTGATCTTTCCATTTTCTTTCTTATTAATAGACGTTCTATCACGAGAGACTGTTAAGACAAAAGACGATGAGATGGATTGACCGAAAGAAGGATGAACAAACACCAACAGCTTCTATTAAATGTCATCAGTTAATAAAGCAGTAACAATTTCATTGTAAGTGATGTCATAGTAAAGCAACACTCATCACAAGGACTGATAAGAGGTAGTGTGGTAGTGCAGTTTTTTTTTCAGAAATAAAGTAATTAGGACGGGAAATCTATGCAGTTTTTAACTTTTAAGGTAGTAGTAATTAGATTAGAATAGAATAGGCTTTTTTATTGTAGAGGTTAAGAAATGATAGTAAGCCTCAAGGATCTTCAGTAAAAGCAGTCAGTCTTCGGAGGTCGGCAAGGTCCTAATTCGAAGGAACGGATCGGGAAGTTCCAAGTAGCAGTAGGAGGTACAAAGACCTGACTCCTCCGAATACCTAGTAAGGTATTTGGGAAGGGGTTTTTGGTATTTGAAGATGAGGACCTCGGAGTTCTCGCGGGCATCCAAGCGATGAAGGATTCCCAAGGAAGTAAAGATCGTGCCACACGAGAAAGAAGTTTGAATGGCGGCACCTTCAATTCACACGAATGGAAACCCGTTGCGACGGCGGAGTATACCCGAGGGAACAAGAGTTTGGTACCCACATTCGACGAACACATTTTGCAATTGACAAGAGATTGGAGTGCGAACGCTCGAACGAGAGTAAGCAGCAATGGCGCGTCCAATACAATTATCTGCTCTTAAGGTTCCCGAGGCAGGATTGCGAGCTCATTGTTGCGAACTAATCCTCGTGAAGATGAACTTTTTGTTATGGGATTGGAATTGAGCAAGCGCGGCGATAGTGCAAGAGTGAGATAACGATGGTTTGCCGAAGCCACCAGGCTATCGAGAAAATTCTGAAACGTGGCAAATTTGGGATTGGAAGAAGGTTCAGGGACAATAGGCAGGTGACAATGGCGACCTTACCTTTGACAGTGAGAGTGTCAAGGTAACGCGAGAAGAGGAAAAGGCCTACGCGACTTTGTTCAAGCACCCGCGCACCGGGAAGAATGGCTATTGTACCATTTGGTACCACGACAGACTGAAAAGAAATGTTGCGATGGTGTTGATGCAGATTCGTTGACCGGCTCGAACTACTTACATGATGACTTGGCAGGATGAGTTTGTGGAACAAGCAGTGTGAGGAGATCGCATTCACTGGGCGCGCAGCTTTTGGACGGCTACCCGACAACACATCGGACTTATACCAGGTGGATCAGCCAATTATTTGTCCCCATTCTTGATTGATTTCTATAGGGGTATGGAATTGCTAACTGCAAACGGAGAGGAAAGAATTCCCGTTGCGAACCGAGGCTAAGGGAAGAGAAGAGGTGGTGAGGGCCAATGAGGTCAACATGGATCCAGAGGGCGAGCCAATTAGTTTGCTTCCGTAGAGAAGAAAACGGCCAAGAGGCAAACAAGAGTCACAACCAAGGAAGAGAAGAAGGATTGATGGGATCGCTGTGGCAGAAGAACGTTTACGTCGGGTAGCTTTTATCAAATTGCGATCACCAACTTCTCGGCCCCGGTCGAAGATGAAAGCCAGGCGGTTGATATTGGAAGCGGACAGCATCACAGAGTAGAGCTGCTTTGACCAGAGGGCGTTCCACTCTAGGGGTGGGAGCAAAGGTGAACACAATGAGAGAGAAAGAAGCACCGGCAGAGAATAAACTTCAGACTTTTAAGGTAAGGCCGAGGCCAGTATTGCCAAGCCGGACTACGAGGAAAGAAAAGGGTAAAGCTATCATGACGGAGGAAGGACTTCCGGGACGGAATGAGGTTCCTTCGGCGGGTATTAGGAAAAAGACCCCTTTGAAGAGAACCGCTTAAGTGTTGGCAATGTCATCGAACATTGAGGAAGACCATGTGGCCTTGGAGAAAGTTATTGAGAGGGCCGTAGAAGACGCAGGTGGAGAAGCGTATGGACCACAGAAGGTGGAGTCACCCCGGACGTCCACCGGGACAATCATACTAGAGACGGGCAAAGATCTTTTTTGCAGAAGAGGCACAGTCGCAAGTACGTAGTGCCACCGACGTTCAGTGTGGGCAAGTGCTATATTTACTCCAATACCTCAAAAGCAAGCGGGAGAAGTATGCAGGAGCTATCACCGACGGATCTTACGTGGAGCTAGTACGTAATAGGACGCGGGCAAAGTTGGCAGTGACTTCTACGGCTACAGCGAAGGAACGGTAGAACCAGGCGACGGAGACGAAGTACTAGCTACATCGGAAGAGACTGGAGGAAGTCGAGGAGCAGAGATATTTGGAGAAGCCTTGTGAGGGTCTTCGCGAAGATGTTGAGAAGGCCAAGTGTGTAACAGTGGATCTCCTGAGTAGGCTGCAGGCATCTCAGATCGCCTATAACGCTGAAACGCTGAGGGTGAACGAGCTGACGGCAGCATCGGAAAAGAAGGAGCAAAAGTATGCGCTTGAGCTGGCAACGAAGGCAAAGAAGGTGGCAAAGTGTGAAGCTGCGAGGATCTCAGACTTAGAATTGATCAAGAAGTTGGAGACTCAATGCAATGAGTTGAGGTCACAATAGATGCAAGCCAAGGAGCAGTTATGCGAGATGAAAACAAGATTGTCGGAGGTAGAAGAGAAGAACCGGCAGTTATCTGAGCAGACGAATGACGCCTTGACTGTGCGGGTGAACTGATGCCCGCCAGGGTTTGTATTTTGGCAGGTCGATACGCATAAATGGTTGAAGTTATGAGATCTTGAGTGCCGTGCGACGGCAATGATAGCAGGGAGTGTTAGAGGGCAGCGCCGGTTAAGCAAGAAGCTTGACGCGTTTCTTACAAGATCGCGCGACGCAGTAGTGAACTTGGAGTTAGAGCTAGCGGCCATTTTGCAAAGGTTAGATTTAGATCGGAAGTTAGAGTAGAAGGCAACCGCCGACTCCGCAGGTGTAGGTCCTGTTTGGAGCTTGCATCAGAGCGAGTGACAGTTTTGAGTTAGTTAGGAATAAAGAGGTCCAAGGCATTGGCCTTGGAGGTCTTATCTCAAATTTAGTTTCTCTTAGTTTTGAAGTCTGCATTTTCCGCGCGTCTGTGAGTTGAGTGTTTTGTCACCGCGCGAGAGAAACTTTGGTTTGTCAAAGATACCGCATCCGAGGTAGTAGCCCAATTCAAATATTCTGAATAGCGATTGGCTAAAATCAGGATTTAAGCAAGTTCGCAATTGGCAGCTGCGTGCAGATCCTAGATTGTACACTTTAGGAATACTAAGACAAGGTCGCGATCGACCTTTGTGATGCTACATTTGAGAATTTCAGGAGTGATGTGTGTATTACGCTGCATTGCGTGTCCTTTGAGTTGAACACATGCACTAATTTTGGGAGTTTCAGTGGCCTGAGAATTCAAACTCCTCAATAGACTGTTAAATATGTGACACTTGGTACTCTTTGTGTTGTTTCTGTCCATAAGGGATCAAATCTTTACCATTATGCTCCATCCTGGTATTTATTTGTTATTACAGGTAGGCAAAGAACTTAGCAACTAAATTGCTTTTTGCTCATCATTCAAATCTTTCCCAAGGTTTTCAAGATCCACAATCAAATTATTGAAGTCATCTACATGCTCTTGGATCTAAATATCTTCTGCCATCCTGAAGCTGATAAGCTTCAAAGCTGTGTGCAGCCGGTTGAAAAGCTCCTTCTTATGGTACTTTTCACGCAATGCTTCAAACAAATCTGCTACCATTGATGCCACCTCCATTTGCTTGAAGACATTTGGCTTGAGATACAATACCACAATGCTTATCGCTTGGTATTGAATGTCGTTGAAGTCATCATCATCTACGTTGTTTGGTTGTGGCTTAAGCATTTTGATTAAATCCATGGCACTAATCACATGAATGACTTGTCACTCGTATAAAACATAGTTATTCCGTCCATCAAATTTTTTCTCCTCAAACCGTGGACCTCCAAGCTTATTCATTGCCATTCGTAATAGTGTTTTAATCTTCTCCTAATGCACTTAAGTTGCTTTTGAGATTGCTCAACTTGTTCAACCCTCAATGGCTTGGCAAAAAAACCCGTTCCTCCCAACACTTAGCTACAAAAATGACCCAAAAATGAAATTTCACGAGATGAAAATTTAAGTGCATCACTGCTTACCCTGGAAGATACCGCACCACAATCTGAAAACGGTTTGTCAAAAAACTTGTGGAGTTGAAAAGATTTTTTGAATCAAAGCACAGGGGATTAAAAACCAAAAATTGACCTCCAAGGAGAATCTTTGACATTAAAAATTAACGGCTAAACGGTTTTTAGCAAAATAAAATTCTACTGTTTTGAAACTATAGTATGTATCTTCTAGCAAAGTTTGAAAACCAACAAGTTCCGTTAGACCATTTTTCCTGTGAGAATAATTAACTCTTTGGAAAAAGAATCTTTCAAAAGAATCCTATCACAGGTTTTCACAATATCGACATGTATCTTTCCAGAGTATGGGCCGCGGCTGTACTCACTCAATAAAACAAAAAGTTCAAAAATATACTAACTTTTAAGTTTTAGCTAAAGTTTAACTAACAAGATACACTTCGGATTTACTTTGCTAGCAACCTAAAGCAAGGTATGCAAACCTCCTAGCTTGGCACAAACACCAACTTCCAGTGACAGTCCAAACCCTAATTTTTGCAATTTGTCGCTCCGAATTTGCCTCCCTTTTCACCGTGCCACCATCATAATTGAATTTAACCCCTAACTTCAAACTGCCATAACTTCGCGACCTTTTGATAACATTTGAAAAAATTTTGGTCAAAATGATTGTCTTAGACAGTATTTCAAAATCAAAAAATAGAGTGCCAAAAAATTCATATGTTAAGAAATCAAAGCGGTTTATTTGACAATATAGTGTAATAGTTGACAATATAGTGTAATAGATCTCTTTTCAGATTTCAAAAGTCTGTGATCACTTGATGAAATAATCCCTTTCTTTCTTCTTGATGATGCAAACTTCAATCAGATCCGCTACAGTTGTTCTTCATTTTTAGGCTAAGGAACGGCCGATCATCATTCGTATGATGAGATGTCACAACAATAATACCTCTACTCTAATACCAATTGTTGAAACTCCACTCTAATCTTTAGACAAGCTCATACATACAATAGTCTACAAAAATCACACACTTGGAGCCTACGTCCACGACCAAAATAAAAAACTTCACTATAACAAGAATGTACAACAGTTCTTCATAACCAAGCTCTTCACTATCTCTCTCTGCGATATACATGTGAGACTAAAACAAAAACGTGCTTATCCTTGAACTAAGTATCCTAGAATCTAACTAGAGGCCACTCCTAATTAGGATGAGACTAACCATGGTCAATAAGACAAAAATTAACCGTACAGCAAGTTTTCAATATTCTAGAGGTTCATGTGATCTTAATTGGCTTTTCACCACAAAAGCATATTCAAGCTTTAAACTATAATGTAAAAAGAGTCTCAAGCTTTGTTAAGTGCTATTAGCTCTTCAAGTCCTCCTCAGTCTTGCAAAGTTCAATTGTTGCCAATTTGAGCTTAATTTTGCTAAATTGCTAAGTTATAATCAAAATTGTAATTGAATTCATCATTGAAAAGATTTGCCTCCAAAAAAATCAGAAAAATCAACAAGACTTAGATTTTGAGAACCTACAACACCAATTTGATGGAAATGATTTGGGCCTTTCAAAAGCTGTTAGATCATTTAGAGAACACATTTCTTTCACGAACATAAATATTGCCAAATCTATGTGAATATTGTATGTGAAAGATCATTGGAAATAGTTTTTGTTGAAGAGGCCAGTGCCTTTAGCGCAACTCTCTTCTTCTTAATACTTCTAATTGATGTGTTGCTCCTTGGTAAATATAGGGCATAGCAAGTAACTACTCAAGGCACGTAGATCTTGGCTATTTGATCTTTGTTATGAGCAAATAAAACGTTTTTGCTCTATGAAAAACATCAGCAGCATTTATTGTACGAGGATGATGTTGCATTTTTTACCAATGGTACAAAAGAGTTACTCACAAAATCAGAATACAAAGGTTTTGAAGCTCTTTTTTTAAACACGCAAAAAAAATAAAAAATTTGACAATTATTCAAGCAGATATCCTTCGTGAAAGATTTAAAATTTGATCTTCCAAGAGATTCAATCGGAAGTTCTAGACTATTTCGAATAGCTTTTTGTTTTGAGGTGAAAATTTAGCTAATAAACATTGTGTTGATGTAAGCTTGTTGAAAAAATAAGTAAAATCAAATTTATGATTGTAATTTGATTGATTGTTTGGCGCTTTGAAGTAGGAAGAAAAGAGATGTAGTGACAAAAACTTTTATTGCTAAGAGCTAAAAAAGTGATATAGTAAATGAGCGAAAAAAAGTTTTTTTTTCACTTTCACGTCACAAGAAAGAACTTCAAATTTTTGACTGATAAACAGAATAGTAATCAAGTATGGAGAAACAAGATATGACATAGTCAAATATGACAGACGTGATGATTTTTAGCTAAAGGCAAAACAAGTCAATAACAAGCTAACAACCATGCGTCTTGGCAAGATGTTGAGGCCAAAAACGTGCATCTACAACAACAACAACAACATGAGAGATCTCAAAATATAGGTAACGAGTATTGTCATACATCATTTATAACCTTTGATTTTGATGATCAATGAAATTAAAAAATGTAATCTAGTTTTTGAGGCTTCAAAGAGACAATTTCATTGCAAAAAGCAGTATTAAAAATTATATTTTTTTTTGAAACTAGTGAATTTTCAGGTAAAATAATTTTGTCACAGATTTATAATCACATTGATGCATTTAGTGATCTTATCATTGATCTTAAAAATCTTAGAGAAAAAAAATTGATGAAAAAAAGGCTTTTTTATCTTTTAAATTCAATGTTGACTTTTAATTAGTCATTGTCATTAGTCATTGCCTCATTGTGATAGACAGAAATCACTTACAACTGTGTTGTAAGTGCTTATGCTATGTCATGTGATGATTTATGGCAAAAAATGATGTTTTCATTTTCTCTAAACTTTTTTTCCAATACAAAACTGAATGTGATTCAAGGTTAATTATATTCACAAAATAACAACATTGGTTAGCATTTTCAATTTAAGAATAAATTCAAGTTTTTCCTAGAAAGAAATACGATGGTGTGTTAGAAATGTGACATGAATGGCCATGTCAAGAAATACAGTTATGTGAAGATTTAAAAAAATGATTTTTTGTTGGCCAATGTGGCTCCAAACTTTGGTTTCGAGGAGAATGACTTGCTAAAAAATGAATTATTATGCCAAAATCATGCTCTATGCATTACAAGGAAGGTTTCTGATGGTGTATGAATTGTAAATAGTGCTTGTTCTTTCACATATGTTACAATATTATTATTTTTTACTTTCTTAGTATCAAATAATTAGAAATTGTATATATATAACAAGATTGTTGGATCAACTTTGTTGAATTAAGGATATTGGATTTAGATTTAAATATCTAATAGATTTCAACATTCGTTGACTCAAGTTTGATTTATACTCGATATGAAAAAAAATTGATCTTTTTTAAAGTTAGATTAAAACATATTTGACTCCAAAACCTTAAGTGAAGCTAAAAGAAAAGTACTTGAGGTGATATACGTGATAAAATTATGCTTAGAGGTTATAAACACAACTGCTTTTTTTGTGAAATCAATTCTACTTAATCTTAAATTGAGATGTGTTATGTATGAAATTTTAGATTTTTCACATGAATAATAGGTTTTTGTCCCTTTTGAGCAATATTGAATTTTTTGTCTAACATAGGTGAAAAGTACTTAGAGTTTGCAAATACTGTGCTATGACCAAGCATTATAGGCAATTCTTTTATGTTAGAACTCAAAATTTCATGAAATTATTTGAAAATGTACATAATGATGTGTGATTACTTTCTTCAAAAGCCTTATTTTCTGAAATTTTTTATGATGTATCATTTATTGATGACTACTCAAGATTTGTATGAATTTATATACTCACACAAATTTGAGGTATTAACAATCTTTAGAAGTTAAAAAGCTTAAGTTTAGATTCAAATTACACACAAAATGAGATATTTACGCACGGACAATAAAGAGAAGTATACTTTGAACTAATTTCAAAAATTCTACAAAGAAGAGAAATTAGATACCAGTTCATCATAATTTATACTCCACAATAAAATGCTATTTCCTTGAAAATCAATCAAATATTGTTGAAAAAAGTGCGTAGTATGTTAAATCCATCTGGTCTACTATGTAAATTTTGAATTGAAGTTGTTAACACCGGAGTGTAACTGATAACATAATTTAGTTTGTAATTTTTTTTTCTAGTGCAATCAATTATTTGACATTGTGTCTAATAAGGCACAAACTGATGAATGAATATAGTCATTTGAG
Organism: Marchantia polymorpha subsp. ruderalis; assembly: GCA_037833965.1. Lineage (NCBI taxonomy): Eukaryota > Viridiplantae > Streptophyta > Marchantiopsida > Marchantiales > Marchantiaceae > Marchantia > Marchantia polymorpha. Next base: position 4,554,355 of record AP031359.1, read on the forward strand.
AATTTGTTAAATGTACGGCTTAGGCTTTTAAAAATGAATGATGTCATTTTATCTATGCCATAAGTTCAGTGAATTATTTAAAAATTTTGATCAGTTTATCTACGGTTGCGATATAAACTTGATCATAATTGGAAACTTTGGAACAAACTACTTAATCACAAAATAGCACGTTTTGTAGATTTCACCTTCAGTTTCAATGAGGCTTATCTTTCCTACCTAAGAAAGATAGTAACAAGTTGGATCTTACATCCAGCAAATGTTGTTTCTTGGATATGTTAGTGATGTGAAGTTTTATAGGTTATGGAATCCAATAGTGTGTAAAATTATTTTCCAATAAGAGTGTATTTTAAATAAACCCAGATCATTGAAAGAGGAAAAAAGTTTTCAAGTTTTTTGTATCGAAGACTCAGTGATATTATTGAGAGTAAGGTTGATCATTATGTGATTAAAATTGTGATACAAGGAGAAGCTTTGGTACATATAGAGAATTTTTGAAGAGCAAGAATTAAAATAGGAAGTTATTGTTGATGAATTTCAAGTTTATGCATCAGACTATAGGGATCAGCAAGAATTGTTTACTAGAAGATTATCAAATTTGACTAGTTGATATATGGATTATGTGGTTTATTCATGGAATATGGATTGATATGAATATTCACTAAAATATGGATTATGGATTTATTCATCCATTTTTAAAGATTGTGATATTAATACAAAAAATGCTTATGATTTTGTGGTTGATCTCAAAAGAATTAAAAACAATCTTGATATAGAGATTTCAAGCCTTTATGAACTTGAGTGCAATGCTATTATGGAGCATGAGATGTACTCGCTAATGAATAACAAAACATAGTATCTAGTGAAGCTTCCAAGGACTCAAACTTTGATTGATTGCAATTAAGTGTACAAACAAAAAAACAAACTTGCTGGTGCCAAAACAAAAATTTTCAAAGGTTGGCGGTTCCACACAAGAAAAAAGTAAAAACTTTAACAAATATTTTCATCTATAGCAAATTATGCTATAATTTGACTATTATGTGCATTGTTGCAATATTTGATCTAATTATGATATAATAGATGTAGATATTGCATTTTTCTATGAATTAAGGAAAAATATCTAGATGAAACTTATAGCATTTATCATGGAACAATCAACCGATGGTCTCAAGTAGATTGTTGTTATGCAAAATATTGTTGTATAATCAAGCAGTTAAACAAAATAATACAAAACATTACATTACATTAAACAAGACTAAAATAAAAAATGAAGCCATAAAAAATGAAGCCACGATTAATTTTTCTTGTTATGAACAAAGAGAAGAAAAAAATATGCAAAATTTTATTCTTTGCAGCAACAATTAGAGCTTCTAATCTTCAGACATAGGAATTTTTCATAATCAAAGCACACCGTAAGAATTATAACACTAATGCTTTTTCTATTCTATAGAGCATCAAAAATAGTCTCAAGGCTTTGCAAAAATTAGCCAACAACAAAATTTCATGTGATTATTATTCAAACTTACGCATCCTCTATAAGCAATACCTTTTTCAAATTCAAAAGAGATCCGACTACAAGGTAACTTATAGAATGTTTTGTAATTATGTAATCCAAAAAGATAATTTTTGAAAGATTTTTTAATTGAAAACAATCAAAGTTACATCTTCAACCACAATATTAAAAGAGAATACCTATGAGGTAAGATATTATGATTATTGTGCTCAAAAATTGCAATTTCCATAGTTTGCACTTCCAAATTCATTTTCAACAATTTACTTTCACTTTTCATCATTGGTATTCTTGACTTTTGTCCTTCAATTGTTGAAATGAAGAGCTAGACTCATTCAACCATCATACAATCTAAAAATGAAATTTTTTTACCTATAATTTTTTTTAATTTTAGGTCTTACTTAAGGATTAAGTAAGACCTAAGATTAAAAAAAATAGCAAAATTTTTCTTGCAGTTATTTTATCTTGCATAAAACATTGGCCACAATCATTTGATGCAATGGTTGCCAAGTACAAATGACATGAGCAACAACTCTTATAGTTGCATATAATCTTTGACTTGTGCTAGTTTGTTGTATTGGATATAAAAAAACACTCAAGATTATGAACAAGCATTTTCATAAGAAACATTTTGAGTTGTGTGATTACAACATGTCAAATGCTGAAAATAGTTCAATCAAAGGCAAACTTTTTGCTTTTGCTCATCAAATTTGCATGTCTCCACCAATTTCTCTTGATCTTGATTTTTTCATATTTGATAATGCTCTCTTGCAAATGCGCTTCAGAGTTGATGCTAGCGGTAGTGCTTATGCTTATATTTTTAGTCATAACAATCAATTGCATCATCATACTCATTTTAAAGATTGATTACTAGCTTTAATATTAATTGTTGAACATTCATCACAAGATATCACTCAAACATATATTTGACACAAAATATATATGAATCATTTTTGCGGATTACGTTCACAAGAACATAAATGTTTTATTTACAAAAATTTCTAATTTATGTCATTGAGAGATTTTATCAAATTTTCTATAGAATGAGAACTAATTAGTTTTATCAACCAAGGTTAAGCTAACTATTGTAAACCAAAACATGCATAAACTCCTTACACAAATGACAAGTTTGTGTGCAAATTGTATCAATAAAACTATCTAGTGAATGTATGTGAAATAAAAAATACTGGAGAAAAAATTATTCTGACTATTTAGAATTTCACTAATTTGGTTTTTCATGTAGATACCAAATCAAGGTATTTGATAATTTATAGCAACCGAGATTTACTTTGCATTTAATATGCATACATTGTTAATATAAGCTATTTATTACTGTTTTTTTAAGATTTTATTTTTTGAAAGCTTCATTATGACACCTAAGTATAACTTTCTTTGAACTTGAGCAACAATACCTAAAATAAAATTCAAAATTGCAGCAATATTAATTCAAGGCACTACAAGTTGCTTAATGCAAACAACTTGACACCTACTATCATAACAAGCATTCATCAAGTATACAAATCTATAAGTATTGTCTCATTAGTTAAAAACATAGATTGTGATTCTGTGTAGACATTGCTTATTCATTGTATTGTAGAAGCATAGTTGGACACATAATTTGATATTTATATGTACGTATTCAAGATATAAGGCAAGTTTGCACACCTTGTTCACTCCAATTATGTTTGATTAAATCTCTTAGCAACAACATTTTGCTATGAAATTTATTATCTAATGAGATGTCAATTTATTCCTTATAATAAATAATAAACTTATTTTTTGTTTAATACGTTAATATTTTGTTGTCATGTCAATTTGATCCATTGTTCAGCCGATCACGGTTTTTCCAAAAACATTGACTACATTTCATTTTTATATTTATTTTTTAAATATGTAAAATTTATCGCAATTAATTTATAAATGGAATGACTTTTTTGAATTGCAAATCTAAAATGATAAAATTTTCCTGCTTGTAGTGCTTGATCAGGATAATCATTAATTTTCAATACTTTTAAGGGAAACAAACCTTAAATATTAAACTTCTGATAAATAATTTTATATCAACATCATTGATACATGGATCATCAACAATCCAAACACAAAGTTTAAATTGTAAAACTTGTGCATGAATAAAAAGCTTAGTTGAAAAATTCATAAAACATTAATAGCAGTATTTCATGTTAAAAAATGCTCCAAATGGATCACATCAACTCATATACTAATAAAGCTATATTAATCTCATCATCTAAAAACACTAAAAATTAAATTTAGATTTTATATATTGCCATTTTTTTCAAATAAGATTTAGTATCTGATTGTAGTTTTAATCTGACATAAAAAAAATTTCTAATATAAAATATTTCACATTTTGGCATGTTGCTGAAATTGATTCATAATTTTTGATAATTATTATAAGTGGCCAAACTTTAAAAATTTGCAATTTGATTATTTGAAATCAAATCTTACAGAAAAATGATAATTTCTTTTTTTACATAAGTTCTTTGGTAGACTAAGTTTTTTAATATTACTCTTGCAAGACTTTCAAATACTCTCTATAATGACAGATAAATACCAAAATGCAGCATAATGATAAAGATCTGATTTCACGAGGACGGAAACAACACAAAAAGTAACAAGTGTTTCGTATTTAACAGTCTATTAAGGAGTTTGAATTCTCAGGCAGCTGTCACTCCCATAAATACTGCAAGTGCTACATCCGAAGGATACACTAAGCAGTGTAAATCACACATCAATCCTGAAATTCTCTGATCCAACATCACATAAGTCAATCACGACCTTGTCTTATGATTTAGGGGGGGGGGGGGGGGGAGGGGAATTCCCAAAGAGTGCACTTAGTAACTACACGAAGCTTCCAATTGCAAACTTGCCTACATACAAATCTTGCCTATTGCTACTCATAACATTTGAATTGGGCTGCTACCTCGGATGCGGTATCTTCGACAAACCAAAGTACCTCTCACGCGGTGACAAAACTCTCGATACACAGACGCGCGTAGAATGCAAGCTCAAAACTGAGAAAAGTAACTAGCGAGAATTACCACGAAGCTAAGGCCTTGGGCTCCTTCATTCCTAACTATTACTCCGAGATGTCACTCACTATGATGAGAGCTCCGAACATGCATAACGTCCGCAGAGTCCGCAGTTGTCTTGTTATCCAACTTCCGATCTAAACCTAACCTGCGCAAAATGGCCATCAGCTCCAACTCCAAGTTCGACATCGCCTCACACGACCTTGTAAGAAACGCATCTAACTTCCTAGCTAACTGACGCTGCTCACTAACACTACACGCTATCATTGCAGTTGCACGACGCTCCAGATCTTGTTACTGCAACCACTTTTGTGTCTCGATCTGCCATAATAGAAACCCACGCAGACACCGGTTCACCTTCTTGGTCAAAGCGTTGTTTGTCTGCTCCACTAACTGTCAATTCTTCTTCTTTGCCTCCGACAGTTTTGCCTCCATCTCACATAACTGCTCCTCGGCCTGCGACCGCTGAAATCTCATCTCATTGCACTGGGCCTTCACTTTCTCTGTCATAATCTGATCCGAGGTCCTAGTGTAATGACTAATAAATACCAAAGTGGAGCATAATGGTATAGATCTAATCTCACGAGGACAGAAACAACACTAAAAGTCATAATTTGTCAAGCATTAACGTTCTATTGACGAGTTTTACTTCTCATGCCAATGCACTCCCATAAGACATTGCTCAATTACGACCGAAGAGCAGAGTATAATCACCCTCACAACTTGAAACTTGTCCAATCAACACCTGTGGGAATCGCCTACGATCCCACACTTAGATTTCAGGCGAAAGACTTCCCAGAATTGCATACATCCGACTCACTGATCCGAATACCCAAACCCAAATTTGCTTAAATCCTGAAAAACCCCAGGTTACTAGGAACATTCAGGCTAGACACTCACAACTTCTGATGCGGTAGCTTCGACAAATAGGAGCGCACTATGCTCAATGGCAGGATCACACACCAGCACACATACACACAGTGCATACAGATTCACAGTCAAGACAAGCCAATTGACAGAAAAGCTCCCCCTCCCCCCCCCCCCCCCCCCCCCCCCCAAGGAAAGAGCCTTGGGCCTCTTTATTCACAATGATGACCTAGAAATCTCAACCGCCCAAGGCAAACTACTCTCAGGTGCGGTGCTATCCGATGTAGCGGTTACAGCGTCGTCTGAGCTTACATCTGCTCCTAACCTATGCAAAACGTTTAGAATCTCTATCTCTATGTTCTCTCGTGCCTCTTCCAGTCCTGAAAGGAGAAATTAACTAACTCTACTAACTGCTTCTACCCTGCGGATCCGCTAATCTTTGCACTCACTAAACGTCGCTTCAGTGAATCTAGCTTCAATCACTTAACTGATTGCAATTCCCACAATGTGAATCCCCGCAGACACTTCTCAACTCGCAATCTCATCTCATCGGTTCTCTCATCCCGCAAGTGACGGTATGCTGCCTCTGCCTTCCTAGTTCTCCGCTGCAACTCTTCCGATCTCATGGCAACCTTCCTCAACTGATCCTGTAACCATTGCCGTTCTATCTCAACTTTTAATCTACATTCGACCTCCAAAGATCTGGCCAATTTGCAATCTGCCAATTTCTTGGCCCAAACTGTCAATTCTCCCTCGTGCTTGTGGAATTCTTCCGCCAGACTTGCCGTGAGCTCCTCCGCGCGTTTGAACCCCTTGTCATGCTCACTCGCAAGCTCCGCAATCTTACTGCAAAGTTCTTCTTCAGTTGTCTTTGCCTCTGCAATCTTCCCCCAAAGATCTTTGGCGATCCGTGTTTCTTCGGCTCTTCGTTCTTCTGCCTTAGCTAACTCGTCGGCATGCATCCGCTCTTGTTTTCCTACAGTGGTAATCAATCTTTCCGCCCGTTGCACTGTTGCTTTGTATGCTTCCTTGTACTTCTCCAGTCTCCCGCATTAGTCACCTTTTGTGCATTCGCATTAGTGGTACGAAGACTGTTGCAGGTTTATTCTAAATGTGCACAACGATCAGTCTCCTTCGCTAAGTTTAATTGCAACACTTTGCACTCCATCTCCTTCACTCAAAGTTGGTCTTCTTGTTCTTGCAATGACGCTTTCACCGCTGCGCACTCCGCAGTCAAGCTTGAAGCTCGCTCCTTCGTCATCGCAGTTGCAGAATTCCACTCCAGTGGAATTCTTCCATTCCACTTCACTGCTACCGCTCTCTTGAGCTTCGTCATGTTCCTGATCAGCTCAACATAAAATCTTGGCTCTTTCCTCACAATATACTTTTTCCTCTTCGTGTCTAGGTACTTTAGTAAAGGTACTACGCTATCCTGCAAGAAGTCAGGGATGATAATCTCTAACACCTTTGGCCCTTCCTCCGAAGTCTTCGTCACAACTTCCGATCTCACTTCCTCTTCATGATGTGGCGGCTCTGAAATCTCTGTGATGTCCCCTACCGTCCCACCAACCTCTGCGACAATCAGCTCTAAAATTGCCTCACTCAACGTGAGCTCCTTCACTAATTCTTCGCCGGACTTTGGCTGAGCTATGTCTTCACTCCCCACAGATCGCGTTTGCTCTGAAGACAGAAAACTTGGACTAGTTGTCTCTGTTCTCTCCTCCGAAGGTTCCACTGCTACATCTGTTGGAACTTCAACTGATACCGCCGAAGGTCGCCCTTCCACCATTTGCTGTATCGGCTCGGCAGTAGGATCTTTGGCTGTCGCGATAGCTGCCACAACTGTCTTCTCCACACTGCTGTAAGAAGATTCTGTCACCACCAACCCGCGACTCACCTTCTTCTTCGGCCTAGCTTGAGTTCTTGACTTCCAAACTCCTACTATCTCCGTTTCCGCCATTTGTGATTCTAACATCTGGTCCTCTTCGTCATCAGTCACTACCTTTCGTCTCTTCACCAATCGCAGTTCTGGTCTCTCTCGCCTTGGCAGAACATCCACCTGCACAAGTCCGCGCGCTGTCATCTAAGGTGGTATCCTCGGTCGACTGTTATCTTCTTCCTCGGTCCCTTCACTGGACTCAACTGCTAGTACTTCTCGTTCCTTTGATAATCGCTTTTCTTCCTCTTTTGTGAGTAATCCCATTCCTCGGTAAAAGTTCATGATATAAGGAGTCAAGTGATTCATCAATGGTCCTTCCCATCGGGCGCTCGCATTAACCCAGACTAGATCGTAAAAGATTCTCACCCAATGCACCCAATTTCCTTTCATAACCCGCTCAAAGAACCCGACCTGCCAAGCCGTGACATAAGTTGTTCGATGCGGTCGCAGGATATGCATAATACCCAACGCAATTGCTACTCTCTTCTTATCCTTATAGTCGGTGGTCTTCCATCCATTTGTCCCTGATCTTTCATTCTTGAAAAGTGGACCGAAGGTGAATTCTTCCGCGCGAGTCATCTTCACACTATCCTTTTCAAACATAAGATCTCCATCGTTGCCTGCACACAGCTCCATCACGTGCGTCCAATGCTCAATTGTCCACAACATCGGATTGCCTCGGAGGTTTTCACCATCGTTTCGATTCTTGTCCACAATCTCCTTGCGAATACTCGCCGATATGCAGTTCCAATTCCATAGGAGGAAATCGAGGTGCAATTCGCTGAGCTTCCGCCTATAGGGCCGCAACTCTTCGTAGGGCACCTTCAATGGGACCAATTTCCCCACCTTGGTCGTCTTGGGCTGCGCTATGCGTCTTCGCTACTAACAATGTCGATCGATTTTGCTCTATCCCTATTTCGTTCGTGCTCGCTCAGTATCGCAATGTCGGCGCGAATGCTCCTCTTGCTTCTCTTACCTTTGATGCCCTAGCGTTACCCCCCCCCCCCCCCCCACACGCGCGCGCACTGGTATCCTCAGCGCGTGTGAACGTTGTCCAATCCATGCAAATTTCAAATTGATGTTCGGGTCTTCGCTGAAGATCCAGCTATTGCATCCTCCAGAAAGACTACGCCGAAGGTCCAAAGATTTGAAGATCTTCGACCGAGAGGAAATTCTAACTAAATCTGCCATAAATCTTCTACTTCTATCACTTCTAACTTGTATGTCTACATTTTACACAAATATGTTTTTGTTGATTTTTGAAGAAAACCGAAGAACTAGGCACCACACCTAGCAACTTCACACTTCGCTAGAGCCTTCACCTTTGCTGCCACCTTCGTTGCATACGCCTGATCCTTCTTCTCCTAATCTGCAATCAGCTCATCTACTCTTTGCGACTCCTCGTTGAAAGCAACCCGAGATACCTCCAGTCTATCCCGAAGATCGACTGTCGCACACCTAGTGACCTCAATGTCGGCCCAAAGACTCTCACAGGTCTTTTTTGAAGACTTCTGCAACTGGACTTCTTCGGCCCATCTTCTCCAAAGTACCTTATACTTTGCCTCTGCCTCTTGTAGCTGCCGCTACTTCTCTGCTACTGCGTGAGCCGTTGCTACCTTTGTCCGCGTCCTATTACTCACTTACTCCACATATGATCCGACATTGGTGGTACCTGCATACTTCCCAAGCTTGCCGTCGAGATACCGGAGTAGTGGTATCACTCGTCCACACAGCACGTCCGTAATATTGACTCCTTCCGACTGAATCTCTTCCGCTGAAGTATCCTCGCCCGTCTCCAATATAACTGTCCCCGTGAATGTCTTAGGTGATGCCACTGGCGGTTGTGCAATAGTCTCTCCTTTTATGTCTTCCATTATTTTCTCTGCAATCTTCTTAAGGGTCAAAGTGTCCTCCTCTATGTCCGACAACACTGTTAGTACTTCCGCAGACTTCTCCAAAGGAACTCTTACCCTGGGTTCCGCCGAAGGAACTTGATCCAGTCCTGAGGTTACTTCCTCCTTCATAATAGCTTTTCCTTTCTACTTTCTTGTTGCCCGACGCTTCACTACTGGCGTAGGGCTGCCAGCCGCAGTCCGAAGGTCCTTCTCCACAGGCACTTCCTTCTCTCTCACAGCGGTCTCTACGTTCAACTCCGCCCCTGCTTCTAAATCGGAACGACCTTGCGATGCAATAACGCTACTTTCAATGCTGCTATTAGCCTCCAATATCAATCATCTTGCTTTCACCTTTGTCCTACCCCGACATAAGGCGATCTGAACTTGGTGGGAACTGGTCTGCGCTCACGCTCTTCGGTTACTGCGATCTCTTGAAGCTTCTTTCTCTTCCGTGGTCGCTCTTCTCGTCTGTCCTTGGGTCGCTCTGTTCTCCCCGGAGGCAAATTAATCTACTCGTTCTCCAAATCAGTGTTGACATCATTGGCACTTAGAACCTCTTCTCCCTCCTGCGCATGAGTTCGCATCGGAAACTCCTTTCTCTCTTCATAAGTTAACATCCTCATCATCCTATAGAAATTAATAAAAAACGGGAACAAATAATTGGCTGATCCTTCCGGAAGTACATCAATGTTTTGCCGGGTGGCTGCCGAGAAGATTCGCGCCCAGTGTATGCGATCTCCTCGTAGTGCTCGTTTCACGAATCCAACCTGCCAAGTCATCATGTACGTGATCCGAGAAGATCGAAGGATCTGCATCAATGCCATCGCCACATTCCTCTTGAAACGATCGTGGTACCCGATGATTCGATATCCATTCTTGCCGGTGCGCGGGTTCTTGAATTAAGCTACATAAGATTTCTCTTCCGCTTGCGTTATCTTGACGCTCTCACTATCGAAGGTAAGATCACCATCATCTTCCGCGCAACTCCCCAAGACTTTTGTCCAATCTCAAATTTGCCAAGTCTCAAGATCTCCTCGGTAGTCCGGTGGCTTTGGTGCGTCACCGTTGTCTCATTTTTGCACCATCGCTGCACATACTCAATTCCTGGTCTAAAGCAAGAAACCCATTTTTGCGAGAATCAATTTACCACGATACGCTCGCAATCTTGACTCCGAAACTCTCAGTGCAGTCAATCGAATCAGTTGTCCCATAGCTACTTCCTCTCGTTCGAGCTTCCGCATCACAATCTCTCGTCGATTTGCAATAGTGTGATTGTGAAATGTGGAAGCTGAACTCGCACCCTCTCAGGTGTAACCCGCCGTCGGATCGGTAGAATCAACTCGTGCAAATTGAAGGTGCCGCCATTCAAATTTCTTTCACGTGCAGCGCCATTTTTTACTCAATTGGAGATCCTTCGCCAGAAAGGCTTCGGAGATAACTTCGAAGTCATCATCGCCGAATACCGAATACCTTTGTTCGAATACTGATCTAGGTATTCGGAGAACCTAGGTCTTCAGTCCTGCCTTCCGTCGCTTGAGTCCCGTAGATTCGTTCCTTCAGCTTTGGACCTCATCGGCCTTCGCAAGCCAAGCTCTACGCAGGGCGATCCTTTGTATTTCCTACTCCTACTTAGCATTTACACTAAAAGGTCTTATTCTCTTCTCTTCAAATTACTATTATTTCAAAAGTTAAAACTTGTGTGGATTTTACTTTCTAACTACCTTATTTCCGGAAAAACAAAAAAACTGCACTACCACACTCTCATGAACCTTAACGCATTCTAAAATTGTTTATTCAGTCTAAAATCAGCAAAATCAAGAAAGGAGCATGTTTTTACTTTGATATTGTAAAAAAATTGATCTAAAGATCTTTGATGTGGAATATTTAGGTGTGCAGGGCAAAGTTAGTGAAAGTGAAATAAATTTTGTGTTATTATAGCAATCTTAAGGCCAAACTAATCCAAAGAGGGTAGAAATAAGAATTTGATTATCTAGTTTAAATAAAATTTTAATAAAATTTTCAGATACAGCGGACAACTTATGCAATTTTCATCAATTCCAATTGGTCAAAACGTGTCAAACAAATCCATCAATGTTTCATCATAATCCTTGCCCAGCATGTGCAAGAAATAGATGAATGGCTATATTTCTAACATGAGGATCTAATATTTATTTTCTTTTCTTTTCTTTTATTCATATGTACACAAGAATGAAATAATTGACTTCAAAAAGAACTTTGAAATGTGAACTTGCTTACAAGTGAGACATGACAACAAGACAGATGTTTTAGAATAGTTTTTACAACAAGATTTTGCAATTTTTGGGAATGATTGAACGTTGACTAGAATCTCCATCGTAATTCAATTAGAAAAATTGAAGAAGGTGATTTTCAATCAATGACAAAAATGTAAACATGAAAAGTTAAATCCAGTTGATGAAGACAAAGATCGTTGAGTTGTAAGCAAAAAATAATAATGTAAGAAGAAGGAAAAGAAATTATATTTGTCTCAGACATAAAAGTGAAAATCTTGCAAAGATAAAAGGTAACGCTTCGTGGCCAAAGATGCACTCATGCAAGGAAAAGAGCACAAAAATTGCCTACATATCAATTTTGCTATGAAATCCACTATCTTTCATGTCTTTGTAGAGCTAGACAAACTTGCTCTTTTGTATAACTTTGGTGAAAAGCAATGTTTACATAGAAGTTTTTAGACCATGCATAAGATGGTTTAACTACAAAAATGATCAGTTCAAGAAGCTAAGTTTACTACAAGATCATCACTAATTTCAAGTAATGAAGGATTGTCATGAAGACATACATACTAGCTTACTTTAACAATCTTTGTGCTATCAATAATGCAAATATTCAATGACTCCTCTTAAAAAATTAGTTCAACATCAATAGTTAGTGATTGCTAACAACCAATCATAAAAGTCATAAATGAAAGAATCCAACTATTAGACTTACTTATCTAAAATATGTTTCAATTATCTAGTTGTTAGATGCAATTTAACAAAAACATAAAAATATACTTGACTACAATTATTAATTCTGTCTCTAGACCAATGAAATCATTTGTGACATTAGGTTTTCAAATACATTAAAAAATATATTGAATTGACAAAACAACTATGGCAAGGATTGTTTTAAGAGTTGCAAGAAGTTGAAGCAATAGTGTACAACTTTGCTACAAGAATGAAAGACGTGCCAATTATTATCTTGGTTGGCCTAATGAAATGTTCACAAAAATTTGTATAAAAGTTAGAAATAAACATCAAATAGATAGATAAAATTAAAAATATTTGTATAAATATCATTATGTTTTGCAAATGTTTGATTGTTGAATCCCAAGTAGGCCTTGGCAAGGTAAGGTAAAATATCTTTTACTCAAGGGTAAAAGGTAAAAGTTAGGGGTAAAGGTAGGAAGATTATCAATGGATGAGGTAGAGTAAAGGTAATGCCAATTTACTTACCCATTACCCGAGTAATTACCTCTTAAGTTGGCAGTATATATATGTCGGATTTTTTGTACATAACAAAACTTATGGCTTCTAGAATAATTATTATAAATATGTGTATAAGCTTATATCAGAGCAAAAGCGTTGACATGTCTTCTGGTTGTAAGATATACTTAGATTGTTAATTTATCTACATAAATAATACAATTGTGTAATGGGAGTCAAGCTTTCCCTGCATATTTTAAGTCATCTTTTGAATATAAGAATAGGTTAAGAATAGAAAATGATGAAGGATTCATATCCTTCACAGACATTTTTTTCATGTTTTATATCAAAAGATTTAAAAAAAATAGAAATAGATATTTATACATCTTATATATATTATTTAGATAATAAAATAAACTTTTCACTTATTATTGGAAAACTGATAATCTCTATATTCATTAGAAATTAAGAAAATCAAATATTGATGTTCAAAAGTTGTCATTAGAAACTCTCATCATATGCAACCATTTGGTGATTTAAGAACGTAGATGAATAAATATAGGTAAAATGTATTTTTTATTTTTATTGGGTAATTATATGATTAACGGATAAATTAAAGAGAAAGTGTATTTCTTATTTTTATTGGATAATTACCATTTAATAGGTAAAGTTTATTTTCAAACTTTATTGGGTAATTACCCGGTTAAAGGGTAAAGTAGAGGTAAAGCTATAAGTAAAGCGCAACCAATGTGGTAGGGGTAGAGTAAAGGTAGAACACCTTTTATTACCCGTTTAACTTTTACCTTACCTTGCCGAGGCCTAACCCCAAGTCTGAACATGATAATAAAAGTGCTATAAAAAGAAATTGATTTGATTTATTTAAATAATAATTGCAATTAAAGTGTTTAAGAATATCCAATTGTTTGAATAAAAGTTGATAGATAGATTGTTGATTAGAAATACGTTGAAAGACAACTCGCATGTTTTTTATTTGTGAAATTGTCACATCATTCAATATAACAAACATTCTAAAATTCACTAAAAAAATGATTAATAAAATATTATTCGAATGTGTTGATGCAAGTATTGATATTAATATATCAATGGAGCTTTCTTAAATCTTTTTTAACTCCTTTAATTTAGAGGTCTTATAAAAATATAGCTTGAAACAATGCTATTTTTTAGTTTCAAATATGTCTACTCTTGAAAATAATTTGACAATTTTTGGATTTTGTATTAAATTTGTTATAACATGTTGTTACAAGGTTTATCAAATTTCTGAAAACATGAATATCAAGAAAAGCTTGATGATATATTATGTCAAAAGATATTGATTTACTAGATATTTATATCTAAAGATGTAAAAAACAAACAACAGATATATTTTTAAAAATGAAAACCTTTTCATGAATTTATTATTATTTAAAATTTATACAATCTAAAGGTCTATATTTTTGTTTAAATTTTTATATGAAATTTCAAATCAAATTTACTCTCCTTGCATTTTTTATTGCAACCCAGAGGCCAACATTTCACTTCAAATTCATATCCAGATCAGACCATAAGCATCCGCAGAGACCTAAACCCACCCATAGCATTAACTGCGCCCATCCATGCTCACCCAAACTATGTAAATTACATCAACTCTTGGTTGGATTTTGACAAACATTGCCTTTGGCATCACTAGTGCCCATCCGTGACCACTCATGGAAAAATAATTTTACCCAAAACTCACTTAAAATCCATGAGCATGAATGGGTTTGGTCATGGACATGGGTATGGGCATCCAATGAACAGTATTGAAAATTGATATTCTTTCATTCTAAAATTTGATTTTTTGCTTCAATAAATTTGCTTAAATGAAGTTATCTTAATGGTTTTTACAATTGATATGAATTATTCATATGATGCTCTTGAAAACAAAATAAAGTTCTTGCTTTTGACATGAATTTGAGCTAGATTTGTAGAAATTTGAAGATTAGAATGAGTGAAAAAATAAATGAAAACCCTATATTTTAACTTTCCAAAATTATTATCAATTTCTGCTATTATTTCAAGCTTTTATAATTATTTAGAGTTTAATTCATGTATTTTTTTTCTTTTCAGTATAAATATTAAAGTTTTATGCTTATCCTTGAGTATTATTCATATTATTTAAAATCTATTAGCTAAATAATTTTATTTTTTAAATGACGAAAAAAAAACTTTGATGATAAATCTAATAATTTTTATTTTTTATTCAATTTAGGAAAATTAATAAGGTCAAAATTTTATGCCCTTGCTAGAAAAGTAGAAATGAAGACAATTAGTGCTACAAAATAGATAGAAAGACTTTTAATATACTTGGGAAAGGTTGACTATAATCTACAAAGGAGTAAATAAATGAAATAAATATATATTATAATCTAACAGCATAAAAAAAGTTTTGGTTGTTCAACAAAACAAGATGACGATCATTCTGTCTAGAATAGAAGAATAAAACATTGTCAAATATTATGAATGTGATGATTATCTGCTTTGATAGAGACAAGTCAAGAGCAAGCTCAAAATCATAGATCTAGGCAAGATGTTGAGGTCAAAACTGTCCACCTAGAATGAGAACAACAGAAGAGACATCAAGGAACACTGTGCAAGTATTGTCATATTTCATTTGCGACCTTTGTTGTTGAAGCAAATAGATGAGTATCACAGAGATATTTTTTTAAACACTCTTGAGCAAGAATATCATCAAAAAAGTTTTCAAATAGGTTAAATGTTTCATTGAAGCTGATGAGCTTTAAGGAGGCATAAATTAGACTTAAAATTCTAATTAAATCATCAAGTCGTTTGATGCTCTTGTTATTGAATTTCAAAATCTTTGTGAGTAAATAATTGATGAGAGAAAAATTCTTTATTTATTGAATTCATTTCCTAATTTTATCAATCACTATTATGTGTTTTGTTTCATAGTGATAGACAAACAATCACTTACAAGAAAGTTGGAAGTTGACATAGTACTTACAACAGAATACTATGTTGTCATTTCTTTCATTTTTTTCTTCCAGTATGGCATTTAATGCGATTTGAAATTGTTTATTTTCACAAATTGACAAGGATGGCAAACATTTTGGATCTAAAGGTGGATCCAAATCTAGACGTAATTCCTAGAGAAGAAGATAATGATGTTTTGGAAATGTGACAAGAGTGATAACATCAAAAAAATTGTTGAGTGGATATCAAAGGTGCTGATTCACCTTTAGCCTGTGTCTTTCAAGGATTTGACATCAAAGAGTATGACTTGCTAGACAATATACAATAATGTCAGAGATATATATTATGCAATTTACCAAAGTATGTTGATGATGTATGATTCTAGATTGTGCTTGTTATTATTAGAAAAGATCAGTCCTATAGGATTACAAGTATTAGATACGTCATAATTCAAGTATATCATAGAGTCTAACAAACATGAACTTTGATTAGGTGTATACTCAATATGGAAACAGAATTGATCTTTCATTGAATGTTAAATTCAAAGGATATTGAGTGGACTTTTTATAAGAAAATGCTTGAAGTAAAAGTTTGTGAAAAGATTATATATAAAGATCATAAGTACAGCAATGCATTTACTAGAGGGCATTATTATTTGCGATGGAGTAAGTTTTACTAAATCTTGAGCTGAGATTTCTCATGTATGACATTTTAGGCTAAAACACATGAATATTAGATACTTGTTCCTTCTAAGCAGTAGAAAAATTGTTACTTGACATAGATAAACCTGACTTAGAATCTTACAAACATTATGTTATGGACAAGCATAATAGGTAAGTTTTTTATGTTGGAGTTCACAGTTTCAAAAATATATCTTAACATGTACATAGTGACATGTGAAGAAGACTCAATTTTTGAAATGTTTCATTATGTATCATTAATTATTTTAATAAATCTATTAATTATCTCATATTTATTTACTCACACACAAATTCAAGATGTTTATAATTTTCAAAAGTAAAAAAGTCCGAAGTGAGGTTCAGATTGAACAAAAAATGAGATATTTATGTATAAAATGTGGAAAAGGTTATAGTTACAAGGATTTTTAAAGTTATTGCAAAGAGAAAAGAATTACTTTTCATGTCAGCACAGTTCATATTTTGCAACAGATTGTTTTTTTGATAGTATTGATCATAAAGTGTTGGAGAAAATATGTAGTATAATGATGCAATATAATTTATCACATAAATTTTGAGCTAAAGCTATAAAATTTGCAATATATATGATAAACCATTTTTTCCTAGTGCAATCAATTACTTGACGCAATAATAATTGAGCGCACACATATCGTTCATTATAATTATCTAAAATTTTTTAGAATTACAATTATTCTTTCATAACTAAGAAAAATAAAACCAAGTTCAATCGTACATTCAAAAAATGACTTTCAATTGGATATGCTAGTGATGAGAAGGGTTATAGGTTATAAGCGTCAATAGCGTATAAAATCATTGTTTGTAGGGTTTTGTTTTATAAAATCAAATCTTTGAAAGAGTAAAAGATTTTTGAAGCTCCTAGTATTTACAAGAAAAAATCTTCATTCATGGATGTTGTGGAGATGAATGTTGATCATTATGCCATTAATGACTTGATACAAAGAGAAGTTCTGGTATAGATTAAGCAAATTTTTTGAAAAGCATGAATTAGAGTAGTAGTATTTTGTTTATGAGTCTCAAGTATCTTTACAAGATTAACAAAAAATGTCAATGAAAAGATAATTAAATTGGATTAGTAGTGCTAGTGCAAGATATGAATTTTGAATTGATTCATTTATTCTTTATGATTTTGATATTGATACAAAGAAAGATCATGACATTGCACTGATCTTGAAAGATACAGAAACCTTCTTGCTAAAAAAAGCTTAAAACTTTCTCAATAAACTTGTGTGAAATGTTATTATGGAGTCTAGATGCAATTGCTGGTGTATATATGGAGCTAATGAAGTTTCCAAATAATAAAGCTTTGATTGATTGCAAGAAGGTGTACAAACGGAAAGACAATGTAGTAGGTGATGGGTGAAGAATCTTCAAAGCAAGTTGATGGCTAGAGGTTTCACACAAGAGAAAGGTGTGAACTATAACAAAGTATTTTTAACATATGCAAAGTATGTTACAATTGGTATTGTAGATGCATTTGCTACAATATTTAGTTTTTTTGTGAGTTAGACGAATGAGGTTATTTTTATATGAATCTATAGATGAAAATATTTACAAGGGAAAATCAATTTATTGTGAAAAGAAAGATTGTTTGTAGATTAATGAAGTAAAATTGGATTGTAGATTATCAATTAAAATGATCAAGTCTTTAAACAATGATATGTGAGGTTTGATAAATTCATGAAATCACAAACAAATTTCACAAAATGTGTTTGATCCTTGTATATACATGAACAAAATGAATCATGAGATTTTTAATTTTATATTTAAGTACTTTATGTGGATAACCTGCTCATTTTGACAAAGAATCAACGAACGTCAATAGATGCAAGAACCAGCTAAAGTTTGCATTTAAGATGAAGTTTTTGCATATGTACAAGAGTATATTAGAGATGAAGTTTTTGAACTATTTGGAAAAGAATAGGCTATGATTGCGTCAAGGCAAGTACGTTCAACATTTGCTTGAGAGATCTAATATGTCAGATTTTAAAAGAGGATGAATTGCCTTGGCAATTTATTTCAAACTTTTTGCAACACATTATCCAATTGATGTCATTCAAAACTAAAAGATGTCATCGATTACCTATGACAAAGTTGTGAGCAACTTTATGTATTTGATGATGTGCACAAGGTTTGATATTGCTTTAGTTATGAGCAAGATGAGAAAAATACAAAGAAAAGTTGCATTGAAAAGAAGTGAAATGAATTCTCAAGATCTTGAAGAATATCAATGATTATGATTTACTGTTTGATGGTTAATTAGATAAACAACTTCTTGCCAAACTACGGTGATGCTCATTAAGGACAAGATCAGGTCTTTATTGTTGTTGTGCAATTCAATATACAACAACAACAACAACAACAAAACTAAGCACATATTGGCAACAAAAGAAGTTTATAGTTGAATAGCTTTATCATTGAAATGATATTGAAACTCTAAGTTGTTAATCTTCACTATGATAGCCAAAATGCTTTATATCTTGCTACAAATCAAATGATAAATAGCAAAGTAAAACACATAAAAATCATGTATGAGTTAATCAAACATGCAATTTTTGATACAAAGATTGGGCTAGTCAAGATCAACAATAAATTTAATTTAATTTATGTATTCATCAAAGTTGGTTTTTTAAGAAAATTTAGAAAACATTGTGCTACTATGCAGATTTTGTATCAATTGAACAAGTGAAATTTGATTACAACTTAGTTCTAGTTAGCTTTAGTTTAAAGAATAGCAGGTGTTAGATTTTCTTCTAAGACTTTTTGTAGAATAATTATATAATTTATGGAGGCTATTGTTCACTCAACATGAGGTTAGGAGGAGATTATTAGTATTAATTCATGTAAGGAGTGTTGTTGGTTGTTGACTGTGATGACGGTGGACTCCCATTAGGAGGTGCGTCTGTGCGATGATGACTACTAAATTTGGCAAGACTTAGCTTGCCATCTAGAACAATACATCAATATCTTCTAGTGTATTTAAGTGATTAATGATACAGTTTTGATTTATTCTTTAATCATGCTTACTAACTCTTGTGTTTTTTCTTGTCATAGCACTCAGGAGTATTAAATTATCCTTCAACACTTGGAGATTTTTTTATTTCCAAATACTTGACTATTTGATTGGTCTTGGCAATAGCCAAAGATATGTGATTTTCAAAAATTTAGTATTTACACACAAAAATTTTGACATTTGAATCAAAGTGTGTAATCATAATGGATGGAGAACACAATTCTTTCTCTTTTTCTCAAATGACCTAAATTAATTATCCGTTTTTGTTTTAATTCAAATATTTTCAACCAATCAAAAACACAAGAAGTAGACAAATTATCAAATATATTGCAATATTAAAAACTGTGGTTGAAAATTCGTATGATTTAAATTATTGGCTGAGCATGATATTTATCTTCTTTAATATTATTTAGTTAAATTTATTTAATTATTTAGAAAAAAATATTTTATTTTTAAGTATAAATATGATGAAATGACAAGCTATTTTTTTCTTTTTGAAGTATTTTTGAACTTTTCAAAAGTATATAAATATATGTTGTAATTTTTATATATAAATCTTGTTTTGAATTCATTTTGATTCTAGATTTTGATTTTTTTACTTCTTAAAGTTGTTAAGATCTTAGATCTTTATGTGAAAACATAAATGTACAAAAATTTTGACTAATATTCAATAAATAATACATAATAAAAATTTTCAAAATTTCAGTCTTTTGAAAGAGTATAATCTAACATCACTATGTATATATTGAAGTAAATTTTTGAAATAGTGAGTTTCAACACCAAAAGCTTTTTTATTATGTTTTTTTATAGCACAATGTTCACAAAATTCTAAATCAACTTTATTGTGCTAGAGAACTAGCTTCCATTGCCAAGCAATGTAAAATAATCATTACTTATAAGTCGTAGCCAAAAATGTCATGCATTGATTTTCTCAACTTGACATACTAAAAAATGACTTTGTTACAAACAATATTATGATCTGGTTTATATAAATTTTTTTAGTTATATCATTTTAAAATATTTTTATCATATATTTTTTCATGAGTATATTTTGTTTAAAGCTTTACTAAAGTTTTTTGTATTAATATTTTAAAATAATAAAATTTTTAATTTCAAATATAAACTGATACAAATCGATATAAAATCAATTTACAAGTATAAAAATTTTAATGTATCCTATAATTTGAGTTCTACAAGGATGATCATTTTCAGTAATAACTGTTCAATATAAATTTTTTATAAATAACCTTTTGATGTAACAAATATGATAAAAACAAATAGAATGCTTGATGTATAAATCATTTAAGTTTTTATAATGAGTTTCCTACAATATAATTTCGGCTTCATAGTCCATCGTTTAGCAAGTTATTCCTCTTAGAATCAAATTTTTTGGTCACGTTGGCTACAAAATTAATTACAACTGAACTTTATATAACAGTTGTTTTTTACATTATCAATTTTGCAACGTATTGTCTTTATCTTTAATTCTTATTTTAAGCTTTGATTAATCTTTAGATTCAAAATTTTGCTATACATGTCATTCATAGATATGGTTTGTTTTAACTCAAATTTTGTGCTACAATAAATGAAAAAGATGAAGAAAAAAATGTCATTATTTTTGTTGTAAATCAACAATCAATGAAGCATTACAAATCATAGTAAGTAATTATCTATCTATCACAATGTATAACATGTAATATTGATTTATAGGATACATAAAATAAGCTCAAAAGATAAAAATCATCTCTCATTATTTGTGCGAACTCCAACACTCTAAGAGCTAATAATCAAAATATCAAACATCAATGCATTTATAAAAAAAATTATTTAATCTTTTTTATTCAATTTTAAAGTGTCACACAACGTATTTGACAATTCTTTGCAATGAAATCATCGCTCAAAAGCATTAATTGTATATTACAATTGTCATACTTATTCATTATTACATGTTAATATGAAATTTCTGAATTTATAGCTTGTTTATGAAAACAATTTCAGTTGCTGTCATTGAGAATGAAAGATTTAGGTGTCAACATCTTGTTCAAACACATAGTTTCAATTTGCATTTAATTTGTCCTTCTCAAAGCACATAGTTTTCATCTTCATTTTATTTGATTATATTATATCTTACTTCTTTAAATTTCATCACAATCATCTTGTTATATTAAACTTTGAAAATAAGTTTTTATGCAATCTATGAATATTGTATCTGCAAACGGATCTTTTTTATGGTCATGTGAAAAATGTTGTGATTAGTTATGCAAATCTGAACAATGTCATACACTATTACAAAAGTATCATAATTTCATCAACTTAAAAAAATCACTCCATAAATATTGTTGCTTAAATCAAGCATTATCTGCAATAATTTTTTTGATCAATAATTCAACGAAGTTGATGCGGATTAGCAGAAAGGCATGTAGTCTTACCATTTTTTAAATTTATCATAATGTAAAGTTTATTGCTTAAACCTTCTGTTAGAAATAAATGTCTAATGAAAGTACATACATAAACATATGAATAAAGCTTTGATAGCTTTTAATTTTTTCATTTCAAAGAGTTATGCTTGCATATTTGATCCTCCAGTGAAAAAGAAACATCAGAGTCACAAGTAGGCCCCGGCAAGGCAAGGTAAAAGTTAAATGGGTAATAAAATGTACTCTACCTTTACTCTACCTCTACCCTTACCACGTCGATCACGGTTTACTTCTACGTTTACCTCTACTTTATCCTTTAACCGGATAACTATCCAATAAAAATAAAAAATACACTTTACCTTCACTTTACCCCTAATGTATCCCTTTACCGAGTAATTACCTTCACTTTACTCCTACTTTACCCTTTGATCGGGTAATTATCCGGTAAAAATAAAAAATACACTTTACTTTCATTTCATCCCATAACCTGGTAATTACCCAATATAAATAAAAATAGAAAATATCCTTACATTATCTGTAAACTATATAGTTACTTGATGAGAATAAAAATACATTTTACTTTTATTTACAAGTTAACTTGATAACTACACGAATAAAAAGTAAAATATTTATTCCAAAAACTTTCAGTTCAAGTTGGATCAAAGATCATTTCTTTGAATTGGTTGTTGAGCATTTGCACGACGCCGTCATCAAAGACTTCCTCGTACCAATTGTTTTGTTCAATCTTCATTTGATTGACGACATCTTCAATCTCATCAGTGGATCCAATTGCTGCTGCTATTGCTCGGTATGTCAGCACTTTGAGTATCTTTGCATCCATTCATGAACGTAAGCACATGATCACGATGAACACCGATGACAATAGGGACTGTCGAGAGCTCGTAAACTTGCGACCAAGAACGCTGTTGACACGCTCAGATGGTGTCGACGTTGCCGGCGTCCCAAGATAATCCATGGCCATCTTATAGTGTGCAGGCATGCGATTTAAGATTACCATGCGGGCTGACCACCAAGACAAGATGTCGATAAAATCCTAACACTGGATGACGTCAATCGATAAGAATTGATCTACCTCATTGAGCATGATACTATCATTCTCTGGCTGGAACATGGCATAAATTAGCGAATTGATCGGCTCTTCGCACTCAATAGTTGAATCGCGAAACTGCAATTTGACCGAATAGCGGTACAGTAAAGTAAATCAAAAGAGATTTGTCAACTTTTTTAGCTGCACAGTGTCAAATGGTTTTGCTATTTGTGGATTGAGGTAGGCTGCAACTATGGCGGGTTTTGGCACTAGCAATTTCTCACATTCTTCAATCTTTTCGAGCATTCCGATTACCGTAATTTTGAGATTGATCGCTAATAGTAGTAACTCATTCGTTTCGCAATGCTTCACAAGATGAGCACTGGATAGTGGCAAAAAGTCAAGCGTCCGCTTGTGATCTGCGGCAAGGTTTTGCATGACTTGGCGTGACGCGCGCAAAAAAGTAACCACATCGTTGATCATTTGCCATTGATCATTATAGAGAGAAGAATGACCGATATCAATTGCAAATTGTTTCTGTCAATGACAATTTGTTTCTCAAAAGTGTCAACACCCATCTAATGTGTGGAATTCCACCCCGTTGCAGAATCTTGATGTGTCGGCTCCTTGCTACTAAAGCGGCAACCGCAACCTCCAAGCAATATTGTTGCTGCATCACCTTGTTGCGACAAATCTTAACAAGCGCATCGCGCAACACCTCCATTGAATTTTTTGTGAAACTAAGTACTTTGATAACAACAAGTTGAATCGAATGATCAGCACAACACACATGATTAAAATTGAACATATGCTCAAAGCCAACTGATGCATTGATCAGTTGAAATAGACGTTTAACCGTAGTGATAGTGTCAGAACCATTGTCGCTAACCACGTTTGACAATTGTGTAAGTACGCCAGTGCCCATACACTTCAAATGTTCAAAAAGAGCAATTCCAACACGTCGATCAACGCCGGTACCACATTCTACATCCAAGATGGTACGTAAAATCCTCTTTGGTGAGAGCGTTTTGATGTCAACTCAGTGTGTAATCATCACATAAAAGCCCTTTAGGTTTCAATATAATCAGCTGTCCATTGTTAGAAAAAATGCAATTTCTAATTTGCTGAAGAACAATCCTAGCATGGGCAACAAGATACGGTAAAGTTCTGTAATTCAGCTCAAAATTGTTTGTGTTGACGTAGGCTCATACCCATTCGTCAGTGTGAAGATCATTCTCTTGAATCGATCATTGCCGGAAGCACGTAGAGATACATCACTGCCAATGATGTAATCTAGAATAACATTTTCATACTTACAGAGAGCTTGTTCTAAAAAAGCAGGCTTGTCAATTGTGGACTGGATCAAGTACTTGGTAAACGGTTAGGAGCAAGATACTTCATTTTCTTTCAACCCATGTGCCAATTGCAAATGAAATTTCCAACCTGACGCATTGGTTTTTTTGGAATAACCATCTTTTGCACAAGGTACATTTGCATTTCATCTTCTCCTTTGAGGTATACCTAGATTGTCACTCATGAACATACATCCAAGAAAAGTTTTGCTTCGATTGTTTGCACTTAGAGGTGCTCAAGATTTCCATCGGGATCAATTATGCACAGTTACTTATTTCCTTTTCATTATCTCCGTCAAATTTGGCAACACTATTAAAAACCTTGTTGGCAACGTTCACATAAGTCATCTTGATTATAGATCAATGTGCTAATTGGATTAAATCAATATCAATGGGCTTTAATCTCCTATCGTACTATCTTTGATATCCAAAGATTGGATACACCACCTTTCAAGATTAATAGAAGATTGGAATCAATATCCTAAGAAAAATGCCATCTATAAATATTTGTTAGAATAATCAGCTATACCATTGCAATAATAGACAAGTCACGCTACTAACAAAATATTAATTTCAGGTTCATAGAATTCCTCCAAGAGCAGCTAGAAAGAACTAAATTTTCAAAAGAAATGACAAGTAAGGATAACAAGTAAACAATGCACTAAATTCTGACAATCTAGTGCTTCTCCACACTTAAACTTCACATCATAATCATGAAAATAATAGTAACAATCAGTACCTGTAGAACTTTGATAACAAATTAATACCAGAATGGAGCATAATGGTACAGATTCGTTCCCACAGGGATAAAAACAACACCAAAGACTCAAGATGTGTCATTGATTAACATTCTATTGAGGAGTTTTACTTCTTAGGCACATATCACTCCTAGAGACACTGCTCGATTATGGCCGTAGGCGCGCAAAGCAGAGGATAATCACCCATGACGTGAATTAAGTCCAACAAGTACCAGCATGAATTGCACACGATAATGCAATTCTAGGAAACTTTCCAGAATTGCACTCTCAGCCGACTGCTCTAAATACTCAAATTCAAACTTGCTTAAATTTCAAATGATCCCAGGCACACTCAAAACATTCAAAGCGGAAACCCGCGACTTCAGATGCGGTATCTTTGACAAACTGAAGCGCACCATGCATGGTGACAGACACACACAACCTCACAAACTCATACGATAGACACAGATTGCAAGCCGAGACAAGTTAATTGACAGAAAAGCTCTCCAAGGTCATAGCCTTGGGCCTCTTTATTCACAATGAACACCTTGACAACTCAGCCGCCTGAGGCGAATCATCACCAAGCGTGAAATCAGTCGACGCACCGGTTACTGCATCCGTTGAGCTTCCGTCTTCTTCTAGCCTACGCAAAACGCCTAAAATCTCTAACTCTAAGTTCTTCCTCACCTCTTCCAAATTGGAAGAGAAGTAATTCATTAATCTAACTAATTGTCAATGTCCAACGCCAGCAGAATAGGGTTCCGCTGGCCTCCAATTTCCTCAATTGACGCACCAGCATGTTCAATTTTGTCCACTTTAGCGTTTGGATTTTCCACTCGACGAAATTGCGCAGACATCTCTCAACCCGCAATCGCAAGCTGTCGATCGTTTGCTCTTCCAAGAATCAAATTGTCAATTTCGCTGCTTCCACTCTGATCTGCAACATTGCTAACTATTCCTCAACCATCTTCAACTGGGTTTGCAACCAATCGCAATCTGCATCCAATTTTACTCTACATTCGACCTCCGAAGACTTAGCAGCCTCTCACTCAATCAATTTCTTCATCCAACTAGCCAATTCGGCCTTGTACTTCTGTGTTTGCTCCGCCAAACTTGTTGTAAGCTCATTCACACATCGCAACTCCACATTAAGTGCTTCTCTTTGTGCCTTGATCCTTCTCCGAAGATCCATGGTCATCGTATTCATTGTCGCAATCTCTCGCCAAAAACCTTTGGTTCTCAATTCTTCCTCCTCACGAAGCTCCTTCTGCTTCACTAGACCTAGCCAAAGAACTTTGCACTCCATTTTCTTCGCCCAAAGTTGCTCCTCATGCACCTGCAGAGTAGCAGTTCTTGCCGCACACTCTCCTACCACTCTCGCAACATCTTTGGCAATCTTCATCGAAGCTGCTCTCTTGCTTTGGTTCTTATTCCTTAGCAACTCTACATAGAATTTGGCCTCTTCAGACACAGTGTACTTTTCTTGCTTCCCGTCCAAGTACTTTAGCAAGGGAACCACACTGTCCCGCAAGAGATTTAGAAAAGTAACTACTACCTCCTTTGGCTCTTTCGCCGAAGATCTCTTCTTGTCTTCGGGTTCCGCTGTACCCGAAGACACCTGAGCTGAAGGAATCTCTAGAAATTCCTCCACTTCTTCTTCAAACCTCTTCACTACTTGCTATAGTATCTCTTGACTCAGAGTAAGTTCCTTTGCGTGCTCTTCGCTAATCTTTGGCTCTGCCACGTTAGTTTTCTCCGAAGATCTACCTCTTTCCTTTGAAGACACTCGCTCCTTCTCCGAAAGCTGAAGACATTGACCTGAAGTCGCCGCCCTCTTCTCCAAAGATCTCACTTTTTCTCCCAAAGGTCCCTCAACTTGCGCTCCCAAAGGTTCACACTCAAGAGTCCAAAGATCCTCTTCCCGCACTGCTTCCTCGTGTGCCGAAGATGCGGTTCCCTCGGACATAGCTACACTACTCTCCGAATTCTTTCGCACTACCACCCGATCTTGTGCCTTATTCTTTGGTCTAGCACGCATCTTTGGCGTCCTCAACTGCTTTGTCACCGACTTCAGCATCCGCTCTTCCAAGTCTCGTACTTCAACACAAAAATCTGCCACCTTCTGTCTCTTCGCCGGTATCTCTCAGGCACATTCTTTGCCGTGACTGCCTCCAAGCAAACAAGACCTTGTGATGATTCTCAAATAGTCTCCTCAATCCGAGCTTCCTCCTCCTTGGGCTCTTTGTCTTCATTTGACTCCAGGATCTTCCTATACTTAGGGAATTTTTGCTTCTCGCTCTTCGTCAACAAATTCATCTAGCGATAGAAATCAACTAGGAACGGTGTCATGTAATTCACCGTGGCTCCGCCCCACTTGTCTCAGACGTTGGTTTAAACCATGTTCTAGAAAATCTTCGCCTAGTGAATCGCCTTCCCTTTAACTGCGCGCTCTATAAACCCGACTTGCCACGCCGTCACATATGTCATTTGATGCGGTCGCAAGATGTGCATTAACGTTGTTGACACCGCGCATCTCTTCGTATCATAGTACTCGTCAGTCCTCCATCCGTTTGTGCTTGATCGAGGCTTCGTAAACAACTTTGCAAACGTCGCCTCTTCGGCCCTCGTCACTTTTGATGCTCTCCTTTTCAAAGATAAAATCCCCTTCTTTGCCTGTGCATGGCCCTAAGACGTGCGTCCAATGCTCGATTGTCCACAGAAACGGATTACCGCGAAGGTCAGTACCCACATTCTTAGTCTCTAGCCATTCCTGACAAATCGTTGCCGAAACGCAATTCCAATCCCAGAGTAAGAAATCCAACCGTGTTGCGATCAATTCCTTCCGATACATCCGTAATTCCACATCTAGCACCTTTAGCAAGATCAATTTTGATCCAGTTACTTTCCTAGCGCGCACCATGTCTCTTATAGAATATTCTTCAACCTCTCCGATTCCAATTTTCACTCACGCACAATGACGGCGCAAAGTTTCCACTTTGCGTCCTTACCTTCGACGCCCTAACAATCCTCCCACGCGCGCAAATAAACACCTGCAATGCTAGTAATTCCTGGCTAGTCTCTAGCAAATTCAAATTATAACAGGTTGTCTTCGCCGAAGATCCGTCTACTACATCGCCAAAGATGTCTGCGCCGAAGTCCGAAGATCTTTGGCCGAAGGCTCCGAAGTCAAATTCCTTTCTTTGAAGTCTTTCATGCACTCTCTCAATTGAATCTTTGCAATAATACACAAGTCATGCTATTGACAAAATATAAACTTCAGGTTCATAGAGTTCCTCCAAGAGCAGCTAGAAAGTACTAAAATCTTCCAGAGAAATGACAAGTCAGGATAACAAGTAGACAATGCACCAAGCTCTAACAACCTGAAGCTTCTCCACACTTAGACTTCGGATCATAACCATGAAAACAATAGGAACAATCACTACCTGTAGAGCAACCCAGTTTTTTATGCCTTTTAGATATTTTTCAAGTGAATTGCACCTGTAGGTTGAACGCCTAAGACGACTCTTTTCTGCATGAAGATACAGCTAATATCAGCATTCACAATGAAGTCCTTTGAGATAAATTGCGAAAGAACAAAGATCTTATTCTAGGCCTTTCATGCACTCTCTGAATTTTATCTTTGCAATAATAGACAAGTCATGCTACTGACAAAATAAAAAACTTCAAGTTCATAGAGTTCCTTCAAGAGCAACTAGAAAGAACTAAAATTTTGGAGAGAAATGACAAGTTAGGATAACAAATAAACAATGCATCAATTTATGACAACCTACTACTTCTCCACACTTAGACTTTGCATCAAAACCATGAAAATAATAGGAACAATCAGTACCTGTAGAGCAACCCGATTTTTTATGACCTCTAGATAATTCCTCAAGTGAATTGCACCTGTACATTGAACGCCTGAGACGACACTTTTCTGCAGGAAGATACTGCTTATATAAGCATTCACAATGAAAACTTTTGAGATAAATTGCGAAAGAACTAAAATCTTATTTCACGTCTTTCATGCACTCTCTGAACTGTATCTTTGCAATAATAGACAAGTCACGCTATTGACAAAATGTAAACTTCATATTCAATGAGTTACTTCAAGAGCAACTAGAAAGAACTAAAATCTTCAAGAGAAATGACAGGTCAGTATAACAAGTAAACAATGCACCAAGCTCTAACAACTTGAAGATTCTCCACACTTAGACTTTGGATCATAATCATGAAAACATGGATGGAGCAAAAACTAGACAAGCCTTCTTGGAGTAGCATAAAGTAAGTCCGTTTTCTGATGCGGACACTCAAAAAGGTTTTGCAAGTTTTGAGCAAAGCAAACTCCCTGAATCTTCTTGTGGCAAATCATCATCAAATATGGGCAAGGAGTCAAATCCTTATGGATTGTCTCCCTTGGTTGTTGAAGATTTGAAAAGATTTAGTTAGCAATTAGAGTTCAATAGTAATTTGATGGCGATAAACAAGCTCAACAACATTGACGTTATAAATTCAAGGATTTGCATATTAGCTAGGAGTATGCAGCAACATTCCAAAGTAAACAACAATACATAACCAGAATTTTGACTATCAAATAGGTCCTTGGTGAAAGAACTTTGTGGCATCGTGTGAAACCAAAGTACAATCCGGTTGTTCTAGCAGATCAGAGAGTAAATGGTGCATAACTTCAACCTTTTGCTCCTAGTCACACTAGAGGCCAAGATCTTCCGGTGAAGGTTGTCTCTCCAAAAAGATCCACCTAAAGACGGAACAAGAGGAAGTACAAGATTCCAAGGAAAGTTGTAGCAATCTTAAAGTAAGAGCTCCAGCAGTGAAAAATACACTGAGCACTCCAGGGATTGCTCCAGAAGCTGGCGATTACTTGTAGGAAGTATCCCACGCTGCCGAACAAGATACACAGCGGTGGAATGTGCAGTCGGAACAAGAAAGTCACAACCCTGAAGAGGAAAACATGGAATGGATTGATGATTTAGGAACGATCAGTACCTGTACACCAACCCAATTTTTTATGACTCCTAGATAATTCCCCAAGTGAATTGCACCTGTAGGTTGAACGCTTGAGACACCCCTTTTTCTACTGGAAGATACTGCTAATGTAAGCATTCACAATGAAAATCTTTGAGATAAATTGCAAAAGAACTAAGATCTTATTCCAGGTCTTTCATGCACTCTTTGAAATGTACCTTTACAATAATAGACAAGTCACGATACTCACAAAATATAAACTTCAGGTTCATAGAGTTCCTTCAAGAGCAGCTAGAAAGAACTAAAATCTTCAAGAGAAATGACAAGTCATGATAACAAGTAAACAAAGCACCAATTTCTAACTATCTACTGCTTCTTCACACTTAGACTTCAGATCATAACCATAAAAACAATAGGAACAATCAGTACCTGTAAAGCAACCCGGTTTTTTATGGCTCCTATATAATTTTCCAAGTGAATTGCACTGGTAGGTTGAACGCCTGAGACGATCCTTAGTTCTGTAGAAAGATACCGCAAATATAAGCATTCACGATGTGCAACAGAATATTGAGACTACATTGTATTTCAGAACAAATGCTTACGGATGTCTACATGTCATGTATAAAAAGCACAAGTACTTTGATAACAAATGCATCTGTTCGTCAAGGAGAAATGAACAAATGTTCCTCGTT
Organism: Marchantia polymorpha subsp. ruderalis; assembly: GCA_037833965.1. Taxonomy (NCBI): domain Eukaryota; kingdom Viridiplantae; phylum Streptophyta; class Marchantiopsida; order Marchantiales; family Marchantiaceae; genus Marchantia; species Marchantia polymorpha. The sequence continues at coordinate 4,584,987 of AP031359.1, forward strand.
GAGCATGTGGAACAGATGGTACAAAGTAATTCTACACTGCACGACTCAAAAACTTCAGTAATGCACGATGAATAAAACTAAGTTCTGCTATCAATCCCTGGATATGCTGCACGAGTAGACTCATTACTTACTTTATCGTTGAAGCTCAGGCAGAAGATTCACCATCACTTGGAGATGTTACACCTCACAAAGATGGCTTCTTGACATGATCCACCGTCGGCTTGGAAAACATGACAAGGCGTTGTGGCGGAAAGAGTTGATGCGGACTTGAGATGTAACACTAGGGTTTAGAGAGAAGCTCACTCGAAGATAGAAACGTAAACTCTAAAGATGAGAGATACCAACAATGGTTCTCCTCTCCCTTATATAACTCTCACCAACAAGTACAAAGAGATAAGATCTAATCCCCACCATCCATCTCACTCATAGTGGATGGATGACGTGGCGGATAGCCCTAACAAGCACACGGATCGCTGACGTGGCGCTCTCAACTAACACACTAACTAACACACTCAATCCTTACCTACAAGCACACGGATTGCTGACGTGGCACTGTCAACTAACACATCCACTCTGTACCTACCAAGTGCGCGGATCGCTGATGTGGCAGCTATGACTAGTGCACACTAGAGTATCTATATCAATATTTAGAGTAACCTCTACTTTAGTTCCAACTAACTAAAGATGGTTACATGAGATGACAAGAGTTGGATGTGCTCACTATATATATGCAAAATTAATCTAATAAAGTACTAGTGAACAATCTACGCACAAGAAGACAATTAAAGAACCTGCCCACTTCACAGAATTAACGGTAAGTTAACAACGGCATGCAATATTGCAATTAACCAAGCTGTAGCTGTAATAGCAGATAATTACCAAAATGAAGCATAGTGTTAAAGATCCAATCTCACGAGTACAAAAACAACGTTGGATCATGATTTAATGGTTTCTTGTGAAGTTTCACTTCTTAAGCATCTGTCACTCCAAGAAGACATTGCAAGTGCTTAGTCCAAAAGCAACACATTGCAAAGTAGAATCACACTCAAACCTAAAAATTATCCAATAAGACACTACAGAAGCCGCATGCGACTCTGCAATTGATATTCAGGGGGATAACTTCCAAAGTATACACTCAGCAAGTTGCATCGAGCTTCCTATGTACAAATTTGCTTCAATTCTAAGCTACGCTACGCATCACTCAGAACATCAGGATTGAACTCTCTACTTCAGATGTGGTATCTTTGACAAACTGAAGCAACTCGTGCACGGTGACAAAACATACAATTCACAAACACGGGGAGAAATGCAGATTGAAAACTGAGAAATTAACTAATGGAAACACCCTTAAAGGCAGCGTCTTGGGCCTCTTTATTCCTAACTAACTCGCTGAGATGTCACTTGTTGGGATGCGAGCTTCCAACAAGCGTGATGCCAGCTGACCCGATAGTTATCACGCCTGCTGAATTTCTACTGACTCCAATCCTACGCAGAGCGGCCAACACTTTCAATTCTAAGTTCACCTTTGTTTCCTCTAAACCGGAGATGAACAAATCTAGCTTTTTACCTAACTGCCAATGTCCTCTTGCACTACAAGCTATCAAAGCGGTCACGCGACGCTCCAGCTCTCGCAACTTCATCCACTTGAGCGTCTGAATCTCCCACTCAACATAATCGTGAAAGCATCGGTTTACCTTTGCTCTCAATGCCTCATCCGTCTGATCCGCTAACTGTTGATTCTTTGCCTCCAACTCGAGCAATTTAGCCTCAGCCGCGATCAACTGCTCCTCAACTGCTAACAGTTGAGATCGCAACTCGTTGCAATTGGCATCTAACTTCTCCCTCTGCTCCAACTTTGAAGACCTAGTAGCTTTACAATTTGCCAACTCCTTGGCCTTCGCCGCTAACTCAGCTGCATGCAAGTGATCGCGCTTCACCAGATCTGGAGTCAGCTCATTCACGCACCGAGATTCCTTGTTGAAGGCCATTCTAGACACCTCCAATCTGCTCAAGATTGACTGTCGCCTTCTGCGCATATTGAATGTCAACCCGAAGGTTCATGCAATCACGCTCCGACGACACCTGAAGGTTCTTCTCCGCTGCCAAAGTCTTCCAAAGTCCGGCACATTTTGACTCCGTCTGCTGAAGTCGCTTCTCCCACTCTTGCAAAGTAGCCTTCGCAGTCGTGCACTCAGAGGTCAAGCTTAGCACTCTTTCGACTACCTCCGCAGATGTTGCCACCTTTGCCCGCGTCTTGCTACGCACTAACTCCACGTAGGATCCCGCTATGGTTGGCTTGGCATACTTCGCCATCTTCTCGTCCAGATACTTGAGCAAGGGAATGACTTGCTTGCCCAACATGTCCACTGCACTGAGTCCGACCGACTTAGATTCTTTGGCCGAAGGTCCTTCGCCACTTTCTAAGTCGATTGTACCCGAAGACACCTGAGTCAAAGGTGCCGGTTGTTGCCCTGTCATCATTCTTCCCACATCTTCCACTATGCGATTTGCAAGTTCCTCCAACGAAGTGTAGGTGTCCGCCGTGTCTCATAACTCCGCAAGTACCTTCAAACATACCTTACTCAAAGGCGTGTACACAATTGATTGGTCCAAAGGTCTTCGTCCCTGACTTAAAGTTTTCACCTTCGTATCTCCTCCTTGCTCTTTTGCTTCCTTTGGCGGATCTTTCGCCAAAATTGTCGAAGATCTCCACTTTGAAGGCCCTTTGCCGAAGATCCCTACATGCAATTTTTGCTTCTATCTCCGCCCACTTTGCAATGTGATCCGGTCCTAAGATGCGGCTTTGCTGCACTCTTTGCTTCCTTCTTCCTCACTCGGCCGTTGTCTCGTCTTCATCTTGCTACGAGCATATACATTTGCCAATCCCAACTTTGTGAGAACTGGCCTTTGTGGTAGTGCAGTTATGCTGGGTATTGATGGCCGATGATGTTTAAGGATGTAGATGCGCACATTAAGAAATGTGATAACTGTCAGCGCACGGGAGAACCCACTGCTACAACGCGTTGGACGCTAACACTGATCATGTCGCTGGCACTGTTTCAAAAGTGGACAATTAATTTAGTGGGACTGGTCCAACTTGTTACGAAGCATACCCGGAGACGGTACATTTTGGTAGCAACCGATTATGCCACCAAGATGGTGGAGGCCGAGGCGACGCGACCCGACGTGACGATGCAGCCATTGTCGCTAAGTTTTTGTTTGAATTGATCATCAAGCGGTATGGTTGTCCACTAGATTTGATGAGTGATAGAGAAACAAATTTCTTGAATACTGTAATCAAAGGCCTCACGTTTTATTTCCACATCAAGCATCGAAAGACGATGCCTTATAATCCGAAGGCGAACTGGTTGACAGAAAAGTCCAATGGGCTTTTGTGCAAGATCTTGCTGAAGGTGATGGTGAACCATGCGCATGACTGGGATACAAAGTTACCGGTAGCCTTGTGAGCCTATCGGACCACGGAGAAGGTGACAACTAAACAAACTCCATATTTCTTGGTCTATGGGCAGCATCCGATAGTACCCATTGAGTTTTAGGTACCTTCTCACCGAATATTGGATGATTGTCGATTGGGAGCGGAGGAAGTCACCTCTATCAACTGCAAGAAGTGATGGCATTGGAAGAGTGACGGCAAGGGGCTGCAGAGCGGATAGAGCAAATTTAGCTGAAGCAAAAGGAGGCGTATGACCGTCGAATCCGACGGGTAAGGTTAAAGCAGGGCGATCTAGCTTTGATGTACGATTGTCGACATGCCCGATTTTTGAAAAAGCTGCATCTGCGTTGGATGGAACCTTTCAAGGTGACGAAAGTATTCCCTAGTGGATCAATTCAGCTAGAGGACCTGTCAGGACAACTGTTAGGCATCCGAGTTAACGGCTGGAGACTGAAGAAGTATTACTCTTGAAGTGTTCGTGGGGTCGCTCACTATTGAGGAGGGGAGCATGTGGTAGTGCAGTTTTTACATTTTTTCAGAAATAATGTAGTTAGGTAGGTAAATCCACGTAAGTTTTAACTTTTGGAGCATTAGTATTTAGAAGAGAAGAAAATAAAGAATTTTAGTATAGATGCTAAGTAGGAGTAGGAAATACCAAGGATTGCCCTAGACAAAGCTTGTCCTGCTGGTTTTCATGAGATCCAGAGTCAAAGGAACGGACCAATAAAGCCTGAACTACGAAGGGAAGGGGCAAGGATCTAGGTTCTCCAAAGACCTAGTCCAGCCTTGGGTAGAGGGTATTCGGCCTCCGGCATTGATGTTTTTGGAGTTACCTACAAAGTACTTCTGGTAACGGATCCCAATGGAGTAAAAGATGGCGCCGCACGGAAAAGAAATTTGAATGGCGGCACCTTCAATTCACACGAGTTGATTCTATCGTTGCAATGGCGGAGTACACACATGAGAGCGCGCGTTCGGTCCTCACATTTCACAATCACACTGTTTTGAATTGACAAGAGCTTGAGATGCAGAAGGTTGAATGAGCAAAAGCAGCTCTGGGGTGGCCTGGTGCAATTTGATTGATTGCACTCATGGAACCTGAGGCAGGATTGAGAGCTTATTGTAATGAATTGATTCTTGCGAAGCTCAATTTCTTGCTCTGGAGATGGAATTGGGTATGCACATCAATGGTTAGGAGTGGGACGATGATGACACTCCAAAACCAAAGGGCTATCGAGGCAACCCCGAGACTTGGCAAATTTGGGATTGGGCGAAAGTCTTAGGATATCGCGTAGGTGAAGACGGCGACCTTACCTTTGACAATGAGAGCGTCAAGGTAATAGGAGCCGAAGAAAAGATGTATGCGGCGTGATTCAAGAAACCGCGCACAGGCAAGAACGGATATCAGACCACATGGTATTGTGATTGCTTGAGAAGGAATGTAGCAATGGTGTTGATGCAGATTCTTTGACCTTCTCGGACAATGTACATGATGACTTGGCAGGTTGGGTTTGTGGAACGAGCGCTGCGGGGGGAACAAATCCACTTGGTGCAAATACTGTGAACTGTCACCCGACAACACATTAGTGTACATATTGGAAGATCGGCCAATTATGTGTCTTGTTTTTTATTAATTTCTATAGGGGGATGGAGTTGTTAATTGAGGCAGAGCAGAAGAAGTTCCCGTTGTGAACTCATGCGCAGGATGGAGACAAAATTCTGAGCGCTAACGAGTTTGACACCAATCCAGAAGAGGAGCAGTTTGCCTTGCCTTTGGGGAGAACAGATGGATTCAAGGGCAGAGGGAAAGAGTGGCTGCAGAAGAGAAGGAAACTTCAGGAGGTCGCTGTTTCCAAAATGCAGGATTGCCGATCACTCCCCACCAAGCTCAGAACGCCTAATGCACGGGCCAAAACGAAGGTGAAAGCTCAACGATTGATATTGGAAGATGATAGTAGCACGGAAAGCAGTGTTGCTGTGTTGCAAGACCGTCTCACTTTGGCAAAGTGGGCACAGTTGGAAGTATACACCGCGGTGAAAGAGAAGGATGGACCTTCAGAGAAGAACCTTTGAACTTCTAAGACGAAACCTTTGGCAGTGGTGGGGAACCGGGCATCGAAGAAGGACAAAGGAAAGGCAATAATAACAGAAGAAGGAACTCCAGAGCGGAGTCCAGTTCCTTTGGCAGAAGCTAGGGTAAATGCTCATTTGAAGAAGCCCTTAGAAGTGTTGATAATGTCATCAGACACTATGGTGCTTAGTTTTTCTTTTGGTGCATAAATAACAAAAACATATTTGTGGTAGAACGTATACATATAAGTCCTTAGTCATAGGACTTAGGAGAATTATTGGAGATTTAGTTAGTTAGAGGAAGGGAAATGAAATCCGCTTTGGACCATCGGCGCAGCCATTTTTGATGATGCAATAGCCAGACCTTTGGCGAAGACAACGAATCCCAATTGGAATTTGCAAAGGGTTGGTCAAAATCCGCACGTGTTGAGTATCAATTGGTGCGCGTGTAGGAATGGTTAGGGTGTTGAGGGTAAGGGCACGAGGCAAACACATTCGTGCCGACATTGAGACATTGAGAGAGAGAGAGAATTGCAATCGATCGACTTTGATAGTAGCGAAGACGCGACTGGAGACAGGACGCCATCCACGACAGCTAAGGTGCAGAAATTGGTCCCGCTTAAGGTGCCCTACGCGGAGTTGTGAGCCTATCGGCAAGAGCTCGTCAAACTACATATGGATTTCCTGCTATGGGATTGGAATTGCGTCTCAGCGACCATCTGCAAGGAGATGATGGATAAGAATAGTAACGAGAGAGATGATCTCCGGGGCAATCCGATGATGTGGACAATCGACCATTCGACAAAAGTTCTAGGACCTTGTGCAAGGAAAGATGAAGACTACATGTTCGAGAAGGAGAGTGTCAAGATTACGCGCGCGGAAGAATTTACCTTTGCTCCACTCTTCAAGAACGTGAGGTCGGGAACGAAAGGATGGAAGACGGCGGATTACAAGGACCCGCAGAGGCGTGCGATTGCGTTAGGGGTAATGCATATTCTGCAACCGCAACACACGACCTACGTCACCGCATGGCAAATTGGCTTCTTTGACCGCGCATTGAAGGGAGAACAAATTCATGTGGCAAAGATCTTCAACAACCTAATTTGGACCAATGTCACCATCAGATAGAAAGGAGGTTTGATTAACCACAACACTTTCTACTTAGTGAATTTCTATCTAGGGATGGGGTTATTGACAAAGGATGAGTAGCGATTCCCGAAGAAGCGGGAGGTGTTGGCAATCGACTCAAGCAAAGACACAAATGAGGAGGACAATGTCCAACCCGAAGAGCCACCTCAAAGAACAACACGCGGACCAGTTCAGATGGATGTCGTCTCGACCAAGGAACAGGCAGAGAGGAGACCGGCGAAGAGACGGAAGGTAATCGCCGATAGTGGAGAAGGCCGAAGACCGGAGTCGCGGATGGCCGAGACGCAGGTGACGGGGATCAGAATGTCGAAGACCCGGACCAGGCCAAAGAAGAAAGCAAATCATAGGAGACTTGTGTCCGACTCTTCGAAAAGTAGTGTGGCGAAGTCGGACGAAGCTGCCTCTACGACAGACGAAGAGAAGAGGGAGGAGGCTACTCTTCAAGCAGCGGAAGGAGGACATTCAGAAGTACAGGCTGAAGTCTCAATGGAAGTAGCAATAGAACCTTTAGAAGAAAAGACGGCGACAGTCAGTATAAGTCTTCCACCTTTGGAGCAGATGCGATCTATGGAGAGTGAGGAAGTACCACAACCAAAGACAAGTGAAGAGCTAGCAAAGGAGCTCACAGTGAGTGAAGAGATACTCGAGCAAGTAGTTGCACAGATTGATGGGATAGTGGTAGACGCCTCCGAGATTCGATCGCCCCCACCGCTTCAGGAAGAGGTAAGATCTGAAGCGCAGAAGAAGGCTTCGGAGGAGGAACCGAGGTAGTCACTTGTTTCCTTTCCCAACTTACTGCAGTATAGTGTAACACCCCTATTGAAGTATTTAGATAGGAAGAGAGAGAAGTATGTTGTGGACTAAGAAGCAAGGTTTTATGTAGAGTAAGTGAGGAATAGTACTTAGATCAAGAAGTCAATAGCAGTAAAGAGCAAATGAGAGTCCGCAACTGCAATGGCGAAGGAACGAGTTGCGAGCTTGTGTTCTGTGCGCGTGACCATGAGGGTGATGTAGCCGCTCCTACAACATCAGAGTAGCAGTGAGGGTGATGTTGTAGGAGCGGCTACATCACTCTCATGGTCACCGGAGCTCGAGTATCTCTTCACTCTCTGCGGCTTTGACGAAGCGCGATCAATTGCATGTAGCGGAGTTGGCTAAGGAAAGGGAGTGTAGAGCCAAAGGTACGCAAGGCCAAAGATCTTCAAAGACAAGTTGCTGCAATGAAGACAGAGTGAATGGATGCAAGGGGCAAGATTGGGGAACGCATCGATGCTCATAGCAGGAAGCTGCAACGCGCGAATGAGCTTATGGCAAGTTTGGCGAAGGAACTCCGGAAGCAAACTGTCAAATTAGCCGATTGGGCTAAGAAATTGGCAGATTGATAATTAGCCAGATCTTTGGAGGTCCAATGTAGAGTAAGATTTGAATCGGATTGTGGTCGGTTGCAAGGGCAGTTAAAGTTAGTTGCGGTGCAGTTGGAGGAGTCGCAGGCGAGAGCGGAAAAGGCAGACGCAGCGTATCAACAACTGAGAGACGAGACAACCGATAGTTTGCGTTTGCGTGTAGATAAGTGCATGCGCGAATTTGTGATGTGGGAAGTGCAAACGCTGAAGTGGCTAAAATTGGATTCGCTGGAGCAATGATTGATGGGCATGAAGACCAGCGGGGCCGTAGGGCACAAGCAGTTAGTAAAGCTAGTTAATTCTTTCTCTTCCGAATTGGAAGAGGCGCAAGAGAATTTAGAGATAGAGATTGTAAGCGTGTTGCGTAGGTTAGGAGCCGACGGAAGCTTAAAGGACACTGTAACCGCTGCGTTGGATGGCACCGCACCTGAGAGTAGTTCGCCTCGGGCGGTTGAGTTGTCTAGGAGTTAAGAGTGAATAAAGACACACAAGGTTCTTTCCTTGGGAGATTTTTCTCTCAATTGACTTGTCTTGGCTGTCAATCTTTATTGTTGTGCGCGTTTGTGAACTTCTGTGTTTTGTCACTGTGCATGGTCCGCTTCGGTTTGTCAAAGTTGCCGCATCTGGAGCTGCGATTGTCTAATTTGGGTGTTTTGAGTAAGCCATGGGCTATTCGGGATTTAAGCAAATTCAGGTTTGGACATTCGGGTCAATTAACAGGGAATGTGCAATTTTGGGAAGTTTCTCCTTGAAATCTGAGTGTGGTATATCTAAGTGGCGATTCCTGCAAGTGTCGATTGGATAAGTTTTAGGTTCTGTGGACGAATATACGGTGTCTTCTGGGAGTGACATGTGCCCGAGAAGTAAAACTCTTAAATAGAATGTTTATTAGTGATAAATCGTTACTCTTGGTGTTGTCTCTGTCTTTGTGGGAAAAAATCTTTATCATTATGCTTCATTTGGGTATTTGTTGGTTATCACAGACACGGAGGAGGATCCGGTGGCACTAGAGAAGATAGTAGATAGAGTAGTTGAAGGCGTAGCAGGAGAGGCTACTGTGCAGCAGCCAGTGGCGTCACCTCGGACGTCCACAAGAACGGTTATATTGGAGATGGGAGAAGATCCTTCGGCAGAAGAGATCTAGTCGTGAGGGGTCAATGCAGCAGACGTGCTGTGCGGACAAGTGGTGCCTCTACTCCGGTACCTCAACAACAAGCTAGGGAAGTATGCTAGGCCAACCAATGTTGGATCTTACGTGGAGTTAGTGCGTAATAGGATGCGGGTGAAGCATGCAACAACTCATGCAGTAGTGGAGAAAGAGAAGTAGCTTTGGGAGACAGAGGCGAAGTACGAGGTACTTCGGAAAAGGTTGGCTGAAGAAGTAGAACTGCGGAAGTCTTTGGAGAAGGCCTGTGAGAGTCTTCAGACCGACATCGAGGTCACCAGATGTGCGACATTTGACCTTCAGGATAGACTAGAGGCGTCTCGGATAGCTTTTAACGAGGAGTCGCGAAGAGTGGACGAGCTAACTGCGGATCTGAAGAAGAAGAATCATATGCATGCAGCAGAGGTGTGATGCTTATTTTTTTTGTTTTTTACAAAATTGACAAAAACTTAAACATATTTGTGTTAGAATGTAGATGTATAAGTCCTAAGTGGTAGAAGTTAGAAGAATTATGGAAGATTTAGTTAGAAAGTAGGATTCGCCTTCGTCCGAAGACCATCGGATCTTCAGATCTTTGGCGCAGTCATTATGGAGGATGCAATAGTTGGGTCTTAGGCGAAGACCCAAAGATCAAGTTGAATTCGCGAAGGACCGAACAATGTTTGCACGCGCTGAGGGTACCGATTTGCGCGCGTGAGAAGAACGTTAGGGCATCGAGAGTAAGGGCAGGACAAGGAGCATTCGTGCCGACATTGCAAGAACGAGCGAGAGTGAGAGCGGGCGGAATCGATCGACCTTGCTAGCAGCAAATACGCGAATTGAAGACATGGCGCCACCCAAGATGGCCAAGATGCGGAATTGATCCCGCTGAACGTACCTTACGGGAAATTGTGATCTTATAGGCGGGAAGTCAACGAATTGCATCTAGATTTCCTCTTGTGGAATTGCAACTGCATATCGACGAGTATTTGCAAGGAGATCATGGACAAGAACCGGAATGAGGGTGAGGATCTTCAAGGCAATCCGATGTTGCGGACAATTGAGCATTGGACGAGCGTGCTGGGGTCATGTGCAGGTCGCGACGGAGATTTCATGTTCGAGAAGGATAGTGTGAAGATAACTTGCGCGGAAGAATTTACTTTCGCTCCCCTCTTCAAGAACCCGCGATCAAGAACAAATGGGTGGAAGATCGCCGATTACAAGGATCCAAAGAGGCGCGCAATTGCGTTGGGTGTCATGCATATCTTGCAACCGCAGTGGACGAAGTATGTCACGGCTTGGCAGGTCGGATTCTTCAAGCGGGTTATGAAGGGGAATCGGGTACATTGGCGAGGATCTTTTATGACTTGGCCTGGATCAATGCGAGCACCCGATGGAAAGGACCAATGGTGAATCACTTAACCTCTTACATTGTGAATTTTTATCGAGGGATGGGACTACTCACGAAGGCCGAGGAAAAGCAATTCTCGAAGGAACGGAAAATTGTAGCAGTTGAGTTCAGCAAAAGGACGAAGGAAGAAAACAATAGTTGACCCAGAGTGTCATCTCAGACAACAGCGCGCGGATCAGTGAAGGTGGATGTTCTGCCAAAACGAGAGCGGCCAGAAAGGCGACTGGCGAAGAAGCAAAAAGTAATAACGGATGACGAGGAAGTTCCACTACTGGAATCACGAATGGCAGAAACTGAGATAACGGAAATTTGGCAGTCAAGGACTTGAGTTAGGCCGAAGAAGAAGGCGAGTCGCGGGATGGTGGTGACTGAATCTTTAGACAGCAGTGTGGAGAAGATAGTTGGAGCAGCCGTAGTGACAACCGAAGTTAAGACTAACGAGCCAACACTTCAAGTGATGGAAGAAGGACCTTCGGCGGTATTAGTTGAAGTTCCAACGGACGTAGCAGTGGAACCTTCGGAGGAGAGAACGGAGACAGCTAGTCCAAGCTTTCTATCTTTGAAGCAGACACAGTCTGTGGGGAGTGAAGACATACCTCAGCCAAAGATCAGTGAAGAGTTAACGAAAGAGCTCACGCTGAGTGAGACATTACAAGAGCATATTGTTTCACAAGTTGGCGGGACGGTAAAAGACATCACAAATATCCAAGAGCCGCCATCACCTGAGAAGGCAGTGAGACCTGAGGTAGCGACGAAGGCTTTGGAGGAGGGATCGAAGGCGTTGAAGATTGCCTTCCCTGATTTCCTTTACGATAGCGTAGTACCTTTATTGAAGTACTTAGACAAGAAGAAGGAAAAGTATACTGTGAGGAGGGAGTCATGATCCTATGTCGAGCTGATCAGGAATAGAACAAAGCTCAAGAGGGCAGTGGCAGTAAAGAGGGAATGGGATTCTACAACTACGATGAGGAAGCAGCGAGTTGCAAGCTTGACAACCGAGTGTGCAACCACGAAGGTGACATTGCAGGAACAAGAAGATCAACTTCGTGCGAAGGAGATGGAGTGCTAGGTGCTGCGATTGAATTTGGTGAAGGAGTCCGATCATTGCGCGGAGTTAGAGCAGGACTGTAGTAAACTTCGCACCGCCAACAAGAATGCATAGAAGGTGATTGTGGACTTGTGCGAGAGATTGGAGACGTCTAGGGAAGTATACAAGGCAGCAGTACAACGTGCGGAGAGATTGATTCCATCTGCACGGAAACGTGATCAGTTGCATGCTGAAGAATTAGCTAAGGCGGAATGACGAAGAGCCGAAGAAGCACGTATCGCCAAAGATCTTTGGGAGCAGATTGCTGTGGCAAAGACGGAAGAAGAAGAACTTTGTAAGAAGATCGCGGAGCTCACGGACGATTGTGACAAGGAATTCAAGCACGCAGAGGAGCTTACGGCAAGTCTGGCGGAAGAATTCCGGAAGCACAAAGGAGAATTGACGGATTGGGCCAAGAAATTGGCAGATTGCAAGGCGGTCAGATCTTCGGAGGTCGAATATAGATTAAAGGTCAAATTGGAACAAAGACTGTTACAGGATCAATTGGAGAGAGCTGCCATGACATCGGAAGAGTTGCCAAGGAGAACGGACAAGGCAAAGGCGGCATACCGTTAGTTGAGGGACAAGACGACCGACAAATTGAGAGTGCGAGTTGAAAAGTGCCTGCGTGGATTTGCATTGTGGAAATTACAATCGGTCAAGTGGTTGAAGCTAGATTTGCTGCAGCGGCGTTTGGTGAGTGTGAAGACCAGCAGATCCGCAAGGCACAAGCAGATGGTAGAATTAGTTAATTCTTTTTCTTAGGGTTGGTAGAGGCACGAGAGAATATAGAGTTAAAGATACTGAATGTTTTGCGTAGGTTAGGAGCAGATGTAAGCTCAGAGGACGTTGTAACCGCTACGTCGGATGACACCGCACCTGAGAGAAGTTCACCTCAGGCGGTTGAGATTCCTAGGCCATCATTGTGAATAAAGAGGCTCAAGGTTCTTTCCTTGGGGGGCTTTTCTGTCAATTCGCTTGTCTTAAATGTCAACCTGTATCCACTGTGTGTCTGTGCGTTGGTGTGTGATCCTGCCATCAAGCACAATGCGCTCTTGTTTGTCGAAGCTACCGCATCGGGAGTTGTGAGTGTCCAGCCTGAATATTTTGAATAGCCGGGGGCTCTTCGGGATTTAAGCAAATTTGGGTCTGGGCTTTCAGGTCAGTGAGTCAGGAATATGCAATTTTAGGAAGTTTCCCCTTGAAATCTGAGTGTGGGGTCGCAGGTAATTTTCACAGGTGTCGATTCAAGAATTTTCAAGTTGTGAGTGTCATTATACTCTGCTCTTCAGGCCTCCGGCCGTTATCGAGCTATGTCTTCTGGAAATGACATGTGCTTAAGAAGTAAACTCTTCAATAGAATGTTAATACGTGACAAATCGTGACTTTTAGTGTTGCATCTGTCTCTGTGAGAACGAATCCATACCATTATGCTCCATTTTGGTATTTGTTGGTTATCATAAGAGGTGGCAGCGAATATGAAGGCTTTGGCGGAGTGTGAAGCTATCAGGTCTTTGGACCTGGAGCAAATAGAGAGATTGGAGGTCAAGTGCAATGAGATGAGATCTCAGCAATCGTTGGCCGAGGAGCAGTAAAGTGAGATGGAGGTGAAACTGTTGGAGGCGGAGGAGAAGAATCGACAGTTAGCGGAGCAGACAAACGACGCCTTGACAGAGAAGGTGAATCGATGCCTGCGCAGATTCGTGTTATGGTAGGTCGAGACTCAGATATGGTTGCAATTGTGAGATCTGGAGCGTCGTGCGACCTCAATGATAGCGTGTAGTGTGAGTGGGCAGCGTCTGTTAGCTATGAAGTTATATGCGTTTCTTACCACTTCCTGTGAAGGGATGGAGAACTTGGAATTGAAACAAACGGCCGTTTTGTGTTGATTAGGATTAGAAAGTCGGATAGCGCGGCAACTGCCGACTCTATAGGCGGTGTGCCTCTTTGTAGCTCGCATCAGAGCGAGTATCATCTCGGTGTTAGTTAGGAATAAAGGAGCCTAAGGCTTCAACCTTGGGGGGATCCTTGATAGTTAGTTTTCTTAGTTTTGAACTTGCGTTTCCGCGCGTCTGTGTTTTGAGAGTTTTGTCACCGCGCGAGAGGTACTTCGATTTGTCAAAGATACCGCATCCGAAGTAGTAGCCCAATTCGAGTGTTCTCAATAGCAATTGGCAAGATGAGGATTTGAGCAAATTTGTAATTGGAAGCTCCTTGCAGTTAACTAAGTGTATCCTTCGGGGATTTTCCCCCCTGAATACTAAGACAGGGTCGCAATCGACCTCTGTGATGCTTGATTGGAGAAGTTTCAGGATTGGTGTGTGTGATTTACGCTGCGATGTGCCCGCTTCAAATTTAGCACTTGCAGTATTTCTAGAAGTGACAGCCGCCTGAGAATTCAAACTCCTCAATAGACTGTTAATACGGGACACTTGTTGCTCTTTGTGTTGGTTATGTCCTCGTGGGATCGAATCTTTATCATTATGCTGCATTTTGATATTTATCTATCATTACAACCTCTGAACGCAAATTCCAGCACGATGATCAATCGTTTCCAAAATCGCGACTCAATGTAATTTCCTCTTCTTCTTCAGCCGCTCCTAGACCTCGTCCTCCAATTTGTCGACTTTGGCCAAAGACAATGCGAGCGTGATGTCATTTCCTTGCTATCAACCTCGTTGCCACCCAACGTCTCTTCCTTGTTCATTGCCTCTGTTTCAAGCAAAAATTGCTTTTGCTTAGCTACAATCAGAAAATCCATGCCTTTGTAGAATTTGATGAAGAACGGGGACATGTACTTCACCGATCTCGCGAATGCTTCACAAATGTGCTGACGCGTAGTAAATCATAGGATGCGTGCCCTGTGAATACGCTTTCCTGCTATCAATTGCTCCACAAATCCAACCGGCCATATCGCCATGTACGTCGTACACAAGGGCCGAAGGATCTGCATCAGTGTCACTGCTACAATCCTGCGTAACCGATCACGATATCCTCTTGTTCAGTTTTTGTTCTCGCTTGAACGCGGTTTCTTAAACAACGGCACATATGTCTTCTCCTCCTCTTGAGTGACCTTCACACTATCGCTATCAAAGGTGAAATCCCCATCTTATCCTTTGTCCGGTCCCAGAACCCTTGTACATTCTTTCATTGTCCAGATTGTTGGATTGTCGCGGAGTCCCTTAGCTTCCGGTGCGCATTCATTGTGCCACTCTTGCACCATCGCCGCGCAAACCCAGTTGCATCTCCACAGCACAAAATTGAGCATGGCAGCGATCAGTTCGTTGCAATAAGCTTTCAATCCGAACTCTAGCACCTTCAATGCCAATTATCAAATTCCCAAAGTTTGCCCTATTCCTACTTCCCCAATTTCTCCCTCATAGACCTCGTTGAGCTCTTGATTTGCGAATGCACTCTCATGGAATGTTGGCACTGAGCTCGTGTTTCCCTTGATGTAATTTGCCGCCCTAACGACATTGCCGACTTGTGCGAATTGAAGGTACAAGTGTTTGAATTTCTTTCCCGTTTGATGCCGTCTTTTACTTCACCGAAGATTTTTTGTAAATAACTCCGAAGACTCTTTGCCAAAGACTATACTTGGCCTTTGTCAAAGCAGGTTCTCCGCTGCATACCATACTATTGTACCGCTCCATACCATACCTACCCCGCTGCACCTCAAGATTTCCTTGTCCATTTCCGACGTTCATGGACTCATTAAAATAAGCATGTCGAGCTCTATTGTAATGATAGATTATTATCAAAATGGAGCATAATGGTAACGATCTGATCCCATGAGGATAGAAACAACCTTAAGAACCAAGAATTGTCACGTATTAACAGTCCCTTGAAGAGTTTGTCTTCTCAGGCGCATATCACTCCCAGAAGTAATGCAATTGCTAAGTCCAAAGGCAACACATTGCACCGTAAATTCACAATCAATTCCTGAAATTCATCCAATCAAGGTCTACAGAAGTTGATTGCGACTTTGCTCTTGATATTCCCAAAATATACATTCATATAGCTACACCGAGCTTTCAATTAACAGATTTGCTTAAATCCTGAGCTAGTCATACACTACTCAAAACATCCGGCTTGGATCCTCTACTTCGGATGCAGTATCTTTGACAAACTGACTCTCACTTAGATATACCTTAGATGGCTTTGTAGTAACTCATCATGGTTCTAGAAGACTAGGATCTCACTCATACTCGTGTTCCTAACACCCTCTCACACAAACTCTCCATACATCATCCAATTCACACAAACTCAAACACACGTCGATACTCCAAGATATTGAAAAACTTCACTCCTTCATTCCTGAAACAAGTACTCACACATGAACTCTCTAAACTTGCTTCAGAGGTGCTACTCTACCTCTCTATTTATACTACTTAAGAAGTTACCATAGTAACATGTGCTAATTTCTCCTAACTCACTTATACCTAGGTAAGTTTGACTAACCCACTATACGTGGCAACATGCCATTGGCCTACCTTAACCTTCTAGAAATTTCCGGATCCGAGGTTGAGGTGGCGACATGCCATTGGAAGCTTTAAAACTTCTAGAAGCTTCCTAGCCACCAAGTCAACATTGGACCTAGTCTAGCCAATCATCTTTCATACATTTAGTCAAACCAATCAAATCTAAACTTATAGTCAAAAGTCTAGTCCCTTGGAATCTACACCTTTGTCAAATACAAAATAGAAGTGCTCACTCAAATCTTTTAGAAGTTTGCTAATTATTCCGCCAAATATAGACATTATAGCTAAACTAAGTCAGGATTAGATAAACTTAGTTATAACTAACTAGTTTAGTCATAACTAGGTAGACTTAGATATGTCTTGGCTAATCATCATAAATCACTTGGCTACTTCTACAACTTAAAACACATGTGCAACATCCGGTCTCACGGTCCTCTTGCATTACAAGCAATTCTATCCGTCACTCGACGCTCCAAATCTTGCAACTTCAGCCACTTGAGTGTCTTGATCTGCCAGACTATGTAACCGCGAAGACATTGGTTTACCTTTTGGGTCAATGCTTTGTCTGTCTATCCCGCCAACTGCCGATTCTTCTCTTTCACTTCCAGCAATTTTGCTTCTGCCACGATCATCTACTCTTCTACAACCGATCGCTACGATCGCATCTCATTGCAATCAGCCTCCAACTTATCCAACTACTCCAACTCCGAGGTCCTAGCGGCTTTGCAATCTGCCAACTCCTTTGCCTTTGTTGCTAACTCAGCTGCATGTGTTTGATCTCTCTTCACCAGATTTGCAGTCAATTCGTCTATGCGACGCGACTTCTCATTGAAGGCCACCCTAAACGCCTCCAACATATCCCGAAGGTTGACTATTGCCCGCCTTGTAGTCTCAATGTCACCCCTACGGCTCTCGCAAGCATTCTCCAAAGACTTCCAAAATTCTTTCTCCTCAGCTGAACTCTTCTGGAGTTCAGCACACTCCGACTTCGACTCTTGAAGTCGCCTTTCCTTCTCCTTCAATGAAGCCTTCGCCGCTGCGCACTCTTTAGTCAAGCTCTCTACTCACTTGGCTGTCTCTATAGATGCGGCCACCTTCGCCCGCGTCTTGCTACGCACTAACTCCACGTAGGATCCCACGACGGATGGTCCGGCATACTTCTCCAACTTCCCGTCTAAATAACAAAGCAAGGGAACAAGGCATTAAGTTCGACCGACTAGGTCTCTTCCGCTAAAGAATCTTCATCGCTCTCCAGGATGACGGCTCCCGTAAACATCTGAGGCAAAGACGTCGGCTCCGTGGCAGTTCTCTCCACTCCTTCCACTACTCAATCCGCTAACTCCTCCAGCAAAGTGGAGTCCTCTTCTATGTCTGATGACACCGCTAGTACCTCTAAACTCTTTTTCCCCAAAGGCATGTACACAATGATGCGAGCCTGAGGCTCTAAATTCCGATTTGAGGTCTCCACCCCGATGTTTGCTTCCTTTCTTTTGGCTTTCTTTGACTTATTTTCCTCCGGTACTGCCAAAGGTCTCTACTTTGAAGGCCGAAGGCCCTTCTCTGAAGGTCTTTTCTCCTCCGTCCCTGCAATCTCTGCTTCTAATTCTGCCCACTCCATCAAAGTGAGCCGACCTTGCGAAGCAGCTACACTACATTTTGTGCTATCGTCATCATCAATCAACAGCCTTCTTGCTTTCATCTTGGTGCGAGCCCGTACATTGGTTGACCTGAGCTTTGTGGGTATTGGCCTTCGGACGCGAATTCCGGCACGGTGATCAATCGTCTTCAAAATTGCGACTTCTTGTAACTTACGCCTCTTCTACGGCTTTCCTTCCACTCCATCTTCCGACATGTCAGTCTCGCCGAAGACAACAAAAGCTGAGTGTACTCTTGGTTTGTCGACCTCGTTGGCATCCAGTGACTCATCTCCATCTACTGCATGCGTTTGGAGTGGAAATCTCTTTTTCTTTGCTGCGGTCAGTAACCCCATCCCTATGTAGAAATTGATGAAGGAGGATAAGTAATTCACCAATCCTTTCCAAGATTCATCAATGTGCTGGCGTGTGACATATCACATCATTCACCCCCATCTGGGTGGGGCCATAACTGGCGCAGCTTCTAACCTCCAAACCCCGAAACCTGACAGCTCGCTATTCCAACTTTACTTAGAACGCGACATCCACCACCGCGAGCACTCTTAACACTCGTCGGACGAGAGCTCACTCGCCCTCGTTGATCCGTGGAGGCTAGCCACCGCCTCGGCTCGCGCCTCGTCCTCTAGCCAGAAAAACTCACAAACTGTCGCTCGCAAGTTTCGTTCCCGCAGCGGGGAGAGTGGGGAGGGAAGATCGAACGAAGGACTGACAAGCGAACGAACGCCGGGTGCGAGGCAGCGAATTTGTGTGTATGCAGCGCGCGGAGCAGCAGCAGCAGCCCTAACGACCACGAGACAATCGGAACCAGCGGCTCTCTCCTCCTCCTTCAACAATGGGCGGCAATTCGTCTATGCACTGTGAGAGGCAGAACGAGTTCTTTTGTGCGCGCAGCTGAAATCACCCTCGGTTCGTTCCGTCCTTACCGTATTCCTCGAGGAATTCGTCTCCGCTCCGTGCCCACACCTCAAGAGTGCCTCGTCGGATTGCTTCGGCGGTGCTCGCCTCTGATTTTGATTAGCAAAAACAGGCTACGCCTACGACGGCAAACTCTGCTTCTCCGGCCAGAACCTGCTCGTGCTGCGGATCTCCAAATTCTCCGAGTCCGACTCCTTCGTCAGCGATGTCCAGCTCTTCTGCCTGACTCTGATGCGCGTCTCAGGTCTACACCGAGTATGCTCCTCGGATTTTTCTCGACTGGGCAGCTAGCCCTCCTTCGATGTTTGCTTGCTTGTTGCCTATCTGTATGTCTGTCAGTACGTCCGGGTGGACTGATGAGACTGCGACAACCAAAAGAGAAGCTCCAGAATCAGAGCTTTCCGAGAATGTGAGACTCGAAATCTTTCCTTCCTGTACGATGTCTGCTGGTCAAAAATGCGCTCCCCGGACCTGTATTCGGGATCAGGTTCCTCACCGAAACAACAAGTTTGAGCTCCAACGCAATTGCGCAGTCGACATGTAAATCCTTCACGCAAGCAATCCCTAGCCGCCTTGTGCAACCCCTCGATTCTTGCACCTCTGAAATACAAATCTTCGATCAATACAAACCTCCTAAACTCTCGAACAACAGACTGACACAAACTCTCGACACACCAACAGATTCGATGTACAAACGGCAGTTCTTCGAGTGAAATAAACGGGAGATTCCCCACTGAAATTCCCGTCGGTCAATTACCCTACTAATAACAAACCGTCACCGTCACAAACATGAGTCAAGCCCAACCCACTCCACACTCGGAGAATCCAGGTCGACGCAAAAGGGGAAGTCACTCTACGCTCCCAACGCTTCCAGGCTCGACTCGAAGAACTGACTTTCTTCGAGCCGTCCCCGACTGTATACCCCTCGTGACCGGAACCCTAACTTTACGGCTAAATATAGTAAGTGTCTGGACTTCGTGATTCGACTCGTAACTACATGACACATGGCACGCAGAAGTATAAGGTAATATTCTACTTGTACATTTTGATGTTTTTATCATCAGGCTTCCATGATTATGTATATTCTACCTTACTATTTGCAATCTCTGCAAGATACTTGAAAAAATGACGGTTTGGAGCTTTAACCAGTCCTGTAAGACATTATTGAACGTCTCGATGTGTACTGTATATGTTGTTTTATACACCTTGATCACGTCTAACTTATCAAGACATAAAAATAGCAAATCATTCATTTGTATTAGGTTTAGCTTAGTATCAATGAAGATGAATACTTTGTAGACGATTCCTAGCAGCAAACTGATACGTTTTTTGGATTCCTTGAAAGAAAAGAAACAAAAGATCTGGTGGATTTATTATTTGTAGTGAAGAAGATGACCCAACATTATATCACCGGATGGATGCCTTCGTGCTTCATGACGGATTGTGCTGAGAATGAGAGACTTGCCCTAGACATTGTTTTTCCACATATCCTTGTATTTTTTTGCATATATCATGTTCAAAAAGCATGGACAAAGAAATTGATTAAGGTTGTGAGTGGTCATGAAAAGAGAGCTATTATGAATGCTACTTTAGAAGACCTGTGCTTTGAAAGCACATTAATTGCTGATGGAGAAGAATTTTATGTGGAAAGATCTGCTGCGATGAAGCTTCTGTTATTTTACAAAAAATTTCAGCTCTCTGAGCCACAATTTGTGAAATACACCCAAACAGAATGGGAACCTTGTATGGGTAAGTGTAAGTTTGTAACATGTGCATTATATATGAAGTTATTACATTTTGGAAGTTGTTTTGAAGAAGAGCTCAATTGTGTTCAGTATGACCAATCTTTTGGAAAAGGTAAGGAACCTTCGCTCTCACAAGCTAGTTGTTGACAAGCCTTGGATTCTAATTCTTTATTGTGCTGAATATTTTATTACAAAAATTTATCCACGTCTTCAACTGCTATGTTGACATTGCAAGTTTGAAGGATTTTTCGCGCTTCGAGTAGAAAATTAGACAAGCTGGCAAAAACACTGACGAACACTACCTATCTCCTGGTGTTGGTTGTCATTTTGTGGATTTCATGAGCGATTCAAACAACTTGATTGCTTCCTTGCAGGTTCCTAGCAGGTCCCTTACCTTTCCTTTATTGCTGCGATTACTATTCTCGTTTCCGCGGTGTCACAAATCTGTGACTTGATGTCAATGAATTTAATTGCCAAACATTGAATATTTTTGATCTCCTTACACTGCACGTTTTACACAGGCGATGACGTGAAAAACAAGAAGCCAGATCCGTCCATCTACAAAGTTGCTACTGAGGTAAGTTGAACTCAGCGCTACACACAGACCCATTCCTTGATGAACTAGCACTTCTCTCCATGAGCAAGTCATACGTAGTACATCAATTCCTAATAGTCGGAATGCCTTTTTCTCCTCCTCCTCACTGTGAAATCTCATATCTTGCAGAAACTAGGGGCTAATCTGGGAAGATGCCTGGTGGTAGAAGACAATGTTATCGGACTACAAGTGAGCTTATATTCTACGTTCTCCATTTAGGATTTCCAGCTTTATTTAGCAGATATGTGCTTCTGATTAAATTGCAAATGCTTCAGGTTCCTGTCAGTGCGGTACATACACAAGCATGTTTGATCTGGCTTCGTGTAGATTCTATTAAGTTCATGTATCTATGAACTCTCTGAATTCAATAGTTTATCCTTTTTACAACATTCATGACTACAGGCTGCACTCGGAGCTGGCATGACTTGCGTGATCTCCTACACATCTTCCACTTCTAAACAGGTATTAAGAAGAAATTCCAGATTTGAACCATCGCCGTGAATTTGACACATCTTCTCAATTCTGCCTTCATGGTTTTTGGTCCCCACAGCTGATGATTGTGGCAAGGACACCAGTTGTGATCCACAGGAGAATTCTGTCCTCATGCTCTCTAACCTCATGAATTGTCACCTTCTGCAGGATTTCGCCGGTGCGTCGGCGTCTTATCCAAATCTCGAAGGAGTCAGGTAGGAGAATTTTTTTTAAAAACAATAGTATGGCGTTATAACAACGAACCACGACGCAAGTTTCAATGTTCCGCACATTGTTTTGATCTATATGCTTAATGTGGTTTGTTGCTGTGGACATTCTAAATGAGGTTGACTAGTCTCTTGCTAAAGTGGATGTCTGCTCGTTATGGACGATGTGCAGCCTTACTGAGTTGATCAAAGTCGTGGATTCAGCTCCGGATGTACTGTAAGGTTTTTCATCAGTTCTTACAAGCCATCCTCAAGCAGCTCCGTGTAAAACTAGTTCAACTTTTGTACTAATAGAAAATCATTGAATCACAAAAGAGAAGAACAGAAAGACATAAGTGAAGATGGTGGCCCTTCAGCCCAGATAGATACTCGCTCGTAGGATGCCGAACAACTCTCATGAACAAGTCGGTGAATCGATCAGAGTATCTAGGACCAAGAACAGTTTTCATGCAGAGTACTGCCTCGCTTCTTTGAACTCCAGACTTTGCTGGTTGTCTTCTTTTAGGCTTCATTCAAGAGGGAAGATTTCAGGTGCTTGTAAACGTAACAAAGAATATCTACACCCAACTGTTCCAATACCAATCCATTTATTTATTCAATGTCGTCTCCTCTTATCTTGTCAACGCGAGATGTTTATTTCACTTGCAAATGATGTTTATGCGATAAAATGTTTATTTCTGGCACGGTATAGGAGTTTGTGTTGAGCCTTTAACTTCAAATTCTTTGTTCAGTACTGGCTAGAAACTTTTATAGATAGTGGTTTTTTTGCCACTTGGATGAGCGATCACACGCGACTTGTTCAGTAGATTTTCTCGGTTTCCGGCTAAGTGTCAAACAGATTGGTCACACATAAGTTGGAACGAAGGAAGATTTGTTCTCTTTGAGAGCCCATGTCAGCTTAGCTGCAAGCAGGGTGAATTACCTCATTTCAGCTGACCATAGTTTTTAGCATAGACCTGCGCACAGACAGCTTTATAACTATTTGATAGTAATCGTAGAGAACAGACCATCAGACACAGAAAAAAACTCGGAAGGAGAGGAGGTTCTTGCAGCTGTCAAACAGTGAACCCTCGATGAAGTAGACATCTCATTACCTTCATTTACTCCATGAAGGTGGTCTAAACACAAAATTCTCACTAGTGTCATCTTTTTAAGATTCACTTTCTCATTTCAATTGTTTGTTAATATTCACACTAAATTACATTTTGTCGCTATATCTTCTATGACTAACACTCAATGAGACAATTGGGCAACTTATGCAGATTTCATCTTTTCAAGGAGAATAAGAATACTCAGGATGCCTTGATGATTATTGGCCGCATGCTTGGAGTGCAAGTGGGTCAATTAATTCCATAAATATACATTTTGGCTCTGTATTATCTAAGATACAAGCTTAAGGAGCCGCATTTCTTGAGAAATGTGATTGCTCTTCAGTTTTGTTGGACAGCTTCAGGCTTTGAAGATGACAATGAATTTTGTTTTCGCAATGTGTTGCAGCCCAAATTGTTTTCCTTCGCAGGTATCAAAGACAAACAAGCCGTCACTACGCAACAAGTATCTGCAGCCCTTTTTCTACACTAATCAGTAGAATTAATTGTTTTCTTTTTTGAGGTTCATGCGTTCATGTAAAGTGAACGGGTTCATTATGCATACACAAACAGGAATGGAACTGGGGCTTTCTTTGCCTCCTATGAATGAAAACATCCTAGTCTTCAAACTACTGCTCTCTTCGTACTCGTTATGTACATTGGAGGGTCAAGGCGTTTTATTCAGAATTCCAAGTACAAAATTAGATTGCACGTTTCTTTTATACTGAAACTCTTGTGTTTTCAGGTAATTGTTTACAAGCAACCAGCAGCAAAATTGGCTCTACTTAACAAGAAGCTTAAGGGAGTAAAAGTTGGTAACTTCATGTGATTTCCCTACTCGCTTTAATCTTACTCTCAGTATAGAAGTTGGACTTTGGACTCTACATGTGAACCCTTTTCATTTTCTTAAAAAGTCTTTTGTGTCATTTCCTTTGTGTCCATTGTTGTCGATAGTATTCACTGTTTCCTTGAGGCTTCAAAATCAAAATCATACAAGGAAGATCGTGATTGAAAGTCTTACGTTTGTCTTTCATAGTTAACTACTTTTTCTATACTCCTTTAAGATATCTTTGTGTTGTTTTGATTTATTCGTATTGGTTTATTGAACCTCGACAGAAGACTCTTGACTAGCATACGGCATGCCAAATGCTCCAGTTGGTACTGGGCTTAAAACCCTGAAACCTTGACTTCTTGTTGCGAGCCAGCGGTGTAGTGAGCGGTCATGGCGGGAGTATTTGGGGGCGAAATGAAAGAGGCGATATTGGATAGGCACTATGCGAAGGTGCCACACGTCACCAAGAGCGGTAGGCATAACTGGAAATGCCTACTGCAAGGTTGTCCTTTCCCAAGAACTAACTATCTCCATTCCCTCCTTCGAAGGTTCCGCTAGTGCTTCTGCTGGAACTTCAATCAATACCGCCGAAGATCCTTCCCTCCCTACAGGCTGTGTTGACTCGCCCGCTACGACTTCGGTTGTATCCACAATCGGGGCAACTGTCTAATCTACGCTGCTATACGATACTTCTGCTGCCACTAACGCCTGATTCGCCCTCTTTTTTGATCTTGCGCGAGTTCTTGACTGCCTGATCACATCCACTTCTGTTTCCGTTCTTCTTACTTCAAGTGCCAAATCTCCCTCGTCATCGCTCACTACTCTCCTTCTCTTTGTCACTCGTCTCTTCGACATTTTCCCGTCTCAGCACAACCTCCACCTCAACTGATCCTCGGGCTGTTGTCTGTGCTGGAATGGAAGGTCGACAGGTATTGTTCTCGGTCCCTTCGCTAGACTCGGCCGTCAAGATTTCTCGCTCCTTTGGAAATTGCTTCTCCTCCTCTCTCGTAAGCAACCCCATGCCTCGGTAGAAAATCACCAAGAAGGGAGTGAGATGATTGATCAATGTTCCTGTCCACCGATCGGACACATTCACCCAGACAAGATCGTGAAAGATTCTTGCCCAGTGTACTCCTTGTCCCTTCAAGATTCGTTCAAAGAACCCTACCTGCTAGGCCGTAACATACGTCGTACGCGCTGGTCGCAAGATGTGCATAATTCCCAACGTTATCGCTCTTCTCTTTAGATCAATGTAATTCGCTGTCTTCCACTCGTTCATTCCTTGTCTTCCAGAACTAAAGAGTGGTCCGTAAGAGAATTCTTTGGTGTGCGTAAGTCCTACGCTACTCTTCTCAAACAAAAGGTCTTCATCGCTACCAGCGCACGGTCCCATCACCTTCGTCCAATGCTCAACTGTCAAGAGCATGGGATTACCTTGAAGCTCCACGCCCTCGATTTGGTTCTTATCCATTATCTCCTTACAGATACTCACCGAGACGCAATTCCAATTCCAAAAGAGGAATTAAAGTCGCAACTCGCTCAGCTTGAAGGGTCGCAATTCTTCGTAGGGCACCTTCATGGGAACCAATTTCCGCACCTTGTCACTCTTCTTTGGCCCCATGACTTTGATTCGTGTCTTCGCTGCTAGCAAGGTCGGTCGATTTCGCTCTTCCTCTTGCTCGCGCGTTCTTGCTTGATATTGCAATGTTGGCGCGAGGACTCATCGTACTACCCTTACCCTTGAAGCCCTAACATTGTCTCCTCACGCGCCTACTAGAATTTCCAACGCGTGCGAACGTCTCCCGGCCCGTTGCGCGATTCGAAATTGAATCCTAT
Organism: Marchantia polymorpha subsp. ruderalis; assembly: GCA_037833965.1. Lineage (NCBI taxonomy): Eukaryota > Viridiplantae > Streptophyta > Marchantiopsida > Marchantiales > Marchantiaceae > Marchantia > Marchantia polymorpha. The sequence continues at coordinate 4,610,550 of AP031359.1, forward strand.
GTCTTCGCCAAAGAAGCAGCTCTTGCAAGGTCCCGAAAAGGCTGCGCTGAAGATCCAAAGATCAAAATATCTTCGGACGTAGACGAATTCTAACTAATCCTATCATAACTCCTCCAAATCTACTCACACGACTACTTTCTAGACAAATATCTTTTACTTTTGTTGATTTTTAAAGAAAAACATAAAATACTAGGCACCACACATCTTCTGTTGAATCGTTTTGAATGTTGTCAAGTCAAACTATATGCAAAGTTTTGACTCAACTCCATACACCATCTGAAAAGAGAGTATCCGATAGATGTCTTCCATGTTGTGCAATACTCCCACAAGATAGCATGAAGCCTCTTGTCCCAATTGTGTATACTCCCGTCCATATCTGCATCCTTGGCCAAAATCATACACAAAGTGTAGTTGGGCCGCTCCGCCAACCCATTAGCATTAGGTTTGTAGGAAGTGGTTACTCAAGACTTGATGGAAAAATGCTCCAACATGGCTTGAACTATACTTTCCACAAATTCTTCTTCTCTATCTGATACTAACTCCAATGGACAACCAAATCGAATAATGATACTCTCATACAGAAATCTACCAACCTCCTTCTCATTAGTAGATTTAAGTGGTCTTGCTTCTACCCACTTCGTAAGATAATCTGTAGCTATCACAATGAACTTATTCCCTCGAGGAGTAAGATTCAAAGGACCTACAAAATCTATCTCCCACTTTTCAAAAGGACCTAACACTGGTACAGAAATCATAGGAGGGGTTTTCATGGACTTTTTAGCAAAAGCTTGACACACATCACAACTTTTGCAATATTCCACACAATACTTAAAAATGCCCTTCCAATGATAACAAACATCAAAAATCTTGAAAGCAGTTACCTTCCTCGCAAAATGTCCTCCACATACTGCACCATCATGAAACTCCTGCATGAGTTGTAATGCCTCTACTCTCCCAACCGCCCTTCGTAGAAGTCCGTCAGCTCCTTGATGAAAAAGTACCTTCTCCATGATCATGTAAGGTTGACATCTCTTCACTAATGCATTTTTCTCCCTTTGATGCATTCTTTGAGGTAACTCTCCTCTAGAGATAAAATCCTAAATTTCCTTGTACTTCACCGGTACTGTTGTCACTGTGTCCATGACCAGCAAGTCTTCATCCGGAAAGATGTCATCTACTTATTGATCTCCTCCATCATCATATGCTCTCGACATCAAATCCGCATTAGCATGCTTCAATCCGGGTCTATCCCCAATGGTATAATTGAACTCTACTAGTAGTAGCTTCCATCTAGCTATCCTCCCTTCAGCATTAGGCTTGTTGAAAATGTATTTCAAAGCCTTATGATCAGTCACTATAGTGAATCTGCAACCATCAAATAATGTCAAAACATCTCAAGTGAGAAGATTAGAGCTAAAGCCTCTCTCTCTTTGTCATTCAGTATTTCTTCTCCGCTTAAACCATCTGTCTACTAGCATAGGCAATTGGATGATCATGCTTTTCATCATTTAATTGACTCAAGGTGCATCCTACATCAATATTTGATGCATCGGTATAAACAATGAAAGGTTTACCCCAATCCGGTTTTGCCAAAATTGGAGCCGTCATCAACGCCTTCTTGAGAACTTCAAACGCCATCTTTGCAGCTTCATCCTTGAAAATGAGTTTCTACTCCACTCCTTTCTTCATGTAATTCGTCAGAGCATGAGCTTTGTTGGAGAAGGACAAGATGAACCGTCGGGACCACCCCACCATACCAAGGAATTGCCTCAACTTGGTCAAAGTCACAGGAAAAGGTAACTCCATGATCTACGTCACCTTCTCTGAATCCACCGCTATACCGTCCTTGGAGATGATATGCCCCGACAATAGGCCTTCTTCACATCTAAAAATGCATTTTTCTGGTAGAGTGAAGCCTTAGCTTCCTCCACTAGTTGAAGTATTTTGATCAAATGATGAAAATGATATGCTTTCCTCCCGTAAACACAAAAATCATCTATGAAATCTCTTACAAACTTTTCACTGAAAGGTTCAAACACTCTATTCATGAACCTTTGGAAAGTGGAAGGAGCATTACATAAACCAAACGGCATCACTCTAAAAGCAAATGTTCCCCATGGAGTGGTAAAAGTTGTTTTGAGTCGGTCTTCTAAGGCAATTTGGATTCGGTTATAACCACTATATCCATCTCCAAAATTATAAAACTCATGGCCAGCAATCTCCTCTAGAATCTCATCTATGAAAGGCAAGGGATAGTAGTCTTTCTTTGTGACAGCATTCAACTTTTTGTAATCTACGCACACTCGTAGCTTATCATTCTTCTTCTTTACTATCACAATTGGAGACATCCATTCAAAATTTTCTACCTCGTAGATGAAGCCAGCCTCCTTGAGCTTGTCAATCTCCTCCTTCACCACAAGAGCCGTAGGTGGATTTATTTGGCGTTGCTTTTGCCAAATAGGACAAGCTTTCTCCTCCAACTCGATGCGATGAGTCTCCAACGTCACATGCTCAAGATCTTTGTAACTTAAGGCAAAAACATGAATATATTTGCGAAATCTATCCAAAAACCTTGCCTTTTTCTCCTCGGTAACCTCGGGACCAAACTTGAGAGTGGACAGTCGTCGACACACCTCCTCTTCGCTCATCTCCACTTTGTCAGGATCTTTCATCACTCCAGGCCTAGGTAACAACTCCATGGCAGCAATGACTTGTACTTGAACATTATCAGAAGAGTACTCTGATGATGTTTCTTGATCAGAAGTTGAGATGTATGTGTCAACTTCTGAAAAGCTACCACTCTCTTCCCAATACTCGCCAGTTGGTCTATCTAAGTTAGTGGTGGATTTTCCTCCTCTTGTCAAAGGAACCTTAACTCAAAGATTCTTTGGGCCTATCCTCAAATAGCCCTTGTGCCATCGGTCCGTAGTCCTCACCGCTGTCAACCAAGGACGTTCCAACAGCAAGTCGTAGGTAGCTTCCTTGAGAACTTGGAAGGAAAGCAAAGTTTGCACTCCTCTCACACTAACCACAACTTTGTCTACCACCCCCAATGGTCTTATCTTCTGTTTGTTGGCCATACCAACAATTATGCTATAAGGTCTAGAAGGTTGCATCCCCAACTTCTGCATCAACCTTTCAAACATGGCATTCACAGCCGATCTACCATCAACCAGCACGTCTGATACATCATGTTCATTGATCCTCACTTCGATCTTTGAAGCATGTGTACATACCTCCGAAGCAGCTGCATCCACCACACCAATTTCCACATTGGTCATGTGGGCCTTCCCCTTGGATTTTCGCTTCTTGATTCTTGTGGAGCTAAGACCTCCTCTTAACTCCTTCCGACTGGTTGGATTCAAGGCAATCAACTGACCAATTGTTATATTGACCTTCTGATTTCCTACATACTCCACCACGTCATACTTAGCTTGAGAAGATGAAATGAAAAAGTCATTCATGCCCAACTTCTTCCTTGGTACTCTTGGCTGACTCACTCCACTTGACCGTGTACTTTGGCTTGGCGTGTTCTCCATGAAAATTGACTCGTTTGCAAATCGGGCACATTTCTTCTCATGAGCAAGGATATCCACCTTTGACTTCGAGCTCTCCCCATTCTCAAAAGTGCATTGATGAGGGAATACATCAATGGATGCTACTCCCTTATCCTTGGCTTGTTGCGTAGCCGGTGCATTGTTGTTGTGCCGAACTCCATCATGTTGTCGAGGGTTAGGACAATTTTGCTGAAAATGAGGACCGCTGCAAGTAAAACAAGAAACCGCAGAATTCATTGAAGGTGGATTTCCTCTTGGAGAATAATTTCCATACCCCCTAAAGCCTCCCCCTACATTCTGATTCCTCTTCTCCCACAACTGTACTACATTGATCTTGAGGTCCGCTAGAGTCTTAGTGATAGATTTCAACTCGTTTTGAAAATCTACACTAGGATTCGCTATCGTGGATTCAATAGCAGGATTTGAAACAATGGATCTTACTACAACCAGTGGAGCTACTTCTCTAGCCACCAAGCTAGAATCATCATCTTCTAAGCTCTCCTCCATTCTAATAGCAATTCAAATGGCTTCAGCCTTCGAAGGGTCTTCTCATATCTCACCTTACTTCAAATTTTGGGTCTCAAACCTCCAACAAAGTTCTTCATGAGCATCGCCCTTATCCCCACCATTGTAGCATCCACTTTGTCACCACCCTTCCTCAACATCATGTGAAATCTAGACTCCAACTTCTCAGTTCTCTCCACATAGGTTCTTACCTTCTCGTTCTCTCCCTATTTCAAGAAGGTGACCTCACACATCAGCTTTTCATAACTTTCATTGGGAAAAAAGTTTTTGATCATGTTCTCCGTCAATGTCTTCCAAATGTTGTCCTTTGAATGCTCTCTCTTGTACTCCTTGTACCACTTGAGAGTAGAATCCTCCAAGAAATTTGGCAGAAGCACAGCCCACTCGTCCTTCTTCCTCTCATTTTTTGCTATGCAAGCCCTCTTGAAGTCCCTAACAAAAGCTTCTACATCCTCATTCTCCCTCCCATAAAATACCAAAGCTTCCTCCATTCTTACTAATTTTATTTTTTTATTATTATTTTTTCTATTGGAAATTTATATGGAGCTTCCTAATACAATACAAACAACATTAACTTCATCCTTGAGTAATTCATCAAATGAAACACAAAAGAAATTGATTGTTCCAAGATAGCCAAAGCTTTCTCCTCTCCTAGGCATACGATGAGTCTTACCCTCATCATCATCTTCTCCATCATACGAATGATGATTTCCATCTTCAGTTGGAGCTTGAACCTGCTGAGGTCACTTTCTCCGATTCAGCACTTAGCTTGCCATCAAATCCTTCCACGAGTGATTCTAGAAGCGCCTTCACTCCGCTGCATTCGTGTCCCGCCGGTAGTCAAATCACTCCGCAATTGTCACAAAAGGTCGCGCTTTGGGATTCATGTGGCGATGATGGTCCCAAGTGAAGTTTCAAATCTCCCAAGTTCCTCTTGCTCCTCAATCTTCTATCTTTGTTCCGCATGAAACAATTGACAACCTTATGTCTCTCCTCTCCACAATGAAAGCAAGTCTCACGTTTGACTCTTAGGGACTGACTTATTACTCTTTCTTCAAACTCCACCTTGAATTCTCTTGTATTGGAGTCTAAAGACACTATAACATCCAAGCCTTGAGGTACCTTGGATAACCTAACCTTCCAACCCACTTGTTCACTCATTTTTCCATAAGGTAGAAATCACTCAAAAGAACTTTCCCAAAAACACTATCTACTTGACAAAAACTGCGAATAAAGAAATCCAAAACTTTTGCTCTCCTATCCTTCTTTTGTACCGCCTGAACTTCAAATTAACATAACTTCGTATCTAGACGTGATCTCTCAGTGAAATTTTGACTCACACGTAGGTTATGTTCCAATACATACTCGTACGAAGTTTAAAAGGCTAACTTGAAATACAGAAAAAGTAATCAATTCGGTACAAACTTTCCCGAGAGCAAATTTTATTACCCGTGAAAACCTTCTCAATTTCTAATACTCATATCTTTCTATTACAATATGATCTAGACCTGAAACCAAAAAAAAAACATTCTCTATCTTCCATTCTACAATCAATAAAAATTTTGAAAAATGCTTCGAGAAATACTTTTTCAATATCTAAGACCCCTTTCTCTCAAAATGACGAGTTTACGTGAACAAAACATACAAAAGCATTTTTAGGCTATCATATGAGACTACTGGATAGACAAAGGGAAGTTCACTCTCAAGCACACTCTCTGCTCTTTCATTCCCCAATATCAATTCCAAGTGATCCCTCATGGACATTTTCACTCGAGCTAGAAATCGAATCCTAAACATTCCGCCTTTTAGATTGAGGTCCTGGCAACGGAACAAAAAATGCAACCTCCGGGCTGACTCTCACTAAGGTTTAACTCTGATGGCTTTGCGGTAGTGCATCATGTTCTAGAAGACTAGGATTCATCCTCTCATTCATAGCCCAAGCACTCACTCACACAATCACTCAAGGTAGCACCTCAACTCACACACTCATTGACACTCCAAGGTACTGAAAATCGTCACTCTTTCATATATGAAACAAGTGCTCACACATGACTCTTCAAACTTGCTTGAGAGGTGCTATTCTACCTCTCTATGTATACTACTTGAGAAGTTACCATAGTAACATGTGGTAATTTTTGCTAACTTACTTTTACCTAGATAAGTTTGACTAACCCTCTCTATGTGATAACATGCCATTGGCCTACCTAAACCTTCTAGAAGTTTCCACAATCCAAGGTTGAGGTGGCGACATGCCATTGGAAGCTTTTAAACTTCTACAACCTTCTTAGCCACTAAGTCAACATTAGATTTAGTCTAGCCAATCATCTTTCATATATTGAGTCAAACCAATCAAATCCAAGCTTCTAGTCAAATATCTAATCCCTTGGAATCTAGAACTTTGTAAAAGACAAAATAGAAGTGCTCACTCCACTCTTCTAGAAATCCGCTAATTCTTCCGCTAACTGTAAACATCATAGCTAAATTTAGTCATGACTAGATAAACGTAGTTATAAATAACTAGTTTAGTCATAACTAGATAGACTTAGGTATGCCTTGGCTAATCATCCTTAATCACTTGAACACTTCTAGGATTTAGTACCTATGTGCAACACCCGGTCTTACATGACAGCCATCCAACAACACATCGGGCTGATAAAGGGAGGGTCCGCCGGTTATTTGTCTCCGTTCTTGATTTACTTCTACAGGGGTATGGGACTATTGATCCCCGCAAAGATTGAAGCCTTTCCAACACAAGAAGTACCACGGGAAGGAGAAGAAGTGGTGCTGGCAACCATCAATTCCACCACAGACAACAGCCCGAGGACCAGTTCAAGTGGACGTTGTGCGGAGACAGGAGAAGCCGGAGAGACAATTGGCGAAGAGAAGAAAAGTAGTGAGTGATGACGAGGGAGATTTGGCACTCGAAGTGAGAAGAACTGAAATGGAAGTAGACGCAATCAGGCAGTTGAGAACTCGCGCAAGACCAAAGAAGAGGGCGAATCGGAGGTTGGTGGCAGCTGAAGTGTCGGATAGCAGCGTAGAAAAGACAATTGCCCCAATTGTGAGTGCACCCGAAGTCGCAGTTGGCGAGTCGACACAGCCCGTGGAGATGGAAGGACCTTCGGGGGTGTTGATCGAAGTTCCAGCGGATGCACCGGCAAAACCTTTGAAGGAGGGAACGGAGATAGTAAGTCCAAATTCTCTGTCTTCGGAGCGAAGACGGTCTGCGGGGAGTGAAGAAACACCTCACCTGAAGACGAGCGAGGAACTGGTAAAGGAGCTTACACTAAGTGACAAAGTACTTGAGCAAGTTGTTGCACAGGTTGGAGGGACGGTGGTAGATGCCACAGACATTGCATTGCCGTCATCTCCTGTAGAAGAGGTGAGATCCGAAGAAGAGACAAAGACTTTGGAGGAGGAACCGAAGGAGTTAGTTGTTTCCTTCTCCGACTTCTTGCAAGATATTGTGTTTCCATTACTGAAGTATTTGGACGGGAAGATAGAGAAGTATGCTGTGTCGAAAGAGGCTGGATTCTATGTGTAGTTAGTAAGGAACAAGATGAAGCTCAAGAGAGCAGTAGCAGTAAAGAGGGAGTGGGATTCCGCGACTGAATTGGCACGGAAGCGAGCGGCAAACTTGGCAACCGAGTGCGCGGCTGTGAAGGCGACATTGCAGGAGCGAGAAGCTCAGCTTCGGGAGAAGGAGATTGTGTGCGAAGTACTGCAATTGAACCTAGCGAAGAAATCCAGAAGATGTGCAGAGTTAGAAGAGACATGTGGAGGACTTCGTATCTCTAATGAGAATGTACAGAAAGTGACAGTGGAGTTGATCGCAAGGTTGGAGAAATCCAGGGAAGCGTACAATGAGGCACTCAAACGATCAGAGCGATTGATTGTAACTGCGGAGAAACGAGAACGGAATCATGTTGAAGAAGTTGCTAAGTTGGAAGCCTGAAGAGCCGAAGAAGTTCGTATCACCGAAGAACTTTGGGGCAAAATTGCAGAGGCGAAGACGGCGGAAGATCTTTGTAGCAAGATTTTGGAGATCGAGGGTAAGCGCGAGGCGGAATTCCGATGTGCGGAGGAGCTATCAGCAAGTCTAACGGAAGGAGTCCGGAAGCATGAGGAGGAGTTAGCGAATTGGGCCAAGAAATTGGCGAATTGTGAAGGTCGAATGTAAATTGAAGGTTGAATCGGAATGTCGACGGTTGCGGGAGCAGTTAGGCAAGGCAGACATGAGATTGCAAGAGTCGCAAAGAAGAATGAAGAAGGCAGAGGAGGCCTACCGTGAGCTACGGGACGAGTCAACCGACGAGTTGAAGTTGCGTTTAGAGAAATGTCTAAATGGGTTTGCAATGTGAGGATTGCAAATGGTGAAGTGGTTGAAGCTAGATTTGCTCGAGTGACGGTTGATGAGCGCCAAGACCAGCGGATCCGCATGACACAAACAGATTGTAGAGTTAGTTAACACATTTTCAGAAGAATTGAATGAGGCGCGCCATAATGTAGAATTAGAGATTGTAAAACTTGCTTCAGTCCAAAAATTTCAGTCTGAAAACTTGCTACGAAGATCTTCTTCCATCGTCTTTGCCTCTCCGATTTTGCCCCGAAGTTCTTCGGCGATGCAAACTTCTTCGCCTCTTTGAGATTCCAATGTAGCAAGTTCTTTGATATGTTTCTTCTCTCGCCTCTCCGCAGTTGTGATCAGCCGCTCCGATCGTTTGACTGCCTCATCATACGCTTCTCTGGATTTCTCCAACCTCGTGAGTAAATCCGCTGTCATCTTTTGCCCATTCTCGTTAGAGATGCAAAGTCCTCCACATGTCTCTTCTAACTCTACATATCTTCCGGATTCCTTCGCTAGATTCAATTGCAGCACTTCACACTCAATCTACTTCTCCCAAAGCTCGGCTTCTCGCTCCTGCAATGTCGCCTTCACTTCCGCGCACTCGGTTGCTAAGGTTGCCGCTCGTTCTCATGCCAATTTAGTCGCGGAATCCCATTCCCTCTTTACTCCTACTACTCTCTTGAACTTTGTCCTGTTCCTCACCATCTGCACATAGAATCCTGCCTCCTTCGACACAAAATACTTCTCTCTCTTCCTGTCCAAATACTTCAGTAATGGAACCACACTATCCTGCAAGAAGTCGGGGAAGGAAACAACTAACTCCTTCGGTTCCTCCTCCAAAATCTTCATCTCTTCTTCGAGTCTCATCTCTTCCACCAGAGATGACGGCAATGCAATGTCTGTGGCATCTACCACCGTCCCTCCAACCTGTGCAACAACCTGCTCAAGTACTTCGTCACTTAGTGTTAACTCCTTTACCAATTCCTCACTCGTCTTTGGGTGTGGTGTTTCTTCACTCCCTGCAGACCGCGTTTGCTCCGAAGACAGAGAATTCGGACTTATTACCTCCATTCCCTCCTTCAAAGGTTCTGCCGGTGCATCCGCTCGAACTTCAATCAGCACCTCCGAAGGTCCTTCCATCTCCACAGGCTGTGTCGACTCGCCCACTGCAACTTCGGGTGTACTCACAATCGGGGCAACTGTCTTTTCTACGCTGCTATCCGACACTTCAGCTGGCACCAACCCACGATTCGCCCTCTTCTTTGGTCTCGCGCGAGTTCTCGACTTCCTGATTACGTCTACCTCCGTTTCAGTTCTTCTCATTTCGAGTGCCAAATCTCCCTCGTCATCACTCACTACTTTTCTTCTCTTCGCCAATTGTCTCTCTGGCTTCTCCCGTCTCCGCACAACGTCCACTTGAACTGGTCCTCGGGCTGTCGTCTGTGGTGGAATTGATAGTTGACGAGTATCGTCTTTGGTCCCTTCACTGGACTCAGCCGTCAAGATTTCTCGCTCCCTCGGAAATCGTTTCTCCTCCTCTCTCGTAAGCAATCCCATGCCTCGATAGAAATTCACAAGAAAAGGAGTGATGTGATTGATCAACGGTCCCGTCCACCGGGAGTTCACATTCACCTAGACAAGGTCGTAAAAGATCCTTGCCCAGTGAACTCTCTGTCTCTTTAGGATTCGTTCGAAGAACCCTGCTTGCCAGGCCGTCACGTACGTCGTGCACGCTGGTCGCAAGATGTGCATGATTCTCAAAGCAATTGCTCTTCTCTTCGGATCCAGATAATTAGCTGTCTTCCACCTGTTCGTTCCCTGCTTCCCGGAACTGAAGAGTGGTCATTAAGAGAATTCTTCAATGGGTGTAAGTCCCACGCTACTCTTCTCAAAGAAAAGATCTCCGTCGCTACCTACGCACGGTCCCATCACCTTCGCCCAATGTTCAATTGTCCAGAGCATGGGATTACCTTGAAGCTCCTTGCCTTCGGTCTTGTTTTTATCCATTATCTCTTTACAGATACTCGCCGAGACGCAATTCCAATTCCACAAGAGGAAATCAAGACGCAATTTGCTCAGCTCGCGCCCAAAGGGTCGTAATTTCTTGTAGGGCACCTTCAAAGGAACCAATTTCCGCACCTTATCACTCTTCTTGGGCGCCATGTTTCCAATTCGCGTCTTAGTTGCTAGCAAGGTCGGTCAATTTTGCTCTCTCTCACTCTCGCTCGTTCTTGCTTGATATTGCAATATCGGCGCGCAGGCTCCTAGTATTGCCCTTACCCTTGAAGCCCTAACATTGCCTCTTCTTGTGCCCAGTAGAATTCTTGACGCATGCGAACGTAGTCCGGCCCGTTGCGCGATTTGAAATTGAATCCTATGTCTTTGCCAAAGACGCAGCTCTTGCAATATCCAGAAAAGGCTGCGCCGAAGATCCAAAGACCCAAAGACCTTTGTCCGTAGGGGAATTCTAACTAATCCTATCATAACTCCTCATAAGCTACTCATCCTAACTCGTACGACTACTTTTTACACAAATATCTTATAATTTTATTGATTTTTAGAGAAAAACAAAAAAACTAGGCACCACACACTCCTCTCCCCCTAAGCGCAGAATAGTTCAGAGAGCTGCTAAAATGAATATGAAGACAAGCTAGAGCATATGCAGAAGTCACATGCACAAGCTCCGAAGGGGATCAAGGGAAGAACTGCACAAGGATGTTGTACAGGGATGCACGATATTGAGTTTTTTTGCCAGTGAACATCAACTGACCACACTCTGAATGGATTAAACGCATTCCTATTGAAGATTTCAAGTAGCATTGGCAGGCCAAAGTTGGAAACATATGGCGGATATGGTTGTTGCGACTTGGTCCAACTGGTTATCTCAATTTTAGATAGGGAGGACGAAGGCAGCAATGCAAAGGAGCTCCACGCAACACTTTCACGGATTTACAGAAATCCAAACTGGATACTAATATTGGAGCTATTGGACAAGAGAAGCGCGAAGCACATGGATACAGCCCACTAGCAAGATAAGGAGTGCAGCTGTTTGGCATCGCCAAGGGTCAAGACTGAAGTGAAGAGACAGATCAGCCCAGAATCTTGAGGAGATCAGGTAGATTATTTTAGTTTGTTTTGTAGGTTTTATAAGGTTTTTAATGTTTTATTACTCTTTGACCCTTGGAGAAAGGCCAGGAGTGTTTTTGCCTTGACCTTTTGGTGTGCTTTGGGCCAATCATGATACTATATAATCTGGTGTTGGAGACTTTAGAAGGGGGTGGCATCAGGAGATTATAAGCTTAGAGCCTGAAACATAGTGTCCGTTTTCTTTTCCTCATGGCTAATGAGACGCAAGTTAGTGGTACTTTCCTCGTGTGATGCATGTAGACTTCTAGCAGCCAGCTTCTCTTGTGTACTTTTGAGACATCCTAGACTTTCTTCGTAGGGTAGCTATGAGATGTAGTCTAAAAGGCTGAGAGTAGATTTTTTGCAATTCTTGAGTAGTGTTGCTCTTCCGGTGACGGAAATAAAATATATCACATGTACGTCTGAATGTAACGTGATTTTTGTAATATTTTCTTTACTCAGGAGGCCCTTCCAGTGTATCCGTTGTTACAACGACAAGGTATTTTTCATCACATAAGATTGTTATTAGTGTTATACCTTGTAACAAGTCCTGAAAAAGCCTTTAGTTGATCATTGAGCATCCTTAATATCCTTTAGAATTCTGTTTTGCTGAAAGAGAGACAAGAGCCAACTTCTCTTCATGCAAAGTGTTGGAAATTACTTCAACTCAAAAAACTAGTGTGGTTTTTTTGATAAAAAGTTCTTCTACCTAGGCCTCTTTGTGTATAAGTGTAATGACAGATAAATACCAAAATGGAGCATAATGGTACAGATCCGTTCCCACGAGTACAGAAACAAACACAAAGTCACGATTTGTCACAAGATAGCATTCTATTACAAAGTTTTACTTCTTAGGCCATGCTACTCCCAGAAGACACTACTCAGCTAGAGCCGAAGACTCACAGGGTAGTGCAAAACCGTATTCACAACCTGAACCTTTTCCAATCAAAACCTGTGAGAATCGCAAGCGATCCCACACTTATATTTAAGGAGGAAAACTTTCCAGCACTGCAAACATCTCAACACACTGATCCGAATACTCAGACCTGAACTTGCTTAAATTCCGCAGTAACCCCAGGCTACCCAAGACATTCAAGCTGAATACTCACAACTCCTGATGCGGTAACTTCGACAACCAAGAGCGCCCTGTGCTTAATGCCTGGATCACACACCAGCACATAGACACACAGCAAAGACAGATGACAGTTGAGACAAGCCAATAGACAGAAAAGCCCTCCCAAGGAAAGAGCATTGAGCCTCTTTATTCACAATGGCAAATCCGAGATATCAACCGCCTGAGGCGAATCGGCCTAAGGGACTGTGCCGTCCGATGTAACGGTTACAGCATTGTCTGAACTACTCTCTACTCCTAATCTACGCAACACATTTACAATCTCTACTTCTACATTGTGGCGCGCCTTATTCAATTCCTATGAAAATGAATTAACTAACTCTACAATTTGTTTGTGCTCTGCGGATCCGCTGGACTTCGCGCTCATCAGCCGTTGCTCGAGTAGATCTAGCTTCAACCACTTCACCGAATCCAATCCTCACATCACGAACCCGTTAAGGCACTTCTCTAACCGCAATCTCAACATGTCAGTTGAATCCTTCCGCAGCTGGCGGAAAGCATCCTCTGCCTTTTGCATTCTCCTTTGCGACTCTTCCGATCTCATCTCCGCCTTCCCTAACTACTCCCGTAACCGTCGACAGTCAGATTCAACCTTTAATCTACATTCGACCTCCGAAGACTTGGCCGACTCGCAATCCTCCAATTTCTTGGCCCAATCCTTCAATTCTTCCTCATGCTTCTGGTTTCCCGCCGACAGACTTGCTGATAGCTCCTCCGCACGACGGAATTCCATCTAATACTTCGCTTCAATCTCCAAGATTTTCCTACGAAGATCTTCCTCCGCTATCTTCGTATCTGCGAGCTTGCCTCGAAGTTCTTTGGCGATATGAGCTTCTTCGGCTCTTCGGGCTTCCAACTTAGCAAGTTACTCAATGTGCATCTTCTCTAGCTTCTCCGCAGTAATGATCAGCCGCTCCGATCTTTTGCTTGCCGCCCCGTAAGCTTCCCTTGATTTCTCCAGTCTCGCTACCAAATCCACTGTAACCTTCTGGACATTCTCATTGGAGATACGAAGTTCTCTACAGGCCTCCTCCAACTCTTCACAGCGCCCGGATTCCTTCTCTAAATTCTACTGCAATACTTTGCACTCAGTTTCCTTCTCCCGAAGCAGGGCTTCTCGCTCTCGCACCAATGCAGTTGCAGACTCCCACTCACTCTTGACTACAACTACTCTCTTGAGCTTCGTCCTATTTCTAATCATAGGTACATAGAATCCTGGCTCCTCCGTTACAGCATACTTCCCTCTCTTCTCATCCAAGTACTTCAACAATGGAACTACACTATCCTGCAAGAATTCAGGAAATGTAATTTCTAATGTCTTCACATCTTCGCCCCTAGTCTTCTCTCCTTCTTTGGGTCTCACCTCTTCCACCGGATATGTCGGCAGTGTAATGCCCTCGGCTTCTACCACCGTGCCTTCTACCCTTGCGACAACCTATTCCACAATCTCCTTGCTCAAAGTAAACTCCTTCTCCATGTCCTCGTTCATCTTCATTTGAGGTGTCCCTTCGCCTTGCGCAGACCGTGTCTGCTCCGAAGACAGAGAAATCGGACTTACCAATTCCGTTCCCTCCTTCAAAGGTTCTGCCGGTATATCTGCCGGAACTTCGATTGACACCTCTAAAGGTACTCCTATCTCCACAGGTCGCGTTACCTTGCTAGCTGCGACTTCAGATGTGTTTACAATTGATGCCACCGTCTTCTTTACACTGCTGTCCGACATTTCAACTCTCACCATCCTCCGTTTTGCCCTCTTCTTTGGTCTTGTGCAAGCTCTGTGTTGTCTGGCTCCACTTACATCCATATCCATCCTTCTTACCACGTGGGCCAATTCCTCTTCGTCATCACTCACGATCTTTCTTCTCTTTGCCACTTGTTTCTCTGGCTGCTCCTGCCTTTGAACCACGTCCACCTGCACTGGTACTCGAGCGGTGGTGTGTGTTGGAATTGAGGGGAGTCGGGTCTCGTCTTCAGTCCCTTCACTGGACTCAGCCGTTAGGAACTCCCGCTCTCTCGGAAATCGTTTCTCCTCCTCCCTCGTAAGCAATTCCATCCCTCGATAGAAATTCACCAGAAAGGGAGTAAGATGATTGGTCATAGATCCCATCCATCGACCAAACACATTCACCCAGACAATATTGTAAAAGATCCTTGCCCAATGTACGCGCTTTCCTTTCAAAATGCGTTCAAAGAATCCTACTTGCCAGGCCGTCACATAAGTCGTGCATAAGATGTGCATGATCCCCAACGCAATCGCCCTTCTCTTCGGATCTTTGTAATCGACAGTCTTCCACCCATTCGTTCCCTGTCGTCCAGTCTCAAAGAGAGGCCCGTAAGAGAATTCCTTTTCGTGCGTAAGTCCTACGCTATTCTTCTCAAATAGCAGGTCTCCTTCGCTGCCCGCACACGGTCCCAGTATTTTTGTCCAATGTTCGATAGTCCACAGCATGGGATTACCGCGGAGCTCCTCACCTTCGACCGTGCTCTTGTCCATAACTTCCTTGCAGATACTCGCTGAGACGCAATTCCAATTCCACAAAAGGAATTCAAGCCGCAGTTCCCTCAACTCGTGTCTGAAAGGTCTCAATTCCTCGTGAGGCACCTTCAAGGGAACCAATTTCCTCACCTTCTCACTCTTCTTGGGCGCCATGTCTTCAATTTGCATTTCGCTAATCGCGGGTTGGCTCGATTGCAATTCCTCTCTCTCTCGCTTGTTCTTGTTTGATATTGCAATGTCGGCGCAAAGTCTCCTCGTACTGCCTTTACCCTTGAAGCCCTAACATTGCCTTCTCCCGCGCCTTGTAGAACTTCTGACGCGTGCAAACATGGTCCGGCCCGTTGCATGATTTGAAATTGATTCTGATGTCCTTGCCGAAAACGCAGCTCTTTGTAAGTCCTTGAAAGACTGCGCCAAAGACACAAAGATCCGAAGATCTTCGTACGAAGACGAATTCCAACTAATCTTATCATAACTCCTATAAATCTACTCTTTCCAACTCATATAACTATCTTCTACCCAAATATATTTATGTTTTTGTTAAGTTTTAAGAAAAACAAAAAAGTAGGCCCCACAATAAGACTATCGATGATGTGAGCCAACTTCTTTTGGCTACGCCCCCAGTCAGCTTCTTCATCGATGAAAATAGATATAACTCTCAAACTTGAGCTAGATGCTGCTTGGGGCCACTTGCCTGTCCAGCAGTCATTTCAGGCTGTTTTGCAAATCCTCGGCCCGGTGCAACATCTGCTCAATTTTTGCCACCATGTTTGATTTTTCTTCCTCCATGGATAAGATCTCGAAGGCGTCATCTATGGCCTTCTAGGATCTGTTGGGACGAGAAAGCTTGATGCGCAGAAGAGCTGACTCTCTTTGCAAGTCTTAACAAGCATCCACCTTGGCCTCCACCAAAGCTTAGGCTTTTGATACTTGTGATGTTATTTCCTTGAAATTCCACTAGCTCGCAGCCAAGGATTTTGCAAGCTCAACGTTTTTGGCCTTGATTTTCCCTTCTAGTCCCAAACCTTGTCTTTGGATGTTATTGTGCATTTGACTCTCTTGCTCTAGAAGTTGCATGACCTTCATCATGCTCTTGCGCAGTTCAGTTGCCATCTTCATGTCTTGTTCTTCACCCTCAACAATAAGCCTCTAAACTGTCCTTCTTGTGCTACATTCTTTCCAAAAGAACTTCTCGCTCTTTGATTGCCACCTTTGCAGCCTTGTTTGCAGCTGCCCTTGCTTCCATGGCCCTACGTTTTGCCAACTTTCTCTTTAAAGCCAATCTCTTCAGTCTTCTTTTCTCTTCATATTCCGAGTCGTCCGAGTTTGAATCTCCGTGTGTACGAAAATCTGAGCTTTCCTCTTCACTAAGTGACAAGCTGTGAACACTCAACTTACCCTTGTCTTATTCTTCCTCTTCATCATCTTCCTCCTCTTCTTGCGATTCATTTCCACTATCATTTGGTCAAAGAAAGTACCCTATCGCCTTAGGCAAGCGGCGAGCTTCACGAACGAAAGATCATTTTTGTGTTCCTCCCCAACGCTACCATCCAGTTCATTATCAATGACATGCTCATCTTCCATCAACTCCACCTCTCCGTTATTCACGATCTCCACCGAGATGATTTCAGTAGAAACATGAGGTCCATCTGCCTCAGCCAATAGGGACAAGCTTGTGTCTTCATTTGAGGGAACTTGTTGCTCAACTCCAATACCATCAACTTCGAATACTTTGCTATCTAAGACAATAATCTACCGCAATTCGTGAATCTCTAATGTCTCAAAGAAAGCTAAAATAACATTGTTCTTTTTTCTTTGAAGGTGCATCAATCCTAAGACCTTTGATCTCCGCATTATACTCAAAGACTTGTTCCTCATACTTTATGCTCCTTGTGTTGATCTTCAAGTCCTTTTCCACATCCTTATCTTGTAGAGATATTCCAATTGGATTCTTCGGATCATTTTGACATGTAAGACCGGATGTTGTTTGGATGAAATGGTATTATTAGTAGCCAAGAGTTGATCATGGTTAGTTTAGTTATAACTAAGTCTAGCTAGTTATAATTAGTTTTATCTAGAAATGACTAAGTTTAGCTATAATGTCTATACTTGGCAGAAAATAAGGGGACTTCTAGAAGATTTGGATGTGTGCTTCTATTTTGTTTCTTACAAAAGTCTAGATTCCAAGCAAAAAGACTTGACTTTATGTTTTGTTTTGATTGGTTTGACTAAAAATTGTAAACTTCATTGGTTAGACTAAGTCTAGTGTTGACTTAGTGGCAAGTGGAGGTTCTAGAAGTTGGAAAAGCACAAATGGCATGTCGCCAACTCAATCTAGGGATTAGTAAACTTCTAAAAGATTTAGGAGGCCAATGGCATGTTACCAAGTATTGGAACTAGTCAAACTTACTATAATTTATCTTTATAAAAGTAGATTAAACAAGAATTAATAATTGTTACTATGATAAATTCTTAAATTATATATATAGAGATATAGGAAAAAGATTTTGAAGCAAGTTTGAAGAGTTCATATGTAGAGACTTGTTTCATATATGAAAGAGTGACATTTTTCAACATCTTGGAATGTCGATGTGTGTGTGAATTTGAGTGATAAATTGAAGGAATGTATGAGATGATGTTGAAGATATGAGTAAGATGAAGAATCCTAGCCTTCTAGAATCATGATGGATTATTGCACAATCATGTTTTGAATTCAGTTTTTAGCTCAAGTGAAAATATACATGAGAGTTCATTTAAAGTTAAAATTGGGGAATGAAATAGAGGAGAGCATGCTTAAATCATGCTTATATTCCTCACTAGTTAGTGAGGAATGGAACCCAGTTAGGCAGTGTACATAGAACCTTGCCTCCTTCAACACAACATACTTCTGTCTCTTTCCGTCCAAATACTTCAGTAATGGAACCACACTATCCTATAAGAAGTCGGGGAAGGTAATCTTCAATGTCTTCACCTCTTCGTCCAAAGTCTTCATCCTTACTTCCTCCTCTGGTGGTGGCGGCCCTGGTTCTTCTACCTGATTTTCCACAGTTCCATCAAGCTTTGCCACAATCTGTTCCAAGATTGCTTTGCTCAACGTAACCTCCGTCATTACTTCTCCTCCGATCTTCGGCTGAGGTACATCCTCACTCCCCACAGACCCCGTCCGCTCCGAAGAAAGAGGAATTCAGACTTGCCATCTCTATTCCCTCCTTTGAAGGTTCCATTGTCATGTCTGCTGGAACTTTGACTAGTACCGCCGAAGGTCCTTCGATCACCACAGGCTATGTCGACTCGCCAGCTGTTACTTCGGGTGTGTCTATGATTGGGGCAAATGTCTTCTCCACACTGTTGTCCAAAACTTTGGTTACTACCAACCCTCGATTCGCCTTCCTCTTTGGTCTCGCGTGAGTTTTTGACTGCCTGATTCCTTCTATCTCCGTTTCCGCTCTTCTTACCTCTAGCGTCAAATCCTCCTCGTCATCAATCACCACCTTCCGCCTCTTCGCCAATCGCCCTTCTGACTTCTCTCGATTTGGCAGAATTTCTACCTGAACTTGTCCACGTGCTGTTGTTTGCGGTGGAATTTGAGGTCAATTATAATTCTCTTCTTCGGTCTCTTCACTGGACTCCACTGCTAGGATTTCCCGCTCCCTCAAAAATTGCTTCTCCTCCTCCCTTGTAAGCAAATCATGCCTCAATAGAAATTCACAAGGAAAGGAGTCAAATGATTAACCAACGGCCTTGTCCACTGGGAGCTCGCATTCACCCAAACAAGATCGTAAAAGATTCTTGCCTAGTGCACCCGCTGTCCCTTCATGACTAGTTTGAAGAACCCCACTTGCCAGGCTGTGACATAAGTCGTTCGCGCCGGTCTCAGGATGTGCATAATGCCCAATGCTATTGCTCGTCTCTTCGGATCCTTGTAGTCGGCGGTATTCCATCCATTCGTACCAAACCTCCTAGTACTGAAGAGTGGCCCTTAAGAGAATTCTTCCATGCGAGTGAGCTTCACGCTACTCTTCTCGAACAAAAGGTCCCCGTCACTGCTTGCACACGGCCCCATCACTTTCGCACAATGCTCAATCGTCCACAACATTGAATTGCCTCGGAGATCCTCGCCCTTGGTCTTATTCTAATCCATAATCTCTTTGCAAATGCTCGCCAAGATGCAATTCCAATTCCAGAAGAGGAAATCAAGACGCAATTCGCTGAGCTCGCGCCTCAAGGGTCGCAATTCCTCGTAGTGTACCTTCAAGGGAATCAATTTCAGCACCTTGCCACTCTTCTTGGGCGGCGCCATGTCTCCAATTCGTGTCGTCATGGAATCGATGTCGATCAATCTCTTCGTTTCCCTCTACGCTCACTCTCGTTCAGGTATCGCAATGTCGGCGGACTCGCTCCTGCCTTTGCTTTTTCCTCAATGCCCTAACATTGCCTCCTCCTGCGCTCAATAGAATTCTCGACGCGTGCGAACGTTGTTCGGCCCGTTGCGCAATTTGAATTGATTTCGATGTCTTCGCCGAAGACTCAGATCTTGCACTGTCCAAAAAAGGCTGCGCCAAAGATCCGAAGATCCAAAGATCTTCGGCCGAAGGCAAATTCTAACTAATTCTATCATAACTCCTCTAAATCTACTCCTTCTAACTCATGTCTACCTTCTACACAAATATGTTTAAGTTTTGTTGATTTTTGAAGAAAAACAAAAAAAAACTAGGCACCACAGTTGACGGTAACTCTGGTGGCAAGGGATCAATCACATGCAGCTGAGTTAGCGGCGAAGGCGCAGTAGTTGGCAGATTGTGAAGCTACTAGGTTTTCGGAGTTAAAGCAGAGGAAGAAGTTGGATGCCAATTGCAACAAGATACGATCTCACATGTCAGCAGTTGAGGAGCAGTTGATTGCAGTGTAGATGTGCTTAGTTTTTTTGTTTTTTGCATAAATAACAAAAACTTAAACACATTCGTGTCAAAAAGTCTGCATATAAGTCCTCAGTTGTAGGAGTTAGGAGAATTACTAGAAATTTAGCTAGTTAGAGTAGGAAAGTAAAATTTGCCTTCGGCCGAAGATTTTCATATCTTTGGACCATCGGCGTAGCCAATTTTGAGTATGCAATAGTTGGACCTTCGGCAAAGATGACGAATCCCAATTTGAATTTGCGAAGGGCTGGTCAAGATCCACACGCGCCTAGAGTACCAATTTGCACGCGTGTAGAGAACGTTAAGGCGTCAAGGGTAAGGGCGTGAAGCAAACACACTGCGCCGACATTGTGATAACGAGAGAGAACGAAAGAATCGATTGACCTTCGTAGCAGCGAAGACGCGATTGAAGATATGACGCCGCCCACGAAAGCCAAGGTGCGGAAATTGATTCAGCTGAAGGTGCCCTATGCGGAGTTGCGACCCTATAGGCGAGAGCTCGTCGAGTTACATTTGGATTTCTTACTCTAGGATTGAAATTGCGTGTCAGCGATCATCTGCAAGGAGATGATGGACAAGACATGTAAAGAGGGAGATTATCTCCGAGGCAATCCAATGCTGTGTACAATCGATCATTGGACAAAGGTTCTAGATCCGAGCGCGGGAGAAGATGACAAATTCATGTTCGAAAAGAAGAGCATCAAAATTACGCGCGCGGAGAAATTTACCTTCGCTCCACTCTTCAAGAACGCGAGATCGGGGACAAATGGGTGGAAGACAGCAGATAACAAGGATCCAAAGAGACATGCGATCGCGTTAGGGATAATGCGTTAATGACCGCAGTGCACGACCTACGTCACCGCTTGGCAGGTCGGCTTCTTCGAGCGCACATTGAAGGGAGAACGAATCCATTGGGCGAGGATCTTCCACGACTTAATCTGGACTAATGTGAGCACCCGATGGAAGAGTGGTTTGATTAATTACATAACCCTTTACTTAGTAAACTTCTATTGAGGGATGGGGTTACTCACGAAGGAGGAAGAGAATCGATTCTCGAAGTAACGGGAGATACTAGCAATTGAGTCCAGCGAGGAGACAGACGGAGAAGATGATGTTCAACCCGAAGAGTCACTTTGAAGGACAGCACGCGGACCAGTGCAGGTGGATGTCCTCGCGATCAGAGAACAGCCAGAGAGGAGACATGCAAAGAGACGGAAGATAATTGCCGATAGTGAAGAAGGTCAAAGACTAGAGTCGCGGATGACGGAGACCCAGGTAACGAGAATCAGGTTGTCAAAGACCCGGGCCAGGCTAAAGAAGAAAGCAAATCATGGGAGAGTTGTGTCCAATTCTTTGAATAGTAGTGTGGCGAAGACGGATGCAGCTTCCTTGACGACAAATGAAGAGAAGAGAGAGGAGCCTACTCTTCGGGCATTGAAAGGAAAACCTTCGGCGGTACAGACTAAAGTCCCGATAGAAGTAGTAGTGGAACCTTCGGAGGAAAGGACGGAGACGGTTAGTCTAAGTCTTCCACCTTCGGAGCAGACGCGATCTATGGGGAGTGAGGAAGTACCACAACCGAAGTCGAGTGAGGAAATGAAGAGGGATCTCACACTCAGTGAGGAGAGACTGGAGCAGGTAGTGGCACAGGTTAGTGGGACAGTGGTAGAAGTTCCCAAAATTGCATCGCCCCCATCACCGGAGGAAGCAGTAAGACTTGTAGTTAGTGTTGGAGGCACAACTCAAAAGGCATGCCCGCGGACGAGGGCACGGGGGCATGCTCACGGGCATGCCGCATTCGCATTTTTGATACGGGGCATGTCTATATGTACAGATATTTCAGGGTGAAAGAAGATGGGATAAGTCACAAAAAAATGAGAAATTATGCTTGATGTTGAGGCTGAATGGTACTGAAACTACTCTTGGATCTAAAGGATTTGCCAAGTATATGCAACGCTGTTTTTGTTTTGATACATGCGATGTACACAAGTCCTTCGGCTTGTTGATTGTTTCTCCTTCTAAGAGTGCTTTGTTTTCATAGAAGTAAATTTTTTGATACATAAAATATACTTTTTTTAATACGAGCATGCTTGGGGGCATGGGGCATGCCTTTTGACCTTGAAAGGGGGCATGGGCATGCCTCAAAAATTTTTGTTGTGCCTCCAACCCTAACTGTGGTTGATGAGAAGGCTACGAATGAAGAGTCGACGGAATTAGTACTTTCCTTTTTTGAGTTCTTGCAGGATATTGTTGTTCCCTTACTGAAGTATTTGGATGGAAAGAAAGGGAAGTACGCTATCTCGAAGGAGACGGGATTCTACGTGGAGATGATTAGGAAGAGAGAGCAAAAAAGGCAGAGGCGGCATACCAATAGCTGCGAAATGAGACGACCGACGGTTTGCATGTAGAGAAGAGCCTGCGTGAATTTGTGATGTGAGAAGTGCAAACGCTGAAGTGGCTGAAATTGGATTCGCTGGAGCGACGGTTGATGAGTATGAAGGCCAGCGGATCCGCGGGGCAAAAGCAGCTACTTCAGTTAGTCAATTCTTTCTCTTGCGAATTGGAAGAAGCGCAAGAGAGTTTGGAAATTGAGATTGTAAACGTCTTGTGTAGGTTAAGAGCCGACGGAAGCTAAGAGGAGACTGTAACCGATGCGTCAGATGGCACCGCACCTGAAAGTAGTTTGCCTCAAGCGGTTGAGATGTCTAGGAGTTTAGAGTGAATAAAGAGGCCCAAGACTCTTTCATTGGAGGGTTGTTTTGTCAATTGGCTGTCTTGGCTATTAATCTGTATCCATTATGCGCGTTTGTGAGCTTGTGTGTCTTGTCGCCGTGCATGGTGCGCTCCGGTTTGTTGAAGTTACCACATCTGGAGCTGTGTATGTCCAACTCGGATGTTCTAAGTAAGCCTAGGGCCTTTTCAAGATTTAAGCAAATTCGGGTATGGACATTCGGGTCAGTGAGCCGAGAGTGTGCAATTCTGGGAAATTTCCTCCTGAAATTTGAGTGTGAGGTCAAAGGCGATTCCCACAGGTGTCGATTGGATAAGTTTTAGGTTGTGAGTGCGATTATACTCTGCTCTTAGGGCCTTCGGCCGTAATCGAGCAGTGTCTTCTGGGAGTGACATGTGCCTAAGAAGTAAAACTCTTCAATAGAATGTTAACTAGTGACAAATCGTGACTCTTGGTGTTGCATCTGTTTCTGTGGGAACGAATCTATACCATTATGCTCCATTTTGGTATTTGTTGGTTATCACAAGAGGCTAAATTGCTGGAAGTGGAGGCAAAAAATTAGCAGTTAGCGAGTTAGACAAATGAGGCTTTGAGTTAGAAGATAAATCGATGTGTTTGTGGTTGTGTAGAGTGGCAGATTCAGACACTCAAGTGAATGAAGTTGCGAGAGTTAGAGCGTCGTGTGACAAAAGTGATTGCTAGTAGTGTAAAAGGACATCGACGGTAAGCTATGAAGTTAGATTCGTTCATCTCCGCTTTGGAGGAGACAAAAGAGAACTAGCATTAGAAGTTTTGACTACTATGCGTAAGATAGGAGTAGAAGATAGGAACTCAGCGGGCGTGGCAACTGTTGGATCAGCCGGCATCGCGCCTGTTGGAAGCTCACTTCACAGCGAACGATATCTCAGTGAGTTAGTTAGGAATAAAGAGATCTAAGGCTCTGCCTTCGAAGGGACTTATCCATTAGTTAGTTTCTCAATTTTCATTCGGCATTCCTTCACGTGTTTGTGGAATTGAGTGTTTTGTCACTGTGCGCGAGTTGCTTCAATTTGTCAAAGATATCGCATCTGAAGTAGAGAGTCCAATTTGGATGTTCTAAGTAGTGCATAGCATAGCTCAAGATTTAAGAAAATTTTTAAATTGGAAGCTCGGTGCAACCGACTGAGTATTAACTTGGAAATTTTCCACCCTGAATATCAATCGTAGAGTCGCGAGCGGCTCATGTTGTATCTTTTTGGATAATTTTCAATTCTGAGTGGGATTCTACCTTGCAATGCAATGACTTTGGCTGTAGCCATTGCAACGCCTAAGAAGTAAAACTTCACAATAAATTGTTAAACCGTGACACTACGTGGTTCTCTGGGTTGTATCTGTTCTCGTGGGATCAAATCTTTATCATTATGCTTCATTTTGATAATTATCTGCTATTACAACATGATTCAAACAAGGCATGTGTGTGAGAGCATCTGCAAGTTGCTTCTTCCTCTCCACGTACACAATCCTCATGTTGAAGTGTTGACGCCACTCTGCCCATCAAATTTGCCGTTTAGACAGATACTTCTTAGTTTCCAAATAAACTAAGGGTTTATGATCAGTCACCATCACAAACTACTTATCATCCAAGTAATGCTTCCACTATTTGATTGCCAACACAATAACTAATTCCTCTTGTTCTATCGTGTGATAATTTTGTTCCGCCGCCACCAACTTTTGAGAATAAAAAGTAATAACATGTCATCCATCCTCCCATTCTTGTTGAAGTATGCCACCTATTGTTGTGCCTGATGCGTCAGTAGCCAACTTGATAGGACGGTTAGAATCATATCACTGGAGGATAGGTGCGTGTAACAAAGCATCTTTCAGTGCTTGAAAAGCTAACTCTTGAGATGTTTCTCATCTCCATAAGGGCAAAAGATATTTTTCATCAATTCCATGAATGTAGCTGGTGCATTAATGAGACCAAAAGGCATCACTAGATACTCAAAGTGCCCATACCTAGTACAAAAAGCTGTCTTGTGGACATCTTCATCTGCAATTCACATTTGATTGTAGCCGCTTCTTAAATCTAGCTTGGTGAAGTACTTCGCTCCTTAGAGTTGATCAAACAAATCATCCATACAAGGTAATGGATATTTGTTTTTCACCATTTGCTGATTCACTTCTCGATAGTCAATGCAATGTCGTGCGACTCAGTATCGCCATACATCATACATCGCTGACATGCTCTACTCACAACTCACACATACATACACAAGGAATGAGAGTGTCCACACACAAAGGTATCACAACTAAAATCAGTGTCGAAACACAAATACACAGAGAGTTGAGCCAAACTCACTACTCGTAGGTAGAATCAGAGTCGAAGCTAGCGGGACAGACATATCCCTACGCGAAAGGCTCAACTCGAAGAACTGACAGTTCTTCGAGCTCGCCTCAAATATATCCCTGGAAGGTGTCGACTCCATCCAACGTTCCTCGCTCGTCTGCCGCAGCTCAACGTTAGCCGACTCCCAACGTTCCCCGACTCCAACTCAAACTCAACGTCCCAACTCAAATTGACCCAACGTCTCGAGCCATGACAGCTGTCGTGCGACTCAGTATCGCCATACATCATACATCGCTGACATGCTCTACTCACAACTCACACATACATACACAAGGAACGAGAGTGTCCACACACAAAGGTATCACAACTCGCCCCCCTAGCTGGCGGTCAGGTCCCTCTGACTCCCAGGTAGCCCTATCTACAACTACATGCTATGCACCTTCGTGGGTGCGCGAACCAGTAGGCCGGGTGCTATGTCGCTCCATCGTTAGTCGCCTATCTGCAATTCATAACATGTGAAGATCAAGTCATCTACCCTCTGAAGTACATCGAGGACAAACCCACCGTCCAGTAGGAACAACATCGATAGGTGGAGTCAAGCACGACATGTGCCATCCCCTAGAACACCTATCACACACCAACATATGGGCCGCCTGATCAGTTGACCCACATAACATGCACCTCAAGCCGGCACGTACAATCGCCAAGCTTGGGTCCATAGTACCATCCACGTTTGGGAGGTGGCATGGCGTACAGTTGCGCACATGATCCTTCCAAACGACACCGTCACGACCCTCCAACATGAGAACTCCAGAAGGTAACACCTCTCGCACTCGCAAGATAGTGCGTCCTGCCGTCACATCCAACGTAGTTGGTGCATTCTGCTGTAGATAGACGTAGTCTCCCACGCGGAACCTACGAATCGATGGTCGATAACCTCCCCCTCGAATAGTTGCATACCGCAACGTATCCCGGTGCTGAGCAATCGCAAGGTTCTCAAACGCTGCAGGCATAACTCTCCGAAAGAGCACTGCACGTTGAGAACACACTCTCACCCACATATCTGGATCATCAAGGTTCATCACCTCGCTAGACTCACAACGAATCGCTGCAGGCAAGTCTGGATCTCGGCCGTACAATAGAAAATATGGTAAAAACGAAGCCAAGGATGCTTGACGACTGAATCGATATCCCATGGCCAACCATGGTAACTTAATATCCCAGTCCCCAAGATGCCCCTTCTGTAGGCCATACTTGCGCAACGCTCTCTTCACCGTCTGTACCATCCGCTCAGCCAACCCATCCGCCTCTGGATGATCTCGGGAAGTAGTCCGGTGATCAATCAGCGTCTTGTCACACAAGACCTGAAACTCACCCTGAAACTCTGTCCCCTGATCGGTCAACACCTCAGCTGGTGCACCAAAGTGACTAAGCACCCTGTCAAGGAAAGCATATGCTACTCCCTCACTCGCCTTGTCAGGTAATGCCACCAACTCAATCCACTTGGAGAAATGCTCCACCATTACCAACACATACCGATGATGTCGTGTAGTCAAAGGTAGTGGTCCAGCAAAGTCCAAACTCCAACGGTAACCCAATCCCATGATAGATAAGGGATGTAACTCTGGTGTCGGGGCATTGAACGATGCCCTCACTCGATCACAAACCATGCAACGTGATACCAACTGCTGCACCTGCGTATGCATACCACGCCACCAATACTGACCTAGGAGTAAGCTGTACGTACGCTTCACTCCAAAATGTCCCAACTCCTCATGAGCATGCCTCACAATGCGTGCTCTCTGAGTTGGATGCAGTACTACACGTACCCTACCGTCCTCCCACACTCGGAGAACATGTGCTCCCTCCAATCGGTATCTCTTCGCCCTCTGGAGAACACGATCTCGCTCCTTGGCACCCACTGTGCCTGGCACCATACTGGTCCGTAGGAACTCCAACACCAACGCATCATCGTGAACATCCCGCTGGTCCACACCACCATCCTCAACCTCAGGATCCGAAGACTGACTATCTACTCTCTGACTAGAGTAAGATGTCAAGTGGTCCTCACTGCTAGAGGCTCCACAAAACCAACACATGAAGGCCGATGCATGCCAACCGGGCACCATCTCCTCATCAACCTCACCATGCCACCTAGCTCCAGTGTCATCCTCCTGGCTGGTGCATGGGTTCCGACTCAAACCGTCGGCATCCAGGTTCGCAACTCCAGGCCTATGCACCACCTGAAAGTCATACTCCTGTAAGATGAGAGCCCACCGTGCAAGCTTCCCTGTGAGCTTGTCAGACTCCATCAACCACTTGAGCGATTGATGATCGGTAACAAGGGTAAACTGCGTACCAAACAAGTAACACCTGAAGTGTGCCACAGCCCACACCGCTGCCAAACACTCTCCCTCGTACAAACTATACCGCGACTCTGCTGCATTGTTCGAACGACTAGCGTACGCAATCACAAACTCCTTGCCCTCATCATCACACTGCGTCAACACCGCTCCAAGTCCCAACATACTCCAATCAGTGTGCAACTGGTATGGTCGACCTCTGATAGGTCTCCTCAAGATGGGAGCGGCCACCAACCTGGCCTTGAGCTCAACAAAAGCTCTCTCCTGCTCATCTTCCCATTGCCACTCCTGATCCGACTTCAGCAACTGGTTCAAAGGCTTTGCTATAGCACTGAATCCCTTCACATATCTCCGGTAATAGTTCGCCAAACCCATGAATGCACGAACTCTACTCACATCCGCTGGACGAGTAATGCATGCAATAGCCTCCACCTTTGCCTGCTGAACTCCCAAACCACCTGGGTAGATCACATGACCCAAGTACTCCACCTTCTCCTGGAAGAACCTACACTTCCCAGGATGTAACCGCAGACCATGAGCCCTCAACCGCTCAAGCACAATCTGCAAATGTATCTGGTGTTGCTCCACCGTGTCGCTAAACACCAAGATATCATCAATGTAACATCTGATGAAATCTAGCCCCGCTAGAATCCTGTCCATCACTCTCTGGAACTCGGCAGGTGCATTCTTCAACCCAAAGGGTAAGAATCGCCACTGATACAAACAATCCTTGCCGTGAGAGTTGACACCCCAAAACGCTGTCTTGGCCTTGTCCTCCTCTCGAATCGGCAACTGGTGGTATCCCGCTCGAAGATCCAAAGTACTAAAAATCTTCGCATGTCCCACTACATCGAAGATCTCCTCGGGTGTAGGCATGGCATACTTATGGGCCTTCGTCTGCCGATTGATAGGACGGTAATCTCCACACATCCGCCTATCCGTGTAGTTGCCATGTACATCCTTCTTCGCTGGCATAACAGTGGCTGAAGCATACTCACCATGCGACAACTCCACTAACCCAGCCTCCAATAACTCCAACGTCCGACTCTTAATCAAGTCCCTTTCCATATCACTATATCGATAGGGACGACGGAAGATTGGTGTATCACTAGCCAACTCTATCCGTATGCCGGGTCCAATCAAAGTACCCAACTCCTTCATACTGAAGGCAAAACAACTCCTATAGTCACGTAGGAATTGTATCAACCGTCGCCTCTCTCCTTTGGTGATCTGAGAACCAATCGATGGCTCTCACTCCTCCTCCATGGACCCACAAGAGGGAGGCGATACTGTCACTTGTTGCTATGACACCTCCTCCAAAGGAGGGTTCTCCGTACCCTCCTTCGTAGCAACCTCCCCGTGACCAACATCTCCAATTGCATGGGCGTCTACTCTCGCAAGTCCTCTCGTCACGTCCCATGAACTCCAAGGATGACGAATATCTTGCAGGTCGCCCCCAGCCATTGCCACTACCGTCCCGGTAGGCAATGAGCTAATAAGTGGTGTAACAACCACCAAATCTGCGTGCAAACGGCGTTGCTCGGCCAAACCCAAGCTCACAATCCATGTCAAGCAGTTCAGGTCCATAGCCTGATCCAAAACCTGACGACGCGATGCCTCTGAAACTGAAGAAGCCGCGGTCACACCAGTAAGAAACCCCATCGCACGCTCTCTCTCATCAGCGTTGAACTCCACTAACTGATGTAGGACACTGTCCCACAGTAGTCCAGGTCCCCCATCACAATATGCATGTGATGCCGGATAACTGACCAACGTAGGCAAAGCCATCCGAGGCTGACCTACGTGGTTCACCAATGCCATGGGTGACCTATCCGCCACTCTCACCACCTGAGAGTATCGAGAGACATCCAAGATCCTGTCAACGGTGAGGGTAGGATCACGATGCACAGAATCATACGCATGACGCAATATCTCTCGTGGTACAAGGTTAGGCCACCACAAACGTGCACGATGAGCACGTGAACCAACCCTCCCAGCATCCAACAACACTGCTGATCCAATCCATGTCCTGATCTCATGGACACTCGCCATCAACTGGGCCCGAGTGTCATCCAACAATGGTACGTTCTCTAGAATGTATGCGGGAGAACGTGTCTGCTGCTCCTGGAGATGACGTAACACTCGTAGCATCTCCCAAAACATCCGAGATCTCGGATCATGTAACCCTGCTCCATGCCCAACGCGTGTGTGCCCCTGACATGGCCATCCCGCAATCACCAAATCAATATGTCCAACTCGATCGAGGTCTGGCGCCCCAGCAATGAAATGTCTGCAGGCAACGCCTTCTGGTATCCTCGAACAGCTGATCGCGGCAACAACAAAGGAAATCGCTGCATCAACTGTGTAACATGTCGTG
Organism: Marchantia polymorpha subsp. ruderalis; assembly: GCA_037833965.1. Classification (NCBI taxonomy): domain Eukaryota; kingdom Viridiplantae; phylum Streptophyta; class Marchantiopsida; order Marchantiales; family Marchantiaceae; genus Marchantia; species Marchantia polymorpha. Next base: position 4,640,448 of record AP031359.1, read on the forward strand.
AAGAAACCTGACGTGCAGTCTCGTCCTTCTCCACGTACAAGTATCTACGTACAAGAATACCTGACTGCAACACTGCAGCCAAACCCGTGCTGATCCCTCCAAAAAGATCCAGCAAACAAACACCCTCTGGGGAATACTCCCATACAATAAGTGTAGTAACTAATGGTGATAGGGTGCTAAGACCACATACTAGCCGACCATCTGAGACTCGCTCTGCCTCTGCTGGTAAAGAGGCCTCACTCCAAGCCTTCACCAACCTATCAGCCTCCTGCTGTAATGCGTGGCAAGAATCCCAAAGTGGAACATCCAAAGATGATGACACTGCCGCTGCGAGACTCACCATCTCCTCCACCTCCTCATAGACTGGAGTATCCTCGGCTGACCTGTTCCCCTCCAACAAGTCATCAGGCCATGTGAGCACTCCACTGAAACCCGCAATAGAGGCTAAAACTGCAGGAGAAGATCCAAGAGGTCGATCTCGAGAAATGAACCTCACAGGCAGCTCACTCATACGTCCATCACCGGACTCCCAACCAGGGCTGCCGTCTAAGCTGCCGTCTCTGTCCAATAATCCATCCGAAATCCCATTGGATATAACACCGCTCCACCAACAAGCACATCATATGACTCTGCTGATGTAACCACCGCTCGAACTCCAAACTGCGAGCTATCCTGAGCATGACCATGCCTCAACTGCACTGATATGCGCTCTTTGGTCATCCTGTAAGACCTGTCGCTGGTGCCACCGAGTGATGTCTGAATCTGGAACGGACAAGGCTCCAACTCGGACCTCCGAACTTCCAAACTAATGCAAGCACAATCTTGCCCAACATCAAAGGCTATGCACCAGAATCCAGCAACACTCTGGCTAGGACATACACCTGCCCTGTAGCACTCACCAAGCAAAATACCCCGCTCCGGTTGTCCACCATACACACACCAGGGACAACCCTCTCCCGATCAATGGCTGGTCGGGCTGGCAAGGACTCCATCCGTGCCGCTGCCGCCTGCCATGTCGATTCATCGCTCGATGGAGTCGTAGAGGATAGCTTCTCACCAATAGTCTCGCCTATGTCGGCACTCGTAGCAGTGATACTCCCACGTTCACACAACGTGGCTGCTGCACAAAAAACCCGAGCCAAGTCAATCCCAGAGTCCATCATCTCCATAGCTGAAAATAATGAAGATCTCATCACTGAGCTAGCCATCCGCGTCACTACACTAGATGGTGTGTCCGTGTCCACCACACGTGACGTAGATGTCTCAGTCCTCTCACTAAGGCCACTGGGTGGTACAGGTCTCATGGATGAAGTACTGCCCACCTCTGACAGCAAAAACGACTGGGGAAGTCTGGCCTGACGCCCACCCTCACCCCTCTGAGGATCCAACTCCCCTGTCGCACCGCGTGGCTCTAGAGCTCGAGCTGCACCTCTAGTCACTGCAACCGATGCCTCCACCTGTGCTGCACTTGCTAGATAAGGGAAATCCTCTTCCTCGTAAGAGGTGGAAGTGCTCGCCCCAGAACTCACCATAGCAGCAAGCCTCTGCTCCAACTGCTCAATCCGGGCCGCCATCGCGCTCTCTGTAGTTGACGCAGCACTCGCTACCGGTCGTCCAACTGCACCAGCACCTCTACCACCGCGGCCACCTCGGCTCCGTGGAGCATCACCACCACGACCTCTACCACCAGATGTCAACACTGGATGAAGATCAAAACATTGATCTCGAGTATGACATGCTCGACCACAGTGGTCACACACCACCTGTGCTGACTGGGGTCTGGCCTGTGAACTCCGACCTCCGGCCTCCTGGGGACAATCTCTCCGCAGATGATCCCCTCCACATGTCCAACATGCTGGTCCCTGCTGCTGGCCAGCAAACGACGGCACTGGTGCACGTGCCCCTGTATCTCTAGCGGCCGTCTGGTGTCGTGTCTGCACTCCGCAACCCCCACCACTACCACCACCAAAGGGTCTAGACTGTGCCGTGCTCTGCGGGACACGAGAGGTAGTGGCTGCGTCTCTAGCAAATGAAGAAGTCACCACTCTCTCCTCCACTATGTTAAGCTCAATCTTCTCAGAAAGAGCAAACACATAGGCCAATGTCGGTGACGCATCGCTCAAGAGAGTAGCATCCCGAACCCTCCGCCGTAGCTCTCTGTCCAGTATCCGGTACCAATACTGGACCGCCTGTGCCTCAGTTACACCATGAGTAACTGAGATCAACCGCCGCATACGAGTGTATGCCTCCCGAAGACTCTCACCAGTCTTCCGCTCAAACTCCTGGAGACTCCTCAACTTCTCCGTCCTCACCCCCTGATAGTTCTTCCTCAACCTCTTGAAGAACTCAGGATTGGGGCTGAACAAAGGTACGCAAGTAGTCTCTCCACTCATGCTGGCAACGCCAACAGCACCGCTGGTGGTACCTGCTCCACTAGTACCATCGGTGATGCTACCACTCGCACCTCCACTGGTACCAACACCACCCTGGGTGATCGACGTATAGTTTGGAGACCAATGACGTCTCCATGCGTCAATCTCCAAAGCATACTCTCTCCCAAACTCATGGTAGTCATCCATGGGAGGCCCCTCCAGATGCTGAAACAACCCCTTCCATGCAAAGAAGGGTGTAAACAACGTGGGGTTACGCAAGAACTGCATATCGCACCACGTGTCAAACTATTGGATGAAATCATCCAACTCAATGGTGCCCACTGCACCAGAGTACCGCCGTGGGCCCTTCATGGCCGCGTACATACCGTCCATGTCCCCAGTCCACGAGTGTGGGACCCTAGACGATATCACCACCAAAGATCCGCTATCTGCCACACTCCGCGCCTCTACAACCACTGATGCGCTAGGATGAGGTAGCCGATACCTCAACCCACTCCGCGTAAATCCTCCACGGTCCTCAACGGAACCCCCAAACTCCTCCGTGATGACTGACTCACCAATCGGCACCACTGCCACAACTCCACCTGTCCTCGTCCCTGCACTAATCTGCTCTAGCCCTACTGACTATGGGTATGGGCAACCTAACCTGTCATCACCGCAAGAAGACTCTCCTGGTCCACTGGTCATCACTTAAGTCTCACCATGAGAGAAACAAAGATAGGCACCGGTGATCAAATCCAGCCGCACTATCGACAGCACACTGGAGTAAAACTACTCCGGAAATCAACGTCAACCCAGACATGGGCGCGCATCAAGAAGCCAGACTGGAGAGGATCCAAACACAAGCAAACAGCTAGCAACGACTCTCCAGCCGAAATGAAACACAGCACAGAACAACACAACACACGGGAAGTCACCTCGCATAACGATCCCGAGTCGAGCTCCATCGCCTCCTCTCATCTTCCACCTCCCGCGCCTGCAACGCTATCTCGCTCATCCCGTCGCAAAAAAAATAATGACCTCCACGCCGAGCTATCCCGTACTTCACCTCATATCTCCACTTCACACTACAAATAGAGCCGTCGAATATAACAAATATGAAAAGCCTATCTACCCTAACTATTTGCCATAAAAAAAACAAAATAAAGATGAAGCAATATTTCTACAACCGACAAACCATAGTAAGTGAGACGAGTACAAATTCTCAATCTCTTCAGAATATTTTCCTCCTTTTTTTTTCTTTTTTTCTTTTCCGCTTTTCCTCCTCTCCTTCCTTCCTTATTGTTATTCACCTGAAACGGTACTTCGGTACTCGGTTGATTGGTTACTTGGTTACGGGAAGGAATGAAGGAAGGAATCTGGTAGACGTGATGTCGAAGCGTTCTAAGTCGGGTCGGTCCGCACCACAGTCCAAGTCCAAGCGTGGAGTTGACGTTGAACGCACTCTGAATCGTTGATGCGCCTTTGACCTCCGAAGATCGTGTCCGGGCATGCTGAGGCTCGACCTCGAAGATGCCGGGCTATGGGGCTATGGGGCTATGGCAGGGCAAATCGGCGACTTCATGTTCAGCATCAGCACCTGTGGTCGTCGTCGTCGACGAGGAGTTGGCACGGTGCAAACTGTCGAGGGTGGGCTGTACTGATCCTCCCGAAAATCGAGACAGAGCTCGCTGTCTGCATCGCAGCGTGTGCTGTACCGACGATGATGGCGATCGCGGTCGCCTGAGGCCGGACATGCCGGAGGCCTCTGCGAAGATTGACTCCGTGCCGGGGACCTCAAAAGTGCATGAATCGTTCGAGCCCAGGCGTCGAGCCCCACACGCCGAGCCAATCAGCTGCAATTGCTTCGTACGGTACTCAATTCGAAGGCTTTGACGCCATCAATGCGGCGACTCCGGGAAATCTGGCAGGCCCTATCTACGAGAATATCCGAATTAGCATCCCAGCCGCCAGCGACGCCTCCTGGCCCCCTGACAAACCGATTGTTATTGTTTTCTCGTCCTAAAATAAATGGCAGGATTTTTCCGAATTTTGGCGAGTGGCCCTAATGTCCCGTGTTTGATGACGAGCGGCGGACGAATAATTGTTCTGGACTGATTCAAATTCTCCTGCTCGTCCAATCCACGACTCTACTTCGGAAAGCCACGAGGCCGCACGAATCGAAGTTCGTCGGAATTGTTGCGCACTGATGGTGGCCCTAGGGGAGGGAAGAAAAACGCTCTAGGCGAACGATTCGAAAGAAAGATTGTGTAATTTCCTCGTGAAAACTATAAATTTTTAAACAGTTGCAGTTATTGACGGAACCAAAGTCGAAGATTTGGGCCATGTAGGAATCAGCTCCCAAAGCCCTCGTGTTCGCAGCAGCAGCATCATCGTCATCACCGCCGATCACCTTGGACAAAGATCTGGACGGTGTTTGCCCCCATCCCCGATTCAGTCCCTACCACCCTACTCCTTATGCGGCGACGCTGAAGCTAAAGCTGATTCGCATCACATGAAAGTGCCTGCGCGAAAGAGGACAACACCTGGTACGCTGATTTCTTCAATGGTACCAGCAGAGAATGACGCCCTCAACTTGAAATGCCGGAAAAAGTGAGTTCTTCGAGTAAAATCAGTGTCGAAACACAAATACACAGAGAGTCGAGCCAAACTCACTACTCGCAGGTAGAATCAGAGTCGAAGCTAGCGGAACTGACATATCCCTACGCCAAAGGCTCAACTCGAAGAACTAACAGTTCTTTGAGCTCGCCTCAAATATATCCCTGGAAGTGTTCGACTCCATCCTACGTTCCTCGCCCGTCTGCCGCGGCCCAACGTTAGCCGACTCCCAACGTTCCCCGACTCGAACTCAAACTCAACGTCCCAACTCAAATCGACCCAACGTCTCGAGCCATGACAGCATAGTCTCATGAATTCATCCTTCTTCTTCACAAAGAGCATTGAAGCTTCATAAGATGAAACACTTGGTTGAATGAATCCCTTGCTTAACATCCCCTCCACTTGACCTTTGCATTCTTCCAATTCGTTTGGGGCCAAACGATATGAAGTTTTGCAAATTGATGTACTTCCAGATATCACCTCAATCTTGTGATCTACTCGTCTCTTTGGTGGTAATCCTACAGGTAAATCATCTTGGAAAAACATCTTTATATTCCATAAAAATGTCATTCAAGTACGCCGGGATTTAAAGTTTGTCCGTGAACCCAATATGTCTTTTAAGTTAAATGAAACATACATCATCCTAGAAATGAATGTTTTATCCATCACAAAGAGGAGTAAATTTCTAATCTGAAATCTAATTCTATCTCCATGGATCTTTGAACCACTACTTGTAATCACTTTTTTTCTCCAATCTACCTCCGGATTATATTGCTCCATCCATGGCATTCCAAGGATGACATCATATCGAGCTAAACAATTACTCTCCATTCAAAGCTCTCCTTGTATCTACCTATGAATAGTTCTACACTCTGTGGTACTGTTTCTATCACCTCAATTTGTCAGTTTGGCAATTTAACTTCCTCACTCACGTTCTTCATTAACATCAAACCTAATTTCATAGCAACACTTCTTTATAGAAAATTCTCTGTTGCTTCAGGATCATTTAGAACTCTTACCTTGTGTTTTTCCATCAATTCATCAATGACAATGAGTTGAGCTTGTTTCTTACTCCTTCCATGAGCTCCCAAGCATTGCCTTCTTTCAACCTCGCCTTTTCTTCGCTTTGTAAAACCACTAAGCCCGCAAGGCAAGTTTACAGGTGATCTTTGTTTCCCAAAACTTTTTCCTCCATGTGGAGTCTAAATCCCTAATAAACAAATCCCTAATCGTCTAGGGATTAGGGACAATGGATATCCGAGCTACAAAGGGATGAAGTGGAGATTTAGGGGTTTATTTGTGGATTATTAAAGTCTAAATCCCTAAATTCTTTGTGGGTTTACCTCCTTCGGCAGAGGATCTTTGCCCTCGGATGTTAGAGTCTTTGGAGTTAACTACAAAGGAGTTCTGGCAACATAACCCCATTGAAGTAAAAGATGGAGCAACACTGGAAAGAAATTCAAATTGCGGCACTTTCAATTTGCACGAGTTTGCACTACCGTTGTGACGGCGGACTACACCAGGAAGAGCGTGAGTTTGTTTTCCACATTTCTTGAAAGCGCAGTTGCAAATAGAGGGACGATTGAGGTGTGGGAGTGCAAAATTGCAAAAGCAGCCATGGAACGATTCTAGGAAATTCAATTTACAGCTCTAAATGTGCTCGAAGTGGGATTGAGGGCCTATCGTAAAGAGCGAATCGTCGCCAAACTCAAATTCTTGCTGTGGGGATGAATTTGAGTCTGCGCGGTGATGGTGTAAGAGTGGAATGACACGAGCACGCTAGATGCCGAGGAATTTGAGGAAATCCCAAATGTTGGTAAATCTAAAATTGGAAAAAAGTTCTCGGGCGGTGTGGAGGTGAAGATGGCGATCTCACCTTCGATAGCGAGAGTGTCAAAGTAACGCACGTAGAGGAGAGTACGTACGCAGCTTTGTTCAAGAAATTGCGCATCGGCAAAAATAGGTATCAGACGACAGGGTACCACAATTGGTTGCAAAGGAATGTAGCAGTAGCTTTGATGCAGATACTTTGATCTTGACGAACGATCTACATGACGACTTGGCAAGTCAAATTTGTAGAACAAGCTTTGAGAGGAGAACACATTCACTAGACAACAATTCTATGGTATGTCACATGCAAACATGTTGTTGAAACTCTAGGAGGATCGGCGAATTACTTGTCTCCCTTCCTTGTTAACTTTTATAGAGGGATGGAGTTATCGACCGCATAAGAGCAAAAGAGATTCTTGCTCCAAACGCATGCGCTAGATGAAGATGAGACACTAGATGCCAATGAGATCAATACCAACCAAGAGGTCACTCAGCTTGCATTGCTTTCAAGGAGAGCAGACGGATCAAGAGATCGAGTGGAAGGACGGCCGCAGAAGAGACGTAGTTGCAAGAAGTCGCAATTTTGAAGACAATTGATCACCGTGCCGAAAGTCTCGTTTGAGGACCGGTCCTCACTAAGCTCAGGTCTGCCAATGTGCAAGCTCGCACCAAGATGAAAGCAAAGCGGCTGATAATCAAGGATGATAACAACACCGAAGGTAGTGTAGCTGCTTTGTAAGGTCAGCTCACTTCGGCATAGTGGGCAGAGTTAGAATCATATGTTGCAAGGATAGAAGAAGAATGACCTTTGGAGAGAGACCTTTGGCCTTCGGAGTGAAGACCTACAACAGTACCGGAGGAAGACACATCAAAGGAATCCAAAGGGAAGGAAGCGGATACCGAGGTAGAGACCCTTAGGCAAAATCCAGGACCTTCGACCAAGACTATTGTGTACACACAATCAGGCGAGAAGAGTTTAGGAATACTGGAAGTGTAGTCAGACACAAAGGAGGACCCCACTTTGTCAGAGGAGTAAGTGGATAGAGTAGTAGAGGGAGTAGAGAGAACAGCTACGGAGCAACCTCCGGCATCTTATCACATACATCTACAGGAACCGTCATGCTGGAGAACAATGAAGACCCTTCGCGGAAGATACTTAGTTGGTCGGATCAATGCGGCAAATGTACTGTGAAAGTAGGTTGTTCCTTTATTTCCTTATTTAGATAAGAAATTGGGGAAGTATGCTAGGCCATCCGATGTAGGATCTTTTGTGGAGTTAGTCAGTAACAGGACGCGGGCGAAGGTGGCCGCATTCATAGAGACAACTAAGCAAGTAGAGAGCTTAAATGCAGAGTGCGCAGCGGCGAAGGCTTCGCTACAGGAGAAGGAAAGGTGACTTTGGGAGTCGAAGTCGGAGTGCGCGGGACTTCAGAAGAGTTTAGCCGAGGAGAAGGAACTTTAGAAGTCTTCGAAGAAGACATGTGAGAGTCTTTGTGGTGACATTGATACTACAAGGCGGACGACAGTCGACCTTCGGAATAGACTTGAGGCGTCGAGGGTGGCATTCAATGAGAAGTCGCGTTGTGTGGATGAATTGACTGCGGATTTGGCGAAGAGAGATTAGTCGCATGTAGTGGAGTTAGAAGCAAAGGCGAAGGAGTTGGTAGAGTGTGAAGCCGCTCGGCTAGAGAATCCAACTGCAATAAGATGCGATCGTAGCGATCAGCAGCAGAAGAGTAGTTGGGCAAGGTGGAAGCAAAATTATTGGAAGTGGTGGAGAAGAATCAACAGTTAGCAAGACACACAAACGAAGCCTTGACCGAGAAGGTGAACCGATGTCTTTGTGGTTTTGTAATATGGCAGATCGAGACGCAGAAATGGTTGAAGCTGCGGGATTTGGAGCGTCGAGTGACGACGATTATTACTTGTAGTGGAGGTGGGCAGCGTCAGTTAGCTAGGAAGTTAGATTCAAATCTCTCGGGTTTGGAGGAGACAAAGGAGAACCTGGAATTAAAACTGTCAGCAGTTTTGCGTATGTTAGGTTTACATAGGAGTTCAGCGGGTGTGCTAACTGCTGGATTGGCTGGCATCGCGCCTGTTGCGAGCTCGCGTCACAGCAAGTGACATCTCGGAGTGTAAATTAGAAATAAAGAGGCTCAAGGCTTTGCCTTTGAAGGGATTTTCAATAATTTGTTTTCTCAGTTTTCAGCCTGCATTCTCCGCGCGTTTGTGAAATTGAGTATTTGTCACCGTGCGTGGTTTACTTTGGTTTGTCAAAGATATCGCATCCGAAGTAGAGTTTCCAATTCGGATGTTTTGAGTAGTGTAGTGCTAGCTCAAAATTTAAGCAAATCTATCAATTGAAAGCTCAGTGCAGCTATTTAAATGTATACCTTGAGAATTTTCCCCCCCTGAATACCAAGAATAGATTCGTGATCGCCCTCTGTTGACCTTGATTGAATAAATTTCAGGAATTGAGTGTGAATCTACGCTGCAATGTGTTACCTTCAGACTTAGTAGTACTTCTAGAAGTGACATGTGCCTGAGAAGTCAAACTCTTCAAAAGATTGTTAATACATGACACTTCTTTGTTCTCTGAAATTTTTCTGTCCTTGTGGGATCGGATCTTTATCATTATGCTCCATTTTGGTAATTTTTTGCTCTTACACTCCACCTCATCATACTCTATCCCCTTCATGTTGTTGAACGGTCGTTGCTGTATGAGCCGTCCTTCTTGTGGTGTCCGTTGAATTTGACAAAACTTGGCAATGTAACCCATTCGTCCATATGCAGAGCATTTACAATTGTCACGAACTTCATCTCCTCCTCGAACCATTCTGTTATTTGCATAACCTTCTTGCAAATTTTGAAATTACTGATCGCCGAATCTCACCTCCAAATTTTGGCGGTGGTCTTCTTGTTGGTGCAAAACCTTTTCTACATCAAAGGATTCTCAACTCCATTAGTGTTAGGCAAGATGGATCTCAAAAATTGCTCACTAGTTTACTGTGTGTGACACCTAAAGCACCCAAAATTTGTTGAGCAATTGCGATTGCTTCATTCACTGTGGATGGATTGCTTACCATCAACTCCTTTTGAACTCAATCCTTCAAGCCTTGTTTGAACACTTTCAAGGCTTATGTTCCAGTCATATCCATGATAGATACTTGAAGATCACAAAATTATTCAATGTACTCATTGATAACTTCTTTCTCCTCCAAATTCCACAATTTTATTCTTGCAGTTTAAAGAAAGTCCATCGCTTGAAAATATTGCAAAAGTATTTCCTCCAATCCACTCCACAAAATGATAGCACCTCGATCTGAAAGCATTCTCTTTCATGTTGTGTACAATGTGAGAGTCTTATTTGTAAGATAAGATCTCATGAGCATTTTTGCAATGTAATCAGAATCATAAAAATGGGATAAATGAATATTCATCCCTCTAACACTCCCATCGCTCTACTCCCTTTGTAAGTTTTCACCTTACATTTGAAGCAAAAGATTTGCTTGATCTTCAATCTCTTGAATACTTCTCCTATTTGCCTCTATTGCATCAGTCAAAGTTGGTTCTGATTGAACTTGGAAAGCTTGAACTTGAGGTTCAACTTCCATCTCTTCAACTCTTTTTCTCTCTACTTTCTCACTCTCCAATGCAAAGATTTTATCTTCCATGGCTTGCTGCTTGGTATGCCCATCTACTATCGCTTTTTTCAACTCCTTTATCGCCGCCATGATTGCGTTGAAAACCTAATCCATATCAATTGATATTCCCATGTTTTCCTACACTCACTCTAATACAAAGTGAGTATGATCACTATTTAACCTCTCAAAGAAGTAGCCACAAAAGGTATAGGTGATTCTATCTCAACTCTATAGTACTCTTTTCCATAATTTCTCACAAGAAAATCTCTCTACAATCTCTTCTATCGCTTTATTGTTTTAATCTTTACATAAGTGGTAAACCAAACTTGGAAGGGTGGTTTGCGATTCAAATCCATGAAACATTCAGTATAGAATGTATATGGTACAATCCCAAATCTTTGCATAGGTAACTATTGGAAGAATTAGTGGCACTCTCAACTCCATCACACTAGTCATAAAATTTGCACCCCAACAAGCCACAAGGTACATCCAAAAATGATGGATCTCTAGCAACAAAGGCAAATATCGAATAGATTAGGAATTGGCATGTAATGACAGACAAATACCAAAATGGAGCATAATGGTACAGATCCGATCCCACAAGGACAAAAACAACCACAGAAGTCACGATTTGTCACAAAATAGCATTCTATTAAGGAGTTTAACTTCTCAAGTCAGTGCCACTCCCAAAAGACACTACCTAGCTAGAGTCGAAGACCCTCAAAGTAGTGCATAACCACACTCACAGCCTGAAACTTTTCCAATCAACACCTGTAGGAATCGCTTGCAACTCCAAACTTATATTTCAGGGGGGAAACTTCCCAGCATTGCATACATCTCAACATACTAACCCGCATACTTAGACTTGAACTTGCTTGAATCCCAAGGAGCACTCGACTACTCAAAACATTCAAGCCAAACACACACAACTCCTGATGCGGTAATATTGACAAACAAGAGCGCACCGTGCTCAATGTCTGGATCACACACCAGCACACAGACACACCGTGAATGCATGTTTACAGTCAAGACAAGCCAATTAACAGAAAAGCCCCCCAAGGAAAGAGCCTTGGGTCTCTTTATTCACAATGGCAACTCTGGATTATCAACCGCCTGAGGCAAATTGGTCTCAAGGGCTCTGCCGTCCAATGTAACGGTTATGGTGTCATCTGAACTTACATCTACTCCTAGCCTACGCAACACGTTAACAATCTCTACTTCTATATTCTGGCGCGCCTCATTCAATCTCTCTGAAAATGTGTTAACTAACTCTTCAATCTGTTTGTGTCCTACGGATCCGCTGATCTTGGTGTTCATCAACCGCCGCTCGAGCAAATCTAGCTTCAACGACTTCAACGTTTGCAATCCCTACATCGCGAACCCGTTCAGACACTTCTCCAAACACAACTTCAACTCGTCTGTTGACTCGTCCCGTAGCTGGAAGTAGGCCTCCTTTGTCTTTTTCATTCTCCTTTGCGACTCCTGCGATCTCATGTCCGCCTTGCCTAACTGCTCCCTCAACCGTCGACATTCCGATTCAACCTTCAATTTACATTCGACCTCCGAAGTCCTGGCCGATTCACAATCCGCCAATTTCTTGGCCCAATTCTTTAATTCCTCCTCATGCTTCCAGACTCCCTCCGTAAGACTTGCTGATAGCTCCTCCGCACGTCAGAATTCCGCCTCGTACTTACCCTCAATCTCCAAAATCTTGCTACAAATATCTTCCTCCGCCGTCTTCGCCTTTGCGATTTTGCCCCGAAGTTCTTTGGCGATGCGAACTTCTTTGGCTCTTCGAGCTTCCAACTTAGCAACTTCTTCGATATGATTCTTCTCTCACCTTTCCGTAGTTGCGATCAATTGCTCCGATCATTTGACGGCCTCATCGTACGCTTCTCTGGATTTCTCCAACCTCGTGAGCAAGTCCGTTGTCATCTTCTGCCCATTCTTGTTAGAGAGGCGAAGTCCTCCACATGTCTCTTCTAACTCTGCACATCTTCCGGATTCCTTCGCTAGATTCAATTGCAGCACTTCACACTCGATCTCCTTCTCCTGAAGCTGAGCTTCTTACTCCTGCAATGTTGCCTTCACTGCCGCGCACTCGGTTGCCAAGTTTGCCGCTCGCTCCCGTGCCAATTCAGCGCAGAATCCCACTCCCTCTTTATTGCTACTGCTCTCTTGAGCTTCGTCATGTTCCTCACCATCTGCACATAGAATCCTACCTCCTTCGACACAGCATACTTCTCTCTCTTCCCATTCAAATACTTCAGTAGAACCACACTATCCTAGAAGAAGTCGGGGAAGGAAACAACTAACTCCTTCGGTTCCTCCTCCGAAGTCTTCGTCTCTTCTTCAGGTCTCACCTCTTCCACAGGAGATGACGGCAATGCAATGTCTGTGGCATCTACCACCGTCCCTCCAACCTGTGCAACAACCTGCTCAAGTACTTCATCACTCAGTATTAACTCCTTTACTAATTCCTCACTCGTCTTTGGGTGTGGGGGGTTCTTCACTCCCCGCAGACCCTGTTCGCTCCGGAAATAGAGAATTTGGACTAATTATCTCCATTCCCTCCTTTAAAGGTTCTGCCGGTGCATCCGGTGGAACTTCGATCAACATCTCCAAAGGTCCTTCCATCTCCACAAGCTGCGTCAATTTGCCCACTACGACTTTGGGTGTACTCACAATCGGGACAACTGTCTATCTACACTGCTATCCAACATTTCCGCTGCCATCAACCCCTGATTTGCCCTCTTCTTTGGTCTCGCATGAGTTCTCGACTGCCTAATTACGTCTACTTCCGTTTCAGTTCTTCTCACTTCCAGTGCCAAATCTTTCTCGTCATCACTCACTACTTCCCTTCTCTTCGCCAATCGTCTCTCTCGCTTCTCCCGTCTCCGCACAACATCCACCTGAACTAGTCCTCGGGCTGTCGTCTATGGTGGAATTGAGGGTTGACGGGTATCGTCTTTGGTCCCTTCGTTGGACTCGGCCCTCAAGATTTCCCGCTTCCTTGGAAATTGTTTCTCCTCCTCTTTTGTAAGCAACCCCATGCCTCGGTAGAAATTCACCAAAAAAGGAGTGATGTGACTAATCAATGGTCCCGTCCACCGGGAGCCCGCATTCACCCAGACAAGATCGTAAAAGATCTTTGCCCTGTGTACTCTCTGCCCCTTCTGGATTCATTCGAAGAACCCTACTTGCCAGGCCGTCACATACGTCGTGCGTGCTGGTCGCAAGATGTGCATAATTCCCAAAGCAATCGCCCTTCTCTTCGGATCTTTGTAATCCGCTGTCTTCCACCCGTTTGTTTCCTGCCTCCCGGAACTAAAGAGTGGTCTGTAAGAGAATTCTTCAATGCACGTAAGTTCCACGCTACTCTTCTCAAACAAAAGGTCTCCGTCGCTGCGTGCGCACGGTCCCATCACCTTCGTCCATTGCTCAATTGTCCATAGCATGGGATTACCTCGAAGCTCCACGCCCTTGATCTCGTTCTTATCCATTATCTGCTTACAAATACTCGCCGAGACGCAATTCCAATTCCACAAGAGGAATTCAAGTCGCAACTCGCTCAGCTCGCATCTGAAGGGTCGCAATTCTTTGTAGGGCACCTTCAAGGGAACCAATTTCCGCACCTTATCACTCTTCTTGGCCGCCATATCTTCGTTTCGCGTCTTTGATGCTAGTAAGGTCGGTTGATTTTGCTCTCTCTCACTCTCGCTTGTTCTTGCTCGATATCGCAATGTCGGCGCAAGGGCTCCTCGTACTGCCCTTACTCTTGAAGCCCTAACATTGCCTCCTCCCACGCCAAGTAGAATTTCCGACGCGTGCGAACGTCTTCCGGCCCGTTGCGCGATTTGAAATTGAATCCTATGTCTTCGCCGAAGACGCAACTCTTGCAATGTACATAAAAGGTTGCGCCAAAGATCCAAAGATCCAAAGATCTCCGGCCGTAGGCGAATTCTAACTAATCCTATCATAACTCCTCATAAGCTACTCATTCTAACTCTTACGACTGCTTTCTACACAAATATCTTTTAGTTTTGTTGATTTTTAAAGAAAAACAAAAAAACTAGGCACCACATGGCCAGTGCGGTTTGGATTCCTGTCAAGCCCGTCCATATCTGCAAAACCACAAATTCCCCCTTTTCAACTCTCTCTACATGTAGATGAAAGACCTTTACCAGCCTCTAAACACTCTCAAAACGGCATTCCATCATCACTCACTTGCTAGTCTATAAGGAGTAATCCACACTCAAGTAAAGAGCAAGATTGCTCTCTGTGGTTACGTAGTTTTTCATTTTTTATAAGAGTAAGTTTGTGGAGTAGAAGACTAATAATTTCAAACTTATAGAATAGGAAAAGTTAGAAGTAGAGTAAATATTGGATTCTGGAGTAGAGTTAAGTATGAGTAGTGGATAGATAATGTTTCAATAAAAAGAGCTTGGCAGGCTTGTTGCAATGAGACCAAGAACACTAGAAACGGGTAAGGTATTCATGAGTTATAAATGGTTAGTGTGGAGCACATGTTTTGACAAAGGCACAGTATCGCCTTCTGCAAAAAGCCTCCGGACTTTAGTGATAGCTCCTTCGACGTCACAGCAGAAGGGCATTTGGCAAAGAATTTATGGTAAAGTGAAAGGCGGCGTCAAACGGAAAGGAAATTCAAACACTTGTACCGTCAATTCGCACGAGTTCACGATGCGGTTAGGGCATCAAATTACATTGGCCAGAACGGAATTCCGCGCCGTTATTTTGCTACAGTGCATTTGCGAATTGGAAGCTCATTGAGAATTGTGAGTGAGAAATTGAGAGCCCAACAATGAGGCAATTTTCAAGACTTTGATTGTCAGCGTTGAAGATGCCGGAATTTGAACTACGTGCGTATCAGCAAGAATTGGTAGCTGCCAAGCTCGATTTCTTGCTATGGGGTTGAAATTAGGCTTCCGCGGCAATTGTGCAAGAGTGGCACAAAAGACACCCGCAATACGCTGAAGTACTTCATGGCAACCCAAAGAGCTCGACCATCGAGCATTGAGCACAAGTCTTGAAACAGTGCGCATGTGAAGACGGTGATTACACATATGATAGTGAGAGTGTGAAGGTGACCCGTGTGGAAGAGAAGACTTTTTTGCAGTTGTTCAAGACACCTTGTTTGCGCAAGAACAGATTGGGGACGACAAAGTACTGCAATTGGATGAGAAAAAATGTAGTAGTGGCGCTGATGCAGATTTTGCGGCCTTCGCTAACGACTTACAAGTCAACATGGCAGGTCGGATTTGTGGAGCGCGCGGTGGCAAGAAAGCCAATCCATTGGGCTCACATTCTTAGGAGTACTACACTCCAGAACATCGGTGAGACATTCAAGGGATCAGTGAACTATCTATCCCCGTTCTTCATCAACTTCTACCGAGGGATGGGAGTGCTAACTTCGGCAGAACTAAAGAAATTTCCGCTCGAGAGGAAAATTGCGGGCGACGAAGGAGAGCTGGGAGACAATGAAGTTTCCAGTGAGGAGTACAACATTGCATCTACACCACCTTCGATCAAAGCTGACAAGTTAGAGAATGATATCAAGGAACGCCCGACGAAAAAGAGGAAATTGCAGCGAGTTACGACTTTGGAGATAGTGGATCAACGTGCAGGATTGTGGGCCCAAAGGCATGTACCTACAAGGATGAGGTCAACAAATGTGTGTGCCCGTAGTAAGATGAAGGCGCGATGTCCGCGGATTGATGAAGAAGATAGCACATGGCGTAGTGAAGTCGCATTTCAGTGCCGAATGACTTCGGCGGAGTGGGCAGGGATGGAAGTGGATGCAACGGGAATGGACGACAAATGACCTTCGGCGAAGGGCCTTCGGCCTTCAAAGTGAAGACCTTTGGATGTGCTCATGGAAGGCCTATTGGAGAAAATGGAAGAACGAGGAGGTGATATGAAGATCAAGACTTTGAATCAAAGCCTTTGGCCTTTGTAGCAACCACTAGCGTCTTCGGTCGAAGATCTTGAACCTTCGGGTAAGGAGATTTCAGGTGTATCCGCAGAGATAGCATAGACGGCGGTGGAGCCCAATTCGGTGGAGAAACTTATAAATCGAGTGGTGGCAGACGAGAAGAGTACTGTTGCGGTACAATAGGCAATGCCTTATTGTTAGGTATCTTCGGATACAGTTGATTTAGACTGTGGCGAGGGACCTTTGGCCGAAGGACCAAAGAGAACCGGACATAGTGCAGCTTATATTTTGAGCGAGCGAGTAGTTCCTTTGCTCACAGATTTAGATGGAAAGATTGCAAAATACGAGTATAATATGAGCCCAGAGTAAGCGAGATTCTACGTAGAGTTAGTGCGTTGTAGGATGAGGGCGAAGGTGAGAGCATCTGTGGAGCTAGCGGAAAGAGTGGCGAGCTTGACCTCAGAGTGAACCATCATGACGGCTACCTTGTAGGAGCAGAATAAGCAACTTCAGCAGAAGGAGTTAGAGTGTGCCAAACTTTGGAGAATTCTACCAGCGGAGGAGAACCTTCATACAAAGGCGGAGCAGAAGTACGTGGGCCTTTGGATCCACATGTGGAATGCACTCAAGGTAATGGTGGAACTTCGGGACATATTGAAATTGTCTCAAAAGGAATTTGCAAGGAAATTGAAGCGCGCGGAGGAGCTGACGGCAACTTTGGCAATGAGAGATCAATCGCATGTTGCTAAATTGGCATTGAAGACGAAGGAGTTGCAAGATTGCAAAGCTGCTCGGTCTTTGAAGTTAGAGCATAGAGAGAAATTAGATGCGGATTGCAGCAAATTGCAGTCTCAACTGTTGGCAATTGAGGAGTAGTTGGTCGCGGCTCAAGCCTAGAAATGGAGGCGACAGTCTAGCAGTTAGAAGGGCGGATAGATGTTGCGTTGTGCGCAAAGGTAGACCGATGTCTTCACGTTTATGTGGAGTGGGAGATCCAGACCCTCAAGTGGATGAAATTGAGTGAGCTGCAGCGTTGAGTGAAGCAATTGTCAGCCAGCGGAGTCGCAAGAAAGCGGCAGCTAAGTAGGAAGCTCAATTTGTTCATCTCCAGTTTAGAGGAGAAGAATGAGAACTTAGAATTAGAATTGTCTGCCGTTTTGAGTAGGATAGAAGTAGACAGGAGCTCAGCGGGGGTGGCAACACCCGTGGCAATTGCCGCATCTGCTCTGGCACACACCTACTCTCTCTACCTAGCAAGCCCACAGATCGCTTACATGGCAACTATGACTAATGCACGTTAAAGTATCTATATCAACATTTAGAGTATTATCTACTTTAGTTCTAACTAAAGATGATTACACGTAGCCTTAACTGGATAGAGTAATAATATACAGAGTAAACTAAAAACCATATCTCCTCCTTAACTTGTGTTAAGCAAACTCAGTAATCTCTCTAACCTATATTATTATTCCGCGAGAAGTTCTAGACAAAAACCTAACACAAGGCCCCTCTTTAAATTAGAGTTAACTAGAGCTAAGCCGTAGCCATAATAGAATAGAGTAATAATACACAAAGGTAACTAAATACCATATTCTTAAAAACCATATTCTATTCTTATTCATATTCCCCTTAACTTGTTTTAAAAATTCTCAGTACAGAGTGCACTTGTAACCTCTTAAGCTCTCATCTCAAGTTAAAGAATGTACCTCTTAACTAAGGTTAAGTAACCAGTGCACTCTTAAATTCTCAGCATATACGTGAGCATAGATTTTTACTTGTCAATATTAAGATCATAAACAGTCTTCTCCTATTTCAACGAGCTAGGCACATTGAAAAGACAAGATTTTCTCCCCCTCTTTCAATGAGCTAGACACATTGAAATATACTACTTTTGACAAAAATTCTTTTGACGCTCACAACTAATTGTTGCTCCGACTAATTGCGCCCGCGACTTGCCATAAATGTTGCCCGCAAAGAATTGCGTCCACGACAGGCTGTCATTTGTGAATAACTCTCACGACTCACTATCACCCGTGACTGTTCCTCACCGTCCACCACGACTAAATATCGCTTGTGATTGACCATTAATGTTGCCCGCGACTAACTGCACTCGTGACTAGCCCTCATGTCGCCCGTCACCGTCGCCCGCGATTGACAACGCCCGCGACTAGCATGTTACTTGTGATTGGACCTTACAATTGCCCGCAACTAACTACGCCCGCGTCTGACCAAAACCATCGTCCACGACTAAGTGCACCCGCGATTAACCATTACCGTAGCCCGTGACTAACTTCGTATGCGACTAAGCAAAACCGTTGGTCACAACTTATTACGCCAGCGACTAATCATTACCTTTGCTTGCAACTAAGTTTTGCCAGCGACTAATCGTTACCATCGCCCACAACAAGCTGCGCTCACGTCTTACCAAAACCGTCACCCACAACTAACAACACCCGCGTCTTACCAAAACCGTCGCTCACGACTTATTGAGCTCGCGACTAACTATTATCGTCGCTTGCGACTAACTGCGACTACAACTAAGTGTTATTATCGCTGGCAACTCACCGTTTCCTTTCTCCAACAACGTCGCTCCAAGTCAATTTTCTCTATCTAAGTCATTATTCAGCTCTTGAAAAATGTTCAGATGCATTATTTGCGTCAAGAGCTTTTCAACAATACCTAGTTTGACTTTATTCTGATAAAAAAATATTTCTAAATAATATTTATGATGAAATATTCTTTCACCATTGTTCCCGACCGTCACTTTTCGTCTCCGCTGTCACCGTCACCATCGGTCGGCCATTGATTGTGTTGTCTTGCCTACCATGGTTGGTCCGCCGACTACGTTAGATCCTTGACCACGACTACAACTATGTAAAGTCTGATCATGTTCGTCCCGACCACGTTCGCATGTCAACCATAATTTGTCCTCAGACCACGTTAATCTCCGATCACGTTTGACCTCCAACCACGGTTTGGACGGATCAACCACGTTTGTCTTGCCGACCGTGGTCGATTGCGACTTTGATCTCCTAGTGTGGTTCTCCACCATGTTGAGATCGGTTATCTCTAAATATAGGAGATCGGTTATCTCTAAATATAGGGAAGTTTATCCTAACCCCACCGATAGAGTATCTCTAAAGGTAGTGAGGGTTTACCCTAACCCTAAGAAGCATCGAGACTTCTAACCAAAAGTCTCTCTATTAATAGAGGGTACACTGACCCTCACTGCCATATAAATATGGGAATGTAACATCCTCCGAGGTCATTCAATACACTTCACTTTGAGAGTATTTACTACAAGCACTGTAGAGAGGGAGAGATCCGAGAGCATTGTTTCTTTTGTCTTACTATTTTGTTCTCTTTCAGTTTTACTTCTCGCAACACGTTATCAGCACGATCGCTCTTGTCAGCTTTCTGTTTGCAGCACGCTCGCTATTGTCAGCTTTCTGTTTGCAGCACGCTCGCTATTGTCAGCTTTTTCTTTGCAGCACGCTCGCTCTTGTCAGCTTTCTGTTTGCACCTGTCAGTTTATCAGCTTTCTGTTTGTAGTTACATCCAACAGGGCTTTGTATCGCGTGAAGAAGGGCTGAAAGATCGTCAACAACTTTGTGTTTGTGGTCTAGAGCTTGGTGATAGGTTTCTTTGTTGGCAGATGAGCTCGTTGTGGAGTTTGTGGCAGTGATTCAGATTTTGACGCACTTAGAACGCCATCTTTGTTGTTGTTGCTACAGTCCCACTAAGCATAGGGTGTCTTGCCGATCTTGTCCTACTTTTCTCTTCTTGTTCTACTTTCTCTCTTTTCCAGTCGTACTTTTGGCGATTCTGTTGCACAAAACTACCAGCGAATCTTGTGTACAAAGGAGTCTTCTTGTCCCTGGAGTAGATAGTCATCTTTACTATGACGACAGAAGCACAATCCAAGTACAGCAGAATCACTCCACTCTACTTCGAACCTTTAGCACCCGATGGAACAAATTTTCTAGATTGGCACTTCAACATACGAACGTATCTCTCCGCCGAAGAACTGATCTACAGGCTGCATCCGAACTTGGAGAAACCGATTGAACCGGCGCACAAGTGGCAGACACTGTTGGTACTTTGTCGACACCTCGACCCGTTGTTACGGATGCAGTACATACACGAGGAGGATCCGAAAATCCTATGGGGGGCGCTCGAATCACGCTTTCAACATGAAGAAACGATCATCCTACCACAAGCCCCGAGTGATTGATTGAGTCTCCGAGTCCTTGACTTCCCAAATTTTCATAGTTATGATCTAGAACTGCACCGTATTGTTGCCCAGCTCCGCATCTGTGGCCAGAGCATCACCGACGCTGATATGATACATAAGACACTTTCAACTTTTCCTCCAGCATGTGCCATCTTATCGCAGCAATATCGCAATATGAAATTCACCAAGCATGCTGATCTGATGCGCTACCTGATGATTGCTGAAAAGCAACAACAACTCTTACTTAAGACAGCTGAGACTCAACCTGCAAGAGAAATTCACAACACGGAGGCCTTGAAGCACATCAGGACCAGCTCAACTTCAAGATCCGGAGGTACACACGACAAATCCCATGTTCTTGCTGCATCAAAACGCACGCCACGAAATTGGAGGCACAACCCGTCGAACAGGTCTCAGCGGTATGGCAACAAACCTTCTCAATCTCAGTCTCGATTTCAGTCTCAATCACGATATCAGTCTCAGTCACCGTTGTCTCTTGAGATGAAGGGTAGTTGTCATAAGTGTGGTAGACTTGGTCATCAAGCACGCAATTGTCACGCTAGCAAGTACATATGTGACATGTATCAAGAACTTCAGTCCTTGAAAGTTGCGCGACAAGAGTCTCATACTGTAGATGCTCCGTCTCTCACATTTACGGAGTTAGATCCAAAAAATAGGTATGGTAACGCGTCATGGTACTATCAACAAGGACAATATTGCGCTTCTTGATAGTGCATCCACCGTTTCAGTTTTCAAAGACCAGACTTACTTTGAGTTCCAAACTCAAAACGAGCCGTGACAATCTTGTGACATACTCACAATCGCAGGAATGCAAACTTTAGTGTTCCGTGAGGGCCGGGCAACAATAGTCTTGCCCGGAGGGGCCCCCCTCACTTGCGACCGGGCAATGTATGCCCCTGGCGCCCCCCGGAGTCTAATCAGCTACCGGGATTTACGTGCCAACCATATCCACGCATCCACGGCGGTGGAGTGCGGTGAAGAGATACGTGGGACAACGATCCTCGCCACCGCTCAAGCGGGAATAACATGACTGTACGAGATTCTAATCTCATGAGTTAACACCACCAATACGGGTGCAAGGAAGAGGCAACTTGCCTATGCGCGGCCCATTTTGGGCGCTAGCCCTACCCAACCGGGTAAGGAAGAGAACACCGCTCTCACTAAGCGATCGACCCTACCCTGTAAAGGTGCCTCCACATCCCTCATGACAACAAACGCTAGAGCAGATTTGTGGCATAGCCGACTGGGGCACCCGGGAACTACTATAATGCGGAGGATGATACCGCTTCTGACCGGCAACAAGATGTGCAGTAGCGACGCGGAGCATGTTCGAGAATGCCTAGCATGCATTCAAGGAAAATTGATCAAACGACCTTCCACTTGGAAACTACCGGAGGAGATGCCCGCACCATTGCACCATCTTCAAGGTGACTGGTGTGGCCCAATCAGTCCAACATCAGGTCAGTTCAAATACTTTTTTGTCCTTGTTGATGCATCCGGACGTCATGCTGAGGTTTCTCTTCTTACCACTAGAAACATGGTGTTTCCCAAGACCTTAGCGATGCTATTAAAATTTAGAAACCACTACCCAGATCATCCAGTTTGATTCCTTAGAATGGACAACGCTCTTGAATTTAAATCTCAGGCATTTGAACACTATTGTGCAGCGACAGGTATAGAACTTACTTATTCCGTTCCTTACAAGCACAGTCAGGATGGTCTAGCCGAAGCTTTTATCAAGAAAATTCATCTCATAGTCCGATCCCTTCTTTTTCATTCTAAACTTCCACCTTCTTATTGGGTTCATGCTGTCCTTCACGCTGCCGTTCTTTTACGTCTTAGACCAACCTTACTCCATACTCAGACACCGCTAGAATTAGCATCCGGACGAGTCCCGCATATATCACATCTTCAAACCTTTGGTTGTGAGGTTTGGGTACCTGTTGCAGATCCAAAGATGAAATCCATGGAACCCCATAGAATCAAAGGTATATATCTTGGTTTTGACTCCCCGAGTTTTATTTGATACAAGTTACCCGATAGGGATGATGTTTACAAAGCTAGATTTCAGAACTGCAAATTCATAAAAACTCGTTTTTCCGACGCTAGACACTCCAACCATATGAAACTTAACTTTAGAGCCCAAGAGACTCTCACCTTAAACCCAGATCCACGAACAACACTTACAGATTCCGAGGTTAGAAAACTTCTAGACTTGTAGAACCTAGCCGAAAAGCTCCCTGACGGATTTCAATCCGGCCCTAGAATACTCCAAAAC
Source organism: Marchantia polymorpha subsp. ruderalis (assembly GCA_037833965.1). Classification (NCBI taxonomy): domain Eukaryota; kingdom Viridiplantae; phylum Streptophyta; class Marchantiopsida; order Marchantiales; family Marchantiaceae; genus Marchantia; species Marchantia polymorpha. Next base: position 4,663,399 of record AP031359.1, read on the forward strand.
CCACTGCCTAGGTCAGGAAACCCCGTGCCCGCTTCAATACCCAAGAAACGTAAGACTCATACACGAGCAGCACTCCTAGTAGAACGACCCGAGAAACCTTCAGATCTCTGGTCAAATCCTGAGTCATTTGTAACTAGTCTTGCTAGTTTTGATTTTGATCCTACTACTTGAGATCAAGCTAGGAAGCGACCAGATTGGCCACAGTGGGAAAAAGCATTACATGCCGAGTATCAATCTCTCTGCAAGCGTTCAATATTTGGGCCACTTGTAACAGATCTTACAGTCAAACCCATAGGTCACAAACTTATATTCACTAGAAAACGTGACGAACACGGAAACGTAATTCGTTACAAGGTACGTCTAGTTGCACAAGGATATACTCAAAAACCATGAATTGATTTTGACCAAACATATTCCCCTGTCATGGATAGTAGTTCATTCCGCTATCTCTTAAGTCTAGCTGTACAACTGTCACTTGAAACACGTCTCCTAGATGTTGTCACTGCCTATTTCTATGGCAACATGGATACAAATCTGCATATCAAACCTCCACCAGAGTTTGTGTCACGCTTGCCAACAGTCCAACCAGGACAGTTTCCGGAAGGCACTCTATGGCTTGAAACAAGCCGGAAGAGCATGGTATCATCACTTGAAGTCCTATTTGATTTCTAATGGCTTTCAAAATCATCTTGCTTTACCATGCATCTTTGTTTTGAAGAAAGATAAACAATTTGTGATCCTCGCGGTATATGTTGATGATTTGAACTATATTGGAACACCAGCATTGAGCAAGCATGTTGAACTCATACTACCTAAACATTTTGAGATGAAACTGTTAGGCAAAACATCATCTTGCCTTGACCTCCAAATTACTCATCTTGCAGATGGAACTATGCTTCTTCATCAACAAACTTACGCTCGCAAGCTTCTGAAGACGTTCAACATGGACAACGAGAATGCCCTATCAACACCTATGATAGAGAGGAGCAAGACTAACGATGATCTCTATCATCCTACTGAAGCCGAGGAGGAGAAGTTGGACAAACCGAAGTATCTAGCAGCCGTTGGCGCACTCCTCTACTTGGCGACAAATACTCGACCCGACATCAGTTTTGCCGTCAGCGTCCTCGCCCGTCACAGCCAACGCCCCACAGCACGATACTGGCAAGGCATCAAGCACCTCCTTAGGTACATCCAAGGAACAGAAGATCTCGGTCTTCATTTTTGCCCCAGCCAGAATGATATTATAGGCTATGCCGACTCTGGGTTCAAATCAGATCCAACAACTGGCAAGTCCCACACAGGCTACATCTTCATAAAAAATGGAGCAACCATTTTTTGGAGATCAACAAAACAAACAATCACGGCAACTTCATCAAATCATGCCGAGCTCCTTGCGTTTCACGAGGCAGCCCGAGAAGCAATGTGGCTTCGCACAATGCAGACCGCTATATCCGAGATGGCTGGATTTCCACTCCAAGAGAAGCCAACAACAATTTTTGAGGATAACGCAGCTTGTATTGAACAAGTATCTTCTGGGTTCATCAAGTCAGACCGTGTCAAGCATATTAGTCCTCATTTGTTCAGCTACACATAGGACCTCACGGAGACAAGCCAGATTGCAGTGCAAAAGATAGCTTCCGCGGAGAACATCGCGGATATACTTACCAAGACATTACCAGCTCCGCAGCATCAAAAACTGATAGCCGCAGCAGGAATGCGAACTTTTTCAGAACTTATAGACAATAGTTAAATTAGAATGTGAACGATGACTCCACTCTTTTTCTTCAATCTCCTTGAATTTTTTTAATGAGGGAGCTCATCGTTCGGGGAGGAGTGTTGAGATCGGTTATCTCTAAATAGAGGAGATCGGTTATCTCTAAATATAGGGAGGATTTACCCTAACCCCACCGATAGAGTATTTCTAAAGGTAAGGAGGATTTACCCTAACCCTACGAAGCATCGAGAATTCTAACCGCAAGTATCTCTAAATATAGGGAGGGTTTACCCGAACCCCACCGATAGAGTATCTCTAAAGGTAGGGAGGGTTTACCCTAACCCTAAGAAGCATCGAGACTTCTAACCAAAAGTCTCTCTATTAATAGAGGGTACACTGACCCTCACTCCCATATAAATATGGGAATGTAACACCTAACGAGGTCATTCAATACACTTCACTTTGAGATTATTTACTGCAAGCACTGTAGAGAGGGAGAGATCCGAGAGCATTGTTTCTTGTGTCTCACTATTTTGTTCTCTTTCAGTTTTACTTCTCGCAACACACCGACCAAGCCTACCGACTTACCGCGGTTGAAAAAAATAGACAAGGGGGGAAGGAGATTTTGGAGGCCCGCCACTCGAGATAACCTGTCGTGCGCCGCATCGCACGGGACTGTCACCGTGCGACCACTCGCCGCTTGCCCTCTTGTCGTGCCGCTTGGTGGGATGTGATTGCAGGAATCCCGTTGCTTCGCTTCAAGGCGAGGAGCTTCTTTTGCATTCTTCCAGTCTTGATTGCAAACTCTTCACGTAATGAACACTGTCATGAACGATGGAAGTATTGTTTTGCTTAGGCCACGGCGGAAATAATAGTCTTTACTTTTTTGTTGACTAATTTCAAATGTAGCTTAGTTCCACCAGATCTGCCATTCACTGAGTTCAACACTCCAAACGCGTGAACTACTCTATCTAGTGTACTACTGAGGAGCGCATGATGGACCAAAAGCAATTTCAGTATTGCTCAAAATTATGATTTCAAAAGAATCTTCACTCCTTTAACTGCTGCAGCGGTATTCTCAACCACAATCGCTACCAGACTGTGTATCTCAAAATAGTTCCGAGAATCTACACCCTAATGATTCGGGACATTCAAATTTCCCTCTAATAAACTCCTTTACTAATTGTCTTTAACCACATAGAATACTTTAGTAATGTCAACTTAACAAACCATCTTCTTGAACTATATCACATGACAGCTCTAGCAAAAGATATATAGATTTCTTTCAGATTTTGAGCTTGTATGCCTGCTCTACCCACTTTGCCTTACAAGTTCCATCAGCAGAGTTGATGGGACTTGTAATGGAAAATAATTGAAAGAAGATAAGTTCCGTAATAAGGGATAAGACGCTGGCAACCACAGCTACAATAATGCGCAAATAGACCATAGCAATCGAGCCCGCTTGGATAGTCTCATAGAGGCAACGACTTGCTTTCATTCCTAGAACTTACTTCAGGCATGAGCACACTTATCGGTCATTGACTTCTCCTTGTATCTCCGTCGAGACAAAGGAGTTGCCTTGGAAAAAAAAAACCCTCCAAGTCCGGATCTATATTAACAACAGAGCACTTGCTATTGCGGAGCCTATAAGGACACTACGACGAAGGAGCCACGCACTTATGCATTCTGCACCTCATTTCCCTTTTGCACACAACCAAGATGGGCATGAGTTATACCAGGCATCCGAATTGAGGATTGTGCTCAACAACAAGAACACAGCACAAGCTCGGATGAGAAGTGATGGAAAATTTGTGCAAGATTTCACATTCACAAATTGCTCAATATACTCCGGAGGTTTTGCACAGACTGCACGAAGCCACGAGTGGTGCAAGCCCAAAACTTGATTCTGAATACTTGACACTCTGCCTTTCATATCTGATCTCTTGAACATGACTAGGATTTTCTAAACCTTCCGAATTCTTGTATCGCTCATAATCGTGTTCTTCCTTCAATGTCACCATCAAAAAATCACTTTCGTTCTTCACTTCAATCCTGTCACAAAAAAATTTGTCTCCAGCTCTTGTGCACTCTTTAGCTCTGAAGTTGAAGTTTGTCAAAGTCTATGACAGTCACCTTCTGACACATTCTTGCTACAATCCTCAAGCAACAATCACACTTTCGAGCACTGTCACTAAAAACTGCAACTTGAACTTGGAAATTTGTTTCAAACTCAAAAACAAAAAAAATGTCTAGAATGAAAAAATTGTCACTGTCATCTTGTCTCAGGAAACCATTTAATTATTACAAATTCAAATCAAAAACCGGCTCTTATAGCAATTGTAATTGTAAAATCTGAGAATCATCAACCAATCATGAAAGACATATGTAACGTGGTTTATCCTCAGAGGAAGGCTACGTCAACTAGGAACATCAACACACCTTTTACCCAAGGTATGTCAAGAACGACTCTTATTACTGTTACTTCCTTTTGATTTAGGTTTTTATATTCGTAACATTATTAGTTTCCGTTCTAGTGCTCTGGGCATTAGCTAGGGATTGGCCTTTGGGGTCTTTTTCCTTGTATTGTGTTTTTCAGCCTTTTGACCCTTTGGGTCTTGCAGACTTGGTCTATTACTATATACCATTTATCATTTATTGAATGTACAAGGTAGAGTCTAGTATTTTAACCCCTAGTACAGGAGACATCTCAGCTATAAATAGCTAGGTCTAGAGTACTCCTTAACCAGAGTTAACCTCAACATCATAACTGTCAATGGAAAAAAAAAAAGATTTTCCATCATAAATAGCTAGGTCTAGAGTTTACTCCTTAACCAGAGTTAACCTCAACATCATAACTGTCAATGGAAAAAAAAAAAGTTTTCCATCAATTTTTCTCATGTGTAATCCTCCACGTGCTTTCACTTTTACTCCTTGTAGCATTTGAGAGCTAAATCTTATAAAAAATTGACATCAGTATAATTCACTTCTCTTTTTTCTCTCATTATAATCTATGCAAGCTTTTTTGAAATCTCTATCAAAGGTTTCTAACTCTTTATTCTCTTTTCCATCAAAAAATATAAATCTTTTGTTGTATTCAAATTCTTTTATAAAATAATTATATAAAACTTACTAATACAACATAAATTAAACAATCCTTGAGTAATATCCAACACAAACGGGATTGATTGATCCAATATTGCCACAACCCTCTCCTCTTCTAGACAAACAACAAATCTTATCTTCATCAAGATCTTTTCAATGATACAAACTAAGATCTTTATTTTCAATATCAGCTTGAGTTGCCAAAATCAACTTCTCTATCTTCGCATTAAACTTGGCAATCAAATCTTCACAAGTAATTTAAGAAGTGCATTTAAATCAATGCATTTTTGTCTCATTGGGATTTTAATTACTCCCCAATTGTCATAGTAGGTTGCGCTTTCAAAATTATGTGAAAAATATGATGTCAAATAAAATTTTAGCTCTCAAGTTTTATTAATTTTTCAACCTTTGATCTTTGTTGCGCAAGGAATAATTTACAACTTTATGTAATTAATTTTTGAAATAAACCCATTTTTTCATTTCACGCTTGAGTTCCCACTTGATACTCTTTCTTCAAATTTGACTTTGAATACCATATGTTGAAGTCTACAAAGGCTTTTACATCAAGTCCTCAAGATACTTCAACAGTCTAACTTTTTAAATAAATTGTTGTCTAGTTCTTTCATAACTGTTAAAAAATCTCAAGAAGTCCTTGCCACAAAAAAATAAAAGTGATAAAAATTGCAAAAATTAAATCAGAAATTTTTCTGTTTGATAATTGTTCTTATTACTCTTAAAATTCAAAATTTTCATATTTTTTATTTCAAACATGATCTTTTGATGAAATTTCAACAATCACGTAGAATCACGTAGTAATCACTTTTATTAATATAGATCTTGGTAGGTTTGAGAAATTTTTATTACGTGTCAACATATCATTGAGCTAAATAAAATTTTTGCAAGCTTCTTTGTTTGTATCTTGATGTGACAATATGTCATTGAGAACCTTGAAACTTTCACTTGTCACTAAGTCAAACTTTAAATTGAGTCTAACCAATGAAAATATATCACTTAGTCAAATCAATCAAAATCTTTTTTTCCTATAATCTAAACTTTGACAGAAAAAAATAATGATATCCTAATTTTTTGCTAGATTGTTGTGAAACTAATCAAGTCAAACTATATAGAAGTTTAAATGAAACTTCATACATCGTTCAAAAAGATGAGAATAAACTAGATGTCTTTCAAGTTGTTCAATACTTTCACAAGATAGTATGTAGTCTTTTGTTTCAATTCTGCTTGCTTCCGTTCATGTTTGCATCGTTCACCAACATCATACAAACTGTGTAATAAATATTCTCCGTCAATCCATAAACATTGGATTTATAAGAAATGGTCACTCAAGACTTGATGAAAAAATGCTTTAAATTGAAATTCTTTTAATAAATTAAAATGCTACAATGCTTTAATAATATTTGAATCATAAAATCAACAAAAAAAAACAGCCACATCTAATGATTTGTTTTTTTGGAGTTTGTATTGGAAAAAGAAAAAAAGTTTGTGAAAGATATGATGTTTTCATGCAGAAATATTTTCACCTTCTTTTTGTTGGTAGATTTGAAAGATTTAGCATTTACGCACTTGATAAGATAATCACTAGTTATTACAATGAATTTAGGTAGAAATATTAAATCTGACTTATTACAAAAAATAAGATTCAAATGATCTACAAACTTTTTCTATTAAATTTCAAAAGGATCTAAAACATAAATTGATATCTACAAAAATAATTGCATGGATTTTTTAGCTAAAACTTGACATACATCACAACTCGTGCATAATTTCACAAACCTTCAGAAAAAAATCTTTCAATGATAACTAGAGTCAAGTATCTTGAAAGAAACTACCTTTTTTGCAGAATGTTTGTCATATACTGAATTTTTGTAAAATTCTTTTATTAATTCTAATGGATTTTTTTTCTAACTGCTTTTTGTGAAAGTCTCTTGGCTCTTTGATGAAAGAATTCCCTTATGATCATATATCTATGATCATATACAGTTAACATCTTTAGATCAATGCATTATTTCTTCTTGAAAAAATACCTTAATAAAATAATTTTATAATGATGAATTTTCAAACCTCCTTGTATTTTTACATAACTGTCATCACATTGTTTATTGTCATGAAAGCTTCATTCAAAAAGGTATTGTTCATCAATTGATACCCTTTCCAATCATGTGGTCAAGACATCAAATAAGCATTAGTATACTTCTTGCAATCTTTAATAGTTAATCAAACTTTGCTAGTTGAAAATTCCATGTAGCTTCTAGATAACATATGCAATAACATGTTTTTTTTTTATTTGCTCTTATATTGATTAGCTTCTAATCAAATTTTTGCAACAACAACAACAATCGCCTATTATAATGGGTTTTAATGACGGAAAACATGCAAAATGTATTGAAATGCAATTTTCAAATTTTTTTATTTCTTTGAACATCAAGTTTATAATTTAGATTTTTTAAATTGCCAAATTTTAGGACCAATTGTTGTCAAGACGCAAACAAAAAGCCAACACAAAAGTACATTGATACACCATTGTTGTGAAAAGTACTACATTTTTTTTCCTTCATATGATTAGGCTAACAAATAATAATTAATTTTCTTTATAGTAGCTCTAGTACGCCTTGGTGTTAATATTCCTCTGGAAAGCATTCACTTGATCATTAAATATTCTACGGAGTGAATCACTCCAAGTTCGTTCCCACGAAGATCTATAATTTCTTCCCTATAAAACAATAAGCTATCCTTACCTTTTGACTCTCTTCCTTTTGGATTTCTTACCTAAATCACAACGACAATACATTCCTGTAGTAAGTATTTTTTTTCTACAGTGTTATCTTTGCTGAACGGTTTTCCATTGACTAGTCAAGCTTTTGTCCTATCGTCAAGGAAATATCAATATCATCCAAGATTTTGGTTCCACACCTTCCGTGCTATAGGCACTACCAGCCACATCTCTGCAATATATCCCTTCCCTTCTAGGTTCCTTCCAAACATTAGAATTCCTTAACACTTCCCGCTTGACACCAATCTAATCTTCCGGGCGCTCTCTTGTTTCACTCAACCGGCAAACACACTTCCAAAATTCTACTAGCAATGGTTATATTTCCAACCAAGATCACAATGGACCTGTTATGCAACCGTCTCTGACTCAAACTCAAAACTATTTCAAAAATTATTTTGAATATATTCTGAATTTTATAAGATAATAAAACACAAAAACAATGTCTTGGCTTTGGGACTTAAGTACTAATCTCTACCCAGAGTATTGCGGCAGAGTGGCCCACTAGATACTAGAATTTTGGATTTTTGGATCACTGAAAATCCGGATCTTCAAATTATTCCTATCTACCGCTAAATAATTAACGTATTGGTAGCTGGATGCAATTGAGCCCCATCATTAATTGCAACCCGTTCATACAAAAAATACTATCTACTAAGTATCTGCAAGAGTCTCAATGCTCTGCCTTGCTACGAAGAGCCTTGGCCTACTCTACTCTTGCGCACAATGCAACATCCGTCCGTCGTTCCAACTGCTGGACTATTGCCTCCGTCTCTAACAATTTTGCTTGAGCTTCGACTAACTGCCGAAAATTGAGAACACAATTTGCTGCAATCCACGTCTAATTCCTTCCGACGCTCTAACTCAGAAGTCAAGAAAGCTTCACAATCCTGCAATTCCTTCGCCTTCAGTGCCAATTCAGCAGCATGCGATTGATCTTTTGCCTTCAAAGTTGCCGTCAGCTTCTCTGCGCGCTTCAATTCTCTCGCAAATTCCTTCTGAGACAATTTCAACTTGTCCAAAAGTTCCACCGTTACCTTCCGTGCATTGCTGATGTCTGCTCAAGGGCCCTTGCATTCAAGCTCCGACTTCATATAAAGGTCCTTCTCCGTTACTAAACTTCTCTAAAATTTTGCACACTCCAACTCCTTCTCCCAAAGTTGCTCATCCCACTCCTGCAAGGTAGTTGTCTTGGCCGCGCACTTAGAAATTAAGCTCGTCACACTTTTAGCTACCTGCACAAATGCTGTCACCTTCGCCCTCGTCCTACAACGCACTAACTTTACGTAGGATCCTTCTAAGTTTGGCGTAGTGTACTTTGCCATCTTCGCGTCTAAATATCTAAACAAGGAACTATCCGATTGCTCAAAATGTCAATTACACTAGGTTCTACTGTCTTTGATTCTTCAGCCGAAGGCCCTTCACCATAGTCAAAACCGACTGTGCCCGAAGACACTTGACACGAAGGCATCGCCTGTTGCTCCGCGATAGTCCTCTCCACGTCCGCCGTCAATCAATCTAGAAGTTCATCCATCAAATTGAGCTCCCCCGCCGGCTTTTCAACTCTACTTATACATTCAAAGTTTCCTTACTCAAAGGCTGAAGATCTTCGGCTTAAGGCGCTAGTGGTTGTTCCAAAGACCAAAGACATTGACCCAAAGTCTCTATCTCTGTATCATCTTCTTGTTCTTTTACTTCCTCCAATAGTACTTCCATGGGCACAGCCAAAGAACTTCATTCTGAATGCCAAAGGCCTTTCGCCGAAGGCCATTCGTCTTCTGTTTCCGTTGCCTGCACTTCCATTTCCGTCCACTCCGCCAAAGTCACTGGATGCTAAGATGTGGCTTTCCTACACCTTGTACTAATTTCTTCCTCAATTCGCGGACGTCGCGCCTTCATCTTGCTATGGGAACGCACACTCGCTGTCCTTATTTGTGTAGAGATTGGTCTTCGGACCCGCAATCCTTCACGTTGATCCACCATCTTCGAAGTCGTAATCCGCTGCAATTTCCTCCGCTTCAGCACTGGACGTTCCTTGATGTCGTCCACCGACTTTTCAGCTTTGGCCAAAGGCGGTGCAGGTTCAATGTTGTTTTCCTCACCGGCAATTTCATTGACTTTCAGCACTCCTTCGTCGTTCGCAATTTCCCTCTCTAGCAAGAATCTCTTCTGCTCTATAGCAATTAGCAATCCCATTCCTCGGTAGATATTAATGAAGAACGAGGACAGGTAGTTTATTGATCTCCCGAATGTCTCATCGATGTTCTTGCGCATAGTACTCTAGAGAATGCGAGCCCATTGGATCAGCTTCCTTGACACCGCGCGTTCTTCAAATCCAACCTGCCAAGTTGTCATGTAAGTCATTATTGATGATTGCAGAATCTGCATCAACACCAATGTAATGACAAATAAATACTAAATGGAGCATAATGATAAAGATCCAATCCCACGAGGACAAAAACAACACAAAGAGTACCAATTATCACGTTCTTAATAGTCTATTGAGGAATTTGAATTCTCAGGCTTCTGTCATTCCCTTAGGTAGTGCAAGTGTTTGACTCTCGGAGGACACCCAATGCAGCGTAAGACACACACACACACCTCAAACCTTGCAACAACTCAAAGGTCGATCGCGACCTCAACTTAAGATTCAGGGGGGAAAATTCCCAAGTAGTACACTCAGAGTATCTACAGGCAGCTGCCAATTGCGAATTTGCTTAAATCCTGTCACTAGCCAATCGCTATTTCAGAACATTTGAATTGGGGCTCCTACTTCGGATGCGGTATCTTTGACAAACCGAAGTACCTCTCACGCGGTGATCAACACACTCAACTCACAAACGCGTAGAGAATACAGAGTTCCAAAACTCAGAAACTAAAATGAGAAAAGACCTCTAAGGTCAACGCCTTGGACTACTTTATTCCTAACTACCAAAACTATCACCCGCTACGATGCGAGCATCGAACAGGTCCTACACCTGCGGAGTCGGCAGTTGCCGCTCCCTCTAACTTCCGCTCTAAATCTAATCTTTTCAAAACGCCTGCTAATTCTTACTCCAGATTCGCCACCGCGTCCCGCGATCTTGAGAGATACAATTCGAACTTCTTGGCTAACCGGCGATGCCTTCGTCCGCTTCGCGCTATCAATTCGGCTGCACGATGCTCGATCTCGCGTAATCAAAGTCCGTTGTGTAATTCAATCTGCCACAAAACATACCCGCGCAAACACCGCTCCACTCGCGCACTTAAGACGTCACGCGTTTCCTCGGATAACTGCCGATTCTTCCCCTCGACCTCCGTCAATTTCGCTTCTACCTTGCATAACTGCTCCTCAGCTTGCGACTGCTGCGTCCTCAATTCACAGCACTGCGCCTCTAGTTTCTTGATTAACTCCAGATACGAGATCCACGCAGCTTCGTACTCGATCAGCTTCTTCGCCCTCATCGCCAACTCGTTTTGGTACTCTTGCTCCTCATTCTTCGCGGGAGCCGACAGCTCATCAACCTTCAATGACTCGGCGTCATATGCGGTCCGACACGCCTTCAACCTGCTCAAGAGATCCACACTTGCGCCCTTGACTCTCTCCACGTCCTCTTGAAGACCCTCGCTGACTTGATCCGAATGCCTTCGCTTCTCAACTTCCTCAACCAGCCTCTTCTAAAGTGCTTGGTACCTTGCTTCTCTTGGTTGACTCTTACGTTCCTTCGAGGCAACCTCAGCTACCAATGCCACCTTGATCTGTGTCCGATTACGCACTATCTCCACGTAGGACTCATTGATGCGGCCGTCTGCATACTTCTCCCGCTTCCGGTCGAGGTACTAGAGCAACGGAAGTACCTGCACACACAACACATCGGCGGCACTGAGGGCTGGCGACTATGTCTCTTCTGCTAAGGGTTCCTCACCTGTCTCTAGTATGACTGTGTAAGTGGAGATCCGGGGTGAGGCTACCTTCCGCGGTCCACTCTCAGCTGTTGCTTCATCTTCTACGGCCTTCGCCGCAACTTCCTTCAATGCCATAGGGTCCTCTTTAGTGTCCGATGACATTGTCAATACCTCTGCGGCTCGTTCCCGAAGAACCTTCATCCGGATGCCCTCCGAAGGAACTTCATTCTGCCTCAGGGAAACTTCCTCAATCAAGACCGCCTTCCCCTTATCTTTTTTTGAAGCCCGTTGTGGCTTAAAAGGCGTCGGCCGTTCTTCTATAATTCGGAGCTTCTTCCCCACCGATTTCTCCTTCTCTCTGGCTGCAATCGCCACTAGTCTTGCTTCCTGCAGAGGTCGTCCTCTCGCCGCAACCCTTCTACTTTTTTTTGAGGCATAATTTGTTATAGCTATTTAGATGCCAAAAATTATAATTGATGATAGGCTGAAATGATTAAATTAAATTTCAATATTTCCAAAATAATCTTCTCTTCAAAACACATGGTTATTCAAATGCTTACAAAACAACAGTGAAATCGTATTGTGAATTTTAGCATTTTAAAATGTGGTGAATGTTCATTCATATAATTTTTCAAGGTGGAATGTGAAAGAAAGACAAAATAAACATAACATTCAAGAGTAATTAACCAACATTTTCACACATCAATGGTTGATTCAATTACAATAGCAATTTAATCCTCAACAAGTGATTAATGGATTAATTGATCATTCACTAATACAACAAGTTTAAAAAGAAAGTGACAACATCATCAACTATAATATGCTTTAGATTTGAACTTGCATATGAGCAATTTGTTTTTTTACGTTGTCTACATCTTCGTTAAGTGTTACTCTGCACATATGAATGAGTGTCATAAATCATAAATTTTGTGTATTATGTTCATACCTCAACACTCAATCTATGCTTTATGTCAACACAATTAATTGGAATTTGCCATCATCAATTTAAAATGGCTTTCAATATTCAAATAAATAATTACTCTAGCAGACTATTCAACATGAGCAATAAATAAGGCTCAAATTATGATTGAGCCTTACTCAATTATAATTTGTAAGCTAGTTTGTTGCATAATTTCAACTTATTAATACAGAGATCTATTGATCTTAAAAGTATTTTCATATAATTATTTATATTGAAAGATGCAATTTAAATATAAAGGTGTTTCTTGTAATAACAGTTAAATATCAAAATGGAGCATAATGGTAAAGATTTGATCACACGAGGACAGAAACAACACTAGAAAATCAAATAATGTCACGAATTAACATTCTATTGAGGAGTTTTATTTATCAGTCACATGTCATTCCCAGAAGTAACTGTAGTTATTAAAGCCAAAGACAACACATTGTAGGGTGAATTCACACTCAGAACCTCAAATTCATCCAATAAATCTCCACAAAAGTCGCAAGCGACTCTGTAATTGATATTCAGGGGGAATATTTTCCAAGATTACACATTGAGCGGATTGCATCGAACATGCAATGTACAAATTTGCTTAAATCCTGAGCTACACTATGTACCACTAAGAACATCCAAATTGGACTCTCTACTTCACATGCGGTATCTTCGACAAACTGAAGCAACTCGCGCACGGTGACAAAACGCACAACTCACAAACGCGCGGAGGAGTACAGACTTAAGATTGAGAAATTAACTTATGGAAAAGCCCCTCCAACAGTAGAGCCTTGGGCATCTTTATTCACAACGAACACCCAGAGGCATCATACGCTAGCTGCAAGCTCCCATCAGGTGCGACTTCTGCAAATGCAGCAATTGCCACATCCACAAATCTCCTGTTTATTCTTATCCTACTCAAAGCTGCTGAAAGCTCTAGTTCTAAATTTTACTTCGTCTCCTCTAAACCAGATATGAACAAATTGATATTTCTACCTAACTGCCGATGTCCTACGGCTCCGCTGGCTCCCAATTACTTCACTCATTGCTCCAGTTCATCCAATTTCATCCACTTTGTCATTTGGTTATGTGAAATGGAAGATCATTTCACATAACCGCGAAGACATCGCTCTACCCTTGCACGCAATGCATCATCCATCTTCCGTTCCAACAGCTAGACAATTGCCTTCGTCTTCACCAATTTTGCTTGAACCGCGACCAACTGCTACTCATCTGCTGACAGTTCAGATCGCAATCTGCTGCAATCCGCGTCCAATTTCTTCCTAAGCTCTAACTCCAAAGTCCTGACAACTTCGCAATCAATCAATTCTTTCGTCTTCAGAGCCAATTTGGTAGCATGCAATTGATCTTGTGCCGCTTGACTTGCCATCAGCTCCTCCACGCGCTTGAATTTCCTCGCAAATTCCTTTTGAAACAATTCCAATTTGTCTCGAAGTTCCACCGTTACCTTATGCGCATAGTTGATGTCAACCTTAAGGTCCTTGCACTCAAGCTCCTTCTTCATATGAAGGTCTTTTAAGCTGCTAAACTTCTCCAAAGTTGTGACACTCCAACCTCTTCATCTGAAGTTGCTGTTCCCGCTACTTCAAGGTAGCCTTCGTGGTTGTGCATTGAGAAGTTAAGCTCGCCATTCTTTTGCTACCTCCGCATATGCTGTCACCTTCGCTTTCGTCCTACTACGCACTAACTCTACATAGGATCATGCTAACTCTGGCTCCGCGTACTTCGCCATCTTCCCATTCAAAGATCTGAGTAAGGAAATATCCGATCACTAAAAACATCAACTACACTTAGCTCTGTTATCTTCGGTTCTTTGGCCAAATGCCCTTTGCCAAAGTCAAAATCGACTGTACCCGAAGACACATGACACGAAGACATTGCCAGTTGTTCCGCAATAGTCTTCTCTACTTTCGACACCACTCGATCCATTTTGACCGGATTGGGCTCCACCACAAGCTTTTTCAACTATACTGGCACATCCAAAGTTTCCTTACCCGAAGATCAAAGATCTTCCGGCGAAGACGTTGATGGTTGCTCCAAAGACCGAGGACATTGATCTGAAGTCTCTGTCTCGGTCTCATGTTCACGTTCTTCTTGTTACTCCAACGGGACTTCCATGGGCACGTCTGAAGGTTGCCACTCCGAAGACTGAAGGCTCTTCGCTGAAGGCCATTCATCTTCAAATTTAGCTCACTCCGCCGAAGTCACTGTATGTTGCAAAATTGCTTCGCTACACCCTACACTATCTTCTTCCTCTATCCGTTGGCATCGCGCCTTCATCTTGCTACAAGAATGCACACTCGATGTCCTCATCCGCGTAGGAACTTGTCTTCTGGCCAGCAGTCCTACTCGTCGACCCACCATCTCCAAAGTCAAAGACTTCTGCAATTTCCGTCGCTTCTTCGCTGATCGTTCCACGATGTCGTCCTTCAACTTATCCACTTCGACCGAAGACGATGCAGGTTCAATGTTGTTCTCCTCGTTGGCAACTTCATTGTCTCTTAGCACTCCTTTGTCGTCAGCAATCTCTCTTTCGAGCAAAAATTTCTCCTGCTTTGCTGCAGTCAGCAACCCCATACCTCGATAGAAATTGATAAAGAACGGAGAAAGATAATTCATCGATCCCCTAAATATTTCTTCAACGTTTCTGCAAGTAGTACTCCAGAGAATGCGAACGTAGTAAATTGGCTTTCCTAACACCGCGCGTTCCACGAACCTGACCTGCCATGTTGCCATGTACGTCGTTCTTGACGGTCGCATAATTTGCATGAGTGTCACCACCACATTGCGTCTCAATCGATCGCGGTACTCCATCGTCCGCCATCCGTTCTTGTGCAAGTGAGGTCTCTTGAATAGCTTCGCGAAGATTTTCTCCTTGGCCTAGATCACCTTCACGCTTGGGTGTTGTAGGTGTAATTGCCTTCCTCAGCTGCACACGGCCCCAAGACTTGTCTCCAATGCTCAATTGTCATGCTCTCCGGGTTGCCACAGAGTCCCTTAGCGTCCGGCGCACTCCTTCATAATTGTTGCGGAAACCCAATTCCAACCCCATAACAAGAACTCGAGCTTGGTAGATATCAATTCCTACCGATATGCTCTCAATCCAAATTCTGGTACGTTCAATGCCGACAATCAAAGTCCAAAGATCACTTCATTGCTGCGATCTGAATTTTTCACTTGCAATCCTCCTTAAGTTCCCAATTTGCAAATGCAATCTTGCAGAATGTCGGCGCGAAACTCCCGTTTTCTGCGTATGTCCTTCGACGCTCTAATCTCATCGTGAACTCGTGCGAATTGGTAAAACAAGTGTTGGAATTTTCCTTCCGGTTGGCGCCGCCTTTCACTACACCAAAGGTCCTTCGCCGAAGACCCTTCTGCTGTAACGCCAAAGGTGCTATCGCCGAAGTCCGAAAGCTCTTACCAAAGAATCTTCTACGCCTTCGTTGTCCCATGTCCTCTGCTGCATATTCTTGTAATTCAAGAGTCCTTAACTGTTTCCGATGTTTTTGGGCTCTTTGGAACGAGCACGCCGAGCTCTATCTATTGAAACCCTGCCTAAGGAAAATTTCCAATAGTAGAAAAAGTTATGAATCATCTACTCTAGTGGATCACAACTCATTTAATCAACTTTACAGCCTACAAGTAAAAACACTAACTCAAAAGAGAGATAGCTAAATGGATTCTACTCTTCCTAACTTGGCTTCTACTACAAAATCCACTATTTAATCTACTCCTGATTATTCTTATCCTAAAAGTTTGAAATTTCTAGTCTTCTGCTCCTCATTCATACTCTTTTCAAAAAGATGAAAAACTACGTTACCACATTTCTTCTTGGTTTAAAGTTTCAAAACATTATAATGTTTTTGATTTTTGTCTTCAAGATTAATGATTCATGCAAGAAGCTCACCTGTTTATCCATTTTAGACTTAAGTTTAAGGCTGTATGTAGAGGATTTTATGTTGAGGAGAGAAGACAAGGTGTATATCAAGAAATACGGATTGAAATTCAAACACATTGTAATATTCTAAAAGCTAGAATATTTCAATGTGCCTTGTGGAAGAAAAAAACTTATGGAGTGATAATTGATGTTGTAGTTTGGAAGGTGAAAAAGCCCAATGTCATTGAGTCATTAACACTATTTTTCCTTTTGAGTTCTAAAATATTGTTTGTGATAGACATAAATTATCATTATTTATAAAATTAACTTGAAAATTTTGTTGAGTGTTAATTATTTTCAAATCTCAAATTCTATGTTTTGAGCAATTTTATACAAAAATGAATGAGAAATTTATCAATATAGACGGCACAAAATAACATACTCAAATATTTATTGAAAATAGATGGCTATCATGAAGTTTGAAAGAGTTGAATATGATATTGTCAAATAAAATGAATGTGCTGATTATATGCTTTGAGGTAAAGAAGTAAAAAACAAGCTGATAGGTATGAAACTAATCAAGATGTTCATGAATTAAGACTTTCATTTTTTATAACAAAAGCTGAAACTGTTTACATAAATAAGTTTTAATCTTTTTATGTTAAGTTTTTTATTATTTGGTTTTCAAAGCAAATGAATAATTTTGTTTATTATACATTGTAGTTTGAAACTTTTGAGCAATAATATCTTTGCAAAATTTGTTAAAATGATTATATGCTTTCTTGAAGCTAATGAGCTTCATAACAAAAAATTTGCAACAAAGATTCAAGATCACATTGATGTTTTTGTAGATTTAGATCTTTTTATCAAAATAACACTATGGATCTTTAGAATAGAAGGGAGAGAAATAAATGAGGGAAAAAAGTTTATAATTTTTTTAGCTTGTTATTCTGGTATCATCAATCATTGTCACATGTGTTGCTTTAATGTGCTAAATACACATGATGATGAAGTCTTATTCAATTGCTTCAACTCGTACAACACTTAATGTGATTTGAGGTTGATATTAGTCAAAGAATGAAAGAAATGGCAAGCATTTTGAATTTGAAAATAAATCTAAGTTTAGTGATAGATTTTAGGAGAAAAAAATAAGTATGTTGAAGCGATGCCAAAAATAACCAAGTTAAAAAAAATTAATGTAATTTTTTTAGCCAATGTGGCTTTAAAGTTTAATCTTGAGGAGTATGACTTGCTCAACAATCAATTATAATACCAATTCTAGTATTTTATTTCCAACTCATTAAGGATTGTTAATGATATATAGAATGTGCTATAAATTGTAAAATGCAATTGATAATTGATAATAAAACGTGAAATTCAGTGAAGCTTTCAAAATAACAACTTTCTATTGTACACGCTGAAAAATAATCCAACAAATGGAAAAAAAGAAGCTTCACAACCAATATGCAATACTTTGACTGGTTAGTGCATTTTCTGCAATATCAAATCTCGTTATGGATAAGGTAAATAAAATTAAAACATTTTTATATAAATTTTTGAAGAAAAAAAAACGCATAAAACAACCAACTGGATAAAAAAAGCAGAAAAATTTAGCTTGTAGATTGATTAAATCATTATATGAATTAAAACAAGCTCCTATGCAGTGAAATGTCATGGATTTGGTTCATAAAAAAAGCAAGGCATGGACAAAAGCGGACTTATCTCGCCGACACCTCTCATGGTGTGCTTTGCACCCTTTGAAAAATGAAAAACATATCTAGCTCTGATCAACGCCAAAGAGTGAGAGACGTTTGCTTTTGCTAATAAGCAATTGAATCATGAATCATTTATAAAACAGATGGCGTTTAGAGATTAGGATTTGTACATATAATACCTATTTAATTCACAATGCGCTTTGCATCATAGACTTCCATCAAGTAAGAGGAGAGTGCAAGTCGGAAATCTAGGAGTGAGAAATAATATCACATTTGAAGAAATTGATTGTGATGTAAGACAAAACCCATCACAAGGTGCAAAAGAAACTGATGGATTTTGATTGCTTGATTTTATGGAGCAAAATATGAGCTTTTTATCAAATCTGGCAAGCTATTATCATTAGCCGAAATTATACTAGATCATGTAGGAATTTTCATTTAGGTTTGAGATGTTTTTGTGATGGCATCTATATTGAAGAAGAGTTTTGGCTATCACTCCTTTATGAGAAACAGAATAACCTAACTCTAACTAGCATTAAGGTACCTGAATTGAGTTCATACTTGATTTATAACTAACATTATGTAACTTACTTTCACTAAGACTAACCTTGGTAGTTTTTAATAAATTTTTTGGAAAATATTACCGGGCAAAATGTTATTTGACTCTCTAGATCTTTTATAAACGTCCTTGATCCTAAGTTTCAGATGATCATATGAACGGCATATAACTTGTAAACTGGTATCATTTAGAGCATGAGTCTTTGTGGACTAAGCAAGTTTTGAGCTTAAAAATTAAGAAGTGCACATTTTGTGCAAGATTGAAGAAAATTCAATTTTTCATTGTGCATTGAGTTATTGTGGATTGATGATCATTGTTTCATTCACTAGCATATTTGAAGAAAAATATCATCTCATTTCACATCTAGATAGTTAAGAGACCTGCTAAATCACTTGCATATGTCATTCAATGTGTCATAACCATCTATTTTCAACTCCAATAATTCTTGAACCGTTTACACAAAGCAACTGATATCATAATCAATCTTGTTTAATTCAAAAAGATCTATCTAACTCTGGACTCAAATTTCTACTTATAATTCTGAATTTGCTCTTATATGAGACTAAGCTGGCCAACTCTACAACTACATTACATCTTGTAAACCTCATCCTAATGCCTTGGAATAATCTACTTTTTTTTGTCCAACCAATCTATATATTTAGCAAGGTATTCTAAAATTTTTCTCATGATGGCTTTTTGCTTTGTTATATAGATTAGTTTGACTTTTTTAGCTTTGTTAAATTTCTTTTGTATTTTATAAAAGACAAACATTCTAACTTAAGCTAGATAATTATTTTACTTATTCAAATTACTTGATCTTAGAAACTCTATTCATTTACATGTACATATTAGTACATTTGCTACTGTGAAAAGTAAATTTCACATGTGACAGAAAATAAGAAGATTTTTGGCCAAAGAATTAAAAAGTTATTTTTTTTGTAATTAGTAGAATTGGAATACTAACGGTAGGTACAATTAATTTCTTAGACGGTCGATCTACCCCATAAGATAGAGCATCGGAAGAGTAACCTAGGAGAGGCGGCCAAACGACAAACTCACCGACGCAAGACGAGATTGATCAAGGAGTAGCAGCCAGCGTGCATCTAGTTTTGGGAAACCTAATCGATTTCAACAGCCGATGGATAATGCTTAGCATTATCCGTCGGCCCAAGTATGAAAAGTAGTCGTAATTTTGAGATGGGTTCTTTGTTGTCTTTATTAGTGTTTTGTCGTGCTTTTGCACTGCCACCTAGATGCATCATCATCAGCCGCGTTATCTAGATGGATATGGTCAAGATTTCAAAAATTTGAAGCTATAAATTACTCAAATCTACCGCTACATTATTGTTGAATTTATAACCGGGTGTAGTTGAGCCCCATCAATTTTTTCATCCGTTATCTAGATGGATATGGTCAAGATTTCAGGATGCACTCAATAGATTTAATTTTCCGGATGAACAAATTGATGGGGCTCAACTACACCCGGTTATAAATTCAACAATAATATAGCGGTAGATTTGAGTAATTTTTTGCTTCAAATTTTTAGTGATCCAAAAATCCAAAATTCTAGGACCTAGTGGGCCCTTACGCCGCAAGAATCCAGGTAAGAATTAGTACTTGAGTCGAAAGTTTTTCCAGGACCAAGACCTTGTTTTTGTGTTCCGTTATCTAATAAAATTCGGAATGTGTTTTTGACACTGTTTTGAGTATGAGTACGAGCGGTTGCAAGACACGTCCATTGTGATTTTGATTGAAAGTATAATCGTTGCCAGTAGAATTTTGAAAGTTTGCCGATTGAGTGAATCAAGAGAGCGCCCGGAGGATTATAAAGATGTCAAGCGTGGAGCGTTGCTGGTTTCTTATGTTTGGAAAGAGCCTGGAGGCGAAGGGACGTATTGCAGAGATGTGGCTGGTAATGCCTAGAGCACGGAAGGCTGTGTGGAACCAAAATCTTGAATAAGATCGGTGTCTCCGATACTTACAATTGGATCGGAATGTCATTGAAGTTTAGATAAGACATTCGAAAGGAAGAGAGTCTAAAGGAAAAGATAGCTTATTGTTTAATAAGGAAGAAATTATAGATCTTTGTGGAACAAACTTGGAGTGATGTACTCTAAAGGGTATTTAATGACCAAGTGAGTGTTTTATGGAGAAACACTAACATCACACTGTACTACATGTGATTTTGCGCCGCTGCAGGAGATCTATATGTTCTCTTCTTGATTTGCGCAGAAAGCTATATGATTCCGGAAGGCACGGTTAAGATCGGAGCTCAATCACATGAATCCGACTTCAAAGGTTTTGGACGGGTTAAGACGGTCTAGTAGAAAGAAGGAAGGAGAACAAGAAGACGGAGAGCGGCCTTTTGTGAAGACTAGGGTGAAATTTACGGAGGAAAGAACAGAAGAAGCCGAAAGTCCTTATGGCGCAAGAACTTCAGTCGAAAGGCTCCCGTCGGAATTAGACTCTAGACGAGAAGCACTGAAAAATCTCATGGTTTGAATGTTTTCACGCCTCAAGTATACCTCTCAGTAAAGTACGCACCCGCTTATGTACACATCTCGGATAACTATGAATTTTTTCCCGAAAAGACACGGATCAAGTTTAGGGTTTATAACACGAACCCTAAATATCAGTGAGCACAATTAGATTCAATACTATTAAGGAGTGTTCAAGAGAACTTATTCGTGAATATGCTTCCATTACAAAAAAATTTTACAATTTAAAGTAAAAAGGTTTTGTGTTAGTACTAGCCTTGATACAAAAGCCCATGTCCAAGGAAGGTTGACCGCACGGATTAGAAGCTTGGCATTAAGAAATGTCGTAACTCATACAAGCGCGGATCACTCCAAACACACAATTATAGTTTGCGGCTTTCCAGTTGAACCTTTACTTTGTGTCTATATAAATCTTTGACCACAAATAATTTCCGTAGCTAATTTCACATTCTTTATGAAATTTAAGGGTGTATTTGCAACTATTATTATTTTACACAATCTCGTAATATTTAGTTCAACATGTCATGAATTGTAGGCAATAATAGAATATTTAAATCCCTTCCGGAACTTATTTTCTCTGCTCCCCTGCTATGTACTTGGAGGTGGAGTAGTCTCTTGATGCAAAGAGTAAATCATTAGACTCTAGTAATATATTTGCTTCACGGACTTTGGTGTAAGAGAATAAACTTTAAAGGTTGAGCTCTTTCAACGATAGGAAAAATACAAAGTCTGTAGAAGCAAAACCTGTTGGAAGGCCCATTCTTAGACGTGCAAGTTGAAACTAGACCCGCATTCTCCCACATCCGACTTCAAATTTCAAAATTACAGCCCAGACCTTGCCATGTAAGTAACCATTTGTTAAGTACGCACCTCTTGATTAAGTAAGCAAAATCTTCGTGGGATAAATTTGTCTACTTGACCGGAAGACTACATCAAAATTTTAGGAAAAATGGTAGGAAAGACACGGACGAATGGTTGAGCAAATTCAATGCCAAGTAGGGTTGGAGGCACAGCCTCTACATTTCTTGGAAGTAGGATCCAACTTGGTCCTATGCTCCTTAGGTATAAGAGAGTAAGCCGTGTAACCAAATATCTTTAATCGACTGTAATGAGCAACCCGCTTGTGCCTCAATTCAAACGGAGTTGAAAAATCAATTTCACTTTAAGGAGAAAGATTTACCAAGTAAAATGCGCTATTCGCAGCTTCAGCCCAAATTTTACATGGTAAACACGATTGGCTCATCATACTTCGCACCTTTTCCAACACTGTTTGATTGAGCCGCTCACAAACAGCATTCTGTAGCGGAGTATAAACCGTGGTGAGATGGCGAGTAATCCCCTCTGCTTTGCAGTACTCTCCAAATTCCTTGGAGATATACTCCCCGCCATTGTTTGAATGCAAATATCTCACCCGCACATTCAAGGCTTTCACCTTGTGCACCATCTGAGTCTCAACTTGGGCTCTCTAACTTTTGAAAGTTGCAAAGACTTCAGACTTTTCCTTGAGAAAATAAACCCAAACAAATCTTGAATAATTATCAATGAAAACTACATAGTACCACTTGCCAGATAGTGAGACTACTAGAGAGGGACTCTACACGTCACTATGTACATATTCAAGAATCACCTTGGAGCTGTGAATTCTAACACCAAAAGGCTTTCTATGGTGCTTATCCATAACACAATGCTCACAAAAATCTAAATCACTCTTACCCAAATCTTATCACATATCCTTTTTGTGAAGCAAAGTCAAATACTTGTCACTCATATGACCCATCGTAGAATGCCAAATCTGAGCCATCTCAGGTTGAAATCTAGTGACATTGACTTCTCTGCACATAGTATTACCCTCTAACACATATAGATTCATATGCTTGTTCCCTTTCAAGACAGCTTTATCTCTAGCTTTGACTTGAAGTACACCATCAGCTACCGACCACCAATGACCGTTAGTGTCCAATACACCAAGAGAAATCAAGTTCTTTTTCATCTAAGGAATATATCTCACATTCGTCAATGTGCGAACTACTCCATCAAACATCCTAATCCTCACAGATCCAATACCGACGACTTGACAGGGGTGATCATTCTCCATCAAGACTATACCGTTCAATGCAAGGTAAGAACTAAAGTACTCTCTATTGTGACATAAATGGTATGAACAAGCACTATCAAGAATCCATTCATCATCTCTTCTTTCAGATAATGTGTAGAGAGCATACTTCTGGCATCATAAAGCATAATCATCATTAAGCACATCATACTCAAGGTCAGCACTTGCAACATTTGCATTTATAGAGGATGAATCACTTGCCTTTCCACGACAATCCTTCTTCATGTGGCCAGCCTTGCCACACTTCCAACATAGCAAGATCTTCTTGTCTTGAGACTTCCCTCGAGACTTCGATCTGAAATTTTGCTTGTCTCCACCCGTCGTCCGCTTCTGTGACCTACCTCGGTTCACATTGAGTCCCACTCCGGACGATGTAGAGTATTTTGACTACTGCATCATCTTTTGTTGAAACTCATATGTCTTCAACGCACTCACCACCTCATTGTAGGTGATGATCCTTCTATCTTGAGATAGATTCTTGTATGAAGGAGGTAGTGAACTCAAGAGGTGAAGAGCCTTCCTCTCGTCACTTAACTCCTCATCAAGGTTTTGTAAATCCAACACAAGATCATTGAAAGCATCAATGTGATTTTGTACCTTGGTATTACCATCCTTCATCTTGAAACTCATCAACTTCAAAGATGTGTTGAGTTGATTGGACAACTCCTTTTGATGGTACTTCCGTTGGAGAGCCTCGAACAACGACAAACAATCCCCATACTCTTAAAGCTGCCGTATCACATGGAGTTGTAGATAGAGCATGACTGTATTCACCGCCATCTCTTGCATGTTGTTCGAGTCTTCTCCAGACATATCTTCCGGCTTCGTCTTCAAAAGCTTACTAGAACCGATAGCTTTCAACATGCCCTTCACTTGTCGTTCTCACAACAAGTAGTCCGTACGTCCATCATACTTGGCAATATCAAACTTGGTGCCACCGACCTTCATTGTCTCCATGATGCCTCGCCTGGCCTCTTGGCCTTCCTTTGGTGCTATTTCAATGTCAATATGGTTCTCCGAACTCTCTTCCCCTTGGTATATACGAGTAAATGTGGAAAATTATCCTCAAGAATGAACTCCAGGAGAAAATTCAGGACCACTTGAACATAGCTCACAAGGTAACCTTTTTGAAACTTTAAACAATTTTCAAAACCGACCTCCGAGTGAAATCTTATTTACCGTCAAAGTTGGGGGAGGTCAAAATTGCCAAAAAATACTTTTCTCCCCCGTTTTGACCTACCGGGAGAAATTTGAAAGTGGAAATAATTTGCTTCAAGGACCTTTGGAGATGGCTGGAACGTATGCGTAGTGTACTTTGTCACGAATGCACATTAAATATTTTGGCCAGAAACTGGCACAGTTTGCGCCTCCGAATCCACCGTCAATGGCCAGAATATGACATTATGTTTTTGGAATCAATTTTGAAAGATTCCGTGACATGGGGCGTAAGGCCCTGTCGCATGGGGTGATAGACTCTGTCAAAGGGCCTCGACATGGCCAGTGTCAAAATTTGGGTATGATCTCTTGTAATTTTTGGGAAAAACTTAAAAGGGAAAGTGAAAACGAAGTGGAAGGGGGGAGGGAGAGGAATCGACTTTTCTCCAAAGAAAAGTTAAGTGTTTTAACTTTAAGTTTACACTTTAACTAAATCTTTAAAACCGCGTTTTCAACCACAAAGACGGAATTTGAACTTCGAGAATGTTTTCAAATTTGCTCTTCCGTCACTACGACAGGCCTGTCAGGGATTTCAGGCCCGTCTGAAAAGTACCTTAACTCGCATCTCGCTCCCCCGTTCGCCGTAGACCGCAATTTCGGTTGCAAATCGACCGCGCCGGCTCAATGTCTTCATTGCTCTACTTTTTGACCCGCTTTTTCTCACCAACCAAACGCCACAATGAAAAATGAGTTTGAGGCCGGCCCTAAATGTCCATAGCCGGCGGAAACTCTAGAAGTTGTTTGGTTCGTAACTGTCCGCAAGTCGAAACTCGACTAATCTTGCGCCAATGCGACCGGCTTGCCCCAATCTACGTTTTTCACACAATCTTGCATGTCCACACGCACCGTGACTACTCCAAAATCAAGAAATAATTTTTTCAAATTTCACAGAAAAACCGTAGGTAAAAACTCAAAACCTTCGACCAGAAAACCGTCAAAAAAACCCTAATATGATTACTCCGCGATCCGAACTCCGATTGATCTTGTTCAAGTACCGTTAGAACGTCCTCAAATTTATCTCTCCGATTATCCAAGATTTTCCCACATCCACGCGACGAAACTTCGAGAAAATCTCAAATTGTCAACTAACGTGAGTGCTCGCACGAGCACTCACAAACCCGTCACCTCCCAAGTGGGCTCTGATACCATTTGTTTGACATAGACGGCATACACAGTGAGACATACACGCACGAGAGAAGTCGACACCAAGAGAGAGCGTGGTTCACCTACACTGAGGCTACGTCCACGGGAACAATGAGAACTTTACTAAGACTCTAAGCCATAGCCGTACCGAGTCTCCGCTCTCCAAGCTCTCACGTTCTCACCAAATCACTCCTACACAACAAGTGTTCTATTTTTTAGTTAGTGAGCCCACACAGGCTCACCTATATAGCAAGCAATCCTAACCTAAGCTAGTTCCTAACTAAGGTTAAGCTAACTAGAGTCAGCCAAGACCTAAGAGTTATCCTAGCTGTACGGACAAAAGGTGAGAAACATGATCCATAAACTCAGCTCCAAAATTGCCACCAGTATTCAAGTACAGAGTTAAATCTCCCAATAGTTTCACCTCTTATGAGTGACATACTCTCATTACTGACGTAAAATCCCAAAACCATTAGTTTGTAACTTATAAATCTGCTCAATAAGAACGGTACATCACTATTCCCAATAGAGACATGATATTATACAATAGTGACAATTTTAAATGTAATTTCAGAGTAAAAATTCCTATCATTATCACAATACATAGTTATGAGTCTAAAAATATGTGTCATTTGTACATTTAATGGTATATCTCAACAATTCACACTTTCTGGATTTAAGTAAGGATTTAGGGTTTAACCCTAAACCCATAATTTGCTACATATATTATCATTAATTGTTTCACTTAGATTTATGTGTATTAATCTAAATCAAAATGTAATTTTAATGTCCATGATAACAATACAGATGTGCAAATGAAGGTTGTTTTGAAACCAAACAACACATTTATAGAAAATCTTAGGATTGATGCAATGCACAATAATAAATCTATGAATTTTTTTTAATGTTATTGACACCTCCAGACAGTGACATCTAACCCCAACACCAATGTATGTTACTCTTAGGAGGTTATATTAAAATTATGCACCTTCCAATAATGAGATCCAATTTTCACACCAATGTATGATACTATTAGCAGTTTATACCCACTTTACTCGCAATAGTGACGTAAAACCTAAGTACTATTGGGAGCTTTAACTCTGTAGAGTGGTATGTAGCGGGCCTATCAAACCGGATGGGCTTTCAAGTCCGGCAAACCCGATCTCAGACGCTACAAGAGGCCATGAAGGCCGCGCAAAATTTTGAAAATTCAAAATAGTCCCTCCGGCAGTCTTGAAGACAGGCGAAGGAGGAGAGTTACAAGGCTGCAGGCTAGAATAACCCCGACCGTATGACTGTGAGCCGACGGCATACGGTGACCGTCCTGACGGTATCTGTTGCATCACCGTTGCCTCAAGGAATCACCCGTAGGGCGAGCGACCTCTTGAATTCAAATCCGACCCGATTTGTTACACGTGTTGAAGATGGAAAACGACCCGAGCCCGACACAGGTTAATGCAAGAAAAGCCGATGAAAAGCCATGCGGGCCCGGGTTACGGCCTTGCTCTCGAATCGATCCGAAGTAACTGTGGTCGCGGAGTAACAATGGTCGCCGTGCGCTTGGTGCCCGGGCTTCCGATCCCTATCCTGCAGCTGAGCTTCCAACGGTGAAACCCACGAAATCTAACGGATCGAGAGAAGTTGATCGAAATGATCGACCCAGTGCTTCAAGGCCAATTTGCCGTCAAGGAACTCATCTAGGTTAGCTGCCGCCCATATCCTGACTTCATATGGTGAAGCTTGCTTACTGATGTGCTCGAGCGATTCTGAACGATGTGGTTTCGGGGTTTGGTTGGTTGTGTGATGATAGGTGGCAGCAATTGCAGCCATGTGCGTGCAGCCCGAAGCGGATTACCGACCTCTGGTGACGGATGTGTTCCAAACGTTGGTTCCACTAGTGAAGCAACGAGCGACTTCTAAAGTCGTCTGCACACACAATTTCCATCATCAAATCGTCACTCTGAAATCCTTCTCGATCGACAGTGGACGCAGCGGACACGGCCACAGCTAACTCGACCACTCGTGGCTGATCAGTTCCGAGCTCTCGATTAAATACTTTATGCTGATCTTTGGACTCGGATATCTGAATTTTGGTTGGTGCATTTTGCGGACAACATCTTTATCAGAAGAGAGGTCCCGGCCTTTAAGGGAACAAGAAGACCCCACCAGAAGCATCGAGAGTCCGCGGAGCAGGTTTCAGCCTCTTGAATTGGTCGCTTGCTTGCTTGCTCAACCTCCATGTGAGCTCTCGTCTATTGCCTGCCGTGAGTGTGTGAGAAAAGCTCGCCGATGCATAACTCTGAATAACATTAGGATCAACGAACGAGGTAGCAGAGAACACTATTCTGCCCGAGGTAAATGTAAAGACCAGCATGAGTGGTGGCTTCGTGGGCTGGGCTGGCCGTTGCAGTGATTCAGGTCAGCTCGCCAGGACTAGGACCAAGCCCACGCCAGCACGCACCACCATAGATGTATGATATCCACCCCCACTTCGTGAACAAGAGGCCGGTTCTCGGATCAACGACATGTTGCTGATCGGCTCTAGCAGATAGGATCCAGAGAAATTTGCTCTGGAGGCAATCAAGTTACCGAAGGTGTGAGAGAGATGTGGTTAGATAAGCCCGTCCTTTGGCCAGACTACGTAGGGTTGTTATAGTTGTAGCACTCGAGTTTGCCTGGAGGCATGTGTTGTGAGCACATGAGCACAATTTTTGTTTCGATGCTTCACTCTTGATGTTGTATAAATTTCCTTCTAATAGAATAATGGCAACAAAATTCTACGAAAGATCGTCTTTTCTTTTGGCTATTGTCACATGTATCGTTCTCCTGTTATCTTTTCTTCTTCCACTGCCCTCGTTACCTTTCATTCTATGTATTCGAGTTACGTTTCCTCCCTCCTCGAACATTGAAGCTGGTGATTGAGATCGAAGGATCATGTAACAAATGTCGTCAACCCAACCCTTAAATGTTCCAATGTAACAACGATTTCAGTTCCTTGAGACTCATGGCACTTTAGGACTCGCATGGACCACTAATCATAAGAACACTTACGCGAATGCATTTCTGTAGACTTAGCAGCCCCTGAGAAATCAGATGAACATGATGTACACGTTTATCCTGTCAAGAACTTGATCACATTTTCCCCTGAGAAATCAGATGAACATGATGTACACGTTTACCTTGTCAAGAACCTGATCACATTTTCCCCTGAGAAATCAGATGAACATGACGTAAACGTTTACCTTGTCAAGACCCTGATCACATCTTTTGTGCAAAGTTGAAACTTACTGGGTAATGTTGTTGGTAAGATGAACGATGGTAAGGTCCATGTTAAACTTTGGACTGACCTCATAGAGAATCCTGAGCAAGTCTCCAGCGCAAAGTTTAGACTTAATGCTGCTAGTAAGTTCAACGATGCTAATGTCAATGTTAAGTGATATTAGTTGCACCTGGAAGCGAGAAGCCGATGAGAACTTCAGATATTCCAAAGGGTGAAGAAGCCATCATTCTTGTTGACTCTGCCGGTGGAATGCATTGAGGGTTGTTTAATTATCAGCGAGCAGCTATTTTCAGGTCTCTCATTGTGAGGAGCTGAAGGAAAATATATAAGCCCTCAGTATTTTGTGAAATGGATCGTTGCTCCATTAGGGGTGCATAATGGGAGCCGTTAAGACATGATTGAAATGCTGGAAGATCTAGCAAGACTGACTTGCAAGCGGAGCTCATGAAAACAGACATTGTGAAAACAGTATTTCACATCACGCAACCAAGTAATGGTTGCGTGATAATACCAAAGATCAAACTGCCCTTTGAGCTGACCACGCGTGATAAAGGAGAACAAAATGAACATGTCAACAAGAACCGACTTTTACTTTCTTCTCTCCCGACTCGAGCAGGGTTTGGGGTCTGCACAAGTTACGTTTCAATGACAGACATTATGAAAACAAAGTCACACGATGTACATGGAACAAAAAGATACACAAAAAGGTCGGAAATATTAGAGAGAAATGCAAAATAAATGCCCTCAATAACTTGTAACAGTAACTCAAAATATATAATCAAACCATAGGTCATTGATGCGCAACATGATAGAAAGATAAATAATCACTCTAAACAGTAAACAAATAGATTTATATCTCTTTTCTTTTTAGAATACAAATGATCTCTCTGAAAAATTCTCAATATCCATAATCACACTTGTTTCTAAAAAGAAGAGATTTCGGTCCAACACAATAAAATCTAGTTATCAATCAATTCACTACACCTGATCATCATTTAGATCAATCATATTTGTCCTACCTAAATGTTTTGGCATGAGAAGTTTAGTCACATGCAAAGAGATTCTAGTCAAATCAGTTTGTGGTTTCCTACTCTTACGTTTTCCTCGTAGTTGAATGTTACGTCTGAACAACTCCTCCCTAATTGTCTCTCTTTTTTTTCCTCTAACTTCTAGAATAACATCAGGAAAAATACTGTCATCATAAATAACACATATGATATTTGATCTTTGATGTATGATCCAAATCCTGTAAGTTTTCATAGGTGATAACATATTGGTTACAATAAATATAAGAATAAACTCAAAGACAAAATTAAAACATACATCCAAATATTATTATAAATAATTCAATATAATGCATATTAGAAACACTTACTAAAGAAACTCTTGGTTGTATCAGACGATGTTTTTTCTTCAGATGGTTTTTCACAATTGAATTGTTTCTCTTCTCAACAATCGACAGTCTTCTTTTCAAGATCAAGCCACTTGGTCTGATAAACATGTCGACTATTGTGACTTTCCTGTTTCTAATTGACATTGCTCTTGAATTTTCAAGTCATGCAAGGATCTGTCCATCACAACTAGTGTGCTCTTTGCTATGCTATCACTATTCAATGTCATTTTTTCTATTTGCATCCAAGTTTCTCTTGATTTTTCAAGACAAATGTTTCTCTCATTGAACCTCAATTCTAACACAATTCTAACACAAATCTTGTTCATCTTGAAACTCATCTAACTTTTTAGAGTCTTTTTCTCCTTGCAATTCTTCATCATACCCTACTAACAACTAAGGATCATTTTCTAACAAGTGTAGATCGTTATTATATACCAAACCTTCATATTGTGATCCAGCCCACGTGCCATGTTGTTGAATAATAGATACTTCTTGATGCCCTTTGCACATCAAAGCTCTACATTGATGTTTGCACACGTTGCCTTTCACAGCCCACAGACAATCACACGAAGGTAGCATGGAATAACAATCTCCAATAATGTACTTAGTTTTTGATTTTGGACATGTTATCTCAGCAAAATTTGGCTTTGAGTGATTTGGAATCGCGACCTAAATACAACATAGATAACGTATCATTAAAATGATCAAACACAATGTATGCAAAGTTATAATGAATTATATAATAGAAGCAAAAATCAATGAATACAAATACAAAATCCTACAAATTTTCACCTTAGCGTCTTTCATTTCATATTCTACTGCCTATACACTCGAGATAGCAACTTCTTCCTTTCTCCAATTGACAATCAATCCCATTGCCTTTCTACAAATATTATATAGAAAGAAAGACAGCATGCTTCCAAAAAGCATGTCCAATAATCTGTCAAAACGACGAGCTTTCAAACCACCTATCATTCTTTGAATCATTTTTTTCATTGTTAGATGCCAAGTTTCTACTGCTCCATTTCTCATCTGGTTTGCGTGATCAAATCACCAACCATTTGTCTATGAAAGCAACACACCAAAAATTTGTTAAATATTGTACTTAGAAACAATAAAAACATAATTTATGTCATTAGCGTAAAGGTAGCATACATGGGCTAAAACAGGTTATCTCATGAAAGTACTATACCAATTCAAAAACTCAATTTCTGAAACAAATCTCGTTTGAAATTACATCCAATGTTCCCACATCCAAATTTCACTATCAGCATACATCAATTCTCCAAGAACATCTGACATTTGAAATATAAACTTTTGGTTTTTCACTTTTTGGATCAAATTTTCCTTTTATGCTTTGCATACATATAATAAGTGAATTAGATTTTAATATGTAAATATTATTAAAATATATTTCTATACTAATATAAGCATTATACATGCATCTACATAAAAATCATTACATTAAACATAAAACATCTCAAATTTACCTTTCTTCAATATCTTCATGACACATTTTACTACACAATGTACTAAAAAAATTCAACAAATCAAAATATAATTTAATCAAAACTTACATCATATTTGGTATCGCAAACATGCTATGCAATGCAAGGGGGTTTATTTCGAGAATAATGAATCATCATCCTTAATTACCATTTGGATTGCATAATCGACATGAAATCTTGAGACATATTTGCATATTTATATTGTTGATGTAGAGACAAAAAATGAGTATGCGTATTGATCCAAATCTGCACAGAGTGTTGATCGTTGTCATGAAACATATAAATTTCCCTCGTCATCTTTACTTTTCTGTATTGCAGACCTTTTAGATGAATAGAGTCATCTCTAGCTAAACCATGAAAGCGGAGCTAGATTATTGAAAATACAATCTGGATCTCCTATTTGAATCTGCTTTAAATGCATATCAAAAACCTGAGTAACAATCCAATCCCATCTAAACAAGTACTCTAAATTTTTCCTAAGCCCGTTTGTAATTCTTGGTACATATGCACACTTAGGACTCCAAGAGACATCTTCATTTTCTGTAATTCTTCCATGACACTTCTAGTCTTTATCATTACAATGATTTCTGCAATATAAATGTACAAATCAATTTAAATTTAATCCATGTACATAAAATATCGCACAATGATAACATAAAAATCAACAAATTCAGATAAAAAAAGATTCAAAACAAATTACACAGATTTGTCTGCAACATATGATTGCAATATCAGATTTGGATTTGTAATATGTGACAATAAAATTTCAAACACATAATCTTTTCGATTGATATTGAAGTTTATCTTTTTGGATCATGGTTTACTGTTGTCACCTTTACTGAGAGTGGATAGGTGCCTTTCCTGGATATTATGTCTGGAATCTTAGATGGCTGATTAAATGGTCCAAAAGCACACCGGTAAATTACAGTTTTGATCCTTCGGATCTGGTTTAACATTTGTTAGCTTTTTCCAAAAAGTTATCTCAAAATCTATTTTCATCTATCTTCACTAGATATCGCAGCTAGCTATCTCCACTAACGCAGAGCAGCTAAAAACTAGGATCGAAGAAAAGATATCACGCAAATAATTTGTTAGTGCGACGACAAGCTATGTCTCATCGCCCCAAGCCTCAGGAAAGCTATCTTCATCAGAGAATGACGCATGTCCCAAGTCCATTGCAAATCATTTACATAGAATATGTTTGAATAAGATGATTGAACAAAAAATAAACTATCCATTACATATATTTATCTTCTAAACAATTGAATCAAATGAATGTTATGTTTCATTGACAATAAAAAAAATCATTAAAAATTACAACGAAACTTCATCAGCAAGCGCATGTGATGCTCGAACGAAACTAGAATAGTGCAAAATAGTTATGGTACCTTCGCGGTGGTGGACCAACTTATGAACCACAAAGCTATTCCAAAACAACTCCCCAATGTACACTATGCAAAACGGAAGAAATATTCCAGAAGAGTACAAATAGACATAATGTTAAGAAGCCAATTTCTATACATTTATGTGTAGAATAAAGAAAAAATGTATTCTAAATTGCAAGAATGCTAACAATGTTGCAAAACAAGTTAACGATTTGAACCCAAGACATTCTGATTGTGAGCATGAAGAGTTACCAATTACTCTATCCTCCAAACAGCCAACAAAAAAACAAGCATCTTAATGCTTCCCTTAGGGCAACTTTATATAATTGAAAAAAATACAGGAAATCATAAAAAAAACTTGGCCTTTAATAGGTTATCTATGGATAAATAGATAAACCTGAAAAACAGCCTGTAGAGCATAAAAAAAGAAAAAACCTAAATGAGTTTAAACACAAAAACCTAAACCTTAAACCTAAAAATCAAATTCCGCCTAAATTCCACATAAATTTTGCATGTACAAAATCATCTCCTTTTATTTATTTTTAACGTACCCTACAAGACTCCATAATGCTTCACTTCGGTCAGTCTAATATAATTGAAAAAACACGTGAAAGCATAAAAAAAAAACTTTGCCTTTAATAGGTTATCTATGGATAGATAGATAAAGCTGAAAACCGGCCTGTAGAGCATAAAAAAAGAAAAAACCTAAATGAATTTAAACCCAAAAATCTAAACGTTAAATCTAAAAATCAAATTCCATGTTATAAACTGCAGTATTGATGGCATGAATGTTTCTAATTTCGCGTTACCATGATTTCTCAAGTTTCCATGTGCGACCGCAGTACACGTATGGGGAGCTCGTACAAATCATCGGATCCAAAGATGGAGGCTGTGTCGCTCAGTTTGGTCCGGTGAATGATCGCTGGATCATGAGAGACTCTCCAAAGGACAATTTTTAACATCCTGCATGAGATCGCGAAGCTCAGTCACCAACAAAGCATATCGTAAATAAATAACAATAGTTGATTTAGACAGGTAGTCAACCTAGTGCACAGTCAAATGAATCACTTTTGAAAAAATCAAAAGGGACTCTTTCTGGAAAAGAAGAATAAAATCCCATTAAAGTTCAACTCTATTTCATCTATCATACTTCTTCACGACCATCGTTGCGAAACTAAGTCGACATTAAGATACAACCATTGGCTACTGTACTGAACATTCTACTAATGGCAATGCCTGTATCGATGCTGTCTATTTGTAAACACGGGCGGAATTAAAATTTAAATAGGAAAGCGCAATCAAAGACATGTTTTTCAATCCGATAGTTTGGATGGGAGGATGGGCAGGGTCTATTCTATCTATTCAAAAATAAGTTGGTTGTGTTTAGAATCTAATATCATTCTGCCTATCGACGGTGGCAACACACTGCCAGCACGATACGTAAACGGGCAAATCTGCTGCATAGATTCCAAGAGCAGAAAGCCTTCTCCCATATTCCTGAGTTGAAAACAAATAGCTTGAGAAAGTTTAGAAAACAGGAATGAGTGAGCCAAAAGCAACATACAAGCAGAAACCTAATCAAACCTCCAAGACATGGATGAAGGAGTGCCCAACCCATTTTGCAAATTACCATGTATCAAAGTTTACGCTCCACCTTGCCAAGATTCTGCCGCATGTAGACAGAGTTCTGAAAGACACATTGCTCAATACAAGACAAGTATATCCAAAAGTAAGACTTTCCATACCTGGACATTAAGGAAGAGCTGGACACATATTTTGTCAGTATCTGATATACTGTTTTCACTTGTATCTGCTGCCTCAAGAAATCTACTAATCGCAATGCCTGTATCGATGCTATCTATTTGTAAACACGGGCGGAATTAAAATTTGCGTGCGTGCCCAGTTCTAACTGCATGCTCAGTTCTTAAACATCCAAGAACATCCGCGCCCATGACGACGTTCAGTAAATATGAAAGCGCAATCAAAGACATGTTTTTCAATCCGATATTCCTCTCATCCGAGGGCAATGCACGGCGCAAAGTTCTACCTAATTCCATACGACGTTCCATGCTTTGTCAAAGCTTCCAACGATCTAGTCTAAATGCTAAAACTTCAAAATTGCAAACACTGATTACCGAAAGCGAAGTCGATCGTGAAAATAAAGGTTGTCGTCAAGAGGAAAATTGCATACCTGTGGTTGGGATGTGTTCCACTCGCCGCTTCCGACTACATATATTTTCAACATTTCGGCGAATGTAGAGAGCTGATACTAGTGGATGATGTAGTACATAGTCCGCATGAAGTTTTGCGGATTCTCCAAGCTTCGGGTATTCACCTCTCGCTGTATACTATGATTCGCCGGAGTCTTGTAGGGTCAAAAACAAGTTCAACATACTACTCGCCCAAAGCTGTGTAGAAGAAGCTCGGTCCTAGGAATAGCACTCGATTTCTAGCAACTGCCCGGAAAGACAGCGCGGAAGATTGATGTTGATGACTCTCTCTGTGCATGCACTCGGAGTTCGATACTGGGAGAAAATGTCAAGCTACAGTACAGTACCCAGACTACACTCTACCCAGACTTCTGCGCATGGACACCCTCATAATTCTCCAGAAAATAAATGTTTTCCTTTCGATGACACCCAGGCTGACATCAATGGTGTCACGGATTGCGGGCAGAACTAGAAGCGGAGAGGAGCTTCATTCGGCAAACCAAAATTTTCTCTGGCAGACGTGAAGAGCATTTTAGCCACTAGGTTCGCTTTGGCTTCTTTGATGCCCGGACAAGTATCAAATGTGTCCTCCAGCCCCGGACTTTTTACTGATGGATCAAGTGGATTCATAGACTAGTTGCGCACTTTTGCACAGTTTCGTCAGCTGCTCTAAATGGGGTCCCTGTGATTAAGCGGAATGCCGAAAGAATGCGCAGGGGATCACCTACAAGATACAGGCCTGCAGAAGGTAGAGTTAGAGAAGGTAGGCCTCCTCAGTTGGGCAAAGGGCAGGTTCTTGTAGATCTTGTTTGCCGAATTTTGAACCGTGCCGATAGCTTGACTTCGCTTTCACAGATGGGCATCAAGCTCGATCCGTTCCATGTCAGTGAGGTCCTCAAGCGACAAACATATGTGACTCTCGCACGGAAATTCTTTCAGTGGGCCACTTCACAGACAGATTACCAGCATAATGCCTTCACCTACAACGTCATGGACCCGAACTTGATCTGCAGCATGGCGAGCGCGATCGCGAGCCTCCGAGGCCTTTTACCGAATACCACTACGCTGCCCCGTTCGGCCGACCCCCGGCGCGGATGCTCTGACAAGATGCTTCGGATTTTTGAGTCATATTTCTCGATTAAATTTTCCAATTTCTTGCGAGCTAGCAATCCCCCATCGCCAGCCATCCGTCAAGAATTGTGTCAGAAGAAAAGCCGGTGTTGGGCGGGAAGGGGGAAACCGGGTTACCGTGATAAGAAAACCCGGTCTTGTCTTGGGCGGAAGGGGAAAGCGGGTGACGGTGACGGCAAATGAGAAACGGTGTACGTATACCGTAGACCCGGAGAGCATACGACTCGCTTAGTTGCACAAACTTTTACAAACGGACGAACTGCAAGTTGTCAGGGATCTCAGTTTCTTTCTCCTCTTTCTTTCTTTCTTCATCCTGCCTTCGGGCTGCCCCGGATAAGCCGGATTTTATCTCAGTTTTGGGAACGGGGAGGCGGGGCGCTTTGCGGGGAGGGTCGGCGGACCCTACATTCCGGCAACCATGTAGAGGCCATCAACCGGATGAAATTCCAACAACCATGTAGAAGAGAGGCCGTCACTGTAGAGGCCGGAACGTTGTATCTAATGCGTTGCAATGATCTACGCCGTAACAATGATCGCAGTCGTGTCGTGGAACGTTGCGGGAACAAAAAACTAAAACAAAACTGCAAGAGGTATGGCTCAGATGGAATCCCTAATGTTCAACTGTAATATTTGTAATCAAACGGTGATAACAAATTGAGGCGACGAAATTTTAAGCGGCAAAGATTAGGGTTTTTGAAAATAGAATCACATCAATATTCTCCAGCTTGTCGTTTCGACGTCGCTTTTGGGTGCCAGTGTCAGTGCTTTGAGGAGCTTGTGCCAGAGCTCGTGCTTGTACTTTTCTTGTCATTTCAGGTGCTTTTGCAGGTGTGGTGACAGCATGGAGGCAGGATGGATTGTGCAGGACCCACCTTATGATGGCCCTTTCAATTCGTTAATGTTGAATTGGTCAAATGGGACGGCCTACATCAAAAGCTCGAGGCTTAACGATTTTGTTTCGGGAGAGGGATCTTGTCATAGTGATGCGAAGACAGAATTTGTGACACGTTGCTCATACAAGGGTGGAGGTACTAGGCACAATTGGGAATCGTATGCAATGTATTATTGCAAGTATGGTACTCCAGAAAGGAGCAAGAAGAGTATGCTTTCCTCGAATTTTATTCAAGATCCATCAACAAAGGCAAAATTTGGTCATTGCAGCAGGGATAGACTAGATCATGATTCGCATCACAAGGGCTGTCAGTGCAGGTTTAGTGTCATTAAACTGTTGTCTAATGATCACATTCCATCAGGAATCACAAAATTGATATACAAGCATAGAAGACACGTAAATGCTGCAGGTGTAGCTTGTCATGGCACAGCGTGTTCGGATAGTGTTGGCTTGCCATCTCAAATGGCGCGCAATTTATCCTCTGAATGCAAGTAACGGCATATTTGTTACATTTTCAATGTATTTGTTTATCGTTCACAGTCAATCTCCCGTCATATTTGTAATATCTACAATAAGTTTGTTGTTATTACAGTTTGTAAAACTTTGACACTAAGCAAGCACGTTGTCTAATATTTTCTACGTTCTTATGCCAGGGAGTGGGTTGAATGCGAGTTAAGAAGAGGTTTAACTCCTCCACAAATTTTCATGCGTGCTGCAAAAGCACTGTTCTAAAATCATCAGCGCTTAGGGTATGTGCAAGGGACCCCTATTAGAGATCATTATATCACATCTACCGATGTGTATAATGTGTCAAATTGGAACTGGACAAAGAAACTTGGAGAAGGCATGCTAATGATAGAATTAGCACACAATTATGGATGAAAGCGAATTCATCTCAAGTTGTTTTGTATCAGGCACCAAAAAGTGATCCATTTAAACCATTGAGGCTTGCTCTTACAAGACCCTTGCTCCTAGATTGGTTGCTAAAACATGGAAATGGAGGTTGTGTTGCTATAGATGGAACGCATGGCACGCAGAAGTATAAGGTAATATTCTACTTGTTCATTTTGATGTTTTTATCATCAGGCTTCCATGATTATGTATATTCTACCTTACTATTTGCAATCTCTGCAAGATATTTGAAAAAATGACGGTTTGGAGCTTTAACCAGTCCTGTAAGACATTATTGAACGTCTCAATGTGTGCTGTATATGTTGTTTTATATACTTTGATCACGTCTAAATTATCAAGACATAAAAATAGCGAATCATTCATTTGTATCAGGTTTAGCTTAGTATCAATGAAGATGAATACTTTGTAGACGATTGCTAGCAGCAAACTGATACGGTTATTTCATTTTTTGCAATGCAGTATCCACTGTACACCCTGATGGTGTTTGACGAATATGAACACGGACATCCTACTATTTTTGGATTCCTCGAAAGAGAAGAAACAGAAGATCTGGTGGATTTATTATCTGCAGCGAAGAAGATGGCCCAACATTATATCCTATGATATTAGTGTGCCTATGAGTTTGATGAAACTTATTAAACTGATGTGGAATGGCAGAGCAAGATAGTGAAAACTAGTAGTTTGATGATCTTTGATTTATTGATGAAAAAAAATACTTACCTGTAATGTGTTTTATTCTACTAAGAAATGTCATTGCTTGTTGAATTTTTAAATTATTCAGTAAATATTAAACATTTAAATATAAAAAAAAGTGTCTTTTGGTCACTCTTTCACTCAATAGTGTATTAACAACTGTGCTCATTTTGATCCTTTATCATATGACAAGTCGACGAAAATGGCCAACTTTATCTGCTAGATTGGAAAGCTATTGATTCGAGTGGAATGGAACACGCGAGGCAGTTCATCTGTAACAAATAAATTCAGAAAACTAGACAGACCTAGGAAGCACAGGAACAAGAGAAAAAGCATTGCAATTGTAATATGTGCCACACTGCGAAAGTGTGCAAAAGTAGTGGGAGCATTGGTTGCATAGTGTAGGATAGAGTTATAGAGTTATAAGCCAACTGTCCTGTATCGAGAGATGTGAAGTCTTCCTTGCCTACGTTCTCTGAGCTCTTCTCTGATGTACACCTTTAGAGTCCCCCGAAGAAGTCTTTGAGCTCGTCTGTACAGATATGAGACCAAACACTATAAAACTAAACTGCTTATATATATTTATATTTACACAGACGAAGTATTAAGAAGGACAGCGGAAAACTTGGATTCACGTAAGGTCGTAAGAGCTTGAGCCTCACGGAAAACCAAATCTCGTATTCCCACTAAAGCAGATCGGGGTCTGCTTTGATTGCAAGATCAACCAGGTCCGTGGGTCAGTGGAGTTCTCCACTGACTTCCGAAGCCCAATCCTTTGCTCTTGTACATAGTTTACAGACTGTTGCAGTTGTATAATATGTCACTAATTTGCAATTCGAATGAAATATATGGCCAGATTTCCTGCAATATGCAAACCGCAGTGGAAGTGTCACCACTTGTATCCCACATTTTAGACGCAGTACAACGTCTACAGAAATAATTTTCCTTCACTTTCCACTGAACGGTTCATACTCGAATGTGCGTATTAATTTGCCGTTCAAGATTGAAATCTTGCTTTTGTTGCTTTAGGATGGCATGCTGCGTATCTCAATCGTGGACCACTGCAGCTGCCGCGCACTTTTCTTAGATCGTCAGAGAGACGGGAGACTTCTCCAAATCTAACTAGTTGAACATCGCAGTAAATCTTCAATCATCGCCATGAAAGAAGCCCGAAGCTACGGTGGTCAATCATGTGTTGACCACCGTAGTGTATCTGACACTCACTCATTTATTGTACGAGCGATCAGAGAGCTAATCGGGACATTGGCCCTCCGAAGCAATTCTGTAACGAACATTTACAACTATGAGCTCACCAGGACACTGGCCCTCTGGAGCATCTCTGTAACGAACATCAACATTAACTTCTAGTTGGGATGGGGTGTGCTTATGCTAGAAAGGTTGGTTGCTGCAAGTTCAATAGAGTTTTATGCATATCTTTAGCTGAGCTTCATCATCCTCAGGCTCCATCTTGACGAATTCTTAACATATCTTTTTGCAAAAACACTCACTACTACGCCAATTCTTTTCTGTGTACGGTCAGGTATCTAAAACTGTCAAACAGGTGTGGCGGAGTTCTAAACGTTTTCTTTCTGTTCATATACTTTTGTCCAGACTTCCCATATCATTATTCTAGTTACTTCTAAAATCGATGCTAATTACACCATTTTAGAATTAGAGTAACTTGTGTTTTTGCACATTAACTAAATGCAGTGGTCTCTCTTTGATGACTGTTTTATTGTCCGTTAGTCAACAGTTGTACATAGAGAATTGTGAAGTAGAGTTTTGATTTCATTCTTATGATATAACGTGCATGCTTGTTGCCCATTAAGGACTTTCTTTCCGCCGTCCAGGCTACTGCTTAGACTTAGGATGTTGGTTTCCAGCGTACAATATGTTTCTTGATCTATCACGACATTTCTTTGTTTACAGATGAGTTATCATCCTGGGATCATCTATAGGAGTACTTATAAAACTTCATGAATTCTGCACAGGTTCTTCAAAGTCTTACTGAGGGTAGCACTCCTTCTTAGGAGCTCATTGCCACTGTTAAAAAGTTATACGAGACTAAGCTGCAGGTACGCATTGATCAACTTCCTGTCAAAAGCTGGGACTA
Source organism: Marchantia polymorpha subsp. ruderalis (assembly GCA_037833965.1). NCBI lineage: Eukaryota > Viridiplantae > Streptophyta > Marchantiopsida > Marchantiales > Marchantiaceae > Marchantia > Marchantia polymorpha. The sequence goes on from AP031359.1 coordinate 4,704,501, forward strand.
CAGACAATTCATAGACTAGACATCACAGTTAGTTTTGCCTGTGCTGCTGTACAGCACAATGGATTCTAATGTGACAGTTTACATTATCTTTTGTAGCAAGGTACATACAATTTGTATCTCTTGTGATTTGCTCTATGTTCTTTGACATCAGAAAATTGGAAGGCCGCCCTTAGTAGGAACATGTAGATTTTTATACAGTAGTTACGGCACAACACCAAGAGCACATTTTGGGTGGAACTTCATTCAATATCTTCAGGAATTTGTTGACTGAATACAATGCTTATTCGTATTGGTTTATTGAACCTTGACAGAAGACTCTTGTTGCGAGCCAGCGGTGTAGTGAGCGGCCATGGCGGGAGTATTTGGGGGCGAACTGGAAGAGGCGATATTGGATAAGCACTATGCAAAGGTGCCACACGTCACCAAGAGCGGTAGGCATAATTGGAAATGCCTATTGCAAGGTTGTCCTTTTCCAAGAACATTTTCCCAAAAAAATTATATCGAAAAGCATTGGAGGAAAGACCATGTGGACTGTCATCTCCAAATTATCTAGAAGCTTCCACCTGGACCAAAGACGACTGGAGTTTCCAAGAAGGCTGACAAGAAAGAGTTGATTGACTCTTGTGGCAAGCATTTTGGTAATATCTGTCAACGTTGGATCAAGCACAAACAAGATAAGTTGGATTTCTTTCGAGGCGAGGTATGCAATTCTTCAATGGCAAGTTTTTTTTTTCTATTTGCATTGTTTATTTCAAATTGAATTCAAGTAGACTTCCACAAATAATTTGAGATTTATTATGTTCAGATTGCAATAACCGTATATATGTTGCAGAATTGACAGTTTGAGTTGTGTGTCTAGATTATTAAGGGGTATTTTGACCAAAAGATTTATTCTCTAATGACGGGAGAGGATATAGGAGAATTGGAGGAGCCTCCTGTGATTTTGAGAGCCATGAGACTCGTATGCAAGAATTTCCTTCCAGGTTGGAACATGTTGAGAATTCCAGAGTTTACAAATTTTGTCTTTGATCATCTTGACAAACTACTTGATCCCTGTAAAAGAAAGGCACAGTTTGTAGATTCTATTCAAGTGTGGGTGAAGGGAGAGCACGCCAAAAACAGAAAGAGCAGTCAACGGCGAGGTATGAAGAAGTCAGAGATTGACATTGACGAAGTTGAAGCCATGGAAGATCTTGTGGCAATCTTGAGTGCAGATGACAGTTGCAGCGATTTGAAAGCTGAGGCAAAAGAATGGATAGTATTCTGTGGTAAGTACAGTTGGATTGAACAATCCAACTGGAATCCATCTTTGGAATGTAATGAACGAATAATCTTGAAATTTCTGGATTATCTCTATAGTCCAACGGGCAAGAAAGCTAAACTTGATCTTGGAGAAACCGTTCTGAGAGGTCGAATGAAGCGCATGGCAGACCTGGGTGTCATCGAAGATGAAGAGACAGCTCGCACAAAGGTCAGACATTCTTACTCCTGACGTAAAGATTTTCCAATTTGTAATGTTTATGTTACAATTACAGATATTGCAGTTTGGATATGATCTAAGAGTATTGTGCTTGTTATTTTTTTCAGGGTGAGATTTCAAAGTCAGCTCTTGATGAATCAAAGATGTATGGTTCCGTAGAGCCCATACAGCCATTTTTTATGTCTGTACATATATCACAGGAAGTTGAAAAGTGGGGAGCGAAGGTTGAAGTCAAGAGGATGGATGCAAAAAAACGAAATCTTCTCTTGGACTGGGGAGCGAAGTATACGGCAGACGAACATAATACGACAGACGCCTCATATAAGATCCGTGTCAGCACACTTGAAAACAAAGGGTCGGTAAAAATGGGCTGTTGCTGCCAACAAGTGGTGGAATAAAGTTGAACTGTTTGCAATAGCGATGTCTCTTGTTAAGGATCTTAGCAAAGGACCAGAACGTGATCGCGGCAGGAAACGTGCAAGTAAGATCGTTCCCAAGCATTTTCTTTGAGCTTTAATTTTAACTGAAATATGTTGTATCAAAATGATAATATCTGCGATTGGGTTGCTGTTATTACAGATGGGAGAACTCGTTCTTCAGATGGTAACATGGATGTAGGCGTCAAGAGAAAGCCACCTGGTGAGAGGACACGACGTGCTAACATATGGCGATGAGTTGAAAGTCGTACGTGAATTTTGATACTGGTTAGTTTCACTTACAAAAGTCTTAAATGGCAATTTTCATACCTGTTTTTTTTTCCACTCTACCTAGATAGGCTCCAATGTGGCTCGAAAGAAGTGGTATGGGCTTTTTTCTCCTCATTTCTTCCTTGTAGTTGGTGTACTTGTCCTACTTTCAAAGAGGAAGCGGATAATTATATGTATTTTGAATCGGTGTTTCAGATCGCTATGCTTTTGCTTCAGTAACCATGGTAGTGTAGTTGCTTCATTCTGGAACTCAAAATCTGCTGATGTCAGTCTGAACTGGATCCTTAAAGTATTCATAAAATCACCGTTCTTGGATTCTGGGACGGTAGATCGGTATCTGATTATAATTTTGCTTTTTCTGATACAGCTTTTATGGTGCCAACGAAGGATGCAAGTGCGATGACAAGTCCTCATGCAACACTTGCAATTGCAAATGAGAGAGAACACCTCCAAATTATGCTGTTTATATTCCACGAAGTCATACTCGGTCGACTGAGTATGATGAGCTGTAGCGAAAGTTTTGCAAATCATGTATGTAGTGGCTTTAGGACGCACTCATCACTTTCTGGATGTTTGACTGTGCTTTCAGTTGACAGTTCGCAGCTTTAGAGTTTTTGTATCGAAACAAAATTGGATTAGAGCTACATCGTGCACTACACATTAACTTTTCTGTACACTCGGATTTTTCTACAGTCTCAGACTTATTTGAATTATGAATTTGAAGCCTTGGAGGCTAATTTTGAATCCTTTTGTATTGTGAGATGTCAGCGTGGTTTTTAGTACCAGTTCGGTTCATGGAAGCTGTAAGTTAGGAGATATTCAATCTACATGGTGGCACACAGGTCGAAAGCAAAAATATAGGGTCACATGAAAGGGAGAGAAACATACCCAACAAATCTAGCTCAATGATAAGAGGTACAAAGAAAAGGAATCGGGACTACCTTCTCCATAAAAAGTCATTTCTTGTTCAAACAATATCCCCCGCCTATTTCTGTGTGTTTATATTCCTATAGAACTCTCATGACGGAAACAGGAAGACGTATACAGTACTTTTGTCTGAATTTGGAGATTTATTCTTGAACTCAATGTAGGATCACACTAAACCCTACATCACAGAATCCTGTGTATATCTGACAACATAAATAAAGTCAGCAGAAGCATCTGCTGTAAGATTTCTGGTCATAGGTGTGTTCTGTGAACTTACTGCATGCTTAAGTGAATTAAGTTGGACCTTGGACAGTAAGTATGGAGAGTAGTGAGAACTGATTCGACAGAGGTATGTAATAGCCAAAAGGGTGGCGAGTTCCAAAGACAATTCTTGTCTCATCCGACAGAAGTTGCCAGTTATTGAAGCTGTCATTGGTCTGGACCTTCAGTCACATTGATTCATAATTCATCTCACAAAATGTCATATATTTGCTTCTGTTATCTGACTTTGCTCATTGCAAAATGCTCATTTCTAGGCAAGATGGACGATTATAATCAGTCAGGTCCTGAGCTATCTACATCCAGCAAAAACTCAAACTATCTCGAAACTGCAGCTGTAAATATGTTAAACGATTATATGCTCTAATATGTGACTATGTTACCAATTATGCAAGTCACACAGCCATCTGAGAGCTTATAGGTGCACTAGACGTCGGCATAGGTGACAAAGACAACATTCTGATAGTCACACAAAACTTTAAGTGAATCTACTTTGAGATTGGACGTGCCTATCAGAGGTCTCACATTGTAAGTTTCAATGCACATCGAAAAGTTCCAAATCAAATTGTTCTGAAATTTTAGTGTTCAGATACATGTATCTGACAGATACAGGTAGAAAAGGGTTCGAGATAGAACTATTTACTGTGTATTGTTCACACGACTCGCTTAGTTGCACAAACTTTTACAAACGGCCGTACTATACAATATGTTATCACCGTTTGATTACAAAAATTACAGTTTGAACACTAGGGATTCCATATGAGCTATACCTCTTGCAGTTCAGTTTTAGTTTTTAGTTCCCGCAACGTTCCAAGACACGACCGCAATCATTGTTACGGCGTAGATCATTGCAACGCAATAGATACAACGTTGCAGCCTCTACAGTGACGGCCCCTCTTCTACATGGTTGTTGGAATTTCATCCGGTTGAGTGCATCTACATGGTTGCCGGAATGTATGGTCCGCCGACCCTCCACGCAAAGTGTTCTTATAGTCCATCGTTAGATCCGTCTGCCGGAAATCACTTTGATCTCCGGAAAATTGAGTGCCAATGAAAAACCTGCCCGGTTAGCCTGCCCGCACATTCTTCCATCTTTGGTCCAAAAGAGTAGAGTCGCAGCGAAAAGAAGAACTTCCGTCACGGGTCACTGCAGGATGACACCTGCCTGGGTCTATGAAGGCCCTATATAGGGGCTATGTATAAGTTTGTGCAGCTAAACGCGTCCGGAAGATCCGTAAGGCTTGAGCTGCTAGCTCAGACTCCAGCAGTTTCTAGCACCAATGATAGCTCTGAAACAGATGGAAGTGTCCCCAAAGACATCCAACCCCCTTGAGGTTGACCGGAGCTAGGGGATACCGGAACGAGAAGGAGCGAGCGATAGTTCAAGTTAAGGAGGAACTCTTGGAGGATGAACAAATAATGAAGAACATACAGACAAGCTTAGCTGCCATCAAAGTCTATTTGGATGAGAACAATAAAGCCAGACAAACGGTCCCGACCATCCAAAATAACGTTTGGTGCACACGGTGAAAACAAGCCGAACACTATCCAAATGAGTGCCCGCATGTGTCTTTCAACGGGTCTAGTTTGTGGATAAGGAAGGATCGGTGTTCTTTGCTGAAGCCGGGTATGAGGAGGAAGAATTGGATCTAACGCTTGTTTACCAGATCAATTCGGTATATGGAAGAGATCAAGTGTTACAACCAATGATGAGGCCGCGAGGCCTCATCAAGCCGGTACTCCGTCAATTATGGGATATTCGGCGGAAATAAACTCGGCACCGTCTAACCCGGCACGCCGTCCGGTGACCATGGAGAGACAGCTTGTGTTTTATTTGTGGAGAAGCCATATATTACGCCTGTGAATGTCCTCTCGGATAGGTGGGCAAGGGATGCCTCTAGAACTTCAGTGTCAAAAGTGTGGGCAATATGGACATGGAGCTCTCCACTGGCAGCAATTCCCTGACCACAAATTTTTTACAATCAAGTACAGGAGTCTCTCGGAGAACGTACCGGATTGAACTACGGCCACAAGGAGGGAGTGGAAAATCCTAACAAATGACGATTTATTTTGTTGAGCAGCAAGAAACGACCGGAGTCAACATACAGCTGGTCACTTCGCGTAGCTCCACCCGTAATCAAGGGAACGGCCGGAAGGAGAAGAATGTCGTGCCAAAGGATCAACATCAAAGTAGGGGGAACCGGAAGCCAAAAACTTCAGAAGAATTTGGAAGTTCAAAGAATGAGCCCCAACCAGAATTATCATCGATTGAAAAAGGGATGAAACCTTCCTCTAAGATTTTGGACATCGGTCCGGAAATCACCGCCGAGCTTAACAAGGAAGTAGAGCCGAGTGACCGGAGGGCTCGATTCAACAAAAATTTGGTACTGATCCGACCTAAAGTTCGTGTGAAGGTTGACGAATATGATATAGTTTAGGATATCCAAGGACAAAGCAAACATGACAATTGGTCAATTTCTTCATTATAACTCCAACCATCAAAAGCAAGTCAAGGCAGCGCTGGTTCGGCCTCAAAGGCGGAGGATTCATTTTCCATCCGTTGCTATCAACTTTACAGAGTTGGAAGATTTTGGGGCACAAGAGATATCAGTAGAGTTTGACGACTGTACCATCCGGAACGTTTCGGTAGATGGAGGATTCGGAGTTTATCTACTCCTTGAAAGTACGGCAAACAATCTAGGATATACATTATTTGAAACCAATAACCAAATGTTGCGGATGGCGAATCAGTCGCGCATTAATCCGGTAGGAAAGCTATCGTAGAACCAACAAAAATTTTTGGACTTACATATCCCTTGAATTATCTTTGATATGGGTAGGTGATATGGGTAGAGGAAGGAAATCCGTTTCCTCTTCTGCTAGGGTGGACTTGGCTGTACTTGACGGGAGTCAAGGTAAATTAGGCAAAAAAAGGCTTTCTCCTTTAGAGATCTGGCCGTTTTTCTTTCTTGAAGTCCGGAGCAACATTAGGGAGAAACCAGCGAGATAGATGGATATACCTCGGATTGGACAGATCAAAAAGCATCAGACTCCATTCAGTCCTACCAAGTGCAGTAGTTCAAAGAAGTATCTGAACAGGATTTTGGTTTTTTGGACCCAGTTCCGGAACAAACTATTGAGGGATTGAAGTTGCCAAACATACCTCCGAATGAAGAAAAAAATAAGTATAGATCATTAGGAGAGTCCAGTGTGTCATTCTCATTAAATAAGATTAGAGCGCAACTGACCTCGGGAGCAATAGCACCTGGCCCCTTCGGATCCACTACAACCGCTTTTCCCTGGGAAGAAGTAGTGCCTCTCAAAGAAACCAAAGATCTGGAATCCGTAAAAACTATAGTGGCCCCGAAAGATTACAAGGCGGTCAAGATGAAAGCTGGAAGGACATTCTACTTGGGCAAGGGACTAACGGTGCAAGAGAGGAAGGAATACTTGGACGTACTCATGGAGTATGATGACGTGTTTGCATGATTGCCGTCCGATCTAGTAGGAATTGTTCCGGAATTGGAACAACATCACATAGACCCAATTGAGGAAGCAATTCTGGTCCGGCACCAACAATACCAACTCAACTCCAAGTATTTGATGATGGTTAAGGAGGAACTGGACAAGTTATTGGAAGCCGGGTTCATCTACCGGATAACCATTTGGAATGAGTATTTCCGATCGTAATAGTCTCCAAGAAAGTTGGTCAGGACGGCAAGGTAAAAATTTGGGTTTGCCAAGATTTTAAAAAGTTGAATGCGGTCACCAAAAAGTATCACTTTCCCTTGCCATTTATTGACCTAGTCCTAGATCATGTGGCTGGACAAGAATGCTTCAGCTTTCTAGGCAAATTCTAGGTTCTCGACACAACCTCTGGAAGGAAGATCAGCTCAAGACTATGTTCACGATAGATTGAGGAATGTGTGCCTTCAACCGGATGCCATTCGGACTTTGCAACGCACGTGGAATCCAATGATGGACATCTTTCATGGTTTTTAAAAGCATTTCCTAGAGGTATTTATTGATGACTTTGCTGTTTTCAGCAAGTGGACGGAACACCTGAGCTACCTCCGGATAACCATCTAGAGATACCATGTGAATTTGGATGCATCCAGATGATGCATCGGGGCCATCTTATGGCAGATGGATGCAGAATAATGGGAAAGGCCGATCTACTACGCCAGCCAGCAAATGAACCCCGCCAAACAAAATTACACAACCACGGAAAGGGAAGCCTTAGTCGTCATCTATGCGTGTAAGAAATTTTGGCACTACCTATTGTGTCGTGCGAATACATATCGCCATACACTCTACATCGCTGACATGGTACTCACATACACATACGCACACACATACACACATATAAGGTGCGAGAGAGTACACACTCAAATGTCACAACTGAAATAAACGGGAAATTCCCCACTGGAATTCCCGTCGGTCAATTACCCTACTGGCAACAAACCGTCACCGTCACAAACATGAGTCAAGCCCAACCCACTCCACACTCGGAGAATCCAGGTCGACGCAAAAGGGAAAGTCACTCTACGCTCCCAACGCTTCCAGGCTCGACTCGAAGAACTAACAATCTTCGAGCCGTCCCCGACTCTATACCCCTCGTGGCCGAACCCTAACTTCACCTCTAAAGATAGTAAGTGACTAAACTACGTGACCCGACTCGTAACTACATGACAGCTGTCGTGCGAATACATATTGCCATACACTCTACATCGCTAACATGCTACTCACATACACATACACACACACATACACACATATAAGGCGCGAGAGAGTACACACTCAAATGTCACAACTCGCCCTCCTAGCTAGCGGTCAGGTCCCTCTGACTCCCAGGTAGCCCTATCTACAACTACATGCTATACACCTTCGTGGGTGCGCGAACCAGTAGGCCGGGTGCTATGTCGCCCCATCGTTAGTCGCCTATCTGCAATTCATAACATGTGAAGATCAAGTCATCTACCCCTATGAAGTACATCGAGGACAAACCCATCGTCCAGCCGGAATAACATAGATAGGCGGAGTCAAGCACAACATGTGCCATCCCCTAGAACACCTATCACACACCAACATACGAGCCGCCTGACCAGCTGACCCACACAGCATGCACCTCAAACCAGTACGTACTACCGCTAAGCTTGGGTCCATAGTGCCATCTACGTTTGGGAGGTGGCATGGCGCACAATTGCGCACATGATCCTTCCAAACAACGCCGTCACGACCCTCCAACAGGAGAACTCCAGAAGGTAACACCTCCCGCACCCGCAAGATTGTGCGTCCCGCCGTCACATCCAATGTCGTCGGTGCAGTCTGCTGTAGATAGACGTAGTCTCCCACATGGAATCTACGAATTGATGGTCGATAACCTCCTCCCCAAATGGTTGCATACCGCAACGTATCTCTATGTTGAGCAATCGCAAGATTCTCAAACGCTGCAGGCATAACTCTCCGAAAGAGCTCTGCACGTTGAGAACATACTCTCACCCACATATTCGGGTCATCAAGGTTCACCACCTCGCTAGACTCACGACGAATTGATGTTGGCAAGTCTGGATCTCGGCCGTACAATAGAAAATATGATGAGAAGGAAGCCAAGGATGCCTGCCGACTGAACCGATATCCCATGGCCAACCACGGTAACTGGATATCCCAGTCTCCAAGATGACCTTTCTGCAGGCCATACTTGCGCAACGCCCTCTTCTCCGTCTGTACAACACGTTCAGCTAAACCATCCGCCTCTGGATGATCTCGCGACGTGGTCCGATGATCAATCAGTGCCTTGTCGCACAAGACCTGAAACTCACCCTGAAACTCAGTTCCCTGATCGGTCAACACCTCAGCTGGTGCACCATAGTGACTAAGCACTCTGTCAAGAAAAGCATACGCTACTCCCTCACTTGCCTTGTCAGGTAATGCCACCAACTCAATCCACTTGGAGAAATGCTCCACCATCACCAACACATACCGATGATGTCGTACAGTCAAAGGTAGTGGTCCAGCAAAGTCCAAACTCCAACGGTAACCCAACCCCATGATGGGTAATGGATGTAACACTGGTGTCGGGGCATTGAATGATGCCCTCACTCGATCACAAACCATGCAACGTGATACCAACTGCTGTACCTGAGTATGCATACCACGCCACCAATACTGACCAAGGAGTAAGCTGTATGTACGCTTCACTCCAAAATGTCCCAACTCCTCATGAGCATGCCTCACAATGCGTGCTCTCTGGGCTGGATGTGGTACTACTCGTACCCTACCGTCCTCCCACACTCGGAGAACATGTGATCCCTCCAATCGGTACCTCTTGGCCCGTTGGAGAACACGATCTCGCTCCTTGGCACCCACTGTGCCTGGCACCATGCTGGTCCGTAGGAACTCCAACACCAATGCATCATCGTGTACATCACGCTGATCCACACCACCATCCTCAACCTCAGGATCTGAAGATCGACCATCTACTCTCTAACTAGAGTAAGATGTCAGATGATCCTCTCTGCTGGAGTTCCCACGTAACCAACACATGAAGGCAGATGCATGCCAACCAGGCACCATCTCCTCGTCAACCTCACCATGCCATCTAGCTCCAGTGTCATCCTCCTGGCTAGTGCATGGGTTTCGACTCAAACCATCGGCATCTAGGTTCGCAACTCCAGGTCTATGCACTACCTGAAAGTCGTATTCCTGTAAGATGAGAGCCCACCGTGCAAGCTTCCCTGTAAGCTTGTCGGACTCCATCAACCACTTGAGCGGTTGATGATCAGTAACAAGGGTGAACTGCGTACCAAACAAGTAACACCTGAAGTGCGCCACAGCCCACACCGCTGCCAAGCACTCTCCCTCGTACGAACTATACCGCGACTCCGCTGCATTGTTCGAACGACTAGCGTACGCAACCACAAACTCCTTGCCCTCATCATCACGCTGCGTCAACACCGCTCCAAGTCCCAACATACTCCAATCAGTGTGCAATTGGTATGGACGACCTCTTATAGGTCTCCTCAAGATGGGAGCGGCCACCAACCTGGCCTTGAGCTCAACAAAAGCTCTCTCCTGCTCATCTCCCCATTGCCACTCCTGATCTGACTTCAGCAACTGGTTCAAAGGCTTGGCTATAGCACTGAACCCCTTCACATACCTCCGGTAGTAGTTCGCTAAACCCATAAATGCACGAACTCTACTCACATCCGTGGGACGAGGGATGCGTGCAATAGCCTCCACCTTTGCTTGCTGAACTCCTAAACCACCTGGGTATATCACATGACCCAAGTACTCAACCTTCTCCTGGAAGAACTTACACTTCCCAGGATGTAACCTCAAACCATGAGCCCTCAATCGCTCAAACACAATCTGCAAGTGTATCTGGTGTTGCTCCACAGTGTCACTAAACACCAAGATATCATCAATGTAACATCTGACAAAATCCAGCCCCGCCAGGATTCTGTCCATAACCCTCTGAAACTCGGCAGGTGCATTCTTCAACCCAAAGGGTAAGAATTGCCACTGATACAAACAATCCTTGCCGTGGGAGTTGACGCCCCAAAACGCTGTCTTGGTTTTGTCCTCCCCCCGAATTGGCAACTGATGGTATACTGCCCGAAGATCCAAAGTACTAAAAATCCTCGCATGTCCCACCACATCGAAGATCTCCTCAGGTGTAGGCATGGCATACTTATCGGACTTTGTCTGCCAATTGATAGGACGGTAGTCTCCACACATGCGCCTATCCGTGTAGTTGCCATGTACATCCTTCTTCACCGGCATGACAGTGGCTGACGAATACTCACCATGCGATAACTCCACTAGTCCAGCCTCTAGTAGGTCCAACGTCCTACTCCGAATCAAATCTCTCTCCATCTCACTGTATCGATAAGGACGACGGAAGATTGGCGTATCACTAGCCAGTTCTATCCGTATACCGGGTCCAATCAACGCACCCAACTCCTTCATACTGAAGGCAAAACAACTCCTATAGTCTCGTAGGAATTGTGTCAATCGTCGCCTCTCTCCTCATGTGATCTGGGAACCAATCAATGGCTCCCATTCCTCCTCCATAGGCACACTAGAGGGAGGCGACACTGTCAATGGTTGCTACGCTACACACTGCAAAGAAGGGTTCTCTGTACCCTCCTTCGTAGCCACCTCCACGTGAGAATCCTCTCCAATTGCATGGGCTGCAACTCTTGCAAGTCCTTTCGTCACGTCCCATAAACTCCAAGGATAACGAATATCTCGCCTGTCGCCCCCAGCCATTGCTACTACCGTCCCGGTAGGCAATGAGCTAATAAGTGGTGTTACAACCACCAAATTTGCGCGCAAACGGCGTTGCTCGGCCAAACCCAAGCTCACAATCCACGTCAAGCAGTTCAGGTCCATAGCCTGACCCAAAACCTGACGACGCGACGCCTTTGAAACTGAAGAAGCCGCGGTCACACCAGTAAGAAACCCCATCGCACGCTCTCTCTCATCAGCGTTGGGCTCCACCAACTGATGTAGGGTACTGTCTCACAGTAGTCCAGGTCCCCCATCACGATATGCATGTGATGCCGGATAACTTACAAATGTAGGTAAAGCCATCCGAGGCTGACCTACGCGGTTCACCAACGCCATAGGTGACCTGTCAGCAACTCTCACTACTTGAAAGTGCCGGGAAACATCCAAGATACTGTCAACGGTGAGTGTAGTATCACGCTTCACCGAATCATAGGCATGACGCAATATCTCACGTGGCAAAAGGTTGGTCCACCACAAACGTGCACGATGCGCCCGTGATCCAACCCTCGCAGCATCCAACAGTACTGCTGATCCAATCCATGCTCGGACTTGATGGACACTCGCCATCAACTGGGCCCGAGTGTCACCCAACAATGGTACGTTCTCCAGAATGTATGATGGAGAACGTGTTTGCTGCACTTGGAGATGACGTAACACTCGCATCATCTCCCAAAACATCCGAGATCTGGGATCATGCAACCCTGTCCCATGTCCAGCGCGTGTGTGTCCTTGACATGGCCAGCCCGCAATCACCATATCAATATGGCCAACGCGGTCAAGGACTGGCGCCCCCAGCAACGAAATGTCTGAAGGCAACGCCTTTTGGAATCCTCGGACAGCTGATCGCGGCAACAACGAAGGAAAACGCCGCATCAACTGTGCAACATGTCGTGAAGAGACTCGACGTGCAGTCTCGTCCTTCTCCACACATAAGTATCTCCGTACGGGAATACCTGACTGCAACACCGCAGCCAAACCGGTGCTGATCCCACCAAAAAGATCCTGCAAACAAACGCCCTCTGAGGAATACTCCCATGCAATAGGTGTAGTAACCAATGGAGACAATGCGCTAGAACCACCAACTAGCCGATCAGCTGAAGCCCTCTCTGGCTCTGCTGGTAAAGAGGCTTCACTCCAAGCCTTTTTTACCAACCTATCAGCTTCCAACTGTAGTGCCCGGCACGAACTCCACAGTGTAACATTTAAGGGTGAAGTCACCGCCGCTGTGAAACTCACAACCTCCTCCACATCCTCGTAGACTGAGGTATCGTCGGCAGACATGTTCCCCTCCAACAAGTCATCGGGCCAGGTAAGCATTCCGCTAAAACCTGCTACAGATGCCAAGACCGCTGACGAAGATCCAAGAGGTCGATGCCGAGAAATAAATCTCACTGGCAGCTCGCTCAAACGTCCATCTCCCGACTGCCAACCCACGACGATATGCGGCAGTCTCCGTCCAATAGTCCATCCGGAAGCCCATTGGATATAACATCACTCCACCAACAAGCACATCATATGACTCTGCTGATGTAACCACAGCACGAACTCCAAACTGCGAGCTATCATGAGGGTGATCATGCCTCAACTGCACCGCTATGCTCTCCCTGGTCATAAAGTAAGACCTATTGCTGGCACCACCAAGGGATGTCTGGATCTGGAATGGGCAAGGTTCCAACTCGGACCTCCGAATGCCCAAACTAATGCATGCAGCCTTGCCCAACATCAAGGGCTGTGCACCAGAATCCAACAAAACTCTGGCTAGGACATACACCTGTCCAGTAGAACTCACTAACCGAAATAGACCACTTTGGTTGTCCACCATACATACACCAGGGACAATACTCTCGCGATCAATGGCTGGGCGAGCTGGTAAGGACTCCATCCTCGCCGCTGCGGCCTGCCAAGTCGTCTCCTCGAACAATGTAGACGTTGAGGATGGGTCCTCAACTGTATCCTCACTTATCTCGGCACTAGTAGCAGCGACTCTCCCACGCTCACACGACGTGGCTGCTACCCGAAATACTTGAGCCAAATCAATACCAAAGTCTATCAACTCCGTGGCTGAGAACAATGGAGATCGCAAGACTGAAGTGGCCATCCGCATCACTGCACTAGATGGCACGTCTGCGCCCACAACAGATGATGTAAGAACCTCAGTTCTCACTCTAGTGTCAGTAGGCGGTGCAGGTCTCATAGATGAACTGCTACCCACCTCTGACAACAAAAAGGACTGGGGAAGTCTAGACTGACGTCCACCCTCACCCCTCTGAGGGTCCAACTCCACAGTCGCACCACGTGGCTCTGAAGTGCGAGCACCACCTCTGGTCACTGCAACTGATGCCTCAACCTGTGCTGCACTGGCCAAATAGGAGAAATCCTCTCCCTCGTAAGATGTGGAAGTGCTCGCCCCCAGACCGGCCATAGCAGCAAGCCTCTGCTCCAACTGCTCAATCCGAGCAGCCATAGCGCTCTCTGTGGCAGAAGTAGCACTCGCTGCGGTACGCTCAATGGCCCCGGTACCTCTACCACCTCGACCACCTCGACCACCTCGACCACCTTGGCCTCGCGGAGCATCACCTCCACGACCTCTACCTCCAGATCTCAACTCAGGATGAAGGTCAAAGCAACGCTCTCGAGGGTGACCCGGTCGATGACAATGATCACAAGTCACCTGTGCCGGCTGAGGCCTAGCCTGTGGAGTTTGTCCCTCTCGCTCCTGGGGACAATCCTTCCTCATATGGCTACCTCCGCATGTCCAACATGACGGTCCCTGTGGCTGACCCGAAAATGAAGGCAGTGGTGGCCGCGCACTAGGCTCTCTGTGACCTGAAGGATGTCGTGTATGACCTCCACGACTCCCACTTATGGGGCGAGACTGTGCTGGGCTATGTGGGATCGCGAGGTAGTGGTCGTGTCCCTCGCAAATGTAGACGTCACCACCCTCTCCTCCACCATGTTAAGCTCAATCTTCTCAGAAAGAGCAAACACATGGGCTAATGTGGGTGATGAGTCGCTCATGAGAGTAGCATCACGCACTCTCCTCCGCAACTCTCTGTCAAGGATCCGATACCAGTACTGGACAGCCTGTGCCTCAGTCACACCGTGAGTAACTGAGATGAGCCGTCGCATACGAGTGTATGCCTCACGAAGACTCTCACCAGTCTTCCGCTCAAACTCCTGGAGGCTCCTCAACTTCTCCGTTTTCACCCCTTGATAATTCTTCCTCAATCTCTGGAAGAACTCAGGAATGGGGCTAAACGAAGGTACGCCACCAGCATCTCCCCTCTTGCTGCCACCGGCAATGCTAACAGTACCGCTGCTGGTACTAGTACCAGTTGCGCCAACTGCTCCACTGGTACCCTCGCTGATGCTACTACTCGCACCTCCACTGATGCCAATACTCGCAGCTCCACTGGTACGCACACCACCCTGGGTAATGGATGAGTAGTTCGGAGACCAATGCCGTCTCCATGCATCAATCTCTACAGCACACTCTCTCCCAAACTCATGATAATCGTCCATGGGAGGCCCCTCCAAATGCTGGAATAATCCCTTCCATGCAAAGAAGGGTGTAAACAACGTGGGGTTACAAAGAAACTGCATATCACACCACGTGTCGAACTCCTGAATAAAATCATCAAGCTCGATGGTGCCCACTGCAATAGAGTAACGTCGAGGGCCCTTCGCGGCCCCGTACATCTCGTCCATGTCCCAAATCAATGGGGTGGGGACACTAGACGATATCACCAACAAAGACTCTCTGTCTGCAACACTCTGGTCCTGCTCCGCAACAACTGGCGAAATAGGTGAAGGTAGCCGATACCTCAACCCACTCCGCGTAAATCCCCCGCGGTCCTCAACAGGACCACTAGACTGCTCCGTGATGGCGAGACTTCAACTGGCACCACTGCCAGATCTCCACCCAATAACCCAATCCGCCTCTGATGCCGTGCTGCACTAAGCTACTCTAGCCCTACTAGCTAAGGTGTATGGGCAACCTAACCTGTCATCACAGCAAGAAGACTCTCACGGTCTACTGGTCATCACTCCAGTCTCACCGTGAGAGAAACATAGATAGACCGGCCGGTGATCAAGTCCAGCCCCCTATCGTCAGCACACAGGAGTAAAACTACTCCGGAAATCAGCATCACCCCTACACGGGCGCGCACCAAGAAGCAAGACTGGAGAGGATCCAAACACAAGCAACCAGCTAGCAACGACTCTCCAGTCTAAAGGAAACACAGCACAAAACAAGACAACACACACGGAACATCGCATCGCTTCGCGATCCCGATTCGATCTCCATCGCCCTCCATTTACGTGGGCCTCCAGTGCCTATGATGCCCTCTTCCACCAAATTGCAAACAAAAATTGTTTGAAAACTTCTTTTTTTTTTTTCTCCTTCACACAGGGGTCACACTGCCCCTCAACAAACACACTACACACTGAAAGCTCAATATATTGACTACGTCATATATATATTTACAATGCTTTCAAAACATCACGTCACAGGTAGTGAAACCGGGTGCAAACTCCCGATCCCTTCAGGAACTCCTATCTAAACGCTACAAGTATTTGCTATCAATCCTTTGGGAGACTATTAAGAAATTTCTCTAGTACAAGAATTTCTTCTGAAAGACAATCTTGAACATACTGAACATCTCTCAAATGGTCAGCAATATCCTGTGGAAGGTCTAGTAACTCATCCTCACATACCCTATACTCTAGGCCAGATTCCTCTAGAAGTTTCTCTACGGCTAGTGCCTCGTCCCAATCTAACCCGGAATCTTTTTTTTCTGCCACAACAGTGTTTACCGGATTCTCTTCTACTTGAGGCTGCACCGTCACCTCTTGCTCCTGATCACGTTCCTCGCTACTGACGACTTCCACTGTCTGGATTTCTTGTATATCACTGTCATCCGCTTTTTCTCCAAGCGGCATTTTCCCTTTATAGTTAACACTTCACTGTGTACAAGGATATTTGTTTTTACAGAGAATCTGTAAACTAAATCTGAAGGGAAAACTGAAAACTGTTTAACTATAAAACTATTAAAAGGGTTTAATAGTTTCAAAGAACTTGGCATAAACAAATTCACTTTAACTAGTGAAATCGAAATTTTCTACTGCAAACTTAGCACTGCTGTATTTTATCACTAAAAACTGATACAATAAAATAAAAGGGCTAAGAAGAAGGAAAAGATGAAGTCATTTGCAAACAAGTTGGCCACACTCTGATACGACCAGGTTCAGGCTCCAACTATATGATAGTGTGGCCCTTATTCAAAGCCCTTTCTTACTGTAAACCCTTTCCTGATCCATCTAAAGGTTTTGGTTTATATCCTAGAACTTGATCTTGACTCATCCACCGATTCAGTTTTTGAAGTCCTCCAAAAATGTAACCTTGCCAATGACTCAAAAGCCACAATATGTAAATCAACTACACGCTGTTATAAATAACAGCAGGTTTCAACCTCTTGATCCGCTTCTTCACCCTGAGAGTGGTAGTGACCTTCACCTACGATTCATCCTCTTTGTTCCTCAACTTAGTGATAATCTTTCCACTCTTCGGAAATTTGATCAGAAAAACTCTGTAGTGTCTTCAAGCTAAACGAACCAGGTGTATATAGTACACCTGAATCCTAAATTACGGACATTTATTTTCAACGCTCTACTGCAGGCAACAATCTTATAGTCATGGAAGTGTAGATTTGAGTAACAGTAGATTTTAACTAGGTGTTCTCACTTACTATCCTTGGCTCAACAGCTAGCCAATGATGGCTACTTTTCGTGGCAATCTACCAATTAAATATAAACGTTCGGATCCAGAAATGCTAGGAGTTGTATTGAAAATATTGTATGTATGTAATACTGTATTTTCAGTACTCGTTTCTTTTCAAAACAACAAATAGATTTCCCGAAGGACTCCCAAACATACTGATACTAGGTCAAATGAGATCAGAATCGGAAGTTTAGAGTAAACAGTAAACTCGACTCGCTCAAATAGCCAAGTGTAAGTTGCACGTACCAAGACTTTGACTCTACAGTAAAGTGTCATGGTTTCAACAAGTAACGAAGCCTGAGAAACCTCTGACCTCCCCCGTATGAAACCATGTACTTCCACAACATGTGAATGGAATCTCCAGGTGACGTATTCAACGATCTCTCATAACCTGAGAGTAGTATCCAAGCATTTAAGAACTCAAGACGAGCACCTTCGAGAAAGTGAAGCCCTTGCAGCCGACCACCCTGTTGATAAGTGGTGGGACCGAGTACCTGACTTTTGAATCAACGTCTTGAAGAATTTGGGCTCCCAGAAATCAGAGGATGGTCAATCTCCAATAGGTACAGTAGACGTATTCACGAGCTCCACCACTCCTTCTGTATTCTCTGCTGCTACCTCTGTCACAGACCATCGTAAACACCACCACTAAAGTGCATTTGTCACAATGAAGCCCCTAATCTGCCCTACACAAGTACTTGTGTTCCTTTCATCATGACCATGTGTCTTGTGTTGAATCCGCCCGTGAGCAAGCCCTATCACATCACTAACACTATATTGTTTCGTACTAGGACATTATACCCCACGAGCTACACTTCACATCGTATATATAGTCCCACTGCCTTGTCTCGAATTTGGTGTGCCAGTAGTTCAATTTCTAACGTATCACCTGTATAGCTTTGTCGACATGCTGGACCTAGAACACTCTAGCGTTGGCCACTGTAATTACTCTCTTCCTCCGCTCGAAGTTGTGCAAACATTGACTGCGAACTGCGTTCCGTGGGTAGCGGTGGGGATTTATGACAAATGGAGATTCGACTCCCTACAGGTGTGGCACAACACGTACACTGGAGTTTCAGATTCGCAACATATTGTAAAGCGGATCCAATGTCACATAGCTCGGAATACAGAACAGGACTTGAAACTCCAATCAGGTTTACTAGTGCATCGGCAGCGGACAACGGGCACCGAGGGAGGCGAAGTAAATAGAGGAGGAATAATTATTCACCACTGATTGAGAAATTATGGCTAATGCGTCACAGTCCTTGACTTCTACAAACCGTAATGTAGTTGAAGTTCAGAGCAACAATAATACTCTCCCGCAGGACCTCCAGGGCCGCAAACCGAGTTGTGAGCTCTGCGGTGCAATCAGTAGTGGTAGAACAGTCCGCACGCACTGAAAAGATCCGCGTAGTTGATAGAGTCGTTCAGATCGTAGAAACTGCCGCTCTTTCGGAGCTCTAACCATGCATCGACGTCCACCAGAAACTTTCCGCCACAAAGTATCAATCTGTACTTTCCTCAGACACGCTCTGCAATCTTCGAACCACCTTCGAACGAGCTCACCGACCGCCTAAAACCTAAAACATCATCCGCGCTTGGTCGATAAGTTTAGGATTTCTGCAGAGGATCTCGGCAACTGTCTCCCAAGACAATCGACACTCTCTTCTCTTGCAATAACGACTGTTGAACCACGATCGATGCAAACCAAAAAGTAAAACTCTCAAACCCGACCGATCTGAAGAACCAAATCTCGAACGAACTTCAATCCAAAAACAAAGAACCAATCGACCTGCCACTCCTCGAAGGATCTCATGCACCGCAACCACAACCAAGGCAACACTAACACCGATAGCGAAACCTGTAAAACAAATTGTGAAAAATTCCGCTATTCACAACCTACGTGAGTTCTTCGAGTGAAATAAACGGGAAATTCCCCACTGGGATTCCCGTCGGTCAATTACCCTACTGGCAACAAACCGTCACCGTCACAAACATGAGTCAAGCCCAACCCACTCCACACTCGGAGAATCCAGGTCGACGCAAAAGGGAAAGTCACTCTACGCTCCCAACGCTTCCAGGCTCGACTCGAAGAACTAACGTTCTTTGAGCCGTCCCCGACTCTATACCCCTCGTGGCCGAACCCTAACTTCACCTCTAAAGATAGTAAGTGACTAAACTACGTGAGCCGACTCGTAACTACATGACAATTGGGCTATAAGGTAATCTTCTACACAGATCATGACTTGCTGAAATACCTAGTTAACAAGCCGAACCTATCCGGCCGAATAGCCCGTTGGATCAAGTCTGGGAAATCCAACGTGAAAGCTGACTATTTATCCCGTCAAAGAGGAAGCAAAAGTGTACAAGTAATGTCGGAAGACTTTCCGGATGAGTTCCCAGATGGCATTAGCATTCAAGACATTTTGGACCCCCGCAAACTTCCGAAGACCACACCTGTAGTAGAAGTTTATCAAGCCGGGGCAGAAGGGGAGGATGAAGATATTCAGCGCGTTAAAGATTATCTCCCAACTCCCAAGTATTCCGAAGGTTTAATCCAAAAAGAGAAGAGCGCGTTCTAGGACCGTGTGAATCCATATTTCGTAGTGGGCGAGATATTGTTTGAATTAGGGGCTGATGAGAAGATGAGGCAATGCCTTGAACCGCAATATCGCCGAAAGATCATCCAGTATCTTCAAGACGGGCCGGGCGGAGGACATTACGCTTCCGTCATCACAGTGCAACTCATTTGGGCAGCAGGATACTGGTGGTCTCATTTGCACCGGGATGTACACCAGTTCATTCATGTAAGAGAACAGGAAATCCGGTTATCCGAAATCATTGGCCCTTGACCCCAATTGATCCATTGGCCCCCTTTGAGATATGGGAGTGAGTTTCATTGGACCTATCCATCCGTTAGAAACTCAACGCCACCGGTACATCATATTAGCCACCATATTATGCTACCAAGTGGATGGAAGCAAGGGCCACCCGGAAGAATGAAGCCGAGACATCCATCTGATTTATTTCCAAACGGATTATGATGAGATTCGGACATCCGTTGAAGTTTATGAGCGACCAGGGAACGCACTTTTTGCAACGAGGTGATGACCGGATTAACAAGACAGTATGATGTGAATCAACAAAAAATCACTCCCTATAATTCGGAGGCCAACAGACTAACGGAACGGGCGATTGGAATCATCTGCAAAATCCTAACGAATGTAGTTCTCTCCCAAAAGACAGACTAAGACCAAAAACTCACGTCAGCCGTATACGCAAACAATATGGCTCACAAAAGTACAACCGGACGGACACCTTATATTTTGGTTTTTGAACAAGAAGTATTACAGGCCATAGATATCGAATTGGAAACTCTACGGGTCCTCTCAACAAAGCAAGGTGAACGGACCGAACAACTCAAAGACCGGTTGGCTCACATTGACCGGTTAGAGGAAGACCGAATGGACGCATTGGATCTGACTAGAGGAGTACAAGCTCAACGGAAGGTAATTTACATTAAGAGACTTTCAGGGAAAAAAGGTTTCGAGGAGATAGGTCTATTTATCCTATACGATAACCGGTGTAAAAAAAATTTTGGATAAATTCCGTACTCGGTGGATGGGATCCTACTAGGCGAGCAAAATTTATACAAACGGATTGCTGCAATTGTCAAATCTGGAAGAAAACTCTACAAACCCGAAGAAGTTTGCAAGGACGCTTACGTGTGAAAAAGGAGTAATGTGGAAAGTGAATTCCACATGTGACAAGAAACAAGAAGATTTCCGGCCAGAATATTAAAAAATCAATTGTTTCATAATTACTAGAATTAGAATAATGAAGGTAGTCAGGTACAATTAATCTCTTAGATAGTTAATCTCCCTGGTAAAATAAAGCTTCAGAAGAATAACCTATGAGCGGTGTAATAATAAATAAATATTAAAATGAAACATAATGGTAAAGATCCGATACCACAAGGACTGAAACAACACCAAAGATTCAATTACTATCACGAATTAACATTCTATTGAAGAGTTTTACTTCTCAAGCACATGTCACTCCCACAAGCATATGCAATTGTTGAGGCCGAACGCAACACAATGCAGGTTGAAATCACATTCAAATCATGAAATGCATCCAATAGATCCCACAGAAGTCGCAAGCAACTCTGCATTTGATATTAGGGGGAAAATTTTCCAAGATTACACACTTAGTCGGCTCCACCGAGCTTCCAATGTACCTATTTGCTTAAATCTTGAGCTAAACTATGCACCACTCAGAACATCCAAATTAGACTCTATACTTCGGATGTAGTATCTTCGACAAACTGAAGCAACTCGCGCATAGTGACAAAACGCACAACTCACAAACGTGCGGAGGAATGCAAACTTACGACTAAACACTTACTCATGGAAAAGCCCCCTGAAAGGCATAGCCTTGGATCTCTTTATTCACAACGAACACCCGGAGGCATTACCCGCTAGCCGCGAGCTCCCATCAGGTGCGACTTCCACAGATATCATGTCTACTCCTATCATACTCAAAACTGCTAAAAGCTATAACTCTAGATTCTCCTTTGTTTATTCTAATCAAAAAATGAACGAATAGACCATTCTATTTGACTGCCGATATCTTGCGGCTCTGTTGGCTCTCAATTCCTTCAATCGACGCTCCAGCAAATCCAATTTCATCCATTTCGTGATCTGAATCTCTCAATTCACGTAACCGCAAAGACATCGCTCATTACCTCCCAGCACTCCTTCGTCGTTGGATCCTACAATCTCCCTCTCGAGCGAGAATTTTTGCTGCTTTGTTTAAGTCAGCAATCCCATACCTCGATAGAAGTTAATGAAAAACAATGACAAGTAATGCATCGATACTCTAAACATATTCTTCACGTTCCTGTGGTTGGTACTCCAGAAGATACAAACTCTGTGAATTGGTTTTTCCATTACTCCGCGTTCCACGAACCTGACCTGCCATGTTGCCATGTACGTCGTTTTTTACGGTCACATAATCTGCATTAGTGCCATCGCCACATTGCGTCTCATCCGATCGCGGTACTTCGTTGTCTGCCATCTGTTCTTGGACGAGCGAGGTGTCTTGAATAACTTCTCAAATGTCATCTCTTCAGCATGAGTCACCTTCACGCTTTGGCTGTCGTAGATGTAATTGCCTTCCTCACCTACACACGACTTCAAGACTTGAGCCCAGTGCTCAATTGTCCGACTCTTAGGGTTGCCGCAAAGTCCATCGGCGTCCGGCGCGCGTCCCTCCTATCACTCCTTCACAATTGCTGCAGAAATTCAAATCCAAACTCACAACAAGAATTCAAACTTGGCAAGTATCAATTCTTGGCGATACGCCATCAATCCAAATTCCTGTACTTTCAACGCCAATAATCAAAGTTTCAAAGCTTGTTTTATTGTTGCGCGCTCAATTTCTCCCTTGTGATTCTCACTAAACTTCCAATTCGTCAATGAACTTTGGCAAAATATCGGCGCGGAATTCCCGTTTCTGATAATGTACTTCGACGCCCTAACCGCATTGTGAACGTGTGCAAATTGATAATACAAGTGTTGAGATTTTCTTTCCAATCGTTGCCGCCTTTTACTACGCCATAGGCCCTTCTAGTGTAATGTCAAAGATGTTATCGCTGAAGTCCAAAAACCAAAGGTTGAAGGCCCTTCTTCGCCTTCGCTTTATTATGTCCTTCGCTTCCTACACTCATAACTTGGAAAAATATTTATGCGTTTCCGGTGTTCTTGGGCTCGATGGAATGAACACGCTGAGCTCTATTTATTGATATCCTGCCTAAGTCAAGTTACCATTAATTGAGAAAGTTATAAATTATTTCCTCTAGTGGATCATAACTTCTCTTATTCAACTTTATTGCTTACAAGTAAAAACACTAACTTCAACAGAGTGGTATCTAATATGAATTCCACTACTCATAACTTGGCTTCTACTCCCAAATCCACTATTTAATCTACTTTATAGTATTCTCATCCTAAAAGTTTGAAATTCCTAGTCATCTACTCCTCGAACTTCCTATTTTGGGAAAAAATGATATACTACTTTACCACAAGCGACGGCGGAAAGAGGCGGCCAAACAACAAACTCACTGTCGCAGGACATGATTGATCAAGGAGTAGGAGCTAGTGTGCATTGTCGTAATGTAGTTTTTCATTTTTTTCAAAAAGAGTAAGTTTGAGAAGTAGAATACTAGTAATTTCAAACTTTTAGAATAAGAATAGTTAGAAGAAGAGTAAAACCTAGATTAAGGAGTAGAAGCTAAGTAAAGAGTAGTGGAATCCATTTAGATACCTCTCTGTTGGAGTTAGTGTTTTACTTGTATGTAGTGAAGTTGAATTAGATGAGTTATGATCCACTAGAGTAGATGATTCATAACTTTCTTAATAAGTAAAAATTTCATTAGATAGGGTTTCAATTGATAGAGCTCGACATGCTTGTTTCAACGAGACCAAAAGCACCAAAAACGGATAAAGTAACCTCAAGTTACAAATGTATGCAGCGGAAGACATGCTTTGGCAAAGGCAAAGCATGTCCAAAAGCTCTTTGCCTTCGGCGATAGCACCTTCGGCATTACAGCAGAAGGGCCTTCGGCAAAAGATTTTTGATGAAGTGAAAGTCGGCGCCAAACGGAAAGGAAATTTGAACATTTCGACTGTCAATTCACACTAGTTCACGATGCGGTTAGGGCGTTGAAGTACATTGAGTTCCGCACCAACATTTTGTGAGAGTGCATTTGCAAATTGGGAGCTCAATGAAAATCGCGAGTGAGAAATTGAGAGCGTAGCAAAGAAGCAATCTTTGACATTTTGATTGTTAGCGCTTAAGGTGCTGGAATTTGGATAACAAGCGTATCTGCAAGAGTTGATAGCTACCAAGCTCAATTTCTTGCTGTGAGGTTGGAATTGGGTTTCTGCAGCAATCATGGAGTGGCACAAAGGGCGTGCGCCGGACGCTGAAGGACTTCGCGGAAAATCGGTGAGCTGGACAATTGAACATTGGGCTCAAGTCTTGGGGTCGTGGGCAGGAGAAAATGACGATTACATCTATGACAGCGAGAGCGTGAAGGTGACTTAGGCGGAAGAGAAGACCTTTGTGCGGCTTTTCATGGCACCTTGTTTGCGCAAGAATGGATGGAGGACGACGGTTTACCACAATCAGATGAAACGGAATGTGGCAGTGGTTGTGATAGGCCAGTTTTTTTTGTTTTTTTGGAAATAGAATAGTAGGTTGGGAAATTGAGGTCGTTTTTAACTTTTAGGGTAGAAGTAATAAGATTAGAATAGAATAGGTCTATAACGATAGTGAGGAGGTAGTAGTAGCAACCCTGAGGAACCCTCAAATGGAGCGATGGCGCTCTGGAGGTTTAGCGAGATCATATTCCGGAGGAACATATCGGTAAGAAAGAAGACTTGGTTCCTCTTAGTACCTAGACAGGTACTAAGGAGAGGGTACTTAGCATTCACGGATGAGGGCCTCGAAGCTTCGCGATTACATGAACAGTGAATGCCAATTGTGGACGTAAAAGATAGTGCCGCACAAGAAATAATTTGAATGGCGGCACCTTCAATTCACACGAATGGGAAACCGTTCCAACGGCGGGGTGTACCCAGGGAGCCGAGAGCTTGATGCTCACAATTCACGAACACATTGTGCGATCAACGCGGGATAGAGTTGCGGAGACTAGAACAGAGGAAACCATCGATGACGCGACCGATCAAATTGCATGCTCTGCGAGTGCCCGAAGTCGGATTACGAGCTTATTGCCGCGATTTGATCCTCACGAAGATGGATTTCCTGTTGTGGAGATGGAACTGGACGAGTGACGTGATCATTCAGGACGAGGATAACAATGGGTTGCCGACACCACCAGGCTATCGAGGCAATCTTGATACGTGACAAAACTGGGACTGGAAGAAGATCCTTGGTCGGTGCGCGGGTGACGACAGTGATCTTACATTCGATAGCGAGAGTGTTTGTGTGACAAGAGAAGAGGAAAGGGCTTATGTTGCACTCTTCAAGCATCCCCGCAATGGGAAGAATGGTTACCGCACAGTGTGGTACCGTGACCGAATGAGACGGAACATCGCGATGGCATTGATGCAGATTTTTTGTCCATCTCGACCTACGTATATGATGACTTGGCAGGTGGAGTTCATCGAGAGAGCATTGAGAGGAGATCGTATCCATTGGGTGCTTATGTTCTGGACAGCCATCGGGCAACACATCGGGCTGATTCAGGGAGGGTCCGCCTGTTATTTGACTCCGTTCTTGATTAATTTCTACATGGGTATGAGAATATTGACTCCCGCAAAGATTGAAGCCTTTCCATCACAAGAAGTGCCAAGAGTAAGAGAAGAGGTGGTGCTGGCCAAGGAGTTCAACTCGGACCTTGAGGGCGAACCGCGAGACTTGCTCCAGCAGAGGAGAAAGCGGTCCAGAGGCCGGCAAGACTCACAGCCGATGAAGAAACGAAGATTTGATGAGGCCGCCGTAGCAGAGGACCGGTTACAATGTGTTGAGATGCGATCATCAGACTTTCAAGCCATGTCAAAGATGAAGGCTAGAAGGTTGATTCTGGAAGAGTATAGCACAGAGAGAAGAAGGGCTGCGGCGAAAGGACGACCTGTGCAGGAAGTAGGACCAATGGCGATTGCAGCTAGAGAGAAAGTGGGAAAGAATCCCCGAATTATAGAAGAACGGCCGACGCCTGTTAAATCACAAAGGGCTTCAAAGAAAGATAATGGGAAGGCGGTCTTGACAGAAGGGTTCCCTTGTGGTGCCTAGTTTTTTTGTTTTTCTTCAAAAATCAACAAAACTTAAACATATTTGTGTAGAAGGTAGACATATGTGTTAGAAGGAATAGACTTAGAGCAGTTATGATGGAATTAGTTAGAATTCGCCTTCGGCCGAAGATCTTCGGATCTTCGGCAGCTTTTTCTCGACAGTGCAAGATCTGAGTCTTCGGCGAAGACATCGGAATCAATCCGAAATACGCAACGGGCCGGACAACGTTTGCACACGTCGACAATTCTATTGGGCGCGGGAGGAGGCAATGTTAGGGCATCGAGGGAAAAGCAAGGGCAGAAGCGAGTGCGCCGACATTGCGATACCGAATGAGAGCAAGCGCAGAGGAAAACGGAGAGATTGATCGACATCGATTCCACGACAACGCGAATTGGAGACATGGCGCCGCCCAAGAAGAGTGATAAGGTGCGGAAATATGTTCCCTTGAAGGTACCCTACGAGGAATTGCGAACCTTCAGGCACGAGCTTTACGAATTGCGTCTTGATTTCCTCTTATGGAATTGGAATTGCATCTCGGCGAGCATTTGCAAAAAGATTATGGATAAGAACAAGACCAAGGGCGAGGATCTCCGAGGCAATCCAATGCTGTGGACGATTGAGCATTGAGCGAAAAGTGATGGTGCCGTGTGCAGAAAGCGACAAAGACCTCTTGTTTGAGAAGACTAACGTGAACCTCACTCGCATGGAAGAATTCTCTTATGGGCCACTCTTCAATACTGGGAGGTCGGGGACGAATGAATGGAAGACCGCCGACTACAAGGATCCGAAGAGACAGTCAATAGCATTGGGCATTATGCACATCCTGAAACCGGCACGAACGACTTATGTCACGGCCTGGCAAGTGGGGTTCTTCGAACGAGTCATGAAGGGAC
The DNA here is from genome assembly GCA_037833965.1 of Marchantia polymorpha subsp. ruderalis. NCBI lineage: Eukaryota > Viridiplantae > Streptophyta > Marchantiopsida > Marchantiales > Marchantiaceae > Marchantia > Marchantia polymorpha. The sequence goes on from AP031359.1 coordinate 4,731,681, forward strand.
ATCGGGTGCATTGGGCAAGAATCTTTTACGATCTTGTCTGGGTGAATGCAAGCTCCCGGTGGAAAGGGTCGTTGGTTAATCATTTGACTCCCTTCCTTGTGAATTTCTATCAAGGCATGGGATTGCTTACAAGGGAGGAGGAAAAGCGGTTTCCAAGGGAGCGGGAAATCCTAGCAGCTGAGTCTAGTGAAGGGACCGAAGAAGAGGATAACAGTCGACCTCAAATTCCACCACAGACGACAACACGTGGATCTATTCAGGTGGAAGTTCTGCCGAATCGAGAGAAGCCAGAACGACGATTGCGAAGAGGCGGAAGGTGGTGACTGATGACAAGGAGGATTTGATGCTAGAGGTAAGAAGAGCGGAAACGGAGATAAAAGGAATCAGGCAGTTGAGATTTCGCCCTAGGCCAAAGAGGAAGTTGAGTCAAGGGTTGGTAGTAATCAAAGCTTCGAACAGCAGTGTGGAAAAGACAGTTGGTCAAATCATCGATACACCTAAAGTAGCAACTGGCAAGTCGACACATCCTGTGATGACCGAAGTACCTTCGGCGGTACTAGTCAAAGTTTCAATTGACGTGACAGTGGAACCTTCAAAGGAGGGAACAGAGATGGTAAGTCCGAATTCTCTTTCTTCGGAGCGGACGCGGTCTGTGGGTAGTGAGGATTTACCTCAGCCAAAGATCGGAGTAGAAGTAGTGACGGAGTTTACGTTGAGCGAAGCAATCTTAGAACAGATTGTGGCAGAGGTTGGTGGGACTCTGGGGAATCAGGTAGAAGAACCAGGGCCGCCACCATCAAAGGAGGAAGTAAGGATGAAGACTTCGGGCAAAGAGGTGAAGACATTGGAGATTACCTTCCCCGACTTCTTACAAGATAGTGTGGTTCCATTTCTGAAGTATTTGGACGGAAAGAAAGAGTAGTATGTTGTGTTGAAAGAGTCAGGATACTATGTACAGCTAGTGAGGAATAGAACTAAGATCAAGAGTGCAGTAGCAGTGAAGAGGGAGTGGGATTCCACGACTAAGTTGGCACGGTTTCGAATTGCAATCTTGTCAGCCGAGTGCGCAACAGCAAAGTCGGCATTGAAGGAGCAAGAAAACCAACTCCGGGAGAAGGAGATCGAGTGCGAAGTACTGCGGTTGAATTTGGTGAAGGAATCCGGATGGTGTGCAGAGTTAGAGGAGACATGTGGCAGACTTCGCATCTTCAACGAAAGTGCGCAGAAGGTGACAGTGGACTTGCTCATGAGACAGAAGAAATCCAAGGAAGCGTACGAGGTGTCAGTTAGACGGGCGGAGAGGCTGATCACAAATGCAGAGAGGCGGGAGAAGAAGCATGCCAAAGAGCCAAAGAAGTTTGTATCGCCGAAGAACTTCGGAGAAAGATTGTAGAGGCGAAGAGGGCGGAAGAGGATCTTCGTAGTAAGATTGCGGAGATTGCGGGTAAGTGTGATGTGGAGTTCTGATGCGCCGAGAAGCTATCGGCGAGTCTGTCGAAGGGAATCTAGAAGCACAAAGAGGAGTTGACGAATTGGACCAAGAAATTGACAGATTGCGAATCGGCTAAGTCTTCGGAGGTCGAATGTAAATTAAAGGTTGAATCGGAATGTCAACGGTTGTGGGAGCAGTTAGGTAAGGCGTACATGAGATCGCAAGAGTCGCGAAGGAGAATGGAAAAGGCAGAGGATGCCTACAGTCACCTGCGGGACGAGACAACCGATGAATTGAGATTGCGTGTAGAGAAGTGCGTGCGCGGATTCGCGATGTGAGGATTGCAAATGATGAAGTGGCTGAAGTTAGGTTCCCTCGAGCGACGGTTAATGAGCACTAAGTCCAAACGATCCGTAGGACGGAAGCAGATTGTAGAGATAGTTCAGACATTTTCTGAGGGATTCGATGAGGCGCGCCAGAATGTAGAGTTAAAGATTGTAAACGTTTTGCGTAGACTAGGAGCAGAGAATAGTTCAGACGATGCCGTAACCGCTACATCGGACGGCACAGACCCTTAGACTAATTCGCTTCAGGCGATTGAGATTCCAAAGTTGCCATTGTGAATAAAGAGACCCAAGGCTCTTTCTTTGGGGGGCTTTTTTGTCATTTGACTTGTCTTGGCTGTGAACTTCTATCCACTGTGTGTTTTTGTGCGGGTGTGTGATCCAAACATCGACCACAATGCGCTCATATTTGTCAAAGTTACCGCATCGGGAGTTGTGAGTGTCCAACTTGAATATTCTGAGTAGCCTCGCGTTCCTTGGAATTTAAGCAAATTCAAGTCTGGGTTTTCGGGTGAGTGAGTTGGGATGTATGCAATGCTGGGAAGTTTTTCCCATGAAATATGAGTGTGGGGTCACACGCGATTTCCACATGCGTTAATTGGAAAAGTTTCGGATTGTGAGTGTGATTATGCGCTACTCTGAAGGTCTTCGGCCGTAGCTGGGTAGTGTCTTCTGGGAGTGGCATTGGCCTAAGAAGTAAAACTTCTTAATAGAATGCTAATACGTGACAAATCGTGACTTTGTGGTTGATTCTGTCCTCGTGGGATCAGATCTGTACCATTATTCTCCATTTTAGTATTTGTTTAGTATTCTCCATTATTAGTATTTGTAGTATTAGCATTTTAGTATTTGTATCCTCTGAGGTAGAATGAGGTTCTTTTGGAGGTCATCCGGATGAAGGTTCCTCGGGAACGGGCCGCTGAGGTACTGAGGATGTCATCAGACACTGAAGAGGACCATGTGGCATTAGAGGAAGTTGCGGCGAAGGCCATAGAAGATGTAGCAGCAGCTGAGAGTGGACCGCAGAAGGTAGCCTCACCCCGGACCTCCACGGACACAGTCATACTAGACACGGGTGAGGAACCCTCAGCAGAAGAGACACAGTCGCCAGCCCTCGGTGCCGCCGATGTGTTGTGTGTGCACGTACTTCTGTTGCTTTAGTACCTCTATCGGAAGCGGAAGAAGTATGCAGACGGCCGCACCAATGAGTCCTACGTGGAGATAGTGCGTAACCGGACACGGACCAAGGTGGCGGTGACGGTTGAGGTCGCCACGAAGGAACGTAAGAGTCAGCCAACAGAAGCGAGATTCAGAAGAGGCTGGCAAGGGAAGTCGAGAAGTGAATGCATTCGGAGCAAGTCGGCGAGGGTCTTCAAGAGGACGTGGAGAGAGCCAAGGGCGCAAGTGTGGATCTCTTGAGCAGGCTAGAGGCGTGTCGGACCGCGTATCACACCGAGTCAATGTAGGTTGATGAGCTGTCGGCTGCCTCGAAGAAGAAGGAGCAAGAGTACCAAAACGAGTTGGCGGTGAGGGCGAAGAAGCTCACCGAGTACAAAGCTGCGCGGATCTCGTATCTGGAATTAATCTAGAAACTAGATGCCAAGTGCAATGAGCTGAGGACGCAACGGTCGCAAGCTGAGGAGCAGTTATGCGAGGTAGAAGCAAAATTGACGGAGGCCGAGAGGCAGAATCGACAGTTATCCGAGGAGCCGAGTGACGCATTAACTGCGAGAGTGGAGTGATGTTTGCACGGGTATGATTTGTGGTAGATCAAATCACACAACGGACTTCGGTTACGCGAGATCGAGCATTGTGCAGCCGAATTGATAGTGGGAAGCAGACGAAGGCATCGCCGGTAAACCAAGAAGCTCGAATCGTATCTCTCAAAATCGCCGGACGCGGTGGCGAATCTGGAGTTAGAATTAGCAGGCATTTTGAGAAGATTAGGTTTAGAACGGAGGTTAGAGGGAGCGGCAACTGCCGACTCCGCAGATGTAGGACCTGTTCAGTGCTCGCATCGAAGCGGATGACAGTTTGGGTAGGTAGAAATAAAGTAGTCCAAGGCGTTGGTCTTGAGGAGTCTTTTCTCAATTTAGTTTCTCAGTTTCGGAACTCTGTATTCTCAGCGCGTTTATGAGTTGAGCGTGTTGGTCACCGCGTGAGAGGTACTTCGGTTTGTCAAAGATACCGCATCCAAAGTAGAAGCCCCAATTTGAATGTTCTGAAATAGCGATTGGCTAGTGACAGGATTTAAGCAAATTCGCAATTGGCAGCTGCCTGCAGATACTCTGAGTGTACTACTTGAGAATTTTCCCCCTTGAATCTTGAGTTGAGTTCGCGATCGACCTCTGAGTTGTTGCAATTGCATGTTTCAGGTGTGTATGTGTGTCTCTTACGCTGCATTGTGTGTCCTCCAAGAGACCTCCAAGTCGAACACCTACCGTACGTTTGGGAATGACAGTAGCTTGTGAATTCAAACTCCTCAATAGACTGTTAAGAACGTGTTAATTGGTACTCTTTGTGTTCTTTCTGTCCTCGTGGGATCGGATCTTTACCATTATGCTCCATTTTGATATTTATCAGTCATTACAAAATTTTTATAAAGAAGCAAATTATCTGAAAAAAAACTATTGCAACAAGCCATTGCAAAGTTTTTCAAACAAATGTTGCATGTAAAAACAAATTTTTGTTGATAACTTGCTCGATTAAAAATATGCTTTATGATATTTATACTATCTTTTATACTTTATTCAATAAAAAATCTATCAAAATACAAATTTTGCCTATTTATATTATGTGAAAAATTATATTTTAAATTTTTCATTTTTTATATTAAATAATACATTTTGTTAAAATTTATATATGTGAAAATTAAAATTTTTGATATTTTTGTGTGCACAGTAGGGATTGTAAAATGTATCAATCACATAGATGTTGATATGGCAAGTTGATGTATCTTCATATGTTTGATCATAAGAGAAAAAGTTTAAAGTTAATTTGATGTTGACATGAAGTAAACATGAAGCTTTATGAATGAAACAAAATTTATCTGGAATAATTCTCTAATCAAACATCTATATGTGCTAAAGAATAACATCAGTCATGAAAAAAATGCATATCTTTAGATCTCATACAGTATTAATTTTTACAAAGCTCATGGACTATATTATGAAATTACTATGATCTAAATTACCATAAAAGAAAAAAAACATTTATTTGATCTAAAATAACATCAAACAAAGCCACAAGTACTCAAAAGTACAAAATATCATACTTAGAAATTAAAACTATTCACATTCATAGTACTATTAGTGTGTGAAGTTCTTGATAACCAACTTAGTTTCTTGATCACAATCTTATAGATTGTGTAAGCTATTAAAATTACTTTCAATTAGAAATTCACTTAATCTTTATGAGTTATTGATCATCTAAATCTTTCATCAAAGTCTAACTTTTATTATCAATCAATAATTGCATCTTACTTTGTATTGTTGCAATTCATGTAAGCTTATACAACAAAGTTTGAGATCTATTATATGAAGAATATCATCATTCTTTGAAGATGGAAAAAAATTAACTTTATGAAAAAACTGTCATTTTTTGGCTACGTTGAATTAGTCAAATTGCCAAATTATCATAAAAAATCTCTGAATATGCTTTCTATTGATGAATATATTTGACCTTGATGTGCAGATGTGTGTGAAGGTCTAATCATCTTTAATTAGTTAGAACTAAAGTGGAGTATACTTGATATGAAAATATTCTTACGTTATAATGTACTATCCATAATTGCCACGTCAAATCCGTAAAAGGTCCCTGTTATTGTAAGTATAAAAAGCTAGAGTTTTATTTTTTCATTTAATAACCTAGACTCCTTGAATAAAAAATATTTAAAACATATCATATATAAATGCATGAAATTTTTCAGCTACAACACTTTCCAACACTTTGGTGTTTAGTTAAAAATGTATTTTTTGAAAATAAAATGTAGTTTAAAACTAATTTTTACAATTTTAAAAATTATATTACATCAAAAAATATAAAAAATTGTAATTTTGTGGCTGTCCATGACTAAATTCAAATCAAATCATCTCAATAATTACGTTAAGAAAATAATTTGCAAATTACAATCAAAATTTATGTGAAACAACTATTTTTATTAATATTACTTTTTTGCTTCATTATTGTTTCATTAAAGTTGCCAAACAGATTAATTTGTTCATGATGTTTATGTTACAATAAACGGAAAATAGTACTTGTCAACTAAAAATGAATTTCAATTAAAAAAATTTAAAGTTTATTATTGAAGTTTGATGAAAACTTTCCAACTTTTTGCAAGTGTGAGTTTTAACTTATACATTACACATATTGAAAACGAAAATAATCTAGGACTTCATATATGAAATATGATCCTATACAAATTTGATATAACCATTAATTGAATAACGCAATGTTATTTTTGAAAAATGAAAATTGTTAAAATAAACTTCACTTGACACTATGTTAATATTAAAAAATATTTTTGGAGCTATGAATATTAACGTTAGACACAGTTAAAGTTATTTTGTTGGCACACGATGCTCAACAAATTTGAAACTACAAGTGTAGAGATGATTATTTTTAAAAAAAGCATGAACTTGTTTTTCTTCTTAATTTGATATAATCTTAAATGTTACAAGTAGTCATTCTTCTTATGCATCATGAAATCATGCATTTTTCTAAACATGTTGTTGCTTTCTAGCACACAGCAGTGTTTTTTACTTCTTTTGATTTTTTTCAAAATAGATCACTCCATCAATCATTTTTCATTTAACATTTGTCATTGACCATAGAAGACTATTAAACTTATGATTTTTTACAATTTCATAAATTTCAATAGGACAACATTTATTATCTTTCATTAAAAATGGATTGCATAATAACTAGACATGTTTTCTATAACAGATATAATGTAGTATCCACTCATTTTTGTTTGTTCAAGTGAAATACAAAGGCATATTGTTGTCATTATATTTCTTTATTGTTCTTATGCAAATCATCTTCATTTCCAATCTTATTTTTTGCAAAACCTGCTGAAAGAGTGGTGCTTGTTTTGTCACAACATATTTTGAGTTGAGTTTAGCTTTAACACATATCCAACATTACACATTCTTCCGGTTTCAAGATATTTCACTTGAATATCTTTTTTCAACCATGTGTTTGCTATAAGAAATTTCATAATTCACGTTCAATATGATGAGTGATAATATTACTATTTTTTAAAGATCTTATATTAGCAAAGCACTAAATTTGATTTCTCACATAAGAAGTTAAAGGTTTTCATCATTTTCATAAAATATTTGCTTCAGTGAAGATTCAATCCGTTAATAAATTTGATTTTTGAAATCAAGCAGAGGCAAGGGATTGAAAGATTTGAGTTGTAATTTCAACTATAAAAATAACTTGCTAACTCACTGCAGTATACACTTTTCCAAAAAATATTGTTACTAAATAGCTTATTAAAAAAAAATATAAGACTACAAGAATTATGTTAAGCTCATTCAATTTATAAAAAAATGTCAAATAAAAACTAAAAAATTCTAACTCACTTAATAATTTCTTTTCGTTTAATGCTATGAATTAGGTGATGCCGTTTGAATTGAGGTATCTATTGCAAACAGTAATCTTTGCTCGCAATGGATGTATTTTTCAAATTCAAGGATGGTAAATTTAAGCTAGATTTCGATTGAAAAAACATATTTCTTGGAGATTAAAGTGATTTAAATGTTGAATTTTTGTGCAATTTTCCTCACATGTTTGTTGTTTAATTGAATTCAAATCAATGGATAAAAGGAAAAAAATAAATAAAAGTCATACTTATAATAAGTTTTTTTTCACTATATTGTTGAAAGATACATTAGAATTTGAATTTTTTTATGATGAAGTATCAAAAAATGATCCTTAGACAAGTATGTGTTTCAAGTTGAAAAATTTTTAAATTAAGAAATGTTTGTCAAACCTATGACATTCCAATGAATTTTAAAATGTGTTTGATCCTTCATTTCATGAAAAAGTTGAAAATATAGTTTTTATCTTATTTATTTACGTAATTTACGTGAATGAAATGTTTATGATAGCTTGAATTGTGAATTTGAATTAAATTCAACTCCAACAAGCCCAAAGCCTTCTGATAAATTGAGCTTAAAATGAAAGATCTTGGTTCAAAAAAATATACATCTAACAAAAAAATTCAAAGAAACTTAAAATATGTTTATTTCAATACAAGTATGCTAGAAAGATACATAGAAAACAACAAGGTCTTGAGTATAATTTTAGCTCCTTACTTTAAGCTTTCATGAGCTATATTTGATAAATGAGGTGAAATAATGTTTTATGTTCAAGATCATGTACAACAACCAAGTGAAGAATTACATATCTTTGATATGTTTTGCACTAGGCATGATAATGTTTTTTTCTGACAAGACTGGCAAATACATATAAAATGTAAAAAAATGAAATGAAGTAAATTTTTAAATAAATCAAGTATGCATGAAATTTTAAGCTTGTATTATCTTGGATCTGTGTTCATATTTGAAGATGAAGCTAAGAAAAATAGAAAAAATAGAAGATTTATATTGAACATTTTTTTAATGAGCTCACTATAAAGCTAAATATGTAGTGAGATAAAAAACAAAAGCAAAAGCAACAAATTGGCCAATGGATTATATAGTCTTGTCACTTAAATGAAATTTTTTCATACCATTGTGAATCTATACTATAATAGTTAAAGTGTTTTACATCACATGATGGAAAATGGAGTAAAACATCTAAACATCATATATTTTGAAATTTTTATAGATTTATTGAGTTAATGAATAATAAAATGATTGAGCTAGTTCAAATTGATTATACATTCAACCATGCAAATGATTTTATTGAGGTGAATTTTTTAAGAGATTGTTTCAAAGCATGGTGCCACATTTAAGAACTTGCATATGGATACAAGAAGGATAAAGTTGCAATTATGTTATATATGCTGATGATTTTCTTTCTAATTTATTTGATTAAGTTATAAAAAACTTTAATATACATAACTATGAGAGAAACTTCACAAAAACATTATCTAACCAAAAAAAACGCATAGCATAGCATGCAAAATTAATTCTAAAAGATACGTGATGTTACTCTAATTATGTATAAAAAAACATTCCAGTTTACTGTCAAACTGATACAACGAAGAGAATGCTTTTTCAAGATAAACTACATCTCGCCATCCTAAATATTCCAAAGCAAACAGTCCTAGAGTTAAGTTATTTACAAGCCAATTGGACTTAAACCTAATATTTTACTCCTAATTTCATGTTGTGAAAATAATCACACTTGAAATTTATATAATTACTTTGCAAGAAATTTTTAAAGAAAAGCTAGCAAAGTTTTATCTATAAAATATATTAGTGTTGTAGCCAAACAAGATAAAGTAAATTTACAAAAAAATTACAAAAATTTAGGAAAAAAATTATTTTTGTTTCTCATTCAAAATTTTCATAGAAGCACTACTTTGTCTAAAACTTTTCAAAAAAATGATTTCGATCAACGCATTAGTTGGATTAAATTTTTGCTGACTTGATCAATAATCTTTACTCATCTTTGATAAAATGACATCTAATGTTGATTTGTTTCACTTTACTATCCATCACTTGATTTGTAACAAGGTTTAACACATTTTAATTATTGCAATGAAAATGAAGATCTTTATGTTTCAATTTCAACTTTGTAATAAGTCTATTCAATCGGATCTTTTTTTTTGCTTTTGTTGGCATTACATATTCAATTTTCTGTCGTAGAATGACCTTCGCGCTTTTACAAGATGCAATCTCTTAGTAAAGCATTTACCATCAAGTGTAGATTCAGATGTTGTTTATAGTCAGCATCAACAAAGGCTAACAAGTATTTGATGTTCTTTAGCTACCTTGGTGTTCTTTAGTTACCTCAAACTTTATTATACTATTTTTGAATGCAATCTTCTTGGATTAAACATATACATGTTCACTTTGGTCACAATTACAGTAATATCATGTCTTGTGCACACCATCAAATACATGCGATTGTTTGCAATTTTGTCAACTTTGTCATAGAAAATTGATATTTTCTTTTTTGTAATAATAGTGATTAGACATTAAGCTACAAAAAGTTTTTTACGTTGTGCCAAAGCTATTTATATTTTTTCGAAATTTATCATGCTAAATCTTTCAAACACATGTTTGAGAGGTACTCGTCTTGATTCAATCATGTTTTTTTCTCCAAATTAATATCAATACACATTCATTATATTTTGATGAATTTATCCAAATCCTTCATTTAAATGCAGGTTTCAACTGGTTTTTGCATTTATTGACATTTTATTGATTCTTCATTAAAATGAAATATTAACAGCGTACCATATTAGAATATTGAAATCAAATATCTCATTATTTACATTTTTTTATGTATACATAAACTATAAACATTTGGTATAAAAATTTGTGCTTTCATAAACTCATCATATCTAGTATTTCATTGTATATGAGCTTGCTTCAAAGCATATAATGATTTTAGCAATCTATAGATTTATTCTTTAAATCAACTCGTTGTTACATGTTGATTTTTTTTTTACAAAGAGATAATAAAATGAAATAATCATATCAATTTGATACATAATCAGACAAAATATTGCATCAAATGCAAATACTAATCACATTGTAGCATACTTTGCTACAAGTGAAAAAAATTTGTTATAGTCAAAAAATGTCTTTTGTACAAAAAATCTAGCCATCAATTTGACTTTGAAATTTTTTCTTTTGTCATTTGTTTAAATTTTTTTTTCAGCTTGTACATCCATTTGCAATCAATCAAAGCTTTAATTTTTGGAAACACAATTACCTTCCAAATTTGTTATTTATTAGCAAATCCATTTCATATCAACAAACCACTATAGTTTATTAAGAGAGTCTTGAGAACCTCTTTCCATCATTACTTCAATATCCTCAATATTAACATCAAACAAATGAAAAATGAATAAATGAGCTCATAATTCACCGTACAAGCTACGCACAAATCCGACTGTATGATATCCTAATGGACGATTTTGGTTGATCTGTATTGTCTAGTGCAGTTACTTAAAGCTAACAAATGATAACATGCTACTTACTTTCTACTCTTCAGAATATTTACTATATATGTATTGAGCTTCTCCTTGTATATCATCATTAATCATCATAATGATCATGATGTGTTTGGATTATTTCAAAGAGGAGAGTTCACTCAACAACATACGTGAATAGAGATTTTCCTTGTTAGTTTGGTAAGTTTTAAAACTCTTCTCCTTTTTCAATGATCAATATTCAATAAGTAACATACTCTTGACAGTATCAGCCACTGGATCTCTTAATCTGTAATATTTCACACCACTAGTATATTCATAAAAACTAACATCTTTTGGATGTAAAATCCAACTTGGTTTTATTTTTCTTAGGTATAAGAAAAATAAAATGTTAGAATTTATTTTTTTTGATGACTATAATCAGCCATTCATTTGTGCTTCAATTCAAAAGGTGTAAAGAAATTGACTGCAGTAGAAAAAATAAAAAATGTATTGAATACATTGCGATTTTGACAACTTGTGGTTAAAATTTACATGATGAATGAAATTGGATTAAACTCAAAATTTACATTGTAAATGAAATCGACTTGAATCCAAAATTTATATGATCAATGAAATTGGCTCAACTTACTATATTGCACATATTTTCCAACACTGTTTGTTTGAATCTTTTTTTAACAACGTCTTATTGCAAAATATAATTTGTGATGAGATGGTGAATAATTCTTTTCTCTTTGTTGTAATTTTGAAACTACTTTGAAATACATCTTTGAATATTGTAAAGATCTCAAAGTTTTTTGTGAGGAATTAAATTCACACAAATTTTAGATATTCATCAATAAATGATACACATTTCTACTTTTTGGAGAGCAATGATTTTGAAGAAAATTTTCACACGTCACTATATCCATATTCAATGCATTTTTTGAAATAGTGATTTCAACACCAAAAAATTTCCTACGATGCTTGCCTATGACATAATATTAACTTAGATTTTTTTTAAATAAAATTTTCTAAGTTAATTTTACCTATATTAGGCCACTTGTTATTTTTGCCTATTATTATCAAGTAACTAAAACTTTTGTATCCTAACCTAGAATATTATACATGAGACATCTCCACTCAAGGTCTACTGAAATTTACTTCATTATATATGGTAAATTTTTCTTGTTGATATAAATTGTTGTGCTTATGAGCTCTCAAACTAATCTTATCACTTACTCTCATGTCAAACATATACTTCCTAGATAAACACTCAACACTTTTTAAATCTAACATTTCAAGAATAATCAGATTCTTTGTGATACCAAGTATAAGTTTAGTTTTAATCAGTTTACGTTGAACTCCATTAACATTAAAGTATTGATCATATTCCATATGAATTGAGCTGTTTGATAGTGAGATTATAAAAATAACTAATTAGCAAAACAAATGTGATAAGAACAAACTCTATTTAACGTTCATACATCATCAATATCTCTTGGTAAATATCATAGGGCATATCTTTGACATCATAGTTTATTGTAATAGTCTTGCACATTTCAGTGCATCCAACTCATGGAATTTTAAAGACTTTTGACTAAAGTATATCAAGCTGATGATGCGTCGTCTTGCAATCCAACAAGCTTCAACAAGAAAGATCTTAGGGAGGGACGTTCCTACAAGCACACTTTTAATATAACTTGAGTAGCACTCAGATACATTCATTAATAAAGTTGAATCACAATAATATCAAAAAACGCAAAATCAAGGTTCATAATTTTAAAACGTCATTTCAGCAACATTGACCGTCATCCTTGAACAAATCATTTATGTAACGTGAGTTCGTGATAAATTTCCAGAATGTAATCTGCGCATGGATATTTGCAAAATGTGAAATTGGACAAAATGGTTTTATTTCACTAGGATATTGAAACAACATTCATTCATCACGAGCATACAAATTAGGAAGAAAGAGTCAAGTCGATCGTCTCTCTTAAGATTCTAGCTTTTTACTATTTGCGTTTGTCTTTATTTGCACTTGCCTGAAGGAATTGCTTGATTAGACTTCGAGTTTTTTTTGGCTTTCTGCCTGCCCTTTCGTAGTCTGAGCTACAAAGCACCTTCTTCTACCTTTCCTAAATCTGCGGTTGGGGCTCTAAATCTTCCTCCTGTTTCAAGTAGTCTCTGCGGCTTACGACATTTAATGCATGCTAAATTTTCAAGCCAAGTCAATTTCTTGAATGATGAGTTGGGCTTATCTACCATGGCTGTACGCCACATGTGTGCAACAGAAAGTATTCTACCACTACTCCATGCTTGATGAGACTCCTTGATACGTCCAATGCAATGCCAAAGCTCTAGCTCTCCAACTTTGATCATACTAGGGCTTTCATCAAAAAAGTTCTTTAGCCATACCAATTGAGTATGAAGAGCACGCTTGGTATTTTCTTCCTCCTCTAAGTCTGTTGGCTTCGTTGCTTTTTCTACAAGGCTGTCCGCATCTAATAACACAGAGAACATATACGGTTAGGTAGCTTCACAGAGTTGCATAGCCACGCAAATTGCACTCGTGACATTGAAATGACAGTTTGAAGTACCTTCTATAGGGTTGAAAGTGTCATGGTGATCATCTTTGACTTCAATATGTGCAACTTCTCTTTGACTAACTAGATACTCATTTAAATCATATATTTGTGATGAAGGACCTTTATCAAAGAGCTCTTCAATTCCACCTCGTATTCCATCAAAGCGTATGTTCAAACAAATGCGGATGTTGGTATCAAAATATTCTTTCCTCATAGAATAAAAATCTAGACACACATGAAACAAGCAGTGTTAATCAAATATACAAATGCAACCAATATATGTAATATATGCAACCAAAGGGAGAATTGCAATCTGAGGTGTACCTGATGTTTGCAAAAATTGCCTTGGAGTGACCAGAATCACTCGCATGCATACTTTTTTTGTCTTCAATTTACAAGATACATTCCATTTGGCTTTAATGTAGAGCCCACTAATGTAGGGCATACATAGCCATGAGGCCAAGTAACATGGGCATTTAGTATAGATCTTGTCTTGATGATCACATCAATCACACGTGAATCTTTTTTCTTATTTGAAATAAAGCCAAGTAGCTTCTTCTGATCTTTGTACCAAATTCTCATTACAAAATCCACTAGCAGACCATATACTGTATGATCCAAACGTTGCTCATGTGCATTCCTGCGCCAGCCATAAAAAAAATCCTTCATGTGTCCATGCATTGATTCCATGACATTGTTGGTATCTTGATTGTTACGGCTTGTCTTCCTCCGTTCATCACGAATCCACTGACTTGATTTCAAAAATAGTAAGTTGGATGTACTTGTGAAAGACCATTAAGCAAAAAACAACTTCCAAAATGTAATAACTCCATATAGTATGCACATGTTACAAACTTACACTTACTCATACAAGGTTCCCATTCTGTTCGGAAGTACTTCACACATTGTGGCTCAGAGAGTTGAAACTTTTTGTAAAATAACAGAAGCTTCATCGCAGCAGACCTTTCCACATCAGATTCTTCTTCATCAGCAGTCAATGTGCTTCCAAAGCACATGTCTTCTAATGCAGCATTCATGATAGCTCTTTTTTCATGACCACTCACAACCTCAATCAATTTATTTGTCCATGCTTTTCGAACATGATATATGCAAAGAAATACAGGGATATGTGGAAGTACAATGTCTATGACAAGTCTCTCATTGTCAGCACAATCCGTCATGAAGCAGGAGTGCATCCATCCAGGGATATAATGTTGGGCCATCTTCTTCATTGTAGATAATAATTCCACCATATCTTGTGTTTCTTCTCTTTCAAGAAATTCAAAAACAATAGTATATCCGTGTTCATATTCGTCGAACACCATAAGTGTGTGCAGTGGATACTCCATCACAAAAAATAAAATTAACGCATCAGTTTGCAACTAACTGTCGTTTACAAAGTACTCATCTTCATTGATACTAAGCTAAACTTGATAAAATGGAATGATTCACTATTTTTATGTATTGATAAGCTAGACGTGATCAAGGTATATAAAACAACATATACATCACACATTGAGAATTTCAATAACGTTTTACTAGATTGATTAAAGCTTCAAACCTTTATTTTTCCAAGTATATTGCAGATATTGCAAATTGGGAGATAGAATATACATAATCATGGAAGTGTGATGATAAGAACGTCAGAATGGACAAGCAAAATATTACCTTATACTTCTGTGTGACGTGCGTTCCATCTATAGCAACACAACCTCCATTTCCATGTTTTAGCAACAATTTCACGAACAAGGGTCCTGTAATAGCAAGCCTCAATGTTTTAAATGAATCACTTTTTGATGCCTGATACAAAATAACTTGAAATGAATTTGCTTTCATCCATAATTTTGTGCTAATTCTATCATTAATATGCCTTATCCAAGTTTCTTTGTCAAGTTTCAATTTGATATGATAGACATCAGCAGATGTGATATAATGATCTCTAATTGAGGTCTCTTGCATGTAGCCTAAGCTTGAATGATTTTCAAATAATGCTTTTGCAGCACGCATGAGAATTTGTGGAGGAGTTAAACCTCTTCTTAACTCGCATTCTACTCACTCCTTGCCAAAAGAACGTAGAAAATATTAGACAACGTGCTTGCTTAGCGTCAAAGTTTTAAACTATAATAATAACAAACTTACTGTACATATTACAAATATGACGGGCGATGAACTATGAACAATAAACAAATACATTGAAAATATTACAAATATGCTGTTACCTGCACTCGGAGTATAAATTGTGCGTCATCTAAGATGACAAGCCAACACTATCCGGACACATAGTGCCATGACAAGCTACACTTGCAGCATTTACGTGTCTTCTATGCTTATATAGCAACTTCGTGGTCCCTGGTGGAATGTGATCATTATGCAACAATTTAATGGCACTAAACCTGCACTGACACACCTTGTGGTGAGAATCATGATCTAAACTATCCATGCTGCCTGGACCAGATTTTGTCTTTGTTGATGGATCTTGAATAAAATTTGAGCTAAGCATACTCTTCTTGCCCTTTTTTGGAGTACCATACTTGCAATACTACATTACATACGATTCCCAATGGTGCCTAGTCCCTCCACCCTTGTATCAGCAACGTGTCATAAATTCCGTCTTTGCATCACCATAACAAGATCCTTCTGCCGAAACAAAATCGTTGAGCCTCGAGCTTTTGATGTAGGCCGTCCCATTTGACCAATTCAACATTAACGAATTGAAAGTGCCATCATAAGGTGGGTCCTACACAATCCATCCTGCCTTCATGCTGTCACCACACCTGCAAAAAGCACATGAAATGACAAGAAAAGTACAAGCACGAGTTATGGCACGAGCTCCTAAAAGCACTGACACTAGCACCCAAAAGCGACGTCAAAACATCTACGAGCTGGAAAATATTGATGTGACACTATTTTCAAAAACCCTAAACTTTGCCGCCTAAAATTTTTTCGTCACAATATGTTATCATTGTTTGAATTACATATATTACAGTTTGAATTTATTAGGGATTCCAACTGAGCTATCCCTCATGCTATTTAGTTTTAGTTTTAAGAATCTTTAGTTTAGATTCCACTACATTACTTTAGATGGAACTTTGCGGCCTCTACATGGCTCTATATGGTTGTCGGAATTTAATCCGGTTGACGGCCTCTACATGGTTGTTGCAAAGTCGGGTCCGCCGACCCTAAAGTCCCCAAAAACTGAGATAAAATCCGGTTGATTCGGGGCTGCCCGAAGGGAGCTTGAAGCAAGAAAGAAAGAGGAGAAAGAAATTGGGATCCCTAACACCTGGCAGTACGGCAGGTTGTATAAATTTGTGCAACTAAGCGAGTCGCAAGGTCATGCTATGCGTTGAAACGCGTAAAGCGCAGTCGTGACGGACATAAGCCTGGAAGTTCGCTCTTAACCAATTATGAAAATATCATTCAACAAAAAAACACACAACATAGCACACACACGTTGAAAGGTATGTGGTTGGATACGTCCACAACAACATAACAATATATTGTCAAACTAATACAATGTTGAGGGTGAGCTATGTCTCACCGTCTTAAATAGTCTGAAGCAAAAACCCTACACCAGGGTGACCAGCCGACTAGAGTTATCCATAAGAATAGTGACCCATGTTAGATCTCTTTCTAGTACTTTTTGAAAACTAACTCTATAGGTTATGGAAGTCTTAGCACAAAATACATGAGTTTATGGGAAGATGATGTAACTCAAGTATTGGTAAAGTCTACTTACCTTTAGTATAGTTAGTTAGTCAATCAGTTTATCCTAGTTTTAACTTACTCATTTACAATTTTCAACAAGAGAGAATTGTGTTTGCAATGGGATATTACACATTTTTTTCTCATTGTTTGTGTTTAACTTCATCCCCCAATAAACCTTCTTAAGGGATGGTGCTCAATTCCACGCCATATTCGAGATGTACAGCAGTCTGCGCTCGCTAATAGATGTGTGAGAATATAATATCTTTTCCTTTTTTCGAGTTATTAGCATATTATCTCTTTAGTTGACCCGCGGGGAAGGCTTGTAGTCTCGGATATTTTAATTATAAAAACACAATTTTTATTTTAAATTAACCTAAAGATGATTTTGCAGCATAATGTAATTACACATTTAAATTTTTGTTATTAATATATCACGTCATAAATAGTCAACACAGCATTATAGTAGGAAGTATAGAAACACCGGAGAGTGGGGTGAATCCAAGACGGTTCGTATGACTCAAGTTTCAGACATACAGTTAAACATAGACGTCCAACATTGACCCGGTGATGCCTAATCACATGTATATCCCAACGTGAGTATACAGCAATTCATGCCAACGCTTGCATGTGAAGGAGAAGTCCATGAACAAGAAGCTCCATCGTGATTTAGGTATCGTCTTGCAATATTTCTCCAACCCATCAAGGACTCACAATGTAGATTAGAACATTACGATTCTATCGGGTTTTATTCTTTCATTTCCGTTCGTTTGGATGGTGTCTGTTCCCTTCAGTTTTTCCACTTTACCCTCTTCACAGGATCAGAACTTAATATATTTTGACCACCAGGAAACCTTTGCTTCCCAAAATCAGGGCAATGCGGAGCAAAAACTCGTTGTGCACAGCTAATGAGAGACGAAGCCATATGTATTGTGGTTGGAAATCGTTGCCCTACTCTGCATTTCGACAGTGCGTTCTGTGTTTGCAAAAAATGGAAAGGATCTGTCCTTGATTATGTCAGGGATGGTCGCCGTCAGTTTGGTGTTCCAACATCGGAGATTGGGGTCAAGGTCGACGACCTGATGAAAGTAGAAGGCTACCCTTTGGAATCAGGGTATATCTTTGCTGGAAGCAAAGGCGGTAGATGCCAGACGACCAGTTGATTGAGCTCAAAATTACAATAAATTGAGTGCATTCTGGAGGTCATGTTTCTGGTAAGATCCGTCAGTCAGTATATATTCGTTCTGCAAGTTCAACACATGGTTTATACTTTAGACTTGTTAATTATCAACATCAGTGCCATTAGTTCTTTATGATGTGGTGAAAAGAGCTACATCACCGGTTTCCGAATTGTCCTGGAGGGTTTGTGTTTTCGCAGAAGGCAAGGAGCCAAGCTGTACCTTTGTTTAGTCAGATTTTGATATCGCGAGGGGAACAGAATTGTCATTGGGAGTATATATATTAGAGAGACAGAGAAGCCGGGCTCTTAGATATTCAGACACACAGCAATCTACTGGTCTTTCAGGTACACTGGACAGGGTGGAGTCGAAACACAAATCTACAAGAATCATAGAACTCTCCATAGCTACGATGGAGCTCAAACCCGTCATCTCCAAACGCTATTCCATAAGTGTTCCTTGTTTGGGGACGCGCTTAAAGTTCAAGTTATGAAGAGGGTTCTTCCTTGCCAATGAAAAGAACAGCAAGATGGGGAACCACTCTGAAAGTTTCGCACTTCAGCAAGGAGTACAAAAGCCTGTATGGTTCAGGTTTTATGGATAATCTACTGCTCTCTCATTTACATGACAACGGAAGTCTCCGAAATTTATCTCTACTGGTGGAGTCCAACCTGTTTACCAAATCCACTAGCCTTGATCCAAAGCAGCCGCGCTTTTGAGTCACATTTACTGGGCTTATCGATCGTAAGGTGGATGAAGGCTTTCTTGCTTAATGCTTGGAAAGGTGGAACCCTTGGAACCCGTGATGCTAGGAAGAGTTGCTTGTTGGGTGGTTAATGTTGATGGTTGAATAATTTTGGTTCCTTTTGTGACATCGGATTTGAGGAACTGTACCGCACTTTGTTCTGTCACTACAAACGCAAGGTCGGAACATGTTGCTAACCAGGTTTGATTTTCTGTCTCTCACACATGCATAGTGTATCATGGTTTGTGTCTGCTTCCTTCACTTTTCCGCAACTCACTTGCAGGCTCTTGTTCTGGACACTCTATGAATGCTTGTCCTCTCAACACGTGGATCATTTCACCAGGATGCCATGCATTGATTTTATTCGTGCTTGTCCTTCATTGCTTAACAGTTCCAACGGTTACGCCTTAAGATAGAGCATCTAGTTGGGCTTCGCGGGTCTGTGCTCTTCCGTCTCCTTGGGTTCAAGCGCCTCCGGTTAATCACGTGTAAATTTAACGATGTAACGTTTATCTATACGATCATGTGTAAGTTGTAAGACGTTTGTTCCGACTGCGTTTGCCATGGTTGCTTCAACCGTGCTCCATTGTTGTTTCTTCCGTGTGCATCTGCTCTCACTGAATGGGACTAACCGCTACCCTCTTCCGCAATTCACACGCAGTTGTCTTTATCGGATACTTTATAAATGCTGTTCATTGAGTTCGTCGATTTATCTGCGTGACGCCATTCTTCTGTCCTGTTCTTGATTGCTTGGCAGACACAGCCATAAATTTATGCCATTGCATACGGGTCTGTACTCTTCGGCCCCCTAGGGTGTGAAGATCTTGTGGTTGATCATGTGTTGTTTTAAATGTATATACTCGAGTCTCAGGATGATGAAACGTGGGCTCCACTCTTTGCTTCATCTCAGTAAACGTATGAATTTGTTTGTCGATCAACAGAGATTGCCCGTTGATAGTCAGATGAAGCCTTATATAATGGTATCTTCGAATTGAGAGGGCTTTATATATGTCATAAAATTTCTTGCTGTTTTTTTTCTTACCGATATCAAAATGGGCACTAAATTAGTTTCTGAACAAAGTTTGTGACTAGAGTTTATCTTCAGATCTTCTAGATATGTTTCTGATTTTCTAAGCAGCTGTTAGGTAACGTTCTCCTTTATGGAAGAATCGCTTTGAAAACAGATCTCAGCTAGTTATAAAAGAGTCATTTGCCGTCTTCGAAGCTGAAAATTCACAATTCATATCCACGTCTTAACGAGTGCTTTGTAGAAATTATCTTTACGGAACTCTTAAGTTTTTTGTGTTAGCTAACTCCAAGTTGATTGCTTGGAATAGATAATGCCTTTATCTACGGAGGCTGAATCTGGGGTGATGCCTTTCGCTTCCAGAGAAGAAATCGTGGAAAACCATTCCGAAGAAATGGAGAAGAAAGACAACGATTATGGCTTGGAGAATCTTTTGCTATCTTCAAATTGTTTATCATGTGAAGTGGACCCTTATGATGGGATCATTGTGGATCCAAGCTGTCTACCTACGGACGTGAACTCTTTCATCGATAGTCTTCATGACTCTTTGGCCCTTTGGAAGTCTCAGGTTTATTTTCTCCCTCTTTAATCAGCCACCGTTGTACATTCACGATGTGAACTGTGTCCACGGTATGTAATGCAAAGACTGAAATCTAGATGTTCACAAGACTAATTAAAGCCCTTCTTGGCAGGAGCGAAAAGGGGTGTGGTTGAAGCTACCTACAGAAAATGCGAACTTGGTTTTTCCTGCCATTGAGGTATGCTGTTGGCTGTTACAGATAGCTTGTTTTGTGATACAGAACTTGTGATACAAGTTCTGTAACTCTCTGCAAGCAAGTCATGGTTTTATATTGTACGATTCTCTTGACACATATCTGAGCTTGGGTTACTCTAAGCTGCTGATTGATTTAAGCTCCTGAAGATCTGAATGTGGCTCCAAAGTTAAGACCTTCAGCCTTTGAAGCTGAAGGCTGTTGACTGGTCCTGAGATGAAGGTGTCTTCTTTGACCGAATCCAACGTTTTCTTTTGTAAAGCGGTTTCTGAAATTCGTTCAGAGGCATGGTTATATTTCTTTGTGTAAGAAGGAAGCAGAGGTGCGGCTCTTGTCTTATTATGATTGGTATCATATTTGGGAAATTAGAAGTAAAGCGAAACAACTCTTGACGATCCCTTAACAACAGTAGTTCCAGAAACTTTTCTTGCACTTGCAATAACTAGCTACCACTCACCCTAACCCTTACCCTTGCTCTCAGGTATACTATGAGAGATAGTAAACATATATCAGGTGCACATAGATACTCCTCATTCTCAGAGATGAGACCAAGTCAAAAATCTGCTAAAGCATTGATCCCCACTCCACAGCAATCCAATACTGAAAGTTTTCAGCATAACTTGAGATAATCATACCTGGGAAGGTGATTGTGTGACCTTTGTTCCTTACCTCACCCTGAGGTATACCATGAGAGGTAGTAAACTGTTATCAGACTGACATAAATACTACCGACTGTCAGAAATAAGATCAACTCCTCAGCAATTCAATGCCGAAGGATTTATTAGTACCTGAAGGAATTATCGTGGGAAGGTGATTGCCTGACATCTGTTCCTTTACTAACATCTCAAATTATATACAGGCTTTCAGTGTCAGGTCTGACACAAAAAAGAAACTTTAACTACAGAGCATGACACGTATCGGAATTCCTGGTCTGTTGTGGTTAATTACTCAATTCCACCAAAGTAACCCTAAGCCTAAAGTCGATTTATTTACTTGCACTGTAACTAAGTTATTGCTCTCTTTCTGATTCTGAGTTAATCCACAACATTATGGATACTACCTGCAGGCGGGCTTTGTCTATCACCACGCAGAACCAAATTATGTGATGTTGACTTATTGGATACCAGAAGTACCTTGTACACTTCCTTCCAACGCATCGCATCAAGTTGGTGTTGGGGCCTTCGTCCTGAATGAAGAAGGGCAGGTACAAATACTTCATGTCTTTCCTGATTGCGTTCAGTCCTTTTCGTTTTGCCACGAATGGCATTTCGTTATCTTTTATGTCATTGTTTTGTTCTACTGGCTCAATCGCAGTTGTTTCACTCATGTAAAGTTAGTTGCTGCTGCGCTGTTTTAAAAAACGAGTCGGTTTTGCCTTCTCCTTTTTTCTCAAAGAGTTTCATTTTGTTCCTTGCCTTTGGCAACTTACTTAATACACTTATACGCTAAGTGTATTCTCTTTCCCACTTGTGTAGTATTTCGAGTTTCCTTTTTCTTATGCCCCTTTTCTTTCCCCCTATATCAGCTAGCATTTAATCCTTTTCTTGGTTTATTTCGTGAAAGTGAAAAGATTGTTGTGCACAAACTCCGACTGATATCATATAAAAGTCCTGCACCAAAAGTTTGTAGAATGCGAAGTCGAACGTAGCCTCGGAAGTAGACAGAATGTTGGCGAAGAAGTCAAAGCAGAAAGGACGTTATAAATTGGCGATGGAGAGGACTCATATTAAAGGTAATAAGGGGAGGAGAAAGGGAATTGAAAAGCCACTTATCGTTGTTGCAAGTTTGTCAACGCGTGTTCTTCCTAGGTTACTTGACCAGATGGAAGTGGAATTTCTGATATTGATGTAGAGGGGAACGAGCTGAAAAAGCGTCTCGTCTTAAAATATACATCTAGCATCCTCTTCGAATGGCTGAAAACAATTAAAAGCAAAAATGCTTCAATCATTTTCCAAAGGCCAGCGCACAAAAAGAGTAGATACAAACACCACAAATGTTTACTCATTGTTCTAAGTGCTCACTGCCACGTGCAAGTGGTCAGCGATATATGCTGGAAGACGGCAATATGCAGAATCTGGGCAAAGAGAGTAATGGTATACAGTTGCTTCTCATGAGCCGTTGGAGTTAGTTTTTCCTCTCTTGTTGGATACACCGAGTGGCTCACGGCCAGCGGATTCTTGACTCCCATTACTCTAGATACATGTAGACTCCACGAACAATTCGTCGACGTTCCACCTAGATTTCGTTAATACTACTTTTGTAATGTATATGATCTATCTCTTTGATTTTCTCGCCCTCACGGCAGTCAATCACTCCGCTTGTATTTATTTTCATCGATCCCGACATTTTCTTGATCCATTTGAATTTGTTACCATCCACGGGACCATCGCAGTACGTTTTGCAACTCTCGTATTGTCCCTGTATTTTCATCTGCTTCGGCACACGTTGACGAACTTTGTCTCCTCCCTCGTGGATTCAATGTTGAGGGTCGCGGCTCTCCCAGTCCCCCTCTCCCCCTCGTGCTTAATGTTCTCAAAGCTGAATCTCATTCGTCGCCAATTTGAATTGACGTCTTTCCTCCTTCCATACCGAACTTAATATGACATGTTTTGCTTGACGAACATTCCGAAAATCTTGGGTGACGAGTAGTCCTTCCACGTCCGACCTTGAGCCGTCCTAAAGAATGAACACTCACATTTATGGCTACGTCCTTAAGCATTTTGTCTACAGTACTCTTGCCACTCCTATTTCCAAGTTGCCCGTCCGTTGTTGGCTTCTTGACAACACGATATGTTTTCAACAAGTCAAACATTACTGCCAGACACACTGACTTCGCTACACAGCATCAGTTCGTAGGTTATAAAGGTGAGGCTACTTATTCTCTGTATTTCTTCTTCATACAGGAGGCTCCACAAAAGCCACGTTGTAGACTTGTGGCCAGTGTCACTACCTTTACACAGGTTTCATATGGTTAGAACTCGCTTACAGGGAGCTGCCTCCTACAGCACATTTATGGGCTTCACCTCCGCACCAACGTGGATTACAAAACCTCAATCTGTGTCGATATAAGACAATTTTGCTGGAGTGTGCAATGTCTTCATGGTTACAACCGGAGTCGCCCTTTCTGATTTCTGCCTTTGTCTCATGCTACAACTTACTATCTTGTACGCGGAATGTATGATGACCTTCACTTAGTGGACGGCCACTCTAGTTAGGGATCGTTTTAGTTACGTCTACTTACGTAGGCTGAAGGATCCTCTTTTTACTGACCATTCGAATTCTCTACTTCATGATGTCGGGTTCTCCTGTGTTCGAAGGTTTCCGAATGTCCTTCATCACATAGACGGTCCATGTCCACGAAATGTCCTCATTACGTGGTTGGATTTCCTTCTAGTTGATATTTACTTGTGACTTTGAAGACGGCCACTGGGTCGATATGTGGGCTTATACCAGGAACCACAAAGAGCACTTTCTCATTCAAAGAGCTTGCCTTGGGGAGGAGGTCACTCCCTCCTCGGATTTGGTAGCCTTAACGCCCCCAAGAAACCGTACCGACAAATGGTAGAGATTCCCATGTGCGGTCTTCTGAATTAACATCACATCATTGTTCTTTCTCCAACGTGCTTCGTTATGGAGTACAAGGATCTCCTTGGTAGACTCATCATCGTTGGACGAGATGTGTTTCGTTCTTGCCATATCTGAGTTTGAGGTTCTCATGTTCCACTGTCCAGACCCTATTGCAGGGGATAACCACCCTAGGGATTCCTGTGAACTCAATCTTCCGCATGGTTGTACCTACCGAGTCTACCTCTTTGTTCTCCTTACGTGTTAAGCGTTTCCAGTGGAGTGATACTCCCTCTGTTTTTTCGCTTAATGTTTGGCAAAGCCTTCATTGGTAGACACTGCCAGGCAGTAATTATTATACGTCCGGGCAGCAGGGATTGATCTTCTTTGGCTTGTTGGGCACCGAGTTATTCTCAGCCCCCGCCTGGTCCAGTGCAGAAACCTTCGCACCTCGATATCCACTGAGGAAGCAGCCAAGTCTACGTGACGGTAATTTGACGCTTCCCTTGCATATTTATTGTCAAGGGTTGCCGGAGGACTTTTTTGCGTCGGACTGGTTCCTCCATACTGCACACTTACTCTTCCCACCGCTGTCAATCTGATAGCTTGTCAGGTCGCTCTGGCTTCCATATTTCACTTTTCTTCTACTCCGTGTCTTCTTCTACTTACGCAGACATAGTCTTTCTTTATTTACGATTATAGTTCATGGATCAAATCTAGGCTTTTCTGTCGTCGTCTTCATGCTTCTTTCCATCTAATTTTTCTTTTTGGGCCCTCGAGACGTATCGCTTAGAGATCTGAGTTGCTTCGGTCTCTTGCATGCCAGATGCTAAGCCCCCGAGATTAAGCATTTACTATCTTATCTGTCTCCATAATATCCAACCTTGCTCATCCTTTCTTGCGTAACGCGTAACAATCCTCTTCGTTCTTGATAGTTTCTTCCTTCTGCCCTTCATATTTGTTGTTTGGACTATATCTGTACTCTCTTCTGTTTCCTTTCCTTGCGTTGTATTGGATTGCAATCGATTCGGTTGCCTCCAACTCCATTCAAGTAGAGTCGCCTTGGACTGCAGGGGACGTTCATTCTTTGAGGGTCAGTCATGGAGATTACAGTTTTTTTGTTCCACGTGTGCAATCTTTTAATCATCGTGTGTTCTACCACGCTTTGTAATTTACGCCATAGTACCAAAGCTCGTCTTTAATACTTGTATACGCTATATAGACACATTTTGTCATTGTTTCAATATGCTAGCATCAAGTCCATGGACCATATGGCTTAGCACTGCCAATAGTCAAGTACATCTAAGTTTTACATATTCAAAAGGGGAGGTAGTAGTAAGAAGTTTACTGTACAAGAATGCTCTTCAACTATGCTCTTCATTTTTTTCAGGTTCTTGCGGTGCAAGAGAAGAATGGGCCTCTGCAAGGGTCTGGAGTATGGAAGATGCCTACAGGATTGGTCAACCAGGTGCAAACTTGCACTGAACCCGATCATTTACTGTTTAGTTATGTTTTCACCTTTTCTCATCCACACGTACTCCTTTTTGTCTCTAGTCAAAGCCTACTGAATGGAGCTTTGTTACGCCTTGACTTCTGTCTGAATGTTTTCTTGTTCCTCACTTGCTTTTTCTGTTCAGCTGTCATGCCTTCCATTTCAAGATTCGACTGTTCTCTTTAAATAACTCTCGGGATCTTTCTCTTTTCTTTCTGTGTTTTCCTCAAAATAATTTCTGTTTGCTTCTTGCTGCTTTCTCCTTTACGCCGGTCGCATGGTCGTCATTTACTTTTTCTGCTCAGCTGTGATGCCTTCCATTTCAAGACTCGACTGTTTTCAAAATATAACCTTCGGGATCTGTCTCTCCTCTTTCTGTGTTTTCCTCATAAAATATTTCGGTTTGCTTCTGGTTGCTTTCTCCTTTACGCCGGTCGCATCCTCCGTGTCAAGATGACAACGAACGCTTTATGATTTCACTTATGTTTTCAGTTTCATTTTATCTTGGGATCCATCTATGTGCGATAGCACTGAGGCGCCATACCTACACCGTCGACCTCCCGCTTCCCAGTTTCTTGCCGTGCTTAATCAGTCCGGATATACAGTAAGCTTTCTTTCGGCCAATTTACTGTTGGTGCACTTCGTGCAGTATCACCCGTGTTACAGGTGTCGCGTTCTTTCGACTAGCGGAACGAAAATCCATGGCGTCTATGCAAAAAAGAAAAGGACTGAACGTCCTCATTTTTTAGACTGATGACTATCGGTCACGAGTTCCGAAAAGCTTTTGTTAATATCAAGATGTCACATGCTCACATACTGTGCAAATGGAGTGATGCTTGTCCTGTAGATTTTTTAAATGGTCCCTGCTTCATTTGTCGCATCGGATCGAGGAACCAAACTGCAGTCTTGTCTGTCAGTGCGTGTGCTCTCGTTTGATTCTGTACCCATTTGTATCTTCATTCGTGCAGTTCACCACTTGTTTTGTTGCTGCCTGTTATTCTGTCCGCAACTCAGTTACTGTCTCTGTTCTGAATATTCTACGTATGTTTGCCCAAGAATTCTCTGCGATTCTAAAGCAAAATCTACTAACAGGCTTTTGGTAACAATTTGTGCAGTCTTTCTAGCTAACTTTTACATTGTCGCCTACGAAGAAGATTGCATCGAACGGATCCTTTCTTTGCGAAACATCGCCCTCCTCTACAGCGGTTGCTACGTGTGAGACGCTGCGGTGATGACCTTTTCGTTCCCTATATTCTAGATTTCGAGGGTCTAATGGAGCGATTTGTCCCCTGCCGGAAGAGGGATTTATCCACAAGATTCTTGCGAACTCAACAGAATATCCTGATGAAATTCCACGGCGATGGTTGTTGGACTTGGTTATTAGTCAGGACGGCCCAAACTTTCCATTGACGTTCATGCTAACGTGGAGAACCTCACTCCAGGAAACATACGCCTATTTCACTACCTCACGTTCTCTCAGACGTCCAATCTCAAGTCATCAATTCACGGTCCTGCGTTTTATACTTTAATGTGATTCCAGGAATAACCTTGCTTGAAGCTATCGTAACGTTGATCCACGATTATAGAATGCAGCACTACAATATGCACATAGTCTTCCGTGTTCTTTTTAGAAGACGTCTATTTTAGATTACTAGCTTAGCCATGGGTATGTACCAAACAGTGCGCCAGTTAACTTACTATGAGCGGTAAGCTTAAACTCAAGCCTGTTTTCTAAGTCCTAGGCTATTTTTCTCTGCTGTGCTCAAGGATTTCCTCTCCTTAGACTCATTGTCTCATCTTTCGAGATTGTCTTTAAGGCTGTGGGTGCTTTCGATATTCTCCATTTTTTTGGATGCTTTCGATGTTTCCAACTTTTTAGCTAACCTGGTGCTGTACAAGATTTACCATATTGGGGAACAGTTATGGAAACACCCCATCGTCTGTTGGGGTTTGAATTATCCTCAACCCCGTCCGGTGTACTGTAGAAACCTATTCACCCTGTTACCCTCTGGCGAAGCAGCCGGGATCTTGTGTCCATGAAGTGATGCCCGTTGGGTAGATACTGTTGTTGTTCACTGGTTCGTTTTTTTGCATCGGATTCGAGGATCCAAACCGCACACTGGTCTCACAGCGTATGCACCCGTTTGTTTTTCTATCATATTTTGCCTATGGGGTAAAATTTATCATAAGTTTTCTTCAAGGTGCACAATATTAGATCTCTTTTATAGATGGCAAGAGTATATCGGATGTTGTGTAGTTTAGAAAAGCTAAGAGAATGTATTTGAAAAGACCATCTATTCATTGAAGACCCTAAGCAGATGGAATCCTTGTGTATGATGAGTGTGTTGCTTTCTTGGAAGGCCAGCATCACACTGCTAACATCCATTTGGTATTTTACGAATGAATTTTAGCATGTTAGAATACTCCCACCATGTGCTATATCAGTCCAATTTTAGGTCGTAAAGGATGATATCGTCTATGCTATTACTCCAATGATTTTTCGTCTGAAACATCAACCTCATTAAAAGATTTCTTGTTCTTCATATTTAGCAATATAGCAATCTATACAGGTTATCCTCAGCAAGTCCATTGCGTATAGACTCTCTACACTTCTCTAGGCCACAAAACTCACTTCCACCTCATAAATGCACAAGCAAATTTGTTGTTGTGAGGCTGTTCAGTAACCTTAGGTTCGAATTCAAGTCATGCTCATTTATAACCGTCTCAACTATCAAAGTCTATTTTTTTCATTGTTTTCTCTTTCAACAAACAATCTTAGAACAATGCCTGCTTTAAGGATGAGAATTTCATAACCATTTCCATTTTCTATTATGTCAACACCTTCGTCATGTTCTTGAAAACATGAGTCTTATAACCATAACGCATAGCCGGAGCATAATTTTGGGCTAAAAACCTACGAACCTTGGTATCCACAGATTAAGAAGCAGATTCTGCCTCGCGGGACTCACAGTAGTGAACATGACGAAGGGTCCAATTGCAAACAATAAAATATATATGCTTTTAACTCTCTCAGTGGTTTCATTGAATAACCTTATTGGACTAACTCCTGTGAATGAGAAGAATTGTTATGTACACGTAAAACCCCATTTACGTTGACTATGCCCTAGTTCTAGATGCAGGGTGGAATTCCTAGTATCGTATGATTCGCAGTAGATTGGTTGGCGCCGACGGGACATTACAACAGCGGCTATTTTATACTCGAACATTTATCTTTTAGAAGAACTGCTGAATGTTGCTGTTTTGCTGTGAGTTGCAGGGTGAAGACGTACATGAAGGTGCTGTTCGGGAAGTGAAGGAGGAAACAGGAGTAAGTCTGCATAGGAAGTGTTCAACTCGTCGCATTTTCGTCTCATGTATTTGTCGTGTCTTGTTATGAGTTTGGCGAAACATCTGTTCAAAGGAAAATCTCCGTCTTTATCACTTGAAAGAATATATAAGCTTGTTACTAGTATCAACTCTTTGATTCTTCATCCTGCAATTTCTTAGAAGCTTGACAGAATCACTGTTACTCTTTTCCACTTGACGAGGAAATACAATACCCGTTTTGGGTTGTTTGGCAGCCTAGACCTTGCGTATGGTTTTATCCGAGAGCGAAAATATCCTTCACAGTCCTACGTGATTCACTTTTTAAGTTGTAAAATTACAGATTGATACGGAGTTTTTGGAGGTAATTGGATTCAGGTATTTATATCCCCAACCAGATTAACATTTGTTGTGCTTAAGGCTAAACCAGCACGAGTTGTTGTTGTCATTCTTTTTTCCCGCATATTTCTTCATGGCTATCATTGTTTGCTTCAATTTGGTGATTTTTTCATCACGCTTTATTTCTGGGCGCCGATTTACTATTGAAATTCTGATCTTCGAGGAGAACCCGAACATTACGTTTTGACCGACTTGGTGGTCGAAACCGCCCTAAAAGATTAGCTATTCTATGTACTATTGGTGTCTGCTTTTTACTCACTGCCCTGGGTTTTGTCGAGATAGAGATCGCGCCAAGGTGGTCGTTTATTTCTGGCTTCTGTCTACTAAATCGGCTAATAAGAACTGTGTTAGTTTTAAATGAAAGCTGTTCTGTTTTCGTTTGACCTACGATGTCACTTCGTTTAGTTTTTGATTTTGACACTCAGTTCTTAGCATCATACAACTAGATCGGTCTCTCCTTTACACCTATAGTCTCTCTTATATTGACACACCTTTTTGATTCGGTCATAACCCCGCCGGTTGTATTGTTTAGAAGGAATGTTGGCGCATGATTCTTTAGGAGCTTTTCCCAGGGTCGGAAGGTCCGATCAAAAGGCATAAAAAGAAAAGCCCCATCGCTAGCCTGCTGCAACGGGCTAGTTACGAAATTCACGAGGAGCTTTCCCACTAAAGGCTTCTTTCCTTATAAAGAAGAAGGCCAGATGATGAGGGATGCTTCCATTTTTTTATCGTTGACTCCGGATTGATACCTAAACATATATACATATCAATTTTTCATAACTGGCAGGATTACTGACAGTTCTCTACGTTTGCTTCTGTGTTGTATGGCATTTCTTGAAAGGTGCTCGTAATTACTTGTTACCGCTAAAGTTGGGTCTGTCCTTATTTTTGTTAAATCAATCATATTCTGCTGACTTAATTGATTCGCTAAGATTTTTCGGACTTATTATCATAAACTTTGTGGCTCGTTTGAAACAGACAAGGACATCAGGTTTTATTTGAAAAGTCCGACATCTTTTTCCTATGTGTGCTTCGACCTTTGTCAATGACGATATTGAAACAAGATACGGAAATTGAAGCTGCTCAGGTAATTCTTTTGCATTCAAAGTTTAGAGAGGAATGCTTGATGTGAGAATTGAAATCATGAAATTTTTTCGTTTTTTTACACGGAAATTGGTATACAGGATTTTTGTGCAAAATTATAGAAAATTTGGAGAATATCTAAGTTCAGTCTTGTAGTTAACGCCTAAATCTACTTTTTACGCATTATATAGCGCATAGTTTTATGATGCGGATGCAAGGTCATAGTCTTTTGGGATTATAGCCTCTAGATTTTTATCCTGCGCCTATAACGTCCAATTTATTGTACCCATTCTGTTTATCTTTTTGGTGACATTGACACACTTTTTTCTTCTCTCAGTTGTTAAATTCTTTTGAACCACCTTAGACACGAGTTGGACTTCTTTTGCTGCTTTAACGAATGGACTTACGTCAACACCTCTGTTTTTTTTGTTTAGCATTGCTTTTGGTGTTGTTTGACTAAATTCACATTTCCAGCCACTATTGATAATCTTGGTACTCAACATAGCACTGTTACTAAAAAAGTCTTTATAAGTAATTGATTTCTTGAAGAGAAGTAAAAAAGAAGAAGGAATTGACGAGTTTATTGTCAACTTAAGATATGGGTACCTACTATCAGGAAGTAATGCAATGGATGAAAGGGTCGAGACACAGGTACTGAGACCTGGAGAGAAGATCTGAGTTGTTAGGGAGTGAACTCGGATGGGGGTAATATACCCAATCGTGACAGTGGTCATCCGAGAGATACAGGACCCTAAACCCTAATGGACAGCGGCTGGTCGTGACAGTGGTCGTGACTAAGTGTCACGACCACTGACTATAGGACAAAGTACACACGTTCTTTAACAGAGTGTACGGAGGACCAAGAAGTGGGTAGTAATACTTCTAACACTCCCACTTACAACCTACTTACTTCGCTCATCCACATTTCCAACTAATAAACCTAAATTCTGATTATGATACCACTGCTTTTTTCTAGCTAATGGTTTTGTCATAATATCAGCAATCATCTCTTCAGTTGGAACAGGAACTAACTTCACCAAATTACTGGTGACCAGATCTCTGACAAATGATATCTAATGTCAATATGCTTAGATCTCTCGTGATTTTTGTGGTTCTCTATTTGTGAGATCGCACTTTGGTTGTTACAGAAAATAGTGGTCGACTCCAGCTCAAAACCTAGATCGGTCACTAATTCTCTTAACCACATAGCTTCAGCTCCAGCCTTGGACAAAGCCATGTACTCTGCTTCTGTAGAAGAAAGCGCTACTGACTTTTGTTTCTTTGATGTCCAACTAATGGTTCCGCCATGGAGTTGGAAAGAATATCCAGACGTCGATCGTCTCGTGTCAAGGCAACCACCCCAGTCCGCATCGGAATATCCAGTTAAACCGGATGGTTTGTCAACCCTCGTGAACACAAGGCCAAAGTCGAGAGTTCCTTTCAGATTTCTGAAAATCCTCGTAACTGCCTTCCAATGTGTCAGTCCAGGATTTGACATGAACTGAGCCACAGAACTGACAGCAAAAGATATATCGGGTCTAGTGCAGACCATAGCCCACATCAAGCTCCCAACAACAGCTTGATATGGAACATCTTTCACCTCTTCGCTTTCTCCCACTGAATTGGGAGAGTCAAGCACACTTAACTTCAAACCGGGTTCCATAGGTGTATCAATAGGCTTACAGTCAGCCATGTTGAATCTCGCAAGTTTTTCAACCAAATGTCGTGGTTGGGAGATCCGAATCCACCCTTCTTCACGATTTCTGTCAACTTGCATACCAAGACAATGATGGATCTCTTCTAAGTCCACCATTTCGAACTCCCTTTTAAGTTTCTCCTTGATCTTTGTGAGGAGACGCAAGGAATCGCTTGCCAGTATACAGTCGTCCACATACAGTGCTAAATACACAAATGCATTCTCCTGAGAGTAAATGTAAACATTCTGATCTGCATTAGCCCTGGTAAAGGCAATCTGCAGTAAGAACGAGTCAATCCTCTGATACCACTGTTGCGAGGATTGTTTCAGTCCATAAATGGACTTATTCAGTTTACACACCATGTTTTTCTCAGAAGAGATATTCAACCCTTCACGAAGGCCCATGTAGACTTCTTCATCCAACCGCCCGTTCAGGAATGCAGTTTTCACGTCCATCTGGTGCAGCTCTAAATTGTATTGAGCTGCTAGAGCCATTAACACCCTAATGGATGTCATCTTCACCACAGGAGAAAATGTTTCCGAAATGTCAACACCATAAACCTGTGGATATCCTTTCGCTACTAACCTGGCCTTGTATCGATCAACAAAACCGTCAGGCTTGTATTTGATTTTGTAAATCTACTTGCAGCCAACGACGTTACACCTGGACATTAACTCTGTCAATGTCCAGGTGTGATTTTTCTTCAAAGAAGAAAATTCATCCTCCATAGCTTCTTTCCATTTGATGGAATCACCATTCTGTAAGGCCTCTTCATAAGAAGTAGGTTCTTGGTGAGTCTCTCCATACGAAAATAAACCTCGATGCTTCTTCCTCTTCTCCAAAAGTTGATCATATCTTTCGACACGTTTCCTTACTCTTTCCCCCCTTCCAAAGAGAGGATCGATGGAGCGGGAAGACGATGAAGCAGCCCCCGTAGCTGCAGGCGGGATTTCAGATGCAATGTCGTGAATTTGGAGTTCTCCCAGTAAGTCTTGCACACTGTATCATCAAGAGGAGCCGAAGAGAAAGATTTCTCCCGTAGCTTCCATGTGCGCCTCTGATAAGTCTGGCCAAAACGGGCTGGATAAGTTGCAGGGACTTCAGCAGTGGGAGGATGACTTACGGAGGAAGTGGAAGTGGAAGTTGCCTGTGGAACTCTCACTGCATGTGATGGTGTCAATGGACTGAATTTTCCTACCGCTGGTGGCCGTCCTGCTGGTGGCCGTTCTGCTGGTAACCTCGTGTGAACTGGATCAGTCGATGGAGCTAATGGAACAGGGCGAAAGGGAGTAAAACCTTCTTGCTCAGCAGGCGGAACAACGGATGCTTGCTGATGGTGAAAGGTAGCTTCCCGAACTGCAAGAGGCATAAATCTGACAGATCTGCTTTCAAGAATCTTGTGAGAGTCCTTACGCGGTACGCGATATCCTTTTGCTGTAGTAGAATAGCCAAGGAAAACACATTCTACACTCTTGGGGTCAATCTTACATCGATGGCCTTTCTTAATATGAGCAAAGGCAGTACATCCGAAAACTTGTAGGTTCCGCAGATCCGGCTTCTGCCCATGCCAAAGTTCGTAAGGGGTTTTGTCCTTGGGTAAAGCCTTCGATGGAGATCTGTTCTGCAAGTAAACGGCCGTATGGATGGCTTCGCCCCAATAGCCATGAGAAAGACCAGAATGTGTCAACATAGCGACAACAGAATCGATAAAAGTTCGATTCTTCCGTTCAGCTACTCCGGTTTGTTCAGGAGTATCAGGAATGGAAAACTTTCGTTGTATGCCGTGAAGCGTACAAACATCAGTAAAAGCTCGAGATTTGTATTCAAGAGCATTATCTGATTGCAGGACCTTGATGCGCTTGTTGAGGTAATTTTCAGCCATCGATTTGAATTCCTGAAACTTGGCAAAGGCTTCAGACTTCTGTTGTATCAAATACACCTGCGTATATTGTGAAACATCATCAATAAATGTGATGAAGTACTTACATCCCGAGAATGTTTGAAAATTCAAACATTCTCGGAATGTTTGAATTTTCAGAGGGCCACAAATATCCGTGTGTACTAGGCCAAGAAAGTCTTTAGCACGAGTGGCTCCTTTGCTTGGGAACTTGGCTCTGGTAGACTTCCCTAGAGCACATGATGTGCAGAAAGGGAGAGTCCGAAAGGAACATTTCTCCAACCCTTCTACCATATATTGCTGCTTTCTTTGCTGAATCCGCGGAAGACTCATATGGTCGAGCTTGAGATGCCATTGATTGGTGTCCAGCTCTTCAGTGTTGGAAGCCGAATAAAAAACATTAGCAGGAATTGCAGGTGTGTTGAAAGAAGTCGTCCCCAGCCTAAACGTTACCCTTCTTGTCCTTCAAGATGCATCGAAGAGGTTCAACCAGTAGACTCTTTCCTTGCTGAACAAGCTGATGTATTGAGAAAGGATTCTTGTGGAGACCAGGGACGTGTAACACTTCAGGTATTATCCGTTCTTGTCCATCATTCAAAGAAATGAGGACATTACCTTTTCCCTGAATGAGTTGTCGACTGTCGTCGCCCAGATATACAAACACCTTCGATGGTAGTTCAGTATATGTCACAAAGGCATTTTTGTTGTATGCCATGTGTTGAGTAACACCAGAATCCACATACCAGACCAGATTCATCCCGATTGATGTTAGAGCAGTGACATACAACCGCTGGTGATAGTTTGGTGTAGAATGTGAAGAAGCGCTGTTGTGTTTCTTCTTCCGGCTGGCAAGATGACCTTTCTCTTGCAATAGAAGCATTTCATTTTTTGCGTGGAAAAAGATGGTTTGGCAGGAGGTTCTGGTCGTGATGAAGGACCTGCCTCAGTGGAGTGTCTTAGATGCATCATCTTTGACGTCCACCCTCGTTTCTTTGCTGTGTAGAGTGCTGCCATTCCGTCGGTCAACTCTTCTTCTTCTTGGAGGTGTGATTCTTCAAGAAGAACACTAGCAATAAGCGATTGAGTGGTCAACGTTTGCTGTGTCCGCATGGAGTGCACCAAGGATCTATATTCAATAGGAAGACTTCGAAAGAGACAGATATAAGCCTCTGCCTCTGGAATAGTCTGCCCTATAGATGCCAACTGGTGAAGAAGTAGGCGAAACTTGGAGATATGTTTCGCTACAGACTCGCCTGACTTCAATTTGAGAGAATGCAATGCATCTCTCAAGTGCATCTGCATTGGAACATCATGGGATTCAAAAAATGTATTCAGTTCAGCCCAGGCCTCTGCTGCTGTAGAATGGCGAGCAATCAATGGATGTTGATCGTCTTCCAATGAGTTACTCAACACCGCCAAGGACATAAAATTTTTAACATCCCATTCCTGCTTGCTCCCTGCGCCTGACTCTAAGATCCTGGTTGTAGAACCCGGTGGAGTGGTTGGCCGAACTTCAGTCCTTTCTATCATGCCCATCAATCCTTTCAGTTGAAGGATCAAACTAATCTTGCTCTTCCAGGCATGCAAATGCTCCCCATTGAATTTGGGGAGATCTTTCCATGCGATTCGGGTTGAAGCCATGGAGACGTCATCTTCCAAAACTCAAACTATCCACTGTGCTTCACGTTCTGCCGAAGTAAGTCTTCGAACTCTGAACTCTAAACCCTAAAGCTCTGATACCATATCAGGAAGTAAAGCAATGCATGAAAGAGTCGAGACACAGGTACTGAGTCCTGGAGAGAAGATCTGAGTTGTTAGGGAATGAACTCGGATGGGGGTAATATACCCAATTGTGACAGTGGACATCCGAGAGATACAGGACCCTAAACCCTAATGGACAGCGGCTGGTCGTGACAGTGGTCGTGACTAAGTGTCACGACCACTGACTATAGGACAAAGTACACACGTTCTCTAACAGAGTGTACGGAGGACCGAGAAGTGGGTAGTAATACTTCTAGCATAAGTAATAGATTTCTTGAAGAGAAATCTATTAATCTAAAAAAGTAATTGACGAGTTTATTGTCAACTTAAGATATGACTACCTATTAGCACTTTTGACAGTGCTAATCAAAGCACTCTCAGAAGAGAAGCTTGGGAAGTGTGTTAGAGAGATGAGTTTGTTTCTGCCACTTCATTAAATGTAAGTGTTTTGTAGTAATCTTGGCAGTAATACGAACATAGTTTTAAATAGCAATTTTCTTCAGGAATAGAGGTTATCTTGTTAGGATTTCTGTGGGTTACTTTTGTGACTAGTGAGTCATCAGCCACTAGGGTTTCAGTTTTGTATATTTAGTCTCTCTCAGTTTTGTTTGACTGTTAGTAACGCAATCAGAGTCAAAAACTTCGTCTTACTGGTGATTATCTTTTAGTTGTTTTAGTTGTAGTTTTTAATGTTATAACTCTAGTGTTATCACACACCATTATGTTGGAGCTTGCGGAACATAACCTAATTAACATACTCCTGGACCAGCTTTGTGAAGAAGTCATGATTCAGTTTTAGTTGTGGGCAATGCTATTGAGGTCTGCTGTTTGCTTTCCTAACTAATAGTTTCACCACTAAAACTGACAAGATTTGGAGATTAGTCGATCCACCACTAATGGATCTACTCATCCACATCTTCATCCCAACTAGCTTCAAGAAAACCTTTGAGAGTTGGCTCAGATGTTAACTTTCTGTATGTTATGTACTTTAATATTCCATTGAGATTTCTCCAATGTGCTGGCGGTGGACAATCACACGGAGTACCTGGCTAGAGCTTCTACTGTATGAGCTATTACTGGTATTGTGCAAACCTAGTTCAGAATGGACATAGTGCACTCTGATATAAGAACTTTGAGTCTTTAATGGCTGTTTTTGATAGTTTCTTCCATCTCATTCAACCTGCGGCCATGTTTCAAGGGAGTACAGACAGTTTTGCATCTTCCATCCTGTTCCTATGTAAATATTTCCTTAATGTTCTTGGTTTGGTTCAACCTAATACATCCTTCCTTGCAATATATGTCAATGTGGATCTCTAGGAGAAACTTCAGTAGAACTTAGTTCTGTGAAGTTTCTCCTAGACATCCAATTCTGTCCATTTAAAAAATGGAGCATTCTTCATAGCTTTTACTCCCTGCCCCATCAACAACAATTTATCTACATAGACTGCTATGTAGACATTTCATCCTTGTTGTAGACACTGAATTGTGAATGAGCTCTCTTGAAGCTATGCATCCTCACTTGAACATCAGGCTTCTGGTAGCAACTAATAGGTGCTTGCTCAAGCCCATCGAAAGCGTTTCGAGCAAGCGAACTTCCTTATTTGAGCTGGGTAGTTACATGGTACTTCCATGTAGATGTCTTCTTCCAGATCTCCATTCAAGTGTCTTCACATCTACTTGCTCCAGTCTTTTCAACTCCTAGAGCTAACAGCGTTTTAATTCAACTATACATTGCCATTGGAGCAAAAGGTTTCATGTTCATCAACATCAGATTGTTTACCGTAGCAACTAAGCAACTCCTTTGTTCGCCTTGAATTCCCATCTGCATGCTGTAGTGTTTTTTCCAGGTTGAAGATTGATGAATATCCACGTGCAATTTTATTGTGAAATTCTTTCTCTTCAAGTATGACCTGGAATCAATGACACTTCTTCCAATCTCATCTTCTTGGTGTTTCAACATATGGTGAAGGTTCATCATCTATAGAACAGAGGTGGATTTCTCCATAAAGTTACCATTTTTCAGAAAACATCAGCTGCATCGAAAGAGATCTCCAACTTCTCAACTTGAATATCATGTCTACTGTATCTTCAAGGAGCAATTCCATCTTCCTCTGAAGAATCTTTAGACTTGGAACTTTAACACTGCCATATTTACCATACTTCCTTGTCCTTCCGATGCAAACTTTCATCGGAGAAGGCTCCATTTGAGCATCAGGTAGTCCGTCTACACCCTCTCCCGACCAGTCGACACCGAGTCGACTTCAGGTACCACTCTCTTTCCACCTTCAGGATCAGGTATCTCCTGAGTACCATTGTGCGCTTGTGATGATGCTCCATCTCTTTTATCACCATTTCCTGCGCAGGTATAGAAACAGAGGAAGCTTCTATTCCGTGTGTGATGTTTCTGCTATTTTTGATTTCCAAGTACTCTCCTCAATCAACAGATACAAAGAAGTAATCGTTTGATTAGTTTTGGCTTGTAAAGCAAGTACTTTTTCATATCCAATGAAGATTAGCCTCTAGATCTCAATCCAAGTTTGCTCCTTTGTGCTTTTTTGGGATATGAGCATTGACTGGATAACCAAACACCCTCAACATGTTACCACAAGGTTTCTTACCACTCTGCGCTTCTTCTGGTGTCACATCGATAAATTTTGTTGTGGGACTTGGCAATTTGAAATAGTTAGCAACCTTGATAGCTGCACCCCAAAACTGCATCTCAGGTTGAGCATTTTGTAACATACTTTATGCCTTGTCTTGTAGAGTTCTTTCTAAGTTTTCAACAAATCCGTTCCGTAAGGGACTATCTCTAGCTTTCACTCCTGACGCTATCCCCTTGCTTTCTAGGACACCAAGAAAGTTTTATTGTTATATTCAATCCTCCATCAGATGTAAGTTTTTTCATTTTCTACGTGTCTAAGTACCTACCATTTTAAGAAAGACTTCAAAATTTCTAAAGCTCATTATCTTTGAATTACATTCGCACCAAAAGTCATTTCTACGCTTATCACATATGGAAGCGAGGTGATATTCTGCACATTTCAAGGATTTGTGAGGTATATTACCACGTACTTCTAAATGTACGAGATCCAAAAACTCATCAGTTCTGTGAAAGGACTTCTTGGCATTAGATGGCTCGTGGAAGCACAAGCAGCCCTGAATAAAAGTGATCATTTTGGAATCTTGAATCCTCCAACCATTTGAAAGATCATCCAACCTTCTATGCCAAACGTTCTATGACTTTTAATCTGAGAGATAGCCTTTCTTATATTTCCTGTGCTTCACCTCTAACATTAAGATACACAGATGACCATCAACATTTTGTTTGAAAACCGATCTGTCCATTCTTCTCAATGTCGCAACAGTGCTTTCTATCTTAGAAATGAGAAGCAAAACCTGTAGTTCTAAACATCAAGTGTTCTGACAAAATAAAGTACGCGTCTAACTTTCTCCAGTCTAATTGTTTTCTCTAGATCTTTGTTTTCTGCTCCAACAAAAGCCACATGGACAGTGGATACCCCAAGAATTGAATTTCACCATTTCCACTTTTTACACATTTAACTTTCTTTATTATCTCAACAAAAAAGTTGACTTTGCCTTCTTCATAACTTTCAGTTTTGACATTAGCATTAGAATATGTCCTTCACCTAGCCACCTTTTGGCACTAGGAGCTCAAGTTTCCTCACTGAGTAGTAAACAAGTCTTTTTGTGTTTCTTTCTTCTATCTTACTTTTGTTAGGAATAACAGCATTTTCGTTACTAGCTCTATCAAACCTAGTAACAATTGTGATTGTATTGTTGTATGCCTGGTCTCATGAAACTTGTTCAATAAGAAGTATTAGGAAAGTAAGGCAATGCAAGAATGGATCGGCACAGGTTCCTCAGGTCTGAGGAAGGATCTTCCTCAGACCTAAGAGTTGGGTTTAAATACCAGTTTAAATATAGTTGGATCATCCTAACCATTGGGTTCAAATACCCAATCCGGGACAAGGGATGTAACGGATGTGACAAGGAATATGAAGGGACACACCCCCGGAGTACAAAGGGTCGTAGTTCCACTGTTGTCGCACGAACTCCTCCTCCGAGGGTAGTTCAGGTTCCTTAGGTCTGAGGAAGGATCTTCCTCAGACCTAAGAGTTGGGTTTAATTACCAGTTTAAATATAGTTGGATCATCTAACCATTGGGCTTAAATACCCAATCCGGGACAAGGGATGTAACGGATGTGACAAGGAATATGAAGGGACACACCCCCGGAGGGTGGGTTTAGGGTTCCACTGTTGTCGCACGAACTCCTCCGAGGGTAGTTCAGTATATGTCACAAAGACATTTTTGTTATATGCCATGTGTTGGGTAGCACCAGAATCTACATAACACGATCAGCGGCGACGTATAACGGGTGCTGTAGAATGTGCATAAGAGATATCTTGTTTCTTCTTCCAACACTTGTTTGCAAGATGGCTTTGCTTCTTGCAATAGAAGCACTTCATGTTTTGCCTGGGAAAAGATGATTTTGCAGGAGCTCTTGTCGTGATGAAGAACCTGCCTCAGTGGATTTTCTTGGAATGTATCATCTTTGGAGTTGAGGTAGTGATTCTTCAAGAAGAACACTAGCAATAACAGATTGAGTGTTCAACGTGCGAATCTGCCTCAGTGGATTTTCTTGGATGCATCATCTTTGGAGTTGAGGTAGTGATTTTTTAAGAAGAACACTAGCAATAACAGATTGAGTGGTCAACATGTGCTGTGACCGCATCGAACACACAAAAGATCTATATTCGATAAGAAGACTTCGAAGGAGACAGCGATAAGCTTCTGCTTCTGCAATAGTCTGCTGTACAGAAGCCAACTGGTCAAGAAGTAGACAAAATTTGGTGATATGATTTGTTTCGTCAGACTCGCCTGTCTTCATTTTGAGAGTATGCAATGCATCTCTCAAGCGCATTTGCATTGGTAGGTCATGGGATTCAAAAATTGTATTCAGTTCAGCCCAGGTCTCTGCTGCTGTAGCATAGCTAGCAATCAATGGCTGTTGATGGTCGTTCAACGAGTTATTCAACAACGCCAAGGAAATGAAGTTTTTATTATCCCATTCCTTCTTACTCCCTGTTATTGACGTTGTAGAACCAGGTGGAGTGATTGGCTGGAGCTCTGTATCTTCCATGATGTCAATCGATCCTTCCACTAGAAGGATCCAACTCATCTTCTTCTTCCAGGAATGGAAATGCTCCCCATTGAAATTGGGGAGATCTTTCCATGCTACACGTGTTGTAGCCCCTAGAGAATTCATCTTCCAGAACTTGATTGGTGAACTTCTCAACAAAGTGTCTATCGTGATTCACGTTCTGCGCGAAATCGTGAAGAACGTGAATCACGATTTCGCGCAGAACGCGACACCAATTCCAAAAAAAATATTTCGGAATTACGACCGCAAGAGCCGGACAGCGAATCCTCGTGAGGGCACGGGTTCAGTTCTTGAGACGGTGGTCATATCTGCATGAGAAGAAGTGAGAAATAACACTGGTGCGCGAGTAGGCCGACGCGGAACACAGCCCTGTAGGAACTAGTACAGAGAATGATTCACAGCAAGAAGCGTCCTTCAATGCTTTTTGTGATTCAAGCGTAATTGAATCAGAAGAGAATCAGCTCTGATACCATATTAGGAAAGTAAAGCAATGCAAGAATGGGTCGACAGAGGTTCCTGAGAAAGGATCATCCTAAGAGTTGTTGATAATACATAGGTCCCGGATTGGGTTTAAATACCCAATCCGGGACAAGGGCTGTAACGGATGTGACAAGGGATATGGAGGGACACATCCCCGGGATACAAAGGGTCGTAGTCACATCACAGTCACAGTCCTAACTATAAATACACTACCTGCACGAATCCGCACAGACAGGAAGCAGTAGGAAGCAGTAGGGAGTAAAACAGTTTTCTAACAAGAAGAGAATTAAATGAAAGAATAATAGTTCCATACTAGATAGGCTAGAAAACAGATAGCAATTTTGAAATAGGGGTATTCATCAGAGTTGACTCACCTATCTTAGTAAAAATTGGTGCAATTTTTCCCTGTGATCTATCTCTTCATGATCTTCATCATGAATTCCAGGGTAGACATTAGTACTCACTTCCATCTTGCATTTGCAAACAATATCTCGGACCAAAATCCCATTCATATAGAATATCTTTCACCAACAATGTCAACCTTGAGCCATCTCAAGGTTGAAATTGTTGAGAGTGTACTCCAAAAGCCTCAAAGGGACAAATAAAATGATGAAGGAACTTATTAGCGAAACTCCGCGAAATGTTCTGAGCAGTAGAATCAGGGTATATCTAGTGCCCAATCGCGCAGTTGCGACATAAGCAACTCGAGTATTTCCTCTATATTTCTGATCTATCTTCTTTGGTTGAGTTTCTCGACTCAGACAAGATCTCACGAAGTTTTTTGAACATCAATTTTCTAGGTATATTCATATGAACCATACTGTTTGAAGTTCCTACCATAGAAGGTTTTATGGAGTTCCTGACACTTTTGATTGCTACCATTAGCCCCTGCCTTCAGCTGGACAATAACCTGTGATAAATTGAGATAAAACTTCTCTGATTAGCGTTCTCCACACCTGAAATCAATCTAATTCGAAAACAACAAAATTTTAACTCCATCTCCATCTTCTGAACAATCTAGAGGTGTGATTTTTATTTGGAAAAATAATCATTCTGATTCTGTTTGCTTTGCAACCAGAATAGCAATGCATACGACTCTTAGTGTCTTTGCTTGGACACTCATATCTGAAGCCTTTAGTACAGTATCACAGACTCCTGTATCACAGAGGAAAGCCATATCATCTTAACCCAAAGTATATTGCACCCACTACCACTCCAAATTACAGTTTATTGTTACTTAGTTACTGCTATGGTTTGTCTTTTAATATTCAGATCTCTTTTGTAGCAGTTCATTAAGATGTTTGTCAATCTTACCACCAGCAATGTCTTATGTAGTACATCCACAAGAGTGGATGTATCAATCCACAAGAGTCATCTTGTGGATTATCCACAGCATGATATCACGCCCCTTTACACTCAGGACGGCCATAAGCAGCAACACTGAATTCATAGGTGTAAGGAATATCAATCTAACCGTAATGTAAATTTGAGTAATTCTCCTGATTTAGAAATCTTAATCCAGCAGTTGTATACAAAGACAACAGCTCATTGATTTTTGCTTTTTGTCGATTTTCTCAATTCAATTCCATCTTGTGTTGGCCAACTGATTGTCCGGTTCACAGTTGTACAGCAAAAATTTAGACGCAAATATCCACTACTGAAACGAAAATATATAAACGGTTTCGCCTAGAAAGTTATTGTTAAACGTAGTGCCTTGATGCTAACAACTTTACTGTTCTAAAATCGACTTTCCTGTACGCTTAAACACATTAGTCCATACTGAACTTGTTTTCCAGTAATCATACAGGAAATTACATTTCAGCAATTTTAATTCTCTCTTGTAGTGCTTGTTTTATACGGTTAGATATGGCCGTTTCCTTAAGTTCTTTACGGGCATGCTACTCTATTCTGATCGTTTTGTCGCTTTTGCTCCCGTGTTTGCATTTTACGTGTGCTAACCTTATATTTTCTGGTGGTTGTACTGTTGTGATTGTCCTAATGACATTCAGCGGCAAGTTAGATCTCTTGTAGATGATATCTCTGATAAAAAAAGTCAGTTATATTGTTCCCACCACCCCATCTCAGTCCTCAAATAACACACAAGGGTGATCAATACTTGAGAAATACAAGACGTATGCCGTCACGCGAATGGTTCACTGACAGAAAAGTATCATTGGTTTTTCAGGCTAAGTATGAAGCAACAAAACTCATTCTGAAATCTTAACTCAGATGTACAGGCAGCCCTCTACGGAACAATATTTACCTACACCTGTACTGATTGTTTAATTATCAATACGTTTACATTTCGCTGAGAATATGATAGGACCTGACTCAAATACATGATGCTACATTGATGGATAGTTATCTACTACGCTTGTTTCTAAGTTTTGTTATTTATATATAACTTGCATAAGTTACTTTGTGTTAAGTCTTGAACTGTGGTTTCACACTTACTCACTTGGCAGTGGATGGATCTGGAGAAGTTTGCTTGTCAACCCTTCGTCCAAAATAGTATGTTGCGGAAAATGGTGGATATGTGCATGGCCTGTACACAAGGAAGGTACCGGGGCTTTGGCACCAGAGCCTTTCATGCGGGCTCTGAAAGGATGCCTTCTTACTTTTACTACAACGTTCATGACAGCATGGAGAAGTCAATTCCGTAATTGTACACTTATCAAGAATGTAGAATTCAACTTATGTACACTCCGATGATAGTTATGAGGAACTCCAGTATCGAGATTGCTATCTTTATCTAGTGTGTTGGACTTGCTGTTATAGATTATAGATATTTGCATACAATTGTGGACTTTTTTCTCATGTTATTACATAAGGTAGTAAATCCGTTATTGAAATTGTGTTTCCATGACGTGTAAATATGCTTTTCCATGTTAGGATGAATGCTTTGGAGATTGTTATTATAATGGTTTGACAATTTCCATTACGCAGTACTTTTCGGAATCCAAATATATCCATGGATATATAGTGAAGACAATAGTGCAAGTTCTTACGAATTTTCGTGAATAAATTGATTGCACTATAGTAGAAGTCAGGCCATGTTAGAATGCAGATTATTCCCTACTTCCCTACTTCTTAAGGACCTTAACACTATGTCCTAGTTATTAGGACTTCCCTACTTCTTCAGGACCTGAACACTATGTCTTAGTTATTAGGACTGAGGTTACTAATAGTTAGGAT
This sequence comes from Marchantia polymorpha subsp. ruderalis, assembly GCA_037833965.1. NCBI lineage: Eukaryota > Viridiplantae > Streptophyta > Marchantiopsida > Marchantiales > Marchantiaceae > Marchantia > Marchantia polymorpha. The sequence goes on from AP031359.1 coordinate 4,776,645, forward strand.
GGATATTAACCGGTGATGCGACCCTTGAATGAGTGTGTCCCATGACAAGGGCATGACACAGCATGGACATGACACAAGGACATGATCGCAGCTCTAAGAAGCTACGATCGTGTGCTCTCTCATGACCCAAAGGTCATGAGAGAGCACAAGGTCCTATCCGGATTGGGTACATAAACCAATCCGGATCGTTTGTTATCATTCATCAATTAAACTTCAATACTTCCTCAACTGTGACAGATCTCTTACTTTCTATTGCATCCTATGATCTAACATGGTACCATAGTAGGTTCCATTTTGATTAAATGACGCTTGAACCCAGAAAGCCAGGAGAACGCTTATTGTTGTGAACCATCTCTGTGTCACCTGCGAAAGCATTCACAAGAGATCTAGAATTTCCACAAGGCTCCGAAATTCGAATCCGAATTTGAGCAAATTCGACTGTCAGAACCTATGAAACACCTGACAATGTTGATCTGAAGCATTGTGAAGTTGGAATTTCAAAAATTCTTAAAAATTTCGAGCGAAATTTTAAAAACTTCCTGCAATTCAAGTGAGAAATTTCACGTAAATTTTCGTTTTGCAAAAATTTCTGCAAGTGGGGACAGTATACTGCACCACACCGTGCAGAATGTGTACACACGCAGGAAGATGACATCATCAGGATATACCCTCCGATTCTCATTATGGAATCTTTCCAAATTCGATGGAAGACACTTCCATGCCTGGAAAAACCAGATCAACGGGCTCTTTTGAATGGAAGTCCTCATGGAACTCATTGAAGGGACTGAGCCCCGATTTGCTACTCCCCCGGTTTTGATATCGGAACACGCAGGGAGCAAAAAGTTCGTGGGATGAAGAGAATCTACTTTCCTTGGCAATGTTGAATAATGCCTTGGAATTGGACAGACAGGCTTTACATGGGGCGAGGACTCAAAAACTGTTCTTTGAAAACTCTCTCTTTCTCCACTTCCTGTGCCACAGGGAAATCAACCAGAGTTAAATTCCCCAAAGTAGCCACGCGTGAAACAGACCTTCTCAGTTTAGTGCACTCGGACATATGAGTACCTCTGAGAACTAGAACGTTCTATGGCTGTACTTATTTCATAACGTTTATCGATGATCTTTCCCGCTTTACCCATGTGTATCTCATTCAAAAGAAGTCTGAAGCATTTGCTAAGTTTCAGAAATACAAATGAATGATTGAGAATTTCCTGAGCAAGCGCATCAAGATTCTGAGATCAATTAATGGTCTGGAATACAAATCTCGAGCTTTTATTGACTTTTGTCTGCTTCACGGCATTCATAGACAGTTTGCGATTCCTTATTCTCCTGAACAAAACGGAGTAGCTGAAAGAAATAATCGAACTTTGATCAATTCGGTCATAGCTATGCTAACACATTTTGGTCTGACGCATGGCTATTGGATTGAAGCAATCCATACAACAGTTTACTTGCAAAACAGATCTCCATCGAAGGCTCTGCCCACTACCAAAACCCCTTACGAACTTAGGCATGGACAGAAGCCCGATCTGAGTCACCTGCAAGTCTTTGGATGTACTGCATTTGCCCATATTGAGAAAAATCATTGGGGTAAGATTGACCCTAAGAGCGTAGTATGTATTTTCCTTGGTTACTCTCCTACAGCCAAAGTATATAGGCTACAACGAAAAGACTCGTAAAATCAGTAAGAGTAGATCTGTAAGATTATGCCTCTTGCTGTTCGGAAATCCAACTTCCCTCATCAGTAGACATCAGCTGTTTCGCCTAATAATCAAGACGGCTTTCTCTTTAGCCATTTAACTACAAGCTCATCTACTGTTCCAGATTGTAGAGTTCCTCTTCCACCAGCAGTGGAACTACCACTAGCAGGAAGGCCACCCGCAGTGAGAGCCTTTAGTCCAGAAACACCATCACCTTGAGTGGGAGCTCCACCAGCTCCTTTCACTCCTTCTGTGAGTAATCCTACTACAGCTGAAGTTCTCGCGACTTATCCGGCCCATTTTGGTAAGACCTATCAGAGGCGCGTGTGGAAATCTCGCGAGAAGCTTGATATACGATTCGCAACCTCGAGCAACTACTGGGCGAACTCAGACTTCACGATACTACATCTGAGGCCCTGGTTGCTCAACCCCCTGGTCGTACAGAATAGGGGGCAGCTTCATCCTCTTCCAAGACGATCGATCCTATCTTCCAAAGGGGGGAAAGAGTTAGGAAAAGAGTCAAAAAATATGACCAATTGTTGGAAAGGAGGAAGAAGAAGCATAGAGGTTTAGTCTCATATCAAGAGACTCGCAAAGAGCCGACCACCTATCAAGAAGCCTTACAGTGTGAAGAATCTGTCAAGTGGAAAGAAGCAATGGAAGACAAATTTTCTTCTTTGAAGAAAAATCAAACATGGACGCTGACAGAATTACCTGCGGGCAAGAACGTCGTCGGTTGCAAATGGATTTTCAAAATCAAATACAAGCCAGACGGTTCTGTGGATCGCTATAAGGTGAGGTTAAAAGCGAAAGGGTACTCACAGGTTTACGGTGTCGACTTTTTGGAGACATTTTCTCCTGTGATAAAGATGACATCTATTCGGGTGTTATTGGCTCTAGCACCTCAATACAACTTAGAGCTGCACCACATGGATGTGAAGACTGCATTCTTAAATGGAATGTTAGATGAAGAAGTCTACATGGCCCTTCTTGAAGGGTTGAATATCTCTTCTGAGAGAAAAATGGTATGTAAACTTAACAAGTCCATTTATGGACTGAAGCAATCCTCACGACAGTGGTATCAAAGGATTGACTTGTTCTTACTGCAGATTGCTTTCACCAGACAAAATGCAGATCAGATTGTTTACATATACTCTCAGGAGAAAGCATTTGTGTATTTAGCACTATATGTGGACGACTGTATATTGGCAAGTACAATCTTGGATCTTCTTACAAAGATCAAGAAGAAACTCAAAAACGGAGTTCGATATGATGGACTTAGAAGAGATCCATGAGTGTCTTGGTATGCAAGTAGACAGAAATCGTGAAGAAGGGTGGATTCAGATCTCCTAACCACGAAAAGCTTGCGAAGTTCAACATGGTTGACTGTAAGCCTATTGACACACCAATGGAACCCGGTTTAAAGTTAAGTGTGCTTGACTTTCCTAATTCAGTGGGAGAAAGTCAAGAAATGAAAGATATACTGTATCAAGCTGCTGTTGGAAGCTTGATGTGAGCAATGGTCTGTACTAGACCTGACATATCTTATGCTGTGAGCTCAGTAGCTCAGTTCATGTCAAATCTAGGATTAATGCACAGGAAGGTAGTCAAGAGAATTTTCAGATACCTGAAAGGTACTCTTGACTTTAGCCTTGTGTTTACAAGGGTTGATAAACCATCCGGTTTAACTGAATAATCTGATGCGGACTGGGGAGGTTGCATTGACATAGGATGATCTACTTCTAGGTATTGTTTTCAATTTAATGGTGGAACCATTAGTTGGACATCAAAGAAACAAAAGTTGGTGGCACTTTCATCCACGGAAGCAAAATATATGGCTTTGTCCAAAGCTGGAGTTGAAGCTATATGGTTAAGAGAATTATTGAAAGATCTAGGTTTCCAGCTCGAGTCGACAACCATATTTTGAGACAATCAAAGTGCTATTGCACAAATTGTGAACTAGAAGAATCATGAGAGATCTAAACATATTGATATCAGATATCACTTTGTCAGGGATCTAGCCACGAATAGCTTGGTTTAGCTGATTTATTATCCAACCGAAAACATGATAGCTGACATCATGACAAAACCATTAGCTAGAGAAAGACATTGATGTCATTGTCAGAATCTAGGTTTACTAGATAAAAATGAGGAAGAGAGAAGTAAGTAAGTAGCAAGTGGGAGTGTTAGAATGCAAATTACTCCCTACTTCTTCAAGACTTGTACACAATGTCCTAGTTATTAGGACTGAGGTTACTAATAGTTAGGATGGATACTAACTAGTGATGCGACCCTTAAATGAGTGCGTCCCATGACAGGGGCATGACCCTTATTAGAGCTGCAATCCGTGTGCTCTCTCATGATCCAAAGGTCATGAGAGAGCACACGATCCTATCCGCATTGGTTACGTAAACCCAATCCGGGTTGCCTGTCTGATCTCTTACTCTCTATTGCATCGTCATAACATGTCACATATTGGAGTCTGCCTTGAGCTGTTAACAATCATCTTATGATGTTTTAGAGCTCCAACAGAGACGTGATGTGTTAAACATAGACAACATACATAGTGAGACATACATGCACGAGAGAATTCGACACAAAGAAATAACATGGTTCACGGGAACAATGAGAACTTTACTAAGACTCTAAGCCATAGGCGTACCGAGTCTCCACTCTCCAAGCTCTCACGTTCTCATTGAAGCACTCCTCCACAACAAGTGTTCTATCTCTTAGCTAGTGAGCTCACACAGGCTCACCTATATAGCAAGCAACCCTAACCTAAGCTAGTCCCTAACTAAAATTAAGCTAACTAGAGTTAGCCGATACCTAAGAGTTATCCTAACAATCTCCCCCATGACTCTGGTCTTGGGACCTGTAACCTTTGCTATATATATGAATTACCTCTTGGGAAGTCCTAGAAGGTGGACTTAACATAGATCTCCCTCTGTAAACTAGAGTTAACTAGAACTAAGCCGTAGCCTAAAAGGATACGAAGTAAAAGGATATGAAGTATAATCACATACAAAGATTTAACTAACTGATGTCAAGATACTCTATATTTGTTCTACATCCACAATCTGTAATGTCGAACGATGTATTGCAAAACTCTATAAAGGAATTACTTTGGTAAAGGCATCGGTTGGACTGAGTTTACCGTCAATCTTGACTAGCTCAATCTTCTTATCAGAAACCACCTCTCTGATAAAGTGATACCGAATGTCAATGTGCTTCATCCGACTGTTCATCAACTGATTTACAGCAAGGTGTAAGGCACTTTGACTGTCGCAATGGAGATTCACAATATCATGTGACAATCCCATTTCTGCAACAAGCCTATTCAACCAAATAACTTCCTTCATTGCTTCTGCTGCTGCCACATACTCGGCCTCTGTAGTCAACTGAGCTACGCACTTTTGCAAAGTAGACCTTCAACTTATGCATCCACCTCCAAGTGTAAATACATAAGCCGTTGTAGATTTTCTTCCATCCAGATCTTGTCCATAGTTAGCATCCACATAGCCAATCAAGGATTTGGCATTGAGTGACTTCGCATCAAACAATAGACCATAATCCATCGTACCCTTTCGATACCTCAGAATCCATTTCACTGCCTCCCAATGCATCTTTCCTGGATTCAACATGTACCTGCTAACCTTGCTCATCGCGATGACAATATCAGCTCTTGTGGAAATCATCAAGTACATGAGATTTCCCATCGCCTTATCGTAAGGGATTTTGGACATCAACCCTCTTGCTGTCACATGTGTTGGACATTGAGCTGATGACAACTTGAAATGGGAAGTCAATGGAGTACTTAATGGCTTACAATTCTCCATGTTGAATCGTGCAAGTACCTTTCGAGCATACTTGCCTTGAGTCAACCATAGCTTGCCATTTTTGTCTTGATGAATCTCCATCCCTAAGATACTCTTGGCCGTTCCTAGATTTTTCATTTTAAACTCCGAACTCAAAAAAAATTTGAGATTATCCACTTCAGATCTATCTCTAGCCGCGATAAGCATGCCATCCACATAGAGTACTAGAATAACGAAACCAAAGATCTCATTACTGACACGTTTCATGTATACACATGGATCATCTTTGAAACCTTGTGCACACATAAAATCATCAAACCGCTTGTTTCATTGTCTTGGAGCTTGCTTTAGTCCATACAAAGACTTCAACAATCTGCAAATCAATTTCTCTTGGCTCTTCTTCACAAAACCTATCGGTTGTTTCATGAAGATAATCTCATCCAAGCTACCGTAGAGGAAAGCTGTCACAATATCCATTTAATCTAGTATAAGACCAAATAACACAACAAGTACACAAAGTAATCTGATAGTGACATACTTCTGGACTCGTGAGTATACCTCATTATAGTCCATGCCTTTCTCTTGTGTGAATCCTTTGGCCATCAATCTAGCCTTGTAGATTTTCCCCACACTCTCCGTCGGATTATCTTTCAACTTGTAACCCATTTACAGTCCACCACTTGGAAGCTTAACTAGCTTCCAAGTCTTATTGTCACTGAGAGATTGCATCTCTTGCTCCATTGCAACATCCCACTCAAGCTTATCAGTAGAAGCTTGAGCCTCATGATATGAAGAAGTTTATCCTTCCTCCAAGATTAACGCATTACCATCATCATCTCTATCTTCAAGCTCTCGGTCGTGAAGATTAGATGAATTGGCCCATGAACCATACCTGGTAGGAGCTCTACTCACACGATCTGATGATCTTCGAGTAGACGTTTCTGGCTGATCTCCATCATCTGATGCTCTAATAAGAGGCTCACCAATGACTTCTTGCTCCTCTAGTTCCTGTTGATGAGTATCATCTTCTAATTTTTCGGGAAGCTCTCCTTGTGGCCTATCATTAAATCAATAATGATCAATTTCCCCCTCAACAATATGGGGAAGTGGATATTTGCCCTTGTCAATGCGGGGAGCGTGAGCATTCTTTCCCTCTTTCAACGATCTGGGCTCGTCAAAAGATACATCCCTACTGACAATCACCTTACAAGCTACTGGATCTCATAGCCTGTAACCCTTCACACCACTTGCATAACCAAGAAAGCGGCATTTCTTGGAAGTAGGATCCAACTTGGTCCTATGCTCCTTAGGTATAAGAGGGTAAGCCGTGCAATCAAATATATTTAATTGACTGTAATCAGCAACCTGCTTGTGCCTCAATTCAAACGGAGTTGAATCAATTGCACTTGAAATAGAAAGATTTACCAAGTAAACTGCGGTATTCACAGCTTCAGCCCAAAACTTATATGGTAAACTCGATTGGCTCATCATACTTTGCACTTTTTCCAACACTGTTTGATTGAGCCGCTCACAAACAACATTCTGTTGCAGAGTATAAACCGTGATGAGATGGCGAGTAATTCCCTCTGCTTTGCAGTATTCTCCAAATTCCTTAGTGATATACTCCTCGCCATTGTCCGAACGCAAGTATCTCACCCGCACATTCAAGGCTTTCACCTTGTGCACCGTTTGAGTCTCAACTTGGGCTCTCCAACTTTTGAAAGTTGCAAAGACTTCTGACTTTTCCTTGAAAAAATAAACCCAAACAAATCTTGAGTTGTCATCAATAAAAACTACATAGTACCACTTGCCAGATAGTGAGGCTACTGCAGAGTGATCCCACACGTTACTATGTACATACTCAAGAACCACCTTAGAGCCATGAATTGAAACACCAAAAGACTCTCTATGGTGCTTCCCATAACACAATGCTCACAGAAATCTAAATCAATCTTACCCAAATCGGATAATAGATCCTTTTCGCGAAGCAAAACCAAATACCTGTCACTCATATGACCCATCCTAGAATGTCAAATCTGAGCCATCTCAGGTCAAGATCTAGTGACATTAACTTCTCCGCACACAATATTAACCTCTAACATAAATAGATTTCTATGCTTGTTCCCTTTCAAGACAACTTTATCTCTAGCTTTGACTTGAAGTACACCATCAGCTACCGACCACCGATGATCATTAGTGTCCAATACACCAAGAGAAATCAAGTTCTTTTTCATCTCAAAAATATATCTCACATTCGTCAATGTGCGAACTACTCCATCAAACATCCTAATCCTCACAGATCCAATACTGACAACTTGACAGGGGTGATCATTCCCCATCAAGATTGTACCGTTCAATGCAAGGTAAGTACTTTAGTTCTAAAGTACTCTCTATTGTGACATATATGGTATGAACAAGCACTAATAAGAATCCATTCATCATCTTCTTTCATACTTCTGACATCATAAAGCATAATCATCGTTAAGCAAATCATCCTCAAGATCAACACTTGCAATTATTGCATTTGCAGAGGATGAATCACGTTGCCATCCTTGCCACACTTCCAACATAGCAAGGTCTTCTTGTCTTGAGACTTCCCTCAAGACTTCGATCTGAATTTTTGCTTGTCTCCACCCGTCGTTTGCTTCTGTGACCTACCTTGGTTCACATTCAGCGCCATTCCGGACGATGTAGAGGATAGAGACTGCTGCATCATATTTTGTTAAAGCTCATCTGTCTTCAATGCACTCATCACCTCATTGTAGGTGATGATCCTTCTATCTCGATGTAGAAGTACTTGAGATAGATTTTTGTATGAAGGAGGTAGTGAACTCAAGAGGTGAAGAGTCTTCCTTTCGTCAAGGAACTCCTCATCAAAGTTTTGTAAATCCAACACAAGATCATTGAAAACATCAATGTGATCTTTGACCTTGGTATTACCATCCTTCATCTTGAAACTCATCAGCTTCAAAGATGTGTAGAGTCGATTGGACAACTCCTTTTGATGATACTTCCGCTGGAGAGCCTCGAATAACGACAAACAATCCATATACTCTTAAAGCTGCCATATCACATGGGGTTGTAGATAGAGCATGACTGTATTCATTGCCATCTCTTGCATGTCATTCTAGTCTTCTCCAGGCACATCTTCCGGCTTTGTCTTCAAAAGCTTACCAGAACTGGTAGCTTTCAACAAGCCCTTCACTTGTCGTTTCCACAACAAGTAGTCCGTACGTCCATCATACTTGGCAATTTCAAACTTGGTGCCACCGACCTTCACTGTCCCCATGATGCATCGCCTGGTCTCTTGGCCTTCCTACGGTGCTATTTCAATGCCAATATGGTTCTACAAACTCTTTTCCCCTTGGTATATATGAGTAAATATGGAAAATTACCCTCAATAATGAACCCCAAGAGAAAATTCAGGACCATCTAAACATAGCTCACAAGATAACCTTTCCTAAACTTCAAACAATTTGCAAAATTGACCTTCGCGTAAAAACTTATTTACCGTCAAAGTTGGGGGGGGGGGGGTCAAAACTGCCAAAAATTACTTTTCTCCCCTGTTTTGAACTCCCCAAAGAATCTTGAAAGTGGAAATATTTTTCTCCAAGGATGTTCAGAGATGTTTGGGACGTACACGTAGCTAACTTTGTCACGAATGCGTAGAAAAAAACTTGACCAAAAACGGGCACCGTTTGCGCCTCCGAATCCACTTTCAATGGCTAGAATATGATGACGTTCTATGACGTTCTGTTTTTGCAATCTTTTTGGAAGATTCCGTGACAGGGGACGTAAGGCCTTGTTGCACAGAGAGACAGACACTGTCATAGGGCCCTAACACGGCCAGAGTCTAAATTCGGGGATTTTCCCTTGTAATTTTTTTTTGGGAGAAAAAAAAATTTACAAGGGAAGGTAAAACAAAGTGGAAGGGCAAGAGGAATCGACTTTTCTCCAAAGAAAAAAGTTAAGTGTTTTCTCCAAAGACGAAACGTGAACTTCGAGAATGTTTCCGAATTTGCTTTCTGTCACTACGACAGGCATGTCATGGATTTCAGGCCCGTCGGAAAAGTACCTCGACTTGCATCTCGAACCTCCGTTTGCCGTAGATCGCAATTATGGTTGCAAATTGACCGCGCCGGCTCGATGTCTCAGTTGCTCTACTTTTTGTCTTACTTTTCCTCACCAAAAAAATGCCACAATGAAAAATGAGTTTGAGGCCGGCCCTAAATGTCCATAGTTGGTGGAAACTCCAGAAATCGTTTTCGGCTCGTAACTTTCCACCCGCAATTCAAAAGTTGACTAATCTTGCGCTAATGCAACCGGCTTGCCCTGATCTACGTTTCACACACAACCTTGCATGTTCAAACGCACCGTGACTCCCTCAAAATCAAGAAATCAATTTCTGAAATTTCAGACAAAATTGTTAGTAAAATTTCAAAACATGCGACCAAAAAACCGTCTAAAAAACCCTAATCTTGATTACTTTGCGCTTCAAACTCCGATCGATCTTGTTCAAGTACCATTAGAACGCCCTCAACTTAAGCTCTCCGATTATCCAAGATTTTTCCACATCCACACAACGAAACTCCGAGAAAATCTCAAATCGTCAACTAACTGCTCGCACGAGAACTCACAAACCCGTCACCTCCTAGGTGGGCTCTGATACCATTTGTTAAACATAAACGGCATACACATTGAGACATACACGCACGAGAGAACTCAACACCAAGATATAACGTGGTTCACCTACACTGAAGCTACGCCCACAGTATCAATGAGAACTTTACTAAGACTCTAAACCATAGCCGTACCGAGTCTCCGCTCTCCAAGCTCTCACGTTCTCACCGAAGCACTCCTCCACAACGAATGCTCTATCTCTCAGCTAGTGAGCTCACACATGCTCACCTATATAGCAAGCAAACCTAACCTAAGCTAGTCCCTAACTAAGGTTAAGCTAACTAGGGTTAGCCGAGATCTAAGAGTTATCCTAACATGGTGATCCACGTGGGTCCCAAGTCGCTACCTGCCAAGCGATCAATCTGTACGCCAATGATGTAGTGCACACTAGTAGCACTAGACATATGTCAGTGCAGAATCTTGGGAATACACCAACAACAGTCATAATCAACGCTTACGTTTGGCATCCATACATTTATTCGAATATTGGCTTTTTCTGAAGCAACGTAGCGTATCTGTTATTTAATTTTTCATCTTAAATGTTGCTCTTGTGAGACTGCTTGCTAGGTAGCAACAACTTACATTTACGTGTGATTTCCATGAGTTCATTCCCAACTAATAGGGTACACCTCAAACTAGGTACAAACTATTTGTTCTAGAAGAGCATCTAGTAGTCAATCCATTCAAACAGTGAGCTTGGTTTATTTAAGCTGTAAACGACGAGAAGCTTTTCCAGTTTGAATACGCAGATCCAAGACAACATGGAGACCACCTGTAATATCGATGTATACGGTGGAAGAAGCGAATTGGCTTAATATGTTCTAGTAACTTGGGTTTTCAGTTCCTCACAAGTAAGGAAACTAATGTGATTTGCAGTAATAAATGAGAAATCTTTGGCAGAAAATTCTTAAGTGCATTCAAAGTTTAATCAAAGCCAAACGTTTTTCATATGCCATTGAGTAGATTATTGCGTTAGGTAAGTGTCTGTTTCGTTATATACTGTAGTTTAGTGACTGACTTCAATGAATTTTGAGAAATATTATCGCATGAAGTCTAATAAACTAAATTACATCAGTTTGAGAGCGAGAATGTACATACGAATGAAATTGAATGAGCCAAGTAAAACGTCTAACATCTGATGAACTATTATGTTGATCTCCTCGAACGCTTATTACTGCTCTTCTTACGAGAAGAGCAAAATCATTGACGTTTCTTAAATTTGAGTCTCCATTTACTAACATTTGCCATGAGTATGATACATCATTTTTTTTGACAATCTTTACCTGATAACAACTATCAGTTGTATTCAAAAATGACACTTCATCTCTTTTAAATCAAACTTAATTGTAAAATCTATAACCATCCTACTTAAAAATTGTAACATGCCACTATCATACCTTAGTTAATTGCAAAACATAACCTGAATATTTTGTTCAAGGGTTAATGCTAAATTTTAATTTTATACTAATTATTATTCTAAAATTTACTGTATCTAGAAATCGTCACGAAATATCCTAGCCTATTCTTAGCTTTGTATATATTTTTGATTTATTCATTAAAGAAGCAACCGAGTTGTAAAATCATCACCCAAACTTTTAGAAAGTATATGAATTTTATGTGTATCGAAACAAGCAAAGTTTACAGAAAATTAATAAACTAATAATGATAGGATCCACTAAAAGTGAATGTAAGTACAATGCAATTGCTTCGTAAGTTGGAATGTACAGATCTAATTCGATTAATAGTCAAAGAAAAAAAAATTACAAAATCTTGTCATAACTTTGGAAATGAGTGTCAATCATGTAGATGTAAAAGATTTAACTGAGTATCATAGTCCCTTGCTCAAAATTTTAAGATGCAAGTGTATACCTTCAAAAATTGAGAAATAAAATTCTCAAGAATTTTTAATTAGCCAAAATAGTCACATCAACAAAATATAGTTTGTTGATGTGATAAAAAATGCACACATATCTATAGATATCACTATGTATCAAAGGTCATTCAAGAATAAAAACAATGTTTAAAGTTGAAAAATAGTAAGAAAATAAGTAGTCTACTTCAAAAGCATTCTTATAGATAAATATCTATTATCAATTAGGATACTCTAATAGAATATCATTAAAAAATACATGTTTGAACAATGCAGCAGTCACGCAATACAAGATAAATAATTTGAATCCAATTTATTATTAAAAAATATATAAATATGAATATAATATTTCTCTGAAGATGCAAAATTGTAAGATGTACACATTGGTTTGTCAAACCTAGGTATGAAGGAAGATTATGAATCATTGAGAATCTTAGTGTTTATGATTTAAAATTCATTATAGTTCTTGTTAGTTTGATTCTTGATTGATAAAATTAATTTTTTTTAGCAAACAATCTTCTTCTAGTTTTTTTAAGAAAATAAATTGTATTTTTAGATCTTTTGATTAGTAAATAAAATCAAATTTTCATTCAAAAAATAGAGTTCAAATTTTTTAAGTACAACAAATTTTCATCCAACTTCTTTTTGACTAGTTCTTCTTTACTTGCACAATCTATCTATTAGCATATTTTACTTGATATGCTATCCTGAAGATCATGATTTTTTTCATTTAATTGATCTAAATTAGATTATATACTAATATTTGATGTATCTATATAGAAAAGTCTTGTCTGAGTGAACTCTTGGTCAATAGATCAAATCTTCATTGATGTTTATCAATACTTGAAGATGAGCTTGTAATTTTTCAGGCCTTGAATTTTGTGGAAGGAGATCAATGAATTTTCAAAAATACTCCACTAATAAAACTTTCATATATCAAATTGATTAACATGAAATTGATTAACTCAAATGTAGATTCTCCTTATCAAAACTGACTGTCATACTTTGAAGATCATCTAATTTAAATTTTCAAATTTCAAATCTTTCATATTCAATTTTCACTTTCAAATTTGTATGTTTTTCATACACACAAAACTCATAAATAAAATTGATTATAAGTTTTCTGATTAATTGTTCAAAATAAGTCCTTCATAAGCTTTAAAAATGACAAAAATTGTACATGATTAAAGTATGACAAAATTTCTGTTCTTATCAATCTAGATATAATTATGAATACCAAATTTTCTTAAAAAGACAATATTCATAGTTGACACTTTATATAAAATTTTATCTCTGAAAGTAAAAAGTAAAATTATAACTTTGTGAAGCTTTCAATTTTTTTGTCATCCATATATATAAATAGTTTAGTTTTATCTTTATTATCGTGTTAAAATTTCCAACTTTTTACTTTTTTGGTTCACCATGAATTTAACTTGTTGATTTTCTTTTCATCATTACAACTGTACTCACATTCATCCAAAATATTTTGTATTAAATAATAAGGAAAATATTTCTCCAATCAAATATAATGAATTTTTGTAATTATATATTTCAGAATTTTATATCTCAAAGTAATTCATGAGTAAAAAGTAAAATTTATCCCAAAAAATTACATTTTATCCTTTGTTAATATTCAGAAGAAAATTGAAAATGATTAATAGTCTGGACAACTATTTTTTGTTATCTTCATTCTGTTGAGGTTAATTCCAATCAAGGAGTAACCTTGAAACCTATCTATTTATAGCTAGGAAGGTTGCCTAGACTGGGGATAAATACCATGGCTTTTGTCCTGAACATTGAGTCTTTATGACAAGATCTAGAGTAAAAATATTGCAGTGTTCTTGGTGGATGTAGCCCTCTTCATAAGGGTGAACCATGTTATTCCTGTGTCGCTGTGTCTTTCTTGGGTTTTACAAGTACAATTGATATCAGAGCCGCTTCGGACTCGGTGTCAGAGCGTTCTTTCTCAATGATAGGTTTTGTCGGTTTGGAATTTATGATGGTGATGGTTTTCTCACAGATCCATGGTTTTTTCAGTGGCAGGTTCTGTTGACATTTTTTATATGTGACAATGAAATCCGTTTGGTTAAAGTTGTTGATAAAATTTGACAGTGAAGTTTTCTTTGTTTCTGGAGGACAACAATTTATTTCTATGTAGATTGTGACGGAAGTCGATCAAAATTTTATTCAAAGTTTTTGACAGCTCTTTTGTTTCAGAATATTGTATTTTTATATTGAGAAATTTTTATTTTTTATGATAATCTTCTTTTAACTGAAGAAGTAATTTTTTTAAACAGTTTTTGGTTCGAGAAAGTGAGAGAGAAGGGGCTAAGGTTTGACTTGTTGTTGGAGATGAATTAATCCGAGAGACTACTAATCATATGGTGGTTGTGACTGAAAGCGCTTGTGCTCACAGAAGGTTTTTTTGGTCTGATACAATGAAAATCTCATCGAGTTTTGATTTGTTAAGTGAAATTGGTGAAGGAACACGTAGCCCTCTTCTTGAGGGTTTTGTGTGTAGCGATCGCAGCCGCAATGAAGACTTGCAATAACAATCATATGCAGTTTCTTGGCTCCGTTTATCTCTCGATGTTCTTGAGTTTGGTGAATGGCAGAATTTGACAGACCCAAAGTTAAGCCTTGAACATGCAGGCGGCACATGGCGTAGACTTTGAAACGATTCTGGGCCGAGTACATCTATTTCACCAATTGGGCTCTCACTGCTGCCGGAAAAGCTGAATCCGCGGAAGTCAAAGCTGGATCTGGAAGTCAAAGCATCTACTGTTTGTGGATCTGCGCGTATTTATGCCTGCGTAGAATTGAAAATTGAAGATAGAGCTGAGTTTATGCGGGAGAAGAAAGTTGCTCTTCATATTGTTAGAAGCTCTAACACCGTAAGAGAAAAACTATCAAAGGAGAATTTGAAAAAGCCATTTCTCAAATCTAGAGGCAGCAATCTCAGTAGTAGACGATGCAACGCGCGAGGGATCATCATTTTTGTTTTGACTATCTTTGTCTCCCTGGAGCTTGGAGTGCACTAATACAAAAATTAGATTCTGGGAATGGTCTTGCATTGGCACACTGTCAAACATGCTGCAAGGTTTACACTCCTCTCAAAACTGAACATCATGATAACAGATATCCAAGTACAACATCCCAGTGCAAGAAAGGAAACGTTCTGATGCAAGACAACAACTCCCTCCAATTTGATGGTTTTCTTCAAAAAATTCACCGTAATCTGCTTCGCAGGACGAAGGATGCGCATGGCCGGAGCGGAGGCTAGCAAAAAGACGGCGCAGCGAGGGGTTGCGAATAGGCGCGAAGGGCCGAGCGGCGGCCAAACCCGCAAAGGCAAAGTGCCCAAGCACAAAAGTGAGCAAGATACGGAGCTAATTATCATCCTGGAGCATCTCGTGGAGGAATGCAGGTTCTTCATCAAGTTCTTTGACTAAGTGGGCTTACGGCTTTAGTTCTAGTTACTTTTATGACTTAATTCTAGTTAACCTCCTTTCAAAGAGGTTCCTTGTATTAGGTATCTTTCTAGAACTTCCTGCGGGATAATTCTATAGGTTATAAGATATTTGTTCCCTCTATGCTAGCAGGTTTTTAGTTATCTCTCTATGTTATTACTCTATCTTGTTATGGTTACGGTTCACTTCTAGTTAACTCTTGTGTAAAGAGTGGATCTTGTGTTAGGATTTTGTCTAGAACTTCCCGCGGAGTAATAATGTAGGTTAAAGAATTTACTGTTTCCTCCTTAACGTGAGTTAAGGAGGAGATTCTTGAAGTTAACTCTAGTTAAAAAATAAACTTGAAATCTAGCTATTTATAGTAAGGATGATCACATGGATAAATACCCCGACTTTCGCCCTGTACATTGGTTCTTTATGACGAGGCATGGAGTAAAAATATCGGAGTGTTCTTGGTGGACGTAACCATCTTCCTAAGGATGAACGACGTTATTTTTGTGTCGTGTCTTTCTTGGATTTTACATGTATACATTTTATAAAAATCTTTCAACACTTTCCGCTAAAAAAGAATTATATTACATTTATTATTTAAACATTAATATCATTATAAAAATTATCAAATTTAAAACATTGACATTTCAACCATATAACATCAACAACAATTTATTATGTTCCAAAACAAATATTTAAATATTTTTCTTTATAATTTTTGAATACATGAATACATGTTATAAATTTTTCAATACAAAACAAAATCATAAGTTCACAACTTTGTTAATCCATTTTCATAGCATTCACATATCAAATTTGAATATTAAACAATACTCTTCTTTCAGTTACCAACTAATCTAAAGAATTAATAGATTTTTCAAAATTGGTCATGGATACATTATTTATTCTTTAAAAACAAACTACTTGCACAACTTTGCCTAGTGAATGGTGAATAAGATGGAAATAGTCTAAATCTACTTGTCATTGGTACTTTCTTCAGCAATTGTGCACCATATATGATGTATCATGAGATTTGAGTGGAGAGAATCATAGCTAAACATGTTGGATTTGTTGCAATCTCACATGTAAGATCACCACTTATGCTTCCTTGATCACAACTATATACAACAACAACAAGATATCGTTATGAAAGATTGATCCTCGCGATTGAATCAATCATTTTTAGTATACATATACAACAAATTACAAGAAGTGCCACACTTTAAAACCTTTCCATCTTTTGTTCTTGGTTATCTATCATGCATGCCTACAACAAATTAAGTGATGATTAATCTATCATGTTGTCCATATAGAATTGAGAAGAACTAGCTATAAATAGCTGTGGAGTTTAATCTACATATTTGTGAAATTGAAAACTTTCCACGATGCATATCATAAACCAGCCCTATATTTACTAGTCTATATTTAAACAACCTAAATTTACTTTTGTAGAAAGCTATATATATATATATATATATATTCATAATTGTTAATTTTCCACAATCTAATACAAAAGAAATCAGAAAAAAATCTTACAACATTTTGATGGTATACAAAGTTAATCTTTACTTTTTGAGCACGTCTTTTTCTCTACATTGTTGTCATGTTTTCCCAAAGTATAATCGTGAAACTACTCAATTAAAAATACTGAATCGTATCTTTGATAAAATTACTCTGGCAGATTGAGTGAAGCATGCAAAAGATAATTCCTTGAAATGCAATTCCATATTGATTGTATATCAAACTAGTAATACCTAATATTGCTCAATCATATTAAAACAGTAAAGAAATGCAAGAATGGATCGACACATGTTCATTACATCTGAAAAAATTGTTGTCGTTGATGCATTGAGCGATGAGGTTATCCATCTTGTCCTTCAAGATGCATTGATCAAGTTCAATCAGTAAAATCACTCTTTTGAGATTAAGCTGATTTATCAAAATTAAATTATTTCAGAGAGCAGGAACATGTAGAACATCCAGTATTGTCTTTTTCTGTCCATCATTCAAAGAAACGAGAACAGTCCCTTTACATTGAATGAATTGGCGACTGTCGTCGTCCAGATATACAAACTACTCCAATGGTAATTTAGTATATGTCACAAATGCATTTTTGTTATATATCATGTGTTAGTAACACCAAAATCCACATACTAGACAGAATTCATTCCGATGGATGATAGCGTGATGACATACAACTATAGTTGAACATTTGTTGTAGAATGAGCAGAAAATGTATCTTGTTCTTTCTTTCGACACTCGTTAGCAAGATGGTCTCGCTTCTTGCAATAGAAGCACTTCATTTTTTGCATACGAACAGATGATTTTGCTGGACTTTTTGTCATGATGAAAAACTTGCCTTGGTGGAGTTTTTTCGTATGCATCATCTTTGGCGTTGAGATAGTACACCCTCGTATGTTTGCAGTATAGACTATTGCCATTCCTTCAAGGTGTTAACTCTTCTTCTTTGAGTTGTGATTCTTCAAGAAGCATACTCGCAATGACGGATTGTGTGGTCAATGTTTGTTGTGACCGCATTGAGCGTACAAAAGATAAGTGCTCCACAAGAAGACTTCCAAGGAGTCAATTAAATGCTTCGACTTCCAAAATAATTTACCCTACAACAGCCAATTGATCAAGAGATAAGTGCTCCACAAGAAAACTTCCAAGGAGGCAATTGAATGCTTCGACTTCCAAAATAATTTACCCTACAACAGCCAATTGATCAAGAATAGACAAAATTTTGTGATATGTTACAACATAGACTCACGTATGCAATGCATTTCACAAGTGCATTTGCATCAAGATGTCATGGAATTCATACACTTTCTGTAATTCAGCCCAGATCTTTGTTGTTCGCCTCGTTGCGAACTATCAATGGATGTTGATCATTTTCCAACGAATTATTCGACATTGTTCCGGAAATGAGATTTTTTTCTTACCATTCTTTTTACTCCTGTTCCTAACGGAAGTGTATAGAGTGTAAAACCAGATAGAGTGATTGGCCGGAACTCTTTACCTTCCATGATATCCATGGACCCTTCGACTCGATGAAATCAACTCACCTTATTCTTCCATGAATAGAAATGCTCCCTATTGAATTTGAGTAAAGTTCTTTCCATGCGGATTGTGTTGAATATTCCAATTCCAGAACTTGATTGTTGAAATTCTGAAAAAAAGTGTCTTCTGTAAAAGACATTTTTCACGGTCTCGCGCAATGCGTTAACCCCAATTCTTGAAATTCGTGAAATAACGCTCAGATTAGCACTCATGCGTTGTTGGCGAATTCCGCCCGCGAAGCACCGTACGACAAATCTTCAAGAGGGCCCGCGAAGCGCCGGACGACGAATCTTCAAAAGGACACGCGTACAATTCCTCGAGACAATCGTCACATTCACATCAGAAGTGGTGCGAAGCACAGCCTTGCAGGAAGAGCTTGAGTCGCCGAAGATCAGAACCGACAGGGTTTCGGAAAAGTCACTTGAAATTGCTCTAACATTTAACATATAAATGATTGGAAAATATTTGAGAGTACATATTAGGAAAATAAAACAATGCAAGAATGAGTCGACATAGATTTCTTAGTTTTGAGGACAGATCCACATAAAAGTTCTTGATAAAACACAAGTCCTCGTAGTGAACTTAAATACTCCATCTGAAGCCACAAAGGAGATGAACAAACACACAGTGGGATACACCTTCATAGTGGATAAAGGTGGCCGTTACATCGCAGCAACAATTCACATCACTCCAACAAAGTCTTAACTGTAAATATACCAAAGAAGAGACAAGAAGTAATAGGGAGTATTACAATATTCTAACGATTTCTTGCTGTATTTGTATAATTTTTGTCCATGTTAATTAATTTGCCTATGTTAGTTATTCGGTTCTAACATTGAAGAGCTTACTTTTTACTATATTTATATAATTTTTAAAATTTCTGTTTATGTTAATTAATTTACCTATGTTAGTTATTCGGGGTTCAACACTGAAGAGCTGATTTTTTTCTATATTTATATAATTTCTGTCTATGTTAATTAATTTACCTATGTTAGTTATTCACGTTCAACACTGAAGAGCTGAACATCTATCAATAACATCTACTGCTCCGCCATATGAGTTTTTCGCGGATTCAGGAGATGATGCGGCATTGTATGGTACAAGGATTGGATAAATGTTCTTTCAAACTCTCCCTTTCTGCACTTCATGTGCTCTAGGGAAGTCTACCAGAGCTAAATTCCCTAGCAAGAGTAGCCACTCGTGCTATAGACCTTCTTCGTCTACTGCACACAAATGTATCTGGCCCTCTCGGAACTCAAACATTCTCTGGACGTAAGCATTTCATCACATTTATCGATGACCTTTCACGATATTCGCGTGTGTATTTGATAGGAAAGAAGTCCGATGCGTTTGCCAAGTTTCAGGAATTCAAATTGATGGCTGAAAATTACCTGAACAAGCGCACCAAGGTTCAACGATCAGATAATGCTCTTGAATACGAATCTCGAGCTTTTACTGAAGTTACTGAAGTTTCATGGTATTCAACGACAATTTACTATCCCTGATACTCCCGAACAAAACAGAGTAGCTGAACGGAAGAATCATCTTTTGATCGATTCAGTTATCGCTATGTTGACACAATCTGATCTTTCTCATGGTTATTGGGGCCAAGCCA
The DNA here is from genome assembly GCA_037833965.1 of Marchantia polymorpha subsp. ruderalis. NCBI lineage: Eukaryota > Viridiplantae > Streptophyta > Marchantiopsida > Marchantiales > Marchantiaceae > Marchantia > Marchantia polymorpha. The sequence continues at coordinate 4,796,846 of AP031359.1, forward strand.
TCCATACTGCTGTTTACTTGCAGAACAGATCTCCATCGAAGGCTCTACCCAATGACAAAACCTCTTAAGAACTTTGGCATGGACAGAAGCCTGATCTAAGCCACTTACAAGTTTTTTGATGTACTGCCTTTGCCCATTTTGAAAAAAGGCCGTCGGGGTAAGATTGACCCCAAGAGTGTAGAGTGTGTTTACCTTGGTTATTCTCCTACAGCCAAAGGATATCGGTTACAGCGAAAAGACACTCATAAGATTATTGAGAGCAGATCTGTCAGATTTCTGCCTCTAGCGGTTCACCATGAGCAGACATCAGTTGTTCCGCCTGCTGAGCAAGAAGGTTTTACTCCCTGTCGATGAACCTAATGGTAAACCATTAGGTTCATCGACTGATCACCAGCAGTGGGAGAATTCAGTCCGGTTACACCATCACCTGGAGTGGGAATTCCACAGGCACCTTCCACTTCCTCCGTGAGTCATCCTCCTCTCGTTGATACGGTTCGCAACTTCGAGTGACCTCAGACTTCAAGACACTACATCTGAGGCCCCGGCTACAGATACAGCTAAGGGGGCAGCTTCATCCTCTTCCCGCACCATCGATCCTATCTTTCAAAGGGGGAAAGAGTAAGGAAATGTGTCGAAAAATATGATAACTGTTGGAGAAGAAGAAGCCTGGAGGTTTATTTTCGTATGGAGAGACTCACAAAGAACCTACTACTATCAAGATGCCTTACAGAATGGTGATTCTATCAAATGGAAAGAAGCTATAGAAGATAAATTTTCTTCTTTGAAGAAAAATCAAACCTGGACATTCACAGAGTTACCTGCGGGCAAAAACGTAGTTGGCTGTAAATGGATTTATAAGATCAAATACAAGCCTGACGGTTCTGTAATCTGATACAAGGCCAGATTGGTAGCAAAAGGATATTCACAGGTTTATGGTGTTGACTTTTCAGAAACATTTTCTCCTGTGGTGAAGATGACATCCATTAGGGTGTTAATGGCTCTAGCAGCTCAAAACAATTTAGAGCTGCACCAGATGGACGTGAACACTGCATTTCTGAACGGACTATTGGATGAAGAAGTCTACATGGCCCTTACTGAAGGGTTGAATATCTCTTCTGAGAAAAACATGGTATGCAAACTGAATAAGTCCATTTATGGACTGAAGCAATCCTCACGACAGTGGTATCAAAGAATTGACTCGTTCTTACTGCTGATTGCTTTTAGCAGAAATGCAGATCAGAATGTTTACATATACTCTCAGGGAAATACATTTGTGCATTTAGCACTATATGTGGACGACTGTATACTGGCGAGTGATACCTTGCGTCTACTTTCAAATATCAAGGAGAAACTTAAATCGGAGTTCGATATGGTGGACTTAGAAGAGATCCATCATTGTCTTGGTATGCAAGTGGATAGAAATCGTGAAGAAGGGTGGATTCGGATCTCCCAGCCACGATATTCCGTTGAAAAACTTGCGAGGTTCAACATGGCTGACTGTAAGCCTATTGATACACCTATGGAACCCGGTTTGAAGTTAAGTGTGCTTGACTCTCCCAATTCAGTGGGAGAAAGTGAAGAAATAAAAAATATACCATATCAAGCTGCTGTTGGGAGCTTGATGTGGGCGATGGTCTGTACTAGACCCGATATATCTTATGCTGTTAGTTCAGTGGCTCAGTTCATGTCAAATCCTGGATTGATACACTGGAAGGCAGTTAAGAGGATTTCCAGACATCTGAAAGGAACTCTCGATTTTGGCCTTGTGCTTACAAGGGTTGATGAACCATCCGGCTTGACTGGATGTTCTGATGTGGACTAGGGAGGTTGCCTTGACACGAGACGATCTATTTCTGGATATTGCTTCCAACTCTATGGTGGAACCATTAGTTGGACATCAAAGAAACAAAAGTCAGTAGCATTTTCTTCTACAGATGCAGAGTATATGTCTTTGTCCAAGGCTGGAGCTGAAGCTATGTGGTTAAGAGAATTATTACACGATCTAGGCTTGAGACAACAATATTCTGCGACAATCAAAATGCTATTGCACAAGTAGATAATATGAAAGATCAAAACATGAAACATTTTATCAGGAATCTAATCGTAAATTATTCGGTGAAGTTGATTTATCTCCCATCCTATGAGATGATTGCTAACATCATGAAAAAACCATTAACTAGAGAAAGACATTGGTGTCATAATCAGAATTTAGGTTTGTTAGTTGGAATGAAGAAGAGAGAAGTAGGTAGGAAATGGGAATGTTCGAACTTTTTTAGTCCCTATTATTTCATGTCTCTTCTCTAGTGTACTGTGTTGTGATGTCGACTACAGCTATGATGTAACGACCATCATAACCCATTATGGAAGTGTGTCACACTTTGTCTATTCATTATTTTGTCACCTCGGATTCTGCATGTACATCCAATCCGAGTACCTGTGTTTTATCAACAGCTCTTATGTGCCCTCGGAACTAAGGAACCACTCATTCTTGCATTGCTTTACTTTTCTAATAGATCAAAAGAATAACTTGGGTGAAAACTATTACACGAAGAAAAAAATCAAGCATTGGATGAGCTACCTTCGGCATTACATACTTTAGTAACCTCAGACAACAACTGAAACCCGTCAAGACTGCTCTAGTCCATATGCAGATTCCGTGGTATTGAGAGTCTTTTGTGGACAGGCTTACTAAGGTTTGGAGTCCTTCATGTTTTCTCGCTCGCTAAAATTTGGATGCTGGATCGTTTACTCTCCTCGACGAGTGGGATTCCCACATGTAAACAAGATGTGTACTTTTATATCGGTTTGTGTTATTCAAACGCTTTGGAACCTACAAAGTGATGTAACCCGTATCCTTATCTATCCTTAAGGAACTCGTATGCTTCTCCAATACTATGCAAATCACTCAGCAATTTCTACGCAGATGTAGCTCCTCAGGGTTTGGTTGGGTCTAGGGTTCAAGTGTACACTAAACCATTCCCGCACTCTCCATCTCAAAATGACTAAACAAAATCAATATGACATCCGCGACGTATTCGTCAATAATAATATCTAAACATTGTCAACGAGCATGGTTTCTCCATGCGTATGCTAGGGATTTATTCCACAATTCCGCTCCGTAATGAAAGCAAAAGTATACAAAAAGGTAACGAATATAACATCACAACAGTTAAAGAAAATGAAGGAACAGTGTTTACTGCAGCTTGTTCAGTATATTCAGTACCTCAACTTAAAATATCCACATTCATTGACACAGGACTATCGTCAAAAGAGTGCGTCGGAAGGATCTTTTGCAATACTTAATGACGAAGATGGTCGATCAATAATCGACCTGCGCCCAATTCCGCACTGAAATTTCGGGTATGTACGTCGGCCTAATTCGATTATTTGACCAGCTCCAAGGACCTGGTACAAATTGGAACGAGGTTAGATGCAGACCCCACGATGGCTTTAGCGGTACTGGTTCAATAAACTAGACTACTACACGTGGTGCAAGATATTATTTCCAAAAACATAGAACCTACAGAGAACCACAAGAAGTGAATCCTTGCTACTGAACTTAGAGATTGACAAGTACTCTCGAGGAAAGAACCATGTCCTCTCGACTAAGACGTCTAAATGCAAAGCAGTTCGTTGAGACCAAAAGAGGCCAAGATCATGATCAGTGTAGGTAACCAGCTCATGCCTTGAGAGTCAAAGGAACATGCAGCAGGTCCAATAGAAGCATACACGACGTAGCAATCAGACAAGCATATGCAGAAGGCAAGCAGAATACACCAAATCAGTATGAAGAGCCTACAGCAAAGTTTAGCGTGATTTGGCAATGAATATCGTGATTTAGTGCTCGCAGCAAACCGCTGTACTTAGCGCAAATCGGTCTACTCTATCAGCATCTCTGACCGAGGGTAAAAAAACGCAGGAACCCTGCGCAGGTCATGATTTTTTTTTGACTAACCAAAAGTACCAATAATGTGAGGTTGCCACCTGCTACATTAGACAGACAAGCAGAGGATAACATGCTTGACTAATGTCTGAAACAAAGAGAAGTTGATTATGTAGCTATTTACAGCACATCCGGCGATTGGAGGAGCAAAGTTCTGAGGTAGGCATGACTCCCAGCAAAGAAGGGTCAGCAGCTAAAGCGTAGCCAGCAAGCGTGAGCAAAAAGCATTAACGCCAGGCACGTCCTAGCGTATTCAGAAACCACCAACAGTAACCAGTACAATGTACAATACACTAACCGGAAGACAAGCCTCCGGTGACAGATTCATAGTGTCCATGACAAAAACCTGCATCTGCACAAACAGGTCGTTGTGTGGTATGATTCCGCGGATCTGATGCGAGAAAAAGAACCAAGAATCATCAACATATACCCATCAGGCATCACTCCATCGTCACATGATGAATCTTAATCTGTTAAGTGAAAGTTTACTGCTAGGCTGTTATTGAAGACTTACGGTAAATTTTATACAGAAAGTTAGATTAGCTTAGCCTAGACTACTAATATCAAAATGCCACAACTTTACTCCACATGCGTGTCTCGGTAGGTACAAGAATCCTCGAATCTTAAATGCGTGCGATTCATGTACTAAGTACTTAGCTGGATAGAGCCTGCCTTTCAACAAGTTTATTCGTATCTTCCAGACGTCAAGAACGAAACCCTCTACTGACTCAACAAGTTGAAAAAATTGCTGGTCCCAAAAGACTTCAGTAAAAAGAGCGACAGATTGACCTTTCAATTGCTTCGATCCCTGCTTACATGCTACTGTTCTTAGATAGAGCTAAATAGATTATTGGCATGTCACTAACAAGTGGAATGGTATCGGAGCTCTCTCCTTTGCTGTTTTGGAATAAAACCAAAGGTCCAACTGAGTGCTTCGTTAAAGTTTTACAATGTCTAGGGAAATATGGCATGTAGCAACAAGTACACACTGGAAGCGGTGGGTTTATGACCGAAATTAAGAATGGTGCCAAATTAGTAAGGTTTCTGCTGGTTAGTACCCATACTTGATGCGAAAAGAGAATGGAGAAGCAACGTGCTGAAATGCAGGTTAAGAGAAAAACTGATGCCAACGTCTATAGTTGAAATCAATCGCCGACGACGTGGACATATGAATGCAGGAAAGATAAGATTCAACATGAAAATAAGTGGAAGTGGAAGCCAAGTCTTGGCGGGTGCCAAAATATTACCCAGGAAGAATGTGCAAGCTTAAATTGAAGGAAACGAATAGAACCCAGAGCCTGTACCTAACGTGGAGGGAAAGTGAGCGTGTATGAAGTGTACCTGCAGAATAGTAACAAAAACATGTCATATGCGCCGTAGACATATCACCTACTTGAGTGCCGCCGGCAGAAAAGAAGAGTAGGATGTTCGAATATGAAGTTGGGATCAAAGTCAGAATTAAAAACTGCAACTGCAAGAGATTTTACTAGGAGAGCAATGTAGGTACATGAGAAAGGGATGTGCAAGGTTGGACTTAATATTTAAAGTAAAGAGATCCAGATGCTTCGAAAGTGAGCGTTTAGTGATTTAGGGTATTAAACCCTTTGTGACTTTCGCAGAGAAGAACCGGGATTTCACATGTTCACGACTGGAAGTACTCTTCAAATATTGAAGTATAGGAAATACACTGTAATAACAAAAAAATATTTTAAATAAAAGCTTCTCGCTGAAAAGCTAGTATACAAATACAAATGATGGCAAACTTGTGCACACGCCTAACAATAGTAAACTAATGTTTGGATTTTGACTTAGAAATGAAGTCATGTGTAATTCCAAATTATGGAATCCCAGATGTATTTTGGGTAGCATCTCTTCTCGAACTTCGAAACTTCCGTGGAGTGAGAAGATAAAGAAAATTACAATAAGAACCAGATGAGTATAGGTGGAGTGCAAAGCTATGGAAGGATATTACCCACCCCAGAAAATATTATAGAAAAGGTGCGTAAACGAAGATAGACATGAGAGTTTAGAACCAAAAGATCATCCACAAACGACGAACTAAGAGTACATTGGGCAGAACAGAAGCTGATACCTCATTCGAAGAATGTGGAGAGTTAAGAAATGTAAGAACTCAACTTGACGTGAATAAATGAAAGGTAGCTACAAAGACAACACAGTTAGTACCCACAGAAATACCGATATCTAATACAAAGAGAGGTTGAGTGAAATTCTTGTACAAGGTCAGGCAAAAAGTCTAAGCAAGTAGTAGCTGTGAAAAAAGGCATGTTTAGGAAGTACATGCTGCGGTTTCTGTGTAAACGACCTAAGTCACATTAAAGGAATTAGGAATCTGAGGATTGAATGAGAAGGTAGTGATGACGATTCAAAAGATGCGACTGGAAGTTCATCTGTACTATGTGAGCTATTAGAGACCTAAAGTCACATTCATCTGCTTTCGTTGTAAAATTTCAACTGCAAGGAACAAAGAAGTCCTTGTTTACTACGTGAAATCTTGTCATCTTCAAACGTTCTCGTCCTTTCCAAGTGTTCTGCAATGGAAATTCTGAAAGATTACTCGTCATCTCCGGGAACTTAAACCTTGAAGATGTGGAATATGAAATACCCATTGAAACCTCAGAGCAAATTAAACAGAATATACATCGAATGACAATCAAGTGATTTTTTCTCTCTACTTTGTGACTAATTGCTCATGTGTGATAATGCATAGATAGTAGTTAGATGTTAATCACAGCTGTAAGAGTAATCACAGCCACACATATGGGACAATGCGCACCTCTCGCGAAAACCTGTCCATGCGGCCAAACCAATGGTCACTCATAACCAGATGTTAACTGTAGAAATAAAACCACTCGCAGGCTAAAGGCTTGTCGGAGGTAAAAGTTCATGGATTGCACTCCTTTACGTAGTTGTTAGCATCAGCGAAGAGTATCAACCGCCAAGTAAAAAACATAGAGATGACCGTCATCCAGCAACAAAATTTATCTGCACCAGATGACAGATTGCAAATTGCAGTAGAAATGAGTGACCAAATTTGAAGGTTGACCAGAGACATCTGAATTTCAAGCAAAATGCATAGAGGACCAGCGCGAACTAATATATACATATTCATAGCAAGACGGAAAACAAGCAGCCGGCACGAGCGGCTAGTTTGACATTTGAAGAGCATGATCAGACGATAGAGTAAATCAAAGCACGAAATAATAAAAATATACATATATGCGGACCGAGTACAAGTCTTCGGTACGGGCAGCGGGGCTATGACCGAAATGAAACGGGTGAGTAGCAACAATTGCCTGCAGGCTCGAGAAAATATTGCATCGCATAGATAATGGAAATACAACCTCTTTGGATCCAATCTTAAGATAAATCAAATGCCCCAGGTGACTACCTGGGCATTCAAATTTTCTTCAGGTTGTCAAATTGAAGGGTAGAAAGCAAACCACAGGTCCAGATGAAAATCAAGAAAACACGAATTTCAGAATAAAAACTGTCAAACTGGACGACAAGTTTTGGTAGGTACCATGAACGGTCCCAGGAAGGGATGTGCAACGTACTATACTCAAACCGTGGAGACAATCACAGAATAACAGAGACCTGTCGTGCATGAAATGAAATAGTAAGTGAGATAAGATACAAATAGGTGTGGAAGAAGACAAGGAGCAGAATATCGGTGATATAAGGAAGGCAGTTTGAGCAGACCAGCTGTAAAACTGACAGTGCTGTAATATGTGACCATCAACAATATATGGGCCGAAGCGTTGGATTTCGATAGGTTCCTAACTCGAAGCCCCACAGACTACGGTGAAAACGATGGTCGTTGCCCTGACCTGTGTCAAAAATTACCTACGACAATCTACCTATGAGAAGTCGGACGATGAATGACGCAATCAATATCAGAGGCAATGGATTCAAACCATGACATAAAGAGTAACCTAGAAGTACTGAGGGAAGTGCTAGAGTAGATCCTCTAGATACTGAATAGGAAATCCTGAGACTGTTGACAACAGTCTCAGGATTTCAGCAAGTGACTGTGCATCAAAATGGTTCCTCTACTTTCAGGACCTCTTCAACCCCCTGAAGCACACTTCTTCCTCAGGAAGAGAGCAAAGCTCAGGGTTCAGCTCAATTCAAGTTCATAGATGAAAGAATAAACGTTATTTGAGAACATCGGAACATTGAAATAAGTTCACGCACAGGCTTTCCAGCAATATTCGAAGCAAGTAGCTATAGTAGTAGCTGTAATAACGTAATGCTTTAGGAAGTAATTAACGTGGTTTGCGTTCTAGAGCCACATAGACCGGAAATCTAAAACTGAGAATAGAGTGATACTAATTTTTCAAGACGATTGAAAGAAAAGACCATTCCAGCTGAGCTAGCTATTCAAGACTTGAGGTAAGATGAACCATGTTCAATATCGAGGATGATAAACCCCAACATATGCTGACAGAAAAAATGTTTCTTGCTTATGGAACTTCCCGTCATATTCAGGCCTTTTACAAGTTAAGTCGTACAACATCCAGGAACCTAGGTTTGGACGTGTGGGAAAAATATGAATAAGTTGGGTACAGTATCTCGCACCACTGCTGTACAAGCATCATTCACATCAGGATTAAGTGCCTTGTAAATGCTCAACAGTTAAAAATCTATTGGAAGCTCTGGATGTAAGAAACGGGAATACGTTTTCTTAAGCGGGAGCTTAAGAGAACATGAGAATAAAATGAAAATTTGCTGGAATTTGTTTGATGTTGAATTAGTCGCAGTTTTCAACTGCGACTAATTTTGTTAAACCTAAGAAAGCGAAAGACATGCTCTTACAAAGGTGGCAGCAGGCGATGTAACTCTGAAATGAAATGAATGCAATAGAACATTTTGAAATGAAACTTGTTAAAAAAAATGAAATGAAATCGTGAAGACACGTTTGAACCTATTCAAAACTTAAACATTTGATTTTGTCAGAATGATGGATGAACATTAAGATGATTGCGAAAGCGAAAGCCTTGATAGTAAGACAATGTCCGCTTGAACTTTGCTATCAATACTCAAGTACACCCGTAGTTCCTATGTGTTTTTATAATGCACGTACAACTGTACTGATTGCCTTGCGGCTAGCTGGCGATGAAGATAAATCAACAAGATAAATGTGGTCTAACATAGTCCTCATGTTCAGCATACTACGGCATCTAGGGGTTGGCGGCATAGTGATTGCGGATGTTAGTACATCTATAATCTGGCCATACAAAGGAGAGAAAGTAAGAACATAGGCAGGTAGCAGGCATCTGAAGCTCTCTTCAGATGAAGAAAAGAAAAACCTTCAGATGATTAGAAAATTCACCTTCATATTCAAAATTGAGTTAAGAGGTTGCCTGCATTGCAAGCAAAAATTTCAACATATTAAAACGGAAGGTGTATAAGAACAAAGACCTGGTATAGTGCTGAGTATATCCCACCAAAAACGTTCAACCTGATCCTTCGTCCTCCACTTCTTCAAGCTGAGCCCTTCTAGCTGCTGCCCTCTTCCTTATAAATATACCCCATCGCAAAGCAGCCTTGAGCTTTAACCAGCCGACATTTGCTCTTCCATGGACTCGAGCTCTATCCATACCAACATTCAAATCAGGAGGAGGCGTGAAGGCACCAAAAGAAAAATTGTCTTCTCCTTGACCACCGGAGTAGGGATTTGAGGGTACTTCGCTCGATGCAGCATTGAACATCCGAAGCAGCTGCTGAATTTGGAGATGCATATCTTCATTTTCCAGTAATTCCATGCTCTTCACTCTTAGTTCATCTTCTGAAAGCAATTCATCCATCTGCATTGTCCGAGACAATCCGTCTTGTCCACGCAGTTCTTTATACCGGGGCCAGTCATTTGGTGAATTCACGGTTCCAGGCAACATAGTGGTTCCATTAAGAACAGCTATTGAAGGACCTGGGGGCGTAGTGATACTAGCGTGAGGCAGACCAAGTGCAAGACCAGTTACAGGTGGATTTACTCCATGTAAGTAGGTTTGATGAGTAAGGCTGATCGAAGAAGGTTGCGATGGATATTGCCCTGAATTTAAAAAACCTTGACTGTTGTGATGCTCAGCCATCGAGTTAACTTGGTTTAAGTACTTCCTGTGAACTTTTTGTTCAGGTGTCGTATACGTCTGGCCCCCTGCAAATTCAATAGAAGAAAAACTTAAAAATAAAAATAAAAATATTTTTACCACATGAAGCTGAATTTGCTATAACTTTGTTCTTCTTGCCACATATACTTAGCTAAGCTGGATCCAAGAAGATCACCCTACCCGATTGCGGTCGTTGGCTTGTCATAATCTGGGTAGATGATACAGCAAGCTGATTGGACGCACTTGTCAAGGATTGATGTCCACTTGAACCTTGACCGACGATAGGATCTTCAGTGTGGGCATCAATTCCTCTCAGCTTGTACGGTTTTACACCAATTAGCGCTTCACCATCATACTCCACCACATTCTCCCAATTTTCATACGCCACCTTCACGAGTTTATCAACATAAACCTGAAGTCCCCAAACGGGGGGGAAAACGAATTTAGAGACAAAAAGATTTCTTTGCGATCATACTACATTGATAAGGCAGGATTTAGGGTTTAGGGTTTAGAGAGACAGAGATCAACGTCCGACTCTGGACTGTACCCTTAACCCGTAACACATAAGGCACTGATTTATGCAGAAAGGTAGACGGCAGTTACAAGTACAAGTCCACACGCTAGTGATCCTGAAGTGGCTGTACAATCAATAATATATATCGCCGCCAACTCTTTAAAAGTGAGTCTTCAATTACTAGTGAGATGAGATGAGCCAATAATTAACAGCATGAATTCACGGTAACACTTCAAAAAGATCAGACAAACTAGAAATTAGCTTCTTGGGTTGGAATACGTCTTCCTCAGTATCAAGCCTCAACGGCCTGAATCAAGAGAGCCATCATTGATGTAGTGTTAAAAGCCTTTCTCCACTTGTCACAAATCATACGTACTTATCGGCCACGGGTGTATAAACTAGAAGAATTAGTCTTGAGTTGTTGCAATGATGCATTTGCAGCCATTTGCAGCCATTAATAGAGGCCACATATGGATGAGCATTTTCTTCCCCAATGTACTGTACATGTCAAGGATTACAGTAGCATGTCAAAATAGAGGTACATCTTTACATGAGCGTTAGCTGGGAAGCCTTAGTTTATCAACTTCCAATAAGAGCAAAAAGCAATTTCGACTATAATACATAAAAGCGAGACGTTGAAAACTGATCATGAACAGATGGCACATGAATGATGCACACTCACAACATACCGCAACAAACTGGACTTCAGCGCTTAGATATGTTCGCGTCTCTTCTACTTAAAATGAGGAGTATACATTATCTAGGTGCAAATAAAATAGAAGTCAGTAATGGAGGAAAACTACACTACTTATAGCAATCAGAATGTGTTGTATGCGGGTTGTACCTCTGGGTGAAAGATCAACCGGAAAACAGGACATATCAGATAATATAACATTGTGAATTACTCTCAGTCAGTTACACATGAGTTAGACTGAATGTGGGCAAGCTATGGCAAGTGCAAGAGAGTCCACAGGACCCGCGATGGTAGAAGTGATCCAACTGGAGTACATCCATACACTGAATTTGACATCTATTATTATCAAAGCCCTAATAGGGTGCTGTGGAATTGCTCCATCAAGCAGATCACCTCTCCTAACTACTAGCGGTAACAGATCTACTCCCTGGATTTTCTGAAGAGGTGTGACTCTTCACACTCATGTATAGACCTCCCATAAAGTGTGTTGGTACAGCTGAGCTAATTGTGCTCGTTTGTGCAACTAACAACTTGTGTGTCTAACAAAATAGAGTTAGCCAACGAGAGGACAGTAAGAAGTACATAAGCTATGGACAACGTCCCTTCGACATCCTAAGCCTTTGAATGAGAACAGAACGGATATTGGTTGAGTCGAAGTTGCTAATGAGAATGCAGAGTCTTAGTCTAAGAGACCAAATGCTACCTACACAGCCAAGTCAATCAGCAAAGCCTTTAAGGCAAGCATGACCCATAATAGCAAAATGTAGAAAGTGATGCAAACTGGAGCAAGGTTTGTGAAAAAGAAGTGATCTCCTTAATCCTTATATGGTGTTTACAAGAAAATTTCAACACAATCAAAAATTTCAATTTCATCCATCATTCAGTTAGATGATAATATAATAATGCATCCACACTCAATTTGATGCATTTTGAAACTCCATGAATCTTAAACCTTACATTCGCACATGAGTTACATTAGAACTTCTTCGGGGTCAGGAAGCAATGAGTCTCGGTGGTTTGTCTACAAAAGGCCAGAAAGTATCAGTCCATAGTATTGAGTGATATGAAATAATACATGAGAGAATGCGAGAACATCGAGGTAAAAGAACAATGTGAAAACCGTAATGGGACAACAAAGAAGTAATAGGTATTGTAGCTGAATAATGCATCTTCAGTCAAGGCAGCTGAGGGGCGAAGGGAGAAAGGATATAAGTTGGAACTAAGTAGAGAAGCATCAGCATCTGTAGTCTAAGAAGTAAGGGGGTCTGCGAAAAAAAGGGTGAATTCGTGATTTAATTCCATCATTCCCTACATCGCTGTCGTGTAGTTCCACGTAAACAGGAAAACAAGTAGAATTCAGTAGACCAGCATCCTTAACACTGAGCCAGACCCGGGTGTCGTTTGGTTGCAAGAAGACGTCCCTATTGCCAACATCATACTGTCCGACTTATAATTAGCGTTTCCTACACTTTAAAAAACCCTCTACTAGGTCAATGAGTTTCAGTTTTACGTCCACAGTTTCATGGAAATATAAGATGTTGTGATGACCAAACGAATTTCCAGGAAACAAACGCCAATCCAGCGAAGAAAGAGGATTAGAAAAAAAAGCGCCGACTACATTTCAATCATCTAATCCCTGTCAAATCTGCAATAGAATGTGTCCAACATAGGTTCATATCATAAAATGCGCTCGACTAACAGTGTACTGTGCAAGAACTCGAGCTTATAATGAGCACCAGATTCCTCACACGATTCATACTAATTGACCCGTGTTGCAGACATACTCTTCCGGTGTTACAGTGAGAAGTGTACCTTTTCGCTATCCGACAATGAGTCGACAGACATGTACTGCCCATCTGCAATGAGCCCCATTAGCTGAGATATGTTGTTGAATATGACCCCGATATTTTGCTTGTCATCCGCATAGTAAACATGCAGCTTACCACTGAGAACACATGTCTTCGCGTGCTCCACTGTTCCCTCCCACATTTTGTTTGACATTCCATTTCCGAGAATCTGCAGAGAGATTCTACGGCCACATTAGTTGTATTTCCACCTATATTGACCCTTTGATTGACCCGACGCACAACACACAATGTACTTTTGTCTTCCAAAACATGAAGCTGAAACTACAAAGCGAAAAACAACAAAACCCTAGGACTTACGCAAGTTCAAGGATATGACTCTCCAAAACGCCCTGAATTAGTGTAAATGCCACGCGATTCCGTAACTCCGGTTAGAAGCGTAAATGCAAATATGGGAAGGAACTCAAGGCAATCAACAATACTGTCTCCTACTTTGCTCTCTGGTCGAGATGGCAGCCCTAGGGGCTGTCATATTCATGTTGCGGATTGACATTGACAAGGACCGCAATGAACGTTCGATACGGTCAACAACAAGAGAAACTTTGCACTTACGTTCCGAAGCTTTTGCGGGTCCATGACGACAAGCCTTAGGAAATCTTCCACAGTTTGAATTCCAGACTGATTCAATCGCTTGTGAAACGCACCATCCTTCCCGATTTTGTCCAGACGCCACACTTCATCATGTAATGCTGGTGGGTAGTGTTTCTTATACACTGTTCGTGACAAAGAAGACTTTCCGTTAGTACATTTGGTGTCCTTAGAAACTCACGGAAAGAGTGTGTTTTGAAAAACACTGCAGCGAAGATTTTTCCAAGCTGGACTTTTGGACCGAAGACTTCAACTACATCCACAGGAAATGAATGAGAGAGACAATGAAGTTAATCACGAGATTTTACAAATATGGTTGAGTCTTGTGTTTAAGCTGTTATGCTAAACGGTGGGTGGGATCTAAATTCAGAATTCTCCAAAATGTATACACTTTATTGACTATTGCGTTGCATTCCCCTGGGTGAAAAACAGTATGAATGCGTTACGTATTCCCTTATGCGTCAAGTACATGCAGCCTCACAACCAAAGGTGGTACTAGAGCGGACAACCGTAGGCAAAAACGCAACACTCGCGGTGGTACATCAGCGAGATATGTCATGAATTACAAACATAGATAAAACGACCTGAACTGGTAGTGCACCATACAGAAACATTCAAAACAATAGCAAGCAGATAGAGAACAACAGCCAGAGCCGATACTTCGAGCGTAAGATATTATATACGCCCCGTAAACAGAGACCAACTTTTAAAATTTGAAATTCTCTGTAACCAATTAGAAGCAACGTACGAAGTGGACGACGCGTGAAGATGTTCGATAACTATAAACAACTCTCTGAGCATCAATCAAGGAATCTCCGCTCACAACAAAGTACACTTCTGAAATACACTATAGAATGTGTGCCAAATGGGCCAAAATGGCATCCACGTGCACCCACTACAAAACACTTCTTCAAAAGTTCTCCAAACAGATTATATATGTATGGAAAGTGAGACCAATTTTAAATTCAGTAGACTCAAGTCTTGGGTCTTGGGGGCTTTGACTAACACTAGAAGGTGGCAGCACACTAAAACCGTAATAAGACCTGCAGGAGCCACGATTATTCGAATGAATACGAACCAAAATAGGAAGAGCTGAAAATCACATATATGAAGCTGTCGCCAAAAGCATCCCATCAAGTCCCACAAGCAGAAGAAGCAAGTGGAACCGAACTAATGTGACAAAGCAAGTGGAAGCGAAAGAATCCAACAAAGACCAAGTCGATGACCAAGCAACACGAAGCGTGGGGAGATGTGAATCTTGCAGATTTTCCAAGGACAGACCACGGACGTCGCACGACACACCGAAGAGCGGGTGCAGAAGATTCGAAGCAAGAGTCAAGGGCTAAGACTTTTTGGTAATCGTGGAGTTGAGATCCAGTTGGTGGAAACCCCTATTTCCATCAAAAACGCACGGAATTTGAATAAGGATGCCTCTCCTACAATGGCTCTAATCACAGTAAACCCAGAGATAAGAAACGACATTGAGAAGAAGGAGAATCAAAGAAAAAACAAACGGAGAGCAACTCGGTCATAGAGCAAGTAAGTCGTACTCCCCATCAGGTGAAGGATATCAAGAAGGTGCAGTATACGAGGTGCATAAAGGGAGAACACAAGCGAGCTTAGAGGAAGCTTCCCATTGCAGATAAAGACGAGGAAAGACAAGAAAGACGATATTGAGGATGAAAAATCTGTGGAACACGAAAAAAGTTCGGACAGGTACCACGACGGTACCTATGAACGGTTGTGCAAGCTTGAACCCTGTTGATAAAGGAATGGAATGCATATACAGTGGTCAACGTGGAAAGTGAGCGTCAAATCGCTCACGGTACCTCCAAGATCTCGTCAATCCCGTTGAAACTTACATGACACTTCAAGTTTCAATTGAAGGTCGTCGGCCTGGGCTTCGATCCAGTTAACAGAGACCTAGTATCCAAAGTCGAAACGCAGACGGGCAAAGGAAAGGAAGGCATACCGAAATTCCTCCAATGAGGACAGGAAGCGGAACTCGGCAAATGGCAGGCACAAGCATTCGGTATGTGCAGCTAGCAGCACAACTAAGGAAAAAAGGAAGACCGACACCACAGGGACGTCTTGCGTCAAACTGAAGAAACAAAGTAACGCGAGCAAAGGGCACCTCTTTACTATAACATTAGTATAAGAACGACCCTTCACTGAAATGCAAGCAAGCAATCTAAGTACACATCAAACAGTATAGAATCAAGAAACAGAATAGAATCCAGAGGCTGTAGTCAACGTGGAAATGGAGCGTGTAGCTCCCGCTAGCTCCAAGATCCATGACACTGCAAGTTTCAGTTGAAAATCGGTAAGGTGAGTTTCAATCCAGTCGATGGGACATAGTACGAACGTCAAGACTCACAAGGGAATGAGTCTTGGAAGCAAACCGGATATCTTCAAACTTCCGCTTTGTGATAAGTACAGGGAGAAGTAACACTCGTGTTACGGCTTTCAGTAATTCGGTAAACAACAAGCTGCATGACCAAGCATCATCCGACTATGTCTTTGCGGCGGACGTAAGTAATAAGCGCGAGCGGAAGGATACCGTATTACACAAACGATAGTAAAAGACCAATTTTTTACTCAAATGCATGATTCTCGGAAGAACGTAAGGTATCAATGTAAGCCTATGTCTCCTATCTCCTGACGTGACCTTCTCTACGTTCACGATTAACGGCAATGAAAAAATTGGGGGACTCCAGACTAATCCCCAAGTCCATGAACTTACAACTCTCGTCATGCCATTTCCCGTTGTGTTGTTTACCCTAAGATATAGTCAACATTTTCCATGGTCAACAGGAGGCGCTTCATATGCAACATGACGAAAAACATCTCGGACCAAGATGGTACGTCTCACGGGTGCAAGCGTGACTGCAATGATGAAGCTCGTGCAAAGCGGACCAGCTGTAAACAGGATACTGCTTGGAAACTAAGTATAGAGGAGCCAGTCCTACGCAAGGAAGGCCTCTAGACCATCAACAACTTGTCACAGTAAGCATCAAACTTACTGTCCGATGACGCGGCTACTTCATTCATCTATAAAGAGGTGCTTACATTTCTGCACTTAACCTCGCATGCCATGAAGATAACTTAAAGCCGAACAAGACTAGGAGGTATCGATGGCTGTTGCGTTATCTGTTGAGGTATATTCTAAGACAGTAAATCATCAACCTGCCAGGTGATCCAACCAAAGATGCAGAACACAGGCAGTAACCATGTTATAAAAAGCGGCCGTTTTCAAGATAACAGCTATTACTTGAGTTTAGACCAAGAAGAAATGAGACCAAATATCCATTGCAGAAGAAGTGCTTCAAATGGCAGACTGAACAGGAACAATTCATGAGTGTATCAAGCCGAGATTTGAGGATGTACAAATTTAGTATTGATTCAAAACTTAAGAAAATACAAGAAGTGGCAGAAATATGTTGACGAAGCTGAGCGATTGCTGTCAAGATGACGGATGATCGAGAACAGGTTCAAAGTTGATTATCATCCAGATATCAAAGTTTGAGGAGTGGTGCTCGGGAAAAATGCTTTCTCCCCAGACAGCAATCGCAGCATTTAAGTGAGGACATCAAAAAACAAGAAAAAGGAAACACAAAGTATGATAGCCGCACTGGATGATGCAGCAGAAACGAACCAAGATCTACTAGAAGAGTTGTAAAACTTCCAGCCAGCGGAGGAGTAAGGAAGAAGTTGCAGTACAGAAAAGATAGTAGTGAAGGGGCAAGTAAAATTATTCCGGAATAACCAGAACTCCGGGACTGCCGTACCAACAGAAAGTGAAGGTTCTAAAGGTTATTGACGTGGTCGTAGTGATAAGTGCATCTTTATCATTGTACGATGAGGTACGATTAAAGACCAAATTAACTTTGATTGCTAGTAAAATGTAATGGACAGTCACTAAAACAGATTTAGAAAATCAAAATCTGACGCAGTTTGCATCTAAAACCACAAGGTTAGTTAAATGGACGTTAGATAAATGTTTAGAAACTAACTGCAGTGTATGTTCAGTGACAATGTTCTGTACTCATTGGTAAGTATCTGTCACAGCCTGAAGACGACGAGCCCTGGTTGACGGGTGCTCTCGACCGAGAATAAAGATGAAAGAAAGGGACGGTAGAATCTCCTGTGGAGTCAAACCCTACATAACTATCGAAAGATGCAGCTCTAAAGCAGTATCTTTTGGAAACTAAGGAAAGATAAGACTCCTCCTACCTGTAAAACAGTCCGCCTGGCTAAAAAAGGGAAACAGAGAGCACACTGCACATAGACTCAATCAAAATTCACATTGCCCTCATATAAGTCCGTACAAAGATAAAACAATTAGAAACCAGTAAGCCAAAATTGAGCGGGGTTGATAGCAGATAATTGACACTTATTGGCCACAACAAAGCGTTCCATATTAACTACAAATTTCGTGCACAAGTTCGTCCGAGTCTCCCTACGCGCGGCAAAGTGAAATCACTTCCAGACCAATCTTCTTTATTTGGCTCCAAGCTTTAGAGACAGATATCCTTCATTGAGTTAGCTCAAGAAAATAGAACAAAAGAGCAGGAATGTGAATAAAGTCGAGGTTGTACAACTGCACTAAGAGAACAATACAAGTGAATGTAATGGAGTAGTGTATTTTCAAAACTAAGGATATGCATAGTGTGAGAAACTGGGACTGAATGCGGACTGTAAACCGATGCAACTCGCTTGTTTGGATTAAGACAAGTCGAAAAACCAAGAGAGCCTCATCACAAGAGCCAACAGGCTCTAGCAGATTGTTCGATCTTCGTTCACTACTCATACGTCCGTCTGCACTTCTGTACATATGTCCTTTCTCTTACAGGTACTGAAGGCAAATCTGATAATTGAACAGCTGAGGTGCCTACGAGAGTTAGCACCTCGCCTGTGAACTTTACTGGTACTGATGCCACCGTACTTACTATCCCAGTAAGAGAACCATACGAAGAAAGGAATGGACAGAACTCAAGTTTGCAGTACGATGAGCAGTGTCCAGCATAAAAGAAATAAAAGGAAAATAAAACAAAAAGGGACAGGATCAGAAACAATCTGAAAAGATATGAAAGAAAGGCAAGTGTACAATATGAAATTACTGCAACTGTTGTCGAAGAAGGGTCAGAGAAAATCCACAAAAAAGACTTCAATCGATCTGGCCAAACAGCGACGAAAATCTAAGCATAGGTTTCTACGAAGGATACAGGTTGATTAAAGCTCTTCAAATGTACTGCTATTGTTTAAAGTTTGGACTCTTACACTCTCCACGATGATCTTTGACGGTAAAAGGCTCAGTCTTGGCCTCTCGTATGCGAAGACCTTCACAGTATCCAGAGGATATTTTGACACCTAGACGGAATTTCCGGCTCCTTATCCAGCTCGAATTATCTGTAAATGTTAGTTCTCCAAGTGTTCCCACACCATCCTTTAATGTAACAAAAAGCTCCCCTGTTAACAGTGGTCTCTTCCCATCTCGCTCCCGGACTTCGTGATTCTCAAAGTCTTCCTGGGGCCAGTCCTCCTCATCATCAGCAGAGAAGTCCCCTTCGAGAACGACAACTTCAAGCTTTGCAGACGATTCTGCTCCTACAGCCACGACCTGGCCCGTGCTAGCGTCTTGCAGCACAACATGAATCGCAGATCCTTGTTCTCCCTCAACCTTACTTCCCGTGAAAAGAGGCAAGGCCAACTTGTTTCTAAATTGAAGCCGCAGACTTCTGGAATCAGAACCCTGTATCCTTTTGGGAGAAGATCTGTGCACGATCGAGACAAAGTTTGCAACAATTTAAAGCAAAAAAAACTCTGAACAAAACTTAACCTATTGAAGCTCAGTTTCACACAAGCAGCAGTCTAGAAATTGGGAGATTATAAAACCCACCTGAAACCCACTTTGGCCGGGGTTAACTTCGCAAGAACACGCTCAACTTCTTCTCCTACCTGTTTCACGTGACTTCCCCAAGGCACAACAATGATTACTCAAGATTAATTGCAGTGCAGACAAACAACCTACCATTTAAAGTTGTTGCAGATGTCTGTTTTTTGGAAAACAAGTTCCACGACGCAAGTACACAACCAAATTGTTCTAGGAACTGACACTTTGATGTTGAGAGCAACAAAAAAGAGGCATACACAAATCAAGACAGTTACTACAGTCTGGTGAGCAAATAGTCCGTGAAGAGGGACAAACGAGGACGGAGGCGTAAGATAGGACTTGCAGGTGACCAGAGAAATACACAACGAACAAATTGGCTAGACGAACTACTGACGGAAATTATCTGCAAACCTTGGCTCATGTCAGTAAGTCAAGAGAGATTTACGGCTAGTTCTATTTTGCGAACATGAATAGAAACCAAAAACAACAACTCGACGCGAACAAAGGACACCTTCAGGAATCATGCATTGAAATGCGAAAGATCAAGCAGCTTCCAAAAGTACACCGTCCAAACTTTCACGGCCAACTCCTTACAAGGACTGACTGTATTATCATGTAGCAAGACCGAGAAAAATTAACCGATTATAGCCACGCCGATGCAATCGGCGGGGCTATAAATGTATATATACACAAATTCACAATGTTCCAATTACATGTAAAAATGTCTGGTCCTGAACTTAAAAAACAAGTCGCCTACATTTGGTTATAATTTACCCAAACGAAACATGGTCGACATTCCTACAACCTTCTAGGAAAGTAATATGCTGGGCGGCTTACCACCCGACGAAGTAAAGGCTCGAGAGTGGAACAGAGCTTCTGCAGACTGTCCATTTTGACCGCTTCAACAATCACACTGATAGCCAAATGATAAAATTAAATCCTGGCTTATTGATATACCATAAGTGGAGAGACAACGAACAAACTGGAGTAAGGAGCACAGACATCTCAACGAGGATTCTCTCAACGAAAGTCTAACACAGCGTGCCAATCGACCTACTATGAAAGGCATTTGACGACCCTCAAGGCGATCAAACAAAGAATAATCTAATCAGATAGAACGTAGTGACGCTAGGAAGTGAAAACAGACAAAGCTGCAAAGATGGGGATTTCGAAAGCAACCTCGCTAATGCGGGAACACGCTGACGCTTTTCCTCGGGCATTCCATCACTTGATGTGTCCTTATCCAGAGGACGCTTCTCTCTCGCCATTGCGTAAATGGACCGCACACTTGCGCCACTAGTTTCAAAATTCGCTCACAAGAGATGAAACCTGAAGCAGCTCATTGCAAGCGCATAAGAAATTGATCGTCTTTACGAAAATACAGCTCCATTCGGATGCAATCATGTAGCTTAATTGGAAGCTTCATTTGTCAGAGATTTCATAAGGACTCACCGCTGGAACTTCAGAAGAACCTAATTGGCATCCCTTCCTCTAGTATTATGATATCGACAACTCTATTCGAGCAAATTACACTAACGGAACTACACATGAATTTGAAGCATTAGATCCGAAAAGACAATTAGCCTTGTGGTGGACGCGCTGCCTCCCCGTACTCGCAAACCCTCGTTTCTGGCTGATTTATAAGTTTTCCGACAAAGCAAGATAGTATTCTGCAACCTCGACTTGTAAGTCTAGCTTCATTGTTTGAGAAAACTACTACTGTACCATGCTAGTTCCTGCGCGAATCCCGTTAATTCGGGCATTTGCTAAAATTATCTCCTGCCGTACATATCAACAACTTAGTCAGTACCTTAAAACAACACAATAACGAAACAATTTACGCAAGGCTCACGTCGAAGAGAGGGTTGTACAAAAGACTTCTCACACGAAATCGATTATTTCGAATATTGGTAAGAATGCGTGGTAATGTCACATACTACGTTGATGATACACATCTCCTAGTATAATAGGATCTCCCACTTTCCCTCAGAACATGTGAAAATTCAAAGCTACATACAACTCCTGTGTAACAATTAATCATCTCTTTGAGTCCCTATAATTTGAGAACTTGGTTAATTTCATAGCTTTCACTACCCATCTAAGAATATTAACATTTCACGCCTCATAAATTTTGTTACTTGTAGACCTTCACATTACTTTTTCGTTAGACCTCCCAAACGACTGACTTCAGAGCTAATTCATACTTCTCGATAAGTTTTTACCACAAAGTTGCATATACGGTCATGCATACAAAACCTGAAAAAAAACCACGTCAACCGATGTAAACCTGAGAAAATATATAACCTGTAACTTGAGCAAATTTAGTTACAAGTAACTAAAAAGACTTACGCCTGAAACCTAAGAAACTTGTGCAGATTACAAAAAGTTGAACAACGCCAACTCTAGCCTCAAACCCATTTGCTGAAGCCTAATTAGCGTCGCTAAAATCTGAAAACTTTTTGTTGATTGCAAAGAAATGAGAACCATAGCCTCAAGTTTGAAAACCGTCACTTAAAAGTTGACATCCGTCAACTTATTCTTGAAGTCTAAGAACCGTTTCTTCCTCGTCTATGGTCGCCCTTCAGTCTTCCTTCTCATCAAAGAATTGAAACATGAATATTTTTTATTCTTATGTTTTTTAAGGAAGACTTTTTTGGGTATGATAGCAAGCATACTATATAACTCTCACTCTGTGTTTTGTTCGGTTGCCAGTGTAGTGCTGTTTTACTTGGTTTAGTATGTAGGTAAGTATTGGAAGTTAGCGGACAAGTGGACTTGTCCAAGTTCATAGAACGGAGCCTACACCTCATCTTGTACTTGAGAACTATCTATGTAATGCCGTATCTAGGTTTTGTGTGTCGCATCTGCAAATTAATGGGTTTGGAATATTTCTTGTAAAACTTTCTAAATCCTAAGCTTCCTAAGTAGTATTTAAAAGGCTACGAAAGGCCCGAGAGTGAATCGTACAAGGACAATCAAGTTGTGTTAGTTCTTGTGTAGAAGTCCACAACCTTCATATTTAACAAGGAAGATTTGTAATTTGAACTTTGTGATTTTTTTTGGGAGCGGCTAGTTAGCCCTCTCCCTACCATAGGGAGGGAACTCATTGGTTACCTCGGGTTATAGGTTTTGTGTGATGAAAAATAAACTTCGCAAGTTTCCAATCTTTCTGATTGACGTGAAAGATGCCTCTATGGCTTTTGTTAAGCTAACGTTATATTACAAGTTCAGCGCAGAAACAAAGGGTATCGCTAAAGCCAAGTACTTTTCATGCAAGGATTTCCCACTTGAAGGCGACAAAGAAAGATTTCGCATCATCCTTGTGCACAAGTGAGAAGATGAGATTTCCTATTTGACCATACTTATTTGGACCCGTATGAAAGCACCAGTACTGCCTGTTTGTTTTTTGACCTTTGACAATCAACAAGGTCTTTCTTACATAGATCCTCTAGAAGATTTACACTTGAAGAGTAACCTGATCTTCTCCATTGTCTTCGGCACTGAGGACCATCATCAAATACTTAATCAAACCTATGACCGTGAGGGTCCAGAAAAATCAGAGACACGGCTCTAACAATGTCGTTCGTGCTGTGAGTAGGAATTTTAAACGTGTTCAAAAACACGTAGAGAGGCAAATCTTCCATGTCATCATATATAATCCTGAGACTTCGATACACAAGTTTTAGCACGTCTACCCTAGAAGTTCCAGCTTGCAAACTCACACAAGCCCGTCATCGCGAATATCAATCTTGATTAGAGACACGTCATACATCCATATCGACTAAATGCACGCAATTCTTGAACTCCATTAGATTGTCAAATTCACATGTCCTCAAAATCATTCTCATCCCATCCAAGTTTTGCAAAGTAGAATGCAAAACCTCATAAGCCTCATTGATAGTACATCCAGGACTCAAAAAAACGTTAAGATTTTGCTCCACGTTTGGCGCTGATCTTTTAGAACGTATTCAACACAAAGTCGGAAGTGCCCTCCCCTTTAGGCTGATCATCCCCTAAAGCGGACGTAGTTCCTCTCGGCGGGAAATAACTCTTCACGACTGAGCCAAACTTTTTTCCAATGAGCTTGTCTCCACTTCCAACTTTTGACATGACTACTCAAACGCGGAGGTGGCAAGAAATATGACTCCATGGCAAAGCCATGGAGGCAAGCTTGACAAAAATCAAAAAGACTATAAATTTGCAAAGTTTATTTTTCACCACACGGAACCTATAACTTGAGTGAACCAATGAATGACCTCCGTATAGTAGGGTGAGGGCTAATTAGGCCCAAGTGAGGGATAACTAGCCGTCCTCCTTTTTATCCTTTTGATTTTACTTACGTTTGAGTTCTATAATCGAGACATAAGTGTAGTAGTTTGGTTGGAAATAGTTTTATTATTGGTTTGTTTCCATCAGTGGAAGCAAGGTAGATGTGATTGTAGACAATATTCGTTGCGGAAAAATGTTGTCTACAATCATTGTAGACAATTCTCTCTTCCATCATTGTTGATCTTTATGAGTTTTGTTGTTAATATGGTTTTATTGTTGGAAGCAAGTTATGTGTGACTGAAGGCAATTTAGTTTAAGTTGCTCATGAACATTTATCTATCTTTCTATATATATATGTTTGAGCTTGTCATAGTTTCTTGCTTCAACTCGGTTTTTTTAGCCCTTTGGGAGAATGAGTTTACTTAGCAAATTGTTAAGATTGTAGCATCATTGAATTTGCCTAATCAATAAGCATCTCGGGAAGGACACTGGAGAAGATCATAGTGATGATTGAGTTCAAGCAGAAATGCATTAATTTCTATTGCTACTTCACCTACAGAATTTGATGATCCTAATGGAACATGTGTCAGGTATTCTGCAGATCAACGTTCTTGCCAAGGTTGTATGTCTTTTTTTAATTTACTTAGATCTAAACCGTTTGTTCCACGTTTGTCGGCTTAATTTTTTTTCTTCACCTTACGACAAAAGTATTCATCCAAGCCCAATACAAAAGAAAGATCACGATTAAAAGGATGTCATGTGTATAGACGTTGAGTTCAAATTTGAGTCGGAGGCACGTTGGGACGCGGCTGACGTTGGGCTGTAGGCAGACAGTCGAGGAGCGTTGGCTTGGGTAGACACTTCACGTAGCATATAGTCAAGAGGAGCTTGAAGATCTGTCAGTTCTTCGAGTTGAGCTTTTCGCGTAGGGATATGTCAGTCCCATTAGCTTCGACTCTATTATCGCGATAGTGGAGTGAGTTTGGCTTGACTCGATGTTTGTGTTTCGAACTTTTTCACTCAAAGAACCGCGTGAACAGTGAAGATGTCAGTGTAGTGTGTTCAGATTTTTGCTTGTGTTTTTCTCGTTTTTTGTTCGTGATTTTGTTCTTGTGTGCAGGTTTTTGTTCTTGCTTTTCTCGGTTTTCTTTTGGTGGTTGTATTGGTGCAAAGTGTTTACTATCGTTAACCTCTCGCATTTCGTTACGTATGATACCTTTCTATTATTTCTCAGTTAGTGCTCGAGCAAAGGCAGTTCACGATGCTTGCAATGCAGTGCTGTTGCTGTTTTTGCATCCTCGCATTGTGGTACAGCGCCATGGTGATATGATAATTTTGAATAGATGGCCACTAAGATTTCTTGACCAGTCTTTGACCACAGGTAGGGTGATGGAATGAACTTTATCTTTAAGGAGACATGATGCAGCCAAAATCGTCACTCAAGACGAGAAATAATTCAGTTTAGCGCTAGTGGGGAAGAGAGCCTCAATACCTCCAGAAGAGAAGTATCGAGTCGAGACTTTGAGGGCCTTGCTGGACATGTGATTTCTCAATGAAGAGACGATATGAGCACATTTCATAGTTTAGAAGAGATGACAGCAACGTCAAGGAGAGAAATATGAAGTTATGATGATGCTTGACAGTGGTGCAAATTTCAAAGAAACATTGACATTGAAGGGAAAGATTTTCTCTTCTTTGTATCCAAGAGGACAGCAAGGGGCTGACGGTGATATCTGCATCATGATGTTCACAGCACTCGAATGTGCATACTGACTGTACATTTGTTCAGGGACTGGTTTCTTGAAATCTTTCTATAAAGTGAGATAGCATTAGTGTTTTCAGCATCGAAGCACACAAAAAGGCGATGAAGTTATCATCGGTGATTTCGGCTCATCTTCAAACAATCAACTTGGGCCATTGTTAGAAGAGCTTACGTACCTTTGTTGCTATCTATCTGCAATCGTACTTTTCATATCATTCATATGGTTGAAGAGTACATATAACTATCCTGCCAAGCCATTACTGAAGATTATAGCAGAGGCTTTCTATTGCATGGACCAGTTACAACTCGAAGCTCACGGAATGATAGTGAAGCACTACGTTCAAATTTCTCGAGAGGTTGTAAAAGAAGAGAAAGAGCTGATTGGTCGTCTCAAGCGGATCCTATGACCTAAACGCTGCTTTAGTTAGACAAGGGTGTGTTGTATAGTACTCAAATTTGATGGGAGATTATCTCACTACTTCCCAGGACACCTTCTACGATCATTCGTTTAGTCCAAATTAAAACTTTCAAACGAATGCAGTCGTTTTGCTCATTGCGAAGTGAAGTGAAGACACACAAGAAAGATTTCATCGTTCGTTGTTTGGTGGGCGTGTCTGTCGTGCCGGAAGCAATTGGTTTTGTACCTGTTATGGGACTCCTTCCTCACGTGCTTCTCCCTTGGACATGCAAAATGTTTTAAATGGTTCAGGTGTCCCGTTTGGCTTAAGTAAAAATTGTTTTATTTAGGGGCTAAACCGAGTTGGAACTTTACTATTACAAGCCAAAATCCTGCTTGTAATAGTAAAGTTCCAAGTAATCCTCAAGTAGTATACGTCCACTTTCCTGCCTTGTACAACCCTATAATACAACTTGTGAGCTGATCAAAGAGTGAGAGTGACAGGGGTGGTGGTGTTAAGCTCTTCCGTTGTTTTCTAGCAAATTCTGTAGGGATCATGAGATACAGAGGGAGCGAATGAAAAGGAAGAACCCCAGAGAAGTCAAATGATTGCGTTCAGATTCTACGTAATATACGAGCGTCTTAGAAAGCACATGAAGAGGCTGAAAAGCTGGCACGACAGCAATAGTGGATGATGCGGCATCTTTGAACTCTACGAAAGCGAGACACTGCAGGTCGTTCAGGCGCAAGAGTAGCAGCTTTGGGCGCTGCGTTCTAAGTTGGAGATGACAGAGAAGTCCCGGCGGTCTGATGCTGAAGAACGGATGCATAAGATTTTTTTAGCACTTGTCCATAGGTCTTGTCCATAGGTGGTGCAGCCGTTGCAGGTTCGGCCATGTGTGAAGGGGGCTCGTCTATCACGGGAGTGGTGTTCACGTGTGTCAAATCTTTGAGTCCAGCATCCTTCTCCGCTTCGGAGACTTCGACTATTGCACCCTCTGATCCTGCTTCGGTCCAGGTAAGCGCGTCATTGTAGAAGCAGTGTACTACGTTGGAAGTGTTGTGTAGTATTTTTTTGAAGAGACTGAGAATTTGCACTCGGTTTCATTTATTACGATTTTTCAGTTGTGAAAATAATGCTTTATCATTGTTACTTTTCCTATGGGAAACAGGTAGTGTAAATAGGCTTTCTTTACATTCCTTGCCTCTGGTTGCAGCGTGAAGTGGAGGTATGAGGTGAAGTATGGGACAACTCGGCGTGGATATCATTTTTTGCGACGAGATGAGCGAGATAGCATTGCAGGCGCCGGAGGCGCAGGATGTTCGGAGGCGATAGAGTTCGACTCGGGGTCGCGATGCGAGGCGATGTTCCTTGTGTTGTGTTGTTCTGTGCTGTATTTCATTTCGGCTGGAGAGTCGTTGCTAGTGTTTAGATCCTTTTTTGTCTTGCTTCTTGATGCGCGTCCGTGTATGGGTTGACGCTAATTTTTGGAGTAGTTTTACTCCTTTGTGCTGTCGATAGTGCAGCTGGATTTGATCATCGGCGCCTATCTTTGTTTCTCTCCCGGTGAGATTGGAGTGATGACCAGTGGACAGGGAGAGTCTTCTTGCGGTGATGACAGGTTAGGTTGCCCATACCCATAGTTAGTAGGGCTAGAGCAGGTTGATGCGGGGATGAGGGCAGGTGGAGATTTGGCAGTGGTGCCAAGTAGTGAGTTAGTCGTCACGGAGGAGCTTGGTGGTCCCGTCGAGGACTGTGGAGGATTTACGCGGAGTGGGATGAGGTATGGGCTACCTCATCCTAGCGCAGAAGTGGTTGCAGAGACACGGGGTGTGGTAGATAGCGGATCTTTGGTGGTGCTATCGTCTAGTGTCTCACACTCGTTGACTGGGAATATGGACGGGATGTACGAGGCCATAAAGGGCCCACGGCGGTACTTTGGTGCAGTGGGCACCATTGAGTTGGATGATTTCATCCAGGAGTTTGACACGTGGTGCGATATGCAGTTCTTGCGTAACCCCAAGTTGTTTACACCCTTTTTTGCATGGAAGGGGTTGTTTCAGCATCTGGAGGGGCCTTCTATGGTTGACTATCATGAGTTTGGGAGAGAGTATGCTGTGAAGATTACGCATGGAGGCGTCATTGGTCTCCAAACTACATGTCTATTACACAGGATGGTGTTGGTACCAGGGGAGGTGCGAGTGGTAGCATCATCAAGGATACCATTGGAGTAACTGGGCAGGTACCAGCAGCGGTGCTGTTAGCGTTGCATGTAGCAACACGAGTGGAGAGGCTATTGGCGTACCTTTGTTGAGCCCCATTCTTGAGTTCTTCAAGAGATTGAGGAAGAACTATCAAGGGGTGAAGATAGAGAAGTTGAGGAGTCTCCAGGAGTTTGAGCGGAAGATTGATGAGAGTCTTCGGGAGGCATACACTCGTATGCGGTGATTGATCCCAATTACTCACGGTGTAACTTAGGTACAGGCGGTCCAGTATTGGAACAAGATACCGGACAGATAGCTACGGCGGAGGGTTAGTGATGCTACCCTCTTGAGCGATGCGTCACCCACATTGGCCTATATGTTTGTTCTTTGTGAGAAGATTGAGCTTAACATAGTGGAGGAGAGAGTGTTGACTTCTTCATTCGCAAGAGACACAACCACTACCTCCCGTGTCCCTCACAGCACGACACAGTCTAAACCCTTTGGTGGTGGTAGTGATGGGGATCGCGGAGCGCAAACACGACATCAGATGGCCGCTAAAGATACTGTAGCACATACATCACTGCCGTCGTTTGCTGGTCAGCAGCAAGGACCATCATGTTGGACATGCGGAGGGGATCATATGCGGAGGGATTGTCCCGAGGAGGCCGGAGGACGGGGTTCACTGGCCAGATCCCACTCAGCACAGGTTGTGTGTGACCATTGTGGTCGAGCAGGTCATCCTCGAGATTGGTGCTTTGACCTTCATCCAGAGTTGACATCTGGTGGTAGGGATCGTGGCGGTGATGCTCCCCGAGGCCGAGCTGGCCGTGGTGATAGAGGTGGTCGAGGTGCCGGTGCAGTTGGACGCACCGCAACAAGTGCTACTTCGGCCACAGAGAGCACGATGGCTGCCCGGATTGAGCAGTTGGAGCTGAGGCTTGTTGCTATGGCGAGTTCTGGGGCGAGCACTTCCACATCTTACGAGGAAGAGAATTTCTCCTATTTGGCGAGTGCCGCACAGGTGGAGGCATTGGTTGCAGTGACCAGAGGTGATGCGTGCGCTTCAAAGCCACGCGTGGCGACCGTGGAGTTGGACCCTCAGAAGGGTAAGGGTGGACGACAGGCCAGACTTTCCAAGTCGTTTTTGTTGTCGGAGGTGTCGCAAGACCTCATCCATGAGACCTCCACCACCTAGTGATCCTATCGGGAGGACTTAGACATCTACGTCACGTGTTGTGGACACTAACACACCATCTAGTAGAGTGATGCGGATGGCTGCTTCAATGATGAGATCTCCACTATTTTTAGCTACAGAGCTAATAGACTCTGGGTTGACTTGGCCTGTGTATTTCGTTCAGTAGCCACGTTGTGTGAATGTGGGAGGGTCACTGCTATGAGTGCCGCGATAGGCGAGGCTACTGGTGAGGAGCCATCCTCCACATCTATATTGAGTGATGAGTCGATTTGGAAGGCGGCAGCAGCATGGATGGAGTCTTTACGAGCCCGACCAGCCGTTGATCGTGAGAGTGTTGTCCCTGGTGTGTGTATGATGGACAACCGGAGTGGTTTATTTCGCTTGGTAACTTCTACAGGACAGGTGTATCTCCCAGCCAGCGTTTTGATCGATTTTGGTGCACAACCCTTGATGTTGGGCAAGATAGCCTGCATTAGTTTGGGAGTTTGGAGGTCTCACTATGAGCCTTGTCCATTGCAGATTCAGACATCGCTTGGTGGCACCAGCGATAGGTCTTACTTGATGACTAGAGAACGCATATCGGTGCATTTGAGGCATGATCATGCTCGTGATAGTGCATAGTTTGAAGTTCGTGCGGTGGTTACATCAGCAGAGTTATATGATGTGCTTGTTGATGGAGCCGTGTTATATCCGATGGGTTTTCATATGGACTACTGGACGGAGACCGCTGCCTATCGTCCTGGTTGGCAGTCCGGCGATGGACATATGAGCGAGCTGCATGTGAGATTTATTTTAGAAGCTCAACCTCTTGGATTGTCTTCCGCAGTCTTGGCATATGTTGCGGGTTTTAGCGGAGTGTTTACGTGGTCCGATGACCTGTTGGAGGGGAACAAGTCAGCCGATGACACCTCAATGTATGAGGATGTGGAGGAGGTGGTGAGTTTCGCAGCGGTAGTGTCTTCATCTTTGGATGTGCCACTTTGGAGTTCTTGGCATGCATTACAGCTGGAGGTTGATAGATTGATGAAGAAGGCTTGGAGTGAGGCCTCTTTACCAGTAGATGCAGAGAGAGCTTAAGAGGAGCGGCCGGTTTGTCGTCCTATCACGCTTTCCCCATTCGTCACTACAGCGATTGTCTAGGAGTATTCTCCAGAGGGTGTTTGTTTGTTGGATCTTTTTGGTGGGATCAGCACTAGTTTGGCTGCATTGTTGCAGTCAGGTATTGTTGTACGAAGATACTTGTGAAGAAGGATGAGACTGCACGTCGTGTTTCTTCCCGACACATTACACGGTTCCTTCATTGTTGCCGCGATTAGCTGTTTGAGGATACCAGAAGGCATTGCCTTCGGACATTTCATTGTTGGAGGCGTCAGATTTCGATCGAGTTGGCCACATTGACTTGGTGATTGCTGGATGGCCATGTAAGGGGCACACACGCGCTGGTCATGGAGCAGGGTTGCATGATCCTAGATCTCGGATGTTTTGGGAGATGTTACGAGTGTTACGTCATCTTCTATAGCAGTAGACACGTTCTCCAGCATACATTCAAGAGAATGTACCATTGTTGGGTGACACTCGGGCCCAGTTGATGGCGAGTGTTTATGAGGTCAGGGCATGGATTGGATCAGCAGAGTTGTTTGATGATGCGAGGGTTGGTTCACGTGCTCATCGTGCACGTTTATGATGGACCAACCTTTTGCCTCGAGAGATATTGCGTCATGCATATGATTCTGTGCATCGTGATCATACACTCATCGTTGACAGGATCTTGGATGTATCTCGATATTCTCAGGTGGTGAGAGTTGCTGACAGGTCACCTATGGCGTTGATGAACCGCGTAGGTCAGCCTCAAATGGCTTAACCTACGTTGGTTAGTTACCCTACATCACATGCATATCGTGATGGCGGACTTGGGCTACTCTGAGATTCTACAATACATCTGTTGGTGGAGCCCAACGCTGATGAGAGAGAGCGTGCAATAGAATTTGTGATTGGTGTGACTACGTCTTCTTCAGTTTCAGAGGCGTCGCGTTGTCAGGTTTTGGATCAGACTATGGACTTGAACTGCTTGACGTGGATTGTGAGCTTGGATTTGGCCGAGCAACGCCGTTTGCGCGTTGATTTGGTGGTTGCTACACCATTTGTTAGTTCATTGCCTACCGGGACGGTAGTGGCAATGGTTGGGGGCGGCAGGCGAGATATTGGTCATCCTTTGAGTTCATGAGATGTGACGGGAGTACTTGCTAGAGTTGCAACCCAGGCAGTTGGAGATGATTCTCAGGTGGAGGTGGCTACGAAGGAGGGTACGGAGAAGCCTTCTTTGGAGGATGTAACGTAGCAACCATTGACAGTGTCGCCTTCCTCTAGTGTATCTATCAAGAAGGAGTGGGAGCCATTGATTGATTCCCAGATCACAAGAGGAGAGAGGTGACGGTTGACACAATTCCTACAAGACTATAGGAGTTGTTTTGCCTTCAGTATGAAGGAGTTGGGTGTGTTGATTGGACCCGGCATACGAATAGAGCTGGCTAGTGCTACGCCAATCTTCCGTCGTCCCTATCGATATAGTGATACGGAAAGAGACTTGATTCGAAGTCGGACGTTGGAGTTACTTGAGGCTGGGTTAGTGGAGTTGTCGCATGGTGAGTACGCGTCAGCCACTGTCATGCCGGTGAAGAAGGATGTACATGGCAACTACACGAATATGCGAATGTATGAAGATTATCGTCCTATCAATTGGCAAACAAAGCCCGATAAGTATGCCATGCCTACACCCGAGGAGATCTTCGATGTGGTGGGACATGCGAGGATTTTTAGTACTTTGGATCTTCGGGCAAGATACCATCAGTGGCCGATTCAGGAGGAGGACAAGGCCAAGATAGTGTTGTAGGGCGTCAACTTTCACGGCAAGAATTGTTTGTATCAGTGGCAATTCTTGCCATTTGGGTTGAAGAATGCACCTGCCAAGTTTCAAAGAGTTATGGACAGGAACCTGGCGGGGCTAGATTTTGTCAGATGTTACATTGATGATATCTTGGTGTTTAGCGACACGATGGAGCAACACTAGATACATTTGCAGATTGTGCTTGAGCGATTGATGGCTCATGGTTTGCGATTACATCCTGGGAAGTGTAAGCTCTTCCAGGAGAAGGTGGAGGACTTGGGTCATGTGACCTACTAAGGTGCTTTGGGAGTTTAGCAAGCAGGTGGAGGCTATTACGCGCATTCCTCGTCCGGCGGATGCGAGTAGGGTTTGTGCATTCATGGGTTTGGCGAACTATTATCGGAGGTATGTGAAGGGATTCAGTGCTATAGCCAAGCCTTTGAACTAGTTGCTGAAGTCGGATCAGGAGTGGCAATGGGGAGATGAGCATGAGAGAGCTTTTGTTGAGCTCAAGGCCAGGTTGGTGGCCGCTCCCATCTTGAGGATACCTATTAGAGGTCGTCCATACCAGTTGCACATTGATTGGAGTATGTTGGGACTTGGAGCGGTGTTGACATAGCGTGATGA
This sequence comes from Marchantia polymorpha subsp. ruderalis, assembly GCA_037833965.1. Lineage (NCBI taxonomy): Eukaryota > Viridiplantae > Streptophyta > Marchantiopsida > Marchantiales > Marchantiaceae > Marchantia > Marchantia polymorpha. Next base: position 4,829,810 of record AP031359.1, read on the forward strand.
TGAGGGCAAGGAGTTTGAGGTTGCATATGCGAGTTTGTGGCATTGTTCGAACAATGCCGCGGATTCAAGGTATAGTTCGTACAAGGGAAAGTGTCTGGCAGCGGTGTGGGCTGTGGCACACTTCCGGTGTTACTTGTTTGGTACGCAGTTTACCCTTGTTACCAATCATTAGCCGCTCAAGTGGTTGAAGTCCGACAAGCTTATAGGGAAGCTTGCACGATGAGCTCTCATCTTAAAAGAGTACAATTTTCAGGTGATGCATAGATCTGGAGTTGCAAACTTGGATGCCAATGATTTGAGTCGGAACCCATGCACTAGCCAGGAGGATGACACTGGAGCTAGGTGGCATGATGAGGTTGATGAGGAGGTGGTGCCCGGTTGGCATGCATCTGCCTTCATGTGTTGGTTACGTGGAACCTCTAGCAAAGAGGACCACTTGACATCTTACTCTAGTTAGAGAGTGGATAGTCAATCTTTGGATCCTGAGGTTGAGGATGGTGGTGTGGATCAGCGTGATGTTCACGATGATGTGTTGGTGTTGGAGTTCCTTCGGACCGGTATGGTGCTAGGCACAGTGGGTGCCAAGGAGCGAGATCGTGTTCTCCAGCGGGCAAAGAGATACCGATTGGAGGGATCACATGTTTTCCGAGTGTGGGAGGATGGTAGGGTACGAGTTGTACCGCATCCAGCTTAGAGAGCGCGCATTGTGAGGCATGCTCATGAGGAGTTGGGACATTTTGGAGTGAAGTGTACGTACAGTTTACTCTTGGGTCAGTATTGGTGGCATGGTATGCATACGTAGGTACAACAGTTGGTATCACGTTGCATGGTTTGTGATCGAGTGAGAGCATCGTTCAATGCCCCGACATCAAAGTTACATCCTTTACCTATCATGGGATTGGGTTACCGTTGGAGTTTGAACTTTGCTAGACCACTACCTTTGACTGTACGACATCATCGGTATGTGTTGGTGATGATGGAGCATTTCTTCAAGTGGATTGAGTTCATGGCATTACTTGACAAGGCAAGTGAGGGAGCAGCGTATGCTTTTCTTGACAGGGTGCTTAGTCACTTCAGTGCACCAGCTGAGGTGTTGACCGATCAGGGTACATAGTTTCAGGGGGGAGTTTCAGGTCTTGTGTGACAAGACGTTGATTGATCACCGGACCACGTTTCGAGATCATCCAGAGGCGGATGGTTTGGCTGAGCATGTTGTCCAGACGGTGAAGAGAGCGTCGCTCACGTATGGCTTACAGAAGGGGCATTTTGGAAACTGGAATATTAAGGTACCATGGCTGGCCATGGGATATCGATTCAGTCGTCAAGCATCCTTGGCTTTGTTCTCACCATATTTTCTATTGTACGGCCAAGATCCAGACTTGCCGGCAGCGATTCGTCGTGAGTCTAGTGAGGTGGTGAACCTTGATGATCCAGACATGTGGGTGAGAGTGTGTTCTCAATGTGCAGCGCTCTTTCGGAGAGTTAAGCTTGCAGCATTTGAGAACCTTGCGATTGCTCAACATAGGGATACGTTGCGGTATGCAACCATCTAGGGAGGAGGTTATCGATCATTGATTTGTAGGTTTCGTGTGGGAGACTACGTCTATTTACAGCCGACTGCACTGACTACGTTGGATGTGACGGCAGGACGCACTATCTTGCAAGTGCGAGAGGTGTTACCTTCTGGAGTTCTCATGTTGGAGGGTCGTGATGGTGTCATTTGAAAGAATCATGTGCGCAATTGTGCGCCATGCCACCTCCCAAACGTGGATAGTACTATAGACCCAAGCTTGGCGATTGTACATGCCGGCTTGAAGTTATGTGCATGTTATGTGGGTCAGCTGATTAGGCGGCCAACATGTTTGTGTGTGATAGGTGTTATAGGGGATGACACATATTGTGCTTGACTCCACCAATCGATTTTCTTCCTACTGGATGGTGGGTTTGTCCTCGATGTTCTTCGGAGCGTAGATGACATGATCTTCACATGTTATGAATTGCAGATAGGCGACTAACGATGAAGCGACATAGCACATGGCCTACTGGTTTGCGCACCCATGAAGGTGCATAGCATGTAGTTGTAGATAGGGCTACCTAGGAGTTAGAGCGACCTGACCGCCAACTAGGGGGGCGAGTTGTGATACCTTTGTGTGTGACCACTCTTGTTCCTTATGTATGTATGTGTGAGTTGTGAGTAGAGCATGTCAGTGATGTATGATGTATGGCGATACCGAGTCGCACGACAACTATCATGTGTATAGATGTTGAGTTCAGATTTGAGTCGGAAGCACGTTGGGACGCGGCTGACGTTGGACGGTCGAGGAACATTGGCGTGGGTCGACACTTCACGTAGCATATAGTCAAGGCGAGCTCGAAGAACTGTCAGTTCTTCGAGTTGAGCCTTTTGCGTAGGGATATGTCTGTCCCATTAGCTTTGACTCTATTCTCCCTATAGTGGAGTGAGTTTGGCTTGACTTGATGTTTGTGTTTTGAACTTTTTCCGTTGTGATACCTTTGTGTGTGACCACTCTCGTTCCTTATGTATGTATGTGTGAGTTAAGAGTAGAGCATGTCAGCGATGTATGATGTATGGCGATACCGAGTTGCACGACAAGGAAAAGAATCACAAACCGGATGGCAACAAAAGAATTTTAGGTTCAAACTTGGCTCCGCCAACATGGCATACTTTTTTGTTGGTTCGTGAATCTTGCGTGATCCGTTGTTCGTAATTTCCAAAGCATTAAGATATAATCTCAAATGCATATGCACGCAACAAGACTTATTTTTTAGTGTGAGGGGTATGGAAAGTTGAGACGCAATGTTATGATGAGAATTAGGGTTATAAACTTTTTTGAGGCGGCAAGAAAGTGGTGATTCAGTAGTAAGTTTCATTGCTGGTGATTAGTGTAGTACATGGGAAGTATAAGTGATGCATTAAAGACAAAGAAGCAGACAAGAATTTGTTTAGGCTTCTTGTCATTGTAGTGCGATGGCGGCAAGAAGACAATATCAAAGCAATGAGAATCTTTAGGTGGGAGCAACAAGCATGTGGGGCCTACTTTTTTGTTATTTTATAAAATTAACAAAAACATAAACATATGTGTGTAGAAGATAGTCATATAAGCTGGAAAGAGTAGATTTATAGGAGTTATGTCAGGATTAGTTAGGATTTGTCTACGTCCGAAGATCTTCGGATCTTCGCGTCTTCGGCGCAGCCTTTTTACGACGCACGAAGAGCTGCGTCTTCGGCGAAGACATCGGAATCAATTTTAAATCACGCAACGGGCCGGACGAGGTTTGCACGCGTCGGCAGTTCTACGAGGCGCAGGAGACAGCAATGTTAGGGCTTCAAGGGTAAAGGCAGAAAGAGGAGACTGCGCGCCGACATTGCAATATCGAGCAAGAACGACCGAGAGTGAGCGGAATTGCAATCGAGCCAACCCGCGATTTGCGAAGTGCAAATTGAACACATGGCGCCCAAGAAGAGTGAGAAGGTGAGGAAATTAGTTCCCTTGAAGGTGCCGTATGAGGAATTGAGACCCTTCAGACATGAGTTGAGGGAGCTGCTGTTAGAATTCCTTTTGTGGAATTACGTCTCAGCGAGTATATGGAAGGAAGTTATGGACAAAAGCGCGACCGAAGGCGAGGAGCTCCGCGGTAATCCCATGCTGTGGACTGTCGAGCATTGGACGAAAGTAATGGGACCGTGCGCGGGAAGCAACGGAGACCTTCTGTTTGACAAGAATAGCGTAAGACTCACGCGCGTCAAGGAATTCTCTTACGGGCCTCTCTTCGAGACGGGAAGACAAGGAACAAATGGATGGAAGACGGTTGATTATAAGGATCCGAAGAGAAGGGCGATCGCGTTGGGGATTATGCACATCTTACGGCCAGCGCGCACGACCTATTTGACGGCCTGGCAGGTAGGATTCTTCGAGCGCATTTTGAAGGGACAGCGCGTACATTGGGCAAGGATCTTTTACGATCTTGTCTGGGTGAATGCGTCTGGTCGATGGACGGGATCGATGACCAACCATCTTACCTCCTTTCTGGTATATTTCTATCGAGGAATGGGATTGCTTACGAGGGAGGAGGAAAAGCGATTTCCAAAGGAGCGGGAGAACTTCACAGTGGAGTCCAGTGAAGGGACCAAAGACAAAAACCCATCTCCCGCAATTCCAGCACACACTACCGCTCGAGGACCAGTGCAGGTGGACGTGATTCCAAGGAAGGGGCAGCTAGAAAGGCGAGTGGCAAAGAAGAGGAAGGTCGTAAGCGATGATGAGGAGGAATTGGCCCACATAGTAAGAAGGGTGGATATGGCAGTAAGTGGAGTTAGACAGCACAAAGCTCGCGCAAGACCTAAGAAGAGGGCGAAACGAAGGATGGTGACAGTTGAGGTGTCAGATAGCAGTGTGGAGAAGACGGTGGCACCAATTGTGAACACATTCGAAGTCACAAATAGCGAGGTAATGCGATCTGTGGAGTTAGAGGTACCTTCGGAGGCGTCAATTGAAGAACCGGCAGATACACCGGCAGAACCTTTGAACGAGGAAACGGAATTGGTAAGTCCGATTTCTTTGTCTTCGGAGCGGACACGGTCTGCGCTAGGCGAAGGGACACCCCAGATGAAGATGAACGAGGACATGGAGAAGGAGTTTACTTCGAGCGAGGAAATTCTGGAACAGGTTGTCGCAAGAGTAGGAGGAACGGTGGTGGAAGCCGAGGGCACTACACTGCCGACGTCTCCTGTGGAAGAGGTGAGAGCCGAAGAAGGAGAGAAGACTTCGGGCGAAGAAGTGAAGACATTGGAGGTTACATTTCTTGAGTTCTTGCAGGATAGTGTGGTACCATTGTTGAAGTACTTGGACGGGAAGAGGAAAAAGTATGCTGTATCACAGGAGCCGGGATTCTATGTTCAGATGATCAGCAACCGAACGAAGCTCAAGAGAGCAGTTGCAGTAAAGAGGGAGTGGGATTCCGCGACTTCAGTGGCACGGGAGCGAGCTGCAACCTTGTCAGCCGAGTGCGCAGCAGTGAAGGCGACATTGCGGGAGCGAGAAGCCCAGCTTTGGGAGAAGGAAACCGAGTGCGAAGTACTGCAGCTAAATCTAGAGAAGGAATCGAGACGCTGTGCTGAATTGGAAGAGACCTGCAGAGTACTTCGTACCTCTAATGAGAATGCCCAGAAGGTAACAGTGGATTTAATGTCGAGGGTGGAGAAATCCAGGGAAGCTTACGATGCAGCAATCAAAAGGGCGGAGCGATTGATTGCAACAGCAGAGAAACGAGAGAAGAAGCATATTGAAGACCTTGCTGCATTGAAGGTTCGAAGAGCCGAAGAAGCTCGGATCGCCGAAGAACTTCGGGGCAAGCTCGCAGGTACGAAGACGGCGGAGGAAGATCTTCGGAGGCGAATTTCAGAGATTGAGTCGAAGTGTGAAATTGAATTCCGACGTGCAGAGGAGCTATCAGCAAATCTGTCGGTGGAAAATCAGAAACATGAAGACGAGTTGAAGGATTGGGTCAAGAAATTGGCAGAGTACGAGTCGGCCAAGTCTTCGGAGGTCAAATGTAGATTAAAGGTTGATTCTGACTGTTGACGGTTACGGGAGCAGTAAGGGAAGTCGGAGATGAAATCGGAAGAGTCGCAGAGGAGAATGCAAAAGGCAGAGGATGCCTACCGTCAGTTGCGGGAGGATTCAACCGACGTGTTGAGGTTGCGGTTAGAGAAGTGCCTGAACGGGTTCGCGATGTGGGAATTGGATTCGGTGAAGTGGTTGAAACTGGATCTGCTCGAACGACGGCTGATGAGTGCGAAGTACAGCGGATCCGCAGGACACAAACAGATTGTAAAGTTAGTTAATTCATTTTAGAGGAATTGAATGAGGCGCGCGAGAATGTAGAAGTTGAGATTGTAAACGTGTTGCGTAGATTAGGAGTAGAGAATAGTTCAGACGATGCTGTAACCGTTACATCGGACGACACAACCCTTGAGGCCGATTCGCCTCAAGCGGTTGATATCTCAAAGTTGCCATTGTGAATAAAGAGGCCCAAGGCTCTTTCCTTGGGGGGCTTTTTTGTCAATTGACTTGTCTCAACTGTCATTCTGTCTTTGCTGTGTGTCCCTGTACTGGTGTGTGATCCAAACATTGAGCACGGCGCGCTCCTGTTTGTCGAAGTTACCGCAATCGGAGTTGTGAATATTTGGCCTGGATGTCTTGAGTAGCCTAGGGTTACCGCAGGATTTAAGCAAGTTCGGGTCTGTGTATTCGGGTCAGTGTGTTGAGATGTATGCAGTGCTGGGAAGTTTTCCCCCTGAAATATAAGTGTGAGATCGCTTGCGATTCTTGCAGGTTGTGTTTGGAAAAGTTTCAGGTTGTGAGTACGGTTTTGCACTACCTTCTGAGTCTTCGGCTCTAGCTGAGTAGTGTCTTCTGGGAGTAGCATTGGCCTAAGAAGTAAAACTTCGTAGTAGAATGCTATCTTGTGACAAATCGTGACTTTTGTGTCTGTTTCTGTCCTCGCGGGATCGGATCTATACCATTATGCTCCATTTTGGTATTTGTCTGTTATAAAGCAGCAAGCCGCAAGGTGAAGAATAAACAAAGGCAATGATCTTTGTAGTCAAAGGGAATTTTGAACAAACAAAGAAAAGACAAAGAAACTAGAACACACTAACAATGAGAAGCTTGTGCTAGACATTGTTTTTCCACAAATTTATGTATTTCTTTACATATATCATGTTTAAAAAGCATGAACAAAGAAATTGATTGAGGTTGTGAGTGATCATGAAAAGAGAGCTTTTATAAATGCTGCATTAGAAGACTTGTGGTTTGGAAGCACATTGACTGCTGATGGAGAAGAATTTGATGTAGAAAGATCTCCTGCAATCAAGCTTCTATTATTTTACAAAAAAATTTCAACTCTTTGAGCCAAAGTTTGTGAACTACTTTCAAACAGAATGGAAATCTTGTATGGGTAAGTGTAAATTTGTAACATGTGGATCCATATGGTGTTATTATATTTTGGAAGTCATTTTTTGCTTAATGATCTTCCACAAGTACATCTAACTTACTGTTTTTGAATTCACGTTCGTGGATTTGTGATGAAAGTAAAAAGACATGCTGTAACTAGGGTTGGAGGTACGGCAAAATTTTTGTAACTAGAGTTGGAGGCACGGCCAAATTTTTGCAGCCATGCCCGTGCCCCATTTCAAGATCAAAAGGCATGCCCGTATCACAATACGTATATTTACAAAGTATACATAAATTTAAGTATTATACGTGAATATACTTATAATAAGTAATTTTAACTAAAATATAATTAATCTAAAATTAGTTATAGTTAGAGTATATTGAACGATGCTTTATAATTTATAGAACATAGCACACTATACTTCGAGATGATCTACACATGCACTATACAACTTAGTATATCACATTTTAAGTACTAGACCACTACACCAGAGAGTTTTTCACGTTTTCACTACACCAGATTCTGAGTGCTGTTTCCAGATCACGCAGACATTTCATTGCTGCAGATCATATTTAAGACCTGGGACTGAGTTCATCAAAAGTTTTGCACTTGCATAGAAATAAAAAAACGACGCATACACGAATATTCCAAAGCTACATTAAGATTAAGACGTATATACATACGGGCATGCCCCGTATACAAAATGCAAATGAGGCATGCCCAGGGGCATGCCCCCGTGCCCTCGCTCGGGGGCATGCCTTTTTGGCTCTGCCTCAAACCCTAGCTGTAACAATCAAGATATCAACAACGCTATGAAATCAATGCATGGACACATGAAGGATATTCTTTATGGATGGCGCAATAATGCACATGAGCAACATTTGGATTATACAATATATGGTCTGCTAGGGGATTATTTAATGAGAATTTGGTACAAAGATCAAAAGAAGCTTCTTGGCTTTGCAATTAAGAAGAAAAATCAGCGTGTGATTGATGTGATCATCAAGACAAGATCTATGCTCAATGTCCATGTTAGTTGGCCTCATGGCTATGCAGACTCCGCATTAGTGGGCTCTACATCAAAGCCAAATAGAATGTATCTTGTAAATTGGAGGCGAGAAAAGTATGCATGCGAGTGCTTTTGATCACTTCAAGACAATTTTTGCAAACATCAGAATTACCTCATATTGCAATTTTCACTTTAGTTGCATATATTACAGTTTGACATCTGTATAGTTGGTTAACACTACTTGTTTCTTGTGTGTCTAAATTCTTATTCTACAAAGGAAAGGGTATTCTGAGACCAACATCCGCATTTGTTTGGGCATACGCTTTGGTGGAATACGAGGTGAAATTAAAGAGCTCTTTGAAAAAAGTCTTTCATCACAGATATATGATTTGTATAAGGATCCATTCAGTCAACCCAAAAGTAGTTGCACATATCAAAGTCAAAGAAGATCACCATGACACTTTCAGCCCTATAGAAGGTAATTTAAAATATTATTTCAATGTCACAAGTGCACATATTACAGATTGTGATCTTGCAATTTGCGTGGCCATGCAAGTTTTTGAAGCTACCTAACCGTACACGTTCTCTATTTTATCAGATACAAATAGTCATGTAGAAAAAACAACAAAGCCGACAGATTTGAAGGAGAAAGAAAAGGCCAAGCGTGCTCTCCATACTCAATTGATATGGCTGAAGTACTTTTTAGATGAAAACTCAAGTATGATCAAAGTGGAAGAGCTAGAGCTCTGACATTGCATTTGACGTATCAAGGAGGCTTACCAAGCATGGAGTACTGGTATAATACTTTCTATTGCACACATGTGACGTACAGCCATGCCAGATAAGCCCAACTCATCATTCAGGAAATTGACTTGGCTTGAAAAGTTAGTAGGCAATAAACATCATAAGACACCGAGAGGACTTAAAACAGAAGAAAGATTTAGAGCCCCAATCATAGATTTAGGAAAGGTAGAAGAATTTGCTTTGCAGCTTAGATTGCAAAAGGGCAGGCAAAAAGCCAAAAAACCTCAAAGTCTGATCAAGCAATTCTATCAAGCAAGTGCAAATAGAGACAAATGCAAACAGGAAAAAGCTAGAATCTTAGGAGAGACATCAACTTGACTCTTTCTCCCTAACTTCTCTACTCGTGATGAGTGAATGTTGTTTCAATATCCCAATGATATAAAACCTTTTTGTTCAATTCCATATTTGAATGTCACTATGCGCAGATTACAGTTTGGAATTAATAAAAACTTCATTTGTTCTCCTTCTGTTAATACACGCATCTCTGGCACTATATAAGTTGAACCATGCTGAAAAGAGGTAGGCTCACCCTACCTGTAATACTTGTATTACAATTGCTCTTATTGCATGACTGAATACTTGATCCAACAAAAAAAAATGTGCAAGCAATCACGGTAAGTCATTGAAGTACTGAAGCTAGCTAACAATAATGTTCATATACGGCTCTAGTTTTCTTTCTGTGTTGTGAATGCTAGGTCTCTACTTTGCAATGGGTGTCAAAAACGTGCATGCCTGGCTAGAACAATTTTCATCACTTTCACAAGCAGGAAATAAGTAATGGATTAATCATTTCACTTGCTTGTCAGGTGCTAAGTATAATCGCATCACATAATTGACAACATTGTCATCATGCACAATTACCTTTTAGATTTCAATCATAGCAAAGTTTAAAAACTCAAGACTAACAATTATCTCATATGCAGCAATGCTCTCCGATCTTCTTGAAGTGCAAATGCATAAATTGCAGAAAGCACTTCATGTAGCTCTTGCGCACTGCCCTCCCAAACCTCAAATGCTAGCTCTATTTCAATACCACACCTTCTTTAGTCCAAACTGTAATTTTGGGATTTACTTTTGTGCATACTGTGCTTTAGACATATCAAACTACCATATTCGTAATGCTATGGTTGAAATCTTAGATTAGCAAGAACGGTTTACTCTATGCAAAGAACATTACCATGAAATGTTTGGACAATTTGTGGACAAGAAGAAGCTCACCTGGAATGACAAGCACAATCTTGTTCATGTTTGTATCATCATAAGCAGCATTTGTGGTAGCGTAGTTTTTTCAACTTTTTGGAAACAATGAAGTTTGAGTCAAGTACATAGCCAAAGTTGACAAGTCAGAGGACGAGGTTGAGGAACGGACGAAGAAGAAGAGGAAATTACATCGAGTCGCAATTTCGGAAACGACTGATCATCGTGCAAATTTGAGTTCGGAGGCCAGTTTTCACGAAGTTGAGATTGGCAAATGTACGTGATCGTAGCAAGATGAAGGAGAGAGTACAGCTGAGTGAGGATGAAGGAAGCACGGAGTTCAGCGAAGCCGCCTCTCAAGGCCGAATTACTTCGGCGGAGTGGGCGGAGATAGAAGCCAAAGTGGCGGGCACGGAGGAAGAGGGACCTTGGACAAAGAGTCTTCGGCCTTTGGAGTGGGGATATTTGGCAGTACTAGCGGATGATCCGGCAAAGGATGCAGAAGAGCAAAGAGGTGACATAGAGGTGAAGACTTTGAGCCAAGTACATCGTCCTTTGGGCCAACCAGTTGTGTACACTCCTTCGGGGAAGGTATGTTTGGAGATACCTGCAGAGCAACAGCTCGCGCCTTCAACTCAGATGTCTTCGGGTAAAGTCGACTTAGACAATGGCAAAGATCCTTTGGCTGAAGAATCTAAGTCGGTTGTACTTAGTGCAGCAGACATGTTGGACGAACAAGTCATTTCCTTGCTCACGTATCTGAACAAGAAGATGAAGAAGTACGCCGAGCCATCAATCGCGGGATCCTACGTGGAGCTAGTGCGTAGTAGGACTCGGGTCGCATCTACAAAGGTAGCCGAGAGAGTGGTGAGCTTGACCTCTGAGTGCGTGACCGTGAAGACTACTTTGCAGGAGAAAACGAAGCGACTTTGGAAGTTGAAGTCGGAGTGTGTTGAACTTTAGAATAGTTTGGCAACGGAGAAGAATCTTCGGGCGTCGTTGGAGAAGGAAAGCGAGAGCCTTTGGATCGACATCAGCAATGCGCAGAAGGTAAAAGTGGAACTTTGGGACAAAATGGAATTATCTCCGAAGGAATTGGAGAGAGAATTGTAGCGCGCGAAGGAGCTTATAGCATTTCTGGCGGCAAGGGATTAATCACATACAACTGATTTAGCGGCAAAGGCGAAGGAGTTGGCTGATTGTGAAGCTACTAGGTCTTCAGAGTTGAAGCTAAGGAAGAAGTTGGATGTCGATTGTAACGAGATGCGATCTCAACTGTCAATAATTGAGGAGCGGTTGATCATGACTGAAGCTAAACTGCTGGAGGTAAAGACGAAGAATCAGCAATGAGCGAGTCAGATGCACGAGGCATTGAGTGCGAATGTAAACTGATGCCTTTGCGGTTATGTGGAGTGGGAGATTCAGACGCTCAAGTGGATGAAGTTGCGAGAGTTGGAGCGTCGCGTGACAACTTTGATCGCTAGTAGCGTAGGGGGACATCGACATTTAGATAGGAAGCTAGATTCGTTCATCTCCGGTTTGGAGTAGACAAATGAGAATTTAGCATTAGAAGTATAGGCCGCTCTGCGTAGGACAGGAGTAGATAGGAACTCACCGGGCGTGGCAACTGCCGGATCAGCTGGCGTTGCGCATGTTGGAAGCTTGCATCACAACGAGTTATTAGGAATAGTTAGTTAGTTAGAGTTCCAAGGCTCTGCCTTTAGGGGGCATTTTCCATTAGTTAATATTTCAGATTTCAGTCTGCATTCCTTCGCGCGTTTGTGAGTTGTGTGTTTTGTCACCGTGCGCGAGTTGCTTTGGTTTGTTAAAGATACCGCATCTAAAGTAGAAAATCCAATACGGATGTTCTGAGTGGTGCATAACGTAGCTCAGGATTTAAGCAAATCTGTAAATTGAAAGCTCGGTGCAGCCGGCTGAGTGTATACCTTGGGAATTTTCTCCACTGAATATCAATTGCAGAGTCGCATGCGGCTCATGTAGGCTTTGATTGGACAATTTTTAGGTGTGATTGTGTTTCTACTTTGCAATGCAATGCCTTCAGACTTAGCACTTGCAATGTCTTCTAGGAGTAATAGATGTCTAAGAAGTAAAACTTTGCAATAAACTGTTAAACCATTGCACTACATGGATCTCTAGGTTGGTCCTCTTGGAATCGGATCTTTATCATTATGCTCCATTGCGGTAATTATCTGCTATTACAACATTACTCAATTTTGGAAAGTAAGCATCAAAAACATCCTTTTGCAATTTGCGTTCTTGCTTTGCGTTTGAAACCTATGTCGACATATCTCGTTCAAAAAGCTTCCGAAGTGAAATTGTCATTTTGATATCCTTTTCTCTCTTCCGACTCAATTTCTCAACCATTGCATGCTTCCTTGGCCGTTTGGTGGAGGAAAAGAAATGAGGAACGCTCATGCCGGGCTTTTCAAGGAATTTCTCCAGGGCCTTGATCATATGTCAAACCCCAATTTTCATAAACACTTATGGAAGTGTGCCTTCAAAGCGATGCACAAGCAACAGATTACCAGGAAGAAAAGCACAGTGGAACATGTAATCATCGTCTACAAACAAAATCCGTCTGTAGCTATAAGAAGAACAACTTGCATCAACCAATGCTTTGTCCTTTACTCTAATGGCTTTCTGAACCCCTATGTCTCGATTAGCAAACCAAGTGAATAGAAGCTTATCCTTTAGCTCCTTCCCAAAATTAGGTTCCATCCAATGAATCTCCTTTTGATGCGTTTCATTGCTCCACATTGCAATTGTGTGACCGGCCTCAACAATATTACCTAGAACATCACAAAGTCTCGGACGCAATTGCAGGTTGTCTTGCCCTTTTGCATCAAATCTCCTTTTGATGGCTGGCTCTTTCTACAACTTGCTTCTATGAAGGTACATGTTATTTGTTGTTACTTGTCGTTACTTGTCACTTGCTTAATTAGTTTTTTCAGTCAAAACAAAAATTTCTATTCGGATCATCCTACGATAGCTATAAAAAACAAAGCCTGAACGTACATGCAGATGGTCTTTTCAATAGTCATAGACTTACTTGAATGATATGACGGCTATTTGAACGCAACTTGAGGACATATTACGAGCTTTCCTTGCAATACATTTTGATCTCAAATGGCGACATGTTCAAAACTGGAAAGAGGCAAAATGTTCAGGGGGGTATATCAAGCTTAACCAATATAATCATTGACAACAACTTGAACATCAGCCAAATTTGTCATGGCTATAGATTTTGGAACCACATTTTCAAGAGGCGCCTTTGATAAACTCTCATACATAGTTGCAAGGAGAAAGTAGCGACAGTTGCATCCATGTTCACGAGGCTTGGCCAAGGCAAGGGGAAGTTGGAGCAAAATCATACTGCAAGACGCAAACCAGTTTCTGGTAAAGGCGATCCAAGTCGAACTTGGAATTTGAAGGGGTGAGGTTGGGAAGGTTACGTTGCATACATGAATCACGCGCATAGTCTTTCAATTTACAAGGACAAGACTGGAAAGCAGTGCGCTTCTGTGTAGTACCTCCACTTGTCGAGGCCCGCATCCATGCTTTCAATTGAAGTCAACAAAAGTTGATCTTAGAAAATTTATCAACAAAAGCTTCGCCATCTGGTTCTGGATTTCAAGTTGAGACTAATTAACACCAAACTAGACCTACCAAATGGATTGACTCTCTTGAGAGCCATCAGCAAATATCTTCGCAAATTATTAGATACCTTATCAAGCAACTTCTAAAGGATTACAGTAAAGATGCAGACACACTCGTTGCTACAACCGCGGGCTCAACCACGACTAGCTCCTCCAAACGACTCTGACCAGGAGTAGCCGACCTCCTAGATTGTGCTACATTGGATCTAAATCAACTCGTTTCTTCGTTGCACCTAACATCACCCAAAGCTCTTCCTCCCTCGACCACTCAAGCCCTCTCAACTCCTAAGTCTGCATTTGTGATCGACTGTTAGTCAATTTGCACAATTGGTTTGACCACTCCTACACTCTCACAGAGCTTTGCTGCTCCTCTATCACACATGAAATGCATTGCCTTGCAAAATACTGCCAGTAGCTCTAATATCACACACACGCAGGTACTTAGCACCACCATGGCTAACCGCCCAACTGCCATGGTGCAATTTTTCATCCAAATGGTGCAATCGGCCTATCTCCAACGCGTTCTCAACCTTCTTTTTTGCATGTCTTACTTTTCACTTCTCACTTCGCGAAGAAACATGTTCCATGGATCCACTAAGGTGGTGCATAGAAGGTTCCTTTGATCAAATCCAATCTCATCCAATATGTAATTAATACCCATAACTTCTTAATTATCGTGTGGAGTGCGCATAGCTTTTGCATCAAGGTTGCCTTTTTTGGCCCTTCATCCAGCCTACACCGCTGTTTGAGACAAAGCTTTGCCTTGCTTCAGTGGTTAGAAAAAGTGTGGTTCCAATCTATAATCTTAGGTTCACAATGCAGGTGTCACTATATGAAAGAGCATTATATCTACTTTAAGTTTTCCTCTAGTCAATCACTACGTGAAGCCTACAACGCAGGCCGCTTCAAGACATTTGAAGACTATTTTTGCTAATACATGAGACAGAGTTTAAAGTGTAATATCTGTTCACGTTTACTTCAATTACAGTTTGAAGCAAATTGCAAAGTTGTAGTTGAGTGGTACGATTTGGTGGGTAAACCGTACCGTGCATTGAGGATTTAGGGCTTAGGCAATCAAATTTGTATCAATATCAAACATGCATGCGGCCTAATCGTTTTGCAATTGCTTGAGCATTCTAGCCATTTGGGTTGACATCTACTAGTGGGCAAAATTTCAAGGAAAAATTGAGAAGATGATCGAGGGTGGGGAGGATTGAGTTCAAATTCAGTGGGAGATAAAATTGTCATTTTTGTGTGAGTAGACATCAATTACATATTGCAATTTTCTTTTTGTGCATTGAGGATTTAGTACTTAATCGATCAAAACTGTATTGACTTTGAACATGACTTCCACCTAATCTTTCGTAGTTGCTCGAGGGTTCTAGCCATTTGGACTGACACCTACAAGTGGGCAAAATTTCAAGTTTTAACATCGAAGAGGTGATAAGGGGGGGAGGGAGAGAGAGGATTGGTTTGGATTCAGTAGGGGGTCAAATTGTGATTTTTGTAGACGAGTAGACATATATTACATATTGAAATTTTCTCATTGCGGATTGAGCGGACATGGCAGGAGCTTCTAGAGACGGATTGGAAGAAGCGGTATTGGTAGGCACTATGCAAAGGTGCCACACATCATCAATGGCAGTAGGCATAATTGGAAATGCCTGCTGCAAGGTTGTCATTTTCCATGAATATTTTCCCAAAAGGATTTTATTGAACAGCATTGGATAGAAGATCATGTGGACTGACATCTCTAGATTACAAAGAAGCTTCCACGTGAACCAAAAACAAGTGAAGTTCCTTGGAAGGGTGACAAGAAAGGGTTGATTGCCTTGTGTTACAAACATTTTGATAACTTTTGCCAGCGCTAAATCAAACACAAGCAAGATAAATTCCGAGCCGATGTATGCAATTCTTTCCAGAAAACTTCTTTTTGTATTTGCATTCCTTACTTAGAATTGAATTTATGCAGACTCTCACAAAAATCACAATTTGTTATTTTCAGAGTGCAATAACCGCAAGCACATTGTAGAAATGACGGTATGAGTGATGTGACCAGATTGTACACGAGTATCAACCAAAAGCTGTATTTTCTAGTCACGGGAGAAGATATAGGTCATTTAGAAAAACCGTCGGTGATTTTGAGGGCCATGCAACTTGTTTGCAAGAAATATCTTCTGAGTTGGGAGATGTTGAGAACTTCAAAGTTTGCAAATTTTGTGTTTGATCATCTGGACAAGCTACTTGATCATTGTAAGAGAAAGTTACAATTTGTGGACTCTATTGAGAAGTGGGTGAAGGAAGAGCATGCCAAACAAGAGTAAGAGCAGTCAAGATCAAGGTAAAAAGAAGGCAAAGACCAACATTAAAGAGGTTGAAGCAATGGAAGATCTCGTGGAAACCTTGATTGCAGATGACAAATGCAAAGATTTGAAGGAAGAGGCAAAATTAGTGGATAGTTTTCTGTGGGAAATATAGTTGGATTAAACATTCCAAATTGAATCCATCTTTGGAATGCAATGAACAAATTATCTTGAAATTCTTGAATTATCTTTATAGTCCAACAGGAAGAAAGGCTAAACTTGATCTTGGAAAAATCGTTTTGAGAGATCGAATGAAGCTAATGGCTAACCTCGGCGTCGTTGAAGATGAACAAACATCTCGGAGTAGGATGAGACATTCTTATTTGTGACGTAAAGGTTTTTCCAATTTGTAATCTCCTACTAAATATGCAAGTATTACATTTTGGTTTTGATGTGGAAATGTGTGTTCATTCTAGATTACAGTCTCTTCAACACAATTAGACATATGACAGTTTGGACATGATTTAAGGATAATGTTCTTGTTATTTTAACAGGGTGAAATCCTAAAGACAGCGCTTGATGAATCAGAGGAAGATGATTCCGTAGAGCCCATATAGCCTTTATAATGTTGCAAGAGGTTGAAAAATGGAAAGCAAAGGTTGAAGTAAAGAGGATGGATGAAAAAAACAAAACATTTTCTTGAAGTGAGGAGCTAATTATTTGGTAGAAGAAGTTGACGGTTCATACAAAATCGGTCAACAAAATGGGCCGTTGCTGCCAACAAGTGGTGGATAAGGTTGAAGATCTTGCAAAAGCAACATCTAAAGTGAAAGATAAACGTAAAGAACCAGAACTTAATCACAACAACAAACGTCCAAGTAAGATCTCGTTTTCCAAAGCATTTCCTTTGAGCATTTCCTTTCTAGAAATATGTAGTATTTAAATAGTAATATATGCGGTAGGATTGCGGTTATTACAGATACGTGAAAACGTTCTTTAGATGATAACATTGTAATGATTACAAATAGTAGTATATGCGGTTGGGTTCCGAATAAAACCCGTTCTTTAAATAGTGCAAAATTTGGATGTGGTGGAGGCGGTGGAGGCAATGGAGGAGGTGCTGAAGTACATATGTTGTAGAGATTCCAAATAGTAATATATGCGGTTAGGTTGCGGTTATTGCAAATAAGGGAAGCTGTTCTTTAGATGGTTACATTTAATTGAATCCAAATAGTAATATATGCTGATTGATTGCGGTTATTACATATAGGGAAACTCGTTATTCAGATGATAACATTGTAATGATTTCAAATAGTAATATATGTGGTTGGATTGCAAGCGATTTAGAGGCGATGAAGGAGATGAAAAAGGCGATGGAGATAATGGTGCAGGCGAGTTGCAAGGCTTTGAATTGTTAGTGCCTGGAGGCCCTAACTATAAAGCAATTGTGGATGTGAACTTGAAGGCAACTTCATGGATGCCTCCATGCACTAGAAACACGGTAACACATTCTAACTTTGCCGAAGCACTTGAAGGGTATAGGAAAACCGTGGATGCTTTTGCCCATGAGATCATAAGAGAATATAGAAAAGCACAGGGCTGCTAGGGAGCCGTTTTTTCTATTTTTCTATTTTTTGCGCATGGGGTCTTGTTCCGAGGAGATGTATATTGTGGAATGCATTGTGAGTAAGACGATGGTGAAGAACTTGGATGGGTGCCTATTTAGTGAGCATACTTCAATGGTTGAACTTTGTGCTTTCATGAAGCATTGCACCGACATCTATTCAAATCTCCCTATAGATAAATTTGAAAATGTTTTCAAGGAGTTAGAAGGTGAAATTTCTTATGCTGCAAACCTAGGAGATCGTTATTCCTCCATGAGCGTACTTCGTCGGACATCCTTCAAGTTTGCAAAGGTAAGTATCCAAACCCAAATTATTGATAATACATTTTAATTATTACATATTGGCCTTCAAGATTACTAACAAACTCAAATATTAATAATAAGTTTAGATTATTACATATTGGCCTTCAAAATTACTAACACATTGGTGAAATGTATTGTGGTGCTTAGATTTTTTGACTTTTGCATAAACAACAAGAAATTTTACATTTTTGTGGTAGAACGTATACATATAAGTCCTTATGCATAGGAGTTAGGAGATTTAATGGAATTTAGTTAGTTAGGAGAAGAAAATAGAATCCGCCTTCGGTCAAAGATCTTTTGACCATTGGACCATCGGCGCAGCCATTTTTGACAATGCAATAATGAGGCCTTTGGCAAAGACGACAAGTCACAATTTAAATTTGCCAAGGGCCAGTCAAGAACCGCACTCGTTGGTGGTGCCAATTCGCGCGCGTGTGGGAACTGTTAGGGCGTCAAGGGTAAAGACACGAAGCGGACACATTTACGCCGACATTGCGACTTTGAGAGAGAGAGAGAAAGAAATGCAATCGATTGGCTTTGACAATAGTGAATACGCGACCGGAAACATGACGCCACCTGCGAAAGCTACTCTGCGGAAGTTGGTTCCGCTTAAAGTGCCCTACGCGGAGTTGCAAACCTATCGACAAGAGCTTGTCGCGCTGCATCTGGACTTTCTACTATGAGATTGGAATTGTGTGTTGGCGATCTTATGTAAGGAGATGATGAATAACAATTGGAACGAGAGGAATAATCTCCAGGGCAATCCGATGCTGTGGACGCTCGACCACTTGACGCGGGTTTTAAGATCATGCGCAGGGAAGGATGGAGACTTCATGTTCGAGAAGGAGAGTGTTAAGATCACGCGCGCCAAAGAATTCATATGCGCGCCACTCTTCAAGAACCCGCGGTCGAGTACAAATGGGTGGCGGACGGCGGAGTACAAGGATCCGAAGAGGTGCGCGATTGCGTTAGGGATGACGCATATTCTAAGACCGCAACGCACGACCTATGTCACCGCATGGCAGGTCGGCTTCTTTGAACGCGCATTGAAAGGCGAACTAATTCATTGGACGAAGATCTTCCACGACCTAATTTGGACCAATGTCGGCACTAGATGGAAGGGAGGATTGAGTAACTATCTAACGCACTACCTAGTAAACTTCTATCAAGGAATGGAGCTATTGACGAAGAGCGAGGAGAAGCGATTCTCCAAGGAGCATGAGGTGTTGACGGTCGAGTTGGGGGAAGACATAAAGGAGGAAGACAATGTCCTAGCCGAAGAGCCTCTCCGAAGGACAGCACTAGGGCTAGTTCATATGAACGTCGTCTCGACCAGGTAGCAGTCAAATAGGAGACCGGTGAAGAGACGGAAGGTCGCTAGCGATAGTGGTGAAGGCCAAAAACAAGAGTCGCGGATGGCCAAAACATAGGTGACGCAGATCAGGATGCCAAAGCGACGGGCTAGGCCGAAGAAGAAAGTGAATGGCAAGAGAGTTGTGTTCAACTCTTCGGAGAGCAGTGTGGCGATGTCGGAGGCAGCTGCCTTTACGACGGACGAAGATATGCGGAGGAGCCAAATCTTTGGGCAGAAAAGGCAGGACCTTCGGAAGTACAAAATGAGGCCCCGATGGAGGTAGAAGTAGAACCTTTGGAGGAGAGGACGACAACGATAAATCCAAGTCTTCCATCTTTGGAGCAGATGCGATCTATGCAGAGTGAGGAAGTGCCTTAGCTGAAAACAAGTGAAGAGTTGGCGAAGGAGCTCACATTGAGTGAAGAGATACTCAAGCTAGTAGTTGCGCAGGTTGGTGGGACGGTGGTAGAGTCTCTTGAGATTCCATCGCCCTCTCCACCTGAGGAAGAGGTAAGACCCAAAGTGGAGAATAAGGCTTTGGCGGAGGAACCAAAGGAGTTAGTAGTTTCATTCCCCGACTTCTTGCAGGATAGTGTGGTTTCATTTCTGAAGTATTTGGACGTGAAGAGGGAGAATGATGTGTCAAAGGAGGCAAGGTTCTATGTACAATTAGTGAGGAATAGAACTAAGATCAAGAGAGCCGTGGTAGTGAAGAGAGAATGGAAAGCAGCAATTGCAATGGCACACGAAAGAGTTGCGAGCTTCTCGTCCGAGTGCGCGACTATGAAGGTGACATTGCAGGAGCGACAGGACCATCTTTGGGCAAAGGAAATGGAATGCAAAGTTCTTCGGCTGAACTTGGCTAAGGAGAAGGATCTTCGTGCGTCGTCTGAGTGGGATTGCACAAGTCTTTGGGTTGACATTGAGAATGCGCAGAAGGCAACAATAGATCTTCGGCATAGACTGGAGCCATCTAAAGTGGACTTCAATGAGGAAAAGCGTCACGTGGCAGAGCTGATTGCGGATCTAGCAAAGCGCGATCAATTGCATGCAGCAAAGTTGGCGGCGAAGGAAAAGGAGTGTAGAGCCGAAGAGGAACAGAAGCCCAAAGGTCTTCGGCGGCAGATCGGCGCGTAAAAGACAGAACGGATGGATCTAAGAAGAAGGATTGGGGTACGCACTGAGGCTCATAGTAGGGAGTTGCAACGTGCAAATGAGCTTACGGCAAGTTTGACGAAGCAACTCAGAAATCACTCAGTCAAATTAGCCGATTGGGCTAAAAAATTGATGGATTGCAAATCGGCCAAGTCTTTGGAGGTCGAATGTAGAATAAGGTTTGAAGCAGATTGCGGCCGGTTGCAAGAGCGGCTAAAGTTAGTTAAGTTGGAGGAGTCGCAGGCGAGAGCGGGAAAGGCAGAGGCGGCGTACCGTCAGCTAAGAGAAGAGACAACCGACAATTTGCATTTGCATGTAGATCAGTGCCTGAGCGGATTTGTGATGTGGGAAATCCAAACGCTAAAATGGTTGAAGTTAGATTTATTGGAGCGGCTATTGATGAGCATGAAGAGAAACACAGTCGCAGGGCACAAGCAGTTAGTTAGATTAGTCAATTCTCTCTCTTCCAGATTGGAAGAGGCACGAGAGAATTTATAGATAGAAATTCTAAGTGTGTTGTGTAGGTTAGGAGCCGACGGAAGCTCATAGTACACTGTAACCATTGCGTTGGATGGCACCGCATCTAAGAGTAGTTGGCCTCGGACAGTTGAGATGTCTAGGAGTCCGGAATGAATAAAGAGACCCAAGGCTCTTTTCCTTGGGGAGCTTTTCTATCAATTGACTTGTCTTGGCTATTAATCTACTGTGCGTGTTCGTGAGCTTATGTGTTCTGTCACCGTGCATTATGCGCTTCGGTTTGTCAAAGTTACCGCATCTAGAACTGCGAGTGTCCAATTTGGATGTTGCAAGTAAGCCTGAAGCTATTTGGGATTTAAGCAAATTCGAGTATGGGCATTCGGGTAGCAAGCTGAGAATGTGCAATTCTGGGAAGTTTCCTCCTGAAACCTAAATGTGGGATCAAAGGCGATTTTTGTAGTTTTTTATATGATAAGTTTCAGGTTGTGTGGACGATTATACTCTGCTCTACAGACCTTTTAGCCGTAATTGAGCAGTGTCTTCTGGAAGTGACATGTGCTTGAGAAGTAAAACTCTTCATTAGAATGTTAATTAGTGAAAAATCATTACTCTTGGTGTTGTATCTGTCTTTATGGGAACGAATCTTTACCATTATGCTCCATATTGATATTTGTTGGTTATCACATGTATTTTTCAGTTGGCATGGACTAGGTTGAAAGACGCTTCATTTGCATGGATTCTATTGTTGATGGCTCGGCTCATCGAAGTGACACCACTCTTGCTCTCATGCGAACATGATAATCTATACAATGCAAAAACCATGGAGGTTGTTTCAAGGTCATATGATGTAGAGAAATATGATTTGGATAAGGTTGGATTCTTAGTTCAGTCCGGATTTAAATATGGAAGTTATGTTTCAAAAATGCAGGTATTTTCTTTTAGTAAAACCTATATACACCTTAGCATACACTGAGCATAAACCCAAGTGATGTTTCAATATGTAATACCTACTTATAAATCATTTATTACAGTTGGGATCAAGCATAGATTTTGAGTCGATTTTTCCTTTTTTAGCCCACGGCATCTAGCCTACACCGTTGTTTGGAACAAAACTTTGTCTTGCTCTTGTGTTAAGAAAAACTATGCTTCCAATCTGTAATTGGTGTTTAGAATGCATTTTTTAAAGAGCGTTACTTCTATTGTAAGTTTTCCTTTAGTCGCGCACTCCGTGAAGCGTATCGATAGCGCATGTCGTTTGAAGGCGTTTTAAAGAAAATTGAATTAGTTGCCATAATACAGATTCAAGTCAAGTTTGCGGGTGGTACATTGTCACTAAGACGGAATTAGTGGCTGCAAGTATTACAGTTTGGAAGTCGTTGAACTAGACCGCTCCGCCGGGAAGCAAAGAGAAGGATCTTCTCTATGATCCACCGAAAAACTGAGTTTCATCCTCAACCAATCAGGAAGCTGCCCAGTTAGCTTGCCCAAACATTCTTGGATCATGGGTCAAAAAGAGAAGACTGCCAGCGAAAAGAAGAACTTTTGTGACGGCTCACTGCAAGATGACACTTGCCCGGGTCTATGAACGCCCTATATAGGGCCTATATCTCAGTTTGTGCAGCTAAAACCGTCGTTGACGAAGCTTGCCGGAGAGGAGGCAAGATCGGACCTTGTCGTTTGCTTGTAAGTGTGTTTGAGCGTCGCTATGCTAGTTAAGGAGCAAAAACTACAAGGTTTGTGTGTGTGTGTGTGTGATTGAGCTTGGATTTTGTCTCCGAAGCTTTTACACTTGACTCAAAGAAAGTGCTATAAGTTGCATATTAATAAAAAACAAAAGTTGTAACTCAAGTTTTACCATATTATTTTCTTGGCTATAATTAGTCTCTACTGCCAAAGCTCAATAATCATTCTTGAAACTCATGTTCACATTTCTTGCTTCTTTTTGCTGTCGTGTTGCGCTCATATGTTTCTCTTGTCTCTCGGCTCTACTTTCTTATGAGGCTCGTCGGCGATCAAACCTGCTTGATACGCATAATCTAAACAGGAAGCAAACTACAATATTCAAGCACTCGGCCGAAGGAGTGGCTTGCTTAGACAAAGAAGATAATTATGTGTCTATTTGTTTGGCTTTTGAACAAGAATGTTGGTTAGCTTGTGCTTCTAACTATATCTCTTTGATGAGCTTGCGATGCTTAATTTTGTGATTTAGTGACACATGCATGCATCATGCAAATGTAAAAGAAAAGAAATGGCAAATTTTTTTACCATATGTGATAAGATCAATGTGACAGGTTTTTTTTAACTCTTGTATAATTTTGTTGCACTCTTTTTGTTGTGTAGATGCAGCAACTACATTGCGTGGTTGACAATTTTAAACGTTAAAAATCAGGCAGTGGCAAGAATTATGCATGGGATTTTGAAGCGCATTGATCGTCTAATATAGACAATCAATGTTATCCTGTTACAGCAACGATGGCTTTTTTTTACTACTAAGCTCTAGTCATCTAAGTTTGTTTTGGAATGGAGAAATGAAAATTTCAATATCCAAAGGAATGAAGCATGAGGTATCAGATTTGTTCTTAAGAAATTACAAAAGGTCATGTATAAGTACAAGGAGTATAATTATAGAAAATTAGATAACATTTTTGCTAGAATTTTTTGTGAGGAAAGCTTTTCAATGATACTAGAGACAATAAAAAATTATCAAGTTATCTTGTGAACATTTGACAGTAACACTGATTACAAAGTTTGATAAAAAAAAATGCTTATGAGGTCCTTACTTGGAAGCTAAGTCAAGTTAAACAAAGCATGTTAGAAAAGATGAAGGATCACACTGATAGATTACAAGACTTGTCTGTTCAAATTACTTGGAGTTTACGCGTCCAAGGACAAAGTGTGAAAATTTTTACTTTTGAAAAGATTAAGGTAGTGGTGATAAAACAATTCATGATAAGATTGCAGTCCAAATTAACTTCAATAAATGAGATATGAGGATGTGGATATTTTAGAGAAATTTATTTACAAGGTCAAAAGAAGTAGTCTAATTTGTAACCAATATGATTTAATAATACCAAAGTATATTGTAGATATTCATCATAATTTATCATTACGCGCCTCATCTTTGACAAATTCACTTAATGTATCAAACATGACTTCAAGAATGAAGGTCGCTATGAAACAATTAATGTCATATATTACACAGCTTTGCGTTCATCTTCTTCAATTGCTAACATTTTACAATATGGAACGAGATTCACACAAGGTGCAATGTTACGCTTGCAAGAAAATGAAACACATTTTGATACATAGTTCAAATCTTGATGCACAAGGGATTTCTTTATCAAGATACATAAATTTTTTGGATGACAAAGCTAAGGATAAGAAAATTTAGTTGCGATTCAAGACAACATCCGAGATAAGATAATTGCCAATTTTGAACAATGAGGAAGATATAATGACATAATAAAAGCAAAAAAGAAGTTCAATTGCAAAGCTTGAAATGGATGAAGGAAATAACAAAGTATAAAGAATTAAAGAAATCTCAGAGGAAACGCTTGATATCCATGATTTTTTTATATCCAAAAATCATGAGTATTACTTAATTTTGGATGATGCGGGAGGTAGAAAGTTAAATATCACAATTGAACAGCTTGTGGCAATGATTTTATCTGTTTGCAAGAAATTGACAAAGAAACTATCAACACACAAATTTGTGTCTATTGCTCAATCTTTCAATACAATTTTGCTTCAATAATTTTATAATCCAATCATAATTTTTGGAAGTTGTCTTAATAGATGAAAAAATGGATGTTAATTTGAACACTATTCTACACACATTAGGCTCTAAATTACATACACATAAGTCTCTAAATTAAAATATCTTTGTTCATTATCTTAAAAATATCAAAGAAAATAATTTGTAAACCTCAAAGTATGATATCCAATGTGTGTATCAATGTCTTATCGTCATGGAATTTCATGTGATGTTAAAAAAATGAATCATAATTAATGATCTTAGGCCGGCAATGGCTTACAAAAGCACACGTTTGAAATTATTTGTGCAAAGTATACATGACAATTGAAAAAATGCCATATTGGCAACAAATTTCACTTGGTTCTCTAGAAGCCACACCATTTTCTTTTCTTTGTAGTTTCTTGGTTTTGCATACTATTCAATGTAGCATCGTAAGAGAATATTATCTTTAGATCAGAAGCATTATGTAGTTTCCCTGCATTCGAAACTGATGTAGAAGCAGGAAGTAACAAGAACAAACTACAAAGATAGCTCCAAGCATTAGGCTTCTTGATAGATAACAACAATTACTCCCTGACAAGACAAAGCACTCTAGGAGATATAAGAACAATGCCTTTCAGACGATGCCCCTGAGAATCAATCATAGAAGATAATCAGATGTCTCTTATTCATCCGTGATTCCTACATATCTTCAGCTTTTCATCTATATGTTTCACATTGTCTGCTTTAACAACATGAATAAACTTTTCCACCTGCGTTTGATAGTTTTTGATATTCTGACACAATCAGTTTAAACACGGTAGAATGGATGCAGTCTAAATTAGTGAAGACCAAAATATGACAATTGAACGTTCATGTCCTTTGAGTTTCATTACACTCACCGCTTTATCGATAGCTTTCATTGCAGTATCCAGTCCTGACAACAAATTTTTGGTCGCTAGACAATGTACTATACCTTCCATATATTTGTTCAATTGCAAAAATAAAGTGAGCTTAAAAAATCTAGACAATGAACTTCTCTATGCAAAAGCCGGACTTAGGCTCAACATGGTAATTCGTCAACAATCACTAATTCTAAAGAGGGCAATATTAGAGTTCACAGCCTTATGACCTAATATCATAAAGAACATGAATATAGTTGTCAGGATATGTGTCTATAGTATGATGCAGTTGGATAAGAAATATAAAGAGCTGAGTTTCACCAAGAAGAAACTGTAGTGGCCAAGATACTTAGAGGTCAGAATGACACACAACTCTGAGCGATGGTTTTTTGGCACCTTTTGAAATCCACTTTCTTGTCCACTTCATTTGCCCTTCTTAATGCGGCCATAGCTAGCTTCAGATGAAGACAAACACAGCTGGGGTTAATAACTATTTGATTCATCAGCCACTTGACTCATAATTGCCACATGAAACATATCGATATTCAAAAGGTTTACTGAAAAAATTAATTGGAATAGATTGGGCAGTTAGAACTTCATATCTCTTCAAGCTAAAGAGAAGAAGTATAGTGCCAAAACCAGAAGTCTCAAGAGGCCATAAACCTACCTGCCCACGAGGAAATAATAATGAAGCTTGTGTTAACATCATAGAATCTATCTCAAAGATGGCAGACTTCTGAAGTTCCTGTAAACCACAATGTACATATCGATCAAGTTGTTTCAAATAGTTTGAATTTCAGAATTTTTCTTAGCTGTACAAGGTCACCACATAAGCAAAGATCAATGAGAATATATTTCTTTTGCTTGATAGAGAACATAAAAGCAAATCAACAAAACCCTAGGATGCTTGACTTTGCACAAACACTTGATTTGCAAATGCTTATATTGTCATATATATATGCCATGAGTTTTATTCAGGCAGACAATAAGTAGTGATGCACTGATTTTCTTCTGGTCTACCAGCTATCAGAGTGCAGCATTTTATAGGACTCAAAATCACCGACAATAACATCTTTTAAAGGGGACAAATGAATGTTTCTCCATTCAAAGAAACAACTCTGTTTCAATTAGCTATTGAACGTAAGACAAGAAAATATGAGAGTTGGCACACTAATCTGGACATATTTTACCGCTACAGCATCCATCATTTGAACAGAATTCTACATGTGATAAATGAACCATTTCTGATTTGATCGAGGATGTCCTGCATTGACAACTAAAAGAATGACTACCCAACATACAAATGTGCAGAATTTTCTTGCTACAATCTATAGAAATTTGAGCTTCATGTTGTCAATACATACCTTTAGATAAAATATGTAAACATCCAAGGATCTGTACGGTGCGTAAACGATAACTTCAAAGTTTAGACACTGCAGTTCAGTAGAGGACATTATCAAAAGAGATTATTGTATTGTTGATTATTGTTATTGATAACAAATAAGTTAGTTACATCACCACCTCTCGTTGTTTACGTATCGGATCCACATCAAGAACATATATTCCCATCATTGGCGATAATGCAAATGAACTCAAAGGAGGAAATTCTTTTCAACTAGAGACACCCTAGAACCACGGTCAATAGAGAAGCGCGGTCGGCAAGGCAAACACGGTCAACAGGAAACCATGTTCGACAAGAACCACGGTCGGCAGGGCAACCAAAGGGTCCTCTGTCCGTTTGTAATAGGATCTATTCACTTTGACATGTACATCCGTAATAACATCTATTTACTTTGACAATAGCATGCTAGAGGGCATCTATTGCTCTCCTTCACTCACCGGTGAGAGAGAATCACGTTTAGGTAGAGCTCTAAAACCGTGTCACAACAAATTTTGAATCATGACACACTTGGGGTAGAAAGAGAACCGAATGCCTATCAGGTCATGGTGACAATGATCTTCATCTATGACATTTGCAATATTGAGACTATGGATTACATGTGCAAATACTTCACATTCGACAAGAACCACGGACGGCAGGGCAACCAAAGGGTCCTATGTCCGTCCGTAATAACATATATTCACTTCGACAATAGCATGCTAGAGCTCATCTATTGCCCTCCCTCACTCACCGATGAGAGTGAACAACGTTTAAGTAGACCTCTGAAACCGCGTACATGTGCAAATACTTTACGTTCACTGCTAAATGTGTCAAAGAAAAATATATTTATTTCTAATTCCAAAGGATATTTTTATTTATTAAAAGCTGAAATGTAAAAGTAAATTCAGTAGAATTATAAAATGTTTGTGATTTAGTTGTGAACTGCCTATGATCAGCAAAAATAACATCTACATCTTGATCATGAAAGAACATATTTTAAAGTGAATTGAGTTAGTTGCCTTGTCGGATAAGACCTCTTGAAGTACTAGCCATGGTTTTCTTCAACAAGTTCTTAGCACGTTCAGAGCATGTGCATAATATCTAACTGATCAGGGTTTCAAATTCAAAGATGAACTTCAAGATCTGGTTGATTATGGTTTAATTGATCATCTGCGCACTTCAAGATATCATCCGCAAGGTGATGGACTTGCCGAGAGGATGGTGCAAACTTGCAAGAAGGTACTGCAAAAGCTTCGTCTCGCTAAAAACAAGAAAAATTGAGATCTAGCTCTACCCTACTTTGCAATGGGGTATCGAATGTTCAAACATGCATCCCTCTCACAATTCACTCCTTATTTCTTTTTGTTTGGAAAACATCCAGACATTTGTGAAGCAATGGCAAAAAGAGTATACCTCCTTCTGCCATTGCTTCACAAATAGACCAAGTTGTGGACTTGGACTTTAAGTCTACATGGGTCAGAGTTATTTCAGAGAGTGCTGCTCTATTTAAGAGAGTTATGCCAATGGCTATGAAGAACTTGCAGATTGCATAGCATCGATACACATTGAGGCATGCTTACACGAGAGGTGGTAACTAGAAACCAAAGCTGCAGCAATTTGAAGTTGATGATATTTTTTATCCACAAAGGCATCCCATTGATATCATGGATACTTCTACTGGTCGCATCATCTTGCGTGTAAAGGCAATCAGACCTTCAGTTGTGCTTGAGTTGCAAGAAGCAAACGGACACACCATTAAGAATCACTCCAAAAACTGCATATCATGTCACTTGCCTAATTTGGATCCTACCATGGTTACCTCCACGTGGATTACTTCACTTGATAATCCCTGTTAAATATGTTAAAGGATAGATGATGCTGATCATATGCTATTATGTGACAATTGCAATGCATATTATCATATGTTTTGACTTACATTAAAGCTCACACAAGTTCCTTTAGGCTTGTGGTATTGTCCTAACTGTACTTTTTAACTATTTTTTATTTTTAAGATCTCTGATATGCAATATTCTTAGGTCGGAAGGATAGATAATGCTTTGATTTGCTTTTACTCTAAGTATTCCACTTCAGTTTGTTACTAGCTTGTACTCCTTTCATTTAGACACCACACACAACATTGGATATAGGTTCAAATTTGTGCACCAATCTTGTTGTTGGTGTTAATATTTAGCTTTGATTGATCTAGCGTCAACAAGGTTGTTCAAGAATTTCTTTGCTAGGGTTATGATCTTCAGATAGCATGACAGTATTATGTTACGATACTATATGTCACGACATAATGTGTGTACTTGGCGGAATAATTAGAGAAGTTTTAGAAGATTTAAGTGAGCATTTCTAACATTGTCTTGTACAAAGGTCTAGATTTAAAGACAAAAAGTTTTTGATTTCATGTTTAATTTTGATTGGTTTGACTAAGTAATGAAGACTTCATTGGTTAGACTAAGTCTAATGTTGATTTAGTGACAAGTGAAGGTTCTAGAAGTTGAAAACTCACAAATGGCATGTTCCACTTTCAATCTAGGAATTACTAAACATCTAAAAGGTTTAGGAGGCCAAGGACGTGTTGCCACGTATTGATAACTAGTCAAACTTATTATGATTTATCTTTGTAAAAGTAAGTTAGATAGAAATTACCATTTGTTGCTATGATGTCTTCTCAAGTGGTATAAGTAAAGAGGTATAGTAGAGCCTCAGAAGCAAATTTGGAGAGTTCATTGTGTAGTAACTTGTTTCATAAATGAAAGAGTGAGGTTTTCAATATCTTGAAGTGTCAATGTGTGTGATAAACTTGAGTGTGAGTAAGCCCGGAGGATGCATTTTTTGTTCCGTTGCCGCCGAGACTTCAATCTAGAAGGCTAAATGTTTAGGATTTGGTTTTTAGCTCAAGAGAAAATATCCGTGAGAGGTCATTTGGAGTTAAGACTCAGTATAAAATAGCAGAGAACATGCTTTAGAGTGAAGTAACTTTTGTTTTTTCACTAGTCTCATATGATATTCTAGAAGTAATTTTGTTTACTTAACATCTACTTTTGAGAAAAAAGTGGTCATAGGGACCAAATATCATGTTATGAAAGCATTCTCAAAAGTTCTTAATGATTATAGAGTGGTATGTGAGATACATTTCAGTTTTTTCTCAAGCCTGGATCATATGTATGTAGAAATTAAAGAGTGTTGAAAGACAAGAGGGTTTTCACGAGTACCAAAAAATAGCTTTTGGGAAACTTTATACATAGTAAATTATAATTTTTTACTTTAATTTATCCTTCAAAACTCAGTAAAATTTTGTATTGGAAGATAACCTATGTGTCACAAAAATTTCACCAAGAGATCACGTCTAGAGATAATGTTATGTTATTTTGAAGTTTAGGGGATACAGAACCAGGAAAAGAGAACCAAAGTTTTGGATTTTCTTATTCACAATTTTTGTCATGTAGAGAGCGTTTTTGGTACAGATTTTTTGAGTGGTATTCACGTTATGAAAAATTGAGTGAATAATGGAGTTGGAAGATTAAGTTATCCAAAGTGCCTCAAGGTTTAGATGTTATAGTTTTTTAGATTCCAATTCGAGAAAATTCAAGTTGGAATTTGAAGAGAGAGTATTAAGTCAATCTCCAAGAGTGAAGCATGAGACTTGCTTTTATTGTGAAGAGTAGAGAAATAAGGTTGTCAATTGTTCCTTGCTAAACAAGAATAGAAAATTGAAGAGCCTGAAAAACTTTGTAGATTTGAAACTTCATTTAAGACCATCATCGCCACATGAATCTCAAAGCACAACCTTCTGTTACATTTGTGAAGTGATTGGACTACTTGCGTGACACAAATGCAGCAGAGTGAAGACACTCCTTGAATCACTTGTGGAAGTCTTGATGGCAAGTATAGGTTGGAGTCGCAGAAGTTGATCGTGACTAATTCAAGCTGCAACTGAAGATGAAGATAATCATTCGGATGATGAAGAATATGATGATGAGGGTGAGACTCATTGTGTGTTCAGGGGAGGAGAGAAATATGATTATATTGGATGAGCCAATTACTTTTGTGTTTCCTTTAATGAATTACTCAAGGATGAAGTTAGTGTTATTTGTGTTGTATTAAGAAGTTACATATAAATTTCCAATAGAAAAAAAGAAGAAGTTGGAAGTGGAGAAGCTTTTGATGTTTTATGGGAGGGAGAATGAGGATGTAGAAGTTTTTGTTATGGACAACAAGAAGATGAGATCTTATGTAAAAAGAACCAAGAAGTTGGAGTCAAGATTCCACATGGTGTTGAGAAAAGGTGGAGACAAGGTGGATTCTATGATGGTGGAGATAAGGGCAATGCTCACAAAGAAATTTTGTTAGAGGTTTGAAATCAGAAATTTGGAATAAGGTGAGATATGAGAAGCAGTCTTTTAAGGTTGAAGCCATTCAAATTGCTTTTAGAATGGAAATTTAAAAAAATAATAATGATTCTAGTTTGATGGCTTGAGAATTAGCTTGTAACAAGATCCATTATTCCAAATCTTGCTAGCTCCTCCACAATGACTACTGCCATCAAAGATGTGCAAAATGAGTTGAAATCTTTCACGGAGACTCTAGCGGACCTCAAGATTAATGTAGTACAGTTGTGGAAGGATAAAAATCAGAATGTAGGAGAGGCTCTAAGAGGTATGGAAATTATTCTCCAAGAGCCAATCCACATACAGTTTCTTGTTTTACTCGAGGTGGCCCGTATTTTCAATGAAATTGTCCTAATGATTGACAACATGATGAAGTTCGGCACAACAACAATGCACCGGCCACACAATAAGTCAATGATAAGGAAATAGCATCCGTTGATGTACTCATTCATGTACTTTTGAGAAAGGAGAGAGTTTGAAGTCAAAGTTGGAGGACACGCCAAGTCGGAGTACATGGTCAAGTGGAGTAAGTCAACCAAGAGTACTAAGAAAGAAGTCGCGCATGGTAGAATTTTCCATTTTGTCTTTTCAAGCTAAGTATGACAAGGTGAAGGATGTAGGAAGTCAGAATGTCAATATAATAGTTGGCCAGCTGATTATTATGAATCCAGCTATACAAAAGAAGTTGACAGGAGGTCTTAGCTCCACAATGACCAAGAAGCAAAGATCCAAAGTATCATCTCACATGACAAATGTTGGAGTTTGTGTGATGGATGCGGCTACTTTGGAGGTATGTACACATGTTTCAAAGATCAAAGTGAGGATAGATGAACATGATGTATAAAACGTGTTAATAGATGATGGTTTTGCTGTAGATGCAATGTCTGAAAGATTTTTGATGAAGTTGGGAATGCGACTTTCAAGAACTTCTAGTATAATTGTTGGTATGACCAACAAATTGAAGATCAGACCATTTGATGTTGTTCACAAAGTTGTGATGAGTGTGAGGGAAGTTCAAGCTTTGCTTTCTTTTCAAATACATAAGTAAGCTAGTTACAATTTGCTGTTGGGATGTACTTGATTGAGGGCAGTGAGTACCACTTATCGATGTCATAAGGACTATCTCCGTATAGGTCCAAATGTTATCACGGAGAAGAAGGCAAGATTTTTGAATATATCTTGCAAATATATCCATGTCTTTGCATTTAGTTACAAAGATTTGAAGCACGTGATACTTAAAACTCATCACATTGAGTTGGAAGAGATAGCAACTCTTTCAACTCGCCCTATTTGGCAAAAGCAACGCAAAATCAATTCTTCTACGGTTGTGGTGGTGAAGGAGTAGATTGGCAAGCTGAGTGAGTACGACTTCATCTATGAGGTAGAAAATTTGGAATGGGTATCTCCTATTGTGATAGTGAAGAAAAAGAATGGTAAACTACGTGTATGCGTAAATTGCAAGAAAGTGAATGCTGTCACAAAGGAGGATTACTATCCTTTGACTATCATAGATAAGATTCTAGAGTAGGTAGCAAGCCATGAGTTGTATAGTTTTGGAGATGATTATGCTGGTTATAATTAAATCCAAATTGCATTAGATGATCAATTGAAAACTAGCTTTATCATACCATGAAAAACTTTTTCTTTTAGAGTAATGTCATTTGATCTATTTAATGCTCGAGCCACTTTACAAAGATTCATGAATCAGGTGTTTGAATCTTTCATTGGAAAGTTTGTAAGAGATTTCATAGATGATTTTTGTGTGTATGGGAGAAAGGAAGATAATTTTGATCATTTGATTAAAATACTCCAACGTGTGGAGGAAGTCAAGGCTTCACTCAATCCAAAAACATACATTTTTGAATGTGAGAAAGTCTTATTGCTGGGGCACATCATTTCTAAGAATGATATAGCAATGGATCAAAAAAAGGTAACAAGGATCATGGAATTAACTTTTCGGTGAGTTTGATCAAGTTGAGGCAATTCCTTGATATGGTTGGGGGTACTATTGGAGATTCATTTTGTACTAATCTAATAAAATTCAAGCCTTGACGAGTTACATGAAGAAGGGAACGAAATACAAGCTCATCTTCAAGGATGAAGAAGCAAAATTGGCATTTGAGACACTCAAGAAGGCATTGGTGACGGATTCACTTTCGGCGAAACTTGATTGGGATAATCCTTTCCTTTTGTGATGCTTTGTTTTTTTGTTTTCACAAAATTAACAAAAACTTAAACATATTTGTGTTAGAATGTAGACGTATAAGTCATAAGTGGTAGAAGTTAGAAGAATTATGGAAAATTTAGTTAAAAAGTAGAATTTGCCTTCGGCCGAAGACCTTCGGATCTTCGGACCTTCGGCGCAATCATTTTGAAGGATGCAATAGCCGGGTCTTCGGCAAAGACCCGAAGATCGATTTGAATTCGCGAAGGACCGGACAATATTTGCACGCGCCAAGGGTACCAATTCGTGCGCGTGAAAAGAATGTTAGGGCATTGAGGGTAAGAGCAAGACGAGGACATTGCGATATCAAGCGAGAACGAGCGAGAGTGAGAGAGAGCGGAATCAATCGATCTTGATAGCAGCGAAGACGCGAATTGAAAACATGGCGCCACCCAAGACTGCCAAGGATCGGAAATTCGTCCCGCTAAAGGTAACTTACGAGGAATTGCGACCCTATAGGCGAGAGCTCAGCGAATTGCATCTAGATTTCCCCTTGTAGAATTGGAACTGCGTATCGGCGAGTATTTGTAAAGAGATCATGAACAAGAACCGGAATGAGTAAGAGGATCTCTAAGGCAACCCTATGTTGTGGACAATTGAGCCTTGGACGAGAGTGATGAGGCCGTGTGAAGGAAACGACAAAGATTTTATGTTCAAAAAAGATAGTGTGAAAATAACTCGCGCGGAAGAATTCACTTTCGCCCCACTCTTCAAGAACGCGTGATCAAGAATGAATGGGTGGAAGACCGCATAATACAAGGATCCGATGAGGCACGCGATCGCATTAGGAGTCATGCACATCTTGCAACCGCAGCGCACGATGTATGTCATGGCTTGGCAGGTCGGTTTCTTCGAGCGGGTTATGAAGGGAAATCGGATACATTGGGCGAGGATCTTTTATGATTTGGTTTGAATCAATGCGAGTATCCGATGGGAAGTAGGATTGGTGAACCACCTAAACCCTTACATCGTGAATTTCTATCGGAGGATGAGATCACTCACAAAAGTAGAGGAGAAGCAATTCCCAAAGGAACGGGATATTCTGGCAATCGAGTCCATCAAAGAGACTGAGGAAGAAAACAATGGCCGACCCAGAGTGCCATCTCAGACAACAGCGCGCGGATCAGTACAGGTGAACGTTCTGCCAACAAGAGAGCAACCTGAATGGCGACTAGCGAAGAGGCGGAAGGTACTGACAGATAATGAGGAAGATCCACTACTGGAATCGCGAATGGTAGAAACTTAGATAATTGGAATCTGGCATTCAAGGACTTGAGCTAGGACAAAGAAGAAGGCGAATCGTGGGGTGGTTGTGACAGAATCTTCAGACAACAGTATGGAGAAGACAGTTGCAATAGCCGTAGCGACAGCCGAAGACAAGAACAACGAGCCAACTCTTCAAGTGTTGGAGGGAGCACCTTCGGCGGTATCATTTTAAGTCCCAACGAAAGTAGCAGTGGAACCTTCAGAGGAGAGGACGGAAAAAGCTAGTCCAAGTTTTCTATCTTTGGAGCAGACGCGATCTGTGGGGAGTGAAAACATACCTCAACTGAAGACTAGTGAAGAGTTAGCGAACGAGCTCACACTTAGTGAGGCAATACTTGAGCAGATTGTTGCACAGGTTGGCGGGACGGTAGGAGACATCACAAATATTCCAGCGCCGCCACCACCTGAGGAAGAAGTGAGATCCGAGGTATCGAAGAAGACTCGGAGGAGGGACCGAAGGCGTTAGAGATTGCATTTTCTAATGTCTTGCAGGATAGCGTAGTACCTTTATTAAAGTACTGAGACAAGAAGAGGAAAAAGTATACTGTGAGAAGGGAATCAAGATCTTATGTGGAGCTATTTAGAAATAGAACAAAACTCAAGAGGGCAGTGGCAGTGAAGAGGTAGTGAGATTCGGCAACTGCAATGACGAAGGAACGAGTTGCAAGCTTGACAGCCGAGTGTGCAACCACGAAGGCGACATTGTAGGAACAAAAAGACCAACTTCGGGCAAAGGAGATGGAGTGTGAGGTGCTACGATTGAACTTGATGAAGGAGTCCGATCGACGCGCAGAGTAAGAGCAGGACTGTAGCAGTCTTCGTACCGCCAACGATAATGTATTGAAGGTGACTGTGGAGTTCTGCGGAAGATTGAAGACGTCCAAGGAAGCCAACGCGGCGGAAGTGCAACGTGTGGAGAGATTGATTGCAGCTGCAGGGAAACGTAATCAGTTGCACGCTGAAGAATTAGCTAAGGCGGAAGGGCGAAGAGCCGAAGAAGCACAAATCGCCGAAGATCTTCGGGGACAGATTGCTACGGCAAAGACGGAGCAAGAAGATTTTTGTAGTAAGATTGCGGAGCTCACGGATGATCGTGACAAGGAATTCAAGCGGGTGGAGAAGCTTACGGCAAGTATGGCGGAGTAACTCCGGAAGCACGAAGGTGAATTAACGGATTGGGCCAAGAAATTGGCAGATTGCAAAGCGACCAGATCTTCGGAGGTCAAATGTAGATTAAAGGTCAAATTGAATCGGTAACAAGATCAGTTGGAAAGGGCTGCTTTGAGATTGGAAGAGTCGCAAAGGAGAGCGGAGAAGGCAGAGGCAGCGCACCGCTAGTTGCGGTACGAGACGACCGACGAATTGCGAGTGCGAGTTGAGAAGTGCCTGGGTGGATTTGCTCTGTGGAAATTGCAATTAGTTAAGTGGTTGAAGCGAGATTCGCTAAAGCGGCGTTTGATGAGTGCGAAGACCAGCGGATCCGCAGGGCACAAGCAGTTAGTAGAATTAGTTAATTCTTTTTCTGAGGGATTGGTAGAGGCGCGAGAGAATGTAGAGTTAGAGATACTAAACGTTTTGCGTAGGTTAGGGGCCGAAGGAAGCTCAGAGGATGCTGTAACCGCTACGTCGAATGGCACCGCACCTGAGAGTAGTTCATCTCATACGGTTGAGATTCCTAGGACATCTTAGTGAATAAAGAGGCCCAAGGCTCTTTCCTTAGGGAGCTTTTCTGTCAATTGGCTTGTCAACTGTCAATCTTTATCCACTATGTGTCTATGTGCTAGTGTGTGATCCTGCCACTGAGCATATTGCGCTCTTGTTTGTCGAAGCTACCGCAACGGGAGTTGTGAGTATCCAGTTTGGATGTTTCAAAT
Source organism: Marchantia polymorpha subsp. ruderalis (assembly GCA_037833965.1). Classification (NCBI taxonomy): domain Eukaryota; kingdom Viridiplantae; phylum Streptophyta; class Marchantiopsida; order Marchantiales; family Marchantiaceae; genus Marchantia; species Marchantia polymorpha. Next base: position 4,866,468 of record AP031359.1, read on the forward strand.
AGCCTGGGGCTCTTTGGGATTTAAGCAAATTCGGGTCTGGGTAGTTGGGTCAATGAGTCGGGAATATGCTATTCTCAGAAGTTTTCTCCTGAAATCTGAGTGTGGGGTCGTAGGCAATTCCCACAGGTGTCGATTGGAATAGTTTCATGTTGTAAATGTGATTATACTCTGCTCTTTGGGCCTTCGACCGTAATCGAGCAGTGTCTTGTGGGAGTGACATTGGCCTAAGAAGTAAAACTCTTCAATAGAATGTTAATACGTGACAAATTGTGACTTTTAGTGTTCCATCTGTCTCTGTGGGAACGAATCTAAACCATTATGCTCCATTTTGATATTTGTTGGTTATCACACCTTTTCATACATATGCATCAAATATTGCACTAGTATGCATCTTAATTCAATTTTTGAGGATGAAAATCTTGATCATCCAATTGCCTATGCTAGTAGACAGATGGTACAAGTAGAGAGAAGAATTATTCAGTGATCAAAAGAGAGATTTTAGCTATAATCTTTTCACTTTAGAAGTTTCGACACTACCTTTTGGGTGGAAGTTTCACTATTTTGAGTGATCACAAGGCCTTAAAATATATTCAACAAGCCTAAAGTTGAATGAAGTATAGCGAGATGGAAGTTACTACTAGCACAGTTTGACTACACCATAGGAAGTCAACCTGACAAGAAGTATGCTAATGCAAATTTGATGTTACAAGGTTTTCAAAAATTGTGTGGAATTTTGCAAGAGTTGTGATGTGTGTCAAGTTTATGCCAAAAAATTCATGAAATGCACTCCTTTGATTTCAGTTCCAGTTTTAGGTACTTTTGAAAAATGGGGAATAGACTTTGTAGAACCTTTGGATCTTATGACTCCGAAAAATAAGTTCATTGTAATAGCTACTAACTATCTTACCAACTGGGTAGAGGCTAGATCACTCAAATCTACCAATGGAAAGGAGGGTTGTAAAGTAGAAAAGTCGACCAGAGTACGTGTAAAGCCAAAGAAGCACATAGATTCTAAAACCACAAAGAAATTTCCTTCAAGATCTCAATAAATGAACAATTTCAAAAAACTAGTACATAGAATTTATATAAAACAAACATCATTATTTGTACGTAAAAATCTCATCATGTGTCTAGTCTAAGTCTGAACTTTCTAATAACAAAAAGTATGGATACCTTATTTTTGTGTGTGAAAAGTACATTCACATACTTTTTTTGTATATTTTATTTTAACATACAATATTTTTGTAATTATTAATTAAGATTCATATTACAACTTCTTAGAAAATGCAGCTTTTGAAAATCATTGCCACACATGATTATGTATTTGTATTAAAAAACTCATTGATTCTATAATTTCTAAAACCAAAGGTTTATTTATGTTGTTTGCACATAATGCTTGTTCATAACAAAACTCATGAATTTATTTTTCATAAAATTTAGCTATTATGTCATACCTGAAACATCTCAAATCAAGATGTAGTAAAGTTGATTTCATCATAGATTATATTGTACTCTAGCATGTATAGATTATTGTACTTATATACTTTTAACATAATCTTATTATGTATTTTGACCTTGAGCACTTTCTGCCTAGAACTTCATTTAAGATCTTTTAAATCTTAAAATCCAAAAGATACCAAATTTCATATATATGAGGTATAAATCTGACTTGAATCAATATGTATTTGATTTTGTTGGATAATTTAATCTAAAAAAATCAATACATTCCATATATTTTAATTTTTTTATTCCTCATATTAAAATTTAACTACTTGAAATTTAGATAGTACTCAATATTTTTTAAATAGCAAATGTGATAAAAAAAAATTGTGTAAGATTTTTTAGGTCAACAAATTCTTTGATGAGTTGCAAGAGACATATCTATGCCAGCTTATTATCCTAACTTTTGCTCATACAACATTGCAATAGCTAAATTAATGGTGATTCATTATCATGATGAATCATCATTAAAGTCATGATTTTTAGATTCTAGATTATACATGTACGCATCCCAAAGATACTTTCAAAAAATCTTTCTATTAAGTGCTCATTACCAACACTCATTCATACTCCAAAATAATTGCAAACTCAAAATTTTATTAATGAAACAAATATTACTTCTTTTAAAATCTCTTTATTTTTTTGCAAGTCTTTATTTCAACCCTACATTTCTTATTATTGAAAGATTATCATATTAATATATGATAATTATCATCCTATTTACTTTCAATTAGAAAAACTTTGATAGGCATGACTAATTTCCACTACATGTCATTTGCCTACCTAAACTCTCTACAAAATTTTTTAATCCGAATTGAGGTGATGACACGTTATTGGTTACCTTAAAACCTTTAGAAATTCTACTTTAACTCATTTTAATCAATAAAAACTATGTCATTTAGTCCAAATCAATCAAAATTAAGATTTGATCAAAGTATACTTATTTTGTAATATAGTGTTTGAATAGAGTCAAAGTAGTAATGCTCAATTCAAACCTTCTAAAAATATATTGATTATTTTGCCAATGTATAGACTTGATAGATAAACTTACGAAAGAAGGGATAAAAATAGAAATAATAAAGTAAGCCCAATAAAACCACTTATAGGTAAATAGTGCTTCTAGACTTCATACTCTTTTCATTTATCTCAAGTTGTGATCAATATATAGATATTGATCACAACTTGTACTTGATTATCTCATATCACAACCATACTTTGTGGCCTTCATCTTGTTCTATTCAACACTTGAATTTAGAGATGGTAACGATGAAACAATAGTATCATACTTTCCAATCATATGATTTTCTCAAGAATTCTACGTTAATTATGAGGTTGGCTAATACAAGTCTTTTCTGAACATATGTTAGATGGTGTAAGTTTTTGTAATGAAGCTTAGGTTCTTCAAGAGCAAGAAAGAATTTAAGTCTTACAATTTGAGTAGACTGCTTGGATAATTCATGCCATGATTACTTCAGGCTTCTTCTTGGTGACGGCTAATTCTTTGGAAGTTGTTTGAAATCTTGACAGCGACATTCAGTATTTTGCCACCGGCCCTGACGGTAGGAGTTGGAGGCACAACCTCAAAGGGCATGCATAATTTTCATTTTCCATACAAGGCATGCATGTACTTATGAACAAATTTAAACGTATATCCTAGAATTATAGACGTATATTTTAGAATTTGAGACAGGGATAAGTGAGGAAATACAATTGTTTAAAGTTGGTCATTGCTTGATGGACAAATTGAAAATTCAATTTTCAAAGGGAGATTTTGGTTTTCTTTGATTCCTTAGATAGACACTTGGAGATTTTGCTCTTATCTAATCTGGTTTTCAAGCAATCATTTTTTGTGTTGATTGATCTTACTTAGTGCTTTATTTCCATAGAAGTATATTTTTTGATATGTCAAATGTACGTATTGCAATATGGGCATGCTTGGAGGCATGGAGCATGCCTTTTGATCTTGAAAGTAGGCATGGGCATGCCCCAAGAAATTTTGATGTGCCTCCAATCCTACCTTACGGCCCTTAGATTTTTTATGCCGCAATGACCGTTTTTCTGCCGCAACCACCCAGGGCCGTTATTACATTGCAAAGGATTACATCTCAAAGGCATTGGGACTATTCTCTAGTCATCCAAAAGTCAAGCTTGGCGATTTAAGACATATTGCGGAAGAGTAGAAGCGCCAAATGGCCCACCAAATTCAAGTCTCCTCGCATTTCACCGATGTTGAATCTGATAACTGTGGTAACCCACTTTTTTTTTTGTGCGGAATTTAAAACAATTTTGGAAAACAGTACCGCAGCGGCCGTGTAAATGGTGATCGGTACATTTAAATAGAGTGAAGATGGATAATCGCGGGTCTTGTGTAATCTCGTAGTATCCAGAAGTTGGGCACAATGTCCGGAACAGGCGCGCCGACCTGAACAATCAATTCTGAAGGAGTTCTCCTTCGACGCAAGGCGCATAATCCGCCTTCGGCGATACGCCTTTGGCGCTAGGAAAATCCCTCAGAGCTTATCCAATTCACAACGCCTCAACTTGTTTAGGGTTTCGTTGAAAAGAAATTGACACGCTCTTTCTAACGGGCCTAAGAACGCTGAGAACGGATGAGGACTCAGGAAGTTGTGACTGTCGGAAGATACAAAGACGTATGCCTTCGGCGGTGAGTCCGCCGGAAAATCCGCCTTTAGCCCTAGAAGTTTGCCTTCGGGGGTGAAGTCTTAGTACGGCGCCTTCGGCGCCAGCGCATCAAGATTAGGTAATTGACTTCGGAGGTAGCAACTCCGTACGGTCCGCCTTCGGCTCAACGTCTTCGGCGGGACGGACCTGTGCGCCTTCGGCGGGACAGAGCTCCGGCGGCGAGAGCACCTTCGGAGGGACAAGAGGGATCGACAGAAAAGACAAGATCCGTTGACCACGGTCAACGCCTTCGGCGCTGCGTCTTCGGCGATGCACCTACGCCGACGGACATCTTTAGGAAGTTCGCCTTCGGCACTGGGAGTCAACGCCTTCGGCGGTAGAGACGCCTTCGGCGCAGCGGGTCAACGCCTTCAGCGGTGCGGGATGGATACAAGTAGCGAGTCGGTCAAGGGCAAAAGCCTTCGCCGCCGCGCCTTCGGCGTTGCGCGACCATGGCCGCTGCGAAGTACGATGGCGGAACTCAAATTGAAATCTCGAGCGTGTGAGTGCGCGCGACGGCGGAGCGTGAAGCCGCGCGTGCGAGAGGAGTACCGTTACGCCTCCAAGCCGGCGCAGCCATCAAGTGAGTCGACACTCACGACCAAGTGTCGACAATAACAACCTGCGAGCCAAGGGCGGACACTTCATTCTTGAATTTGCGATTTTAATTTCTTGTGCGAGTTGTGCGCGTCCACCTTCTGGTAGAGAGAAATTCGCGACACCGACGCGCAGAGACTCGTAAGGTGATAGAGAGAGAATTGAGTGCGCAACTGTCGGAATTGAGAGAGATTAGAGTTTGCAGGAGAATCGCAGTCGCGGACAAGAAACTTGAGTATAGCGGAGGAGAGATTACGAAATCCAATTTCAAGAACGCGATGTCGAAGCCCACTCAGCTGCGGATGATTCCGCTGAAGATCCCGCAGATTGGGTTGCGCGCCTTCCAGGACCAGCTGTTTGCGGTGAAGCTCGATTTCCTCCTGTGGGGATGGAATTACGTGTGCCAAGACATGGTGCGCGAATGGCAAAGGGAGAGACACCAACCTATGCGCGGATTTCGACCGCACGTAGAGCGTTGGACTGTTCAAGATTGGGGACAAGTGCTGGGAAGATGTGCAGGCGAGGACGGGTTCCTCCTATTTGATAGTGAGAGCATCAAGGTGACGAAGGACGAAGAGATCTCCTTCGCGGCCTTGTTCAAGAGTGAGATGTCCAGCAAGAACGGGTACAGGACACGTGACTACAAGGATTGCTACCGCAGAAATGTAGCGGTGGCACTTCTGCAACTCTTGCAGCCACACCAAACAACATACATCACTTCTTGGCAAGTGTCTTTTGTGGAGCTGGCGTTGGCCGGAGCTCCGATTTACTGGTCGCGTATCTTGCATAAGATAACGCGACAGCATGCGTTTGAGGAGAAGGGGGATCGATCAATCATCTCTCCCCCTTCTTGATCAACTTTTATCGGTCGATGGGTTGTTTAACCGCGATCGAACGTGTTAAGTATCTGCTGCTTTCACTCAGCAATCCCGGGAGGTATGTGAGGGATAACGAGGTCGACACCGACGCGGACGAAACTCCGGCCTCCACGCCACCAGCTCAACAAGGTGCGGAGAGGGAAACATTCGCAGCACGAGTGCCGCGGAAGCGGAGATGGAAGGGAGAACCATAGAAGGGTTCACATCAAGACTCGATGGCTCTCAAACGGAAGCGGCCACTGGAGGAAATTTGCAGTCGGCCGAAGCAGAAAGCACGCAGGCTCGTATTGCCTGCAAGTAGCGCGGAGACAGTGCGTGCCGCCGGAGAGAAGGAGACGCCATACTCGGAGGAGGATGGGAACGCGCGGACGGCAGAGGGATCAACGGACCTCCGTATGCCGAAGGCACGAACGCCTTCGGCGGAAGCAAGACGGCCTTCGAGTCAAGAGAGACAACATGCGGCACGGATGAGTGTGCCGGCAGCGGATAGGAGAGCTGCTCGAGCACCGTACGCGGACTCGCCTTCGGGGCTGGGGCCTTTGGCTCGAGCGCCTTAGGCGCAGTCGCCTCCGGTGCAGCGAAGGAAGGGGAAGGAGCCGGCGAAAGATCCGCCTTCGGCTCAAGGGCCTTCGGGGCAAGATCCTTCGGCGGTGAGACCGCCGGAAAGTGCGCCTTTGTCGCAAGGGCCTTCGGGCCGAGGAGTTGCAAGTAGGGAGCCGGCGGGGAACGCGCCCTCGGCGGGAAGTCCGCCGGAAGATGCGCCTTCGGCGGAAGGACCTTCGGGCCAAGGGATATCAGGCGAGCCGCCTTCGGCGGAAGCGCCGCCGACAAATGCGCCTTCGGCGGAGGCACCTCCAGCGTAGGACCTATCGAAGGAGCAGGACCTAACGGAGGAGCGGGATGACAGTCGGAAGGAGTAAACACGTGTGCGCGATGCACAATTGCAATCCGCGCAGACACCTTCCGCACGAACGTCTTCGGCGGTGGACGCCTTCGGCGATGCGGAGTTAGCAGAAGCCGGACGGGCAAGCGATACGAATTTGGCACAACCCAACTCTCCCACTGCCTTAGACATTCTGGCCGGAAGCAGCGAGGCTGCAGCGGCGACAGTGGTGGCTGACGATGCAGACACTACGAAGCCACACTCACGACAGTCGCCGGAGAATTCAATGGCGACCAAAATTCTCAATTCGGAGGATGACAAAGGAGGATCGACGGAATCGGCATCGGAATCGAGATCGAGTGAGGAGGAGAAACAATCAGTGGCAGGCACGCCAACGGCGGCACTCTGCGAGCAAATGGTACCTCTGTTGAGGTACCTTGATCGCAAAGTAGAGAAGTATGCAGACCCCCGCCAGCCTGGGTCCTACGTCGGATTAGTGCGTAGGCGGACACGCACTAAAGTTCACACCGGCAAGTTGTTGGCCCGTCTGGATGGGGACCTTAAAGATCTGCGAATGAAGTATGAGTGTCTGTGGGGCCACCTTAATCTCACTCAGAAGATGCACAAGGCCATCGACAAGTCGAAGGACGAGAAGCTTGAAGAGGCGGCAAAGGAGTTCGTCAAGGAGAAGGCGAAGCTCTTAGAGGAGCTGGATTCTGAGCAGGCGCAGAATCAAATTTTGTCAGAGGAGCTCGTGCGACAAACACGGTTGTTGGAGCAGTGTCATCTCGCACGTCAGGCGGATGAAGAATTAATCCGCAAACTGCAATCCGAGTGCGGGGAATTGAGAGCGCAGCGTGCGGAGGCCGAATTGCAGTTGGTTGTAGTTGAAGACGATCGCCGGCGGGAGGCAGATCGCACAAAGGAAGAGTTGGCGAGGCGAGTCAGCCACTGTCTCAGAGGTTACACCCACTAGGAAGTGGCGGCGCAGGAGAAATTCACACTGCGCGAGTTAGAGCTTCGTGCGGCGGGTTTGGTGTCAGGTGATCGCCGGCGGCGAGTGGCGAAGAAGTTAGATTCGTTTCTGTCGAAGTCGCGGGACGCCATGGCCACCCTTGAGTTAGAGGTTTCGGCGGTGTTGCGGCGGCTGGGACTGCACAGTCGAGCTTAGACTGGCAGTGTAGGGAGTTAGTGCGCGGCAGTCCGTCGCGCAGGAGGCGAAGCACGGGATCTGCGGAGTGTAGCGTAGCGTGGTTCCGTGTAGGCGCGTAGTACATTGTAGTGTAGTGTTAGTTAGGACTTAGAAGGTATAAAGTAGTTCAAGGCATCTTGCCTTGGGATTTTTCCAGTTCGGAAGTGCAGATCAGGAACTTATTTTCTCTGCGTGTTTGTGTCCTTAGTTCTTTCACCGCGCAAGAGGAGCTACAACTTGGCGATCCGCATTTTGTAGCTGAAGGCCTTCGGCCGAATGTTTAGAGCTAGTGTACAGGTTAGAGACTTGAGTAGTTCGGATCTACACTTGCGAGTGATTGCCGATGCTCAGAGCTAATGACTAGTTAGATACTTGAACAGTTTCCCCCTTACACTTTCGAGTGATTGTTCCTGATTGTACTCCTTCGGGATTTTTCCCTTGAATGCCAAAGTGAAGTTTTGTTACTTCGAGTAAGCCTTGGTTGTAATTCAGGTTACGCTGCAGCAGGTGCCTTCAGAGCAACCCCTGTAGTATTTCTGGGAATGTCAAGTGCCTAAGAAATTCAAACTCTTCAATAGATTGTTATGGTGTGCTACTGGATCGTTTCTCAGTTGAATCTCTAAGTCAGACCTATGTTCTCTGCGCGTTTTGTGAGGTGAGTATGTTGTTCACCGCGTGTGAGTGACTTCGATCCGAAGTAGGAAGTCCAACCCGAGTTCCCTGTGCTAGCAGAAACTAGTGGAAGGGTTGTAAAAGCCGTAGTTGGGAGTCGCTACCCGTAGATTCGCTGAGTGTATTCGCGAGAGACTTCCCCCCTGAAATCTTAAGTAGAGGTCCTAACCGACCTCTGAGTTGTGTTTCTATAGTTTCAGGTGTGTGTGTGTGTGTGTGTTGAGTGAACTACGCTGCACTGTGCGACCTCCGAGTGATCTTTGAGTGAACACTTGCAGTATTTCTGGGAGTGACAGTCACCTGAAAATTCAAACTCTTCAATAGTCTGTTAAATGTGACACTTTGTACTCTGTGTGTTGCCTTTGTCCCTGTGGGTTCGACCTTTCTACCACTATATTGCAGTTTTAGCCTTTGGTGGGTTATTACAATAACCGTCGAAGTCTTGTTATGCACAATGCAAACAAACTTGATCAAGTGAATGTGTCCGCAAAAATCTTTGTTTGGAAATGCTAGACTTCCACATTGGAGCCACACTAGAGATCCATTACCTCCACCTCAAAATTCAGGCTACTGTCAGCTTAATACTCCCCCCCCCCCTCACCCCCATAGACGTTGTAGTTTGAGGGGTAGTTTAGCATTGACATTTAAGTCATCACACTCTCTACTCTTGGCAATCACGTGTTCACAAAGATGATTCACTCTAATTCACACTCTTTCCCTTTCCCTGCAAAACTCTATTCTCTCTCTTCAAAAATCTCTTTATTTTCCCTTCAAAATCTCCTCTCAATCCTCTCCAAAATCCCTCTCTTTTCTCACTCTCAAAATTTCACTCTACCACTTGAAATCTTCCACTCGCTCTCATCCAAAATACTCCCTTTTGTCACCTCCAAAGTTTTACTTCTGTCACCTCATACATTCCACTATCTCGCATCCGAAATACCTTCTTTTGTCACCTTCAAAGTTTCCCTATATCACCTCATACATTCCATTCTTTCACATATGAAATACCCCTTGTGTCACCTCCAAAGTTCCTCTTTTGTATACCTTTTGAATTTCCCTTTGGCACCCAACAGCAGCTCCGCAGCCACTCCTCACTGTATTTATCCCACTGTATCGGAAAGTACTGACATGTGATGTGTGCGTTGGCTTCATCCATAAGCTGAGATTGAGTAGATCTATTATTCAGAAGTTTTGTCATGTGAATAGAGAAAACGAAAGGAGCTCCAATACAAGTAAACTGATTGGCAATTGCCATCTCACATTTTGTGACTTCTAGTAGATTAGTTCCATTCACCTTGAATTCAACCGAAGTTATGATCCGGCTTGCTGATTTGCTCTGAATGTATAGAAAGTAAATATCTTTCAGTAGTTGTTTGACTTTTTTCACTTTCAAATAATTCAGGTCTATATTTGTGAGCAAATTTGCTACTTTAATTTTTATCTCATTAAATTTTTTTTAAAAATTAGACAATTTTTCTTAACATTTTCAGATGTATTATCTATTTAATGCAATGGCAAAAGTAAATTCAATCACACACTAATTTTTAGGTTCATTAATAACAACAGTAACAAATATACAATATGTTTTGCAAAGAAAAACAAACTATTCACACAATTTTGCAGTGACTACAATAAATCAAAGACATTTTGATAATTATGAAAAAATAATGAAAATTGATTCAAGAAACATTACAAAATAAACATCCAAATTTGAATTTTTTTGATATGATTTTAAAAATAAAAAATTTATGTATAAATTTGACAAAGTATTAAAATTAAATCAACATTTCAAATCTTAACTCAACTTGACACAATTATATGTTAAATATTGCAAGTTTATTTCATTGAAAATCTTAAAATTTTGTGTGAAGAAACAATTTGTGATCATACAAATATTCATATATGTAGTACTACAGATTCCAAAATAATCATAGAAGTGAAAGTTCACAAAAATATGATCAAATTTTTTTAATCAAATTCATCATTACAACAATCTATCTAGATCTCAAAAGTATATTTTTAATTTGCAAATTTAATGGATAGAGTGGCATCAACACTTCAACATGAAGATTATGTATGTATAAAGGCAAAAAACAACTTGTAGATGATCTCATACGCATGTCATGTTTTAAATATGTTGCAAAAATGAAGATTCAAGTTGATTGACGGAGCAAGATAACACATGCTATAAAGGAGTATGAAAACTATGTAAACATTACAAGCTCAAAAGTCAAAGAATGTTTGAGGTTTGATGTTTAACAATCACCGTACATGAATATTGCAAGATCAAAAATAACGCATAACAATTTTATCAAAAAGTCATGACACAACCATTGCAAGCCATGTGGAAGTGGAAAAGATCTTTAAGGGCATGCAATAAATGTATCATTGACCCAAAATATGTTACAATGTGAAATCTTATGTTTAAAGTTATTTAGAATGTAAACAAAACAAGATAGATAATAAAAAACTAGCCGTTAGATTATAACATCTTTCCATTTCAAATAACAATAGAAACATGTTCTCATAAACTGTTTTAGAAAATAATTTTAGTTTGTGAATAAATTGAGCAAGATGATTCACACGAGTCAAACCAAAAAGTATGATGATAACTTCACAACTTGGTTAATTATATTTAGATGCAGCTTTTATGAATCAAAAATTAAGTAAGATTTTGATCATTGATAAATGTATTCATTTCACTAGTTTATTTTAAAACACCTTGTTTATTTTTTTAAAACAACTCTAGCAATGTTAATAAAAATATCATTGTTAAACTGTCAATTGAAGAAGTAACATAATATGACAATTTTGTGAAACATATCTACATAGATTCATATCAATTCAAGGAGAACTTGATGATTGATAAGAATCTAAAAAAACAAGCAAATTTTTATCAAAGAGAGTTGATTTTTCAACTAAAGTATCATGTTTGATTATTTACAACAAATTTGTCTCTAATAGAAATATCAAAGTTAAATCCTAGATGTATTAGTACTTTTATGATATTTAAACATGTTGATGAATTGTCATACAAATTGAATATTTTGTCACATATGAAAATACATCCTGTACTTTATATATCACAATTGCAAAAATATCTACCACAATCAAAACAAATTTTCAACCAACCAACAACTACTCCTATACTAACCTTGACAGCTGATCATGAAAATTTTGAAGTTAAAAAAAAATACTCAAACAATGGATTTGAGGCCATAAATATTCCAAAATAGAGTTTTTGATTAAACAAAAAAGTATGTTCATCATATGAATCAACTTAAAAACCTGCTAAATATCTAGCTAATGCATCTTTGATATTTTGATCATTTGAACAAATGTGCAAGAAGTACTTTGCGTCTTAAACAAAGAAAGATTTGTTATCATTTTTGGTTAATTTGAAATAAAGTAGAAATTATTTAGAATGAAAATATAATTACATTATAGTGAATTATTTATAATTGTCATGTGAGCGATCCGTGTGCTTGCTAGGTAGAGTATGTATATTGATTGACATAGATACGTCAACAATCTGTGTGTTTGTTAGATAAATCTATATAAGTGAGAGAAAAATCATTTGAATTATTTCTCATTTTCAAAGTTATATTTTATCTTGGAATTATCTCTTCTTTTAAATCCTAGTGTTACAGTTCATGATAAGAGGTTTCACACAAAAGAAAGATGTGAAGTATAATAAAGTATTCTCATTTGTAGCAAATTATGGTACAATTTGACTGGAATAAACGTTTGTTGCAATATTAAATCTGATTACGGATTTGATAGATGTAAATACAGAAAATATCTATGAATTTCTAAAGTACAAAATTCACATGGATAAGTTGGCTTTGAGGGAAAAGTTCAAAAAAAGTTGATTTGTGGATTGATGAATCGTTATATGGATTGAAACAAGTGCCTAGGTAGTGGAATGTGAACTTTGATGAGTTCATGAAAGCATAAATATATTTACAAAATATGATTGATCCATGTATATACATAAACATGTATATATTATGAGATCTTTAATTTCTTTATTGTATTACCTTACATGAATAACATGCTCATTTTGGCAATGAATCAATCCGACATCAGCAGTTGCAAGAATCAATTAAAGTTTGCATTTAAGATGAAAGATTTGGGTAAGTGTAAGAAGATATTTTAGATGGATATTCATAGAGATGTGGAGAATAAAGTCTATGGTTGATTCAGAAAAAAAAGTTGTACGTGTGTTTGATAGATTTAACATGATTGACTTTAAAAAAAGTTTTAAAGTGCGATGCGTTTTGGAGCTAGATGATATTATTGTGAATTTTCTCTAGAAAGGATTAGTATGTTATATATTTATTCAAAAAATTAGGTTGCTTATTTGAAAGGCAATAATTGCAAAAAAATAAACACATCATAAGGAATTATATAAATTTGTCCAAAATTTAACATTATCAGATTTCATCATGATCATGTGTATCGGTTGTGATATGTTAGAAAAAATTAAAAATGTAGATGTAGGTGATATATTTCTACCTTAATACTTTTGGACATAAATATTCTTCAATTTTTGAACATTTATTTCTCTTGTGTGTTAACAACTATCAAAAAACCAACACAATTGGCTTTATGCTTTACTTTGAGTTTCAAAAATTGGCTAACAAATGTTCCTAGTTTTTAATGAATTTTTTGATAATATGCAGTATACTATTTACCAAGAAGATGTGTAAGCTTTATCAAAGTTAAAGAATGCAAGATAAGACTCTTATTGTAGAGTTTGGGTTATAAGGATTTTGAAAACAGGCCACACTATACTACTGAACCTAGAATATGTAATAGTTTGTATAATCTTGACATGATTATTCGAAGCCTTTAAGCCAGATTTTTCACATTATCTATTCTTTGATAGCGATTTAAACATCAACTACTTCAACAAATCTTACAGGTATACTAGTTAATTTTTGAAGCCTTGTCATTTCCATATGTGTTGTGAATAGTTAGTATTGGATTATGATTAACTCTAGTTGAGTTAACCCTATGCTAGTGTCCATTATCTCGAGTTGGAAAGTATTGGTGAGTGACTTTCAGTTCTCAGAGTTGAGTTTTGCATACTCCCAAAAATCTTGAGTTTATGTTAGTGGCTCATCTCCTCCAATTGCATGGATGGAGGGCTAAACGCGTAGGAAGAAGCGGAAAGTAGAGCAAATCTTGTGTAATGATTGAAGTATGGTGCTTGTGCAGATCGTTGAAATCAGCTTTAACCACTATTAACGCATTATAACAATATTTCTCTCGAATCATTTGGTTCAAGCCCTATTTAAATCTCATAGAGGATTCGGCACTGCTCTCATATACTTCCCTCAAGTTTCTGTAATCCAAGATTTAGATTGTCTAGTTCCGTCCACTAGAAATCATGTCATGGCACTCAGTCAAGATGACCGCCGTTTGAGTGTACATCTATCCAAGCTATCACAAGAGTGATTTCCTCTTCTCGAGCAAGGGTAGCTTTCAAGGGTGTCAAAGCTGCATCTCGTGTTTCCTACAAGGAGGTTTGATTGTATCATGCACAACCGAGAGAGTTCAGGAGAGATGGACTCTGAATTCATTCATCATCTAGAGAAGGTCCATTTCGGGAAGAAGTTGTTACCGAGAACTTTTGCTCGGACGGAAGAGAATGTCTCCTACGTTTCCTATGGAGGATTTATAAATATGACGACAACGTGATTTAGTGTGTGGGGAAGAGATCTAGGTAGATTTTTCACAACTTCAAAGCCTGAGTTGTTTCCTTTGACTGAAGTGAACGTTGTCTTGCTTATCGTCAGACATTCCTTCTCAACATTAATGTTCAAAATGAATGCTGCTAAATCAGGGATCAGTTGATCCAAGCCTCATCTTTAAGAGGTGAGACTGTTACTGTCAAAGTGAAATCTGATGTGAAATATAAGGCCTTTGGGACAGAGGTTGCCCAAATGGTCAAGAAAGCACAAACGTCAAGTCGGAGAATTCGACCGCGCAAGAGCTTGACTTGGCACTTGTAACTTGAGAAATGTACATTTCCGATAAAAAGGAAATCAGGAAAACCAAAGTCGTAGTTATGAACTACATGGTACTGTACTGGGTTCGGTTTTCATGCTGTAAATGCAGATTATTCAGTCACCAAGTCAGATTTAGTGACCACGTGTACCATCATTATGGAGTATAGAAAAAAATTATGCCTTTGCGGGGACAAACTTGGCAATATTTGATACCGTGGTTGAGGATAATTCTCATGTGGTATGAGCTATAAGTTGGTGAAACAAGCAAGTAGCTCATTCAATGTCATGTGCATGTCTCACATGTCAATATCTGCTACGATCAATTTTGACCAAACCGTCTCGATCTAAACTTTGAAGCCAAAAGGGTTGCAACAAGATTTTTCTTGTTACTCCTTGTTGTGATCACTCTTGATAGTGCACTTAATGTTGTTTTTCAAGACATTAAGATATTTCTTCATGAGCTGATCCACTAAGTTCAACTATCTCAACTTTCTCGAGGAGCGGAAGAGCTATCCAATTTTTTTCGGATTTAGGGTTTGGAGCTCATTGAACTGAGGGCTATAGTGAACAATCGGAGGTGAATCAAGTGCAAAACTTTTGTGAAAACGCTCTTCCTAGGTCCAATCATTGGTGAATTGATGATCAATCCACTGCTGGGGTGTGAGAGACAGAGCAGGGAAGGAAGTTGAGCTGACGGTCGTTGAACATGTAGGCGGAAGGTGATTGTAGCGATGGAGAGTACACTACAGCGGTACATAGTGTGCGATGAAGGATGAATTAGAATTGCTCTATGATGCTATGTCTTGTGTAAATTGTGTTGTGTTGTGTTTCTTTAAATTTGAAGAGTCATCGCAAGCAGTTTGATTGTGTTTGGATACTCTTCAATCTTGTTTCCTGTTGCATGCATGTGTGTGAGTTGTTGCGGATTTTTGAAGTAGTTTTACTCTTGTATGTTGTCAATAGTGCGGCTGGATTTGATCACTAGCCGGCCTATCTTTGTTTTTCTCACGATGAGACTAGAGTGATGACCAATAGACCGCGAGAGTATTCTTGCGGTGATGACAGGTTAGGTTGTCCAATCCTGTAGTTAGTAGGGGTAGAATAGTGCAACGACATCAGCATTATTGGTTGCGTTGGTAGTGATTTTGAGGTGATGTTGGAGTAAAGTTTGTCATCATGGACGAAATGTACAAAATCATGAAAGATTCACGGCGATACTTGGGTGCAGTGGGCATCATTGATCTAGACGACTTCATCCAAGAGTTTGATACATTGTGTGATATGCAATTTTTACGTAATTCTACTTTATTCACACCCTTCTTTGCATGGAAGAGATTGTTTCAACATTTTGAGAGACCTTACATGAATGACTATCATAAGTTTGAATGGAATTTATTCTAGAGATTGAAGCATGAAGACAACATTGGTCTCCAAACTACTTGTCTATTACCCAAGGTGGTGTTGGTACTAGTGGAGGTGCTAGTGCTGTTGTTATCAGTGGTGATAACATTTTTATTTAATAGTGACACAATCACTACTTCTTGTGTTTAGTAGAACACCGCACAGTCTTATCCCATTAATGATGGCAATAGTGGAAATTGTGAGTTCATACACAACATAAGTCAAGACCCAGATTGTCAAGTGCATGGACACCATTAGCTTCAATCTCTAGTCAACACTAGGGACCAGCATGTTGGACATGTGGAGGTGGTCATCTGCAAAAAGATTATTTCCAAGAGATTGAGGGACTGAGTTGTCAGCACATGTGGTGTGTGACCACTATAACCAAGCGGATCATCTTGAAGAGCGTTATATTGACCTTCATCCAGAGTTAGGATTTGGTTGTAAAGGTAGTGGCGGAAACGCTTTACGAGGCCGGGGTAGTTGAGATGGTAAAGATGTTGATGCAATTAGGAAGTCCGTGGTGGTTGAGCCTCCTATCATAGAGACCGCTATGGCTACTCAGATTAAGCAATTGGAGCAAAGGTTTGTTGCTATGGTTGGTCACAGAGTAGAAGCTTCTACCTCTCATGAAAGAAAACATTTCTCCCATTAGGCAAGTGCGGCACAGGTAAAGGCATTGATTGCAATGACAAGAGATGTCACTTGTGCTTCTGAGCCGCGTGTTGTGACTATGAAGTTGAGAGTGGAAAACATGTTAGACTTTCCTAGTCATTTTTTTTGTCAAATGTGGGCAAGACTTCATCTTTAAATCCTACGCCACCTAGTGATCTTGTAATGAGGACAAAGACATCTACATCACATGCAGTGGGCACAGAGACACCATCTAATGCAATACTGCAAATGACAACTTTAACACTGTGACTGAAAATAATAGAAATCTTATAAAATTCTATTATTTTCAGTCACTGAGCTAATAGTCTTTGGAAGTGATATGAATGTTATAAAAAGAAAATTTGTGTTTGAAACTTTGAAAAAGCATTATAATTTAAATTCTAAATCCTAAATAAAGGGTATAAAGTATATATAGGACTTGCATATTTGGCCTAACGCAAGTTTCTATAATTTAGAATCTTTAAACACCATCTAATCTATATAATCCAACTAGTCTAGCTAGAAACTGAATTACAACTTAACCTTGAAAATCAAATCATAGACAAAAAAAGAACCTTGTTGGCGAGTGGAAAATAAATTTTAGAGATAAATTTGGATTTCATAAAACTCAACTCCTACTAAATGTATTTAGTCTTGTTACATGTTAAAACTTCCACGATAATATGTTTAGAGCTCTTGTAGTTATGTTATTTTTATTTTATTTTGAAAAGTAAAGTTTGAGAAGTAGATGACTAGAAATTTCAAAATTTTAGAATAAAAATACTACAAAGTAGATTAAAAAGTGGATTTGGTAGTAGATGCCAAGTTAGAAATAATAGAATCCATATTAGCTACCTATCTGTTGACGTTAGTGTTTTTACTTATGGGCAATAAAGTGAATAAGATGAGTTATGATACACTAGAGTAGATGATTCATAAATTTCTCAATAAGTAGTAACTTGTCTTAGGCAGAATTTCAATAGATAGATCCTAGCGGGTTTGTTTCAACGAGCCCAAGATTGCCGGAAACGGATGAGGGAAGCCCAAGTTACAAGTGTAAGAAGTAGAGGACATGGTAAGGCGCAGGCGAAGAAGGGCCTTCGGCCTTCAGACTTCGGCGTTACAGCAGAAGGGTCTTCGGTGTAGTGAAAGGCGGCGCCAACCGGAAGTAAAACTTCAGCACTTGTACCACCAATTCGCATGAATTCACGATGTGGTTAGGGCGTCAAAGTACATTAGTAGAAATGGGAGTTCTGCGCCGACATTTTGCAAGAATGCATTTGCAAATTGGGACTTCAATGAGTATCGCGAGTGAGGATTTGAGAGCGTAGCAATGAAGCGAGCTTTAAAACTTTGTTTGTCGGCGTTGAAAGTACCGGAGTTTGGATAGAGAGCGTATCGCAAAGAATTGATAATAGCCAAGCTCAATTTCTTGCTATGGAGTTAGAATTGAATTTTTACAGCAATTGTGAAGGAATGATAGGAGGGACGCGCGCCAAATGCCGATGGACTTTGCGGCAATTTTGAGAGTTGGAAAATTGAGCACTGGTCTGAAATCTTGAGGCCGTGTGCATTTGAGGAAGTCGATTACACCTACAACAGCCAGAGCGTGGAGGTGATCCAAGCCGAGGAGAAGACATTTGCGAAGTTATTCAAGACATCTTTCTCGTCCAAGAACGGATGGCGGACGATGTAGTAGCACAATCGAATGAGACTCAATGTGGCGGTGGCAGTCATGCAAATTCTGTGACCGTCAAGAACAACGTACATGGCAACATGGCAAGTCGGGTTCGTGGTACGCGCAGTGACGGGGAAGCCAATACATTGGGCTCGCATTTTCTGGAGTACTAATCACATGAACGTCAAGGACATGTTCGGAGTATCGATGAATTACTTCATACCGTTCTTCATTAACTTCTATTGAGGTGTGGGATTGCTCACTTAGGCAGAACAGCGGAAATTCTCTCTCGAAAGAGAGATTGAGGGATCCGATGACAAAAGAGTGCTATGAGGTAATCAAGTTGCCAGTGAGGAGAACAACTTTGAAACTGCACCGCCTTCAGCCAAAGTTGATATGTGGAAAGAAGATATCGAGGAACGACCAGCGAAGAAGCGACAGAAATTGCAGATGTCTTCGACTTCGGAGGTAGTGAATCGACGTGAAGGATTGCGGGCCAAGAGACCAATTCCTATGTGGATGAGGAGAACAAGTACGCATTCTCGTAGTAAGATGAAAGCACGACGCCGACGGAGAGAGGATTATGACAATACATAATGTAGCGAAGCAACTTCGCAGCAACAAGTTACTTTGGCGAAATGGGCTGATGTGGAAGCACATCAAGCAAGAACGGAAGACGAATGGCCTTCGAGGAAGGACCTTCGCCCTTCGGAGTGGCGACCTTTGGACGAACCCATGAATGGCCCGTTGGAGAAGGGCAAAGAACGTGAAGATGAGACTGAGACTGAGACTTTGGGTCAATGTCTTTGGCCTTCGGAACAAACATTAACGCCTTCGGCTGAAGATCTTTGGCCTTCGGGTAAGGAAACTTCGGATGTGTCTGCACAGTTGGAAGAGCCGACGGTGGAATCAAATTCGGTTGTAGAACTTCTTGAGAGAGTGGTGGCAAAAATGAAAAGAACTATCGTGAAGCCACCAATGATGCCTTCGTGTCAATTGTCTTCAGGTATAGTTGATTTTGACTGCGGCAAAGGATCTTCAACCGAGGAGCCGAAGACGGCAGAGCTTAGTGTAGCTGATCTTTTGAGTGATAGGATAGATACCTTACTCAAGTATTTAGATAGAAAGATGGCAAAGTTTGCGGAGCCAAAGTTAGCAGATCTTATGTAGAGTTAGTGCGTAGTAGTACACTAAGTAAGGCAAAAGTAGCAGAAAGAGTTGGGAGCTTAACTTCTGAGTGCGCGACCATGTCAGCTACCTTGCAGGAGCGGGAAGAGCAACTTGAAGTGTGCAAAACTTCAGCAAAAGCTAGTGGCTAAGGAAAACCTTTTTTCCGTAAAACCGCATGTTGTATGTGTGAAATAAAACTAAAAGTTGTTGAGGTTGACTCCGGTTAACGAGTAACCTCATGTTATAGCTATTTATAGCAAGGTGTGTTGTTGGCTTTGGGTATAAATATACCTCCAAGGCTTCTACTCGATCAGAGCATTTTCAGTATTCAATATTCAGTTGTCAATAAATCTTCTCGTGCGCTTCAACCGTGTACATAGCTCCCGAGGGTGAACCACGTCATAGAAGTGTCTCCTTTGTTTATACTT
Source organism: Marchantia polymorpha subsp. ruderalis (assembly GCA_037833965.1). Classification (NCBI taxonomy): domain Eukaryota; kingdom Viridiplantae; phylum Streptophyta; class Marchantiopsida; order Marchantiales; family Marchantiaceae; genus Marchantia; species Marchantia polymorpha. The sequence goes on from AP031359.1 coordinate 4,886,220, forward strand.
GGCTTGAGTGACACTTCTCTTTTACGTTTAAGAGAAATAGCCGAGGAGTTAATCATGGTTAGGATAGTTATGACTAAGTCTAGCTAGTTATAACTAAATTTATTAAATTATAACTATGTTTAGCTCTAAAGTTTATACTTGGCGGAATAACTAAAGATGTTCTAAAAGATTTAAATGAGCATTTTTATTTTGTCTTGTATAAAGATCTAAATTCCAAGAGAAAAGACTTTTAATTTCATATTTAGTTTTGATTGCTTTGACTAATTAGTAATAATCTATTCGTTAGACTAAATCTAATGTTGACTTAGTGGCAAGTGTAGTTTCTAAAAATTGGAAAGTCACAAATAGCATGTCGCCACCTTAATCTAACGATTAGTAAACATCTAGAAGATTTAATAAACCAATGACATGTTGACTCATATTGATAACTAATCAACATTACAATAATTTATCTTTGTAAAAATAAGTTAGATAATACCCTATTTGTTATAATGATAAATTTTCCAATAATATATAAAGAGAGTTAGTGAAAAATTTCTCAAACAAATTTGGAAAATTAATGTATATATAATTCTTTATATATGAAAAAGTGACGATTTTTAATATTTTAAAATGTTGATGAATTAAATGATACATTGAGTGATTGTGCACATCATTCTTCTAATTCTATACAAGACTTTAAAGTCATTCTTTATATGTATATAATTTTTTTTATATATGAAAAAGTGACGATTTTTAATATCTTAAAATGTCGATGAATGATACATTGAGTGATTGTGTACATCATTCTTCTAATTCTATACAAGACTTTAAAACCATTAGTTTGATTTACAAGGTTGAACCACCTCCACTGCGAGACTTTAAAACCATTAGCTTGATTTACAAGGTTGAACTACCTCCACTGCGAGGGAAAATCATGATCTGACTGCGTCTCATACTCCATTAATATTTGTATCAATATTTGAAAAGCTAGTAGGCAAAAAAATTAATACGAATACAAACCTTGATCCAAAAACTAGAACATCATGCGCGATTTCCCTTGGAGAGGACTGAAGTCACTTCAGTGAAGCATGCTTAAGGATGGCGAATGAACTAACCATGTTGTGCCTGATTAGTCCTTCCATCTTTCCGAAATCGTTTCAAATCATGCGGACCACTTCAGTGCTACATTACTAATAGTTTAGGTTTGGGGTCTATTTCAGTGGTGATTTCAGAATGACATTGAACATGGTTTGAACATGAGACCAATGTACCAGTACATCTCCACTTGAAACAAAACAAGAAAGAAGAATCACATTCACCAACAACGTATATAATCTATCTGACACCCAAAATTCAAGTTCAAAATGCTGAGTGCACGTCACTCCTTACCGTGCACCATTGGCCTAGCTACACTCATAAGTTCGGGGCGAGTGCGTGTGAGGTTTTCATTTACTGTTTGGCCGCAAAAGTCGTAACAAAGATACCTCTCCCTGATCAGGCACACTTGCATTGCTACTCTAAAGAACAAGGTTTCAGACGCAATCTTTTCCTCTCTTTTTCAGGTTTAGAGCACACTACTTTCATTTGGACGTTGCTCTGCTCTACACGAGTAATGATTTGTTGAGTACTCATGATAAATCTTGTGACCTCGAAAGAAATGCGTAACTCAGCGAGCACTCCGTGACAAACAAAATAGTCTGGAACAAAAATGATTCATCAGAATTCGTGGCTTAACTTCCTGCGTGTTTCAATTATAAGGAACCGGTTGAGATTGTACAACATCTATACATAATTTCGTAGTGTATATAATACTACATGGCCGACATAGCACCGGCCACTTCATTATTGCGAAACAGTAATCTTCAATGGATGTCACACTTGTTGTTTTCAGCCTTTCCTTCTGCAAGATATGGGTCTTGATGTGTTCTCACGGAAGAAAAATTGGTAAGGCTGTAGGACTTCTCAATCGCACTTATCAGCTGCCCCTCAGTAGGTAATATGTCATTCTTCATCTGCACGTAAACACGTGCTTGTCAAAAACAAAACACTGGCTCGCATGTAAGACATCACCACTTAAAATCAAGAAGCAATGGTTCTCTAACGGTATGGACGTTTGAAGCAACTGAGCACCTCGTAAGTAGTACCTACACTTAGAAAGATCCACGTCCACAGCTTCGAGATTTTGAAATATTCAAAATGTTCGAGCTGCGAAGTGCGCTGGCAGGGAAATGAAAAGGACATACATAGAAAAAGTTGCACATTTCACATAAGATATTAAAACACTTTTCTGCGTAATAAATTGTTCGACCCAAGGTAGTTATGGGGGTCTCACGTCCAGACGTGCTAAGTTTAGCAGAACTAAGTGGTATAACATGAGAGGTAAAGGATGGTCTGCAACGCCAACGAAATTAGAACAATGATTTCGGCGAAACGATGTAGAAAGAGAAGTCTAAGCAGACTAAGGAGCCTCCGAAAATTGATTCCGCACTTATGACACGACGTAACACCGCAGAGGCCTATGAGAGAAACGATTCACGCACAAGTGGAAATCCTTGATGTAAAAGCGACCATTCACATGTCCGCAGTCGCAAACACGCAAGTTTGAACACAGCAAGGATAAAACGCTGTACGTAGCAACATGGCTTTAATCGAGGCATATTATGATAATCGAAGTAGCTAGAAAAGAAGCAGATGCATTACGAGTTTCTGTATAACTCGAGCTAATGTGCCAACTGGAATTACATGAAAAATAACCAACGTAGTGACGACTTTGCTCCTTCCCAAAATACTGTTGTACTCCATCAGTACCTATCAGACTCTGAAGATGAGACCTCTCGCTCTAGTTGGACGGTGAGGTGGAGGAACAAAAATGATGACAACAAGAATATAAGGGGTTGAGGAGATTACTGAGAGGTGCGATACCCTCATATAGACGATACTGGCGCAAATCTTTAACATAACAATCAGTTGTACCAGGACATTACCTTTAGAGCTCTTACGAGTAGTTTTGAACTTGAATCAAGAGTGTGAAAAATTTTGAGACATTTCTGCCGATTGTCAGCCTTTAATCCATTTGCATCATGCTAGCTTCAGCTGTAGAATATGACATGCATGTTCATCAAGTAGTTTCCAAGCGAGTATTTGAAAGACTCCGCGAGCAACAACAAGCAACACTTTCTCCACGCCAAGTACTTCATTTGGTTCAATGGCCTCATTAATGATAGCAACAATGTATTTTAGACAGTTATCTAAAGTGATAGTAATTCCACCAGCTAAGCCGAAGAGGCGCATTGAATTGGGATGATTTATATGAAAAAGATACAATGATCCATCTTTCGCCTTATTACGGAGCAGGTCTTTATCTCAATCCCAAGTTTCAAGGCTACAATTCATAATCAGCATTCAGCCTATAATATTTTTTGTTAGTTCTAAATATGAGATTTCCAAATAATTACCTTAATAACATCCACAGCATCAACAGATGCATGTAGAGCACAATGGAGCTATTCGAGATCTTCTTGCACTTTTGCATACAAAGGCTCTATCAATATCTACATAGAATGTTATAAAAAAAGTAGTTCAATTCCAGTACAAATAATAGATTAACTTTAGGCTTCGAGTTACCTTGGTGGCATTGGTCACCACGGTTTAAGGGTTTCTATTTGTGAAAGGTAGAAGACAATTGTTCAGACAATTAGTCTGAACAGTTAGCAAGGCAATTCGGTGAGATAATCATCTTACCAGTGGTTCCCTCTCGGTACCGAATTTTCAATGCTGGATGACTGTGAACTGAATGTAAGTTACTACTCTAGCAGAAAGTCGAGCTGGCCTCAATGATGAGAATGGAGAATATCTGTCTTTTCTAAATATCACTTCTCATAAAATAAATGACTGTAAAGATAAATAACAGCTAGTGATGGCAAATACAAGTCTTCAAAACCTACTGCGATCACAAAATCACGGCGTGTATCAGCAACAGCGAAAAATCAAGATGGTAAGCTACAAACTGCAAGTACTTGTATTGTTGTCTTTTGTGTGTAGTTAAATACACAACAAATATGGCGAGTGAACCAAAATGGCAACGGAGTATTAAGAGATTAATACGAATCTGCAAACAACGGTGCAATTTGTAAGCTACCGCAAACAGGCCAGCTGTCGATATGACAGCTGGGAATATTACTGAGCAGTATGGAAGACCCAGTACGTCGCAAGAAAGACCTTCCGTGACCATTAAAGACATTTGAATGGGAAGCGTCAATATATTGTTCCATAAACTAGGCTGCTACATCAGCGGATACCTCGCGAGGTGCATTAGTTCCGGCTGTAGACCGCGAGGGGGCTGAGAATAACTTGAATCCCAACATTCGTACGTAATTTTGTTGGCTGCCCAAAGCTATGTCAGATAATGTCCAGCACTACCTACCTATCTGCAAGAAAGGACTGCCCGAAAGCAAAAAGGAAGAGAACAGAGGGAGTGTCACTCCACAGGAAACGACCGTCCACTCAGAACGAGCAATGATATCTCAGCCATTCAGCAAGAACCGAGAGATCGGAGAGAGTGTCACCCCACTGGAAGCACTAAGGTGCGGCTTAAAGGTCAGGCTTCTAAACAAGCCTCCCGTGGTGCATTTGCAACCTGACGTATTGATCCTAAACAGAAACTGAGCTGCATAGAATGAAATTTCTCCGACCGAGGACAGAAGCAACGATATGATATGAGAAACATAATTGGTGTCATAGTTCTAAGATGAGATTAGATAGAGCATGAACTAGATTTTGGCTCGAATTATCTATTCAAAAAAAAAGGATACACTTAAGCTTTCAAGATTTCCTTATTTAGACTTTTAAGAAATCCTGACCTTATTACATGTGGAAAGGTGATAAACTGATGTTGTTTAAAATGGGGCTTTCATCGTTTATCATTTACCTGACTTTCGAGATTAGAAGCTAATCAGGAGATTCCAAAGGAGCATCTTGCACAGCTCGTGATACATTTGAAAGAAGTCATAATCAATACAAAATATCAAAAGGTTATGGCCCAACAGTGGACTTGTGAGCTTGACGTAGCTTAACGCGCTATATAGTGGATTTATGTTGAGTAGGTTCTAAAACTCTATATATTTTTATCAAGTACCTGACGACATTGAAGAGAGTTTTGAAAATGAGATATGCACATTGCAGCACATGGTGAACAAGACCATGTGCTGCAATGTTGGAAGAAAATTATGCATCAAGTCGACAAGGACATGGTGAATATCATATATGCTTGGGACACACTAAACTGACTAGACTAAAATTTAACACAGATGCTTACTTTCAAGGAATACTTTCAAGAACATTTAACACAGATACTTACACTATGATTGCACATATGGCAAGTGCAACTTTCTAGGAATCGTGTGTCAGGTAGACTTCATCCTCAGTTCAAACACATTTGCTCATCTGACAAGTTTAGGTCTCTTTTGCCCTCATTTGAGGCTCTTCCTGAACAAGAAATGACTTGGGATATGACTTATAACAATATGGTCCCTTTTACAAAAAGGTTTGAGAAATAGAAGACAAGGAAGCAGCTATGGCTGCAAATTTAGAGGCAGTGCGTCAAAGAAGGGCAAAGAATCTTTAAATTGCTACACAAGTGATAATCGAGGGCAACTGGGTTTTCAATGTCCAAAGTGGAAAAACAAGAAGAAGAAAGGTGACTTGAATTCCTCCAAGTTTGAGAAGGACAATTTGTAGAGCAGAGGAACGATGGCAAGAAGAAAGAGTAAAAAGCCCTGGCAAAGGAAGCCTAAGGCGATGTCATTGACTACATCTAATTGACAGTTGTGAGGAGAGGAGAGAGGTTCTTGAATCAGCCTGCAACTCGCCTGTGGGCTATGACGGCCACCAATTAAGTAACATGAAGGGTTGTAGAGGTGTGTAAGCAATAAAACAGTAATTATGGTGTTGAATCTCACATTCTTGAAACAAAAGGAAATTCTTTGCACTGTCAACAAGCAACACATGATGGTACTGCAAAAAGTTATGTTTGTGAGTAAATGTTGGCCCTACCAAAACCTACAAGGTCTACTAGGTGCACAGTGGTAATTTGCTTCAATTGAGGATTTTTTTTAATACACTTTGTGCACTTGTGGAAGTACCAAGATGAGACTCTTGATGATTTTCAAGCTGTTGTCAACATAGCAGAACTTCAGAAAATAGAATGGTTAGATAGGTAAACATATTACATGAAACACAGATACTAATCTTTTAGGGAAAAAGAGATGATGGTGATATGCGTAATAGTGAAGAGACACTCCTCCATCACAAAAGAAAGAGAGACTGAATAACACACATGAAGGACAAGCGATTAGTATGATTGCTGAAGCTAATGATTGCAAGGCCCAGCAGACTCATCCATGAGGAGAATGTCTGTAGATCCCGTCGATGCAGAAAGGAGGCCCATAACTAGTATGCAATAGAAGGCTAGACTTAAACATGTAAAAACTTGCATGTGGAAGCTTTGCAAACCCTAGCATAATTAACTAACATCCAAGAGAAAAGTATGTGTTGACCCCCTTAGTGCAGAACCGAGGCCCAAAGTTCATGTGCTCTTCGTAATAGCTTCATGTGAGCTAATCCTGACCATGAGGAAACCTGCGCAAGAGTATTGCATTGATTTATACTACAAACGCGTGATTTGGGTGATATCCTGAGTATTTTCCAAGCAATAATGAAGAATGGTATGTAGGAATACCTGAGTTTTCTCAGCAGCAAATAAGTGCTGGTAGAATGCTCAGCGTGATATTTGATTTCTTGTCAGAAATTCGTGAGAAGTTGGTTCGTGAAGCTAACTGACGGGCTGGTTGGAGATAGAAGAAGCGGCGATGTAAACATAAAGCTAGAGGGATTTATCTATGCAGAAAATAATGAAAAATTGCTGGAAGTGCTTCAATCTTCAGAATCATTGTTCAACATCAGAGCCTGTGCATGGAAAGGTAACATTGTGTTGATCTCCAAAAAGCACAGAAGACCGTATGAGACCAATTGGACAGAGATCCAGAGATACCAAAACGCTCATCCTGTTTTTGCTCAAACCACTGATACTAGAGAGAAAAAGAATGAAGTGGGGTAGAAATGGACCCTGTGAAAGTGGAACTATGTGACGCGTCCAAAGAGAAAACTGAGGTTAAAATTAAAAAATCGTTCCTATTGACTACATGGTGCAGGTCAGGTTAAACATCGTAGTAAGTATACGTGCATCGACTCGTTCACGCTACCTCCAAGATCTAGTCACTTCCTTTGAGAAAAAAACCGTGTTCACAAGAAAGATTTCACGGTCCAAGTTTCAGGTAGATGGGGACCCGGTAGACGCAACTGAAACACAGAAAAAGAAAGAGAGAAGCCCGAAAGACTTTTCCGGGGAGGGTGATGATTCGAATACAACAAAGAGACAGCACACGAAAGGAAGCAGTACAATTCAAGCTAAAGGCAGCCAGAAAACAACTACCGATCAAAACGGTGAAGAAACTGAAACAGGACGAGAGGCAGTGGGAATAGTATGGCTAGTGCAAGATAACATTCATTTAAAATAGGATAACAACCAGAAACCACCACATCACCATGTAAAATGCTGCGCCAAATTTGAGCGGTAGCAAACTTTCATCCCTTATAATGCAAACGACGTCTCTCCACTACATAGTTTTAAGCAACATACGTGCTCTCTCCACAGAGTAAATTAGTGGATACTAAACAATTGATCAAGAGGAACCCAGAGGCAACAAAACAAGGTACTATGAAGTCTGCAATAAAAGTCAGCAGCAAACTTCTGCAGAAAAAATCACTCAAGTAGCCGTAAACTACGAGGCAGTTGACTGATGCAGAGGTAGCCAAAAGAAACACCGAGAGCAATTTCTATTGCAAGACAGTAAAAACTTGAGTAAATATAGACATGAAAGGAGGGTAGAATAGTTCGTTAGTCCAGTCCCATTTAAATAAATATCAAGTAGACGTACTCACGGTCTTTAGGCTTTGAGTGGTGTGGCCTAGAACACAGGGGTGGCAGCACATTGAAAACGTGATACAAATGGCATTTCTCACGAGGATTAGAACGGATGCAAAAGGAAAATTGTAACCCTAAAGCATCCACTCCAGGTCACTAACAAAAGATAACCGAAGTCAAGTGGAAGCGAAAAGATTCCACTGAGCCCAAGTCAATGACCATTTCATGAATCGTGCAGAAAATGAATGAAGCGATATTAAACGAAAGCGTTGAAAAAAAACTACTCAAAGGAAACCGAGAGAGGGCAAGAAGTGGTAGCATAAATCCTATCAATGTTGATTGGCAATCCAGGGACTATAATCAACAAAAAAGTGCACTAACCCGCTGCGGCTCTCTACGAGACCTCAAGCCCCCTTGAGGCCCTCTTGTCCCTAAGCAAGAATGAGACCTTAGATTTCTATGGGACGTCACCGCGTAGGGTTTTAGTCCAAGTGGAGTCCCCATGTCTCCGATGACCCGCAAACATGAAGGTGAAGAGGAATCGTCTCACGACATAAAAGATAGGAAAGGTCGAAAAGAGGATGAAATAGCTGTTTGAGCATAGGCTGCTCAATTTCGAGTAGAATCTAACTCAGCTGAACACCGAAGAGGTATATATACAACCAGGACCTTACTAATTGGAGAAGGCAGAGTCTGAGTATGAGATGTAGGGAAGAAAAAGAATCTGAACATATTGTGGTCAAAACAATAACTGAACTGCATAAACAACCGTAAGAAAGGAACAATTTATAGAATGGTCCGTTCATTAGTACGAAAAGCATGAGGTAAACGTGGTGTATGGAGCATGAAACCAGCAATTACTTCTATTAGATATGTATCTAGAACTAAGATATACAACTATCAGTATTGAGAAAACGAAGAAGCAAAACCAGGATGTGTCTGTTACTGAGCTGTTTAAGTATAACCACGTTCTGTCATACAGAGAGAGACCGAGTAGAAGTACTCAATACTACCCGACGGAAGCAAGGATGAAATTTGAATGCCACACGCCGAAGATGAAGCTAATGATATCTGCACAGGGCGAACACGGTTAGTAGTAAGAGCAGCTTGTAGGCAGAGCGCAAAGAAGCATAAAAAAGCCAAAGCAAATTTATAACAAAACCCATCACATATGTATGTACCTTCATATAAGCAGCACAAGCATTGTGGTTTGAATCTACAGCGGTGCAACTGATTGGCAAAATTTAACGGAAGAACATATCGTCGAGTAACAAGAAGGTAACGAGAAAAGGATGTGCTTCCTTGGACTCTAGTACAGACCTCATTAAAAGTCGCATTCTAATAAAAAATGCCACCTTTGCCACAATTAAAATTGGGCCGATGCCACAATTAAGCTTTTTTCTATGGTTACTCTTAGGTTGCAATTGAGCTTTACGACGTAAATTTTTTACAGTTCGCAAGCACTGCTAAAATTTACGAAGTGCGCCGTTGACAACGGAATAATGTAATTATCCCAACCAAGCAAGGAATAGACCTCATTGCCGTCAGTAAGTAACTGGAAAGAGAATCCCTGTATGTGTGTTTTTTAGCCGATTGTGGACAAATCTCGAAATAACGCATGATCACATGATGGATGTATTTTCGGAAGAAAAGTGTATTACATACACCGCGAAGGTTTTCTAAAACTCTAATGCCAGAATATTCTGGTCATGAAAACAAGTTTCTTTCTAATCCTAGGATTGAAGACAGGTGATGTTACTCATCTTCAGCTGCGGTTTTGAGGAGTAATACAATTCACGTCTCTTGGATTTTGGAAGTTGGCACTATTTAGTTTAATATCCTCATTTTTAGGATCAAGACCCTTGAACTCATTTCTTCTCAAAGTACTAGCTCTCTCTGCTTGGAGTATCCTTAAGGTGAATAATCAAGCTTCGTGTTCGGACTCTTCTAAGTTCTCGTTAGCTTTCGATGGTTTTGGGGTCCCTTGAACATAACATGAGGGCGAAACCTGACTTAGCCACAACAGAGAAACAACCCTGCCTGACGTTTTCCAAAAATAAGCTCAATCTGTCTGGTTTCAACATTGTCACATAAGTTTTTCAATACAAATGCAACAAATGCCACTTTTAAGAAATTTTGGGTGCCACAATCAACTAAAAGGTGGCAAAAGTGGCAAATGCCACTTTTAATGAGGTCTGCTCTAGTAGCGCTAGATAGAAGTCTAAAGACTATATTCAGCTGAGAACAGAACAGAGCGCCCACTCTTTCTATCTATCCCCAAGATTTCTTCAGCCCCCTTGAGCTCATCTTCAAATTATGTTAAGGGTGGTTATCACGATTCAGTTAGTAGCAGCCTAGTTTTGGAATATGGTTAATGGAAGAAGAAGAGAAATCATCTTAGAATCATCTTAGAGGAAGAGATTTCTTCCTTAACAAGGAGTTGCTTAGCCATAGTAGCGTGCAGTAGACACACCCCCAGATTGTTCTCTACATTTGAAAGAAACAATCAAGCAAACAACTGCAGGAAATGGACGCATCCTAAATGACGGTATCAACAGTCAGATCGCACGAGCAACTTTCCTGGAGTTTATCTGGCTCCGAATGGGTGAGAGACATATTCACAAAATTAACAAGGAAAATTCTCAATAGCAATTCTAGTTGCATTCAGAAGTCATGCATGTTAAGCAAAGCATGTGAACTCTTTATCAAAGAGGATATACAAACTCCAGCACAGCTCTCCAAAGCCCAGCACAAAGGTCAACCCGATCGGCTTCATCCGCGTAATAAGAGAAGAGAGGAAGAGTAGTTCTAACTTAGTCTGGTGATGTATTTTTCTTGTAAAATCAAGAAAAATAGAAGAATTTTGCAGTTACAATTCTGATACAGGCTGGCAGTTAACCATTTCAAAAGTTCAAACTACCGTCGTACATAATACACTGAACAAAGCTGAATATAGCATTGTGAACACGTATGCAGCGATGGAGGTCACATATATCCAAAGTAGGAAATGGCCAACTGGTGGTGGCAAGAATCGTAATCGTCAACATATAAAGCCAATATCACAAAACCAAGAAAGACGTTAGAGTCAGCAACGGTCGGTTTGAAGCCAATGCGCAACTTTAGACACTCAACCGCTGATACAACTAGCTAGTAGTAATCTAAAGAGCGTCGAAAGTATCGCAATCGTCTTCAAAATTTGTCATCCTGCTGAAGAAAAATCGAACGAGGTCCAGTTTCTGATCAGGTTTCAGGAACTTAAACGTTCACATAAATGCGGCTCAAGACCACAGGCCAATTGACAGAAGAGTGAATACCAGAACGCGTAAAGTCTAATCCATCTTCCCAACTACTCGATATAACATTTTTTCTACCTTTCAGATAAAAGAAGCAGCAAACAAAAAACTTTACGGACCTCAGGTAAACAAAACTTACTTTTACAAGGATAATGTGGACCATCGAGTCTTCAAGAATTGAGAGATTAGCATGCTGAACCTCCAACTTCAGTTCTTCCAAGGTAAACATCAAGTTCGCTAGCGCGTACGACTCTTTCATACAATGTAGACGAATCATAGCCTCGTGCCCCAACGTATGCACGGCGATGGTTGGCTTAACATCCATAGATATTCTTGATGCAGAAGAAGCTGAGGTTCCAGTAAGAACTGTTGATGGATGTAAATACTCCCTGGAGCCATTGTTAAAACACTGCCTCGAACTTTCCGGGTCAGCGGACTTCTCCATTAATAGTTTCGCTTGTGCCTCGAGTCCTTTGATCTGAAACTCCATCTCTTGAACCTTGGAATGGAGTTCTTGAATGTGCGCGATAGCATCACCAAGTAGGGATGCTTTATCCATCTGAAAAGGCAAAGTTTAAGAATTGAGCAACCAAGATATGAAAACAAACCTACAGGAGAAAACAAATTTCTGCAGCTATACAACAAGTTACACATGATTTGAACCATATATTTACATAACAGTCATTTGGGACAAGTAACATATGTTCTTCTCAATGAACCGAATATGTATGTGTACAATGAGGCGAACTGCAATGACCACAATGCCGAGTGGTAACATCCTAGAGAAAGCTTGAGAATCGGAGAAAATAAGTCCGAAACAAAATGTGCGACCATCAACTATTTTAGGTGACTCAAAACCAGACATCAGAATACGACGGGACACGGGGTAGTACAGATTCTTTTGCACGCATGAATCTTTCTGCAGAAGTCACAAACTCAGAGAGAAACGCAAGGAGCTAAATATAATACAAACTTTTCAATGACTGAAAGCAGAGAGTAGAATAAGCGTGAGCATTCCATACCGCGTTAAAACTGAAATGTGAAACATAAGAACAGCGTATATGCATGTGTAGTAGAAGCGTACACTTGTCTTCTAAAGAACTAACTAAATGGACTTTGCATTTCAAGTTTAGAGTCCTAGGTCACCATCATCAGTAACAGGGGACGAAAGACTGAACGCTAAGGCTGGTATGTTTTAAGGCTCGTGAAATATAAGTAATAGTACTTAAGACTTTTACGTAATAGTACTTAAGACTTTTAGATATGCAACTACAAATATGCAACTATGAAAATTGAAGTTGTGTCCGTACACTGAAGTCCCGGGGTGACCTTCGGGTTACCAAGCTTGAATACTATCGCTCACGTGAAACTGACAAACTGTAAGCTACTCGTAAATAGTTTGGATGAAGGAAAAAGCGTGCACTCCAGTTCGATGCTAGTGAATGACGATCGAAGCAAACGAATTCATTTCAATCCAGTCCACCTCAAGTTGAATAGATGGAAGCAGCGCCAAATGCGGATGACGTCGACGCAATGAACATGAGCGCACAAAAAAATAACAATCAATCTGGAGAGGGGAGTTAACAGGTGGCATACAATTACCCAATTACAAATATTAGAGATTTAATAGTATGGATACCAGTAGAATCCAGGGGCTATAATCAACGCAGAAAATTACTGTGTGTGTGTGTATATATATATATATATATATATATATGTTACCTGCATCTTAGATAACAAGAAATCAAACTACACATTCAGCACGTGAGTCTATAGCACAGCCTAGACATCAGAAACCTGAAGGATATGCCATGGCCTAATAAACAGCCAAAGCATACAGATGTATAAAGACATAGCGAGACCGAATTCAGGTACTCAGTGCGGGCCTTTGGGGCTGTGACTGAAACTTAAAAGGTGTGGCAAAACATTGAAGCCCTATTTTAAGCTGCAGAACCAACGTTGATTAGAACGAATGCCAAAAGAAAGCAACAAGAACAAACATAAAAAAATGTATCACTCTATTGTATTATTGGATATTTGCTAATAACATGCGACCAGTGACAAGCCTGGCAAAAGAAAATATAACACACACAAGGGTACATTAGAAGCCGCAAGGGCTTGTAATGTAAGAGAACGATGCAACGCTAATCTAGGTGGTTGCGTCTCAATGGAGGGGACGAACTGCGATACATAGCAAGGAGTCAAGACAAACCGATGCATGATTCAGAAGAGCTCAGAATTTGTAAAGCGGTGGAATATACGGAGAAGTCCAGCTGTCCACGTGACAGTGGTGAATAGTTTATTGTGCCGAGTCGAGGATCTAGTCGACAGGAAACAGTCATCCAGTGATCATCAACGATATTTAAACGCAAAGCGTCAGATTCCCGTCACTTAGACTAACGGACTAACCAGCTTCATCAGTAGATACCGAGGTGCATAGGCTTCTAAACCCTAATCCTACTTTACCGCGCAGGATCTTTAAAGAACTCGAAGCCCAACAAACCAAAGTGAAAACTCTGGTTCAAACCTATGTCCAACACATCCTAGCACATCCATGCTGTAAGTAAAAGAAGACAGGGACATACAGAATAGTGAAATAACATAAAACTTAGAGAAATCAAATAAGAGTGAAAACCATCATGAATGGATAAGAATGCCATTGGAGTGAAATCAACCGTAAGTGAACACCATGGAAAACCATATTTGAATATAAACACCATCCAGAAAAGGGGAGCCTTCAGAAGAAAAGGAATCCGTGAATGCATAAAGTTCTGAAAACAAGGACTCCACATGATCACCGAAATACAGAAAAGTGCGTCTGAAAGCCATGATTAGGAAGGAAGGAAACTAGACGACGAACACAGCTAGAGGACGAAATTGTCAACAAGCTCCCCGACGTGTGTAAGGTAACTTGCGGGAATGTGACGCTTCCCGTTCACCTATTGATTCCCGTTTGGCTTTCCCGTTCACTGAAGGGTTCAAGTATTGTTGATGGTAATTGCAGGACTGTCTTCCCTCGACTACATCCTCCATACGTCCGACTGATTTACCACGACTGCCACTTGGACCGCTGGCTTTTTTATCTCAGCAGGTCCAATTAGAACGGTGACCTTCAGTATGCAGTGATTCAACCAACGCTGAGCAGGTCACCGTTCTCTTTTGCAAGTCCAAATATCTTCCGATAAAATCGAAGGTATGGGTAAGATGACATATGGTGCTACCGTGGTCTCCACATCAGCTTAAAAGTATCTCCACAAACTTCAAGAAGAGTTCATCCCTGCACCAATCTCCCTATCAACTGAGCCGTTTATTTGGGTGTGACAACCATAGCGCGAAAGCTTTCATGCACTGCTTCCGGCGGAGGACGTTGAAAACTGAAAGTTTCCATACTACGGCTGCATGTCCTGATGTACTCCATAGACTTAGTAAAAGACCACAGGGAGAACTTGGTCATGCAATTGACCTGTTCGTGCGCGTTTCTGAGGATTTCTGCATGTAGTGTCCATCCGTACAATCTTCTGACTTTTCAAATTCAAGTACGTATTAGCGGACACCGAGAGTATCTCTTGCCCAGCACACATCTACTAATTGCCATCACTGAAAATACTCCTGCACAATTTTCTCCGCATTTCTGCACAGTTTCCTCCATGACCCACATATCACACCGGGTTTTGGTGGATGTGATCAATTCCTGGAGCTTCTGCAGAATGTCATCGGCAAAGATCACAGGTTGTAGGGTGCAGTCAACTGAGCACAAACGGATCCCCTGACCAATATCTTCAACTACTTGCAAATGCGGTTTAACAATGAAGATACAGCACGCTGAGAGAATGCATGTCCCTCTGAGAGCAGAAAAGGAAGAACGGCCGGGATTTAGACAAAGGTGAAAGAGGCATTACAAACATTACGGGGATACAAAACATTAAACCTACAGCCTCTGTTGATGAAGTGAACCCTCCCCAATAATTTCAGCAGCTCATTACAAGACGCTATCTACTTATGCGATGCCGGAAATATCAATCTACAAAAGATAGATATGTAGTGCTTGTTAGGGGTATATCAGAAAACGATATAACGATCCAATTAAAGCAACACAAGCTCCATTCCCAAGGACCAAAAGACTAATCGTTGAACATAGCTAAACTATAATGCCCAAAAGCAGCCAAGACATATTACGAGTACAAAAGTCAAAATAAGTTGAAACCGGATGTACAGGGCAGAAAACCTATAAACATACTGTACTCACATCAAAACTCGTCGGTCGCACCTTCACAACGCCATATGAGTTTAAGAGAGTAATGACTATGTAAGGTTGGATGACACACACGTCGCAATACTGGGAAAAGCATCTAAAACAACGGATAACAAACTACAGGAAATACAATACACCTTCTATCAGAAGGTAGCACCGAATGTAACGAATTTGTCCAAATCCAAACCATCAGTGATCACCATCATGAGTTCTGAATGAAAGGTCCTGAAAACCCTGAAGAAGAGAAGGAAAGCTCCGAGATGTTATTCAATCTACTGTTGGCTCTAATACCCCTTTCGATTATTATCAAACACTCGGAGAAGAGTGCAAGGACCAGGGAGAAAAAATGAGAAAGATCCCGCCTTTTCTATGCTATCTGCTTAAAGTGCTTTACCAACTCAGGACGGGAACGTTACAAGGAGAGACGGATTCCCTTCATAATTCCGTTACTAGTCTTTTAGTCGCCTCACTTGGATACACTACAAAGAAGACAGTACAATACAAGATCACCTTTGAGACATTTGGTACAACAGACCGCAGGGCGTAAAAACGTTGATTGAGTTTCTCTCGTCTTTGACGCTCAGCCTGAACATGATTCAATGGTTCCTCCCTATCGTTGGCAGGCTTCCTTCCACGCTTTCTCGGAGGCTTCTGTCCCACAGTGAAACTACATTCGACTTCCTTATATGAGACTTCTGCCTCTGAATCAATATCCTGTTCAGATTCAATACTGGAGCGAACGTAAGCGCTACCAAGTGTGCCAATCCCTTCTGGATGTTGAGATTTCAGAGATGAGGAGAGCTTGTGCTTCGAAGTCTTGATGGTCCCTTCTTCTTTTATACGAGTACTTGCGACGTCATTCACTTGCAAAATGTCTCTACCCTGTCTGAGTTCTGGAGGATTCAAGATTTCTCCGGTCTCCATGCCACGAGTAAGGTTCTGCGCTTGCCCTGCAGGTAGCGACTTCTTAGCAATTCCAACTGACGAAATTTTATCCTCTTGACAGGATACTTTGCCTCGGTAAGACCCGGTAAAAGTACTGGCACTTTGAAGCTCCTTCTCATTATCAATTGAAACATCACCAAAAGCAAAATCCTCGGAAAAGAGATAATCGAATGAATCCACATTCGTACAAACTGATGAATTCATCTTGTCCAGGTGAATGGGCCTGAATGACGAACTAGCGTCTGGCCCTCTGTCTAGTAACAGGTGCCTCGTGGACCCATGTATGCTACCCAATGAAGGACTCGCAGGGCAGGGGAGAAAGGCCGAGTCTTCATTCAGTATAATTGCCTGGGAGTTGCAATTGCTTTCACCCATGTCACAGAACACCATCTTCACATTTTCAATGATGTCTAAGTTCTCTGCAATCTAACACAACATGTCAATAAGTCAAACACGGCCCACTAACAATAGCTGGCTGTGTGCTCTGTTCTTGTTAGCCGGTTGATTGATACAGACAAAAGGAGCCGGGCACACTGGCATTGCCTCAAACCCAGAACACATAACATCGACATCTATCGGTCCGCTAAATTTTGCTGCAAATCCCCCTGCTGCCTTGAACAAACTAATTTGTATCCAGTTCCTGTGTAAGCCAAAAACACATCCACTGATTGAGGCCGAGGAAGTGTACTTTATAGTTTATACACAGCATCGCTGCAAACAATAATTGAGCCACAAATGACATTACATTTACATTCCAAGATACAAAGAAGTAATGGAAGTCTCTTACCAAGTCAGTGGAACCAAGCTCAACAACTCCGCTTCTTGACGGCACACAGAGGAGTGTCTGTAACAACACAAATTTCTAATCTTTTAAACCAATCAATATCAATGGCATTGAAACAACGAACAGAAGACTAGTCAAAAGGCAACGGAAACTGCCCAAGTTAGACGAAATCCTCTACTTAGCACAATCAGCAATACTTTCCAACCACTGCGAATATTTAACAAGCCTGAGCCCGAAAAACACCCCCGGTAGCTACACTTCTGTTACCGCATGAACTGAAATAAAGTCATCACGCGGCAACCAGCAAACAACCGGGAAAGACAATCCTTCATCCTGAAAAATGTTAAAAGGTTACCTGTATTCCAGCCATCTGCAAGAAACGACGACCAAGAGTATGATTCAGAATGTGTGCTGCTGGTTCAGATGTACTGTGCTCCACTACGAAAGATAAAAGGAACGGCAGGGCATCTCAGCGCTCTTTTAGAAGTTGAATTCTAGCGGAACTCTTGATATTATTAAGATGTCATGTGATTAACCCCAAGGGCTTTACACGCAAGGGAACCCAAGAGCACAAACCCGGAAGGTGCAACTATAGGCGCTCTATCAAGGGCATAACCGATGCATCGGAACGGTCAAAAATTACATAGCACACCAGAATACAAATCATAGCATCCTGGTGGAAACATCGACAGAATGAGTGGACATGCATTCTTTTGGTATCCAGAACAGAACCCTGCAAGTGAGTCGCAGAAAAGGGAAGCAAGCAGCCACAATGCATGGTATGTAATGCACGTATAAAAAACAGAAAGTGAGACATGCTTATAATGAGTGAACAAGCGGGGACAACAGAGTGTCCTATGGTTCCTCGAACCCGATAGAATTACACCCAAGGCCGCCGTAAGCAGGAAAATTTCATGGGATGCAACATTCGACAATGAGTAGCTATGGTGTGCAATATGATAAAAAATGAATACTCACTACAGCTACGTGCGGAACAGAATGATCTGAAAATAAAAACCACATTCATCTTCCACATTCAACAAAACTTAGTGATGAACGACTTGTATTAAGGAGTTGACTCATTTTCTTCTCAACTATGAAAAATGACGGTCTTCGAATCAGGGTTTTACTTACTTCTCCTCAGTGCGCGTAAACTTCACACTTAGCATACTGTTGGCTAGAGAATATATATAGTCAAAGCCAAGAAACCAAAAACATATAGGATCAGAAGAATGACAAGTGTAACATAAAGCGTTCAAGAGAAAAGTGTGTGTGTGTGAGTGAGTGCGTGTGAGTGTGTATAGAGGAAGCTTCAGTACAAGTACTCAATACGAGTGACTGTACTATAACTGACATTACAAAGGGGTCAGTCAAAACGCGCTCTAATATGACATGCAGATTATCAAGATGGTAACATACATTGCACCTCTGAGATTTGAGGCAGACCCATCGCAGGCTTTCGCAGGAACAACAGACGCATCAACTGCCCGTCAACTAATTATAATAATCGTCTTCAGGTTTAAGGACAAGATAGGTCTAACCTGCAGAGAGCAACACTGTTGATACTGTTGACATTGTGATTAGTGATTAACCAGTGCAGTGGAGGCAGCGAACGGAAGTACCAGATACCATGCTTCTTCCCAAGGAGGACTCACATAGTTAGTAAATGGAACACGCACAATAGCGACATATAGCGAACATGACCAAGCATTTTTTGTAAAACGAAAAGTACAAGAAAGGGCAATGCACCGCCAACAACAAGAAAGGGAAGGACAATGTCGTGACCACACGAAAGGGCTTGCGTGTAAGAGACCGCAGCAACGCAAACCTCGGTGTTACATCTCAAAGGTGCCGACGAAATATACAAGATAGCAAGCAAAGAGAACTCTATGATGAAAGTGGGACATGTCATGCAGGGTATTGATTCTGTCAGAGAAGGAACGACAAACCGAAGCGTCAGTAAGAAGAGGCGAGAAGTACTAAAAGTGTCGGGGCGAGAATGCCACTCAATGAAAATATACGACGGTAAGGACCAACAAGACAATATCAATGTTAACGGCGTTCAAAAAAACGGAAGCCATGTAGACATAATTTCAAGGAAACGAGGAAACTCATCATCACTTAAATCCAGAAACCACCACATGAAAGGCATCGTGAGAAAAATTCCCATACGAAAATAGCCTCGAATGAAGATATATCGACGCAAGACGGCCGAGGTAAAATAAACGAGACGCAGAAGGTAGAGGTGAGAGTCGTAGCTGCTAATTTAAATAAGATTGCCTGGAGTAGTTGCTGTGAAGATGTACAAAGACGTATATGCGTGAAAGACGATCTGGTTACACCTTACAGATTTCAGATTAGATATTTTAAGCATCATTGAGGAAAAAAAGGGAATCACGAACCAAACATTTCTTCGCATGAACCTGCATTAAGTGGGTAACAACGACCTAAACCAAACTTGGTGAAAGACCACTTTACAGTCTACAGCTATTGCAGAAAAAAGAGAAGATCTTGTCAGAAGAATGTATACACCTCCTGTAAGCCGGGATGAAGAATACTCTATGTTAGAAGTCGTATTACTACCCACTTCTTGGACCTCCGTACACTCACGTTCTTGTTGTATGTACTTTGTACTATAGTCGTGGTCGTGACACTCAGTCACGACCAGCCGCTGTCCACTAGGGTTTTCTGTATCTCTCGGATGACCTCTATCACCCAACCGTGACAGAGTTCATCATCCGGGTTCTCTCCCCATTAACTAAGATCTGCTCTCCAGGACTCAGTACCTGTGTCTCTCGACTCTTTCTTGTATTGCCTCACTTCTGATAGTCTATGGTCCAAAAAAGCAGCTTCAACAGCCGTTCATCCACTCACATCTTACGAGCGCAGTCAAAACATAACAACAAATGTTTGAAGAGTTTACTTGGTCCATGAACTTTCTTCCCGAGTCGAGAGCAAGGGACCCTCGTTTGTGTATTCTCAATATAGCCAGGTCAAGAAAATGATCAAGACATGTGAGACATCTCGGCGATAATATTTACTCTCTATTTGCCTTCATCACGATCCCGGAAGACAAGTCGAAGACAGATTCGGTAAACCCTCTAGGACTCTGAGTTCGGAAGAAGTTTAGAAATCAGAATTAGTATGCTCTCTGATCTTTGATCTTTACACAGATGTTTAGCTAGATTCTGAGCATGGAGAACAAGCAACAAATCCACGTACTTTTGTGACTCTTCACAAACAAGAATAATCAACGCGAGAAATACAAATTTTCAGAAATTTGGAAATCAATCAACTTAACATAAGACAAATACAGTTCTATGTAATTAATCAAGCAAGTTCAAGAGGAGTAACTTAACAAAAGAATGTAGAACTAAAAGTTTAGTTAAAGAACTGGGAACTCAAGTGGCAGATGCTAATATACAGGAAAGGGAAGCCACACTGGTGGAATCCATCTTTCACAATGAAGGGCGAATGGTCGAGGAAGATTTAGGGTCCCATCCAACACTTTCAACTGAAAATACGCCACGGTAGCAACACGACAAACCCGATATATGCATTTTGTAAATAATTTGTGATGTAGACAACAGCAACCACACTCCATTACTCCGCTAATAGACTATGCCTAAAGACTTCAGAAAGACCAGATAATACAAACACACAAATAAAACTTGCACAGCACTCACTAATTCCATGTGTATCGAGTTTCACTCGGTTCAGCCAAATTCACTATATCTTGTTGGTCAACAAAGTTTTTCTAAATTATGGACCTAGTTAAGTTGAATGCTAAATTCAGAGGTATACGCAGAAGAGGGATCCACCTTGGCGAGATCAGCTCGCGTGCAGATGTGACTAGGAGCCTTGTTCGCTTCCATAAGCCACACATAGTTCCTGCTCGCCAGTGCTTGTCCTGGTGTCCTGCATCCCAGAAACACAACAATGAGGATCGACATTTCAGAAACATCTTGGTAACAAGTTATAATTAAAAAAAAAAGTGCAGGAATACACGACGCTGAGGGTGAGATACAAAGCTCTAATTGAACCTAAAAGCGCGAGATAAGACTAGGTGTGTGGTAAGAGACGTCCTTACCCACGTCTAAAAAGGAACATTACATTCAGGACAAAGAACGACAAAGCAATTCACTCCTGTATCAGCTTAAGAGCAGAATGCAGGAAGAGCTTCTATGAGAGACTAGATCGTACGAACGAAAGCATTAAGTTTTTTGGTTTTTGTAATTATGTAAACAAAACCTGGGCATACATCCCACTTTTCATCAAACTCGTCCATGCTTTCCATGTCAAAGCCTAAACGCCAGAGACCCCGTGCCCGTGCTAGTGGTAACAAACTGGAAAGGAGACGAAATTAGATGGGAAGAAAATGGAAGGGGAAGAGGGAAGAATACTTCAAACACAGTGTCTCTCGTATCATTCGATTTCCCCAGCTATAAAAGTAAAAGAATCTTCCAGTTGTGGGACAAGAAGACCTACACTAGCTCATCCACCGGCCACGTCCGTTGGCACCAAACTTAAATTGACGGAGTTAAGCTGATGTGAATACACGCGGGTCCGAGTGGTTCCCCACAGAGCTCGTGGGAAAATAACAGCTCTGTCTTACAACTTGCGAACGTACTCTACGTCTTTTTATACGTCTTGCAGATCCATACCAAAGCATTTGCTAAATTTCAGGAATACAAGTTAATGACTGAGAACTTCCTGAGCAAGCGAATTAAGGTTCTGAGATCAGAAAATGGTCTGGAATATAAATCTCGAGCTTTTAATGACTTCTGTCTGCTTCACGGCATTCACCGACAGTTCACGATACCTGATACCCCCGAACAGAACGGAGTAGCTGAAAGAAAGAATCAAACCTTGATCGATTCGGTCATAGCTATGCTAACACATTCTGGTCTGACGCATGGCTATTGAGGTGAAGCAATGCATACAGCAGTTTACTTGCAAAACAGATCTCCATCGAAGGCTCTGCCCACAGCCAAAACCCCTTACGAACTTTGGCATGGACAGAAGCCCAATCTGAGTCACCTGCAAGTCTTTGGATGTACTGCATTTGCCCATGTTGAGAAGAATCATCGGGGTAAGATTGACCCTAAGAGCGTAGAATGTATTTTCCTTGGTTACTCTCCTACAGCTAAAGGATATAGGCTGCAGCGAAAAGACTCTCGTAAAATTATCGAGAGCAGATCTGTAAGGTTTATGCCTCTTGCCGCTCGGGAATCCAACTTCCCTCAGCAGCAGACATCAGCTGTTCCGCCTAATAACCAAGGCGGTTTTCTCTTTAGCCATTTACCTACAAGCTCATCTACTGTTCCAGATTGCAGAGTTCCTATTCCACCAGCAGTGGACCTGCCACCAGCAGAAAGGCCACCCGCAGTGGGAGCCTTCCGTCCAGAAACACCATCACCTGGAGTGGGAGCTCCACCAGCTCCTTCACCTCCTACTATGAATCATCCTACTACAGCTGAAGTTCCCGCGACTTATCCGGCCCATTTTGGTAAGACCTATCAGAGGCGCGCCTGGAAGTCTCGGGAGAAACTTGATGATACGGTTCGCAACCTCGAGCAACTACTGGGCGAACTCAGACTTCAAGAAACTACATCTGAGGCCCCGGTTGCTCCACCCTCTGATACTGCAGCAAAGGGGGCAGCTTCATCCTCTTCCCAGACAATCGATCCTATCTTTCGAAGGGGGGACAGAGTTAGGAAAAGAGTCGAAAAATATGACCAATTGTTGGAAGGAGGAAGAAGAAGCACAGAGGTTTAGTCTCATATCAAGAGACTCGGAAAGAGCCGACCACCTATGAAGAATACTTACAAGGTGGAGATTCTGTCCAGTGGAAAGCAGCAATGGAAAACGAATTTTCTTCCTTGAAGAAAAATCAGACATGGACGCTGACAGAATTACCTGCGGGCAAGAACGTCGTCGGTTGCAAATGGGTTTTCAAAATCAAATACAAGCCAGACGGTTCTGTGGATCGCTATAAGGCAAGGTTAGTAGCGAAAGGATACTCACAGGTTTACGGTGTCGACTTTTCGGAGACATTTTCTCCTGTGGTAAAGATGACATCCATTCGGGTGTTATTGGCTCTAGCAGCTCAGCACAACTTAGAGCTGCACCAGATGGATGTGAAGACTGCATTCTTGAATGGACTATTAGATGAAGAAGTCTACATGGCCCTTCTTGAAGGGTTGAATATTTCTTCTGAGAGAAACATAGTATGTAAACTGAACCTCTGATACCACTGTCTCACGACAGTGGTATCAGAGGATTGATTCGTTCTTACTGCAGATTGCTTTCACCAGAGCAAATGCAGATCAGAATGTTTATATATACTCTCAGGAGAAAGCATTTGTGTATTTAGCACTATATGTGGACGATTGTATTTTGGCAAGTAATTCCTTGAATCTTCTTACCAAGATCAAGAAGAAACTCAAAACGGAGTTCGATATGGTGGACTTAGAACAGATCCATCAGTGTCTTGGTATGCAAGTTGACAGAAATCGTGAAGAAGGGTGGATTCAGATCTCCCAACCACGATATTTTGTTGAGAAGCTTGCAAAGTTCAACATGGCTGACTGTAAGCCTATTGACACACCAATGGAACCCGGATTGAAGTCAAGTGTGCTTGACTCTCCTAATTCAGTGGGAGAAAGTCAAGAGATGAAAGATATACCGTATCAAGCTGCTGTTGGAAGCTTGATGTGGGAAATGGTCTGTACTAGACCTGACATATCTTTTGCTGTGAGCTCAGTAGCTCAGTTCATGTCAAATCCCGGACTGATGCACTGCAAGGCAGTCAAGAGAATTTTCAGATACCTGAAAGGGACTCTCGACTTTGGCCTTGTGTTTACAAGGGTTGATAAACCATCCGGTTTAACTGGATATTCTGACGCGGACTGGGGAGGTTGCCTTGACACGAGACGATCTACTTCTGGATATTGTTTCCAATTCAATGGTGGAACCATTAGTTGGACATCAAAGAAACAAAAGTCGGTAGCACTTTCATCCACGGAAGCAGAATATATGGCTTTGTCCAAAGCTGGAGCTGA
Organism: Marchantia polymorpha subsp. ruderalis; assembly: GCA_037833965.1. NCBI lineage: Eukaryota > Viridiplantae > Streptophyta > Marchantiopsida > Marchantiales > Marchantiaceae > Marchantia > Marchantia polymorpha. The sequence goes on from AP031359.1 coordinate 4,910,521, forward strand.
AGCTATATGGTTGAGAGAATTATTGAAAGATCTAGGTCTCCAGCTGGAGTCGACAACCATATTCTGCGACAATCAAAGTGCTATTGCACAGATTGTGAACCAGAAGAATCACGAGAGATCTAAACACGTCGATATCAGATATCACTACGTCAGGGACCTAGCCGCGAATAGCTTGGTCAAGCTGATTTATCTCCCAACCGAGGACATGATAGCTGACATCATGACAAAACCATTAGCTAGAGAAAGGCATTGGTGTCATTGTCAGAATCTGGGTTTATTAGATAAAAATGAGGAAGAGAGAAGTAAGTAGGTAGCAAGTGGGAGTGTTAGAATGCTGATTACTCCCTACTTCTTCGGGACCTGTATACTATGTCCTAGTTGTTAGGACTGAGGTTACTAATAGTTAGGATGGATACTAACTGGGGATGCGACCCTTCTGGGAGCGTCCCGTGACAGGGGCATGACCCTTCGTAGAGCTTCGATCCGTGTGCTCTCTAGTGACCTTTGATCCTATCCGGATTGGGTACTTAAACCCAATCCGGGTCGCATGTTATCATCCATCAATTATAACTTCAATCCTTCCTCAACTCACTGATCTCTTACTCTCTATTGCATCGTCTGAATCTAACACAGACCATTGCAGAGAAAGAGGTATATACCTGTCTCCTTCGAAGTCTTCCTATAGAGTATATATCTTTTGTGCGTTTGATGCGGTCAAAACACATGTTGACCACTCAATCTGTTATTGCAAGTGTTTTTCTTGAAGACTCACACCTCCAAGAAAAAAAGTTGACCGACGGAATGACAGCAAAGAGACGAGGGTGAACTACCTCAACGTCAAAGATGATGCATCCAAGAAAATCCACTGAGACAGGTTCTTCATTACGACAAGAACCTCCTGTGAAAGCATCTATTCCCAGCAAAAGATGAAATGCTTCTATAGCAAGAAGCAAGGCCATCTTGCTAATGAGTGTCGTAAGAATAAACAAGATATCCCTTCTGCACATTCTATAGCAAACTCTATAGCAAACGTAGACGAATCCTGCATGGTAAATGGATTCTAGCACATGGCATATAACAAAAATGCTTTTGTGACATATACTACACTACCATCGGAAGAATTCGTATATCTGGGCGACGACATTGGCCAACCCACAAGGAATAGAGAATGTTCTCAATTCTTTGAATGGACAGGAAAGGATAATACCTGATGTACTACATGTTCCTGCTCTCTGAAAGAATCTATTTTCGATAAATTAGCTTGTTCTCCAAGGAGGGAGTCTACTGGTTAAACCTGATCAATGCATCTTGAAGTACAAGATGGGTCACGTCATTGCTCAGTGCATAAGTGACAACAAACTTTTCAGGCTAGGAACGACTTCTGCCAATACACGTGCAGTTTCTGCCAATGTTAGTTACTCGGCTTCCAACACCTATCAATGGCATCTAAAGCTTGGCCATATGAGTCTTCCGCAGATTCAGCAAATGAAGCACCATCATATGGTACAAGGTTTGGATAAATGTTCCTTTCGAACTCTCCCTTTCTGCACTTCATGTGCTCTAGGAAAGTCTACCAGAGCTAAATTACCAAGTAAAGGAACCACTCGTGCTATAGACCTTCTTGGTCTAGTGCACACAGATGTATGTGGCCCTCTGAGAACTCAAATATTCTCTGGATGTAAATATTTCATAACATTTATTGATGACCTTTCACAATATACGCATGTGTATTTGATACAAAAGAAGTCTGAAGCCTTTGCCAAGTTTCAGGAATTCAAATTGATGACTGAAAATTACCTGAACAAGCGCATCAAAGTTCTCCGATCAGATAATGCTCTTGAATACAAATCTCGAGCTTTTACTGAATTTTGTACGCTTCATGGTATTCAACGTCAGTTTTCTATTCCTGATACTCCCGAACAAAACGGAGTAGCTGAACGGAATAATCGTACTTTGATCGATTTAGTTGTAGCTATGTTGACACATTCTGGTCTTTCTCATGGTTATTGGGGCGAAGCCATCCATACCGCTGTTTACTTGCAGAACAGATCTCCATCGAAGCCTCTACCCGATGACGAAATCCCCTACGAACTTTGGCATGGACAGAAGCCTGATCTGCGCCACTTACAAGTTTCTGGATGTCCTGCCTTTGCCCATATTGAAAAAGGCCATCGGGGGTAAGATTGACCCCAAGACTGTAGAATGGTTTTTCCTTGGTTATTCTCCTATAGCCAAAGGATATAGGTTACAGCGAAAAGACTCTCATAAGATTCTTGAGAGCAGATCTGTCAGATTTATGCCTCCTGCAGTTGGGGAATCTCCCTTTCCCCATCAGCAGGCATCAGTTGTTCCGCCTGCTGAGCAAGAAGGTTTTACTCCCATTCGCATTAGTTTCATCTACTGATCCAGATCGCAGGTTTCCCCTTCCGCCAATATTACCACCAGGACGGCCACCAGCAGGAAGGCCACCAGCAGTGGGAGCCTTCAGCCCGGTTACACCATCACCTGGAGTGGGAGTTCCACAAGCACCTTCCACTCCCTCCGTGAGTCATCCTCCCACAGCTGAAGTCCCTGCCACTTATCCGCGCACATGGAAGCTACGGGAGAATCCTCTCTTTTCTACTCCTCTTGCATCACCTGGAGTGGGAGTTCCACAAGCACCTTCCACTCCCTCCGTGAGTCATCCTCCCACAGCTGAAGTCCCTGCCACTTATCCGCGCACATGAAAGCTACGGGAGAATCCGCTCTTTTCTACTCCTCTTGTTGATACGGTTCGCAACCTCGAGCACCTACTGGGTGACCTCAGACTTCAAGACACTACATCTGAGGCCCCGGCTGTTCAACCTCCTCACCATACAGCTACGGGGGCAGCTTCACCCTCTTCCCGCACCATCGATCCTATCTTTCGAAGGGGGGAAAGAGTAAGGAAACGTGTCCAAAAATATGATCAACTGTTGGAAAAGAAGAAGAAGCATAGAGGTTTATTTTCGTATTGAGAGACTCACAAAGAACCTACTACTTATCAAGACGCTTTCCAGAGTGGTGATTCTATCAAATGGAAAGATGCTATGGAACCCGGTTTGAACTTAACTGTGCTTGACTCTCCCAATTCAGTGGGAGAAAGTGAAGAGATAAAAGATATACCATATCAAGCTGCTGTTGGGAGCTTGATGTTGGCGATGGTCTGTACTAGACCCGATATATCTTATGCTGTTAGTTCAGTGGCTCAGTTCATGTCAAATCCTGGATTGATACACTGGAAGGCAGTTAAGAGGATTTTCAGATATCTGGAAGGAACTCTCGATTTTGGCCTTGTATTTACAAGGGCTGATAAACCATCCGGTTTGACTGGATATTCTGATGCGGACTGGGGAGATGGCCTTGCCACGAGACGATCTACTTCTGGATATTGCTTCCAACTCCATGGCGTAACCATTAGTTGGACATCAAAGAAACAAAGTCAGTAGCACTTTCTTCTTCAGAAGCAGAGTATATGGCTTTGTCCAAGTCTGGAGCTGAAGCTATGTGGTTAAGTGAATTATTGAAGGATCTCGGCTTTGAGCTGGAGTCAACAATATTCTGCGACAATCAAAGTGCTATTGCACAAGTAGAAAACCAGAAAAATCATGAAAGATGAAAACACATTGATATTACATATCATTTTGTCAGGAACCTAGTCGCAAATAACTTGATGAAGTTGGTTTATCTTCCAACCGAAGAGAAGATTGCTGATATTGTGACAAAACCATTAGCTAGAGAAGGCATTGGTGTCATAATCAGAATTTGGGTTTGTTAGTTGGAAATGAGGAAGAGAGAAGTAAGTAGGTAGTAAGTGGGAGTGTTAGAATACTGTTATACTCCCAATTACTTCCTGTCTGTGCGGATTAGTGCAGTTAGTGTCCTTATAGTTAGGACTGTGATGTGGACTGTGAGTGTGATGTGACTGCGACCCAGTTTAGGGGTGTGTTCCCTTGTATCAGAGCACATCCCTTGTCACCTCGAATTGGGTATTTAAACCCAATCCGGGGACCTGTGTTTTATCAACAACTCTTACGATGATCCTTCCTAAGACCTGTGTCGACCCATTCTTGCATTGCTCTACTTTTTGATAGTGTTAATTTGTTAGAATTTACCCACAACTAAATCTGGGCATAGGATGGTCATTCCACTCGTCCTCCTCATCAACCCGCCTGAAAAGGAGGATTTCTCCTTCATGTGGAGGTTAGGCACCGCTGTCAACATCTTCACCGAGGCGAAGACCAGGGTTTCACACTCCTTAATGCAGTCATGAAGCTATTATTCCCCTCTGATGCTTTTATGGCTTTTCCTGTTGCAACTTCCAGTGAGCCATATGGCCATCGTGTGAAGTTGGACCACACACGTTTATGACAAACCATCAACACCCATATAGAGCATTTTTAGCAAGCAGATGGTGTCATCAGGGAGGGACAGGTGGGCCCCACCGGTCGAGAAGCCATTTTCATTATGGGATGCATACTCATATACTCCTATACTCTTGTACTCTTATACCCTCGAATAAATCCTTCTTCGGAGAACCGCGGTGACTTTCTCCTAGGATCTCAAATGGCATACGATACAAGTGTGCAAAGGACGAATAGGATTGATGACATAATTCTATTTACGTCATCAACGGCAAGGTCTTGTCACACTAGGAGACCGACGAGCAAAGGAGGTAAAATTGTGAGGACTCTAACCGTTGCGTTGTACATATCAAGCAATAAACAACAGACCCCAAACATAGCATAGCATTGAATCATTCAATCCCAATTGACGGTTGACATCAGGCCTTTCTCACCATGGTCTCAACACCTGCACGAAGGGCTCGAGTACGAGTGAGGCCAAAACTCTCATTTGAGTTCGACGGGACATTGCCAATCCAACTGGACAAGCCATTCCTAAAAACCATCTCACAGAGAACTCTGAGGTCTTTTCAGATGATCTGTAGCCTCATCAACGGCAAATGAGATCTGCAGAGCATTCATTAAGTCGAGTACAGGACACGTTTTGGAAAGTAGACGCATGTACTTTGAGGAAAAAGGACAGAGCCCTTTAAAACCGTAACATCGGACGTGGTGACTGGGTTCTAAAAAACAGAGCAGAGAGGTATCAACTTATGCACCTGCCCGCTCCATATCGAGAATGAGCACCTAAACTCATTTGAAGCAAAATCTTCCTGACTTTCATGTCTTGGCAAATGACTTACGCCAAAGTTGCAAATAGCAGTCACCCTCTAAACCTCATAAAGATCAAGATGGGGAACCACGATGCAACTTGCAGTGTGGCATAAAGGACAAAATCTGAGACTCTTATCTCGTCAGATACAGCGCATTCGCAGGAATCCCAATGACAGTAGCAAAAAATAATCTAACCCGAGAAAAGCCCAAAGCTACAAAAATTTCAAGAAGTAAGCAGGTCAATGAGCCTCTGACACTGGAGAACTTTGAGGACTCCTCATCTTAGAGGCACAAGTTCCTTGGCACCACCTTCTTTACTCTCAAGCACATTCTTTTTTTTTCCCTCCGCCTTCATCCACCTTCACTACTTCTTCTTCGTCCTCATTCCTCATCGCTAGCGCCACCAAGAGCGGGATTATGACAAGCAATCACTAATGAGTCCAACAAACAGCAACTACAACATATGACACAGTTTCTACCCCCAAACTGTCTAATAACAGACGTCTTGTAGTTTGTGTATGTATGTCTTCAGTAGCTGCTCGATTAGCAACCACACACATGCAGCGAAAAACATTGGACATACGGTGCAACTGAGTTCTAGATATCTATCAGACTTTGAAATTTACCAAATAGGATTTTCCGAAGCACTCCTATATGCATTGCATGCTGTACTGTTCTGCACACCCTTGGAGTTGGGAATATAAAACTGTCGCTAGATTCTGAAGCAGCTGAGTGTCAATCCTGAAATCCATACCAATAAGAAGAAGGGCTCTTGTCGCAGATATATGCAACTAAAAGGGTCTGTGAGATAGAACATGCTGCTGATAAAAGAAAAGGTGGCAACAAGTTATTGTAACATTCCCAGAAAACCCAAAGAAAATGTAACTTTAGACTGCTTCTAATTTCTGCAGAAATATTTGCATACGGGAACTTCCAGTAGTATATGACGATGGCTGCAACAGCAGCCTGATATCATATCTGGCAAAACATTCGGTCTACATACAACTCGGACTGAAACGGTAACAACAAGGTAAGATGTAGGAACACCCAACGATGAACAAGAAGTATCTTGAGGTTGATAAAGAAAATTTAACTACCAGCTGTATAGAACATGGTCAGCTATCCCAGTGCTAAGAGATCAGAACAGAATGGCACATCGACCACAACGGTTCTCAAGGATAAAAGGCATTGCACCGACGAAAACATGTACAACAGGTCAGTGCACCATTACCCAAAGAACTTTAAAATGCGACAACCACTCGCAATAAAGCTTGAAATTCTCATAACAAACATCAAACACCCCTACCCACAATGTCATTTTCAGGTACTGAGGTCTACAATTTATTGACGATATCACTACAACAAGACGGATACACAGAGAGAGAGAGAGAGAGAGAGAGAGAGAGAGAGAGAGATTCAAATTCGAATTTTGTGATAATAAAATTGTTCTTATTCAGAATAAACCCTGATAAGCTGATTACAAAGAGGTGTAGTGCAAGTTCGACAAAACCAACACAATTAACTCAATTCATACACTAATCTTCGAATCAAAACGAACTTTAAACGAAGGATTGTAGGGAAAGAAGATACCCAACACCATGACCAAAGAAACATGACATCGAGACAAGGTAGAACCACTCTGTATCCGTTACATAATCAAGCCCCGCAGATGCTGCAGCATCATCTTCCGTACTGCAAACGAGGGCTTGCAGCTCACGAAGAACTTTCCGCCTGAGCTGCTGATCCTCTTCTCTGTCACCTCTCTCTAAGTGCTTCAGGTCATTCACCTCACTTTCCTTCGGGACTTTGAAATATCCATCACCCCATCCTAACATCCTGCATCACAAGAAAGCTGTAGCATATTTCTTCGAAAAACCAAAATCTGCATGTGTGACAAGCATGCATTTCCAAACCCACACAGCTCGAGTAGTGTAAAAAACTCGTAACTAAACCCTCCACATCTCTTTACACGGGAAAACAGCTCTTTAGGCGTTATTTGCAGTCATCAGAGTTTTTGAAAAGACCCGTTATACCATGAACCCTAGCGAGGTCTCATAAGGCTGAAACCTAACCAATAATTTTCCAGGAAGGAAGTCATGCACATTTAAGTGAGTATATGGATAAAAGAAAATGCCAATGTCTTCTGTGATTACTCTCGTCCCAAATCTGTCCTCACCTCACAAGTTCCAAAATATAAGATACACAGTCACATCACGAGAAGATCTTCGAAGCAATAACAACCACCCAATCCTCTTTCAGCTTCCCACAAAGTTATTATGTAAATTAGAACAATCTGGAGAAAGTCTAACACGCCACAATTCGTGTGTAGGCAACATCGTATATACGAAGATACAAACCACTTCGGAATGATTGAAAACAAGTATTTCCGCTAGTTGCAAAATTGAATAAAAGGAAAGTGAAATCAGGCAGTTCACAATTTTTAACTTACATTTCTCCGCTAGAGGAGTTTGAGAGTTGCCAGAAGATTGCATACGTCCAATTGACGGTGGACGATTCAACAAGGAGTTGGAGTTTCTGCTGGAGGGCTGTTTCACTATACGCAGGTCTTTCCGCTCCTGGTAATTCTACTTGAGTATTGCAAGGCATACTATAAACCGCAGATCCCATAAAAGCCTCTATCATTGCGTTGTCCTCATCCCATAAACTCCGAATACCCCCATCTGTTCCCATGAGAAAGAAAACGGTATACTCTACGAAAGCAGTTCCAATTTACGAAGAATTTGAACACTAATCGTAAATGAAAGTTCACGTCTGCAATTATGGGTTCTGAATTGCAACGGCTGTAGCAATTTGCTACTAAACAACGTCAGAGAGTGTTCGCCGCTCAAAGTCAGGAAATACAAGCTCTTGTGAGAAGATTTGTTCAGATATAGAAGACTTTGAACCAGACATAGCTGCTTCTCTTCGTGTCATAGCAATCGTATTCAAACAGTTTCCCGAAACTTTGGGTCCGCTTGCGAGTAGCCAACACATTTTGCTTTCGAACTCCAGTTTCTGGAGGAAACCCGTTGCCGTAAGTGAGAACTCGGAAGTCTCAACAAACCGAACCCATTCTAACATAACCCAGACTATTATAAATACGACAAACAACCATCCCAGAAGTGGAATAATAATCCTAAATCGAGTAACTCGTATACTACTGTCCGAATATAAAAAAGGTAAAGAACATAATAACTAGATTTACTTAGCAGCTTGAGCAGAGGTTGTTCTGAATTCATTTTTATTCACGTTAAACATGTTGGCTATATCCTCTCTCTCTCTCTCTCAAAAACCTGTGTGACATCCTTTAGAATCAATATAGTTATTCTTAAAGTCATATGATACAATAACAAGAGAACAAGACAAGAATATGACGAGCATCAAGATGGAGAATGAAAATGTTATGTAAAAAGAGAAAGTATAAGGTTTCATAATCAGAAACTAAGATTCCAACAAAACATAAATGCATAACACTTGTAAAAATCAACAACATTTTCCTGTACGAAACATTACAAAACTATAATTCTAGGCTCTCGATTTCTAGACAGACTCTCAAGATAGAATTTTGTACATCTTTTCTATTTCAAATACTACTTTGCAACATTAATGACGACATAGCTCTATTACAAGATAATGGATAGGTTAGTAGACAAATTATGAAAAATTCAAAATTAGAATTCAAAGCACAGTATTATAAATCTCCATTTTTTGTAACTTTATGCATTCTTTGTACTTGATTTCCAAAATTTGATTTTGGTGAATTTGATATCAGATTTTTTATATTGTTTGTTTCTGAACATATAATATTAAAATCAATAATCATCACAACAATGGACATTTGTATTCCTACAAATCTCTTCATGATATTATGTATATCCATTAGCTTTCAATTTTATCTTTGTAGTAACTTGCTTTCATGTAACACTATTCATTTTATTTTTGATTAAATTAACTCTTCTTTTTTTTAAAATTATGATAATTTTATCTATGGCATATCAATAATTCACTTCAACAATTGATTTTAAACTTGAAAATAATTGCAATAATCACGATCCCAGATCCTTATCATTCGAGTTCATGTTATTAAGATTGTTTATTTTGTTCATTGAAGCCATCTTAAATTTTTTAACTCATCTACAAACATACAAAAATCAAAATTTTAGAAGAATCATCACACTTTTATTCACCTTGTTCAACCAAATAAGTTAAGCAACATGAAACACAAATCAACGTAGAAGTTTATTTCATTCTAAGATGATATTTTGTGTTAGTCTCAACTCATTGTTCAACGTCAAATTTAGGGTTGATATAGGATCAATTGTGGCTTTAATGTTCAATAAAAAAATTTGATTTAATGGAAAAATAAAATTTGTGTGTTGTGATAACTTTTCTTATTTCTGATGTTAAAATTGTTCAAACCTTGTAGTGTTTTGGATGTCATCTTTTTGAAATTTGCCTAGTTCTGAAATAAATAAAAATGAAGTTTAAAACTATCAATTTTCAACTTGGCTAGCTTGATTTGAGTTGTCATTGTTTGTTAAAAGCAAAAAATAACACGATCAAAATCCGATGTATACTTGTGATCATAATTTATTTAATGCGTTTATAAATCTTTTCAAGCATTCTGAGCATTTGCGCATACATTGTAAATGACATTATAATTCTAACTTTTATACAACATACATCAACTCAATGATGATGTTCATATCTAAATATAACATGCAATTATTATACAATCATAGTAATTAGACCAAAATCAAACAACTCATATAATTTTTATAGCAATTGGACATGTAAGAAGTTAAAAAGCTTAATTATCTACACACATAAAGTGAAATATGAAAAACATTTTCACCGTGTTTGTTTTTATGTATAAAAAGACCTCAATATTACAAATATTTAATCATACATATTAAATTTTATAATTTGATCATATTATGACACACAAAATAGTTATATTTATCTTTTACTACATATATATATATATATATATATATATACACACACACATGATAGTAATGCCTATTTCTGATCAAATGATATGTCTACTAAACCTCCTAAATTTGGGGGTTTTGAAAATAATCTAAGTTAATGAAAATAATCTAGTTGATACATAGTTATTTTGTTTGCATGTTTCAATGATGCATTGTAATCCACTACAGAGCTAAACCTCCCAATAATAAAGTTTTACGATTTTGGATGGGTTTGTATCGTTTGGGCGCGTGAGTGAGTTTGCTTGGTGGACATAGCCCTCTTTTGGAGGGTGAACCACATGTTATCTTGTTTCGGCTGTGACTTGATATTTTGTGCTTAATGTTTTTTCGGCTTTACCGCTCACAATTGGTATGGAGTACAGAGTTTTTCAGTGATAGGTTCCGTTGATTCTTTCCTAAGACAAGATTTAGTGACGGTGTGTTGAGCAAGATTTAGTGACGGTTTGTTGAGCGAGATGAAGTGACGGTTTTTTGAAACTAGCGGATAGACATTATGACGTTGACAGATTTTTGACGGAGATTGTGACAGAAATCTGACGATAAATGGAGGATTCCGATGTCTGACATGTGACATTGGTTGCCATTCCACTCATGCTCTGCAGTAAGGTGTTAAGATTAGGGCTAACTAGACAAATCAACTTTTTCTCTACATGTAAAGGTCCGTTTTTGTATATCTCATTGGTTCTGAGACGTCAGCATCCAATTGGATAATTAGACGAATTGGACTGCACTATCTAGCTTTCAAGTCCAGTTGCGGAACGAGTGTTTGTCACTTGTTGCTCCAGTTTTTAAAAATATTTCTCGGTTCTTGTGGATCTTAGTGTTTATTTACCTGGGCAAGAGTAATCCGGCTAAAAACTCACATGTGCAAGGGTCAAGACCGAACACTCCGTGTATTCAAGACAACTAGTTAAGGCATATACAATAACCCCAAACCTGTTTGACTAGGGGTCAACCAGGAGTATGCAGAAGAGTCTACTATACAACATATATGCTGCTGTCAAGAAGTTGTCATTTCGAAACTTTGAGTTTAGGGGTTTGAGCATGAATCTTGCGAGGGGCCATATCTTCTTGCTGGAGTGTCAACAGGAGCTGAAATTTGGTGGGCTTGTTCAAGACGGCCGGGCGCACATACTTGCAAATTTTCAGCCCCAACGGAGCTGCTTTCAAGAAGTTGTCATTTCAAAACTTTGAGTTTAGGGGTTTGAGCATGAATCTTGCGAGGGGCCATATCTTCTTGCTGGAGTGTCAACAGGAGCTGAGATTTGGTGGGCTTGTTCACAACGGCCGGCCGCACATACCTGCAAATTTTCAGCCCCAACGGAGCTGCTGTCAAGAAGTTGTCATTTCGAAACTTTGAGTTTAGGGGTTTGAGCATGAATCTTGCGAGGGGCCATATCTTCTTGCTGGAGTGTCAACAGGAGCTGAGATTTGGTGGGCTTGTTCACGACAGCCGAGCGTACATACCTGCATATTTTCAGCACCAACGGAGCTGCTGTCAAGAAGTTTTCATTTCGAAACTTTGAGCTTGTGTAACATCTTGCAAAGTTGGGCTCATGATGGATTCTGAAAACAAACTTCTCAATCTTGTGCAAACGGTTTTGGAGGAATTGAAAGTGCTACGCCAAGAATTCAAGGCAAAAAATGTTGCCTTGGCTGCGGCAAAGAATGAAATCAGGGAGTTGAAGATTTCTCACAAAAGTTTTGAGAAGATCATGCTCCAAATCTCTGGATCTGTTGAGGACATTCAAGACAAGGTTGGTTCTCAAGCTTCTACTGTTACTACTCCTGCTTTGCATGAAGTGGTTGAAACTCTTGAGGTGAAAATGAAGTCCTATGCTGAAGCTACCAAGTCTGCTCATATCTCTTTCTGTCAAGAGCAAGAGATTGAAAAGGCTAATCAATTTGCTCGTATGAAGAATGTGAGGATTTCGGGTCTACCTGAATCTGAGAAGGAAGAGGTGAAGAGTGTGGTCATCAAGTTTTTGACTGAAACACTTGATATTCCTAATCCGGATTTGGCTCATGCTTATCGTATTGGCAACAAAGGCGCACAACCTCGTGTCATTATTGTTAAGTTTGTGGATCAAGCTCAACGTGATATGGCTTTAGCTAACAAGGCCATTCTCAAGGGACAAAGGATTTGGTTAGATCCAGATCTTACACCTCTTCAAGTTGAAGCAAGGAGGAAGGAGCTTGCAAAAGTCAAAGAAGCTCAAGATGCAGGTTTTGTAGCTTATCTACGTGATAGTCAAGCTATTATCACCAAGAGGAGGAGACAATCATCAACCTAGCAATCCAAGAGATTGAGGGTGTTGATGTGGAACATAAGAGGCCTATCTACAACTAAGTATGTGAGTGCACATCTGATTTGGAAGATGGCGGACATTCTCAACATTGTTGAGACTTGGGAGCATGAAAGTAATGTTATTGGAGAGATACAAGGGTTTACTCTGGTGGCATCTACTTGGAACCATAGAAATCAACGAGCAGGAAGAGGCTTTGGAGGCATTGCTACTTTCATCAGATCTGAACTTCTTCCTATGATACATTTGGAAAGCCAAGATATTGGGAAACAATATCATTGGTTTCGTCTTGGATTGATTGGAGGATCTTACAGTTATTTGGCAGTTTGTTACTTTGCACCATTATCCATGCAGATCTACTCCACAAGCACTTGCAATCGAAGTCAACCATTCCATTGGCTCATTGGAGATGTTCTCAAATATCAAGACAAAGGTGAAGTTTTTCTTGTTGGAGACTTCAATGCCCGCATACGTTCCGCTCAATTTACACAATTTGATAGTTCCTTGTCTTCTCACTCTTTTGAAGAAAGTAGAGATAGTTTGTGGTCTAGAGTCTCTTGTGTGATCCTTGTATAGATTCCACATTTTCTTTAGTGCTGAGAATATCAGAAATAAGGGGGGATTTGTAGCCTCTACATGTGAGCAAGTATGCTCAATGATCCGCTTGTAGCCAAGGTTCAAGTCAAGCTACAGTGCTTCTCTTAAAAGAGGGTTTCGGTGTTTCCGCTCCAACAACAATAATGGTTTGTGAGCACTTGATGCCCTGGTACCCTTCCTGGCCTTTGAATAAACTTTTGCGCTCCCAACATCCACAAGAGATAGAAATGACAGAAGGACGAGACGAGCTGCTTGATTTTACCACAAGTGACGTGCCGTAAGAAAGTCATGTATTTCCTGTTCACTACAGCCCAAAAATGTTAATGCTCCTTTGGCAACATTTGAACTTTGACTCTATCATGTACTCTGAAGTCTTCTCAGGCTGAATGGTTTGAAAATGGAAAAATAAGACGCATGGGATAACAAGGATGACGGCAGAACCATCACGAAAGTCTTTAGACGTCTAGAGAAGCTAGATGGAAGTCAAACAAAAAGAGATGATAAAAACTAGTGACATATCCAAAGAAATTGTTTGAGACTACATCGAAAGTGGCAGTAGCTGGGTAGCTGCTTCTCCATATTGTTGGCATGTACAGTACTGTTATAGCTCCACTTACCCTGGTACAAGTATTTCTTGTTCAAGGTGACATCTCGTGCCCATAGTGACGAGGGCAGCCTTGGCTATGAATGTGTAAATATACACAAGGATGAACTACACCTAGTGCTGGTGGTAGAGCGCGTACGCGCGGAGGAAAGGACTCCCCCGCGTGTAGGAGGAGCTTCCCCCATCCCCATCCCTTGTGCGGTGCGCAAGGTTCGCACATGTCGCATTAGAGCCCTAAAGCATGGAAGTCTCGAACGCTTCTTCCAAAGCGATTTGTCGTGCGACTCGGTATCGCCATATATCATACATCGCTGACATGCTCTACTCACAACTCACACATACATACACAAGGAACAAGAGTGTCCACAAACAAAGGTATCACAACTCGCCCCCCTAGCTGTCGGTCAGGTCCCTCTAACTCCCAGGTAGCCCTATGTAGGGCTACCTCGGAGTTATGCACGACATGTGTTATGGAAGTCTACAACTACATGCTATGCACCTTCGTGGGTGCGCGAACCAGTAGGCCGGGTGCTATGTCGCTTCATCGTTAGTCGCCTATCTGCAATTCATAACATGTGAAGATCAAGTCATCTACCCTCTAAAGTATATCGAGGACAAACCCACCGTCCAGTAGGAACAACATCGATAGGTGGAGTCAAGCACGACATGTGTCATCCCCTAGAACACCTATCACACACCAACATGTTGGCCGCCTGATCAGCTGACCCACATAACATGCACCTCAAGCCGACACGTACAACCGCCAAGCTTGGTCCATTGTACCATCAACGTTTGGGAGGTAGGATGGCGCACAGTTGCGCACATGATCCTTCCAAACGACACCGTCACAACCCTCCAACATAAGAACTCCAGAAGATAACACCTCTCGCACTCGCAAGATAGTGCGTCCTGCCGTCACATCCAACGTCGTCAGTGTAGTCTGGTGTAGATAAACGTAGTCCCCCACACGGAACATACGAATCGATGGTCGATAACCTCCTCCTCGGATGGTTGCATACCGCAACGTATCCCTATGCTGAGCAAGCGCAAGGTTCTCAAACGCTGGAGACATAACTCTCCGAAAGAGCACTACACGTTGAGAACACACTCTCACCCACATATCTGGATCATCAAGGTTCATCAACTCGCTAGACTCACGACAAATCGCTGCTGGCAAGTTTGAACCTCGGCCGTATAATTTGAAAATATGGTGAAAACGAAACCAAGGATGCTTGACGACTAAATCGATATCCCATAGCCAGCCATCGTAACTGAATATCCCAGTCTCCAAGATGCCCCTTCTCTATACCATACTTGCGCAATGCTCTCTTCACCGTCTGTACATCTCGCTCAGCCAAACCATCCGCCTCTAAATGATCTCGGGAAGTAGTCCAGTGATCAATCAGCGTCTTGTCACACAAGACCTAAAACTCTTTCCCCTGATCGGTCAACACCTCAGCTGCTGCACCAAAGTGACTAAGCAAATGTCAACGAAAGCATATGCTACTCCCTCACTCGCGTTGTTAGGTAATGCCACCAACTCAATTCACTTGGAGAAATGCTCCACCCTCACCAACACATACCGATGATGTCGTGCAGTCAAAGGTAGTGGTCCTGCAAAGTCCAAACTCCAACGGTAACCCAATCTCATGATACCTAAGGGATGTAACTCTAGTGTCGGGGCATTAAACGATGCCCTTACTCGATCACAAACCATGCAACGTGATACCAACTACTGTACCTGCGTATGCATACCATGCCACCAATACTGACCAAGGAGTAAGCTGTAAGAACGCTTCACTCCAAAATGTCCCAACTCCTCATGAGCATGCCTCACAATGCGTGCTCTCTAAGATGTATGGGGTACTACTCGTACTCTACCGTCCTCCCACACTCGGAGAACATGTGACCCCTCCAATCGGTATCTCTTCGCTCGTTGGAGAACACGATCTCGCTCCTTGGCACCCACTGTGCCTGACATCATACTGTTCCGTAGGAACTCCAACACCAAAGCATCATCGTGAATATCACGCTGATCCACACCACCATCTCAACCTCAGGATCGAAAGACTTACTATCTACTCTCTGACTAGAGTAAGATGTCAAGTGGTACTTACTACTAGAGGCTCCACGTAACCAACACATGAAGGCAGATGCATGCCAATCGGGCACCATCTTCTCATCAACCTCACCATGCCATCTAGCTCCAATGTCATACTCCTGGCTAGTGCATGGGTTCCGACTCAAACCGTCGGCATCCAGGTTTGCAACTCCAGGCCTATGCACCACCTAAAAGTCGTACTACTGTAAGATGACAGCCCACCGTGCAAGCTTCCATGTGAGCTTGTCGGACTCCATCAACCACTTGAGCGGCTGATGATCGGTAACAAGGATAAACTGCGTACCAAACAAGAAACACTTGAAGTGTGCCACAACCTACACCGCTGCCAAACACTCCGCCTCGTACGAGCTATACCGCGACTCTGCTGCATTGTTCAAACGATTAGCATACGCAACCACAAACTCCTTGCCCTCATCATCACATTATGTCAACACCGCTCCAAGTCCCAACATACTCCTATCAATGTGCAACTGGTATGGACAACCTCTGATAGGTCTCCTCAAGATGGGAGCGGCCATCAACCTGGCCTTGAGCTCAACAAAAGCTCTCTCCAGCTCATCTCCCCATTGCCACTCTTGATTCGACTTCAGCAACTAATTCAAAGGCTTCGCCATAGCACTTAATCCCTTAACATACCTCCGGTAATAGTTCGCCAAATCCATGAATGCACGAACTCTACTCACATCCGCTAGACGAGGAATGCGCGCAATAGCTTCCACCTTTGCTTGCTGAACTCCCAAACCACCTAGATAGATCACATGATCCAAGTAGTACATCTTCTCCTAGAAGAACCTATACTTCCCAAGATGTAACCGCAAACCATGAGCCATCACCCGCTCAAGCACAATCTGCAAATGTATCTGATGTTGCCCCACCGTGTCGCTAAACACAAGGATATCATCAATGTAACATCTCACAAAATCTAGCCCCGCTAGAATCCTGTCCATCACTCTCTTGAACTCGGCATGTGCATTCTTCAACCCAAAGGATAAGAATCGCCACTTATACAATCAATTCTTGATGTGGGAGTTGACACCTCAAAACGCTGTCTTGGCCTTGTCCTTCTCCCGAATCGGAAACAGATGGTATCCTGCCCGAAGATCCATAGTCCTAAACATCCTCGCATGTCCCACCACATCAAAGATCTTCTCAGATGTAGGCATGGCATACTTATCGGCCTTCGTTTGCTGATTGATAGCACGGTAGTCTCCACACATGCACCTATCCGTGTAGTTGCCATGTACATACTTCTTCGCCGGCATAACAGTGGCTGAAGCATACTCATCATGCGACAACTCCACTAACCCAGCCTCCAATAACTCCAACGTCCGACTCCGAATCAAGTACCTATCCATATCACTATATCGATAGGGACGGAAGATTGGCGTATCACTAGCCAATTCTATCTGTATGCCAGGTCCAATCAAAGAACCCAACTCCTTCATACTGAAGGCAAAACAACTCTTATAGTCTCGTAGGAATTGTGTCAACCGTCACCTCTTTCCTCCTGTGATGTGAGAATCAATCAATGGCTCCCATTCCTCCTCCATACACACACTAGAGGAAGGCGACACTGTCAATGGTTGCTTTGCCACATACTCCAAAGAAGGGTTCTCCGTACCCTCCTTTGTAGCAACCTCCACGTGAACAACATCTCCAACTGCATGGGCGGCCACTAGCAAATCCTCTTGTCACGTCCCATGAACTTCAAGGATGACGAATTTATCGCATATCGCCCCCAGCCATTGCCACTACCGTCACGGAAGGCAATGAGCTAACAAGTGGTGTAACAACCACCAAATCAACGCGCAAACGGCGTTGCTCGACCAAGCCCAAGCTCAGTATCCATGTCAAGCAGTTCAGGTTGATAGCTTGACCAAAAACCTAACGACGCAACGTCTCTGAAACCGAAGAAGCCGCGGTCGCTCCTGTCATAAATCTCATTGCAGGCTCTCTCTCATCGGCATTGGGATCCACCAACTGATGTACAGTATTGTCCCACAATAATCCAGGTCCATCAACACGATATGCATGTGATGCCGGATAACTGACTAACGTAGTTAAAGCCATCCGAGGCTGACCTACGCGGTTCATCAATGCCATAGGTGACCTGTTAGCAACTCTCACCACCTCAGAGTATCGAGGGACATCCAAGATCCTGTCAAAGGTGAGTGTAGTATCACGATGGACATAATCATACGTATGACGCAATATTTCTCGTGGCAAAAGGTTGGTCCACCGTAAACGTGCAGGATGAGCACATGATCCAACCCTCGCAGCATCTAACAACACGGCAGATGCAATCCATGCCCTGACCTCATGTACATTCGCCATCAACTGAGCCCGAGTGTCACCCGACAATTGTACATTCTCTTACCGTTCTCGGGTACACCCGCCGAATGTATGCTGGAGAACATGTCTGCTGATCCTAGAGATGACGTAACACTCGTAGCATCTCCCAAAACATCCGAGATCTTGGGTCATGCAGCCCTGCTCTAGCCCAGCTCGTGTGTGCCCTAACATGGCCATCCCGCAATCACCAAATCGATATGTCCAACTCAATCAAGGTGTGGCGGCCCCAACAATGAAATGTCTGTAGGCAACACCTTTTGGTATTCTCGAACAGCTGATCGCGGCAACAACAAAGGAAAATGCTGCATCAACTGCGTAACTGTCGTGAAGAAACTCGACATGCAGTCTTGTCCTTCTCCACGTGCAGTCTCGTCCTTCTCCACATACAAATCTCTACGTACAAGAATACCTAACTACAACACTGCAGCTAAATCCGTGGTGATCCCCCCAAAAAGATCCAACAAACAAACACCCTCGGGGGAATACTCCCATACAATAGGTGTAGTAACTAATGGTGATAGCGTACTAGGACCACATAGTAGCCGACCACCTAAGACCCGCTCTACCTCTGCTAGTAAAGAGGCCTCACTCCAAGCCTTCTTCACCAACCTATCAGCTACCAGCTGTAATGCATGGCAAGAACTCCAAAGTGGCACATCCAAAGATGAAGACACTGCCGCTGCAAAACTCATCACCTCCTCATCACAAGTCTTTGTTTCTTCTGCAGGTCTCACTTCTTCGGTAGGAAATGATGGCTGTGCACTGTCTGGAACATCTACCACCGTCCCTTCAACCTTTGCCACAATCTGTTCTAGTACTTTGTCGCTCAACGTTAGCTCCTTTACCAATTCCTTCCTCGTCTTCAGATGTGGTGTTTCTGCACTTCCCGCAGTTTGTGTCCGCTCCGAAGACAAAGAATTTGGACTAATTATCTCCATTCCCTACTTCGAAGGTTCCGTAAGTGCTTCTGCTGGAACTTTGATCAATACACCGAAGATTCTTCCCTCCCTACAGGCTGTGTTGACTCGCCCACTGCGACTTCGGTGTACTCATAATCGGGGCAACCGTCTTCTGTACGCTGCTATCCGACACTTCTGCTACCACTAACGCCCGATTAACCCTCTTCTTTGGTCTTGCGCGGGTTCTCGACTGCGTGATCACATCTACTTCTGTCTCCGTTCTTCTCACTGCGAGTGCCAAATCTCCCTCGTCATCGCTCACCATTCTCCTTCTCTTCGTCACTCTTCTCTCTGACTTTTCTCGTCTCCGCACAACCTCTACCTTAACTGGTCCTAAGGCTGTTGTTAGTGCTGGAATGGCGGGTCGACGAGTATTGAACTCGGTCCCTTTGCTAGATTCGGCCGTCAAGATTTCTCGCTCTTTTGGAAATTGCTTCTCCTTCTCTCTTGGAAGCAGCTCCATGTAGAAAATCACCAGGAAGGGAGTGAGATGATTGATTAGTGGTCATGTCCACCAATCAAATGCATTCACCCACACAAGATCGTGAAGTATCCTCGCCCAGTGTACTCCTTGTTCCTTCAAGCTTCGCTCAAAGAACCCTACGTGCCAAGCCGTCACATAGGTAGTACACGCTGGTCGCAAGATGTGCATAATTTCCAACGCTATCGCCCTTCTCTTTGGATCTATGTAATACGCTGTCTTCCACCCATTCGTTCCTTGTCTCCCGGAACTGAAGAGTGGAGACAAGGAACGCGTGCGCGTAAGTTCTTGGCTACTCTTCTCAAACAACACGTCTCCATCACTACCTGCGCACGGTCCCATCACCTTCGTCCAATGCTCAATTGTCCAGAGCATGGGATTACTTCAAAGCTCCACACCCTCAGTCTTGTTCTTATCGATTATCTCCTCGCAGATACTCATAGAGACGCAAATCCAATTCCCAAAGAGGAATTCAAGTAGTAACTCGCTTAGCTCGCGTCGGAAGGGTCGCAATTCTTCATAGGGCACCTTCATGGGAACCAATTTCAGCACTATGTCACTCTTCTTTGGCCCCATTAGTTCGATTCGTGTCTTCGCTCCTAGCAAGGGCGGTCGATTTTGCTCTTTCTCTTTCTCGCTTGTTCTTGCTCGATATCGCAATGTCGGCGCGAGGACTCCTCGTACAACCCTTACCCTTGAAGCCCAAACATTACCTCCTCATGCGCCCACTAGGATACCCGACGTGTGCGAACGTCTTCCGGCCCGTTGCGCGATTCAAAATTGAATCCTATGTCTTCACCGAGGACGTAGCTCTTGCAAGGTCTAGAAAAGGCTGCGCTGAAGATCCGAAGATCCAAATATCTTCAGACATAGACGAATTCTAACTAATTCTATCATTTCTCCTCGTAAGCTGCTCATTCTAACTCGTACAACTACTTTCTAGACAAATTTGTTTTAGTTTTGTTGATCTTTAAAGAACTCGCGCAAGACCAAAGAAGAGGGCGAATCGGACATTAGTGGCAGCAGAAGTATCCGACAGCAATGTAGAAAACACAGTTGCCTTGATTGTGAGCACACCCGAAGTCGCAGCATGCGAGTCACCATAGCCTGTAGGGAGGGAAGGATCTTCGAGGGTATTAATCGAAGTACCAGCATAAGCACTGGCGGAACCTACGAACGAGGGAATGGAGATAGAAATCCAAATTCTCTGTCTTTGGAGCGAACACACACAGCGGGGAGTGAAGAAATGCCACATCCAAAGACGAGCGAGGAATTGGTTAAGGAGCTAACATTAAGCGACGAAGAAAGATGATGAAAAAACACTATCAGAAGATGATAGTGGATTTGCTCACAAGGTTGGAGAAATCCAGTGAAGCATATGATGAGGCAGTTAAGCGATCGAAGCGACTCATCCCCACTACGGAGAAGCGAGAGAAGAAACATATCGAGGAACTTGCTACATTGGAGACCCGAAGAGCCAAAGACGTTCACATCGCCGAAGAACTTCGGGGCAAAATTAAAGAGGCAAAGACGGCGGATGAAGATCTTCGTCGCAATGTTTCAGAGATTGAGGGTAAGTGCGAGGCGGAATTCCGACATGCATAGGAGCTACGTTGGAGAAAGTTATCGCATAAGGAGTTGTGTGTATTCGGCTTGAATGTCCACAGTAGTCGACGCACCTTGGTCGTTTAAGTCTGAGTATTCAGGTAAGTGTGTTGGGATGTATGCAATGCTAGCCTGTTTTCCCACTGCAATATAAGTGTGGAATTGCAAGCGATTGCTACAGGCGTTGATTGGAAAAGTTTTAGGCTGTGAGTGTGGTTATGCACTACTCTGCGGGTCTTTGGCTCTAGTTGGGTAGTGTCTTCAGGGAGTGGCATTGGCCTAAGAAGTGAAACTCTTTAATAGAATGCTATTTAGTGATCAATCGTGACTTTTGTGGTTGTTTGTGTCCTCGTGGGATTGAATCTGTACCATTATGCTCCATTTTGGTATTTGTTTGTCATTACACCACTTGGAAACCATAATAATGGAGACGAGTGCAAGTTCTCAATCTCTTCAGAATAATACTTCTTCTTCTTTTTTCTCTTTTCTCTTTGATATTTTTCTCTCTCTTTTTTCTCAATGATTAAACATGTGCACAGTCACAAACTTCCTTATACAAAGTATGATAAAAAAATCGCTTATAATTCTACTTCTCTCCAGATCGTAGTTGCAGCTCAGCCCCACACAAAGCAAACACTCAATCACATCGATCGCATTCACAGACAGCTAGTTACGTTGCTTAGTTAAAACCCAAAGGAACCAATTTCCCTCCCTCACCGCTTCGCAACGTGGAAACAATGCGAGAAATCAACCGCATTACACCACAAAATCACAACGTATTTGTGATTTTGCTATCTTCACGCTTTACTCAGCCTTCAGAACGCAAACCTTGCAGTCTCCCTCCATCTTCACCTGATCTGGTCTGGGACCTCGGCCCATTCAAAATCGTGTGGAAAGCTTTTCAAATCATGAGTGTGATGAAATTCGGGATTCAAGAGTCAACTAAGGAAGGAAATGTTGGGCCATGATGCTCCATACATCGGTTCAGCCAAGTAGTGTATGGCTCGCATATGAGAGAAAGAGAACTAAGTATACTACAAACCAATGAGAAATGATTTCAGCAAGTACTGCTCCACTTTGATTCGCAATCTGGACTCAATACTCCCCCCTCACTAAATGTCAAGGCTTGACCAAGATCACCACAACTCTAGTTCAAGCTTCTGCTTTGCTGCATGGCTTTGTCCTTGTCCTCCAAATAATAACACTACAATCACCTTAATTGGTTTAGAGTTTGCATGAGTAGAATAGACCGAGTGCAATATGGGATAACTACCATGGCCACCACTCTTGAAGCTACTATTGTTGCGAGCTACTAATATCGCTGGCTACTAAGCCCAAGGATAATGTGGGTCGAACTCTACTCTTGTCGTATTTTTGGCCTCCACGGTCTGAGCAATGTGGTATGTATAATAAATCTTTAGTTCTGCGGCATCGTTTGTCATTCTCAAGGGGCTCAAAGGTCTATGTTTGACTGTCAGAATTCCAAAACTGAATAACAAGCTTAGTTCTTCGCATCCACGACAGGAACCACGATCCCGTGTTGCACTTTGTCATCAAGCAAACTCTCTATCAATCAACAATTTTACAGTAGTTTAAATGCGGGTACATAAACTCATCATCACCATATCTACAGATTCCTCACTTCAGGATATACTTGTGCTATGACCATTTGTGTTCGTATCCAACAGTATACAAAATATGCTTATCTGTCTTCTGCCCAAATTAGAGTTCCGTAGCCGGAACCATCTCGTGACAACGACAGGAGTCAAGGATTGATTTGGACATGATCCGTCGAAGTCGGGCACCAGCAGAAACTATTCTCACTTGTGGAGTTCTTCACATAAATTATGACAATGCATCACTTTTCTGTCATCTGCTCACCAAAATAGGTTCTATTTTCATTTTTTTTATTTTCATACTGTAGAGACCTCGTTGAACTACACCAACTCATAACACACATCTCCATCTTCTATCAAGACACGCCACGATAGATTCTCCACCTATTTGACCATCAAGATTTTATTCTAGAGATATGAGTCCTGATAACAGCTTGTTCTATATTCACTACTTGATGATACTCTGCGTAGTTTGGAGAGCACGAGAAGTATACGATTGCCTATGAACTAATTCTCAACGGAGTCTTAAACGAGACAAGTAAAGCTTATACCCAACCATGGACGAGATTGATCAGCTTCAAGTTGTATGCTTTAGAAGCCCTACAATGTTGCAAGAAACTATCAAGTACAAGAATGAAGAGTGTGTAACTTCATCTGCCTTCTTATCATCTTCTTGCACCACTCCCATAGTTGCACTTGCAAGGCTTACATTCGTATTTCAACACATGCTTCGAACAACACAGGAGTTGCATGACTAGCGACCAGATCAAAAGTCATCGAGCAGATGATAGAGATGATCATGATCGTAAAAACGAACCACTTCAGCTGTTTAAATAACTGTATGAAGATTTCTATCTTCTTGAAACTACTGGACACAAAACAGAAAAGTCATGAGGGTGGAGAACATAACGAACGCATCCAGCTGAGAAACCATCGAAGTGAAAGGCACTGTCACCACACCCAAGAAGACCACAACATCAAAAAAATTCCTGAAGTCAATTCCTCATAATCGCGAAGTCTTCACCTATCTTAAACAACATTCTCATCTATTCGGTTTACATGCAGACAGTTCTTCGAGTAAAAATGTTGAAACACGAATACACAGAGAGTCAAGCCAAACTCACTCCACACTAGGAGATTAGACTCGAAGCTAGTTGAGAAACCTCCTACGCGTAAGGCTCAACTTGAAGAACTGACAGTTCTTCGAGTTTGCCTCAAATAAATGCTATGCGAAACGCCGACTCAATCCAACGCTCCTAGACCGTCAGCCGCGGCCCAATGTGTCTTCGACTCAAACTCAAATCTAACGTGCTGAACTCAAATCGACACAAACGTTGATCTGCAACTGCACTAACGTGCATACACATGACAAATCACTTCTTCAATATTGTTGCCCTTGCTGCGCCGGAAAAAGGTCTTCATATCCAACGGTAGCCCTGTAATGTATCAGTTCATGGCTTGTTGCGTAGAGTAGGGCAATCCTCAACCTCTTTTTGGAATTTGATCAAGCAGATCATGGAATCTCTTGCTGTAGTCCCAAAGATTTTCCTTCTTTCCTTGTGACAGATTGCGTAACTTGATCAACACCCAACTATCATAACCAAGCTCGCAAAAGCGGCAAAGTAACTTCTCTCGCAACTTTTCCCATGTATCAATACTGGAAGGTGCGGTACTCTCATGATTAAACTAGCTTCAAGCCTACTTACGCAGGACACTAGGAAAGATACGCATCCTATCAACATCATTATCCTCTTTGTTAGTTATAGACACTAATACAAAGAGCTTAATGTAGAAATCGACATCATCGTATTCATCCCTACCCTTAAACTTTGAATAAGAGTAATTTGTGAAGGATGGCGGATGAGGATTCCCTTGAGGATTCGCCATCGAATGACTTGTTGATGCTTCTTCTCCAGGTAGACCGGGTGGAGACGTTGATCCTCCAAAAGAGTCTTTGGGCGAACCGATGGGACAGGGATCTCTTAACAAAACCGTGGGCTGAAGAGGTGATGTAAGGACTTCCGCAAGACGTTCTTCGATAGCAGAAACAACCGTCCGTACTTGTTCAAGACTTTCTTCCCTTAGATTCCCCTAAGATTGCTAACCGAGATAGTTGTCAAGTATCTTGGAGTAGGGAGTGGTGTAAGTCAAAATCTTGGTTCCAACAGCTGTAGTATGCGTTTCCTCAAGAGGTTGGAGATACGTGCTGATCGATGTTGTAGCCAATCTCTCTTGAAGCAAAGCCTCATGTGCTACCAACCAGCTATTCGAATATCTTCTGGGGGTGCGGTCACTCGAAACTCCCTTGTCGGTGCTACTTCTTACTACTTCTTCCCTTTCCCCTTCGCTTTTCTTTGTTCGGGTTCAGACACATGTACAAGTATGATCGCCTTCTCGTTACGTCTACGGATATTCTAAGCAGCTTGCTCGCTTACTTCGTTTGGGTCATCAAGTGTCGACATTCATCGTGCATCTCTACACACGCACTCTTGTGTTGATATTCTTGCCCCAGCAGCGGCTCCAAAAGAAAAATTTGTTCGCTTATCTATGTGATAACCATCAAATACCAAAATGAAGCATTATTTTAAAAATTCGTTTCCACGTAGACAGATGCAACACCAAGAGTCATGATTCGTCATTGATTAACATTCTATTGAAGAGTTTTACTTCTCAAGCACATGTCACTCATAGAAGACACTAACTGCTTGTGCCCTACGGCTCCGCTGGTCTTCATGTTCATCAACCGTCGCTCCTACAAATCCAATTTCAGCCACTTTAGCGTTTGCACTTCCCACATCACAAATCTGCGCAGAATCTTATCTACACGCAAACGCAAACTGTTGGTTCACTCATCTCTCAGTTGTTAGTAAGCCGCCTTTGCCTTTATCGTTCTCGCCCGCAACCACTCCAACAACACCACAACTAACTTTAACTTCCGCTACAACCGACCACAATCCGATTCAAATCTTACTCTACATTCAATCTCCGAAGATATGGCCGATTCGCAATGTGCCAATTTCTTAGCCCAATTGGCTAATTCGACAACGTGCTACCAGAATTACTCTGTCAAACTTGCCGTAAGCTCATTTGTGCGTTGAAATTCCCTGCAATGAGCATCAATGCATTCTTCAAACCTACCTCTTATCTCCATTCGCTCCGTCTTCATCGCAACAATTTGTCTCCGAAGATCTTTGGCCTTCCGTTTCTCTTCCGCTCTGCACTCTTTTTGCTAAGCCAACTCCGCCGCTACATGCAACTAATCGCGCTTCACCAAAGCCACAGTCTAATCATCCACGCAACACGATTCCGCTGTGTAGGCCATCTTGGATGCCGCCAGTCTATCACGAAGGTATACTTTTGCCTTCTACGCATTCTCATTGTCAACGTGAAGACTCGTGCACTCCTGCTCTATCGACTCACAAAGATCCTTTTCCTAAGCCAAGTTGAGCCGAAGGACTTTGCATTCTATTTACTTTGCCCGAAGATGGTCACCCACATGGTCGCCCATTCGGAAGACAAGCTCGCAACTCGTTCCTTCACTATTGCAGTTGCGGACTCCCATTCCCTCTTTATTGCTATTGCTCTCTTGATCTAAGAGCTATTCCTCACAGACTCTACATAGAACCCTGCTTCCTTCTCCACAACATACTTCTATCTCTTCCTATCCAAATACTTCAATAGGAATGTTACACTAAACTTCAAAAAGTCGGGGAAGGAAACAATTGACTCTCTCTGTTACTCCTCCGAAGCTTTCTTGTCCGCTTCGGGTCTAACTTCTTCCTCAGGAAGTGGGCGCGCAAAAGGGACTCCACCACTGTCCCACCAACGTGTGCAACTACCTGCTCGAGTATCTCTTCACTCAATGTTAGCTCCTTCGCCACCTCTTCACTTGTCTTCGGCTGAGGCACTTCCTCACTCTCCATAGATCGCATTTGCTCCGAAGGTGGAAGACTTAGACTGACTGTTGCCGTCCTTTCCTCCGAAGGTTCAGCTATTACTTCCATCAGAACTTCAGCCTAAACTGCCAAAGAAACTCCTTCCACTGCCCAAAGAGTATACTCCCCTCTCTTCTCTTCGTCTGTCGTAGAGGCAACTGCCTCCGACTTCGCCACACTACTTTTCAAAGAATGAGACACAATTCTCCCACGATGCACAAGAAAGCGGACACAACTCTTCCACGATTAGGTTTCTTCTTCGGCCTAGTCTGTGTATTCGACATCATGATCCCCGTCACCTGCGTGTCGGCCATCCGCGACTCCTGTCTTTGGCCTTCTTCACTATCGGCAATTACCTTCAGTCTCTTCGCCGGTCTCCCCTATGGCTGTTCCGTGGTCGAGACAACGTTCATTTGATCTAACCCGCGCGCAATCTTTTGAGGTGGCTCTTCGAGTTGAACATTGTACTCCTTGTTCGGGCCCTCGCACTGGTTGATTGCCAATACCTCCCGCTCCTTCAAGAATTGCTTCTTTTCATACTTTGTCAAAAACTACATTCCTCGATGCGTGCGGATTTTGACCAGCCCTTTGCGTATTCAAATTTGGATTCGTCGTCTTCGCCGAAGGTCCGGATGTTGCATCTTCAAAAATGGCTGCGTCAATGGTCCGAAGGTCTTCTGCCGAAGGCGGATTTCATTTTCCTTCTCCTACTAACTAAATTTCCATTAATTCTTCTAACTCCTATGACTAAGGACTTATAGAACCTAAGGATCCTCACTATGATATTGCGGCCAACTTCTATGACCGCCCAGCTCATGTTACGTTTTGGCAACTAACAGAAGAGAATAACTTCTATTAGAAGCTAATGAACACTGCTTTGAAACAAGTAAAGCGTTCCCGATCGCACAAGCTCCCTCGGGTGTACCAGGTAAGGACCCAAGACTTGGGCCCACCGGATATCGATATCAAAATTGGAGGGTGTACAATCCGGAAGGTGCCCTTGGACTTAGGGTCAATGTTTAATATCATGACCAAGGATACGCCCACTGCCCTTTCAAGACCTTTCAGCCCACAACGCAAATGATTCGATTGGCTGACCAGACCTGAAGAAAACCCCTCGGCACTTTGAAAGACGTTCGGAACACTATCGGCGGGGTGGTGTTTCCCTTAAACTATGTCATTATTAAGACTCTGACGGAGAGGGGATACAAGGTGCTAATTGGTCGACCATGGCTTTACGATGCAAAGGTCCATTCAGATTGGCATAAGCGATTCTTGCAGTTTAAGGATCCCAACAATAAGGCGGGTCCTAGGATCACCGTTCCATGGGACAAAATTCCACACGAAGGGGAGACACCGTCAACTAGCTCCGGCTTCACTTCGGAGGAAGAGACTACCACCTCCGAGAGTGACACCGATGTACATTATATGGAATTCTACGTAGTAGACGAGGAAGACGCAGAAGTAGCTGGAGAAGAGGAAGCTGGTCTAGAAGATAGCAAATAGCAATTAGCTGTGGAGCTGGGAAGTAGCGACATCAGTCACACGGAGGGTGTCATAGACCCGAGTGACTATAAGGAGGTCGAACCCAGTCCCCATAGGTGTCTTAAAATCTCTAGGCAATTGGTTGGTGCCAAGTTGAAGCTAGTTGAACGATTTCTTCGTACGTACAAAGATGTGTTTGCATGGCGAATAGATGATATGAAGGGTATACCGGCTCGTTATGGCGAACATCGTATTGATTTAATGGATAATGCTCTACCCGTGCGTCACCGACAATACCGATTGAATCCAAAATACTCCTTGATGGTTAGAACTGAAATTGATAAGTATTTGAGTGCAGGGATTATCTATCCGGTACTAAGTAGCAAGTGGGTCTCACCCATTGTCAAAGTCCCAAAAAAACTAACACGCAAGATCCGCGTCTGTCAGGACTTCAGGAAGCTGAATGCATCTATGAAGAAGGACCAACATCCATTACCCTTCACTGATGCTATCCTGGATCATGTGGCCGGACACGAATGTTATAGCTTCCTCAACGGATTCTCATAATACAACCAGGTGTCAATCCGGGAACAGGCTAAAGATAAGACTACGTTCACCACCGATTGGGGAACCTACGCGTATCACAAGATGCCATTCGGATTGTGTAACGCACGGACGACGTTCAAGAGGATGATGACGACGATCTTCCAGGACCACCTGCGGAAATTCCTGAAAATCTTTATTGATGATTTTTGTGTCTTCAGACCATGTGATCAGCACTTAAGTCCCCTTCAGTAGACATTTGACAAGTGCAAGGAATCACAGCTATCCTTGAATCTAGAGAAGTGCTTCTTCTTCATGTCAAGCGGAATCTTGTTGGGACATCGAGTATCATCCAAGGGATAGCTATGAACGCGGACAAGGTGAAAGTTATTGTAGCGTTGGATCCGCCAACGAATCTCCTATCATCCAAGGGATAGCTATGAACGCGGACAAGGTGAAAGTTATTGTAGCGTTGGATCCGCCAACGAATCTCCAAGAACTTCGGGCCTTCCTTGGACATGTAGGGTACTATAGAAGGTTCATCCACATGTATGCGATTACAACAGCCAGTCTTACTAAGCTGCTGAGGAAAGATGAGCCGTACGAATGGAAAGAGGGGCAGCAAAAGGCTTTCGAAGAGCTTAAAATCAAACTTACCTCAGCTCTTGTTTTGCGTAGCCCCGATTGGAATAAACCATACCATGTCTTCGTGGATACTTCGGCTTTTGCCGTAGGTGCGGTGTTAAGTCAAAGGGAGGAAAATAGAAGAGATTATCCGATCAACTCTGCTAGCAGGGAGCTATCGGCAGCCGAGAAGAACTACACCACGACAAAACAAGAGGCATTAAGGATGGTGTTTGCTGTGAAGAAGTTCCGACACTACTTGCTGGGCTATGAATTCGTGTTTCACGTAGATCATTACGCTTTACAGCACTTAGTGAAGAAGGCCGACTTGTTAGGACGAATTGCAATGTGGGTATTGCTCCTAGAGCCGAGTACTGCATCACACCTAAAAAACATACCCGAATCCGATCCATGCCCACGTATTTTGCGCTTGTGGTACCCATACCCGACCCATATCCAAAGAAACAAAACCGAAACCCGAAACGAACCCGGTAGCTTTGTGTTAAGTCAAAAAAATACTCCACGACCTGTTTGTTGAGTAACCTTATTTCTAAACCATATTAAGAAAATTCCAACCCAAAATCAAACCAGACCTTTCTAGCTTGCTCCAAATCCGACTTATACCCATTGGTTCGGGCGGGTTCGGTTCGGGTTTCGGGTATGGGTACCTGATGCAGTACTCTGTCCTAGAGGAATTCACTTTTACCGTCCATACGCGGAAGGGAATTCACCATGAGAATGCAGACTATCTGTCTTGGTTCTGGACGCAATCGGAAGAGACAAATTTAGCTGACAATTTCCCAGATGAACAATTGTTCCAATTAACATTTAACCAACACTCGAGGTATGCAATCTCTATCGATATCTGCTAACCCTGCAGTGTCCGGAAGGACTAGATGCGGAGCAACGCACCATCTTCATCCTGATCTTCATCCAAATCCAAATCAGATCATTCAACGCACCCTCTTCATCAGATTCAACAAGGCGTGCTCTTTAAACTCTTGCCCTATGAGCGACTATGTTGATGTTTGGAAGCTTCGGAGGTTGGACGAGAGGTCGCAGCAATGCACACGGAGGAAGCACGCGGACATTATGCCACCCGGAACACAGTAACAAAGATTTTGAATGCAGGATACTGGTGGCCAACAATATTCAAAGATGTTGCGACTACATCCAGAAGTGTGATAGCTGCTAGAGGACAGGAAGACCGACTCCCGCTACACGGTGGCCGTTAGAACCCATCATGCCATTGGCAACTTTCAAAAAATGGGGGATCAATTTTGACGGACCTATCCAACTAGCTACGAAGCACACCCAAAGACGATACATCCTCGTAGCGACAGATTACACCACCAAGATGGTGGAGACAGAGGCCACACGGAAAGATGATGCAGCGACCGTATCAAAGTTTTTGTTTGAATCCATCATCACAAGATACGGATGCCCCTTGGAGTTGGTGAGCGATAGAGGGACACATTTCCTGAATACGGTAATTGATTACCTCACTTTCCATTTCTGGATTAAACATCGAAAGACTACTCCTTATAATCCGAAGGCAAACGGGCTCACTTAAAAATCAAATGGGTTGCTCTATAAGATCCTGTTGAAAGTGACAGTTAGCCATGCATACGACTAGGATACAAAGTTTCCAGCTGCACTCTAGGCTTATCGCACATCAGAGAAGATGACCACAAAGCAAACACCGTACTACTTGACATATGATCAGCATCCCATTTTACCTATTGAGTTCGAATTGCCCACATCTCGGATATTGGATCGCAGGAGACTACGGAATGAAGAAAGTCAGCTTTATAGACTGCAGGAAGTGTTGGCTGAAGAGAAGCCGCAAAGCAACGAACGGAGCAGATACAGCTAAAGAGGAAGAAGGCGTAAGACAAGCGTGTTCGACCGGTAACTTTGCTTAAGGGAGATTTAGCTTTGTTGTATGATAGTAGACATGCGAGGTTCCCAGGGAAGTTGCACTTGCGATGGATGGGACCTTATAAAGTGGTAGATGTGTATCTAAACGTATCAGTCCAGTTAGCAGACCTCGCAGGAGAATTACATGGGATCCGAGTGAGCGGTCATAGAGTAAAGAAGTACTATACGTGACGTGTTTGCGGGGTCGCTCACAAATGGGGAGAGGAGTATGTGGTGCCTAGTTTTTTTTGTTTTTCTTCAAAATTCAACAAAACTAAAAGATATTTGTCTAGAAAGTAGTCGTGTGAGTAGATATGGAGCAGTTATGATAGGATTAGTTAGAATTTGTCCACGTCCAAAGATCTTCGGATGTTCAGATCTTCAGCGCAGCCTTTTTGGGACCTTGCAAGAGCTGGTCTTCGGCGAAGACATAAGATTCAATTTCAAATCGCGCAACGGGCCAGGAGACGTTTGCACGCGTCGGAAATTCTAGTAGGCTCGTGAGGAGACAATGTTAGGGCTTCAAGGGTAATGGCAGTACGAGGAGTCCTCGCGCCAACATTGCAATATCTAGCAAGAACGAGTGAGGGAGAGAAAGAGCGAAATCGACCGACCTTGCTAGCAACGAAGACGCAAATCGAAGTCATGGGGCCAAAGAAGAGTGACAAGGTGCTGAAATTGGTTTCCATGAAGGTGCCCTACGAAGAATTGCGATCCTTCATACGCGAGCTGAGCGAGTTGCGACTTGAATTCCTCTTTTGGAATTGGAATTGCGTCTTGGCGAGTATCTGTAAGGAGATAATCGATAAGAATCAAACCGAGAGCGTGGAGCTTCGAGGTAATCCCATGCTCTGGACAATTGAGCATTGGACGAAGGCAATGGGACCATGCGCAGGTAGCGACGGAGACATTTTGTTTGAGAGGAGTAGCGTGGGACTTACGCGCACCAAAGAATTCTCTCACAGACCACTCTTCAGTTTAAGGAGACAGGGAACGAACGGGAGGAAGACATCGGATTACATTGATCCGAAGAGAAGAGCGACAGCGTTGGGAATTATGCACATCTTGCGACCAGCACGTACGACGTATGTGACGACCTGGCAGGTAGGGTTCTTTGAACGAATCTTGAAGGGACAAGGAGTACACTTGGCGAGAATCTTTCACGATCTTGTCGGGGTGAATGCGTCCGATCGGTAGATATGACCATTGGTCAATCATCTCACTCCCTTCTTGGTGATTTTCTACCGAGGCAAAGGGTTGCTTATGAGAGAGGAGGAGAAGCGATTTCCAAAGAAGCGGAAAATCTTGACGGCCGAGTCCAGCAAAGGGACCGAGGATGATACCCGTCAACCCTCCATTCCAGCACAAACGATAGCTCGAGAACCAGTTCAGGTGGAGGTTGTGCGGAGACGGGAAAAGTTGGAGAGATGAGTGACGAAGAGAAGGAGAGTAGTGAGCGATGACGAGGGAGATTTGGCACTTGAAGTAAGAAGAACGGAAACGGAAGTAGATGTGATCAGGCAGTCAAGAACTCGCGCAAGATCATAGAAGAGGGTGAATCGGGCGTAAGTGCCAGCAGAAGTATCGAATAGCGGCGTAGAAAAGACAGTTGCCTCGATTGTGGATACAACCGAAGTTGCAGCGGGCGAGTTCACACAGCATATAGCGAGGGAAGCATCTTCGGGGATATTGATCAAAGTTCCAGCATAAGCACTGGCAGAACCTTCGAAGGAGGGAATGGAGATAGTTAGTCCGAATTTTCTGTCTTCGGAGCGGACACAAACTGCGGGAAGTGAAGGAACACCACATCCGAAGACGAGCGATGAATTGGTAAAGCTGCTAATGTTTAGCGACGAAGTATTGGAACAGATTGTGGCACAGGTTGGAGGTACGGTGGTAGATGCCCCGGACAATGCCCGGACAGTGCACTTCCGTCATCTCTTAAAGAGAAAGTGAGGCCTGTAGAAGAGACGAAGACTTCGCAGGAGGAATCGAAGGAGTTAGTCGTTTCTTTCCTCAATTTCTTGCAGGATAGTGTGGTCCCATTACTGAAGTATTTGGATGGTTAGAGCGATAAGTATGTTGTGTCCAAGGAGGTAGGATTTTGTGGAGATGATACAAAATAGAACGCAGCTCAAGAGAGCACTCGCGGTACAGAGGGAGTGGGATTCCGCAACTGAATTGGCACGCGAGCGAGCGGCAACCTTGGCAACAGAGTGCGCGGCAGTGAAGGTGAAATTGCAGGAGCGAGAAGCCCAGCTTTGAGAGAAGGAAATTGAATGCGAAGTACTGCAATTGAATCTAGAGAAGTAATCCGGACGATGTGCACAGTTAGAGGAGAACTCTAGTGGACTTCGCAAGTCTAACGAGAACGGGCAGAAGATGACAGTGGATTTGCTAACTCTCACTCATGTTTACCTCAGATGGCTTTTCGGTAGCTGATGATGGTTCTAAAAGACTAGTATCACTTCTCATACTCATAGCCCAAACACACTCTCACACAATATCTCAAGATATCACTCCAACTCACACAGACATCGACACTCCAAGGTATTGAAAATTCATCAATGTTTCATATATGAAACAAGTCTTTACATATTCTCCAAAATTACTCAAGAGGCTCTTCACTACTTCTCTATATATATACTACTTGAGAAGTTACCATAGTAACAAATGGTATTTCCTATTTTACTTACTTTTACAAAGATAAACCATAGTAAAATTGACTAGTTCTCAATATGTGGCAACATGCCATTGGCCTCCTAAACCTTTTAAATGTTTGCTAATCCCTAGATTGAGGTGATGACATGCTATTTGAGACTTTCCAACTTATACAACTTTCACTTTCCACTAAGTGAACATAATACTTAGTGTAACCAATGGATTACTCCTTACTTAGTCAACCAATCAAAACTAAACATGAAGTAAAAAAGTCTAGACTTTTGAAATCTAGACTTTTGTACAAGACAAAATAAAAGTGCTCACTCAAATATTCTAGAACTTTGCTACTTATTCCGCCAAATATAAGCAATATAGCTAAACTAGCTAGACTTAGTCATAACTAGCTAGATTTAGTCATAACTATCCAAACCAGGATTAACTCCTTGGATAATTCTAGTTTTATTTCAGACACGCAATATCCGGTCTTGCACACCAAGGAGAAATTGGTGATAGCTCAAAATCGGCAAAAACAGCATGCCGATGCTCATCGTGGAGAAGTGGTTTTTGATGGTCAAAGATCATGCAAATGATCTAGCTAGATTTAGCAAATGCACCTTTGATAGTTAAGGAGTTTGAACGTATGTGCAACAAGGACGTTGCATCTTAAAAGGAGAGAGGTTTGCTTTCATCTTTAGTTAGTTAGAACTAAAGTAGATGTTACTTTAAATATTGATATAGATACTTTAGTGTGCACTAGTCATAGCTTCCACCTCAGCAATCCGCGCGCTTGGTAGGTAAAGAGTGGATGTGTTAGTTGACAATGCCATGTCAGCAATCCGAGTGCTAGTTAGTGTGTTAGTTTGGAGCGTCACGTCGCCGATCCGTGTGCTTGTTAGGATTATCCGCCACGTTATCCATCCACTAGTAGTGGGATGGATGGTGGAAATAAGATTTTATCTCCTTGTTCTTGTTGGTAAGAGCTATATAAGGGAGAGGAGAACCATTGTTGGTATCTTTCGTCTTCAGAGTTGATGTTTCTATCTTCGACTAAACTTCTCTCTAAACCCTAGTGTTACAACCTCCTTGTGGCCTATCATGAGAAATTTCATGATAAATCTCCCCCTCAATGATGTTTGGGGAATATAAATGGCCTTCGTTAGTAGTAGGATTAACAATTTTTTCCTCTCAATGATATGGAATCATTGAAGGAAACATCTCTACTAACAACAAGTTTACATCCTACAGGATCCCAAAAATGGTATACTTTGACATCACGCTTATAATCACAAAAAATACACTTTGTAGCCTTGGGATTGAGCTTAGTCCTTGATTTCCTAGTAACATGTGCATAAGCATCACATCCAAACACTCTAAGATAAGAGTAATGAGCATTCTGTTTATGCCACATTTCAAACAGAGTCTTTTAACTTATTACACAACAAGAAGACAAGTTTACCATATAAGCGGCAGTATTGATGGCTTTAGCCGAAAAAAATCTATGGCTAACTAGCATGGCTCAACATACTCCGTGATCTATCCAACAGTGTTTGATTGAGTCTCTTTGACACGTTGTTTTGTTGTGGATTATAAACATTGATGAAGTGGCGGGTAACCTCTTCATTTTCACATAACGCGCAAAACTCATGGGACACGTACTCCTCACCGTTGTCCGATTGCAGGAACTTCAGCTTCTCTCCTGTCTAAGTCTCAACTTGAGCTTTTCACTTCTTAAAAGTACAAAGACTTCAGACTTGTGTGGAAGTAAGTAGATCCACACATACCTTGAGTAGTCATCAATAAACGTAACATAATACTACTTACTAGAATGTGAGGCAATACAAGAAGGGCCCCACACATGAGAATGAACATACTCAAGAACTGTCTTGGAACTATGAACGCCAATTTCAAAAGCATATCAAGTGTGCTTTCCAAATACACATTACTCACAAGATTAAAGCTTGCTTCACCCATGTGGCCAAGACAAGTATGCCACAATCAGGTCTCATGCTCCAATGACATCGTAGCATTTGCCTCACCTAGAATTGTAGATGCCTCCAAGATGTACAAATTCTTCCGCTTGTAAGCTTTCATTATCACGGTGGAACCTCTCTCTACCGTGAGAATTCTATCAATAACTTTCCAATGAAAGCCTCTCATGTCAACCTCCCCGACTGAAATTAAATTATTACGAATACAGAAAATGTGTCTAACATTTGTCAATCTTAAAGTTTTTCCATCAAACATTGGAATCCGAATGGATCCCATATCCTCAATCTTACAAGAGTGATCATTTTCCATTAAGATTGAACCTTGAGATGTTGTGTAAGTTGTAAATTTTTTTTGGATAAAACACATGTGATAAGTGCAAGCGGAGTTTAAAATCCATTTGTCTTTCCAGGTGAGTGAAGAGTTTCACAAGACATAGCCTTCATCATTATTAATCACAACATTTGCATAGGTACCTACATATTATTCTCTCTTCTCCTACGGCTTACTACGAGAATCCTTTTTCATATGGCCTAGCTTGCCACACTTTCAACACTTCATCTCCTTCTTGTTAGCTTCCCGTAACTTGGATCAACAATGCAACTTGCTTACGCTAGTAGATTGCTTCTCCACGAGTGACATAGAGAGCAGAAGAAGAAGAAAAATGTGTTGAAGAAGAAACCAACTTTTGTTGGATGTTGTCCATCAACAAGGCAGTTACTAGCTCATTGTATGTGATGCTCTCATTGTCTCGATGAAGCAACACACAAGATAGAGTTTGATATGAGGCTGGTAAAGAACTTAAAAGCTACAATTTTTAGTTCTCATCACTCAAATCCTTATCTGGATTCAAAAGATCCACCAACAAATCAGTGAAAGCATCAATGTGGTCTTGGATCTTTGTACCTTCCGCCATTTTGATAGTCCATCAGCTTTAACGATGTGAAAAGCAGATTTGACAACTAATTCATGTGAAACCTTGTTTGAAACGCTTGAAACATAGCTATCATCAACTCCTTCATTTGTTTCAACACATTTGACTTCAAATAGAGAGTCACAATACTCACATCTTGATCTTGAATCTCATTTCAATCCTCATCATCAACCTTTAGAGGTTTAGGTTTGAGAACCTTCCTCAAGCCCATTGCCTTGATTAAATTCTTGACTTGCCGTTCCCATAGGAGATAGTCGGTACGGCCATCAAAATGTTCAACTTCAAACCTCGGTCCATCAACCTTAGAGGGCGCCATAGGTTTGATCGGCCAATGACGTTCCGGAATGACTTCAAAAGGATCTTTAGAAAGAAAGCTTGACTCTTCACTTTTGACCTCTGAATGCAAGGTTCCAACACCTTCAGCAACAATTGGAACAAGTTTCACTACTCGCTCCAAGCTACTCATGCCCAAACAACGTTTGCCGTGTTAAATGTTCTCAACACTTAGCCCCAAAAAACGTCAAGAGATCAAAGTTCTCAAAATTGAAATTTGAAACCATTGATGCGTATTCCACAAGCCAATACAATGGAATGTGAAAACGGTTTCTCAAAATCAACTTTGAATAAAAAGTTATTAACCTTTAAGTTTAGGGGGTAAAAACTTGAATCTAGAAACCCCAAGGGAATCTTTCCTATCAAAAATTTATGCAAAGTCTATTTCCAAAACTGTGTTTTGAACTAGGTGCTCAACTAGCTTGAGAACCACGTTGTAAAATTTGAGGTCAAATGGATATCATTTGCATACCCTAATCCACCAAAAATGCCAAAAAATCAACTTTCTATTAGATTCCTTTGTGACACGATTCCTCACAGTTTTATTGTGCACCTAACTTTCACGGTGCAGCTTAGTTGGACGTTTGGTCTTCCGACCTGACTATTTTGGAACCACCTCCAACAATCTTGGAGCATCCTCAAACACAAAATTTTTGAATTTTGTCACTCCAAAATTGCGACACTTTGAAATCACATTAGCAGCACTTAACCTAAATCTTCAACTACTCATAACTTCGTGATCATCGATTGGAATTGAACAAAATGTAGGTCAAACTTATGGTCTCAATGAGTACATCAAGCCTATATGTGAAGATTTGAAAAAATTCAACAACTAAAAATTCAGATTTTGAAGAAACAAAGCATTTTCTCTCACAATAGATTGTAAGACAAGTTTACGCTTGAATTTTCAAAAAACCTTTCTCGATGAAACTTTACACTTCTTTCATCAAAGTGATATTTCTGTCTCTAACTATACTTCTATAGAGAGTCAGCCAACTATTACTTCAAATTGCGAGTAGAATTTCTGACAGCGCTTCCGCGTCTCCCTTCTCTCCAAAACTATGAAAATCAGAAATCCGCAGGCATTGAACGAGCTCTGATACCATTTGGAAGACCCAAACATCCATATCGATCAGCACGCACGACAGTCACAACACCGAGAGAAAGTAGTTCACTTTTCACATGGTACATCCACTAGCAAGAGCAGAAATTTCACTAAAGTTTCAATGTATACACAAAATCCATAGTCAAACGCTACTCCTTGTTGTTCACTCTCTCAGTGCTATACTGAACTGTATTCATAGAGAGTCTCTTTCTCTATCCTATACAAGAAGAGATTAGGTAATCTAATCTAACCACAGTTAACTTCCTAACCATGGAAACCACTAACTAGAGTTAATCCAAGATATAGTTAACTTAACAGTGATGTGAAGACTTATAAACAAGAAAATCCAATAGTTTGTAATGTTATTGTGAGTAGAAATAATGATTTTAATGAGTTGAGAAAGTGTGAAATTACTTGAAGTCTTGATCTCACAAGTAAAAATATTTACTCAAAGATGTTGTTGAGGAGTAAATTGATCATTTTGTGCTTGATGATCACACATAAGAAGAATCTTTATTACATATAAAGCTAATTATTGAAAATTAAGATTCAAAAGAGATACTTGAGGCTTATCGTTGATGAGCCTTAAGTATTTGCACGAGACAATTAAGAAAAAACAAATTTTTTAACTAGAACTTCATAGTAGAAATAGGATCTTCTACTTATAAAAGAGCTAAAGCTTCTTTCAATAAGCTTGAATCAAACCACTATGGAGAGTGACATACAATCACTGCTAATGGAGTTAGCAAGAAATCAAGCTTTGATTGATTGGAAGTGGATGTCAAGTTGAAGAACAATCCATGAGATAATACAAAAAAAGGTATTTAAACCCAAGTTTGTGGCTAGAGTTTTTAAACAAGAACAAAATTTGAACGAGAACAAAGCGTTTTTTACTTTTAGCAAAGTATGTTACAATTTGTTTGATATATGCACTTACTATATATTTACTCTTGTTATGTATTGGATAAACCTAGTTTCATTATTTTTCAATGAATCCCTAGAGTAGAAAACTCTACATGATATAATTGATTGGCTTTGAAATGAAAGGTCACGAGAAGCTAGTTTGAAGATTATCAAAATTATGTATGAAGCAAGTTTTCAGGTAATGATATGCGAGTGTATGAAAGTGAAAGTGTATGTGATACTTGTGTATACATAAATTAAGATCATTGATATTATTATTTTAGAAGTTTACATGGATAACATGTTTGAGTTTGCAAAGAATCAATTTTATGTCAACAAATGCAAGAATCAATTAAAATCTTCAATCAAGATGAAATATTTAGATAAATCTAAGAGTATATTAGCGTTGTACATTCACATAAGTTTGATGAAAAAAAAGTTATGATTGAGATAAAGTAAGTTCATTCAAAGTGTGCCTAAGAAGTTAAATATAGTAGTATTTATAGAAATATCAATTCTTTTGTCTGAACATTTCAAACACTTCCCACCTGAATATTCAATTAATATCACTGAGAAGCCCAAGATGTTTCTTGCGCTCTGACAAAGTTGTGCATAGCCTTAAGTTCTTGATGGTGTGTACACTACATTATAGGGATGAACAAAATGAGTAGTATATGTCTAATCCAAGAATTTACATTGAAAAGTGTTAAAATGTATTTTAAGATATCTCAAGAATACTAAGAATTATGATTTATTGATAAATGGTTTATTGGACGATGCTAAATTCTTGCTAAATTACAAAATAAACAAAATTTGAAATGGAAAACAATCTACAACTAGGATTGTGTTTACATTTTGTGGTGGATGCATTAGTTGAAGATCTATCATAAAAAAATTTATACTTAAGTCTACAGCTGAAATTGAGTATATAGCAGCAAAAGAAGCTGCAAGTAAGCTTTTTATTGAATACATTTCAATACACTGATTGAAAATACTTTAATTAACAAATTAAATGAAATTTAATCATGAGGTTGTCAATCTTTACAGTGATAGTTAAAGTGCACTACATCTTGCAACAAATCAAATGATGGATATCAAAATGAACACAAAATTATCATGTATATTTCTATCAAACATGCATTATTTGATAAGAGTATTTAAAGATTCAAAATTGATGTTGAAATCAATTGAGCTAATGTGTTGATCAAAATTTTTTCTTGAGGAAATTTTTGTACACATAACGCTACTTTGCTAGTATTTTATAAGAAACACAAATAGAATTTACTAGCATTTTAAGCTACCTCTAATTTTTTTAATTTTTTTTGTTTTGATTACTTCTTAATTCTAGTTAGATTTAGTTCAAAGAGCTAACTTTGTTAGGTTTAATTTTATAAATTCAATTTAGATATAGATTTCAATCAAATTCAATTCAATTTCATTTTAGACTAACAATTTAGATTAAAAAGATTATTGTACTCCCACATGTATAAAGGGGGAGATTGGTAGTATTACTACTAATTGATGACAACGGTGCCTTAGTGAAGTGCTGTAAATGATAATGGATTCAAAGAATCAATTCAACCAACTTCCATATGAGTATTGTCTACTAAAGACATCAAGCTAGATTTTGCCTCCTCAAACATTGGAAATTGTAAACATTTAGTGATCTTTGAAGTTTCTCCTTGTATTATTCATCTATCTTTGATTGTGTTGACTATCATCATGCAAAATTCACTTTAATCTACAAACAAACATGTGATTCATCTCAATGACATTTTATACATAGAATTTCAACATTTCAATTGTTAATTTTTTTCAAAAAAATCTTTTTTATTTTTAGCTTTTATCATTTAACATCTCTTTTTTATTCAATAAAATTCAACTGAACAAACTCAATATCAATCTTTCATTACAAGTTAATGATTAGATTTATATCATACATTTAATTTCATGCTTTAGATTTGATATTGTTTTAGCTTAGAGCAAGATAAACAGGTTTATGTTAAACGCATGAAAAATTCATCGCAAAATTTTTCTTAAATTTTGATGTGAATTTCTGAATACATAAATAATACCAAAAAATAATGATTTTACATTTGATGAAATTTCTTCAAAATACAAAAAAATTAGTAGATTATGTTATGAAACAAATCTAGATCAAAAAATTAATGATGCATTATCATGAAATATTTTAATATTTTAAATATAAATTACAGTTGTTTTCAAAATTGTCCAAAAATAAATAATTTTTTATCATTTTTTATTTTTTTTAAGCTTTATAATTGCTCTATAGTTTCAATCCAATTCATTTATTTAACAAACAAACCTTTAATACTGAATTTAATTTAAAAATATAGTAAGTAGATATTTCATAAATCTACTATATAAATAAGATTGCAATAAGATTAACATACTTATTATCCTTTTGATCATCTGCCACTTTTCTTTTTTTCTTTTTTGTTTAGAGCGATTTTTCTCACTTGAATTTATCATACTTCAATGAAGAATGTTTGTGATAAGTTATTCATTTTTTTATACTTAGGATTGTGGATCATTGACTCCGCACATATGAAATCATCTCAAAGATTGAATTTTTTGTGTATTCTCTTTTTTTTCTTTACTCTAACAATTTCAAATCATTTTAGATAAATATAGTGTAATTGACATGCAAAATATATTTGAACATTATTTCACATTTGAAATAATACTCGAATCGAAAGAATCATATAAAGCGACAATTTCAATTTTTCAATTTTTCCAGAATTTTTCTGTGATTTAATCATTTCAAATGATTAATCATCACAAACTTTGTAATTTAACTTTGTAATTTAAGGTGACATGGTATTATTTAAAATTTCTGTGATTTAATCGTGATTCACAAAGTTTACATTTAATGATTTACTTTTCAATGCAAAAAAAACCTGATTCTCACACTTTGATTTTAAATGAGCACATAATTCTAAAAATATACTTCAAAATGAGTTTATTTTGTTACGCTTCACAAAGCACAACTTTAAACTCATTTTAAATTTAAAAAAAAAATTGCCCATGAATAATTCATTCTTATTCAAACATGAAATAGTTTCTTCTTCGAAAAGCATCCAAAAGAGAATTTCATTATCAAATAAGTCATTTTCTTTGATGGCTGTTGAAATTTTCTTCAAACATTATTTATATCTATTGACATTCTATTTCTATTTCTTTGAAAAATTAGTATAGTTTTTCTTAAAGGTGACATGGTTGAAATACCATCAAAAATTAAATCGCAATTATTTCTTATATCAAAATAATGAATTCAATTTATTGAAGTGATCAGAAGCTTTAACATCCAAATCAGTATGAAGATTTCACCGAAGTAGCTCGACCAAGAGTTAATTCTGGTATAACTTTACAATATTAATGACAAAGTTTTCTGTCAGTGTCTTGTACTTCAACAGCACAAGATAAAATGTCATAGTTCAGCGTCCTATCCCATGAAATCTTCAATCCTACCTGAAATATCGATATTTTATTACTCATGTTATAGTTAATGTAACCATCAGTTACAATAATTTTCAAATCATACAAATTTTACAAATCGTATAAACTCAAATCTTAACAATCTAGACATCCATTTAAGTTCCATCGCCTAGATGCACATTGAACCAATGCACCCATTTGCCTTTATATAGAACCCTGTACATCGTCTCTTACTAGTTCTTAG
This sequence comes from Marchantia polymorpha subsp. ruderalis, assembly GCA_037833965.1. NCBI lineage: Eukaryota > Viridiplantae > Streptophyta > Marchantiopsida > Marchantiales > Marchantiaceae > Marchantia > Marchantia polymorpha. Next base: position 4,953,484 of record AP031359.1, read on the forward strand.
AAAAATCTTGAATTTTCATTCTTTTGTAAATTTTATCCAATTAATTTGAGTACAGTGCATCGAGCAAAAAGATATTGTGCACAACAGCTCGCCAGTTAGTCTGTCCTTACAAAAGCCACTTGATGTGAACTTGGGTGGCTTCTACTTACTCATCTTCAGCCGGGTTTTGTTCTTCTTACAACACTCATCGCGAATCTTGGAGTCCGCAGTTTGTTTTTCTAGTTTACTTTACACTATTTTTCTTTTACTTTCTGAGGCGATACAAATATTTTTTTAATTGTGCTATGTCCCTTCCATTTGGCTATCAAGAGTTAAAGGTGTAAGACCTGAATGTAGCCGTAGATATCCATGGATTAAATCCCATTGTTAAAGCTTATCACAGTCTCACTCCAATCCTTCAAAAAATTCTGAAACATCTTTTTAAACAAATTAAGTTATTAAGTCTATGTTATCATCTCTCTTGTTACTTTCATCTTTGGCCAGGGAAATTCTGATGCTAAGCTTTTAACCTACACCACCTTCGGCTACTTCCTACTCGTCAATGGGGAACCCTAAACCCTCAAGTTGAGATTCCTTGGTCAAGGTTTTTGGTTACCCAATACATACATCCTTAGTATCTGAGTCTTTATCTCACAATCCGCACTTAAATAAATCCCTGTTCCTCTTTCTTCTAAGTAAAACAATCCATCCTTGGATACATGTGACTCAAGATCACGGACACATAGATTACTCCCATTTCTTCTCTCTTTCTTTCTGTACATGCACACTTCCAAACAATAATGGCTCTTTGCGGTACTTTGGTTCATATACTCATACACTCATCTACTCTTCATATTCTATGCATTTACTTCGATAAGTGATCCTCTCGGGTGAAGAGACCTAATGCATCGAAAAAGATTGAGTTCGTTCTAGGATTATCATCATTCCAATCAAGCTATTCAGACTTTGCATCAAGTCATTTGATTTATCACAATCAAAATCAGGTCTATCTGACTCACAATCTCGACTTGCATCCCACAATCGAGGTCTCAACCAGTCTCACTGCCTTCCTTTTGTATAGCTTCCAACATAATTATCCCCTGGTCATGAAGCGCACCTCCCAATTCTTCAAGCTCAAAACATCCTCCGGAGTCCACTCCGTTTCAGAAGTTTCCCTGGATCTGTGTCAGTGCTAGTGGTGTGTAATTCTCGTTGCTGTGATAAGGTACGGGCGAGAAAGAGTAAGATCTGAACTACTAGTGAGTGAAGATAGATCTAAGCAGATGGAATGCATGGGTGCACAAGGTTAATTATAAAACTAAACCTAGTTCTCTCTGGGAACAGGCATCAGAAAAGAACTTTATCATGAGAGAACAGATTCGATGTTACTCATGTGATACTCTGATAAATGTGTCTGCGGGTTTAGAGGTGGGATAAACTTGCCAAAGAAAATTTATAAGACAGTCTTGAGAGCATGTAATCGTTACTGTGTGCTCCAAAAGGACAAGGATCAAAGCCGAGCAGATTATGAGCTTAGACACATCAAAAAGGCCTACTAACGATCAGAATGGTTCACGTCCGAAAACCACACAAATATTCAACGTGGAGAAGGATCCCTGCACCCGTTGTGAAAGAAGTAGGCACTGAGTATTGGAGTACTACTTCTAGCAGTCTGAAGCAAATTGAAACGAGTTGAACCAATCAAAGTTAAAACCGCAATAATCACAGCATTAAATGGAAAAGACATTAAACGAAGCTCATGTTGCGGAGAAAACAGATGAGCAATAAGCTGAAAGAATGGCAAATAGCGCATGGCCTGCGTCTCTAGCTGTACTCGAGACCGGGAGACCTAATACAGATATCTGAGACCACAACGTACATAATGAAAATGAGCTGGGACTATGGACGAATAGGGAGCAAAAGTCGAGGCATAATAAACAACCCAGAAGCCTGTAACTGGAAACAAAATCGAGCAAGTAGAACCAGAAAATATGTGCATCCTTAAGGCATGAATCACCCTGGGTTTCCCAATGACGACTAACACAGCACCATAAACATAACAAGGATTATAGAGCAACACAAAGACTTCATTGGCTGATGTCGTGAGATGATAGGACAGTACGCCATGCAGAGAAATAGTCTCAAACAAGAAACCTTTAATCCATCACGGCTGCAGCTGATTTCTCCTCTGTAAGGAAACCCAATGCTAGTCAGAGTAATTACAGCTGTCTATGGTAAAAAAAATCAAAAAAGTGTTCAATTCCAGTATCACATTTTTCAAACCTTCGCTTGTTTTCTGCATCGAGACTATGACCAGGACAATACTTTGTTCACGAGAAAAACCGCGTCATGTCTCTTCCTGTTTATTCGATTGAGCAAGACCAGGGCAACATTGCAAATATATCACAGAGACATCGAAAGAGATGTAGACACCTTATCCTGGCCGAGCCAATTCGTAAATATATACCGACCCTAAAACTAGAACTGCCTGAAGTTTTAGAACACATTACACTCCAGGAGTTCTCCGAGTACTGTAGGTTGTGGCGAATGCCACAAACCCGTGAGCAAGAAAGATAATAGTGTTGAAACCTTCAAAGGCTTCTGCTTAAGCGAAGGCACTTAAAAAAGATGTTTGCAAAAGATAGCTCCAAGCAATATGATTTTGTCGCTCCAATTTACTCGTGCATCATGACAATCACTCTGAAGGGCATCTCTCCCTCTTTCCACCGGCAAGTCTAGTCTTCGCTATTGACAATGGCGTTCTTAGACAATTGTATGACACATTTCGGGCAAGAATACAGTGGAGAGCATGCTAGGCCCGATTAACTTCTGATGTCTCAACATGACGTAACCGCCTCCCAGACGATTCACTCCATTTTATTCAGTTTTTGTACTGTAAAAGAATGGCAAGGTAAAACGTACAGGCGAGCTTGATGACCACAGAACCCAAGGGCATAACATCTATTAACGAGAACTTCACTATTAGTTCGTAACAGTCTCAGCCGAGAGACCCGCAGGCCCGCTCCCGTGCTGAGCGGTCCTAGAAGTAACATACTGGGAGGAGGAAGTAAAAAACACTTGGTCCTCGAGATGCCTCCTCCAGTTGCGGACAAGGGAGAGGACGAATGACTAGTAAGTAGGACGAAACTAGACTTAAGGTTGCGTACTTCCTCAAACAAAAAACTTGTGAAGAATTGAATGGAAGAACTACAATAACCTCCATACTAATGACAGAGTGAACTCTAAAAAGTGCTCAAAAAAATCGTTGCAACTTGAGTTTAGCAACCTCGGCAATTGTTCATTGTTAAAGGGATAGAAGTGCTTTCCAATAGAAACCTGCGTAAGTTCGATCATAATTGATATTCGTGGAGAAATAACAAATACTTTAAAAAACAGTGAACAGAAAGTAACATGATATGACATTCCTGTACTAGAGCAGGTGATAAGAAGTATGAGCATTAGCGAGGAAACGTATCAATAATAAAGAAGGACACGTTGAGATGAGCAGAAAACACACGAGAGAACAAGCGCGATTGCCAACTCTATTTCAAACCTACGAGGAGGATAAATGTTCAACGATTAGAGAAACGATCGTATGCACCAATAGTTCTGGGTGGTAGCCTGCACTTGATCACTGCATGGCTGTTCAGTTATCCTTAAAAGGTACAGTCTCCGCACAAGCATTGCCGTTAGTTATTGTCGGATCATTGTTATTGCAGAAAGACTTATCCAAACCATGACCAAGTAATCGTTTTTCAAGCATTCCGAGCGCCCTACATAATTTATTCCGCGTCTTCTTAAGTACAACGCACATCCTATACCCGTAATATATTTGTTCTTTGTTTCTTTAGTATTACTTGTTCATACTTGTGTCACCTTATATGACATTCCTGTGCAAGAGCAGGTGATAAGAAGTATGAACATAATCGAGGGAACGTTTCAACGAAAAAGAAGCACAAGTTGAGAAAAGCAGACACACGAGAGAACAAGCGAATAAGTTGGGGACAAACTGCGAACAGTACATTGATACAACCAAAGAAGGGAGAAACATTTACTCGTAGGATGGTATATATGCAAGCAGTATATAAAGAGAATGGAGTTATTACCTAAACAAAAGTACGAACCACTATAGTATAACAGACACTGGTAAATTCAATCGTATCTATCCACCATGAAAAAAGTATATGAAACAACATGAACTGAACAAGAGTCTGCCTATGACAATCATAAGAGGCCGCAGCAGCCTCTTCCTACGTCACACTCTAAGGATGGAAAGATAGTTGGAGATAACCGAGAATCAGCAACTAGTCATAATTTTGGAGTGACTTTCAAGTCCAGCGTATTCCTAGAAACAAATATTGAACATTAAGATAATGATAACCGACCAGGAATAATGCATGCTGACACTGCACGCTCCACAGCGTGCACCTCCAACAGAACAGTAACCAAGAAATCAATCTTCGCACCCGATTAAGAAACAAACATATCACAAAGAGAGAATCTGGAAAGTGTGATGAAATTCTGTCAGTTTATATAATTTCCTACCAATGCCACATAAATGCCTGTACCATGTGACAAAGTGGAAATAGGGTGCATCGTTCTCCGCTATATTCAGTTAAACTCGCAGCCAGACGCTTGAGCTTCGAGAAAGTTTCATGGCTACATCGGTGTTGTACGTTTTCCTACAACCAGGACATCGACCATCCTCCGCAGCAATTCTGTGATGACAGAAAAGACACAATCGAAAACCACATGAACAAGGTACAAAAGAAGAGTCCGTGACATCCAATTCCTCCGTACATATAGGACAGTATAGGGGAGCCGGAGGTGGCCCCCACAAATTATTGCCATGCACCCCGCTCCAACTCGGCGCAGAAGATTGAAGTGGAAAACTGTGTTGCTTGGAGAGCCTGGGTAAGGTGGGTGGCCTGGCGGCATCGTCAGGTCTCCAGGCTCTACCCCCCATTCCCCTCATTCTTCCGCCAAGCATCCCGGCCTTATACTTATACTCCGGTTTGAGAGACCCACTCTGCAACTCTGAAGCGGCTACACACTTGCTCTGTTTCTCCGCGGATATATCTTTTTCGATACAAATAGATTTTTGTGAATCTGCGGTTTTGCAAGCAGATCCTTGCATGTAAATTGCATCAGCCACAGCTTCCCAGTCATCTTCAGCGTCATGAGTAAGGGAATTCCCAGTTTCTTCACTTGAGCTTCCAGAGTAGCCACTGCTTGTACAGCTGCTAGTTGACTGTGTGGGACTACAATCGCCTCCATAACAGCCCGCACACGTAGGTCCACGGTCATGCTTCGGGTCAGAGATGACCAGCATCTCCTGTTCAGCTCTAATAAACGAATGCAATCTGCAAGCACGTTCCTCTGGTAGCGTCAATGCCAATTTCTTTCCCAAATTTGTGCCGCCAGAATCCGGTGCCAGGCCGATAGGACTCAGGTGCACACCCATTGAAGACATGATACTCTTGTCTGTAAGACAGCACTTATGCATCAAGCACTTTCCTTGTACCTCCACAAGATCGTTTTCATCATGCGAAGCCACATTTAACCTCATGTCCTTGTCCTTACACTTGCTCTTCGCTCGGCTTAGATCTTGAACCTCTGGACTTTTGCAACCTTCCCATCTAAGCGAAACTGCCTGTTTTACAGCACCTTGACCAATAATCAGTGGCTTTGTTGCAGAAGACTCTGTCCCATTTTTAGCGAGGCCAGTTAGACTCTGTTCCATGTCAAAGCTCTCACTACAACCAGGGCCAGGGCCACTTGACTGTATGCAAAAACCCTGTTCCAAGTATCTACTAGGAGAGCTCTCTTTGTTGCTTTTGAGAGCGATAATCCCATGGCAGTCCTGATCCTCATGCTTTCCACGACTGTGATTGCCTGATTCCAAAGTCCAGAAGAATAATAATTAGCTCGATTGTTATCTATGCACACAAAGAAGTGGAGCAAACAGAAAAAATACTTTGATCTGGAGGTCCATGTGTTTCTAGACTCATGAATTTGAACCCTAGAAAAATGTGAATCTCCCTTGAGTCTCGAATATGAGTCCCGTACTGAACATACATATATACATGAAGTACGAGCCCTGGGCCCTAGCTGCTGTGATTGACATTAGATGGTATTAGGAAGGTCCCACGTTGATTAGAATGCAAACGGAAAGTAAGATATGTGTATGTAACATGCTCGACTACATTTGTACTCAATACAAGATGAATTGAGTGTACTATGCTATGATCGAAATTGAAAGTGTCCCAATGCAGTAAGATTACAGTTGTACGAGCAGGTTAGTAACCAAATATTGCTTCGCAGAGAGAATGGACATGCAACTGACTAGAATGCAGCGTGAAGTAAAATTGGATGCAGATGTCTGTAGTTGAGAACGACCAGAAAACAGGAGCAAATAACAATCGAGGAAAGACGAGATTCAGCACGACAGATTGTGGAAGTTGAAGCCAAGTGTTAGCAGGCACAACAAACGAACCAGGAACTGATAACCAAACTTGAAAGAAAAAAAAATATACAGAGCGAGACCATGTACGAGTACTCGGTTCAGGACATGGGGCTGTGATTGAAATGTTGCAGCACATAAGAAGAGGAATAAAAGTTGCAGGTCTCATAATGATTACAGAGAATGCGACCCTAAAGTCAGAAATGGGAACTCGCGGCAATAAGCTCTAAAAGCATTAAGTCTACAAGAGCAAAAGACAACCTAAGTCATGTGAAAGCAGATCCCGAGTCCATTACAGGCAACATAATTCGAAAGCTTTAACTAAGATGTACCCAGAGGGTATAGAGGGATAAAGTCGCTCCCGCTACTCCCGCTACCCGTATCAAGTCGCTCCCGCTACTCCCGCTACCCGTATCAAGTCGCTCCCGCTACCTCCAACATCTCGTCAGCCCCCACTTGAAGGAGCCATGACACTTCAAGTTTCGATCGGAGGTCATCGCACTGGGGGACCCAGTCTTCACGTCGTAACGCACAGGGGATGAAGGCGGAATGCAAAACAAAGTCATCCAAGTGGGAATAGATACAGCAGGAAACGTCAATAGCATGAGAACGAAAGAAAGCATGAAGTATAGAAGTATCCTTTTGGAAGGATAACCGTGACAAATTGGTGGTGCCATAGAAAGCAAGGGAGAAAGATACGGAGGTCTAACACGTAGCAAGCGGCCGAAAGAACCAGGAACAAGAAAGAAGCTGCCCAAACCATAAAGACAAACAAAGGAGGCGAACAAAATGTAATTAGCACAAAATACTAGAAATCCAAGACGGCAATGATTTAGCTAGCTACTTGACGAAGTGGCTAAAGTACACCTCTGTCTGATGTTGTATATCGTGCGATACGTGTCTGAAGCAGAGGCCAACAAGAAAAGGTTTGCAATGAACAAATCCGTCAAAGAAGCTCTCTCGGTGCATAGTCTCGTCCCCGAGGAGTAAGGAAAAGGCCTTACAATTGGTTTTCTAGAACTGGAAGAGTACAACAAACAAACTAATAGCTTATGCAAACTGCTGGAGATAATGACTTGCTTGGCAGTATCCAATAAATTGGACAAGATGAAGGGCGTCTTGATAATGGACATATGACTACTCTGGCGAGCATAATTTATCAAACATCGTCACTTCAAAACTAGCAGCCGCCAGGCTTATTCCAAAGTCTAGATAAAACAACTGTTGCCAGATCAAGACAGGTTCGACTCACAATTAGGAGGTGGGTGTATCCCTCCACCAAGAGAGCTGTCGGATAAGTGCATACAAGTAGAGAAACCTAGGCAGGAAGTACCCTGCGATCGTCAACAAAACGAACACTAATAGAATACTGGTAGGAAAAACTTGAGAGACTTGCCTTTAGTGTACCTGTATAGGAAGGCGTTGTAGAAACCCCAACACGTAGGTAAACAAGTAATAGTTGGCTAAGAACACTGCACATTTTCTACCCAAAGGTATCCCATTGTCTTGTTTGTAGACTACTTCGGCAAACGTAGTGAGTCTACCAGACAATTCAGAGCACTGCTTATGTCTGTAGCTGTGAAAACGTGATGATGACTAAGCAGATTGTCAGGATTATATGATAGAGACTATGACCAAGTGATATGAATCTTTGAAGTTGAGCACTAAACTAGTAGATATTGCATCAACAAATGTTATTGGGGGAAAATTCCAATGAGATGAGCTACACTAGTGTCGACATCATGGAAGTCATTGTACGGTAGAGAGTTGCATGGTTAAAAGTTTTCTGGGATAGTTAATACGTTTCAGCCTTTCTATAAAGTCAATAACCGCTCATGTAAAATCTCGGATCCTACCTTCTGCAGGCATGGAAAGGAGGTAACGATACTGTGAAGGGTACCCTCAATGACTGGGTTCCACGTATCATGTACATCAGAGAGTAAAGCTTTACGACACCTGCAATTGAGATGCTAAGGAAGTCTCAGCAGATAGAAACCAAAATTTGAGTGGGTGTCTGGACATTGGGTATTTTATTAATTGAGTATAATCTCGAAAATACGAATGTCGGTGTTAGAACACGAAGAAGCATTCGTGAGTTGTTTCCGTAACCGGGGTGTTGGCATGAGAACGTGTCAACGTTATTTTTTCCCAAAGTGTGAGAGGTTGCTCTTTTAAAAGTGGCGCACGACGATATTGTGCAGTTCTCCGTTCCAAAAGTATTGTCCTTGTTTTTCGTAATGGATATACGAAAAACAAGAAAATATTGTTATAGGTTTGTTATTTTTTCATGTAGCAATTTCGAGTGGAACAACTTTATGCAAGCGGCGGGGAAACCAGGAGAGACAACAGTTAGAATGGAAAAACTGTGGAACTGTAAGAGAGGTATTAGCAAATACCACGAAGGTACCCGGATATTATGGACACCAAATAGGTTTCAGACGCTGTAGTTAACAAGAAAAGTGAGCGTGTATCAAGATGCTCCCGCTATCTCCAAGATCTCGTCAGCTCCTTTGAAAAATCCATGACTCTTAAAGTTTCAATTGGAGGTCGTCGCCCTAGGTCGAAACCAAGGTCGATCCAGTTAATGAAGACCCAGTATCAAACGTCGACACTAACAAGAGTGAAAGAAATGAGGGAGTACCGAACTTCCTCTTCGTTTGGAGTTAGTACAGGAAGAACCACTCGGCAAACGGCAGTCTCAAACATTCAGGAAATTAGCCGCAACGGAAAACCTACCGCTTATGCCTCGCGGCGAGCTGACATAACAGATGCGCGAAAGCGGAATGGTTATTAGAAGAACAATCTAGAGAGACCGATAATACACTGAAAAGCAAGAGATGAATACTTATGCATGGAGACGTGGAAAAGGTCAAATCGAGAAGAAGAGGTAAGGGGAGGGTGTAGAAGTGGAGGACTGGCAACTGTAGCCAGAAGAAGGGGAAAGCGAGAATATGCAGAATGGTGGATAAACCTTGCGAAGGTTCACTAGTTTATAATTATCAAAAAGACCCGTGGGCAGTCAACGTAAAGTATATGGGAGGATGCAGAAGTGGGCTTTTTAAAGAACTCCCACCTTGGCAAGAACGAGACCAAAGACAACAATTACCCTGTGCAGATGGAATAAGTGTGCCAGAAGTTGACGAAAAGAGAGCAACAAAACTCATCTTGTTACAGCGACAGATAAGGAGTGGGCAAAGGAAAATGACATCTGAAAAAGGAGGTTTGGGGAAAACTTGGAGAGAAAGCTCTTCCACTGGATGTAAGAAAAGAAGATGATATTCCTCTTCCAATGGAAAGCTTAGACGTACATACTTATGAGAAAATATGCAGCCCTAGATTAAAAGGCGCATCTGATAAAACGACGCTACTATTCCAACCAGATATTAACCAACCAAAAAGTAAAAAAAAGGGCGGTAAGAAGCCCTTGCCGTATATGAAACCGAAACGGCTTAACAGGCAAGCAGACCGAAGATCACAGGCTCTATCTAAGGATTAACACCATACGTTGGGGCAAACAGGAAATGAACAACAGGCCCAAAACACGGCAAAGAAAATATGGGATAGCATTTAATCTGACAAGGTCAACGGCTTTCTAAGGCAAGCATACATAGGAAAGCATACATAGGAGCATCCAAAGGATATAGAACGGATAAAATTAGTCAATTGCAGGAAGGGGGAAGTAGGCAGTAGCAGTCCATAGGATGAAGTCCATGGGACGAATACGACAAAATTTATGTAACATGCTTATAAGAACAACGAGTGCATAAGCACTAGCAGAACACTGGGGGATTGGGCTTTCGCATCCGATGCGAGAAAAGAAACCAGGGAATATCAACAACATCAACCCTACGGGCATCACTCCATAGTCACGACATCCCAGCTGCTTCATCAGTGTACACCGGGGTGAAAAGGCTTTTGCACTCCACCGCGCGGGGGATAAACATAACTTAAACAAAACAGGTAAAAAAAAATAAATGATCAGCCGCAAGGCCTTGGTATGTCAGAGACCGAAGCATCGCAAATCTATTTATTACGTCTCAAAGGTGCCGACGAAATATACTGGATAGCAAGAAACAAAAAGAAAGTGTGACATGTCATCCACGGACCGAACCTGGAAGAAGTAAAGACAAACCGATACGTGAGTACGAAGAGGCGAGACGTAAATCGGTTGAATATACGGAGGAAAGCGACTGTCATGTTTTGTGTCTTTGACTGAGCTCATGAGTCAAACTTTACTCACCTAAGCACCATGGGCCCTCCAATCATGAAACTCGCGCCTGTCTTTTGGCTACTCATTCGAAGCTTACAGCACACCCGCTTACATATAAGCTAGCACGAAACCGAACGAAGCCGAAGCGGGAGAACATGGAAGAGTGCGAAGAGAGAAGGACAATCGACATAATCAAAACGTATGCGTACGAGGTGTGACTACGTTCGTGACCGGAAGGAGAGTGACGGAGGCACACATTCAGAATAAGAAGAAAAAGAAATGGTGAAGCACAGACAACTGCCTAATGAGCTCCTGAACCCTTGATGGAAGATGTACTGAACAAATGTGGAAAATTCCGTCAAAGTATGGTGGAGAGGTGTGCCACGAAGTGGATGCATAGCATCACACTGGTTATCCTAGAAAGTGAGGGTAAGTGGTTAAACTTCGCTGAATAAACGGTATGGATGGAAGTGAGTGGGCTCCAAGCGAATTGGTACGGATGAGTGAATAGTTACTGTTACGTGACTAATTCCACGATCTCCACGAAATCACGAAACAATATCACTCCATAATCTTAAGACCCTACTTCCAGAAGGCATGCTAAACAACTACATGCGACCCACAGACAAATAGCAATTCCACATGCGCGGCACTGGAATTTTACGGACAAGGATCAAGAAATGCGATAAGTGAAAGAAAACTATTCAAGCAGCACTAGCGGAAAGGCCAAATGAGAAGACAGAGAATGTTACAGAGAATACTAAGATGTGCACCGTCACGACCAGCAAGGGTGCCCTGATTCCATCAATGAAAAATACACCTCGCAAGATCTTGAGCCGTGCTTCTTCAAAAGATCACCAGAGGACTATAATTATTAACATCGGTAATGAAATTCTTGAAGAAGGTAAACATCTTGAATCCACAGCCCTAAATGAGCGCATATTCGCAGGCCAGGTCATCATAGACTATGATACGAAATCCCTTTGTGCCCATAATTTCGCTGACATTAACTATACTTATGATGTAAATTGAAATGTCTACGAAACAACGGAAACAATTTGTCATTACGTTCTTGGAAACCAAACAGTTTCGATTTAACCCAACACCAATCTCTCTCTCTCTCTCTCTCTCTCTCTCTCTCTCTCTCTCTCTCTCTCTCTCTCTCTCTCTCTCTCTCTCTCTCTCTCTCTCTCTCTCTCTAACGTACCTTGAGAGAGCCACTGCTCACGTCGAGCGTCAAGCTTACACTGCTTCAACTTTGCTGTTCGGTTTACCTGCACCAAGAATCAAGCCTTTCAGCGGTCTTCTCTTGGCAATCAGCTTGCCTCTCCCGTCAAAACAAACACAAAAGCCCCACCCACTTTCTTTGGATTTAATCAATTAAGCATAATCTTTGAAATCCCATGGCAAGATCATCTAATTCAAAGTTATGGCTAACTGAATCATTGACACAGAAATGTTTCTTAGAGAAAATACCCTTTTCCTTTTGCTGGCATCCTTGGAGTGATAACACTCGGATTTCTGCTCAGACGGAGAAGATTGCGAATGCTTAAGGTCACGGCTGGAAATCGGTCCACACGAAGGATTTCGGTCCAAGTGAGGTGTTGATACATTGCTCTTGGCGCTGTAGTTTCGCTGCATGCAGTGATAATCAACGGTAGAAACTCGCATGTTTGATGTTGCCATATCAACACATCCCACCGACAAATCAGTGCAATGCGCTGCAAACGGCTCGAACAACCACTGGCGGAAATGCCAATGTTGTGCGGTAAACGACTCGTACCAAAGTTTCTTCGACGCACCCGAACTTTGTAACGTCTCAACGAACGCGATTTTCAGATGTAAAACCTTGGTGAGAGGAGGCAGATAATGCTCTTCAGTGAGGAAAGGATGAGTGCAACAGGAGAAAGGCAACACCAAATTCACGGCTGTGCACGACACTAACCCACATCACCTAATTAGACCTCCAGAGTAGCGCAAAACTCATGGATACACTACGTGCAGGGTATGTAGAGGCATTCGTAAGCTGCGGGTGGATGGAATCTCTGTACTACCTACATGTATTTGATCGGAAAGTCTACAGGTTATTGATGAAGGTGGCAAATAGGAACTTTGTCCTATTCAGTATATAAAAAGTACTTTCTCTGTAAATAAAATATTATGTAACAAGATTGAGAATCTCAAGCTTAGAACTCGGTCTAGCCCCTCAAACTTGTATGTACAAACTCTGGATAAGGATAAAATTCATATTTCCTGTGTCTGATTATAGCTTATCAGTCTCTCTCGGCTTGCAATTCGCCAAGTCCAAATCTCTCATTAATCGGCAAAACTTGAACTCTCGATCAAAATTAAAATTGTGACAATGTCTAATTCTCTCTATACCTCTCCTTTCAAAAGCTGTTGATGGTTTTACGCTTGCAAGCCGTTTATGACTTCATATATTCAGGTATCCATATTCTGAACTCCAGTTGCCCTATTTGCTCTCAAAGCATTATTCATGAATTCTTAAAATATGCTCTAGTATTCCTCTAAATTGAAAGAATCCTATTCACATCATAAATTTGTTCATGCATACATGTGTACCTTAATTATAGCAACTACGAGAACATGATAACTGCGGTGAGTTCTTCTTACATCCAAGCCGTTCATTTTGTAACAAAAAAAGTGGTATTCAAATCCAAGAATTCCAAAGAGATACTCTTAAATAATTCATTCACCACATATATATCCATATAACAAAGTTGAAATATACCAATGAACTTTTTACAGCTACAAATCTACGATACAATATTGTGTGACTTGATAAAAAATAAAAAATCACATATCTCGTTCCTTCTAGCTTGAATCCACCCGCTCAACTCCTCTATGTGGCCTCTGGATTCTTCAAACTTAGTCAATTTCAAAAAAGCTGATCAACTTGAAGAAGATGGAAACCAAAGGCCAAAATTCATATACTCAATATCTGTTAGTGAATTAGTTATGTATCTGAGTGACTATGACATTGAGATAGACATAGTGACGAGCTTTCTATCGAAATCAACATTCAAATTACTTGCTTCGTCTCTTCAAGTCTCCATCCACAGATCATACATAACTCTTTCCACACTACTTTGAATTCTATCATAAAATTAATTTGTCACATATAATGCTAATTATTTGTTCTAACTAAGCACAATCAATCTAACTAGGCTAAGCAGTACTCAGGTAACTTGAAACAATCTTTCCCTCAACAAGTGTGATAAGATTTGTAACCTTTATTACCTATATGATAATTATTTTAACAAAATACTGCAAAAATTCAAAATACATCTTTCAACAAACTACTATCGATTAATTTTGTGTCATGACCAACATAATGGAAGTGTAATAATCATTTTAAGTTAACATAGTTGCTAGCCCAATTTATTTGTACACTTGTGAAAAACTTGCAATAATTGAAAATAGACAAAATAGATTTCTTTGAAATCACTTTGAGACATGAAAAAATTAACATTCAATTATGACTATCTCAACCATTTGTTTGAACATGGTATGTTCATACAATTCATACTACTTGTTGAGTGTTATAATTTATTTATTTTCTCAAATCCACAACTAAATAGACAAAATTTGACTATTTTAATGAAAATTGATAACATCTTGCATTAATTAAGTCTTTCAAATTAATCTGTAAAATCAGAAATTATTGTGTTCCTTCTGATGCCAGATCATTATCAACGTTTGTAGTGAATTAAGATATAAATTTAGCAATGTTGATTGTGGGTCTGTTTGGAAGAGAACAATCACTAACTTTCAATCGCAAATACTTTCGTGTAAAACCATGAAAGCCTTCTACACATGAACTAACACAAGGCACTATATAAGAGACCCTATCGAGAGGTGACGGATCCGTACTTGAGAATCATTAAAGAACTAACTATACAGCTTAGGGTCTGAGAAATTTCAGAATAAACCTCCCAAGCTACTAGTTTGCGCACACAACACACAAAAACCTATATATGTTACTAAGATATATAATCTTCCACTATCCAACAAGGTGAAAGTTGCTTTCTGAGAACGTGTACAAGACCAAATATCCACTAAGTTGTAGAAGCTAATTACTTATTCAATTTTAAGTACATAAGTCAACACTTATAGCAAAATCCAACATCAAATTTTAATTAGCTTAACAAGTCTACATAAGTTTTCTTCAACTTATCATATTAAACCCAATCTAGGTAATTTGTTCCATATGAATTGTGTAAAAAGTAACAGTGTTTGTTGCAAAGACTTTTTTAATTTAATAGGATCAAAATTACTTGGATAGTAATCCTTTGTGAGCTCTACAAAAATGCCTTGAATCGTACATCGTCATCCAATTTATAATTTTGAACACCTGTATTAGCAACTTTATATTTCACGTTTTTTTTTCATTTCTGTTTGAGCAATCTCAAATACCTCACTAGCCCACAATAAGATCTGGTCTAATTAGTTAAGTTGCACCAATTGCATTTGTTAAGACTAGTCTAGATCCAAACGTTCTTTAAAAGTTGTGCAAAGGATCATAAGTTTGTATTATGTTGAAGTAAAATTTCAAGTTCACATACTAAACAAATGGAAGAAAATTCGTAGTCATTCTAATTATTGAGTTGTATATCCAGATTGCATGATGGAGTTTGAGATCCAATCATTAGCTTTTGCTCTTGTTTCCATTGATTTTGCAAACATTAAACATAATATTTTTGTTTATTTGTTTGTTTGTACTAGGTTGATACATATTTTTAATCTTATGTTTCATTGCTAATTGTTACATCAAATTTTTCCACATCCCACATGTGAATTGACATCCATATTTTGAGATCATTTCTAACGTAATACCAAACCAAGTAACTATACATTCATACACAAAGCTCAACCTTTTTTTTTACCAATTTTTTTAAAGTCTTAGACTCATAAACTTTTGTAAAACAATCCGTAGCAACAACCATGAAACCTTATATTTTTTTATGACCGTCAACAAATATAGTAAACCAATGCTTCATTTTTTGAATGATTCTAATGGAAACATAATACACAAGTCGTCTCTCAACATATATTTGTTTGCAAATACTTGACATTCATCGTATAATTTGCTCTACTCATAAATATACTTGAACAGATTCGGCCCATAATGTCATGTACCAAATCTTTCCGCAAAATGTTTTTCCCAAAATCTTCATGAAACCTTGTTATAATTTTGAGAACATTGTTTTTTTAACCTCAAAGCAAAAAATATAATTTTTTTTTCCAAAAACACAATAATTAACCTACAAAGTTATAAAAACATTTCTTATTTGTGATTTATGTACTTATTTCTTTTGTTGCATCATCCCAAAAATTCATAGCTTCAAATAATCAAATGACTGACAAATATGAACTTCTCCGGATCATTGTTCATGTTGACAAATATTAACATTGCATTAAAGGTTGTCTTTGAAAACCATGTCTATCCATTTGTGAAAGAAAATCAACTTTTGTTGCTTCGTACCCACGCAATGTAAAGATATAAGAAAAATTCTTGAAGCAAAATTATACATCGTACAATTTTTTTCTTTGCATTCTGTTTGTTGGAAAAAAATCACTGATTCAAAATCGATTATCGATCACTTATTCAAAATCTTAATTACAGTAAGTAATGTTGAATTTTCCTCGACACACAAAAATATAATTGTTTTCATTTTACAATATTGTAATTCAAATTTGCTAACGTGAGTTGTCTACTAACATAGTAGATGGAATCATAATATCCTTGTTAATCTATTAAGTTAACATTTTGCCCAGTAACTTTTTTGATACATTCTTAAAAATTGAAAGCATTTTTTTCAATTCAGAATTCATAAAGTTGATTCCAAAAGCAATACTTACTTAAGCTTCTCAATAGCTTCTCACAATTTTGGGATAGCTTGCAGAGGAGTAGCATTAATTTTCAATTCCTTAGTTAAAGTCTTAGCAATCACATTGTATTGTTCAATAAGTTAGCAGTAATAACCCGTAATTTTAAAAAAATTCTAAGATAACGTTTGGTAGTAAAAAAGTTATTCTTATAATAAAAAATGTTTTATCTTAAAATCTTTATAAATCATCTCCTATAAAACTATGTGATAAACCAATGTCTAGAATAATAATTAATATTTTTTTCATGTTAAGTGTGAATTCTAACTCATCAAAGTGTTCCAAAATCTTGGATAACTTTTTCAAGTGTGAGTCCACATTCCTGAAAATTTCTAAATCATCCATAAATACTTTTACTATATGATATAAGTATAGATCCAAAACTCTAGTACTTAATTTTTTGAGTAAAGGTTAAGCATTGCAAAGATTGAATGCAATAAGGTTAAAACAACAAGAGCCTCATGATGAAGAAAAGTTGATTTACAATCAATTCCTAGGTATTCACCGAAAGCCCTTTTTTGGTTGAACCTTGCCATAAATAAAAGGCTATGCCATTATAAAGAAGATATTTGCTTGATGAAACCTCATTCAGACATAAATTACTTGATGGGACCCATCAAGTTACAATTTATTCGATGGTATTCCACAGACAGTCCACGTCAAACTGTTATAGTATGAACAAAAAACGATGGACTGAATCTTCGTGTTACCTTCGGTAAAGTCTAAACGGTCCACGTCACACTGTTATAGTATGAACAAATCACGGTGCGTTAGTCTTTGTGTTACCTTTGGCAGAGTTAAAACTTGATGTGTCAATGCATAAGGTTCTCGTCAAGCTCATTCATGACATTGAGTTTAGACTTAACAATTTAGAGGATTAGTTGTCACAATCTCATTTGGAAGCAGTGTGTATGGAGATTGTTGAAGGCGTATGAGCAGCTAACTGACTTGCTCATATTTCACAATTTTACAATATCTAACTAACTTTCCGATTTCACAAGGACAATTCATGGAACACGAATTTGGATTCTGCCCATATGTGGAGCCAAACGTTGCAGTATTACTAACACCAAGCGTTATTGGGCAGGTCTATCATGTAGGCCGAGCGTTGACATCAAAATCTCAAAGTTATTGAAGATATCATACAGGTTGGCTCGAGTTTTGGACTTGTTTGTCAAACAATTTTGTTGGGCCTATGTGGCTTGTTTGTAAGCACATGTTGCAAGCTCCAAAAGCATATGCACTAAAATTGTTGTTGTTCAGTGGGCAACTTGGTATAAACTCATCTTCATATTCTGCTTAATTTGGAGCTCATCGTAGCAATGACCGACAAATCTGATTCTTTTTCAACGTTATGAAGTTAGGCAACCATAGGAGCTAAAGTCATCGCCTGTGAAGCCATATCACCTATGCAGAAAGATGTGCTGGCTAAATGTTATGGTATGCCTTGTGTGGCATTTTTAGAGATCAATTTGTAACTCTAGAAAGTCTTGCAGGTTAAAAGTTCCAAAATATAAGTTTCATTCAATTTTTTTTATCAAGTATAGTAATTAGTTTAGTGATTCATAATCATTGTTGTGAGTTTGACAGCTGCGTACTTCATGATCAAACGCCTCCAAGAGAGTATCATCATAGATTTTTGTAAAAAAGGCTCTTTTATTATTTTGTTATGTCATTTAGATTCTTTTCATCCGCTCGGATTGAGTACGATTGAATTTGTTTTTTCATGTCTGAGCTGATGAAGCCACTCTTTTGGTTGACAGGATATGATATCACAAGAAAGAAAAAGCTTTTGAGAAAACAACTATATGTTATATTTTAACATTCTCAATGAATATGTAGTTTGATGATTTACTCGTGTTTTTATGAAGCCATCTATTTGTTCTGTGCTTTGGTTTGATGGAAAGTCATTGGTGATTTTTGTAAAAAATTCATGCCCATCAATCGTTTTTAGTTTTTTCTTCTAGATAGCGTGGTTAGTTATGAAGCCGAGGTAGGATAGAAGTTTCAAAGCCTAAAAAGGTTTTCTTAAAAATTGGATTGAAAATATGTAGACTTAAAAAGTGTTTGACTTCAACTCATTAGTTGCTCCTAGGATGATCAGGCCAAAGGCAAGAAGATAATGAAAGCTGTGGGCAGAGTAGATGTGCCACAAGATGCTTTCATGGCTGTTTTGCGACTAGAGAAGGAAGTACTTTGAAGGTTCAACTAGGTTATGTACAAGAGGATGTTTATTAAATGTGATACAATCATTCTAGTAGTGCGATCTTGAACTCGGTAAACCTAGCAAATGTATGCAAGTGTTGATCAAGTTTTTTCTACTCACATTTGAACACACTGATGAGAAGTAAGAACTTTATCTTTTTGCAATAATTGTTTATAGTGGAACCGAGGATGAAAACTTGTTGAATAGAGAGGTGCACTAGATCGGATGAGAAATAGATGCCAAGTAGAATTGAATCTATCTCCATCCACATGACTTATCCTGCATTAGTCTCATGTGGCGCCTTACTTGGAATTGAACAAGATACAAAGCTCTGACGAATGGAGCAATAGCAGTGAAATCAACTCTTGCTCATCAATAGGAAACTTGATAATTGGAGGATGGAGGACCCGGATTAGTCCATTATTAGGTACCTTTGAGCCAGCGATGTACAATATCTAGGATTAGAGTTGCCACCATCATGGGGTTGTGTTTATGGACATACTTATTCAAGATGTGTGACTTGGAGTAAGTAATTGTTATAATTACTCTATTTCAACAACCAGACAGCTCATTACTCATACCAATTTCCTTGTATGTGAAGTGGAATTATATTTTTGAGTTTTAGAACCTCATTCCAAACGTGGAGGAGGTATCTTTTTGAGTACTGTTTAGAGACATGTAGATATCCTTTGAATATATAGCAGCTACAACTATTTTTGAAATCTGTAAAGTGTCTTGATACAAGATTGTAAGTCGCGTCCAAATGTCCAACTACATACCATCTTCTTTACGCTAGCTTCCAATATAGCGTGATAGTGAAACATGTGGATGACAATAAATCCATGCTCATAACAAAACTGTAAGTAAACTTATTGAGCTCTTTTCTCTTGCTGCAAGAACCTAACAATCGAGTGATCCGAGCTTTTAATCAAGTGATGAGCAGATTTGTTAGAATTTGCAAGTTTAAGAATATGGAAGAGTTTGAGAAGTCTTCGCTGGCATACTAGCACAATAGATGTGCAATTATTGAGATTCCCAACGCAAAATGCATACCTCTTTCACATTCAACTATTTTTTAACATAGATACACTCACTAGAAGATGGCTAGAGTTCAAACAAGTAAGATGGTTCATTTGATTGGAAGAAGTCTAGATGAAGTTCAAATAGAGGCCAAGCGTATAAGATTGGGAGAGAATTTTGACAATTTTGAGGAATTTGATAGATGTCTTCATTCTTGGTGACTGATGGAAGGCAGCGCATATCATAGATTCAAGACAAAATTCAACTTTCTTGTGTGTGTTTGCCGATATGATTTAGTATAACAAAAGCCTTTGATTAGGAATAAGAAGACTGTACTAATTAAAGAGGTTGAAAACGAGATCGTTTTAGTTCCAAAAGTTCAGAGTCAACAACAACCAAGAACTCTCTCACAACTACTACTGCTACGCGTGTTTGTGTTCAAGCTACGAAGGCTGCTTGAGATGAATTAGGTTGAGTCAACTTGCGACAAACAACAAAGTATCTTCTCAAGATAACAAAAGTATTTAGAATTATCCGCGTTTAGTTGTAAAACATACTTCAAAGTGGAATTCTAGTAGTTTTGGATCACGCCGTGATATGTTTAAAAATAGAAGTGAAATTCTATGACCAGAGCTTGTGGTGAATTAGACCGATTACTAGAACATGGATATAGTTTAATAGATCCATGTACTTTTAGAGTTTATTGTCAACGCACTACAAAAGAGGCATTTGTGATCACATTGTTGAATGTTGAAACATATGTCCACGACATAATAGTAGCTGGAGAGGTCCTACAAGTACTTCACAGTGGCTTGTTGTGACTATATGAAACTGGATTACACAAAACATTCATGTACCTGTTAGAGAATTAGTGAGTGTATTGAAGTCAGATTATAAGTTGAACACAAAGTATCATCAGATGTGGCGGGCTAAGGATATGATGAAGTATTTATACTAAGAAGAACAGCAAAAATTTTACCACATGATTCCGGTTATGATGACAAAGATTCAGGAAGAAGATCACAACAGTGACGTGAATTGGTCAACATACTCCAATTCTAGAATTTTCCAACATGCATTTATATGTTCTTTCTGCGACACGCAGCGCTATGAAGTATTGTTAGCTGCAAGTTAGCTTGGACTCATCTCACACAAAGAACATGAAGTTAAACGGGAGATTCCCCCACTCGAATTCCCGTCGGTTGTTTACCCTACAGGCAAAACCGTCACCGACACAAACATAGTCAAGCCTTACCCACCCCACACTCGAAGACTCCAGGTCTGACGCTCACAGGCACTACTCCCAACGCGCTAGGCTCGACTCGAAGATTGTCAGTTCTTTGAGCCATCCCCTATACCCTACGACTTGAAACCCTTGCATCGACACTATTTTTAGCAAAACCGAAAACCACATGACAGATGTTGTGCGAATATGTATCGCAATACATCCAACATCGCTAACATGCTACTCACATACACATATGCACACATACACACATATAAGGCGCGAGAGAGTACACACTCAAATGTCACAACTCGCCCCCTAGCTCGCAGTCAAGTCCCTCTTTCTCCCAAGTAGCCTCTATCTACAACTACATGCTATACACCTTCGTGGGTGCGCGAACCAGTAGGCCGAATGCTATGTCGCCCCATTGTTAGTTACCTATCTGCAATTCATAACATGTGAAGATCAAGTCTTCTACCCCTCTAAAGAACATCGAGAACAAACCCATCATCCAACCGGAATAACATCTATCAGCAGAGTTAGGCACAACATGTGCCATCCCCTAGAGCACCTATCACACACCAATATATGGGCCGCCTAACGAGCTGATCCACACACCATGCACCTCAAGCCAGCACGTACTATTGCTAAGCGTGGGTCCATAGTGCCATCTACGTTTGGAAGGTGGCAGGGCGCACAATTGCGCACATGATCATTTCAAACAACGCCATCGCGACCCTCCAACATGAGATCTCCAGAAGGTAACACCTCCCGCACTCGCAAGATTGTGCGTCCCGCTGTCAAATCCAATGTCGTTGATGCAGTTTGTTGTAGATAGACGTAATCTCCCACTTGGAATCTACGAATCGATGATTGATAACCTCCTCTCCGAATGGTTGCATATCGCAACGTATCTTTATGTTGAGCAATCGCAAGATTCTCAAACGCTGTAAGCATAACCCTCCGAAAGAGCTCTTCACCCTGAGAACATACTCTCACTCACATATTCGGGTCATCAAGGTTCACCACCTTTCTAGACTCACGATGAATTGATATTGGCAAGTGTGGATCTCGGTCGTACAATAGAAAATATGGTGAGAAGTAAGTCAAGGATGCTTGACGACTAAACCAAAATCCCATGGCCAACGATGGTAACTTAATATCCTAGTCCCCAAGATGA
This sequence comes from Marchantia polymorpha subsp. ruderalis, assembly GCA_037833965.1. NCBI lineage: Eukaryota > Viridiplantae > Streptophyta > Marchantiopsida > Marchantiales > Marchantiaceae > Marchantia > Marchantia polymorpha. The sequence continues at coordinate 4,975,677 of AP031359.1, forward strand.
TCTTTCTAGAGGCCATACTTGCGCAACGCCCTCTTCACCGTCTGTACAACACGTTCAGCTAAACCATCCGCCTTTGGATGATCTTGCGACATGGTTCGGTGATCAATCAACGCCTTGTCACACAAGACCAGAAACTCACCTTGAAACTTCGTCCCCTAATCGGTCAACACTTTAGTTAGTGCACCATAGTGACTAAGCATCCTATCAAGGAAAGCGTGTGCTACTCCCTCACTTGCCTTGTTAGGTAATGCCACCAACTCAATCCACTTGGAGAAATGCTCTACGATGACTAACACATAGCGATCATGTCGTACAGTCAAAGGTAGTGGTTCTACAAAGTCCAAACTCCAACGGTAACCCAACCCCATGATGGGTTATGGATGTAACTATGGTGTCGCGGCATTGAACGATGCTCTCATCCAATCACAAACTATGCAACGTGATACCAACTACTATACTTGAGTATGCATACCACGCCACCAATATTGACCAAGGAGTAAGCTGTTTGTCCGCTTCACTCCAAAATGTCCCAACTCCTCATGAGCATGACTCACAATGCGTGCTATGTGAGCTAGATGTGGTACTACTAGTACCCTACCGTCCTTCCAGACTCGTGAAACATGTGATCCCTCCAATCGGTATCTCTTCGCACGTTGGAGAACACGATCTCGCTCCTTGGCACCCACTATGCTTGGCACCATGCAGGTCTGTATGAACTCCAACACCAATGCATCATTGTGAACATCACCCTACTCAACACCACCATCCTCAACCTCACGATCTGAAGATCGACCATGTATTCTTTTACAAGAGTAAGATCTCAGATGATCCTCTTTGCTGGAGTTTCCACGTAACCAACACATGAAGGAAAATGCATGCCAACCAGGCACCATCTCCTCGTCAACCTCATCATGCCATCTAGCTCAAGTGTCATCCTCCTGGTTCGTGCATGGGTTCTTACTCAAACCATCAGCATCAAGGTTCGCAAGCCAAGGTCTATGCACTGCCGTTATCTTGTAAGATACGAGGCCACCGTGCAAGCTTCCATGTGAGCTTGTCGGACTCCATCAACCACTTGAGCGGATGATGATCAGTAACAAGGGTGAACTACGTATCAAACAAGTAACACCTGAAGTGTGCCATAGCCCACACCGCTGCCAAGCACTATACCTCGTACGAACTAAACCGCGACTCCGCTGCGTTGTTTGAACGACTAGCGTACGCAACCACAAACTCCTTGCCCTCATCATCACGCTGCGTCAACACCGCTCCAAGTCCCAACATACTCCAAATAGTTTGCAAGTGGTATGGAGGACCTCTTAAAGGGTTACCTCAAAATGGGAGCGGCCACCAACCTTGCCTTGAGCTCATCAAAAGCTCTCTCTTGCTCATCTTCCCATTGCCACTCCTTATCTGACTTTAGCAACTAGTTCAAAGACTTGGCTATTGCACTAAATCCCTTCACATACATCCGGTAGTAGTTCGTCAAACTCATGAATGCACGAACTCTACTCACATCCGTGGAACAAGGGATGCGTGCAATAGCCTTCACCTTTGCTTGTTGAACTCCTAAATCATCTAGGTATATCACATGAGCCAAGTACTCAACCTCCTCCTTGAAGAACTTACACTTCCCATGATGTAACCTCAAATCATGAGCCCTCTACCGCTCAAACACAATCTCCAAATGTATCTGGTGTTGCTCCACAGTGTCACTAAACACCAAGATATCATCAATGTAACATATGACAAAATCTATACCCGCCAAGATTTTGTCCATAACCCTCTAAAACTCGGCAAGTGCATTCTTCAAACCAAAGAGGAAGAATCGCCACTAATACAAACAATCCTTGCCGTGGGCGTTGACGCCCCTGAACGTTGTTTTGATCTTGTACTCCTCCCGAATTAGCAATTGATGATATCTTGCCCAAAGATCCAAAGTACAAAAAATCCTCGCATCTACCACCACATCAAAGATCTCTTCTAGTGTAGGCATGGCATATTTATCGGACTTCGTCTCCCGATTGATAGGACGGTAGTCTCTACACATGCGCCTATGTGTGTAGTTGCCATGTACATCCTTCTTCACCGGCATGACAGTGGCTGACGCATACTCACCATGCGATAACTCCACTTGTCCAGCCTCCTGTAGGTCCAACGTACTACTTTGAATCAAATCCCTCTCCATCTCACTATATCGATAAGGACGACGGAAGATTGACGTATCACTAGCCAATTCTATCACTATACCTGGTCCAATCAACGCACCCAACTCCTTCATATTGAAGGCAACACAACTCCTATAGTCTCATAAGAATTGTGTCAATCGTTGCCTCTCTCCTCCTATGATCAAGGAACCAATGAATGGCTTCCATTCCTTCTCCATAGACACACTAGAGGAAGGCGACACTATCAATGGTTATAACGCTACATCCTGCAAAGAAGGGTTCTCCGTACCTTCGTTTCTTTGCACCTCCACATGAGAATCCTCTTCAACTGTATGGGCTTCAACTCTAGCAAGTAGTCTCGTCACGTCGCATGAACTGCAATATTGATTAATATCTTGCTTGTCGCCTCCAGCCATTGCCACTACCGTTCCGGTAGGCAATGAGCTAACAAGTGGTGTACTAACCACCAAATCAACGCGCAAACGGCGTTCCTCCGCCAAATCCAATCTTACAATCCCTGTCAAGCAGTTTAGATTCATAGCTTGATCCAACACCTTACGACGCAAAGCCTCCTAAATTATAGCACAGCGGTCACACAAGTCATAAATCCCATTGCACGTTCTCGCTCATCAGCGTTAGGCTCCACCAACTTATGTACTGTACTATCCAACAGTAGTCCTAGTCCACCATCATGATATGCATGTGATGCCGAATAACTGACAAATGTTGGTAAAGCCATCCGAGGCTTACATACATAGTTCACCAACGCCATATGTGACCTGTCACCAACTCACACCACATGAGAGTGTCGGAAAATATCCAAGATATAGTAAACGTTGAGTGTAAGATCATGCAGCACAGAATCATAAGCATGACGCAATATCTCACGTGGCAAAAGGTTGATCCACCATAAAAGTGCACGATGAGCACTTGATCCAACCCTCACAGCATCCAACAATACGGCTAATTCAATCCATGCTCGGACCTGATGGAGACTGCCATAAGTTGAGCCTCAGTGTCACCCAACAATGATACGTTCTGTAGAATGTATGTTAGAGAACGTATCTGCTTCACCTTGAGATGACGTAACACTCGCATCATCTCTCAAAAAATCCAAGTTTTGGGATCATGCAACCCTGTCCCATGTCCAGCGCGTGTGTGTCCCTAACATGGCCATCTCGCAATCACCATATCAATATGGCCAACTTGATCAAGGTCCAGCGCCGCTAGTCCATCAAGATCCAGTGCCTACAAAATGTTTGTAGGCAACGCCTTCTCGTATCCTCAAACAGCTGATCGCGGCAACAACGAAGGAAATTGCACCAACAACTGTGCAACATGTTGTGAAGAAACTTGACATGCAGTCTCGTTCTTCTCCACATACAAGTATCTCCGTACAAGAATACCTGACAACAACACTGCAGCCAAAGCAATGCTGATCCAAGCAAAATGATCCAGCAAACAAACACCCTCTGGGGAATACTCCCATGCAATAGGTGTAGTAACCAATGGAGACAATGCGCTAGAACCACCAACTAGCCGATCAGCTAAATCCCTCTATGTCTCTGCTGGTAAAGAGGCTTCACTCCAAGCCTTCTTCACCAACCTATCAGCCTCCAACTGTAGTGCTTGACAAGAACTCCACAGTGGAACATCCAAAGATGATGACACTCCCGCTGCAAGGCTCACAATCTCCTCCACCTCCTCATAGACAAGAGTATCGTCGGTTGACTTGTTCCCTTCTAACAAGTCATCAGGCCAGGTAAGCACTCCCCTGAAACTCGCAACGGAGGCTAACACCGCGAATAAAGATCCAAGAGTTTGATCTCGAGAAATAAATATCATTGGGAGCTCGCTCAAACGTCCATTTCCAGACTGCCAACGTGGATGATAGGCATCAGTCTCCGTCCAATAGTCCATCCAAAAATCCATCGGATATAACGCAACTCCACCAAGAAGCACATCATATGACTCAGCTGATGTAACCACCGCACGAACTCCAAATTGCAAGTTATCATGAGCATGATCATGCCACAACTTCACCTATATGCTCTTTCTAGTCATAAAATAAGACCTATCGGTGGCGCCACCAAGTGAAGTCAGGATCTGGAATGGGCAAGGTTCCAACTCTTACCTCTAAATATCCAAACTAATGCATGCAGCCTTGCCCAACATCAAGGGTAGTTGCATCAGAATCCAGCAAAACTGTGGTTGAACATACACATATCTTGTAGAGCTCACTTAGTGAAATAAGCCACTCCGGTTGTACATCATACACACAAGGGACAATCCTCTCACGATCAATGGCTGGTCGAGCTGGAAAGTACTCCATCCTTGCCGCTGCCGCCCGCAAAGTCGTCTCCTTGAACAATGTAGATGTTGAGGATGGGTCCTAAACCGTATCTTCACGTATCTCGGCACTCGTAGCGGTGACTCTCCCACGCTCACACCACGTGGCTGCTACCCGAAATACTCAAGTCAAATCAATACAAGAGTCCATCAATTCCGTGGCTGAAAACAATGGAGATCGCAAGAGTAAGGTGGCCATCCGCATCACTACACTAGATGGCACGTTAGCATTTACAACACATGATGTAAGAACCTTAGTTCTCACTCGAGTGTCACTAGGCGATGCAGGTCTCATAGATGAACTACTAGCCACCTTTGACAATAAAAAGTACAGGGGAAGTCTGGACTAACGTCCACCATCACCCCTCTAAGGGTCCAACTCCACATTCGCACCACGGGGCTCTAAAGCGCGAGCACCACATCTTGTCACTACAACTGATGCCTCAACCTGTGCCGCACTGGCCAAATAGGAGAAATCATGTCCCTCGTAAGATGTGGAAGTGCTCGTCCCCAGACCAGCCATAGATGCAAACTTTTGCTCCGACTGATCAATCCAAATAGCCGTAGCGTTCTTTGTGGCGGAAGTAGCACTCGGTGCGGTATGCTCCATTGCACCGGTACCTCTATCGCCTCTACCGCCTTTGCCATCTTGACCACCTGGAGCATCACCACCATGACCTCTACCTCCAGATCTCAACTAAGGATGAAGGTCAAAGCAACGCTCTCGAGGATGACGAGGTCAATGACAATGATCACATGTCACACGTGCCGGCTGTGGCCTAGCCCGTGGAGTTTGTACCTCTGTCTTCTCGGGACAATCCTTCCTCATATGACCACCTCTTCATGAAAATGAAGGTAGTGGTGGTCGCGCACTAGGCTCTCTATGATCTGAAGGATGTTGTGTATGAATTCCACGACTCCCACCACCACCACCCATGGGGCGAGACGGTGATGTACTTTGTGGGATACGCGAAGTAGTGATTGTGTCCCTCGCAAATGTAGACGTCACCACCCTCTCCTCCACCATGTACACCTAAATCTTCTTAGAAAGAGTAAAATCATGGGCTAATGTGGATGATGAGTTGCTCATCAGAGTAGCATCACAAACTCTCCTCCTCAACTCTCTGTCTAGAAGCCGATACTAATACTTGACACCTTGTGCCTTGTGCCTAGCTCCGTGAGTAACGGAGATCAGCCGTCACATACAAGTGTATGCCTCACAAAGACTCTCACAAGTCTTCCGCTCGAACTCTTCGAGAATCCTTAACTTCTCCGTCTTCACCCCCTAATAGTTTTTCCTCAACCTGTGGATGAACTCAGAAATGGGGCTAAACGAAGGTATGCCACTAGCATCTCCCCTCCTGCTACCACCCGCCATGCTTACAGTACCTTTGCTAGTGCAAGTACGAGTTGCGCCAACTACTCCACTAGTACGCTTGCTAATGCTACTACTCGCACCTCCACTAATGCCGATACTCGCACCTCCATTGGTACCAACACCACCCTGGGTAATGGATATGTAGTTCGAAGACCAATAATGTCTCCATGCATCAATCTCTTCATCATTATCTCTCCCAAACTCATGATAATCGTCCATGAGAGGCCCCTTTAAATGCTGAAATAACCCCTTCCATGCAAAGAAGGTGTAAACAACGTGGGGTTACGCATAAATTGCATATCACACCACGTGTCAAACTCCTAAATAAAATCATCGAGCTCGATGGTTCCCACTGCACCTAAGTATCGTCGAGGTCCCTTCACGGCCCCATACATCCTGTCCATGTCCCAAATCAATGAGGTTGAAACACATGACAATATCATCACCGAAGACTCTATGTTTGTAACACTCTGGTCCTCCTCCGCAACAACTGGCGAGATAGGTGAAGGTAGTCGATACCTCAACCCACTCCGCGTAAATCTACCGTGGTCCTCTACAGGACCACTAGAATGCTCTGTGAGGACGAAACATCAACTCGCACCACTGCCTGATTCCCTTTCAATAATCCTATCCGCACCTGATGTCATGTCGCAATGAGCTACTCTAGCCCTACGAGCAAAGGGGTAAGGGCAAACCTATGTGTCATCACAGCAAGAAGCCTCTCACGGTCTATTGGTTATCACTCTAGTCTCACCGTGAGAGAAACATAGATAGGCCAGCCGGTGATCAAGTCCAGCCCCCTATCGGCAACACACATCAGTAAAACTAATCCAAAAAACAGCGACATCCCTACATGTGCGCGTTCTAGGAAGCATGATTGGAGAGGATTCAAACACAAGCAAACAACTAGCAACAACTCTCCTGTAGAAAAAGAAACACAGCACAAAACAAGACAACACACACGGCACATCGCATCGAATCGTGATCCCGATTCGATCTCCATCGCTTGCTATCACCTTTTGCCTCCAGCGCTTACAATGACATCTTGTCCACCAAGTCGCATAAAGAATTTCCACGCTTGGCTATCACTCTCCACTATTCTACTAGGGGTCTATTAGACAATGATTTGATGAGAAAATCACTAACCAAGATTTTGAGTATGCCAACCGGCTAATAATCAAAAATCTGTATCAAAATCATATCGATATGATCACATATGATACTGAAACGATAAATGCCGTTTTCTCAAACTACAATGAGTGAGACCGGATGCAAACTCCGATCTCTTTAGAATAATTTCCATAAGTAAACCTCACTTCGTCTTCTTTTTTTTCTTCTTTTTTTTTAGAGAGTTAAGTGTAAAACCTCAAAGTGGAAAAGGAAGATTTATATATATCCCACTTAAATAACAACCTAGATCATTGTTAACTCTTACAAGATTCCTTCTTGTTCACTGAATCAGAGTCCATCACTGAATCAGAAGACGAGAAATGTTAACAGCCAAACCATAAATTTCAAGGCATCACTTAAACCTAGACTTGAGATGTAACGAGTGATCCTAAGCATACACACCACTATACTCGTTTCCATGGTTTTACAATGGAACTAAGCGTATCTACCTACCTACTCATAGTTAAAGTATTTGAAGCAACGGCTTAAAAATGAGTAACCTCTACTATCGTTGTTCTCTACTTTACTTAGACAATACAACTTAAAACCCTTCTGTAAATAGCAGATAATGTCATAAACAAAAGCTTGAGCTGCACTAAACAATTATCCACTCAAACACTTACGAGACTCATCAGTACCGTGACCACGCTCGTTTTGAGCACTGTCTCCTTATTAGTGAAACGGCGCTATAATAATATGTTCATCTTCAACATCATCTCAATCACAAGTCTATCTATACTTTCTTGGATCCTAAATGAGAACTATTCGATTAATTTGGTCTCCATTATAACTCCACCTGTATCATTCCGTTCTAGAATCTATCAACTAATACTTCTCATTGATTCGCTTGTTGTTCACAACATTTCATAAGTTGATATCAACATACTCCAATGGCTTCTTCAGATGGTAATTGAAGCTCAAATTCTTGCTCATAACTTCCACGTGCAAGCGATCACTAATTGGTGGTTCATCTAGTATCCACTCAAACCTTTGATCCCACTTAGGGTCCATGTTCTTCTTGATGTGCCTTGTTCTATTTTCTTGAAGTCCAGATATGCAAGGCATAAACCTTGCTACAATGCGATAACGCCCGGAGGTCAGCGCGATGTGGACCATAGTCCCATATACAGGCTTGCAACATTGCTATTGACCAACAGTTAACGCTTCCACTTCAATAGATTTCTCCGCCATTAAAGAAAGGTCTTACTGTTTTGATTCCCTCGACACTAAGAGCTTCGACTAACCTCTACTTCAGCGGAGTCTCTCGCAGCTCACTACACTGCAATATCCAAACGAATAATGGCCCATTCACGCCTTGTAAGCAGGCAACTTTGCCTTTGTGCGATAGAGTCAATCCGCCGTTACTTCCTTAAGATCAATTAGATCATGGAAGCCTTCCCGTCTGAATGACTCTATCTAGTACACAAAAACTTCTGAAATTGAGATAGGATAGATCTCCTTGGCAGAAGACTCACGTTCCCGTCCACTTCACCTCATACGCCCGACTCCGAGGCGCATCCGCTGCCTTCTTCCAGAATATAAGTGCTTCAAGACTTCCCTCAAAAGAGGTAAACGTCTCATTCACTCCCTCTTCAACCCCGTAGTTCCAAGCTCATTTAGAGGCGTGGTCAAAAAGGATCCTAAATTCTTGTAAATTCTGCACAACCCAACCGCTGAAAATGTGTAACCGAGTCTACAGCAGAGAGAAAAATGATCACATATATTTTAGAGAGACATGAAACGATAACTTCGTGAATCAAATTCGAAACTGAATCCCTGCTCCTCAAGGATTTCTGAGCTACCCTGATCGTATAACACGTCTGCCTGCCACGCACGGCCATCCGTGGACTGTTCAACTACGTCTCATTACAATCATCCACAACAATTTATCTTCAACCATGAATTGTTCTCCAAGCCTTCAAAACCCTCAGATTTGATCCCCCTTCGACCTCCCTCCATCTTCCGAGTCGTCGAGAAGCGCCGCTGCAGGATTCTAACACACACAATCAAATCAAAAGCTAAACATCTTACAAATGAGAATCCGGTTCGCCATATGAGAATCTGGTCATGCAGCACAACCGCCGTTGTGGCGTATCCAAACAACCGAGTTCAATGTCTCAAGGTGCAGATGCACGACCGAGCGAATGCAAGTATACGACGTGACCCGGATCAGCAACCAAATTTCCACGGATTTCACTAGCATACTCTCCACACCTTAAGGACAATTACCAATTCCTAAGCTCTAGGGTTACGGCAAAACCATCAAAGTGCGTTCTCTTGAATTGGCATGGCCTTTGCATTTCTTCGATCGAATCTGGCACTCTCAGCACAAAAAATTCCTTAGTGCGGCCTACTGCCACCCCGCAACCGACCAAGTTAAAAACCTCACAAGAAACAAACACCGAAACCATACCCAAAAACCATAGACTATAACAGTTTTGGCAAACTTGAGTTCTTCGAGTGAAATAAACAAGAGATTCCTCACTTGAATTTCCGTCTTTCGTTTACCCTACTGGCAAAACCGTCACTGTCACAAACATAGTCAAGCCTAACCCACTCCACACTCAGAGATTCCACTTAGAGATACACTCACGGGCACTACTCTCAATGCGCTACGCTCTACTCGAAGAACTTACGTTCTTCGAGCCGTCTCCGACCTATACCCTACGACGTGAAACCCTAGGCTCAACACTATTTTTAGCAAAACCAAAAACCACATAACAAGTTTCTCTCTCAAGTTTTTATGGCTCATGCTCTTGGTGGAAACATTGAGGTGATGATTTTCTGTTTTGGTTTAGCACCGATTGAGCACATGAAATTTAACATGGTTTTGCACTTTACTTCGGATTTCCATCATACTAATTCTATTCGAAATATTTTTTTGATTTCAGATAGATTGAAAGTACTATAAGTTGTAGTGAAAGATTTATTCCAAGTTCCATGCATAGTCATTGTGCTTTTCATCTGAAAAGTAACATTTAACAGACTTTTGATAAATACACTAAGGATTTTTTCTAGATCTAGATATATGCAGACACCAAGACTCGGTTTGAAGAACTGATAAATTCCTTGTTAAAGACAAAAAAAGGAGAAGCTACTTTACTATATATTAGACAAATAGATCTGCGATTATGGTCTAAATATGCATCTGTTACCTTGGTTAAGCAATGAGACTTTTAATCCTACCGAACGGATTACTTCGGATTTACTAGAGATACGAGAGTATGCTCCTTTCAAGTTGATTGTTTGTTGTGGAATTATATTTAGAACAGGTTTAATGTTTGACTATCAAAACCTGCCACAAGAAAATCTACTCTGACATTTCCAACATATGTTCGGCACAAGCTAAACCTACAAACTTATGGCCAAGGGCAAGTTGCTAACGAAGAGAAGTATAGTGCAAAAGTTTCAACTACATATGGTTCTTGGGAGTTTTGTGTTTCATTGTCACCAACAACTATATATACTTGCGTGGAGACACAATGCTTGGCCATGTGAACATATTATGGCATGGAACAACAAAGAAGGCAAAGAATTTCAAAGTCATTTCCATCTTTGTTGGAAAATTGAAAGTTTACAAATGTTATATGCTTCAACAATTTTAGTTTTAATGAGTCTTCATCAGGATGGGCTTGAAGATTGTTATCCACCTTCTCCTGCTGTGAAAAGAGATCGTCATTGGGTGGTGAGAATCGACCGTGGTAAAGGTTTACGCAAAACTTCATGAGCACTTGCAACCGATGAGTTCTATGGAGAAGGTGATCAATGGTTTACTAAGTACCCCATTTCTGAAGATGTTGAGCTCCAACATTCTCTACCTGGTGGTAAACAAGTACAAACCGTGCAACGGACAGAGACACGTCAAGCCTTGAAGAAACAAACTTACAAGGCAAAATGTAAGTGTTCTAAATGCAAGCAATCAAGTCACAATGCCCAAACATTCAAAAAAAAGCAGCTGTAGATGTTGTAGATTTTGTGAATGAGAAGGCTCAAAGTGTGATATCCACACCTTGACTTTAGTGCTGTGTTCCCACATATTCTGTTGTATTTATTTCAAAGTATATGTATAGTGATTTATAAGGAATATATGAAAGCTCCATTGGAGTAACTTTTGATGGCTTTTGTAGTGATAGTACTAGAGAATATTATGGTAACAATGATGATATGCAGAATTTGATGTTATGATAAAGTCTATAGACTATAATCTCGGGACATACTTAAAGATGAGATCATGGCTCCATGTATTCAGTTGCGTACATTTCACGTCTATGTTTATGCATTATGCTCCGTTTCTGTATTCTGAATGAGTATGATTATTTGACTAGTTCTCTATATAATCCTTGGTATGGTGTTTTGAGATTAATATTAATGTGAAGACAGTATCAAGGAGTATGCAGCAAGCTTCTCTGATCTTCTTCATTTGTTATGTTGGTGCTCTACTCATATGTTTACATGGGTATTGTCTGCAGTACTACAATTAGGCTCACGTGTACTTGGCGAGCTGGTTGATGCGTGGATGTGGACGGTAGATACCAAGACGGCCAGTTTACTACTCATCCTACACAACTAGCGCTTTCTTCACTTTGATGTTCTTTAGCTTAAAATATTGCATAAATATTGTAGAGTTTGCTCAAAACGAGTTGCTTTTGTGTGCATTTGAATATGGCTTTGTAATTTCGCATGTATATTTCAGATGTTAGTTCTAGTCATTATATTCCAATAACGGATCAATATTTTGATTGTCAAATGATGATCTCCAGACCTTATGAAAAGCAATCAGCAAGCTTCTACTGTTGCTTGTGAAATGACCTCGGATTTTCAAATGGGGAGGGGGTTTGAGAAAAGTGCACCCCCAATTCAACAAACAATAACAAATACTTTTGTTATTTTGAGATGTAATGTGTGGTTTTAGTAGTACCTTGAGTTGCGGTCAAGAATGAATGCCTTGGGAAATATCATTCTGCAACATAAGCCTCACGTGATATGCTTTCAGGTACTGATCTCTTCTCAAATCATGTTTTAGACGTTACTTTGCTTATGTGCAACTTAGATGTTGGAACTAGAAAAAGACATATGTTGGTGGTAGACTTCTAAGTTGCACACACTACATCGAGTCCATGAAGGTGGTGATTACAAATATATCATAACATATTTCAGAAGTTGATGGAAATTCTATAAGCGTTTTGTTCCACCTGCTCAATCATCCAAGCGAGCGTATTTTTTTATCCAGGTGAGTTTGTCGATAAATATTGAGTTCTTTGATGAAGTTTCAAGACTAATCTTATAGCATCTAATGTTTACTCTTTAACAAATCCCATCTTCACCGATGGTTCAGTTCTTTTACGACAGCTTCGGACATAGTCTATATCGGGAATAGTCATTGTACTAGGTAACTACTCTAATTAATATCACTCTCTCCGCCCTCAATATTCCATATTATAAGTTCAATGCAATCTGTTTTTACTAATGTCTTTTAGTTTAGTGTAGAGTCTATGATCTTGAAATGTGTATGGCTTGAGTAAGTGTGACTTTCTCACACCACATGATCAAATTAATTATTCTGAACTATCATCGGAATGTCTTCGATAACAAAGTAATGGGACAAGAGCTGGGCATGGCATGACATCAATGACGGTCATGAAGAACAACTTGTGGTTGCCAATTCACAATCAGAAAGCCCTTGTCCTGCACCACCTACATGAAATCAGATGTTTAGTAAAGAACGAGTGGCCAAAGCCAATGCGGCTTTAAATTTTATGAAAGATATGCCAAGTGAATTTTGGTGGTGACGAGACCTGGGATGACAAAACGGATGATGTATCTCCACTTCCTAAAGGAAAGTTTGATTCATGGTTGAAGCTTCACCCTACTCAAGTACAAAAGACTTACCATCATATCGTAATTTTTATGGTTTATCTCTCTTATTTAAAACTTACGGAGTTTTTAATTTTTTCAAAAATCTTTGAAGTAGAATGACAACATAAATGAATGCCGAGTTTATGAGTGATGCGAGTTCCATCTGCATCTTGATTAGCAGATTATTTTTCATCAAAACACATGCATCCAAGATGTGCTGCATTTTAATTTGTAGATCATCCGCTTATAATATATATTTTTTCAACATCATTCATATTAAAATATATTTCATACTAAGGAAAGTCTTTTATGTATCTTATTGTAGTTTTTGGTATGTGCTTTGGACAAATCCAAAGCAATTGTCATTTTTACTGTTAATAATTGTCATTTTTATTGTAACCAGACTTTTGGGATTACAAAATTACATATTGACTATGCCTAGCAGCCGTCGCATGAAACTCTTTCCCATTAAAATTAGTTTGGCTGGAATCATCGTCCCAAACGACATGTATGATTCACTTATGCCCCCAACCGTAAAAGAGGTAGAAAAATATATAAAACTAATATTGAGTATAAACTGAATTGTGTTCATAACACGAGAAGTATAGTGCAAATAGTTGTCGAGTTTGTAGAAGCGAATGGTGAAGCATTCTGTACCGTTGGTGCCGAGTGATTGACTCCAATGTGTTTGAGTGGTGGCGAATAAAATTGCCATGAGCATTGCTGTGAAAGGAATCAAATCTTAAGTATGTATCATACACATTGTTTGACTTTCGGCCTAGTTATTGGTGAAGACTGCTCTGTTTAAAACTCCAGTGGCACGCCACACAAGCTATTGCAAAATCACAATTTCAAGTATATTTGTACAAAAATACATCCCTACAATAACACAATTTAGAACATATTACTACAAGAAATATTCTTACAATAACATATTCTTACAAAAACATATATTACAACTTATATGTACAAGAACACCTACTAGAACTCAACGACGGCACACCGTCCGTGATGTACCATTGGGTAAATTGAAACTTGATGGATCGCAACAAGCAATTTACGTTTGGATGGGGTTCCATCAAACAAATTCTCCATTCAAAAGTGAAAAAAAAAATCTCTTATGCTTAATTGCCATTTGATAATATCCATTAAAACAATATACAAAAGAATACAATTCATGGCCAACCATCTACACTAAAAAATCATTGCAAAATGAAATTAGATATTAATCTTCCTTTGCAATGTCATAAATTTCTTGAATTTCACACAAATCCTCAACAATTTATTTTTCTTAAGAGCCAAGATGATTGAAGTTATTCATTCAGATTTCCACTAGTATGATAAATCCACCTGCGAAATTTTTTTTTTTAATTCTACCTTCATCACTTCGGCATATTTGAAATTCATGCTATAAGGTTTTGCCTTACAGCCTTTGCATTTTGCACAAGCTCAAATCTATGCGTATCAAATCACACTTCATGTAAATCTTTGTAATTGAAATAAAAAGGTGGATAATATACGCAATAAATGGCTAGAATAATATTGTTTTTTATGAAATAAAATTGTTTATAATCAAATTTGATCCAATAGTCATGTCATTTATTTTTTGTTAAAATTGGCCATTCATTTTATTTTTTGCAGATAATTGTGTTTCTAACAAAACATTTCTTGTTGAATTGTCTTTATATAATACTTGAAAATTTGAATAATACATCTCTAGCAAGTCGAAGTTAAATTCGTGCGATGTGAGTGTCTATACTATGAAAACAAAGGAAACTTTTTGCTGGTATTACCCCTTCCCAATTATCATATATACTTTGCTCCAATAATTCTATATGTTTGTTGTTGTAAGTCGTGGCCGGTCTAAGATTAATCGATATGATCCATCATCTTCCAATATCACGTGAAAATTCACTATCGTGAAAATGCCCCAAAAAATGGATACAAACATTGGATATCATAACTTGAGGTTTACAAATTTTTTAATTAGTTTGTTTTAAGGTTGTAAACAACAATCTCTGAACCTTAAATTTTTATATATTTCATTGCATTCTAATTTATCAAATTGACACTTTCTTAACATATACCAAGACAAATTTCAATACAAAGTCATTGCATCTAATGTATATAATTGAATCATACTTTTGTTAAATTGTAATAGTATTGATCTTTGAATAGATGATTTCCTGTGTGACTAACTTCAATTTTCAAATGAATATTGAATGAGTAAAGTGCATTTGTCTGTGATGAAGCTTGCAATGGATTCTGATGAACATTTGCGGTACTTTTGGATGTTAATATCTATGATGATGCTAACCTAGTTATTGTTTTTCAGGAACAAATATTATTTGTTCAAAATTATCTGAATCTTCATATGTTGTTGAAGTTATTAGAAAAGCAATCTAACGATAAACTGCTCTAACACCAGTAACGTCATCTCTTTGAAAATTAGATATTTGACATTATATCTGTGGACTCATATACTCTTAGCTATCCAATCAAACAAACTTTGTACACTATCCATATTATCTATAATCTTCTCAAACAATCCTTCTTGAACTTGATATTGACCTTAAATAAGTGTATCGAATGAAATATTTTTTACCTAACCGTAAACTCAAATCTACACCCAACTATTTCAAGATAACTTTGATACTTCAGGACAATTTCTTTTATCCATTGAGAAAATATTCCTTCAAGAAACTATGGCTAAATGTTAACTCAATATATGGCACTTATACATGCCAGTTTTAAACACTAACTCTAGATCCTCATCTTTTGCTCCAATTAATATTATAATTGTTATATCTCCTTTTTCAATAACCTATAGAATTATCAATATCTCCGTCTCCATAGCTCCTTATTTTTCCTTGCCTCCACATTTGTTTACTTCTCAAGTACCTTTTTCAGCTTTAGGCGATTTCAACTCTTTGTTACCATTGTCTTTTGAATGTTGTAATAATTTTAAATGATAGTTTCTGAAGAAAAACTCACATCATATAATATTTTTTGCAAAAATGTTTCATTTTTTTTTCCAAAAACATTATCCATATTTGTTTTTTTAAACAAATTAGAATGACATGAAATTTAACATGTGATGAATTCATAAAAGCATTCATTACCTCCAAAAGTGTGTTCAATTTGAGTATGTATAATAAATAAACGAAAAAACAATACTTTTTGATCACATTATTAAAACATTTTGTGTGGGAAACATGTGTATCCTGATGAATTAAATATTTGATGAGCAAATATCTCTTGGCATTGAATTTCAAGCGCAAAGATTCCTTATTTTTAATTGATAGAATTCAACAAAAATGAAATATATTTGCTTCTTCACAACAAGATAATCAAAATTTAATGCATATATAGCAATATTTTTCGAATCTCAAATGATTAAATCACGAGGTAGTCATGCAGAAAAATTAAATCCTAAACAAATGCATTAAAGTTCTTAAAACTTTCAAACAATTTTGAAATGTTCAACATGACCAAACAAATAAAATGCTTACTATGAAAAAAACTTTGGAATTCAAAATGTACTTATTTTTACTTAAGTATGAATGCATTCAATATATGATTTTTCCTTGTAATTATGCAGAAGTCAATCATGAACAACATTGTTATATTATTTGATATTATTTACAACAAAAGTGAAGTTATGAGCAAACAAAAAATACTTGGTTTACTTTGATGAGACCATCTATATTAAAAAGAACACGTATTTTTCAACAAAATTTAGCTTTTTGGCATTTCGAGTAACAATAAGTTGTTTTTTTTGTAAACGTGACACTAACAAGTTAGACTTAATCAACCAAAATCAATTCCTCACAGTTCCTTCTACTGAAATCTTTAACTTTAGATAATGATATTGTAGCTTGAAAGAACATTCAGGAAAGGAAATCTTACAAGGCTTCTTTGCAACATAATATTTATCAAAAGTATACGAATATCAAAACATGATAGAAAATATTATATATGAAATAGACGATACCGATAATAAACTACATATGTGCAACTCATAGAAAATCTACAAATATTATTGTGTATTTTTAACACTCTAATATTATATTTATGGTGAATGCTTCATCTGGACTGGTCTTTTTAAAAATATTGATTTGTTAAGCCTTGTTATTAACAACTTCAACCCTAATAGACAAATATGGTATGTCAATGTCCTGGATTTGCTGCAAGATGTAATGCATTTCGACTCTCACAATTAAAATTGATACTTTATTGATTCATAGTGTCTTAATGATATGTATATTTATGACAAAGTCTTTGTTTCTATTTGTGTTGCTTGCACATATTTCACTTTTTTGTAAGATTGAGTTTTACATTGTATCAAAACTAATCCTTGACAAATATAAACATATTCAAATAATTAAAATTTTCATTTGGTTGCTTTAAAAATAATAATTTAAAACATGATCAACATAAGAAATAAACAAAGTACATTTTTTGTTATTCATTTAATTATTTTAAACAAATTGTGTTATAGTTCTATGGAGATAACTTACATTCATAACTTCCAAATGCATTCTATTATAATTTATATATCCAGGCTAGGCTTTCTCATATCTTTAGCATTATTGTTTAAATGCACATCACTAAATACATGAGGCTTCTAACAAACTTGTCATACAAAATTGATATCAATATATTAATTTTAAGAACATCAACTACATCAAGAGTTGCAAAAGAAGCTGAATGTACTATGAAAGAGATGAAACTTTTCTCAAATCTGCTGCATTGAAATTATTAAGCATACATTGAATGTTTTCTTTTTTAATAAGTTCTCTTCTTTTGTTTTAATTCATATAATCACACACATTCAACATAATTTTGAAAATGGATTATTTTTTCACTTTGAATGCACACTTAAGTCATTTTCTGCATGTGACAACATTGCTTAGATTTATGACTTATTTTCTTATAAACATGTGAATGACATACAAGTCTTGAAAACGTCCGCATTCATTGATCATCAAGTCTTGAATTTGACTTCCTTAGTGCTTGTTTCAACCCATATAAAGAATTAAGCAATTTTAAAATAATTGAATCTAGACAATTTTAATTTGTTGGACGATCTTGTATCAGAAAATATACAAAAAATACTCTGAAAACATCTATCTAGATACAATGAAATCAAATATTGAACAAGTACATGTATCAATCAACTTGTTTGCATGTTTTATTGCAAAAGCGAACAAAATTACTGTTGTGCTTATGTTTTTAACCTTCAGTTGAAATTATTTGGCTTTGAAATGCATGTTTTCATCATCTATTGAAATATTTTTCAGCTTTGAATATAATTTTAATCAATCAAAAGATGAAATTAGTTGAAGCTCCACAAGCTTCTAACTCATTTAATTAATAAATGACTTTGTTGCTTCATAACAACATTTGACATGTTTTAGTTAAAGTTGACATAAATTATTTTTTATTTATAATACAAGTATGTTTACATTCATAATTTCAATATTAAAAGTCGTAAGAAAATTTGAATAAACCTATCACTTTATATATTTTAACAAGCTATACTACTGTAATTTATGAACCTTGAATAAAATATATCTTGTTAAGTACATTCATTTGATGCAACAGCTAATTGTCTACTTATGATTATTTTCTCATCAGATTTTGTTTGTCAAAGTTTTTTCATCTATGTCAAAATTTTTAATTAAAGAATTTCATTATGTAATCCTGCATATTGAGAAAAAAATGCAGGATAATATGTATCCATTGATGAAAAATATGCTTTGGTATATTCTTTTAAACTATGAATATACTATTTTTATCGTTTGATATTTAAAATCTTGTTTGTGGTTCATTTATGTACCAACACATAAATGTTGGTATATAGATGATTTTATTTCAGATACTTATAGTCCAAATTTTGGACTATGGGTATTAAAATGGTAACTATTTTTTATTTTTATTGTAATTAGATTGATTTAGCATTTGATTCAATTTTTGCAATACAATTGTTTTAGATTTTCCAATATAGATTTATTTTTGTGATTAAAATTTATGATAAGATGAAAAAATGTTTTTCTTTTGCGATAATTTGAGATAAACAGGTGATCAATAGTCAGGTAAACCTAAAAAGGTCAAACAGTAAATACAAAATGTCGAGACATGGATGCAACGTGACTCACTATAATGAGTACTATGTCCACATCAATTTGTGAAGTGATCTGAAAGTCAAGAACCTTTGGGGTTAAATAACCCCTAGTTCATGCGGTAAGCTATCTTGACTTTAGTTAGCCCGAGTTTAAACCAAAAAACACAACTTAATCTCAACATTATTCTCAAAGAATTATCTCACCTTATGAAATGATAGAGTTTCAACTTGGCATTTTTTAGATTTTGAAAAACGTGTTATAACTAAGAAAATAACTTATTACAAATATTGGTTAAAAATCAATACATTAACAAAAGATCATTGTGTAGAAAGAGAGATTTGTTTGAGTGTAATTGTCTTTTGACACATCATTAAATTGAAATTCAAGTATGTATTTGATATAGAGTATTTTAATTGGAAATTTAATCTATGATATTTTTGCACAACACAACCTTAACAACATTTCAAGTCAGTTTGAAGTATATTAAGTTACAAGCTATAAATTTCAGGCGTGTAACTCGGAAGTTTCATATGTTAATGTCGTACATAAATCATAATAAGCCATAATATAGTATAGTTTTATTTTTCACATATGAAATGGATTTCTTAGCATTACAAATTTCCATACATGGAATGTCTGATAATTATCTTGTCATATACTTCTTTTATAAACCAAGAAAATTATTTTTTCGAAATTGAAAGTTTACGAAATGACTGGCTGATTTTTAAAATCTTCCATTTTTCTTGAAACATATTTTTATCTTTATTAAATAATTTTTTTTTTAAAGTTATTATGTTGTTGTTCAATATTTATAATCGTATTTCATATGTTTGGAATTGTCGTTTTTTAATAACAGTACGCTCCATGATTTCAATTTCTTGAACCAAACTCACACAACGAAGAGATTAGTTTGGATTTTTATTTTCAGTTTTTTAAAGAATAATGTTACATTTAGGATATAGGATTTGAGTAACTGAAGATTAAAATAACCTTAGATTATTTAGTGTCTCGGGCCCAGGTTATGTCTAGTGATATATAAGATGCAGGGATATGAACAATTTGTTCTAATACCAATGACATCATTACATATTCCTATAAGTCATAAGTGAACAAATATGTAGACATAAGCATAAGACTAATTTACACAAACTTGAATCTATTACATTTTGTTGCGCGCACAAACACATTTATCTAGATATATGTCAGGAATACAAATTGATTTCAACATTATTGAAAAATAAGAATATTTCAAGATTGCAAAAGGTATATTTTGATAAATTTATAAGATTTATGATAGTTATTTCATTTCTAAAGAAAGAAAGAAATAAGATAAAATAAGTTCTTAATAATTTAAGTTAGCAATCTAGTTAGACGAATAGAATTATAAGTACATAAAGTGGTCAAATAAGAGCTCTTTATGACACAACGAGGATTATTATCTTTTCTGTGAGTCTATGCAAATTATTTGTACGTATACAATCCACACAGCTTATGTTGAATCCTACAAAATGCCTTTTCATGATGTATTTGGAAATTTTTTCTTTTTTCAAAATGACACTGAAATGAAGCACACAATTTGCGTCACAAAATTTAAACCTGGGAAAAAGTTGATCGTGGCAAGAAGACATGCCAGTCTTCACATAAATGAATAGAATTTCCTTCAATATTCAAAAATATGTATTAAAAGGAGTATTAAAAAATGCAAATTTTAAATCATGAATTTAAAATTTAATTGAAGCTCGAGCAAATTTTAAGTTATTTTTATTATTTGAAGAATCTAAGAAAGTAGGATTTTTTTGTTTAAAAAGACTTCCACATTAATATTATAATTGTAATATCAAGCTTAACAATAGAATTGCAAAAATTTACATGCACGTTGCCACAATATAAGTAATTCGAGTAACAAATAATTAAAGTGATGAAAATCAAATTATTTAAATAAGTTGAATTTAAGCCAATATAAGAGAAATCACATATAACATGTAATAGTTCATCAACTTATTTATAAAATGTTCGCAAGTATTGGTCATGGTTGTTTGACTTTCAATTATATTAGTTTTCCTAATGCTTATTGGATGTCTCCATCATATATTTTCAAAGCTAATTTTGCCACACAAAAAAAACAAACGCTGTTCTTCATTGATGAGCACAAGATTTGATACCTCCTAATTTGGGAAAGATCACTTGATTCATTTCATCTTGAAATCTATCCTTTGACCAACTTTTCTATCAATTATATCTATCTTTTGTTTTGTTCATCAAACCTGAAATTGTAAACTTTTTAAATTTGCCTTTGTCACCAAGCAGAAATAAAAGCAGAGCGTATAGTGCGTTTAAAGACTTGAATGACTAATATTCGTGATTTTTTCTAATACAACATAGCAATAGAGGTGTATTTTTTTTCTGGCACGATAATTATTGACTCATCATGTATGGTAGATTTCTTCCTAATTGTCTTTACAATCCGAGGTTTTCTTATGTTGAATTTTGTGTTACCAGTTGTGTGTCATGCTACAAATTACTTATTAATCATCTGCATGATCAGTTTTTCAATCGGAATACAAAACCTTCTATTGAACCTATAACAACTTGATTTCATTATGAAGATGGATTCCTTCATTTAAAAAACGAATAATTAAAGCCAATTTCATGTCATTTTATTTGGTCACAAGCTTCATTGCAATCTATATTGAACAAAAATATTATCATAAATGGTTTTATGTAAAAATGATGTCTTACAGTGAATACTTTTATTAAAAAAAAATTTCATCTCCACAGTATTCTTTCGAATGCTTTTTTCCCTTTTTTGAATTGTCTATTTTCACAAAAACGTTAATATAAAATTTATCTTTACTTGTATATCAGTGCAAATTAAAATTATTGAAAAAATACCTGCATGATTATAGCCAATTTCTTAAAAAAATTCTTTGTCTAAATTCATAATATTCTTTCAAACTCTTTTTTTAAAACAATCATTTAGGGTAAAAAAATGACTTAAATAAAAACTTTCCTTGCGTCAAGTAATGAAACAAATAGTTCTCCATATCTTTCTTATTTAATTTTGAACACATTTCTTATAACTATGTTTCAAATGAATAACAATATATATATATAGTGTTCAAGAAGTGTTCTTCCTTCTTAAATATTTATAAAGTAAAATAATAGGAAAGAATAAATTTTTAATTTCATTCATTACAACGTGGTTTTATAAATTGAAAGAAGTGAATTACATTTCCGCGTGTATTTTATTCGATGTTAATTCCTTAGAAAATTAAGATTAACAAGTTCTCAAGTGAATAATATTTTTTATTTTATTATTATTCCATATCATTGCTTGAAATTGATTATTCTAGTTAAGAGAAATAATTAACCAACAAAACATATGAGTGATGAAAAGAAACATTTCATAACAAAGATGGTATATATTTATTTGTTACAAGTATGTTGATGTAGGTTGCTGATTTTGATTCGAAAAAACGGTTTTATTTTCAAATTAATATCATATCACTTGATTTTGAATAGTTTCCTTTTTCGTTAATTATAACGCGGAGTAGAGCAGTCTGGTAGCTCGCAAGGCACATAACCTTGAGGTCATAGGTTCAGATCCTCGCTCTTGAAATTGGATTCTTTTCAATAATTTTTTGTGTTTAATATTCCAAAACATCGGGAATTAGAAAAAAAGCTGCTTGAATGATTTGTAATAGTATATCTGTGTTTTATTCCCACCATTCCAAAGTAAAAAACCAGCATGAAATGAAATCATTCATATATGATTACAGACAAATTTTAAAATGGTTACAAATTATTGTTGTATCATCCATAACTGATTACACTTTGGTTTCTTTGAATTGGAATTTCCTCTTTGTGTAATTTTATTCCATTTCCTGTATTCTTACAAAAAGCTTGATAATCAGCTTTGATGTCTTGTTACTTCTAAAAATAAAATTAAAAATTGTTTGACAACTAAAATGATTGTCTTCAAATACTTGAAATATCATTTCAGAATGATATAAAAAAGAGGAAGAAAATTGTTTAAATTTTCGAAATAGATTCAGCAAAAATTTATCTTTATATAATAAAGTAAACCCTTGTGAAAATAGTTAACTATTAAAAAAGAAGAATTTGACATTCAGTTATGCCAATGTTTTCATTCCTTTTCTTTGGGTTCGTATTTCATATGTCAAAAGCAAATAATTTGAAAACTTCAGTATAGAAAAAAAAAATTTGGAGCTTCTTGATTTTCAAAGATGGTTGGCTTGTGAAAAAATTTGTATCATCAAGTTCATTTGGAAAAAAAAAAATCGTCGGGTTACAATCCAAATCAATATTAAAATTTGATGTTAGAAAACATAATATATCTTCTTCCATACCATGATACTAAGATTAGGTATAAATTATAAATTGAGTTACTCTAACTCTTTAAGTTAACTCACAAATCAGCCGATAATTTTAGCTTTGTTTTATCACATTTTTCCAAAACACACATATTTATTCACTACTGAATAAACATACTGATGTTTTTTCTTTATCATAATTTTGTGCTTGAGGATTGAGTATTTCTATGAATGTTCAACGTTTATCAATTTCCCTTATTTCAGTGTTCAAATTTTGAGTCAAAAAATCCTTTATCAATATTAAAATATGTAGTTTTTTGAAAAAAATTTATGCTTATGTCATTTTATTTGTACTTTTTAATTATTTTTACGCTACATTTTCGTGCAAATATAAGAATCTTCAAAAAAATTCATGTTGTTTCAGAAAAAGGTCAAATTCTCTGTAAATGTTTTCAATAGAATTTAATTTCGAATGAACTTTCAACATAATTCTCCAATTTTTGCTCCTGAAACTTTATAAAGTCCAAAAATTAGAGGCAAAACTTATAATTGGATAAGTCAATTAGTTTTTAAATCGATTAGAAATATTTGACTCGTGATTAATTTAAACTTCTCATTACTTAATTGAAATTAAAAGTGATAGTTAAATTTATTATGGATATAAATTTAATTTTGATGTTATCATTATTCTTCTTGAAAAAGAATTAGCATAATAATTAAAAAACGTGAATTCATTTTCATCAAACAAATAATTCAACGACATGATATTTTGGATTGATTTGACTAGGTTGATGAGTTTGTATTCATTGATCTTAGTTCAATGATTGAAAAAGTAATATAATTTTGTTCTAGAATTTCTCCTATGTATAACGATACTTTGTCATATCAACTTAAGTTCAAAAAGTACTAAAAAATGTTTGAATTTGCCAATATTTGATTTAAGACATCATATTGGTCCATACAAAGTTTCATGGCAACAAAATAAAAGAAAAGAAAATTACTTATGATTTTGAAGATGATAACAAGGATTGTAAAATACAATGAAAAGAATAAGAGAAATCATTATGAAGCAAGGTAAGGAAATACTTTGTGGACTGATTTGTTTCATCAATAGAAAACTTATTTTAAAAGTTATATTCAAAGTATTCTTGACATTTATAGATGACTTATATTGAGCAACAAGTATATTTTGTTATATTATTTAAAGTAATGAACATGTAAAAAAATGTCAATCCTTTTTCCATTTATGATGAGATATAAACAAAATCTGCTTGTTGAACTTGAGTGAAAGTTGATTTTCTTTTCGCATTTTATGGGCAATTCAAATTTTTAGACTAAGTATATCATTAGCTAAAAAAACTTTGTAAGGATTCAAGGATACAAGAGTGAGCTTTACTTTGTGCTTTAGAACTTAAACTTGATGTGATTTAAATGAGTTGATTCTAGGATTAAGTAGTTGTCTTATTTGTTGTGTATATGTACGCAATCGTTTTGTTGTTGCGCTTTATTGATAGCATATCATGATATAAGACCATGAGTTACAATACTTTGGTGGCTAGCAAATATTGATGAGTATTTTAGATTATAGTGTCGTTGACAACTTTGAGTTGTTGCTTATCTTTTGTGCTAGATAGCATTTATATTTGCAATTGCATGGAAGACAAGCACTACAATATTCCATATCACTTGCATTTGGAAAATAAGACGCACAAAACACATCATTTATTTGAAAATGTTTATTCAATTGAAGATTGTCTTTCAATCCAAAGAAATCTACATGAATACAATTCTTAGCCTGACTACTTTTTGTAGTTGCAATAATGTGTTTGATTTACGCTACTACATTAAAACAATTGCCATGACACAAGTCAATGTCTCTTTTAACATTTGTTATTCTATACTTGAGTTTCAAGTATATAAATAGTGGCGCAAGATTTTGTTGAGAAGTTAAAATACTGCCACAGCTCTTGGATAGTAGTTGCATCATATAGATGGAATAAGTGACTTCATGTATGAAAAGCTAAACATATAGATCTACGTGTGATAGACATTTCATTTCAAGCAACAAGTGCAAGAATTTTTATTTTTATTTTTATAAATATCAATTGATTGTCTCCATAAGTTTTTAAGATAATGTTATGAGAAGATTGATTCACAACTTTGATCAATTGGCTGGGCCAAAAACAAGCTTGATACTAGCATATTTTTACTTAAAAAGGGTAAAAACATCAACATGTTTTTTTCTAATGTTGCTTATCTCTGTCTTCTTCAAAGTTGTCTAAAAGCAAGCATTGTGTACATCAATATGCAACTACACCTACGTTACTAGTTGAAAATTTGCGACTTGTGTCTTTGTAGCTTGATTCCACAAGCCTCAAATAATTGTACATTTTCCTTTCTACAAAGATATATTTCTTGACAATTGAAAGCTTCATTCATCAATTCCTTCATCAATTGGCAATGTATTTGAAGTCAAAGCAATCACACTTATTGTAAATGTAAGGTTTAAATTTTCTACTTATAATCTTTGGTTTATCAAAATAGTAACAAATTTGGATTATTGAAACATTCATGAAACATTCTTGAAGCATTCATGTGATCAATATTGCAAATTGGATGCTCTTGAGTATTGTCATCATTATGTGCTACAAAAATAATAAATCTACTAGGATGTCAACCAATATTAACAATTAGCCTAGATCCCGCAACATTTCTTTTTTACCTCATCTATAGTTGCTCACAATCCATTTTGCAAAACTCAAAATCTTTACATTTTTGAAAAGTTATGATCTTTGCTAAAATATGAATACATATGACAATATATTCAACGTCATGGGAAAAATAATTGCAATATGCATTATTTAACTCAAGAAAGAATGTTGTTGCATCAAGTTAACTTTAAGCAAGTTTAATCAGTATATAAAATTAAAAGATAGTTGAGGAAGGTCTTTTTAGTTTTATAGTGCTTAATTTGATATTTGAATCTTGTTTTGTTTGTTGAGTTTGAATTTGAATTTGAATTGTTTATGAGTACTTTATTTATTCATTGCGTAATATTTTCCATATGTTCATTCATACGTATATGTTAAGTGTTGGATGAAATGAATAAACTTATTTTGTTTTAAATATCACAATAATAAAATTTTTATTTTCTTTATTTTTTGGGGTATTTTTGACAATTACACATTGCTTTCAAAGTATTGTTTTGTTGAAAAAATGAATTTCAAGAAAGAAATACCTTTTCTAAAATCTGAACGTTGATATATCCTTGATTTCGTTAGTTCTAGTTTGAATTTATAAATTTTGAATAAAGTTTGAATTTATATAATTCGAAATTTTAATTTTTTCCATTATTATTATAATTCATGAGAATTTAAAGAAAGTGAAATGTAAAAAACATGTTTGAAACATTTCACATTAGATGTCATTAATCTAAATGATTCAAAAAACCAAACTTTCAATAAGAATTGAAAGATAACTTTATACATGTTTGTGTTTGTTCATGTATTTGTCATAAACATGAATGAAGCAAAATCTTTTAAAGTGTTCATGTGAAAGAAGATTTGATTTATTATAAGTATAAGTAAGCAATTGCCATGTTTAGAAGAAACAAAAATTTGGAAAACAACATGCGGTTTAGAACAACATCGTGTTAAGATAATTAATTTATAGATTATTGAAAGCACTTTATGAATTGATACAAATGTTTGATTCAATAATCTATTAAATTTGATAAATTTTACAAGTCTTAATTATTCATGTGCATACTTGAAAAAGTGAATAATGAATCCGTTAATTGGATCAATCCGAAATTTCATGTAGATGACATGCATGAGAAAATAAATACGATCAAACCGTGATAATTTTAAGGTTCAATTAAACTTGAATTTTAAGACAAATAATTTGGATTAAACTTTGAGAAAATCAGAAATTTGAGCATACTCTAAATGATTCTTTAAAAAAAATATTACTGATCAAATCGTACTTCATGATTTTAACATGTATATTTTGATCAAGTCTGAAAATTTTTGGCAGCAAATAAATTTCCAGCTTTCTATACATATATGTTCAATTGATGTAATTGACATGATACATCACTTTTTTGATATCAAGGCCATGAAGATTTTTTTAATTTTGAGAAATAGAATTTGATCTTGCTCACTATTTGATTAATAGTTAAATTTTATTTTACATATGCATGTTGAATAAAATTAATGCATCAACAATCTATGAAGTGAATTTTCAAAATGATATTTAAACTTTAGTTTTTGAGCTTTTATTTGACGGTTTATTAAATATTGTTGAATTCTGTAAGCTTCACTAATGCTACTCATGGATATGAAATGTATAAATAGTTATTTTGAGTGGCTATTTTTGATTTTATTATTGCAAAGGCCAATGAAAAAGTCGACTTAAAAAGTTGCTATGATATAAAAATCAAGGTATCCTATTTAGATGGATAAATTTATCACATGGATGAAAATGAAACATGATGTTGTTAATAACTTTGGTGATAAGCAAATATCATTGAATTTCATAACAAATCAAGTGTTGCATAGTATTGTGGCGTAGGTTTCTATTCAATTAGCATTTTTTTAAGTATTTTTGGAAAATATAGACTAGTTGTGGTTATCTTTACAATCAATCCACTTAATGAATTGACTGAAAAAGTGAATTTACAACGTAAAATTCAATCACCAACAAATGTTTTTTTATCTATTTTCTTTATTTCAAACAATTATTTATAATTAATAATGTTTTTTGGACTGATTTAAATAAAGTCTTCGAAATGTTTTAATGTGCAATGTTTTGTAGAGAAATTTTGAAAGTAGGTTACCCTCAAATTAAGTAAAAATTGATAATTGTTTATATTTTTTAAAATAAAATTAGATTATTTTAATCTCACTTAGTTAATTTGATCATCATGCTATAACATGCAAGAACTCTGTAACGTGCAAAGTGACACAAACTTAGAATTTCTTCAATAGAATATATGCATTGTTGTACATGTTTTGTCTCATTCTTGTGTTCAGTTGAAAACTTTATCTAAATTTCTATCACCTATGAATCGATATAGCACATGAAGCGTGTCAATGATTGTTCATGATTGATGTCGTTGTAATATAGGCTTCATTGAAATTATGAATATTTTTATTAAGATATTAAAATACAAATTTTATCTTTAATCAAAACTAACTTGTTCATGAGTTCAGAAATTTAAAATTCCACGTGAAATGAAGTGACGGTTGAAATAAGAAAAACAAACATGATGGATATCCAATTAAAGTGAAAAAAAAATTACAAGACAACATTTAAATTTTAATTTTGTGAAATATTTTGATTTGATGATGATTATCAACATCAAATCACAGTGAATTTTTTTGAAAAAGAATGTCAAGATTCTAGTAGTATTTTAAGTACTTTAATGGGTTCAACATTTTTTTGACCTTTTTTTTGAGCAAATCAATCCACTCAATATAGATAATATATTCAATATGACATTAAAATAGTACCAAAGTCTCACATATATGCATTTAATCTAAGGACCAAGTGACATAAAAAATAATGAATTCAAAAAATTCATTCAACAATTCTTGTCAATATCATGTTTAAACATATGTAAATATGTGATAAATGCAAATTGATAAATAATTTTTTCCTCAGTATAAGCAAGTAGTAAACATCAAATATATATTCAAGCAAGGAAACATACTATTTTTTATTTCTATTTAAATGTATATGCGTTATTTGATATTAAATTTCATATCAAATTGCATATGAATGAAATGTAACAATAAAAGAATATATGTTTGAAAATAATTTTTGAATTATTTGAATTTCAATGCAATAAGATGAAAAGAAAACAGTCAGTTCATAAAAAGTAAAATACCATATTACACTCATATGCATAATGATGACATCCTCATGATTTGTCGCAACAACGACTTGTGCATTATAATTGTTTTAATAAATTTGAAAATATTCAGTATAAGCTATGATTTAACCTCAAATATATTCATTAGCTAAATATCTTAACAAAAACAAGATTAAGGTATCAAATAAGGGATTTAGAAATTTTTTTTTTTAAGATGAAACAAAACTTTAAAGTTTGGACATATGTAGACCGATAATATTTTTTATTATATTATATAAATAATATATTTAAATTAAAAAACAAGCACAAAGAATTGAAATCTCACTTTCATTATTCATTTCATTTATAGTGGATTGATGAGATGCATCAAAACTCAAACAAGCACAAAGATTATATATGTATTGATCTCAACTAAAATACCAATAAATACATTCAATTTCTACATAAAGCTCTCTTGGATCTCTCATTTTGGGAGTGAATGTATCTCTAAATCCTAGTGTTATAGTTAACAAGACAATGTTTATTTTTTCTTCGTAGTATTTTTATGAAAAATGGCAATCTAATGATATACATACTTCCATATTTGGTGTAGCATGCCATCCATCATTTATCGCTTGCATTAAAAGCCAAGTTAAGAGATTGGTTATGATTGTATCACTTAATGCATGTAGGCATGATGATTGTAACAAAACATCTTTCAAGATTTTAAAAAACAATTATTTAGTTACTTTCAATCTTTATTATTGGTTGTTGCTTATCTTAGCTGTAAAGATTCAAGGTAAACAAGCAACATTTGTACTCAAATTTAGAACTAAAATCTATGAATTCTATGAGTTTGATCTTAAGTTCGTGTTTGTTTTTTATCTTTTTATGCATGACTTGAATTCATTTTTTATCCACTTTTATTTGAAAAATATTGTTTGGTATGCCAAACTTACATTTCAAAACTTGAACATATAAGTCATTTTCTGTCATAATATTAAGTTTTTTTAATAAATGATGCATGTGATCACTTGTGATTTAGATATATATCAAATTATTATTTTATTAACAATAATTGATTTTTCATAATTAAAAAATAATAACGTTCATGAATTTCATGATTGTAGATAGGGCTTTAGTGAAATCACTAGATATTTAGAGTGACCATATCTTGAATCAAAATCAGTTTTGTAAGTATCTTCATTTGTTGTTCAAATATGGTTTTAGATGTTTGTGAGATACAATTTAATAAGATATTTATTTGTCACAATGAAATTTGATATTGATATGTTTTCCTAAGTTGGTTATCACTTTTTTGAAGCAAAATAAAACTCAATTAGCTTATCAAAATGAAGATTATTAATTTCATGTTTCAATCTCATCTCTTGAAAAAACTTATTCGGGTGTATAGCTTCTTTTTTTTCCTCACCCTCCGCTACATATTCAACTTTTCTTGTGAATTGAACTACACTTTTATTCAATGAAAATATCTAACTAATGTATATATCAACAAATATAAGTACAATACTTGTTGTGGATATTTTTTCTCCAAATTTTGTTTATAATCAACATCGACATAGTTAAGTTGTATTTGAATTTTTGTATTAAATATATTTGTATTGATTCAATCAAAGGTTTTTAATATTTCTTTAATCTTCATTCTTTGTTTTTTCCAAATTTTGTATTCTAAATGTGTACCTAAGAAGATTTTTGCATTTTCAACATTGTATTGAAATTTTGTCATAGTGAGTATGTCATTCATTGTAAAGCTAAAATAACTAGAGTCAAAATCTCAAAATTTAATTTTTATATGTGTTTTTGTAATCTATACACACTTTTAAGTGCTTACAGATTATGAAGTGTCATGAAGTCATCAAACCTCATCATTCTTCTTTATATAAACTTGACTCTATACATTTAATGTATAGAGTCAAGTTTATAAACGAATACAAGAAGATAAGATGACATTCCCATTATCTATTTTACTTCAAAATAAAACTATAATAAAACTAGCAAAGATGTTAAGCACATGTATTGCTCATGTGTAATTGTGAACTTACACTCATTTTTTTACTACGAATCAAACAAAGTGTTAATGTGACAACTTAGATATTTCATTATAAGGTAATTATAACTCCATCTTGAATAAATTGAATATTATATAAATTGAATATTAGATAATTAGAAAAATCCTTTCTTTTTTGTCACAATGTCGTTGTTTTAAATATTTTTTAATTCTTGAACTAACAAAGATGCATAAATTTGAATTATAATTGATTTATACAATGCATATCATTTTCATGAAGTCAAATACTTTATTTTGAAACATTTATGAATTTAAATTTGTTCTTTTGTATCTTTTTAATCTTTTTTTTTCTCCTTATAAATTATTACACTTCATTAAGATGTCTTAATGTCATGAAAGTATCAATCAATATAGGATTAAAACTTGTTGATCTTGCAAGAAAAAAATGTATTTTTAATAATAAAAAATTAAATCTTTCCAATGAAAATATGCATGTCTTTTTAGATTGTGATCAAATGTTTATTTTTTCATTTTAGTTAGAACAAAAATGGAGATTACTTAAGATGGAGTAAAGTAGATGATCTTTGATTATCTAGAGTGCCACATCAACAATCAGCGTGCTAGCTAGTGTAGTACTTGGAACTAACACATTATTAATCGTTGTGTTTATTAGATAAGGATTGAATGTGCTTGTTGATGTGTTTATTTGGGAGCAACACGTTAGCAATCAGTGTGCTCATTGGGTATATCAGCCATGTCACTTATTTCCTAGAAATGGATAGGATGGTGCGGATGAGATAATCTTTACTTGTATCTATTGGTGAAAGCAATATAAAAGAAAAGAGAAACATGCTTGGTATATTTCATCTTTAGAGTTTATGTTTTAATCTTTGAATGAGTATCTTTCCAAACCTGAGTTTTACAATAATATGAGAAAGATCTTGCTAATTCCTTGACTGTGGATTATGACTTTAGAGAGTTTAGAGTATTAGAGTGATTGAGATTGTGGAAAGATTTTTTTTTATGATTATTGGAAAAATAACTATAGAGATGTGATAGTTTGAACTTTATTTATGTGACTCTTTTGTTGAGAGATCAAAAACTGATGAAATTACTATATATAACATTGAATGTGAGAAAATATGGAGACAACAATTGATATGGATGAGGTTCTTAATGCAACCTTGAAAGATGAAATCTTTTAGAAAAGTGATACAAATTGGTAAGCAATGAAAGATAAATCTTTGCATTGGATTGTCAAAAAGTAGAGAGAGAAAGAGTCTTAGAGTTATCACAAAGAGTACAAATCACATAGCAACCAACTCAACAACATGGAGCATATAGAGTATGAAGAGATTGAGGTTGAGAAACTTGTAAAGCTTCATATAGCTTAGGTTGAAATCAATTGGACAAATGCAAAGCTTAAGTGGAGTAGATTTTGAGCGATAATTTCACCTAATGGAGTTTCACTATTCTTTGTGAAAAAGAAAGATAGATTCATAATACTATACATTGACAACCGAGAGTTGAATAACAAACAATGAAAAACAAATTACCATTACCTCGTACGTATGATTTGTTTAATCAACATTAAGGAGAAAAGAAATCCATCAAGAAAAATTTGAGAAACGGTTATAATCAAATTTGGATTACAAATAAGGAGTTTCAAATGAATGTTTTTTGTATGAGTATGACCACTTTAAATATTTAGTGAAGATTTTTGATCTCACTAATGCACGAGTTACATTCATGGAATTGATGAATAATATCTTTTGCTTTTACCTACATAAATTTGTCATTGTTTTTCTAGATGATTTATTGGTGTGTATTGAAATTTTTAGTGATCATAGATGTTTTTTAAGAAAAGTTCTTCAAAGTTTGATAGAAATCGAATCATATGGCAAAGTTTTAAAATCTAAATTTGGCAAATCAGATCTAGATTACTTGAAGTATAAAATTACATCCGCATTAATCCAAATAATGATTGAGAAGATAGATGTCATTAAAAAAATAAATAGCATTTGAGTATCAAACTAAGTTGAATAGTTTCATAGAGTTCATTGGATTTTATTGTAGATTTGTGAAATTTTTTGCTTGCCTACATGAGATCTTGACTTCCATCATAGGGAAAATTATAAAATAGAGATCGGATACATTTTTAGAATTAGCTTTTCAATCATTGATATATAGTTTATTTTACGCATCTATCATCAAAACGTATGATCCTTACTGTATTATCAAATTGGTTACATACGCATAAGTACAACAATAGATGACATACTTCAAAAAGAACGTAAGAGTGAATAACATCTAATTGGTCACTATTGTCAAAAGTTGATGGTGGCAGAACAAATTTATCACACAATTGAACAAGAGGGAACTTCATTGGAAGCATTACTTGGGTGATTTGAAATGTGTCATGGAGTAATACCATAAATACTTGGTTTAGTTTGGAACTTTAAAATATATGTTTAAATGACAAATTCAATAAACATGATGGATTCAATGTTTTAACATGAAGATTATGTATGTGAAGGGCAAGAAGTAACTTGCACATGATCTCACTCACATGTTTTTTCTAAAATTCTATCTAAAAGTGTAAATTCAGGTTGATTGATGCAACAAGATGACACAAATTATAAAGTATGATAAAGATATCATTCCAATAAGACTAATTGAAAAGATAGAGAAGTTTTGAGTGTTGACATTCTTGAAACACCGCATATGATTTCAAAAGATCAAGAATTGCGCATAATAATTTTGGCCAATAGTAATCACACAATCATTGACGGTCATATGGGAGTGGAAAAAATCGTGGAGAGCATTTAATGTGTGTGCTATTGATCCAAATTACATGAGTATGTGGAGGTGTACGTTTGTAGTTGTGTCGTTTGTAAACAAAAAAATATTTGTTATAAAAAACCAGTTGATTTATTATAGACTTTTACTATCCCAAACAACGTTGGAAACATGTCACCATAGATATTGTATGTGAGTTACCAAAGACTTCATAAGCACGATTAAGTGCTTGTTTTTGTGAACAAATTTAGCAAGATGATTCACATTAGCTAAATCTGAAAAACAATATGAGATCGAGAACTAGTTTAATTGTATATAGATAAAGTTTTTGTGAATCATAACTTCAAGGGTTATTTACAAATAGGTATATTCATTTCACTACTTTATTTTGAAATATTTTATTTAGTTTTTTCAAAACAAAACTCAAAATGTCAAGAGTCTATCAATCTTTAATTGATGAACAAAAGGAGAGGTCAAATATAATCATAGTGTATATGCTACGAGCATTTACATGAAAATAGTTAGATGAGTGGAACACCCTTTTGAATCTTGTGGAATTTGCATATAGAAATGTTGTTAAACTTCTTACAAAAGTGTATCCATTTTACTTAATACATGGTGCTCATACTTTAATACTTTCAAGTTTGATGCGAGTTGCAAAAAGTAAAAAGTTTTTGACCAAAGTTGTAGCATTGAACAAGTTTGAGAAATATATTCACAGAGTATTATATCATGAGAAGTTGATGAGAGTTCAAAATAAACAAAAAGAACATGAAGCTCCTCATTATAGGATATTGATTTTTGAGTTATAAGATAATATTTGATTATCTACAACAAAGTTGTATTGTTTGGAAACACCAAAGTTGAACCATAAGTTCATTTATCCATAGTTGGTTTGAATCGTGGTGGTGAAATGTCATACAAGTTGAAACTTCTATCATATACCTAAAAGTTTACCTCAAAATTTGAACTTCAACAGAGCGGGTGTGAAGAAATTGTCGATAAGAAACTTTAACTTTAGGTTTTGGAGCATGGATCTTGCGGGAGCCATATCTTGAAAAATCTATATCTTTGCATCTTGAATGTCAACTTGAGCTAAAATTAGATAGGGTTGTTGAAATCGGCAGGGGGCACTTGTTTGAAAAATGTAAGATTCAACGGAGGTGGTTTGAAGAAGTTATCAATTTGAAGTTTTGAGTTTGTGTAAAACCTTGCAAAGTTGAGTTCATGATGGATTCCGAAAACAAGCCACTCTATCTTATGAAAACGGTTTAGGAGTTTTGAAAGTGGTTCGATAAGAATTTAAGGTATAAAATGTTGACTTGACTAGTGCAAAAATGAATTTCGGGAATTGAAGATTTCCCCACAAAAGTTTTGAGGAGATCATTTTTGAAATCTCTGGATTTGTTGACTACATTTAAGATAAGGTTAGTCATCAAGCTTTTACTGTTGCTACTTCTGGTTTGCATGAAATGGTCGAAAGTTTAGAGGTGAAAATAAAATTCTATGCCGAAGTTACCAAGTGTGCTCAAATCTCTTTCTATCAAGAGCAAGAGCTTGAAAAGTCTAATCATTTTGCTCGTAAAAAGAATGTGGGGACTTCTGGTTTACCTCAATATGAGAAGGAAGAGTTGAAGAGTGTGGTCACCAAGTTCTTGACTGAAACACTTGATGTTTCTAATTTGGATTTGGCCTAAGCTTTTCGTTTTGACAACAAAGGAGCACAACCTCATGTCATTATTGCTAAATTTGTGAATCAAGGTCAATGTGATATGGCTTTTGCTAACAAGGGTTTTCTCAAGAGACGGAGAATTGGGTTAGATCTAGATCTTACAACTCCTCAAGTTGAAGCAAGGAGTAAGTAGCTTGCAAAAGTCAAAGAAGCTCAAGATGCAGGTTTTGTAACTTATTTACGTGATAGTCAAGCTATTATCACTAAGAGTAGAAGACAATCATCAATCTAGCAATCAAAGAGGTTGAGTATGTTGATGTGTAACATAAAAGACCCAACAAAGTATGTGAATGCACATCCAATTTGGAAGATAGCGGACATACTCAACATTGTATAGATTTAGAACATTGACAACAATGCTATTGGAGAGATACAAGGATTTACTTTGGTGAAATGTACTTGGAAACAAAGAAATCAACGAGTATGAAGAGAAATTGGAGGAATTGCTACTTTCATCAGATCTAAACTTATTACTATGATATATTTGAAAATCTAAGATGTTGAAAAACAATATCATTGGTTTCGTTTTGGTTTGATTGGAGTATCTTACAATTATTTGGCAATTTGTTACTTTTGCTCCATTATCCATGGAGATCCATTCCACAAGCACTTGCAATCAAAGTCAAACATTTCATCGGCTCATAGTATATGTTCTCAAATATCAAGACAAAGGTGAAGTTTTTTTTTAGTAAACTTTAATGCTCTCATACGTTCTGTTCAATTTACACAATTTGATAGTTTCTTTTTCACTCTTTAGAAGAAAATATAGATAGTTTGTGTTTTAAAGTCTTTTGTGATACTTCTACATGATTTGACAGAGTATTTTTTGACTTTTGGAGCCACATGTAATTTGAAAATTCTCAATGTTGTTTCTTTCTTTTCCAACTTCCACTCTAATACATGTGTACATCTACTAGTGTTAGCATTATGGTTTATTTTTTGGTACTCTACCACTAATAGTTCATTTATTCCAACATTTGATATTCTAGATACTCAACCAGAATCAGATCATAATTCTCTTTTATTTACTCTTTTGTTTTCAAAGTTAATTTCTCTCTTTACATGTAATTATGATTCTATTTCCCCTAAGTTTTGTTTTGCTAGTAAGAAGCAACTTTATAGTCAACATTTACAAGAACTCTTGAGTTCTACTACTTGGAGCCTTGATCCACATACAATTAGTTTGCAACTAATCGAGTTGTTCAAAACTTTGCTTCTAAGTTCTTTTTGATACATAAGAGCAGGAGAGCTAGAAGTCTTGCTTGCAATGGATGGTTTTACTTTGATTGTAAGCAAGCGAGGGCGAAATTAGTTGATAAATCCTCGGACTTTCACAATCGACTTATCATGACAAGACTTTCCAAAGACTTGGTGAAGTGTAAGAAACAAGCTTTTTTGAGCCGCAAACAAGAGTGCTTCACAAAGTAGTTGTTGGAGAATCCCAAATATTTTTGGAGGCGTAAGTAGTATGATCTTCCAAACTTATTCTTGATTCCAGGTCTTTGGTATCTTTTGTTGAGAAACTTAATTTTTTTCCCAATGTTGCATCAATGTCACATTGTGGAGAAAATTCATACTTATTTTGTGAAGCTGAGTTGATGTTTCAACTCAGACAATTGGCAAATGGTAGGGTTTAGGGTTTCCAAATCCTCAATGGAAATACCATTGAGGATTTGAATGATCTTTCCATTGAAATTATCAAGTGTGGAGTAGATAATATTAGGCTTTTACTTAGTAAAGTGTTAGGTAATGCTACTGTCTTTGGCTTTACTTCAACTTGATATCTACAGAAGATTGTTACTCTTCACAAATTTGGTGACATATATAGTGAAAAACTATCGCATTGTCATGCTTGATAGTATTTTTGCCAAGTTATTGAGGAAATTGATGGAGTAAAAGTTATTGTTGTTGAGATTTTTTATTCTTTGCTTTAGTTTCAAGTTTAGTTGTTGCTTTAGGTTGTTTCATTAAGAGGTATGTATTAGTTACCGTTCTAGTGCTTTGTGCACTTGCTAGTAGTTTCTTTTGGTTCTCTCATAGGTTGACGTTGGATTGTTTGTGTTTCTGTTTTTTGATACTTTGGGATACACGTGCTTAGTTTATTTACCATATATGAAAATATATCCGGTATTTCATGTCACAATTCTTGAAACATGTTTCACGAACAAAACAATTTATTAACTAATCAATATTATTATATTTTTTCATTCGTAGATAGCTAAACATTAGAAGTTTGAGATAGAAAATATAATAAGAAACATATTTGAATTCATAAATATTACAAAGTATAATTTTTGATTAAATGTTAAGACTATATATCATATGAATCAATTTGGTATTGATTTAAAAATTTAAGAATTGTAACTTTTAATTTTGGAATGTTGAGTTTATATGTAACTGGAATATTGCATAACAAACACATAGATTAATATTGTGTTGTTTACAAGTACTATAGAGTTTATTGTTGAAGTGACATGGTAGATTATCTTGAAATATCTACAATGTCAGGATAATGGACTTTATTTTAAATAATATTTATTATATAAATTGAATGTGTTAGTTAAAAAAAATATAAATATTTTTAATTTCATATCATATTAATAGATTAAAACTTCATGTTTACATTCCATATATTTTCTTCATTCACTCTAAGTTTTGAGATTCCAAGGTTAAAATTAACTTTACATCATCAAATTGGAGTAAGATAACTCGTACACGGTATAGGAATTTCTTGTGGGTTATTTACATGCATACCTATTACAGCCATGCCATTGAACTAAAAATTTTGAGATGAGATCGTGAATGCCAAAAATGCCCGAATTAAGTAAAAAAAATGCCAGAATTACGTTAATTATTGTAAACCTGGAATGTGTAATCCCGCACTTAATGCTAATCGTTTGATAAATGCCAAAGAGAAGAAAATGCGAAAACACAATCTACAGATCTGTACAGGATTCCCGTTCTTGACATATTGGACATGTGCTACTTGGCCGCCCAACCTACTGTGTATCGAGATTCATGTGAAGTTTTTGCCTTGTACTTATTGAAGTAGATCGACAACGGAAGGGAAAAGTAAGCTTCGCGTGGGAATGCGAATTCGAGTAATTGGAGTTCTGGGGTAAAACAGAAGTCTTTTGAAGTGTAGGAGCGAGCACGGGGTGATGCAGGGTATCAATTTGTGAGCTTGTTCGATTGCGCATCGTTGGCTTCTGCTGTTGTAACCAAGCACCTCTAACCAAGTTTGGATTGGTATGATTGAAGCTGTTTACTGATTCTGGATGAACAAAAATTGGTTGTAAAACTGAAAGAAGGTTTTTGCTTCCTCAGTTATTGCTTCTTCGTATGCCACTGAACAGTGGCATACGAAGAGACGGGCCAGTTGCTTGGAACAGGTATATATGTCCGCATAATTTCTCTGAAATTATGGGAGTCTTTCGTGGGTAGTTTTCCGCCTATGGATTCCTTTGGTCAACCTTTTGTCAAGTCGTTTGTGCTTCTACGTGTTTGTTCATAATTTTTTCTGGTCCGGGAGTTTATAGAAGGATTGGTGTTTGATTTCCTTCAATTTGAAGTGTCTGATTTAGTGAGGAAGCAGTTTGTCTTCTGGAAGTTTTCATGTGTTTACGGGCGTAATGTTCTTGCCGTTTATTGCTCTGTTTTTATGCCGTGCCCGCCATTTAATAAATTCTGGTGTTGCTGGGGCTACATGATATTGGAGATAGGCTTATTTTTTCCCTTCACCTAAGACTGATCCTAGTTCGTTGCATATAGTCTTCGTGAGTGCTGTTATTATTCCTGTTTGTGGATTGTATCAGCGAAACTACTCCTCTCGCGAAATACTTATGTATCGGATCAACAACGAGGACGTGTAACGATTTGTGGTTGACATGTCTCTTCTCACAGCGTACGAGTGTATCGGAGTGTCTGGAGGATTACAGAGTGGTAGGCGACGAACCACGGATGCTGAAGTAGTGTTGAAGTTTCGCACGCGAAGAACTGCCGATAGTACGCGGGTGAAGTAGTTTACTCCTACGGAACGATTTTGAACGATATTTGCTTAGAATTAACCTTTGGAGCTGTGCTCGTTCCTCACCCGTAATATACCTGGGAAGATGGGAAATTTATGATCGGAAATGGATTTTGATCTGAAGAAGTTATCAATCGTGAATCCTTACATAGGGTGCAGTAGCCCTCGGTCAAAATCTCTCTGACGCTGGCAATGTTTTTCGGGGCAGGATGTAGGCACATCAAGAAATCATGCACCGCTACTCTGCCGCTGGGAGCAGCAGTGGGGTTGGAAATAACTCTGGCAGCGGGGGAGCTTCCAGGGAAACGAGAGGATCCGAGTCTTCTTTCACCTCGTCAACGACCTTCTCTCTTCCCTCTAGGTAAGCATTTATTGCAAGCGAGAAATTGGTAACACCAGATTATCCTAATGTCTTCCACTCCTGAAATTGACAATCGTTTACGAGATCTTTTCACTTTATATTTATCTCTCATGCCGCCCTATGAAACGGATGTTAGAGTTGGTGTCTCGAATTCGTCACCGAAGCTCGTTGATTGTTCATACTGTAGCTTGCTTTTCTAAAGCGTTCAATGAGCGCTTAGCAAGAGAAGAGTATGATCGCTTGAATCTAATTTTTAGCTAGTTCTCTTTGACATCCCGAAGCATATGGAGTGTCATATTGTTTTTTTTCAGTTACCTTTCCGAATATTATTTGATCTATTCACTTAACGAAGTTTAGGGGTTGCTATGTTTGGCGTCTTAATTTGCGTGGAACGTTGCGGAATATCTAGGATTCGAGAACTCTCTGATAAGTTGAAGTCCGTAGTATGCTTCAGTCATCGGCCGAAGACCAGATTGACGGTTCTAGTAGTAGTTACTACTGGCGCCGATGGGTGAGCGGTGCCAGTATGAACGGACTGGGAAGAAGTACTCGCATTATATATTGAAGAGGGACGTTGAAGAGGGAGGATTATCAAGAATGAAGAGGGTCTTTTCATGTATGATTTCTTCCAACATGTGAAGGTCCTGTAGAGCTGCGAGGTGCAAACCAAGAACTATATCTCAAGCTCTTCCACCTGAAAGTGTGAAGGTCCGAGAAGATTTGACTTAAGAGAGCAGCAGCTTTTGGTTTTCAATTAAGGTTTAGAAGAGATTTGGTTGTTTCTGGTTCCCCCCGCTGAGCAAAGTTTAGAACAATGTTTCTCTCATTTTGACTAAGGTACTGCTTGCGACAAGATTCTTTACAATGTTATCCTTTCGTCTTAAACGTCATTTCGCCCTTCTTATGTCCCTCCTTTGCTGTCTACCTTTTCTCTTTTCTATCTCTGTCTCCGTCGTTGATTTCCTCATTTCGATGTTCCTCAGCCCGCTTACAACCCCTTATAGTTCCACGTTCTTACGAAACTCTTTCCAATCTAGTGAATGTGTAGTCCATCGTTATACAACCATTTGTTCTGAAACTCTTCCTCTGCGTTGCTTTTTCTCTTTCGCAGCACTCTTTTTCAAAATTCTTGTCGCCTTTGTGGCTGAATGATTATTAATCATACTTAAGTGGACCCTGCTTCTTCTCCTGCCATTTTTTCTCATAATTACGTTTCAAGTCAAAACCTTAACATCCTAGTAGTGCTATTGTGCTTCTTACATTCTATCCTTCGCTTTCTGTTTTCACCTGAAACTAAGTTTCGCCTCTTCCAGGTGACCATTTCTACAGCACTTTAGGCCTTCACTTTGAGAATTAACAGTTTTGTGTTCTCAAACGAAGAGCTTTTTAGCGTGTTTGGGGTCCTATCTCACTGGTATTATAGTCTTTTCGGCCACCCGTAGACGCCTGGCAGCAAATCTTTTTGGTCGTGGACCTGGCCACTCCACTTGCAGGCTTCTACACACAGCTCACATTTGCAGATTCTGTAGAATGAGTCGCTTTCAGCATTCTTGTGCTATTCCCTGTACGAGCAAATGCCATCAGCACTTGTGTACACTTGCGTGTCCTTTTATCTTCAACGCCGCTTTCCAGATTTGGCTTGACCTTCTCATATACGTGTTACAGTCTCG
The DNA here is from genome assembly GCA_037833965.1 of Marchantia polymorpha subsp. ruderalis. Lineage (NCBI taxonomy): Eukaryota > Viridiplantae > Streptophyta > Marchantiopsida > Marchantiales > Marchantiaceae > Marchantia > Marchantia polymorpha. The sequence continues at coordinate 5,017,532 of AP031359.1, forward strand.
ATATGACTACTCTACTCATCATTTGATCGTGGCTTACAAAGTTGAGACGAACATTTTTTTGGTGTCTCACCTCTTTCCGACTTGGAAATTACTCAAGTCTCCACTAAAGCAAATGACATTACACTTACAAAGTTTCCTTTATAGTTACGATCGGGTAAGGAGTGGCTTCCTGTATCACATTGTATACGGGCTTCTGCATCAGCGTGGTTTCATCTGCTCCTGGATCTTACAGAATGATGGCATCTGCAACGTATTTATGATTCAGCGGTAGGCGCCTTGAATCTTGAATCTCGGCCTTCGCTCCTCCGTTCTTCTTCTCATGCTACCGCTTAAGCATCTTGTACATGATTTTGACCTTGTAGACCTCAGACAGGAGATGGCTACCCTAGTCAAGGATCTTGTTTGTCATGTTTCTTTACGCAAGCAGCAGGAGAAGAATCTTCGTTTCATTGGTCATTGCAAGTTTTCTCCTTCATCTTGTTGGGCTCGCTTGCGTTCCGAGGTTTCAGAACGCCTTTCATCACAGCGACGGTTCGTGTCTCTAGATCTCCGCATTACTTGGTTGGATTTCCTTCGAGGTAATCTTCTCTTATGTTTGGAACACGGCCTCCATCGACAAACAATTGGGTTTCCCAGGGAAGTGACTATGCGCACCATTTAGCTAATTTTTACTTGATCAGATACGTATTCCAACGGTTGCTCTTTGTCCGGAACACAACGAACTCCTTGGCAGATCTATCAACGTTCGACGATATGCGGACGATCTGCTCCGGAGTTCGAGTACCTGTGTTTATCTCTCCAGATGCTATAGTGGGGTAATCTGTCCTCGGGATTCCTGCAAACTTTGTTATACCTTCTCTGCGGACATTCACTGTTGCAGGGACTTGACCATTTTCCTTAACTGGCAAGCCAGGTCTATTTAAAACGGCGAGATTCATCAGACAACATCAGCTAATCACCCTTCTACATGTGATAACCAAGGCATTATTCAGGCTCAAGTCGTTGGTTTTTCTAAGATATGCACCTTTCGACAACATCTAGTCCACCCTATAGCTATCTGGATTAGGGACTCTGATCCTTAGCACTTCGATATGCTCCGGATTTATCATGTCTTTGAACATGTTCCTTCTAGACCAATTTGCTACGGGGGTCTTCCGATCAGTCCGGAAGGTTACAAATACACGGTGGAGTGCTTGTTCACAATCCCGTCTTCTCGACTAGCTCCATCTAAGCTTTTCTTTTCTTTTCTTTCTCATTTCCCTTACTATATTCTTCCTTATTGGTATGTGAGATTTACACGGCATCTTGTTATAGATGCATCTAGTCCACGCGATATCCGTATTAATCAGGAACTACTACAATATGCGCCTCATGGATCGTACCCTGGCTTCTGTTTTTTCGTCGGGAAATAGTCACACCAGACTACTCAGCTTTTGGAATTTTCTGGTGAGTACGACACGTTACCCACACAGGGTGAGGAGCTTGTTCAGAAACCTGTCTTTTAGTTCGGTTCGGTCGTTTATTTCAAATATCCAACGCCAGACGTTTCAAACACAAACTCTCTTTCTTCTCTGTATTTGAGCAATATTATCCAATCGATATCCTTGCCAGTGGAATAACCCTCAGCTTAAGGTTTATGATGAGGTTTTCCTCTTTTACATTTAAGTTTGTTTCCAGTTGAGTTTTCTTGTTCTTCATTCTTGGTAACTTCCAATCGAATGAAATTCTCTCAGTTCTCTGGCATGTTGTCTCCCCTTTTTTATCCTGCTCTAGCTCATAGGTAGAAAGTGCTGGGCAATATGTGACATAGGTATGGCAGCAACCATCGTTTTCACCCAGGCTTGTTGGGCTTCGAGTTGTTGTTGGCCATCGCGCGGTCCAGAGCAGAAACCTGTGCACCTCGGTATTCACTGATGAAGCTGCCGAGACCACGTGACGGTAATTTGACGTTTCCCCGTTCAGATTTCGTTGATGGTCAAGAAGACTGGCTCCTCCCTACTGCACACTTACTTGTCTCAGCTCTGTCAATCTGACAATTGCTTTCCTCGCTGCCTTCCATATGCCATTGTTCTGCTGCTCCTTGGCTGCTTCTACTTGTGCATCTATGGGTCCTTAATTCCCTCACTACTTCAGTTCTAATTTGCGTGACAGGTCTTACTTTTTCTAGTCACTATTCCGTTCTTCGGGTTGTGCGATGAACCGCTTTAAGTAATTCTGTTTTGCATCCATACGCGGCCAGAGTAGCTTTGGCCTCGTTAGCTCTTGCTTTGGCCTCATTACTATCGTCTTCATGTTTCCTCACCACCTAGTATATCTGGTTTGCACCTTTGGGGCGCAACACCTTCTGTCTCTGCATGCCAAGCCCCAGCGGCTGATCAGTTAGTATCTAAACTGTTTAGGATACTCTCTTGATTCCCTTAGAATTCCGTCTACTCAATCAGACTGAATACTACGCCATGTATTCTTTGCTATGTGTTTCAGACCTGTTCTTTATTGCCTAACAGTCCTAATTCATCGGGCTATGTCTTAGGATAGAGCCCCTATGCATGTGCCTTCCGGGTCTGTGCTCTTTGTGCTTCGGTCTCCTTACGTATTAGCCCTTGCGATTGATCACGTTGAAATTCACATGTCGTTTCCTGTGGATTAACGCTCCCTCTGTTGTCTCGGATGTGTGTTCTGTTTGGCTTATCGTTTCTTGTTTTTACGGATGCTGATTAAGGTAAATGCAGTTTTTTTCTCTTCTTTTAGATATTGCTTCATATTCGGCTTTCACTTTTTCACAGGTAGATAGTGCAAGGGAGTATTGAACATATCTCTTCGCAACAACCATCAACATGTCTTTGGTTTGTTGGGCTTTGAGTTATTCTCACTACCTGCGTGGTTCCATGCAATGCTCTATGCACAGCGATATCCACTGATGAAGCAGCCGAGTTAATGTGACGGATGTCTGACGCTTCCCGTATGAATGTTGCAATGGTCACTGGATGCCTTTCTTGCGTCGGGCTCACACATCCATACTGCTTAGTTAGATTCCCAGGATTGTCATATTGACGGTTTGATCTCCTCTCCTAGATACTTTTCTCACTCGCTTCCATCTTCCACCTTCCTTTTGCTCTTTGTTATTTTTTGAATGTTTGCATCTTTCGTCTCTATCTTGTTACTGCCGTTGTTTGCCCGCCGCTCGTATACTAATTGCTTATTCTTTCAACTATAGTCTCTGGATTACTGTTCAGATATGTAGTACTAGGATCTACGCTAGTACTCCCTTCATCGGCACTCTCTGGGTAACTTTTCTTCTCGCTTCTATTTCTTTGCGTTCCTTCTTCGTTGATGCATTCAACGTCCTTCGTCCCGCCAGGTTGAGATGTCCACTCCTGCCATCTCCTTCTGTTCACCCCGATCAGCTATTGTTCGTAGTGCTCAGAACCTTCTTGGAAACGGGCGCGTTCTGTTCGCCCAGGAGGCTGTGCTAAGAATTTTTTCCATCTATCACGGCATGCTAGTTTTAAGTGCGTTGCAAGAATTGAAATTTACTTTTCAATACCGGAAGGCCTGGTAATTAGCTCTGGTGCCCTTGACAGTCACCTTGAAGAAGCATGATTCTCCTTTCACCATCCGATTGTGGTCGAACTGTTGGTAACTATGTTCCTGGACAATGGCATGGTTATTGAATATACACCTGTCGCGTCCTAAGTGCTCCAATTCCTTTCTTGTACACAAAGTTTTTCTTTCTCCTTTTTTTTCTTTGCTTATTTTAATGTACGCAAGCTTGGGCACATGCTGCTATCAGATTACAGTCAGTTTTTTTTTTTGGTCTCAGTATTATGTGGGCCTTCTGGACCAGATAAGCTTAGAGATGAATTTTATTTACTTCAGTTTCTATTTCGTCATTATTTGTGGCGTTTGAGACCTTAATGCTAGCTTGGGTCGATTATATCATTACGCCATATATGTTACCGATGGATCTTCATAGTGGGCCCGCTCTTGCTTAAAATTTTCTGTTTTCAGGTTGATTTGATGAATAAGTTCACAGAGCGATGTAAATAATGGTCAGTTCTGGTCTCATGCTGTATTGTGTTATTGCAGACGCACAAATCAGCAGCTCGTGGCATACAAGCTCAAGTGCGAGAGGGAGCCTCTGAGTATACGGTATGGGCAATTTTTATGTGTAAGATGCCTTTTCCGCGATTGTGCAGGTGAACTAACAGTGTACATGACCTTCTGTGTTAAAGTCCACGGTTTTTTACAAAAAACCAGAATCATCGGTAATGGAAATGATGAAAAGCATCTCCTGGAAGTCTGCAAATAGAGGCAGTGGTAGTAGCAAGCGTCATGAGCGCCGACGATCACTTGCTGGTGTGATATGTTAAGCTAATGCGTGTCAAACAATGTTTCTATTTCGTGCTGAATGTCTCGGATTGATGGCCAAATTGCCTCTATTTCAAACCCTAAACGCTAAACCCTGGACCCTTTCCAGACTACTTGCTATCTGGGTGAACTGATGTTTTACTAAAAGTCAGTTATTGGTAACTGTGCTTTCTCTTTCTCTAGGTTTCGAAAATTCAACGTTGATTTGCTGCGATTGTCTACTTTCCGTATGCTTTCCTTAGCTTTGGGCCTCGTGCTTGCTTCACCCTTTTGGTCATGAATCTTGGTAAATTGCCTTTTCGTCAATCACTGATATAAACACAGTTCACGTCTAAAGGATAGGAGATAACTTTTACTTAAGGGATATTTCAGGGCAACTATGAATTTTACCGTGTCTCCTTTGGTTTGGAGTAACACGTGGATTGTTATAGTTTTACCCTTCTCTTGTGATGGGCACCCATCGGATTGGCAGTCCGAGGTTGTTTTACTTCATCAACTTCAGTCGCTCCCAAGATTTCGATTTTTTGTGTAACCCAGAGGAAACCTAGACCGGACGCGTGCCGAAGATCAACTTTTGTAATGGTTTCAAATCCAGTGACCTACACGAAGCTTGAATTATTCCTTCTGCTAATGTTTCTGATCATTCGCTCAATATTGACACTTACGGTGCTTTTGTCATATGCAGTTTGGGACCTCCAGACTTTTATCCTCCAGCTCCAAATTGTGCAGAAGAAATTCTCAATCGAGAGTCTTGTGTAAATGGTTACAAGGAAATCATTGACGGTGTTGAGGTCAGCATGTAAAACACCTGACAATCTCATGGCTCTCCTCATTCACTTGATTACTTCAGTTTGTGACTTTTTTTGGATTAATGTTCAGGGGAAGTAGGAGCTTATTTTGCTTGATTTGTTTTTTTATTTGAGGATTGAGATGAAATGCTATAAGATGAGAGGCTGCCAAACTTACTGCGAACATTTGATGACACTACATCTGTCATTGAGCCCATCTGGCTTTGATTTGGGATGTCAACTTTTACGTTGCGTGCCAATTGCCTTGCTTTCGGCTAGTGCGAACACGAACCTGAAGTTTTTCCCTTGTGGCAGTCTGCGATCTCGTTTTCTCTTAATAAGTTTTCCTATATTTACCTTTTCCTGCCCCTGTCAAACGTACTCTTACATCCCACGATCTTACTGTGATTTGCTGATGGATCCAGATCTGAGCTTCAAATCTGAACTCACAGTTTTGTTCCTATGTGGTTTCGTTGTGCTTCGATAACACTTTTCAAGGTTTCTTGGATGTGTGAGGAAAGACATAAGTACTGCAATAGAGGATGGGCAGAAAGTCTTAGTATTCGATTATAAACCAAACATCCAAATCTCCAGTGATCTTATTGTTTTTTCAGCTTACTTTTTACTGGGAAGCATTGTTGTATGGATTAGATGCCCGATCTCGTCTGGACTGTGCTGTTTCATTTATTAGATCATTGTGTGGTTTTCTGTCGCAGGAGACTAATGAGGCCAAATTATCACTTACTTCGCCAGCCTATAACAATATCTGGAACAAGCAAAACGTCAATCGATATAAGGAGGTTCTTTTCGTATCCTTTTTGCCTCGTGACAAGTGCGGTTTTGAGTGCATCTGCTTTGAGGAAATTTGCTGGTTGGAACATGAAGTATAGGCGAACCACCAAGGGACGACCGGGTTTTGTAACCTATACGAATGGAGTAGTTTATATGCCACCATCATGTCTTCTGGTGATTGAACACTTCTTCTGCGATTTTCATCAATCGCATTTAGTTGTCCAGCGTACACTTGCTTTGGTGTTTTCTACTGTAGTTTCTTGGAGCTGTAGGTCTGTCGACTATACTGATGATGCTTGCCATAGTCTTGTATCACTATTTTGGCAGATTAATCAGGATTGCAGTGTTTGTTTCATTTTTTCACAGCCTGTCCACGTCGTTCGGAATACATTTGGACGTGAGATTGTTGGAGGCTAATTGTTGCGGTCTGTGCTTTTTTACCTGGAAAGCACTTATCTTGATCATGAAGAAGGTCTAGTCTGTCGCTTGTAGACACTATTATGCTTGTTCTGAAAATCGATAATATTTCATGAAAATAAACAAAATAATTACCCTACTTCCAGCTTGTGTCGCCCTTCTTTGATATTTGGCATTTTGGTCTTTTCAACATTTGTTGTGTTACATTTGCAGCTTTCGGGAATTTGCCTCCCTTGCTCGCTGTCTGTTTGAAATCATACTGGGCTCTTTTCTTGTTCTTCCTCGTCTGTCACCATAAGCATCGCCTATGCAAGGCGCGGGGTCTGAGGTCTTCATGCAATGACAGGAACGGTATTAGAAATTAGTTCATTTCAGGTTGCCTTCTCTGTTTGGATCAACTATTCTGGATTGGAAAAGATTCCACTGGGTAGAATCAATATAAAATATATATAGCAGACCAATTCTTTATTCATATTGAGGCACGAAAGGAGTTGAAATTTTCATGCGGCCTGTCTGGTTCAAAGACCTGAGGTCATTAACACCTAGCTAGCCACAGTGCAGGTTTAGGGACCTTCACATCGTGTGCGACTGCATGCCGATTACTAAAGCAGCCGCGTATTTGACAGACAAATTTCTGTAAAATCGGGCTGTATGCGCGTTAAACATTATGTTATATCAGATGAGCAATTGAGAGTGAGAGATCAGTCACAGTTGAGGAAGGATTGAAGCTCAATTGATGGATGATAACAGGCGTCCCGGATTGGGTTTAAGTACCTAATCCGGATAGGACCAAAGGCCATGAGAGAGCACACGGATCGCAGCTCTAAGAAGGGATATGCCCCTGAGAGTGGGACACACCCCTGTCATGGGACGCACCCATTCAAGGGTCGCATCCCCAGTTGTTATCTATCCTAACTACTAGTAACCTCAGTCCTAATAACTAGGACATAGTGTACAGGTCCCGAAGAAGTAGGGAGTAATCTGCATTCTAACACATTAAGTAGTGGATATGGGTGACCTTAGCAGATGGACAGGGTAAGGTTGACCGGACGGCGGTGAGTCGGTTTTTTGGACCGGACGGCGGTTATTTACTAATGGGTTGCCACTCATGAACATTTTGAGGTAGCTTTAGCAAGAGGCACAAGACCCCTTCTCTGGCGTGGACGCCGGTCAATCTGGAGGAGAAAGTGATTGTGGTGGTCGAAGTTGATTGATATCGCTCTCCGTCCACGAGAGAAACAATCAATGATCGATAGAACTGACGTAGGTAGATCTCAGATTTTCTAGTGGTTGAAATTGGGTCTGCAGATGGCTTCGTCTCCTACAGTGCCGGACGATTTTAAGAATATGGAAGAATGGTAATTTTTAGGGGAAGGTTTGAAGACAGCTATGGATCCAAACTGGCAGAGAACTTGGTTGCGCGCATTATTTCTTCGAGACAACGGCTAGATCTGGTTCCAGGTCGCCCAAATTCGCAACTGCCGGGGGCAGCTGTGGAATAAATTTGCCTACAATCGCTTAGGAGAACAGATCATTCTTTTCAGTAGTTCGTAAGTGGTGGTACCCAGAACCTAGAACACTCATCATAACGAAGACAGAAACAAAGCTTGTGCAGAGGCATGTCCAGAGGAGACTTGATGGTAGCTCTGTTGTCATCTGAAACGGAAAGATAATCATGGATGCAGACGTCACACTCGAAAGTTGGCCGAGCAAAGCCATGAATAAAAACTTTTCCAGAATGCAGAACGTGACTGGAGGAAAAAGCAGAAGTTAGCGGTGGTGAACGATTAACCTCCGGGATTTTCTCCGGATCAATTGAGTTCCTTGTGACCTGGTAACGTAGAACTGGGAGTAAGGTGTGCAAAATTTCGTGATGCAATCCCAGCCTACGGACATGTTGAAGTATATTCCACCTCAGCTATATCTAAAGTGGCATGGCCAATGATGAACCTGTAAACCTCAAGCCTGGAGGCTGTGACGACCTGGTAGGGAAGTAGCCGAATCACGGTTCGCCTGCAATTGCTCCGGCCTTAGTGATCAACTTCAACTTGGTCTTGAGGCAGAATGATGCGTTTCAAGTGGAGTTTGGGCACCGTCGTCAACTTTTTCAAGGAGGGAGAGTGGAGCACCTGTGTAATTACACGGGGATGACACTTCTTTGAGTAGTCTTGAAATCTCTATTCTCAAGCATCGACATTCGCATCTCACAAATCACGGCACAACAAGGGCAGGGGTGGACTGGCAGGTTTCCTCTACATTAGTTATTGATAAACCAAGTAATTGTAGGAAAAATATCGGAACAAGTACCTCGACTCCAAACGCTAATTGTCATCCAGGTTGGAAAACAAATAACGAAGTGGTGTTGGTGGACACTCTCTAGCTGACACCTCGAAACCTTGAACTAACGTTCGATACAGGAACACTACTCTTAAAAGAGACAACTTCTACTGTTTTACTCCTCTGGCCGAGATGTCTTTATGTATGCGGACTTCCTTTTTTTATTTTATTTCAAAATACCGCTGCCCGTGCTTTTGGTTTATTGCATTGAACTGGTTCTCTCATGTTACTAGTCGTTGTTCATGTACTGCTACATTTTCTTTTTCAGTTGGTATTTCTGGTATTCTGTATTTCTCTGCTTGCTGATCGTAATTTGTACTGGTTTTTCCTTGAATGAAGGTTTTTGTCACTCATTCTTACTTGGATTTGACGCTTGTGAGCTCTGGCCTGGTCGGTTTGTGCTTCTCTGCGCTTTCTTTTCCGTATTGATCTGTTAGTTTTTTCCTCACTTACTACACTAACCTTGTTATGAAACCCATAATATTTTCGCCATTTTATGTACTTATTTGTGGTTGTTACCTTGGAAACGTGAGTTGCTTGTTGATACTACCTTTCCTACAGCGTTATTACCGTAAGAATATAGCCTTCGTGGCTTGTTTCACGCATCTATTTGTATGCTTCATGTTCTGCATTCAGAATTCTCTGCAGCCCCCATGTGTCCCGTTCTCACTGCTCGGCAAAATTTTTGACAGATTCTGTGGAATTGCAGGCAATAAGGAAGCGCCTTCGTGCCCTCAACAATGCTCTTGTCCGGAAAAGAAAGGTATTTGTATCTTGGATTTAAAGCTGAGTCTTTCTTTGCTAATGTCCTCAGTATCCAACCCCCTGAGAGTAGCATCTGAAACTATTCAGTCGGAGTACTTCAAAACTTCGATGTTTTCACATCGTTATATCTAGTGCTTGGGAATTTGTGTCATGTTGAGAAAAGATGATATTAGAAAAGGAGAGCAATCCAGAAAGGGTCGACACAGGAATTGAGTTCTGAGGAAGGATCATCGTATGAGTTGTTGAAACACAGGTCCCGGATTGGGTTTAAATACCCAATCCGAGATGTGCCCAAACAGTGGGACACACCCCTATAGTGGGTCGCACCCACTGGTCATCACAGTCCTAACTATAAAGACACTAACTGCACTACATCTCAGTCCTAACTACAAGGACTCTAACTGCACTAATCCGCACAGGGAGGACAGTATTAGGGAGTAAAACAGTATTCTAACACTCCCATTTACTACCTACTTACTTCTCTCTTCCTCATTTCCAACTAACAACCCCAAATTCCGATTATGACACCAACGCCTTTCTCTAGCTAATGGTTTTGTCATAATATCCGTAATCATATCTTCAGTTGGAAGATAAACCAACTTCACCAAGTTATTTGCGACTAGGTCCCTGACAAAATGATATCTTATATCAATGTGTTTTGATCTTTCATGATTTTACTGGTTCTCTACTTGTGCAATAGCACTTTGCTTTTCGCAGAATATTGTGGACTCCAGCTCAAAGCCCTGATCGTTCAATAATTCTCTGAACCACATAGCTTCAGCTCCAGCCCTGTATAATACCATATACTCTGCTTCTGTAGAAGAAAGTGCTAATGACTTTTGATTCTTGATGTCCAACTAATGGTTCCACCATTGAGTTGGAAGTGATTTCCATAACTGGATCGTCTCGTGTCAAGGCAACCTCCCCAGTCCGCATCATAATATCCAGTCAAACCGGATGGTTTATTAACCCTTGTAAACACAAGGCCAAAATCGACAGTTCCTTTCAGATATCTGAAAATCCTCTTTACTGCCTTCCAGTGTATCAATCTAGGATTTGACATGAACTGAGCCACTGAACTAACAGCATGAGATACATCGGGTCTAGTACAGACCATCGCCCACATCAAGCTCCCAACAGCAGCTTGATAGGGTATATCTTTTATCTCTTCACTTTCTCCCACTGAATTGGGAGAGTCAAGCACACTTAACTTCAAACCGGGTTCCATAGCTGTATCAATAGGCTTACAGTCAGCCATGTTGAACCTCACAAGTTTTTCAACCAAATATCGTGGTTGGGAGATTCGAATCCACCCTTCTTCACGATTTCTGTCCACTTGCATCCAAGACAATGATGGATCTCTTCTAAGTCCACCATATCGAACTCCGTTTTAAGTTTCTCCTTGATATTTGTAAGAAGATGCAAGGAATCACTCGCCAGTATACAGTCGTCGACATATAGTGCTAAATACACAAGTGCATTCTCCTGAGAGTAGATGTAAACATTTTGATCTGCATTAGCTCTGGTAAAAGCAATCTGCAGTAAGAACGAGTCAATCCTTTGATACCACTGTTGTGAGGATTGCTTCAGTCCATAAATGGACTTATTCAGTTTGCATACCATGTTTTTCTCAGAAGAAATATTCAACCCTTCAGGAAGAGCCATGTACACTTCTTCATCTAATAGTCCGTTCAAAAACGCAGTTTTCACGTCCATTTGGTGCAGCTCTAAATTATTTTGAGCTTTTAGAGCCATGAACACCCTAATAGATGTCAACTTCACCACAGGAGAAAAATGTTTCTAAAAAGTCAAGACCATAAACTTGAGAATATCGTTTAGCTACTACTCTGGCCTTGTATCGATCAACAGAACCGTCAGGCTTGTATTTGATTTTATAAATCCGTTTACAGCCAACGACGTTTTTGCCCTTAGGTAACTCTGTCAATGTCCAGGTTTGATTTTTGTCCAAAGAAGGAATTGCGGGTTCCCCTATAAAATTGACAGAATATAGCAAAACTGTTAGATTTAGACGATGCAATAGAGAGTAAGAGATCAGTGAGTTGAGGAAGGATTGAAGTTATAATCAATGGATGAAAACATGCGACCCGGATTGGGTTTAAGTACCCAATCCGGATAGGATCAAAGGTCACTAGAGAGCACACGGATCGAAGCTCTACGAAGGGTCATGCCCCTGTCACGGGACGCTCCCAGAAGGGTCGCATCCCCAGTTAGTATACATCCTAACTATTAGTAACCTCAGTCCTAACAACTAGGACATAGTACACAGGTCCCGAAGAAGTAGGGAGTAATCAGCATTCTAACACTCCCACTTGCTACCTACTTACTTCTCTCTTCCTCATTTTTATCTAATAAACCCAGATTCTGACAATGACACCAATGCCTTTCTCTAGCTAATGGTTTTGTCATGATGTCAGCTATCATGTCCTCGGTTGGGAGATAAATCAGCTTGACCAAGCTATTCGCGGCTAGGTCCCTGACGTAGTGATATCTGATATCGACGTGTTTAGATCTCTCGTGATTCTTCTGGTTCACAATCTGTGCAATAGCACTTTGATTGTCGCAGAATATGGTTGTCGACTCCAGCTGGAGACCTAGATCTTTTAATAATTCTCTCAACCATATAGCTTCAGCTCCAGCTTTGGACAAAGCCATATATTCTGCTTCCGTGGATGAAAGTGCTACCGACTTTTGTTTCTTTGATGTCCAACTAATGGTTCCACCATTGAATTGGAAACAATATCCAGAAGTAGATCGTCTCGTGTCAAGGCAACCTCCCCAGTCCGCGTCAGAATATCCAGTTAAACCGGATGGTTTATCAACCCTTGTAAACACAAGGCCAAAGTCGAGAGTCCCTTTCAGGTATCTGAAAATTCTCTTGACTGCCTTGCAGTGCATCAGTCCGGGATTTGACATGAATTGAGCTACTGAGCTCACAGCAAAAGATATGTCAGGTCTAGTACAGACCATTGCCCACATCAAGCTTCCAACAGCAGCTTGATACGGTATATCTTTCATCTCTTGACTTTCTCCCACTGAATTAGGAGAGTCAAGCACACTTAACTTCAATCCGGGTTCCATTGGTGTGTCAATAGGCTTACAGTCAGCCATGTTGAACTTTGCAAGCTTCTCAACCAAATATCGTGGTTGGGAGATCCGAATCCACCCTTCTTCACGATTTCTGTCAACTTGCATACCAAGACACTGTTGGATCTGTTCTAAGTCCACCATATCGAACTCCGTTTTGAGTTTCTTCTTGATCTTGGTAAGAAGATCCAAGGAATTACTTGCCAAAATACAATCGTCCACATATAGTGCTAAATACACAAATGCTTTCTCCTGAGAGTATATATAAACATTCTGATCTGCATTTGCTCTGGTGAAAGCAATCTGCAGTAAGAACGAATCAATCCTCCGATACCACTGTCGTGAGGATTGCTTCAGTCCATAAATGGACTTGTTCAGTTTACATACTATGTTTCTCTCAGAAGAAATATTCAACCCTTCAGGAAGGGCCATGTAGACTTCTTCATCTAATAGTCCATTCAAGAATGCAGTCTTCACATCCATCTGGTGCAGCTCTAAGTTGTGTGCTGAGCTGCTAGAGCCAATAACACCCGAATGGATGTCATTTTTACCACAGGAGAAAATGTCTCCGAAAAGTCGACACCGTAAACCTGTGAGTATCCTTTCGCTACTAACCTTGCCTTATAGCGATCCACAGAACCGTCTGGCTTGTATTTGATTTTGAAAACCCATTTGCAACCGACGACGTTCTTGCCCGCAGGTAATTCTGTCAGCGTCCATGTCTGATTTTTCTTCAAGGAAGAAAATTCGTTCTCCATTGCTGCTTTCCACTGGACAGAATCTCCACCTTGTAAGGCTTCTTGATAGGTGGTCGGCTCTTTCCGAGTCTCTTGATATGAGACTAAACCTCTGTGCTTCTTCTTCCTCCTTTCCAACAATTGGTCGTATTTTTCGACTCTTTTCCCAACTCTGTCTCCCTTCGAAAGTTAGGATCGATTGTCTGGGAAGAGGATGAAGCTGCCCCCTTTGCTGCAGTGTCAGAGGGTGGAGCAACCGGGGCCTCAGATGTAGTTTCTTGAAGTCTGAGTTCGCCCAGTAGTTGCTCGAGGTTGCGAACCGTATCATCAAGTTTCTCCCGAGACTTCCAGGCGCGCCTCTGATAGGTCTTACCAAAATGGGCCGGATAAGTCGCGGGAACTTCAGCTGTAGTAGGATGATTCACAGTAGGAGGTGAAGGAGCTGGTGGAGCTCCCACTCCAGGTGATGGTGTTTCTGGACGGAAGGCTCCCTCTGCGGGTGGCCTTTCTGCTGGTGGCACTCCTGCTGGTGGCAGGTCCACTGCTTGTGGAATAGGAACTCTGCAATCTGGAACAGTAGATGAGCTTGTAGGTAAATGGCTGAAGAGAAAACCGTCTTGGTTATTAGGCGGAACAGCTGATGTTCCGCTGCTGAGGGAAGTTGGATTCCCGAGCAGCAAGAGGCATAAACCTTACAGATCTGCTCTCGATAATTTTACGAGAGTCTTTGCGCTGCAGCCTATATCTTTTAGCTGTAGGAGAGTAACCAAGGAAAATACATTCTACGCTCTTAGGGTCAATCTTACCCCGATGATTCTTCTCAACATGGGCAAATGCAGTACATCCAAAGATTTGCAGGTGACTCAGATCGGGCTTCTGTCCATGCCAAAGCTCGTAAGGGGTGTTGGCTGTGGGCAGAGCCTTCGATGGAGATCTGTTTTGCAAGTAAACTGCTGTATGCATTGCTTCACCCCAATAGCCATGCGTCAGACCAGAATGTGTTAGCATAGCTATGACCGAATCGATCAAGGTTCGATACTTTCCTTCAGCTACTCGTTCTGTTCGGGGGTATCAGGTATCGTGAACTGTCGGTGAATGCCGTGAAGCAGACAGAAGTCATTAAAAGCTCGAGATTTATATTCCAGACCATTATCTGATCTCAGAACCTTAATTCGCTTGCTCAGGAAGTTCTCAGTCATTAACTTGTATTCCTGAAATTTAGCAAATGCTTCAGACTTCTTGTGAATGAGATACACATGGGTATAGCGGGAAAGATCATCGATAAATGTTATGAAATATGTACAGCCAGAGAACGTTCTAGTTCTCAAAGGTCCACAAATAAATGAGTGCACTAAACCGAGTAGGTCTGTTGCACGCGTGGCTCCTTTCTTTGGGAATTTTACTCTGGTGGACTTCCCTATGGCACAGGAAGTGCAGAAAGGGAGAGTTTTCAAGGAACAGTTGTCGAATCCTCGCCCCATGTTTTTGGGCTTCAGTTCTTGCATTCTGGGCAGACTCATATGCCCGAGTTTAAGGTGCCACTGGAATGTAGTCAGTTCTTCATTGTTGACTACTGAATTGGCAGAGGCTGCTCGGGGTGTCATAGAAGTAGTACCCAGCCGAATTAGTTGATTTTCGATGGTGCAACGAACTATTGTTGCGCCCATCTTGTCCTGTACAAGGCAGTGATCAGGTTTGAGCACTACACCCCCTCCTTGCAGAAGGTGCTGAGTTACAGAGAACAAATTCTTGCGTAGAGCTGGAACGTGGAGCACGTCAGGCAGTAGCCTGTCTGTTCCATTGTTCAAGGAAATTAGAACACTTCCTTTTCCGAGTATCGGTTGGCGACTTTCGTCGCCAAGGTAAATGAACTCCTCCGATGGGAGTTCCTTGTAGTCCACAAATGCACTTCGGCTATACGCCATATGCTGTGTAGCACCCGAATCCACATACCATGTGGGATCCGCGCCGGTTGACGAGAGTACGGTGACAAACAGCCGGTGCTCAGCGTTCGCAGTCGAGTGTGCAGAAGAGCTTTCTTGCTTCTTCTTGCGACACTCACTGGCAAGATGCCCGCGCTTCTTGCAATAGAAGCACTTCATCTTCTGGCGGGGAAAGGATGGCTTGGCTGTGTATTCTAGTCGTGCTGATGAGGAAGTGCCGGCCTCATCTGATCTTCTGGGCTGCTGCTTAGGAGGATTTAATCCTTTCTTTTTCGCGGTATACAGTGCAGTCGTGCCGGTAGTTACCGCTGACTTCTTGAGATGCTCTTCTTCAAGAAGAAGATTGGTGATCACGGTCTGTGTGGACAGCGTGTCAGTCACTCTCATGGCGCGAGCGAAGGTGTCGTATTCATCCGGAAGACTTTCCAGGAGGCAGATCACGGCTTCTCCTTCTGGAATTGACTGTCTGATGGCAGCCAGCTGATCTAGTAGGAGTTGAAACCTTATGATGATGTTCGACACTGTCTCGCCTGGCTCCATTTTCAGTGCATGCAGCGCTCTTCTCAGGTGCAATTGGTGTGGATTCGATTTGGATTCGTAAATTCTGGCGAGCTCGCGCCAAACGTCAGCAGCTAACCGATAGCGTGCTATCAAAGGTTGTATCTCCCTTGCGATGGCATTGTTCAACATTGCCAAGCAAAGGAAATTACTTTCATCCCAAGCCGTTTTGCTCCCTGCGCCGAATTCAGGTGTTCCGGTCGCAGAACCGGGGGGAGTATTAGGCCGGGGCTCGGTCCCTTCAATTAGTTCCATCAATTCCCCATCAATTACTTCCATGCGAAAGAGCCAGCCGATCTGGTCTTTCCAGGCATGAAAGTGCTTCCCATCGAATTGGGGAAGATCCCGTAATGAGAATTTGAGACGTCCTGATGATGTCATCTTCCTCGTAACGTCTGCGTGTGTACACCTTGTTCACGGTGCGATGCAGGATACTGACCCTACTTGCAAAAATTTTCGCGAAACGAAAGTTTTCTTGAAATTTCGTGAAATTTCTCGTTTGAATTGCTGGAAACCTTTAAAATTTCGTTCGAAATTTTAGAGATTTTCTGAGTTTCCGGCTCCACAGTGCTTCAGATCAGCACTGTCAAGGCATTTCACAGGTTCTGACAGTCGAATCTGATCAAATTCGAAGTCGAATTTCGGAGCCTGGTGGGGATCAGCGATCTCTTGGTATTGCTTTCGCAGGTGTCTCAGAGGGGTCACAGCGTGAAGCGTCCTTCTTGCTTTCTGGATTCAAGCGTCCTTGAATCTGAGTGGATCTTGCTCTGATACCATGTTAGATTTAGACGATGCAATAGAGAGTAAGAGATCAGTGAGTTGAGGAAGGATTGAAGTTATAATTGATGGATGAAAACATGCGACCCGGATTGGGTTTAAGTACCCAATCCGGATAGGATCAAAGGTCACTAGAGAGCACACGGATCGAAGCTCTACGAAGGGTCATGCCCCTGTCACGGGACGCTCCCAGAAGGGTCGCATCCCCAGTTAGTATACATCCTAACTATTAGTAACCTCAGTCCTAACAACTAGGACATAGTACACAGGTCCCGAAGAAGTAGGGAGTAATCAGCATTCTAACAAAAACAATCAAATTAAGAGAGAATTTGGCGCTCATTTTCATAGCTTCTTTCCATTTGATAGAATCACCACTCTGTAAGGCGTCTTGATAAAGAGTAGGTTCTCACCTTATGAGAATAAAGCGCTATGCTTCTTCCTCTTTTCTAACAGATGATCATATTGTGAGTCTCACCATATGAGAATAAAGCTCTATGCTTCTTCCTCTTTTCCGACAGTTGATCATATTTTTCGATACGTTGCCTTACTCTTTCCCCCCTTCGAAAGATAGGATCGATGATGAGGGAAGATGGTGAAGCTGCCCCCGTAGCTGTTTGGTCAGGAGGTTGAACAGCCGGGGCCTCAGATGTAGTGTCTTGAAGTCTTTGTTCACGCAGTAGGTGCTCGAGGTTGTGAACCGCATCAACAAGAGGAGTAGAAAAGAGAGGATTCTCCCGTAGCTGCCATGTGCGCCTCTGGTAAGTCTCGCCAAATCGGGCCGGATGAGTCGCAGGGACTTCAGCTGTGGGACGATGACGCACGGAGGGAGTGGAAGGTGCTTGTGGAACTCCCACTCCAGGTGATAGTGTAACCGGACTGAAGGCTCCCACTGCTAGTGGCCTTCATGCTGGTGGCCGTCCTGGTGGTAATATTGGGGGAAGGGGAAACCTGCGATCTGGATCAGTATATGAAACTAATGGTAAAGGGCGAAAGGGAGTAAAACTTTCTTGCTCAGATGGCGGAACAACTGATGTCTGCTGATGGGAAAAGGTAGATTCCCGAACTGCAAGAGGTATAAATCTGATAGATCTGCTCTCAGAATCTTATGAGAGTCTTTTCGCTGTAACGGATATCCTTTGGCTGTAGGAGAATAACCAAGGAAAACACATTCTACACTCTTGGGGTCAATCTTACCCCGATGGCCTTTTTCAATATGGGCAAAGGCAGTACATCCAAAAACTTGTAAGTGGCTTAGATCAGGCTTCTGTCCATGCCAAAGTTTGTAAAGGGTTTTGTCATTGGGTAGAGCTTTCGATGGAGATCCGTTCTGCAGGTATGCAGCAGTATGGATGGCTTCGCCCCAATAACCATGAGAAAGACCAGAATTTGTCAACATAGCTACAACTGAATCGCTATAACTGAATCGATCAAAGTACGATTCTTCCGTTCAGCTACTCCGTTTTGTTCGGGAATGTCAGGAATAGAAAACTGACGTTGAATACCATGAAGCGTACAAAATTCAGTAAAAGCTCGAGATTTGTATTCAAGAGCATTATCTGATCGCAGAACCTTGATGCGCTTGTTCAGGTAATTTTCTGTCATCAATTTTCAGCTTCAGACTTCTTTTATATCAAATACACATGTGTATATCGTGAAAGGTCAGCAATAAATGTTATGAAATATTTACATATAGAGAATGTTTGAGTTCTCAGAGGGCCACATATATCTGTGTGCACTAGACCAAGAAGGTCGATAGCACGAGTGGCTCCTTTGCTTGGGAACTTAGCTCTGGTAGACTTCCCTAGAGCACATGAAGTTCAAAAAGGGAGAGTTCAAAAGTAACAATTATCCAACCCTTGTAACATATGATGCTGTTGTATTTGCTGAATCCTGGGAAGAGTCATATGACCGAGCTTTAGATGCTATTGATTGGTATTCAGCTTCAGTGTTGGAAGCCGAATAACTAACATTGGCAGAAACTGCGCGTGTATTGTAAGAAGTCGATCCCAGCCTAAAAAGTTTTTTGTAACTGATGCACTATGCAACGACGTTACCCATCTTGTCCTTCAAGATGCATTGATCAGGTTGAACCAGTAAACTCCCTCCTTGAAGAACAAGCTGATTTATCAAAAATAGATTCTTTGGGACAGCAGAACATCATGTAGGATATCAGGTATTATCCTTTCCCGTCCATATTACAAAGAAATGAGAACATTCCCTTTTCCAGAAATAGCACCCACCCACCCCGCGAAAACTATATCCCCGTTCCTGACGAATGACAGACCTCTACACAGAAGAGAGTATAGTAGGGTGATGGAGCCAAAAGTGAGGGATAACTAGCCGCTCCCTCTATATATCATGTATTGCACATGCCTCTGGCTCAATCTTGGCCTGAACAGTACGCATTCCATTACTGTCAAGTAACAATGGAGGATATGTTTGTCCTGTGCAGGCCGGTCAGATTTATGGAGTTCCACTGAGTGGATCTCTTTTAAATAAGCCGGGGGGCTTTCCTGAACAACGTACATGCGGAGAAGACTTCAGGAAGAAGTGGATTGAGGTAAGTCAATCTATGGACTACCGTCGCCAGCGTGCAGTAAACTCTATCTACGTTGTGGTTGATGCACTTACAACTGATCATACTGATCTCACTACCGATCACCTGACTGGAATCTCTGCTCTGTACTATGTTTCCTACTTATTGTCAGCCGTAGATAGCTAAAATTCATACGCTTCTCAGCTCTCGATTTGTATTTATGAATGTGGTATCCAAAAAGGCTGTGGCTTATGATGACTATCTTGGGCAAGTGAAAGAGAGTAATCTCTTTCACTTGTTGTCGATTTGAAAGTATGTAACACTAGATGAGAAGCGTTTCATGCAATGGAGATTTTCAAGGATGGATGTATTGTTCAGTTTGTCACATATTTACTTGTTCGCTTAATAATGAGTTCATACTTTCGAAACATAAATATCGTTTCGTTGCTCGTGAATCTGAGTCCAAGATAATATAAATTTTTTAATGCTTTTTGTTTTTTTGTTTGTGGGTTTCTTCCTCTACCATCAGAGTCTTCAGGGCTCTTCCCCACATTTCCATCCCTGATCGCCTCATCAAACTTATTCATCGTCACTGATACCCCTTTCATTCTGGTGCATCGATGCTTGTCTCCTATATCTTATAGGTAGAATTTCCTTCTCCTCTCATGTCCTTACCTCTGTGTATGTATAGGCTAACTTGCAATTCTATCTACTTTTTTTTTGACTTTGTTTGTACGTTCGATCACTATTCTATCACAAATGCGCTCACTCTCATCCAATGACCTCACTACAAATGAAATTCTTTCCAGGGTTTCATATCTCTTTGGTCCTGAGATAATTAAGCAATTGATTCAGGACGAAGTCCGAAAACAAGTTCTGGAGAACCTTTTCTTCAGTTTTGCAGCTGTCTTAACATTTATCAATGCGAATTTTCCTCGTTTGGATTTTCAAGTCCGTCGTTATGTCCAGTACTGGTACTTCACCTCTTTGTAACTGGATTTGGATCAGTCGTTGTTCCTTCGTGCTATTTATTGGGTTCTCTCAATCACCCGGAGAGTTCTCACATGTAAGTATGCCTGCTTTTGCCTACAACTCCCGGGGTTTTCTCTTGACACACATTTTCGGCCTTCATCGTAACAGTCAGGTTGGCACATCACGTCCGGGCACGAGAAATCTATGATTGAGGGGTTAGGTTACTGGTCCGAAGGTGTTATTTGCACTCGGACTCACACTTTCTTGTCCCTCATTTTTCTGTAGGTCATTCTCTTCTGACCCCTTCACACTAAATGAAATAAAAGTTTGATCTTCAGTCTCCTTATCTCAAGTCATTACTGGCTCATATATTGGTAGTTTGGTTTCTTTTGTCACCTGGAGTGAGCGTCACTTACCCTGGATACTCTTTATTTGTGTCGGTTAGATTGTTATTTGTAGCACTATCTGTCCTGGTTGCTCTCGAGTAGTACAGTCGCCGTGATGGGCTCTATAGGCAAACTGTTGTGGTAGTCATCGCTGGACAGGTCCACGGGTCACGGTTTTCAGGATACTCTCTACGTGTCCTGATATGCTGGAATCGTCTCCGTTCAGGCTCCGGTCTCAGTTCTGGTTGCGTTTGTGCGTCCTGGTTATTTGCTATTTCCAGCTGAAAATTGTTGGATAACTGTTTGACGTAATGAGTGAAGGATGTTGTCGTTGGAATTATATCGTCGAGGATTTGGCCCATGTTTTGGCTTCTCCTTTAGAGTATTCTCTTTATGGACTACTTGCTCTCCTCATTCGTGACTCTCTCCAGTGCTTTCGATGCTTTCGAAATTTCAATATTTAGCCAACCTGGTGCTATACAGTATCTACAGTAGGTCTATGCAACGGTTCGGGAATCTCTGCATGGTCTGTTGGGTCCTTAGTTGTCCTCAACGCCCTGGCGGTCCAGTCCAGATTCATCATCGTACAACTTGTTGAAGGAGCCCTCGGTCATGTGACGATTGACTGATGCCCGTCGGGTAGGTATAGTTGATGGTCTCTGACACCTTTTCTCCCAGCGGATTGGGGAAATCGTACCGCACATGTTTCTATCAGTCCGTGTGCATTCTGTTTCATTCTCTGTCTCACATAGGTGGACTTTATCCACCGGAATTTCACTGCCGGCTTCCGTTGTCTGCAACTCACTGATTGCTCCCTTTGTGGATGGGGTGCATGGGGTTGTGTCTCAGATAGAGCCCGTATAGTTATGTCTCCAGGGTCTGTGTTTCTCGCTTTCCTTACGTGTTAAGCGTTGACAACGCATACAGTTTTATATGCTTAGGCAGTTCTTCGCTTTACTGTCTGCTCAATTAGTTTTCTTCAACTACTCCTAGTAAAACAGAAACCCTTGAAGCTAGCTTTACTTGCTACTTGCGACACGATGAAGGGCGGTGATCAAGTCGTGTTGTCCCGGTAGAGCATGTCGAAACTGCTTCCGTATTCGTCGCTAGACAGGCGCATCAAACTCGCACAGATCGGAGAATTTCTTTCTGTGTTTGTCGTGCTCGCATCCTGACCTTGTCCAGGCTACTAGTACTTTGGGGTTTGAGCGCAAATTCATTCGTGGCATTCTCACTTGCTGTTTTAGTTAGCGGATTCCATTCGTCACCCCTGGATGTCGTATATTCGAATTTGACAATTCGCCTCATTTTGAGAAGATTCAAAATTTATTTGGTTTGAACATGGTCCTACTTCAGGATCCAAGCCGAGAAGAAGAGAATCATGTTGGAAATCACATATTCGGGGTTGATACGATGGTATGAAATCCAAGCTCTCCCAATGAGGGATTTAGATCTAGTCCGGTATACAACCTCAACGATCCAGAAATTTCATGATGAATGGACCAGAGATCTTGAATGGTTTTGTCTCTATCTTCTTCCAATCTCCTCCCAACCAATTTCCAGAAGAGTTCTGCGTTCTCCATCCTGTACCTTTAGGGTACTTGGTCTAGGTTAACCCTATCCTTTGCTGCCGGGGATTCTGGTCAAATTCTGTTCCCAGGAGTTTGTCAGGGCCCAAGACAGTTTCATCAGAAGTTAGAGCACTAAAGCAAGATATCACACTATTCGCTTTGTCACCGTAAAACTCTCTCCATAAATAGCTCTCTACCCTGATATTTTATTCATAGCCCAACTTTGGTATGGCGTACATGTAATCTATCTTGATAAGTTTTTGAGCAATTAAATGATATTATAGAGGCCTGATCGGTCTAGAGCTTCACAAAATCCCTTGAAGATGAGTTCTAGTTCTCTAACCAAGGCTCTTGTACTTTGTTATCGGATAGGTCATGGTGTTTTTTTATAAGATTTTTATTTTCTAGTTTTCTTCTTAACAATTATAAGCTGTTGATGGTGCTTCTTCAAAGTCTTAGAACCTCGGAGTTCTGCAAGGGATCAATTATCCAGTGAAATGTCCCCGTTTCTGTTCCCTAAAACAAAAGAAACTGACCTTTTAGCTGCTACGCGATGCTGGGCCTTAACTGGACAACAAGGGACCAGTGTCCCAATGGACTTCAATGTTCTGAGGGTTAACTCTACGAGCCGCTGGGTTCGTACGCTCGGAGCAGTTTCTGTGATTGAATTGCGGCGTCCCAGTTGCTTGAATGATCGATTCTTCCTGAAATAAATAAGGAGAAGGATTTTTGCGATTTTTGCGGATCCTTTTCTCCTCAGTATTGCCTCCCCTCCTCCTCTTCACTTCTTCGTAAGTTATTTTCACAGAGCAGCCAAGGCGTGGGGTGTTCTGCAGGGTACAAGTTGTTCGTTGATTCTTACCTCTACAATACTAATAGTCCTCCTGTTTGCTGCTTTGCTATGCTTCAGGATTTGTCGCAGCGGAAGAGGTTAAGAAGTCTCGCAGAGCATGTTCCTCATGGCTATCGTCGTCGTTCTCTCTTTGAGGCCCTTATCAAGCATGAAGTTCCTTTTATTCGAGCAACGTGGTTTGTCAAAATCATGTACCTCAATCAAGTAAAGTACATCAAACCTGGAGCTGAATATAATATCGAGACGGGCCCGGCATAATAAGGAGATCTCTGGTGTACATTGCTGCATTGGTTAGTGTGTATGTATGTCATGGAATCCCGCATCTCATACATCTCCCTTATTTGGTCTTAAATTTCTCAGTTGTTCTATAAACATACTCTCCCTCAAGGTGGATGAATCAGTAAAGGATGTTTGGTCGATTCCTGGTATCTATCCCATGGTAATTGGAGCAATTTGGTGCTATCGTCCCATTGCGCTGTACGACTTCCGGTGGCCATGCAAATATGCTTATTCCAGAACGCATTCCAGTTCTACGTTCCTATTACTATGATTACTCCGGATTATGCTGATTACATCATGCACAGGTTAGATGAGTCCGCACCGCAGGCTTTTGTATCAGGAGTCGTGTTAACGTTATTCTTATTTTACAAACAGATCTCACATGCTAAAAGGGTCGCAACCTCATACCACTACTTAGTATTCACCGCCTATGTCTTGACTCATTGTTTTATACTTCTCTGTGAACAAATTTACTCCCTCCACTTTCTTACCATGTAATGGCACATAACTTTCTGGAAGTACGGGAGTTTGATAATCTTTATTCTTCACACGAATTGCGCCGTACCTTCAATGCTTGGCTAAATAATGGATGGAACAGTCATAGCCTACATCTATAAAATTTTAGATCAGTCTGCCATACTCCTATATGTTTCCTCGACTCACTGTTTTCCGTAAATGGGCCCTGTCGATGGGGCAGGTTATGTCTTGTCCTTCTCCAATAGTTGAATGATTTGCTACTAAATATATACATCAAAACTTGCATGAAGAGTTAGATAGAAATGAGTTGACTCTTGTTAGCCACCTTGATCAACCAACTTATGTTGAATCCATGCAAGCTTTTGTCTAGGTGCGGCCGTTATCTATCGGAATGTCCGCCGGGGGTCCTGATAAATCACAAGCCAAACGTGTGGAGCTTTGGACGAAGGACGTCCTAGAGTATGCGCAGACTCTTCTTGATGAACTCACCAGCACGCACACAGCAGCCGTGTCAAGCCGTCAGTCCCCGAAGCTTCAGCAAGGAGGAGATAATGCCCAACAGACTACTGATTCCGGAGAATCTGAGGCACAATTGAAGTGGAGATATCTTGTTCGCCTTGCGCAGTGGCACCATTCAGAGGGACTCTTACATCGAGCACAGGTTGTTGACTGGGCTTTGAAACAACTCCAGGTGACTTCCTCGTGATCTAAAAGCATATGGAATTTTATCTCTACTCTGGCAGCAAATTTTTTTTGGGGCTTATTGCACTTATTGTACGCATCTTAAGCAGGTGTCAGATACACGCTTTGTATCTGCTATCACACGTGAATGAAATTCTAAGCGCTTGTATTTGATTCGTGATTGCCAGGAGAAAGAGTCAGTGGAAGCATTGCAATTACTCCTTCCTGTTATAGTGAAAGTTATAGATGGCCTTTCTCTGTCGCAGACACACGTTCGCGTGCTTGTAGATGTATCGCTTCAGTGGTTACAAAAGCTTTGCCCCAACGGCCTTTTCCCCGACTTACTCGATTGCCCTCATTTGGCCTACTGTGCGACAACACTTACAGAGCTTCTGCGTTATCTGCTTCTTGTTGTTCCCGACACATTTGTGGCATTAGACTGCTTCCCGTTGCCAGCGTGTGTTTGTCCATTACAGCCAAAACAGGAGTTTTTTCCCCGCCCAGTATTATCAGGAGAGGGGGAGAGCAAAGACGTGTCTGTTCTGAAGGGTGTGTCAGATTCAGCAGAAGACATTAAAGAGACAACTACGGGAGCAGTTGGCACACTTGAGATGCGATGCTCACTGAAATCTGGAAAGCTTTCAAACCACAGGGAGAAGTTGATAGGTGATGTTGTCGATGGAATCCAAAAGCGTGCTGCATCTCTTGCAAAAGCCGTAAATCCTGGACTACTTCGAAATAATGAGGGAAAGGTCGTACAGGGTTTGGATAAAGCACTCACAGCGGGAGATGTCCAAGGTGCTTGTCGCTGTGTGTTTGATGAGGATTTCTGCAGCAGTGAACAACTCCCGGATAATTGGCAGGCCGACGTTACTGCTGGCTTTGGTAGAACCCCTACTCTTTTGACGAATGTGAACTCTTCTGAACTATTTGCAATTCGCTTCCTTTGTGAGTGGGCTGTGTGTGATTTTCGAGATTCGAGGGGTCCTGGCAGTTTTCCTGATAGGAAGGGCGCAAGTGTGAAGGACATGTCTAGGGTGTACATGGCCGTTTCAGTTCTTCGAACGAGAATGGAAGAGCTGACTGATAAGTGGAGAACGAATATCATAGCTCGGAGCAGTGATTCCCATTCCAACGGTGAACTGAGTGTCCAAGCTAAATTTCGAAGTAGGAGGAATGGAATTAAGGATGAATACTGGGAAAACATTTTCGGTTCAAGATGTGAAGGTCTGGGTATTGATCGTAAACACCATTCGGAGCCCTTGCACGATCTCATAGTTGCCTGGCTTGATCAGCATGAATTGCATAAAGGGGATAGTTCTGAGAGGCTCCAGCTTTTGCTTTCAGAGCTTGTTCGCGAAGATCTTTTCTGGCCACACGTCTATGTTAGGCAGCTTCTTTGCAGTGGCGTTTTGGAAAGAAATGAAACTGCAACAGATCGGTCACGTGCTGCTCGTCATAAGTTACTGCTGAGAAACTTGCAGGGGCCGTCGCAAGACGATGATAATGACTTGTCATTCCTAGAATCTTTCCGCTTATATAGAAATGAGCGTTATCTTGCTCTGCATGGCTACAATAAGGTAAATGGGAAACCTGGAGGAGATGCTTCGAAGCCCGAGCGGGGTCCACCTCAACAGCCGCCAGGAGGTGTTTTTGGTAGGGTGGACGTTTGGTTGAATAATGGTGCAGAGGCGAGGACTAATCTCAGCAGTCAAGATAGTCGTGCAATTGTTAGTAGGAATGAGAAACGCGAATTGAAGCTTCTCGAATTGAAACAGGCCATAGCATCGTGCCTACAATTTCCTGATGGGTATTTGGACCATACTGCCAGCAATGAATACAAGAATCACAACTTGTTCAAAAGGCAAACTGCATCACCTTCCAGCAGCCTAGATAAGACAGAAGCTACTCCAGGATGCGAGGAGTGTATTAGGAACAAGCGTCCGAGAACGATGGATGGCAAGGCATGGGTGAGTCAAGTAATGCCTCTTGCTTCCATGGACGAAGAGGATTCTTGGTGGCTACGCAAGGGACAAAAGGCGTTAGACGCTGTGAAGGTAGAACCACCTGTCAAGCCTCCTTTGAAGCAAAGTGCTCGAGGTAGGCCAAAAACCGTGCGAAAGACTCAGAGCCTCGCTCAATTGGCAGCTGCTCGAATAGAGGGCAGCCAAGGTGCTTCATCCAGCCACTCATGTGAAAGTAGGGTGAGTTGTCCTTATCATAGATCAGTGCCTGAGGGATCAAGCAACTCGAACCTAATGGTAAGGAGGAAAGGCCTTTCAAGCAGTGATGTTCGTGCCATTGGAAGTTGTGTTCGGCGGTTGAGGCTGAACGAAAAGAAATTTCTCGCGAGCTGGTTGGACTTGGTCGTACGTCGCCTTGTAGCTGGTGGTGAAGGAGGCACTTGTGTTCGATGGAGGCTCAACGAGGAGCAACTGGCTGTCGTTATCTATGTTCTAGATGTAGCGAATGATTTTCATACTCTTGTTCAGTTGGTCTTGTGGTTGCTGCCAATTGCACCAGTATCTCCAGCAGCACCACCTGGTCATGGCAATCGAGGCATTGCTACACTACCTTGGATCAGAGAAAATTCTACATGTGATGTCGGTGAATCAGTACTTCTGTCTTGTCTTCGGAGGTGATTCTTGACTCTTTCTCTTCAGAGTGCTTTGTTTTAAGACGTTGAAATCTTCACATTAGATGAGAAAGGAGCTCCGCGCGAATGGGTTTCTTCGGGAAAATGCATTTGAGTTCAAACCTTCAAACTTATCTAATTTTCACGTTGCAAGTTTAACGTACTTCAAAATTAAGTGTAATTTACGGAATGCAAGTCTTTAAGTATGCTTTGTTGTTGCAAAGATTAATGCGTTTCAATTGTTTGCCAACTTAGATACGAAGGGCTGCTTGCGGCGATGGATATTCTTCCACAAGCCTTATCCGCTGGAATGCAGCGTGCAGCAAACTTAATGTCTGTGGTACCAGGTGGTCGGGCAGGTTGCTCAGCATTGCTGTTGTATGTGCGTGATTTGTTGAGAAAGTATGGCAGTCTTGTTAGTGTACAAACCTGGGAAAAGAATTGGAAAGGGACATGTGACCAGAGATTGGTTGCCGAACTTGAAGCTTTGAAAGCTGGGGACAGCGAAGGTGGTTTCGGCTTGGTGGGATTGTCCAGTTCAAGCATGGGAGATGACCGCGATGATCCTGTACCTCAGAGACTGACCGGACGGCTGAGTAGGGTCGGAGTAAATCTGAAGGAGATCATTCAAAGAGGTATGAGTGAGGCTTTAGGACAGATGATGAACAGAGAAAGAGAAGCTGCTGTGGGTAGTTGTTTGAAAGAAGGTGTTATCGAAAAAACTGACGAATGCTTCGTGGCTGCTCAACGGGTTGTTGGAGGTGTGATGGACACTATACGGCAGAATGGTGGCGGAGTGATGCAGGCCGATTCAGCTCTTGTTGCAAGTGCTGTCACTCTATTCGTAACCAATGCTGCGGCTGCAGTTGCTAATGTCTTTGAATCACTCGGCGCGAGCAATCATCTCGGCACAAGTGTGACGGGTTTGGGCCCTTCTTTGAGATGTTCTCGAAGAGTTCTTCAAATGCACATGCTCTGCCTGCGTCTGCTCAAAGAAGCACTTGGCGAGCGTCATAGTCGGATGATCGAGGTCGTACTGGGTTCTGAGGCTAGTACATTGGTGCTTCACTCGTTGCAGCATCCTTCAGGACGTGTTCCTCGAACACAATTTCAACCATCACCCGAAACTCCTGACAATTCTGTCCTTGCAAATGATCTTGGAATTGGGGCTAATTATTTGGCAAGGGCTAGTATTTCAGCTGCTGCTGTGGCCGCTTTGGTAGCAGGTGTGGTTGTGCAGGGCACAGCAACATTGGAGAGAATGGTTTCAGTTCTTAAATTGAGAGAAAACCTGGAGACCGTGCAGATTTCGAAAACCGTTGGTCCAAGTTCTAATGGGATTTCTCGCACGACCGGTGGGAATAACAACAAGGAGCATCTCGCCGAGGCACACGTTTATTGGTTCCGGGTTTTGATTGGAAACTGTCGGATGGCTGGGGGTGGTTTGGTTGCGGACTTTTTGGGTGATTCTAATGTTCTAAGCCTAGCCCGCATGCAGCGTACCATGCCGCTCACTGTAGCTTTTCCACCTGCCTATGCTCTTTTTGGAGCTGCCCTGAGGAGGCAACCGCCGGCTTATAATAATATTGCAGTACGTGAGGATCATGTGCTACAAGCTGCAATTAATGCAGTCAACGAAGTAGTAGCCCATGAGCCCTTTCGAGACGTCTGTCTTCGTGATACTCGCGCGTTATACCTTCTACTGTCATCCGATTCCGGTGACAGTGATTATGCCGCTCTGTTGGATATCCAAGGTCTGGATGCTCGTTCAAAAGGAGCTGCAATGGTCCCATTGCGTGCACGACTTTTCCTCCATGCGTTATTAGATCGCGGATTGCCACCTTCTTTGTTGCAGGATGAGGAGGCATGGGGTCATGGACGCGCTGATGTCAGAAGTCGCTTTCCTACTGAACCTCAACAGCTGGAGCAGTTGGTTCGAATACTAGATGATTTGCAGCCGGCAACATATCACTGGCAGTGGGTGGAGCTTAGACTGTTGCTTAATGAGCAAGTTTTTATGGAGAAACTTGATGGGATGAGTGCATTGGAAGCCGTGCAGGCGGCAGCCGCTGGATCGGACGCAGGCCAGCTATCTGAATGCGAGAAAACCTTTACTGAAGTGGTGCTTACCAGGCTCTTAGTACGTCCTGATGCAGCAGCTCTTTATTCGGAAGCTGTGCACTCTCTTGGGCGAGCATTAGAGGAGTACCTTATCTTGCAAGTCAAGTGGGTACTGGAAGGAACTGATATGCTTCTTGGTCGCAGATCTCTTCACCAGCTCCTTGATAATATTGCACATCGAAAAGGATTTTCTGTTGGTACCCGACGAGTTCCAGCATGGGGTTGGCAACCTCCAGGCTATTGTGGAGAGATGGGTCAGCCTTTAGGGTCCGAGAAACGAACGGACACTGCCTCTCCTGAAGAAGGTGAAGTAGCTGAGGATGGTTCGGATTGGAGAAAGACGGATGCGAAGCAAAGCAGGAGTGGGATATCGGGTCATGATCAAGATGTATCGAATGGTCGGCAGTTTGCTATCGAGAAGGCCTTGGCAGATTTGGTGCTACCTTGTTTGGCTCGCAGCTCGAATGAAACTTGCAATGGTTTCGCCTTTGAACTTATCAAACAAATGAGTAACTTAGAGCAGCAGATAACCTTACTCGCACGTTCTGTTGGGAAACCTGTTTCAGCGTCCGCTTCCAGTGGAGAGTGTATGGGCGGTAAAGGTGCAGGAATGAGGCGAGGAGCCAGAGCTGGGTTTGAGACCAGTAGCCCTGGCATTGGGAGGAAGTTCATTGGTTCAACTGCAGAATCTGCTGCAGTGTCTGCGGCTGCTTTGCAAACTTCAATGTGGTTGCGACTCCAATTTCTTCTCCCTTTGTTACCAATCATACATACTGACAGGTCAGGAAATGCTTCATCCTTGCCCTTGTCATTTCTGAGGCTTTTATCACTATTTGTCTGGGGGCTTATATCACGGTGTTATGCATATTCGTCAATCAGCTTGATGAAATCATCAGCATTAAGTCACATTACAAATGTTTTGCAATTTATAAGATGGGCGCATCTAGGCCGGATTTAGAACTGAGCTTCTGGTACAAATTGGATTGATGGTTATGATATGGTTTATCATTACAATTGCAAACATCGTTGAAACTTCGTGCGAAGCTACACGAAGTTTCAATGGCAAGTATTTGCGATAGGTTTCTGTCCTTTTGAAGAACACCTAGTATCCAACACTGAAATGCACCAAGAATATGAGAGCATACATATTTTCACGCTTGTTATCAGTACTGACATCCATTAGAGAGAAGAATAGATATGCAGAACAGTAAAGCGATGACCTCCAACTGAAACTTGGGATCCTTGCTCCTGTACAAGTTAAGGCGGAAAGCATTGACGAACGGATTGATGCACCATGTTCTAAGCTGATTACAATTTCTGGAGTTCTATCGAGCGCTAATCGAGACCATGCTAGCTTATCCTCCTCTCTTTAACTTCTTACTGACATGACAAAATTCTCATTTGATACAACTGTCCAATCTGTTAAACAGTTGTTGGAATGCATGTGCTGCTTGAACGTATGTACTTTATAGACAAATTAGATAGCTCTTGTTGGAGCACTGTGATGACTGTTTTACTGGATGCACTCAACCTAAGGGTTTAAGCTTCCACAACCAATCATGTTCGCCTTGTGAAGCTTTTTCTTCGTTGTCACTATTTATTGTATTTATCCCTGACTATATGAAGAAAGATTATACTCCTTCTATCAGCTCCTGTGTGAATCTCCTTTCCCCTTTGCATA
Organism: Marchantia polymorpha subsp. ruderalis; assembly: GCA_037833965.1. Classification (NCBI taxonomy): domain Eukaryota; kingdom Viridiplantae; phylum Streptophyta; class Marchantiopsida; order Marchantiales; family Marchantiaceae; genus Marchantia; species Marchantia polymorpha. The sequence goes on from AP031359.1 coordinate 5,048,311, forward strand.
TCGACGTTGTATATTGGGTCTCAATCAACCGGGATCGAAACCCAGCGCGACGACCTCGAAATGAAACTTAGTGTGCCATGGATCTTTCAATGGGGCTGACGAGATCTTGGAGGTAGCGTAGTGACTTGACACGCGCTCATTTTCCACGTTGACTACAGCCTCTAGATTTCGTATCTATAGAAGCTTGGACATCCCTTCCTGGGTTCCTGCTTACACTTTGCTTCCGCTTCCACAGTTTTTTCATGTAGAACCTCGTCTTTCTTGGATTGTTGTCTGCACCCGATTGGCGGTTGCTCTCAAGTACAGACATGGGTATCCATGAAATTACCATCTTTTGAAAGAAACATGAAAGTCTCTACGATCCACTCGGAATGCCACTACTGGTTGCTTGGAGATACGTGCGCACTACATGCAACCGCTTTGTGATCATGCATCCATAGCTAGACTTTTATCTTATGAAGCTCTTTCTTGCATGCTTTCTGCATCCTGCTAATGCTCTCATTTTCACTCCTTCGTACAGCCACAGTACAGACTTGTTCTAACAAGCGATGCCAACATACTGCCAGCCTTTAGACTCATTACTCTACTTAACATGGGAACTAAGCATAAGAGAAAGCCTTTTGTGAATTATCAGCAATTGAAGTTACCCCTAAGGCAATCTGTACCTCTGCATACGTACAATAGAGGAACAAAGGGTACTTAACCTTTGGCAGCAAAGTGATTTTTGTAGAGTAAAAGTGGACATGCTCAAAATTTCAAACCTTGCCTTCTCAATCTTCACTATTTCTTCTGACAGAATCAAACATGCAAGCTTGGATTAGGTTGAGATAAAGAATTTCAGTATCACGTTTATGGACGAATGGGCCAGTAAATTTGTTTTTTACTGTAAAATTTTATGTTTTATTGAGGTATAAGTATGGCTTTCCAGTTTTAGCGTCAATCACGTAGCGTACCATCTACAACACAATTTTAAGGTGTTTGTACCCCCTGGATAATGGGGGGATGTACTTAATACCTTGATCGACAAGTTAACACGTAGTTTTCAAGTTTTATTTGTTTGCTGGAAGCGTTGCAACGCCAATGTCAATGCATCGCTTATGAAAGAGAGGAATACGAATTTGGTTCATCTGCCTTCACGACGATCGTGCTCTAAACCCTGAACCTAAAGCTCTGAAATCATTCTGAGCTTAGTTCGCTCTTTCTCCAGTGTTACTATCGGACATCCGTCAGTCGTGCTGGCGAAGCAGTGCGCTTGGTCTACATGCAGGGATTTTCTTCAAGTCGATTGGCTATGCGGAAGCTGCTGTTTACTGAGTGCAGATATTGGTCGCAACTCAAAAATTCAATTGCGTGACCACTGAGTGTTTATTTAGCTCCCTGCGAGGGTACTGAATTATTAACTGCATTCCAAGACGATAGGAGTGAAGTGTGTGCGTGCCTTGCTCAAAAGACGGATGGATGGGTGCAGAGAACAGGCGGGTCGTAACATGAGGCAAACTTTGGCTCCGGTCCTCTTGCGGCTTCTAGGTACGCGTGTCGTACAGGAAGCTACCGAATCACCTCATCCTGTCTCTGCCCGAGACCTTGAAAGAAACGCCGAGGCTTCGTCTGCAGCAGCAACATCAGCGGCAGGGGAGAATCTGTTTGACCGTCTTCTCAGTGTCTTGCATGCGCTTCTCAGTAGCACATGGGCTGTATGGCTAAAACCCCGGCCTACAACTAAAGGTCCTTCAAAACTACTACGGGAAGTTCCACCTTTTGACCGTGAGTCGGCTGAGCGCATGCAGGTTCGACATTTGTTCCAATTGTACCTGGCTGGAAAGCCATACTTATGGTCCTGTAAATTAGGCTGCTGCGTCTTGTAATTTACAGTTGCATGTTGCTTCTCGTATTTCCTTTCTTGCGACTTACGCATAACGAATGCTTCCTCTATGTTATGGGGTTTCGTAACAGATTGAGTTGGAAAACATGCAACTTCCACGTTCTGCTCGTGCAAGACTTCAAGCTGCACTGCCATTGCTGGCGATCTCTCCTCCTATGACCATTGCTGCGAGCCCTTCGCAAGTATTAATTCACTCTTTGTCTGTTCTCAACCAAGGGAGTTCAGTTCCATCGTCTACTGGATTTGGCACCATTGGAATTGGCCAAAAGGCCTTATCGTCTAGTGAAAGTAATGTAGGCAAGGCCAAATCTTCGTCGATGCCAGAGTTAGAGATGGAATTTGATCCATGGACACTTCTTGAGGATGGCGTCGGATCAGGAAGTAGTAATGGTATCAGTGGCGGTGATGCTGGAAATCTGAAGGCATGCATCTGGTTAAAGGGCTCCGTTAGAGTTAGACGGGGCGATTTGACGTATGTGGGCGCCATAGACGATGATTCGTGATTTTCAATCAGGTCACTGACTGACCCGCAGCGCAGCTGTTGTGTCTGTACAATGTCTGATCTTCCCTTATATTTCAGGGAGATACCTTGATGTCTAGAAGCCCGCTGCCCGATGTTTGGATGGTTCTTTGGATGCATGCACTTCGAACTATTGTTCATCCTATAGTGCGTGAATAGGAAGGTTATTACTTTTGGTGACTTTCAGACTATTGTCCTTTTACAATGAAATCTCTGCTGGAAAGAGTTGCAAGAGACATGCGGATCCCATCCGGATTTTGCTATCCATAATATGAAAAATTCCGGCACAAATTCTAGCCCCAATGAAATTCATTTATCAATCCCTTATCGTGAGGAAGAAAAGTACCTGGTGGACGCTATGCTTAATATTCACGAACATGGAGAGAGTCTACGTTTAGCACCCGTTACGATTGCCAACGACAAACCAAACCGATGTCCGAGGTGAAGTATAGATTTTCGTCCATTTGTGTCCTACTTCAAAGCATAAATCTCTAAACTGGTGTGGCTGATCTCGCGTTGAAAACTTAGGCACGTGCTATGATTCCAAACATAGCATTAAGGTGAGAGAGTAAGGGAGTTCGTGTTTAAAGTAATGAGATTTTAATAGTAATGATAAATTATCGATAGTTAGAAAAGGAATGTAATATGTTCTTGGTGTATTGTATAAAATAGCCAATGTCTTCATGTTGTATTGAGAGATTTGCTTGATGAGACCCCTGAGTAAAGTAATTTGTTTGATGGGACACTTCAGGTAAAGTAATTTGTTTGATGGGACACTTCAGGTAAAGTAATTTGTTTGATGTGACACTTCAGGTTTCATTTTACCCTAGTAATTTGTTTGATGGGACACTTCAGGTTTCATTTTACCCGATGGGACCCCATGAACGATGCACCGTCACCCATGTTCTAATAAGAACTAGAGAGAGTACACCGCAACCGCAGATAGAGTGGATTTCGGACTCCATCACACTCACTTGTTTTTATGTTGTCATTCTGTATCCGGCCACTCTCCAAGGAGACGAGCAAAGAAATGTTCATCCGGAGTTTATTTATTCGTCACAAATGGGTGATCGTGAGACTTGAGCAGGGTTACGGAAGGAGTGTGCAGGTGGGAGGCAACAGAGAAATCCGCGAATCTTTGCGGTGGGAAGAATTGAAGCACAACAAATTGCATTTCGAGCAAAATCGATCGTTGTCCCTGTGATAATCCACCAGAAATTATAATCAGGGATTGATCTCTGATTGTAATTTCCGCATTGTAACTAGTAGTAATCGTAATTACAAGAACTATGTCCGATGGCACACTGTCATTGGGGTCCCATCGGGTAAAACTAAACCTGAGGGGTCCCATCAAACAAATTACTTTCCGCAGGGGTCCCATCAAGCAAATCTCTCTGTTGTATTGGAAAACATTATTTTTTATATCTATTGAGGTTAATTCAAGTTAAAGAGTAACCTCACGTTAGTTATTTATAGCTGAGATTGTTAATCGATGTTGGGTCTATGTATCATCAAACAGTACTCATAGTATAATATCATTATACTCTTCCCCCGTGGAATAGCCATTGAAGATGAAACATGTGTCTACCATGTTGGTTGTTAACATGAATGCTTTGTCATGGATGACTTTTAGGTTTTTTCGGTCACAATTGTTATCAGAGTCCGTTTCAATTCCAAGTTTGAGACAGATATTGTTTGAGTTGAAGATAAATCGAAAGTAAAATTTACTGCAGGTTTAATGAGAGTAATTGGCACAAATTTATGAAGCTTAAGATTTGTTGATGGCGTTTGTGACAAAAATTTGAAATTATTATTTATTTTTTCAGGAATAAAATTTGCTTCTAGAAAATGAATTGAAAATTGTTATAGTTTAATGTCACTATGTTTTTTTTTCCAACATCGGACAGTTTTTGCAATGTCAACTAACTTGTGTCTAAGTCTATCTAATAACTTCATAGTTTTGATGAGACTCGTGGAAACCAAGTTGACACTTCTGATTCGACTCTGAAGGATGTGAAAGTTTCTCGAAGTTTGTGATAGTGTTTCGAGTCGAATGAATTGTTCGTTGTGATGGAAATTTGTTCAAGGCAAATTCATTATGAGAAGTTTGAGTATCTTTAGTTTGATATGTTTTTTCAAAAATTTGCAGTTCCGTAATACAGCATACACAGTATACATCTTTAGTTAGTTAGAAATAAAATAGAGGTTACTCTAAATGTGGATATAGATATTTTAGTATGTATTAATCATAGTTGCCATATCATTGATTTGCTCGTTTGGTAAATAGATAATAGTTGTGTTAGTTGACAGCAACACGTTAACGATCCGTGTGCTTGTTAGAATTATCTGTCACGTTATCCATCCACTAGGAATGGGATGAATAATGAGAATAAAATTTTATCTTTTAATATTTGTTACAAAGAGCTATATAAGGGAGAGTATAACCATTGTTGATATCTCTCATCTTTAAAGTTTAAGTTTTCATCCTCGTGGGAATTTTTCTCTAAACCCTAGTGTTACATGTGTTCTCAAGGAATTCGATTCAAAAAACTTTGAAAAAAAATTGACGTGACTACTTTTTCATTGTCGAGGTCGAAAAGATTTGAGATTGAATTTTTGAGTTTTCAAAAAAAATTTAGAGTATGAGTTGGACACAAATTCACTGCTATTCAAGAAATTCAGTTTGAATTCGAGCAAGGAGCACGTTCAAGCGAATCTCAAGTCGGTGCACAAGCACATGGAGCCCGTGGCATAGGACACGCAGATGTTCGTGTGCTACAACGTGATCGTGGTCGAGGAGAACAACACCTACAAGCACATCTTGAAGATAACTATAAATCTATATTCATCGCAAACTTGATGAAGAAAGTACGTGTTCTGGGACAATTAGCAGTCGGAGATGAACTTCCAAAGGGCTGAGGAAGTGGTGTGCGGGACATGAACTTCCAAAGGGCTAAGGAAGTGGTGTGCGGCGCCTTGGACGGGCTGCAGTTCATGGCGGGGAGTAGGTCCTTGCTCTCGGAGCCTCTGAGCTTCAAGAGGGGGACAAATAGCGACCATCAAGCCAAACTATATCATCGTGAGGACTAGACGAGGATCTATAGATGATTTGCATTTTGTATTTACTCAGGTGGAGTTCTAAGGTCCAGATTTGCTTTGGAGTTTGATTTCAGCTGACTGATGGTGAGTGAAGATGGAATGAACCCATACACGTTCAAAGACTGATTTTGTGTCAATGTTTTTGCCAATTTTGAATCCGAGGATAAGCAACTAAGAATAATAATCGTGCACATTCAGATAATCGTGCACAAACTCCTAGACACCGCAATTCTGGGCCTTGTAGAACGCATTTGGATTTTGACACTCGACCGTGCAGACAACTAGCTTTGAAATGATTACTCCAGTGATCTTGGTTTCAAGACTAGCATAATAGATTGTGCACAATATCTATTCGCATAGTTTTTGATCAATTCAAGAAAGAGAATGAAAATCCTCAAAAGTCCTCATGGTTTAAAAACGTTGTACAAATTTCACAATAGAGTGTTATTCTTGAGTCAAGGATTTGAGTACATGGATGCCAAAGGAATCAAGAAATCGAGAGGTGTCGAGGAGATTTTTAGAAACAATCAGGGAGGCAGATGGTGGATTGAAAATTGGTGCGTCAGTGACGCTTACCTGATTGATGGAGGTTCTCAGGACAAGATTGAAGCAGCGCAAGGCTCATGAAACCTCGGTTTGCTCTTCGTTTTTGGAGCAGCTGAAATGGGTTGCGGGAAGCCAAATAAAGAACGTGGCTTCACTGGGAGGTAAAATATGTACTGCGAGTCCAATATCAGATTTGAATTCTCTGTGGATATCATCAGGGGCGACCTTCACTATCCTCAAGCAGGGCAAGATATCGAAGCTTGTGAAGGCAGCCGAGTTCTTCAAAGGGTACCGTCAGGTGGACTTGAAGACTAGAGAAATACTCGCACTCGTGTTCTTGCCCTGGTCCAAACGGTACGAGTATGTGAAGGATTTCAAGCAAACTCATCGTCGAGATGATGATATTGCTCTCGTGAATGCAGCTATGCGGATCTCTTTAGAGCCCAAAGGAGAGGGTTGGCAGTCTCAAATGCTTCTGTAGCTTACGGAGGGGTCGGAGCAACTTGTGACATTGCAAAAAAGACAGAAGAGTTCCTGAAAGGGAAAGAATGGAACTTGACAACTATGGACAGAGCACTTTCTTGATTCTTGAGGACATCAAGATTGGGGACGGAGCCCCCGTGAGCCTGGTTGAGTTTCGGAGGTCATTGACGACGAGCTTCTTCTTCAAGTTTTGGCTTAATGTGACCTACAAGCTGGAGCACGAAGAAAATCATGTGCACGACTTACACATCAGCAGTGGCTCCATATCACAATAAAATGCCGCATGGCATGCAGGTGTATGGGGCATCAACCTCGGATAGTAGTGTCGTTCAACCGCTGGATGGTGAGCCGGAGAAGGCGGATGTGAAGCTTGCACTATTATGGTGTCTCACTTCGATTTTGTGCAGCAAACTATTGTGCACCGAGTAGTGAATGCATGCTTGGCTATTCTTTACTCTATGGAGGGAATGCACGTGGTGACATTCGAAGGCCTCGGTGATCGACGTCGTGGTTTACATTCTGTCCAGGAGGCGTTAGCTACCCGTCATGGATCTCAATGTGGATTTTGTACACCAGGGTTTGTCATGTCAATGTATTCGCTCTTGCGGGCAACCAAGGATGCTTCCACCACTGAAGAAATTGAAGAGGCCCTTGCAGGAAATTTGTGCCGATGTACAGATTATCGGCCAATTCTAGATGCGTTTTGTGTTTTCGCCAAGACTGATCTGGAGCCGTATATTGATGAATCTTTCGCGGCAAGCAATGGTTTGTCTTCTCAGAAAGATGGCTAAACGATTTGCTCATCCAGCGGCAAGCCATGCGATTGCAAGAGCCAGAACGGTGCTATGGCAAATGATATTCATCAGGATTTGGAAGCCGGTGCAGAAGCAAAAGGTGCTCATAGTCACTAGTCGAATGGTTCCACGACCCACTCAAGTCACCATCGCAAGACTGAGAAGACACAGTCAGTTAAGGGAACAGAGAATAGAGGGAACAGAAATCTCGTCACCTATATAATTACTTCGCGGGAAGTTCTAGAAAAAAACCTAATACAAAGCCCTTCTTTACACGAGAGTTGACTAGAACTAAGCCGTAGCCATCACATGATAGAGTAAATATATAAAAAGATAACTGAAGATACTATGTTAGCAAACTTTACCTGCGCTTTCATGCACAACCTGCATGAGAACACAGTGTCGTCTGAAACTCTCTAGAGACGACTGACGCATCAACTTAATTAAATTTACCGTCTATCTTGACTAGCTCAATCATTAGAGTTTATTGTCAAGTTGGACTAGCTCAATTACCAAAGTCTATTGTCAATCTTGACTAGCTCAATCATCAGAGTTTACCGTCAAGATTGACTAGCTTAATCACAAGAGTCTACCATCTATCTTGTGTCAATCATTTTATCAGACACTCTTGTCTGATAAAATACAACTTAGTGCTCGTCTTGATCATTAATCACATAATGATCAAACTCCCCCACAAGTACAGACCGGTACTCGTCTTGATCATTAATCACATAATGATCAAACTCCTCCACAAGTACAGACCGGTGCTCGTCTTGATCATTAATCACATAATGATCAAACTCCCCCACAACTACAGACCGGTGCTCATCTTGATCATTAATCACATAATGATCAAACTCCCCCACAACTACAGACCGGTGCTCGTCTCTATCATTAATCACATAATGATCAAACTCCCCCACAACTACACACCGGTGCTTGTCTCGATCACTAATCACATAATAAACAAACTCCTCCACAACTACAGACCGATGCTTGTCTTGATCATTAATCACATAATGATCAAAACTCCCCCACAACTACATAGGTGAATGAAAATTTTCACTTGTAATTACAAAGATCCTAAGAATTCTTCCCTTCTTTCAAGGAACAAAGCTTATTGAAAGACACACACCCATTAACATGAACCTTACAGTCTATGTTGCTCGCAACAGACTCTCACTTGAGACTATCTCTCACTGTCATCCACGACTAACTGCGCCCGCAACTAAGTGTCGCCCGCGATTGATTGGATCCGCAACTTATAAAAAAAAATTTGTCCACAACTTACCATACGTCACCCGCGACAAACGTTGCCTATGACCACTATTTCCCGTGACAACTATCAACCGCAACAATACCGTCCATCACCCGCGACTTCTGTCGCCCGTGACCACCGTCGCCCGCAACGGCAATATTCGTCACTCGCAACTCATGTCGCCCATGACCAGCATCGCTCGCAACTACTTGTTGCCCGTGATTTATGTCGCCCGCAACTAAAACTTTTCCTCCCGCGACATTTGCCCACAACTCATTTTTGCCCGCAACAAACGTTGCTCACAATCGTTGTTTGCCATTTACCGTCGTCCACAATTTCTTGTCGCCCGCAACAAACTTTGCCTGCGACCGTTGCTCCTCAAAAATCTAGATAGAAAATTAACTTCCGAGCAAATTTTCTCGGTTTGGATCATCTTTCAGCTCTTGAAAATGGTCCACATGTTTTATTTGTGTCGAGAGCTTTCCAACGATACCCAATTTGCCTATATTATGACAAAGATTCTTGCAGACAAAATATTACAAACAGAATATTCCGTCACCGTTGTCCCCTACCGTCACTATTGATTCCAGCCGTCATTGTCAAGCTCCATAGTCATTGTCACCGTTTGTATGAAGTTGACTGCGTTGCCCTACCGACTATGGTTGGCCTGCCGACTACGTTAGATCCACGACCACGACTGCAACCACGTTGGACTTCAACTACAACGGTGACAGAGACTGAAAGCACAACCACGTGCACATCTACCACATCCAAGCCAAACCACGTCCGACAAGACTGAGGTACACTCTGACTCCATAAAGTTCCAATACCGTAAGACGCCTTTTGCTTCGTCGTTTTTCCATATGTGACGGTCTTTCGAAGGGATTAGGTGATATGGATGGATCCCCTTTGTCAATCGCTATCACCCTGTGGAATCGCCCGCGAGACCCAGTTACATGCTGGATCCGAACAACCTCAAGCACTTTATGCAGTCTACTCCTTTCACCGAGTAGAAGATTATCAATCTGTTGAATTTTCTTCTCAACAGCTCCGAATTTGCCTGCCTTTGTCGCTGTAGTGAAGATTCAGAATCGCACACTTTGCCTATGCACCCCGCGTGTTCTCATGACCCACTCCTCGCATAGGATTCCCTCCTTTACTCCATTCTGACTCGAGAAAACTGAAAAGACTTTTGTGAGCACAAGCACTAAACCGCAAATTCTGTCACAAAAAACCGTCACTTAAACCAGAACTTTTGTTTGAAAAAATTGGTCCAGAATCTGTCAAGAAAAAAGTTTGACATCGGATCAAAACCGAAACTGCTTTGATGGATGCAATCGTGGATTAGGGTCCAAGATTCTAAGTGCTAGGGTGACAAAATCTATGGACGTGCATTCTGTGCACTCGCAAAAACCATTATCAGAAAGGAAAAAAAAACCCTGTGACGCAGAGTCCAAACCGGAACTGGCTCTAACACCAATTGTAATGTCAAAACACTCTAGTGACAGGAAATACTTGAGACATACAATGTAACGTGGTTCACCCTCGAGGAGAGGACTACGTTCACCAAGAACACAAGCACCTTTACTTCAGATCTTGTCACGAAAGAATCACTATACAAGGTGAGCCCCGAGGTATTTATCCCCAGTTCAGAGGACCGTCATAGCTATAAATAGCTAGGACCCGAGGTTACTCCTTAACTAGAGTTAACCTTAACACATAGTTCACGCTGATAGTGATGCTTCATAGTCGACGGTTGACAGTGACAATGATCACGAGTAAGGTTAACTTGTGGGCAAAAAATTGTGGATGACGGTAAATTGCAGGCAACGGTCGTCGGTGCAATAAGTCGTGGGCGACGGTGGGAGTCACTCAAGGGTGATTATGAGTCGCGGGCGATGGTGATGGATAATCACGGATGACAATCAATCGAGGGCAACGTGGTTGCAGGCAACGTTAGTATCGGGCAATGATGATGATCAATTGCAGGCGACGGTTGCGAGCACGATGACAGTTAATCAAAGAATTTGAATCTATGAAGACTAGATTCGCTGGTTTGGCAAAAGTAAGCTATGAACTTTGAAAAGCTATAACTTTTTTTGTTGGAGATATTTCTTTCAAAGAGGCCTAGATCGTTGAAAGAGGAAGAGAATTCTAAGGCTCTTTGTCATGACAAGAAAAAATCTCCGCTCACGAATATGGTTGTGGGGAGTTTGATTGTTTTGCGATTAATGATCAAGAAGCTAGAGTACTAGTAGTGGTGGAGATTCTAAGCACATGATTGAGATTTCTTAACACGAGTTAAGGAGAAAATTGTTGAGTTACCTTTGTATGTTATTACTCTATCCTGTTATGAGTAGAGCTTAATTCTCGTTTACTCTTGTTTAAAGAGTGGTCCTGTGTTAGGTTTTTGTCTTAAACTTTCCGCAAAGTAATAATATAGTTAAGAGAAATGACTAAAATTGCTTAACACAAATTAAAGGAAAGATTGTTGAATTATCTCGGTGTGTTATTACTCTATCATATTATGGCTACGGTTTAGTTCTTGTTATTTCTTGTTCAAAGAGAAAATTTGCGTTAGGTTTTCGTCTAGAATTTTTTGCGAAATAATAATATAGGTTAGACATATTACCGAGATTCCTTAACACAAATTAAGGGCAAGATTGTTGAGGTTAACTCCGGTGAAGGAGTAACCTCACATTTAGCTATTTATAGCTGAAATTGTTTGCTGGTGTTGGGTATATGTACCTAGGGTCTATGTATATGTCGTGTGAATACGTATTGCCATACACTTTACATCGCTGACATGCTACTCACATACACATACGCACACATACACACATATAAGACGCGAGAGCGTACACACTCAAATGTATCACAATTGAAAATAAACACAGTTTTCTCCACTGGAAAATACGTCTAGTCTTAACTATCCCACTCACGTCCAGTCTTAACTATCTTAACTATCCCACAACTCGCCCCCCTAGCTGGCAATCAGGTCCCTTTGACTCGCAAGTAGCCCTATCTACAACTACATGCTATAAATCTTCGTGGGTGCGCAAACCAATAGGCCGGGTGCTATGTCGCCCCATCGTTAATCGCCTATCTGCAATTCATAACATGTGAAGATCAAGTCATCCATCCTTGCAAAGTACATCAAGGACAAATCCATCGTCCATCCGGAACAACATTGATAGGTGGAGTCAGACATGACATGTGTCATCCCCTAGAACACCTATCACACACCAACATACGGGCCGCCTGACCAGCTGATCCACAAAGCATGCACCTCAAGCCAACACGTACTATTGCTAAACTTGGGTCCATAGTACCATCTACGTTTGGGAGGTGCCATGGCGCACAGTTGCGCACATGATCCTTCCAAACGACACCGTCACGACCCTCCAACATGAGATAGATAACACCTTTTGCACACGCAAGATAACACCTTTCGCACTCGCAAGATAGTGCGTCATGCCATCACATCCAATGTGGTCGGTGCAGTTTGCTGTAAATAGACGTAGTCTTCCACACAGAACCTACAAAGCATCACTCTCATCACTAAAGCAGCCATCCGCATCACTGCACTAGATGGTGTGTTTGTGTCCACAACACGTCACGTAGATTTCCAAGTCCTCCCGATAGGATCACTAGGTGGTGCAGGTCTCATGAATGAAGTCCTGCCCACCTTCGACAATAAAAACAACTTGGGAAGTCTGGCCTGTCGTCCACCCTCACTCCTCTGAGGGTCCAACTCCACGGTTGCCCCGCGTGGCTCTGAAGCGCTAGCACCATCTCTGGTCACTACAACCAATGCCTCCACCTGCGCGGCATTCGCCAATTAGGAAAAAACCTCTCCCTCATAAGGTGTGGAAGTGCTCGCCCCATGACTCGCCATAGTAGCAAGCCTCTACTCCAACTGCTCAATTCGGGCAGCCATAGCGCTCTCTGAGGCTGAAGTAGCACTCGCTGCGGTGCGTCCAACTACAACGGCACATCGACCACCTCGTGGAGCATCACCGCCACGATCTCTACCACCAGATGTCAACTCTGGATGAAGGTCAAAGCAGCGATCTTGAGGATAAATCTGCTCGGCCACATTTGTCACACACAACTTGTGATGACTGGGATTTGGCCTGTGAACTCTGTCCTCCAGCCTCTTGGGAACAATCTCTCCGCAGATGATTACTTTGGCATGTCCAACATGCTGGTCCTCGCTGCTGACTAGCAAACGACGGCACTGGTGCACGTGCTATTGTCTCTCTAGCGATCGCCTGTTGTTGTGTCTGCGCTCCGCGTCTCGACACTGCTACCACCACCAATGGATCGAGACTGTGTTGTGATCTGCGGGACACAAGAGGTAGTGGTTGTGTCTCTAGCAAATGAAGATGTCATCACTCTCTCCTCCACTATGTTAAGCTCAATCTTCTCAGAAAGAGCAAACACATAGGCCAATGTGGGTGACACATCGCTCAAGAGAGTAGAATCACGAACTCTCCGCCGTAGCTTTCTGTCCAAAATCTTGTACCAATATAGGACAGCCTGTGCCTCTGTCACACCGTGAGTAACTAAGATCAATTGTCGCACACGAGCGTATGTCTCGCTACGACTTTCACCAGTCTTCCGCTAAAACTCCTGGAATCTCCTCAACTTCTCCATCTTCACCCCTTAATAGTTCTTCCTCAACCTCTTGAAGAACTGAGGAATGAGGCAAAACGAAGGTACTCCACTAGCATCTCTACTCATGCTGCCACTGGCAACGCTAACAGAACCGCTATTGGTACATGCACCATCTGCTCCACAGGTAGCTTCAATGCTGCTACGACTCGCACCTCCACTAGTACCAACACTATCCTGAGCAATAGATATGTAGTTTGAAGACCAATGACATCTTCATGCATCAATCTTCACAGCATAGTCTCTCCCAAACTCGTGATAGTCATCCATGGAAGGCCCCTCAAGATGCTAAAATAATCCCTTCCATGCAAAGAAGGGTGTAAACAACGTGGAGTTACGTAAAAATTGCATATCACACCACGTATCAAACTCCTGGATGAAATCATCCAACTCAATGGTGCCCACTGCATCAGAGTATCGTTGTAGGCCCTTCATGGCCCCGTACATCCCGTCCATGTCTCCAATCAACGAATGTGAGACACTAGACGATATCACCACCAAAGCTCCGGTATGTGCAACCCTCTGCGCCTCTGCAATCACTAATGAACTAGGTAGAGGTAGTCGATACCTCAACCCACTCAGCGTAAATCCTCCACAGTCCTCGACGGAACCACCAAACTGCTCCGTGACAACCAACTAGCACCACTGCCAACTCTCCACCTAACCTCGTCCCCGCACCAACCTACTCTAGCCCTACTAGCTATGAGTATGGACGACCTAACCTGTCATCACTGCAAGAAGACTTCCAAGGTTCAGTGGTCTTCACTGTAGTCTCACCATGAGAGAAACAAAGATAGGCCGGCCGGTGATCAAGATCAGCCGCACTATCGACAACACACAGGAGTAAAACTACTCCTGAAATCAGCGTCAACCCGTACATAGGCGCGCATCAAGAAGCAAGACTGGAGAGGATCCAAACACAAGCAAACAACTAGCAACGACTCTCCAGCCAAAATGAAACACAACACAAAACAACATAACACACTGGACATCGCCTCGCATAGCGATCTCGAGTCAAACTCCATCGCCTCCTATCATCTTCCGCCTCCAGCGCCTCCAACGCCATCTCGTTCATCCTGTCGCAAAGAGAAAATCCACGCCAAGGTGTCCCGTACTTTGCATCATACCTCTACTTCACACTATATATAGGGGCAAGGAATGTAACAAAAGCCTATCTATCCTAGTTGTTTCCCATAGAAAGAGAAATAGAAATAAAATCAATATTTTCACAATCAAAAAACCATAGTAAGTGAAACGAGTGCAAATTCTCAATCTCTTTAGAATACTTTTCTTCTCTTTTCTTATATCTTCTTCTCTTTTTCTTTTTTTCTTTTTTTGCAGTGTGGTTTTTGGTTTACATCACCGATTTTGAATAATCCGTTTGGGTCATACTTGCAGCAAAATCACAACCATACTTGTCCTGCAAGTACGTCCGCAGTACAAACTGAAATTTGAAACTTATCAATTCCTAGTCATCAAGTCGTCCACCCAAACTGCTCCCCCGCTAATACCGCTTCACTTTTTGTGGATTGTATGCAAATTGTCAAATCAAATCAATTGTGTGATTCCCACTTGAGACATGTCAAACTGTTCTCATAGCGGTGATTTGGCATCTCCCAACAAATCCAAAAGAAAATTCGGCGTGGATGGCTACTATTAGATTTCCTAGTTGAACAACTCCATGGGTCCGCATTGTGGCTTCAGCTTTGAACGTACGTAGTTGATCAGGAGCACCTCTTGCAATCCTTGCAATCCGGATTCACTTCACTGACACTCAAAATCGAAATACAGAGGAAATATTGTTCTTTTCGCAAGTTGAGATGTCAACTTCTCTTGGTTTTGGGACGACCAAGCTAGCTTCAGCAAAAACCACTATGGATACTTGTTTTGGTATTGTCACTCTTGTAATCTAGCACCACATCACTAGGCTGTCGACTAAGTTCACGATGACCGAAAGCCTGGCTACAACAATAGGACTTGGCTTACCTGTTTCGCTATTCACCATCTTTATTCTCGATCTCTCACTCCATCAGGCTGTCGACTAACAACCTCACAAACGAATTAGTGCCTCTCTTTACTCGCGATTAATATCTCCTTCTTCAAGGCTCATGGTGACGTCAAGATCTCTGTCCTTCGAGTCGGAATCACCTCCATCTCAACCGACATCTCAGTTCTCGCTCTCTCCAATTCGGCCTCTTTTGATACTTCACGTCGTCTGAACTAGAACAAGGATTGCTCTGATTTTATTTCAATTCACTTTTTTTCCGGGGTCTCTAGGATTGATGGAAAGCCTTCAAAATTGCAAATATTCACCAAATGCAAAGAGAATGGGAGAAGTTGCAAGAAACAGTTCCGATTAAGTAATCAAAAGAACTTGAAACACCTCACTTTGAGGGCCATCTCAGGTTAACCATCACACGGATCTATGAAGTAATTCTTTTTCGTGGCTGCTTCAAATAGGAAAGATATGTTTAAGGTTTGATTTTACGGCCTTAATACTTCACAACTTCACGTCCAAATGTAATGTATAAATTGTTGAATCAGTTGCCATGGGCTGCAATTAGGTTTCCAAGATCACTTCTGTACAAAGGTCCAGAACTCAAGCTCTCAAAGTCTAGAGCGACATTTCTATCATTTGCTACTCAGCTTGAATTCAAACATTCTTATAGGTAAGTTCCGACTTCATGTAATAATGCACCTAGAATATTGTGACCATCATGACAAACCTCTGAACATACCAAAGTTCTACCTGCATACTAGTAGCTGGTCTAGAAATAATTCATAATTTACAGTCTTCGGATCTGGAACACCACTTTCTTTCACCATAATTAGCCCCACGAACTGCACGGAAAACCTCGCACACCAATCTCCAACCCAAAACATGAACAAGAATCACATAAAAACCGCAGCAAAAACTTCACAGCAACGTCTCTAAAGTATTCGGTGCACACGCAGTTTTTTGAGTGAAAAGTCCAAAATACAAAACACAGAGTCGAGCCAAACTCACTCCACTCTCGGAGACCTAGAGTTGAAGCTAATGGGAAAATTCCCTACGCAAAAGGCTCAACTCAAAGAATTGACAGTTCTTTGAACTTGCCTTGACTATACTCTCCACCAAGAGTCGACTCAACTCAACGCTCTTCGACCGTCAGCCGCGTTTCGACCGTCAGCCGACTTAAACTCAAATCTAAGGTGTATACACATGACATTTAACGTACGGTTAACACCATCAAACATGCGGATCTTTACAGATCCATGTGATAACCCACCCAAGGCTAAATAGCAAAGGATCAAACCCACAGGGACAGAGGCAACACACAGGGTACAAAGTGTCACGTTTTAACAGTCTATTGAGGAGTTTGAATTCTCAGGCTACTGTCACTCCCATAAATACTACAAGTACTTAACTCGGAGGTCACTTGGAGGACACACAATGCAGCGTAGTACACCCCAAACACACACCTGAAACTGTAAATGCACAACTTAGAGGTCGATTAGGACCTCCACTTTAGATTCAGGGGGAAGTTTTCCAAGAGTACCCTTAGAGGATCTGCAGGTAGCTACCAACTCCGAACTTTGTTGGAACCTTGTCACTAGCAATTGCTAGTGCAGAGCATTCGGGTTGGAAGTCTTACTTAGGATGCAATACCTTTGTCAAACCGAAGTCACTCTCACACGGTGAACAACACACTCAACTCACAAAACGCGCAGGGAATACAGAAATCCGAACTGAGAAACTAAGTTGAGGAAAGACCTAGTGTTACAACTTAACAGTCTATTGACGAGTTTGAATTCTCAAGCAACTCTCATTCTTAGAAATACTGCAAAGGCTACCCCCAAAGGCGCCTGCAGCAATGTAACACACTCAACCTGAATTCAACCAACTCTTACTCCAAAGTTAACAAAACTTCACTTTTGTTTTCAGGGGGGAAATCCCGAAGGAATACAAACAGGAAAAATCGTCCGAAGGTGTAAGTCCAAACTTGCTTAGATCCTGACTAGACTACGCTAGCTCAGAATGTTTGGGCGAAATGCCTTCGGCTGTAGGCTGCGGTAACTTTGACAATCTATAAATCCTCTTGCGCGATGACAGAACGAAAGACACAAACGCGTAGAGAAGACGACATCATGACTGAACTTCCGAAACTGGAAAATCTTCCAAGGCCAACGCCTTGGATTACTTTATACGCTCTAAAGTCCTAACTACCTAACACTCTACCTCACCGGCTATGCCTCCTATAAGTCAACCGACGACCCACTAATTCCCTACTCGTCCACTCGTCTGCTCTCCTACGCAGTCCGAGCTGCCGCAACACCTCGTTAACCTCTGCCTCGAGGTTCGCAATGGCATCCCGCGATCTGGACATGAATGACTCCAACCGCTTCGCCACTCGCCGCCGACTTCGTCCGTCGCCAGCCATCAAAGCTGTCGCGCACATCTCAAGTTTGCGCAACGTCATCCGCTCCCGCGCCGCGATCTCCCAGCGAGCATAACCTCTTAGACAACGGTCAACCCGCAATACTAATTCCTCCCGCGTGCGATCTGTTGCGCGCCGGTTGTGGCCTTTAACCTCTGCCAACTGTTACTCCGCCGCCGCCCGCTGCATCCTCAATTTGTCGCACTGTGACTGCAGTCGACCCTGCAACTCCTCGTCTGCCCTTCTAGCGGCCTCGCTCTGCTCTAACGCCTGCGTCTTACGCACGAGCTCATCCGCCAGAGTGCGG
Organism: Marchantia polymorpha subsp. ruderalis; assembly: GCA_037833965.1. NCBI lineage: Eukaryota > Viridiplantae > Streptophyta > Marchantiopsida > Marchantiales > Marchantiaceae > Marchantia > Marchantia polymorpha. The sequence goes on from AP031359.1 coordinate 5,066,295, forward strand.
CTTTGAACCTGCTCGGCACTGAGGTCCGTCTAGACCTTCGCACGCAGCTCATCAATTTCGCGCCGCGCATTGATCACCATCTCATCTCGCAGCTTAAGCGCCGCCTTCTGCAGTTTCCGAGATAAGGCACATTGATACTGGAGAAAATTGTAGCACTCCTCCAACTGCCGGATCAATTCGAGCTTCGTCGCCACCTTGATCCGCGTCCGATTCCAGACCTGCTCAACATAGGATCCTAGATCCACACTGGCAGGAATCCCCGTACTTGGTCGCCTTGCGATCAAGGTATCGGAGTAGCGGTACCACTTGCTTGCAAAGCACTCCGGTCGGTGTACTTTGCACCGATTGTATCTCCTCTTCCTCCGAAGGCGTGTACTTTTCAGTCTCCAAGAATTCTGTCACTGCAAAAATCTTGGGCGATTCTCTAGCACTGGGCCTCGCAGCCTCCTCTGCTGCGGCATCCACTCCATGTCTTGCTAGTACTTCCAATGGGGTGGGAGAACCTGCCTCTTGCGGACCTGCTACATCTTCCCAATCTGGTTCCGCCGAAAGCACTTCCGCCGAAGGCACACGTGTCTCCGCATCCTTGCCTTCGCCCGTAGGAATGTGCTCTGGGGGTTTCAGCGCCGAAGGCGCCTCTGCCAAAGGCACCACCCTGAACTGCTCTTGTGCCGAAGGTGCTTGAGCCGAAGGCCCTTGCTCCGAAGGCGTGTCATCAAACGGTACTTGCTTTGAAGGCAAGCACCTCTCTTGCGCAGGCAATCTGGCCGTTGCCGTACGCCTTCCTCTATGGCCCGAAGGCCTAAGTGCTTCCTCCAAAGGCACTCGTGCCTTCGGCGCAGGGAGGTCAGTCGACCTCCCAAGAACCTCTGTACTCACATCCTCCTCGGGGGAAGATGAGTCCCTCGCGATTGCAGCTTGCTCCGTGTCCGCACTGCTGCCTGCTGGCAAAATCAGCTTGCGAGCCTTCTGCTTTGGTCGGGCTCGCTCGTTGATTGCTCGACGCCTTACTGGGACAGCGAGCAATTCTTTCTGACTCAGTTCTGCCTCTCCATCCAATTTCCGCTTCCGGGGTGCGCGCGCTCCCCTTGGTTCTTCCTCTGCTCTCAATCGGGCTGGTGGTGTGATGACGGGCACTTTGTCGGAGTTTGTATCAACCTCAACATTCCTCACAAGCCTTCTCGGATTTGCCCGCGACAGCAAGGGAAATTGTATCTTCTCCTCTGCTGTCGGACACCCCATCGATCGATAAAAATTTATCAGGAAAGGGGAAAGGTGATTAATCGAACCTTTCTTCTCCTCTCCTGCATGCTGACGCGTGGCCCTCCACAAAATGCGAGCCCAATGAATTGGAGTACCCGCCAGCGCCAGTTCCACAAATTCCATCTGCCAAGAAGACATATACGTAGTCCTGTGCAACTGCAAAATCTGGAGGAGTGCTACCGCGACATTCCTCCGCTTGCGATCAACATACTCACGGATCCTTTACCCGTTCTTGCTCGACTTGCGATTCTTGAAAAGGACGCCGAAGGTAATCTCTTCTTCTTTCGAGAGATGCACACTCTCTCACTCAAATAGGAGGTCACCTTCCCCCCCGCACATCTTCCCAAGACCTGCTCCCAATCACTCACTCGCCATCTCTCCGAGTGCGGTCGATAACCTCGCGGAGGCTGATCCTTCTCGCGCAGCCACTCCCGGCCCATCGCCGGGCACATCCAATTCCATCTCCACAAAAGGAAATCAAGCTTCACTGCTGTCAATTCATCTTGGAATGCCCGCAATCCAACTTGCGGCACCCGCAGTGGCACCATCCTCAATGGAATGGACTTGGCCATCCAATTCTTGACAATCGCTACGTGCTCCTGCTGCTACTGTGCGTCGCGAGTTCGAGTAAGCGCAAAATCAAAAATGCGTGAATGAGCTTCTCCCTCTGCCCATCAAGAACTCTCAAGTTTAACATTTGGACTCGGCAGCGACCCGCTTGAATGCTGTGCCGGCGATGAGGCGTAACGGTCTGATTCGCACGCGCGAATTCATGCTCCGCCGTTGCGCGGACTCCCACACTTGTACATTTGACATAATCCCGCCGATTTCCGCCGGAGTAGATCTCCGTCCGCGTACCGCCGAAGGCACTCGCTTCAGCCGTTTTCCTTGTCTTCTCTTCTCCCGCCGAAGGAGTGTCCTAAAGCCGAAGGCACAGCCTCCTGCCGAAGGCGAACCCTAACGACAAAGGCGGCGCTACCAACGAAGGCGCTATCGCTGTAGGTGCTTGTGCCGAAGGCGCTTTGGCCGAAGGCTCCTCCGCCGAAGGCATCACCGCCGAAGGCGCGCATGAAGCACGCCCTGCAGCTTGAACCGCCCGTTCCGCCCACCTGACTGTGACCTAACCCCTAAACTCCTAGACTGCCTTTGGAGGAAGCCCTTCCTGCCTTTCGTCATCATTCCCTTTTTACTTTCTTTTCGCGTACCGATTCTTATCTACAGCTACTACCGCGGTACTTATTATTCAAAAAATGCTTTAATTTCAAAAAAAACAAAAACTGCGCTACCACAATCCAACACTCTCAATTCTACAGGATTGGTCGTTCTAAATAAGAACTGAACCGTTTGATACGGAGAGAGTACAAAAGAACTCTTTAATGCAACAAATGTGATAAAAACAAGCACTGTTAGAATCAATATATCACCAATAACTGTTGGTGAACTATAGAGGTGTGGTGCCTAGTTTTTTTGTGTTTCTTTAAAAATCAACAAAACTTAAAGATATTTGTTAAGAAAGTAGTTGTCAGAGTTAGAATGAGCAGCTCCTTAGGAGAAATGATAGAATTAGTGAGAATTTGTCTACGTCCGAAGATCTTCGGGTCTTCGTGTCTTCGGCGCAGCCTTTTATGGATGTACGAAGAGCTACGTCTTCGGCGAAGACATCGGAATCAATTTCAAATCACGCAACGGGCCAGACGATGTTCGCACGCGTCGGGAGTTCTACTGGGCGCGAGAGAAGGCAATGTTAGGGCTTCGAAGGTAAAGGCAGTACGAGGAGATTTCGCGCCGACATTGCGATATCGAGCAAGAACGAGCGAGAGAGAGAGGAAGTGAAATCGAGCCAACTCGCGCTTAGCAAAATGCAAATTGAAGACATGGCGCCCAAGAAAAGTGAGAAGGTGAGGAAATTGGTTCCCTTGAAGGTGCCTTACGAGGAATTGAGACCCTTCACACGCGAATTGAGTGAACTGCGGCTTGAATTCCTTTTGTGGAATTGGAATTGCGTCTCAGCGAGTATCTGCAAGGAGGTAATGGACAAGAACACGATCAAAGGAGAGGATCTCCGCGGTAATCCCATGCTGTGGACTATCAAACATTGGACGACGGTACTGGGATCCTGTGCGGGCAGCGAAGGAGATCTGCTATTTGAGAAGAATAGCGTAGGACTTACGCGCGGCGAGGAATTCTCTTATGGGCCACTCTTCGAGTCTGGAAGACAGGGAACGAATGGATGGAAGAGTGTCGATTACAAAGATCCAAAGAGAAGGGCGATTCGTTGGGGATCATGCACATTTTACGGCCGGCGCGCACGACTTATGTGACGGCCTGGCAAGTAGGGTTCTTCGAACGCATTTTGAAGGGACAGCAAGTTCATTGGGCGAGGATCTTTCACGATATTGTCTGGGTGAATGCAGGCTCCCGGTGGACAGGAGATTTGACCAATCACATCACTCCGTTTCTGGTGAATTTTTATCGAGGAATGGGATTGCTTACGAGGGAGGAAGAAAAGCGATTTCCGAGAGAGCGGGAAATCTTGACAGCTGAGTCTAGTGAAGGGATTGAGGACGAGAACCGATCCCCCTCAATCCCAACACAAACAACAGCTCGAGGACTAGTTCAAGTGGACGTGATTCAGAGGCAGGAGAAGTCAGAGAGACGATTGGCAAAGAGAAGGAAGGTCGTGAGTGATGACGAGGAGGAATTGACCCACGAGGTTAGAAGGATGGATATGGATGTAGGTGGAGCGAGGCAGCACAGAGCTCGCACAAGATCAAAGAAGAGGGCGAAACAAAGGATGGTGATAGTTGAGCTGTCGGACAGCAGCGTGGAGAAGACGGTGACATCAATTGTGAACACATCCGAAGTCGCAGCTAGCGAAGTAATGCGGCCTGTGGAGATAGGAGTACCTCGGAGGTGTCTGTCAAAATCCTAGCAGACATACTGGCAGAATCTTTGAAGGAGGGAACGGAATTGGTAAGTCCGGTTTCTCTGTCTTCGGAGCAGACACGGTTTGCGCAGGGCGAAGAGAGACCACATATGAAGATGAACGAGGACCTGAAGAAGGAGTTCACTTTGAGCGAGGAGATTCTGGAACAGGTTGTCGCACAGATAGGAGGAACGGTGGTAGAAGCCGAGGGCATTACACTGCCGACATCTCCGGTGGAAGAGGTGAGACCCGAAGAAGGGAAGACTTTGGACGAAGATGTGAAGACATTAGAAATTACATTTCCTGAATTCTTGCAGGATAGTGTAGTTCCATTGTTGAAGTACTTGGACGGGAAGAGAGGGAAGTATGATGTAACGGAGGAGCCAGGATTATATGTACCGATGATTAGGAATAGGACGAAGCTCAAGAGAGCAGTTGTAGTAAAGAGGGAGTGGGATTCCGTAACTACATCGGTACGGGAGCGAGAAGCACCGCTTCGGGAGAAGGAAACTGAGTGTGAAGTGCTGCAGCTGAATCTAGAGAAAGAATCCGGGCGCTGTGCAGAGTTGGAGGAGATCCGTGGAGGAGACCTGTGGAGGACACATGTGGAGGACTTCGTATCTCCAATGAGAATGCCCAAAAGGTAACAATGGATTTGATGGCGAGATTGGAGAAATCCAGAGAAGCTTATGACGCGGCAATCAAAAGATTGGAGCGATTGATCACTACTGCGGAAAAGCGAGAGAAGAAACATGTCGAGGAACTTGCTACATTGGAAGCCGGAAGAGCCGAAGAAGCTCGTATCGCCGAAGAACTTCGGGGCAAAATCGCAGAGACGAAGACGGCGAAGGAAGATCTTCCTAGCAAAATTTAAGAGATTGAGGCGAAGTATGAGATGGAATTCAGACGTGCGGAGGAGCTATCAGCAAGTTTGTCGGCGGCAAACCAGAAGCATGAAGAGGAGTTAGCGGATTGGGCCAAGAAATTGGCAAATTGCGAGTCGGCCAAGTCTTCGGAGGTCAAATGTAAATTAAAGGTTGTATCCGACTGTCGACGGTTACGAGAGCAGTTAGGGAAGGTGGTGATGAGATCAGAAGAGTCGCAAAGGAGAATGGAAAAGGCAGAGGAGGCCTACTGTCAGTTGCGGGAGAAATCAACCGACGTGTTGAAATTGCGGTTAGAGAAGTGCATGAACGGGTTCGCGATGTGGGGATTGGATTCGGTGAAGTGGATGAAGTTAGATCTACTCGAGCGACGGCTGATGAGCGCGAAGACCAGCGGATCCGCAAGACACAAACATATTGTAGAGTTAGTTAATTCGTTTTCAGAGGAATTGAATGAGGCGCGCTAGAATGTAGAAGTAGAGATTGATAACGTATTGCGTAGATTAGGAGTAGAGAGTAGTTCTTACGATGCTGTAACCGTTACATCGGACGGCACAGCCCCTGAGACCGATCCGCCTAAGGCGGTTGATATCCCAAAGTTGCCATTGTGAATAAAGAGGCCCAAGGCTCTTTCCTTGGGGAGCTTTTCTGTCAATTGGCTTGTCTTGATTGTGAATCTGCATCCACTGTGTCTGTGCGCTGGTGTGTGATCCCGGCCTGAGGCACGGTGCTGTCCTGTTTATCGAAGTTATCGCATCAGGAGTTGTGAGTATTTAGCTCGAGTGTCCTGAGCAGTTGAGGCTCCTTGGGATTTAAGCAAATTCGGGTCTGAGTATTTGGGTTAGTGAGTTGGGATATATGCAATATTGGGAAGTTTCTTCCTGAAATATAAGTGTGGAGTTGCAAGCGATTCCTACAGGCGTTGTTTGGAAAAGTTTCAGGTTGTGAGTGATGTTATGCACTACTCTGCGGGTCTTCGACTCTAGCTGGGTAGTGTCTTTTGGGGGTGGCATTGGCCTAAGAAGTGAAACTCTTTAAGAGAATGCTATTCTGTGACAAATCGTGACTTTTGTGGTTGTTTCTGTCTTCGTGGGAACGGATCTGTACCATTATGCTCCATTTTGGTATTTGTCTGTCATTACAAGAGGACATATCTCTAGCATCATAGGCCGTTTGTGTACAAATTGTTTGCTGCAGTTCAAGATGTTCAGCAACGTTCACTATTGAAGAGATGGCCATACTTGTTATTTGGCAAAACTTTATGATGTGATCTTTCTTACCACATCTTCAACAAATAACATTCTTTTTGTCAAATGGTTGAGCCATAAACTGTACTTTAATTCGGTCAGGAGATATGCCTTTTTTCTTATGAACGTCGTGAATCTTTGATGTCTCTCGGCTGTGATTGACCTCGGATCATAATAAGTGTTGTCCCAAAAGTGGATGCGACGGAGGAGGATAACAAATCCTTCTCAACCACATCCATCAAAAGGGCACTGACAACCTTGTTGTAAGGGACTGTTGTGTTTTGACGATGAAAAAGAATCTTCGGTAACGTCTGATAGGTAGACGGCAATGAGTGGAGAAGATGCATTGCCTTCTTTGTGTCAGTAAGCTCCTCCCTCATATTCCAAAGATCCACGAATAGATTTCCATAGGCATGGATGTGGTCTTGAATTCTCGTGCCGGGCTTCATAGTGAATCATAGCAATCGCATGTAATCGTTCATAACAATCATCGGGTTCTTTTGATGGAACCGTTGCTGAAGCGCATCAAGCAACTTTGAAACTTGAGAGTACTTCTCAGCTTGCTTGACTATGGTAGGGTCTAGATATGCCAACACCGTGCAAACTGCTTGGTCCCAAGTAACACTCTATTCAATCTCATATATACTAAAAGGTTATTCTCCCAAGCATATAGTGAGACCCATGGATCGTAATTTCACCTTTATCTGCTTTTTTCAAAGCAAATAATCACCGTGGCCATCGAAAGGTACTATGTTGTATCCAAAATTGCCACCTTCCTCTCGCCCTGCCAACTCTACAGGTTAAAAATGAAAGACAATGGCAGCTTCCAAGTCAATTTCCTCCTTTGAGTCATTTTTCAAATGTTGAAAAGTATCCATATGCTCTGTTTGTGTTTAGAGCTTTCCAACGATACCCAATTTGCCTAGACTCCGATGGAAAGATATTTCTAAGAAATATTTATGACAGAATATTCCTTTACCGTTGGTTGGCCGTTGACTACATTGCCCTGCTGATCACATTTGAACTACGACCACGACTACAACCATGTTCAGCCCGACCATGACGTCAACCATAACCACGGTTGGCCCAAACACGACTGCGACTGCGACTGTAACTACGATCACATTAAGCTTGATCCCGTTGGCCTTTACAAACTGCGTCCGTGCAGACAACGTACACATTGACCACGTTGAGTTCCAACCATGTCGGACCTCGAGCACGTTGCAAACCACGCTGCGAACCGCACTGTGCCCTAAACCGCACAGACTGTGTTGCAAACCACACTGCAAACTAAGCAGAAATCACACTAATTTTGCTACAAACCGCGCAGATGCTTGAACTGCGCGCGACTTGCAATTGCCCTAACCACACTAAACCTGGAGTGCTGTACCTTAAATTCTTGAATAGAATCCTAACTCTTGGGGAGTTAGGATATGAAAAGCCGTCTCAATATGAAAAGCCAGGCGCTTAGAAATTCGCTTTTTCCTACGACTGTCTTCTAGAATGAGAGTACACGAAGCCAAGACAGGATGCGGAGCACCGCTGCGGCCGTTGCCCTCACCAAAGTTTGAACACCGCGCGCGGCCGCTTTGCTACGTACTGCCCTCCTCTTATTGTGTTGCCCTCCCTTGCCTGATCACGTGGAGGGTTAGGTTTTAGGTTTCAGGTTTGCTCCACTCCACTTGCCGAACTGTCATGAACTGTACTTCCCGACTAAAATTTGTCTCTACCACAAGATAGATGGATCTGAAGCCAAAGAAGTACAACTGCTACTAGCACAAAAAAACCGAAGGCTTCTGATACAACAAGAGTCCCTATCGCGTGGAAACCGACTCGGGTTCAGAGCAGAGTACGATCATCAAAGCGTGAGACTCACAATTTTCCCACAAGTGCACACCAAAGAAGGTACCGTGACGAAGCCTATCGTCACCAAGCACCAAGTTTACTCTTGTTAGCAACCTAAAGCACCTCGCAACAACACTGACAATTGATCCGGACAGTGTTGCAGCGGCGTTTACACGAGCCTTCTGGAGGAGATCTGAGGGTTTTATTTACCTCAGCGTGTGGATCCCGTGCAGGTGGTCTTGCCAGTATGAAAAAATTCAACCCTTAATGCCAAATGCGTCTGATCGAGAAGAATGCTGACTCTAAAACATTCCCTTCTCTTCTTCTGTTCTGTTAGGGACAATAATAGAGTCCTCTCTTATTTCCTCACAGAAAAAACCAGATAACGAACTCTCAGCTCTGCAAAATAAGCCTATCAATGATCCTTTGAGAAAAAACCTTGATACCAATTCTCAAATCGCTATCACTTACCACTGCTTTGACAAAAAACACCGTTGGTTTAGCAATTTCTTGAGCTAGAAAAAAAACTTTCACAAACAAGAAAACACTCATCAAAAAATTGTCGCAGAAAACCGTCACCAGTGAAAATACTCTCATAGAAAATCTCTTGTAAAAAATTGTTCACGCTCTGATATAAGACCTTGAACCAAAACTTGCTCTCACACCACTTTTAACGGTAAAACTTGAGATCACACTAACCAAACCAAGAACACGAGAGACACAAGAAACACATGTATAACGTGATTCACTCTCAAAGCCTACGTCCGCGAAGGAATACACTCGTGAAAGTTTACTTCTTCAACATGAAAAACATGCTCTCACTCGCAGAAGTGTTAGAGTATATATACTTAAGGTAGGCGACCAATCTTAGCTATAAATAACTACATAGCTCCACATGAGGTTTTCTTAGTGTCTAAGAAAACCAACAACACGAGAGACACACATATAACGCAGTTCACCCTCAAAGCCTACGTCCGCGAAGGAATACACTCGTGAAAATTTACTTCTTCAACATGAAAAACATGTTGTCACTTGCAGAAGCGTTAGAGTATATATATCCAAGCTAGGCGACCTTCTTATATATAAGTAGCTACATAGTTACACATGAGGAAACTTCTTAAGTAGAGTTAGCCTCAACATTGTTTAGCTTTGATACCTAAGCAAAAAAAAGTATAGAGCTTTGTCAAATGATAAATAAAAATAAAGTTGGTTAAAGCTATTTTGTCTAAAGTTGTTTTAGATTTAATTCTTTAACTTTACTTGTACCACAGAGCTCTGATTGGCCATGTTGGTAATAAAAGGTGATGGTCCTGTCAAACCAATGCCCAACTTCTTCATCGTATGTTCCGGCAAGATATATAAACCACTTCTTCCATCGACCTACACATTGGGCACTACCTTATCCACTATAGTTGCTTCTATCTCTACCGCCTTCACATCTCAATTTTTTCCTTGTAATTGCACTCTTGCTGCCACCCTAGTTTTCAACTTCCTTGTTCTTCGTGTTACTGGCAAGCTCTCCTTCAGTTTCTTACGAGCTATTGGTGAAATCTCCAATAATTGGCCGAAGGTGATATTGGCTTTGAGGGAACTAAGATTAGCCCATAAATCATATCCATGTACCTTCTTCATCTGCGTAGCTCTTTTCTCAAATTCCTCTAGAGGAATAACAGGTCCTTCCCACTCACCTCTTTCACTAGTCTGTAAGTCATGAATCCGACTCGCCTTTTTTCCATCTTGAAACAACTCATTGTCTTGCTCGAGAGCCGTGGCACCCTTCCTAGCTGCACTTGCTACTCTTTCTAAGTCCGAAAGATGAGGAGCATCATCTGAGGAGTATTCCTCTTCTTCTTTCATTTCTTCAATGGCCGGAAGCTTATTTCGCATCAACCTAGTGGTGACTGCAAGTGCTGGAGCGGCTTGCTTTCCTTGAAAGTTTCTCAGCTCAAAAGTTATAACATTAGCATTTGGAGGCCAATTGTTGTGTTTATCTACATGTGTAGATTGAGGAGGGATAGACTCGATAGGATCTACAGGTGTGGTCACATCCATAAATTGAACATCTTGAGAGGTTGACGGGCCTTGCGCTCTATTTTGATGAGACTGTGGATCTCGGTTTCTATCATGTATTGGAATGTAACCATTGGCCATTTGTAAACCTACCGGCGAATGGCCAATCTGTCTTGCGTATCTATAATCATAATAAAGATTTGGTGGCCTTAGTTCATTATGAGGTGTAATGACAAACAAATACCAAAATGAAGCATAATGGTACAGATTCGATCCCACAAGGTCAGAAACAACCACAAAAGTCACGATTTGTCACATAATAGCATTCTATTAAGAAGTTTTACTTCTTAGGCCAATGCCACCCCCAGAAGACACTACTCAGCTATGGCCAAAGACATGCGAAGTAGTGCGTAATCACACTCACAACCTGAAACTTTTATCCAATCAACACCTGTGGGAATCGCTTGCGACCCCACACTCATATTTCAGGGGGAAAACTTCCTAGCATTGCATACATCTCGACTCACTGATCCGAATATCCAGACTCAAATTTGCTTAAATCCCAAGGAACGCACAGTTACTCCGAACATTCAAGTTGGACATTCACAACTCCTGATGCGGTAACTTTGACAAATAGGAGTGCACTGTGCTTGATGTCTGGATCACACACCAGCACACAGACACACAGTGGATACAGATTCACAGCCAAGACAAGCCAATTGAAAGACCCCCAAGGAAAGAGCCTTGGGTCTGTTTTTCACAATGGCAACTCTGGAATCTCAACCGCCTGAGGCAAATCAATCTCAGGGGCTGTGCCGTCCGCTGTAACGGTTACGGCGTCGTCTGAACTATTCTCGGCTACTAGTCTACGCTAAACGTTTACAATCTTTAACTCTACATTCTGGCGCGCCTCATCGAATCCCTCAGAAAATGTCTTAACTATCTTTACAATCTGCTTCTGTCCTGCGGATCCGCTGGCCTTAGTGCTCATCAACCTTCGCTCAAGCGAATCTAGCCACTTCATTGTTTGCAATCCCCACATTGTGAATCCGCGCAGGCACTTCTCTACACGCAGTCTCAACTCATCGGTTGTCTCATCCCGTAGATGACGAAAGGCCTCCTCTGCCTTTTCCATTCTTTGTCGCGACTCTTGCGATCTTATGTCCGCCTTAACTAACTGCTTCCGCAACCGTAGACATTCCGATTCAACCTTTAATTTAAATTCGACCTCCAAAGACTTGGCCAATTCGCAATCTGCCAAATGCTTGGCCCAATTCTTCAACTCTTCCTCGTGCTTCTGGATTCCCTCCGACAAACTCGCCGATAGCTCCTCCGCGCGTCGGAATTCCATGTCACACTTACCCGCAATCTCCACAATCTTACTACAAAGATCCTCTTCCACCGTCTCGCCTCTGCAATCTTCCCTCCGAAATGCTTTGGCGATACGAACTTTTTCGGCTCTTCGGGCTTCAATTTCCGCAAGCTCTTCGGCATGCTTCTTCTCCCGCCTCTTTGCAGTTTTGATCAGCCTTTTGGATCGTTGGACTGGCGCATCATACGCTTCTCTGGATTTCTCCAATTTTGCAAACAAATCCACTGTCATCTTCTGCTCATTCTCTTTAGAGATACAAAGTCCGCCACAGGTTTCCTCTAACTCTGCACACCGTCCGGATTCTTTCGCCAAAATCAACTGCAACAGTTTGCACTCGATCTTCTTTTCCCGGAGTTGGTTTTCTTGCTCCTTCAATGCCGCCTTCGCTGCTGCGCACTCGGCTGACAAGATTGCAGCTCGATCCCATGCCAACTTAGTCGCGGAATCCCACTCCCTCTTCAGTGGGAGTGGGATTCCGCTAGGGGATTCCGCTACTATCTTTTAATTTGGGTTCTGTTCCTTACTAGCTCTACATAGAACCCTGCCTCCTTCGACACAACATACTTCTCTTTCTTCCCGTCCAAATACTTTAGTAATGGAACCACACTATCCAATAAGAAGTCGGGGAAGGTAATCTCCAATGTCTTCACCTCTTCGCCCGAAGTCTTCATCCTTACTTCCTTCTCTAGTGGTGGCAGCCCTAGTTCTTCTACTTGATCCCTCATAGTCCCACCAACCTCTGCTACAATCTGTTCCAAGATTGCTTTGCTCAACGTAATCTCCTTCATTACTTATCCTCCGATCTTCGATTGAGGTACATTCTTACTCCCCATAGACCGCATCCGCTCCAAAGAAAGAGAATTCGGACTTATCATCTCTGTTTCCTCCTTCGAAGGTTCCACTGTCACGTCTGCTGGAACTTCGGCTTGTACAGCCGAAGGTCCTTGGATCACTACAGGCTGTGTCAACTCGCCAGCTGCTACTTTGGGTGTGTCTACGATTGGGGCAATTATCTTCTCCACACTTCGCCAGAATGTAGAATAAGAGATTGTAAACGTGTTGTGTAGGATAGGAGTAGATGTAGGTTCAGATGACACCGTAACCGCTACATCGGACGGCACAGCCCCTGAGACCAATTCGCCTCAGGTGGTTGATATCCCAGAGTTGCCATTGTGAATAAGTCTCTACCCAAGGCTCTTTCCTTGGGGGGCTTTTCTGTCAGTTGGCTTGTCTTGACTGTAAACTTGTATCCACTGTGTCTCTGTGCTGGTGTGTGATCCAGACATTGAGCACGGTGCGCTCCTATTTGTCGAAGTTACCGCTTCAGGAGTTGTGTGTATTCGGCTTGAATGTCCTGAGTAGTCGAGGCACCTTGGGATTTAAGCAAGTTCAAGTTTGAGTATTTGGGTCAGTGTGTCGGGATGTATGCAATGCTGGGAAGTTTTCCCCCTAAAATATAAGTGTGGAATTGCAAGCAATTCCTACAAGCGTTGATTGAAAAAGTTTCAGGTTGTGAGTGTGGTTATGCAATACTTTGCGGGTCTTCGGCTCTAGCTGAGTAGTGTCTTCTGGGAGTGGCATTGGCCTAAGAAGTGAAACTCTCTAATAGAATGCTATTCTGTGATCAATCGTGACTTTTGTGGTTGTTTCTGTCCTCGTGGGATCGGATCTGTACCATTATGCTCCATTTTGGTATTTGTCTGTCATTACAGAGGCGGTGTCTTATCCAACTCTTCACGAAGCAACTCACCCACCTCGTCCTTGATATCTGGAGCGTACGCCTTCCGCAACAGCCGCAACGCTGGCCCATCGGACTGGGAATCGTCTTGCGACGAAGTCCGAAGTTCTTCGGCCGACTTGCTCTTCTTCACCGAAGAGTCTCCCTTCTTCGTCAAAGACTCGGGAGTCTTTGGGGGAACATCCTTCTTTAGCTCCCGCGACTCCTTCGCCTTAGGGTCCTTCCTTTTGGCTTCCTTCTTATCACGCTTCACCTTCTCTAAGGCGACTTCCTTCCTCCGGCTTGCTCTTTGGGTCTCCACACGCCCAACCATGGTCTCTTCGTCCGGCCACTCATTGTCTTCGTTCTTCTCCGCCGGACTTAGTTTGACCTAGTTTACTTGTGCATCCTCCTTGGTGGCGGTGTAACAAACCGTACTTGTGCGCGGGCTGCCCGCGGTTGGTTGCATTCAACCGCCGTATGTCCTGGTTGGCGACAATTACTACACAAGGGCACATAGCCTCTTTCCCTTTGGGGGTGTGGGAAATTAAAGGAGTAATGCCCCACCTCCCTGTAGTTGAAACAGGCATTCGGGGGAGTTTTGGCCGCTGAACCTGGCGGTGCCATTCTACGTTGTGGGACCGTAGTGGCCATATACTTGGGTCCATATCGCAGTATATGGTCTTGCTGTATGGGTGTTACTGGAGACCCTTCCTATACTGCGTACGCAGCTTCTTATGGAGCCTCTGTGTAATACCTACCCGCTTCCCATGCCGGTACCCACTCCACAACATTAACTGGTTGATACGGTCGGCACTCAACGTTTGTGTGGCCCACCCTGCCACAGTTCGTACACCAGAGGTTAGATCTTAACCCCGTAGGAGACTTCCTCTTGTCTCGGCTCCCTACCACATGAACCTTTAAATCGGCGAAGTCCTTCGCCAAAGCATCCACCTTAGATGTTGAGCCTTTTTCAGGCATGGCCATTCGCCGGTTCTTCTTCTTGTTGGCTTTCTTCCTCGCTTTATCGTCTTTGGAGGAGGATGAGTCTTCTAACTCACTTGACTCTGATGACGAGGAGGATTCGCTGGACGATGGCGTGGCCGCCCGTCGATTCTGCCGGCTACCTCTGGAGTTTTGTTCCTCTCGTGGCCGGTCTTTTGGACGTCGATTAAGTGTGGAAGTCTCATAGGCCTCGGCCAGGACAATCACATCATCAATAGTGTCGCACCTACAGCGTCAGCAGTAGGTCTCCATCTCTCTTGGTAAGCCCGTTACATACCTGTCGATGGCTTGCTGGGTGGAGTAAGGCACCCCTTCTCCGGTCTTCAAAATTTGATCTAAGAGATCTTGTAATCTTTCGGTGTAATCTCTCAAGTTCTCTTTGCACTCCCTCTGAAGGTTTTGCAGCTTTGTTAGAACCCGACTATCGTATCCCAACTCCCGGAACCTTCTCAAAAACTTCTCCCGAAGTTTAGCCCAAGTATCAATTCCTGTGGGAACCGTGCTCTCATGATTATACCAACTTTGGGCTTTCTTCCGGAGCAAGCTGGAGAAGAAACGCATTCTATATGCGTTGTTATCTTCCTTGTTAGTGATGGAAACCGACTCGAATAACTTAATGTAGGAGTCCACGTCATCATCATCTCCTCTATCCTTGACCTTTGGGTAGGAGTGTTTGGTAAAAGAAGGTGGGTGAGGATTTCCTTGCTCGTTTGCCATGGGACGATTTGAGGGACCTCCTCCTCTGCCTCCTCCTAGTGGATTGGGTGGAAAGGATGGCCCTCCTCTCGACGATCCTGATGGAGATGGGGATCCTTCCCCTCCACCTCCTAAAAAGCCTCCCGAAGATCTTACGGGATTTGGGTCCCTAAACAAGGTCGTGGGCCGAATAGGTGATGAAGGCGTATTAACAAACCGCCCTTCGAAGTCCTGCACCACCATATGCACTCGTCCTTCTGTGTCAATCGACATATCCAACACCGTGTGAAAAACTTGGGAACTACCCGGTATCTGGAAGTACGGCGAGGAGTAAAGACGAGACGCAGTCGGACCGTCTGAAGTCGTCAACTCATCGAGGGGTTGAAGATATGCATTAATTGGAGTTGACGCCAGCTTCTCTCGCACAAAGGCTTCATGCGTGGATGGGGATTCCGCAGGTCGCTTCGTTTGCGGGGGTGCAGTCACAAGAAGAAGATGGCCTTGTTTCTTCCCCTTTCCCCTTCCTTTCCTCTGCTCTTGTTCATATGGATCTTCGGGTTGATCCTCCTTTTCTTCGCGACGGAGATACCGCACACTTCGGTCACTTATCTTGTTGGGGTCATCTCGCGTCGACATCCATCGTGCATTGCTGCACACGCAACCTTTGTGTTACACTCTGTCCCCGGCAGCGGCGCCAAAAGGAAAATTTATCTATGTAATGACAGACAAATACCAAAATGGAGCATAATGGTACAGATCCGATCCCACGAGGACAGAAACAACCACAAAAGTCACGATTTGTCACATAATAGCATTATATTAAGGAGTTTTACTTCTTAGGCCAATGCCACTTCCACAAGACACTACTCAGCTACGGCAGAAGACATGCAAAGTAGTGCGTAATCACACTCACAACCTGAAACTTTTCCAATCAACACCTGTGGGAATCGCCTGCGACCCCACACTCATATTTCAGGGGGAAAACTTCCTAGCATTGCATACATCCCGACACATTGACTCAAATACCCAGACTCAAATTTGCTTAAATCCCAAGGAACGCACAGTTACTTAGAACATTCAAGTTGGACATTCACAACTCCCGATGCCGTAATTGCAACAAATAGGAGCGCACTGTGCTCGATGTCTGGATCACACACCAGCACACAGACACACAGTGGATACAGACTCACAGCCAAGACAAGCCAATTTACAAAAAAGCCCCCCAAGGAAAGAGCCTTGGGTCTGTTTATTCACAATGGCAACTCTGGAATCTCAACCGCCTGAGGCGAATTAGTCTCAGGGTATCTGCCCTCCGATGTAACGGTTGCGGGGTTGTCTGAACTATTCTCCGCTCCTAGTCTACGCTAAACGTTTACTATCTCTAACTCTACATTCTGGCGCGCCTCATCGAATCCCTCGGAAAATGTCTTAATTATCTCTACAATCTGTTTCTTTCTTGCGGATCCGCTGGCCTTAGTGCTCATCAACCTTCGCTCAAGCGAATCTAGCCACTTCACTATTTGCAATCCCCACATTGTGAATCCGCGCAGGCACTTCTCTACACGCAGTCTCAACTCATCGGTTGTCTCGTCCCGCAGATGACGGAAGGCCTCTTCTGCCTTTTCCATTCTTCGTCGCGACTCTTGCGATCTTATGTCCGCCTTAACTAACTGCTCCCGCAACCGTCGACATTCCGATTCAACCTTTAATTTAAATTTGACCTCCGAAGACTTGGCCAATTCGCAATCTGCCAATTTCTTGGCCCAATTCTTCAACTCTTCCTCGTGCTTCTGGATTCCCTCCGACAAACTCGCCGATAGCTCCTCCGCGCGTCGGAATTTCATGTCACACTTACCCGCAATCTCCACAATCTTACTACAAAGATCCTCTTCCGCCGTCTTCGCCTCTGCAATCTTCCCCCGAAATGCTTTGGCGATACGAACTTCTTCGGCTCTTTGGGCTTCAATTTCCGCAAGCTCTTCGGCATGCTTCTTCTCCCGCCTCTTTGCAGTTTTGATCAGCCTCTCCGATCGTTGGACTGCCGCATCATACGCTTCTCTGGATTTCTCCAATCTCGCGAGCAAATCCACTGTCATCTTCTGCTCATTCTCGTTATAGATACAAAGTCCGCCACAAGTTTCCTCTAACTCTGCAGACCATCCGGATTCTTTCGCCAAATTCAACGGCAGCACTTCGCACTCGATCTTCTTTTCCTGGAGTTTCTTTTCTCGCCCATTCAATGCCGCCTTTGCTGCTCCGCACTCGGCTGACAAGATTGCAGCTCAATCCCATGCCAACTTACTTGCGCAATCCCACTCCCTCTTCAGTGCTACTACTCTTTTAATTTGGGTTCTATTCCTTACTAGCTGTACATAGAACTCTGCCTCCTTCAACACAACATACTTCTCTCTCTTCCGGTCCAAATAGTTCAGTAATGGAACCACACTATCTAGTAAGAAGTCGGGAAAGGTAATCCTCCATGTCTTCACCTCTTTGCCCAAAGTTTTCATCCTTACTTCCTCCTCTGGTGGTGGTGGCCCTGGTTCTTCTACCTGATCCCTCATAGTCCCACCACCCTCTTGCACAATCTGTTTCAAGATTGCTTCGCTCAACGTAACCTCCTTCATTACTTCTCCTCCGATCTTCGGCTGAGGTACATCCTCACTCTTCACAGACCGCGTCCGCTCCAAAGAAAGAGAATTCGGACTTACCATTTGTGGTGCCTAGTTTTTTTGTTTTTCTTTAAAAATCAACAAAACTAAAAGATATTTGTCTAGAAAGTAGTAATTCGAGTTAGAATGAGTAGCTCCTCAGGAGAAATGATAGAATTAGTTAGAATTCGTCTACGTCCGAAGAT
Organism: Marchantia polymorpha subsp. ruderalis; assembly: GCA_037833965.1. NCBI lineage: Eukaryota > Viridiplantae > Streptophyta > Marchantiopsida > Marchantiales > Marchantiaceae > Marchantia > Marchantia polymorpha. The sequence continues at coordinate 5,084,117 of AP031359.1, forward strand.
CTTTGGATCTTTGTGTCTTTGGCGCAGCCTTTTCTGGACGTGCGAAGAGCTATGTCTTCGGCGAAGACATCGGAATCAATTTCAAATCGCGCAACGGGCCGGATGACGTTTGCACGCGTCGGGAGTTCTATTGGGCGCGAGAGGATGCAATGTTAGGGCTTTGAAGGTAAAGGCAGTACGAGGAGTCTTCGCGCCGACATTGTGATATCGAGCAAGAACGAGCGAGAGAGAGAGGAAGCAAAATTGACCCAACTCGCGAGTAGCGAAACGCAAATTGAAGACATGGCGCCCAAGAAGAGTGAGAAGGTGAGGAAATTGGCTCCCTTAAAGGTGCCTTACAAAGAATTGCTACCCTTCAGACGCGAGCTGAGTGAATTGCGGCTTGAATTCTATTTGTGGAATTGGAATTGCGTCTCGGCGAGTATATGCAAGGAGGTAATGGACAAGAGCACGGCCGAAGGCGAGGAGCTCCGCGGTAATCCCATGCTGTGGACCATCGAGCATTGGACGAAGGTAATGGGACCGTGTGCGTGCAGCGACGGAGATCTTTTATTTGAGAAGAATAGCGTATGACTTACACGCGGTGAAGAATACTCTTACGGGCCTCTCTTCGAGTCTAGAAGACATGGGACTAACGGATGGAAGAATGTCGATTATAAAGATCCGAAGAGAAGGGCGATCGCTTTGGGAATTATGCACATCTTGCGGCCGGCGCGCACGACTTATGTGACGGCCTGGCAAGTAGGGTTCTTTGAACGCATCCTAAAGGGACAGCGAGTACATTGGGCAAGGATCTTTTACGATCTTGTCTGGGTGAATGCGGGTTATCGGTGAACGGGACCTTTGACCAATCACATCACTCCCTTTTTGGTGAATTTCTATCCAGGAATGGGCTTGCTTACGAGGGAGGAGGAGAAGCGATTTCCAAGAGAGCAAGAAATCTTGACAGCCGAGTGCAGTGAAGGGACCGAAGACGAGAACTGATCTCCCTCAATCCCAACACATACGACAGCCCGAGGACCAGTTCAGGTGGACGTGGTGCAGAGATGGGAGAAGTCAAAGAGACGATTGGCGAAGAGAAGGAAGGTAGTGAGTGATGACGAGGAAGAATTGGCCCACGAAGTAAGAAGGGTGGACATGGATGTAGATAAAGCGAGGCAGCCGGGAGCACCCGCAAGATCAAAGAAGAGGGCGAAGAGAAGTAAGACCAAAGAAGAGTGTAAGACAGCAGCGTAGAGAAGACAGTGGCACGAATTGTGAACACATCCGAAGTCGCAGCTTGCGAGGTGACGCGGCCTGTGGAGATAGGAGGACCTTTAGGGGTGTCAATCAAAGTTCCAGCAGACATACCGGCAGAACCTTTGAAGGAGGGAACAGAGTTGATACGTCCGATTTCTCTGTCTTTGGAGCAGACACGGTCTGCGCGGGGTGAAGAAACACCACAATTGAAGATGAACGACGACCTGGAGGAGTCCACTTTGAGCGAGGAGATTCTGGAGCAGGTTGTCACACGGATTGGAGAGACGGTGGTAGAGGCCGATGGCATTACACTACCGACATCTCCGGTGGAAGAGGTGAGACCCGAAGAAGGGAAGAAGACTTTGGGTGAAGACGTGAAGACATTGGAAGTTACATTTCCTAAATTCTTGCAGGATAGTGTAGTTCCGTTGTTGAAGTATTTGGATGGGAAGAGAGGGAAGTATGCCGTATCGAAGAAGCCATGATTCTATGTACAGATGATTAGAAACAGGATGAAGCTCAAGAGAGCAGTTGCAATAAAGATGGAGTGGGATTCCGCGACTGCATTGGCACGGGAGCGAGCTGCAACCGAGTGCGCAGCAGTGAAGGCGACATTGCGGGAGCGAGAAGCCCAGCTTTGAGAGAAGGAAACTGAGTGTGAAGTGCTGCAGCTGAATCTAGAGAAGTAATCCGGGCGATGTGCAAAGTTAGAAGAGACATGTGGAGGACTTCGTATCTCTAATGAGAATGCACAGAAAGTAACAGTGGATTTGATGGCGAGATTGGAGAAATCCAGAGAAGCTTACGATGCAACAGTCAAAAGGTCAGAGCGATTGATCACCACAGCGGAGAAGCAAGAGAAGAATTACATCGAGGAACTTGCTAAGTTGGAGGGCCGAAGAGCCGAAGAAGTTCGTATCGCCGAAGAACTTCGGGGCAAAATCGAAGAGGCGAAGACGGTGGAATAAGATCTTCGTAGCAAAATTTTGAAGATTGAGGCGAAGTGTGAAATGGAATTCCGATGTGCGGAGGAGCTATCAGCAAGTGTGTTGGCGGGAAACTAAAAGCATGAAGAGGAGTTAGCGTATTGGACCAAGAAATTGGCAGATTGCGAGTCGGCCAAGTTTTTGGAGGTCGAATGTAAATCAAAAGTTGAATCTGACTGCCGACGGTTACGTGAGCAGTTAGGAAAGGTAGAGATGAGATCGCAAGAGGAGCAGAGGAGAATGGAGAAGGCAGAGGAGGCCTATCGTCAACTGCGGGACGAGTCAACCGACGAGTTGAAATTGCGGTTAGAGAAGTGCCTGAACGGGTTCGCGATGTGGGGATTGCAATCGGTAAAGTGGTTGAAGTTAGATTCACTCAAGCGACGGCTGATGAGTGCGAAGACCAGCGGATCCGCAGGACACAAATAGATTGTAGAGTTAGTTAATACATTTTCAGAGGGACTGAATGAGGCGCTCAAGAATGTAGAAGTAGAGGTTGTAAACGTGTTGCGTAGACTAGGAGTAGAGAGTAGTTCAGACGACGCCGTAACCGTTACATCGGACGGCACAGCCCCTAGGCGGTTGAGATTCCAGAGTTATCATTGTGAATAAAGAGGCCCAAGGCTCTTTCCTTGGAGGGCTTTTCTGTCAATTGACTTGTCTTGATTGTAAATCTGTATCCACTGTGTCCATGTGCTGGTGTGTGATCTAGGCCTTGGGCACGGTGCGCTCCTGTTTGTCAAAGTTACCGCATCAAGGGTTGCGTGTATTCGGCTCGAATGTCCTGAGTAGTCGAGGCTCCTTGGGATTTAAGCAAATTTGGGTATGAGTATTCGGGTCAGTGAGTTGAGATGTATGCAATGATGGGAAGCTTTTCCCCTGAAATATAAGTGTGGAGTTGCAAGCGATTCCTACATGCGTTGTTTGGAAAAGTTTAAGGCTGTGAGTGTGGTTATGCACTACTCGGCGGGTCTTCGGCTCTAGCTGGGTAGTGTCTTCTAAGAGTGGCATTGGCCTAAGAAGTGAAACTCTTTAATAGAATGTTTTGTGACAAATCGTGACTTTTGTGGTTAATTCTGTCCTCGTGGGATCGGATCTGTACCATTATGCTCCATTTTGGAATTTGTTTGTCATTACACCATCTCTGTTCTCTCCTTCGAAGGTTCCACTGTCATGTCTGCTGGAACTTTGGCTAGCACTGCCGAAGGTCCTTTGATCACTACAGGCTGTGTCAACTCACCAGCTGCTACTTCGGGTGTGTCTACGATTGGGACAATTGTCTACTCCACATTGCTCTCCGAAACTTTGATTATCACCAATCCTCGACTCGCCTTCCTCTTCGGTCTCGCGCGAGTTCTCGACTGCCTGATTCCTTCTATCTCATTTTTGGCTCTTCTTACCTCTAGCGTCAAATCCTCCTCGTCATCAATCACCATCTTCCGTCTCTTCGCCAATCGCCGTTCTGGCTTCTCTCGATTCGGCAGAACGTCCACCTGAACAGGTCCTCATGCTGTCTTCTGAGGTGGAATTTGAGGTCGACTTTTATCCTCTTCTTTGGTCCCTTCATTGGACTCAGCTGCTAGGATTTCCCGCTCCCTCGGAAATCGCTTCTCCTCCTCCCTTGTAAGCAATCCAATGCCTCGATAGAAATTCACAAGGAAGGGAGTCAAATGATTAACCAACGGCCTTGTCCACCGGGAGCTCGCATTCACCCAGATAAGATCAAAAAAGATTCTTGCTAAGTGCACCCGCTGTCCCTTCATGACTCGCTTGAAGAAGCCGACCTGCCAAGCAGTGACATAAGTCGTGCGCTGCGGTCGCAAGATGTGCATAATGCTTAATGCTATTGCCAGTCTCTTCGGATCCGTGTAGTCGGCGGTCTTCCATCCATTCGTCCCCGACCTTCCCGAATTAAAGAGTGGCCCGTAAGAGAATTCTTCAATGCACGTGATGTTCACGCTACTCTTCTCGAACAAGAGGTCCCCGTCGCTGCCTGCGCACTGTCCCAACACTTTTGCCCAATGCTCAATCATCCACAGCATTGGATTGCCTCGGGGATCCTTGCTCTCGGTCTTGTTCTTATACATAATTTCTTTGCAGATGCTCGCCGAGATTCAATTCCAGTTCCATAAGAGGAAATCAAGATGCTATTTGATGAGTTCGCGCCTGAAGGGTCGCAATTCCTCGTAAGGTACCTTCAAAGGAATCAATTTTCGCACCTTGTCACTCTTCTTGGGCAGCGCCATGTCTTCAATTTGCTTCATCATGGAATCAATGTCAATCAATCTCTCCGTTATCGTCCGCGTTTGCTCTCGTTTGGTATTGCAATGTCGGCACACTCGCTTCTGCCTTTGCCTTTTCCTCAATGCCCTAACATTGCCTCCTCCCACGCCCGGTAGAATTCTTGACGCGTGCAAACGTTGCCCGACCCGTTGCGCAATTCGAATTGATTTCGATGTCTTTGCCAAAGACTCAGATTCTTGCACTGTCCAGAAAAAGCTGCTGAAGATCCAAAGATCTTCAGCAGAAGGTGAATCCTGACTAATTCTCACATAACTCCTCTAATTCTACTCCTTTTAACTCATATGTCTACCTTCTACACCAGTATGTCTAAGTTTTGTTGATTTTTTTAAAGAAAACCAAAAAAACTAAGCATCACATGAAGTTGTCCTTGTTGTCTAGCACTTCTCAAATTGTCTCTGGCTTGCTGATGGGGATTTGTCACATGATGAAGTAATGTGATGACCTTGTTAGGTTGACTACATTCGTCAAAAGAGTGATTACCTCCACAGTTGCTACAGTTATAACCCTGCCCTTTTGACCAACATTGTCCCGGAAAATGCCACCTCCCACAAAAAATGAAATTCTTTTATAGCGCCGATATATCCTCCTTGTCCTCTTGGAGGCCCCCTTAAGTTACCTTGGCCATAAAAAGTTTTTCCTTGACCTCCATGAGTCGGTGGAGATGGTCCACCTGCCACTCTTTGATCACGATTTTGTCCCGACCCACAAATCTGTTTTGTATGTCCAGGTTGATTACATTGAACGCACCACAATTCGGATGCATGTCTTCCTCAGTCTACAGGAGGCGGAGAACCAGGTTGTTGACTCCTAATCAACAAGGACATCTGGTCTGTCAAACTCTGAATTTGCTTCATCATGGTCTCTTGAAATCCTATTTGCCTGGCACCTAACCTTCTTTCTACGTCTTCAAGTTGAGAGTCCTCATAAGGAGCTGGTAAAAGTAGCAAAGGCACGGGTTCTTTCAATGCTAAAGGTCTGGAACTCAGATCCGTGGTTGATTGTGAGACGTGATCCCCGTTTTCCCCCAACTCTCTATCTAATATTTTGGGACGGATGGGAATGAATTGAGGGATTGACTCATCCTCCTTCCGCCATAACTTTTCATAATCCCTCTCAATATGCTCCGTCTCTCTAGCAGCTCTCTTCGCATCTGCTAAAGTTCGAGTATTTCTCTCTAACACTCCTCATATCGTACCCGCCTTGAAAAATCCTTGGATGAAGAATTGTTTTAGTGTGTCGTTAAGCATTGTGTCAACGAAGCGTGTACACACCAAGTAAAATCTTCTAATGTAAGCAGGTATTTCCTCATCTCTCCCTTGCTTCAAGGAAGCTAATGCTCTCAAGGCCGAGCTCTGTCCTGCCTCAGGTCTGAATTCAATTAGAAAACTCTCGTTGCATTTGTTCCCAAGTCACAAAATGTCCTTCCAAGTGGTTCATGTACCACTAATAGGCTTCGCCTTCTAAAGTGGAAGGAAATCACACCAAGCAATAACCGGGGTCTATGATGAGTGAGCTAGCTAATCTTTTGACGTATCTCTCCTTATGTCTTGATGGATCTTTGTCTTTAGACCCACAGAACTTAGTAAGATTAGATGGCATGTTTAATGGCGCCAAGTTCTGAGGAACTAACATAAGAAGGCCTAACCAACTGATCAATGGGTGAGATGGGAGGAGGAATCTCTCCCTCTCCATCACAATTCATGATGGTTGCAATTTCTACTTTTGTTTCTCTATCGACTTCTACAGGTATCTTTTCTCTACCACTATTAGTCTTGGATGTGGACAATGTGTAGTCAATCGACTTGGAAAGAATTACTTTCTCCTTAGATGAGGTCTTAATTTCCAAGTTTTCTAAGAACAGATTATCAGAAGGATCTTGTGGAAACCCACTTTTTGTTTTTGTGCGGAATTTAAACATTTTTGGAAAACAGTACCGCAGCAGCAACTATAAATAGTTATTGGTACATTAAAATAGAATAAAAATGGATGATCGCCGATCACGGAGAATCATCGAGAATCATCGAGTTGGGCCCAATGTCAGGGGCAGGCGCCTTGGCCCGAACGGACGGTTCCTACTGAGGGAGAGTGCCTCTATTGCCTTCGGCAAAGGCTTTCTTGTTAAGGGATCTTCGGCAAAGCGCCTTCGGCGCAAGCAAGAGAAAGCGTCTTCGGCTCAGGCCTCTGCAGAAGAGCTTTTGCTGAGGGCGTACGAGGCCTGGAACATCTGCGCCTTAGTTAAGGAAAAGCGACTTCGTCGCCAGTCACTCGCCTTCGGCAGTACGCCTTTGGCGGAAGAGTGAATCCCTCATAACTTTTTCAATTTGTAACGCCTTGACTTGGTTAGGGTCTTGTTGAAAAGAGCTCAACACGTTTGTTTTAACGAGCCCAAGAACTCTTGAAACTCTCCATTGGCATCTAGAGCGCCTCTGTCATTCCACTCTTGGACCATAGCTGTGCATACCCAATTCCATCCCCATAGCAAGAAATCAAGTTTTGGGACGATTAGCTCGTTACGATAGGCTCTCAATCCAACTTCGAGCATCTTTAAAGCTATCAATCAAATTTCTTTGGATCGTCTCATGGCTGCTTCTGCAATTTCAAACTTCAGCACCTCGATCGTTTGTCGATTTGTAACTATGCTATTGTGAAATGTGGGAGACAAACTCGCGCTTCTCCTGGTGTAGTCCTCCGTCGCAACGGAAGTGCACACTCGTGCGAAATGAAGATGTTGCCATTTGAAATTTTTTTCCGTGCGGCTCCATCTTTTACTTCAATGGAGATCCGTCGCTGAGACTTCTTCGTAGGTATCTCCAAAGACTCTAACACCGAAGGCAGAATACCCTCTGTCGAATATTGTACTATGCCTTTGTGGAACAAAGATCTCCACTTCATCCCTTTGTAACTCCGATTTCCCTTGTCTATTCCTCACAATCTTGAGCTCGTTGAAACCAGCAAGTTGAGCTCTATCTAGTGAAATCCTTTCTATTCCTCTACTGCTACTCAGCCTCTATTCTGAAATTCCTTATTTACTCCTCTTCTGAGTACTACTATCTAAAAGTTAAAACTTACTTGTCTTTTCTTTCCAAAGTACATTATTCTCAAAAAAACAAAAAAACTACACTACCACAATGGTATGAGTGAAGCGGCCTCAACAGTTGCAGAAGAAGTATAACGACATACAGAGTGGAAATCACAACTTGAAGCCTCAATTTTTCGCTTTGGGATTGGAATTGCGTATCGGCGACTATCTGCCAGGAGTTGATAATCAAAAATCAAAACGAGGGCACTGATCTCAGAGGCAATTTGCTACTATGAACGATCGAACATTGGATGCACGTCTTAGGATCATGCGCGGGCAAGGATGGCGATTACACTTTCGAGAAGGAGAGCGTGAAAGTGACGCGAGCCAAAGAATTTACATTCGCGCCGCTCTTGAAGAATCCTTGGTTGAGTACGAATGGTTGGTGAACAATGGAGTACTGTATTGCAACCCAAAGAGGCGTGCGGTGGCAACTAGAGTGATGCACATCTTATGACCGCAGCGAACTACCTATGTCACGGCATGGCAAGTGGGATTTATGGAGCGCGTAGTGCGAGGGGAGGCAATTCAATGGACAAAGATCTTTTGCAATGTGGTTTGGATCAACGTGAGCAATAAGTGGCGCAGAGGTTTTATAAATCATATGACTCCCTTCTTGATGAACTGTTATAGCGGGATGGGATTGTTGACGAAGAACAAAGAGAAGCAATTTCCAAGCAAAGGAAGGTCTTGGAGTTGGAATCGAACTCAAATTTTGAGGAAGAAGACACACAAGCCGAAGAGACTCCTCAAGGAGCAGCACGAGGACCAATTCAAGTGAAAGTAGTCACGGCGGAAGAGGAAAGGTAGCTGAAGCTAGCGGCGAAGGTCAAAGACTGGAAGCACCAATGGCAGGAACAGATATAACGCAATTAAGAACGCCGCAGAGAAGTGCTAGACCAAAGAAGAAGGCAAATTGCCGAGTGGTAGTATCAAAGAGTTTGAAGGGTAGTGTAGCCATGATCGAAGCGGCCGCATCTACAACGGATGACGATACAAGGGAAAAGGTGAATCTTTGGACTACAGAGGCAAGACCTTTGAATGTCCAGAATGAGGATCCTTTGAAGAAGGACGTGGAACCTTTGGGAAAGAGGACGGCAATGTCAAGTCAAGGTCTTCAGCCTTTGGAGAGAAAGAAATCATCTTTGGAGAGAAAGCAATCATCTTTGGAGAAGAATGAGACTTTGTAGAAGGAGGATGTATTAGAGCCGAAGACTAGCGAAGAGCATGCGAAGGAGCTTACTCTGAGCGAGGAGATAATGAAGCAAGTAGTAGAGCATATTTATGGGACGATGGTGGATCCTCTAAGATTCGCTTGCTTCAAGTATCCGTGGGGGTGATGAAGGCCAAAGCTGAGAAGAGATCTTCGAAGGAAGAGCCGCAAGAGTTGGTAGTTGTGTTTCCGGACTTCTTGTAGGATAGTGTCGTCCCCTTGTTAAAGTACTTGGATGGAACGCAAGAGAAGTACGCAATATCAAAGAAGGTAGTAGTTTATGAAGAATTGGTCATGAATATGACTCACATCAAGCGAGCAGCGGCAGTAAAGATCGCCGAAGAGATGAAGAGAGAGTGTGCGAAAGCAACAGTGAAAGTATCAAAAAGATTTGTGAGCTTGATTTCTGAGTGCCCAACCATGAGAGTTACTTTGCAAGAGCATGAAGAGCAACTTCGAGCAAAGGAAATGGAGTGCAAAGTCCTTTGGTTGAATCTAGCCAATCAGAAGGAGCTTCGAGCTGAAGAAGAAATAAGAACCAAAGGTCTTTGGCGAGAGATTTTGGCGATGAAGACCGAGAGGATGGAACTTCAGGAAAGGGTCGGGGCATGCACTAATGCCCATAACAAAGAAGTTTAATGCACGAATGAGCTTATGGCGAGTTTGGTGGAGCTGATGAAGAAGCATGAAATCGAATTGGCTAGTTCGGCAACGAAATTGACAGAGTGTGAAACGGCCAAGTCTTTGGAGGTCGAATGTAGATTAAAGTTGGATGCAGATTATGATCGGATGCGAGATCAGTTAAAGGCAATTGCGGAGCAGTTGGAGGCGTCGCAGACCAAAGCAGAAGCGGCAAAATTGGCGTTTCGTCAGCTGATGGAGGAGACGACCGACAGTTTGCGTCTGAGCGTTGAGAATTGTCTGCGCGGTTTATGTGGGAAGTCCAAATGTTGAAATGGCTGAAATTAGATTCGTTGAAGCGGCAATTTATGGAACTCAAGATCAGCGGAACCGTCGGACATCGGCAGTAAGTTAGATTAGTCAATTCTTTCTCGTCCAAATTAGAAAAAGCGCGGGAGAACTTAGAGATTGAGATTTTAAGCGTGTTGCGTAGATTAGGAGCGGACAAAAGCTAAGAGGACGTAGTAACTGTAACTGCTGTGTCGGATGGTACTGCGCTTGAGAGTAGCTTGCCTCAGGCGGTTGAAAAGTCTAGGAGTTCAAAGGGAATAAAGAGACCCAAGGCTCTTTCACTGGGGGGCTATTCTGTCAAATGTTTGGTCTCCGCTGTCAACCTTTGTCTATTGTGTACGTTTGTGAAATTGTGTGTTTGTCACAGTGCATGATGCGCTTTAGTTTGTCAAAGCTACCGCATCTAAAGGTGCGAGTGTCCGATTCGGATGTTTCGAGCGTGCCTGGAGCTATTCGGGATTCAAGCAAGTTTGAGTTTGGATATTTGTGGCAGTAGGCTAAAAATGAGCAATTCTGGGAAGTTTCTCCCCTGAATTATGAATGTGGATTCGGGTGTGATTTCCGCAAGCTTTGATTGGACAAATTTTAGGTTGTGTATGATTATACTGAGCTCTTTGGACTTTCGACCGTGATTGAGCAGTGTCTTTTAGGAGTGACATGTGCTTGAGAAGTAAAACTCCTCAATAGAATGTTAACTAGTGACAATTCTTGAATCTTTGCTGTTGCTTTTGTCTCTATGGAAACAAATATGTACCATTATGCTTCATTTTGGTATTTGTTTGTTATCACAGTGAGAGTCAACCCGAAAGTTGCATTTTTGGTTTTGTTGCCGGGACCTCAATCTAGAAGGCAGAATGTTTAGGATTCAATTTCTAGCTCGAGAAAAAATGTCCATGAGTGATTACTTGGAGTTAACGTTGGGAAATGAAGGAGTAGAGAGTATGCTTGAGAGTTCTCTTTGTCTATCCAGTGATCTAATAGAATAGCCTAGAAGTGATTTTGTATGTTTTGTTCACGTAAACACGTCATTTTGATAGAAAAGTGATCTTAGATATAGAGAAAGTATTTTTCAAAGTATTTTTCAAAAATTTTATTGATTGTAGAGTGGAAGATGGAGTAATTTTTAATTTTTGTTTTAGGTCTAGTTCATGTGTTAACAGAAAAATATGAGAATTAGAAGTTGAGGGTGTGCCAAAAGTTTGCTCTCGGAAAAGTTTTTACAGAGTAAATTAATTTTTGTGTCTTTCAAGTTAGCCTTTAAAACTTTGTACGTGTGTGTATTGGAAGATAGCCTATGTGCGAGCCAAAATTTTACTAAGAGATAAAGTCTAAAAACAAAGCTATGCTATTTTGAAGTTCAGGGGTACAAAATCAGGAGGTAAACTTGAGTAAACCTGAGTGAGAGTCAGCTCGGAGATTGTTGACCCGCAACATTGCTCTCAGATCAAATAATTCCGAAGTCGTGACATGCTGCAATTTCAGCTTCTTCTTCGGGCGTTCCTCTACTGCCTCTTCTACTTTGTCAACCTTGGCCAAAGGCGATGCCAGTGCAATGTCATTCTTGTCGCTGGCAACTTCATTGCGTCCCAGCGTCTCTTCGTCGTCCGTTGTCTCCGTGGTCGAGCAAAAATTGCTTCTGCTTGGTTGCAGTCTGCAAGCCCATCCCTCTGTAAAAGTTGATGAAGAATGAGGATAGATAGTTCACTGATCCCCCAAGTGTCTCACCAATGTGCTGGCGTGTAGTTCTCCACATGATGCGTGCTAGTGGATATGCTTCCTTGCCACTGAGCGCTCCACAAATCTGACCTGCCATGTTGCCATGTAAGTCGTTTGCAAAGCCCAAAAGATCTGCATCAGGGCCACCGCTACATTCCTACGTTGCCGATCACAATACTCTACCATTCCGTTACCGTTCTTGCGTGAACGAGGTTTCTTGAATAGCGGCACAAAAGTTTTTTCTTCCGCCCGGGTCACCTTCACACTATCATTGTCAAAGGTGTAATCTTTATCTTCTCCTGCGCACGGTCCCAAGACCTTTGCCCAATATTCAATAGTCCAAATCGCTGGGTTGCCACAGAGTTCCTTAGCTTCCGGCGCTCGTCCGTCGTGCCACTCTTGCATCATCGCCACGCAAATCCAATTTTATTTCCATAGCAAGAAATTGAGCTTGGCAGCTATTAGCTTGTTGAGATAGGCTCTCAATCCAAATTTTGGGACCTTCAATGCGGATAATCCAAATTTCAAAGATCACGCCATTGCTACTTTCTCAACTTCTCTCTCACAGACCTCGCTAAGCTCTCAATTTGCGAATGCACTCTCGAGAAATGCCGGCTCTGAACTCTTGTTTCTCTTGATGTAATTCGCCGCCCTCAAGACATATTAAATTTGTGCGAATTGACGATACAAGTGTTTGAATTTTTGATGCCGTTTTGCGCCGTCTTTTACTTTGCTGAAGGTAATTTGCCGAAGACTATTTGTCTGTAACACCGAAGGCACTAACGCGGAAGTCCGAAGATTCTTTGCCAAAGACAGTACTATCAAAGTACTGTCTTTGGCAAAGCATGTTCTCCGCTGCATACTTTTGCCAAACTCTTTTAGAGTTCAACACACACTGACTCCGATTCCCGAAGTCGCTTTTCCTTCTTCTGCAGAGAAGTCTTTGCCGCTGCGCACTCAGTGCTCAAGCTCTCTACTCGCTTGGCGGTCTCTATAGATGTGGCCACCTTCGTCCGCGTCATGCTCCGCACTAACTTCACGTGGGATCTCATGACATATGGTTTGGCATACTTCTCCAACTTTGTGTTCAAATACCGGAGCAAGGAAATGATATGCTTGCTCAACACATCTGCTGCACTAAGTCCAACCGACTTAGTCTCTTCCGCCAAAGGGTCTTTGTCGCTTTCTACAATGACAGTACCTATAGACATCTGAGGCGAGGGTGCCGGCTATTGTTTCGTGACAATTCTCCCCACTTCTTCCACTACTCAATCTACTAGCTCCTCCAGCAAAGTGGGATCCTCCTTCATGTTTGATGATTCCGAAGGTACCTCCAAACACTTTTTTCCAGAAGGCGTGTACACAATGGTTTGAGCTAGAGACTCTTGTTTCCGTTTTGAGGTCTCCTTTCGGTCTCAACTTTCTCCTCTTTGGCTTCCTTTGGCGGATCTTCCTCTGATATTGCCAAAGATCTTCACTCCAAAAGCCGAAGGCCCTTCTTTGAAGGTCCTTCTTGCTTTGTTCGTGCAAGCTTTGCTTCTAACTTTGCCCACTCCGCCGAAGTGAGTCGGCCTTGCGAGGCAGCTACACTGCCTTTGGTGCTGTTGTCATTGTCAATCAGTAGTCGCCTCGCCTTCACCTTGCTGCGAGCTCGCACATTTGCTGACCTGAGCTTTGTGGGGACAGACTTTCAAATGCAAATTCCGGCATGGTGATCAATCGTCTCCAAAATTGCGACTTGCTGCTATTTCCGCCTTTTTCTGTGGCCGTCCCTCTTCATTGTCTCATGTCCCGTCTACTCTCGCCAAAGGCAATGCAAGCTAAGTGTACTTTTGATCTATGTTGACCTCGTTGGCACTCCGCGATTCATCTTCGTTCACTACATGCGTCTAGAGTAGGAATCTCTTCGGCTCCGCTACGGTCAATAACCCCATTTCTCTGTAGAAATTGATGAAAAAGAGGGATAAGCAATTCACCGATCCTCCTCAAAATTCACCAATGTGCTGGCACAGGATATACCACAGAATCCGCGCCCAGTGAATGCGATCTACTCTTAAAGCTCGCTCGATAAACTCGATCTGCCAGGTTGTCATATAGGTCGTTTGTGAAGATGAAAGAATCTCCATCAGAGCTACTGCTACATTCCTTCGCAGTTGATCTCGATACCCTGTCGTCCGGTACGCATTCTTGCCTGAGCGCGGTTTCTTGAATAGGGTCGCATAGGTTTTCTCTGCTGCTTGCGTCACCTTCACACTCTCACTGTTGCAAGTGAAATCGCCATCCTCTCCCGCGCACCGCTCCAGAACTTTCTCCCAGTCCCAAATTTGCCAAAATGCGGGTTTGCCTCAGAGTCCATCGGCATCCGGCGCGCTCTTGTCGTTCCACTCTTGGATCATCCCCGCGCAGACCCAATCTCAGCCTCACAACAAGAAATGAAGTTTGGTGAGGATCAACTCGTTACAATAGGTTCTCAATCCCACTTCGGGCATCTTCAGAGCCGTCAATCGAATTTCTCCAACTAGCTCCATGGATGCTTCCGCAATTTTGCATTCACACACCTTGATGGTCTCTCAATTTGCAATTGCGCTCTTGTGAAAGATGGGAAATGAGCTCACACTCCTCCTGGTGTAATCCGCTGCCACAATGGCTTTGCAAACTTGTGCAAATTGAAGGTGTCAGAATTTGAAATTCTTTTCTGTTTGACCTCATCTTTTACTTCAACGGGGATTCGTCGCCTAAGATCCTTTGTAGATAACTCCAAAGACGTTAACGCTAAAGGCCAAAGACTCTTTGCGAAAGACTGTATTAGGCCTTCATCAAAACAGGTTCTCCACTGTATCCCTTCGTAGCTAGAGTTTCCCATTCTTTGGCTCGTTAGAACGAGCAAGTTGAGCTCTATCTACTAACATCCTTCCTATCCACTACTCCTACTCAGAACCTATTCTAAAATTTCCTAATTACTCCTCTTCTTGGTACTAATGCTCTAAAAGTTTAAAGTTGCTCATCCTTACTTTCCAAACTACATTATTTCTTGAAAAAACAAAATAACTACATTACCACACGTACAATCAAAGGTAATGGTTCAGCAAAGTCCAAACTCCAACCGTAACCCAATTCCATGCTGGATAATGGATGTAACTCTGGTGTCGGGGCATTGAAAGATGCCCTTACTCAATCACAAACCATGCAACGTGATATTAATTGATGTACTTGAGTATGAATACCACGCCACCAATACTCACCGAGTAAGTTGTATGTACGCTTCACTCTAAAATGTCCCAACTCCTCATGAGCATGTCGCACGATGTGCGCTCTCTAAGCGGGATGTGATACTACTTGTACCCTTTCATCCTTCCATACTCAGAGAACATGTGCTCCCTCCAATTGGTATCGTCGTACCCGCTGGAAAAGACGATCTCGCTCCTTGATGCCCACTGTGCTTGGCACCATACTGGTCTATAGAAACTTCAATACTAAGACATCATTGTGAATATCAAGCTGATTCATAGCACTATCTTCAACCTCAAGATCTGAAGATTGATCATCCACTCTTTAACTAGAATAAGATGTCAAGTGGTCCTCCCTACTAGAGTCTCCACGCAACAAACACATGAAGACATATGCATGCCAGAGGGGCACCATCTCCTCATCCACCTCATCATGCCATATAGCTCTAGTGTCATACTCATAGCTAGTGCATGGGTTTCAATTCAAACCATCGGCCTTCAGGTTTGCAACTCCATGTCTATGCATCACCTGGAAGTCATAATACTATAAGATGAGAGCCCACTAACCCAAAGGGTAACAATTGTCATTGATACAAATAATCCTTGCCGTGAGAGTTGACACTCCAAAACGTTGTCTTGGCCTTGTCCTTCTCTCGAATCGGCAACTGATGATATCCTGCCCAAAGATTGAAAGTACTGAAAATTCTTGCATATTCGATCACATCGAAGATCTTCTCAAGTATAGGCATGGCATACTTATTGAACTTTGTCTGCCAATTGATCGAACGGTAGTCTCCACGTATTTGCCTATCTGTGTAGTTGTCATGTACATCCTTCTTCATTGGCATAATAATGGCTGACGCATACTCACTATGCGACAACTCCACTAATCCAGCCTCCAATAGGTCCAACGTCCTACTTCAAATCAAGTCCCTCTCCATATCACTATACCGATAAAGACGACAAAAGATTGGCGTATCACTAGCCAACTCTATCCGTATGCCTCGTTCAATTAAAGCACCTAACTTCTTCATTTTGAAGGCAAAAAAATTCCTATAGGCACGTAGGAATTGTGTCAACCGTCGTCTCTCTCCTCGTGTGATTTGAAGACCAATCAATGGCTCCCAATCCTTCTCTATAGGCACATTAGAGGAAGACGACTCTTTCACTAGTTGCTATGCTACCTCCTCCAAAGAATTGATACAGCTCTCCGTACCCTCCTTTGGATCAACCTCCACTTGAAAAACTCCTCATGGCTGCAACTCTACCATGCCCTCTCGTCACGTCCCAAGAACTTCAAGGATGACGAGTATGTCATCTATCGCCCCCAGCCATTGTCTCTACCCTCTCGGTAAACAATGAGCCAACCAATGATGTAGAAAACATCAAATTCTAATCGCAGACATTGTTGTTCAGCCAAACCCATGCTCACAATCCAAGTAAGACAATTCAAATTCATAGCCTAGCCCAAAATTTGACGACGTGACGCCTCTAAAACTAACAAAGTCATAGTTGCACGGGTAGAAAATTCCATGGCGCGCTCGCGCTCATCTACATTTGGTTCCACCAACTGCTGCATCCAATCCATGACCGTACCTCATGTACACTCGCATCAACTGTGCCCAAGTGTCACCCAACAATGACACGTTCCCTAGGATGTACGTAGGGTAACGTGCTTGATATACCTGGAGATGACGTAACACACGTAGCATCTCCCAAAACATACAAGATCTAGGGTCTTGCAATCCTACTCCATGACCCACACGTGTGTGACCTTGACATGGCCACCCTGCAATCACCAGATCAATGTGGCCAACCCGATCTAGGTCTGACGCTCCCAACAATCTGAGAGCAACGCCTTCTGGTATCCGGGGACATCAAATCGCGGCAAGAAGGAAGGATAACGCTACATCAATTGTGTAACATGTTGTGTGGAGACTCGGTTGCAGTCTCATCCTTCTTCACATATAAGTATCTGCGTACGGGAATACCTAAGTACAACACAGTAGCCAAACCTATGCTTATCTCTCCAAAACAATCCAACACACACACACACTCTTTAGGAAGAATACTTCCATGTAATAGGTGTAGTGACCAATGATAATAATGTACTGATAGCACAAAGAGTCTGACCACCTTCAGATGTTTCTATCTCCTTAGGTAAAAAAGCCTCACTTCAAGCCTTCTTCACCAATCTATCAGCCTCTAGCTGCAACTCATGGCAAGAACGCCAAAGTGGAACGTTCAAGGATGAGGACACTTTCGCCGCAAGGCTCACAATCTCCTCCATATCCTCAAAGACCAGAGTGTCGTTGGCCGACATGTTCCTCTAGCAAGTCGTCGGGTCACACAAGCACTGGGCTAAACCCTGCAGCAGATGCCAACACCGTAGAAGAAGATACAAGCGATCGAGCTCCAAAAACGATTTTCACATGTAGCTCGCTCATACGTTCATCTCTTGACTATCAACCAGGGCGATAGGTTGCTGATCGTGTCCAATAGTCCATCTGAAAACCCATCGGATACAAAACTGCTTTTCCAACGAGCACATCATACAAATTTGTTGATGTCACCACAACGCAAACTCCAAGCTGTGAGCTATCACTTGCATCATCATGCCTCAACTACACTGATATGCTCTCCTTGGTCATGAAGTATGACCTATCACTAGCACCTCCAAGTGATGTCTAGATCTTGAATGGACAAGGCTCTAACTCAGATCTCTGAACTCCCAAATTGATGCAAGCTGCCTTGTCCAACATCAAGGGATGTGCACCAAAGTCAAGCAAAACTCTGGCTGGGACATACACCTATCCTGTCACCAAACCAATGTCGCCAAAACAAACCACTCCGGTTGTTCACGATACACACATCAAGAACAATCCTCTCGCAATCAACGGCTGGCCGGGCTGGTAATAACTTCATCCTTGCTGCTGCCGCTTGCCAAGTTGTCTCATCCCTTAGTGTAGGTGTTGAGGGTTGCTCCCCAACAGTACCCTTGTGTATCTTGGCACTTGTAGCTATGACACTCTCACGTTCACACAACATGGTTGCTACACAAAATACACAAGCCACATCAATCTCGAAGATCATAAGCTCCGTGGTTGAAAATAATGGAGATCTCATAACCAAAGTAGCCATTCACATTGATGCACTAGATGATGTCTCCGCGCCCACAAAATGTGATGTAATGCCTCAGTCTGCATTATAGGATCACTATGTGATGTAGGAATTATGGATGAAGCTCTATCCACCTCTGACAACAAGAATGGCCGGAGAAGCCTAGCTTGTCTTTGAGAGTCCAACTCCACAATGACACCACGTGGCTCTAAAGCAAAAGCAGCACCTCTCGTCAATGCAACTGATGCCTCAACCTAGGTTGCACTTGCCAAATAAGAGAAGTCCTCTTCTTTGTGACAACTAAAAGCTTGAGCTCCATAACTAACCATAGCAACAAGCCTTTGTTCCAATTGCTCAATCCGAGTAGCTGTGATGCCTAGTTTTTTCAATTTTCTTCAAAAATCAACAAAACTTAAACATATTTGTGTAGAATATAAACATATGAGTTAGAAGGAGTAGATTTAGAGTAGTTATGTTAGAATTAGTTCAAATTTGCCTACGGCCAAAGATCTTCGGGTCTTCGGATCTTTGGCGCAGCCTTTTCTAGACGGTCAAAGATCTGAGTCTTCGGCGAAGACATCGGAATCAATTCGAACTGCGCAACGGGCCGGACTGCGTTTGCATGTGTCGGAAATCCTACCAGGCGCGAAAGGAGACAATGTTAGGGCATCGAGGTAAGGGCAAAGGCAGAAGCGAGTGCACCGACATTGCAATACCGAACGAGAGCAAGCGAGGACGGAAGTGGAGAGATCGATCGACATCAATTCCACGACGACGCGAATTGGAGACATGGCGCCGCCCAAAAAGAGTGACAAGGTGGGGAAACTGGTTTCCTTGAAGGTACCGTACGAGGAATTACGACCCTTCAGGCGCGAGCTCAGCAAATTGCGTCTTGATTTCCTCTTGTGAAATTGGAATTGCGTCTCGGCGAGTATCTGCAAGGAAATTATGGATAAGAACAAGACCGAGGGCGAGGATCTCCGGGGTAATCCCATGCTGTGGACAATTGAGCATTGGGCAAAGGTGATGAGGCGGTGCGCAGGCAGCGACGGGGATCTCTTGTTCGAGAAGAGTAGCGTGGGACTTACGCGCATAGAAGAATTCTCTTACGGGCCACTCTTCAGTTTTGGGAGGCAGGGGACGAATGGATGGAAGACCGCCGACTACCAGGATCCGAAGAGACGGGCGATTGCAGTGGGGATTATGCACATCCTGCGACCGGCGCGCACGACGTATGTGACAGCCTAGCAAGTAGGGTTCTTTGAGCGAGTCTTGAATGGACAGAGAGTACATTGGGCAAGAATCTTTTACGATCTTGTTTGGGTGAATGCGAGCTCCCGGTGGACGGGACCGTTGGTCAATCATCTGACTCCTTTCCTTGTGAATTTCTATCGAGGTATGGGCTTGCTCACAAGAGAGGAGGAGAAGCGATTTCCGACAGAGCGGGAAATCTTGGCGGCTGGTCTAGTGAAGGGACCGAAGATGATACCAGTCAACTACTAATTTCACCGCAGACGACAGCCCGAGTACCACTTTAGATGGACATCCTGCCGAATCGCGAGAGGCCAGAACGGCGATTGACGAAGAGGCCGAAAGTGGTGAGTGATGACAAGGAAGATTTGAGGCTAGAGGTCATAAGAGCTGAAACGAAGGTTGAAGTAATCAGGCAGTCAAGAACTCGCGCGAGACCGAAGAGGAAGGCGAGTCGAGGGTTGGTGGTAGCTGAAGTTTTGGACAGCAGTGTGGAGAAGACAGTTGCCTCAATCATCGACACACCCAAAGTAGCAGCTGGCGAGACGACACAGCCTGTGGTGATCGAAGGACCTTCAGCGTTACAAATCAAAGTTCCACCAGACGGGGCGGTGGAACCTTTGAAGGAGGAAACAACGATGGTAAGTCTGAATTCTCTTTCTTCAGAGCGGACGCGGTCTGCGGGGAGTGAGGAAGTGCCTCAATCAAAGAGTTGGCAAAGGAGCTCACTCTGAGTGACGAAATACTTGAGCAAGTTGTTGCGCAGGTTGGAGGGACGGTGGTAGATGCCACGGACATTACATTGCCGTCATCTCCTGTGGAAGATGTGAGACCCGAAGAAGAGAAGAAGACTTCGGGCGAAGAAATGAAGACATTGGAGGTTACCTTTCTGATTTCTTACAGGATAGTGTGGTTCCACTATTGAAGTATTTGGACAGAAAGAGAGAGAAGTATGCTTTGTCCAAGGAGGTAGGGTTCTATGTAGAGATGGTGAGAATAGGACCCAACTCAAGAGAGCAGTAGCAGTGAAGAGGGAGTGGGATTCCGCGATGGAGATGGCATAGGAGCGAGCTGCAATCTTGTCAGCCGAGTGCGCAACAAGAAAGGCGGCATTGAAGGAGCGAGAAGCATAGCTTCGGGAGAAGAAGATCGAGTGCGAAGTGCTGCAACTGAATTTAGCGAAGGAATTCAGACGGTGTGCAAACTAAGAGGAAACCTTTGGCGGACTTCGTATCTCTAACGAGTATGGGCAGAAGATGACAGCGGATTTGCTCACGAGGTTGGAGAAATCAAGAGAAGCGTACGATGAGGCAGTCAAACGATCGGAGCAGCTGATCACAACTGCAAAAAGGCGAGAGAAGATGCATGTCAAAGAACTTGCTAAGGTGGAGGCCCGAAGAGCCGAAGAAGTTTGCCTCGCCGAAGAACTTCGGGGGAAGATTGTAGAGGCGAAGACGGTGGAAGAAGATCTTTGTAGTAAGATTGTGGAGATTGCAGGTAAGTGTGATATGGACTTCTGTCGTGCGGAGGAGGTATCAATGAGTCTGTCGGCGGAAAACCAGAAGCACGAAGAAGATTTGACAAATTGGGCCAAGAAATTGGCAGATTGCTGTGGTGCCTAGTTTTTTCATTTTTCTTTGAAAATCAACAAAACTAAAAGATATCTGTGTAGAAAGTAGTGGTATGAGTTAGAATGAGTAGTTTTTGAGGAGTTATGATAGGATTAGTTAGAATTTGCCTACGGCCAAAGATCTTCGGGTCTTCGGATCTTCGACCCAGCCTTTTCTGGACAGTGCAAGAGCTGCGTCTTCGGCGAAGACATAGGAATCAATTTGAAATCGCGCAAAGGGCCAGACGACGTTCGCACGCATCGGGAATTCTACTAGGCGCGGGAGGAGGCAATGTTAGGGCTTCAAGGGTAAGGGCATTACGAGGAGCCTTCGCGCCGACATTGCGATATCGAGCAAGAACAAGCGAGAGTGAGAGAGAGCGAAGTTGACCGACCTTGCTAGCAGCGAAGACGCGAATTGGAGACATGGCGTCCAAGAAAAGTGATAAGGTGCGGAAATTGGTTCCCTTGAAGGTGCCCTACGTAGAATTGTGACCCTTAAGGCACGAGCTGAGCCTATTGCGGCTTGACTTCCTCTTGTGGAATTGGAATTGCGTCTCGGCGAGTATCTATAAGAAGATAATGGATAAGAACGAAACCGAGGGTGAGGAGCTTCAAGGTAATCCCATGCTGTAGACATTTGAGCATTGGGCGAAGGTGATGAGATTGTGCGCAGGCAGCGACAGAGACCTTTTGTTTGAGAAGAGTAGCGTGGGACTTACGCACACCAAAGAATTCTTTTACGGACCATTCTTTAGTTCAGGGAGGCAGGGGACAAACGGATGGAAGAAAGCTAATTACTTATATCTGAAGAGAAGGGCAATTGCTTTGGGAATTATGCATATCTTACGACCGGCGCGCACGACGTATGTGACGGCCTGGCAAGTAGGGTTCTTCGATTGAATCCTGAAGGGACAGAGAGTACACTGGGCAAGAATCTTTCACGATCTTGTTTGTGTAAATGCAGGTTCCCGGTGGACGGGACCGTTGATCAATCACATCACTCCGTTTCTTGTGAATTTCTATCGAAGCAAGGGGTTGCTTACAAGGGAGGAGAAGAAACAATTTCTGAGGGAGCAGGAAATCTTGACAGCCGAGTCCAGTGAAGGGACCGAAGACGATACCCGTCAACTCTTAATCCCACCACAGACAACAGCCGAGGACCAGTTCAGGTGGACGTCGTGTAGAGACGGGAGAAGCCAGAGAGACAATTGGCAAAGAAAAGGAAAGTAGTGAGTGATGAGAAGGGAGATTTGGCACTTGAAGTCAGAAGAACTGAAACAGAAGTAGACGTAATTAGGTAGTCGAGAACTCGCGCGAAACCAAAGAAGAGGGCGAATCGGGGGTTGGTGGCAGCTGAAATGTCGGATAGCAGTGTGGAAAAGACAATTGCCCTGATTGTGAATACACTCAAAGTCGCAATTGACGAGTCGACGCAGCCTGTGGAGATGTAAGGACCTTCGGGGTGTTAATTGAAGTTCTAGCGGATGCACCGGCAGAATCTTAGAACGAGGGAACGGAGATAGTAAGTCCGAATTCTCTGTCTCAGAGCGGACACGGTCTGCGGGGAATGAAGAAATACCTCACCTGAAGACGAGCGAGGAACTGGTAATGGAGCTTACACTGAGTGATGAAATACTTGCGCAGGTTGGAGGGACGATGGTAGATGCCGCAGACATTACATTGCCGTCATCTCCGGTGGAAGATGTGAGACCCGGAGAAGAGACGAAGACTTTGGAGGAGTAACCAAAGGAGTTAGTTGTTTCCTTCCCCGACTTCTTGCAAGATAATGTGGTTCCATTACTAAAGTATTTGGGCAGGAAGAGAGAGAAGTATGCTGTGTCAAAGGAGGCAAGATTCTATGTGCAATTAGTGAGGAACAGGACGAAGCTCAAGAAAGCAATAGCAGTAAAGAGGGAGTGGGATTCCGCAACTTAATTGGCACGGGAGCGAGCTGCAAACTTGTCAACCGAGTGCGCGGCAGTGAAGACGACATTGCAGGAGCAAGAAGCCCAGCTTCAGGAGAAGAAGATTGAGTGCAAAATACTCCAGTTGAACCAGATAAAGGAATCCGGACGATGTGCAAAGTTAGAAGAGACCTATGGAGGACTTCGTATCTCTAACGAGAATGGACAGAAGGTGATAGTGGATTTGCTCGTGAGGTTGGAGAAATCCAGGGAAGCGTACAATGAGGCAGTCAAACGATCGGAGCGATTGATCGTAACTCTGGAGAAATGAGAGAGGAATCATGTTGAAGAAGTTGATAAGTTGGAGGCCCGAAGAGCCGAAGAAGTTTGTATCGCCGAAGAACTTCGAGGCAAAATCGCAGAAGTGACGACGGCGAAAGAAAATCTTCGCAGGACGATTTCCGAGATTGAGGGTAAGTGCGAGGCGGAATTCCGACGTGCGGAACAGTTATCAGCACGTCTGACGGAGGGACTCCGGAAGCATGAGGAGGAGTTAGCAAAATTGGGCCAAGAAATTGACGGATTGTGAATCGTCCAAGACTTTGGAGATCGAATGTAAATTGAAGGTTGACTCGGAATGTCGACGGTTGCGGAAGCAGTTAGGCAAGGCGGACATGAGATCGCAGGAGTCGCAAAGGAGAATGGAGAAGGCAGAGGAGGCCTACCATCAGCTACGGGACGAGTCCACCGACGAGTTGAAGTTGTGTTTGGAGAAGTGTCTAAACGGATTTGCGATGTGGGGATTGCAAACGGTGAAGTGATTGAAGCTAGATTTGCTGGAGCGACGGTTGATGAGCGCTAAGTTACCGCATCGGAAGTTGTGTGTATTCAGCTTGAATGTTTTGAGTAGTCGAGTGCTCCTTGGGATTTAAGCAAGTTCAAGTTTGAGTATTCGGGTCAGTGTGTTCAGATGTATGCAATGCTCGGAAGTTTTCCCCCTAAAATATAAGTGTGGAATCGCAAGCGATTCCTACAGGTGATGATTGGAAAAGTTTCAGGCTGTGAGTGTGGTTACGCACTGCTCTGCGGGTCTTCGGCTCTAGCTGGGTAGTGTTTTTTGGGAGTGGCATTGGCATAAGAAGTAAAACTCCTTAATAGAATGCTAATCTATGACAAATCGTCACTTTTGTGGTTGTTTTTGTCCTCGTGGGATCGGATCTGTACCACTCTCTTGGTTCATTGCTTTCTGAATCTTGCGTGACAGGTGGCACTTCAGCATCATGCAGAACCTCATCTCTTTTCTCCTCTGCCCTTGTAATATTCCTTGCTCTCCTCGCCACTCTCTCAAGATCAGAGAGATGAGGAGGCTCCTCTGATGAAGTCTCTCCTTGCTCGTCCTCATTTTTCTCAGTTTGCATCTTGCGATGCATAGCTCTGGTGGTGACAGTAAGGGCCGGAGCTTCATGCATAATCACATCATACGAATTTTTCAACTTATAAGTAATCAGGTTAGCATGTGGAGGCCACTGATTCTGCTCTTGTTCGACTATTCCCTTACCAAGATCAGAACTACCACGTTGGACGTCTCCATCATCGCCATTTGCAAATCTAGCATCTTGAGAGTTTGAAGAACATGGATTTGCAAATCAAACCTGTTTTCTGCTGTCACTACGAGGTGCATCTCGTGGTTCACTCTGGATAGGAATATATCTGTTCACTATTTGCAGTCCAACAAGTGGATTGAGTGTCTGCTTGCTGTTCTCATGATCATAATACAAGTTAGGGGGTCTAAGATTGTTAGAATGCTCATTCTGTGGTCTTGCACCCCTCATATTTTCTCTAGCCTGGTGAGGACTAACAGCAGGCTGAGGCATCCTAATAACTTTGTATGGCTGCCGACATTGGTCAGAAGGATGACTACCTCCACAATTACTACACCCATTAACCCCAACTTCAGACCAACACTGACCTGGATAGTGCCACCTACCACAAAAAGCATGCAATTCTTTTCTCTCCCCATTTTGACCAACCTGACCCCTAGGAGGCCCTCTGTACCCGCCTTGAACTTGGTAATTTGGTCCTTGGCCCCTTTGATGTTGCACAGGTGAGCCACCGCTCATTCTATTATCACGGTTCTGCACCACCCTACAAAACTGTTTGAAGTGCCCGGATTGACCACACTGGACACACCACAGGCTTGATGAATGTCTACCTGACTCGACTGGAGGAGGAGGCCCTGGCTGTTGACTCCTGATCATCAAGGCCATCTGATCTGTGATGCTCTGCATCTGTTTCATCATGGTTTCCTGAAAACCTGCCTGACTGGCATTCAATCTTTTCTCTACATTTGCCAGGTTAGGGTCCACCGTAGGGGCTGGCAATGCTAGAACAGGTGTTGGTTCTCTGGTCTGCGAAATTAACTCAATGAGAGAATGGAGAGCTTGACCCCTATGCCTGCCTGAGTCTCCTTCAATTGCTCTTGGACGAATTGGGATGAACTGAGGAATGGATTCATCCTCCTTCCTCCACAATCTATCATAGTCCTTGTCAATGTTCTCTATCTCTCTGGCAGCCATCTTGGCCTCAGCAAGAGTTTGAGGGCTTCTCTCTAACACACCTCTGATGGTCGCAGCTTTGAAAAACCCTTGTATAAAAAATTGTCTCAGCGTATCGTCATTGAGCATTGTACCCACAAAAAGTGCACAAACAAGATCAAATCTTCTAATGTAAGCTGAAATTTCCTCTTCCCTTCCCTGTTTTAATGATGCCAAAGCTCTCAATGCAGTACCCTGCCCCACCTCAGGCCTAAACTCATTCAAAAACTCCCTTTGCATCTGTACCCATCCCTCAAAATGACCTTCAGAATGATCCCTATACCACTCATACGCCTCACCTTCCAGGGTAGTAGGAAATCAAACCAAACAATAACCTGGATCTGTAATCAGAGAGCTGGCTAGCCTCTCAACATATCTTTCCATGTGCCTTGAAGGATCCTCATCCTTCGTCCCATAGAACTTAGGCAGATTGGGTGGCATGACCACAGCTGCCAAATTTTGTGGAACCTGAATAGGAAGGCCTCTTGGCCTCACGAGTGGGTCTATGGGAGGACTAGGAGGAGGGCCTGCTCTTCCTCCATCGTCAGCCATGCTGGCAGATTCCTCAACCGACTTCTCACTGTCAAGTTCTACAATCACTTTTCTCCTCGAGTAGATCTCTGCAGACGTTTGACAACCTACGCTTGCAGAATGACCACTCTCCTCAAGGTCGTTAGTTTTCTCTAAAGCTTCTAACAAAGACTCATCAACAGGGTCCACATTCAGAAATATCTCAAGTTTAATTTCTTCCTCGATTTCCTTATTCTCAGGTTTCATCCTACTGCGAACGGGTTTTTCTAGTCCTGGCTCCAAGTTTGGTTTGTGCGACCTAGTCCTATTCTGCATTTACAAGATCAGGCTCCCGGCAGACGCACCATTTTATGTGAGCCTAAACTACCCACCCTTCAGCGTTTGTAGTCCAGGTGGGGGTTCGAGCTCCCATAATCTAACTTCTCTGATCTCAACCATGTGGTCAAAGTGTATTCAAGACAATGAGATCATAAACACTTGCTCTTTCACAGACAAATTATCCAAAACTGAAAATAATAACTTGCTATCTGCTATCTCCACAAGAGCAGCAGACAAGCTCTTTGTTACATAAAGATCTAACCCAACTTTGGGTGACTTTCTCAATACCACAGCCGCTGTGGTCTATCCTAGCTTTGAGTTCCACTCCCAATTCCTACTCAGATTCCACTCTCCCTTTTCAGTTTCAAATTCAGATCCCGATTGTTAGATTTCAATCTGAGATTTCACTTCACTCTCAGCTCCCACTCACAGATCTTCCACTCGGATTTCAGCTCCCACTCACAGATTTTCGCACCTCAATCTCAGATCCCAACCACAGATTTTGCACTTCGATCTCAGATCCCACTCACAGATTACACTTCAATCTCAGATCCCACTCATAGATTTCACACTTCAATCTCAGATCCCAATCTAATTTCACTCTCCGATACACACTCTCCACTCACGAGAGGTTGCTTCCTTCTTATCTAAAACACTCCACACTCCCCTCCTAATTCTCACCACTTCCCTGCGAAAAATCACTCACATCCACACTCTATCCTCCTACCGATCCCACCAGCGTCTCCACACAATGGCACACCACACGATCTCTATCCCCAGGCCGAAAATTCCTCTCCAACGTTCAAGGGCCGAGTCACCTACAGCCCGCGATGATGGGCAACGGCCTGGCTCCCATGTGCAACTTCATGCCCCACGCTGCCACACCTGTACAGTCTTTATTTATGATCACGTCAACATACGCCGTCCGAAATTGTCTTCCGCGCACCGCCGAAGGCATCTCCCCGCTGAAGACACTCTTCTGCACCTTTGCCTATCTATAACAGTCACCCCGACACCCATAACTCACGGATCCCTGCTTCGTTTTGAACGTTCTTGGGCTCGTTGGAAGAAGCGTGTTGTGCTCTTTCCAACGAGCCCCTAAATAAGTCAAACCAATAAGAATTGAGAAAGTTATGACGGTTTTTACTCTTCCACCAAAGGCGTTTGCCTATCCGCAGGCGTCCGCGTCCTACCCGCAGGCCGCCTACCCGCAGGCGTCCGCCTTACCGCAGGCCGCCTATCCACAGGCGTCCGCCTATCTACAGGCCGCCTATCCGCAGGCGTCCGCCTATCTACAGGCCGCCCATCCGTAGGCGTCCGCCTACTTGCAGGCGTCCGCGTCCTACACGCAGGCCGCCTACTCGCATGCCGTCCTTGGGCCAAAGGCCCCTCTATATGTGAACGCCGAAGGCCCCTCTAACTTTTAACGCCGAAGGCCTCTCGCCTAACCATGACAGCCGCTTTCGATGCTCATAACTCATTGATGACTGATCCGTTTCAAGAGATCTTGGTCTCGTTGGAACCAGCGCGTCGAGTTCTTTCCAACGAAACCCGAATCAAGTCAAACCGCTAAGAATTTAAAAAGATATACTGGTTTTACTGCTTCGCCGAAGGCGTCCGTCCGCGCATAGGACAAAAGTTGAACTCCCTTCCGCGTAGGCGGAATTCCCGGCGGAGGAGAACTCCTTCCGCCGAAGCCGAACGTCTACGTATCTTCCGATAGTCATAACTCGCTAAGTTCCCATTTGTTCCAAGCGTTCTTGGGCTCGTTAGAACGAGCGTGTCGAGCCCTTTCCAACGAAACCCTAATCAACGCAAACCGTTAAGAATTGAAAACGTTATGTCGGTTTTCCTGCTTTGCCGAAGGCCTGAAACCGCTGAAGGCGTCCGTCCGCGCATATGACAAAAGTTGAACTCCCTTCCGCGTAGGCGGAATTCCCGGCGGAGGCGAACTCCTTCCGCCGAAGGCGAACGTCTACGTATCTTCCGATAGTCATAACTCGCTAAGTTCTCATCTGTTCCAAGCGTTCTTGGGCTCGTTAGAACGAGCGTGTCGAGCCCTTTTCAACGAGACCCTAATCAACACAAACCGTTAAGAATTGAAAACGTTATCACGATTTTATCCTTCCGCCGAAGGCGTTTGCCTATGCGCAGGCCGCCTACGCACAGGCGTCCGCGTCCTACACGCAACCCGCCTACGCGCAGGCCGCCTACGCGTAGGCCGCCTACGCGTAGGCCGCCTACGCGCAACCCGCCGAAGGCCCTCCATATCAGAAACTTCCGCCGCTCCTAACTCGGTGATGCCTCATCTGTTTCAAGAGTTCTTGGTCTTGTTGGAACGAGCGTCGCGAGCTCTTTCGAACAAGATTCTAACTGAGTCAAGGCGTCACACATTGAAAACGTTATGAGAGTTTCACTCCTTCGCCGAAGGCCTTTTCCCGAAGGAACTTCACCGAAGGCACTGCACCGAAGACCTTGCCCGGAAGGCCTCCTTCCGCACCTCTTGCCCCCTAACCATCACACCAACTCCTCATCTTACAGAAACTTTCAGAAAACCCCAAGCATAATTTTGCAAGAGCTTAAATCCAAACTTTTAACTCTCATAAGGGTAAAAAGACATGTGAGCACAGTTTTGTGCTCACACCCCCCGCTCAAGGCACCTTGACAACCTTTGGGAGAAACCCTTCCTCTCTACCTTCTGTCGTTTCTTATTTGCTTCTTCTTGTGTACCACTTCTTATCTACAGTTACTTCCACGGTACTTACTATTCCAAAAACGCTTTATTTCCGAGAAAAAACAAAAACTGTACCACCACAATAAAGAGATCCAAGGCTCTTTCCTTGGGGGGCTTTTCTGTCAATTGGCTTGTCTTGACTGTAAACCTGCGTCTACTATGTGTCTGTGTGCTGGTGTGTGATCCAGACATCGAGCACAGTGCGCTCTTGTTTGTTGAAGTTACCGCATCGGGAGTTGTGAGTATTCAGCTTGAATGTTCTAAGTAGCCGAGTGTTCCTTGGGATTTAAGCAAATTCAAGTCTGAGTATTTGGGTCAGTGTGTTTGGATGTATGCAATGCTGGGAAATTTTCCCCCTGAAATATGAGCGTGGGATCGCAAGCGATTCCCATAGGCGTTGATTGGAAACGTTTTAGGTTGTGAGTGTGGTTACGCACTGCTCTGCGGGTCTTTGGCTTTAGCTGGGTATTGTGTTCTGGGAGTGGCATTGGCCTAAGAAGTAAAACTCCTTAATAGAATGCTAATGTGTGACAAATTGTGACTTTTGTGGTTGTTTCTGTCCTCGTGGGATAGAATCTGTACCATTATGCTCCATTTTGGTATTTGTTTGTCATTACATAGATAAATTTTTCTTTTAGCGCCGCTGCCGGGGACAAAGTGTCAAACACAAAGGTTGCGTGTGCAGCAATGCACGATGAATGTTGACGCAAGATGACTCCAAGAAGATAAGTAACCGATCCGTGCAGTATCTTCGTCGCGAAGATTAGGAGGATCAACCTGAAGATCCGCCTGAACGAGATCAAAGAAAAGAAAAGGAAAGGGAAAGGGGAAGAAATAAGCCCCCCTTCTTCCTGTGACTGCGCCCCCGCAAACAAGGCGACCTGCGGAATCCCCATCCACGCATGAAGCCTTCGTGCGAGAGAAGTTGGCGTCAACTCCAATTACCGCATATCTTCAACCCCTCGATGAGTTGACGACTTCGGACAATCCGACTAAGTCTCGTCTTTTCTCCTCGCCATACTTTCAACTACTTGGCAATTCGAGAATCTTCCATACGGTGTTAGATCTGCCGACTGAGACAGAAGGGCGAATGCAAATGGTGGTGCAGAACTTTGAAGGGCGGTTTGCGAATTCGTCTTCATCACCTATCCGACCCACGACCTTGTTCAGGGATCCAAATCCCGTAAGATCTTCGGGAGGCTCTTTAGGAAGTGGAGGAGGAGGTTCCCCATCTCCACCAGGATTGCCAAGAGGAGGGCCACCCTTTCCACCCAATCCACCAGGAGGAGGCGGAGGAGGAGGTCCCGCAAATCGCCCGATGGCAAACCAGCAAGGAAATCATCTCCCACCTACTTTTACCAAACACTCCTACCCCAAGTTCAAGGGTAGAGGAGATGACCACAACGCGGACTCCTACATTAAATTATTCGAGTCGGTCTCTATCACTAACAAGGAAGATAATGACGTAGATAGACTGCGTATCTTCCCCAATGTGCTATGAAAGAAGACCCGAAGTTGGTATAATCATGAGAGCATGGTTCCTACGAGAATTGATACCTGGACTAAACTTCGGGAAAAGTTTCTAAGAAGGTTCCGGAAATTGGGATACGATAGTCGGGTTCTAACAAAGTTGCGAAACCTTCAGAGGGAGCGCAAAGAGAACTTGAAAGACTACACCAAAAGATTTCAAGATCTCTTAGATCGAATCCCAAAGAGAGGAGAGGAGTGCCTTACTCCACCTAGCAGGCCATCGACTAGTATGTAACGGGCTTGCCAAGAGAGATGGTGACAAACTGCCGACGCTGTAGGTGCGACACTATTGATGATGTGATTGTCTCAGCCGAGGCCTATGAGACTTCCACACTAAATTGACGTCCAAAAGACTGGCCACGAGAGGATCAAAAATCTAAAGATAGCCGGCGGAAACGACGGGCAGCCCGCGCACAAGTGCGGTTTGTTACACCGCCACCAAAGTAGGATGCACAAGTAAACCAGGTCAAATTAAGCCCGGCGGAGAAGGATGAAGACAATGAATGGCCGGACGAAGAGACCATGGTAGGGCATGTGGAAACCCGAAGTGCAAGTATGAGGAAAGAAGTCGCCTCAGAGAAGGCGAAGCGTGATAAGAAGGAAGCCAAAAGGAAGGATTTTAAGGCGAAGGAGTCGCGAGAGCTGAAGAAGGATGTGACTCCGAAGACTACTGAGTCTTCGGCGAAGAAGGAGATTCTTCGACGAAGAAAGGCAAGTCGGCCAAAGAACTTTGGACTTCGTTGCAAGACGATTCTCAGTCCGATGGGCCAGCGTTGCGGTTGTTGCAAAAGGCGTACGCTTTAGATATCAAGGACGAAGTGGGGGAGTTGCTTCTTGAAGAGTTGGATAAGACACCGCCTCAAAAGGCAAATGAGAAGGAAACACTGACAGCCAAAGCACCGGCTCGGGTAGAGCAATCAAGCCGGACCTCCGAACTGCCTAAGGATCCTCACTACGATATTGCGGCAGACTAATATGACCGCCAAGCCAATGTTACGTTTTGGCAGCTGATTGAAGATAACAACGCCTATCGGAAGTTGCTGAATACTGCTTTGAAACGGGCGAAGCGGTCCCGAACGCACAAGCTCCCTCGGGTGTACCAGGTCCGGCACGAGGATTTGGGTTCACCAAAGATTGAGATAGAAATTGGAGGGTGTAGGATCTGAAAGGTGCCCCTGGACTCGGGATCGGGCATTAATATAATGACCAAAGAAACGGCCAATGCCCTTGGGTATAAGACGTTTTAGCCTACAACTCGAATGATTTGCCTGGCTGATCAAACCCAAAGAAAACCCCTCGGCACATTAACAGACATCCAAACCACCATCGGCGGAGTTGTGTTTTCCCTAAATTATGTTATCATAAAGCCTCTGACTAAGATGGGGTACGACGTGCTGATTGGTCGTCCGTGGTTCTACGGAGCGAAGGTCAAATCGGATTGGCACAAGCGGTCCTTGCAGTTTAGAGATCCCAACAATAAAGCGGGCCCAAAGATCACAGTTCCATGGGAGAGAATCCCACATGAGGGGGAGACGCCCTCGACAAGCTCTGGTTACACTTTGGAGGAGGAGACTACCACCTCTGACAGTGATACCAATGTACATTACATGGAGTTTTACGAAGTAGATGAGGAGGAAGTAGACGTAGCGGGACTAGAGGAAGTTGGTCCAGAGGATAGCGAATAGCAGTTAGCCGTGGGGCTGGGACTTAGCAACATAAGTCACACGGAAGGTGTCATAGACCCGAGTGACTCTCAGGATGTCAAACTTAGTCTCCATAAGAGTCTTAAAATCTACAGCCAAGTGGTTGATGCCGAGTTGGAAAGAGTACGACGATTCCTCCGCACGTACAAAGACTTATTCATTTGGCAAATATAGGATATGAAGGGTGTACCGGCTTGCTATGGTGAGCATCGCATTGATCTAATGGATAATGCTGTACCCGTGCGTTAGCGGCAGTACCGCTTGAATCCGAAATACTCCCTGTTGGTTAAAACCGAAATTGACAAGTATCTAAGTGCAGGGATTATCTATCCGGTACTTAGTAGCGAATGGGTCTCACCCATTGTGATAGTCCCGAAGAAATTGACAGGCAAGATTCGCGTCTATCAGGACTTCAAGAATCAGCCACTAAGAAAGATCATCATCCATTAATCTTTACCGATGCTATCTTGGACCATGTGGCAAGACACAAATGTTATAGTTTCCTCGACGGATTTTCAGGATACAACCAGGTGTCAATCCGAGAGAAGGACAAGGATAAGACTACGTTCATCACTGACTGGAGAACCTACGCATACCATAAGATGTGTGGTGCCTAATTTTTTTTGTTTTTCTTTAAAAATCAACAAAACTTAAATATATTTGGATAGAAGATAGCCGTATGAGTTAGAATGAGTAGCCTCTGGCCGAAGATCTTTGGGTCTTCGGATCTTTGGCGCAGCCTTTTCTGGACAGTGCAAGAGCTGCGTCTTTGGCGAAGACATCGGAATCAATTCGAAATATGCAACAGCCCGGACGACGTTCGCACGCGTCAAGAATTCTACTTGGCGCGGGAGGAGGCAATGTTAGGGCTTCAAGGGTAAGGGCAGAACGAGGAACCTCAGCGCCAACTTTGCGATATCGAGCAAGAAAAAGCGAGAGTGAGAGAGAGCGGAGTTGACTGACCTTGCTAGCAGCGAAGACGCAAATTGGAGACATGGCGCCGCCCAAGAAGAGTGACAAGGTGCGGAAATTGATCCCCTTGAAGGTGCCCTACGAGAAATTGCGACCCTTCAGGCGCGAGCTGAGCAAATTGCGTCTCGATTTCCTTTTAAGGAACTGGAATTGCGTCTAAGCGAGTATGTGCAAGGAGATTATGGACAAGAACAAGACCGAGGGCGAGGATCTCCGAGGTAATCCCATGCATTGGGCGAAGATGATGGGACCATGCGCAGGTAGCAACGGGGATCTCTTGCTCGAGAAGAGTAGCGTGGGACTTACGCGCACAGAAGAATTCTCTTACGGGCCACTCTTTAGTTCCGAAAGGCAAGGGACAAATGGAAGAAAGACCGCCGACTACCAAGATCAGAAGAGACGGGCGATTGCACTAGAAATTATGCATATATTGCGACCGGCACGCACAACGTATGTGACGGCCTGGCAAGTAGGGTTCTTCGAACAAGTTTTGAATGGACAAAGAATCTTTTATGATCTTGTCAGGGTGAATGCGAGCTCCCGGTTGACCGGACCGTTGATCAATCATCTATCTCATTTCCTTGTGAATTTTTATCGAGGCATGG
Source organism: Marchantia polymorpha subsp. ruderalis (assembly GCA_037833965.1). NCBI lineage: Eukaryota > Viridiplantae > Streptophyta > Marchantiopsida > Marchantiales > Marchantiaceae > Marchantia > Marchantia polymorpha. Next base: position 5,117,727 of record AP031359.1, read on the forward strand.
GCTTGCTTACAAGAAAGGAGGAGAAACGATTTCCGAGGAAGTGGGAAATCTTGACAGTTGAGTCTAGTGAAGGGACCGAAGACGATAACCGTCGACCCTCAATCCCACCGTAGACGACAGCTCGAGGACCAGTTCAGGTGGACGTTTTGCCAAATCGGGAGAGGCCAGAACGGCGATTGGCAAAGAGAAGGAAAGTGGTGAGTGATGAGGAGGAAGATTTGGCGCTAGAGGTCGGAAGAGCTGAAACGGAGGTAGAAGTAATCAGGCAGTCAAAAACTCGCGTGAGACCAAAGAGGAAGGCGAGTTGAGGATTGATGGTAACCGAAGTATCAGATAGTAGCGTGGAAAAGACAGTTGCCCCAATTGTGAGTACATCCGAAGTTGCAGTTGGCGAGTCAACACAGCCTGTGGAGATCAAAGCATCTTTGGCGGTACTTATCGAAGTTCCAGCAGACGGGACGGTGGAACGTTCGAAGGAGCGAACAGAGATGGTAAGTCCAAATTTTTTGTCTTCGGAGCGGACACGGTCTGTGAGGAGTGAGGAAATACCTCAACCGAAGACAAGTGAAGAATTGGTGAAAAAGCTTACACTGAGTGACAAAATACTTGAGCAGGTTGTTGCGCAGGTAGGAGGGACGGTGGTAGATGTTGCTGATGTGACATTGCCGTCATCTCCTGTGGAAGATGTGAGACCCGAAGAAGAGTTTAAGACTTCGGGCGAAGAAGTGAAGACGTTGGAGGTTACCTTTCCTGATTTCTTAGAGGACAGTGTGGTTCCACTTCTGAAATATCTGGACAGGAAGAGAGAGAAGTGTGTTGTGTCCAAGGAGGTAGGATTCTATGTAGAGATGATGAGGAATAGAACCCATCTCAAGAGAGTAGTAGCGGTGAAAAGGGAGTGGGATTCCGCAACTGAGATGGCACGAGAGCGAGCTGCAATCTTGTCAGCCGAGTGTGCGGCAGCGAAAGCGGCATTGAAGGAGCAAGAAACTCAGCTTCGGAAGAAGGAGATCAAGTGCGAGGTGCTACAACTGAATTTAGCGAAGGAATCCGGACGGTGTGCAGAGTTGGAGGAAACCTGTGGCGGACTTTGTGTGCCTAACAAGAATGGGCAGAAGATGACAGCGGATCTATTCACGGGGTAGGAGAAATCCAAAGAAGCGTATGACGAGGCAGTCAAGCGATCGGAGCGGCTGATCACAACTGCGGAGAAGCGAGAAAAGAAGCATGTCAAAGAACTTGCTAAGTTGGAGGCTCGAAGAGCCAAAGAGGTTCGGATCGCCGAAGAATTTCGGGGGAAAATTGCAGAGGCGAAGACGGCGGAAGAAGATCTTTGTAGTAAGATTGCGGAGATTGTGGGTAAGTGCGAGATGGAATTCCAACGTGCGGAGGAGCTATCAGCAAGTTTGGCGGAGAAAGTACAAAAGCATGAAGAAGAGTTAACGAATTGGGCCAAGAAATTGGATGATTGTGAATCGGCTAAGTCTTCGGAAGTCGAATGTAAATTGAAGGCTGAATCGAAATGTCGACGGTTGCGAGAGCAGTTAGGGAAAGCAGACATGAGATTGCAAGAGTCGCAAAGGAGAATGGAGAAGGCAGAGGAGGCCTACCGTCAACTGCGGGACGAGTCAACCGACGAGTTGAAGTTGCGTTTAGAGAAGTGTCTGAACGGATTCGCGATGTGGGGATTGCAAACGGTGAAGTGGCTGAAGCTGGATTCGCTCAAGCAACTGTTGGTGAGCACCAAGACCATTGGATTCGCAGGCAACAAACAGATTGTAGAGTTAGTTAATTTGTTTTCAGAGAGATTGAATGAGGCGCGCTAGAACCTAGAGGTAGAGATTGTAAATGTGTTGCGTAGGAAAGGAGTAGATGTAAGTTCAGATGACACCGTAACCGCTACATCGGATGGCACTGCCCCTAAGACAGATTTGCCTCAGGCGGTTGATATTCTAGAGTTGCCATTGTGAATAAAGAGGCCCAAGGCTCTTTCCTAGGGGGGCTTTTCTGTCAATTGAATTGTCTTGATTGTAAACCTGCATCCATTACGTGTCTGTGTGCTAGTGTGTGATCTAGACATCGAACACAGTGTGCTCCTCTTTGTCCAAGTTACCGCATTGGGAGTTGTGAGTATTCAGCTCGAATGTTCCGAGTGGGCGAGTGTTCCTTGGGATTTAAGCAAATTCAAGTCTGAGTATTCGTGTCAGTGTGTCTCGATGTATGCAATGCTAGGAAGTTTTCCTCCTAAAATATGAGTGTGGGGTCACAGGCGATTCCCACAGGCGTTGATTGGAAAAGTTTCAGGTTGTGAGTGTGGTTACAAACTGCTCTACGGGTCTTCGGCTCTAGCTGGGTAGTGTCTTTTGGGAGTAGCATTGGCCTAAGAAGTAAAACTCATTAATAGAATGCTAATCTGTGACAAATCGTGACTATTGTGGTTGTTTTTGTCCTCGTGGGATCGGACCTGTACCATTATGCTCCATTTTGGTATTTGTCTATCATTACTAGATGCCATTCGGGTTGTGCAATGCACCTGCGACGTTCCATCAGATGATGACCATGATCTTCCAAGACCACCTGAGAAAATTCTTGGAAAACTTTATCGATGATTTCTGTGTCTTCGGACCACGCGACCAACATCTGAGTCACCTTCAGCAAACGTTTGACAAGTGCCGAGAGTCACCGCTGTCTCTGCATCCAGAGAAATGCTTCTTCTTCATGACAAGCGGGATTCTGTTGGGACACCCAGTGTCCGCCGAAAGGATAGCCGTAGATGCGGAAAAGGTCAAGGTTATTTTGGCGTTGGAACCACCAACGAATCTTCGAGAACTTTGGGCCTTCCTTGGACATGTCGGTTATTACCGGAGGTTCATCAAAATGTACGCGATTACCGCTACCAGTCTGACTAAGCTGCTGAGGAAAGATAAGCCTTATGAATGGAGAGAGGAGCACCAGAAGGCTTTTGAGGAGCTTAAAGACAAACTTACCTCGGCTTCTGTTTTGCGTAGCCCCGATTGGAACAAATTGTATCATGTATTTGTGGATACTTTGGCTTTCGCCATCGGTGCGGTGTTGAGCCAACGGGTAGAGAACAGAAGAGACTATAATCACCCACACAACCTAAAATTTGTCCAATCAAAGCCTGCAAGAATCGCATCCAACCCCACACTCAAAAATCAGGGGAAATATATCTTGGAATAGCTCACTCTCAGCCCACTGCCAGAATACCTGAACTCAAACTTGCTTAAATTTCAAATAGCCCCAAGCACACTTGGAACATCCAAATTGGACTCTCGCAACTTCAGATGCGGTAGCTTTGACAAACTAAATTGCACCATGCATGGTGACAGAACACACAACTTCACAAACAAACACGATAGACACAAGTTGACAGCCGAGACAAAACAACTGACAGAAAAGCTCCCCAAGGAAAGAGCCTTGGGTCTTTTTATTCACTCTGAACTCTCTTAATAGCTCGGGAAAAAAAAAAGTGTTTTTTCAGTTTTGCTCCCCTTTTCCAAGCATGTTACAATGTTCCTTGGGATTTCTCCTAAAGGAGTTTTTACAAAAAAAAGATTTTTTTAACTCCTCAAGCCCGTAGTTACTACTTGGCTACCACATGCATCTCAACATCTCCTAGACATCTAAACCGCCCGAGGCGAGTTACTCTCAGGCGTGGTGCCATCCGACACAGCGGTTACAGCGTCCTCTAAGCTTCCGTCCGCTTTTAATCTACGCAACACGCCTAAAATCTTGATCTCTAAGTTTTGCCGCGCTTCTTGTAATCCGAAAGAGAAAGAATTGACTAATCTAACCAACTGTCAATGTCTTGCGGTTCCATTGATCTTCATGCTCATCATTGCCGCTCCAACGAATCTGATTTCAGCGATTTCAGTTTAGACTTCCCACATAACAAAACCGTGTAGACACTTCTCAACGCACAGACGCAAACTGTCGGTCGACTCCTCCTTCATCTGTTGAAACGCCAATTCCGCCGCTTTTGCTCTGGTCCGCGACTATGGTGCGTAGATCTTTTATTTTTGCATAGAGAAGTAAAATTTAAACATATTGTCTGTTGAATGTATACATATAAGTTCATAGTTGTAGAAGTTAGGAGATCTAATGGAAATTAGATAACTAGTAGAAGGAAGATGGAATTTGCCTTTGGCCAAAGACCTTCGGACTTTTGGATCTTTGGTGCAGACATACTTTGGCGATGTAATAGCTGGGCCTTTGGCAAAAACGACTTGTCACAATTTGAATTTGCCGGAGGCTTGACAAAAATCTCACGCATTGCAAGTGCCAATTCGCGCGCGTGTGAAGATCGTTAGGGCGTGGAGGGTAAGGGCACAAAGCGGCCACTTCGCGCTGACATTGTGCGAGAGAGAGAGAAATGCAATTGGGAGCAGCAAGGAAGACACAATCAAAGACATGACGCGACCTAAGAAAGCCGTTGTGCCGAAATTGATTCCGCTCAGAATGCCCGACGTCAAATTGCGGAAGTATCGTCAAGAGCTAATCAAGACGCGCATGGATATTCTGTTGTGGGACTGGAATTGCGTGTCGGCAACAATCTGCAAGGAGATGATTGACAAGAATCGGCTCGAGGGCATAGATCTTTGAAGCAATCTGATGCTTTGGACGCTCAAACATTGGACAAGAGTCTTAGGACCATGTGCGGCGAAAGAGGGCAACTATACTACAGGTGGAATTTCCTAAGATTCCCTCGCCACAAGCAACTGAGGAAGTGGTAAGAGCCGAAGTTGAGATGAAGTCTTCGGAGGAAGAGCCGAAGGAGTTGGTAGTTACAATTCCGGACTTCTTGCAGCATAGCGTTGTTCTCCTACTAAAGTATTTGGATGGGAAGCGAGAGAAGTACGTAGTTTCAAAGAAGGTAGGATTCTATGTATAGTTGATCGGGAATAGAACTCGCATTAAGCGAGCGGTGGTAGTGAAGAGAGAGTGGGACGGAGCAACTGTGAAGGCAAGAGAAAGAGTTGCGAGCTTGACGTTTTAGTGCGCGATCATAAAGGTTACCTTGCAAAGGCGTGAAGAACACCTTTGGGCAAAGGAAATGGGTGTGAAATTCTTCGGTTGAACCTGGCTAAGGAGAAGGAGTTTAGGGCCGAAGAGGAACTCGTAACCGAAGACTTTCGGCGAGAGATTGCCGCGATGAAGACCAAGAAGATGAAGCTTTGGGGTAAGATTGTGGTACGCACAAATGTGTGTAATGAGGAATTGCGATGCGTGAATGAGCTTATGGCGAGTTTGGCAGAGCAGATGAAGAAGCATGAACTCAAATTAGCCGATTGGGCGAAGAGATTGACGGATTGCAAATCGGCCAAGTCTTTGGAGGTCGAATGTAGAATAAAACTGGATGCAGATTGCAATCAGCTGAAAAATCAGTTGAAGGTAGGTACGGAGCAGTTAGAGACATCGCGGACAAAAGCGGAAGCGGCAAAATTGACATTTTGTCAGCTGAAGGAGGAAACGACCGACAGTTTGCGTTTGCGGGTGGAGAAGTGTTTGCGCAGATTTGTTATGTGGAAAGTCCAAATGTTAAAGTGGCTGACATTGGATTTGCTGGAGCAACGATTGATGAGAATGAAGACCAATGAAACCGCATGGCATAAGTAGTTGGTTAGATTAGTCAATTCTTTCTCTTCCGGATTAAGAAGGCACGGGAGAATATAGAGGTAGAGATTTTAGGCGTGTTGCGTAGGTTAGGAGCGGACGGAAGCTCAGAGGATGCTGTAACCGCAGCGTCGGCGGGCACTAGGCCTAAGAGTAGTTAGCCTCGGGCGGTTGAGATGTCTAGGAGTTCAAAATGAATAAAAAGATCCCAAGCTTTTTCCTTGGGGGGCTTTTCTGTCAATTGTTATGTCTTGGCTGTCAACCTATGTTTATCGTGTGCGTTTGTGAGCTTGTGTGTGCTGTCACCGTGCATGGTGCACTTTAGTTTGTCGAAGTTAACGCATTTGAAGCTGCAAGTGTCCAATTCGAATGTTCCGAATGTGCCTAGGGCTATTTGGGATTTAAGCAAGTTGGAGCTTGGATATTTTGGTCAGTGGGCTAAGAATGTGTAATTGTGGGAAGTTTCCCCTTAAAAGCTAAGTGTGGGGTTGAATGCAATTCCCGCAGGCTTTGATTGGATAAGTTTCAGGTTGCGTGGATGATTGTACTCTGCTGTAATGACAGACAAATACCAAAATGGAGCATAATGGTACAGATACAATCCCACGAGGATAGAAACAACCACAAAAGTCACAATTTGTCACAAAATAGCATTCTATTCAAGAGTTTCACTTCTTAGGCCAATGCCACTCCCAGAAGACACTACCCAACTAGAGCCGAAGACCCGCAAAGTAGTGCATAACCACACTCACAGCCTGAAACTTTTCCAAACAACGCCTGTAGGAATCGCTTGCAACTCCACACTTATATTTCAGGGGGAAAACTTCCGAGCATTGCATACATCTCAACTCATTGACCCGAATACTCAGACCCGAATTTGCTTAAATTCCAAGGAGCCTCGACTACTCAGGACATTTGAGCCGAATACTGACAACCCTTGATGCGGTAACTTCGACAAATAGGAGCGCACCGTGCCCAATGCCTGGATCACACACCAGCACACACACACACAATGAATACAGATTTACAACCAAGACAAGCCAATTGACAGAAAAGCCCCCCAAGGAAAGAGCCTTGGGCCTCTTTATTCACAATGGCAACTCTAGAATCTCAACCGCCTGAGGCGAATCGGTCTCAAGGGCTGTGCCGTCCGATGTAACGGTTACGGCGTCGTCTGAACTACTCTCTACTCCTAGTCTACGCAACACGTTTACAATCTCTACTTCTACATTCTGGCGCGCCTCATTCAATCCCTCTGAAAATGTATTAACTAACTCTACAATATGTTTGTGTCCTGCGGATCCGCTGGTCTTCGCGCCCATCAACCGTCGCTCGAATGAATCTAACTTAAGCCACTTCACCGTTTGCAATCCCCACATCAAAACCCGTTCAAGCACTTCTCTAACCGCAATTTCAACTCGTTGGTTGACTCTTCCCGCAGTTGACGGTAGGCCTCCTCAGCCTTTTCCATTCTCCTGTGCAACTCCTGCAATCTCATGTCCGCCTAGCCTAACTGCTCCCGTAACCGTCGGCAGTCAGATTTAACTTTTAATCTACATTCGACCTCCAAAGACTTGGCCGATTCACAATCTGCCAATTTCTTGGCCCAATCCGCTAACTCATCTTCATGCTTCTAGTTTCCCGCCGACAGACTTGCTGATAGCCCCTCCGCACGTTGAAATTCCATCTCACACTTCGCCTCAATATCCAAAATTTTGCTTTGAAGATCTTCTTCCGCTGTTCTCGCCTTTGCAATTTTGCCCCAAAGTTCTTCGGCGATACGAACTTCTTCGGCTTTTTGGGCCTCCAACTTAGCAAGTTCCTCGATGTAATTCTTTTCTCGCTTCTCCGCTCTGGTGATCAACCGCTCCGATCGTTTGACTGCTTCATCGTAAGCTTCTCTGGATTTCTCCAATCTCGCAATCAAATGCACTGTTACTTTCTGTGCATTCTCGTTAGACTTACGAAGTCCACCACAGGTTTCTTCTAACTCTGTACATTGCCCGGATTCCTTTGTTAGATTCAGCTGCAGCACTTCACACTCAGTTTTCTTCTCTTGAAGCTTGGCTTCTCGCTCCTGCAATGTCGCCTTCACTGCCGCGCATTCGGTTGACAAGGTTGCAGCTCGCTCCCATGCCAATGTAGTCGCGGAATCCCACTCCCTCTTTACAGCAACTGCTCTCTTGAGCTTCGTCCTGTTCCTAATCAACTGTACGTAGAATCCTGGCTCCTTCGATACATCATATCTCTCTCTCTTCCCATCCAAATACTTCAATAATGGAACTACACTATCCTGCAAGAAATCAGGAAACGTAACTTCCAACACCTTTGCATCTTCGCCTGAAGCTTTCTTCTCTTCTTCGGGTCTTACCTCTTCCCCCGGAGATGTCGGTAGTGTAATGCCATCGGCCTCTACCACTGTTCCTCCAATTTGTGCAACAACGTGCTCCAGAATCTCCTCGCTCAAAGTGGACTCCTTCTCCAGGTCCTCGTTCATCTTCAGTTGTGGTGTTTCTTCACCCCGCGCAGACCGTGTCTGCTCCGAAGACAGAGAAATCGGACTTATCAACTCCGTTCCCTCCTTCAAAGGTTTTGCCGGTATGTCTGCTGGAACTTTGATTGACACCCCCGAAGGCCCTCCTATCTCCACAGCCTGCGTCACCTTGCCAACTGCGACTTCGGATGTGTTCACAATCGGTGCCACTGTCTTCTCTACGCTGGTGTTCGACACTTCAGTTGTCATCATTCTCCGATTCGCCCTCTTCTTTGGTCTTGCGCGTGATCTCGGCTGCCTAGCTCCATCTAAATCCATGTCCACCCTTCTTACTTCGTGGGCCAATTCTTCCTCGTCATCACTCACTACCTTCCTTCTCTTCGCCAATCGTCTCTCTGGCTTCTCCCGTCTCTGCACCACGTCCACCTGAACTGGTCCTTGGGCTGTCGTATGTGTTGGGATTGAGGAGGGTTGGTTCTCGTCTTCGGTCTCTTCACTAGACTCGGCTGTCAAGATTTCCCTTTCCCTCAAAAATTGCTTCTCCTCCTTCCTCGTAAGCAACCCCATTCCTAGATAGAAATTCACCAGAAAGGGAGTGATGTGATTGATCAAAGGTCTCGTCCACCGCATTCACCCAGACAAGATCGTAAAAGATCCTTGCTCAATGTACTCGCTGTCCCTTCACGATGCGTTCAAAGAACCCTACTTGCCAGGCCGTCACATAAGTTGTGCGCGCCGGCCGTAAGATGTGCATAATTCTCAAAGCCATTGCCCTTCTTTTTGGATCTTTATAATCGACAGTCTTCCATCCGTTAGTCCCCTCTCACCCAGACTTGAAGAGAGGCGCGTAAGAGAATTCCTCAACGCGTGTAAGTCCTACGCTATTCTTTGCAAATAGAAGATCTACGTCGTTGCCCGCACACGATCCCATTACCTTTGTCCAATGCTCAATGATCCACAGCATGGGATTATCACGGAGCTCCTTGCCTTTGGTCGTGCTCTTGTCCATTACCTCCTTGCAGATACTCACCGAGACGCAATTCCAATTCCACAAAAGGAATTCAAGCCGCAATTCACTCAGCTCGCATCTGAAGGGTCGCAATTCTTTGTAAGGCACCTTCAAGGGAACCAATTTCCTCACCTTCTCACTCTTCTTGGGGGCCATGTCTTCAATTTGCGTTTCGCTACTCGCGAGTTGGGTCGATTTCGCTTCCTCTCTCTCTCGTTCGTTCTTGCTCGATATTGCAATGTCGGCGCGAAGACTCCTCATACTGCCTTTACCTTCAAAATCCTGACATTGCCTCCTCCCGCGCCCAGTAGAACTCCCGACGCGTGTGAACGTCGTCCAGCCCGTTGCGTAATTTGAAATTGATTCCGATGTTTTCGCCAAAGACGTAGCTCTTTGCCCGTCCAGAAAAGGCTGCGCCAAAGACACGAAGATCTGAAGATCTTCGGACATAGACAAATTCTAACTAATTCTATCATTTCTCCTCAGGAGCTGCTCATTCTAACTCGAACAACTACTTTCTAGAGGAATATCTTGTAGTTTTGTTGATTTTTTAAGAAAAACAAAAAAAATAGACACCACATCTCCTCTTCGGATCTTCTGCCGGAATTGAGCCGTGTTTTCTGGGAGTGACATGTGCCTGAGAAGTAAAACTCCTCAATATAATGTTAATTAGTGACAAATCTTGACTCTTTGGTGTTGCTTGTGTCTCTGTGGGAACGAATCTTTACCATTATGCTCCATTTTGATAATTGTTGATTATCACAGCAACATCTCTAATTGCTCCTCAACCGTCTTCAATTGAGCTTGCAGCTGATCGCAATCTGCATTCAATTTTACTCTACATTCAACCTCTAAAGACTTGGTCCTCATGCAATCCGTCAATTTCTTCGTCCTGAACTAGCCAATTTGACTTCATGCTTCTTCATTTGCTCCGCCAAACTCGTCATGAGCACGTTGCAACTCCTTGTTGTGGGCCTCAGTGTGTGCCTCGATCCTTCCTCAAAGCTCCACCCTCTAGGTCTTCATCGCTGCCATCTCTCGCCAAAGACCTTTGGTACCTAGTTTCTCTTCGGCCCGAAGCTCCTTCTCCTTGGCTAGGTTCAATTGAAGGACTTCACACTCCATTTTCTTCGCTCAAAGGTGCTCTTCATGCTCCTGCAAAGTAACTGTCATGATTGCGCACTCAGAAGTCAAGCTTGCAACTCTTTTAGCTACCTTTGTATTTGCTTCCGCACACTCTCTCTTCATCTCTTCGGAGGTCTTCACTACCGTTGCTCACTTAATGTGAGCCCTATTCTTGATCAAATCTACATAGAACCCTGCCTCCTTTGATATTGCGTACTTCTCTTGCTTCCCATCCAAGTACTTCAACAAGGGAACAACGCTATCCTGCAAGAAGTTCAAAAATGCCACTACCAATTTCTTTGGCTCTTCCTCCGAAGATCTCCTTTCAGCTTCGTGTCTCATCATCCGCAAAGATGCTTGAGGCGAGGAAATCTCAGGAAATTCCACCACCGTCCCATCAATCTACTCCATTTCCTGCTCCAGTATATCTTCGCTCAAAGTAAGCTCCTTTGCATGTTCTTCGCTCATCTTTGGCTCTAGCATATCTTACTTCTCCGAACTCTCATTCTTCTCCGAAGACGGTTGCTTTCTCTCCGAAGACTGAAGACCTTAACTTGTCGTTGTCGTCCTCTACTCTGAAAGTTCCACGTCTTTCTCTATAGGATCCTCATTCGAGGATCCCAAAGATCCTACCCTTGCAGTCCAAAGATTCACCTCTTCCCTCGTATCTTCATCCATTGTAGATGTGGCTCTCTCGGTCATGGCTACACTACCCTCCAAGCTCTTGGATACTACCACCTTGCGATTTGCTTTCTTCTTTGGTCTAGCGCGTGTATTTGACGTTCTCAAATGCATTACATCTGTCCTTGCCATTCGTACTTCTGGTCTTCGGCCTTCGCCGCTAGCTTCAACTACCTTATGCCTTTTTGCCAGATGCCGCTCAGATCCTTCTTCTACCATGACTACTTCCATTCGAACCGGTCCTCGTGTTGCTCTTCTAGGAATCCCGTCGGCTTGAGTATCGTCTTTTTCCTCAGTGCCTTTGTCCGACTTCAACTCCAAGACCGCAACTCCAGGTACTACTGGTTACCCAATTTCCATTAGATCTCCTAACTTCTACAACTATGAACCTATATGCATATGTTCAACCGTCACTATACTTCAAAATTACTTCTTTATGCACAAAAAAATTAAAATTGCATTACAACCTCCATCACCTTGACCACCTTGGCCTTGTGGAGCACCTCTGTCACAACCCCTACCCCCATATCTCACAACTTGATGAAGGTCAAAACATTGCTATGGAGGATGATCCACGTGTAGTAACAAATAATTATCAAAATGGAGCATAATGGTAAAGATTCAATCCCACGAGGACAAATACAACCTAGAGAACCAAGTATTGTCACAGTTTAACACTCTGTTGAGAAGTTTCACTTCTTAGGCACATGTCACTCCCAGAAGACACTACAAATGCTAAGTTTGAAGGCATCTCATCGCAGGGTGAAACCACACTCAAAACCTGAAATTTATCCAACAAGACCCTACAGAAGCCGCACTCGACTCTGTAATTGATATTCAAGGAAGGAATTTCCAAGATTACGCACTGAGCCAACTGCACCGAGCTTCCAATGTACAGATTTGCTTAAATCCAGAGCTACACTATGCACCACTCAGAATTGGACTCTCTACTTCATATGCGGTATCTTTTACAAACTTAAGCAACTTGCGCACGGTGACAAAACATATAATTCACTAACGCGTAGCAAAATGCAGGCTGAAAACTTAGAAATTAACTAATAGAAAAGCCTCCCGAAGATAGAGCCTTGGGCCTCTTTATTCCTAACTAACAATTGAGATGTCACTCGCTGCGATGCGAGCCGCCAACAGACGCGACGCCAGCCGACCCAGCACTTACCACGCCCGCTGAGTTCCTACCTACTCCTAACTTCCGCAGAGCTTGACACTTCTAATTCTAAATTCTCCTTCGTCTCCTTGAGGAGATGAACGAATTGAGCTTTATACCTAACTGCCGCTCCCTCGCTACACCGCTAGCTATCGAATCTGTCACTCGGTGCTCTAGCTCACTCAACTTTATCCAATTAAGCGTCTGGATTTCCCACTCCACATAACCGCAAAAAAATTGGTTTACCTTCGCGCAAAACTCAGCATCCGTCTGTCCTGCTAATTGTTGGATCGTCGCCTCCTTCTCTTAGCTGCCTCGCAATCCGCCAACTCCTTTGCTTTTGCCGCCAATTTGGCTGCGAGCAATTGTAATAGCAGATAATTACCAAAATGGAGCATAATGGTAAAGATCTGATCCCACAAGGACAGAAACAGCCCAAAGAACCAAGTATTGTCACAACCAACAGTCTATTGGGAAGTTTCACTTCTAAAGCATTTGTCATTTCCAGAAGACATACCAATGATGTAATGACAGATATATACCAAAATGGAGCATAATGGTAGAGATCCGATCCCACGAGGACAAAAACAACACAAAGAGTACCAATTGTCACGTTCTTAACAATCTATTGAGGAGTTTAAATTCTCAGGCTACTGTCACTCCCAGAAGTATTGTAGGTGTTTGACTCGGAGGTCACTCGGAGGACACACAATACAGCGTAAGACACATACACACACCTGAAACAAGCAATTGCAATACTCTGAGGTTGATCTCGTCCTCAATTTAAGATTCAGGGGGGTGGGGGGGGGGAGAATTTTCCAAGGAGTACACTAAGAGGATCTGCAAGTAGCTACCAATTGCAAATTTGCTTAAATCCTGTCACTAGCCAATCGCTATTTCAGAACATTCAAATTGGAGCTCCTACTTTAAATGCGGTATCTTCTACAAACCAAAGTACCTCTCACGCGGTGACCAACACACTCAACTCACAAACGCGCAGAGAATACAGAGTTCCGAAACTGAGAAACTAAATTGAGAAAAGACCCCCAAGGCTAGTGCATTGGACTACTTTTTTCCTAACTAACCCTAAACTATCACTCACTCTGATGCAAGCTACAAACAGGTCCTACACCTGCGGAGTCGGCAACTGCCTTTGCCTCTAACTTACGATCTAAACCTAACCCTAACCCTAATCCGAAACCTAATCCTACATTGAAATCTAGCCCTAAACCTAACCCTAAACCGAACTGCCAGCTTCTCTATAAGCTCTAGGTCCAAGTTTTGAGGCTAAAAATTCACAGGTATGTGCGGCCGGCTGAGACCAACAACTCTATCAAATTTCTACTCCAGCCTGCACTCTAGCGCGAAGATATGGCTCCCGCAAGATCCCTGCACTAAGGCCAAAATTCCTTCTCGGAAGTCCGAAGTACGAGGTTCCTTCTGAAGTTCAAAGTCCGAGATCAGAGGTCTAAGGTCCCTTCAGACGAAGGCTCTTCCGAAGTCCAAAGTACCTCACGGCCAAAGTCCGAGGTCCCTTCCGAGGTTTGAGGTCCGAGGTACTTTCCAAGGTCCAAAGTCCGAAGTACCTCACAGCCGGAGTCCGAGGTACCTTCGGCCGAAGACCCTTCCGCGCCTTTGCCTATCGATATTAGCCACCTTCAACACTCATAACTCAGTGATTGCTTATCCGTTTTAAAAGTTTTTGGGCCCGTTAGAAAGAAACTGCCAAGCTCTATCTATCAAGACCATAACTAAATCAAGTCATTACTAATTGAAAACGTTATGAGATATTTAGTCTATCAGATCTCTCAAACTTCTCATTACGAGAAACAAAAGAAAAACTAGGTTACCACAAATGGCTATGACCAAAGGCATTACATTGCAAAGTAAATTACACTCAGACCTGAAAATTATTCAATCAAAGCTTCCAAGAGTCGCTCGCGACTCTGCACTTAGAATTCATGACACTAAGTAAACACTCAGCCGGCTGCACCGAGCTTCCAATTTACAGTTTTGCTTAAATCCTGAGCTAGACACACATCATCCCGATCTACTACTATCCTACGCAAAACAGCCAAAACTTCCAATGCTAAGTTCTCCTTTGTCTCCTCCAAACCGGAGAGGAACAAATCTAACTTCCTAGCTAACTAACGTTGCCTTCCTACACTGCAAGCGATAAATTCCGTCATACAACGCTCCGATTCCCACAGCTTCAACCACTTGAGCGTCTTGATCTGCCGCACGACATAACTGCAAAGGCATCGGTTTACCTTCTCCGTCAAGGCCGCATCCATCTGACTTGCCAACCGCTGATTCTCCTCTGCCACCTCCACCACTTTAGCCTCCGCCTTGATCAACTGCTCCTCAACTGGTGATCGTTGAGATCAAATGACGCCTTCCGCATGGTCTCAATATCACTCTGTAGGCTCTCGCAAACCTTCTTCAAAGACCTCCAAAATTCCTTATTTGCAACCAAACTCTTCTGGAGTTCAGCACACTTCGACTATGACTGTCGAAGTCGCTTCTCCTTCTCCAGCACAAAAGTACTCACCGCCGCTCATTAGGTGGTCAAACTCTGCACTCTCACAGCTACCTCTGCAGATGCTACCACCTTCACTCGCGTCCTACTACGCACTAGCTCCACGTAGGATCCCGCGATTGATGGCTCAGCATACTTCTTCAACTTACCATCCAAATACCGGAGCAAGGGAATTACTTGCTTGCTCAGCATATCCGCTGCACTAAGTCCGACTGACCTAGGTTCTGCCGCGGAAGGGTCTTCGTCATTGTCCAGGATGACTGTACCCAAAGACACCTAAGTCAAAGACGCTGGCTGTTGCTCAATGATTGTTCTTCCCACATCTTCCACTACGCGATCTACTAGTTTCTTTAGCGAAGTGGGATCCCCCGCCGTGATTGATAATTTTGCGGGTTCCTCCGAACACACCTTCCCCGAAGGCGTGTACACAATGGGTTGGCGTGTACACAAGGCTCTGGTTTCTAGTTTGAGGTCTTCACCTTGATGTCACCTCTCTCCTCTTCTGCTTCCTTTTGCAGATCTTCCATTGGTATTGCCAAAGGTCTTCACTCCGAAGGCCAAACTTCCTTCTCAAAAGGTCCTTCTTTCGTGCATGCGACTTTCGCTTCTAGCTCCACCCACTCCGCCGGAGTGATTCGGCCCTGAGAGGCGGCTTCACTGCAGTTAGTGCTATCTTCTTCCTCAATCAGCAGTTGTTTTGCCTTTATCTTGCTGCAAGCACGTACATTTGCCGACCTTAGCTTTGTGGAAACAGACCTTCGAACGCAAATTCCGGCACAGTGATCAATTGTCTCCGAAATTGCGACTCGTTTTAATTTCCGCTTCTTCTGCGACCGTTCCTCCACCTCATCTTCTAACTTGTTGACCTTGTCGACCTTTGCCAAAGGCAACGCCTGCTGAGTGTCATCCTTCTCTGTGTCGACCGCGTTTCCACTCCACGTCTCGTCTCCGTCCACTGCCTTTGTCTGGAGCAGAAATTGCTTCTGTTTTGCTTCCATAAGCAAACCCATACCTCTGTAGAAATTGATGAAGAAGAAAAATAAGTAATTCACTGATCCTTCCTAGGATTTACCAATGTGCTGGCGTTTGGTGTACTTCAAAACCTGCGTCTAATGAATATGCTCTCCTCTTAACGCCAACTCTACAAATTCAAATTGCCAAGTCGTCATGTAGATCATCCGCGAGGGCCAAAGGATCTGCATCAAAGCCACTACTACATTCCTCCACAATTGATCACGATATCCTATCGTTTGGTACCCATTCTTGCCCGAATACGGTTTCTTGAATAGCGGCGCATACGTCTTCTCTTCCGCTCGTGTCACCTTCACACTCTCGCTATCAAAGGTGAGATCCTCATCTTCTCTTGCGCACGGTCCCAAAACCTTCTTTCAATCGTAAATTGTTCAAAATGCGGGATTTCCTCGAAGTCCATTGGCATCCAGCGCGCGATTATCATTCCACTCTTGCACCATCGCCGCGCACTCTGTGTTTCAGCTCCAGAAGCCTGGCAACGATCAGCTTGTTACAATAAGCTCTCAATCCAACTTCGGGCACCTTCAAGGCCGTCATTCAAATTGCTCCAATTTGCCTCATCGCTACTTCCGCAATTTCTCACTTACAAACCTTGTTGTGCTCTCAATTTGCGAATGCACTCTCATGAAATGTTGGCACTGAGCTCGCGCTCCTCCTAGTGTAATCCGCCGCCCCAACGGCATTGCAAACGCGTGCAAAATGGCTTCAACAGGGTATTTCAACACGGTTCCTTCGCCTAAAATCCTTTGTATGTAACTCCGAAGACACTAACACGAAAGTTCAAAGACTCTTCGCCAAAGACTGTACTAGGCCTTTGTCAAAGAATGGTCTCTGCTGTATTTCTTCGTAGCTTGGGATTCCTTTTCCATTTCTCCCGTTCTTGGGCTTGTCAAAATGAGCACGCCGAGCTCTACCTACTGGAATCCTTTCTATTTCCTACTCCTTCTCAGCATCTACTCCAAAATTCCATATTTACTCTTCTTCTTACTACTTGCGTTCTAAAAGTTTAAAGTTGCTCGTCCTTACTTCTCAAACTTCATTATATTCAAAAGAATGAAAAAACTACACTACCACATACTCCCCTCCCCAATTGTGAACGACCCTGTGAACACTTCAGGAATGATTCTTCTATACGCGCCATTTTGGATGTTGATCATAGACTAGAAAATATGGAGTCCGTTTGATAGTCACCTTTTCCGTTGTGCAATATGCCCACAATGCCGGTGGTAACTTTATGTCCCAATCATGCGCATGATTCACAGTAACCTTCAGCAAAATCTTACACAAAAGTCCATTCGACTTCTCCGTCAACCCATTCGACTTCGGATTATAGGGAGTCATTTTTTGATGTTTGATCTGAAAGTAAAAGGTGAGGTCTTTGATGACTGCGTTCAAAAATGTGTTCCTCAATCGCTAACAAATTCCAGCAGGCATTCAAAATGCGTGATGATTGATTCGAACAAGAACTTAGCAACAGTGGCTGCATCATCATGTCACATGGCTTCTGCCTCCACCATTTTGATGGCGTAATCAATTGCTACTAGAATGTTTTGCCTTCAAGTATGCTTTGTGACTGGTTAAATTGGTGCTATGAAATTTATCCCCCACTTCTCAAATGATGCTAGTGGCATGATCAATGTCAGCGGCCATTGAGAAGTAGCAGTGGGTCGGCCAGTTTGCTGACAATTGTCACATTTCTCAATATAAGTGTGTACATCTTTGAACATGCTCGGCCCTCAATATCCTTCATTCAAAATTTTGGCTGCTCTTTTCTTGGTGGCATAATGTCCGCCAACCTCTTTAATTTGCATGGTGGCTATAATCCGCTTGACTTCCGTAAGTTCCAAGCATTGGCATAGTCAATCATCCGGAAGCTTTTTGAAGAGCACTCCTTGCTGAATTTGGTAGAATTGTGCTTTATGAATGAACATAGCCCCCTATTCTGCATCCAATCCATCGAGACACTGAAGCGTAAGCCAGTAGCGGTAAATATCTACATACCACGACCTTGTGCTCGTGGTCAACTGAAATAGCTGCTCGTCCAGAAAATCATCCATGAGTTTCTTTTCTTCCGGGTGGGTCGACAATTGGGAAAAGTAATTGGCATTCTCATGATGAACTCCCTTCCTTGTCTGCACCGTGAAGGTAAACTCCTGCAGGAGTAATACGCACCTAGCAATTTGCCCGACAAATCAGCCTTCTTCACCAGATACTGCAATGCATAGTGATTCACATGGAAGACAAATTTATAACCCAACATGTAATGTTGGAATTTCTTGCAGGAAAACATCATCCCCAAGGCTTTGCGCTCAGTGGTGGTGTAATTTATCTCTGCGGCCGAAAATTGCCTACTTGTGAAGTAGATCGGATTGTCTTTCTTATTTTTGTCTTTCTGACTTAGGATCACTCCGATAGCAAACGCCGAAGTGTCAACATATACATGATACAGCTTATCCCAATCGGGACTTCGTAGCACCAGTGCAGAAGTCAACTTGGCTTTAAGCGCTTTGAATCTCTTATGTTGTTTCCCTCCTTATTTGTAGGGCTTGTGTTTCTTCAGGAGCTTGGTAAGACATGCGGCAACGACTACCTACAGATGAATAAACCACCGATAATAGCCTACGTGCCCTAGGAAGTCTCGCAATTCTCAAAGGTTAGCGGGTGACTTCAAAGCAAGGATAACCTTGACCTTCTCTTTGTCCACCGCTATTCCTTTGGCGGACACCTTATGTCCTCACAAAATGTCACTGGTCATAATGAAGAAACACTTTTCCGGATGTGACCATAGTTGCGATTCCCCGCATAGCTCAAACGTCTATTGTAGATGATCAAGGTGTTGCGCTCGGGAATCAAAAACACAAAAGTCGTCAATGAAAATCTCCAAGAACTTCCTCAGATGATCTTGAAAGATTGTGGTCATCATCCGCTGGAAAGTGGCAGGTGCGTTACGTAATCTGAAGGTCATCTTATGATAAGCATAAGTACTCCAATCGGTGGTAAAAGTAGTTTTGTCTTTGTCCTGCTTACCGATTGATACCTAGTTGTATCCTAAAAACCTATCTAGGAAACGGTTGCATTCAAAAACTGCTCCATGATCTAGTATGACATCTCTGAAAGATAAAGGGTGGTGATCTGTAATAATCCACTAAAGGCTAAAACTGCAATATAGTGGTAGAAAGGTTGAACCCATAGGGAAAGAGGAACACACAGCGTACAAAGTGTCACATTTAACAGACTATTGAGGAGTTTGAATTCTCAGGCAACTGTCACTCCCAGAAATACTGCAAGTGTTCACTCGGAGCTCACTCGGAGGTTGCACAGTGCAGCGTACCACACACACACACACACACACCTGAAACTACAGAAACACAACCCAGAGATCGGTTAGGACCTCTACTTAAGATTTCAGGGGGAAAGTCTCTCGCGAGCACTCAGCGAAGCTCCGGGTAGTGACTCCCAACTCCGGCTTTTACAACCCTTCCACTAGCTTGCTGCTGGCGTAGGGAACCCGGGTTGGACTTCCTACTTCGGATCGAAGTCACTCACACGCGATGAATAACACTCTCAACTCACAAAACGCGCAGAGAACACAGGTCGGTCAGGACCTCCGCTTCGGATTTCAGGAGGAAAGTGTCTCAAAAGTTCACTCAGAGGTTCTGCAGGTAGTGACTCCCACTCCGGCTTTTACTGCCCTCCCGCCAGGAACTAGCGTAGGGAACCCGGACTGGACTTCCCACTTCGGAACGAAGCCTCTTCATACGCCGTGGACGTCACCCTCGACTCTCACACCAAACGCAGGGAGTGCAGGCCCGACTGAGAACTTGACTGAGATCCAATCCAATAACACACACACACACAACCTGAATTGCAAACCAAGGCTTACACGAAGTAATAAAACTTCACTTTGGCATTAGGATATGTCACTCGAAGGAGTAAGGGGGAACTGTTCAAGTCTCTAACTCGCAGCCGGCTCTGAGCATCAGAAATCACCCGCAGGTGCAGATCCGCACTACTCAAGTCTCTAACCGGGTGCTAGCTCTGAACATTCAGCCGAAGGCCTTCAACTACAACATACGGTAACTTCGCTATGCTGCAGCTTCTCTACGTGGTGCCAGGACCAAAATGCACAAACACGTCAAGAAAGTGAGTTCCTGATCTGCACTTCCGAAACTGGAAGAGTCCCAAGGCAAAACGCCTTGATCTACTTTATACCCTCAAAGGTCCTAACTAACACTACGCTATGCTATCTACTACTCGCAACACCTGCGCGAAACCAAACTATACTACTGCACTCGGCGGATCCGGTGCTGCGCCTCCTGCGCGCCGGACTGCTCCGCTCGCTGTCTCTACCTTGCCAGTCTTCCGACCGGCTGCGCAACCCCAGGCGTCGGAGGGCTGCAGTGACTTCCGACTCTAAGTGCGCCATAGTGTCGCGCGCACCCGACAAGAAGGTTTCTAATTTTCTCGCTACTCGCCGCCGACTCTGACTGTCACCCTCCGTCAAAGCCGCCGCCCGAAGCTCAAACTCCCTTAGTGTGATCCTCTCTTGAGCTGCCACCTCCCAATGGGCGTATCCTTTTAGACAGTGAGTCACCCGCGTCGCCAACTCTTCTCGCGCCCGGCAGCTGCCTTCCACCTCTGCTAGCTGCATTTCCGCTTCCGCACGCTGCGCCCGCAAATCCGAGCACTCGGATTGCAAATTGCGCAACAACTCCTCATCCTCCTTGCGGGCTCTTTGACTTTCTTCCAAGGCGCGCGTCTGGCGCACAAGCTCTGTTGCTAGGATGCGGTTTTGTCTCCGCTCTTCCTGCAATTCTGACTCGATCTTTGCCCGCATTAGCTCGGCCTCCGCCTGGCTTTTCGTCGCCGCATCCTCCCTCTGCTGCTGCAAGGCTTGGTATAGCTTTTGTGTGACCGCCAGGTGTTGTCGGAGGGCGGTATTCCTTTCCACATATACTTGGCACCTAGAGGCCCAAGTGGCCACCTTGCTCCTCGTCCAGCGCTTGACAGTCTCCACATAAGACTGCGGTTTTCCAGTACCCGAGTACTTGGATGTCTTGCGATATAGATATCGCAGGAGAGGGACTATCTGCTCGCACAACACCCCTGTTGGCGTTTTTTGCACAGAGTCCGCTTCCTGCTCTTCCGAGCTCGTCTCATCCTCAGTCTCGAGGATTTCAGTCGCCACCGAATCCCTTGGCGACTCCCTGGAACTGTGGCGCGCAGCAGCTTCCGCTGCGACTGCCACACCACTGCTTGCTAAAATATCCAGGGCAGTGGGGGATCCCACTGCTTGAGCCCCTGTTCCGGCTCGATCTTCGGTCTCCGAAGGGGTCGACGCCGCAGTGACTCTTGTCACCCTTGCACCGCCCGCTTCTGCTGCCTGCCCTTCCGGCGCAATCTGCGCGGAAGGTGTCTTCGCTGAAGGTGCGTCCGTCGAAGGCGTCCGCACACTGGTCGCCGGTCCTGTCCGTCTCGCAATCGGCGAATCCGGCCGACTCTCGTTTGACCGACTCGCAGTCGGCCGACTAGCAGTTGTCCGACTGGGAGTCGGATACACCCTGCGCGTCTTTACTCCACTTGGCCTGCTTGCTGGCGGCGTTTTCCCAGAAGTGCCTTCCGCCGAAGACGACTTTCTGAGGGTTGTTGGCTCGTCAGCCAAACTCTCTTCTGCTTCTGGCCTACTGTCCGGTTCAACGCGCCGCTAAGTTGGCCTTCCTTCCGCTTGTCGACCTTCAGTCGCCCGACTGTCAGTCCGTCCATCTCCTTCCGAAGGCATTGGTGCCTTCTGCGCAGAGGTATTTGTCGACTTCCCTAGAATCTGCGCAATTATCTCCTCTTGCGTGGGATTCCGCCGGACCGGAGTACGCCCGGTCTCCTCAATACTAGTTGGCATTTTGCGCGCTGCTGCGCTGGCGCCGAAGGCGTTGACCGCGGTCAACAGACTCCGTCCAGTTTGTTCATTTCTCTCGCCTCTCCGTCGGCGCTCTTGTCGCCGTAACCCCGACCGGCCAAAGGCGCACTCATCCGTTCCGTCCGTACAGTCCGTACGGTCCGTACGGATTTTACTACTCCGTTGGGTCCTCGCCCGTCCGCGCTGCTGCGCTGGCGCCGAAGGCGCCGTACAATTTCCAACCCCGAAGGCGCATTTCTAGGCCCGAAGGCGGATTTCCCGCCGACGCCGAAGCGCCTGTGCGTAGGCAAGCTTCGCTTGTCCGCCTGCGCAGAGGTAATTATCCTCCCCGCCTACGAGTAGGCAGGATTCGCGGCGGACATCCCGCCGACGTCAAACCCTATTTCGCCTACGCGTAGGCGAACTTCCCTCGTCCGCGCATAGGACAAACTTTCCTCGCCTACTCGTAGGCGAGAAGCTGAGTGTCTTGCGACCCTCATAACTCCCGGAATCCTCCTCTGTTTGTGGCGTTCTTGGGCTCGTTAGAATCAGCGCGTTGAGCTCTTCTCAACGAGAACCTAACCAAGTCGAGGCGTTTGGGAATTGACCAGAATCTGAAGGATTCCTCTAGCGCCGAAGGCTCAGCGCCGAAGGCGGATTTCGCGCCTTGCGCCGAAGGGGTTATTCCTTCAGAGCCCGCATGTAGGGTGGTGTCTGTCCCCGACGTTGCACCCAACTCCTGGATTCTACGAGTTCTCTCGAGAATCTCTGTGATCTTCCAGTTTCACTCTATTTTGACGCACCGAGGGCTATTTACACTGCTGCCGCGGTACAGTTTCCCAAAAATGTTTTAATTTCCTCAAAAATACCAAAAGTTGGGTACCACACGAAGTCCTTCACCAGGGTCTCCACCTTCGATGCAATGTCTCCCGACGCCCTGTCCATAGTTGCTCGTCGTGGGGCTTTCTTCTTTGCTGCCCCGCGCTTCTTTCTCTTCTTCTCTTCCTCCGACGAGGAGGTCTCCTCTTCTTCAGATGAGGTACAGTCCCCGTCCGAGGACTGATCTTCCGACGACGGTGTAGTCCCTCTGCGCCTTCTCCGTCCTCTCTTGGCCTCCGTTCCTTTGAGTCCCGTCGCTCTCTTCCTCTTTGGTTGAGAGTGGAAGTCTCAAAAGCTTCCGCCGATGCAATCACATCTTCGATGGTATCGCACTTCCCGCGTCTGCAGAAAGTCTCCATCTCCCTGGTTAAACCGGTCACGTACCAATCCACGGCTTGCTAGACTAAGAAGGGCGACCCTGGCCCTGTTTTCGGTATTCTATCGAGAAGGTCTAGGAACCTCTCGGTGTAGTCACGCAGACTCTCCTTCTTCTCCCGCTGCAGGTTACGCAACTTTGTCAACACCCGACTATCGTAGCCAAGCTCACGGAAACGCCGAAGGAACTTTTCCTTCAGTTGAGCCCATGTTAGCAAACCATTTGGGTCGGTGCTCTCGTGGTTATACCGACTGCGCGCCTTCTTCCGCAGAAGACTAGAAAAACTCCGCAGTCTGTCCTCATCGGTGATCTCGCGGTTAGTGATAGACACTGATTCGAACAACTTGATGTAGGAATCTGCATCATCGTCATCCCCGCTCCCTTTATACTTCGGATAGGAATGCTTGGTAATCGGCGGAGCGGAGGTCGTCCGTGCATTGGCTTGTCCGTCCGCCATAGGTGCGTCTGCTGTCGACTCTCGGGCGGTCTGTTCTAAATCACGGAGGGAAACCGCGGAAGGTATATCTAATAGAACTGTAAGCACAAAGTTTGGTTATGAGTCACTGGGGGTATTTCCACCAGTGGTGTCGGCCGGACTAGGCTTAGGTACTCTTTTTGGTGTTTTCTTATTCTGACGCCGTGTCTCTTCCACGGCTTTCTCTGAATCTCGACGAAGCTTGCGGGCAGTTCTCGCACTTAGTTTGCTTCCACTTGCTCCTGTCGACATTCACCGAGCATTGCTGCTCGTGTACCCGGCGTTGACGCACTGTCCCCGGCAACGGCGCCAAAAAGAAGTTCTCGGCTTCTTATGTAATAACCCACTAGAGGCTAAAACTGCAATATAGTGGTAGAAAGGTCAACCCCACAGGGACAGAGGAACACACAGGGTACAAAGTGTCACATTTAACAGACTATTGAGGAGTTTGAATTCTCAGGCGATTGTCACTCCCAGAAATACTGCAAGTGTTCACTCGGAGCTCACTCGGAGGTTGCACAGTGTGGTAACACACTTTTTGTTTTTTTGTAGAATTTAAACAATTTTAGAAAACTAGTACCGAAGCAGAGTTTGTAGTTAGAAAAGGGTACGTTAAATAGAGTGGATTGATGAGATCGTCACGAGGTCACGAAGAATCGCGTAGTCGGATGTACCAACGCCAATGTCTTCGGCGCCTTCGGCAAAAGCTCCTTTTCTGAGGTGTCTCTACTCACACGCTTCCAGCGTTTAAGGAAGCTACGCTTCCGGCGCAGACACCTCAGGAGTGAGTGCGCGGATGAGTGCGCCTTTGGCCGGTCGGGGTTACGGCGACAAGAGCGCCGACGGAGAGGCGAGAGAAATGAACAAACTGGACGGAGTCTGTTGACCGCGGTCAACGCCTTCGGCGCCAGCGCAGCAGCGCGCAAAATGCCAACTAGTATTGAGGAGACCGGGCGTACTCCGGTCCGGCGGAATCCCACGCAAGAGGAGATAATTGCGCAGATTCTAGGGAAGTCGACAAATACCTCTGCGCAGAAGGCACCAATGCCTTCGGAAGGAGATGGACGGACTGACAGTCGGGCGACTGAAGGTCGACAAGCGGAAGGAAGGCCAACTTAGCGGCGCGTTGAACCGGACAGTAGGCAAGAAGCAGAAGAGAGTTTGGCTGACGAGCCAACAACCCTAAGAAAGTCGTCTTCGGCGGAAGGCACTTCTGGGAAAACGCCGCCAGCAAGCAGGCCAAGTGGAGTAAAGACGCGCAGGGTGTATCCGACTCCCAGTCGGACAACTGCTAGTCGGCCGACTGCGAGTCGGTCAAACGAGAGTCGGCCGGATTCGCCGACTGCGAGACGGACAGGACCGGCGACCAGTGTGCGAACGCCTTTGGCGGACGCACCTTCAGCGAAGACACCTTCCGCGCAGATTGCGCCGGAAGGGCAGGCAGCAGAAGCGGGCGGTGCAAGGGTGACAAGAGTCACTGCGGCGTCGACCCCTTCGGAGACCGAAGATCGAGCCGGAACAGGGGCTCAAGCAGTGGGATCCCCCACTGCCCTGGATATTTTAGCAAGCAGTGGTGTGGCAGTCGCAGCGGAAGCTGCTGCGCGCCACAGTTCCAGGGAGTCGCCAAGGGATTCGGTGGCGACTGAAATCCTCGAGACTGAGGATGAGACGAGCTCGGAAGAGCAGGAAGCGGACTCTGTGCAAAAAACGCCAACAGGGGTGTTGTGCGAGCAAATAGTCCCTCTCCTGCGATATCTATATCGCAAGACATCCAAGTACTCGGGTACTGGAAAACCGCAGTCTTATGTGGAGACTGTCAAGCGCTGGACGAGGAGCAAGGTGGCCACTTGGGCCTCTAGGTGCCAAGTATATGTGGAAAGGAACACCGTCCTCCGACAACACCTGGCGGTCACACAGAAGCTATACCAAGCCTTGCAGCAGCAGAGGGAGGATGCGGCGACGAAAAGCCAGGCGGAGGCCGAGCTAATGCGGGCAAAGATCGAGTCAGAATTGCAGGAAGAGCGGAGACAAAACCGCATCCTAGCAACAGAGCTTGCGCGCCAGACGCGCGCCTTGGAAGAAAGTCAAAGAGCCCGCAAGGAGGATGAGGAGTTGTTGCGCAATTTGCAATCCGAGTGCTCAGATTTGCGGGCGCAGCGTGCGGAAGCGGAAATGCAGCTAGCAGAGGTGGAAGGCAGCTGCCGGGCGCGAGAAGAGTTGGCGACGCGGGTGACTCACTGTCTAAAAGGATACGCCCATTGGGAGGTGGCAGCTCAAGAGAGGATCACACTAAGGGAGTTTGAGCTTCGGGCGGCGGCTTTGACGGAGGATGACAGTCAGAGTCGGCGGCGAGTAGCGAGAAAATTAGAAACCTTCTTGTCGGGTGCGCGCGACACTATGGCGCACTTAGAGTCGGAAGTCACTGCAGCCCTCCGACGCCTGGGGTTGCGCAGCCGGTCGGAAGACTGGCAAGGTAGAGACAGCGAGCGGAGCAGTCCGGCGTGCAGGAGGCGCAGCACCGGATCCGCCGAGTGCAGTAGTATAGTTTGGTTTCGCGCAGGTGTTGCGAGTAGTAGATAGCATAGCGTAGTGTTAGTTAGGACCTTTGAGGGTATAAAGTAGATCAAGGCGTTTTGCCTTGGGACTCTTCCAGTTTCAGAAGTGCAGATCAGGAACTCACTTTCTTGACGTGTTTGTGCATTTTGGTCCTGGCACCACGTAGAGAAGCTGCAGCATAGCGAAGTTACCGTATGTTGTAGTTGAAGGCCTGCGGCTGAATGTTCAGAGCTAGCACCCGGTTAGAGACTTGAGTAGTGCGGATCTGCACCTGCGGGTGATTTCTGATGCTCAGAGCCGGCTGCGAGTTAGAGACTTGAACAGTTCCCCCTTACTCCTTCGAGTGACATATCCTAATGCCAAAGTGAAGTTTTATTACTTCGTGTAAGCCTTGGTTTGCAATTCAGGTTGTGTGTGTGTGTGTTATTGGATTGGATCTCAGTCAAGTTCTCAGTCGGGCCTGCACTCCCTGCGTTTGGTGTGAGAGTCGAGGGTGACGTCCACGGCGTATGAAGAGGCTTCGTTCCGAAGTGGGAAGTCCAGTCCGGGTTCCCTACGCTAGTTCCTGGCGAGAGGGCAGTAAAAGCCGGAGTGGGAGTCACTACCTGCAGAACCTCTGAGTGAACTTTTGAGACACTTTCCTCCTGAAATCCGAAGCGGAGGTCCTGACCGACCTCCGAGTTGTGCTTTTGCCAGTTTTCAGGTGTGTGTGTGTGTGTGTGTGTGTGTGTGTTGAGTGACCACGCTGTAACGTGCATCCTCCGAGCATCCTCCGAGTCGAGATCCTCCTCCGAGTCGAGCCTCCGAGTCGAGCATTGCAGTATTTCTGGGAGTGACAGTCGCCTAGAATTCAAACTCTACAAAAGTCTGTTAAACGTGACACTTTTACTCTGTGTGTTGCCTTTGTCCCTGTGGGTTTGATCTTTTTACCACCATACTGCAGTTTTAGCCTTTGGTGGGTTATTACATAAGGAGCCGACAACTTCTTTTTGGCGCCGCTGCCGGGGACAGTGCGTCAACACCAGAATACTTGAGCAGCAATGCTCGGTGAATGTCGACGAGCGATAGTGTGGGAAACCTAAGTGCGAGAGCCACACGAAAACTCCGTCGAGATTCAGAAAAAGCCGTAGAAGCAAAACGGCGAACTAAAAAGAAGACTCCCGGTGAGGACTCTGCAGAAAGATCGCCATCACCGACTGCTGGAAGACAAAGGCGTTCTAGTTCACCTACCGCGAGCATTGAGCTAACAGTTCTATTGGAAATTCCTCCGACAGAAACTCTTCCTGAGTTTGGCCAACCTAGGATCAGTCCGTTGACAGGATCACCAATGGCAGACCATCAAGCCAATCTCCGCCAGGTGTTTTCCCAACCTATCACGAAACATTCGTATCCAAGATACACGGGAACGGGCGACGACGATGATGCAGATTCATACATAAAGCTCTTCGAGTCTGTCTCCATCGCCAATCGTGAGACCAGTGATGAAGACAGACTGCGAATCTTTCCTAGCCTGCTACGCAGGAGAGCTCGTAGCTGGTACAACCATGAGAGCACCGACCCCACTGGCATCCGGACCTAGGCTCAGCTCAAGGAAAAGTTTCTGAGGCGGTTTCGCGAACTCGGATATGACAGTCGAGTACTGACCCGGCTTCGAAATCTTCGACGCGAGCGGAAGGAGAATCTTTGAGACTATACTGAGAGATTCCAAGACCTCCTAGATCGAATTCCGAAGACAGGCCCAAAAGAACCATTTTCGGTGCAACAAGCACTGGATTGGTATGTGACAGGGCTCTCAAGAGAAATGGAGACCTTCTGCAGGAGAGGCAAGACTGACACAATCCAAGATGTGATAGCTTCGGCAGAGACCTTTGAAACGTCAACCCTTGACACTCGAAGACGCGACCGACGGTCGACGAAGAAGAAATCGCAAGGCGGACGTCGGAAGAGAAGAAACTCGCCTTCCTCGACAGAAGAATCAAGCTCCTCCGAATCAAGTTCTTCCTCGGAAGAGGAAGAGGACTCGTCATCTTCAGAAGAAGAAAGACGGAAGAAGAAACGCAGTACGATCAAGAAGAAGGATCGAGGTAGGGGAATCCCAATGAAGAGTCAAGGGGACATCGCAGCCAAGGTAGACAACCTGGTGAAGAATTTTGCGGACCTGAAAGTTCATGTAGTGGGAGGCCAAGACCGACGTAAATCACCTGCGAGACAGCGAGCGAATCTCTGGTGTACTACGTGCGGACAGGTGGGACATGCCAACACGGAGTGCATGTCCGCTCGCCCAACTTACCCAGTGAATGCGGTCGAATGGGCACCACAGTGGGAGAATCCCATGTATTATGCTGAGCCGGTTGAGGACACCGCCTACGCGGTGCAGACAGCTCCAGCTACACCTCCGAACCCACCTGTGCATATACCGCGCTTTGTTCCGAGAGAAATGGCGGGTACGCTCCCACCGAGACGCATGGCACCTCCAGGCAATTACAACCGACCTCCACCACAATTCAATGGTTGCTACAACTGCGGGGACATGGGACATTACACGCCAAGCTGTCCCCACCTTAGGAAGCAAATGGGGTATGCACCGTTGTGCAGCAATTGCAAGAAGTCTGGACATACGGCAGCCGAATGTGATCAGCCACCAGTTCCTAGGCAAACCGTGCGTTTCGTATCGACACCTGGCAAGGAAGAGGTGCAGGTCAACCAGGTAGAACTGAGCCCGGACCCAGCTGAAGAAGACGAAGTATGGCCGGAAGAAGAAGTAATGTGCGGACGGGTAGAGACCCGAAGTTCGAAGAGGAGGGGAGAGGACCACGAGGACACTCGCCGCCTCGAGCGCAGGGAAGAGAGGAGGAAGTCTAAAGAAGTTAGAGAAGGCCGAAGGAGAAGGCCAGGTACACCTCCGGCGATGCGGAACATCCAGCCGGAGCAGAACTCAGAGAAGGCGGACAGGTCTTCATAAGAGTTCCGGACCCGAGACTACCTTCCAGACATCAAAGATGAGGTGAGTCACCTCATCAAGGAAGCACTGGGCGCCGGAACGATATCCGACGACCGGAAGGCGGCTAGGCCCCCTACACCACTTCCGACCGCGAGTTCAGAGAGAGTGGCGGCTGTGACTTCCAACACTTCCTACGACATAGTGGAGGACATAGGGAGTCAGAGGGCAAATATTTCCTTCCACCAGCTGTTGGAGGACAATAAGACGTACAAAAGGATGCTGATGCTTTCGTTGCGCCGACCACGCAAACCCCGAAAAGGGAAACTTTCGGCTGTGTACAGAGTGGAAGGAGGAGACCTAGGACCTCCAGAGATCGAAGTAGAGATCGGAGGCTGCGTCATACAGAAGGTACCAGTGGACTCCGGCTCGGGCGTGAACATCATGACCGAGGAGACAGCGAACTCCTTGGGGTTCCAGACCTTTGAGCCTACATCCCGAGTGTTGCGAGTGGCCGATCAAACGCGCAGAATGCCGCTAGGAATGTTGAGCAATGTGAGAACCAACATTGGAGGTGTGGACTTTCAACTGTCCTACATAATATTGCAACCTCTAATGAAGAAAGGTTATGATGTGCTGCTTGGCAGACCGTGGCTATACGATGCCAAAGCAAGGTGTGACTGGAGGAGGAAGAGATTACAGTTCCGGAACCCTGCGGACCCTCCGACTGTCATTACCGTACCATGGACCAAGGTACCACATGAGGGCGAAACACCTTTGACCACCTCCGGTTACACGACTAGAGGGGAGACCAGCTCGTCATGCACTTCAAAGACAGAAATGTCGGATGAGTTTGTGGGTTACGTCACTTGCTGCTCCATCGAGGAGGAAGGAGACGGTGTGCATCCGGATGACGAATAGCAACTAGCAGCCGGACTGGGCAGAAGCGAGATCAGTCACACAGAGGGGATTGTCGACCCAAGTGACTGCTGCGAACTGCAGCTCAGTCCAGATAAAGGCTTGAAGGTGTCAAGCCAGGTACAAGGAGAAGAGTTGAACAGGGTACATGCGTTTCTTCGCCAGTATGAGGATGTCTTCGCATGGAAGATTGAAGACATGAAAGGCATACCTGCAAGGTATGGGGAGCACAGGATCGACTTGTTGGACGAGGCAGTTCCGGTTCGCCAACGCCAATACAGGCTCAACCCAAAATATTCATTATTGGTGAAGGACGAAATCGATAAGTACCTGAGCGCATGGATCATCTACCCGGTACTCAGTAGCGAGTGGGTGTCGCCTATCGTAATCGTGCCCAAGAAACTGACGGGTAAGATCCGGGTGTGCCAGGACTTCCGAAAGCTGAACGCAGCAACGAGGAAGGACCATCACTCTCTTCCTTTCACGGACTCTATTTTGGACCATGTCGCAGGGCATGAATGCTACAGTTTCCTAGACGGATTCTCCGGCTACAACCAGGTGTCCATCAGGGAACAGAACAAGGACAAAACAACCTTCACGACCGACTGGGGAACCTATGCTTATCACAAGATGCCTTTCGGGCTGTGCAACGCACCAGCGACGTTCCAACGGATGATGACAAACATCTTCCAAGAGCACCTGAGGAAGTTCCTGGAAATTTTCATCGATGACTTTTGTGTCTTCGGTAAGAGGTCGGAGCACCTTAACCATCTTCGGCAGACGTTTAACAGATGTCGGGAGAGCAGCTTGTCCTTGCACCCTGAGAAGTGTTTTTTCTTCATGACCAGCGGAATGGTGCTGGGGCACCGAGTTTCGTCCGATGGCATTGCAGTGGATGTAGAGAAGGTGAAGATTATTCTCGAACTTCAGCCGCCGACGAACCTGCGTGAGTTGAGGGCCTTCCTTGGCCATGTAGGCTATTACAGAAGGTTCATAAATATGTACGCCATCTTGGCAGCCGATCTGATGAAGCTGCTTAAGAAGGAGGAACCCTATGTGTGGGGCAAGGAGCAACAGCTAGCCTTTGAAACACTCAAAGCCAAACTAACGACTGCTCTGGTTCTGAGAAGTCCGGATTGGAACAGACCTTTCCACGTCTATGTAGACACGTCGGCATTTGCAATCGGAGTGGTTCTCAGTCAGAAGGACGACAACAAGAAGGACTACCCGATTTACTTCGCGAGCCGTCGGTTGTCAGCAGCAGAGAAGAAGTACACGACAACTGAGAGGGAGGCGTTGGGAATGGTGTACTCCTGTAAGAAGTTCAGACATTATTTGATCTGCTACGAGTTCGTGTTTCACGTGGATCATTACGCCTTACAGCACCTGGTGAAGAAGGCGGATCTGTCCGGACGAATTGCCAGGTGGGTACTACTGCTGCAGGAATTCACCTACACGGTGTAGACTAGGAAGGGCGTTCACCATGAGAACGCGGACTACCTCTCCAGACTATGGACCGAACCCATAGAAGAGGAAGTAGTGGATGATTTTCCCGACGAACAACTTTTTCAGTTGTCCGCCAGCCATGAGTCCAGGTACGCGGACTTATACAGGTTTCTGCTCACACTCCAATGTCCGGAAGGATTGGATGCGGAGCAGCGCACAGTCTTCGTTCATAAAGCGGGACCTTACCAGCTCCAACAGGGGGTCTTATTCAAGAAAATGGCAGATGAGAGGCTATGCAGATGCTTAGAGGAGTCCGAAGTTCCGCGAGTCGTTAAGGCCATGCACACAGAGGACGCTGGTGGTCATTACGCCACCAGGAATACAATGACCAAAATTGTGAATGCAGGATACTGGTGGCCGACGATGTTCAAAGATGTACACGACTACGTTCGCAAATGCGATAGCTGCCAGAGGACGGGAAGGCCGACTCCGACCACGAGATGGCCTCTGACACCGATCATGCCCTTGGCACCATTTGAAAAATGGGGGATCGACTTCGTGGGACCAATACAACCTGTCACTAAAGGCACGCGCAGGCGCTACATATTGGTAGCAACAGACTATGCGACCAAGATGGTGGAGGCAGAGGCCACAAGGCACGACGACGCAGCAGCAGTAGCACGGTTCCTATTCGAATCAATCATCACACGCTACGGGTGCCCACTAGAAATAGTCAGTGACAGGGGAACGCACTTTCTGAATCAGGTGATAGAAAATTTGACGCGGCACTTCCAGATTAAGCATCGGAAGACTACTCCATACAACCCCAAGGCGAATGGTCTGACAGAGAAGTCCAATGGATTGCTCTGTAAGATACTCCTCAAGGTGACTGTGAATCATGCTCACGACTGGGACACCAAGCTACCGGCCGCCTTATGGGCAGAGAGATTTGATTTGGAGTAGGACGTTGGACCTACTGGAGGCTGGATTAGTGGAGTTATCGCATGGTGAGTATGCGTCAGCCACTGTCATGCCGGTGAAGAAGGATGCACATGGCAACTACACGGATAGACGCATGTGTGGAGACTACCGTCCTATCAATTGGCAGACGAAGTCCGATAAGTATGCCATGCCTACACCTGAGGAGATCTTCGATGTGGTGGGACATGCGAGGATTTTTAGTACTTTGGATCTTCAGGCAGGATACCATCAGTTGCCAATTCGGGAGGAAGACAAAATCAAGACAGCGTTTTGGGGCGTCAACTCCCACGGCAAGGATTGTTTGTATCAGTGGCGATTCTTACCATTTGGGTTGAAGAATGCACCTGCCGAGTTTCAGAGGGTTATGGACAGAATCCTGGCGGGGCTGGATTTTGTCAGATGTTACATTGATGATATCTTGGTGTTTAGTGACACTGTGGAGCAACACCAGATACATTTGCAAATTGTGTTTGAGCGATTGAGGGCTCATGGTTTGAGGTTACATCCTGGAAAGTGTAAGTTCTTCCAGGAGAAGGTTGAGTACTTGGGTCATGTGATATACCCAGGTGGTTTAGGAGTTCAGCAAGCAAAGGTGGAAGCTATTGCACGCATACCTCGTCCCACGGATGTGAGTAGAGTTCGTGCATTCATGGGTTTGGCGAACTACTACCGGAGGTATGTGAAGGGGTTCAGTGCTATATCCAAGCCTCTGAACCAGTTGCTGAAGTCAGATCAGGAGTGGCAATGGGGAGATGAGCAAGAGAGAGCTTTTGTTGAGCTCAAGGCCAGGTTGGTGGCTGCTCCCATCTTGAGAAGACCTATCAAAGGTCGTCCATACCAGTTGCACACTGATTGGAGTATGTTGGGACTTGGAGCGGTGTTGACGCAGCGTGATGATGAGGGCAAGGAGTTTGTGGTTGCGTACGCTAGTCGTTCGAACAATGCAGCGAAGTCGCGGTATAGTTCGTACGAGGGAGAGTGCTTGGCAGCGGTGTGGGATGTGGCACACTTAAGGTGTTACTTGTTTGGTACGCAGTTCACCCTTGTTACTGATCATCAGCCGCCGCTCAAGTGGTTGATGGAGTCCGACAAGCTCACAGGGAAGCTTGCACGGTGGGCTCTGATCTTACAGGAGTACAATTTTCAGGTAGTGCATAGACCTGGAGTTGCGAACCTGGATGCCGATGGTTTGAGTCGAAACCCATGCACTAGCCAGGAGGATGACACTGGAGCTAGATGGCATGGTGTGGTTGACAAGGAGATGGTGCCTGGTTGGCATGCATCTGCCTTCATGTGTTGGTTATGTGGAAACTCCAGCAGAGAGGATCATCTGTCATCTTACTCTAGTCAAAGAGTAGATGGTCGATCTTCAGATCCTGAGGTTGAGGACGGTGGTGTGGATCAGCGTGATGTTCACGATGATGCATTGATGTTGAATATCCTACGGACCAGCATGGTGCCATGCACAGTGGGTGCCAAGGAGCGAGATCGTGTTCTCCAACGAGCGAAGAGATACCGATTGGAGGGATCACATGTTCTCCGAGTGTGGGAGGACGGTAGGGTACGAGAAGTACCACATCCAGCCCAGAGAGCACGCATTGTGAGGCATGCTCATGAGGAGTTGGGACATTTTGGAGTGAAGCGTACATACAGTTTACTCCTTCGTTAGTATTGGTGGC
This sequence comes from Marchantia polymorpha subsp. ruderalis, assembly GCA_037833965.1. Lineage (NCBI taxonomy): Eukaryota > Viridiplantae > Streptophyta > Marchantiopsida > Marchantiales > Marchantiaceae > Marchantia > Marchantia polymorpha. The sequence continues at coordinate 5,151,547 of AP031359.1, forward strand.
GTGGTATGCATACACAGGTACAGCAGTTGGTATCACGTTGCATGGTTTGTGATCGAGTGATGGCATCATTCAATGCTCCGACACTAGTGTTACATCCATTACCCATCATGGGGTTGGGTTACCGTTGGAGTTTGGACTTTGTTGGACCACTATCTTTGACTGTACGACATCATCGGTATGTGTTGGTGATGGTGGAGCATTTCTCCAAGTGGATTGAGTTGGTGGCATTACGTGACAAGGCAAGTGAGGGAGTAGCATATGCTTTCCTTGATAGAGTGCTTAATCACTATGGTGCACCAGCTGAGGTGTTGACCGATCAAGGGAGGAAGTTTCAAGGTGAGTTTCAGGTCTTGTGCGACAGGGCACTGATTGATCATCGGACCACGTCACGAGATCATCCAGAGACGGATGGTTTAGCTGAACGTGTTGTACAGACGGTGAAGAGGTCATTGCGCAAGTATGGCCTGCAGAAAGGTCATCTTGGGAACTGGGATATCCAATTACCGTGGTTGGCCATGGGATATCGGTTCAGTCGGCAAGCATCCTTGGCTTCCTTCTCACCATATTTTCTATTGTACGGCCGAGATCCAGACTTGCCAACATCGATTTGTCGTGAGTCTAGCGAGGTGGTGAACCTTGATGACCCGAATATGTGGGTGAGAGTATGTTCTCAGCGTGCAGAGCTCTTTTGGAGAGTTATGCCTGCAGCGTTTGAGAATCTTGCGATTGCTCAACATAGAGATACGTTGCGGTATGCAACCATTCGGGGAGGAGGTTATCGACCATCGATTCGTAGATTCCATGTGGGAGACTACGTCTATCTACAGCAGACTGCACCGACGACATTGGATTTGACGGCGGGACGCACAATCTTGCGGGTGCGGGAGGTGTTACCTTCTGGAGTTCTCCTGTTGGAGGGTCGTGACGGCGTTGTTTGGAAGGATCATGTGCGCAATTGTGCGCCATGTCACCTCCCAAACATAGATGGTACTATGGACCCAAGCTTAGCAATAGTACGTGCTAGCTTGAGGTGCATGCTATGTGGGTCAGCTGGTGAGGCGGCCCGTATGTTGGTGTGTGATAGGTGTTCTAGAGGATGGCACATGTTGTGCCTGACTCCGCCTATCGATGTTATTCCGGCTGGACGATGGGTCTGTCCTCGATGTACTTAAGAGGGGTAGATGACTTGATCTTCACATGTTATGAATTGCAGATAGGCGACTAACGATGGGGCGACATAGCACCCGGCCTACTGGTTCGCGCACCCACGAAGGTGTATAGCATGTAGTTGTAGATAGGGCTACCTGGGAGTCAGAGGGACCTGACCGCCAGCTAGGGGGGCAAGTTGTGACATTTTGAGTGTGTACTCTCTCGCGCCTTATATGTGTGTATGTGTGCGTATGTGTATGTGAGTAGCATGTCAGCGATGTAGAGTGTATGGCGATATGTATTCGCACGACAGCTGTCATGTAGTTACGAGTCGGCTCACGCAGTTTGAGCACTTACTATATTTAGACGTGGAAATAGGATTCGGGTCACGAGGGGTATACAATCGGGGACGGCTCAAAGAACGTTAGTTCTTCAAGTCGAGCCTGGAAGCGTTGGGAGCGTAGAGCGACTTACCCCTTTGCGTCGACCTGGATTCTCCGAGTGTGGAGTGGGTTGGGCTTGTCTCATGTTTGTGACTGTAACGGTTTGTTGCCAGTAGGGTAATTGACCGACGGGAATTCCAGTGGAGAATCTCCCGTTTATTTCAGTTGTGACATTTTGAGTGTGTACTCTCTCGCGCCTTATATGTGTGTATGTGTGCGTATGTGTATGTGTGTATCGATGTTATTCCGGCTGGACGATGGGTCTGTCCTCGATGTACTTAAGAGGGGTAGATGACTTGATCTTCACATGTTATGAATTGCAGATAGGCGACTAACGATGGGGCGACATAGCACCCGGCCTACTAGTTCGCGCACCCACGAAGGTGTATAGCATGTAGTTGTAGATAGGGCTACCTGGGAGTCAGAGGGACCTGACCGCCAGCTAGGGGGGCAAGTTGTGACATTTTGAGTGTGTACTCTCTCGCGCCTTATATGTGTGTATGTGTGCGTATGTGTATGTGAGTAGCATGTCAGCGATGTAGAGTGTATGGCGATATGTATTCGCACGACAGCTGTCATGTAGTTACGAGTCGGCTCACGCAGTTTGAGCACTTACTATATTTAGACGTGGAAATAGGATTCGGGTCACGAGGGGTATACAATCGGGGACGGCTCAAAGAACGTTAGTTCTTCAAGTCGAGCCTGGAAGCGTTGGGAGCGTAGAGCGACTTACCCCTTTGCGTCGACCTGGATTCTCCGAGTGTGGAGTGGGTTGGGCTTGTCTCATGTTTGTGACTGTAACGGTTTGTTGCCAGTAGGGTAATTGACCGACGGGAATTCCAGTGGAGAATCTCCCGTTTATTTCAGTTGTGACATTTTGAGTGTGTACTCTCTCGCGCCTTATATGTGTGTATGTGTGCGTATGTGTATGTGAGTAGCATGTCAGCGATGTAGAGTGTATGGCGATATGTATTCGCACGACACTTCAGCTACGAAATGCGGTATCTTCGTCAAGATGTAGCTCTTCTTGCGCGGTGACAAAACTAAGGACACAAACACGCAGAGAAAATGAGTTCCTGATCTGCACTTCCGAAACTAGAAGAATCCCAAGTCAAGACGCCTTGAACTACTTTATACCTCATAAGTCCTAACTAACACTCTACACTACACTACGCTGCACTACACTGCAGCTCATCTGCTATGTCTCCTGCGCGACGGACTACCGCGCACTAACTCCCTACTCTCCTCGACTCTACTGGGCATTCCCAGCCGCCGCAACACCGCAGTCACCTCCGCCTTGAGGTTCGCAATGGCGTCTCGCAATCTCGCCAGGGTGGCATCTAACCTCTTCGCGACCCGCCGTCGGCTCCGACTGTCATCTGACATCAAGTCCGCCGCACGAATCTCTAACTCGCGCAGGGTGATTCTCTCCTGCGCAGCCACTTCCCAGAGAGTGTAACCTCTAAGACAATGGTTCACTCGCCCTGCCAACTCTTCTCGCGTGCGATCTGCCGCACGCCGGCGATCACTCTCGATCTCTACCAACTGCAGCTCTTCCTCTGCACGCTGCGCTCTCAATTCGCCGCACTGCGATTGTAGGTGACGAATTAAGTCTTCATCGATTTGACGTGCGCTCTGACACTGCTCTAGTAACCGTGTCTATCGCACGAGCTCTTCTGACAAGATGTGATTCTGAGCTTGCTCAGAATCGATTTCCGCCTCGAGCTTCTCCCGCTGCTTCGCGAATTCCTTCTCCGCTTCGGCCGACTTCTCATCACGCATCTTGTTGACTGCCTTTTGCAATTTCCGCACAAGTGCGAGGTGTCCGCGGAGGGCCTCGTTCTTTAACTTCAAATCCTTGATTGTCTCGTCCAAGGAAGCCAACAAGCTATTGGTCCTTACCTTGGTGCGCGTTCGCCTGCGCACCAATTCGACGTAGGACCCAGGGTGGCGTGGATCAGCATACTTCGCCACCTTGCGATCGAGGTACCTCAACAGAGGTACCACCTGTTTGCACAATGCCGTCGTCGACATGCCTTGCACTGACTCCTTCTCCTGCTCCTCCGAGCTCGATTCATCTTCTTCATCCTCCGAATTGAGGATTTCGGTCGCCACGAAATTCCCCGGCGATTCCCGGGAGTTGGGTTGCGCAGCTTTTGCTGCTGCTGCTGCCGCCGCACTACTCCCTGCCAAAATGTCCAAGGCAGTGGGGGACCCTGCTCCCGACAAGCCCGCACCTCCCGTCTGATCTGCTACCACTAAAGGTGCAGCGCTGAGGGCGTCCATCGCCGGAGGCGCTTGTGCCGAAGGCACACGTGCCTCCTCCTTCCGTCCTTCGTCCGTTTTCTCACATTGGGTCTGCGCCGAAGGTGCTTCCGCCGAAGGCATACCGCCAAAGGCGTCTACCGCCGAAGGCGCTTGTCCCGAAGTCGCTTCACCCGAAGTCCGTTGACCCGAAGTCGCTTGGGCCGAAGGCTCTTGACCCGAAGGCTCCTCCTCACTTCTCTGCTGCGCCAAAGGCTCTTGACCCACAGTCGAGTCATTGAATGGTACTTGCTCGGAAGCGAAGCACCTGTCAGTCGTCGGCACATTTGTCGGTGCCGCGTGTTGCCTCCCTTGACCCGAAGGCCTTCTCGCTTCCGCCGAAGGCGTCCGTGCCTTCGGCGCAGGGAGGTCCGCTAACCTCTCTACAGTTCGTGCACTCACATCCTCCCCCAAGGATGGCCAGTTTCTTCCCTTTGCAGCACGCCCCATCTCTACGCTGCTTGCAGGCAAGACAAGCCTGCATGCCTTCTGCTTGGGCCGACTGCAGAGCTCTGTCAGTGGCCGCTTTCGATTGGGAGCAGCAGTCTCGCGTTGCTGGCTCTTCTCCGCTTCTCCTTCCCACCTTCGCTTCCACGGCACTCGTGCTGCGAGCGATTCTCCCTCTGCCCTCGGTTGAGCTGGTGGCGTGCAGGCAGGTGTATCGTCTTCGTCGGTATCAACTTCGACGTCCTTCACATACCGGCTCGGATTGCTGCGTGACAGCAATGGGAATTTGCACTCGCTCTGTCGCAGTCAGACATCCCATCGACCGATAGAAATTGATCAAGAAGGGGGAGAGGTAATTGATCGATCCTCCCTTCTCCTCGAACGCATGTTGTCTCGTCGCCTTCCACAGAATGCGAGCCCAATGAATCGGAGCTCCAGCCAATGCCAGCTCCACGAACGCCACTTGCCAAGAAGTCATGAAGGTGGTCCTGTGCGGCTGCAAAAGTTGAATGAGGGCTACCGCGACATTCCTGCGGAAGCGATCCTTGTAGTCCCGGGTCTTGTACCCGTTCTTGCTGTACTTGCTGCTCTTGAATAGGGCCCTGAAGGAAATCTCTTCGTCCTTCGTAACCTTGATATTCTCGCTGTCGAACAGAAGATGGCCTTCTTCTCCCGCGCATCTTCCCAGCACCTGCTCCCAGTCGCAGACTTCCCATTGCTTTAGGTGCGGTCAAAATCCGCGCGTAGGTTGATCCTTGCCCTTCTGCCACTCGCGAACCATATCCTGGCACACCCAATTCCATGCCCACTGGAGCAAATCAAGTTTCACTGCAGTCAGCTCTTGCTCGAATGCACGCAACCCAATTTGCAGTAGCTTCAACGGAATCATCCGCAGCTGTGTAACCTTTGACATCGCGTTCTTGAATTCACTCGCGCTCGTCAGAAGTCCGCAAACTTTCCTTTGCTATCTCCAAGCTTCTTGCACGCGGACGCAATCCCTCCGCGAGCTTCTTTCTCACTCACTAGCAAGTCCCTCGGGCGCACTCAGCTGCTGCGCGCTATCCTGCAATTCCCCGCAAGTCGCGACTCTCTCTGATTTCTCTCCGCCAAATTTCTTGCTGCGCAGTCGCCGCTCGAGAAAAATCAAAATTGCAATTTCAAGAATGAGACGTCCGCCTTCGGCGAACAAGATTTCACCGTTCGACACTTGGGCGTGGGTATCGACCCACTTGATTGTTGCGCCGGCTTGGAGGCGTAACGGCCTCCTTCGCACGCTCGGCTTCATGCTCGGCTTCACGCTCCGCCGCTATGCGGACTCACACGCACGAGAATTGAATTTGATTTCCGCAGTCGTCCGTCGACTTAGCCCGGCTCGCGCAGCGCCGAAGGCGTGGCGGCAAAGGACTTCGCCTTTGGCCGATTCCCGATTTTTCTCTCTCCGCATTGCCAAAGGCGTACGGCCGAAGGCGTATGTCTTCCGCACGAAGGCACTTTCCCGTTCCGCCGAAGGCGCACGTGTCCGTCGAGGACGTACCGCCGAAGGCGTACGACCGATGTCGCTTGCCCCGAAGGCGTTGATCTAATATCGATGCGCTGGCGCCGAAGGCGCTAAGGCAAAGGAGTACACCGCCGAAGGCATTGTCCCGAAGGCGCTTGAGCCAAAGGCGTATCGTCCGTTACCGAAGGCGTTCCGCCGAAGGCGCTTCATATCAGTAACACCCGACACTCATAACTCAGTGATCCCTTATCTGTTTCAAGAGTTCTTGGGCTCGTTAGAACAAGCGCGTTAAGCTTTTTCTAACAAGACCCTAACCAGATCAAGGAGTAACGAATTGGGACAGTCATGAGGGATTCACTCTAGCGCCGAAGGCGTATTCTCCGGCTCGCGCCAAAGGCATATCCCCTCAGTAGGAACCGTCCGTTCGGGCCAGGGCGCCTGTCCTGGATATTGCGCCCAACTCTTGGATTCTCCTGGACCCGCGATTGCCCATTTTCACTCTATTTTAGTGTTTCGATTACTATTTACAATTGCTGATGCGGTACCGTTTTCCAAAAATGTTTAAATTCCGCACAAAAACAAAAAGTGGGTTACCACAGTCAGCATCTTATGACTACCTTTATTGGATACATCATCATAAGCCTTCCCCTAGTGCTAGTCAGTTATGCTAGTATCTCATGCCCATTGACTTTGTATGCATCTCATACTTTGCTTGTGGGAGTGGCTTAGTCAACGGATCTGCAATGTTTAGGTCGGTGTGCACCTTGCATATCTTCACATCTCCTCGATCGATGATATCTCAAATCAGGTGATATCGCCGTAGCATGTGTTTGGCCTTCTGGTGCAACCTAGGCTCCTTTGCCTATGCAATAGCACCACTATTGTCACAATAGAGGTCTATTGGACTGGAGCAACTAGAAACTACGCCCAACTTAGAAATAAATTTTCTGATCCATATATCTTCCTTTGCAGCTTCCAAAGCTGCAATATACTCGGCTTCGGTTGTCGAATCTGCAACTGTCTCTTGCTTGGAACTTTTCCAGCTCACTGCCCCACTATTGAGGCAGAAGACATATCTCGATTGAGATTAACTATTGTCCTGGTCGGTTTGGAAGCTAGCATCAGTGTAACCCTTTACAATAAGCTCCTTCGAACCACCATAGACTATGAAACATATCCTTAGTTCTTTGGAAGTACTTTAGGATTTTTTTTTACTGCAACCCAGTGATCATCACCTGGGTTGGATTGGTATCTGCTCGTAACACTTAGAGCATACAAAATGTCTGGGCACGTGCACAACATGGCATACATGATAGAGCCAATAGTCAAAGCGTATGTTACCCGACTCATCCTTTCTTGCTCATCAGGCAACGACGCACACTGAGTCTTGCTCAAGGTTACACCATGTGACATAGGTATGAATCCAATCTTGAAATCATTCATGTTGAACCTATTCAACACCTTGTCAAGGTACATGCTCTGGCTTAATCCAATTAAGGTTTTAGATTTATCTCTATAGATCTTTATACCCAGTATGTAGGCTTCTTCTCCAAGGTCCTTCATAGAGAAACTCTTTCTCAATGAGGCCTTGACATCTCCATAAGCGGAATATCATTTCCAATCAATAATATGTCATCCACATACAAGGTTAGAAATACGAGTGCGCTCCCAGTAGCTTTTTTGTAAACACATGCCTCTTCTTTATTTTGTGAGAAGCCAAACGATTTGACTACCTAGTCGAAACAAAGATTCCAGCTCAGGGATGCTTGCTTTAGCCCTTATATAGACTTCCTAAGTCTACACACTTTTCTAGCATTTTGTTGGTCGACAAAACCTTCAGGCTGTGTCGTGTACACATCCTCACTTAGGTTTCTACTAAGGAAAGCCATTTTGACGTCCATTTGCCAAATCTTATAGTCATAATATGCAGCAATTGCTAGAAGGATCCGAATAGACTTTAGCATTGCGACGGGCAAAAATGTCTCGTCATAGTCAACACCTTGAATTTGAAGAAAACCTTGCGCTACTAGTTGTGCCTTATAGATGTAAACCTTTCCATCAGCGTCCATCTTTTTCTTGAAAATCCATTTACACTCAATGGCTCTCACGCCATCGGGTGGATCAAACAGGTTCCAAACCTAATTCTTTCTCATGGACTCCATCTCAGATTGCATGGCATCAAGCCATCTCTCAGACTCCGATCCCATCAATGCTTCTTTGTATCTTTTAGGCTCCTCATTGTCCAACAATAGGATGTCCTTCTGCCTTGTAGTCAGTGGCGTGTACTTATCAGGTGCGCGACGTGCCCGTATTGATCTTTGTGGTTGAGGTTCATCATGTTGGTCAGCGACCATTGCTGATTCATCATGTTGCACCTCATCAATGGGCCAAAAACATTTTCTTGTGTTTCTTGAACTTCTTCAAGTTGCACTGTGCTTTCACTAATTTCTTTCGAGAGAAACTCTTTCTTAAGAAAGACAGCGTTTTGAGCAACAAACACTTTAATCTCTTGACGATTATAAAAATAGTATCCTTTGGTTTCTCTAGGATACCCCACAAAGACCTATTTATCAGATGGGGGCTCGAGTTTAGTGGAAGTCAAACGCTTCACATAAACTTTGCAGCCCCAAATCTTCAAGAACAACAAACTGGAACACTTCCTAGTCCATATCTCATATGGCGTCTTCTTTACAGATTTAGATGGTACACGGTTTAGTGTAAACACATCAGTCTCTAGTGCATAGCCCCAAAAATACAATGGAAGATTAGTCTGACTCATCATAGACCTCACCATGTCCAACAAGGTTTGGATCCTCCGCTCGGACACACCGTTGCATTGCGGTGTTCCTGGGGAGTCAGTTGTGGAACAATTTTGCAACTCTTTAGATGATCGCTAAACTCATGGCTCAAATATTTTCCATCACAATCCAATTGTAGGAATTTAATTGTCTTGTTGGTATGATTCTGTACTTCATTTTGGAATTCTTTGAACCTTTCAAAGGATTCTGCCTTATTCCTCATCAAATAGATATAGCCATATCTACTCAAGTCATCAGTAAAGGTAATAAAGTACTGAAAACCACCTCTTGCGACCGAGTTCATTGGACCACATACATCCAAAGGTATTAGGCCTAATAACTCGCTTGCTCTCTCGCTTTGTCCAACAAAGGAAGTCTTAGTCATTTTTCCAAGTAGGCATGACTCACATGTCTCAATTGATTCAAAATCAAAAGAATCGAGAAGATCATCTTTATGGAGCCTCTATGCATTTCTTGCCTATATGGCCTAAACGACAATGCCACATGTAAGTAGGATTTGAATTATCTACGTGAGTTATCTTATTACTAATGCTATAATTTCTGCATCTTCCAGATCAAGAACTTAAAGCCCATTCACAATAGTACATCTTCCATAGTACATGCCATTCATAAAAATGGAACAACACCTGTTCTTTATTATGAATTCATAACCATCATCCTCTAAACATGAGGACGAAATAATGTTCTGATTCAATGCAGGAACAAAATAACAATTATTGAGTTCTAGCACTAATTCAGAAGGCAACGACAATGGATAAGTGCCGACAGCCTACACGACAACCTTTGCTCCATTCCCGACACGCAAATCCACTTCGTCTTTTGCAAAGCGTTTAATTATTTTCAGCCCCTGCAAAAATTTGCAAGTTTGACTCATTGCATCACTATCAAACACCCATGCATTATTAGAACGCGTAGCAAGATTAATTTCAATAACATTAATACCTTGAGTGGAGGTTGCACCTCCTTTTTTCTTTTTATCTTCCAAGTACTTCTTGCAATTTCTTGACCAATGGCCCTTTACACCGCAGTGAAAGCAAACATTGTCAGAGGAGGCACCATCTTTCTTTTCTTTGGCCTTGGACGCCTGCCCGGAAGTTCTACTTTTTGCAGGTTCCTTAGCCTTCGTTGGGGGCTTACGCTTCTTACCCTTATGGACTATCATCACATGACTAGGAATCTTCCTAAGATTCGCCACTGCCGTCTTAAGCATCCCATGCAACTCAGTCAGCGATTTCTTCAAACCATTCATGTGATAGTTCAGGATGAACAGTTTAAAGCGGTTCAATGAACGGTTCAGTATCACATCGGTGGTGAGATCGTCATCGAGGGGAAAACCAAGTCTCTGCAAACTCTCAATGTATCCAATCATCTTAAGCACATGAGAGCTGACTAGAGCACCTTCAGCAAGCTTGCAACCAAACATGGCTTTTTTGAGGTATTAAACCTGTCGACCCTTGCTTGGTTTTTGAACATGCAACGTAACCCCAAGATCATATCATACAGGTTAGTGCTCTCAAATTGCTTTTACAACTCAGAGTTCATGCAAGCAAGCATCAGGCACTGCACATCCATCGCATCATCAGTATGCTTCACATAAACACAATATGCACTAGTGGTGTGTGCGACATTCTGAGGCTCTTCTGGGTAAGGCATATCGAGAACGTACCCATTTTTTTCTTGTCTAAGAACAATTCTCAAATTCCGATTCCAATCAACAAAGTTTGTTCTGTTTAGCTTTTCTTTATCTAAGATCGATCGCAGATTGAAGTTTGATCCACTCGACATTTTCTACAACAGTTTGATACGCAACGGTTAGCACTTCTTTTATTGACACTTTTAATAAATTGTGCTAACCGTTGTTGCTATGTTGTGCGAACATCCTTCGGCGTTGTATAGAATGACAAGATCCAACATGCCTGTGATACTAGTGAGCTTTGGCATCACCGCTAGCATCATAGTGAACAAGGTAGGCAACACTTGCCAATCGCATCCAATGCGACTCTCGTTTGTTGGGCGACGTCATATGTCTCGGCTCCCAACACTTATGCCCTAAAGCCCAAGTCCAACTTGATAGCTCTGTCAAGTAAACCAACACTATGCTGTGGTGTCCAACACCACCCAATGAATTAAGGTAGAAGATGACAGCCTGCTTTGGCAAACCCATCACCTACTATCAAGATCCCAATGGTGTTGTTGTTGGAAGGGCATAAATCTTAATTTTATGAGAGGGATTCATCATTCGCATCACAGGCAGTGCATAAAATTAATCATCACAAATAATAAAACTACTGTGATAGTATGGCCTTTTCTTTGACCAACATAAAACAGCTTATGTTGACAAAAGCCAATTTGCACGCCTACGCCGAGATGTCGCATCTTGGGCACCTTCTTCAAGATACGACAATCGCCGAGTCGTTTTGCTCGTGTCGATGAATTACATAATCTAATTCAGCTAATACACGCTAGTAGCTAAATTTAAATTATAAATTACATCACAGGAGTGGCATGCAGGCCAAAAACAAATAGCCTCAACCCGGCTTCTAGATCAAAAACAGCACAAGACCAGCTCTGATACCAATGTTAGATGACGCGGATATGCTACTTGCTAGCACACAATGAAATAACCGCGTAAACAAGATCACTTGCGAGTAGATTATCATAGATTATACCTTCGCTCGCGCGTCGCAGCGGAAGTCTTGATGAAGCGCGAGTTGTCGATCTGATCGACGTTGAGGAGGTTGTCGTACGATTTGATGAAGTACGCAACCGAGAGACCCCTCTATGGCAGTCCACACGTACGGGATGGATTGACGAACCGGAGCGTGCTAGCACTCTTTGGCCCCTACTCAAAGATCCCTGCAATCAACCTTTGATCCGGGAGGGAAGATTGCCGCGGCGCACTAGAGGTTGCATGTGGGCTGGAGCCCCCACGCGGCAGGCAACAGCAGCCTTGCAGCACCAGGCTGGTGCGGCAGTAAGTAGGTGTGCGGCGGCTGGCCAAAAGATTCACCTCCATTGGGGTTAAATCTAATTAGGATTTATAGACTTGCTAATTGAGCCAGCTCCTCTTGGGCATTACCAACACTGGGCTCCTCATACACCACGCCAGTGAAATTGACTGTAGACAAACTCCTACTAATTCCACATCGTCTGCACTGAATGTTCGCCTCATTTGTTGTAGATTTTGTAAGACGGGTCGAAAGTACAAGCGTACCAAAGACTCTTGTTACCGTACACATCTCACACACATGATGGAATCTCGTCATCAATTGAATACGTCAATCTGTCCACTAATGAATGATGAAAAGTTGAATAGATACTGATCTATAGTGCTTCTTCAATGTTCCTTCACTCATTTACCATTGCTATGTTCTTTTCTTAGGGCATCGATTATAATGGAAAAGACTCAATCTATGAGAAGACCAAAAAAGAAGAAATTCAACCTGAAGTCTGGCGAGGTCAACCAGGGCCAAAACTGATCAACCGACGCAACAACTTAAGCTCTCTACAGGAAAACATTCAGTTTTCCAGCCAAAAACTTCATTACCCAGCGCGGTTGCGATCTTTGTTTCAAGGGACCACTGTAGGCCTCAATATAAGTACATTTTTCTGCTCTGTTCAATTATATTATTTAAATTTGATGAACATGTCAACGTGCTAGTTGACTGATCTTTGCCCATGAATAATCTCTATCCGAAGTTAAGGATGTAGAATTCTGACTCTTGAGAAATAAGATCTCGTTAGTCCTTGAATCGTCTTAATGTCAATGTTATCGGTGAACTTGATAGGGCTTTCGTCAAAGTTTAAATTCTATCTTCTCTTGACATTCTAATTGCGTTATAGATTTGTCCAGGTTCCTATATTTTATGAATATATTGTGTTTGTTTGTTAGCACGTGCCATATCCATATGACCAGGCCTCTCTATATAGGGTGGTCAATGGGTTGAATAGGTTGAAATCCTTATGTTCCGTATCTTAACAATAAGGAATATTTTCCAAACAAAAAGAAGAACTTCATAGAAATCTGTCATGTTTTCTTCAATAAACTCCAATTTGACGACAGTGGAAAATACCTTCAAGAGAAATATGAATTATTTTTTATCTCTGAATGTCTTTTTCCCATTTCAAAACTGAGAAGTCACTTTGCACCGTTTCAGTAGTAGGAAATGGACAAGCTAATACTCCTACAAACTCCATAAGTCGAGTAAACCTATTCTTTATAGTGGAGTACTCCAAGCTTCGCTAAAATCAGACTGCTCAGTCAACCTATTCAAGGCATTTCAAAGACGATGTTCTCTGTTTACAACAACCAAAAGCTCCTTGTGTTCTTCCACTATTTTATCTATGTACTCTTCTTCCCAAGAAAACTGAGACGATCTTGATATTTTAGAATTAATTGAAAAACTTCTCTTCTTTTCAGAGCTACAAGTTCCCGAGGCAAGCAAGGTGGCAAAATACAAGAAGCCGCCTGGTTCAACTCATCACGTGTAGCTTCTACCTTGCTCAGATTACAAATTGCTTTAAAAAACAGGTTGCCAACTGCATGCAACACTTCAAGTTTAGACTCTGCCAATGATTGGGTAGCGAACAGACCTTGATCTTCGATTAATCCAATTAATTAGGCAAGACTAACTTGCCAACTGTCCAAGGTAAGGATGTCAAACGTAGGAGATGAGTTTAAATCAATCCCAACTCACTCTACACATGCAAAACGCTATAAGTTAGCTAGCAGATCTTGGAGATGTGACTTTTGCTATTGCAAAGTGGTTCTTCTTCCTTGTAAACTTTCCACACAATCGCTCACATGGCCTGAAAGCTCGCTTACAACTGCAACCAAAATCCACCAAGATAATGAAAGCATGTCGCGAAACCTTTGAGAAGCATCACTCTGTTCAAAATAAGCCATGATTTCATATCTTCTTTTGACCAAAAAATGAGATACACGTGACATAGAGGCCCAACGAGTAGCAGATAAATTTGAACAAATAGCTTGCATTTCATCTATCAAAATTTTTTGACGTCGTAAAACAGAAATCACAAAATCCACAACCAGCATTTTTATGAATCTTTTGCATCACAATATCTATCAAATGCAACAAACACCATACACAAATGAAATATGGTCTAATCATCTCTTAAATATGTGTCACAACTCCATATACATGTTCTGTCATATTTGTAGCACCATTAGTTTAACATCCTATTAGCTTATCTTTCCATAAGGAACAAACTGCATCAGTCAACTTGCAAAACATCTCAAACATAGCCAATCTTGTATGTCTACCAGAAAAAGTAAGTGTGATAAGGTGAAGATTTTCAATAGAAGAATTTTAAAAAAATCAAATTTGAACATCAATCCAAGAAACTACCTGTAGGTCACAGGAAGCATCAAAGGCCACAAAAATTCTCCATGCGGAGTAGAGTATCAGAGCAATATTTTTGATGATTATGGCGCATGCGGTTCTGACATAAAAAGCAAACAGATATTTGCTACAAAATCAAAGTATTGGAATATCACATACCTCTCTTGCATCCTAAACTGCGTCAACAGCCATTGAGATAGACAACAAAATGTGCAACAAAACAAGTCACCAGCTCAAACTGTTTTTTTTTGGCTAATTTGAATACATTAATTGCCATCTTCAGTCAGTTTAAAGAATAACATTGCATTTGCTTGAGATTGAGCATACAAATCATTTTCATTCTAAAGCATGTCTCCTATAATCACGTCAACAATTAAATTTGTGATTATAAAAGTACTCATGTCAGACTGATTTTCCATGAAGTGACAAATAGTTTCGGCATGTTTAATATAAACAACAAAATAATTGTACTTATCTTCTATCAAAAGCTTCTAATACTCTCTCCACCTCACCTGATGATTGATGCGAAGATCCTACATATAGTTGTCTGTTCTGCAAGGAGACCCCTCTAATGTACAAGATGTAGAGGATTTTTTAGCAGGTTCTTTGCGTCCGAAACATACACAGGATTTACATCTAATCACCCCTACTTCAAAAGATCTAGCATCACAAACCATACTGTAATAGATGTTTTGGCTCAAATGGAGTTTTGCAAGGTCGTTTAAAAGCAGGTTCAATAGATTATATCAAAGTTAAGGCAAGAAAAGTCCAAAATTGTACTAAGCAAAGTACAAACCCGTCTTGTTCTTGCAGAATGATCGGACTCCATTCTCTATGTGCCCCGTTTCACACTCTCTCGGTCAATTACTTTTGCACTATCTTGTTCCTGCGTAATTATCGGATTCCACTCTCTATGTGCTCCAAAATTGTACTAAAGAAAGTATCAAAGGTTCAAACTCTCGCTCTGCCTATTACTTTTGCCCCGTTTTTTTCTTGCGGAATGATCAGACTTCACTTACTACGTGCCCGGTTCCTCTCTCTCTATCGATTACTTTGGCAATGTCGTGCTGTTGGACCTGCACAAACAGATGGATTGGGAACAAATTTCTTGAAGAGTGCATGAAAAGAAGTGGAGTGGGGGAAGGATCTCAATGCTAGTAGATAGTGCAGATCAGGATTGGCACCCTCGAAACATGGCCTCAATCTTTGATAACTTTTAATCACTATAAACTTTTATGGTGCGGTGTGCGAAAGTAATTGTGCGTAAAGACAAGTAATGTCCGAATCGATCAAGCGCAGTTTTGGTTAGCTAATACCGCCTCCAAAATGAACAAAGGCATATATGTTGTAAATTTGGAACTTTATTAAAACAAAATACAGAACTTTGGCTCTCAAGTTTCGTATGTGCCGTATTTAGAGAGGCCAACATATGACTTAGCACCTGTTGGTAACCTAAACCCACCACCTGGAAGAGAATCTGCACAACTTGACCTTACTGAACGATCTCACTCTGACGTCAAAGTGACCCACACTCTTCAAAGGCTATGTCTTAAAAGTACAACAAGAGTATCCATACAACTCTATTAGACTGCAAGACTTCATGCGACATCAAACTAGCCCACAAGGTTTGAAATCTGCGCCAAAAAATACAGAAACATATAATCATTATGATACAAGAGCCAAAAACCTTGATGATCTCCATTTAAAAGTTAGGATCTCCAGCTCGAAGTTTTCTTCGATAATTTTTGCTTTTTTAAAAATGTATCTCAAATTAAGATTAAATTATACTCTGTCCCATTGGCTTTAGTTATAATACTCGTGCTTTTGACCTTTATGCTCCACAAGACCTCATGTTCTTTGAAGACCAAATTCATAATTTGAAATTTACATGAATATCATTTTATGAGGTCTAGTATATATCATTAAAAGATTAAAATCTTTTAAATTTTTTCAAAAAGCGATTGAAATGATATTTTAGTTGCATCAATAAGTTATTAACTTGTTAAATGCTTCAAACATGATTTGAAAACAATTGTCACTACTTTGTACACATTTGGTATGTGTGTGACTTCATTTAGTCACATTTTTACTATTCTGAGATTTTCTAATTGATCTTAATCAAAATACTTCAATATATGTCAAAAGTTTTCATATGAATTGTTGATTTCAACTCCATCATTTTGCTAATAGCAATGTATGGATTGTTAGCCTAAACGAGCGTGTAATGTATACAAATTTGTTGACTAATAAAATTAATATTCATATTGATTTTAGTAGATTTCATGTACATATATAATCAAACATTGCATTTATAATATATTTTGTATTATACAATGTAACATTAAGATTTAGAGAAGATTTCACTTGAAGATGGAGACATAAACTTTGAAAATGAGAGATTTCAACAATGATTTTACTCTCCTTTATATAAATCTTACCACCAAATACAAAGAGATAAGATCTTATCCTCACCATCCAATTCACTTCTATTGGATTGATGACATGGTGAATATACCTATAGAAATCTACAATAAAACTCAATATTACACTGCACAAGTCAACTACACAAGAAACACAAAAAATACACGTATAACATAGTTCACCATCAAGGGTTACGTTGACGGAGTAATACACTTGAGAGAGTTAACCAATTCAAGATGAAAACACAATTTCACCCGCAAAAGCATTTTAATATCTATACCCAAGGTAGGCAACTCATCTTAGTTATAAATAGCTACTTAGCTACACATAAAGTTTACTCCTTAACCACAGTTAACCTCAACATAGAACACACAAATTGTTGACGTGTTGCTATCAACTAACACACACTCAATCGGTATCTAACAAGCACACGGATTGATGAAGATGAGAAATACAAACAATGGTTCTCCTCTTCCTTATATAGCTCTTACCAACAAGAACAATGACATAAAATTTTATCCTCACTATCCATCCCACTTC
This sequence comes from Marchantia polymorpha subsp. ruderalis, assembly GCA_037833965.1. Taxonomy (NCBI): domain Eukaryota; kingdom Viridiplantae; phylum Streptophyta; class Marchantiopsida; order Marchantiales; family Marchantiaceae; genus Marchantia; species Marchantia polymorpha. The sequence goes on from AP031359.1 coordinate 5,168,531, forward strand.
TAGTGGATGAATGACGTGATGGATAACCCTAACAAACACACGGATTGCTGACGTGGCACTCCCAACTAACACATTCAATTCTTACCTAACAAGCACACTGATCGCTGACGTGACACTATCAACTAACACACATACTCTCTATCTATCAAGCGTGCGGATCGTTGACGTGGCAGCTATGATTACTGTACGTTAAACTATCTATATCAACATTTAGAATTTTCTCTACTTTAGTTCTAACTAACTAAAGATGGTTACAAAATTTCCTCTTTTTAAGATGCAATGTCCTTGTTGCACATATGTTCAATCTCCTTAATTATCAAAGGTGCATTTGTTAATTTTTTTGCTAGTTCCCAAGTCGATTCATATGATGGATAGCCTTTTCATTGAATCAAATACTCTACTTTGAAATATTTATGACCTCGAATAAATTTCTTGAGTATCTTTTTTATCTCAAACTCATCATGATCTACTATCAAGGTTGCAAGAGAAGATGATGCTGGTTGGTTGGTGAATTATTTTGGTTGTGGTACATGTTTTTACACTCGTGATACATAAAATACCGGATGTATTTTCATATGTGATGGAAGTTGCAACTTGTATGACACTTCACCAACACGCTTCAAAACCAAAAATGGATCAATGAACCTAGGGTTTAACTTTGGTGTTACAATAGACAAATTTGTTGTAGATAATCAAACATGATCTTCTATCTCAAAAACCACTTCTCTACAATGAGCATCGACTTACTATTTTTGCCAATTTTGAGCTATCACCAACTTTTCCTTGGCCTAATGTAGTACTCAATGAATATGCTCCACATATTTGTTGACTGCTACAACTTTGATAAAAAACTTCTCTCTTTTCAAAAGTCTCATCAAACTTGAAGGAGTTATAGGATGAGCTCCATCCATGAGATAAAATGGAGACACTTTTATACATGCATTTACACAATTGTTATATGCAAATTCCACAAATGGCAAAAGGTTGTCTCACTCTTCTTGCTCTTCTAATGTAAAAGCTCGTAGCATATCCTTTATGGTTCTATTTGACCTCTCCGTTTGTCCATCAGTATGATAGGCCGTTGATATTGCTAGTTTTGTTTTGAAAAAACTGAACAAAGTTTTCCTAAACAAATTAGTGAAATGAGTTACTCTATCCGTGATTAACACTTTGATTAAGCCATGATTCACAAATCATGGCTTAATCAAAACTAGATCTAGATACAATTGAGTTAGTTCAGGAGCTCTTACCATTTTTGTGATTTGCCTAATGTAAATCATCTTACTCAATTTGTCTACAAAAATCACCACTAAATCATATCCTAACAAAGTGTTTGGTGACTCACATACGAGTACCATATTGACATGTTCCCACCGTTTTTTGGAGATAGAAAGAGGTTGTAATAAACCTATTGTTTTTTTATTACTTGCCTTGTTTTGTTGACAAGAAACACAACTTCAAACATAAGACTCTATATCTTTATGTATATTGAATCAATAGTACACTCGTTGTATGCTCTCCACGATATTCTTCACTCCCACATGACCTAGAATGGCTGTGTCATGACTTTCAGCCAAAATCATTGTGTGCACATCTTGATCTTGTGGAATTCATATACGTTGTTTGCAGAACGCCAAACCTCAAAACTTCTCCGCCTTTTCATTTTGTAGTGCTCGAGTGATCTCTTCATCCTCCTTTGTGGCTTGTGTCATCTTGTTCCATCAATTAGCCTAAATTTTACTTCTGCAAAATGATTGAAACAATGCATGCGTGTGAGAGCATATGCAAGTTTCTTCTTACCCTCCACATACACAATCCTCATGTTGAAGCGTTGGCGCCATCATGCTCATCGAATTTGTGGTTTAGACAGATACTTTTGAGTTTCTAAATAAACAAAAGATTTATGATCGGTCTCACCACAAATTCATTATCACCCAAGTAATGATTCTAATGTTTGGTTGCCAACACAATGACTAACTCCTTCCGTTCTGTGGTGTGTTAATTTTGTTCCGCCGCCACCAACTTTCAAGAATAGAAAGCAACTGGATGCCATACATCCTCCCATTCTTGTTGAAGTATGCCACCTACCGTTGTACCTGATGCGTAAGTAGCCACCTTGATAGGACGGTCATGATCATACCACTTGAGTATAAATGCGTGTTACAAAGCATTTTTCAATGCTTGAAAAGCTATCTCTTGAGCTGTTCACCATCTCCATTTTTGACCTTTACCTAACATGGAAGTCAAGGTCTGAGCGAGACAAGCAAAACCTTTCACAAATCTATGATAGATACCCGTAAGCCCTAGAAAACCTTCAATTGAGTTTGATCCTCAAGTGCTGTCCATTTTTGAATGACATCTATCTTTTCACTAATCACTTGGATTCCTACGGCTGTAACTCTCTGACCCAAGTAATCTACTTCTGATTTGTCAAATTCACATTTTGAAGCTTTGGCATACAATTGATTGTCTTTCAAAACTTGAAGTAGCTCTTCAAAATGACTTCTATGATCACTCAAAGGTTTGCTATCCATCAATATATCATCTAGAAAAATAATGACAGATTTATCTAGATAAAATTGAAAGATATAGTTCATTAATTCCATGAATATAGCTGATGCATTAGTGAGACCAAAAGGCATCACTAGATAATCAAACTGACCATACCTAGTACAAAAAGTTGTCTTGTGGATAACTTTGTCTGCAATTCAAATTTGATTGTAGCCGCTTCTCAAATCTAGCTTGGTGAAGTACTTCGCTCTTTGAAGTTAATCAAACAAATCATTCATACTAGGTAATGAATATTTTTTTTTCATCATTTGCTGATTCAACCCCGATAGTCGATGCATAGTCTCATGGATCAATCTTTCTTCTTTACAAAGAGCACTGGAGCTCCATAAAGTGAAACACTTGGTTGAATGAATCCTTTGCTCAACATCTCCTCCACTTGAGCTTTGCATTCTTCCAATTTGTTTGGAGCCAAACAATATGGAGCTTTGCAAATTGTTGTACTTCCAGGTATCACTTCAATCTTGTGATCTACTCGCCTTTTTGATGGAAATCTTGTAGGTAGATTATATGGAGTACATCTTTATACTCCATTAAAATGTCATTCAAGAACTCCGGGATGTAAAGTTTGTCCTTGGACCCAATATCTCTTATAAGTCCAACAAAACATACATCATCTCTAGAAATTTGTGTTTTACCTATCACAAAGAGGGCTAAATTTATATTCTGAAATCTAATTCTATCTCCATAGATCTTCCAACCACTACTTGTAATCACTTTTCTTCTCAAACCTACCTGCAAATTATATTGCTCCATCCATGGCATTTCAAGTATGACATCTTATCAAGCTAAACAAATTACTCTCCATTCAATGCTCTCCTTGTATCTATTCATGGATAATTTTACACTTCGTGGTAGTGTTTCTATCACTTCAGTTTGCCAGTTTGGAAATTCAACTTCCTCACTCACGTCCTTTGTCAACATAAAATCTAACTTCATAGCAACACTCTTTGATAGAACATTTTTTGTTGCTCCAAGATCAATTAGAACGCTCACCTTATGTCTTCCATCAAATCATCAATGACAATAAGTTTAACTTGCTTCTTACTCCTTCCATGAGCTCCCAACCATTGCTTTCTTCCAACCTCGCCTTTTATTCGCTTTGTAAAACCAGTAAGGCCGTGAGTCAAGTTTGCTAGTGATCTTCGTTTCTCAAAACTTCTTTCTCCACCTATTCATATTTTATTCTCTCCATGTTGTTGAACGGTCGTTGTGGTGACTAGTTTTTTTGTTTTTCTTCAAAAATCAACAAAACTTAAACATATTTGTGTAGAAGGTAGACATATGAGTTAGAAGCCAGTAGATTTAGAGGAGTTATGATAGAATTAGTTAGAAATCGCCTTCGGCCGAAGATCTTTGGATCTTTGGTGCCGCCTTTTCTGGACAGTGCAAGATCTGAGTCTTTGGCAAAGACATTGAAATCAATTCAAAATATGCAACGGGCCAGACAACGTTTGCACGCGTTGAGAATTCTACTGGGCGCTGGAGGAGGCAATGTTAGAGCATCGAGGGAAAAGCAAGGCAGAAGCGAGTGCGCCGACATTGCAATACCAAACGAAAGCGAGCGCAGAGAGAAACGGAGAGATCAATCGACATCGATTCCACGTAGATGCGAATCGGAGACATGGCTGTGGTGCCTAGTAATTTTGTTTTTCTTTAAAAATCAACAAAACTTAAAGATATTTGTTTAGAAAGTAGTTGTTAGAGTTGAATAAGGAGCTCCTGAGGAGAAATGATAGAATTAGTGAGAATTCGTCTACGTCCAAAGATCTTCGGATCTTCGTGTCTTCGGCGCAGCCTAAGTGGAGCCAGGCCGCACAGAGCTCGCGCAAGACCAAAGAAGAGGGCGAAACGGAGGATGGTGACAGTTGAGGTGTCGGACAGCAGTGTGGAGAAGACGGTGGCACCAATTGTAAACACATCCAAAGTCGAGGTAATGCGGCTTGTGGAGATAGGAGTACCTTCGGAGGTGTTAGTTGAAGTCTCGGCAAACCTACCGGCAGAACCTTTGAAGGAGGAAACGGAGTTGGTAAGTCCGATATCTCTGTCTTTGGAGCAGACGCGGTTTGCGCAGGGCGAAGAGACACCACAGATGAAGATGAACGAGGACCTGGAGAAGGAGTTCACTTTGAGCGAGGAGATTCTAGAATAGGTTGTCGCACGGGTACGAGGGACGGTGGTAGAAGCCAAAGGCATTACACTGCCGACATCTCCGGTGGAAGAGGTGAGACCCGAAGAAGGGAAGAAGACTTCGGGCGAAGATGTGAAGACATTAGAAATTACATTTCCTGAATTTTTGCATGATAGTGTAGTTCCATTGTTGAAGTACTTGGACGGAAAGAGAGGGAAGTATGCTGTAACGGAGGAGACAGGATTCTATGTACCAATGATCAGGAATAGGACAAAGCGTAAGAGAGTAGTTGCAATAAAGAGGGAGTGGAATTCTGCAACTGCATTGGTACGGGAGCGAGAAGCCCAGCTTCGGGAGAAGGAAACTGTGTGCGAAGTACTGCTGCTGAATCTAGAGAAGGAATCCGGGCGCTATGCAGAGTTGGAGGAGACCTGTGGAGGACTTTGTATCTCAATGAGAATGCCCAGAAGGTAATAGTGGATTTGATGGAGAGATTGGAGAAATCCAGAGAAGGTTACGAGGCGGCAACCAAAAGATCGGAGCGGTTGATCACTACTACGGAGAAGCGAAAGAAGAAACATGTCAAGGAACTTGCCACATTAAAAGCCCGAAGAGCCGAAGAAGCTTGTATTGGCGAAGAACTTTGGGGCAAAATGGCAGAGGCGAAGACGGCGGAGGAAAATCTTTGTAGCAAAATTTCGGAGATTGAGGCGAAGTGTGAGATGGAAACCCATCGTGCGGAGGAGCTATCAGCAAGTCTGTCGGCGGGAAACCAGAAGCATGAGGAGGAATTAGCGGATTGGGCCAAGAAATTGGTAGTTTGCGAGTCGGCCAAGTCTTTGGAGGTCGAATGTAAATTAAAGATTGAATCCGACTGTTGACAGTTACGAGAGCAGTTAGGGAAGGCAGAGATGAGATCGGAAGAGTCGCAAAGGAGAATGGAAAAGGCAAAGGAGGCCTACCGTCAGCTGCGGGAGGATTCAACCGACGTGTTGAAATTGCGGTTAGAGAAGTGTCTGAACGAGTTCACGATATGGGGATTGGATTCGGTGAAGTGGTTGAAGCTAGATCTACTCGAGCGACGGCTGATGAGCGCGAAGACCAGCGGATCCGCAGGACACAAACAAATTGTAGAGTTAGTTAATTTATTTTTGGAGGAATTGAATGAGGCGCGCCAGAATGTAGAAGTAGAGATTGTAAACGTGTTGCGTAGATTAGGAGTAGAGAGTAGTTCAGACAATGCTGTAACCGTTACATTGGACGGCACAGCCCTTGAGACCGATTCGCCTCAGGCGGTTGATATCCCAGAGTTGCCATTGTGAATAAAGAGGCCCAAGGCTCTATCCTTGGAGGGCTTTTCTGTCAATTGGATTGTCTTGATTGTGAATCTGTATCCACTATGTCTTTGCGCTGGTGTGTGATCCAGGCTTGAGGCACGGTGCGTTCATGTTTGTCGAAGTTACCGCATCAAGAGTTGTGAGTATTCGGTTCGAGTGTCTTGAGCAGTTGAGGCTCCTTGGGATTTAAGCAAATTCGAGTTTGAGAATTCGGGTCAGTGAGTTGAGATGTATGCGATGCTAGGAAGTTTCCTGCCTGAAATATAAGTGTGAAGTTGCAAGCGATTCCTACAGGCGTTGTTTGGAAAAGTTTCAGGTTGTGAGTGAGGTTATGCACTACTTTTCAGGTCTTCGGCTCTAGCTGGGTAGTGTCTTCTGGGAGTGGCATTGGCCTAAGAAGTGAAACTCTTTAATAGAATGTTATTCTGTGACAAATCGTGACTTTTGTGGTTGTTTCTGTCCTCGTGGGAACTGTCCATTTTGCTCCATTTTGGTATTTGTTTGTCATTACAATGGCGCCGCCCAAGAACAGTGACAAGGTGCAGAAATTGGTTCCCTTGAAGGTACCCTTTGAGGAATTGCAACCCTTCAGGCGCAAACTCAGCGAATTGTGTCTTGATTTCCTCTTACAGAATTGGAATTGCATCTTGGCGAGCATTTGCAAAGAGATTATGGATAAGAAGAAGACCGAGGGCGAGGTTCTTTGAGGCAATCCAATGATGTGGACGATTGAGCATTGGGCGTAAGTGATGGGACCGTGTGCATGCAACGACGGGGACCTCTTGTTTGAGAAGAGTAGCGTGAAGCTTACTCGCATGGAAGAATTCTCTTACGGGCCACTCTTCAATAATGGGAGGCCGGGGACGAATGGATGGAAGACCGCCGACTACAAGGATCCGAAGAGACGGGCAATGGCGTTGGGCATTATGCACATCCTGAGACCGGCGCGAACGACTTATGTCACGGCCTGGCAAGTGGGGTTCTTTGAACGAGTCATGACGGGACAGCGGGTGCACTAGGCAAGAATCTTTTACGATCTTGTCTGCGTGAGTGCGAGCTCCCGGTGAACAGGGCCGTTGGTTCATCATTTGACTCCCTTCCTTGTGAATTTCTATCGAGGCATGGGATTGCGCACAAGGGAGGAGGAGAAGCGATTTCCGATGGAGCGGGATATCTTAGCAGTTGAGTCTAGTGAAGGGACCAAAGAAGAGGATAACAGTCAACCTCAAATTCCACCGCAGACGACAGCACGTGGACCTATTAAGGTGGAAGTTCTGCCGAATCAAGAGAAGCCAGAACGGCGATTGGCGAAGACGCGGAAGGTGGTGACAGATGACGAGGAGGATTTGATGCTAGAGGTAAGAAGAGCGGAAACGGAGATAGAACAAATCAGGCAGTCGAGAACTCGCGCTAGAGCAAAGAGGAAAGCGACTCAAGGGTTGGTGATCACCGAAGCTTCGGACAGCAGTGTGGAGAAGACAGTTGCCTCAATCATCGCCTCACCCGAGGTAGTATCTAGCAAGTCGACACAGCCTGTGGTGAACGAGGGACCTTCGGCGGTACTAGTCGAAGTTCCAACAAACGTGATAGTGGAACCTTCGAAGGGGGGAACAGAGATGGTAAGTCCGAATTCTCTTTCTTCGGAGCGGACGCGGTTTGTGGAAGTGAGGATGTACCTTAGCCAAAGATCGGGGGAGAAGTAGCGACAGAAGTTACGTTGAGCGAAGCAATCTTGGAACAGATTGTGGCAGAGGTTGGTGGGACTTTGGAAAATCAAGTAGAAGAACCAGGGCCGCCATCACCAGAGGAGGAAGTAAGATTGGAAGTTAGGATGAAGACTTCGGGCGAAGAGGTGAAGACATTGGAGATTACCTTCCCCGACTTCTTGTAGGATAGTGTGGTTCCATTACCGAAGTATTTGGACGGAAAGAGAGAGAAGTATGATGTGTCGAAGGAAGCAGGGTTCTATGTACAGTTAGTGAGGAATAGAACTAAGATCAAGAGAGCAGTAGTAGTGAAGAGGGAGTGGGATTCCGCAATTGAGCTGGCGAAGGAGCGAGCTGCAATCTTGTCAGCCGAGTGCGTAGCAACGAAGGCGGCATTAAAGGAGCGAGAAGACCAACTCCGGGAGTTGGAGAGTGAGTGCGAAGTGTTGCAGTTGAATCTAGAAAAGGAATCCGGACGATGTGTAGAGTTAGAGGAGACTTGTGGCGGACTTCGTATTTCTACTGAGAATGCACAGAAGGTGACAGTTGATCTGCTCGAGAGATTGGACCGACGTGGTATCATATGATCTCCAAAGAAATACTGATACCACGTCGTGCTACATATGATCCGGAAGTCCCAGCTATCTCTTGATCTACTTCTTCTATAAATTCTACTCTAGTAGTGACGAAAGGCCGGACCTCCTACTCCTATTCTTCCTTCTTCCTACTAGATCTTCTCAAACCTTCCGTCTCTTTAGAGTTCGGATTCATACGGTTTTACAACCTGATCCCAACTGAGACCCGACTTATGAATAGTTTTCTTCTCTGTAAGGGAAAAAATCATATAGATCCCCGGCAGCGGCGCCAAAAATCATATGTAGCACGACGTGATATCAGTATTCCTTCGAAATCACTTAGTTTACACTAAACATTTCCCAAAGTAAACCACTCCGCGTTCGTTCCCACGAAGATCTACAGTTTTCCCCCTTTAAGACTGTAATAACCCACTAAAGGCTAAACTGCAATATAGTGGTAGAAAGGTCAAACCCATAGGGACAGAGGAACACACAGGGTACAAAGTGTCATATTTAACAGACTATTGAGGAGTTTGAATTCTCAGGCGACTGTCACTCCCAGAAATACTGCAAGTGTTCACTCGGAGCTCACTCGGAGGTCGCACAGTGCAGCATAACACACACACACACACACACCTGAAACTACAGAAACACAACCTAGAGATCGGTTAGGACCTCTACTGAAGATTTCAGGGGGAAAGTCTCTCGCGAGTACACTCAGCGAAGCTGCGGGTAGTGACTCCCAACTTTGGCTTTTACAACCCTTCCACTAGTTTTCTGCTAGCGTAGGGAACCCGGTTTGGACTTCCTACTTCGGATCGAAGTCACTCACACGCGGTGAACAACACTCTCACCTCACAAAACGCGCAGAGAACACAGGTCCGCACGGAGGTACTCACTGAGAAACGTTTCAGTAACACACCATAACAGTCTATTGAAGAGTTTGAATTCTCAGGCACTTGTCATTCCCAGAAATACTACAGGAGTTACTCCGTAGGCACCTGCTGTAGCGTAACCTGAATTTACAACCAAGGCTTACACGAAGTAGCAAAACTTCACTTTGGCACTCGAAAGTGTAAGGGGGAAATTGTTCAAGTATCTAACTTGTAACTGGCTCTGAGCATCGGCAATCACCCGCAGGTGTAGATCTGAACTACTCAAGTCTCTAACCAGCGTACTAGCTCTAAACATTTGGCCGAAGGCCTTCAGCTACACCTTGGCGGTCCGCCAAGGTGTAGCTTCTCTTGCGTGGTGACAGAACTAAGGACACAAACACGCAAAGAAAATGAGTTCCTGATCTACACTTCCGAAACTGGAAAAATCCCAAGGCAAGACGCCTTGAACTACTTTATACCTTCTAAGTCCTAACTAACACTACACTGCATTGCCATGGTGCGAGCCGCAACAGATCCTACACCTGAGGAGTCGGCGGCTGCCTTCTCCTCTAACTTACAACCTAAATCTAACCCTAATCCTAATCTGAATAAGCCTACTGTACAGAGCCGGCAGCGCCTTTACATCCAAGATCCGAGGCTGAAAATTTGTAGGCATGCGTGAGATCAACGGCCCCACCAAATTTCAGATCCATCCGACCGTTCATCGCAAAGATATGGGCCCCGCAAGATCTCTGAACCTAGGCCAAAATTCCTTTTCCAAAATCCGAGGTCCGGGGGATCCACATGCCGCTTGAATGCCGTTCCTGCGATTATGGGTAACGGCCTGCTCCTCACGTGCGACTTCACGCCCCGCCAATCTGCGTCCCACACTTGACATAATCCCGCCAACTTCCGCCATCGGGAATCTTCTGCCACGTGGCGCCGAAGACATCCTCCCGCCAAAGACACCCTTCCGCACCTTTGCCTATCTATAACAATTAACCCCGACGCCTACTAACTCACAGATCCTTACAGATCACTTATCCCTCGTTGGAACAAGCGTGTTGTGCTCTTTCCAACGAGCTCCTAACTAAGTCAAACCGTTAAGAATTGAGAAAGTTATGACGGTTTTACTCTTCCGCCGAAGGCGTTTGCCTATGCACAGGCTTCCACTCGCAACTCGCCTATGCGCAGGCCCTTGGGCCGAAGGCCTCTCTATCTGTTAACGCCGAAGGCCTCTCTATATGTTAACGCCGAAGGCCTCTCTCCCAATCATGACAACCGCTTTCGACGCTCATAACTCAGTGACGCCTTATCTGTTTCAAGAGTTCTTGGTTTCGTTGGAACGAACGTCGCGAGTTCTTTCCAACAAGACCCTAACTGAGTCAAGGCGTTACGAATTGAGAAAGTTATAAAGGATTCACTCTTCCGCCGAATGCACTCTCCCGCATCGCCGAAGGCGTTGACCCGAAGACGTCTGTCGCCGAAGGCAAACATCTAGGGCCGAAGGCGGATATTCCGCCGATGGCGAAGTGCCTATGCGCAGGCGAATTCTTTCTGCCGAAGGCGGATTTCCCGGCGGACTTCCCGCCGACCACGAACTCCTTCCGCCTATTCGTATGCGTTCTCCTTCGCATCTTTCGACAGTGACAACTCCCTGAGTCCTCATCCATTCCAGACGTTCTTGGGCTCGTTAAAACAAGCGTGTCAAGCTCTTTCCAACAAGACCATAACCAAGTCAAGGAGTTGTGAATTGAAAAAGTTATGAGGGATTCACTCTTCCGCCGAAGGCCCTTGCCCCGAAGGCGTCTACCGCCGAAGGCGCATCTTCCGGCGGTTCTTCCGCCGAAGGCGTACCGCCGAAGTCGCTCTACCGCCGAAGGCCACCCATCAGTAACTTCCGACACTCATAACTCAGTGACCTCTTATCCGTTTCACAAGTTCTTAGACTCGTTAGAACCAACGCGTCAAGGTCTTTTTAACAAGACCCGAAGTAACTCAAGGCGTTACGAGTTGAGAAAGTTATGAGTGATCTACCGCCGAAGGTGCTTGAAGCGGATCCTCCAGCATGAACCGCCCGTTCCGTCCCAAGCGTCCCACTGTGGCCTAAGCCCAAAACCCCTTGACTGTCCTCGATGCTCTTTTTACTCTGGTTTCTAGTCCCTAGACCTGGTTTGACAACCGTTCCACAGATAAAAGCTACAGGTATGTCTCAATTGAAAAACTCAAAACGGAGTACAAAAAGAGGCCCTCGCCTTGAGAAAAACCGAGGTTTAAATACTATCTCCCACAAGTGACCAACTAGTATCCCGTCCATTCCGGATCGATGGCCACCGCTAACTTTCCGGATTGGCAGCCGGGTGCAACTGAGCCGCATCGTTAATCGCTGCCATTCTACTCGATGCCTAACCTACTCCTAGAATTACTCAACCTCCGCCAGACATCATGAAAACCCTGGTGGAGCTTGCTCATCCGGTCCCTTGTGAAACCTAGATGCTCCTCTTTCTTCGGTTGGTACTCAAAAGCGCATCAGGTCTCCAAGGTGAACTGCCTCTAGTCGAAAAAATGTAGGTAAGGGAAGTTAGCGAAACAGATCTGTAATTTAGGGATTAGCATTGGTTGTGAGGATCGGGTTTGGGGGTCTGCTTCTAGAGCTCGGCGGGCGGTCGGTGATCTGCCCAAAACTGCTCTCGCGGTGAGCGAACGGCCGGCATGTAGGCTCTGTGCTTCCACACTACGTCAAACACGGGGACCTAACAACAAGAATGCTGGCGACCTGGCTGGCATCAAACATACAACTGCCACCTCTCCTCATCCTTCATCTCAGCTAGCAAACATCTACTTATCTTCCTACCTGCCTTCCTTCCTTCCTGTTTCTCTATCTATCCTCCACCCAAACGGCATACTTCATTGACATATTCAGTACGATACCAACCTAGTTTGTTGACACTGCATTTTCTAGTTTCACACTAACTGCCGGCAGAACAAAGACTGCGCGATTTCATGCCCAACTGCTGTTCCAAAGAAGTTTCCCCAAGAGATGAATCTTCCTTGCACAAGAAGGGATTGTCGCGACTTACCCTTGAACAGAGCTCACTCAGCACATCTCTGCTCGTCTTTGCCTCTGCATGCTCTATCTCTATTTTGATCTACGCCAGCCATTTATTGTCTCGAAGCAATGAAGACTTGTCTGAGGAAATGACTGGGAAGCGTGACGTTGCTGTGTCTGCGCATTGACATGCATGAGCAATCAAGCAAGCAAGGCCAGCGGCAGCAGCAGTGGGCGAGCGAGAGAGTGGAGAAGCGGTCTGCCGATAAACTTTAGAACCTCGTCTATCAATATTACAGGTAGGAACACCGCCAGCACAAGCAACCACTCGTTTAAGCTGAGGAGCACAATGCCAAAGATGTTGGCAAGGATGGGGATATAAAGTATCAAAAAGTGAAGTCCAAAAGATACCGCCATCGCCAACAAAAGATACGGGTTCACCCATGGTGGCATGGTGATTAAACTCCCATCCTCTGACAGGCATTCAGAGAGTTGAACATCTCAATGGCCACCAGCACTAAGAGGGAAAGAGTTGTTGCCTTCACTTTCCCTAGCGTAAAGTAGTCACAAGGATTCTTGCTGAAGTCCAATTCCTGTGAACCGGCCTAGAAAGGTGCGACGGTAAAGTTCTCCCATGTTGGACAGTCGCCTCAATTTGTCAGTTGTGAGTAAGAAACTAACGTGTGTCCATCCAAGGTCAGAGGAATGCCCAAGAAAGATTCTTGAGTGTACCACAAACCGAAGATGTTGCAACTCCTACGTAGCTACCAATAACCTTGTATCGGAAGAACATCCACTTATTGATCAAGACATCATCACTTCTTCAGGGTGGGTTCCTCTTGATGTCGGCATCAGGGGGATTGAAACCCAATACGGTTGCCGGAGGACCGTCAGTCACGAGATTCACCCAAAGAAGCTGAACAGGAATTAGGCCTTCGGGCATGCCGAGTGCTGCAGTCAAGAAGATTGAAGCAACTTCTCCAACGTTCGAGGAGATCATGTACTTGATGAATGCCTTCATATTATTATAAATAGAACGACCTTCCGCAATGGCGGACACAATGGTGCTGAAATTGTCATCCGCAAGAACCATATCGGACGCCTCCTTGGCGACCTCAGTTCCGGCAATTCCCATTGCGATACCAATGTATGCATGCTTCAATGCTGGAGCATCATTCACTCCATCTCCGGTCATAGCTACAACTTATCCAGCCTCCTTCAGCATACAAACAATGTCCCGTTTGTGTTTCGGTTCGAACCTGGAGAAAAGACAGCCTCCACTTCTAGCTAGAATTTTCCGTCGCTGTTCCACTGGAAGGCTAAGAAAATCTCTTCCCGAAAAACTCTTCAAAGAGATATATTTGCCATCGCTGAACACTCCAATCTCCTTGCATATGGCTTTGGCAGTATTCTTGTTGTCACCGGTAATGACCATGACTCGAATTCCTGCTTCTTTGCAGTCGTCAATTGCCTTGTGGACTTCTTCACAAGGAGGATCTCTGATACCGGCCATGCCAACAAAGACAAGATCGCTCTCGATGTTTGAGTAGTTGCTAGGGTCGAGAAGCAGTCTGTGAGCTGGGTGATCCTCTCCAGTGTAAGATTCAAACTCGCCCAATTGCTCCTTGTATGCGAAACCTATACACCTCAAAGCCTTAGAGCTCATGTTGGCCAAACGCTTCAACAACAATTCTCTGGAGTCTTGGGTCATTTCCACAAACTGACCACTTGCCAATTGAAGAAATGCACTCCTCTCCAATATATTTTCAACTGCACCCTTCACCAAAAGACGATTCTTGCCGACATTGTTTTGCACAATGACACCCATGGACTTTCTGAGGCGGTCAAACTCCAAAAGCCCAAGTTTCTCTTGTCGTGAGTTCCAGAAGTCACAGCAGCCCAACTCCACCCTGGTATTGTCAAGAAGGTTCTGAGGCCGGCTCCGCTCTTGAGCAATTTTCACTTGCAGTCTTGCATCAGGCACTCCCACATAAAACAAAAAAATCCCTTTGGAGGTTTTTCCGGATACGTGTTTGATCCAAAGACTTCCTTCCTCCTCTGAATGTCAGTCTCATCTTCGCTTATGCCTCGCTTCTCAGTCACCTGCAGCTTGGCTACGAGTTCATGAATACGTCCAAGACGGATCAAAGTATCTTTCTCGTTCTTCTCGTCTTCTCCCTCTCGAGCCCCGCAGAAGGTGGAACAAAAACTGAACTCTAAAGTGAATAGCATAGAATACGGAACGTCATCCTCAGTGTCAGTAAGTCCGTCTTCCAGCCAATACTCCTATGAATCGAGGGCTCCTTGGCATGTCCCGGAAATCCTGAATTTTGTAAAATTTCAGATTTGTCTATGGTGGTCTTTACGCGTGTGCTGACGCTGATAATGCTCACCCGATCCCGCGGCAAAAACTGTCCCTCTTCTTTACCACCTATGCCACGACCACGACCACGACCTTTACCTCGGCCTGGTCCATCTTGAGCGGCCAATCGACTGCGGCCAACTGTAGTCACGACCGTGGTAGAGTTATCCTTTCCAGTGGAGTTATGCACGGCTCCGCTGCTAACAATCTCTCCCTTCCTAGTCCCTTCTAAGACAACCTCCTCTTCCATATCAAGAGGGAAAAAGGCAAGAGGCTCCAGGACTTCCAATTGCATAAGCTGAGGTACTTCCGTAAATCCTTCCGGATATCTGGTGAAAGTCGATGAGCTCCCAACCTTCCTATAAACATCAAGAAGCTTACCCCTCGGGTACCGAAACAAATTGTCATGGAGAGGACTAGATTTCCCTTGACTACTATCCCATTTATCAGGAACAGGTGGAGCACCAATAGGACCTCCAGCCGGGGGTCCATGAAGTAGACCACTTTCAGAAAAATTTGCACGACCGCGACCGGCAGCAAAACCTACATTTGGCCCATCTCCTCTTCCCCTTCCCACACCAAAACCAGGTGCAAATTTTGGTGGGGTGGCTCCCGGAGGAGGAGCTTCTCCAACTCCGCGACTCATAAAAAAGTGCGGACGCCATGCACGATCTCGAGTAGCATTGTCAGATTCCCTCTCGCCTTCTTTATTATTTATTGGATTTGGAGTGTGTCTATCTCAGTGGCCCTCTCCTTCTTTCTCCGGCTCTGACCATTTCTCTCTCCGATACTCTTTGTCCTTGTCTTCTGGACCCCAACAAGTGCTCCACTTACTGTCTCTCCGAGCCTCAAAGCTAGTCTCCCTGTTAGCTGTGTCGGTCCACCTATCGGACGGAAGGCGACGGAGTTCTGAGGCGTCTCTACCTGCATTATTTTCAGCCCATCTCTCCCCTCGACAAGTTTCTGCAGTCTCCCTCTCTCCCTCTTTCCATCGATCCCTACGCGCGGCAGTGTTGTTTTCTCTTTCCTCTTCCCGCCAGCGATCACGACGACTGTTGTCAGCATTGCGTTCCAATGATATGGATCTCCACTAATCCCGCTTCCTCTCTGCGTCTCTAGTCACATCCCGCCCTCCGTCACGACCGCCATCTACCGCCTTCTCTACCGACATCTCGTCCTCCATCCCCACGGGCAACACCATCACCCCGCCATCCCTCCTTTATAAGAGCTTCACTAGTGAGCCCACCATGACTTGGGGTCCCCGGTGTCCGCGGGGGTTCCATGGTGGCAATGGGTGGATTGCTTTCTGTAGGCTTGGAAAAGAGCCACTGCGGCGACAGGGGTATGATATTTTCAGAAGCGGCAATATCTGCACCCACTTTGAAATCAGAATCAGCTCCAAGTAACACCTTCGATGACTCCAGTATTCCGCTACCTTCGTCGCGTAGCTTCCAAGACTCGAGCCGAAGAGGCGTACCGCCACCACTCTCCCTCATTGCTTCACCTTTACTTTCCGTCATTGTGCTCAAAGCGCTTTAACCCTAAAAAACCAAATAAAAAATATAAGCCTATGCACTCTCGTATCCTCGCGCTCTTCCGCCCAGGTTCCTCTCGGCCTCTGCGCCTGCGCCTGCACACGAAGAGGAAATTGCAGAACCGGGAACTGCGGACGACGAGCCAGCCCAAAGAGCCAGCAGCCACAAGACTAGGACTAGAGTCTTCTATACACTTCCCACCCGTCCTCTGCCCTCCTCCTCCTTCGTCTACCACTGCCACCATCACCACACAACTCTCCACTCCGAAGGACACCAAATTGCTCCCTGTTGTATGCTTCCTCTGCGCGTACTCCATCCGGCCACAACAACGACACTCAAGATTTCTCTCCAGAGTGAATCTCGAGCAAAGCTCATACCCAATGTGATTCTTGCTCGTCCCCCTCCTCAACCTTCTTATCGGTAGTTACTACACACTAACCTACAAACTTACTTTTTCTATTACAAAAACTTCATCTTTTTAAAATTTTTTTGGCCAAAATTACTTGTTCGGCCAGTAACCAGTGGAATTCACTTTCCACAACGATTGAGCAATGGGCTCAAGTCTTAGAGCCGTGTGCAACTCAGGCAGGCGATTACTATATGATCACAAGAGCGTGAAGGTGACATAGAAAGAGGAGACGACGTTCGTGAAGTTGTTCAAGTCAGCTCGATCGACCAAGAATAGTGGCAGACGATAGATTACCGTGATCCGCTGAGACACAATGTGGCAGTGGCGCTGATGCAGATTTTGAGGCCTTTGCGAACAACGTACATGGCGTCTTGGCAAGTAGGATTTGTGTAACACGCGGTGACGGAGAAGCCAATACACTAGGCTCAAATCTTGTGGAGTGTCAAGGACATGAATGTCAAGGACAAGTTTGAGGGATTGATGATTTATCTATCCCCGTTCTTCATCGATTTCTACCAAGGTATGAAATTGTTGACAGAAAAGGAAAATAAAAAATTCCCGCTCAAAAGTAAAATTGTTGGAACAAAGGACAAAGGAGCTCTTGGGAGGCAACAGAATTGTCAATGTTGATGATGACATTGAACTTGTGCGGTCTTTGGCCAAAGTTGACATGTCCAATGACAAAATTGAGGAACAACTTGTGAAGAAGCAAAGGAAGTAGCAAACGCCTTTAGCTTAGGAAGTTGTTGGTCGCATAGCAGATTGCAGACTAAAAGACCAGCACCTGTGCGGATGAGAATGGCGAGTACGCATGCTTGTAGTAAGGTGAAGCCACGACACAAGCAAAAAGAAGTGTTGGACAGTGCGAAGTGCAGTAAGGCAACATCGCAACCTCAGCTGTCTTTGGAAAATTGGACTGCAGTGGGAGTGTAGGAAGCAGGATCGGAAGACAAATGGCTTTCGGCTGAAGACCTTTGGCCTTTGGAGTGGCAACCTTTAGAAAATTGGACTGCAGTGGGAGTGTCGGAAGCAGGATCGGAAGACAAATGGTTTTCGGCTGAAGACCTTTGGCCTTTGGAGTGGCGACCTTCACATATGCTTATGGAGAGATCGTTGGCATAAGGCAAAGAAGGAGAAGATGAGACCGAGATCAAGACTTCAGGTCAACGCCTTCGGCCTTTGAATTAAGCATCTTCGGATGTGCGTGAGGAGTTTACAAAGTTGGTGGAGGTTTCTCCTTCAAAGAAGTACCTTTAGAGCAGATTGTGGCAGAAGTTGAGAAGACCGTCACGGAGCAACCGACGTTGCCTTCGTGCCAGCTGTATATGGGAACAGTGGAGTTTGACTGTGGAGAAGGGTCTGCGGCTAACGGGCCGACGTTGGCAAAGTTTAGTTTGTGTGATCTTTTGAGTGATAGGATAGTTCTATTAGTGACATACTTGGATAGGAAGATGGAAAAGTACTCGGAGCCAACGTCTTTGGCGGGATCCTATGTGAAATTAGTGCGCAGACAGACGAAGGCAAAGGCGGTAGCAACCGCTAGGGTGATCGAACGGATTGCAATCTTCACTTTCAGGTGTGCAACCATGACATGGTCACACACTTGAAACTTCCCGCTCTTACCTTGCAAGAGCAAGAAGAGCAACTTCGTGCAAAGGAGTTGGAGTGCAAAAAACTTTGGCGAGAGTTAGCTGCAGAGAAGAGCCTCCATACGAAGGAGGAGCTAGAGTGCAAGGGCCTGTTGGAAGCGTCTCGGGTAGCATATTAGAAAGAATTTTAGCACGCAGAGGAGCTGACAGTGCATCTGGCAGCATAAGAGCGGTTTGTGGCTGCCAAATTAGCTCGTTGGGATAGTCGATTAGCTAATTGAAAGGCTATGGGAATGGGAAACCGTTGCAGCGGCGGGTATACTCAAGGAGGCAAGAGCTTGGTGCCCACATTTCACGAACACATTTTGCAATCGACGCGAGATTGGGGCACGGAGGCTTGAACAAGAGACTGCAGCGATCAAATTACACACTCTAAGAGTTCTCCAAGTAGGGGATTACGAGCTCATCGTAGTGCTTTGATTATCGCAAAGATGGACTTCCAGTTGTGGGGTTGGAATTGAACGAGCGAGGCGATGATGCAGGAGTGGGATAACAATAGATTGCCAAAGCCGTCGAGCTATCGAGGCAATCTCGATACATTGCAAATTTGGAACTAGAAGAAGGTCCTTGGTCGTTGCGCGGGGGATGATTGCAATCTTACTTTTGACAGCGAGAGTGTTAGAGTGACGAGAGAGGAGGAAAGAGCTTATGCCACTTTGTTCAAGCATCCTCGCAATGGGAAGAATGGTTATCGTACCGTTTGGTACCACGATCGATTGAGGCGAAATGTCGCAATGGCGCTGATGCAGATTCTCCGTCCGTCTTGACCCACATACATGATGACTTGGCAGGTTGGGTTTGTGAAGAAAGCATTGAGGGAAGATCAGATCCATTAGGCGCGCATCTTCTGGACAGCCACCCGGCAACACATTGGGCTGATTCCAGGAGGGTCCGCCTGTTACTTGTCCCCCCATTCTTGATCAATTTCTATCGAGGTACTGACTATCAAAAAGAGTAAAGACTTTCCAATTCGAGAGTTGGTATAGGAAGGAGAAAAGGTGATGACTGCCAACGAGGTCGACTTGGATCTTGAGGGCAAACCACGTAATTTGCCCAGCAGAGGAGAAAGCGGCCCAGAGGCCGACAAGACTCACAGCCAAGGAAGAGAAGGAGGATCGAGGAGGCCGCCGTAGCAGAAGAATGTTCACAACGGGCAACTCCCGTCAAAATGCAATCGCCAAACTTTTGAGCCAAGTCAAAGATGAAGGCCATGAGGTTGATACTAGAAGAGGAGAGCAGCAAAGAGAGTAGATGTGTTGCGTTAAGAGGACGTCCCACTCGAGAAGAGGGACCAGTGGCGATTACTGTAAGAGAGAAGGAAGTACCGGCGGAGAAGAAGCTTTGGACTACGGAGGTCAGGGTGACACCTGTAAAGCCAAGCCAGGCTTCAAGGAAAGACAAAGGGAAAGCAATTTTGACTGAGGAAGTACTCTAGAGGCAGAATGAGGTTCCTTCAACGGATATAAAGATGAGAACTCCTTGGAAAAGAACTGCTGAGATGTTGGCAGTGTCGTCGGACACTGAGGAGGACCTTGTGGCCTTGGAGGAAGTTGCATCGAAGGCCGTAGAGGAAGTAGGAGCAGCCGAGTGTGGACCATAGAAGGTGGCATCACCCCGGACTTCCACCGGAACAGTCATTTTGGAGACGGGTGAGGATCCTTCAGCGGAAGAGGCACAGTTGCAAGCCCTCATTGCCGCTGATATGCTAAGTGTGTAGATACTTCCGTTGGTCCAGTACCTCGATCGGAAGCGGGAGAAGTATGCGGAAGCAAGCATCACCGGGTCTTACGTGAAAATAGTACAAAACCGGACAAAAACCAAGGTAGCAGCGGCTACTGAGGTCGCCGCGAAGGAATGCAAGAGTCAGCCAGCGGAAGCAAAGTACCAGGCACTCCAGAAGAGGCGAGCTGAGGAAATTGAGAAGCGAAGGTATTCGGAGAAGGTCTGCGAGGATCTTTGTAAGGACGTGGAGAGGGCCTAGTGCGCAACGGTGGATCTTCTAAAAAATTTGGAGGCGTGCCGGACTGCTTATGACACTGAGTCACTGAGGGTGGATGAGCTGACGGCAACAGCGGAGAAGAAGGAGCAAGAGTACAAGGCTGCACGGATCTCAGACTTGGAGTTAAAAGAGAAGCTAGAGGCTCGGTGCAGCGAGCTGAGGACGCAACGGTCGCAAGCTGAGGAGCAGTTATGCGAGATGAAGACGAGATTGACGAAGGCGGAAGGGAAGAATTGGCAATTATTCAAACAGAAGCGTGATGCCTTAACTGCAAGGGTGAATCGGTGTTTATGCGGATATGTTTTATGGCAGATTGAGACGCAGAACAGTTTTTGGTTACGAGAATTCGAGCAATGTGCGGCGGAATTGATAGCAAGGAGCGGTCGAAGGTAGCGCCGGTTAGCCAAGAAGCTCAACATGTTTCCTTCTGCATTCCTCCGCACGTTTGTGAGTTGTGTATTTTGTCACTATGGGAGAGTAGCTTTGTTTGTCAAAGATACCACATATGAAGTAGAGTAGCTTATTAAGGTATTTAAAGTGGTGCATAGTGTAGTTGAGGATGTAAGCAAAGCTATAGATTGGTTGCTTGGTGCAGCAGGCTGAGCGTGTAATCTTAAAAAATTTCCCACTTGAATATCAAGTGCAAATTCGCTTGCGACATTTGTGGTGTTTATTGGATGAATTTCAGGGTTTGGATGTGATTACACCTTGCATTTGTATTGCCTTCGGGTCAACATTTGTAGATGCTTATGGGAGTGACATGTGTGTGAGTAGTAAAACTCGTCAATAGATTGTTAATCGTGACAAGATTTGAATATCTGATGTTGTTTCTCTCTCTTTGTACCATAATGCTCCATTTTGGTATTTATCCGTTATAAGATAAGGATCAGTTGAAATCCATGATTAGATACCTTTCTGCTGGAGTTAGTGTTTTCATTTACAGTCAATGAGGTTAAATTAGATAGATCATGATCTGCTAGAGTAGTAACCTCATAACGTTGTCAATTAGTGGCAAATTGAATTAATAAGAAGTTGATCAAGAGTGGGGACAAGTAACAGGCGGACCCTTCTGAAATCAGCCTGATGTGTTGCCGGGTGGCTGTCTACAGGATGCGCGCCCAATGAATGCGATCTCCCCTCAATGCTCACTCCACAAACCCAAACTGCCAAGTCATCATGTAAGTAGGTCAAGACGGATGAAGAATTTGCATCAACGCCATCGCAACATTTTGCCTCAATTGGTCGTGGTACCAGACTGTGCTATAACCATTCTTCCCAGTGCGAGGGTGCTTGAACATAGTGACATAGGCCCTTTCTTCCTCTCTCGTCACTCGGACACTCTCGCTGTAAAAAGTAAGATCACCATCATCTCCCTTGCACCGACCAAGGACCTTCTTCCAATCCCAGATTTGCCATGTATCGGGATTGCCTCGATAGCCCGGCGGCTTCGGCAACCCATTGTTATCCCACTCGTGTACTATCGCCTCGCTTGTCCAATTCCAACCCCACAACAAGAAGTTCATCTTTGAGAGAATCAAAGCACGATAATGAGCTCGTAGTCCTACTTTGGAAACTCGTAGAGCGTGTAATTTGATTGGTTGCGCCATCGCTGCTATTTCTCGTTCGAGCCTCCGCGCCCCAATTGCGCGTCGATTGCAAAATGTGTTCGGAAAATGTGGGCACCGAGCTCTTGACTCCTCGGGTATACCCCGCCGTCGCAACGATTTTCCATTTGTGTGAATTGAAGATGCATCCATTCAAAATTCTTTCCTGTGCGGCACTATCTTTTACGTCCCTGGGCCTCCTTCAGTGCTCATGTGACTGCGGAAGCTCCGAGGTCCTCATTTGCAATTAATGAATACCTCCGCCCGAATACCCGCCTAGGTACTCGGAGGAACTAGGTCTTTCTACTCCCCGATCCGCTCCTCTGCATTGGGACCTTGCTAGCCTTTAAAGATTGGCGCTTCTGCTGAGGTTCCCTCAGGGTTGCTACTACTACCTCACTTCTAGCATAAAAGACCTATTCTATTCTAATCTAATTACTTCTACTCTAAAAGTTAAAAACGACGTGAATTTCAAATCCTACTACTCCGTTTCTGGGAAAAACAAAAAAACTGGCCTACCACAACACTATGCACCACTTAGAAAATCCGAATTGGACTCTCTACTTCAAATGCGGTATCTTCGACAAACTGAAGCAACTTGCGCACGGTGACAATACACACAATTCACAAACGCGCGGAGGAATGCATACTAACAACTAAACACTGACTCATGAAAAAGCCTCCCAAAGGCAAAGCCTTGGGTCTCTTTATTCACAACGAACACCCGAAGACATCACCAGCTAGCTTCAAGCCTCCATTAGGTGCAACGTCTACAGATGCGGCAATTGCCACACCCGCAGAGCTCCTCTCTACTCCTATCCCACTCAAAATCGCTGCGAGCTCTAACTCTAAATTCTCTTTAGTCTCTTCTAAACCGAAAATGAAAGAACTGACCATTCTACATAACTGCCAATGTCCTTCGGCTCCGCTGGCTTCCAATTCCTTCACTCGACGCTCCATCTCATCCAATTTCATCCACTTCAGGGTCAAGATCTCCCATTTCACATAACTGCAAAAACATCGTTCTAATATCGCGCACAATGCAGCATCCATTTGCTGTTCCAACTGCTGGACTGTCACCTTTGTCTTCGCCAACTTTGTTTAAGCCGCAACTAGCTACTCCTCAACTGTCGACAGTTGAGAACGCAATTTGTTGCAATTCGCGTCCAATTCCTTACTACGCTCTAACTTCAAAGTCCAAGCAGCTTTGCAATCCTGCAATTCTTTCGCCTTGAGAGCCAATTCAACAACATGCGATTGATCTTGTGCCTTTAGAGTTACCGTCAGCTCCTACGCGTGCTTGAATTCTCTTGCAAATTCATTCTGAAATAATTCCAATTTGTCCTTAAGTTCCATCGTTACCTTCTGCACATTGCTGATGTCGAGCCGAAGGCACTTGCACTCAAGCTCGGTCTTCGTATGAAGGTTCTTCTATACTGCTTAACTTTTCCAAAGTTCTGCACACTCCAACTCCTTATGCCGAAGTTGCTCATCCCGCTCCTACAAGGTAGCTCTCTTGGCCGCACACTCAGAAGTCAAGCTCGCCACTCTTTCTGCTACCTCCGCAGATGCTGCCATCTTTGCCTTTGTTCAACAACGCACTAACTCTACGTGGATCTTGCTAACTCTAGCTCAGCGTACTTCACCATCTTCCCATCTAAATATCTGAGTAAGGAAACTATTCGATAACTCAAATTGTCAACTACACTTAGCTCCATTGTCTTTGGTTCTTCGGCCGAAGGCCCTTCAACTCAGTCAAAATTGACGGTACCCAAAGAAACTAGACACAAATGCATCGCTTGTGGCTCCGCGACAATCTTTTCTACTTTCGCCACCACTCGATCCAAAAACTTTTTTGACCGAATTGGGCTCCACTGCCCGCTCTTTCAACTCTACAGGTACATCCGAAGTTTTCTTACCCGAAGGCCAGAGATCTTTGGCCGAAGTCGCTGATGGTTGTTTCGAAGGCCAAAGACAATGATCCGAAGTCTTTGTCTCAGTATCACCTTCTTGTTCTTCTCCTTCCTCCAACGGGCCTTCCATGGGCCGAATGCCATTCGTTCTTCCATGACAAATGGCATTTACTTTGACTTTATTATCAAAAGTCAAAGGCCAATTGTCTTCTGTCAGCGAATCAATCAAAGCCGAAGGCCATTCGTCTTCTGTTTCCACTGCCTGCACTTTCATTTCAGCTCACTCCGCCGAAGTCACTAGATGCTGCAAAGTTGCTTTGCTACACCATGTACTATCTTCTTCCTCTATCCGTTGGCGTTGCACCTTTATCTTGCTTGGAGAATGCACACTCGCTATTCTCATCTGCGTAGGCCCTCAATCGATCCAGGATTTGGCCTCAAATCCTCAATCGCCACCACTCGATCCAGGATTTGGCCCTCAATCCTGCATGCCGACCTACCATCTACAAAGTCGTAGTCCTTTGCAATCTTCGTCGCTTCTTCGCTGGTTTTTCATCAACGTCTTCGTCCAACTTGTCCAATTTGGCCGAAGGCGATGTAGGTTCAATGTTGTCCTCCTCACTGGCAACTTCATTGCCTCCTAGCACTCCTTTGTTGTCTGCAATCTCCCTCTCGAGTGAGAATCTTTCCTGCTCTACTGCAGTCAACAACCCCATACCTCAGTAGAAATTGATGAAGAACAAAGACAGATTGTTCATCGATCCTCCGAATATCTCTTCGATGTTCTTGCATGTAGTACTTCAGAGAATGCGAGCCCAATGAATCGGCTTTCTTGACACCGCGCGTTCCACGTACCTGACCTGCCATGTTGCCATGTAAGTCTGGGAAGTAAGAACAAGCAACTTTAAACTTTTAGAACAGTAGTAGTAAGAAGAAGAATAAATATGGAATTTTAGAGTAGATGCTGAGTAGGAGTATGAGATAGAAGGAATCTCAATAGGTAGACCTTGGCAAGGTAAGGTAATCTTTTAGGGTTACCCGATAAAAGAGTAAAAGGTAAGGGTAAAAATTTGGAGATTTGGCTATAGGGTAAGGTAAAGGTAGAGCCAAATACCCGCAAAACACAAAAAGGTGGACACTCTCAAAATTGTTCAAAATGTTATTCTGCACATTCAGTTGACGATATCTAGAAAACAACAATGTAGGTTAAAGTCGAATCCGACCGCAAGAGCTATTCTGCATAATCTAGTGAGAGCACAAAGTGTAGATAAGGAGTTAAAGGTTAAGCTCTTGCATGTGACGGCCTCCGACAGAGATGATTTGGAGAGTTTTCATTTCATCACAAAATTTTACTAAACGGGTAAATTACCCTATTATCTCTACCATTTACCTTAAAGAGTAGACTTACTCGGTAATTCCGATGTAAAGATAACTTTTAAACCTTTAAGAATCCGTATCAGGTAACCAGGTAATTACCTAGAGGTAGAAGCAAAGGGTAAAGGTAGAAAAAAATGACACGAGTAAGTTAGAAGGTAAGGTAAAGGTGACAGCCCATGGCTTATCCGGTGTGGGGTCTACTTTTTTGTTTTTCTTTAAAAATTAACAAAACATAAACATATTTGTGTAGAAGATAGTTATATGAGTTGGAAAGAGTAGATTTATAGGAGTTATGATAGGATTAGTTAGAATTTGTCTACGTCCGAAGATCTTCGGATCTTTGTGTCTTTGGCGCAGCCTTTCATGGACGTACGAAGAGCTGCGTCTTTGGCAAAGACATCGGAATCAATTTCAAGTCATGCAACGGGCCGGACGATGCTCGCACGCGTCGGGAGTTCTACGAGGCGCGGAAGAAGGCAATGTTAGGGCTTCAAAGTTAAAGGCAATATGAGGAGACTTTGCGCCGACATTGCGATATCAAGCAAGAACAAGCAAGAGAGAGAGGAATTGCAATCGAGCCAACCTGCGATTAGCGAAACGCAAATTAAAGATATGGCACCCAAGAAGAGTGAGAAGGTGAGGAAATTGGTTCCCTTGAAGTTGCCTTACGAGGAATTGAGACCTTTCAGACACGAGTTGAGGGAACTGCGGCTTGAATTCCTTTTGTGGAATTGGAATTGCGTCTTAGCGAGTATCTGCAAGGAAGTTATGGACAAGAGCACGGTCGAAGGCGAGGAGCTCCGCGATAATCCCTTGTTGTGGACTATCAAACATTGGACAACGGTCCTGGGACCCTGTGAGAGCAGCGAAGGAGACCTGCTATTTGAGAAGAATAGCGTAGGACTTACGTGCGGCGAGGAATTCTCTTACGGGTCTCTCTTCGAGACTGGAAGACAGGGAACGAATGGATGGAAGATTGTCGATTATAAAGATCTGAAGAGACGGGCGATCGCGTTAGGGATCATGCACATCTTACGGCTGGCGCGCACGACTTATGTGACGGCCTGGCAAGTAGGATTCTTTGAACGCATTTTGAAGAGACAGCCCGTATATTGGGCAAGGATCTTTCACGATCTTGTTTGGATGAAATGTAGGTTCCTGGTGGACAGGACCTTTTACCAATCACATCACTCCCTTTCTGGTGAATTTCTATCGAGGGATGAGATTGCTTACGAGGGAGGAAGAGAAACGATTTCCGAGAGAGCGGGAAATCCTGACGGCTGAGTCCAGTGAAGGGACAAAAGACGAGAACCGACCCCCCTCAATTTCAACACACACAACCGCTCGAGGACCAATGCAGGTGGAGGTGGTTCAAAGACAGGAGCAGCCAGAGAGACGATTGGCAAAGAGAAGGAAGGTTGTGAGTGATGACGAGGAGGAATTGGCCCACGAGGTAAGAAGGATGGATATGGATGTAAGTGGAGCCAGGCAGCACAGAGCTCGCGCAAGACCAAAGAAGAGGGCAAAACGGAGGATGGTGACAGTTGAGGTGTCAGACAGCAGTGTGGAGAAGATTGTGGCACCAATTGTAAACACATCCAAAGTCGCAGCTAGCGAGGTAATGCGACATGTGGAGATAGGAGTACCTTCGGAGGTGTCAATCGAAGTTCCGGCAGATATACCGACAAAACCTTTGAAGGAGGGAACGGAATTGATAAGTCCAATTTCTCTGTCTTCGGAGCGGACACGATCTGCACAAGGCGAAGGGACACCACAGATGAAGATGAACGAGGACCTAGAGAAGGAGTTTACTTTGAGCGAGGAGATTCTTGAACAGGTTGTCGCAAGGGTAGGAGGGACGGTGGTAGAAGCCGAGAGCATTACACTGCCGACATCTCCGGTGGAAGAGGTGAGATCCAAGAAGGGAAGAAGACTTCAGGCTAAGATGTGAAGACATTAGAAATTACATTTCCTGAATTCTTGCAGGATAGTGTAGTTCCATTGTTGAAGTACTTGGACGGGAAGAGGGGGAAGTATGCTGTAACGGAGGAGCCAGGATTCTATGTACCTATGATTAGGAATAGGACAAAGCTCAAGAGAGCACTTAAAGTAAAGAGGGAGTGGGAGTCCGCAACTGCGTTGGTGTGAGAGAGAGAAGCCTAGCTTCGGGAGAAGAAAACTGAGTGCAAAGTACTGCAGCAGAATCTAGAGAAGGAATCCGGGCTCTGTGCAGAGTTGGAGGAGACCTGTAGAGGACTTTGTATCTCCAATGAGAATGTCCAAAAAGTAACAGTGGATTTGATAGCAAGACTGGAGAAATCCAGGGAAGCTTGTCTCAACTGTCATTTTGTCTTCGCTGTGTGTCTATGTGCTGGTGTGTGATCCAGACATTGAGCACAGGGCGCTCTTGGTTGTCGAAGTTACCGCATCGGGAGTTGTGAGTATTCAGCTTGGATGTCTTGGGTAGCCTAGGGTTACTACGGGATTTAAGCAAGTTAAGGTCCGAGTATTTGGGTCAGTGTGTTGAGATGTATGCAGTGTTGGGAAGTTTTCCCCCTGAAATATAAGTGTAGGATCGCTTGCGATTCTCACAGGTTTTGATTGGAAAAGGTTCAGGTTTTGAATACGGTTTTGCACTACCCTGTGAGTCTTCGGCTCTAGCTGAGTAGTGTCTTCTGGGAGTAGCATTGGCCTAAGTAAAACTTCGTAATAGAATGCTATATGGTGACAAATCGTGACTTTTGTGTTTGTTTCTGTCCTCGTGGGATCGGATCTATACCATTATGCTCCATTTTGGTGTTTATCTGTCATTACATCCGGTTACCTTTAACCTTATCTTGCCAAGGCCTACTCGGCGTGCTCATTCCAAGGAGCCCAAGAATGTGAAAAATGGACAAGAGAAACACAAGCTACGAAGGGATGCAGCGGAGCCCCTTCTTTGACAAAGGCCTAGTGCAGTCTTTGGTGAAGAGTCTTTGAACTTCGGCGTTAGTGTGTTGGGAATTACATACGAAGGATCTAGGGCAAAGGATCCTTGGTGAAGTAAGAGATTGCGTTGCACAAGAAAGAAATTCAAACCTTTGTTCTTTCAATTCGCACGCGTCTACAATGTCGTTAGGGTGGTGGATTACACCAAGAGGAGCGCGAGCTCAGTGCCAACATTCCATGAGATTGCATTCGCAAATTGAGAGCACAACGAGGTTTGTGAGTGAAAAATTGCAGAAGCAGCGATGGGGCAAATTGAGGAAATGTGTTTGTTTTGAAGGTGCCAGAAGTGGGATTGAGAGCTAATCGCAACGAGCTGATCGTTGCCCCGCTTGATTTCTTGTTGTGGGGCTGGAACTAAGTGTGCGCGGCGATGGTACAAGAGTGGCATGACAATCGCGCGCCGGATGCTTATGGACTTCGAGGCAATACTGCACTCTGGACAATTGACGACTAGGAGAAGGTCCTACGATCGTGTGTAGCAATCTTGTAAATTAGTATTCCTTCGGCTTGCATCTAATTTGCGTTAAATGCGCTCTAGAGCAAACCGCTCCAATTTTGTTCCCACATAGACCTACAGTTTTCTTCTAAATCCAATAGAAACCTCTCCTATACTCCCTGAAGATGTACCTTTTTGGATGTTACACTGATCCAAATTGTTCTCGATCCCGATGAAACTAAACCTGAAACTTTAACTTTTTGCCAAAGTTTTAAACAAGTGGCTGGAACCACTGAGCAATTGATTTAGAGTGGCCAATTTCACCATTGACCCGGAAATTTTAAGTGATCGGATCCTCACTGCCCCATATGTTTTAAGTGACTAGACACCCACTATCTCCTAACCCGCTACTCGATATTTTAGTAATTGCAATTGATCTACTCTCACATGCTTTTACGCCTTTGATGGGGGAATTTTGGCCTTAGCTCAAAATCTGGAACACAAGCAATCGTGCGCTAAACACCACTATGAACACCGCGCAATGCGTCTCCTCCTCTCTAAGCTACTTCAGACTTCTGGATTGAACTAGGTTCTCCCGCCTGCATCCGCCTCCAATAGCTCCGGTGATCTCTTGCTATCGATTCCAACCGGCTCTCCTCCAGATATATCTACGAGAGAATAAACAAAGTAGAAGATATACAACATTTCTCCACAACGGACCTTGCCGCAAAACTCATGCCTTGTATCTTGTCACAAAAGAACCACTTTTCTTTGCTGATTGGAAAGTACACAAACTCCACACGAAAAACAAGATACTAAACTACTAAGCTGCTTGGCTCAAAATACTAATTTCTATATAACCTTATCCAAAAAAAGCCTCACTGGAAATTCCCGGAGATCAAGGACATGAGCCCGTGTTGACCCTAAATTTTAAACCCTAATACTCCAAACCTTAATGGCAACTTCCGGCGCACTGTCTTGGTTTCGGTCGGGGGCAAAAATATCCATGTGGAAGCTTCTAGGGAGGCTTCTTCTCCTTCAAACCGTCCGCTTCCGGTTGTCTTCGGCTTCAAAGTTTTGACCTTCTTCTCCAAATTGGATTCTGGCCTCTTTATTAGTATCGTCCTTTAGCCGCTATTTGAGTTTAAGGAGCTCCACTGGACACCTAACTCCTAATTGTATTAACTAACCTAATTCTAGCATAATACTACCTAGCCTAGTTCTTATTCATTTCTTTTGTCCAGTTTGTTAGTACAAAAGCGGAACTGTGTTGGAATTGGTTCCACACCGTGTGCGGGGGAAGATGGCAATCTCACCTTTGATAGTGAAAGTGTGAAGGTGATGAGAGCAAAAGAGAAGACATACGCTTTGCTATTCAAGAAACCGCGTTCGGGCAAGAATGGATACCAAACGACAGGGTATCGTGATCAATTGCGAAGGAATGTGATAGTGGCTCTAATGCAAATCTTTAAGCCCTCGCGTACGACCTACATGACAACATGGCAGGTCTGATTCATCAAGCGCGCGTTAGCAGGACATTGAGCGCGCTTTACCATCACATTGGTGAATCTTGGGGAGGATTGGTGAATTACTTATCTCCCTTCTTCATCAATTTTTACAGAGATATGGGGTTGCTGACCAAAGTTGAGCAAAAGCAATTTTTGTTCTTGAGAGAGGCAGGGGATGAGGACGAGACGCTGGGTGGTAAAGAGGTCAACATAGAGAAGGATGACATTAAGCTCGCGTTGCCTTTGGCAAGAGTCGACAAGTTAGAAGACGAGGTTGAGGAACGGGCGTAGAAGAAGCAAAAATTACATCAATTTTGGAAATGACTGATCACCGTGCTAGAATTTGTGTTCGGAGGCCTCTTCCCATGAAGCTAAGATCGGCAAATGTACGTGCTCGCAGCAAGATGAAGGCGTGACATTCACGGATTGAGGAAGAAGATAGCACAGAGTGCAGTGAAGCCGCCTCTCATGGCCTAATCACTTCGGCGGAGTGGGCAAAAATCGAAGCAGAAGTCGCAAGCACGAAGGAAGAGGGACCTTCGGCCTTTGGAGTGAAGACCTTTAGTAGTTGTAGTGGAAGATCCGCAAAAGTAAGCAGAAGAGGAGAGAGTTAAGATTAAGGTGTAGATCTCAAACCAAAAACAGGGCCTTCAGGCCAATTCATTGTTTACATGCCTTCGGAGAAGGTAAGTTTGGAGGAACCAACGGAACCAGAGCCGGCGCCTTCGACTCAGATGACTTCAGGTACAGTCATCGTGGACAGTGACGAAGATCCTTCGGCAGAAGAACCTAAGTCGGTCGGACTAAGTGCAGCAAACATGCTGAGCGAGTAGGTTATTTCCTTGGTCAGGTATTTGAACGGTAAGTTGGAGAAGTATGCTGAGCCATCAATCGGGGGATCCTACGTGGAGTTAGTGCGTAGTAGGACGCGGGCGAAGGTGACAACATCTGCAAAGGCAACCAAAAGAGTGGTGAGTTTGACCACTGAGTATGCGGCGGTGAAGGCTACTCTACATAAGAAGGAGAAGCGACTTTGGAAGTCGGAGTCCGAGTGTGCTGAACTCCATAAGAGTTTGGCTGCAGAGAAGGAACTTTTGACATCTTTGGAGAAGGTTTGCGACCCTACAGAGTGACATTGAGACTACGCGAAAGGCGTCAATCGATCTTTGGAATAGATTTCAGGCGTCTAGGATGGACTTTAATGAGAAATCGCATCGCGTAGATGAGTTGACTGCAGATCTTGCAAAGAGAGATCAGTT
Organism: Marchantia polymorpha subsp. ruderalis; assembly: GCA_037833965.1. Classification (NCBI taxonomy): domain Eukaryota; kingdom Viridiplantae; phylum Streptophyta; class Marchantiopsida; order Marchantiales; family Marchantiaceae; genus Marchantia; species Marchantia polymorpha. The sequence goes on from AP031359.1 coordinate 5,199,811, forward strand.
ACATGCAGCGGAGTTAGCGGCAAAGTCAAAGTATTTGGCAGAATGTGAAGCTGGTCGGTCCTCCTCTCCCAATTTCCGCCACCTGGGTGCTTGCGCACTCCGATGCTCTTCCTCTACCCTCAGTCGGCCCCGCGGTGTGATTGCAGGCACTTCGTCGAGGTCCGTATCAACCTCGACATCCTTCATGAACTTCCCCGGATTCATCCGCGACAGCAAGAGAAATTGTTTCTTCTCCTCCGCCGTCATACACTCCATCGACCGATAGAAATTTGTCAAGAACGGGGAGAGGTGATTAATCGATCCCCCCTTCTGCTCTCCTGCATGCTCACGCGTGGCCTTCCACAAAATGTAAGCCTATAGAATTGGTGTACCCGCCAACGCCAGCTCCACAAATCCCACTTGCTAAGATGTCATGTACGAAGTCCTGTGTGGCTGCAAAATCTGGAGGATCGCCACTTCAACATTCCTCCGTTTCCGATCAACGTAGTCACGGGTCTAATACCCATTCTTGCGCGAGCGGCGATTCTTGAAAAGGCCGTCGAAGGTCGACTCCTCCTCCTTTGAGAGCTGAACACTCTTGCTGTCAGACAAGAGCTCATCCTCGGACCCCGCAAATCTCTCCAAGACCTGCTCCCAATCGCTAACTTGCCATCTCTCCGGGTGCGATCGATACCCTCTCAAATTCCGGTCTTTCTCGCCCAGCCACTCCCGGACCATCGCCGGACACACCCAATTCCTCCCCACAAGAGGAAATTGAGCTTCACCGTTGTCAATTTGTCTTGGAATGCCCGCAATCCGATTCGCGGCACCCACAGTGGTACCATCCTTAATGGCGCAAACTTGGCCATCGAATTCCTTCCAATTGCTGCTTGCTCCTGCTGTCACTGCGCGTCGATAGTTTGGGTAGACGCAAAATTGATAATGGGCGAGTGAGCTCCTTCTTTGTCCATCAAGAATCGTCAAGTTCAACATTTGGACTTGGCAACGGGTCGCTTGGAAGTTGTTCTGGCAATGAGGTGTAACAGCCTGCTTTCCACGCGCGACTTCACGGTGTGCCATCGCGCGGATTCCCGCACTTGTACATTTGACATAATCACGCCGATTTCCGCCGGAGTAGACCGCTAGTGGCGAAGTCGTTACTGCCGACGGCGCTTGTGACAAAGGCACTAGCGACGAAGGCTTTAGTGGCAAAGGCGTTAGTGGCGAAGGCATCTCCTTCAGCCATTTGCCTTCCTCCAAAGGCGTCAGCGACGAAGGCGCTTTGCTCAAAGCCCTAAAGCTTGAACCGCCCCCGCTCAAGGCATCTTGACTGCCTTCGGAGGAGACACTTCCTCTTATCCCACTGTTGTCTCTTATTTGCTTCTTCTTGTGTACCCCTTCTTATCTACAGTTACTTCCACGGTACTTACTATTCCAAAAACGCTTTATTTCCGGAAAAAAAAACAAAAATTGTACCACCACACCTACACGGGCGCGCACCAGTAAGCAAGATTGAAGAGGATCCAAACACAAGCAAATAGCTAGCAACAACTCTCCAGTCTAAAAGAAACACAACACAAAACAAGACAACACACACGGGACATCGCGTCGCATTGCGATCCCATTTTGATCTCCATCGCTCCTTATCACCTTCCACCAGCAACTTAACACCTACAAGTGGTAGCTTGCTTGCTAGCCTTTTCCTTGCTCTCACGTCCCCAATAGTAGGTTGGTCACGAATCCATCACCAATTGAACCTTGAAAAAACATCTCCAACTCAAGCAGTGAATCTACTCTACTATTCAAAATGTAAAACGATATGAGGATAGAAGTTACATTCATTCTATATTTAACTAGGAGACTATTAGGCTATGATTTTATGAGAAAATCACTCACAGAGATTTTCAGTACACTAACCGGCTAATCACTAAAAATCATAATATTTCTTGATCACGTCATATACAAAAACAATAATTGCAATATCGTACATACGGGACCTTCAAACTACTGTGAGTGACACCGGATGCAACTTCAGTCTCTTCAAAATAACTTCAGTAATAAACCTTACACTTTTTCTTTTCTCAACTTGAAATAATGTGCTTGGACAGTCACACCAACTTGTGAAAGTACGTTGGCATTCCAAGTATCAATTTGTCAAAGCAACATTCCATAACTATCTAAAATGTTTAGAATCTACTATACTAAACTCTATGATGGATCAAACAAACTACAAGACTAAGCCTACACTTCAGTCTCTCTTCCATTTGCACTTGTGTATGTGTGAAGAACAGCTAGAATACTGATCAGCTAACACTAGACCTTCTTGTTTTAAAAAACAAAGAGTGTATAGATATCTAAATATTGATATAGATATCTAAAACTGTATACTAATCTGAATTATTAAGGTGTGAACAAAACTTCACTTACGTGTTTATCTATGTATGTGAAAGAGTCCTACTACTCCACCTTCTTTGACACAATTTGTGGAGCAATTACAATTTCAGAGCTTGAAGACTGTTGCCAAGTCTGAAAATGTGACCTTCTGCTGCTGGTGGTGAGGTGACACAAGCCGTTCAGTGATGCATCCAAATTTGTGTGATAATGCAGTTTTTTTGTTTTTTCGGAAATAAAGTAATTAGGAAGGGAAATCCACACAAGTTTTAACTTTTGAGATTGTAGTAGTTAGAAGAGAAGAGAATAAGTCCTTTTAGTATAGATGCTAAGTAGGAGTAGGAAATACAAAGGATTTCCTTGGAAAGAGCTTGGCCTGCGGAGGCGGATTAGTGGGACTCGAGCTACGGAAAGAAGGGGTGAAAACCCAAGTTCTCCAAAGACCTAGATCAGTATTTGAAAAAGGGTATTTGGTATTTGAAGATGACTTTGGATTTACTTCCAAAGGCCTTCTGGCAAAGGATCTCAAGTGAAGTAAAAGATGGCACCGCAGCAGAAAGAAATGTGAATGGCAGCACCTTCAATTTGCACAAGTTGACTCTACCGTTGCGACGACGGGTTACACCAGCAAGGGCGCGAGTTCTGCTCCCACATTTCACAATCACACTATTGCAAATCGCAAAGAGATTGTATTGCGGAAGGTCAAAATAGAGGAAGCAGCTATGGAGCGACAGATTTGATTGACCGCACTGAGAGTTTTGGAGTCGGAATTGCGAGCGTATTGTTGTGAATTGATTTTTGCAAAGATGGATTTCTTGCTTTTAGGTTGGAATTGGGTGTGTGCAGCGATGGTACAGGAGTGGGACAACGGTGACGCTCCGAAGCCACTGGGCTATTGAGAAAATCCTAAGACTTGGCAAATTTGGGACTCAAAGAAAGTCTTGGGGTGTTGCACATGACATGATGGCGATCTTACCTTCGATAGTGAGAGCATCAAGGTAACACAAGCTAAAGAAAAGTCATATGCAGCCTTATTCAAGAACCCGGGCACCGGCAAGAATGGATAACGAACCATCGGATATCACAATTGTTTTAAGAGGAATGTGGCGATGGCATTGATGCAGATACTTTGACCTTCTCGGACCAGAAAATAAAATGACTTGGCAGGTTGGGTTCGTGGAACGAGCGCTGCGAGGGGATTGAATTCACTAGTCGCAAATTTTTTGGACTGCCACCCGGCAAAACATTGGTGTACTTCTGGGAGTATCAGCCAATTACCTGTTCCGTTTTTTATTAATTTCTATAGGAGGATGGGGCTGTTAACTGCTGCAAAGAGAAAAGAGTTTTTGATGCAAACTCATGCACGGGAGGGAGAAGAGGTTCTAAGTGCCAACGAGATCAACACCAATCCAAATAACGAGCAAATTAAATTGCCTCCAAGGAGAACAGAGCTACTTAGGGACAGACGAGAAGAGCGACCACGGAAGAGATGGAAGCTTCAAGAGATCGCAGTGACTGAAGAGCGTGAGCGCAGAGCAGTTTCCACCAAGTTCAGAATGCCTAATGCTTGAGCTAGGAAGAAGATGAAAGCTAGACAATTGATACTAGAGGCTGAAAGCAGCACGGAGAGCAGCGTTGCTGCGTCGCAAGGTTTTACCCCACCAGGAGACGGGGCAGAGTTGGAAGTAGAGACCGATGTTAGAAAGAAGAGTGTGCTTTTGAAGAAGTACCTTTGGACTTTTGAGATGAGACCTTTGCCAGTGGTGAAGCGCCGTGCAACAAGGAAGGAAAAAAGGAAGGTCATTATGACGGAGTAAGGAATCACAAGAAGAGATCAAGTTCCTTCGGTTGGCGCCAGGGTAAGAAGCGTGCGGAAGTACTGACATTATCATCGGACATAGAGCAGGATCCTATGGCTCTAGAGAAATTGTTGGAGGCGAGAAGAAGAATCGACAGCTAGCGGAGCAGACGAACGACGCCTTGACTGAGAAGGTGAATAAGTGTGTGTATGGGTTTGTATTTATTATGACAAGTCAAGACGCACAAGTGATTGCAGTTACAAGATTTGGAGCGTCACGCGACTGCAATGATAGCATGTAGTGTTAGTGGGCAGCGTAAGTAAGCTAGGAAGTTAGATGTGTTTCTTACAAGTTAGTGTGAGGCGATGGCAGACTTGAAATTGGAGCTGACGGTTGTTTTGCACATGTTAGGTTTAGATCAAAATTCGGATAGCAAGGCAACTGCCGACTCTGCGGACGTTATGCCTGTTTGGAGCTCGCATCAGAGCAAGTGACATCTCAGAGTGTTAGTTAGGAATAAACAAGCTCAAGGCTTCTGTCTCAAGGGGATTCTTGATAGTTAGTTTTCTCAGTTTTGAGCTTGCGTTCTTCGCTCGTCTATGTATTGAGAGTTTTGTCACCGCGCGAGAGGTACTTCGGTTTGACAAAGATACCGCATCCGAGGTAGTAACCCAATTCAAATGTTCTGAGTAGCACTTGGCTAGATCAAGATTTAAGCAAGTTCATAACTAGAAGCTTCGTGCAGTTCCTAAGTGTATCCTTCAGGAATTTTTCCCCGAGACAGGGTCGCTAATACTAAGACAGGGTCGCGATCGACCTCTGTGATGCTGGATTGAAGAATTTCAAGATTGATTGTGTAATTTATGCTGCATTGTGCCTCCTTCGGACTTAGCACCTATAGTATTTTTTGGGAGTGATAGTTGCCTGAGAGTTCAAACTCATCAATAGACTGTTAAATACGTGACACTTGTTGCTCATTTTGTTGTTTCTGTCCTCGTGGGATCAAATATTTGCCATTATGCTGCATTTTGGTATTTATTTGTCATTACAATCTGGTATTGTTAGATATTTGTCAAGAACTTTGAAGGCGATCAATGGATTTGAGCAAATCTAAATGCTTTCTCCTGCCCGTGTGGTGGGGTCCCGGCGCTGGAGGACACAGCCATGATGCTTTACAGAAATCGTTTTTACTTTCTCACAACAAAAAGGAGCCTTCAGCTAGGCTTGTTATATGGAGGAATTATCTGGGTTTTGACAACAATGTTTTAAGGACAAAGCCAGGCGATTTTATTCGAGCCCATCACGCCAAAAGGCAAGTTTCTGAAGTTGATGAAATCAAGATCGAGAACCAGAGCTTTCTTGGTTCATTACTAGGGAAAGCTCTAGCCACCTTTGTTAGCCCTCAGTTGGAAGATTGTGGCAATGTAAAGGTCCACATTGCTGGAAGTAATCAAGATATATCCCGTGGAGAGGTTAAGAAAGTAAAGTTCTCAGCAAAGCGGGTTGTGTACAAGGGCATTTTGATATCAGATGTGGATATTTCAGCTACTTCAATTCGGGTCAGACGCCATCAGAAGAGGCTTTTATAGGATTCGGTGCAAGTGACAGCTTCAATTTCAATAGGGGAGGAAGATTTTAAGTTGAATCTTGAGAGCGTCCTACTTTTTTAATATCTAGAAGAGTTTCTACCTAGACTATTCACCACAGCCAAAAGTTTTATCAGAATTCAAAGTCGTTCTCTAGGATGGAGTACTTCTCTTGAGCCTCAACAAACAATGAAGGTAGAATTTTGAACTCTACTGTCCAACTATTATATAAATTGCAGAGGCCGATAACACGAGCCTTTACCAGGGTTAGTTCTTTACTAGAACGCAAGGATTGAGTAACAGAAGTGGCTACTAAGCACTGATGGTTTAGGGTTTAGAATGGATGGTTCTATGATTGCATGTGAACACAACTGCTCGTTCAATCATGTCTAATGCGTAGTCATGGCTGCCGAATCTACTTGCCAGACACTACGCCTTTTCTACGTTCACAAGACTTAGCTTGACGTAGGGTTGAAGATCATAACTCCAAGCAGGACCAAGCGAGATGCAATAACAGTGGTAAGTCACTTGCTTTCCTTCTAAAAGCAACGTTTCTGTAGCACTCAGAACCCGCAATCCTCCTTGTCTTCAACCAACCAAACCAAACGCGCACCCCAATCCAGTTTGTTTGCCCTTTCTCTCGCCCACAAAGAAGGTATAGACAACAGCATTGTGCACTTCTATCTTCCGCCCTTTGCTCCATTGCGGTTGTGGTGTCAAGGAGAGGTGTCTTCAACATGTCTTGTGCAAACGCTAGAATTTCCAACACGCTAAGTCTAGTATCTCCCACCACATTCAAACTTCTCAAGAAACTCAATGACATCCCATAGCCTCTGCCCTTGTCCTTGTTCTACACCTCCACCAAACCTTCCATTTCACCAAGTTCAGAAATCACAATACTTTCTCATCCGTCATCTGACATTTCTCTCTCCCTGTCACCAGAGCTCAGCCAAGCTCAAATTGATTCAAAGTTCACTGTCGATGATCCCTACTCACACAATTGTACCCACGCACGGAGATTCCCTTAGCCTCTGCAATTGTATTTGCCGAAAAAGAGGCATGCACCACTTGCAAGACTACGATGAAATGGCACGTGAAAATCAAACTTGACACGAATGATTTGTCAGGCTAAAGAAACGAGCCGGGATGTGATCTAAAACTCCAAACTCCATAGAACAAACCCCGCAAGACTGAGCCCCGCTGAAAATCAATACACTTCAAATCTCTAGTCGAGATTATCACAAACAAGATCAAAATCACTAATCCTAGGACTTCGAATTACTAAAAACAACCAAAATTTCACACGAGCTTCTAACTAAACCCGAACGTGAGTTCTTGGAGTGAAAAGAACGTGTTTTTCTCCACTAGAAAACACGTCGGTCTAGATTATCCCACTGGCAACAAAACTGTCACATACATCAGTTGAGCTTAACCCACTTCAAAGAGACTCCAGGTCAACGCTTGCGGGCAATAACTCTTCTCCCAACGCTACAAGCTCAACTTGAACAACTGAATGTTCTTCGAGTCGTTGGCAACTCTATAGTCTCCCACAAGCGGAATACTAAGCTCAACATCTAAATATAGTAAGAGGCAAAACTACATGACAACTGTTTTTTGAATTGTGTCATGTACAAGCATCATAAAAATATCTTTGGTGTTGGAATTAACAATTTGAAAGAATTATTTCAATATGTACATAATCATGTATGGGATCATTTCCAAAGGTTTCACTTCTTGAAAACTTGTAATCTATTTTATTTTATTTTAAAAATCAAGATTCTGTGTAAAACATTCTTTTGATACAAAATTCCAATGTTTTTTTAACGTTTGAATTATATACAGTTCAAGTTTAAACTCAAATTTGACACAAGATGAGATATATATGTAAAAAAAGTATGTTAAAAAAATCTATAAAAGATAAAAACAAAAAAAGATAAAAAGATGAAAAGATTAATTGTCATCTCATCACGGTTTATACCCCACAACATAACGTTTTTTTTAAGAGCATCGATCAAACTGTGTTGAAAAAAGTGCATAATATGTTGAACAAATGTGATTGAGCTTATAAATTTTAGGCTTAAGCTATCAATACCATATTGTATTTGATGAATATTTCAATTTTTTAACTTAAAATTATCTAAATTTTTTGACATCATTTGAATTGAGTCACAACCAAATGGTTGAATATGCTAGTGATGTGAAGAGTCATAGACTATGATTTCCAAGAACCTGTAAAGTTATTGTCATAAAAGATGTTTTTTTCAAGAGCCTAAATCCATTAGACGAGAAGAAAAATTTTCAAAATTTCTCTATTGTGAAGAAAAAATACTCACTCATGTTAGTTGTTGAATAAAAAATTGATAATTATGAATTTAATGAAATGTCAAGTAAAAGCTCTGATGAAAATAAAGCAGGTATTTAAAGAGCAAAAATTGCAAGAATAAATTATTGGTGATGAATTTGCAATATCTACGTCAAATAATAAAGATCAACCAAAATGTTGTACTGAATAATCATCAAATTGTATCAATACAGCTTTTATGAAACATATGTTATAGATTGATTCATTCATTTTAATAGATCATGATATGAAATTGAAAATGATAAGAACATTGTGTTGATCTTAAAAGATGAAAAACCTTCTTCTTACATAGAAGCTCAAGCTTTAATAATAAGCTTTAGTGGAATACAACAATGGAAACTGAGATTCAATTGCTAATGGATAATAGGATGTGGAAGCTAGTGAAGCTAGTGAAGCTTCCAAATAATATAGCAAGTGGATTTACAATCTAAAGAACAATCCAACAGATGAAGAGGAAAAAAATCTTCAAATTTCTCAAGTTGATGGCTAGAAGATTTACACAAAAGCATGATGAAAACTACAACAAAGTTTTTTCATCTGTAGTAAAGGTTGCTACAATTCAACTAGTATGTGCACTTATTGCATTATTTTGTTTGGTATTGAATCAGATGGATGTAGTTTTCACATTTTTTCAAAGACTTTTAGAGCTTAAAGTTTAGATTAAAAAATGAATTGGTTTCAAAAAAAGGCTCAAAAAAATTAATTTGTAAATAGCTTAGAAAAAAAAAGAAACAAGATTTTGTGTAATGAAATGTAAGATCTTATGAATTCATGAAAGCACAATATTTTCCACAAATTGTGCATGATCCATTTATATACATAAAATATATAAAATTTGAAATTTTTAATCTTATTATTCAAGTGTTGCTTGTGAATGACATGTTTATATTGGAAAAAAAAAATTGTACGTCATATATCAAACACTTGATAAAATCTGCATTTAAGATGAAATAACAGATAAGTTGAAATAAAATTTAGAGATGAATGTTTGTAAAAATATTTGAAGAATTATGATTAAATTAAGGCAAATACATGAAACATGTGATTAATAGACTTAGCATGATAGATTCCAGAGTAGTATGAACTACTTTGGCAACACACTTCAATTTTTTGCAATTCAATGTCCAATCAATGCCATTGACTATGAGCGCGAAGGATGTCATCAACTTATATGAGAAAGCTGTTAATGTATGCATATATTTGTAAGATGTATTCAATGATATCCACAAGACCTATGTTGCATAAACTATGGACAAGATTAGGAAGACTATCTTCCCTTGAATCAACCTCAGAATGTTAAACGAGATTGCTGTCAGGTATCTTGAAGTAGAGAGTGGTGTAAGTTAGAGTCTCGTTTCAAGCAGCTTAGTTCACAACAAACATTGAAATGTAGTGGCATTAAAAGCATCAAAGAAAGATATTTGATTAAATACATTTATCATTGAAACAATATTTTAAAACAAAGATTGTTCATCTTTATTGTGATAAGATGAAGCATAACATTTTGCTGAAAACAAATGATGAATAGTCAAATTTACCACATAGACAATAGGTAATATTCTATGAAACATGCAATTTTTTGTAAAAAAATATAACACTAGTCAATATTGATTTCAAATTCAATTCAATTCAATTCATGAGTTGAACAAACTTTTTATGTTGAAGAGTTCTGAAAAAACATTATGCTACTTTGTATATGTTGCATGAGGAACACAAATAGAGATTACTAACAATTTTGTTAGCTCCATATATTTTTATTTTATCTGATTGTGATAACCAACAAGTACCAAATTGGAGCATAATGATACAGATTTGTTCCCATAGAGACATATGCAACACCAAGAGTCACGATTTGTTACTAATTAACATTCTATTGAAGAAGATAGCAAGAAGATCGCAATCTGTCAATTTCTTAGCCCAATTGGCTAATTAGACTGCGTGCTTGCGAAGCTGCTCCTCCAAATTTGCCATAAGCTCATTCGCGCGTTGCAACTCCCTGCTATGACCATCGATGCGTTCTCCAATTTTTCCCTTAGCTCCATTCGCTCCGTCTTCAGCACAACGATCTACCTCCGAAGATCTTCGGCCTTCTGTTCCTCTTCGGCTCTAAGCTCCTTTTCCTTAGCCAACTCCGCTGCATGCAACTGATTGCGCTTCGCCAGATACGCCGTCAGCTCATCCACGCGACGCGATTCCGCAGTGTAGGCCACTTTAGACGCCTCCAATCTATCTCGAAGATCTACTGTTGCCTTCTGCGCATTCTCAATGTCACTCTGAAAGCTCACGCAATTTTGTTCTATCGACTCACAAAGATCCTTCTCCTTAACTAAGTTCAACCAAAGGACTTCGCATTCCATTTCCTTTGTCCGAAGATGGTCCTTTCGCTCCTGCAACGCCACCTTCATGTTCGCGCACTCGGAAGATAAGCTCGGAACTCTTTCCTTTGCCATTGTAGTTGCCAACTCCTATTCCCTCTTCACTGCCACCGCTCGCTTTATGTGAGTCCTATTTCTCACTAACTCTACATAGAATCCTAGCTCCTTGGTAACATCGTAATTTTCTCTCTTCCTATCCAAGTACATCAGTAAAGGTACTACACTATCCTGTAGGAAGTCGGGATAGGAAACAACTAACTCCTTTGGTTTCTCCTTCGAAGCCTTCTTCTTCACTTTGAGTCTTACCTCTTCCTCGGGTGATGGGGGCGATGAAATCTCAGGGGCATCTACTATCGTGCCTCCAACTTGCGCTACTACATGCTCAAGTATCTCTTCACTCAATGTGAGCTCCTTTGCCAGCTCTTCACTTGTTTTCGGTTGAGGCACTTCCTCACTCTCCATTGACTGCATCCGCTCCGAAGGTGGTAGACTTGGACTTACCGTCGTCATCCTTTCCTCTGAAAGTTCTACTGTTACTTCCATCGAGACTTCAGCCTGTATTCCCGAAGGTCCTCCCTCTTTTGCCCAAAAAGTCATCTCCTTCCGCATCTCTTAATCTGTCGATGAGGCAACTGCCTCCGACTTCACCACACTACTCTCCAAAGAGTCGGACACAACTTTCTTGCAATTTGCTTTCTTCTTCTGCCTAGCCTGAGTCTTTGATATCCTGATCTGCGTCACCTGTGTTTCAGCCATTTGCAACTCCAATCTTTGGGCTTCTTCCCTTTCGTCAACAACCTTCCGTCTCTTCGCCGGTCTCCTCTCTGGCTGCTCCTTGGTCAAGACTACGTCCACATAAACTGGCCCTCGTGCTGTCCTTTGAGGTGGCTCTTCAGCTTGAATATTGTCTTCCTCCTCCGTGTCTTCGCTTGACTCGACTGTCAACACCTCCCACTACTTGGGGAATCGCTTCTCCTCACTCTTTGTCAATAATCCCATCATTCAATAGAATTTCACTGAGTAGGATGTTATATGGTTAATCAAACCTCCTTTCCATCTAGTGCTGACATTGACCCAAATTAGGTCGTGGAAGATCTTCGCTCAATGGATTGGTTCTTCTTTCACTGCGCGTTCAAAGAAGCCGACCTGCCATGCGGTGACATAGATCGTGCGTTGCGATTGCAGTATGTGCATCATCCCTAACGCAATCGCACGCCTCTTAAGATCCTTGTAATCCGGCGTCTTCCATCCATTTGTACTCGATCGTGCATTCTTGAAGAGTGGAGCGAAGGTAAATTCTTTTGCAAGCTTGATCTTGACACTCTTCTTATCAAACATGAAGTCTTCATCCTTTTTCGCACATGGTCCTAGAACCCTCATCCAGTGGTTGAGCGTCCACAACATCGGATTGCCCTAGAGATTTTTCCCCTCGTTCCGGTTGTTATCCATTCTTTTCTTACATATGATCGCCAACACACAATTCCAATCCCATAGTAGGAAATCCAGATGAAGTGCGACGAGCTCTCGTCGATAGGTTTGCAACTCCACGTAGGGCATCTTAGGTAGGATCAATTTCCGCACATTAGCTTTCGTGAGTGGCGTCATGTCTCCAGTTGCGTCTTTGCTGCTATCAAAGTTGATCAATTACAATTCTTTCTCTCTCTCTCTCTCAATGTCACAATGTCGGCGCGAATGTGTTCACTTTGTGCTCTTACCCTCGACGCCCTAATGGTTCCCACACGCGCGCAAATTGGTACTCCTAGCGCGTGCAAATCTTGAACAGCCCTTGGCAAATTTAAATTGTGACTCGCCGTCTTCGCCGAAGGTCCGCCTATTGCATCGCCAAAAATGGCTGCGCCGATAGTCCGAAGATCCAAAGGTCTTTGGCCGAAGACGGATTCCATCTTCCTTCTACTAACTGACAAAATTTCCAGTAATTCTCCTAACTCTTATAACTAAGGACTTATATGTATAATTTCTAGCACAAATATGTTTAAGTTTTGTTATTTATGCAAAAATTAAAAAAACTAAGCACCACATCGATTTTGAGTACAATTGATTATAGTTAGATTTTGTTTAAAAAAAAGCCATGATAGGTTTTATCAACCTATCATAGGCTCCTTATATAGTAATGCATAGAGTAATTATATGAGCTATGGAGGTTTTTATTCCCAAGATCTGAATTAATGGGAGAATTGTTAATTTTAACTCAAATTTGTTCTTACTCAAATAGTTTAACCTTAATTTGGATTTAGATTTATTGTCATTATAAAAAAAAGCTAGCCATAGTTGTGAATGAACTATAGTATTTTTATCTTTAAGTTTCTATGGATGAAATCTACAGTGAAAAATCAAGTAATTTTGTGTTGGCATTTTTGTCATGTCTTTTTATGTTTACTATATTTAGCCGTCAACCTAAGCTCACGGGCCGAAGGAGATATAGGGTCGACGAGTCTTGAACAACAGTCAGTTCTTCGAGGCGAGCCTTTAGCGTTGGAAGTAGTGATTGCCTGTAAGAATCGACTTGGATTCTCTAGTGGGTGCGTTGAGTTCAATTGTATGTAGGTGGATTGTCGTGCTTGCGAGTGGGGTAATCACATTTTATTGATTCGAGGAACTCACGGTCTTGTGTTTACTAGGATTGATTGTCGTTGAACCAAGTGATTTGAAGTTTTCTCGTGACGATGGTGAGTTAATTCCGAGTGAAGAGAAGTTCTGGAGCTACAAGGCGGTTTCGTAGTCTGAAAGTTGAGGTTGAGGTCACGTAGCTCTTGTCGTTGAAGAAGGGGTGTAATAACCCACCAAAGGCTAAAACTGCAATATAGCAGCAAAAAGGTTGAACCCACAGGGACAAAAGCAACACACAGAGTACCAAGTGTCACGTTTAACAGTCTATTGAAGAGTTTGAATTCTCAGGCGACTGTCACTCCCAGGAATACTACAAGTGCTCAACTCGGAGGTCACTCAGAGGACACACAGTGCAGCGTAGTTCACCCCAACACACACCTGAAACTGGAAAAGCACAACTAAGAGGTCGATTAGGACCTCCATTCAAGGTTCAGGAGAAAAGTTTCTCAAGAGTACATTCAGCGGATCTGCAAGTAGTGTTCCCCAACTCCGGATTGTTAACTCTGACTGCTAGAGCAGAGCACCCGGGTTGGACTTCCTACTTCGGATGCGGTACCTTTGTCAAACCGAAGTCACTCACACGCGGTGAACAACACACTCAACTCACAAAACGCGCGGAGAATACAGGTCCAAACTGAGAAACTCAACTGAGAAAAGATCCACTGTCACACCATAACAATCTATTGACGAGTTTGAATTCTCAGGCACTAGTCATTCCTAGAAATACTGCAGAGGCTAGCCCCGAGGGCGTCTTCTACAGCGTAATCTGAATTTACAACCAAGGCTTACTCGAAGTAACAAAACTTCACTTTGGCATTTAGGGGAAACATCCCGAAGGAGTACAAACAGGAACAATCACCCGAAGGTGTAAGGACGAACTGCTCAAGTATCTAACCAGTTACTAGCTCTGAGCATTCAGCAATCACCCGCAGGTGTAGATCCAAACTGCTCAAGTATCTAACCAGTACACTAGCTCTGAACATTCGGCCCAAGGCCTTCAGCTACAAAATGCAGTATCTTTGTCAAGCTGTAGCTCCTCTTGCGCGGTGACAGAACTAAGGACACAAACATGCAAAGAAAATGAGTTCATGATCTGCACTTCCAAATCTGGAAGAATTCCAAGGCAAGACGCCTTGAACTACTTTATACCCTCTTAGATCATAACTAACACTACACTACACTACACTGCATGTCGTCTGCTATGTCTCCTGCGTGACGGACTACCGCGCACTAACTCCCTATCCGACCAGTCGTCGGCTCTGCTGCGCTATCCCAACCGCCGAAGCACCTCGGTCACCTCTGCCTCGAGGTTCGCAATGGCGTCTCGCGACCTCGTCAGAAAAGCGTCTAACCTCTTCGCGACCCGCCGTCGGCTCCGACTGTCACCCGACATCAATTCCGCCGCACGAATCTCTTATCCGCGCAGGGCGACTCTCTCCTGCGCAGCCATTTCCCAATGAGTGTAACCTCTACGACAGTGGTTCACTCGCTCTGCCAACTCTTTCCGCGTGCAATCTGCCGCCCGCCGGCGATCGCCTTCAATCTCTACCAGCTGAAGCTCTGCCTCCGCACGATGCGTTCTCAATTCGCCGCACTGCGATTGCAGGTGACGAATTAACTCTTCATCAGCTTGACGTGCGCTCTGACACTGCTCTAGTAACCGTGTCTGTCGCACGAGCTACTCTGACAAGATGCGATTCTGAGCTTGCTCAGAAACGAGATCCTCCGCGAGCTTCTCTCGCTGCTTCTCCACTTCCTTCTTCGCTTCCTCGATCTTCTCTTCCTGCATCTTGTGAACCGCCTTCTGCAACATCCGCGAAATGACTAGTTGTCCACGCAGGGCGTCGTTCTTCAAACGCAGGTCCTTGATTGTCTCGTCCAAGGAAGCCAACAAGCTACTGGTCCTGACCTTGGTGCGCGTTCGCCTGCGCACCAATTCGATGTAGGACCCAAGATGGCGGGGATCAGCATACTTCGACACCTTGCAATCGAGGTACCTCAATAGAGGTACCACCTGGTCGCACAATGCTGTTGTCGGCGTGCCTTGCACCAACTCCTCCTCCTGCTCCTCCAAGCTCGATTCATCTTCTTCATCCTCCGAATTGAGGATTTTGGTCGCCACGGAATTCCCCGGCGATTCCCGAGAGTTGGGCTGCGTGGCTTTTGCTGCCGCTGCCGCCGCACTACTCCCTGCCAAAATGTCTAAGGCGGTGGGAGACCCTGCTCCCGACAAGTCCGCTCTTCCCGTCTGATCTGCTACCGCCGAAAGCGATTGTGCCGAAGGCACACGTGCCGCTCCTTTCGTACTTCGTCTGTTCCCTCACATTGGGCCTGCGCCGAAGGCGCTTCTGCCAAAGGCGTCTATCGCCGAAGGCGCTTGTCCCGCAGGGCGCTTGAGCCGAAGGCTCTTGACCCGAAGTCGAGTCATCAAATGGTACTTGCTCGGAAGCGAAGCACCTGTCAGTTGTTGGCACACTCGTCGGTGCCGCATGTTGTCTCCCTTGACCCGAAGGCCTTCTCGCTTCCGAAGTCTGTCAGTGGCCGCTTTTGATTGGGAGCAGCACCATCGCGTTGCTGGCCTTGCTCGGCTTCTCCTTCCCACCTCCGCTTCCTCGGCACTCGTGCTACGAGTGGTTCTCCCTCTGCCCTCGATTGAGCTGGTGGCGTGCAGGCAGGTGTCTTGTCTTCGTCGGTATCGACTTCGACGTCCTTCACATATTGGCCCGGATTGCTGCATGACAGCAATGGGAATTGTACTCGCTCTGTTGCTGTCAGACATTCCATGGACCGATAGAAATTGATCAAGAAGGGGGAGAGGTGATTGATCTATCCTCCCTTCTCCTCGAATGCATGTTGTCTCGTCGCCTTCCACAAAATGCGAGCCGAATGAATCGGAGCTCTGGCCAACGCCAGCTCCACAAACGCCACCTGCCAAGAAGTCATGTAGGTGATCCGATGCGGCTGCAGAAGTTGGATGAGTGCCACCGCAACATTCCTCCCGAATCGATCCTTGTAGTCGCGGGTCTTGTACCCGTTCTTGTCCGACTTGCTGTGCTTGAACAGCGCCGCGAAGGTAGCTTCTTCCTCCTTCAAGACATTGATACTCTCGCACTCAAACAAAAGATGGCCTTCTTCTCCCGCGCATCTTCCCAGCACCTGCTCCCAGTCGCTGACTGTCCATCGCTCCGGGTGCATTCGAAATCCGCGCGTAGGTTGATCCTTGCCCTTCAGCCACTCACGAACCATATCCTGGCACACCCTATTCCATCCCCACAGGAGGAAGTCAAGTTTCACTGCAGTCAGCTTGTGCTGGAATGCACGCAACCCAATCTGCGGTAGCTTCAGCGGAATCATCCGTAGCTATGTAACCTTCGACATCGCGTTCTTGAATTCGATCGCGCACGTCAGAAGTCCGCAAACCCTCCTTCGCTGTCTCCAAGCTTCTTGCACGCGGACTCAATCACTCCGCGAGCTTCCGCTCTCACTAGCTAGACCCTCGGGCCGCGCACTCAGCTGCTGTGCGCTATCCTGCAATTCCCCGCAAGTCGCAACTCTCTGTGATTTCTCTCCGCCGATTTCCTGCTGCGCAATCGTCGCTCCAGCGAAATCAAAATTGCAATTCCAAGAATGAGACATCCGCCTTCGGCGAACAAGATTTCACCGTTCGACACTTGGGCGTGGGTATCGACCCACTTGATTGCCGCGCCGGCTTGGAGGCGTAACGGCCTCCTTCGCACACTTGGCTTCACGCTCCACCGTTGTGCGGGCTCACACGCACGAGAATTGAATTTGATTTCCGCCGTCGTCCGTCAACTTAGCCCTGCTCGCGCAGCGCCAAAGGCGTGGCGGCAAAGGACTTTGCCTCTGGCCGATTCCCAATTTTTCTCTCTCCGCATCGCCGAAGGCGCACGGCCAAAGGCGTACGTCTTCCGCCGAAGTCACTCTCCCGCAACGCCGAAGGCGTACCCTTGAAGGTGTCCGTTGACGTAGGTGCATCGCCAAAGGCGTTGACCGAAGTCAATGCCTCTTGTCCTTTCCGTTGTTTCGTCTTGTCCCGCCGAAGGCGCTCTCTCCGCAGGTGTTCCATTCCGCCGAAGGCGCACGTGTCCGCTGAGGTCGTACCGCCAAAGGCGTACAGCCGAAGTCGCACCAACGAAGGCGTTGACCTAATATCTATGCGCTGTCGCCGAAGGTGCTCAGGCAAAGGAGTACACCGCTGAAGGCATTGCTCCGAAGGCGCTTGAGCCGAAGGTGTCCGTCCGTCGCCGAAGGCGTTCCGCTGATGGCTTAGTGCTCCCTTATCCGTTCCAAGATTTCTTGGGCTCGTTAGAACGAGCGTGTCGAGCTCTTTCCAAAAAAAACCTAACCAAATCAAGGCGTTACAAATTGGGACAGTTATGAGGGATTCACTCTAGCGCTAAAGGCGTCTATCGCCGAAGGCGTTTTCTCCTACTCGCGCCGAAGGCGCTTCCCCTCAGTAGGAACCGTCTGTTTGGGCCAGGGCGCCTGTTCTGGACATTGCGCCCAACTCAATGATTCTCGATGATTCTCCGTGACCTGCGATCATCCATTTTCACTCTATTCTAGTGGACCGATTACTATTTACAATTGCTATTGCGGTACTGTTTTCCAAAAATGTTTAAATTCCGCACAAAAACAAAAAGTGGGTTACTACAAGGGGGACAACAAATTTTGAACCTTTAGTCGTGATTTGTTTGCCTTGGTATTCTATGTTTCTTTGTGTTGGTTTTACGAGTATCTCTTGCGCAAAGCGTTGCTTTTTGCAGTCCGGTTTTCAAGAGTTCTGATGAATTATTTCTCTCGCGGTTATCTATATCACCTTCCATTGGGGGGTATTGTTACTCCGTAGTTTCATATAATGTGGTGGTGATTTTGCAAAAACTTCTCAACGATTGTGGGACGTACTATATGGGAATTCATTGCAAGTTGTAGCTAGAAGGACGAGAATTTTAATTGGAACACTTGTTTTTCAGAAGGGTTTCCAAAGGCCTAACATACTTAGCGTTGAGGATGAACAGGTCTTGAAGTTGTAGTCTCTTGTTGGTCTCTTTCTCATTCACAAAACTAGAGGGCATTGAAAGATTTTGAAGAGTTTGTCCCAATGATACTAGACACATGTTCTTTGCTTGCACAAATTTATCATAGCAGGCCATTATAACATCTTGATTTTGTAGCTACCTTTTGATGGTATGTCACGCACGTGGAGCATCAATCAATTTTAGTGTTTTTGTTCACCACTCAACTTTTCTTTATCATGCATCAATGACTGCTGTAGACCTGGTCAAAGTTGGCGTTTAGTATTTCAGAACCTTTCTCATATGATTGGTTTTGCTACGCGCATGTAGTGCGAGAGATTGTTACATTGCGGGGGGGGGGGGGGGGGGGGGGGGAGAGGGGTTGCACCATGGACAATGCTGAGTACATGAGTATAGTTTGATGAATTTGATCATAAGATGATAAGGATATATATCCGGTACCGAGATGATCTTTCAGCCATCATCCAAAAAAATAGTGTCATTTTCTTGTCTTTGAAAAAGAAGAAGAAGAAGATGGGTTGTAGTGGGTAAGTTTCAAAATTCATTAGAGAATTTGAATAATTTACATGAACATAATGATGAGGATCAGATCATGGAACAAAGGGCCAGCACCACATGGCAAACATGCTGTTCTGTGTACAATGCGTGAATATGGATTAGTAGATTGAAGAAGAAGACCGTAAGTAGGAAAGTTTCAGGGAAAGTCTAGTGATAACGTTTAGTGTCTGCAAAGGTGGAGGACGAGCAGAGAACGTGTCTAATCGCTTGAAGACTGGGTAGGAATTTTTGGCCATATGAGATCAGGTTTTGGAATTTTGATCAGGTTTTGATCTTTGAGACTTTGATTATCAGCATTGAAGGTGCCAGAATTTCGATTGAGAGCATATCGCAACGAGCTCATAGCTGCCAAGCTTGATTTCTTAATGTGAGGATGGAATTGAGTTTGCGCGGCGATGGTGCAAGAGTGGCACGACGGATGCGCACCGAAAGCTAAGGGACTTCGTGGCAATCCAGCGATCTGAACTATTGAAGATTGGACAAAGGTCTTGGGACCGTGCGTAGGAGAGAATGGAGATTACAGCTTTGACAGCAATAGTGTGAAGGTGATCCGCGCGCAAGAAAAGCTCTTAGCCAACTAACTTTTGCAAAAGAGTTGTGTCTGACTCTCCCAAGAGTCGGACACAACTTTCTTGCGATTCGCTTTCTTCTTCGGCCTAGCTCGGGTCTTTGACATCTTGATCTACATCACCTATGTCTCGGCCATCCCTCGACTTTGATCTTCGGCCTTCTTCCCTTTCGTCAACAACCTTCCGTCTCTTTGCCGGTCTCCTCTCTAACTGTTCCCTGGTCAAGACTACATCCACCTGAATTGGCCCTCGTGCTGTCCTTTGAGGTGACTCTTCGGCTTGAACATTGTCTTCCTCCTTTGTGTCTTCGCCCGACTCAACTATCAACACCTGCCGCTCCTTGGAGAATTGCTTCTCCTCACTATTTGTCAATAAATACATCCCTTGATAGAAATTCACTAAGTTGTGGTTAATCAAACCTCCTTTCCATCAAGTTGTGGTAGTGCAGTTTTTTTGTTTTTGCAGAAATACAGTTCGGCAGTTTTTTTGTTTTTGCAGAGAGGTATTCGGACAGGGGTATTCGGTATTCGGAGATAATGAACTCGGAGTACCCTTTGGAACCCTTGCGGCGAAGGATCCCAGTGAAGTAAAAGATGGCGCTGCACGGGAAAGAAATTTGAATGGCGGCACCTTCAATTCGCACGAGTTGGATATACCGTTGCGACGACGGAGTACACCCGAGGGAACGCGAGCTTGGTTCCCACATTTTACGATCATATTATCGTAATTGACGGGAGACTCTAGTGCGGAAGCTCGAGCAAGAGAAAGCAGCTATGGGACGATCGATTTGATAAACTGCTCTGAGAGTTCCTGGACCAAGATTGAGAGCTTATCTTAACGCATTGATTTTTGTAAAGATGGAATTCTTACTTTGGGATTGGAATTGAGTAAGTGCAGCGATAATGCAAGAGTGGGACAACTGTGGCGCACCGAAGCCACCAGGCTATCAAGGAAATTCCAAGACTTGGCAAATTTGGGATTGGAAGAAAGTCTTGGGGTGTTGCGCGGGAGATGATGGCGACCTTACCTTTGACTGTGAGAGTGTCAAGATAACACGCGCGAAAAAGAAGTCCTACGCAGCTTTGTTTAAGCACCTGCGCACCGGCAAGAATGGATACTGGACCATTTGAAACGAAGACCGTTTCAGGAGAAATGTGGCAATGGCGTTAATGTAGATCCTTCGACCTGCTCGGACCACTTATATGATGACTTTGCAGGTTGGATTTGTGGAACAAGCACTGTGCGGAGAGCGTATTCACTGGGCGCGTATCTTTTGGACTGCCACTTGACAACATATTGGAGTACTTCCAGGAGGATCAGCCAATTAACTGTCCCCGTTTTTGATTAATTTCTATAGAGGTATGGAATTGTTAACTCCTGCTGAGAGAAAGGAGTTCCCGATGCGAACACATGCGCAGGAAGGAGAAGAGATTGTAAGTGCTAACAAGATCAATACTAATCCAAAAGATGACCAGGTTGATTCGTCCCCACATAGAACAGAGCGAACCAGGGGTAGGCAGGAAGAACGACCACGGAAGAGAAGGAAGACCTAGGAGGTCGCTGTGTCTGAAGAACGTGTACGCCGGATGGTTCCCATCAAGTTGAGATCGCCCAATGCTTAGGCTAGGTTGAAGATGAAAGCAAGACGATTGATGTTGGAAGTGGACAACAGCACGGAGAGCAGAGCTGCTGCATCGCAAGAGCATTCCAACTCAAAAATGGAAATAGAGTTAAATGGAGAGACTGAGGTAAGAGAGAAGGAAGTGCCAGTGGAAAAATACCTTTGAACTTCTGCGGTGAGCCCTATGCCAATATTGTCACGCCGGGCCTCGAGGAAGGAGAAAGGTAAGGCTGTTGTAACGGAGGAAGTACCTCTTGGACGGAATCAAGTTCCTTCAGCGGGTATTAGGATAAGGGTTTCTGTTGAGAAGTCGGCCGAAGTATTTGCAGTGTCATCGGACATCGAGGAAGATCCTGTGGCCTTGGAGAGAGTTGCTGAGAGCGTCGTAGAAGACATAGTAGGTGAGGTGGTTTCACCACAGAAGGTGGTTTCACCACAGAAGGTGGTGTCACCACGGACGTCCACCGGGACGGTTATATTGGAGACGGACGAGGATCCTTCGGCGGAGAAGATACAGTCGCAAGTACTCAACGCCGCGAACGTTCTATGAGGGCAGGTGCTACTGTTACTCCAGTATCTCGCCAGCAAGCGGGGGAAGTATGCAGGAACCACCAACAACGGATCTTACAATGAAAACATCAAAATAACTAACCTCATTTGCAAGCAATTTTTACCCAGAAACAAAACAATCATCAATTTAAATCTAAGAAACTAAGACTGTTCATGTGGAATATACAAGGTCTTTTGTTTGTTATCAAGTATATGAGTGCTCTTTCATCAAGATATCCACTATTGTTTATTCTAACAACCAATAGTTTGATAAGTAGTTTGGATCACCTACTTCATTTGTTTAGATGACAGTTAGGAACCTAAGAGTAATTTAGACTCTACACTCAATTACAACAACATTTTGGTTTGACTATCAATATTATGCCTACACTGTTATACTTCCCAAATGACTTAAGAAAATTTTACTAGTAACACAATACTTTTGACCAAAAAACAATCGAACTTCTTTCTCTTCTGTTGCTATTTAGATTCAAGAAACTTTAAAAAACATATTGTCACCTTCAAGAACTATTTAACTACAAAACAAAGTCCTTGCCTTATAAAAATTTTGGTTTAAGTATTAGTAATTTCACTAACGTCATCAGCAATTTTTGTAATCTCTTGACTACAAAAATTGTCAACTAGATCATGAAAATCTAGATCTTATATCACTAAAAATCCAAATCCTATATGTCTGGTTACTAATATTACAATTGTTGCTACCTAAATTCCAGATTGATAGCCGGGTGCAATTGAACCCCATTGATAATTGCCATCAATCATTCAAAAAATCCTACTTACCTCTTCTTTTGGCCGAATGATTGCAAGAACTCAGACGAGGTTTGAACGTGGCCAAAATCCTTTCGGCTGCGGCAGATTCATCTATTGTCAACATCAATCTAGTGCACCTACTATCATCCAAACCAGGAAGGGATGGAAGTTGTTGAGTGCATTATTTAACTAAATCTACTATTTTTTTGTTATTGTCTAATACTATAGTTTCATTATATCCAATGTTTTATTTTTAGCCAAAAGTTACCTTATTTCCTGATCCATGTGAAATCTACTTTCCACAAAAGTCAACAAGAAGGATGATGGCAATATTTCTACTTTCATCACGTCTCAATTCATAATTCCTATACATCTAGAATGTTAAGATATCAAAGATCAATATCATTGGTTACGTCATGAATTGATTGAAGAATTTTATAGTTATTTGGCAATTTATTATTTTGCATCATTCTTCATGGCCATCTAATCCACTTGTACTTGCAATCAAGTCAATCATTTCATCAACTTATTGAACATAGTCTTAAAATTTAAAGCAAATGTGAGGTTTTTTCTCTTGGAAATTTCAATGTTTGCATACATTATTCTCAATATATTCAATTTTGTGATTCCTTGACAAAAACAAGGCCCTTGCCTTGAGAAAACCTCCGGCTTAAATACTATTCCCTATCGGAGTTTTAGAGGACAAGTGGCTACCTAAGATCCTGAAATGCCGGATATGTGGCCGCCATCTATTTCTAAGTATCGCTGCTAACTTTTTGATTTGCAGCTAGGTGCAACTGGACGCCATCGTTAATCGCTGCCATTTTATCCGGTACCTAATGTCCTCCTAGAATTACTCAAACCGTGAGCTCCACCGGGCTTCTTGTGTTCTCTTCTGGCTTCTTTTTAAGCTTGGTGAGACAATCCTCGAGCCGGTTGGACTCCGTGACTGTTTTTACCTCCTGAACCATCTGGCGTTTCGTGAGCTCTTGAAGGTAGTTCACGTAGTGGGTCATCTGTCTGGCTAAATTAGTCAGGTCCACACAAGTATCTCAAGTGTATTCTGGGGGTCCAATCGTCTTGAGGGCCTTTGTAGCTAACATGTGTTTAGTTGGAGTCTTGGATGGCTGACCTACTTCCGGATTAGGTCTCCTCTTCTTGGATGGGATGGGTTTGAATGGAATGTGATTGCTAAAAGACATCATCATCCTACTGTCGCTGAGATTAACCGACACTTCAATGACCAATTTCCGCAATGTACCGATGCATAAATACAAACTACCTATCTGCAGCTTCAAGGAGGAACGTCCACATCATATGCTCTAGAACATTCGCTAAAGATTGGCCCGAGTCCAAGAGGTATACACGCAGCGGCGGCAAGACATCTTGAAATGTCTAACGCCACCGTGTGCCTCCATCCTTCAAAGATCTGGACACTCGGATTGTTCTTCAAGGCAACAACTTGGTGAGGAACTAAATGGTCTAAGTAATCTCCATGTCTTAGCTTTCCGTACTTGCTTTATCCAAAGATGTATAGATTTCCCAACAGCAATAGTGTGGCCAGCCACACGCAACAAGGGTGAACTTTTCATTATTTATCTCGACAACTTTGGCTGGGACTAATCGATCATTTCAATCACCTAGCTCTAGACTTTCATATCGACCCTATCCCCAACCATAAAGCTTCCCACTTTCCGTCACGGTTGCGGTGTGCTCAGCCCCTGCAGCCAACATCTTGACAGCTATGCCCTTGAATGCAACAACTTTCTTCGATATCGAGGATTTTTCATTATGCCCTTGTCCAAGTTGTCCATTTTGGTTCCGGCCCCAACTATGTACATCACCCTCTATAGTGATCTTCACAGGCTGAGATTCTGCACACAGCTACCAATTGCAATTACACAGCTTAACTCCTGACACTAGCCAATCGCTATTTCAGAACATTCGAATTAGGGCTACTACTTCGGATGCATTATCCAAAACAAACCGAAGTACCTCTCGCGCGGTGACCAACACACTCAACTCACAAACTGCCAATTCTTCTCCTCGGCCTCCCACAATCTTGTCTCCATCTCGCATAACTGCTCCTCAGCTTGCGTCCGTTGTGACATCAGCTCGCTGCACTCAGTCTCTAGCTTCTCAATTAACTCTAGGTCCAAAATCCTCGCACCCTCACACTTTGCCTTCGCTGCTAGCTCGGCCTCATACTCCTGCTCCTTCTCTGCTGTTGCCGTCAGCTCGTCCACCCTCAACGACTCAGCGTTATAGACGCTCCGACACGCCTCCAACCTACTCAGGAGATCCACGATTACACACTTGGCCTTCTCAACATCCTCACAAAGACCCTCACAAGCCTTCTCCGAATACCTCCGCTTCTCAACTTACTCGGCCAGCCTTTTCTGAAGTACCTAGTACTTTGCCTCCGTCGACTGGTTCCGACATTCCTTCACTACGACCGCAAAAGCCGCTGCCACCTTGGTCCGTGTCCTGTTACGTACTATTTCCACGTAAGTTCCGTTGGTGGTTGCTTCCGCATACTTCTCTTGCTTACGGTTGAGGTACTGGAGTAATGGTAAATCCTGCACACATAGAACGTCGGCGGCACTGAAGGCTTGTGACTATGTCTCTTCCGCCAAAGGATCCTCACCTGTCTCCAGTATGACTGTCTTGGTGGACGTCCGGGGTGATGCCACCTTCAGTGGTCCACACTCAGCTCCACCTGCGCCTTCTACGGCCCTCGCAACAACTTCCTCCAGGGCCGTAGGGTCCTCCTCACTGTCCGACAACACTGCCAACACCTCAGCGATTCTCTTTAGAGGGGTCTTCATCTTGATACCCGCCAAAGAAACCTCATCATGTGTCGGAGGTACTTCCTCTATCAAGACATCTTTACCCTTGTCTTTCCTTGTAGTCCGGCTTGACGCTACGGTTGTCAACCTTACCTCAGAAGTCCGAGGTCCCTTCTCCGTCGGTGCTTCCTTCTCTCTTACCGTATTCACTTCAGCTCCTGCTTCTCGAGTGGGACGCCCTCTCGATACCGTAGCTCTACTCTCTGTGCTGCTATCCGCTTCCAATATCAACCTCCTAGCTTTCATCTTTGACGTGGTCCAAGAGTTCAGCGATCGCAATTTGAGAGGAGCTGCCCAGCGCCAACGTTCTTTTGCTACAGCGGCCTCGTCAATCCTCCTTCTCTTCCCTGGCCTTGATTCTTGTTTGCCTCCCGGCCGCTTTCTTCTCTGTTGAGGCGAATTACATGGCTCGTCCTCAGCATCCGTGTTGACCTGATTGGCATTCATCAACTCCTCTCCATCATGTGCCACGTTGCGCAACGGGAACTCTCTACTCTCGTTGGCAGTCAGCAAATCCACACCTCTATAGAAATTGATAAAAAATGGGGACAAGTAACAGGCGGATCCTCCTGGAATTAGCCCGATGTGTTGCCGAGAAGCCGTCCAAAAGATGCGCGCCCAGTGAATGCGATCCCCTCGCAGTGCTCTTTCCACGAACTTAACGTGCCATCATGTCATCATGTAAGTGGTTTGAGCCGGACGGAGAATTTGCATCAACGCCATTGCGACATTTCGTCTAAGTTGGTCGTGGTACCAAATGGTGCAATAGCCATTCTTCCCGGTGCAGGGGTGCTTAAACAGAGTCGCATAAGCCTATTCCTTCTCTTTTGTTACCCTGACACTCTCACTATCAAAGGTAAGATCGCCATTGTCACTCGCGCAACGTCCAAGAACCTTCTTCCAATCCCAAATTTGCCATGTCTCGAGATTTCCTCGATAGCCCGGCGGCTTCGGCAAACCATTGTTATCCCATTCTTGCACTATTGCCTTGCTCGCCCAATTCCAATCCCACAATAGAAAGTCCATCTTTGCGAGGATTAAATCATAACGATGAGCTCGCAGTCCTACTTCGGGAACCTTCAGAGCGGATAATTTTATCTGACGCGCCATCGCTGCTTCCTCTCGTTCGAGCTTCCGCACCTCAATCTCTTGTCAATTGCAAAATGTGTTCGTGAAAGGGGGGCACCAACCTCTCACCCCCTCAGGTATACCCAGCCGTCGCAACGGTTTTCCATTCGTGTGAATTGAAGGTGCCGCCATCTAAAATTCTTTCTTCTGCGGCACTATCTTTTACTTCGATGGAGATCCTCGCCACTTGGATAATCGCAAGAACTACGAGGTCCTCCTCTGCAAATACCGAATACTCCCGCGCGAATACCCTACTAGGTATTTGGAGGAGCCAGGTCTTCGTACCTCCTACCTCTACTTGGGACTTCCCAATCCGCTCCTTTGGATTAGGACCTCGCCGACCTCCAAAAACCGACCACTTCTACTGAAGTTCCTTCGGGTTTACTATTCCTCCTTAACTTCTGGCGTAAAAAGACCTATTCTATTCTAATCTAATTACTTCTACAATAAAAGTTAACAACAACATGGATTTTCTGTCCTAACTACTCTAAGTGTCCTAACTACACTACCCTAACTACACTAATTCTGGCGCGCCTCATGCAATCCCTCTGAAAACGTATTAACCAACTCTACAATCTGTTTGTGTCCTGTGGATCCGCTGGTCTTGGCGCTCATCAACCGTCGCTCAATCAAATCTAGCTTCAGCCACTTCACCGTTTGCAATCCCCACATCGCGAATCCATTCAGACACTTCTCCAAATGCAACTTCAACTCGTCGGTTGACTCGTCTCGTAGTTGACGGTAGGCCTCCTCTGCCTTCTCCATTCTCCTTTGCAACTCCTGCAATCTCATTTCCGCTTTGATTAACTGCTCCCGCAACCGTCGACATTCCGATTCAACCTTCAATTTACATTCGACCTCCGTAGACTTGGCCAATTCGCAATCCGCCAATTTCTTGGCCCAATTTGCTAACTCCTCCTCATGCTTTTGGACTCCCTCCGCCAGACTCGCTGATAGCTCCTCTGCACGTTGGCATTCCGTCTCGCACTTACCTACAATCTCCAAAATCTTGCTACAAAGATCTTCTTCCGCCGTCTTCGCCTCTGCGATCTTGCCCCGAAGTTCTTCGGCAATACGAACTTCTTCGGCTCTTCAGGCCTCCACCTTAGCAAGTTCTTTGACATGCATCTTCTCTCGCCTTTCTGCAGTTGTGATCAGCCGCTTCGATCGTTTGACTGCCGCATCATACGCTTCTTTGAATTTCTAAATCTTGCGATTTCCCATAGGTTTCCTCCAACTTCGCACACCGTCCGAATTCCTTCGCCAAATTCAATTGCAGCACTTTGCACTTGATTTCTTTCTCGCGAAGCTGAGCTTCTCGCTCTTTCACTGCCGCCTTCGCTGCCGCGCACTCGGCTAACAAGATTGCAGCTCGCTCCCGTGCCATCTAAGTCGCGGAATCCCACTTCCTCTTCACCGCTACTGCTCTCTTGATCTGTGTCCTATTCCTCACCAATTCTACATAGAATCCTACCTCCTTGGACACAGCATACTTCTCTCTCTTCCCGTCCAGATATATCAATAGTGGAACCACACTGTCCTGTTAGAAATCAGGGACGGTGACCTCTACCCCCTTGGATTCCTCCTCCGAAGTCTTCTTCTCTACTTCGTGTCTTACATCTTCCACAGGAGATGATGGGGATGTAACATCAACAGCATCTATCACCGTCCCTCCAACCTGTGCAACTACCTGCTTGAGAATTTCTTCACTTAGAGTGAGCTCCTTCACTAGTTCTTCACTTGTCTTTGGTTGAGGTACTTCCTCACTCCCCACAGACCGTGTTTGCTCCGAAGACAGAGAATTTGAACTTACCATCTCTGTTCCCTCCTTCAAAGGTTCCGCCGTTATATCTGCTGGAACTTTGATTAGTACCGCCGAAGGTCCTTCGATCACCAAAGGCCGTGTCGACTTGCCAGCTTTGACTTCGGGTGTTTTCACAATTGGGGCAACTGTCTTTTCCACGCTACTATCCGATATTTTAGTTACCACCAATCCTCGACTCGCCTTCCTCTTTGGTCTCGTGCGAGCTCTCAACTGCCTGATTCCTTCTACCTTTGTTTCCGCTCTTCTAACCCCTAGCGTCAAATCTTCCTCGTCATCAATCACCACCTTCCGCCTCTTCGCCAATCGCCGTTCTAGCTTCTCGCGATTTGGCAGAACGTCCACCTGAACGGGTCCTCATGTCATCGTCTGTGATGGAATTGGAGGTCGACTGATATCATCTTTGGAACCTTCACTGGACTCCGCTGTCAAGATTTCCTGTTCTCTCGGAAGTCGCTTCTCTTTCTCCCTCGTAAGCAATCCCATGCCCCGATAGAAATTCACAAGGTAAGGAGTCAAATGACTGACCAACGGCCCCGTCCACCGGGAGCTTGCATTCACCCAGACAAGATCATAAAAGACTCTTGTTCAATGCACCCTCTGTCCATTCAAGACTCGCTCGAAGAACCCCACTTGCCAGGCCGTCACATACGTCGTGCGCTGCAAGATGTGCATAATTCCTAGTGCAATCGCCCGTCTCTTTGAATCCTTGTAGTCGGCGGTATTCCATCCATTCGTCCCTTGCCTCCGAGAATTGAAGAGCGGCCCGTAAGAGAATTCTTCAATAAGCGTGAGTTCCACGCTACTCTTCTCGAACAAGAGGTCCCCGTTGCTACCTGTGCACGGTTCCATCACCTTCACCCAATGCTCAATCGTTCACAGCATGGAATTACCTTGGAGATCCTCGCACTCGGTCTTGTTCTTATCCATAATCTCCTTGCAGATACTTGCCGAGATGCAATTCCAGTTCCATAAGAGAAAATCGAGGCGCAATTCACTCAGCTCGCTCTCGAAGTGTCGTAATTTCTCGTAGGAAACCTTCAAGGGAACCAATTTCCGCACCTTGTCACTTTTTTTGGGCGGCGCCATGTCTCTAATTCGCGTCTTTGAGGAATTGATGTTGATCGATCTCTCCACTTTCGTCCTCGCTTGATCTCGTTCGGTCTTGTAATGTCGGCACACTCGCTTGTGCCTTTGCTTTTTCCTCGATGCCCTAACATTGCCTCCTCCCACGCCCAGTAGAATCCTCGACGCGTGCAAACGTTGTCCGGCCCGTTGCGCAATTTGAATTGATTCCGATGTCTTTGCCGAAGACTAAGATCTTGCACTGTCTAGAAAAAGCAACGCCAAAGATCCAAAGATCTTTAGATCTTTGGCCGTAGGCAAATACTCACTAATCCTATCATAACTCCTCTAAAGCTACTCACTCTAACTCATATGGCTACCTTCTACATAGATATATTTAAGTTTTGTTGAGTTTTGAAGAAAAAAATAATCTAGGCACCACAAGTGTGTTGGGTTCAATTGTATGTAGGTGGACTGTCGTGTTTGCTAGTGGGGTAATCATGTTTTATTGATTTGAGGAACTCACGGTCTTGTGTTTACTAGGATCGATCGTCGTTGAACCGAGTGATTTGAAGTTTTCTCGTGACGATGGTGAGTTAATTCGGAGTCAAGAGAAGTTTTAGAGCTACAAGGTGGTTTTGTAGTTTGAAAGTTGAGGTTGAGGTCACGTAGCTCTCGTCGTTGAAGAAGGGGTGTGGTGCCTAGTTTTTTTGTTTTTCTTTAAAAATCAACAAAACTTAAAGATATTTGTTTAGAAAGTAGTTGTTAGAGTTAGAATAAGCAGCTCCTAAGGAGAAATGATAGAATTAGTGAGAATTCGTCTACATCCAAAGATCTTCGGATCTTTGTGTCTTTGGCGCAGCCTTTTATGGATGTACGAAGAGCTACTTCTTCGGCGAAGACATCGGAATCAATTTCAAATCATGCAAAGGGCCGAACAATGTTCGCACGCGTTGGGAGTTCTACGAGGCGCGGAAGAAGGCAATGTTAGGGCTTCGAAGGTAAAGGCAGTACGAGGAGACTTCGCGCCGACATTGCGATATCAAGCAAGAACAAGCCAGAGAGAGAGGAAGTGAAATCAAGCTAACCCACGATTAGCAAAACGCAAATTGAAGACATGGCGTCCAAGAAGAGTGAGAAG
Source organism: Marchantia polymorpha subsp. ruderalis (assembly GCA_037833965.1). Classification (NCBI taxonomy): domain Eukaryota; kingdom Viridiplantae; phylum Streptophyta; class Marchantiopsida; order Marchantiales; family Marchantiaceae; genus Marchantia; species Marchantia polymorpha. The sequence goes on from AP031359.1 coordinate 5,230,061, forward strand.
GTGAGGAAATTGGTTCCTTTGAAGGTGCCTTACGAGGAATTGAGACCCTTCAGACGCAACTTGAGTGAACTGCGGCTTGAATTCCTTTGGTGGAATTGGAATTGCGTCTCAGCGAGTATCTGCAAGGAAGTTATGGACAAGAGCACGATCAAAGGCGAGGAGCTCCGCGGTAATCCCATGCTGTGGACTATCGAACATTGGACGACGGTACTGGGATCCTGTGCGTGCAGCGAAGGAGATCTTCTATTTGAGAAGAATAGCATAGGACTTACGCGCGGCGAGGAATTCTCTTACGGGCCTCTCTTCAAGTCTGGAAGACAGGGATAAATGGATGGAAGACTGTCGATTACAAAGATCCGAAGAGAAGGGCGATCGCGTTGGGGATCATGCACATCTTAAGGCCGGCGCGCACAACTTATGTGACGGCCTGGCAAGTAGGATTCTTCAAACGCATTTTGAAGGGACAGCGAGTACATTGAGCAAGGATCTTCCACGATCTTGTCTGGGTGAACGCAGGCTCCCGGTGGACAGGAGCTTTGACCAATCACATCACTTCCTTTCTGGTGAATTTCTATCGAGGGATGGGATTGCTTACGAGGGAGGAGGAGAAGCAATTTCCGAGAGAGCGGGAAATCCTGACAGCTGAGTCCAGTGAAGGGATTGAAGACAAGAATCGACCTCCCTCAATCCCAACACACACAACCGCTCGAGCACCAGTGCAGGTGGACGTGGTTCAAAGACAGGAGAAGCTAGAGAGATGATTGGCAAAGAGAAAGAAGGTCGTGAGTGATGACGAGGAGGAACTGGCCCACTAAGTAAGAAGGATGGATATGGATGTAAGTGGAACCAGGCAGCACAGAGCTCGCGCAAGACCAAAGAAGAGGGCGAAACGGAGGATGGTGACAGTTGAGAAGACGGTGGAGAAGACGGTGGCACCAATTGTAAACACATCCAAAGTCGCAGCTAGCGAGGTAATGCGGCCTGTGGAGATAGGAGTACCTTCGGAGGTGTTAGTTAAAGTCCCGGCAGAACCTTTGAAGGAGGGAACGGAATTGGTAAGTCTGATTTCTCTGTCTTCGGAGTAGACGCGGTCTACGCAGGGCGAAGAGACACCACAGATGAAGATGAACAAGGACTTGGAGAAGGAATTCACTTTGAGCTTGGAGATTCTGGAACAAGTTGTCGCACGGGTAGGAGGGTCGGTGGTAGAAGCCGAAGGCATTACACTGCCGACATCTCCGGTGGAAGAGGTGAGACCCAAAGAAGAGAAGAAGACTTCAGGCGAAGATGTGAAGACATTAGAAATTACATTTCCTGAATTCTTGCAGGATAGTGTAGTTCCATTGTTGAAGTACTTGGACGGGAAGAGAGGGAAGTATGCTGTAACAGAGGAGCCAGGATTCTATGTACCAATGATTAGGAATAGGAAGAAGCGTAAGAGAGCAGTTGCAGTAAAGAGGGAGTGGGATTCCGCAATTGCATTGGTACGGGAGCGAGAAGCCCAGCTTCGGGAGAAGGAAACTGAGTGTGAAGTACTGCAGCTGAATCTAGAGAAGGAATTCGGGCGCTGTGCAGAGTTGGAGAAGACCTATGGAGGACTTCGTATCTCCAATGAGAATGCCCAGAAGATAACAGTGGATTTGATGGAGAGATTGGAAAAATCCAGAGAAGCTTAGAAGGCGGCAACCAAAAGATTGGAGCAGTTGATCACTACTGCGGAGGAGCGAGAGAAGAAACATGTTGAGGAACTTGCCACATTGGAAGCCCGAAGAGCCGAAGAAGCTTGTATCGCCGAAGAACTTCGGGGCAAAATGGCAGAGGCGAAGACGGCGGAGGAAGATCTTCGTAGCAAAATTTTGGAGATTGAGGCAAAGTGTGAGATGGAATTCCAACGTGTGGAGGAGCTATCAGCAAGTCTATTGGGGGGAATTCATAAGCATGAGGAGGAGTTAGTGGATTGAGCCAAGAAATCGGCTGTTTGCGAGTCGGCCAAGTCTTTGGAGGTCAAATGTAAATTAAAGGTTGAATCCGATTGTTAACAGTTACGAGAGCAGTTAGGGAAGGCGGAGATGAGATCAGAAGAGTCGCAAAGGAGAATGGAAAAGGCAGAGGAGGCCTACCGTCAGCTGCGGGAGGATTCAACCGACGTGTTGAAATTGCGGTTAGAGAAGTGCCTGAACGGGTTCGCGATGTGGAAATTGGATTCGGTGAAGTGGTTGAAGCTAGATCTACTCAAGCGACGGCTGATGAGCGGGAAGACCAGCGGATCCGCAGGACACAAACAGATTGTAGAGTTAGTTAGTTCATTTTTGGAGGAATTGAATGAGGCGCGCCAGAATGTAGAAGTAGAGATTGTAAACATGTTGCGTAGATTAGGAGTAGAGAGTAGTTTAGACGATGTTGTAACCGTTACATCGGCCGGCACAGCCCCTGAGACCGATTCGCCTCAGGCGGTTGATATCCTAGAGTTGCCATTGTGAATAAAGAGACCCAAGGCTCTTTCCTTGGGGGGCTTTTCTGTCAATTGGCTTGTCTTGATTGTGAATCTGTATCCACTGTGTCTTTGCGCTGGTGTGTGATCCAAGCCTGAGGCACGGTGCGCTCCTGTTTGTCGAAGTTACCGCATCATGAGTTGTGAGTATTCGGTTCGAGTGTCCTTAGCAATTGAGGCTCCTTGGGATTTAAGCAAATTCGAGTCTGCGTATTTGGGTCAGTGAGTTGAGATGTATGCAATGCTGGGAAGTTTTCCCCCTGAAATATAAGTGTGGAGTTGCAAGCGATTCCTACAGGCGTTGTTTGGAAAAGTTTTAGGTTGTGAATGAGGTTATGCACTACTCTTCGGATCTTCGACTCTAGCTGGGTAGTGTATTTGGGAGTGGCATTGGCCTAAGAAGTGAAACTCTTTAATAGAATGCTAATCTGTGACAAATTGTGACTCTTGTGGTTGTTTCTGTCCTCGTGGGAACGGATCTGTACCATTATGCTCCATTTTGGTATTTGTCTGTCATTACAAGGGAAACAACAAATTTTGAACCTTTAGTCGTGGTTTGTTTGCCTTGGTGTTCTATGTTTCTTTGTGTTGGTTTTTAGGAGTATCTCTTGCGCAAAGCATTGCTTTTTGCAGTCCAATTTTCAAGAGTTCTGATGAATTATTTCTCTCGCGGTTATCTATATCACCCTCCATTGGGGGGTGTCGTTACTCTGTAGTTTCATACAATGTGGTAATGATTTTGCAAAAACTTTTCAACGATTGTCGAACGTACTGTATGAGGATTCATTGCAAGTTGTAGATGGATGGACGAGAATTTTAATCGGAACACTCGTTTTTCAAAAGGGTCTCCAAAGGCCAAACATACTTATGATGAACAAGTCTCTAAGTTGTAGTCTCTTGTTGGCGTCTTTCTCATTCACAAAACTAGAGGGCATTGAAAGATTTTGAAGAGTTTGTCCGAATGATACTGGACACATGTTCTTTGCTTGCACAAATTTATCATAGCAGACCATTAGAACATCTTGATTTTGTAGCCACCTTTTGATGGTATGTCACGCTCGTGGAGCATCAATCAGTTTTAGTGCTTTTGTTCACCACTCAACTTTTCTTTACCATGCATCAATGACTGTTGTAGGCCTAGTCAAAGCTAGCGTTTAGTATTTCAAAACCTTTCTCATATGACTGGTTTTGCTACACGCATGTAGTGCGAGAGATTGTTATAGTGCGGGGGAGGGGGGGGGGGATGCACCATGTACAATGCTGAGTACGTGAGTATAGTATGATGAATTTGATCATAAGATGATAAGGACATATATCCGGTACCGAGATGATCTTTCAGCCATCATCCAAAAAAATAGTGTCATTTTCTTGTCGTTGAAAAAGAAGAAGAAGAAGATGGGTTGTAGTGGGTAAGTTTCAGAATTCATTGGAGAATTTGAATAATTTACATGAATATAATGGTGAGGATCAGATCGTGGAACAAAGGGCCATCACCACATGGCAAACATGCTGTTGTGCGTACAATGCGTGCGTATGGATTAGTAGATTGAAGAAGAAGACCGTAAGTAGGAAAGTTTCGGGGAAAGACAAGTGATGACGTTTAGTGTTTGCAAAGGTGGAGGACGAGCAGAAAACGAATCTGATTGCTCGAAGATTAAGTAGGAATTTTTGAACATATGAGATTAGGTTTCGGAATTTTGATCAGGTTCTGATCTTTGAGACTTCGATTATTAGCATTGAAGGTGCCAAAATTCGGATTGAGAGCGTATCGCAACGAGCTGATAGCTATCAAGCTTGATTTCTTAATGTGGGGATGGAATTGGATTTGCGCGGCGATGGTGCAAGGGTGGCACGATGGACGCGCACCGAAAGCTAAGGGAACCTGTGGCAATCCAGCGATCTGGACTATTGAAGATTGGACAAAGGTCTTGGGACCGTGCGTAGGAGAAGATGGAGATTACACTTTTGACAGCGATAGCGTGAAGGTGACCCGCACAGAAGAAAAAACCTTTGCGTCACTGTTCAAGAAACCTCGTTTGCGCAAGAATGGGTATCAAATCACAAAGTATCGTGATTGATTGCGCAGGAATGTAGCGGTGGCCTTGATGTAGATTCTCCGGCCTTCACGAACGACTTACGTGACAACATGATAGGTCAGATTTGTGGAGCGTGCGGTGGCAGGGAAGCCTATTCACTGGGCACGCATACGATGGAGAACTATAAGCCAGCCCATCGGCGAGGCATTTGGAAAATTAGTGAATTATCTATCGCCATTCTTCATCAATTTCTATCGAGGGTTGGGATTGCTGACTACAGCCGAGTAGAAGCGATTTCCGCTCGAGATAGAGACAACGGACGACAAAGAGGCGCTGGGAGGCAATGAAGTTGCCAGCAAGGAGGACGACATTTCACTGGCATCGCCTTCGGCCAAAGTCAACAAAACTAAGGATGCGGTAGAGGAACGACCGATGAAGAGGAGGAAATTGCAGCAGATCACGACTTCAGAGTTAATTGATTAACGAGCAGAGGATCAATGCCTATGAAAAGAAGATCGGCAAATGTGCACGCCTGTAGCAAGATGAAGGCACGACGGCCGCGGGTTATGGAAGAAGACAACATCAAGTGTAGTGAGACTGTATTTCAGTGCCAGATGTCTTTGGAAGAGTGGGCCGAGACGGAGCCGGACAAAGCAGTAACCGACGATGAATGGCCATCTGCTAAAGGCGTTCGGCCTTTGGAGTGGAGATTGTCGGCAGTGCGCGTGGAAGATTCGATGGAGGAAGGAGAAGAACAAGGAGCCGATACGGAGGTAGAGATCTCAAATCATGGTCATCGGCCTCCGAGGCAATCATCCGTGTACACGCCTTCGGGTAAGGAATATTCAAAGGTACCCGCAAAACTTGCAGACATGATGGTGGATCCCAATTTGATGGAAGAGCTCATAGATCAAGTAGTGGAGGACATGGAAAGAACTATTACTGAACAACAGCCGATGCCTTTAGGTCAGGTGTCTTTGGGTATAGTCAATTTGAACTGTGGCGAAGGACCTTTGGCCGAAGAACCCAAGCCGGCTAGACTCAATGCAGCAAACATATTGGGTGAATGAGTGGTCATGTGATGCAGAGTTTTTTTGATTTTTGCATAAATAAATAAAATTGAAGTGTATTGAATGTAGAACATGTAAATATAGGTTCATAGCCGTGGATGGTAAAAGATATAGAGAAAATGAAATAACCAGTAGTAAGCAGGATGCAATCCGTCTTTGGCCGAAGATCTTCGGACTTCGGCGCAGTCATCTTCGGCGATGTAATAGACGGATCTTCGGCGAGACGAATTGTTACAATTCAAATTTGCTAGAGGCAGGACAAGAACTACTCGCATTGCAAGTACCAATTCCCTCGCGTGTGAGAACCGTTAAAATGATGAGGGTAAGAGCATGAAGCGTCCACTTTGCGCCAACATTGTGTGAGAGTGAGACTTGCAATTGGAAGCATCGAAGAGTACACGGCAGGATACATGTTGTGACCTAGGAAAGCCGCAGTATTAAAGTTGATTTCGCTCAAGGTGCCCAAAAATATCGTTGAGAGTTAATCACGGTGCGCCTTGATTTTTTACTCTAGGATTGGAATTGCGTGTCGGCGACGATCTACCAGGAGATGATGGACAAGAATCAAAATGAGGGCACCGACCTCCGAGGCAATCCGTTGCTATTGACGATCGAACATCGAACTCACATCTGAGGACCGTGCGTGGGCAAGGAAGGCAACTACACTTTTGAAAAGGAGAGCGTAAAAGTGACGCGAGTCGAAGAATTTACATTCACGCCGCTCTTCAAGAATTCTCGATTGAGTACAAATGGTGAAGAACAGTGGAGTATTGCAGCCCGAAGAGGCGTGTGGTGGCAACAGCAGTGATGCACATCTTGCGGCCGCACCAGACAACCTATGTCACGGCATGGCAAGTGGGCTTTATAGAGCTGGCAATGCGAGGGGAGACAACTCACTGGGCAAAGATCGTTGGTGACCTGATTTGGATCAATGTTAGCAATAGGTGGCGCAGAGGTTCGATAAATCATATGACCTACTTCTTGATGAGTTTCTATCGCGGGATGGAACTGTTGATGAAGAACGAAGAGAAGCGCTCTCCTAAGGAAAGGGAGGTCTTGGAGCTGGAGACTTACGAAGACTCTGAAGACTCAAGCCAAAGAGACTCCCCGAGGAGCAACACGAGGACCGATTCAGGTGGAAGTAGTTACGGCGGAAGGAGGTGAGCGGCGACTAGCAAAGAGGCAGAAGGTAGTCAAAGATAGTGGGGAAGGCCAAAAACCAGAAGCACAAATAGCAGGAACAGATGTAACGCGCTTAAGAATGCCAAAGACGCGTGCTAGACCAAAGAAGAAGGCACATCGCCGGGTGGTAGTATCAAAGAGTATGGAGGGTAGTGTAGTCATGATCAAGGGGACCGCATCTACAACTGATGAGGATGCAATGGAAGAAGTGAACCTTCGGACTAAAGAGGCAGGACCTTCGGGAGTCCAGAGTGAGAAGTCCTTGGAGTTGGTAGCAGGATCTTCAGAGGAGAGGGCGGCGACGTTAAGTCAAGATCTTTGGCCTTCGGAGAAGAAGCAACCATCTTCAAGAAGGCGAACGTGCCAGATTCAAAGACTAGCAAAGAGCATGCGTAGGAGCTTACTCTCAGCGAGGAGATACTGGAGCATGTGGTAGAACAGATTGGTGGGACGGTGGTGGAATCTCATGAGAATCCCTTGCCTGAGGTGTCTTTGGGGTTGGCGAAACCCGAAGCTGAGAAGAGATCTTTGGAGTAAGAGCCGAAGGATTTGGAAGTTGCACTTCCGGACTTCTTGTAGGATAGTGTAGTTCTCTTATTGAAGTACTTGAATGGGAAGCGAGAGAAGTACGCGATGTCGAAGGAGGCATGATTTTATGTAGAAATGCTCAGGAAAGATCCCAGATGAAGCAAGCAATGACAGTGAAGACTGCCAAAGAGATGACGAGAGAGTGTGCAGCAGCGACTGCAAGTCTGAAGGTGCGTGAGGAGCAACTTTGGGCAAAGGACATGGAGTGCAAAGTCTTTCGGTTGAACCTAACCAAGGAGAAGCAGTTGCGTGCAGAAGAAGAACTGAAGACCAAAGGTCTTTGGCGAGAGATTACGACGATGAAGATAGAGAGGATGAAATTTTGGAGAAGTATCAAGGCACGCACGAAAGCCCATAACAAAGAGGTGCAACGTGCAAATGAGCTTATGGCAAGTTTTGGCGGAGCAGACAAAGAAGCATGAAGTCAAATTGGTTAGTTGGACAAAAAAATTGACAGAGTGTGAAACAGCCAGGTCTTCGGAGGTCAAATGTAGAGTAAAATTGGACGCAGATTGCGATAGGCTGCGAGATCAGATAAAGATAATTACATAGTAGTCAGAGACGTTGTGGACCAGAGCGGAAGTGGCAGAATTGGGGATTTGTCAACAAAAAGGAAGAGACGACCGACAGTTTGCGCTTGGGTGTTAAGAAGTGTCTGCGCGGTTTTGTTATGTGGGAAGTCCAAACGTTGAAGTGGATGAAATTGGATTTGCTAGAGCGGCGATTGATAGGACTCAAGACCAGTGGAACCGTTGAACAGCATTAGTTAGTTAGATTAATCAATTCTTTCTCTTCCGGATTGGAAGAAGCGCGTGAGAACTTAGAGATCAAGATTTTAGACGTGTTGCGTAAATAAGGAGCGGACGTAAGCTCAGAGGACGTAGTAACCGCTGCGTTGGATGGTACTGCGCCTAAAAGTAGCTCGCCTCGGATGGTTGAGATGTCTAGGAATTCAGAGCGAATAAAGATACCAAAGGCTCTTTACTTGGGGGGCTTTTCTGTCAATTGTTTCATCTCGGCTGTCAACATGGGTCTGTCGTGCACATTTGTGAAATTGTGTGCCTGTCACCGTGCATGATGCGCTTCAGTTTGTCAAAGTTTCCGCATCTGAAGTCGCGAGGGTCCGATTCGGATGTTTTGAGTGTGCCTATGACTATTTGGGATTTAAGCAAGTTCGACTTCGGGTATTCGGAGTAGTAAGCTAAGAACGAGCAATTTTGGGAAGTTTTTCGCCCTAAATTCTGAGTAAGGAGTCAGGTGCAATTTCTGCAAGCTTTGATTGGACAAATTTCAGGTTGTGTTTGTGATATACTCTGCTCTTTGGGCCTTCGGCCATAATTGAGCAGTGTCTTCTGGGAGTGACATGTGCATGAGAAGTAAAACTCCTCAATAGAATGTTAACTAGTGACAATACTTGAATCTTTGTTGTTGTTTTGGCTTTGTGGGAACAAATCTGTACCATTATGCTCCATTCTAATATTTGTTTGTTATCACAGGTCCCCTTGCTCAAATATTTGGATGAAAAGATGGCAAAGTACATTGAGCTAGCAATAGCGGGATCCTACGTAGAATTAGTGCGTAGCAGGGCGAAGGTGACACCATTTGTGAAGGTAGCCAAAAGAGTGGCGAGCTTGACCTCTAAGTGCGCAATTACCTTGCAGGAGCGGGAGGAGCGACTTCGGCAATCGAAGTTAGAGTGTGCCAAACTTTGGAAGAGTTTAGCAGCGGAGAAGTACCTTCATACAAAAGCATAGCACGTGGGTCTTTGGGTCGACCTCAGCACTGCTCAGAAGGTAACAGTGGAACTTTGGGACAAGGTGAAGGTGTTCCGGCAGGAACACCTTCACCTTGTCCGCGCTTGTCCGCGCCTTCACCTTTTTGCGCTTCAACTTCAAAGAGAGTTGAAGCGCATAAAGGAGTTGACGGCAACATTGGCGACGCGATCAATTGCACGTAGTCAAATTGGCAGCAAAAGCGAAGGAGTTGGCGGATTGCGAGGGGGCTAGATCTTTGGAGTTAGAGTTGAGGGAGAGATTGAATGCAGATTGCAACAAAATGCGATCTCAATAGTCAGCAGTTGAGGTGCAGTTGATCGCAGCTCATGCGAGATTGCTAGAAACGGTCCAACTGTTAGTGGGGCAGACGAATGCTACGTTGTGCGCGTAGGTAAACTGATTTCTTTGCGGTTATGTGGAATGGAAAATCCATACGCTTAAGTGGACAAAGTTGAGTGAGCTGGAGCGCCGAGTGACAGATTTGATAGCTAGCGGTGTAGCGGGGCAGCGGCAGCTCAATTTAGGAAGCTCAATTTGTTCATCTCCAGTTTGGAAGAGACAAAGGAGAATATAGATATAGAAGTGTCAGCCGCTCTGCGCAGGTTTGGAGTTAATAGAAACTCAGCGCGCGTGGTAACTGCCGGGTCGGCTAGCATCGCGTCTGTTGGGAGCTCACATCGCAGCGAGTGACATCTCAGGGTGTTAGTTAGGAATAAAGAGGCCCAAAGCTTTGCCTTTGGGGGGCTTTTTCATTAGTTAATTTCTCAGTTTTCAGCCTGCATTCCTCCGCGCGTTAGTGAATTATGTGTTTTGTCACTTTCCGCGAGTTGCTTCAATTTGTCAAAGATACCGTTTGTGAAGTAGAGAGTTCAATTCAGATGTTCTGAATGGTGCATAGTGTAGCTCATGATTTAAGCAAATTTGTACATTGGAAGCTTGGTGCAGCCGGCTGAGTGTGTAATCTTGGGAATTTTTTCCCCTGAATATCAATTGTAGAGTCGCGTGCGGGTTCTGTATGGTCTTATCGGATGAATTTAAGGTTATGAATGTGGTTCCATCCTGCAATGCAATGCCTTCGGACTTAGCACTTGTAGTGTCTTCTAGGAGTGACATGTGCCTAAGAAGTAAAACTTCTCAATAGACAACAGTCTATTGACAAGTTTTGTCAAATGTTGAACTTAGAGCTTACAGTATTGAAACAGTTGACAATGTCACCAAAGAACTAGCCTTATATAGGGAGAGTTACGGAACACAATAGAAGAGTAAGAATGTTGACAAACTTCCGGCAACGTGTCACGGAAGTACCGACACATGTCACTCATGCAATGTCTTCCACGGAAGACAGATGTACAATCAACGGTAGTGAATAGTCCTTGCCGTCCTATATCGTATCTTAACACTTCCACGCGGAAAGTATCATTCAGTTCACCTATCACATAGGTGGACTACACACCATGCCATACATGCACCATGCGTGAACCGCATGAAACTCCTCCCTATAATATCAGCAAATCAATAGCCTCTTAATCATGCTTCAATCCCAGCCACCGGGAACCAACACAACAGGCCCTACACGACCAGTGCCGTCAACTTGCATGAATTGTCTCATAGATGCTCACTTGATGCCCATCCCTGCCATGCATGCCACAAAGCTGTTAGCAGGTAGCGGCTTGATGAGAATATCGGCCAACATATCCTTAGAAGAGATATAAGACACACTGATCTCCTTCATCTCCACACGCTAAAAAGTGGTAGCGCACATCAATGTGCTTTGCCCTACTCTCCACGATAAGATTCTTGAGCATAGCAATAGCTGATTGGCTGTCACTCAACATCGAGACAGGTGCCTTTGACAGCCCATAATCAGCCCGCAGCTGCTCCAGCCACAACCCCTCACTTGCACCGCTGGTGAAAGCCATGATCTTTGCCTCCATGGTAGAGAGAGCCACTATCTTCTGCAGCCTTGAGCTCTAGCTCACAACTTTACCATTTACCGGGAACACATAGCTTGTGGTTGAGCGCCTGTTGTCAAGATCCCCAGCAAAATCTGCATCACAGAATCCCTTCATGGTTGTGTCACTTCCAGAGTACACACTTTCCTTGGTGCCTGCCAGGTAACGCAGCACACTCTTGGAAGCGGCTGCATGCTCCGTAGTTGGTGTATTCAAGAACCTGGACATTACTCCCACGGCTTGGGCAATGTCTGGCCTAGTGCAGTTGGCGAGATAGTTCAGCGAGCCCACCAGCTCCTAATACTGCTTGAGCTCTACGACCCCTAGTGCCTTACCAGCCTTGGTTGCTTGGAAAGCGACGCCCAGAGCTGTTGCCTTGGGTGCACAGTCTGTCATCTGCCACCTCTTCAAAAACTCAACAATGGCCTGACGTTGAGATAGCTTCAGCATACGCCGCTTACGATAACGCAACACCTTCATCCCCAGGTAGTGCTTAGCATCGCCCATGTCCGTGATGTCAAACACCTTGCGCCGCGCTGACTTCAGATCCTGCACCTCATCTAGGGATGCAGATGCAGACATGATGTCATCCACATGCACTGAAGCAAACGCTGCTTCTGGATTCAGCTTGTGGAACAAAGCTGGGTCATTGCTGGACACCTGATATCCTGCTGTCTCCAGCACACCCTTCAACCGCTTGTACCAGGCATGCGGTGTCTGGCGTAGACCATACAGGGCCTTCTTCAGCATCCACACCTTGCCTGGCCAGGAGGTTGCTCCATGTAGATCTCCTCCTCTAGATCCCCATACAAGAATGTTGTCCACTCATCGATTTGATGCACTTCCCAACCCTTGCCAACTGCTAGCGCCAGCAGCATTCGGGTGTTAGCCTATCGGCTTGTTGGAGCAAACACCTCAGAGAAGTCCACACCTGGACGTTGCATGAACCCTTTGACAACCAGCCTGAACTTGTATCTCACAATCCTGCCCTGGCTGTCCTTCTTGAGAGTTCTCACAAAACGAGACTGCAGCACCCGAGCGCCTTGAGGTCGATCCACCAGCACATAGGTGCCACACTCCTTCAGCCTGCCCAATTCCTCTTGATTAGCATCGCGCCACTTGCTTGCATCAGGCCCGTTGAAGGCCTCATCATCAGTCGCTGGTGGCTCAAGCCCAGCTGCTAGTGCCCCAACTAAGTAGACCCCGACTGATGCTATGCTAGCACCGTCATGGGAAGAAGGAAGAAGGAACATCTCAAATTCCTCCACTTGAGGCACACTGACAGGGCCAATGACCACATTTACGGACTTCCAGTGCCCCCGCCCAGTTGCTGTGACCATGTTAGCATATCGCTCACGTGGGTTCCTGACACGAGTAGGCCGCAGTCCTGCTACGTTGCCGTCATCAACAGGTCTCCCACGGTCTTCTAACTCAACCTCACTGTCACTGCCAGCGCGCAAGAGACTCAGCTCAGGAGTGCCAAACATGGCACTGTCATCATCATCAGATGCAGCAGGTGCAGGTGAAGCCGGTGCAGGCGCAGGTGCAACGGCTGCTGGAAGTTTAGCTTTGGCGGACCAAGAGCTTCACCAGCATCTCCTACGGCCTCCGCCAGAGGAACCGCCTCATTTGCGTTGTTACCCTCAGGACACATGAACCGCTCACCGTCATCAGTAATTGAGCCACTTGAAGACTCATCACACAGCACATCCCTCGTGGTCTTGATGGTGTTGGCAACCAACACCATGTATGCCTTGGGAGTCACGCTCATACCCCACAAAGACGCCCTTCTGTGACACAGCGTATAGCTTTGTGCTGCGCTGTTCCTTGAGCACCAGCACATAGCACGTGTTGCCTCACACCCATAGATGGCTCACATCTGGTCTCTTGCCCAACAGCAGTTCCCTCGGAGTCTTGTCCTTATGGGCAGCAGGGACTAGATTGCGCACGTAGTTTGCTGCAACCACCGCCTCACCCCACAGGTAGGTAGGTGCCTTGGCATCACTCAGCATGCTGCGCACAAGCTCCGCCAGCACACGGTTCAGCCGCTCAGCCTTACCGTTCTGCTCGGGAGTGTAGGGCGCAGTTGTCTCTGGCCAAATGCCCCGCTGACGACACCACTGCCGCAGCTCACCCAAGTACTCACGACCCCTGTCGCTGTGAATGGCCTTAGTCTTGAGTCCAGTCTGGCGCTCCAGCCAGCTGACTAAGTCCAAAATGAACTGACCCACATCGCTCTTGTGCTTGAGCGTGGCCACCATTGAGAAGCCGCTATGGTCATCCAACAGAGTTGCCCAGTACATGCCCCCACCCTTGGAAGCAGGTGTGATTGGACCAGCCATGTCTGTGTGCAGCAGCTCTAACGGTTGCTTTGTCACAGTGGTGGAAGAAGGGAAGGATTCCATGTGCTGCTTGCCCATCACGCATGGCTCGCACACACTGCCTGCTGCTCCCACGGCCTCAATCTCCTCTTGATACATCCTCAGGCCGTCCACCGCTCCTGCCATCTTAGCCAGCGCTAAGAATCCATTGTGGTTCATGCGCCGATGCAGCAACGCGGGTGTCACCGTCACCTTGTGCACACTCGGTGCCTGCATAGGATTGTCGTACTCATACACCTTGGTGATGAGCTGGTCATCCCTCAAGCTTGCCCACAGCTTGGGCTGCCATAACTTCCCTTCCTTGTACACAGTCAGCCCCTTGGCTGTGGCGGCTGATGTGTAGCCTTGCTTTTGGACTAAGGGGAGCGAGATCAGGTTGGCACTGCTATCTGGCACGAACCACACCTTCTGCAGCTCCACCTCCCCATGCTTACTCATGAAGCTGATGATACCCTCGCCCAAGGCCTCCGTCGAGGTACCTATACCGCCCCATTGGATACGCTTGAGGCAGTCGTACTGCTCGTATGACTTGTTCAGCTGCTGGTGGGGGGTGATGTGGTTGGGAGCACCTGAGTCCACCAGCCAGTCCTTCTCCCCTAGCCCAAAGCCACCGCCCATTGAGAACTCCGCCTTCTCATTGTTCTTAGGGCAGTCCTTCTGCATGTGGCCCCACCGGCCACACTTATTGCAATTGCCTTGGAAGACACGGGGTTGCTGAGTGCTGCTGCTGCCGCCAAAGCCGCGGCCACCCTGCTTCCCCCAGCGGCCACGGCCGCGTCCCCCGCGTCCGCCACAACCACTGCCGCGGCCATCACGCACAATTGCATGGCGCAAATCAGTCAAGACCTTCGGGCGAGAGACGCTTAGAGTCTTAGTCGCATGGAGGCCAACTTGCGGCCCGAGTAAAAAACAGTCAAGACCTTTTCGGGGCGAGACAGCCGGTTCCCAAGTGTTTTGAAGCAGCTACGAGGCAAGGCAAGGCACCGAAGCTTGCCTAGAGCGGCATCCCAGCAAGAAGGAAAAAAAAGGAAGAGGAGGGGGGTGCTAAGGGTCACCCCACCTCGGCCCAGCCTGCCTTTGTGGGCAGGTAGGTACACACACTTGGGCCTGAAGCTCGGACGGACTTTGAAGAGATTCTTCTGAGTGCGCTGTCGGGACCAGGTAGCCGAGCACTTGGGAAGAGGGAGTGTGTTGGCCGAACACTTGGGCATCCCACTGTGAGCGAGCATCTTTGATACAAGCATGTGGCTACTGGCAGGTAGCCGAGCTCTTGGTGAAGATAGAAAAGAATTCCAAGTGTGGAAGAAGAAAAGCCCAAGGTCAAACACTTGCGCGTTGTACAGAGAGAGTTGCCCCCTTCCACCCTCTGCAGCTAAACCCTAACCCTAAACCCTGGGGGCCTGAACTTCTATTTACCTTCGACTACTGCCAGGACAAACCAGGTAGCCGAGCACTTGGAAAATATTCCAAGTCTGGAAGAGTGTAGTCCAGCCTGCCGGCCAATGGGCCCATGAAGCGAGAAGAGGTAAGGCTCCTGCGAGTCTCCACTCGCAGGCGATAAGCCGAAGATCAGAGGTGCTAAGGCTAACCAGACCCGCACTCTTTCTTTCCTTCCTTCTGGATCCTACTACTCCAAAACCTCCAACACTTGTACTCTGCCAGCTCTTAGCTCTCAGCGACAACATAAGAACAAGAGGGGGTAAGACTCACCACAACGGTCTGAACTGAGTCTTCTGCACTGCACTTGTTCCCAAAGGGGGGAGGACTCACCAACAGATCCCCCCCAACACTTTTAGAAAAAAATATGGCCAACACCAAGGCTTAGGCTTCATGGCAGCCATGTCCCACTGACCTTCCCTAGTTGACAGATGCGCCATGTTGCCTGACATGAACACTGCCTTGAGGGTCACCATAGCGTCACTGGCACTTGTAGCCGAGTAGATGTGCACCTTCACATCCTTGTGGCAGTTGGATCTGATGATGGCCAAAGCCTTGCTGTCCAATGCTGGATCCATAGCTGCCGCAGCTGATTTGCTTGGGGTTGTGCCACTTGTGCCCGTAGTTGTACTGCTGCTGATACAGCCCAAGCCACTGCTGGCGGTACTGGCTGATGCCAACTTGCTGGTGGCAATGGGCCACAGCTTGGCATCCACTTGATTCATGGCATCTTGGACGCTGATGTCAAAGGGTGTCCACTTGGTGCCATCAAACTTCTCCACTGGAATCCTTGTTGATTCCATGGATGTTGTGTGTCTGACAGATGAGCTGGTTGCGCTAGTTGACCCGCCCCTCAATTAGGCTTGGGTCGCTGATTGCAACGCTGAGTGCACAGGCTGATGTGCACTAGATGCAATGCTTCTATACACGTTGGTTAAAGAGTGGGACGCTGTTTCCCAACTCAAAGCAACGAATTGCAACAATGCACTCGTTCGATCAGAACCTAGCTACCAGTTAGCTGTTGGTGCTCACAGCACAACGTGAAGAGCTGCACCGCGTGCCCGCTCAACAAACAGCCCAAATTTACGTCCGATACTACACCGTTTGCATCTCCACACTTCCGAGCTCCAAGCTCGTAGTCAAGGACAGACCACCCTTTTTGGAATTATAAGCAATTGGGGTAGTGCAGCGGGAGCGTGAAGTGGGCCCATAACCTGTTGAACTTAGAGCTTATAGTATTGGAACACTTGACAATGTCACCAGAGAACTAGCCTTATATAGGAAGAGTTAGGGAACACAATAGAAGAGTAAGAATGTCGACAAACTTCCGGCAACGTGTCACGAAAGTACCGACACATGTCACTCATGCAATGTCTTCAACGGAAAACAGATGTACAATCAACGATACTGAATAGTCCTTGCCGTTCTATATCGTATCTTAACATCAAAGTTTAACAAAATTGTGATAATACTTGGTTCTCTAGATTGTTTCTATCCTCGTGGGATCAGAAATTTATCATTATACTCCATTTCGGTAATTATCTATTATTACAGCTGGTCATGGAGCAGGCTTGCAGTACCCTAGATCTCGTATGTTTTGGAAGATGTTACGTTTGCTACGTCATCTCTAGGTATATCAGGCAAATTTTCCAATGTACATTCTAGAAAACCTGTCATTGTTAGATGACACTAGGACCTAGTTGATGGCGAGTGTACATGAGGTGCGGTCGTGGATTGGACCAGCTGTAATAATAGATAATTACCGAAATGTCGATGCTCGATGCAATAATAGTTAGCTCACGGGCACATTGATCACGTTTGTGGTGGACAAACTTGTTGCCGAGGGAAGTCTTGCGGCGTGCATATGACTTTGTACAACGCGACTAAACTCTTACAGTGGATAGCATTTAAGATGTTGGACGACGTTCATAGTTGGTGAGGGTTGATGATCGGTCATCTATGGCGGTGATGAATCGAGTAGGACAGCCTCGAATGGCGTTATTCACCTTTGTGAGTTTTCTCGCATCACATGCTTATAGTGATGATGGTTCCACGCTTGTATGGAATACTTGTGTGCAGCAATTGATGGAACTCAATGCAAATAAGTGTGAGTGCGCCATGGAGTTTACTACTGGTATAACAATGACTCCTTTAGTTTCAAAGGCGTCACGTTATCCGTTGTGGGGCCAGGCTATGGACTTGAATTGTCTTACTTGGATTGTGAGCATAGGTTTGGCTGAACAACGGCGTCTACGCACTGATTTGGTGGAATCTACACCATTGTCTACCAGGACGGTAGAGACAATGGCTGGAGTCAACCAGAAAAATATTTGTCATCCTTGGAGTTCTTGGGATGTGACAAGAGGGCATGCAGTTGTATGAGTTTTTCACGTGGAGGTTGGTCCAAAGGAGAGTATAGAGAGCCGAACCAATCCTTTCGAGGATGTTGCATAGCAACCAGTGAGAGAGTCGTCTTCCTCTAATGTGCTTTTAGAGAAGGATTGAGAGCCATTGATTGATTCCCAGATCATAGGAGGAGGGAGATGACGGTTGACACAATTCCTACGTCCCTATAGGAAGTGTTATACCTTCGATATGAGGAAAATAGATTCTTTGATATGACCATGCATAATGATAGAATTGGCTAGTGATACGCCAATCTTTTTTCGCACCTATCGGTACAGTGATATGGAGACGGACTTGATCTGGAGTAGGACGTTGGACCTAGTAGAGGCTAGGTTAGTGGAGTTGTCGCACGGTGAGTATGCGTCAGTCACTGTCATGCCAATGAAGAAGTATGTACATGGCAACTACGCAGATAAGCAAATGTGTGGAGACTATCTTCCTATCAATGGGCAGACAAAGTCCGATAAATATGCCATGCCTACATCTAAGGGGATCTTTGATCTGGTAGGACATGCGAGGAATTTTGATACTTTGGATCTTGGACAAGATATCATCACTTGCCGATTGAACAGGAGGACAAGGCCAGACAACATTTTTGAGTGTTAACTCTCACGGCAAGGATTGTTTGTATCAATGGCAATTCCTATCCTTGAATTGAAGAATGCTCCTGCCGAGTTTCACAGGGTTATGGACATAATCCTAGCAAGGCTAGATTTTGTTAGATGTTACATTGATGATATCTTGGTGTTTAGCGACACGGTGGAGCAACACCAAATACATTTGCAGATTGTGTTTGAGCGGTTGAAGGCTCATGGTCTGTGGTTACATCCTCGGAAGTGTAAGTTTTTCCATTTGAACGTTGAGTACTTGGATCATGTGAGCTACTTAGGTGGTTTGAAAGTTCAGCAAGCGAAGATGGAGGCTATGACACGCATTACTCATCTAACAGATGTGAGTAGAGTTCATGCATTCATGGGTTTGGCAAACTACTACTGGAAATATGTGAAGAGGTCTAACGCTACAGCCAAAATGTGAAAACAATTTGTTAAAATCAACTTTGAGTAAAAAGTTATTAACCCTTGAGTTCATGGGGATGAAAACTTGAATCTGGACCCCCAAGGGAATTTTTACGACCAAAAATTTTCACAAAGTCTATTTCCAAAATCATCTCTTGATCTTGTGCTCAACTTGTTTAAAAACCAACCTGTAAAATTTGAGCTCAAACAGACATGATTTGCTTACTCGAATCCATCAAAATTGCCAAAAAAATTTATTCTCTGTTTGTGATAGGATTCTTCACAGTGGCGTTTTACCCTGCGCACCTTAGGTGTACCCTTTTTCCAGCATCTTCCAACCCAAGTATTTTGGAACTCCTTTCAACCCAAAATTTCCGATCTCTAAATCCGCCCGAAATTACTCAAACTCTATATTTGAGATTCGTCACTCTAATATTTGCGACCCTGTGAAATCATCATAGCTGAAATTGAACTTAATATTCAAACGCCCATAACTTCACGACTTCTAAAAGTAATTCAACAAAATTCAGGTCAAAATGATTGTCTCGAAAAGTAGATTAAACCTGTGTGTGAAAAATTAGAAACATCAGTGACAAAAAATTCAGATTTTGAGATTTCAAAGAGATTTCTCTTACTAGTAGAATGTAAGAAAACTCTGAGCTTCAAATTTCAGAAATCTCTCTAATCATTCGATGAAACTATTCACTTCTTTCATCATAGTGTAATTAATGCCTCTTTCTACTCTTCTACAAAAAATCAGTTAAAAATTACTAAAAATTGTGAGTAGAATATTTGACAGCACTGATGTGACTCCCTGGTCTCCAAAATTGTAGAAATCAAAGATCTACGTGCATTGAACAAGCTATGATATCAATTGAAAGGCCCAACCATCCAGATCGATCAGCACGCACGAAAGTCATAAGACCAAGATCTCGTGTTTCACCTTCCACAAGCTACGTCCACGGGCAAGAGTAAAAAACTTCACTAAAGCATAGGTGTATACACGCCCTCCATAGCCCAACTCTACTCCTTCATGTTCATTCTCTCAATGCAATACTGAATTGTGCGTAGTGATTGTCTACTTCTCTCTTCTATACAAGAAGAGATAAGCTGCACATATTAACTAACCTAACCATACTCAATTTCCTAACCATTATTATCACTAACTGGAGTTAATCGAATATAGAGTTAAACTAATTAATTAGATACTTATAGGTCTTACAAAATTTAAGCTTAAGCTTAAGCTTAAAGTATGTAATAACTATATGGGTACGTTGAGTGAAATTGGTAATTTAAATCAAGTTGCATAAGAACAATATAATCTATGTAATTGTAACAATGGTATAAGAAAATACATGAAAACAAGTTATTTATAGTTTCTTTAAGTAGATGAGATATTGATAATGTAGAATGTGTCAATGCATGACATGTTATCAACTTACATTGCTGTATGATTATAATAAACACAACACATCTCATCTTAATTATATACATTTATTTAATAAAATTTGCTAGAAAGTTTTTTCACATTATTTTCTTAAAAAAGTTATACATTTTTTACCATAATTATATTTATTTGACTTCTATTTAAATTCTAGAAGCTACACTTCATTATCAATATTTAACATGCTTTGAATATGATCATCATCAGGAATCTATTTTTGATGTATACATCGGTAAACAAATGCAATTACAAACTTTTTTTCCTTGAAATATTTTATGTGATTACTTTCTTTTTCTAAATTTGAATACATATTCTTGAGTCCTGAACCTCCGTTTTCCGGTGCGCGCCAAAGTAACCTGTTCACTCTATGCCTTTTTGTTCACTACATGCACAACAAGGCCAAAGAGACGGGCCCCCCTACCGTTAATATGACACAGACACACGAGTTCTATTCGGGTCAAAATTTTAATTTTTAAATTTGTTAATAATGTACTATAATTTGGAAGAAATATATGATAGAAGAAGAAATTTTTTTAGACTATACTTGGATCCACATCGGAAGATAAAATTCTATTCAGCCACAGGCATATAGTTTATTCAAAACCAAAAAAGCTTGTCAAAATAAAAAAAACAGAAAGTAAATACCGAGACTTTTTATTTCAGCATCATATTTTTCATTCTTAATGTACCACATCCACATATAAAGCTGAATTTGTAACCTTAAAACACGAAGAAATTGTTCAGAATTGGAAGCATTTAGATGAAGGAATTCCACGAAGGTGGCTGCAATAGTTGATCAGCTGATGATAATTGGCATGTGAATGTACCAATCACATCTCCAGATTTCGAACTTAGTCCTCAATAGTAGCTCCTTAGAAAATCACAATCTAATGTGAATCTACCTGGAGGACTGGCCTCTTGCATCTACTTCTGTTTCTGTTTCCAAATTCTGTTTGGAGACTACTCCACGGTTGTACAGTGAGGATAGATGAACAACTTTTACGTGAACACGGAACATAAGATATCTATAATCTTATCTCTACCGGCAATGGCAGGAACCGTTCTAGTGAGGTTGAGGTTTTGGGACCAAACTCTGAAAGTGTCCACTCCTTACTTGTCATATTGTACACCAAAGCCCGATGAGACCACAAAATCCCAGAGAAGAAAACGAGATGGTCTTCGTGCCCACGCCAACAACCTGCAGAATTGATTCCTCTCTGATCAGAAAAGAGCTCTTGAAAGTCTTCGTCTTTGGGAAGCACAGAGACTGGAATCTCTGTCCAAGTGAAAGAGTCAGGGTTGACTGAAGGATTCCAGGAATTTAGTCTAAGTTTCAATCCTAGAGACGAATTCCAGGCAGAATCATCAGTGTGGGTAAGGTCCGCAAGTACGATTGATCCATTTCGTTCGAAAATGTTGACGCTGAGATAAGTTGACAATCCATGAGGCACATTACCCGCAAATTTACTCCAAGAACTCCTCTTCCAGTCAAATGAGAAGTGAATTACATTCCACACGGCGGAAAAATCGAAGTCCTCAATTTCTGCAGGTGAATCAGGAATGTGAATCCGTTCTTCAAGGCGGCGGCAACCTAGAAAGAAGTGAACGCAGTCGCCAATTCTGGTGGGGATCGCGATAAGCTGTTCAGCAAAATATTACCTTCAAGTTTGTATTGAAACAAGGTCCTGCTTTCCACTCGTTGGACTCAGAATCAAGAATTTCAGTGTGACGGTACAGGGTTTCCTTGCAAGGGCATGCAATCTCACTGCAATGTAACGCTACAGAGATCAACCTGAAGCTGGAAGTTTCCTCGTCCACCACTAATGATAGTAGCCCTGATAATCTTGGCATAGCAATCAAGCGATCAGAAGCCAAAGAGCCTGACGTTGGTCTCCACACCAAGAGACCGGATCCTTCTCGTCAATTTTTTAATACGACGTACAACAGTAGACAGTCCTTATGATATGATTGTAAATAGAGTTTAACTATATGCCCTGTGGATGTGAGGAATGAAGACGGACCTGTGTACCAAGTATCGAGAACAGGGTTACACATGCGCAAGTTTGTACAGTTTATATTGATTGCACAGTATTGAGGACAAAGGGGGAGCCGATCAAAATGATTGAAATAACCATGAGGATAACGAAGTTCCAAGACCAGAAAATTTATCTTCACCCAACTCGGAACCTGGCGTCTAATCTCAGAAAAATACGAAGAGTCATTGAGACATTTCCAGTTTCTGCAAACTGTCCTGAACTGGAGCAACTTTGGCAGGGGCAGGCGAGCCAGGATCATTCCCAAGAGTCTACCATCTACGTCAAGCTGACTCCAGATCTTCACTAGCGCCCTTTTTTCTTCGCCACTCTTACATGCCATCAGGACTGCAGTATGTGAACCTCATTCAGGCAGACTCTTCTGATTGGACTCGACAAATGAAGACTTGCTCCTTCGTCACCAGTGTAGAACGGTGGGTACTCACAACTTCAGCAACACAGACTTCAAAAAAAAAATCGACAGTCTATTTTGATAAATGAACTTTTTGAAATGGGCCCTTCTTGTGCAGTTTTATGGTGCCATGAGCCAGGTCACAGGCGCTGGATGTGCGAACGCAGTTGCCCGTTACAATGCAGTCAGCTCATCCGCCACACATCGCGCACAAGCTGACCCGTTGCAATTGACGCGGCGGATATATTTTAGAAGTTTCTGTTGGAAATGGTTGTCGTTTATACATCGGGGAGGGGAAAGTCATCGTCTCGAAGGAGCGTTGTTATTTTCAAATGTAGATTTGAACTCGATACTCTCATACTGGCATGATATGGGTTACGAGAGAACCCGAATGCTCCAAATTCGGATCGAGACCGGTGGCGTCGAGCTACTCGACTGTTTTGGTATATTACTTCCATGTTCGTTGTTGCTCCATCTTATCTCGATGTTTTGTCAGTCTGGCGTACAACAGTTGCCACTCCTTACGACGTGACTGAAGCTTGAATATCTTCAACTGTTGATTGGAAAAATGAAGATGGACCTGAGTACCATGGGTTTAGAAGAGCCTTATATATGTGCAGTTTTGTACAGCTGTACAGTCTCCGACCCTCGTTGTGTCTGCGCAGAGACAACGAGGGTCGGAGATCCGATCCATGTTCTTTAGCTTCCATTATCGACAACGAAGTTTAGGGTTTCGATTCACCTAATTTAAAACCTTGAGCCTCCCATATTTCTAGTTTACGTCCTCCATATGACGGCACTCTCCCGAGACATAAGCCGTCAAGACTGCCGTCTGAGAACCTCCCACCGACAGATCTTCCTGAATGGAGTGGACCACATATTCCACCCCTTACTGAATATAGTATACTGGTCAATACTGTACTCATAAATCCAGAACCACAAGTGTACAAGAAGATCCAATGTTCATTTGAACACGTGAAAGTTCGGGATCGGTATTGTTGTAAGGTCTGACGGTTGCGCTGATGCGATAAGTCAAGAAATCCCCTCGCTTAGTTTCGTAAACTTATACTAACTGCCAGTTGTCACTGATCCCAGTTTCTTTCTCGTCTTTCTTTCTCACTTCATGCTACATTCGGCAGCCCCGATTGCAGCGGTGGTCCCAACCTCTCCACCGGATTTTATGTCAGTTTTGGGGCCTTTAGGGTCGGCCAACCCGACTTTCCGATAACCAAGGCATTGTGCAACTAGTCACCGTAGAGACCTCAAAGTAGAATCTAAACTAAAAGTTGGTTATATATACATTATGTTGGTTGTGACATAAGAGGGATAGCTCAGTCGGAAGAGCTTTGATCCCCGGTGATCTGAAGGTCGTGTGTTTAATTCGCACTCAAGCTTTTGCTGGAAATATCTATATCGCTTTTGATTCGTGCTCAAGTTTTTTGCTGGGAATATCTTTCTCAAAATGTAATACATATAATCCAAACAGTGATAACATATTGTGGCGACAAAATTTTAGGCGGCAAAGTTTAGGGTTTTCAAAAATAGGGTCACATCAATATACCTCAGCTCGTCGATGTTCTGACGTTGCTTTTGGGTGGCAGTGTCATTGCTGTGAGCAGCTCGAGCCAGAACTTGTGCCCGTCCTTTTCTTGTCATTTCGGGTGCTTTTCGCAGGCGTGGTGACCACATGGAGCATGTGTCGTGTGACTCGGTATCGCCATACATCATACATCGCTGACATGCTCTACTCACTGACTCACACATACATACATAAGGAGTAAGAGTGTACACACACAAAGATATCACAACTAAAAAGTCCAAAAACACAAAACATCGAGTCGAGCCAAACTCACTCCACTCTCGTGAGACTAGAATCAAAGATAATGGTACTTACATATCCTTACGCGAAAGGCTCAACTCGAAGAACTGACAATTCTTCGAGCTCGCCTCGAATATATCCCTTGAAAATGTCGACTCCACTCAACGCTCTTTGACCGTCTGCCGCGGCCCAACGTCAGCTGACTCAAACTCAAATCCAACGTCTCGAGCCATGGCAGCTGTCGTGCGATTCGGTATCGCCATACATCATACATCGCTGACATGCTCTACTCACACACTCACACATACATACATAAGGAACGAGAGTGTACACACACAAAGGTATCACAACTCGCCCGCCTAGCTGGCGATCAAGTCCCTCTCACTCCCAGGTAGCCCTATCTACAACTACATGCTATGCACCTTCATGGGTGCGCGAACCAGTAGGCCGGGTGCTATGTCGCTCCATCGTTAGTCGTCTATCTGCAATTCATAACATGTGAAGATCAAGTCATCTACCCTCCGAAGTACATCGAGGACAAACCCACCGTACAGTAGGAACAACATCGATAGGTGGAGTAAGGCACAACATGTGCCATCTCCTAAAACACCTATCACACACCAACATGTTGGCCGCTTGATCAGCTGACCCACAGAACATGCACCTCAAGTCCGCACGTACAATCGCCAAGCTTGGTACCATAGTACCATCCACGTTTGGGAGGTGGCATGGCGCACAGTTGCCCACATGATACTTCCAAACAACACCGTCACGAGCCTCCAGAAGGTAACACCTCTCGCACTCGCAAGATAGTGCGTCTTGCCGTCACATCTAACGTAGTTGGTGCAGTCTGCTGTAAATAGACGTAGTCTCTCACACGGAACCTACAAATCGATGTTCAATAACCTCCTCCTCGGATGGTTGCATACCGCAACGTATCCCTGTGCTGAGCAATTGCAAGGTTCTCAAATGCATTAGGCATAACTCTCCGAAAGAGCGCTGCACGTTGAGAACACACTCTCATCCACATGTTTGGATCATCAAGGTTCACCACCTCACTAGACTCATGACGAATCGCTGCCGGCAAGTCTGGGTCTTGGCCATGCAATAGAAAATATGGTGAGAACAAAGCCAAGGATGCTTGACGACTGAATCAATATCTTATGGCCAGACATGGTACCTGAATATTCTAGTCTTCAAGATGCTCCTTTTGTAGACCATACTTGCGCAACGCTCTCTTCACCGTCTAGACAACACGCTTAGCCAAACCATCCGACTCTAGATGATCTCGAGACGTGGTGCGGTGATCAATCAACGTCTTGTCACACAAGATCCAAAACTCACCCTGAAACCTGTCCCCTGATCGGTCAACACCTCAATTAGTGCACCAAAGTGACTAAGCACCTTGTCAAGGAAAGCATACGCTACTCCCTCACTCGTCTTGTCAAGTAATGTCACCAATTCAATTCACTTGGAGAAATGCTCCACCATCACCAACACATACCGATGATGTTGTACAGTCAAAGGTAGTGGTCCAGCAAAGTTCAAACTCCAACGGTAACCCGATCCCATGATAGGTAAGGGATGTAGTGTGGTGTTGGGGCATTGAACAATGCCCTCACTCGATCACAAACCATGCAACGTGATACCAACTGCTGTACCTACGTATTGTCATGTAGTTTTTGGTGTTTTGCTAAAAATAGTGTCGAGCTTAGGGTTTGGGTTGCGAGGGGTATACAGTCGGGGACGGCTCGAAGAACGTCAGTTCTTCGAGTTAAGCCTAGCGCGTTGGGAGTAGTGCCCGAGAGCATCGACCTGCAATCTCCGAGTGTGGAGTGGGTTTGGCTTGACTATGTTTGTGACAGTGACGGTTTTGCCAGTAGGGTAAACAACCGACGGGAATTCTAGTGGGAAATCCCCCGTTTATGTCACTCGAAGAACTCACTTTCGTTGAAATCGTCATAGTTGACGGTTTTTTGTTGTATTCTTGTCAAGTATTGATGTTTTTTTCTGGAAGCTGCGATTTACTTAGATTTGGTAGGAAAGTTATTTTGTTCGAGGATAATTGCGGATGGCCGCTGTTGGTCCCTGAGTATTAGACAGAACGTAGAGTGAAAACAATTTGATATCGTGAATGTGAAGCGGGGTTTGTTGGAATTGCAGAAGCTGGGAATTGACGAGCAGCTATGAGAAGCGTCTTGAGAGTAAATTGTTGTACAAGCCTTCAAAAAGTTTGTAGATGAACAAGAAGGGCAGTTGTGAGTGACAATCGGCTGGTGTGCAGACTGTAGAAAGTGTCTACAGTCGCTGAAATGGTTTACGTCACAATTGATTAGATGGGGACTGAATCTTATTTTCTGTGCGAATAGCGGTCAATTTCTCATGGGTATTTTGCAGTCGGGAGCAGAAGCACTGCAGCCCTACAGATGAATTAGGACTCGTGCGGTGGAGAGTCAATTTAAGGACAGCGTTCTGATTTCATGAGAAGATTGCACTCACCTGCTTGAAGAAGGCGATTCTCACCACAGAAGTATCTCATCATCACTCTCCCGGAGAAGTATTGAAGAACTTCAAAGAAATTCAAAATCTCAGAATAGAATTGACAAGCGGCGAGCTTGGCATTGAAGAGGGCGTTCTGTGGAAGTGGAAGACAGAGTTCGGAAACACTTTGGAAAGTTGTGAAATTCTAGGCGCTGCCTCGTTAGTGAAGGGAACCGAGGTCGAAAAGAAGGGAAGCAAGTCTGATGGCTCCAATAAGCCATGGTGCTCGCAGGTTAGAACAGACGGAAGCAGGATCGGCGAAAGTTTGATCCCCATGCAGCCAGATGATAGCGGGAGTATCCCCGCATCCTTTTTCACAGATAAAGGCCTGAAATTAAGAGTAGTTTGGACCATCAGCTCTTTGATCGCCGCTTCAACTCGACATTATCTTCTTCAACACATCATTTTTGACCATCCTACTCTAGAATGTTTGGTATTCACGGATGCCGATGGCCAGGGAATGCTCTGCATGAGCAAAGAGCAGCTGTAAGAGTTTCGGGACAAGCCCTTCGCTGCCTCTGCTTCTTCTAATAGGACTCAAGTTCCCGCATTGAATGTGAAGCTATGGTATGCACCTTACTTAGAACTTACAGGCGGGACAGGTTTGAAAGGAGCGACTTCGGTAGATATTAGGCCTAGCGACTAGCCTGCTCGCAAGGAGTCAGAAGTGTTTGTGGTCGGAACATTTGAGGAGCCATATCATACTGCTGCTAGCATTCTTGCCAAGCAACGCAGATATCTCTTGGAAATGAACTCGTTTTGAGTCTTCTTTTCTGAGTAGAAAACAGGTCCGTGTAATCGGGCAAGGGGGATTTGAGGAAGAAAGCTTTCCTCTCTTCCAGGAGCTTAACTTGTGTCCAACCTTGCTGATCGTTGTCTCAGCTCTTGGCGGTGAACAGAGGAATCAGTGGAAGTTCTGGTTGGGAAGGGGATGTTGGTGGAGGACTTGATACGTAGAGCAGGTCGACGTGATGCAAGCTGCTCCTTGTGGTAGAATTAAAGGTGAAAACTGGTGCTAGAAGGCCGTTCGATCCCATCTCTGATCAAAGAAGAGATAGCAAGCTCTTCGGAAAGCAAGTGGACGTAAAGATCTGAATTAAAAATTCAAAACTTTTCAGGGACTTTTTCAAAGTGAAAAAGTTGGAACAGAACATTTCCAATTGACTACTGGTGTGAAGGAGAACCAACCGGAGGAATAAGTCACAACACGAAAGGAGATTTTTTATGCGCAAAGCGAGATGAAGGGGAGAGGTGTACTGATGCTCTCACCATCCAGAAGTTAGAAAGTACAGAAAGGTTGTGAACTATACTTTCCCATTCTGAAAAATTATTCCTCTGAAAAATTATTCCTAGTATAGTATGTTGATGTATCCGGTTTTGAAATTTCAGGAATTTCGAAAAGAAAAACAAACAAGCAAACACATGATGTTGACAGAACCCATCGAACTAGATCTTAGCTTCTAGGTGATACATTACTTCATACGTTAGGTTATGTAAAAGAGAGGTTTGCTTATTGTTATTACAAGCATGCAAACATGTGGCGATTGTGTTGTGGAGAGATAGGTGACTACCTGGTTGAACAGTAACTCAGAGAAATAGTTGTTTACAACTGCTATTTTTGTTTATACTGTACTCTTATGTGTAGGGTAGTCTAAATCCTTATGACTTTCTCTAGTATATTCTAGGGAAGGAAGAATATTGGTGATTGGGTGTCCAACTTATGAAACATTGAATTTAGAAGAGTTTACAGGTCCAAAAGAGGGGGTCTCTCTAGTAGTATAAAATGTTACAGGTTGGACATAGGCATATGAATATTACAGCTCATTAATTTCTTTGCTAGAAGCTCAATCTGGGTAACAGAGTGGTAGAGTTTGAGTTCAGACAGTAGCACCAATGATGCTAGTAAATATGCAGCCGACCAAGAAAGTAATGTGAAGAGCACTCACAGTTAGATAGAGTATATATTTCTGGGATCTAAGTATCATAGTAAAATATAGTATATATTTCCAGTATTTGAAAATATGTACTCAAAATTGCTAGCTGAATGCAAAGAGTATGTATCCATTAGGCATGTTCAGTAAACAACGATATTCTAGTAGTGGTAAGCTGTGAAAAAAAGAAAAAAAAAGAGGAAGAGTTTAGGGGTTCAAAGGTATAAGGACCTCATATGAAGAGGCCGGAAATTTGCATCCGGTCTCACTTACTATAGTCTTCAGTTTAAGGTCGAGTGTGACCGTGAAGATTCTCTACGCGACTTGATGAACGTGATGTCATTTTAGGCGCTGGAGGCACAAGGTGACAGGGGCGATGGAGATCGAATCGGGATCGCGAAGCAATGCGATGTCCCGTGTGTGTTATCTTGTTTTGTGCTGTGTTTCCTTTAGACTGGAGAGTTGTTGCTAGCTGTTTGCTTGTGTTTGGATCCTCTCCAGTCTTGCTTCTTGATGCGCGCCTGTATAGGGATGACGCTGATTTCCGGAGTAGTTTTACTCCTGTGTGCTGTCGATAGGGGGCTGGACTTGATCACCAACCGGCCTATCTATGTTTCTCTCACGGTGAGACTGGAGTGATGACCAGTAGACCGTGAGAGTCTTCTTGCTGTGATGACAGGTTAGGTTGCCCATACCCCTTAGCTAGTAGGACTAGAGTAGCTCAATGCGGCACGACGTCAGGAGCGGATAGGGTCATTGGGTGGAGATCTGGCAGTGGTGCCAGTTGAGGTTTCGTCATCACGGAGCAGTCCAGTGGTCTTGTTGAGGACCGCGGTGAACTTACGCGAAGTGGGTTGAGGTATCGGCTACCTTCACCTATCTCGCCAGTTGTTGCGGAGGAATACCAGAGTGTTGCAGACACAGAGTCTTCGGTGGTGATATCGTCCAGTATTCCAACCCCATTGATTTGGGACATGGACGGGATGTACCGGGCCGTGAAGGGCCCTCGACGTTATTCTGGTGCAGTGGGCACCATCGAGCTCGATGATTTTATTCAGGAGTTCGACACGTGGTGTGATATGCAGTTTCTGCGTAATCCCACGTTGTTTACACCCTTCTTTGCGTGGAAGAAATTATTCAGCATTTGAAGGGGCCTCCCATGGACGATTATCATGAGTTTGGGAGAGATTATGCTGGGGAGATTGATGCATGGAGGTGCCATTGGTCTCCGAACTACTTATCCATTACCCAGGGTGGGAGGGTACCAGTGGAGGTGCGAGTATCGCCATCAGTGGAGGTGCGAGTAGTAGCATCAGCAATGGTACTAGTGGAGCAGTTGGCGCAACTGGTATTAGTACCAGCAGCGGTACTATTAGCATTGCCGGTGGCAGCACGAGGGGAGATGCTAGTGGCGTACCTTCGTTTAGCCCCATTCCTGAGTTCTTCAAGAGATTGAGGAAGAATTATCAGGGGGTGAAGACGGAGAAGTTGAGGAGCCTCCAGGAGTTTGAGCGGAAGAGTTGTGAGAGTCTTCGTGAGGCATACACTCATATGCGACAGCTAATCTCGGTTACTCACGGTGTGACTGAGGCACAGGCTGTCTAGTACTGGTATCGGATTCTGGACAGAGAGTTGCGGAGGAGAGTGCGTGATGATACTCTCATGAGCGACTCATCACCCACATTAACCCATGTGTTTGCTCTTTCTGAGAAGATTGATCTTAACATGGTGGAGGAGAGGGTGGTGACGTCTACATTTGCAAGGGACACGACCACTACTTCGCGTATCCCACATACTACAGCACAATCTCGCCCCATGGGTGGTGGTAGTGGGAGTCGTGGAGGTCATACACTTACATCCTTCAGGTCATAGAGAGCCTAGTGCGCGGCCACCACTGCCTTCATTTTCGGGCCAACCACAGGGACCGTCATGTTGGATATGCGGAGGTAGTTATATGAGGAAGGATTGTCCCCATGAGAGAGAGGGACAAACTCCACAGGCTAGGCCACAGCCGGCACATGTGACCTGTGATCATTGTCATCGACCGGGTCACCCTCGAGAGCGTTGTTTTGACCTTCATCCTGAGTTGAGATCTGGAGGTAGAGGTCGTGGAGGTGATGCTCCACAAGGCCGAGGTGGCAGAGGTGGTAGAGGTGGTAGAGGTACCGGTGCCATTGAGCGTACCGCAGCAAGTGCTACCTCCGCCACATAGAGCGCTATGGCTGCTCGGATTGAGCAGTTGGAGCAGAGGCTTGCTGCTATGGCTGGTCCGGGGACGAGCACTTCCACATCTTACGAGGCACAGGATTTCTCCTATTTGGCTAGTGCAGCACAGGTTGAGGCATCAGTTGTAGTGACCAGAAGTGGTGCTCACGCTTGAGAGCCACGTGGTGCGACTGTGGAGTTGGACCCTCAGAGGGGTGAGGGTGGACGTCAGTCTAGACTTCCCGAGTCCTTTTTATTGTCAGAGGTGGCTAACAGTTCATCTATAAGACCTACACTGCCTAGTGAAATTGGAGTGAGAACTGAGGTTCTTACATCATCTATTGTGGACGCAGACGTGCCATCTAGTGTTGTGATGCGGATGGCCACTTCAGTTTTGCGATCTCCATTGTTTTCAGCCACGGAGTTGATGGACTCTGGTATTGATTTGACTCGAGTATTTTTGGTAGCAGCCACGTCGTGTGAGCGTAGGAGAGTCGCTGCTACGAGTGCCAAGATACGTGAGGATACGGTTGAGGACCCATCCTCAACGTCTACATTGTTCGAGGAGACAACTTGGCAGGCGGCAGCGGCAAGGATGGAGTCCTTACTAGCTCGCCCAGCCATTGATCGCGAGAATATTGTCCCTGGTGTATGTATGGTGGACAACCGAACTGGTTCATTTCGGTTAGTGAGTTCTACTAGACATGTGTATGTTCCAGCCAGAGTTTTGCTGGATTCTGGTGCACAGCTCTTGATGTTGGACAAGGCTGCATGCATTAGTTTGGGTATTCGGAGGTCAGAGTTGGAACCTTGCCCATTCTAGATCCAGACATCCCTTGGTGGCGCTAGCGATAGGTCGTACTTTATGACCAGGGAGAGCATAGCGGTGCAGTTGAGGCATGATCATACTCATGATAGCTCCCAGTTTGGAGTTCATGCGGTGGCTACATTAGCAGAGTCATATGATGTGCTTGTTGGTGGAGCTGTATTATATCCGATGGGTTTTCGGATGGACTATTGGATGGAGACTGCTACCTATCGTCATGGTTGGCAGTCTGACGATGGACGTCTCAGCGAGCTGCCAGTGAGATTTATTTCTTGAGATCGAGACCTCTTGGATCTTCATCTGCGGTCTTAGCATCCGTTGTGGGTTTCAGCAAAGTGCTTACCTGGCCTGATGACTTGTTAGAGGGGAACATGTCTGCCGACGATACCTCAGTCTACGAGGATATGGAGGAGGTTGTGAGTTTCTCAGAGGCGGTGACTTCACCCTTAGATGTTCCACTGTAGAGTTCTTGTCAGGCACTCCAGTTGGAGGCTGATAGGTTGGTGAAGAAGGCTTGGAGTGAAGCCTCTTTACCAGTAGAGCCAGAGAGGGCTTCAGCTGATCGGCTAGTTGATGGTTCTAGCGCATTGTCTCCATTGGTTACTGCACCTATTGCATGGGAGTATTCCTGAGGGGGCGTTTGTTTGCTGGATCTTTTTGGTGGGATCAGCACAGGTTTGGCTGCGGTGTTGTAGTCAGGTATTATCGTACGGAGATACTTGTATGTGGAGAAGGACGAGACTGCACGTTGAGTCTCTTCACGACATGTTGCACAGTTGATGCGGCGTTTTCCGTCGTTATTGCCGCGATCAGCTATCCGAGGATTCCAGAAGGCGTTGCATTCAGACAATTAGTTGCTGGAGGCGCCAGACCTTGACCGCGTTGGCCATATTGATATGGTGATTGCGGGCTGGCCATGTAAGAGACACACACGTGCTGGACATGGGACAAGGTTGCATGATTCCAGATCTCAGATGTTTTGGGAGATGATGCGAGTGTTATGTCATCTCCAAGTGCAACAGACACGTTCTTCAACATACATTGTGGAGAACGTACCATTGTTTGGTGACACTCGGGCCCAGTTGATGGCGAGTGCCCATCAGGTCCAAGCATGGATTGGATCAACAGTACTGTTGGATGCTGCGAGGGTTGGATCACAGGCTCATCGTGCACGTTTATGGTGGACCAACCTTTTGCCATGTGAGATATTGCGTCATGCCTATGATTCTGTGCACCGTGATCCTACACTCACCGTTGACAGTATCTTGGATGTTTTCCGACACTCTCAGGTGGTGAGAGTTGTTGATAGATCGCCTATGGCGTTGGTGAACCGCGTAGGTTAGCCTCGGATGGCTTTACCTACGTTGGTTAGTTATCCAGCATCACATGCATATCACAATGGTGGACTTGGACTACTGTGAGATAGTATAGAACATCAGTTGGTGGAGCCCAACGTTGATGAGAGAGACCGTGCAATGGGATTAATGACTTGTGCGACCGCAGCTGCTTCAGTTTTAGAGGCTTCGAGTCGTCAGGTTTTGGGTTAAGCTATGAACCTGAATTGCTTGACGTGGATTGTGAGCTTGGGTTTGGCGGAGCAACGCCGTTTGCGCGTTGACTAGTGGTTAGTACACCACTTGTTAGCTCATTGCCTACCGGGACGGTAGTGGCAATGGCTGGGGACGACAGGCAAGATATTTGTCATCCTTGGAGTTCATGGGACGTGACAAGAGGAATTGCTAGAGTTGCAGCTCATGCAGTTGGAGAGTATTCTCATGTGGACTTGGCTACGAAGAAGGGTATGGAGAACCCTTCTTTGCAGGATGTAGCGTAGCAATCATTGACAGTGTTGCCTCCCTCTAGTGTGTCTATGGAGGAGGAATGGGAGCTATTGATTGGTTCCCAGATCACAAAAGGAGAGAGGCGACGATTGACACAATTCCTACGAGACTATAGGAGTTGTTTTGCCTTCAGTATGAAGGAGTTGGGTGCATTGATTGGACCCGATATACGGATAAAATTGGCTACTGATACGCCAATCTTCCGTCGTCCTTATCGATATAGTGAGATGAAGAGGGATTTGATTCGAAGTTGGACGTCGGACCTATTGGAGGCTGGACTAGTGGAGTTATCACATGGTGAGTATGCGTCAGCCACTATCATGCCGGTGAAGAAGGATGTACATGACAACTATACGGATAGGCGCATGTGTAGAGACTACCGTCCTATCAATCGGCAGACAAAGTCCGATAAGTATGCCATGCCTACACCTGAGGAGATCTTCGATGTGGTGGGACATGCGAGGATTTTTATTACTTTGGATCTTCGGGCAAGATACCATCAGTTGCCAATTCGGAAGGAGGACAAGACCAAGACAACGTTCTAGGGCGTCAACTCCCACGACAAGGATTGTTTGTATCAGTGGCGACTCTTACCCTTTGGGTTGAAGAATGCACCTGCCGAGTTTCAAGGGGTTATGGACAGAATCCTGGCGGGGTTGGATTTTGTCAGATGTTACATTGATGATATCTTGGTGTTTAGTGACAATGTGGAGCAACATCAGATTCATTTGCAGGTTGTGTTTGAGCGGTTGAGGGCTCATGGTTTGAGGTTACACCCAAGGAAGTGTAAGTTCTGCCAGGAGAAGGTTGAGTACTTGAGTCATGTGATATACCTAGGTGGTTTAGGAGTTCAGCAAGCAAAGGTGGAGGCTATTGCACGCATCCCTCGTCCCACGGATGTGAGTAGAGTTTGTGCATTCATGGGTTTGGCGAACTACTACAGGAGGTATGTGAAGGGATTCAGTGCTATAGCCAAGCCTTTGAACCAGTTGCTGAAGTCAGATCAGGAGTGGCAATGGGAAGATGAACAGGAGAGAGCTTTTGTTGAGCTCAAGGCCAGGTTGCTGGCCGCTCCCATCTTGAGGAGACCTATCAGAGGTCGTCCATACCAATTGCACACTGATTGGAGTATGTTGGGACTTGGAGCGGTGTTGACGCAATGTGATGATGAGGGCAAGGAGTTTGTTGTTGCGTACGCTAGTCGTTCAAACAACACAACAGAGTCGCGGTATAGTTTGTACGAGGGAGAGTGCTTGGCAGCGGTGTGGGCTGTGGCACACTTCAGGTGTTACTTGTTTGGTACGCAATTCACCCTTGTTACTGATCATCAGCCGCTCAAGTGGTTGATGAAGTCCGACAAGCTCACAGGAAAGCTTGCACGGTGGGCTCTGATCTTACAGGAGTATGATTTTCAGGTAGTGCATAGACCTGGAGTTGTGAACCTTGATGCCGATGGTTTGAGTCGAAACCCATGCACTAGCCAGGAGGATGACACTGGAGCTAGATGGCATGGTGAGGTTGACAAGGAGATGGTGCCTGGTTGGCATGCATCTGCCTTCATGTGTTGGTTATGTGGAAACTCTAGCAGAGAGGATCATCTGACATCTTACTCTAGTTAGAGAGTAGATGGTCGATCTTCAGATCCTGAGGTTGAGGATGGTGATGTGGATCAGCGTGATGTTCACGATGATGCATTGGTGTTGGAGTTCCTACGAACCAGCATGGTGCTAGGCACAATGGGTGCCAAGGAGCAAGATCGTGTTCTCCAACGGGCGAAGAGATACCGATTGGAGGGATCACATGTTCTCCGAGTCTAGGAGGACGGTAGGGTACAAGTAGTACCACATCCAGCTCAGAGAGCACGCATTGTGAGGCATGCTCATGAGGAGTTGGGACATTTTGGAGTGAAGCGTACATATAGCTTACTCATTGGTTAGTATTGGTGGCGTGGTATGCATACTTAGGTACAGCAGTTGGTATCACGTTGCATGGTTTGTGATTGGATGAAGGCATCATTCAATGCTCCCACACCAGTGTTACATCCATTACCCATCATGGAGTTGGGTTACTGTTGGAGTTTGGACTTTGCTGGACCACTACCTTTGACTGTACGACATCATTAGTATGTGTTGGTGATGGTGGAGCAATTCTCCAAGTGAATTGAGTTGGTGGCATTACCTGACAAGGCGAGTGAGGGAGTAGCGTATGCTTTCCTTGACAGAGTGCTTAGTCACTATGGTGCACCAGTTGAGGTGTTGACCGATCAGGGGACGGAGTTTCAGGGTGAGTTTCAGGCCTTGTGTGACAAGGCGCTGATTGATCATCGTACCACGTCGCGAGATCATCTAGAGGCAGATGGTTTGGCTGAACGTGTTGTACAGACGGTGAAGAGGGCGTTGCGCAAGTATGGCCTACAGAAAGGTCATCTTGGGGACTGGAATATCCAGCTACCGTGGTTGGCCATGGGATACCGGTTTAGTTGTCAAGCATCCTTGGCTTCCTTCTCACCATATTTTCTATTGTACGGCCGAGATCCAGACTTCCCAACATCGATTCGTCGTGAGTCTAGTGAGGTGGTGAACCTTGATGACCCGAATATGTGGGTGAGAGTATCTTCTCAGCGTGTAGAGCTCTTTTGAAGAATTATGCCTGCAGCGTTTGAAAATCTTGCGATTGCTCAACATAGAGATACGTTGCGATATGCAATCATTCGGGGAGGAGGTTATTGACCATCGATTCGTAGACTCCATGTGGGAGACTACGTCTATCTACAGCAGACGGCACCGACAACATTGGATGTGACGGCGGGACGCACAATCTTGCGAGTGCGGAACGTGTTACCTTCTGGAGTTCTCCTGTTGGAGGGTCGTGACGGCGTTGTTTGGAAGGATCATGTGTGCAATTGTGCGCCATGCCACCTCCTAAACGTAGATGGCACTATGGATCCAAGCTTAGCGATAGTACGTGCTGGCTTGAGGTGCATGCTGTGTGGGTCAGCTGGTGAGGCGGCCCGTATGTTGGTGTGTGATAGGTGCTCTAGGGGATGGCACATGTCGTGCCTAACTTCGCCTATCGATGTTATTCCGGCTGGACGATAGGTTTGTCCTCGATGTACTTCAGAGGGGTAGATGACTTGATCTTCACATGTTATGAATTGCAAATAGGCAACTAACGATGGGGCGACGTAGCACCCGGCCTACTGGTTTGCGCACCCACGAAGGTGTATAGCATGTAGTGATAGATAGTGCTACCAGGGAGTCAGAGGGACCTGACCGCTTGCTAGGGGGGCGAGTTGTGACATTTTGAGTGTGTACTCTCTCGCGCCTTATATGTGTGTATGTGTGCGTATATGTATGTGAGTAGCATGTCAGCGATGTAGAGTGTATGGCGATACGTCTTAGCACGACAGCTATCATGTAGTTTTTGATGTTTTGCTAAAAATAGTGTCGAGCTTAGGGTTTGGGTCGCGAGGGGTATACAGTCGGGGACGGCTCGAAGAACGTCAGTTCTTTGAGTTGAGCCTAGCGCGTTGGGAGTAGTGCCCGAGAGCATCGACCTGCAATCTCCGAGTGTGGAGTGGGTTTGGCTTGAATATGTTTGTGACGGTGACGGTTTTTCCAGTAGGGTAAACGACCGACTGGAATTCTAGTAGAGAATCTCCCGTTTATGTCACTTATGACATTTTGAGTGTGTACTCTCTCGCGCCTTATATGTGTGTATGTGTGCGTATATGTATGTGAATAGCATGTCAGCGATGTAGAGTGTATGGCGATACGTCTTCGCACGACAGTATGCATACCACGCCATCAATACTGACCCAGGAGTAAGCTGTATGTACACTTCACTCCAAAATGACCCAACTTCCTCATGAGCATGCCTCACAATGCGCGCTTTTTGAGCTCGATGCGGTACTACTCGTACCCTATCGTCCTACCACACTTGGAGAACATGTTATCCCTCCAATCAGTATCTCTTCGCCCGCTGGAGAACACAATCTCGCTCCTTGGCAGCCACTGTGCCTGACATCATACTGGTCTGTAGGAACTACGACACCAACGCATCATTGTGAACATCATGCTGATCCACACCACCATCCTCAACCTCATGATCTAAAGATTGACTATCCACTCTCTGACTAGAGTAAGATGTCAAGTGGTCATCACTGCTAGAGGCTCCACATAACCAACACATGAAGGCAGATGCATACCAACCGGGCGCCACCTCCTCATCAACCTCACCATGCCACCTAGCTCCAGTGTCATTCTCCTGGCTAGTGCATGGGTTCCGACTCAAACCATCGGCATCTAGATTCGCAACTCCAGGTCTATGCACCACCTGAAAATTATACTCCTGTAAGATAAGAGCCCACCGTGCAAGCTTCCCTGTGAGCTTGTCAGACTCTATCAACCACTTGAGCGTACTTTCCTTCGTTGCCACCTCCACATGAGAATCATCTCCAACTGCATGGCAGGTCCTCTCGTCATGTCCCATGAACTTCAAGGATGACAAATATCTCGCCTGTCGCCTCCAGCCATTGCCACTACCGTCCCGGTAGGCAATAAGCTAACAAGTGATGTAGCAACCATCAAATCAACGCGCAGATGACGTTGCTCGGTCAAATCCAAGCTCACAATCCACGTCAAGCCGTTCAAGTCCATAGCCTGACCCAAAACCTTACAACGCAACGCCTTTGAAACTGAAGAAGCCGTAGTCACACTAGTCACAAATTCCATTGCACGCTCTCTCTCATCAACGTTGGGCTCCACCAATTGATGTACTGTAGAATCCCAGAGTAGCCTAGGTCCACCATCACAATATGCATGTGATGTCGGGTGACTAACCAACGTAAGTAAAGCCATCCGAGGCTGACCTACGCGGTTCACCAACGCCAAAGGTGACCTATCAGCAACTCTCACCACCTGAGAATATCGAGAAGCATCCAAGATCTTGTCAACGGTGAGTGTAGGATCACGATGCACATAATCATAGGCATGACGCAATATCTCTTGAGGCAAAAGGTTGGTCCACCATAAACGTGCATGATGAGCACGTGATCCAACCCTCGCATCATCCAACAACATTGTTGATCCAATTCATGCCCTGACCTCATGAACATTCACCATCAACTGGGTACGAGTGTCATTCAACAATGAAACATTCTCTAGAATGTATGCTGAAGAACGTGTCTGCTGCACCTGGAGATGACGTAACACTTGCAACATCTCCCAAAACATCCAAGATCTAGGGTCGTGCAACCCTGCTCCATGACCAGCGCGTGTGTGCCCCTACATGGCCATCCCACAATCACCAAATCAATGTGGCCAACTCGATCGAGATCTGGCGCCTCCAACAATGAAATGTTTGAAGGCAACGCCTTCAAGTATCTTCGAACAGCTGATCGCGGCAACAATGAAGGGAAACGCTGCATCAACTATGTAATGAGACGTGAAGAAAAACAACTTG
The DNA here is from genome assembly GCA_037833965.1 of Marchantia polymorpha subsp. ruderalis. Taxonomy (NCBI): domain Eukaryota; kingdom Viridiplantae; phylum Streptophyta; class Marchantiopsida; order Marchantiales; family Marchantiaceae; genus Marchantia; species Marchantia polymorpha. The sequence goes on from AP031359.1 coordinate 5,268,910, forward strand.
CAGTCTCATCCTTCTCCACATACAAGTATCTCCGTACGAGAATACCTAACTGCAACACTGCAACCAAACCTGTGCTGATCCCACCGAAAAGATCCAACAAACAAAGATCCTTTGGGAAATACTCCCATACAATTGGTGTAGTGACCAATGGAGATAGCGTGCTATGCCCACAAATTGGCCGATTCTCTCAAGCCCTCTCTGCCTCTGCTGGTAAAGAGGCCTCACTCCAAGCCCTCTTCACCAACCTATCAACCTCATGCTGTAATGCATGGCAAGAACTCCAAAATGGAACATCCAAAGATGAAGACACCGCCGCTGCGAGGCTCACAACCTCCTTCACATAGACTGGGGTATCGTCGGCTGACATGTTCCCCCTCCATTAGGTCATCGGGCGATATAAGCACTCCGCTAAAATCCGCAACGGATGCCAAGACTGCGGAAGAAGATCCAAGAGGTCGAGCTTCTGAAATAAATCTCATAGGCAACTTGCTCATACATCCATCGTCGGACTGCCAATCAGGACGATAGGCAGCGATCTTCGTCCAATAGTCTATCCAAAAAACCCATCGGATATAACACGGCTCCATCAACAAGCACATCATATGACTATGTTGATGTAACCACCGCACAAACTCCACACTATGCGCTATCACGAGCATGATCATGCCTCAACTGCACCGTTATGCGCTCTCTGGTCATAAAGTAAGACCTATCAATGGTGCCACCAAGCAATGTCTGAATCTGGAATGGGCAAGGCTCCAAAGCGGACCTCCGAACTCTCAGACAAATGCAGGCTATCTTGCCCAACATCAAGGGCTATGCACCAGAATCGAGCAAAACTCTGGCTGGAACATACACTTGTTCTGTAGAACTCACCAAGCAAAATAAACCACTCCGATGGTCCACCATACATACATCAGGGACAACACTCTCACGATCAATGGCTAGTCAGGCTGATAAGGACTCCATCCGTGCTTCTGCCGCCTACCAAGTCGACTCATCACTCAATGTAGTCGTGGAGGATTGCTCCTCACTAGTAGCCTCGCATAACTCGGCACTCGTAGCAGTGACCCTCCTACGTTCACACAACGTGGCTGTTGAACAAAATACACTAGCCAAGTCAACCAGAGTCTATCAGCTCTCTAGTTGAAAATAGTGGACATCTCATCACTTAAGCCGCCAATCGCATCAGTGCACTAGATGGTGTGTAAGTGTCCACAACACGTGACGTAGATGTCTCAGTTAGGGTTGGAGGCACAGCCAAAAAGGCATGCCCCCGGGCGAGGGCATGGGGGCATGCCCAGGGGCATGCCTCATTTGCATTTTGTGTATGGGGCATGCCCGTATGTATATACGTATTAATCATACTATAACTTCGGAATATTCGTATATGCATCGTTTTTTTTCTTCTATCCAGGTGCCAAACTTTTTTTGAATTTACGTCCCAGGTATTAAATCTGGTCTGGAAACAACACTCAGACTCTGGTGTAGGGATATAGTGGACGTGGAAAACTCTTTAGTGTAATGGTTTAGTAGTTAGAATGTGATGTAGTTGTATAGTGCATGTGTAGATCATCTCACAGTATATTGTGCTGTGTTCTATAAATTATAAAGCATTGTTCAGTATACACTAATTACAACTAATTGTATATTAATTATAGTTACTTATTATACGTATACTCATGTATTGTACTTAATTTTAGGTATACTTTGTATATACCGGATATATACGTATTGTGATACGGGCATGCCTGGGGGCACGGGGCATGCCTTTTGATCTGGAAATGGGGCACGGGCATGCCTGGAAAAATTTTATCGTGCCTCCAACCCTAGTCTCAGTCCTCCCGATAGGATCACTAGGTGGTGCAGGTATCATGGATGAAGTCTTGTCCACCTCCGACAACAAAAACAACAAGGAAAGTCTAGCCTATCGTCCAACCTCATCCCTCTAAGGGTCCAACTCCACGGTCGCCCCATGTGATGTTGAAGGGCGCGCACCACCTCAGGTCACTGCAATCAATGCCTCCACCTGTGCAGCACTCGCCAAATAGGAGAAACTCTCTTCCTCGTAAGAGGTGGAAGTGCTCGCCCTAGAACTCGCCATAGCAGCAAGCCTCTTCTCCAACAGGTCAATCTAGGCAGCCATCGCGCTTAGGTCAAGTAGCACTCGCTGCGGTGCGTCTAACTGCACCGGCACCTCGACCACCTCTACCACCACGATCACCTCGGCCTCCGGGAGCATCAACGCCACGAGCTCTACCACCATATGTCAACTTTGGATGGAGGTCAAAGCATCAATCTTGAGGATGACCACAGTTGTCACACACAACTTGTGATGACTGGAGTCTGGCCTATGAACTCCGCCCTCTGGCCTGCTGGGGACAATCCCTCCGCATGTTCAACATGCTAGTCCCTGCTGCTGACTAGAAATGCGCCTTCGGAGGTAGAAGTTGTACGGCGCCTTCCGCGCCAGCGCATCGACGCGGACGGAATTCGCCTGCGCACAGGCGAGCGCCTGTGCACAAGCGGGTGGAGTTCCGCGCTGGCGGAGAATCCGCCGAGGAGTCCGCATGCGCACAGGCGGGAGTTGAACTTTTGTCCAACGTGCGGACGAGCGCCGAGGCAGAGGAGGATTGGCTGAGGAGCGGTACGAACGAGTGTACCGCGCAAGGCGGAAAATCCGCCTTCGGCACTGCGCACCCATGTCCGTGGCGTAGTACGCTCGCGGAGTTCAAATTCGACAATTCGAGCGTGAGAGTTAAATCGGCGTCGGCGGAGCGTGAAGCCGAGCGTGAGAGCGGAGACCGTTTTAGCGTAGAGCCAGCACGGCCATCAATTGAGTCGTCCTTCACGAACAAGAGCCGACCATGACCTTCGACCGGGAGACGGAGAGCGTCCCATTCTTGAATTCACGATTCCATTCTCTAGTGCGAGCTACGCGCGTCCATCTGCTAGCTGCTAAGCATTCTCGACATCGCCGCGCAGAGGATTTCTTGGTGATTGAGGGAGAAGTGAGTGCGCGTGATTTGGAATTGAGGGAGATTAGAGTTTGCCGAGGAAGCAAGGAGCTCGAGCGGAGCAGAAGGAGAATTAGCGAGCAGGCGAACTTCAAGAACGCAATGACGAGACTGGGCGAGCATCCTGCACAGGGTGATGCGACAGCACGCTTTTGAGGAGAAGGGGGAAACTCTAAATCATCTCTCTCCTTTCCTCATCAATTTTTATCGACAGCGAAATTGTTTGACCGCGGCGGAGCTTGCTCGTTTTCCGTCGTTCTCCGTCGACCATCCCGGGAGGTATGTGCGGGAGAACGAGGTCGACACAGATGTAGAGGAGTCGCTGACTTCTACTCCGTCAAGGCGGAGGGACGAAGGGAGAAATACTCCTGCAGCAATAGTGCCGCGGAAGCGGCGATGGAGAGAGGAGTCCGAAGAGGAGCAGCATCAAGAACCCACTGCTCCCATTCGACCGCGGCCGTTGTACGAATCGTACAGCCGGCCGAAGCAGAAGGCGCGCAGGCTTGTGTTACCAGCCAGCAGCGCGGACACGGCGACGATTGCCACGGAGAAAGGAAGTGCGTCGTCAGAGAAGAACGAGGGAGCGCGGACGTCTGCAGGAGCAACGGACCACGCTGCACCCTCGACGGACGAGAGGCCGCCTACGGGCCAAGGGCCTCAGGAGTTACCACGTGCGTTGCGGACAAGTGTTCCGCCTGCGCACAGGCGAGCCTCGACAGACAGGCGACCACAAGCGGACGTGGACCTACGCCTACGCGTGGGAAGAAACAGTTCGCCTGTGCACAGGTCGCCTCAACACGTGCCCCCTGTGCACAGGCAGGAATCACCCCCGTTCCAACGTAGGAAGGGGAAGGAGCCGGCGGAAGATCCGCCTACGGGACACAGGCCTTCGGGGCCAGACCCTCCGACGCACAACGCGCCTCAATTTGCGCCTTCGGCGCCAGGGCCTTCGGGCCAACGAGATGTGAGCAGGGAGCGTGCGGAGGCCGCACCATCGACGGGTAGTCCGCCGGTAGATGCGCCTTCGGCGGTAGGGCCTACGGGCCAAGGGACATCGGGCGAGCGGCCCCCGGCTATGTTGCCTTTGGCGATAGACGCCTTCGGCGCTGCGCCTGCGGCGGACAAGGCGCCGGCATTTGCGCCTGCGCACAGGCCAGGCACAGCCCTCGCGCAGGACCGATCGAGGGAGGAGCACCTGACGGAGGAGCGGATTGATTGTACGCGGGACAAAATTTCGGTGCGCGATGCGCAATCAAACTCCGCGCAGACGCCCTCCGCTCGATCGCCTTCGGCGGCGGACGTCGGCGGCAGAGAGGATACGGTAGAAGACCGACAAGCGGGCGACGGGGATGTAGCACGGCCACATTCGCCCACCGCCTTAGACATTTTGGCGAAGAGCAGCGAGGCTGCGGCGGTCCCTTCGCAGGCAGCACACGTTGACGACGTGCAGCCCCACTCGGGTCAGTCGTCGACGCAATCAATGGCGACTGAAATCCTCAATTCGGATGATGACGACGGAGGCTCCACCGAAGCAATGTCGGGAGCCGGGGATACCGAGGAGGAGGAGGAGGAAATTGTTGGAGCGCCGGCGGCGGCGCTCTCTGAGCAGGTGATACCGTTGCTGAAGTACTTGGATCGCAAATTCGATAAATACGCCGATCCACTCCAGCCGGGATCTTACATCGAATTAGTGCGCAGACGGACTCGCACTAAAGTCCATACTAGCAAGCTACTAGCTAGGGTGGACCAGGAGTTGAAGGAATTGAGGGAGAGGCATGCATGTTTGTGGGGGCAGTACAACCTTGAGAGGAAATCGCACGCCCTCGACAGGATGAGGAAGGAGAGATTGGAAGAGCTCACCAAGGATGTGGTGAAGACCACGACGGATTTGATGTCTGAGAAAACTCAGAATCAGATCCTGTCAGAGGAGCTCGTGCGACAGACGCGTTTGTTGGCGGAGTGTCAGCTCGCACGGCAGGCGGATGAGGATTTAATCCGCAGGCTATAGTCAGAGTGTGGTGAATTGAGAGCGCAGCGTGCGGAGGCCGAATCGCAGTTAGTGGTAATTGAAGAGGATCGTAGGCGAGAGGCAGATCGCACGAAGGAGGAGATGGCGAGGCGTGTCGCCCACTGTCTCAAGGGCTACGCCCACTGGGAAGTGGCGGCGCAGGAGAAACTCACACTGCGTGAGTTTGAACTTCGCGCAGCAGGGTTGTTGGCAGGCGACAGCAGGAGTCGGCGGAAGGTAGCGAAGAAGCTAGACGCTTTTCTGTCGAAGGCGCGGGATACCATGTCCACCCTCGAGGTGGAGATGTCCGCGGCGTTGCAGCGGTTAGGACTGCGCAGTCGAGCGGAAGACTGGCAGGGTGGGGAGTTAGTGCGCGGCAGTCCGTCGCGCAGGAGACGTAGCACAGGTTCCGCGGAGTGTAGTGTAGCGTGGTTCCGTGCCGGCGTGTAGCGTAGTGCAGTGTAGTGCTAGCTAGGAATTAGAAGGTATAAAATAGTTCAAGGCGTTTTGCCTTGGGTTCTTTCCCAATTTTAGAAGTGCAGATCAGGAACTCATTTTCTCTGCGTGTTTGTGTCCTTAGTTCTGTCACCACGCAAGAGGAGCTACCACTTGGCGTTCCGCATTTTGTAGCTGAAGGCCTTCGGCCGAATGTTCAGAGCTAGTACATTGGTTAGAGACTTGAGTAGTTCGGATCTGCACCTGCGGGTGACTGCCGATGCTCAGAGCCAGTGACTAGTTAGATACTTGAATAGTTTCGCCCCTACACCTTCGAGTGTTTCTTTCTGATTGTACTCCTTTGGGATTTTTCCCCTGAATGCCAAAGTGAAGTTTTGTTACTTCGTGTAAGCCTTGGTTGTAAATTCAGGTTACGCTGCAGCAGGTGCCTTGAGGGTAGCCCCTGTAGTATTTATGGGAATGACAAGTGCCTGAGAATTCAAACTCTTCAATAGACTGTTGTTGTGTTACTGGAATGTTTCACAGTGAGTCCTTCAGTGCGGACCTGTGTTCTCTGCGTGTTTTGTGAGTTGAGAGTGTTGTTCACCGCGTATGAGTGACTTCGATCCAAAGTAGGCAGTCCAAACCGGGTTTCCTACGCTAGCAGTAAGCTAGTGGAAGTGTTGTAAAAGCCGGAGTTGGAAGTCACTACCCGCAGCTTCACTGAGCGTACTCTTGAGAGACTTTCCCCCTGAAATCAAAGGAACAAGAGCGCGAAGCTCGCAAGCACGAACGAAGAACCGACGACCGGACGGGAAAAGGGAAAGAGAAGGCATCCAGCAAGTCCGACTTGAGACCTGCACGAAAGCCTTTGATTACGCGAGAAGCACCAGCAGTGCGCACCCAGACAGCGGTCGAAGATGAGCCAGTACGCTTGCTGAAACGGGACTATGCCCCGGATATCAGAGAGAAGGTAACGAACTTGTTGAAGGAAGCGACCCGCAACCAAAAAGAACCACCACGGAAAGACTTGTCACCCTTCTTTGGTGTGAAGATGGCAACAACTTTGGAACCTCGCAGGGCGTCGTCTCCAACCCGACGCGTCCATTATGACTTAGTCGAAGATCTCGGGAACCGGCAAGTGAACATCACGTTCAACCAGCTTCTTGAGGACAACAAGACGTATCGGAGGATGTTGATGCTTTCGTTACGACGCCCGCGGAAGCCGCGCGCATCCAAATCCTCTCAGGTGTACCAAGTGGCCAGCAAAGACCAAGGACCCCCAGAGATCGATGTGGAAATAGCAGGGTGTTGTGTACGCAAGGTACCAGTAGACTCTGGATCAGGAGTCAACATAATGACGGAGGACACTGCAAGAGCCTTGGGGTTCAGTGATTACAAACCTTCGAGGCGTGTGTTGAGGTTAGCGGATCAGACGCGGAGAATGCCTGTGGGTATGCTACGCAATGTCAAAACAATCATCGGTGGTGCAGACTTTTGGTTGACCTATATCATCCTTCAACCGATGCTGAAGCAAGGCTATGACGTCCTGCTCGGGCGACCGTGGCTGTATGGCGCACAAGTACGATGTGACTGGCGTAGGCATCGTCTTAAGTTTCCCCATCCTACGGAGCCGACCAAGACCATCACGGTGCCTTGGAACAAGGTCCGACATGAAGGAGAGACCCCATCGACAAGTGCAGGTTACACGTCGGGGGTAGACAGTGATTCGGCCGCACGATCAGATTCCAGTGACACTGAATACGATTATTTCGTGGGATTCGTTGCCTGCTGTTCTGTGGAAGAAGAGCCGGAAGCTATTCAGCCGGAGGACGAATAGCAATTAACGGTAGGACTAGGGAGGAGTGAGACGAGTCACACCGAGGGTATTGTCGACCCTAGTGACTGTCATGAAGTACAACTCAGTCCCGACAAGTGCTTGAAGGTATCAAGCACGGTGAAAGGAGACGAGCTAAGGGAGGTACAGACATTCCTTAGCCATTATGTCGACGTCTTCGCCTGGAAGATCGAAGACATGAAGGGGATACCTGCACGGTATGGAGAACACCATATTGATTTACTAGATGAAGCAGTACCCATACGTCAGCGCCAGTATCGCCTCAACCCGAAATACTTCTTGCTAGTTAAGGAGGAGATAGATAAGTACCTGAGCGCCGGTATTATTTACCCAGTGCTCAGCAGTGAATGGGTATCGCCGATTGTTATCGTACCAAAGAAGTTGACGGGTAAGATACGAGTGTGTCAGAATTTCCGGAAGTTGAATGCAGCAACACGTAAGGATCATCACCCGCTGCCGTTCACGGATGCCATTTTAGACCATGTCGCGGGACATGAGTGCTATAGCTTCCTGGACGGGTTCTCAGGTTACAATCAGGTGTCTATCCGGGAACAGGACAAGGATAAAACGACGTTCACAACCGACTGGGGAACTTACGCATATCACAAGATGCCCTTCGGTCTGTGCAACGCACCTGCCACCTTTCAGCGGATGATGACCAACATTTTTCACGAGCAACTGAGGAAGTTCCTGGAAATATTCATAGACGACTTCTGTGTCTTTGGGAAGCGGTCGGAACACCTAAGTCACCTGAAGCAGACCTTTGATAAATGTAGGGAGAGCAGTTTATCGCTGCACCCCGAAAAGTGCTTTTTCTTTATGACTAGTGGAATCTTGTTGGGCCATCGGGTCTCGGCAGACGGCATTGCAGTGGACATCGAGAAGGTCAAGGTTATACTCGAGCTTGAGCCACCAACGAACTTGAGAGAGCTTCGAGCATTCCTGGGTCATGTGGGCTACTACCGAAGATTCATACACATGTATGCAATACTGGCGGCCGACCTAACCAAGTTGTTGAAGAAGGACGAGCCTTATGCCTGGGGTGCGAACCAGCAGTCAGCATTCGAGGCTCTAAAAGCGAAACTCACGACTGCTCCAGTGCTAAGGAGTCCAGACTGGAATCGACCATTCCATGTTTACGTTGACACATCTGCATTCGCCATCGGCGTAGTACTGAGCCAAAAGGATGACAACAAAAAGGACTACCCGATCTATTTCGCGAGCCGTCAGCTGTCTCTAGTAGAGAGGAAGTACACCACGACGGAGAGAGAAGCGTTGGGGATGGTGTACTCCTGTAAAAAGTTTCGACACTACCTAATATGCTACGAGTTTGTGTTCCATGTCGATCACTACGCATTGCAACACCTAGTCAAGAAAGCCGACCTGTCCGGTCGGATAGCCAGATGGGTGCTGTTGCTACAAGAGTTCACCTACACGGTCCAGACCAGGAAAGGGGTGCATCATGAAAATGCGGACTACTTGTCCAGATTATGGACCCAGCCTACCGAGGAGGAATTGGTGGACGATTTTCCAGATGAAGAATTGTTTCAGTTGTCTGCGGGGCACGAGTCCCGCTATGCCGAACTGTACCGATATCTGCTAACACTTCAGTGTCCCGTGGGCATGGACTTGGAACAAAGGACTGTCTTTATTCATAAGGCAGGCCCGTACCAACTCCAGCAGGGTGTGTTGTTCAAGAAGATGGCAGATGAACGCTTGTGCAGGTGTCTAGAGGAATCAGAAGTCCCAAGAGTAGTAAGTGCGATGCATACCGAGGAGGCGGGTGGACACTATGCCACCCGGAACAAAGTCACAAAGATTGTAAATGCGGGGTATTGGTGGCCGACAATGTTTAAGGATGTTCTTGATTACATCCGCAAATGCGATAGTTGCCAGAGGACGGGGAGACCAACGCCTACAACACGATGGCCCTGACTCCCATTATGCCTCTAGCACCTTTCAAAAAGTGGGGCATTGACTTTGTAGGGCCGATACAACCCGTGACTAGGAACACACGAAGGCGCTACATTCTGGTAGCTACGGACTACGCCACCAAAATGATGGAGGCCAAGGCCACAAGAAGAGATGATGCAGCCACAGTGGCAGCCTTCTTGTTCGAGTCGATCATCACGCGCTACGGGTGTCCCTTAGAGCTAGTCAGCGACCGGGGCACGCATTTTCTAAACCAGATCATCGAAGATCTGACACGGTATTTCCACATCAAGCACCGGAAGACTACCCCATACAATCCCAAGGCGAATGGATTGACGGAGAAGTCCAATGGTCTGTTGTGTAAAATACTACTCAAAGTCACGGTAAACCACGCTTACGACTGGGATACGAAGTTAGCAGCCGCTCTATGGGCGTATCGGACAGCTGAGAAAATTACGACCAAACAGACACCATACTTTCTGGTGTATGGTCAGCACCCGATCCTCCCGATCAAGTTCAAAGTACCCACCCAACGAACGTTGGATTTACAAAGGGTGAGTGCAGAGGAGAGTCAGCTCTACAGATTACAGGAGGTCATGCTGCTGGAAGAGAGGAGACGAGAAGCCGAGGAGCGCACCAGGAAAATCGAGCTCCGCCGAAAGGAGAGATACGATAAGAAGATCAAACCTGTACTCTTGGGTGTCGTGGAGCAGTGCCAAATCACCCGAAGGGTGATTTGGCACTGCTCTACGACAGCAAGCATGCCAGATTCCCAGGCAAACTGCACCTAAGATGGATGGGACCTTACAAGGTTGTCGAAGTCTTCTCGAATGGATCCATCCAACTTGCGGACCTAGCCGGCGATTTGTTAGGCACCCGAGTGAATGGGTGGAGGTTGAAGAAATACCACATATGAGTGTTCGCGAGGGCGCTCACAATTGAGGAGGGGAGCATGTGGTACCCCACTTTTGGTAATTTTGAGGAAATTAAAACATTTTTGGAAAACTGTACCAAGGCAGCAATGTAAATAGCCTTCGGTGCATCAAAACGGGAGTGAATTCGGAAGATCGCAGAGATTCTCGAGGGACCTCTGAGAATCTAGGAGTTGGATGCAGCGTCAAGGAAGGGAACCACCCTCCCTGCGAGCTCTGCAGTTAGGATCCCTACGGCGCAAGGCGCAAAATCCGCCTTGGGCGCTGCGTCCGCGGCGGTAGGGAAATCCTTCATATTTAGGTCAACCCCCTAACGCCTTGACTTAGTTAGGGTCTCGTTGGAAAGAGCTCAACGCGCTGATTCCAACGAGCCCAAGAACGCCAACAACGGATGAGGACTCCGGGAGTTATGAAGGTTGTAAGATACTCAGCTTTCCGCCTGCGCACAGGCGAAGGAGGTTTTGTCCTATGCGCGGACGGAGGAAGTTCGCCTGCACACACGCGAAATAGGGTTTTTGATGAAGGCGCGAAGTTCGCCTACGCACAGGCGTCCGCCTGTGCACAGGCGCTTCGGCGTCGGCGGGAAATCCGCCTTCGGCCCTAGAAATGCGCCTTCGGAGGTAGAAGTTGTACGGCGCCTTCCGCGCCAGCGCATCGACGCGGACGGAATTCGCCTGCGCACAGGCGAGCTCCTGTGCACACGCGGGTGAAGTTCCGCGCCGGCGGAGAATCCGCCGAGGAGTCCGCCTGCGCACAGGCGGGAGTTGAACTTTTGTCCGACGTGCGGACGAGCGCCGAGGTAGAGGAGGATTGGCTGAGGAGCGGTACGAACGAGTGTACCGCGCAAGGCGGAAAATCCGCCTTCGGCGCTGCGCACCCATGTCCGTGGCGTAGTACGCTCGCGGAGTTCAAATTTGCCAATTCGAGCGTGAGAGTTAAATCGGCGTCGGCGGAGCGTGAAGCCGCGCGTGAGAGCGGAGACCGTTTTAGCGTAGAGCCGGCGCGGTCATCAATTGAGTCGTCCTTCACGAACAAGAGCCGACCATGACCTTCGACCGGGAGACGGAGAGCGTCCCATTCTTGAATTCGCGATTCCATTCTCTAGTGCGAGCTGCGCGCGTCCATCTGCTAGCTGCTAAGCATTCTCGACATTGCCGCGCAGAGGATTCCTTGGTGATTGAGGGAGAAGTGAGTGCGCGTGATTTGGAATTGAGGGAGATTAGAGTTTGCCGAGGAAGCAAGGAGCTCGAGCGGAGCAGAAGGAGAATTAGCGAGCAGGCGAACTTCAAGAACGCAATGACGAGACTAGGCGAGCATCCTGCACAGGGTGATGCGACAGCACGCTTTTGAGGAGAAGGGGGGAACTCTAAATCATCTCTCTCCTTTTCTCATCAATTTTTATCGACAGCAAAATTGTTTGACCGCGGCGGAGCTTGCTCGTTTTCCGCTGTTGTCCGTCGACCATCCCGGGAGGTATGTGCGGGAGAACGAGGTCGACACTAATGCAGAGGAGTCGCCGACTTCTACTCCGTAAAGGCGGAGGGACGAAGGGAGAAATACTCCTGCAGCAAGAGTGCCGCGGAAGCGGCGATGGAGAGAGGAGTCCGACGCGTGGGGAAGAAACAGTTCGCCTGTGCACAGGTCGCCTCAACACGTGCCGCCTGTGCATAGGCAGGAATCACCCCCGTTCCAACGTAGGAAGGGGAAGGAGCCGGCGGAAGATCCGCCTACGGGACACAGGCCTTCGGGGCCTTCAGAGCGATTTGCGCCTTCGGCGCCAGGGCCTTCGGGCCAACGAGATGTGAGCAGGGAGCGTGCGGAGGCCGCACCATCGGCGTGTAGTCCGCCGGTAGATGCGCCTTCGGCGGTAGGGCCTACGGGCCAAGGGACATCGGGCGAGCGGCCCCCGGCTATGTCGCCTTTGGCAATAGACGCCTTCGGCGCTGCGCCTGCGGCGGACAAGGCGCCGGCATTTGCGCCTGCGCACAGGCCAAGCACAGCCCTCGCGCAGGACCGATCGAGGGAGCAGCACCTGACGGAGGAGCGGATTGACTGTACGCGGGACAAAATTTTGGTGCGCGATGCGCAATCAAACTCCGCACAGACGCCCTCCGCTCGTTCGCCTTCGGCGGCGGACGTCGGCGGCAAAGAGGATACGGTAGAAGACCGACAAGCGGGCGACGGGGATGTAGCACGGCCACATTCGCCCACCGCCTTAGACATTTTGGCGAAGAGCAGCGAGGCTGCGGCGGTCCCTTCGCAGGCAGCACACGTTGGCGACGTGCAGCCCCACTCGGGTCAGTCACCGACGCAATCAATGGCAACTGAAATCCTCAATTCGGATGATGACGACGGAGGCTCCACCGAAGCAATGTCGGGAGCCGGGGATACCGAGGAGGAGGAGGAGGAAATTGTTGGAGCGCCGGCGGCGGCGCTCTCTGAGCAGGTGATACCGTTGCTGAAGTACTTGGATCACAAATTCGATAAATACGCCGATCCACTCCAGCCGGGATCTTACATCGAATTAGTGCGCAGACGGACTCGCACTAAAGTCCATACTAGCATCCACAGTCCATAGGTCCATAAGTCCATAGGAGATGTCCGCGGCGTTGCAGCGGTTAGGACTGCGCAGTCGAGCGGAAGACTGGCAGGGTAGGGAGTTAGTGCGCGGCAGTCCGTCGCGCAGGAGACGTAGCACAGGTTCCGCGGAGTGTAGTGTAGCGTGGTTCCGTGCCGGCGTGTAGCGTAGTGCAGTGTAGTGCTAGCTAGGAATTAGAAGGTATAAAATAGTTCAAGGCGTTTTGCCTTGGGTTCTTTCCCAATTTTAGAAGTGCAGATCAGGAACTCATTTTCTCTGCGTGTTTGTGTCCTTAGTTCTGTCACCACGCAAGAGGAGCTACCACTTGGCGTTCCGCATTTTGTAGCTGAAGGCCTTCGGCCGAATGTTCAGAGCTAGTACATTGGTTAGAGACTTGAGTAGTTCGGATCTGCACCTGCGGGTGACTGCCGATGCTCAGAGCCAGTGACTAGTTAGATACTTGAATAGTTTCGCCCCTACACCTTCGAGTGTTTCTTTCTGATTGTACTCCTTTGGGATTTTTCCCCTGAATGCCAAAGTGAAGTTTTGTTACTTCGTGTAAGCCTTGGTTGTAAATTCAGGTTACGCTGCAGCAGGTGCCTTGAGGGTAGCCCCTGTAGTATTTATGGGAATGACAAGTGCCTGAGAATTCAAACTCTTCAATAGACTGTTGTTGTGTTACTGGAATGTTTCACAGTGAGTCCTTCAGTGCGGACCTGTGTTCTCTGCGTGTTTTGTGAGTTGAGAGTGTTGTTCACCGCGTATGAGTGACTTCGATCCAAAGTAGGCAGTCCAAACCGGGTTTCCTACGCTAGCAGTAAGCTAGTGGAAGTGTTGTAAAAGCCGGAGTTGGAAGTCACTACCCGCAGCTTCACTGAGCGTACTCTTGAGAGACTTTCCCCCTGAAATCTTGAGTAGAGGTCCTAACAGATCTCTGGGTTGTGTTTCTGTAGTTTCAGGTGTGTGTGTGTGTGTGTTACGCTGCATTGTGCGACCTCCGAGTGCGCTCCGAGTGGACACTTGCAGTATTTCTGGGAGTGACAGTCGCTTGAGAATTCAAACTCCTCAATAGTCTGTTAAACGTGACACTTTGTACCCTGTGTGTTCCTCTGTCCCTGTAGGTTCGACCTTTCTACCACTATATTGCAGTTTTAGCCTTTAGTGTGTTATTACAATGGAGTACAAAGTGGAATTAAAGAGCTCTTTGATAAAGGTCCTTCATCGCAAATATATGATCTAAATGAGTACTCAATCAACCCAAGAGAAGTTGCACATATTGAAGTCAAAGATGATCACCAAGACACTTTCAGCCCTAAAGAAGTTACTTCAAATTGTCATTTCAATGTCACGGGTGCAATTTGCATGGCCATGCAATTCTGTGAAGCTATCTAACCATACACGTTCTCTGTTTTATCACATACAAACAACCCTGTAGAAAAAGCAACAAAGCCAACAGATTTGAAGGAGGAAGAAAAGGCCAAGCGTGCTCTCCATACTCAATTGGTATGGCTGAAGTACTTTTTTAATGAAAGCTAAAGTATGATCAAAGTGGGAGAGCTAGAGCTCTGCCATTGCATTGGACGTATCAAGAAGGCTCACCAAGCATGGAGTAGTGGTAGAATACTTCCTGTTGCGTACATGCGGCATACAAGCATGTTGGATAAGCCCAACTCATCATTAAGGAAATTGACTTGGCTTGAAAAGTTAGCACGCAATAAACGTCGTAAGCCACAAAGAGAACTTGAAACAAGAGAAAGATTTAGAGCTCCTACCGCAGACTTAGAAAGGTAGAAGAAGGTGCTTTGTAGCTCAGACTGCAAAAAGGAAGACAAAAGGCCATAAAACCTTAAAGTTTGATCAAGCAATTCCTTCAAGCAAGTGCAAATAGACACAAACGCAAATAGGAAAAAGCTAGAATCCTAGGAGAGACGATCGACTTGACTCTTTCTCTCTAACTTATCTGCTTGTGATGAATGAATGTTGTTTCAATATCCCAATGAAATAAACCATTTTGTCCAATTCCACAGTGGTGTCTAGTTTTTTGTTTTTCTTAAAAAATTAACAAAAACTTAAACAAATTTGTGTAGAATGTAGACATATAAGTCCGAAGTGATAGAAGTAGCAGACCTATGGGAGATTTAGTTAGAATTCGCTTTCGGCTAAAGATCTTTGAATCTTCAGATCTTCAGCGCAGTCTTTCTGGAGGATGCAATATCTAGGTCTTTGGCAAAGATCCAAAGATCATTTTCAAATTTGCATGAACCAAACAACGCTCACATGCGCCGAGAACACCAATGCGCGCGTGTGGGGAAACGCTAGGGCATCGAAGGTAAGAGCAGTAAGAAGAGCACTCGCGCCGACATTGCGATACTGAGCGAGCACAAACGAGATATAGAGAGAGCAAAATTGATTGACATTGTTAGCAGCAAAGACGCACATTGCAAAAATGGCGCCGCCCAAGACAACCAAGGTGCGGAAATTGGTCCAGTTGAAAGTGTCCTACAAAGAATTGCGGCCCTATAGGCGGAAGCTCAGCGAATTGCACCTTGATTTCCTCCTGTGGAATTGGAACTGCATATCGGCAAGTATTTGTAAGAAGATCGTGGACAAGAACCGGAACGATGGTGAGGACCTCCAAGGCAATCCGATGCTGTGGACGATTGAGCATTGAACGAGCGTCATGGGGCCGTGTGCAGACAACGATGGAGATCTCATGTTTGAAAAGGATAGCGTGAAGATAACTCGCGCGGAAAAATTCACCTGCGGCCCACTTTTCAAGAATGGAAGATCAGGGACGAATGGATGGAAGACAACCGACTATAAGGATCCGAAGAGGAGCGCAATTGCGTTGGGCATTATGCATATCCTGCGACCGCATCAAACGACCTATGTCACGGCTTGGCAGGTCGGGTTCTTTGAACGGATTATGAAGGGAAATCGGGTGCATTGAACGAGGATCTTTTACGATCAGGTCTGGGTTAATGCGAGCACCCGATGGGAAGGACGGTTGGTGAATCACTTGACTCGTTACATCCCTTCTATCGAGGGATGGAACTACTCACAAAGGAAAAAGAAAACCGATTTCCAAAGGAACGGGAAGTACTAGCAGTCGAGTTCAGTGAAGGGACTGAGGAAGAAGACAATAGTCGACCTAGAATACCACCTCAGACGACGGCGCGTAGACCTGTGCAAGTGAATGTTCTGCCAACGCAAGAGAGATCAGAACTGCAACTGGCAAAAAAAACGGAAGGTAGTGACTGATGACGAAGAGAATCTGCTGCTAGAATCGCAAATGGCGGAAACAGAGATAGTAGGAATTTGGCAGTCGAGTACTCGGGCTAGGCTGAAGAAGAAAGCGAGTCGTGCGTTGGTGATGACCGCATCTTCAAACAGCAGTGTAAAGAAGACAGTTGCGGTAGCCATAGTGACAACCGAAGACGTGATTAATGAACCAACGCAGCAAGCGGCAGAAGGAGGACCTTTGGCGGTATTAGTTGAAGTTCCAACATATGTAGTAGTGGAATCTTTGGAGAAGAGAACGAAGACAGCAAGTCCAAGTTTTCTGTCTTCGGAGCAGATGCGGTCTGTGGGGAGTGAAGACATAACTCAGCCGAAGACCAGCGAAGAGTTAGTGAAGGAGCTCACATTGAGTGAGGCAATTTTGGAGCAGATTGTCGCAGAGGTTGGTGGGACGGTGAGAGACATCACAGAAATTCCAGAGCCACCACCACCTGAGGAGAAAGTGAGATCCAAAGTCGCGACGAAGACTTTGGAGGAAGTATAAAAGGCGTTGGAGATTACCTTCCCTGACTTAATGCAGGACAGCGTAGTGCCTTTACTGAAGTATTTAGACACGAAGAGGGAAAAGTATACTGTGAGGAGTCAGTCAAGATCTTATGTTGAGCTGATCAAGAATGGCCGTAATTGAGCAGTGTTTTCTGGGAGTGACATTGGTTTGAGAAGTAAAACTCATCAATAGAATGTTAATGCGTGACAAATTGTGACTTTTAGTGTTGTTTCTGTCTTCGTGAGATCGGATCTGTATCATTATGCTTCATTTTGGTATTTATCTATCATTACATCCACATTTGAACGTCACTATGCGCAGATTAGAGTCTGGAAACCACATACACTCCATTTGTTCTACTTTTGTTGATACACGCATCTCTGGCACTATATCAGTTGAATCCTGGTGAAAAGAATTAAACTCATTCCAACTGTAATACTTGCATTACTGCTGCTCTTATTGCATGATAGAATAGATTCAACAATAAAAGTTTGGATAGCAAATTCTAGATACCCAAGAGTAACAATTATCCCCTTTGCAACGATGCTCTCAGGTCTTTTTGAAGTGTGAACGCATAAATTGCAGAGAGCATCTTCATGTAGCTCTGTGCACTACCCTCCCAAAACTCAAATGCTAACTCTATTTCAATATCACACCTTCTTTAGTCCAAACTATAATTTTGATATCTTATGATATGCAAATAAAACAAGTACTTGCTAATGGTAAAAAAGGTTCTCTAAATGTTGAAGTAGTTCTTATTGTACTAGAAGGTTTTGAATTAGCTTCTTCTGATCAAATTCCTCCTGAAATGAAAGAAAAAATTGGTAATATTTTTCAACCTTATAGTAATGATAAAAAAAAATATTTTAGTACTAGGTTCAGTTCCAGGAAAAAAATATATCGAAATGGTTTTTCCAATTCTTTCTCCAGATCTAGCTACTAACAAAGAAGCTCATTCTTTAAAATACCCAATTTATGTTGGTGGTAATAGAGGGAGAGGACAGATTTATCCCGATGGAAGTAAAAGTAATAATACAGTTTATAATGCTTCAATTACAAGAAAAGTAAGTAAAACTTTTTGTAAAGACAAAGGTGGGTATGAAATCAAAATTGATGATATTTCAGATGGTCATAAAGTTGTTGATATTTTTCCTACAGGATCACAACTTCTTATTTCAGAAGGTGAGTTTGTATACTTTTGCACAGATTGCATATTACCATATCTGTAATGCTATGACTGAAATCTTAGATTGGCATATGAAACCCATGAAGCTTATATAAAAGGCCAAAAATGATTCATTTGAATTTTTAACTACTTTTCTTGAAAAATTTCAAATAAATGATATATTTGGCTATCAAAATACTAATTTTCAAGTTTCTTCAGTAGTTTCATTAACTTCTTTTCACTTACTGACTGAAATGTTTATTTGTGCTTAAATCAAGCGGCCGGCAAAATTTGACTGAAGGTAATGTCGGAGGTCCAATCCGTAGGCAAATATTCCAACACTGCTTTCTGAAAGCCCCCTCGTCCCACCCAAAATAGAAATGTCATCTCTGTTTGTAGTTCCAAAATCACAATCATGTGAAGTTTGATGCCATCAAGAACTTTCATCTGATAGAATTTATATTTGCTAGCCTCGTAGGAGTGTACAAAGTTTTCATCTGTTTTTGATGAATTTGTGAACACCGCCATCGTATGTGCCTCAGATTAGTGTGATTGTTTTACATACTCATGTCAACTCAAAATAGTATCAGTAAAAAAGTCTCAATATGGAATACCTGCACACTACAGTTCTTACGAGTCAGTGTGCTAGATGAGTCCACTACGTTCTTTTGGATCTGCTGCTGCAGCAGGTTCAAGATCGACCTTCAATTTGGAACAGCAAAAGACCAGCAGAAGACCATTACAACTGTGTTGCCATTAAAAAATGGCAACCTAAACTTGCCATTATCCATTATTCATAACGCTTTAGAAAAAAGTTAGTGTCTTCTTTTGAGATCATTCGATCTTGGTGGCATGGAGAAAACATCCACGGAAATCCTCAGATCCTTCAGATGTTTGCCAGCATCCGTGAAAAAAAATATATAGTACTGATGCTAGGATAGTATCTTGAAGCCAATGACCAAAGGAGGTCATGATCATTGTATGTCTACAGTTCAGAGCGGGCATGCATCGCTGAAAGGTGGCAAGGGTGGCTTTGGACAGCTTTGAATTTGAATCCGTGGCGCTTTCGTTCAACAGGTGAATCTGCGATGCATGGGCACCAGTGGTGATAACATTGTTCTGAAGTGGTGATGAGCCTTTAGGTAGAAGCTGAAGACTACTTTTATGTTCAGAAATTCCCTGATGCTCTCTGGAACTGTTTCTGCAAGCTTCTGAATCTTTCTCTAGTAATTCTTAGAGGTATAGTTAACATCAACTTGTCATAATTCAATGTAACAATCAAAAGAGTACCATATCTAGATGTGAGCAACTGAATCTCATAATCTGAATTGCTGAATACTTTGCCAATTCTTTTGGCTGTTGAATATTTATTTACTGATGTTCCTTTGGATGTGATTTCTAAAATGTTATAACTCTGAGCAGCTAAGGAGATCGATTGAGGCATTGTTTAGATATTCTTTTTCATTTTGTCTGAGAGGAAAATGTACTGTTGCTTATGTCATCAAGTAGCTGAGGAGCTATTAGGACTTCATAAGTTATCTAGACTAAGTTTTATAGGATCAATCAGATTTCATAAGTTATCTAAGAATTGAGACATATTTCTTCAGCAAAAACACTGACCTTGTGGTATTGTAGTTTTTTTGGTTTTTTGGAAATAATGTAGTTTGGAAAGTATGAAGAAGCAACTTTAAACTTTTAGTGCAATAGTACTAAGAAGAGGAGTAATTTGGAATTTTGCAATAGATGAGTAGGAGTAGGACATAGGAAGGATCCCAATAGATAGAGCTTGACGTGTTCATTCCAATGAGCCCAAGAACGTGAAGAATGGACAAGGCAAACCCGAGCTACGAAGGGATGTAGTGGAGATCTTGTTTCGACGAAGGCCTAGTACAGTCTTCGGCGAAGAGTCTTTGACATTCACGTCTTCAGAGTAACCTACAGAGAATCTTAGGCGACGGATCCCCGTTGAAGTAAAAGATGGAGCCGCACGAGAAAGAAATTTAAATTCCGGCATCTTCAATTTGCACAAGTCTGCAATGCCGTTGTGGCGGCGGATTACACCAAGAGGAGCGCAAGCTCATTTCTCACACGTCACGAGAGCGCAGTTGCAAATTGAGATACCATCAAGGTGTGTGAGTGCAAAATTACGGAAGCAGCCATGGGGCGAGTTGGAGAAATTTGATTGACAGCTCCAAAGATGCACGAAGTTGGATTGAGGGCCTATTGTAACGAGCTGATCCTCGTCAAATTTGATTTTTTGCTGTGGGGTTGAAATTGGATCTGCACGGCGATGGCTCAAGAGTGAAACGACAGGAGCGCGCCAGATTACGATGGACTTCAAGGCAATCCTGCACTTTGGCAAATTTAGAATTGGGAGAAAGTCCTTAAAAGTGTGCGGGAGAAGATGGAGATCTCATTTTTGACAATGAGAGTGTGAAGGTGAGGTGGCCGAAGAAAAGACGTACGCGGCCCTATTCAAGCAACAACGCTCAGACAAGAATGGGTACTAGACGACAAGGTATCGAGATTTGTTTAAGAAGGAATGTAGCACTAGCTCAGATGCAGATCCTTTGACCTTCACGCATGACCTACATAACGATCTGGCAGGTCGAATTTATCAAGCGGGCTTTAAGAGAAGAACACATTCACTGGGCACGGATTCTGTGGTATGTCACGCGCCAGCTTATTGATGAATCTTGGGGAGGATCGGTGAATTACTTATCCTCCTTCTTCATCGATTTCTACAAAGGAATGGGGTTACTGACCGCAACGGAGCAGAAAAGAATCCCGCTTTAGACACATGTAGTGAACGGAGATGAGTCGCGGGGTGCCAACGAGGTTGACACAAACCAAGAGGACACTCAGCTTGCGTTGACTTCAGCAAGAGTAGACAAGGCAGGAGACGATGTAGAGGGACTGCCGCAAAAAAGTCGGAAATTGCAGCAAGCCGCAATTTTGGAGACGATTGATCACCGTGCCGGAATTTGAGTTCGAAGGCCTGTTTCTACGAAGCTCAGGTCAACAAATGTGCAAGCTCGCAGCAAGATGCAGGCAAGATGACTGCTCATTGAGGAAGATGATAGCACCGAAGGCAGTGTAGCTGCATTGCAAGGCCAACTCACTTTGGCAGAGTGGGTAAAACTAGAAGCAGAGCTTGCCTTTGGAGTGGAGACCTTTAGCAATACCAGGGGAAAATCTGCAAAAAGCAGCCGAAGAGGAGAGAGGTGACATCGAGGTGAAGACCCTGAACCAAAAACCAGAGCCTTTGGCTCAAACCATTGTGTACATGCCTTCGGAGAAGAAGAGTTTGGAGGTACCGGCGGAATCATCAAACATGGAGGAGGACCCCACTTCATTGGAGGAGCTAGTAGATCAAGTAGTGAAAGATGTGGGGAGAACCGTCACGGAGCAATAGCCGGCGCCCTTGCCGTAGGTGTCTACGGGTATTGTCATCCTGGATAGCGACAAAGATCCTTCAGCGGAAGATACTAAGTTGGTTGAACTTAGTGCAGCAGATTAGCTGAGGGAGCAGGTTATTCCCTCGCTTTGGTATTTGGACGGAAAGTTTAAGAAATATGTTGGACCATCTGTCGTGGGATCCTACGTGGAGTTAGTGCGTTGCAAGACACGGGTGAAGGTGGCCGCATCTTCAAAGACAGCCAAGTGAGTTGAGAGCTTGACCACCGAATGCGTAGCGGCGAAGACTTCTCTACAGGAGAAGTCAAAGCGACTTTGGGAGTCGGAGTTGGAGTGTGGTGAACTCCAGAAGAGTTTTGCTACAGAGAAGGAGCTTTTGCGGAGAAGGTTTGCGAGAGCCTTGAGGGTGATATTGAGACTTCAAGGATGTCATGTAGTTTTGTTTCTTACTATATTTAGATGTCAAGCTTAGAGTTACCGCTCGCGGGAGACTACTGAGTTGCCGACGACTCAAAGAACGTAAGTTCTTTGAGTCCAGCCTCTAGCGTTGGGATTAGATCGACTGCCCGTAAGTGTCGACCCGACGTCTCTTTGGAGTGAATTGGGCTCGACTTGTGTACTTGTGACGGTTTTATTGTCAGTGGGGTAATTAGTATCGACGTGTTTTCCAATGGGGAAAAACGCGTTCATTTCACTCGAAGAACTCAAGTCCAAGTTTTGTTGGAGAATGGTGGAAAGTGTTGAACAGAAGCTCGAAAGAGTTTGAAGTTATACGTAGTCGTGGGATTGTGTGTAGAGAGTATTTCTTGGAGGTTGTGGATCTGTGTGGTATTTGATTTGCTGAAGAAAACAGATTTTGGATTTTCAGTAGAATGAAGGCCGAATCCAGTTGGCTTCATGAAGAGATGTTGTCCGGATTCAAATTCTGATGCAAATGAGTTCGGTCAAGATCGAGATAGCGAGTTTGAGTAGAGAATAGTGGTCGTGATTTGTTTCAATTTGTCTTCTCTTTTGTGTAGAGAAGCGGTGCCGGAGAGTAGAATGAGTTGCAGTTGCTCATAGTTTCGGGATTTAGTTTGTAAAAGGGGCAAAAATCAGGAAGAGGTTGCCGCCGGAAGATGTCCATCATGAATTTTTGGAGCGCAGTCGGATTACCATTCCCGTCGACCGACCGGCAAAGGGTATGTGCCTGAGTCCCAGCGGTCCGCTGGAAAGGTATTTGGATTGAAATCGAGGTGTTTTGCTAAGCTCGGAAGTAAAAAAAAATGTCTCATCGTCGGGGGAAATCAGGCTCGCAATTCAAGAATCCCTGCAGCCTAGGCATATAGTTCAAAGGTCTTTAAGTTCGGTGAAATGTAAATTCAAAAGTTGAGGAGGAACTCAAGAACCAGTGCCATCGCCGTTGAAGTGCCACATCTTCTACTATTGTTGTTGCTGCTGCCACTACCTTGGTGAAGGAAACTGTTCAGTTCAGTTTTCCTTCACCACTCTTAGAGTAGAGTTTCCTTAAAACAGCACCCTTCGGAAGGCTTTCTGGAGGATCAAACGAGTGTACTCAGAGGAAGAAAACCCTCATCAGAAGAAGTAGGCTGAACTGATGAGTGGCAGATTGCAGCAGCCCGTGCTCATACAGCAGTATTTTGAACTCAAAAATGGGACAGTCAGAAGTTTTAAATTTTGATTTGGACACTTGCGGTATTTACTCAATCCTAATGTGAAAGCATAGAAATTGTTTTATCACAGAATCAGGAAGGCCTTTTTCAAGCTTGTGTACCCGACAAGTGCAAAGGGAAAACTCCACTTCACTAAAATGAAGGCGCATGATCTCTCATGGAATTGGTGGTCAAACTGTCAAACGGAAGGTTTTGAATACGTGAAATTACAACTCAAGTGAAGGAAACTGAATGGCGGTGAAGCTCTGTACACGAAGTATATTTCCAGGATGTTTCGAATCAAGTCAACTTAGTACTGAAGGCTTCTGTTAGGAAGGAGTTCGAGGTGTTTTGGACATGGATTTGTGAGGAAAGTGTGGCGAATCAGGATTCTTGCAGGTTCAGGACCAGGGAGAGGCGAGGCAGGTCGCAAGTGTTGTTCGTGGCGAGCACCATTTCTTCTCTGCACTCGAAATTCTTAGCCAGCACGGCTACCAATTTAGTAAATCTGAAAAGTGAAGACTGACGTGCAAGAGTCCTATTAGAGCAGCGGGCATAACACCATGGGTCAGGTGTTGGATTTCATGTGGTTTTATTTCATGGTTCAAGAGGTCTGATTACAGATCTGATTGCACTTCAACTGTACGTGAAACCCATGGTACATCGAAGATGCTTAAACTGTTCCCCCAATATCTCACGAGATTATCGTAAAAGGGTCCCTCCAAGCCAAGTGCATTCTTAACAAGTTGGAGAAGTGCATGTTGCTCATACAATATCAGGTTGCTTACTGAGGAAGTTGCATGCAAGAGATGCTATGTATACTCAGTGATAGTATAGTCATGGAGAAAGCAAGTTGTGAGCTGTTTCTGCACATCTCGAAGGATTTTTCCGATGGGGAGTTGAAGGAATAGCATTTCTGCATAAGGCTTGGCAGCACTGAAAGTGCTCAGAAATTCAAGTCCGCTTTTGAAGAAACTCATGACAAAGTGGCAAGGAAGGATGAAGTTGTAGAAGCTGATGAGGCTACTGCCACCCTTGGAGGACTTTCAGTAGACGAGAAACCCAAAGAAGCCGTTTAGCAACCTATAGCCTAAACCTTATGCATAGACGGGAGAAAAGTTAGAGATTATGTAGTGCAAGTAAGTTTGGATTGAGCCTATTCATTCTCCAATCTCTGTTTTTCAAGGCCTCTATGGTTGGTCGCCTTTGTTTGCGTAGTGACCAGGCCTTGTTTGTTTGTAGGTGCTTCAACCCGATTGACAGAATTGCAGAAAATGAGGAATTAGTTAATTTTTAGCTTCAAATAAAGTGCTCATAGTGGTAGCGTTTCAATTGAGAAAGTAAGAGCAATGAAGCTAGTAGATATGCATCCGAGAAAGTAAGAGCAATGAAGCTAGTAGATATGCATCCGAGTTCTCAGATGCATATCGAGAAACGTATGCAGGAGAGGATTGTAAAGGAAGCTAAACTGACTTCTTTAAAGAAAATTTGAGCAGATGAAAGCATGTAAAGTCCAAGCACAAGATTTGATCCAAGCAAGTTGAAAAAAAAGAAGAAGGAAAAAGAGGTTATTTCTAAAGGGACATAGATTTTACATCTTGTCTCACCCACTATAGACTCAAGGTTTTGGAAAGCATTGTATTTATACATATATGACGTGATCAACACCATATTAAGCTTTCAGAGCTTAGTGTGTTCGTTGAGGTGGAGTGTGACCCTGACGTCGAGAATCGCTTCGTGACTTGGTGAAATAGAGAGCATTGTAGGCGCTAGAGGCGGAAGGTGATAGCGGGCGATGAGAATCAAATTGGGATCGCGAGGCAATGTGATGTCCCGTGTGTTGTCTTGTTTTGTGTTTTGTTTCTTTTAGACTGGAGAGTTGTTGCTAGCTGTTTGCTTGTGTTTGAATCCTCTCCAATCTTGCTTCTTGGTGTGCCCGCCCATGCTCGTTTCAACGAGCCCAAGAACTCCTGAAACGAATAAGGTTCACCAAGTTATGTGTGTTGGAAGTGGTTGATATGGATCAAAGAAGGAACTTTGACTATAGCGCCTTTGGACTAAGCGCCTTTGGCCTTAATAATTTTGGCCTTAGACACCTTCGGCCTTCGAACTTTGGTATTAGACACCCTCATCTTTGAAGAAGAAGGACCTTTGGATTGAGATTTGCACTGTGAAGAAGGAGAAGGAAGGACTTTGGGACAAATTGGGATTGTCTTTGAAGGAATTTGAGAGTGAATTCAAGCGCGTGGTGGAGTTGGAGCGTCGAGTGAAGGAATTAAGAGCTAGCGGAGTTGTAGGAAACTCAATTCGTTCATCTCCGGTTTGAAGGAGACAAAGAAGAACTTAGAATTAGAATTGTCAACCGTTTTGAGTAGGATAGGAGTAGACAGGAGCTCAGCGGGCGTGGCAACACAGCTAGCGGGTGATGCCTCCGGATGCTAGTTGTGAATAAAGAGGCCCAAGGCTCTACCTTCGGGGGGCTTTTTCATTAGTTAATTTCTCAATCTTTAGTCTGCATTCCTCCGCGCGTTTGTGAATTGTGCGTTTTGTCACCGTGCGCGAGTTGCTTCAATTTGTCAAAGATACCGCATCTAAAGTAGAGAGTCTAATTCAGATGTTCTGAGTGATGCATAGTGAAGCTCAAGATTTAAGCAAATTTATACATTGGATGCTTGGTGCAGCCGGCTGAGTGTGTAATCTTGGAAAAGTTCCCCCCTGAATATCAATTGCAGAGTCGCGTGCAGCTTCTGTGAAGACTTATTAAGTGAATTTCAGAATTCAAGTATGAATTCACCGTGCATTGTGTCGCCTTCGGTCGTAGCAATTGCAGTTTTTTTAGGAAGTGATATGTACATAAGAAGAAAAACTTCTCAATAAAATGTTAATCAATGACACTACTTGAACCTTAGAGGTTGTTTCTGTGCTCGTGAGATCGGATCTTTATCATTATGCTCCATTTTGATAATTGTTTGTCATTACAATCACACAGCTGCAGGACACATTGAGGTATGAGGTGGTAGCTACAAGCCAAAGGTGCAGTAGTTTGAAGTTGGTGA
Organism: Marchantia polymorpha subsp. ruderalis; assembly: GCA_037833965.1. NCBI lineage: Eukaryota > Viridiplantae > Streptophyta > Marchantiopsida > Marchantiales > Marchantiaceae > Marchantia > Marchantia polymorpha. The sequence continues at coordinate 5,294,747 of AP031359.1, forward strand.
TTTTGTTTTTCTACAGAGACATCCCAATGATACCCTGGACACTTTTACTAGTAGCACCATTTTACGTATTAAGTCGATCAAGTCTTCAGGCGTGCTAGAGTTGCAAGGAGCAGACGTACGCACCATCTAAGACCACTCCAAAAACCGCGCACCGTGCCACCTACCTAACTTGGATCCTACCATTGTTACCTCCACTTGATCATTCATGTCAAGTATGTCAAAGGATAGATGATGTTGAGCAGATGCTATTGTGTGACAATTTGACAATTGAAATGCAAGTTATCATATGTTTTGGCTTACATCGGACCTCACACAAGTTCCGCTAGGCTTGTGGTATTGTCCTAAGTGTCTTCCATACCTATATTCTGTTTTCTTGACCTTTGATATGCAATATTCTCAGTACTAGAGGAGAAACTTAATGTGAAGATTTTCTTTCCCTTTACATACTTATCCACTTCAACTTGCTACTAGCTTATACATCTTGTACTTTTTTCTTTTAGACATCACAAGCAACATTGAATATAGGTTCAAATTTGTGCACTAATCCCAATGTTGTTGTAAGTGTTTAGCTTGGATTGACTTAAAATCAACAAGGCTGCTAGAGTTTTGATCTTTAGACGATACGACAGTATTATGTTAAGACTCTATGTGCCATGAAAACGTGAAGACTTACCTGAAACATTATGATTCTTACTCACTTTATTTCCCAATTTCAGATGCTCACATGCTCGTAATCTAAAGATTTGCGTCTTTAATGATATCCACTTAGACAATTGATAGTCAGATTTAGAAGCACCTTCAAGACGCCTTAAAAGGATGCTTCACTAAACTGCTAGGCTCAATCACTTGGTGCCCAAGTGAATAACTGAAGACGAGTTTCAATGAAATTTGCCTTCACATTCCAACTATTGTCTAATTGTAGGTAATAAGATAGCATTCAGCAATGTTCTCAATGGCTTTGATAACTAGAGAAAGCAACAGATGAAAGATGTAGTCACACGTCTTCAAGAAAAGAATCACAAACTTTGGTCGGAATAGGACTATGTTGAAATTTCTTCTCTCATGAGAAGATAAATCTTGATAAGATTTGATGCCATGTTTTGGTAAAAGTGAGACTCTTGTCACAAATTTCTTGGAGCTGACTAGCCCCAAAGATTGATGTAATTACGGACAAGGAGCACATGTCATCTTCATGAAACATATTTTGAAAGCCCAAAACAAATTCATGGACCGCGCATTTCACCTATACTATCTTGCTTTTCATCTAATGATCTACTTCATTCATGCCCACAAAGCTTTCAATTTTCCAATAATTGTCCTTGAAAGTGAATCTCATCAATCTAAACTCACAAATGTTAACCTCAAAAATCTTCAGGATATGTTTGCACGTGATGTACCGGTCACATGCAGCTAACGTCAGACCAAAGATGTTTGGAGTTGAATCTTGAAACATCAAAGAACGGAGCTTGTAGTTTCTAGCCTACTCGCCTAGTTCAAGGGGGGAAAGAGGGGGGGGGGAATATCCAAGATTACACAATTAGCCGGTCGCACCGAGCTTCCAATGTACTGATTTGCTTCAATCCTGAGCTACACTATGCACCACTCGAAACATCCGAATTGAACTTTCTACTTTAGATACAGTATCTTTGACAAACTCAAGCAACTCGCACACGGTGACAAAACGCACAATTCACTAACGCACGGAGAAATGCAAACTAAAAATTGAGAAATTAATTGATGGAAAAGCCCCTTGAAAGGCAGAGCCTTGGGCCTACTTATTCCTAACTAACACTCGGATATGTCACTCGCTGTGATGTGAGGCTCCAGCAGACGTGATGCCAACTAACCCGGAAGTTAGCACGCCTGAGTTCCAATCTACTTCTATCATACTCAGAGCAGCCGATAGTTTTAATTCTAGATTCTTCTTGTCTACTCCCAATCGGATATGAATTAATTGAGCTTCCTACTTAGCTGCCGCTGCCCCGCTACACTGCTAGCTATTAACTCTATCACTCGGCGCTCCAGCTCACGCAACTTCATCCATTTAAGAGTCTAGATCTCCCACTCCACATAACCACAAAGGCATCGGTTTACCTACGCGCACAACGCAACATCCGTTTGCCCCAATAACTGTTGGACCGTCTCCAGCAATTTTGCCTCGGCTATGATCAGCTGCTCCTCAACTACTGATAATTGAGATTGCAATTTGTTGCAATCTGCATCCAATCTCTCCCTCTCCTCTAACTCCAAAGACCTGGCTTAGCAATCCTCCAACTCCTTCACCTTTGCCTTCAATTCAATAGTGTGCACCTTTTGAGCATCGTTAAGGTTGACTCAAAGACCCACATACTCGAGCTCCGCCTTTGTATGAAGGTCCTTCTTCAAAGTTTGGCACATTCTAACAGCAATTGCCAATGTCGCTTCTTTCGCTCCTTCAAGGTAGCCTTCACAGTCGCGCACTCAAAGGTCAAGCTCGCCACTCTTTCGGCTACGTCCACATATGCTGCCATCTTCGCCCGCGTCCTGCTACGTATTAATTCTATGTAGGATCTTGCTATTGTTGGCTCAGCGTACTTTGCCATCTTCCTATCCAAATATCTGAGCAAGTGAATCACTCGCTCACCCAACATATCCGCTACACTTAGTCCGGCCGACTTGGGTTTTTCAACCAAAGGCCCTTCGCCACAGTCGAAATTGACTGTATCCAAAAACACCTAGCCCAAAAGCATCGGCTGTTGTTCCGCAATAGTTTTCTCCACATCTTCCACTACGCAATCTATGCGTTTTTCCACCATATTGGGGTCCACCACCATGTCTACTAGTTCTGCGAGTACTTGTGAATACTCCTTAGTCAAAGGCGTGTACACGGGTGGTTGCCTTGGAGGCCAACAACCCTCATTTGAGGTCTCTACCTCCGTATCACCTCCTTGCTCTTCTCCTTCCTCCTGTGTATCTTTTGCGGGCACTGCCGAAGGTGTCCACTCCGAAGGCCCTCCGCCATCTCAGCCCACTCTTTCGAAGATATCCGGCACTGAGATGCAGTCTCACTACACTTAATGTTGTCTTCTTTCTCAATCCGTGGACGTCGTGCCTTCATCTTACAAAGAGCATGCACATTTGCCGATCTCCTCTTTGTAGGAATTGGCCTTTGGACTCAAAGCTCTGTTCGCTGATCAATTATCTCCGAAGTCGTGACTCGTAGCAATTTTTTTCTGTTCTGCGGACATTCTTTAATCACATCCTTCAATTTGTTGACGTTGGCCAAAGTCAATGCAAGCGCAAGGTCGTCCTCATAGCTAGCGACTTCATTGCCTCCCAGCGCCTCTTCGTCGTCCGTTGTCTTTGTCTCGAGTGGAAATTTCTTGTGCTCGGCTACATTCAGCAAACCCATTCCTTTGTAAAAGTTGATAAAGAACAGGGACTGATTCCCTGAATGCCTCGCTGATGTGCTAGCGTGTAGTTCCCAATATGATGCATGCCTAGTGAATAGGCCTCCCTGCCACCACGCGCTCCACAAATCCAACATGGCATGTTGCCATGTAAGTTGTCGCGAATTCTAAAGGATGTGCATCAGGGCCACCGCTACATTCTTGCGCAACTGATCACAATACTTCATTGTTCATTTCTTGTCCCTGCGCTAACGAGGTTTCTTGAATAGATGCGCAAAAGTCTTCTCTTTCGCACGGGTCACCTTCACGCCTTCACTCTTGAAAGTGAAATACCCATCTTCTCATGTGCACGGTCCTAAGACCCTTGCTCAATCCTTGACAATCCATATCGCCAGAATGTCACAAAGTTTTTCAGCTTCTAGCGCCCGTTCATCGTGCCACTTTTGCACCATTGCCGCACAAACCTAATTCCATCCCCACAGCAAGAAATCAAGCTTGGCAGCTACCAGCTCATTGCGATACGCTCTCAATCCGAATTGCGGCACCTTCAATGCTGATAATCAAAGTCCCAAAGATCGCTCCATCGCTGCACTCCCAATTTCTCACTTACGGATCTCATTGAGCTCTCAATTGGCGAATGCACTGTCACGGAATGTCGGCGCTGAACTTGCGTTCCTCTCCATGTAATTTGACATCCTAACAACATCGCAAACTTGTGCGAATTAACAATACAAGTGTTTGAATTTCTTTTCTGTTTGGCGCCGTCTTTTACTTTGCCAAAGATCTTTCGCCGAAGACTCATCTTTTGTAACACCAAAGGAGCTATCGCCAAAGTCCCAAGACTCTTCGCCGAAGGCGCTACTATGCCTTCGTCAAAGCATGTATCCATTGAATAATTTTGTGGCTCAGGATTTTCTTGCCCATTTCTAGCGTTCTTGGGCTCATTTGAACGACCACGCCAAGCTCCACCTACTGAAATCATGTCTATCCACTACTCTTGTGAGGTGGCTATTTTTTAGATAGGAAGAATAGTAGTAGGTTTTTTTTTAGTATTTTTAATGGATAGTTTTTTCTCTACGTTTCTCTAGAGAAGAATTTACTTCTATTTGAAGTATATTGACTGTAGAACATGTACATATAAGTTCATAGTCATGGGAGTTAGATTATATAAAGGAAACTTCATATTCAAGGGGGTAAATTCATCGGACACCTTGAAATTGCGACTCTATCTTGGTATTCAGTGGGCAAAATTCCCGAAGTATACACTCAAATAGCTGCACAAAGCTTCCAATTATGAATTTGCTTAAATTTGAACTCGCCAATTTTTACTCAAAACACCCGAATTGGAGTTTTTACTTTGGATGTGGTATCTTTGACAAACCGGAGTATCTCTCGCACGGTGACAAACACTTAATTCACTGACGTGCGGAGAATGCAGGCTTAAAATTGAAAAAACTAACTGCAAAGAATCCCCTCAAGGCCGAAGCCTTGGGCTCCTTTATTCCTAACTAACACTCCGAGGTATTGTACGCTATACCGCGAGCTACGAACAGGCACAATGCCAGCAGAACTGACAGTTACTGTGCACTCTGAATTTTTATCTTATCCTAACCTACGCAAAACGGCTGTCATTTCAATTCTAGGTTCTCCTTTGTTTTGTCCAAACCGAAAAGAAACCCATCTAACTTCCTAGCTAACTGACACTGCCCACTTACACTACAAGCTATCATTGTGGTCACCCGACGTTTCAGATCTCTCAATTGCAGCCACTTCTGAGTCTCAATCTGCCATATCACAAACCAGCGTAGGCACCTATTCACCTTCTGGGATAAGGCGTCGTTTGTCTGCTCCGCTAATTGCCGATTACTCACCTCTACCTCCGACAGTTTTGCCTCCATCTCACATAATTGCTCTTCTGCTGCCAATCTCTAGGATCTCATCTCATTGCAATTGGCCTCCAATCTCTCCAACAGCTCCAATTCTAAAGACCTAGCAGCCTCACACTCAGCCAATGCCTTCATCTTTACTGCTAACTATACTGCGTGTGCCTGATATCTCTTCGCCAAATCTGCAGTCAATTCATTCACTCGGCGCGACTCCTTATTAAAGGCCACCCGAGACGCATCCAATCTATCTCAAAGGTCAACTGTCGCTTGCCGGGTAGTCTCAACATAAGCTCAAAGACTCTCACAGGCCTTCTCTGAAGACTTCCTAAGACTTCCAAAGTTCTGCCTCCTCTATCAATCTTCTCCGAAGTACCTCGTACTTTGCCTTTAACTCATGAAGTTTCTTCTTCTTCTCCTCCAGCAAAGCCTTTGCCGCTGCACGCTTTGCAATCCAGCTCTCCACTTGTTCCACTGTTAGTGTAGTTGCGGCCACCTTCACCCGCGTCCTAGTACGCAATAGCTCCATGTTAGATCCAACATTGGATGGCCCATCATACTTCTCTAACTTACTATCGAGGTACGGAAGTAAAGGCACCACCTGTCCGCTCAACACGTCCGCTACATTGATCCCTCCGACTAAATTTCTTTCTTCAAAGGATCTTCTCCTGTCTCCAAAATGATTGTGCCAGTAGACATCTGCGGTGACGCCGCCGACTGCTGCACCGTGACATCTCTTGCTACATCATCTACCCCTCTATCTATTATCTTTTCCAATGAAACCGGATTCTCTTCGGTGTCCGATGACACTGTCAATACTTCTAAATTTTTCTCCGAAGGAGTACTTACCACAGCCTCAGCCGAAGGACCCAACTTCTGCCCCTGGGTTCCTTCATCCTTGTCAACTTTCTTCCCTTTAGCCTCCTTCGGTGCACCGCTCTCCACTGCTGCTGAAGGTCTCCAATCTGAAGGCCGAATACCTCTCTCCAAAGGTCCTTCCTTTTCTGTGCCAGCGGCATCAGCTTCCATCTCCGCCCAATCTGCCAAAGTGAGACGGCATTGTGATGTAGCAACACTGCTCTTGGTGCTACTACTGTCCGCCAGTATTTATCTCCGTGCTTTCATCTTCGTTCGGGCTCGCACATTAGCACTTTGGAGTTTGGTGGGAACTGGTCGGTGGACACGCATTTTGGCACGTTGATCAAGTGTCTCTAAACTAACACCCTCCTGCAACCTCTTCTCTTTTGCGGCCGTTCTTCCACTTGGTCCATTGGTCCATCTGCCATCTCCAAAGGCAAGGCAAGTTGCGTCTCTTCTTGGTCGGTATCGACATCATTGGCATCCAAAGTCTCATCTCCATCCTCCGCATGCGTCTGCAGCTGGAACTTCTTCTGCTCTGCATCAGTCAATAGCCTCATCCCTTTGTAGAAGTTTATCGAAAACGGGGACAAGTAATTGGCCGATACTCTTGTAATATCACCCATGTGTTGACGCATGATCGACCACATGATCCTCGACCAATGAATGTGTTCTCCTCGAAGCGCTTGTTCTACAAATCCAACTTGCCAAGTTGGCATGTATGTTGTTCGCAAAAGATCTGCATCAATGCTACTGCTATATTCTTTCTGCACAGATCTTGATACCCTGTCGTCCGATATCCGTTCTTGCCAGTGCACGGTGTCTTGAACATCGCCGCGTAGGTCTTCTCTTGGCCCGTATTACCTTAACGCTCTCGCTGTCAAAGGTGAGATTTTTGTCCTCACCAGCGCAATGTTTCGTCCCATCTCAAATTTGCCATATGCTCCGGAGCGTCATCGTCGTCCCACTCTTGGACCAGCGCCACGCAAACCCAATTCCAAGCCCAGAACACAAAATTGAGTTTCGCGACGATCAACTCATTGCGATAAGCTCGTAATCCCACCTAAGGCATCTTCAGCGCGGTCAATCAAATTGCATCGAGTCATCCCATGGTTGCTTCTGCAAGTTCAACTTTCTACACCTCGATCGTTTGTCAATTTGTGACTAGGCTATTGTGAAATTTGGGGGCCTAATTTGCGCTCTCGCTGGTGTAGTCCTTAGCCGCAACGGTAGTGTCGACTCGTGTGAATTGAATGTGCCGCCATTCAAATTTCTCTTTTGTGTGGCTCCATCTTTTACTTCACAAGGTATCCGTCGCCAGAACTCCTTTGTAAGTAACTCCGAAGACACCAACGCCAAAGACCGAATACCCTTTGTCAAAGGCTGTACTAGACCTTCAAGAAAACCGGGTCTTTGCTCCCTCTCTTTGTAGCGCAGGCCTCACTGGTCCATTTCTTCCGTTCTTGACCTCATTGGAACTAGCAGATTAAGTTCTATCTAAAAGAGATCATTTATATTCCCTACTTCTACTTAGCATCTACATCAAACTTCATTATTCTCTCCTCTACTGAATACTACTGTTCCAAAAATTAATACTTGTATTTACCTTCCAAACTACAATATTTCCAAAAAAATGAAAACATTGCACTATCACATGCTCCCCTCCTCAATTGTGAGCGACTGCGCAAACACCTTAGGAGTAATACTTCTTCAATCTCTAGCCATTAACTCGAGTGCCTAGCAGTTGTCCGGACAGGTCCTCTAGCTGAACTGGTCCATTGGGGAACAATTCCGTCACTTTATAGGATTCCATCCAACGCAGATGCAGCTTCCTCAAAATTCGAGCATGTCGACTGTCGTACATGAGAGCTAGATTGCCCTACTTTTACGTCACTGGTCGGATTTGACTGTTGTACGCCTCCTTCCGCTTCAGCTGTATTTGCTCCGTCCGCTGCGCTTCCTCTTGCCTTCACTCTTTCAAGGCCATCACCTCTTGCAATTGATAGAGCTGACTCTCCTTTGCTCCCCGACGACGTTGGTCCAATATACGGTGAGTGGGTAACTCGAATTTAATTGGTAATATTGGATGCTGTCCCTAGACGAGGAAATATGAAGTATGTTTAGTGGTTACCTTCTTTGTCGTTCGATATGCCTACAAGGCTGCCGGCAACTTTGTATCCCAGTCATGCGCGTGATTCACCGTAACCTTGAGCAAGATCTTGCACAAAAGTCCATTGGGCTTCTCTATCGACCCGTTCGCCTTTGGATTATACGGCGTCGTCTTCCTATGCTTGATCTGAAAGTAAAATGTGAGGTCCTTGATCACCGTATTCAGGAAGTGTGTTCCTCAATCACTTACGAGTTTGAGCGGACATCCATACCGCGTGATGATCAACCCAAATAGGAACTTAGCGACAGGTTGCATCGTCACGTCGCGTCGCTTTGGCTTCCACCATCAAGATGGCGTAATAGGTCGCTATCAAAATGTACCGTCTTCTGGTTTAGTTAGGACGTCGAGGATAAGGGCACAAAGCGAGCACTTCACGCCGACATTGTGTGAGAGTGAGACTTGCAATCGGGAGCATCGAAGATTACACGGTAGGAGATATAGCGCATCCTAGGAAAGCAGCGGGTGCAAAGTTGATTTTGCTCGTGATGCCCTATGTGGAATTGCGGAAGTATCGTCAAGAGTTAATCACGGCGCGTCTCAGTTTTCTCATATGTGATTGAAATTGCATGTTGGCGACGATCTGTCAAGAGTTGATGGACAAGAATTGACATGAGGGCACCGATCTCCGAGGCAATTCTTTGCTGTGGACGGTCAAACATTGGACGCACGTCCTAGGACCATGCGCGGGAAAGAAAGGAGACTTTATCTCTGAGAAGCAGAGTGTCATGTGTATACATGTCAATGCAATTGTAAATCAACGTTGGATTCAAGTTTGAGTTGGGTGACGTTGGGAATCGGCTAACGTTGAGACGCGGGTTACGTTGGACTAAGTCAAAACTTTCCAGGGGTTTATATTGGAGGCGAGCTCGAAGAACTATCAGTTCTTCGAGTTGAGTCTTTCAATTTGTAGGGGATTTTCCTATTAGCTTCAACTCTAGTCTCACGAGAGTGGAGTGAGTTTGGCTCGACTCCGTGTTTGTGTTTCAGACTTTTTACTCAAAGAATTGCGTGAACAATGAATACGTCAGTGTGGTGTGTTCAGATTTTTTGCTAGTGGTTTTCTCGGTTTTCTTTTTGTGGTTTTGTTCATGATTTTGTTCGTGCGTTTCTCAGTTTTCTCTTCGTGGTTTCCTTCGTGCAAGGAGTTTCCCATCGTTTCTCTCAGGGTTGTGTTCCAACACAGTCTGTGGGGCCTACTTTTTTGCTTTTCTTTAAAAATTAACAAAACATAAACATATTTGTGTAGAAGATAGGTATATGAGTTGGTAAGAGTAGATTTATAGGAGTTATGATAGGATTAGTTAGAATTCCTCTACGTCCGAATATCTTCATATCTTCGTGTCTTCGGCGCAATCTTTCATGGACGTACGAAGAGCTCCGTCTTTTGCGAAGACATCAGAATCAATTTCAAATCAAGCAACGGGCCGGACGATGTTCGCACGTCGAAAGTTCTACGAGGCGTGAGAGAAGGCAATGTTAGAGCTTCGCACGTAAAGGCAGTACGAGGGGACTTCGCGCCGACATTGCGATATCAAGCAAGAACGAGCGAGAGAAAGAGGAATTGCAATCGAGCCAACCTGCGATTAGCGAAACGCAAATTAAAGACATGGCGCCCAAGAAGAGTGAGAAGGTGAGGAAATTGGTTTCCTTGAAGGTGCCTTACGAGGAATTGAGACCCCATTAGACACGAGTTGAGGGAACTACGGCTTGAATTCCTTTTGTGGAATTGGATTTGCGTCTAAGGGAGTATCTGCAAGGAAGTTATGGAGAAGAGCACGGTCAAAGGCGAGGATCTCCGCGGTAATCCCATGTTGTGGACTATCAAACATTGGACGATGGTACTGGGACCCTGTGCGGGCAGCGAAGGAGATCTGCTATTTGAGAAGAATAGCGTAGGACTTACGCGCGGCGAGGAATTCTCTTACGCGCCTCTCTTCGAGTCTGGAAGACAGGAAACGAATAGATGGAAGACTGTCGATTACAAAGATCCGAAAAGAAGAGCAATCGCATTGGGGATCATGCACATGTTACGGCCGGCGCGCACGACTTATGTGACGGCCTGGCAAGTAGGATTCTTCTAACGCATATTGAAGGGACAGCGCGTATATTGGGCAAGGATCTTTCACGATCTTGTCTGGGTGAATGCAGGCTCCTGGTGGACGAGACCTTTGACCAATCACATCACTTCCTTTCGAGTGAATTTCTATCAAGGGATGGGATTGCTTACGAGGGAGGAGGAGAAACGATTTCCGAGAGAGCAGGAAATCCTGACAGCTGAGTCCAGTGAAGGGACTGAAGACGAGAACCGACCCCCGTCAATCCCAACACACACAACCGCTCGAGGACCAGTGCAGGTGGACGTGGTTCAAAGGCAGGAGCAGCCAGAGAGACGATTGGTAAAGAGAAGGAAGGTCGTGAGTGATGACGAGGAGATTTTTGGCCCACGAGGTAAGAAGGATGGATATGGATGTAAGTGGAGCCAAGCAGCACAGAGCTCGCGTAAGACTAAAGAAGAGGGCGAAACGGAGGATGGTGACAGTTGAGGTGTCGGACAGCAGTGTGGAGAAGACAGTGGCACCAATTGTAAACACATCTGAAGTTGCAGGTAGCAAGGTCATGCGGCCTGTGGAGATAGAAGTACCTTCAGAGGTGTCAATCGAAGCTCCGGCAGACATACCGGCAGAACCTTTGAAGGAGGGAACGGAATTGGTAAGTCCGATTTCTCTGTCTTTGGAGCAGACACGGTTTGCGCAGGGCAAAGGGACACCACAGATGAAGATGAACAAGGACCTGGAGAAGGAGTTTACTTTGAGCGAGAAGATTCTGGAACAGGTTCTCGCACGGGAGGGACGGTGGTAGAAGCCGAGGGCATTACACTGCCAACATCTCCGGTGGAAGAGGTGAGACCCAAAGAAGAGAAGAAGACTTCGGGCGAAGATGTGAAGACATTAGAAATTACATTTCCTGAATTCTTGCAGGATAGTGTAGTTCCATTGTTGAAGTACTTGGACGGAAAGAAAGGAAAGTATGCTGTAACGGAGGAGCCAGGATTCTATGTACCAATGATTAGGAATAGGACGAAGCTCAAGAGAGCAGTTGCAGTAAAGAGGGAGTGGGAGTCCGCAACTGCATTGATGCGAGAGCGAGAAGCCCAACTTCGAGAGAAGGAAACTAAGTGCAAAGTACTGCAGCTGAATCTAGAGAAGGAATCCGTGCGCTGTGCAGAGTTGGAGGAGACCTGTAGAGGACTTTGTATCTCCAATGAGAATGTCCAGAAGGTTTTAGTGGATTTGATAGCGAGATTGGAGAAATCTAGGGATGCTTACGAGGCGGCAAGCAAAAGAGCGGAGCGGCTGATCATTACTGCGGAGAAGCGAGAGAAGATGCATGTCGAGGAACTTGCTAAGTTGGAGGCCCGAAGAGCCGAAGAAGCTCGTATCGCCGAAGAACTTCGGGGCAAACTCGCAGATACGAAGACGGCGGAGGAAGATCTTTGTAGGAAAATCTCGGAGATTGAAGCGAAGTATGAGATGGAATTCCGACGTGCGGAGGAGCTATCAGCAAGACTGTCGGCGGGAAACCAGAAGCATGAAGAAGAATTGAAGGATCGGGCCAAGAAATTGGTGGATTGTGAATTGACCATGTCTTTGGAGGTCGAATGTAGATTAAAGGTTGAATCTGACTGTCAACGGTTACGGGAGCAGTTAGGGAAGGCGGAGATGAGATCGGAAGAGTCGCAAAGGAGAATGGAAAATGCAGAGGATGCCTACCGTCAACTGCGGGAGGATTCAACCGACGTGTTGAGATTGTGGTTAGAGAAGTGCTTGAACGGGTTCGCGATGTGGAGATTAGATTTGGTGAAGTGTTTGAAGCTAGAACTACTCGAGCGACGGCTGATGAGCGCAAAGACCAACGGATCCGCAGGACACAAACAAATTGTAGAGTTAGTTAATTCATTTTCAGAGAAATTGAATGAGGCGCGCCAGAATGTAGAAGTAGAGATTGTAAACGTGTTGCGTAGATTAAGAGTAGGGAGTAGTTCAGACGATGCTGTAATCGTTACATCGGACGGCACAGCCCTTGAGGCCGATTCGCCTCAGGCGGTTGATATCCCAGAGTTGCCATTGTGAATAAAGAGGCTCAAGGCTCTTTCCTTGGGGGGCTTTTCTGTCTATTGGCTTGTCTCAACTGTCATTTTGTCTTTGCTGTGTGTCTATGTGCTGGTGTGTGATCCAGACTATGAGCACAGGGCGCTCCTGGTAGTCAAAGTTACCGCATCGAGAGTCGTGAGTATTCAGCTTGGATGTCTTGGGTAGCATGGGGTTACTGCAGGATTTAAGCAAGTTCAAGTCTGAGTATTCGGGTCAGTGTGTTGAGATGTATGCAGTGCTAGGAAGTTTTCCCCATAAAATATAAGTGTGGGAACGCTTGCGATTCTCACAGGTTTTGATTGGAAAAGGTGTAGGTTGTGAGTACGATTTTGCACTACCCTATGAGTCTTTGGCTCTAGTTGGGTAGTGTCTTCTAGGAGTGGCATTGGCCTAAGAAGTGAAACTCTTTAATAGAATGCTATTCTGTGACAAATCGTGACTTTTGTGGTTGTTTATGTCCTCGTGGGATCGGGTCTGTACCATTATGCTCCATTTCGGTATTTGTCTGTCATTACACAGTCAATAGAGATCACAATATAAAGATGGAGCAAATGAAAAGGGGGAAGCCAAGAGTTGTTCAAGAAACTTGAGACAAGATATTCCTTAGAGAGTGCGGATTTATGCAAGCAAGGCTGGAATTCGGTCAAAATTGTCATGTTTTGCATATCATGTAGCTCGTCACGATCTGCGATAATCAACTTGGATCAAAGCCTCGAGGGTCAAGGTGGGCTGTAGACGCAGTGAGCTCACGCATAAGTGAGAAGGGAATTGCCCTGTTGAGCTGGAATCTTGTTGCGCTTTTGCCGGGTCGTGGGAGGTCGTAGTAGATTATCTCTTTTTCACCCGCTCCTTGTATCGTGATGGCTTGAGTGCGGCCATCTCTTATTTGCATCTCACGTCTGAAGCTCATTGACTAGAATGATATTGGCATGATAGCCTTGTGGATGTTGAGGGATTGTGAGTTATAGAGGTAGCAAAGCGCGCAGGTTTTTGCGTTTCTTGCCAAAAGCATAGGGCTCAGAAGACTGCATCAATTTAGAAAGCTCAAGTCAAGATGCGTGAGGGAGTGATAATTATCAACAGTAAAAGTATGATACTAAGGATGGCTCTTCAAACTGAACAGAAGGTTCTTACTTTATTCTTGTGACTGTGCTTGACAATATAGTCAGTTTAAATAAAAAAAAACTGAAAGCGTACTTAGCCGGCATAGTGAGAAATCAAGACACGATCAGATCAGCTGATTCGAGATCTCAGTCGAGCTAAAACTACTAGACAGAATGGGTTGCTATATCATGGCAGTCGGATTTAGTTACTGAAGACACTCGGGAGTCTGTACTATGCATGCGTAGAACATCACTGAACCAGAAAAGGAAGCACTGGAACCGTTCGAAACCTGCGTATTCGAGAGGAAACTGCAAAGTAGCTTTTGAATGTAGACGTGAATTCTGCATATTACGATCCAAAAACAAGTTCTATGCGTGAAGATCCGCTACCAAAAATTGATCCGAATGAGAAGTTCTACGCAGGAGACAATCAAAACCGTGTTAGTGGACAAGCCCAGGAATTTAAACAACTCAACAATCATGCATGGGAGGCTTATGAGAAGGGACAAGATATCCACCTGCAAGCGGCTCTATCTTAAGCCAAACTTCTACACCGGGAGTTCAAGATAAAGAAGGAAAAGCTGAAGAGTAAAACAAAGGAAGATATACTTTTGAAATATGGAAACGCGGCCAAAGAGTAAAGCCCATGCATGGAATGTCCAGATTTAGACTCCATATTAGATGGGGTGGAATTGATCAATTTAGAATACGTGGACGGGTTTACTAAAGTAACATGTGATGTTTACAAAAGCCACGAGATATATTCCCAGCTGTGGTTAGGGTATGTGAGGAGCCTGTCAAAATCTACGTCCGCGTGGAGAAGGGCTCTTGGGGCCGCACAGCTTCGGGTGTCTCTTTGTTGGAGGTCGGGAAGGTGGTTTTGCGTCAGCCGTAACAGCGTGGGCGGTAGTTTAGGGGCTGGCTTGTGGGGTGACCTACAATGACTGCGGTTGACTTTTTCGCCTAAGTAATTTGTGGATCAGACCGGAGTCGAGTTTGATGGTTCTTTGAATTGGATTGTTGTGGGTACTTTGGCAATGGAGTAGCAAGCTTGACACCAATTGTGCTCATCCGGCCGGTTCTGTAATTCTTGCCCCTTAAAGATCTGTGGAAAATCAGAAGTACGGATTTTTCTGAGGGTAGTAATTGACCTATTTATAACTAGTCGTGTGAAAATTCAACAATATTTACAAAGGGGTAGGTAGAAGAGAGGTTCCTTGTTTATTCCACGGTGGGAGGAGAAAACTTCGGTTACTTCGCTGTTTTGTTCCTTGCCTACGCAGATCCTTGACACGGATTTTGAGAAGTGATTTTAATCACTTCTCAAAATCCGTGATGTACTCATTCAACTTGTATAAGACTACTTGTCTTGGTTGAAAAATAAAAATAAAAATAAAAAAATAAAACTAAAAATAAAACTAAAAAAATTTCAGAAGGGAAAAGAGGAGTATTCTGAAGAGATTGAGAATTTGCACACAGTCTTATTTATTATAATTTCTCAGTTGTGAAAATAATGGATTTATCATTATTACTTTTTTATGGGAAACAATTAGGGTATATAGACTTTCTTTATATTCTTTGCCCCTAGTTGCAGTGTGAAGTGAAGTTATGAGGTGAAGTACGGGACAGCTT
Source organism: Marchantia polymorpha subsp. ruderalis (assembly GCA_037833965.1). Lineage (NCBI taxonomy): Eukaryota > Viridiplantae > Streptophyta > Marchantiopsida > Marchantiales > Marchantiaceae > Marchantia > Marchantia polymorpha. Next base: position 5,309,933 of record AP031359.1, read on the forward strand.
GGCGTAGATATCATCTTTGCGGCGGGATGAGCAAGATAGCGTTGAAGGCGCGGGAGGCAGAGGATGATATGAGGCGATGGAGTTCGAGTTGGGGTCGCAATGCGAGGCGATGTCCCGAGTGTTGTGTTGTTTTGTGCTGTGTTTCATTTTGGCTGGAGAATTGGTGCTAGTTGTTTGCTTGTGTTTGTATCCTCTCCCGTCTTGCTTCTTGATGCGCGCTCATGATGGGTTGACGCTGGTTTTTTGGAGTAGTTTTACTCTTGTGTGTTGTCGATAGTGCAGCTGGACTTGATCACCGGCCGACCTATCTTTATTTCTCTCACGGTGAGACGGAAGTGATGACCATTGGACCGTGGGAGTCTTCTTGCAGTGATGACAGGTTAGGTTGCTCATACCCATAGCTAGTAGGGCTAGAGTAGGTTGGTGCGTGGACGAGGTCAGGTGAAGAGTTGGCAGTGGTGCAAGTTGGTCGTCACAGAGCAGTTTGGTGGTCCTGTCGAGGACCGTGAAGGATTTACGCGGAGTGAGTTGAGGTATCGACTAATTCTACCTAGCTCATCAGTGGTTGCAAAGGCGCATGATGTTGCAGATAGCAAAATTTTTGTGGTGATATTGTCTAGTGTCCCACATTTGTTGATTCAAGACATGGACGGGATGTACGGGACCATGAAGGGCCCATGACGGTACTCTGGTGCACTAGGCACCATCAAGTTGGATGACTTCATCCAGGAGTTTGATGCGTGGTGTGATATGCAATTTTTGCGTAACCCCACGTTATTTACACCCTTCTTTGCATGGAAGGGGTTGTTTCAACATCTTGAGGGGCCTCCCATTGATGATTACCACGAGTTTGGAAGAGACTTTGTTGTGGAGATTGACGCATGGAGGCGTCATTGGTCTCCAAACTACATGTCTATTACCCAAGGTGGTGCTGGTACCAGTGGAAGTGCGAATTGTAGCATCATCGAGGGTATAAGTGGAGCAGATGGTGCAGGTATCAGTAGCAGTTGTGTTAGCATTGCTAGTGGCAGCATAAGTGGAGATGCTGGTGGCATACCTTCGTTTAGCTCCATTCCTAAGTTATTCAAGAGGTTGAGGAAGAACTATCAGGGGGTGAGGACGGAGAAGTTGAGGACTCTCCAGGAGTCTTCGGGAGGCATACACTCGTATGCGGCGATTGATTTCAGTGACTCACGGTGTGATTGAGGCACACGCTGTCCAGTATTGGTTTAGAATTTTGAATAGAGAGCTGCGGTGGAAAATTTGTGATGCTACTCTCTTGAGCGATTGTAATGACAGACAAATACCAAAATGGAGCATAATGGTACAGATCCGTTCCCACGAGAACGGAAACAACCACAAAAGTCACGATTTGTCAGAGAATAGCATTCTATTAAAGAGTTTCACTTCTTAGGCCAATGTCACTCCCAGAAGACACTACCCAGCAAGAGCCAAAGACCCGCAGAGTAGTGCATAACCTCATTCACAACTTGAAACTTTTCCAAACAATGCCTGTAGGAATCCCTGTAATGACAGATAAATACCAAAATGGAGCATAATGGTATAGATCCGATCCGAGGACAGAAACAAACACAAAGGTCGCAATTTGTCACAAGATATCATTCTATTACGAAGTTTTACTTCTTAGGCCAATGCTACTCCCAGAAGACACTACTCAGCTAGAGCCGAAGACTCATAGAGTAGTGCAAAACCGTACTCACAACCTGAACCTTTTCCAAACAAAGCCTGTGAGAATCGCAAGAAAACCCACACTCATATTTCAGGGGGTAAACTTCCCAGCACTATATAAATCTCAACACACTGACCCAAATACTCAGACCTGAACTTGCTTAAATCTTGCAGTAATCCCAGGCTACCCAAGACATCCAAGCTGAATACTCACGACTCTCGATGCGGTAACTTTGACAACTAGGAGCGCCCTGTGCTCATAGTCAGGATCACACACCAGCACATAGACACACAGCAAAGACAAAATGACAGTTGAGACAAGCCAATAGACAGAAAAGCCCCCCAAGGAAAGAGCCTTGGGCCTCTTTATTCACAATGGCAACTCTGGGATATCAACCGCCTGAGACAAATCGGCCTCAAAGGCTGTGCCGTCCGATGTAACGGTTACAGCATCGTCTGAACTACTCCCTACTCCTAATCTACGCAACACGTTTAAAATCTCCACTTCTACATTCTGACGCGCCTCATTCAATTCCTCTGAAAATGAATTAACTAACTCTACAATCTGTTTGTGTCTTGCGAATCCGTTGGACTTCGCGCTCATCAGCCGTCGCTCGAGCAAATCTAGTTTCAACCACTTTAGTGAATCCAATCCCCACATCGCGAACCCGTTCAGGCACTTCTCTAATCGCAATCTCAACATGTCGGTTGAATCCTCCCGCAGCTAACGGTAGGCATCTTCTGCCTTTTGCATTCTCCTCTACGACTCTTCCGATCTCATCTCCGACTTCCCTAACTACTCCCGTAACCGTCGACAGTCAGATTCAACCTTTAAACTACATTTGACCTCCAAAGACTTGGCCGACTCGCAATCTGCCAATTTCTTGGCCCAATCCTTCAATTCTTCTTCCTGCTTCTGATTTCTCGCCGACAGACTTGCTAATAGCTCCTCCGCACGTCGGAATTCCATTTTGTACTTCGCGTCAATCTCTGAGATTTCCCTACGAAGATCTTCCTCCGCCGTCTTTGTACCTGCGAGCTTGCTCCGAAGTTCTTCGGCGATACGAGCTTCTTCGGCTCTTCGGGCTTCCAACTTAGCAAGTTCCTCGACAAGCATCTTCTCTCGCTTCTCTGCTTTCGTGATCAATCGCTCCGCCCTTTTGACTGCTGCATCGTAAGCTTCTCTGGATTTCTCCAATCACGCCATCAAATCCACTGTTACTTTCTGGGCATTCTCATTAGAGGTACGAAGTCCTCCACAGGTCTCTTCCAACTCTGCACAGCGCTTTGATTCCTTCTCTAGATTCAGCTGCAACACTTCACACTCAATTTCCTTCTCCCAAAGCTGGGCTTCTCGCTCCCGCAATGTCGCCTTCACTGCCGCGCACTCGGTTGACAAGGTTGCAGCTCGCTCTGTGGTAACCCACTTTTAGTTTTTGTGCGGAATTTAGAACATTTTTGGAAAACACTACCACAGCAACAGTGTAAATGGTAATCGGTACATTTAAATAGAGTGAAGATGGATAATCGCGGGTCTCGTATGATCTCGTAGAATCCAGAAGTTGGGCGCAATGTCCGGAACAGGCGCCCCGGCCTGAACGATCGATTCTGAAGGGAATCTCCTTCGGCGCAAGGCGCATAATACGCCTTCGGCGCTAGCCGCCTTTGGCGCTAGAGAAATCCCTCAGAATTTATTCTCAATTCAACGCCTTGATTTGGTTAGAGTTCCGTTGGAAAGAACTTGACGCGCTCGTTCTAACGAGCCCAAAAACGCTTGAAACAGATGAGGAATCAAGGAGTTATGATTGTCGGAAGATACTGAGAGGGAGCGCCTTCGGCGGAAGGGCTAGGTCGACGGACGAGCCGCCTTCGGCCCTAGGTCAACGCCTTTGGGGGTGAACTCCTTCGTACGGCGCCTTCGGCGTCAGCGCATCAAGATTAGGTAAACACCTTCGGGGGTAGCAACTCAGTACGGTCCGCCTTCGGCCCAACGCCTTCGGCGGTACGGACATGTGCGCCTTCGGCGGAACGGAACTCTGCAGCAAAAGCGCCTTCGGAGGGACAAGAGGGATCGACAGAAAAGACAAGACCCGTTGACTGCGGTCAACGCCTTCGGCACAGTCGCCTTCGGCGCTGCGCCTTCGGCGATGCACCTACGTCGACGGACGTCTTCAAGATGTTCGCCTTCGGCCTGTGAGTCAACGCCTTCAGCGGAAGGAGTTCGCCTTCGGCACTGGGAGTCAACGCATACGGCGGAGCGCCTTCGGCGATGCGAGATAGAACAAAGTTGCGAGTCGGCCAGAGGCGAAAGCCTCCGTCGCCGCACCTTCGGCGATACGCCTTCGGCGCTGCGCGAACACGGCCACGGCGAAGTACGATGACAAAAATCAGATTCAATTTTTGAGCGTGTGAATCCGCGCAACGGCGGAACGTGAAGTCGAGCGTGCGAGAGGAGGGCCGTTACGCCTCCAAGCCGGCGCAGCCATCAAGTGAGTCGACACTCACGACCAAGTGTCTACGATGAAATCTTGTGAGCCGAGGGCGGGCGACTCATTCTTGCATTTGTGATTTTTGATTTCTCGTGAGAGCTGCGCGCGCACGCATTCTGGCAGAGAGAAATCCGAGGATAAGTCGACGCGCAGAGACTTGCAAGTTAGCAGAGGGAGAATTAAGTTTGCGACCGCGGGAATGAAGTGAGAGTAGAGCTTGCAGAGGGATCGCATCCGCGGGCAAGAAGCTTGGGCATAGCAGAGGAGAGTTTGCGAAGTGCGATTTCAAGAACGCGATGTCGAAAGCAACCAAGCTGCGGATGATTCCGCTGAAGCTTCCGCAGATTGGGCTGCGCGCTTTCCAGCACCAGCTGTCTGCGGTGAAGCTCGATTTCCTCCTGTGGGGATGGAATTACGTGTGCCAAGACATGGTGTGCGAGTGGCAGAAGGAGAGAGACCAACCTACGTGCGGGTTTTGACCACACGTAGAGCGATGGACCATCCAGGGCTCGGAACAGGTATTGGAAAGATGTGCGGGAGAGGACGGACATCTCATATTCGATAGCAAGAGCATCAAGGTCACGAAGGAGGAGGAGATTTCCTTCGCGACTCTGTTCAAGAGTGCCAAGTCAAGCAAGAACGGGTACAAGACCCGGGACTACAAGGATCGCTACCGCAAAAATGTTGCGGTAGCACTTCTCCAACTCTTGCAGCCGCACAGGACCACCTACATCACTTCTTGGCAGGTGTCCTTCGTGGAGCTGGCGTTGGTCGGAGCTCCAATTCACTGGGCTCGCAGCTTATGGAAGATAACGCGGCAGCATGCGTTTGAGGAGAAGGGGGGATCGATCAATCACCTTTCCCCCTTCTTGATCATTTTTTATCGGTCGATGGGTTGTCTAACCGCGACCGAGCGTGTTCAGTTTCCATTGCTGTCACTCAGCAATCCCGGGCGGTATGTGAAGGACGTCGAGGTTGACACCGACGAGGAAGAGACTCCTGCCTCCACGCCATGAGCCCAACTGAGAGCGGGAGGAGAATCATTCGCAGCGCGAGTGCCGCGGAAGCGGAGATGGAAGGGGGAAGCAGAGAAGGGCCAACATCGCGATTCGGCTTCTCTCAAACGGAAGCGGCCACTGCACGAGCTCTGCAGTCGGCCGAAGCAGAAAGCATGCAGGCTCGTGTTGCTTGCAAGTAGCGCGGTTACAGGGCGTGCCGCCGGAGAGAAGGAAACACCATCCTTGGAGAAGGATGGGAACACACGGACGGCAGAGGGGGCAGCGGACCTCTCTACGCCGAAGGCACGGACGCCTTCGGCGGAAGCAAGACGGCCTTCGGGCCAAGAGAGACGACACGCGGCACCGACGAACGTGCCGGCAACGGACAAGTGTTCCGCGCGAGCACCGTTCGCAGACTCGCCTTCGGGGTTGGGGCCTTCGGCACAGCGGAGGAAGGGAAAGGAGCCGGCGGAAAATGCGCCTTCGGCTCAAGGGCCTTTGGGCCAAAGAGTTGCGAGTAGGGAGCCTTCGGCGGAAGAACCGCCAGAAGGTGCGCCTTCGGCTCAAGGGCCTTCGGCCCAGGGACTTCGGGCGAGCCGCCTTTGGCGGAAGCGCCGCCGACAGATGCGCCTTTGGCGGAAGCACCTTCGGAGCAGGACCTATCAAAGGAGCGGGATGACAAGCAGAAGGGGGAGGCACGTGTGCATTCTGCACAATTGCCTTCCGCACAAACGTCTTCGGCGATTCGGAGTTGGTAATAACAGATTGGGCGAGCGGTGCGAACCTGTCAAAACCAGGAACCCCCACCGCCTTAGACATTTTGGCCGGAAGCGGTGAGGCAACAGCGGTAGCAGCAGCAGCAGACGACGCAGACGCTACGAAGCCCAACTCACGAGAATCGCCAAGGAATTCAGTGGCGACCAAAATCCTCAATTCGGAGGATGACGAAGAAGGAGAATCGGGATAAGACGAGGAGGAGGAGCAATCGATGGCAGGCACGCCGACGGCGGCACTATGCGAGCAGGTGATACCTCTGCTGAGGTATCTCAATTGCAAGGTGACAAAGTATGCAGACCCCCGCCATCCTGGGTCCTACGTCGAGTTAGTGCGTAGGCGGATTCGCACTAAAGTCCGCACCAGCAAGTTGTTGGCACTCCCTTTATACTTTGGATAGGAATGCTTAGTAATCGGCTGAGGTAGCCGCGCATTGGCTTGTCCGTCCGCCATCGGTGTGCCTGTCGACGTTTCTCGGGCGGTCGGTTCTAAATCACGAGGGGGGTCCGTGCAAGGAATATCTAGTAGAACTGTAAGCACCAGGTTTGGTTCCGAGTCACTGGGGGTAGTTTCCCCAAGGATGTCGGCCGAACTAGGCTTAGGTACTCTTTTTGGTGTTTTCTTGTTTTGATGCCGTGTCTCTTCCACGGCCTTCTCTGAATCTCGTCGGAACTTGCGGGCAGCTCTCGCACTTAGGTTGCTCCCACTAGCTCCAGTCGACATTCACCGAGCATGGTTGCTCGTAAAAACCCCGATGTTGACGCAACTGTCCCCGGCAGCGGCGCCAAAAAGAAGTTGTCGGCTTCTTATGTAATAACCCACTAAAGGCTAAAACTGCAATATAGTGGTAGAAAGGTCGAACCCACAGGGACAGAGGAACACACAGGGTACAAAGTGTCACGTTTAACAGACTATTGAGGAGTTTGAATTCTCAGGCGACTGTCACTCCCAGAAATACTACAAGTGTTCACTCGGAGCGCACTCGGAGGTCGCACAGTGCAGCGTAACACACACACACACACACACACACCTGAAACTACAGAAACACAACCCAGAGATCCGTTAGGACCTCTACTCAAGATTTCAGGGGGAAGGTCTCTCAAGAGTACACTCAGCGAAGCTGCGGGTAGTGACTTCCAACTCCGGCTTTTACAACACTTCCACTAGCTTGCTGCTAGCGTAGGAAACCCGGTTTGGACTGCCTACTTCGGATCAAAATCACTCATACGCGGTGAACAACACTCTCAACTCACAAAACGCGCAGAGAACACAGGTCCGCACTGAAGGACTCACTGAGAAACATTCCAGTAACACAATATAACAGTCTATTGAAGAGTTTGAATTCTTAGGCACTTGTCATTCCCAGAAATACTACAGGGGTTACCCCAAAGGCACCTGCTGCAGCGTAACCTGGATTTACAACCAAGGCTTGCACGAAGTAGCAAAACTTCCCTTTGGCATTCAGGGGAAAAATCCCGAAGGAGTACAATCAGGAACAAACACTCGAAGGTGTAGGGGCGAAACTATTCAAGTATCTAACTAGTCACTGGCTCTGAGCATCGGCAATCACCCGCAGGTGTAGATCCGAACTACTCAAGTCTCTAACCAATGTACTAGCTCTGAACATTCGGCCGAAGGCCTTCAACTACAAAAGGCGAAACGCCAAGTTGTAGCTCCTCGTGCGTGGTGACAGAACTAAGGACACAAACACGCAGAGAAAATGAGTTCCTGATCTGCACTTCCGAAATTGGGAAAGAACCCAAGGCAAGACGCCTTGAACTATTTTATACCTTCTAAGTCCTAACTAGCACTACACTATGCGCCGGCACGGAACCACGCTACACTACACTCCGCGGAACCTGTGCTACGTCTCCTGCGCGATGGACTACCGCGCACTAACTCCCTACCCTGCCAGTCCTCCGCTCGACTGCGCAGTATCAACCGCTGCAACGCCGCGGACACCTCCACCTCGAGGGTGGACATGGTATCCCGCGCCTTCGACAGAAAAGCGTCTAACTGCTTCGCCACCTTCCGCCGACTCCTGCTATCGCCTGCCAACAACCCTGCTGCGCGAAGTTCAAACTCACGCAGTGTGAGTTTCTCCTGCGCCGCCACTTCCCAGTGGGTGTAGCCCTTGAGACACTGGGCGACACGCCTCGCCATCTCCTCCTTCGTGCGATCTGCCTCGCGCTTGCGATCCTCTTCAATTACCACCAACTGCGATTCGGCCTCCGCACGCTGCGCTCTCAATTCACCACACTCTAACTGTAGCCTGCGGATTAAATCCTCATCCGCCTGCCGGCGAGCTGACACTCCGCCAACAAACGCGTCTGTCGCACGAGCTCCTCTGACAGAATCTGATTCTGAGTTTTCTCACACATCAAATCCGTCGTGGTCTTCACCACATCCCTAGTGAGCTCTTCCAGTCTCTCCTTCCTCATCCTGTCGAGGGCGTGCGATTTCCTCACAAGGTTGTACTGACCCCACAAACATGCATGCTTCTCCCTCAAATCCTTCAATTCCTGGTCCGTCCTAGCTAGTAGCTTGCTAGTGTGGACTTTAGTGCGAGTTCGCCTGCGCACTAATTTGATGTAAGATCCCGGCTGAAGTGGATCGGCGTATTTATCAAATTTGCGATCCAAGTACTTCAGCAACGGTATCACCTGCTGTAATAACCCACCAAAGGCTAAAACTGCAGTATGGTGGTAAAAAGATCGAACCCACAGGGACAGAGGCAACACACAGAGTAAAAAGTGTCACGTTTAACAGACTTTTGTAGAGTTTGAATTCTCAGGCGACTGTCACTCCCAGAAATACTGCAGTGCTCGACTCGGAGGAGGATGCTCGACTCGGAGGATGCTCGGAGGATGCACAGTACAGCGTAGTCACTCAACACACACACACACACCTGAAACTGGCAAAAGCACAACTCGGAGGTCGGTCAGGACCTCCGCTTCGGATTTCAGGGGGAAAGTGTCTCAAAAGTTCACTCAGAGGTTCTGCAGGTAGTGACTCCCACTCCGGCTTTTACTGCCCTTCCGCCAGGAACTAGCGTAGGGAACCCGGACTGGACTTCCCACTTCTGAACGAAGCCCCTTCATACGCCGTGGACGTCACCCTCGACTCACACCAACCGCAGGGGGTACAGGCCCGACTGAGGACTTAACTGAGACACAATCCACTAACACACACACACAATCTGAATTGCAAACCAAGGCTTACACGAAGTAATAAAACTTCACTTTGGCATTCAGGGGAAACTTCCCGTAGGAGTACAATCAGGATATGTCACTTGAAGGAGTAAGGGGGAACTGTTCAAGTCTCTAACTCGCAACCGGCTCTAAGCATCAGAAATCACCCGCAGGTGCAGATCCGCACTACTCAAGTCTCTAACCGGGTACTAGCTCTGAATATTCAGCCGAAGGCCTTCAACTATAACATACGGTAACTTCGCTATGCTGCAGCTTCTCTACGTGGTGCCAGGACCAAAATGCACAAACACGCCAAGAAAGTGAGTTCCTGATCTGCACTTCCGAAACTGGAAGAGTCTCAGGGCAAAACGCCTTGAACTACTTTATACTCTCTAAGGTCCTAACTAACACTACGCTACCCGCTAGGGTGCGAGCTGCAACAGATCCTACACCTAAGGAGTCGGCGGCTGCCTTCCCCTCTAACTTACAACCTAAATCTAACCCTAACCCTAAATCTGAATCCTAAGCCTACTGTACAGAGCCGCCAGCGTCTTTACATCCGAGATCTGAGGCTGAATATTTGCAGGCATGCGTGGCCGACTGAGATCAACGGTCCCATCAAATTTCAGATCCATCCGACCGTCCATCGCAAATATATGGACTCCGCAAGATCTCTGAACCGCATCCGGTTTGCCGACCTCGAGTTCGATGTTTCGCCGACCTCGAGTTCTCCGACTTGAAGTTCGCCGACCTCGAGTTCGATGTTTCGCCGACTCCGAGTTCGCCGACTTGAAGTTGACCCGAAGAAGTACGTCGCCGAACGCGAACATCTAGGGCCGAAGGTGGATATTCTGCCGCCGACGAACTCCTTCCGCCTATCCGTAGGCGTTCTCCTTCGCATCTTCCGACAATCACAACTCCCTGAGTCCTCATCCGTTCCAGGCGTTCTTGGGCTCGTTAGAACGAGCGTCCCGAGCTCTTTTCAATGCAACTTCAACCAACTGGAACTACCGTGTATTCTGATCGTTATGAAGGTTTCCCTTTCCGCGCTAGCGGCGCATCGCCGAAGGCGCACTCATGGTCGGAAGCCTTCAGAGGTCCGTGCCGTTCTTCTGACGTCTTTAGCAAAATCTCCTCCGGAGGTGTCTGCGACGGAAGCGTAGCTTCCTTAAACGCTGGAAGCGCGTGAGTAGAGACACCTTAGAAAAGGAGCTTTTTCCGAAGGCGCCGAAGACATTTGGCGCTGGTACATCCGACTTCGCGATTCTTCGTGACCTCGTGACGATCTCCTCAATCCACTCTATTAAACGTACCCTTTTCTAACTACAGACACTGCTTCGGTACTTGTTTTCTAAAATTGTTTAAATTCTGCAAAAAAACAAAAAGTGTGTTACCACACCTGCTCAGAGAGCGCCGCCGCCGGCGCTCCAACAATTTCCTCCTCCTCCTCGGTATCCCCTGCTCCCGACATTGCTTCTGTGGAGCCTCCGTCGTCATCATCCGAGTTAAGGATTTCAGTCGCCATTGATTGCGTTGGCGACTGACCCGAGTGGGGCTGCACGTCGTCTACAGGTGCTGCCTGCGAAGGCACAGCTGCAGCCTCGCTGCTCTTCGCCAAAATGTCCAAGGCGGTGGGCGAATATGGCCGTGCTACATCCCCGTCGCCCGCTTGTCGGTCTTCGACCGTATCCTCTCTGCCGCCGACGTCCGCCGCCGAAGGCGATCGAGCGGATGGTGTCTGCGCGGGGTTTAATTGCGCATCGCGCACCGAAATTTCGTCCCGCGAACAGACAATCCGCTCCTCTGTCAGGTCCTGCTCCCTCGATCGGTCCTGAGCAAGGGCTGTGCCTGGCCTGTGCGCAAGCGCAAATGCCGGCGCCTTGTCCGCCGAAGGCGTCTATCGCCGAAGGCGACATAGCCGGAGGCCGCTCGCCCGATGTCCCTTGGCCCGTAGGCCTTACCGCCGAAGGCGCATCTACCGGCGGACCACCCGCCGATGGTGCGACCTCCGCACGCTCCCTGTTCGCATCTCGTTGGCCCGAAGGCCCTGGCGCCGAAGGCGCAAATCGCGGCGCGTTGGGCGCCGGAGGGTCTGGTCCCGAAGGCCCGTGACCCGTAGGCGGATCTTCCGCCGGCTCCTTCCCCTTCCTACGTTGGAACGGGGGTGAATCCTGCCTGTGCGCAGGCGGCATGTGCACAGGTGACCTGTGCACAGACGGACTACTTCTTCCTACGCGTAGGCGTAGGTCCACGTCCGCTTGTGGTCGCCTTTCCCTCGAAACTCGCCTGTGCGTAGGCGGAACACCCGTCCGCAACGCACGTGGTAACTCCGGAGGCCCTTGGCCCGTAGGCGGCCTCTCGTTCGTCGAAGGTGCAGCGTGGTCCGTTGCTCCTGCAGACGTCCGCGCTCCCTCGTTCTTCTCCGGCGACGCACTTCCTTTCTCCGTGGCAATCGTCGCCGTGTCCGCGCTGCTGGTTGGTAGCACAAGCCTGCGCGCCTTCTGCTTCGGCCGGCTGCACACTTTGTGCAACGGCCGCTTCCGAATGGGAGCAGTGGGTTCTTGATGCTGCTCCTCTTCGGACTCCTCTCTCCATCGCCGCTTCCGCGGCACTCTTGCTGCGGGAGTGTTTCTCCCTTCTTCCCTCCGCCTTGGCGGAGTAGAAGTTGGCGACTCCTCTGCGCAAGTGTCAACCTCGTTATCCCGCACATACTTCCCGGGATGGTCGACGGACAACGGCGGAAAACGAGCAAGCTCCGCCACGGTCAAACAATTCCGCTGCCGATAAAAATTGATTAGGAAAGGAGAGAGATGATTTAGAGTTCCCCCCTTCTCCTCAAAAGCGTGCTGTCGCATCACTCTGTGCAGGATGCTCGCCCAGTGAATTGGAGCTCCCTCGATGATGCACTCCACAAAAGAGACTTGCCACAATGTGATGTAGCAGGCGCGGTGTGGCTGCACTAATTGCAGCAGCGCCGTAGCCACAGTTCGGCGGAAGCGATCCTTGTAATCGCGGGTCTTGTACCCATTCTTGGTAGACCTCTCCCGCTTGAACAGCTCCACAAATTGCGCCTCGTCCTGCTTAGACACCTTGACGCTCTCACTATCAAAGAGAAGGTGCCCTTGGATGCCGGCACACCTCCCCAATGCCTGCGTCCAATCTTGGACTGTCCACCGATCGACATGCGGACGCAATCCGCGCGAAGGTGGTCTCTATGGTTCTAGCCATTCGCGCACCATATCCGCACAAATGTAGTTCCATCCCCATAGCAAGAAATTGAGCTTTCTTGCTATCAGCCGTTCCTCGTAAGCGCGCAGCCCGTTCTGTGGCAGTCGGAGCGGCAGCATCCGCAATCGGCTCAGTCTCGACATTGCGTTCTTGGAATTCGCCTGTTCGCTAATTCTCCTTCTGCTCCGCTCGAGCTCCTTGCTTCCTCGGCAAACTCTAATCTCACTCAATTCCAAATCACGCGCACTCACTTCTCTCTCAATCACCAAGTAATCCTCTGCGCGGCGATGTAGGGAATGCCTAGCAGCTAGCAGATGGACGCGCGCAGCTCACACTAGAAAATGGAATCGCGAATTCAAGAATGGGACGCTCTCCGCCTCCCGGTCGAAGGTCATGGTCGGCTCTTGCCCGTGAGGATCGACTCAAATGATGGCCGCGCCGGCTCTACGCTAAAACGGTCTCCGCTCTCACGCGCGGCTTCACGCTCCGCCGACGCCAATTTAACTCACACGTTCGAATTGGCGAATTTGAACTCCGCGAGCGTACTACGCCGCGGACATGGGTGCGCAGCGCCGAAGGCGGATTTTCCGCCTTGCGCGGTACACTCGTTCGTACCGCTCCTCAGCCAATCCTCCTCTGCCCCGGCGCTTGTCCGCACGTCGGACAAAAATTCAACTCCCGCCTGTGTGCAGGCGGACTCCTCGGCGGATTCTCCGCCGGCGCGGAACTTCACCCGCCTGTGCATAGGCGCGAGCCTGTGCGCAGGCGAAGTCCGTCCGCGTCGATGCGCCGGCGCGGAAGGCGTTGACCGCGGTCAACCGACTCCGTCCAGACTGTCCGTTCCTTGTCTCTCCGTCGGCGCTCTCGCCGCCGCAACTCCGTCCAACCAAGAGCGCATCCATCCGTCCCGTCCGTACGGTCCGTACGGATTTCACTATTCTGGCGGCTCCTTGCTCGTCCGCGCCGTTGCGCTGGCGCAGAAGGCGCCGTACAATTTCTACCTCCGAAGGCGCATTTCTAGGGCCGAAGGCGGATTTCCCGCCGACGCCGAAGCGCCTGTGCACAGGTGGAAGCCTGTGTGTAGGCGAACTTCGCGCCTACATCAAAACCCTATTTTGCTTGTGCGCAGGCGAACTTCCTTCGTCCGCGCATAGGACAAAACTTTCTTCGCCTGTGCACAGGCGGTAAGCTGAGTATCTTACAACCTTCATAACTCCCGGAGTCCTTATCCGTTGTTGGCGTTCTTGGGCTCGTTGGAATCAGCGCGTCGAGCTCTTTCCAACGAGACCCTAACTAAATCAAGGCGTTTGGGGGTTGACCTAAATATGAAGGATTTCCCTACCGCCGAGGGCGCAGCGCCAAAGGCGGTTTTTGCGCCTTGTGCCGAAGGGATCATACCTTTAGAGCTCGCAGGGAGGGTGGTGCCCTTCCTTGACGCTCCTAGATTCTACGAGGTCCCTCGAGAATCTCTGCGATCTTCCGAATTCACTCTATTTTGATGCACCGAAGGCTATTTACATTGCTGCCTTGGTACAGTTTTCCAAAAATGTTTTAATTTCCTCTAAATTACCAAAAGTGGGGTACCACACCTTGCGACAACCTGTTCCTGAATCTCCTTGCTCAAAGTAAACTCCTTCTCTAGGTCCTCGTTCATCTTCATCTGGGGTGTCCCTTCGCCTTGCGCAGACCGTGTCCGCTCCGAAGACATAGAAATTGGGCTTACCAATTCCATTCCCTCCTTCAAAGGTTCTGCCGGTATATCTGCCGGAACTTTGATTGACACCCCCGAAGGTACTCCTAACTCCACAAGTCGCATTACCTCGCTAGTTGCGACTTCAGATGTGTTTACAATTGGTGCCATCGTCTTCTCCACACTGCTATCTAACACCTCAACTGTCATCATCCTTTGTTTCGCCCTCTTCTTTGGTCTTGCGCGAGCTCTGTGCTATCTGGCTCCACTTTCATCCATATCAATCCTTCTTACCATGTGGGCCAATTCCTCCTCATCATCACTTACGACCTTCCTTCTCTTTGCCACTCGTCTCTCTGGCTGCTCCTGCCTTTGAACCACGTCCACCTGCAGTGGTCCTCGAGCGGTAGTGTGTGTTGGAACTGCGGGAGATTGATTCTTGTCTTCGGTCTCTTCACTGGACTCCACTGTAAAGCTCTCCCGCTCCCTTGGAAATCGCTTCTCCTCCTCCCTCGTGAGCAATCCCATTCCTCGATAGAAATTCACCAAAAAGGGGGTAAGATGATTGGTCATAGATCCCGTCCATCGACCAAACGCATTCACCCATACAAGATCGTAAAAGATCCTTGCCCAATGTACGCGCTGTCCCTTCAAAATGCGTTTGAAGAATCCCACCTGCAAGGCCGTCACATAAATCGTGCGCGCCGGCCGTAAGATGTGCATGATCCCTAACGCAATCGCCCTTCTCTTCGGATCCTTATAATCGACAGTCTTCCATCCATTCGTTCCGTGTCTTCCAGTCTTGAAGAGAGGCTCGTAAGAGAATTCCTCGCCGCGCGTAAGTCCTACGCTATTCTTGTCAAACAGGAGGTCTCCGTCGCTACCCGCACACGGTCCCATTACTTTCGTCCAATGCTCGATGGTCCACATCATGGGATTACCGCGGAGCTCCTCGCCTTTGGTCGCTCTTGTTCATAACTTCCTTGCAGATACTCGCTGAGACACAATTCCAATTCCACAGAAGGAATTCTAGCCGCAGCTCCCTCAACTTGTGTCTGAAGGGTCTCAATTGCTCATACGGCAGCTTCAAGAGAACCAATTTCCTCACCTTCTCACTCTTCTTGGGCGCTATGTATTCAATTTGCGTTTCGCTAATCGCGGGTTGGCTCGATTGCAATTCCTCTCGCTCTTGATCGTTCTTGCTTGATATCGCAATGTCGGCGCGCAGTCTCCTCATACTGCCTTTATCCTTGAAGCCCTAACATTGCCTTCTCCTGCGCCTCGTAGAACTCCCGACGCGTGCAAACATTGTCCGGTCCGTTGCATGATTTGAAATTGATTCCGATGTCTTCGCCAAAGACGTAGCTCTTCGTGCGTCCTAAAAAGACTGCGCCGAAGACGCAAAGATCCGAAGATCTTTGGACGTAGACAAATTCTAAGTAATTCTATCATAACTCCTATAAATCTACTTTTTCCAACTCATATACTATCTTCTACACACATATGTTTATGTTTTTGCTAATTTTTAAAGAAAAACGAAAAAGTAGGCTCCACATACTCCTCTCCCCATTTGTGAGCGACCCCGCGAACACTCTATGTATAATACTTCTTCACTCTATGTCCATTCACTCGGGTCGCATGCAATACACCGGAAAGGTCTGCTAGCTGTTATAACCCATTTGAAAACACGTCTACAACTTTGTAAGATCCCATCCAGCGCAAGTGCAACTTTCCTGGGAACCTAGCATGTATACTATCATATAGTAAAGCGAAATCTCCTTTGAGCAAGGTCACCGGTCGGACGCGTTTATCATACTCCTTCCGTTTCAATTGTATCTGCTCTGTGCGCTGCTTTGCCGCTTCTCTTTGTTCTTCCATTGACAAGACTTCCTGCAATCTGTAGAGCTGACTCTCTTCATCTCCCAACCTTCGGCGATCCAAAATCCGGTGGGTAGGTAGTTCAAACTCAATGGGTAGGATGGGATGTTGACCATACGTCTGGTAATACGGTGTTTGCTTCGTGGTCACCTTCTCTGCAGTACGATAGGCCCATAGTGTGGTTGGCAACTTTGTATCCCAGTCATGTGCATGGCTTACCGTCACTTTCAGCAATATCTTGCAAAGTAGCCCATTTGATTTTTCAGTGAGTCCATTTGCTTTCGGATTGTAAGGAGTAGTCTTTCGATGCTTGATCTGGAAGTGAGAAGTGAGGTCCTCGATCACTGCATTCAAGAAGTGTGTACCTCTGTCACTTACCAACTCCAGGGGGCATCCATACCTAGTGATGATGAGTTGAAACAAAAATTTCGACACCGTTGCCGCATCATCCTTCCGGGTTGTCCAACTTCCACCATCTTCGTGGCGTAATCCGTCGCTACAAGGATGTATCGTCTTTGGGTATGTCTTGTAGCTGGTTGGATTGGCCCTATGAAATCAATTCCCCATTTCTCAAAAGGTGCCAATGGCATGATGAGAACCAATGGCCACCGCGTAGTGGGAGTGGGTCGTCCCGTTCTTTGGCAGTTGTCACATCTTTGGATATAGTCATGCGTATCCTTGAACATCGTAGGCCACCAATAACCTGCATTCAAGATCTTCGTTATTGTATTACAAGTGGCATAATGCCCCCCTGCATCCTCCGTATGCATTGCGGCGATCACTCGTCCAACCTCCGAGGCCTCCAAACATCGACATAGTCGCTCATCCGGCAGCAGTTTAAAGAGCACTCCTTGTTGGATCTGATACGGTCCAGCCTTGTGGATGAAGACAGCTCGCTGTTCTGCATCTAATTCCTCCGGACATTGCATGGTTGTCAGATATAGGTAGAGATCCGTGTACCGTGAGTCACGACTGAACGTCATCTGGAACAATTGCTCATCTGGGAAATCATAGGGCAGCTCCGCCTCTTCCGTTTGCGTCCATAGCCCAGACAGGTAATCCGCATTCTCGTGATGGATTCCCTTCCCTGTCTGGACTGTGAACGTAAATTCCTAAAGGAGCAGCACCCACCTCACGATCCGTCCGGATAAGTCAACCATTTTCACCAAATGCTGCAGGGCATAATGATCTACGTGGAATACGAATTTGTAGCCCAACAAGTAATGTCGGAACTTCTTCCCGCGAATACCATTCTGTGGTAACACACTTTTTGTTTTTTTGCAGAATTTAAACAATTGTAGAAAACAAGTACCGAAGCAGTGTCTGTAGTTAGGAAATGGTACGTTAAATAGAGTGGATTGAGGAGATCGTCACGAGGTCACGAAGAATCGCGAAGTTGGACGTAACAACGCCAAATGTCTTCGGCGCCTTCGGCAAGATCTCCTTTGCTGAGGTGTCTCTACTCACGCGCTTCCAGCGTTTAGGGAAGGTACGCTTCCGGCGCAGACACCTCCGGAGGAGATCTCGCTAAAGACGACAAAAGCTGGCAAGGACCTCTGAAGGCTTCCGACCATGAGTGCGCCTTCGGCGATGCGCCGCTAGCACGGGAGGGAAACCTTCATAACGATCAGGATACACAGTAGTTCCAGTTGGTTGAGATTGCATTGGAAAGAGCTCGGGACGCTCGTTCTAACGAGCCCAAGAGCGCCGGAGATGGATCAGGGACGAAGAAGTACGAGCATCGGAAAACTCGTATCCGGACATGCGCCGTTCGCGCTAGGGTTCACCGTCGGAAAGGACTCCCGTACGCCTATAGGCGATGCACCTACGGCGGAACCACGCGCTCATGGGAGGAAATCAACTTAGAGGCGGAAGCGCCTTTGGCGGCTGCGCAACGGAAGAGAAGCGTCGGCCGGATGTACGCCTCCGACGTGGCGCGGATAGGCGGATGCGCTGGCATGATTTGCGCCGGCGGGATATGCGCCGTCAGCAACAGACGGGGCAGAACGGACAAAACAAGTGGTACGAATACGCGCCGGCGTAATTCGCGCCGACTTGATGTGCGCCTCCAGCGAGGCGCCGACGGAGAAGGAATACGCCAACGGCAATACGCCTCCGGCGATGGTCAGGTTAGGAAAAGACAACATAGTCGACGCATACACTGCGGCGAACTCGAGTCCGGAAGACGGCGCCGAAACTCGAGTCCGGAAGACGATGGCGGCGGGAGAATTCAACATTCACGCATGCAAATGCGCGCAGTGCGGAGACGTGAATTCGAGCATGCGAGGGAGAACCGTTAGGCCGTATAGCCGGCTGCGTAATTGTAACCAGTAAGAACGTTGGACGATCTTGAATTCGGAGAAGAAAAGACTGCTCTCTAGTCTCATTCTCTCATTCTTGATTTTGAGATTTCCAGCTTCCAAGATTACGCGCAAGGGCGGAGAGACCTGCAGTGAGAGGAGAGAGTGCGGAGACGAGTTGCGCAAGGATCTTGACAGACCTTGCAGAGAATTTGCGAGTAGCGAACTTGAGCGCGCAAGAGAAGAGAGAGCGATTGCAGTCTGTGTTTGAGCGGCCGACGCGCAGCGGCGATTGTGAGAAAGCGAGCGGAAGGGAGAACGTCTGTGTGTGCAGGAAACGCAATGTCGAAGGTCATCCAGCTGCGAGTGTCTCCACTCAGAGTGCCGCAGATCGGTCTGCGCGCATTCCAAGATGTGCTAACAAGGCTGAAGCTCGATTTCCTCCTGTGGGGATGGAATTGGACATGTCCGGAGATAGTGCGCGAGTATCTGCAGGAGAGACACAAGCCCTCGCGCGGATTCCGCCCACATCCAGAGAGGTGGGACATTTGTGACTGGGCGCAAGTGTTGGGCAGGTGTGCCGGCGAGGAAGGGTTTCACCTCTTCGAGGCCGATAGCGTGAAGGTGTCAAAGGAGGAAGAAATCTCCTACAATGATCTTTTCAAAGTTGCCAGGCATCCCAAGAACGGTTTCCGGACACGGGATTACAAAGATCCATTGCGGAGAAATGTCGCGACTGCATTGCTGCAGATATTGCAGCCGACCAAGACCGCTTACATGCATGGTTGGCAAGTAGGATTTGTGGAGCTAGTGTTGTCAGGAGCTCCAATTCATTGGGCACGGCTCCTGTGGAAGGTGACGCGCCAACATGCGCAAGAAGAGAGAGGAGGAACCCTCAATCATCTTTCGCCTTACCTAATTGTGTTTTATCGGGCGATGGGATGTTTGACAAATTCAGAGCGGACACGGTTTCCGTTGCTGACCCGGAGTTATCCAGGTAGATACTTGCGGGAGGCCGAAGTAGACACGGATCCGGACGAGGCACCTGCCAGTCCAACTCCGCCTCCGCCTCCAGCAAGAGCAGCAGAAGAGCGTCGAAGTGAGCGCGCTCCGCGAAAGCGGAAATGGGATGAGAGACCTGAGGACGGGCAGCCGGAAGCTCCAGCTGCGCCGACTCGGAGTCGGCCAACCAACGAGCCTCACAGCCGGCCGAAAAAGAGGGCACGCAAAGTGCCAACTAGTACTGAGGAGACCGGGCGTACTCCGGTCCGGCGGAGTATCCTGCCCACGCAGGAGGAGATAATCGCGCAGATTCTGGGGAAGTCGGCGAACACATCTGCGCAGAAGGCACCGATGCCTTCAGAAGAAGACAGGCGGACAGACAGTCGGCCGACTGCGAGTCGGGCGACTGAAGATCGGCAAACGGAAGGAAGGCCGACTGAGCAGCGCGTTGAACCGGATAGCAGGCCGGAAGCAGAAGGGAGTTTGGCTGACGAGCCAACAACCCTTAGAGGGTAGTCTTCGGCAGAAGGCGCTTCTGGGAAAACGCCGCCAGCAAGCAGGCCAAGTGGAGTGAAGACGCGCAAGGTAGATCCGACTGCCAGTCGGACAACTGCTAGTCGGCCGACTGCGAGTCGGTCAACTGAAGGTCGGCCAGATTCGCCGACTGCGAGACGGACAGAGCCGGCGACCATTGTGCGGGCGCCTTTGGCGGACGCACCTCCGGCGAAGACACCTTCCGCGCAGATCGCGCCGGAAGAGCAGGCAGCAGAAGCGGGCGGTGCAAAGGTGACAAACGTCACTGCGGCGTCGACCCCTTCGGGAACCGAAGATCGAGCCGGAACAGGGGCTCAAGCGGTGGGATCCCCCACTGCCTTGGATATTTTAGCAGGGAGTGGAGCGGCAGTCGCGGCGGAAGCTGCCGCGCGCCACAGTTCCAGGGAGTCGCCAAAGGATTCGGTGGCGACTGAAATCCTCAAAACGGAGGATAAGACGAGTTCGGAAGAGCAGGAAGCGGACTCTGTGCAGAAGACGCTAACAGGGGTATTGAGCGAGCAGATAGTCCCACTCCTGCGATATTTGGATCGCAAGACATCCAAGTACTCGGGTTCCGGAAAACCGCGGTCTTACGTGGAGACTGTCAAGCGCAGGACGAGGAGCAAGGTGGCCACTTGGGCCTCTAAGTGCCAAACATTGCAGGATAGGAACACTGCCCTCCGACAGCACCTGGCGATCATGCAGAGGCTATACCAAACCCTGCAATAACAGAGGGAGGATGCGGCGACGAAAGACCAGGCGGATGCCGAGCTAATGCGGGCAAAGATCGAGTCGGAATTGGAGGAAGAGCGGAGACAAAACCGCATCTTAACATAAGAGCTTGCGCGCCAGAAGCGCGCATTAGAAGAAAGTCAAAGTATACGCAAGGAGGATGAGGAGTTGTTGCGCAACTTGCAATCCGAGTGCGCGGATTTGAGGGCGCAGCGCGTAGATGCGGAAATGCAGCTAGCAGAGGTGGAAGGCAGCTGCCGGACGCGAGAGGAGTTGGCGACGCGGGTGACTCACTGTCTAAAAGGATATGCCCATTGGGAGGTGGCAGCTCAAGAGAAGATCACACTCAGGGAGTTTGAGCTTCGGGCGGCGGCGTTGACGGAGGGTGACAGTCGGAGTCGGCGGCGAGTAGCAAGGAAATTAGAAGCCTTCTTGTCGGGTGCGCGCGACACTATGGCGCACTTAGAGTCGGAAGTGACTGCAGCCCTTCGGCGACTTGGATTGCGCAGCCGGTCGGAAGATTGGCAAGGTAGAGATAGAGAGCGAGGCAGTCCGGCGCGCAGGAGGCGCAGCACCGGATCTGCAGAGTGCAGTAGCGTAGTTTGGTTTCGTGCAGGTGTTGCAAGTAGCAGATAGGATAGCGTAGTGTTAGTTAAGACCTTAGAGGGTATAAAGTAGATCAAGGCGTTTAGCCTTGGGACTCTTCCAGTTTCGGAAGTGCAGATCAGGAACTCACTTTCTTGGCGTGTTTGTGCATTTGGTCCTGTCACCACGTAGAGAAGCTGCAGCATAGCGAAGTTACCGTATGTTGTAGTTGAAGGCCTTTGGCTGAATGTTCAGAGCTAGTACCCGGTTAGAGACTTGAGTAGAGCGGATCTGTACCTGCGGGTGATTTCTGATGCTTAGAGCCGGCTGCGAGTTAGAGATTTGAACAGTTCCCCCTTACTCCTTCGAGTGACATATCCTGATTGTACTCCTACGGGAAGTTTCCCCTGAATGCCAAAGTGAAGTTTTATTACTTCGTGTAAGCCTTGGTTTGCAATTCAGGTTGTGTGTGTGTGTTACTGGATCGTGTCTCAGTTGAGTTCTCAGTCGGGCCTGTACTCTCTGCGCTTGGTGTGAGTCGAGGGTGACGTCCACGGCGTATGAGGGGCTTCGTTCCGAAGTGGGAAGTATAGTCCGGGTTCTCTACGCTAGTTCCTGGCGGAAGGGCTGTAAAAGCCGGAGTGGGAGTCACTACCTGCAGAGCCTCTGAGTGAACTTTTGAGATACTTTCCCCCTGAAATCCTAAGCGGAGGTCCTGACCGACCTCCGAGTTGTGCTTTTGCCAGTTTCAGGTGTGTGTGTTTGTGTGTGTTGAGTGACTACGCTGCACTATGCATCCTCCGAGCATCCTCCGAGTCGAGCATCCTCCGAGTGACATCCGAGTCGAGCATCCTCCGAGTGGCCTCCGAGTCGAGCACTGCAGTATTTCTGGGAGTGACAGTCGCCTGAGAATTCAAACTCTACAAAAGTCTATTAAACGTGACACTTTTTACTCTGTGTGTTGCCTCTGTCCCTGTGGGTTCAATCTTTTTACCACCATACTGCAGTTTTAGCCTTTGGTGGGTTATTACACATTCCTAAGGCTTCTTGTTTCGTCGTGGTATAATTCTTTTCTGCGGCCGACAACTGTTTGCTCGCATAGTAGATTGGATAATCTCGTTTGTTCTCATTCCGTTGACTCAGCACCGCACCTGTGGCAAAAGCCGAGGTATCCACAAAAACGTGGAATGGCTTATTCCAATCGGGACTACGTAAAACAGGGGCTGAGGTAAGCTTCTCTTTAAGTTCTTTGAAAGCTGTTTGTTGCTCCTCTTCCCATTCATAGGGCTCATTTTTCCTTAGCAGCTTGGTCATATAATTCTCATATAATTGGTGGTATAATTCTTTTCTGCGGCCGACAACTGTTTGCTGGCATAGTAGATTGGATAATCTCGTTTGTTCTCATTCCGTTGACTCAGCACCGCACCTGTGGCAAAAGCCGAGGTATCCACAAAAACGTGGAATGGCTTATTCCAATCGGGACTACGTAAAACAGGGGCTGAGGTAAGCTTCTCTTTAAGTTCTTTGAAAGCTGTTTGTTGCTCCTCTTCCCATTCATAGGGCTCATTTTTCCTTAGCAGCTTGGTCAGACTAGCGGCTGTAATCGCATACATATGAATGAACCTCCTGTAGTACTCGACATGTCCCAGGAAGGTTCAAAGCTTGCGAATATTTGTCGGTGGATCCAACGCTTCAATAACCTTCACCTTGTCTTTGTCCATAGCTATTCCTTCCGAGGACACCCAATGTCCCAACAATATTCCACTTGGCATGAAGAAGGAGCATTTCTCAGGATGCAGAGACAGCTGTGCTTCTCGGCACTTGTCAAACGTCTGCTGGAGGTGATTTATATGCTGGTCACGTGGCCCGAAGACACAGAAATCGTCGATGAAGATTTCTAGGAATTTCCGCATGTGGTCCTGGAAGATTGTGGTCATCATTCTCTAGAACGTTGCCGGTGCATTACACAATCCGAATGGCATCTTATGATATGCATAGGTTCCCCAATCGGTGGTAAACGTGGTCTTGTCTTTGTCATGTTCTCGGATCGACACCTGATTATAACCGGAGAATTCATCAAGAAAACTGTACATCTCGTGTCCAGCCACATGATCCAAAATGGCGTCTGTGAAGGGTAATGGATGATGGTCCTTCTTTGTAGCTGCATTTAGTTTCCTGAAGTCCTGGCAGACACGGATCTTACCTGTCATCTTCTTTGGGACTATGACAATAGGTGAGACCCATTCGCTACTTAGTACCGGATAGATAATCCCCGCACTCAAATATTTATCAATTTCATTTTTGACCATCATGGAGTACTTCGGATTTAGTCGGTACTGTCGCTGGTGCACAGGTACAGCGTTATCCATCAAATCGATATGATGCTCGCCATAACGAGCCGTTATTCCCTTCATATCTTCATGTAATAACCCACCAAAGGCTAAAACTGCAGTATGGTGGTAAAAAGATCGAATCCACAGGGACAGAGGCAACACACAGAGTAAAAGTGTCACGTTTTAACAGACTTTGTAGAGTTTGAATTCTCAGGCGATTGTCACTCCCAGAAATACTGCAGTGCTTGACTCGGAGGAGGATGCTCGACTCGGAGGATGCTCGGAGGATGCACAGTACAGCGTAGTCACTCAACACACACACACACACCTGAAACTGGCAAAAGCACAACTCGGAGGTCGGTCAGGACCTCCGCTTCGGATTTCAGGGGGAAAGTGTCTCAAAAGTTCACTCAGAGGTTCTGCAGGTAGTGACTCCCACTCCGGCTTTTACTGCCCTTCCGCCAGGAACTAGCGTAGGGAATTCGGACTGGACTTCCCACTTTGGAACGAAGCCCCTTCATACGCCGTGGACGTCACCCTCGCAGCAGTCACTTGGGTCGACAATCCCCTCTGTGTGACTGATCTCGCTTCTGCCCAGTCCGACTGTTAGTTGCTAATCGTCGTCCGGATGCACATCGTCCCCTTCCTCCTCAATGAAGCAGCAAGTGACGTAACCCACAAACTCATCCGACATTTCTGTCTCTGAAGTGCATGACGAGCTGGTCTCCCCTCCAGTCGTGTAACCGGAGGTGGTCGAAGGTGTTTCGCCCCCGTGTGGTACCTTGGCCCATGGTACGGTAATGACAGTCGGAGGGTCCGTAGGGTTCCGGAACTGCAATCTCTTCCTCCTCCAGTCACACCTTGCTTTGGCATCGTATAGCCACGGTCTGCCAAGCAGCACATCATAACCTTTCTTCATTAGAGGCTGCAATATTATGTAGGACAGTTGAAAGTCCACTCCTCCAATGTTGGTTCTCACATTGCTCAACATTCCTAGCGGCATTCTGCGCGTTTGATCGACCAGCCGCAACACTCGGGTTGTAGGCTCGAAGGTCTGGAACCCCAAGGAGTTCGCTATCTCCTTGGTCATGATGTTCACGCCCGAGCCGGAGTCCACTGGTACCTTCTGTATGACGTAGCCTCCGATCTCTACTTCAATCTCCGGAGGTCCTAGGTCTCCTCCTTCCACTCTGTACACAGCCGGAAGTTTCCCTTTTCGGGGTTTGCGTGGTCGGCGCAACGAAAGCATCAGCATCTTTCGGTACGTCTTATTGTCCTCCAACAGCTGGTGGAAGGAAATATTTGCCCTCTGACTCCCTATGTCCTCCACTATGTCGTAGGAAGTGTTGGAAGTCACAGCCGCCACTCTCTCTGTAGTCGCGGTCGGAAGTGGTGTATGGGGCCTAGCCGCCTTCCGGTCGTCGGATATCGTTCCGGCGCTCAGTGCTTCCTTGATGAGGTGACTCACCTCATCTTTGATGTCCGGAAGGTAGTCTCGGGTCCGGAACTCTTCTGAAGACCTGTCCGCCTTCTCCGAGTTCTGCACCGGCTGGATGTTTTGTATCGCCGGAGGTGTACCCGGCCTTTTTCTTCGGCTAGACTTCTCCTCTTCTTTAGACTTCCTCCTCTCTTCCCTACGCTCGAGGCGGCGAGTGTCCTCGTGGTCCTCTCCCCTCCTCTTTGAACTTCGGGTCTCTACCCGTCCGCACATCACTTCTTCTTCCGGCCATACTTCGTTTTCTTCAGCTGGGTCCAGGCTCAGCTCTACCTGGTTGACCTGCACTTCTTCCTTTCCAGGTGTCGACACGAAACGCACGGTTTGCCTGGCGACTGGTGGCTGATCACATTCGGCTGCCGTATGTCCAGACTTCTTGCAATTGCTGCACAACAGTACATACCCAGTTTGCTTCCTCGGGTGGGGGCAGCTCGGCGCGTAATGTCCCATGTCCCCGCAGTTGTAGCAACCATTGAATTGTGGTGGAGGTCGGTTGAAATTGCCTGGAGGTGCCATGCGTCTCGGTGGGAGCGTACCGGCCATTTCCCTCGGA
This sequence comes from Marchantia polymorpha subsp. ruderalis, assembly GCA_037833965.1. Taxonomy (NCBI): domain Eukaryota; kingdom Viridiplantae; phylum Streptophyta; class Marchantiopsida; order Marchantiales; family Marchantiaceae; genus Marchantia; species Marchantia polymorpha. Next base: position 5,335,404 of record AP031359.1, read on the forward strand.
ACAAAGCGCGGTATATGCACAGGTGGGTTCGGTGTTGTAGCCGGAGCTGCCTGAACCGCGTATGCGGTGTCCTCAGCCGGCTTAGCATAATAAATGGGGTTCTCCCACTGTGGTGCCCATTCGACCGCATTCACTGGGTAAGTTGGGCGAGCGGACATGCACTCCGTGTTGGCATGTCCCACCTGTCCGCACGTAGTACACCAGAGATTCGCTCGTTGTCTCGCAGGTGATTTACGTCGGTCTTGGCCTCCCACTACATGAACTTTTAGGTCCGCAAAATTCCTCACCAGGTTGTCCACCTTGGCTGCGATGTCCCCTTGACTCTTCACTAGGATTCCCCTACCCCGATCCTTCTTCTTGATTGTACTGCGTTTCTTCTTCCGTCTTTCTTCCTCTGAAGATGACGAGTCCTCTTCCTCTTCCGAGGAAGAACTCGATTCGGAGGAGCTTGATTCTTCTGTCGAGGAAGGCGAGTTCCTTCTCTTCCGACGTCCGCCTTGCGATTTCTTCTTCGTCGACCGTCGGTCGCGTCTTCAAGTGTCAAGGGTTGACGTTTCAAAGGTCTCTGCCGAAGCTATCACATCTTGGATTGTGTCAGCCTTGCCTCTCCTGCAGAAGGTCTCCATTTCTCTTGAGAGCCCTGTCACATACCAATCCACTACTTGTTGCACCGAAAATGGTTCTCCTGGGCCTGTCTTTGGAATTCGATCTAGGAGGTCTTGGAATCTCTCAGTATAGTCTCGAAGATTCTCCTTCCGCTCGCGTCGAAGATTTCGAAGCCGGGTCAGTACTCGACTGTCATATCCGAGTTCGCGAAACCGCCTCAGAAACTTTTCCTTGAGCTGAGCCTAGGTCCGGATGCCAGTGGGGTCGGTGCTCTCATGATTGTACCAGCTACGAGCTCTCCTGCGTAGCAGGCTAGGAAAGATTCGCAGTCTGTCTTCATCACTGGTCTCGCGATTGGTGATGGAGACAGACTCGAAGAGCTTTATGTATGAATCTGCATCATCGTCGTCGCCCGTTCCCGTGTATCTTGGATACGAATGTTTCGTGAAAGGTTGGGAAAACACCTGGCGGAGATTGGCTTGATGGTCTGCCATTGGTGATCCTGTCAACGGACTGATCCTAGGTTGGCCAAACTCAGGAAGAGTTTCTGTCGGAGGAATTTCCAATAGAACTGTTAGCTCAATGCTCGCGGTAGGTGAACTGGAACGCCTTTGTCTTCCAACAGTCGGTGATGGCGATCTTTCTGCAAAGTCCTCACCTGGAGTCTTCTTTTTAGTTCGCCGTTTTGCTTCTACGGCTTTTTCTGAATCTCGACGGAGCTTTCGTGTGGCTCTCTCACTCAGGTTTCCTACACTATCGCTCGTCGACATTCACTGAGCATTGCTGCTCAAGTACTCTGGTGTTGACGCACTGTCCCCGAAAGTGGCGCCAAAAAGAAGTTGTCGGCTCCTTATGTAATAACCCACCAAAGGCTAAAACTGCAGTATGGTGGTAAAAAGATCGAATCCACAGGGACAGAGGCAACACACAGAGTAAAAGTGTCACGTTTTAACAGACTTTGTAGAGTTTGAAGTCTCAGGCGACTGTCACTCCCAGAAATACTGCAGTGCTCGACTCGGAGGCTCGACTCGGAGGAGGATACTCGACTCGGAGGATGCTCGGAGGATGCACGGTACAGCGTAGTCACTCAACACACACACACACACCTGAAACTGGCAAAAGCACAACTCGGAGGTCGGTCAGGACCTCCGCTTCGGATTTCAGGAGGAAAGTGTCTCAAAAGTTCACTCAGAGGTTCTGCAGGTAGTGACTCCCACTCCGGCTTTTACTGCCCTTCCGCCAGGAACTAGCGTAGGGAACCCGGACTGGACTTTTCACTTCGGAACGAAGCCCCTTCATACGCCGTGGACGTCACCCTCGACTCACATCAAACGCAGGGGGTACAGGCCCGACTGAGGACTTAACTGAGACACAATCCAGTAACACACACACACAACCTGAATTGCAAACCAAGGCTTACACAAAGTAATAAAACTTCACTTTGGCATTCAAATGAAACTTCCCGTAGGAGTACAATCAGGATATGTCACTCGAAGGAGTAAAGGGGAACTGTTCAAGTCTCTTACTCGCAACCGGCTCTGAGCATCAGAAATCACCCGCAGGTGCAGATCCGCACTACTCAAGTCTCTAACCGGGTACTAGCTCTGAACATTCAGCCGAAGGCCTTCAACTACAACATACGGTAACTTCGCTATGCTGCAGCTTCTCTACGTGGTGCCAGGACCAAAATGCACAAACACGCCAAGAAAGTGAGTTCCTGATCTGCACTTCCGAAACTGGAAGAGTCCGAAGGCAAAACGCCTTGATCTACTTTATACCCTCAAAGGTCCTAACTAACACTACGCTATCCTATCTACTACTCGCAACACTTGCACGAAACCAAACTTTACTACTGCACTCTGCAGATCCGGTGCTGCGCCTCCTGCGCGCCGGACTGCCTCGCTCTCTATCTCTACCTTGCTAATCTTCCGACCGGCTGCGCAACCCCAGACGCCGGAGGGCTGCAGTCACTTCCGACTCCAAGTGCGCCATAGTGTCGCGCGCACCCGACAAGAAGGATTCTAATTTCCTTGCTACTCGCCGCCGACTCCAACTGTCACCCTCCGTCAATGCCGCCGCCCGAAGCTCGAACTCCCTGAGTGTGATCTTCTCTTGAGCTGCCACCTCCCAATGGGCGTATCCTTTTAGACAGTGAGTCACCCGCGTCGCCAACTCTTCTCGCGCTCGGCAGCTGCCTTCCACCTCTGCTAGCTGCATTTCCGCATCCGCGCGCTGCGCCCTCAAATCCGCGCACTCGGATTGCAAGTTGCGCAACAACTCCTCATCCTCCTTGCGTGTACTTTGACTTTCTTCTAAGGCGCGCTTCTGGCGCGCAAGCTCTTCTGCTAAGATGCGGTTTTGTCTCCGCTCTTCCTGCAATTCCGACTCGATCTTTGCCCGTATTAGCTCGGCATCCGCCTGGTTTTTCGTCGCCGCATCCTCCCTCTGCTGTTGCAAGGTTTGCTATAGCTTCTGTGTGACCGCCAGGTGCTGTCGGAGGGTAGCGTTCCTATCCTGCAATGTTTGGCACCTAGAGGCCCAAGTGGCCACCTTGCTCCTCGTCCTGCGCTTGACAGTCTCCACGTAAGACTGCGGTTTTCTGGTACCCGAGTACTTGGATGTCTTGTGATCCAGATATCGCAGGAGTGGAACTATCTGCTCGCACAACACTCCTGTTGGCGTTTTCTGCACAGAGTCCGCTTCCTGCTCTTCCGAACTCGTCTCATCCTCCGTTTCGAGGATTTCAGTCGCCACCGAATCCCTTGGCGACTCCCTGGAACTGTGGCGCGCAGCAGCTTCCGCCGCGACTGCCGCTCCACTCCCTGCTAAAATATCCAAGGCAGTGGGGGATCCCACTGCTTGAGCCCCTGTTCCGGCTCGATCTTCGGTTTCCGAAGGGGTCGACGCCGCAGTGACTTTTGTCACCTTTGCACCGCCCGCTTCTGCTGCCTGCCCTTCCGGCGCGATCTGCGCGGAAGGTGTCTTCGCTGGAGGTGCGTCCGCCAAAGGCGTCCGCACACTGGTCGCCGGTCCTGTCCGTCTCGCAGTCGGCGAATCTAGCCGACTCTCTGTTGACCGACTCGCAGTCGGCCGACTAGCAGGTGTCCGACTGGCAGTCGGATACACCCTGCGCGTCTTCACTCCACTTGGCCTGCTTGCTGGCGGCGTTTTCCCGGAAGTGCCTTCCGCCGAAGACGACCCTTTGAGGGTTGTTGGCTCGTCAGCCAAACTCCCTTCTGCTTCCGGCCTACTGTCCGGTTCAACGCGCCGCTCAGTCGGCCTTCCTTCTGTTTGTCGCCCTTCAGTCGCCCGACTCGTAGTCGGCTGACTGTTTGTCCGTCTGTCTTCTTCCGAAGGCATTGGTGCCTTCTGCGCAGAGGTATCTGCCGACTTCCCCAGAATCTGCGCGATTATCTCCTCCTGCGTGGGCAGGATACTCCGCCGGACCGGAGTACGGCCGGTCTCCTCAGTACTAGTTGGCATTTTGCGTGCCCTCTGTTTCGGTCGGCTGTGAGGCTCGTTGGTTGGCCGACTACGAGACGGCGCAGCTGGCACTTCCGGCTGCCTGTCCTCAGGTCTCTCATCCCACTTCCGCTTTCGCGGAATGCGCTCACTTCGACGTTCTTCTGCTGCTCTTGCTGGGGGCGGAGGCGGACTGGCAGGTGCCTCGTCCGGATCCGTGTCTACTTCGGCCTCCCGCGAGTATCTACCTGGATAGCTCCGGGTCAGCAGCGGAAACCGTGTCCGCTCTGAATTTGTCAAACATCCCATCGCCCGATAAAACACAATCAGGTAAGGCGAAAGATGATTGAGGGTTCCTCCTCTCTCTTCTTGCGCATGTTGGCGCGTCACCTTCCACAAGAGCCGTGCCCAATGCACTGGAGCTCCGGACAACACTAGCTCCACAAATCCTACCTGCCAACCATGCATGTAAGCGGTCTTGGTCGGCTGCAATATCTGCAACAATGCAGTCGCGACATTTCTCCGCAATCGATCTTTGTAATCCCGTGTCCGGAAACCGTTCTTGGGATGCCTGGCAACTTTGAAAAGCTCATTGTAGGAGATTTCTTCCTCCTGGGACACCTTCACGCTATTGGCCTCGAAGAGGAGATACCCTTCCTCGCCGGCACACCTGCCCAACACCTGCGCCCAATCACAAATGTCCCACCTCTCTGGATGTGGACGGAATCCGCGTGAGGGCTTGTGTCTCTCCTGCAGATACTCGCGCACCATCTCCGGACATGTCCAGTTCCATCCCCACAGGAGAAAATCGAGCTTCAGCACATCTTGGAATGCGCGTAGACCGATCTGCGGCACCATGAGTGGAGACACTCGCAGCTGGGGGACCTTCGACATTGTGTTTCCTGCACACACAAACGTTCTCCCTTCCGCTCGCTCTCTCACAATCGCCGCTGAGCGTCGGCCGCTCAAGTACTGACTGCTGTCTCTCTTTCTTCTCTCGCGCTCAAGTTCGCTACTCGCAAATTCTCTCCAAGGTCTGTCAAGATCCTTGTGCAACTCGTCTCCGCACTCTCCACTCTCACTGCAGGTCTCTTCGCCCTTGCGCGAATTCTTGGAAGCTGGAAATCGCAAAATCAAGAATGAGAGAATGAGACTGGAGAGCAGTCTTTTCTTCTCCGAATTCAAGATCGTCCAACGTTCTTACTGGTTACAATTTACGCAGCCGGCTATACGGTCTAACGGTTCGCCCTTGCATGCTCGAATTCACGTCTCCACACTGCGCGCATTCGCATGCGTGAATGTTGAATTCTCCCGCCGCCACCGTCTTCCGGACTCGAGTTCGCCGCAGTGTATACGTCGGCTATGTTGTCTTTTCCTAACCCGACCATCACCGGAGGCGTGTCGCCGCTGGCGTGTTCCTTATCCGTCGGCGCCTTGCTGAAGGCGCACATCCAGTCGGCGCGAATTACGCCGGCGCGTATTCGTACCGCTTGTTGTGTCCGTTCTGCCTCGTCCATTGCTGACGGCGCATATCCCGCCGGCGCAAATCATGCCAGCGCATCCGCCTATCAGCGCCACGTCGGAGGCGTACATCCGGCCGGCGCTTTTCTTCCGTTGCGCAGCCGCCAAAGGCGCTTCCGACTCTGAGTTGATTTCCTCCCATGAGCGCGCGATTCAGGCGCATCGCCGAAGGCGTACGGGAGTCCTTTCCGACTGTGAACCCTAGCGCGAACGGCGCATGTCCGGCTACGAGTTTTCCGATTCTCATAACTTCTTCGTCCCTGATCCATCTCCAACGCTCTTGGGCTCGTTAGGACGAGCGTCCTGAGCTCTTTCCAATGCAACTTCAATCAATTGGAACTACCGTGTATTCCGATTGTTATGAAGGTTTTCTTTTCCGCGCTAGCGGCGCATCGCCGAAGGCGCACTCATGGTCGGAAGCCTTCAGAGGTCCGTGCCGTTCTTTTGACGTCTTTAGCAAAATCTCCTCCGGAGGTGTCTGCGCCGGCAGCGTAGCTTCCTTAAACGCTGGGAGCGCGTGAGTAGAGACACCTCAGAAAAGGAGCTTTTGCCGAAGGCGCCGAAGACATTTGGCGCTGGTACATCCGACTTCGCGATTCTTCGTGACCTCGTGACGATCTCCTCAATCCACTCTATTTAACGTACCCTTTTCTAACTACAGACACTGCTTCGGTACTTGTTTTCTAAAATTGTTTAAATTCTGCACACAAAAAAAAAGCGTGTTACCACACTTCAATCCGCCATGCAAATACATCTTCCCACGAATGAAGAAAACGTTGCACTAACCTCAACTCGGCACCTCTCAACACTCTTGAGACCTTAAGATATTTTAGGAGACTGAGTTTGACCTCTTGACAGTCATTCGGATCTATGACACCTTCTGTGTGACTGATGTCGCTACGTCCCAGCCCCACCTCTAATTGCTATTCACCATCCTCGGGACCTGTTTCCTCATATCCCGCCCCCTCTACTTCTTCCTCCTCTATCTCATAAAATTCCATGTAATATACATCGGTGCCACTATCGGAAGTGGAAGATCCTTCCTCCGATGTGTATCCCGGACTAGTAGATGCTGTCTCCCCTTCATGCGGAATTCTCTCCCACTCCCATGATTTTAGGACCCTCCTTATTATTGGGGTCCCTAAATTGCCAAGTCCGTTTGTGCCAATCTGACTTGACCTTCGCACCGTAGAACCATGGGCGACCAATCAACACATCGTACCCCATTTTGGTCCGAGGTTTAATGATAGTGTAGTTCAGAGAGAACACAACCCCACCAATGGTAGTCCGAATGTCTTTAAGTATACCAAGGGGTTTTCTTCGTGTCTGATCAGCCAAACGGATCAACATGGTTGTGTGCTGAAACTCTTTATACCCCAGGGCATTGGCCGTTTCCTCGGTGATTATATTAATGCCCGATCCCGAATCCAAGGGCACCTTACAAACGGTGCACCCCCCGATTTCTATATCAATTTCGGGTGGACCCAAATACGGGAGGGAGAAGCCTAGCTTCGGGAGAAGAAAACTTAGTGTGAAGTGCTGTAGATGAATCTAGAGAAGGAATCCGGGCGCTGTGCAGAGTTGGAGGAGACCTGTGGAGGACTTTGTATCTTCAATGAGAATGCCCAAAAGGTAACAGTGGATTTGATGGCGAGATTGAAGAAATCCAGAGAAGCTTATGACGCGGCAATCAAAAGATTGGAGCGGTTGATCACTACTGCGGAGAAGCGAGAGAAGAAACATGTCGAGGAACTTGCTACATTCGAAGCCCGAAGAGCCGAAGAAGCTCGCATCGTCGCAGAACTTCGGGGCAAAATCGCAGAGACGAAGACGGCGGAGGAAGATCTTTGTAGCAAAATTTTGGAGATTGAGGCGAAGTATGAGATGGAATTCTGACGTGCGGAGGAGCTATCAACAAGTCTGTCGGCGGGAAACCAGAAGCATGAAGAGGAGTTAGCGGATTGGGCTAAGAAATTGGCAGATTGCAAGTCGGCCAAGTCTTCGGAGGTCGAATGTAAATTAAAGGTTGAATCTGACTGTCGACGGTTACGAGAGCAGTTAAGGAAGGCGGAGATGAGATCGGAAGAGTCGCAAAGGAGAATGAAAAAGCCAGAGAAGGCCTACCGTCAGCTGCGGGAGGAGTCAACCCACGTGTTGAAATTGCGGTTAGAGAAGTGCTTGAACGGGTTCGCGATGTGGGGATTGGATTCGGTGAAGTGGATGAAGTTAGATCTACTCAAGCGACGGCTGATGAGCGCGAAGACCAGCGGATCCGCATGACACAAACAGATTGTAGAGTTAGTTAATTCAATTTCAGAGGAAATGAATGAGGCGCGCCAGAATGTAGAAGTAGAGATTGTAAATGTATTGCGTAGATTAGAAGTAAAGAGTAGTTCAGACGATGCTGTAACGGTTATATTGGACGGCACAGCCCCTGAGACCGATTTGCCTCAGGCGGTTAATATCCCAGAGTTGCCATTGTGTATAGAGAGGCCCAAGGCTCTTTCCTTGGGGGGCTTTTCTGTCAATTGGCTTGTCTTGATTGTGAATCTGCATCCACTGTGTCTGTGCGCTCGTGTGTGATCCAGGCCTGAGGCACGGTGCGCTTTTGTTTGTCGAAGTTACCGCATCAAGAGTTGTGAGTATTCGGCTCGAGTGTCCTGAGCAGTTGAGACTCCTTGGGATTTAAGCAAATACGGGTTTGAGTATTCGGGTCAGTGAGTTGGGATATATGCAATACTGGGAAGTTTCCCCCTGAAATATAAGTGTGGAGTTGCAAGCGATTCCTACAAGCGTTGTTTGGAAAAGTTTCAGGTTGTGAGTGAGGTTATGCACTACTCTGCGAGTCTTCGGCTCTAGCTGGGTAGTGTCTTCTGGGAGTGGCATTGGCCTAAGAAGTGAAATTCTTTAATAGAATGCTATTCTGTGACAAATCGTGACTTTTGTGGTTGTTTCTGTCCTCGTGAGAACGGATCTGTACCATTATGCTCCATTTTGATATTTGTCTGTCATTACAGCAATCCAAGCTTAGTGCTATTTGCTTTTCGACATCCGCACTGATTTCTTAACACAAACTCTTGACTCCTGTGGTTTTCTAGGACATGAAACACTTGTTTCATTTGTTTCTTCACGATAATTTTCAGAGTGAAATCGCACTGAAGGCGGATGAGAATTGCTAGGTTGACTGCAATCGCAGTGCGACAAATTGAGGGCACAGCGTGCGGAGGCAGAGTTACAGTTGGTGGAGGTTGAAGGCCACAACCGGCGCGCGACAAATTGCACGCGGGAAGAGTTAGTGTCGCGAGTTGACCGATGTCTTAGAGATTATACTCACTGGGAGACTGCGGCGCGGGAGAGAATGACCTTGCGCGAGATGGAGATACGTGTGACAGCTTTGATGTCTGGTGACAGTCGGAGTCGGCGGCGCGTGGCAAAGCAGTTGGAGTCATTCCTCTCGAGGTTGCGGGATGCCATTGCAAACCTCGAGGCAAAAGTGACCGCGGTGTTGCGGCGGCTCGGGCTGCGTAGGAGAGCAGACGAGTGGACGGGTAGGGAGTTAGTGAGAAGTCGGCCTTCGCATAGGAGGCATAGCTGATGAAGCGTAGAGTTTAGTGTTAGGTAGTTAGGATTTTAGAGTGTATAAAGTTGTTCAAGGCGTTGGCCTTGGAGGATTTCTCAGTTTCGGAAGTGCAGTTTAGGAACTCGTTTTCTCTGCTCGTTTGTGTCTTTCGTTCTGTCACCGCGCAAGAGGAGCTATAGCTTGTCGAAGTTACTGCATTTTGTAGCTGAAGGCCTTCGCCCAAATGTTCTGAGCTAGTGTAGTCTAGTCAAGATCTTCAAGTTTGGACTTACACCTTAGGACGTTTTTTCCTTTTTGTATTCCTTCGGGATTTTTCCCCCTGAATACCAAAGTGAAGTTTTGTTAACTTCTGAGTAAGCCTTGATTGAATTCAGGTTGTGTGTGTTACGCTGCTTGAGGCGACTTCGGGGGTAGCCTCCGCAGTATTTCTGGGAATGACTAGTGCCTGAGAATTCAAACTCATCAATAGACTGTTAAGTTGTGACACTTGATCTTTTCTCAATTCAGTTTCTCAGTTTGGATTTCTGTAATCTCTGCGCGTTTTGTGAATTGAGTGTGTTGTTCACTACATGAGAGTGACTTCGGTTTGACGAAAGTACCGCATCCAAAGTAGGAAGTCCAACCCGAATGCTCTGCACTAGCAGTGACTAGTGAGACCGTTACAAATTCAGAGTTGGGTCACTACCTGCAGATCCTCTTAGGGTACTCTTGGGAAACTTTCCCCCTGAACCTTAAGTGGAGGTCCTAATCGGCCTCTGAGTTGTGCTTTTCTAGTTTCAGGTGTGTGTTGAGGTGTACTACGCTGCATTGTGTGTCCTCCAAGTGACCTCCGAGTTGAGCACCTGCAGTTTTTCTGGGAGTGACAGTAGCCTGAGAATTCAAACTCCTCAATAGTTTGTTAAAACGTGACACTTTGTACTCTGTGTGTTGCCTCTGTCTCTGTGGGATCGATCCTTTGTTGGTATACTGCAATTTTAGCCTTTGGTGGGTTATTACAGTAGCCATGTTTGAGGGAACCGCATCTTTGACATATGAGAATGCATGTGAAGGAGAGGATCTTTGGACTCCTGAGTGTGGACCTTCGGGGGTCAGAGTGAAGAACCTATGGGGGAAGAAGCGAGATCTTCGGGGGAGAGGACGGCGACTTCAAGTCAAGGTCTTTGGTCTTCAGAGAAGAAGCGAACGTCTTTGGACAAGAGAAGTAGATCTTTGGAGAGAGCAGACGTGCTAGAGCCGAAGACTAGCAAGGATTATCCGAAGGAGCTCACTCTAGGTCAGGAGATATAAGAGCACGTAGTAGAGCAGATTGGAGAAACGGTGTTGGAATCCCCTGAGATTCCTTCGCCTCAGTTGCTTTCGGGGATGGCCAAACCCAAAGTCAAGAAGAGATCTTTGGCGGAAGGGCCAAAGGAGATGGCAGTCGCATTCCTTGACTTTTTGCAGTACAGTGTAGTTCCCTTGCTGAAGTACATGGATGGGAAGCGAGAAAATTACGCGATGTCGGAGGAAGCTGGATTTTACGTGAAGATGCTCAAGAAAAGGACCTGAAGCAAGAGAGTAGCTTCGACGAAGGCCGCCGAAGAGATGAAGAGAGTGGCACGAGAGTGCGCAGCAGTGACTGCAAGTCTGAAGGTGCATGAGGAGCAACTTTTGGCGAAGAAAATGAAGTGCAAAGTTCTTCGGTTGAACCTAGTCAAGGAGTAGGAGCTTCGTAAGGAGGAAGAACTGAGAATCGAAGGTCTTCGGCGAGAAATTGTGACTATGAAGACAGAGAGGATGGAACTTTGAGGAAGTATCGCGGCCTGGACTAAAGCTCACAACGAAGAGATGCAACGCGCAAATGAGCTTGTGGCGAGTTTGGCGGAGCAGACGAAGAAGCACGAGGCGAAAATGGCTAGTTGGGCGAAGAGATTGATAGAGGGCGAAACTGCCAAGTCTTTGGAGGTCGAATGTATATTAAATTTGGATGCAGATTTTGATCGGCTGCGAGCTCAGTTGAAGACGGTTGAGGAGGAGTTAGAGACAACGCAGAACAGAGCAAAAGTGGCGGAATTGGCGTTTTGGCAGTTGAAGGAGGAGACGACTGACAATTTGCGTTTGCAGGTTGAAAGATGTTTGCGCGGTTTTGTTGAGTGAGAAGTTCAAGCGTTGAAGTGGATGAAATTGGACTTGCAAGAGCGGCAATTGATGGAACTCAAGACCAGCGGAACCGTCAGGCATTGGCAGTTAGTTAGATTAGTCATAGATAATTGATGATAATTAACCTGTCTTGGCTTTCAATCTGTGTCTATCGTGCGCGTTTGTGAAATTGAGTGTGTCTGTCATCGTGCATGATGCGCTTCAGTTTGTCAAAGTTACCGCATCTGAGGTGGCGAGTGTCCGAATCAAATGTTTTGGCTATGCCTGGGATTATTCGAGTAATAGGCAAGTTCAAAGTCGGATATTCGGCGAGATTGACTGAGAGTGTGCAATTCTAGGAAGTTTACCCTGAATACTAAGTGTAGGATTGGGTGTGATTCTTGCAAGCTTTGATAGGACAATTTTCAGGTTGTGTATGTGATTATACTCTGCTCTTTGGACCTTCTGCCATAATTGAGCAGTGTCTTTTGGGAGTGACATGTACTTGAGAAGTCAAACTCTTCAATAGAATGTTAATCAGTGACAGTTCTTGACTCTTTGGTGTTGTTTTTGTCCTTGTGGAAACAAATCTTGTACCATTATGCTCCATTCTGGTATTTGTTTGTTATCACAGGAGGTCATGATTGTACGGAGTCAGAGTTCATATGAACTCGCACAAGCAGCGCATACAATTCCGAGACCCAGGTCAGGCAGAAGGGTCGAAGATCACAGTACCATGGACTAAGATCCCACATGAAGGCGAGACGTCTTCCACTAGCTTTGGGTACATGTGGACAACGACACGGCATCCTTCGATGATGACCTAGATGTACACTATTTAGAGTGTTACGAGGTAGATGAAGAAGAACTTGACGGCCAGGACGAAGGCAATTAGCAATTAATTGTGGAGCTGGAGCATAGCAAGGTCGATCATACGTAGGGCGTCGTTAACTTGAGTGAATGCCAAGATGTTGAGCTCAGTCCTCACAAAGTGCTAAAAGTCTCTAGTCAGGTGTTCGGCCTAGAATTAGAGACATTACGTAGCTTCCTCTGGAACTACAAAGATGTGTTTGCCTGGAAAATTGAAGATATGAAAGGCATACCTTCTCGTTACGGTGAGCATTGCATTGATCTAATGAAAGATGCTATACCAATCCGTCCTAGTCAGTACCAACTTAATCCCAAGTACTCGCTGTTAGTCAAAGATGAAATTGATAAATACTTGACTGCAGGAATTATACACCCGGTACTGAGCAGCTAGTGGGTCTTTCCTATCATCATTGTCCCCAAGAAGAAGACAAGAAAGATGCGGGTGTGTTAGGACTTCTAGAAGTTGAATGCTGCTACCCAGAAGGAAGACCACTCTCAACTCTTCACTGATGCAATCCTAGAGCACGTAGCAGAACATGAATGTTACAATTTCCTGGATGGGTTTTCAGGCTACAATCAGGTATCCATTCGCGAGCAGGACAAAGACAAAACCACCTTTATCACCAATTGGGGTACTTATGCCTATTATAAGATGCCCTTCGGGTTATGTCATGCACCTGCCACCTTCCAGCGGATGATGAGCACAATTTTTCAAGATCATCTGAGGAAGTTCTTGGAAACCATCATTGATCATTTTTGTGTTTTTGGTTCCCATGCGCAACATCTTGATAATCTGCAGCAGACGTTCAAGAGATGCATGGAATCGTAATTGTTATTGCACCGAGAGAAGTGTTTCTTCTTCATGACAAGTGGCATTCTGTTGGGACACAGGGTGTCCATCAAAGGCAGAGCGGTGAACAAAGAAAAAGTCAAGGTTATCTTGGCTTTGGAGCCACCCACCAACCTTCGAGAATTGCAGGCCTTCTTGGGGCATGTAGATTAATACCGACGGTTTATTCACCTGTATGGAGTCATTGTTGCAGGTCTTACCAAGCTCTTGAAGAAGGACGAGCCCTACAAATGGGAAGGGAACAACATAAGGGATTTGAAGCGCTTAAGGCTCAGCTAAGCTTTGCACCGGTACTACAAAGCCCCAACTGGGATAAACCATACCATGTGTATGTTGATCCTTTGGCGTTTGTTATCGGGGTAGTATTAAGTCAATGGGACAAGAACAAGAAGGATTACCCGATCTACTTTGCAAGCAGGCAATTGTCGGCTACAGAGAAGAACTACACTACCATTGAGCGTGAGGCCTTGGCGATGGTGTTTTCTTGCAAGAAATTTTGAAACTATCCGGAGGGCTATGAATTTTTTTTTCACGTGGACCACTACGCATTGCAGCACTTGGTGAAGAAGGCTGATTTGTCACGACAAATTGCTAGGTGGATAGTGCTCCTACAAAAGTGCAACAACTGTTTGCAAACTAGATGACCCATTGCTACTACCCGCTGGCCACTAACACCGATCATGCCACTAGCACCATTCAAGAAGTGAAGGATCGATTTTGTAGGACCAATTCAACCCGTAACGAAGCACATTCAAAGGCAATACATTCTGGTGGTAACGGATTACGCTACCAAAATGATGGAGGCAGAAGCCACTCAACAGGACGATGCAGCCACTATCGTTAAGTTTTTGTTTGAATCGATCATCACGCAGTACGGGTGCCCACTGGAATTGGTTAGTGATCAAGGAACCCATTTTTTGAATGCGGTTATCAAAAACCTCACCTTTTATTTTCAGATCAAGCATCGAAATACAACTCCCTTTAATCCAAAGGCGAATGAGTTGACGGAGAAGTCAAACAGACTTCTGTGCAAGATTTTGTTGAAGGTCACTGTGAAGCATGTGCATGATTGGGACATAAATTTACCAGCTGCATTGTGGGCATATCAAATCATGGAGAAGGTGATCACTAAACAAACCCCGTATTTTCTAGTTTATCATCAATACCCGATATTGCCCATTGAATTTGAAGTGCCCACACATCGACTTTTGAATCAATGCCGGATGAGCGCGGAGGAGAGTCAGTTGTACCGGCTGCAAGAGGTGATAATCTTGGAGGAGCGAAGACAAGAGGCAGCACAAAGAACAAAGGAGCTACAGCTGAAGAGAAAAGAAGTATATGATAGTCTAATTCGACCGATGACATTGAAGCAGGGCGATTTAGCTCTAATATATGACAGTCGTCACGCCCGATTTCCTGGGAAGTAGCATCTGCGATGGATGGAATCTTATAAAGTGGTGGAAGTTTTCCCAAACAGATCAGTTCTGGAGATCAGAGTGAACGGTTGGCAACTAAAAAAAGTATCATTCTTGAAGTGTTCATGGGGTCGCTCACAATTGGGGAGGGAAGCATGTGATAATGTAATTTTTCATTATTTCTTAAAAGATGAAGTTTGGAAGCTAGTAATTTGAAACTTTTAGAATAGGAACAGTCACAAGAAGAATAAATAGTGAACTCTGGAGTAGATGTTGAGTAGGAGTTGTCAAGACTTGTTTTAAGGTATCACATCAATAACACTTTTATCTGATGGGAATTACGTTGTCATTGTAGCCGGATTCACTAGAAGGGGTCTCCTAAGTAAAGAAAATACTAAAAAAAACACGTTATACTCGGACTTACATTTGATATATTTTAATTTCGTCACCGGAAGTGCAAGTCCACTTAAGAAGTGCCAGTTTTAGTTCTACCTTCACTTCTCTCTCGATGGGGTGACACCTTGCTGTCACCAAGGTGTGCTACCTCCTACCTAGAGTTAACCACTTTTCACACCAAATATCACTTCCAATCTTCTAGCCTACATCTTACCGCTACATTGCAAGGAATGTCCAAGATTGCACAGAAGTACTCCATGAAAAATGGCCTCTAGGAAACTTCATCCCATCACACAAGTAAAGAATCACAAACTTACTTCTCATTAGCAATGAAGAAAAGAAGGGGCACTTTCTTTTGGCTCTGAGCACACAATCTCGCAAGTCCACTTCCCCTTTGAACTCTCAAACACTAAACTATATAGTATCCTAAAAGTCCAGGGCACTTCAAAAGGCCAAGGCAAAAGCACCCCAACTCTTGTCCAAGGGTCGAAGAGAATTTCCACTAGTAAAACATTGAAAAACCATCTAATCTCACCTAAAAGTAGTTACTTGATCTCCTCAAATTGCAATGACAACCTACCTCTTCACTTTCGATGGGGTAACTTGACCCTTGGTGATGCCCAACAATCACACCCTCTCAAGTTCATGAATCCCTTCTCGTTGAGTTTGGGGTCAGACAAATCTTATTGAGTTTCTTTTCATGCACCAAAGTAGGTCCTTCCTTGATAAATGTCTGAAAGCATGGCAGTCTCTCCACGTCGGTGAGTCTGAACTGCTTTTTTTCCTTCAAAATATCTTTGACTCAAACAGACAATGTCAGTTCCTTCAATACTTAAGTTACTCTTTGTTTGTCCATTGATCCACAAGATACTTTCTATTCTATCATGGTTGCAACCTTAAGTGCCAAGATCCCATATTCGATTCCCATATTCTGTAAGATTTCACATATCTGATAACTCCGCTCCAAACCCTACCTAATAGACTAAGTGACAACACTAAATCATGATCATCCAAATTGCAAGTTCAAGCTCCACTGTGGAGTCCTAGAGCTAGAAGAACGCGCAAGAGCTTCTGTTGACTTCCAGTCGAAGAAGGAAAACTTAACAATTATAGTTGTTGCTCTAGCATTGTCACGTATGCTTTCACCAAGCTGGTGCCATTCCTCAGGATGCCGTCAACTTCTATTTTTTGACGATTGACATATTTCTTCCGTGTTGAAGGTCTCGGAGAATGAGGATGAGACTTTGGCATCCTCTGCAGCAGTAAGGGCCTTACCATTGCCTTTGGCTCCAGCATCCTTTGCTTTTGAATCCTTCCCCTTGTCACCAACTCACAATCTGGTTTCACACACTAGGCCTGCCAACTTTTGACTTCTTTGACTTTGCCCAGCAACGCGAAGTACAAACACTGCAACGGCAAGTTGCCAATTTTGCTTGTGAACTTCCAAAGAATGCCCTTTGTTGCAGTTTCTATATTGAACTTCGTCTACGGTACCCGTGGTCGGGCCAATAGTTGTGACAAGGCTTTACATCGTTACAGGTATCAAGATGCCACAACCGCAGAGCAAAACAAAGGCGTGCTGCATTCCCGTTCAAGTGATCCGGACCCAAAAGCCATGGTTTTGATATACTCCGTCTATCCAAACACGATGCTCCTTCTTAGAAGCTTAGCTTGATGTATGTGATGCGGTTTGACCATGTCCTTATTTCAAAGATCTAATCCTGATTAGAGTTGTATCTAAGCTTAATTTTTATGTCGCATTTGAAGTTGTAAATCTGCTTAAACCTTCAGCCGCTCTATCCTGTCCTCCTCTTGTGACGACTGTGAGTGAAGATCAGAGCTAGGAACGCATGTCCAAGCAAATATCAGCCACATCACGCCTCCTTATCATGAAATCTGGACGGTGGGCTTTCTCACCTGCAAGATGATGTTCTTGTGAAGATATCCGCTTTGATGTCAATCAGGCAATTTCTGTCTTTTGTGAGAACCATTTGGCTTCAGATACTTCCTTTATAGTTGGCAAGAAATCTCTTTCTACCATATCCTTGATCTTTGATTTGAATACTTTGTCTTCGCTCACACGTAACTTTCTCTCGATGGTACCTTTGTCATTCCTCTGCAAGTCTATCCAAAATGATGAACTCAGCTCATTTTGCTGCGTAGGAGCCAACGCGCTCAAATCCTTATCAATGTGGCTTAACACGAGGGTCCAAAACCACCCAAACAACGTGAGAATTCATTTCCTGCCATGCTGAGTCGTCTGATGTAGACAATCGCACGGCTCTTGCATTTCCCCAGGTGGACTTGTCTCCACGTCACACGTCGCTGCGAACCCGTCATCTACGCCAAGCCAGGTCCTATATGGATAGGACCTGGCTTCGACCCTACACTCTTGGAGAGAAGATCCCGTGGACTCCAAACCGGTGCTCACCGTCCCTCTCCAGGCCTGCAGGAGTTGTGGAATTGCCTCTGGTCCTCTCCGGGAGCTAATCCAGTCCAAAAATGAACAAACGCTATTGCTTTGTGAATTTTGTGGGCCGAAGCTGCAAGAGTGCCAGGTAGGGCCGTTGGTGAGGTGGAATGCGGTCATGAGCGTAATCTTCTTGGTTTAAAGTTTTCTGTGCCTAGGTACACAACCTATCGGTCGCGGTCTCGTCCGATAGGTTTAACGGACTCTGACCGGGATTATCTCATAGGCTCGGATGAGATTTCTCGTGCATCGAGGGTTAGTCCGAGGACATGTCTCTTTGTATTTTCCTCCCGTGTAAAAATATAAAATAATGACTATGCATGCGATAAAGCCAAAGCAAAGCTTGTCTTGGTAATCAACTTACTCCTCCCAACTTTACTCCTCCTTGCACTCAAATCATACGAGATCAACAGGTTTTGCGCATTAGGAAAATCCACCGGAAGCCATGTCCTCAGCCAACAATGAGAACCAAATTGCCAAGTCTCCACAAAGGTAATGTGATAACAAATAAATACTAGAATGGAGCATAATGGTATAGATTTGCTTTCACAGAGACAAAAACAACTCCAAAGATTCAAGAATTGTCACTGGTTAACATTCTATTGAGGAGTTTGAATTCAGAGGCACATGTCGCTCCCAGAACACACTGCTCAATTATGGTCAAAGGTTCAAAGAGCAGAGTATAATCATGCACACAACCTGAAATTTGTCCAATCAAAGCCTTCAAATTTTGCATCCGACCCCACGCTGAGAATTCAAGGGAAAAACTTCTCTGACTTGCTCATTCTCAGCAACTCGTCCGAATTCAAACTTGCTTAAATCTCGAATAGCCCCAGGCACACTTGAGACATCCGCATCGGACACTCGCGACCTCAGATGCGGTAACTTTGACAAACTAAAGCGCTCCATGCACGGTGACAAACACACTCAATTTCACGAACGCGCACGATAGACATAGGTTGGCAGCTAAGACAAAATAATTGACAGAAAAGACCCCCAAGGAAAGAGCCTTGGATCTCCTTGTTCACTCAAAATTCCTAGACATCTCAACCGCTCGAGGCGAGCTTCCCTCAGGCGCAAATCCCTCCGACGCAGCGGTTACTGCGTCCTCTAAGCTTTCGTCTGCCTCTAACCTACGCAACACGCCTAAAATCTTGATCTCTAAGTTTTCTTGTGCTTCTTCTAATCTGGAAGAGAAAGAATTGACTAATCTAACTAATTAACGTCGCCCGACGGTTCCACTACTCTTGGGTCCTATCAACCGCCGCTCCTTCCAATCCAACGAATCCAATTTCATCCACTTCAACGTTTGGACTTCCCATATAACAAAACCGCGCAAACACTTCTCAACCCGCAGACTCAAACTGTTGGTCGTCTCCTCCCTCAACTGTCAAAACGTCAATTTTGCCGCTTCCGCTCTAGTCCGCAACGTCTCTAACTGCTCCGTACCGTCTTCAATTGATCTTGCAACCGATTGCAATCTGCATCCAATTTAACTCTACATTTGACCTCCAAAGTCCTGGCCGTTTCACACTTTGTCACTTTTGTCGCCCAACTAGCCAATTTGTGCTTCGTGCTTCTTTGTCTGCTCTGCCAAACTTGCCATAAGCTCATTCGCGCGTTGCATCTCTTCGTTATGAGCTTTAGTTTATGCCACGATACTTCCTTGAAGTTTCATCCTCTCTGTCTTCATCGTTGCAATCTGTGGCTGAAGACCCTCGCTTCTTAGTTCTTCCTCTTCACGAAGCTCCTTCTCCTTGATCAGGTTCAGCCAAAAGATTTCACACTTCATGTTCTTTGTCCGAAGTTGCTCCTCACGCATCTTCAGACTTGCAGTCGCTTCTGCACACTCTCTTGACATCTCTTCGGCGATCTTCACTGTAGCTGCTCTCTTAATGTGAGTCCTATTCCCGAGCATCTCTACATGTAATGAGAGATAAATACCAAAATGGAGCATAATGGTAAAGATCCGATCCCACAAGGACAGAATCAACACAAAGAGTACTGATTGTCATGTATTTAACAGTCTATTGGGGAGTTTGAATTCTCAGGCTACTGTCACTCCCATAAATAGTGCAGGTGTTTGACTCGGAGGTCACTCGGAGAACACACAATGCAGCGTAATACACACACACACACACACACCTAAAACAAGTAATTGCAAAACTTAGAGGTAGATCAAGACCTCAACTTAAGATTCAGGGGGGGAATTTTCCAAGGAGTACACTCAGAGGACCTATAGGTAGCGGCCAATTACGAATTTGCTTAAATCTTGTCACTAGCCAAACGCTATTTCAGAACATTCGAATTGAGGCTCCTACTTTGGATGCGGTACCTTCGTCAAACCGAAGTAACTCTCACGCGGTAATCAACACACTTAACTCACAAAACGCGCAGAGAATATAGATGTCCGAACTGAGAAACTAAATTGAGAAAAGACCCCCAAGACCAATGCCTTCGACCACTTTATTCCTAACTACCAAAACTATCATCTGCTTTGGTGCGAGTAGCGAACAGGTCCTACGACTCCAGAGTTGGCAGTTGCCGCTCCCTCTAACCTCCGATCTAAACCTAATCTTCTCAAAACGTTTACTAATTCTACCTCTAGATTTGCTACCGCGTCTCGCGATTTGGTACGATACGACTCAAGCTTCTTGGATAACCGACGATGCCTCTGCTCACTTCTCGCTATCAAGTTGGTTACACGGTGCTCAATCTTGCGTAACTGAAGCCCGTTATGGAATTTGATCTGCCACAACACGTATCCGCGCAAACATCGCTCTAATCTCTCGCAGTTAAGGCTTCACGCGTCTCCTCTGATAACTACCGATTCTTTCCCTCGGCCTCCGTGAATTTTACTTCCACCTCACATAATCGCTCCTCAGCTTGCGACCGTTGCGTCCTCAATTTGCCACACTGCGCTTCTAACTTCTCAATTAACTCTGAATCCGTGATCCGCGCGGCTTCATACTCGGTTAGCTTCTTTGCCCTCACCGCCAACTCGGATTGGTACTCGTGCTTCTTCTCCTTCGCGGCAGCCTGCAACTCATCCACCTTCAATGACTCGGCATCATACGCGGTCCTACAGGCCTCTAGCCTTTTTAAGAGGTCCAGGCTTGCACACTTGGCCTTCTCCACATCCTCGCGTAGACTATCACCAACTTGCTCCGCCTTCCGTCGCTTCTCAACTTCCTCATACAACTTCTTCTGAAGTGCTTGGTATTTCGCTTCCGTCGGCTGACTTCTTCGTTCCTTAGCGGCAACCTCAGCCGCCATCTCCACCTTGATCCGTGTGCGGTTACGCACTATCTCCACATAGGACTCATTGGAGCGGCCCGCTACGTACTTCTCCCGCTTCCGGTTGAGGTACTGGAGCAACGGAAGTACCTGCACGCTCAACAAGTCGGCGCCCCCAAGACTGGCACTTTGTCTCATCCGTTGAGGGTTCATCACCCATCTCAAGTATGATTGTGTCCGTGGAGGTCCAAGGTGAGATCACCTTCTGCAGTTGTAATGACAAACAAATACCAAAATGGAGCATAATGGTATAGATCCGATCCCACGAGGACAAAAACAAACACAAAAGTCACGATTTGTCACAAGATAGCATTCTATTACAAAGTTTTACTTCTTAGGCCAATGGTACTCCCAGAAGACACTACTCAGCTAGAGCCAAAGACTCAGAAGGTAGTGCAAAACCGTACTCACAACCTGAACCTTTTCCAAACACAACCTGCAAGAATCGCAAGCGATCTCACACTTATATTTTAGGGGGAAAACTTCCCAGCACTGCATACATCTCAACACACTGACCCGAATACACAGACCCGAACTTGCTTAAATCCCGCGGTAACCCCAGGCTACCCAAGACATCCAAGCCAAATATTCACAACTCCTATCGCGGTAACTTTGACAAACAGGAGCGCGCCGTGCTCGATATCTATATCACACACCAGTACAAATCTCGGAGATTGACGCGAAGTATGAAACTAAATTCCGACGTGTGGAGGAGCTATCAGCAAGTCTGTTGGTGGGAAATCAGAAGCATGAAGAAGAATTGAAGGATTGGGCCAAGAAATTGGCAGATTGCGAGTCGGCCAAGTCTTCGGAGGTTGAATGTAAATTAAAGGTTGAATCTGACTCTCAACGGTTACGGGAGCAGTTAGGGAAGTCAGAGATGAGATTGGAAGAGTTGCAGAGAAGAATGCAAAAGGCAGAGGATGCCTATCGTCAGCTGCGGGAGTATTCAACCGACGTGTTGGGATTGCGGTTAGAGAAGTGCTTGAACGGGTTCGCGATGTGGGGATTGGATTCGGTGAAATGGTTAAAACTGGATCTGCTCGAGCGACGGCTAATGAGCGCGAAGTCCAGCGGATCCGCAGGTAACAAACAGATTGTAGAGTTAGTTAATTCATTTTCAGAGGAATTGAATGAGGCGCGCCAGAATGTAGAAGTTGAGATTGTAAACGTGTTGCGTAGATTAGGAGTAGAGAGTAGTTCAGACGATGCTGTAACCGTTACATCAGACGGCACAGCCCTTGAGGCCAATTCGCCTCAGGCGGTTGATATCACGGAGTTGCCTTTGTGAATAAAGAGGCCCAAGGCTCTTTCCTTGGGGGGCTTTTCCGTCAATTGGCTTGTCTTAACTGTCAGTCTGTCTTTGCTGTGTGTCCTTGTGCTGGTGTGTGATCCAGACATTGAGCACGGCACGCTCCTGATTGTCGAAGTTACCGCAATAGGAGTAAGACCTGAAACTCATCCTGAAACTCTGTCCTCTGATCGGTTAACACCTCAGCTGGTGTATCAAAGTGACTAAGCACCTAGTCAAGGAAAGCATATGCTACTTCCTCACTCGACTTGTCAGGCAATGCCACCAACTCAATCCACTTGGAGAAATGCTCCACCATCACCAACACATACCAATGATGTCGTACAGTCAAAGATAGTGGTCCAGCAAAGTCTAAACTTCAACTGTAACCCAATCCCATGATAGGTAAGGGATGTAACTCTGGAGTCGGGGCATTGAACGATGCCCTCACTCGATCACAAACCATGCAACGTGATACCAACTGTTGTACCTGCGTATGTATACCACGCCACCAATACTGATCTAGGAGTAAGTTGTATGTATGTTTCACTCCAAAATGTCCCAACTCCTCATGAGCATGCCTCACGACGTGCTCTCTAAGCTGGATGCGGCACTATTCGTACCCTACCGTACTCTCACACTCGGAGAACATGTGATCCCTCCAATTGATATCTCTTCGCCCGCTGGAGAACACGATCTTGCTCCTTGGCACCCACTGTGCCTGGCACCATACTGGTCCGTAGGGACTCCAACACCAACGCATCATCGTGAACATCACGCTGATCCACACCACCATCCTCAACCTTAGGATCTGAAGACTGACTATCCACTCTCTGACTAGAGTAAGATGTCAAGTGGTCCTCACTGCTAGAGGCTCCACATAACCAATACATCAAGGCAGATGCATGCCAATCGGGCACCACCTCCTCATTAACCTCATCATGCCACCTAGCTCCAATGTCATCCTCCTGGCTAGTGCATGGGTTCCGACTCAAACCATCGGCATCAAGGTTCGCAACTCCAGGTCTATGCACCACCTGAAAGTCGTACTCCTGTAAGATGAGAGCCCACCGTGCAAGCTTCCTTGTGAGCTTGTCGGACTCCATCAACCACTTGAACGGCTGATGATTAGTAACAAGGGTGAACTGCGTACCAAACAAGTAACATCTGAAGTGTGCCACAACCCACACCGCTGCCAAACACTCTTCCTCATACAAACTAAACCTCGACTCCGCAGGATTGTTCGAACGACTAGCATACGCAACCACAAATTCCTTGTCCTCATCATCACGCTGTGTCAACACCGCTCCAAGTCCCAACATACTCCAATTAGTGTGCAAGTGGTATGGAGTACCTCTGATTGGTCTCCTCAAGATGGGAGCGGCCATCAACCTGGCCTTGAGCTCAACAAAAGCTCTCTCATGCTCATCTTCTCATTGCCACTCCTGATCTGACTTTCAGCAACTGGTTCAAAGGCTTGGCTATAGCACTGAACCCATTCACATAACTCCGGTAATAGTTCGCCAAATCCATGAATGCACGAACCCTACTCACATCCGCCGGACAAGGAATGGGCGCAATAGCCTTCTCCTTTGCGTGTTGAACTTCCAAACCACCTAAGTAGATCACATGACCCAAGTACTCCACCTTCTCCTGGAAGAACTTACACTTTCCACGATGTAATCGCAAATCATGAGCCCTCACCCGCTCAAGCACAATCTGCAAATGTATCTGGTGTTGCTCCATCGTGTCGCTAAACATCAAAATATCATCAATGTTACATCTGACAAAATCTAGCCCCGCTACTATCCTGTCCATAACTCTCTAAAACTTGGCAGGTGCATTCTTCAACCCAAAGGGTAGGAATCAGCACTGATAGTAACAATCCTTGCCGTGGAAGTTGACGCCCCAAAACGCTGTCTTGGCCTTGTTCTCCTCCCGAATGGGCAACAGATGGTATTTTGCCTGAAGATCCAAAGTACTAAAAATCTTCGCATGTCCCGCCACATCGAAGATCTCCTTAGGTGTAGGCATGACATACTTATTGGTTTTTGTCTACCGATTGATAGGACGGAAATCTCCACACATGCGCCTATCCGTGTAGTTGCCATGTACAACCTTCTTCATAGGCATGACAGTGGTTGACGCGTACTCACCATGCGACAACTTCATTAACCCAGCCTCAAGTAACTCCAACCTCCGACTCCAAAGCAAGTTCCTTTTCATATCACTATATCAATAGGGACGACGGAAGATTGGCATATCACTAGCCAACTCTGTCCGTATGCCGGGTCCAATCAATGCATCCAACTCCTTCATACTAAAGGCAAAACAACTCCTATAGTCTCGTAGGAATTGTGTCAACCGTCGCCTCTCTCCTCCTGTGATCTGGGAACCAATCAATGGCTTCCATTTCTCCTTCATAGACACACTAGAGAGAGGCAATATTGTCAATGGTTGCTACGCTACATCCTGCAAAGAAGGGTTCTCCGTACTTTTCTTCGTAGCCACCTCCACATGAGAATCATCTCCAACTGCATGGGCTGCAACTCTGGCAAGTCCTCTCATCTCGTCCCATGAATTCCAAGGTTGACAAATATCTTGCCTGTCACCCCCAGCCATTGCCAGTACCGTTTCGATAGACAATGAGCTAACAAGTGGTGTAGCAATCACCAAATCAACGCGCAAACGGCATTGCTCGGCCAAACCTAAGCTCACAATCCACGTCAAGCTGTTCAGGTCCATAGCCTGACCCAAAACTTGACAACATGACCCCTCTGAAATGAAGAATCCGCAGTCACACCAGTCATATATCGCATCACACGCTCTCTCTCATCAGCGTTGGGCTCCACCAACTGATGTACTGTAGTTTCCCAGAGTAGTCCAAGTCCACCATCACGATAAGCATGTGGATAACTAACCAACGAAGGTAAAGCCATCCGAAGCTGACCTACGCGGTTCATCAACGCCATAGGTGACCTGTCAGCAACTCTCACCACCTAAGAATATCGAGAAACATCCAAGATCCTGTCAACGGTGAGTGTAGGATCACGATGCACAGATTCATAGGCATGACGCAATATTTCTCGTGGCAAATAGTTGGTTCATCATAACCGTGCACAATGAGCACGTGATCTAACCCTCGCAGCATCTAACAATATGGCTGATCCAATCCATGCCCTGATCTCATGAACACGCGTCATCAACTGGGCCTGAGTGTCACCCAACAACGAGACGTTCTCTATAATGTATGCTAGAGATTGTGTCTGATGCACTTGGAGATGACGTAACACTTGCAACATCATCCAAAACATCCGAGGTCTAGGGTCATGCAACCCTACTACATGCCCAGCGCGTGTGTGTCCTTGACATGGCCATCCCGCAATCATCAAATCAATGTGGCCAACTCGATCAAGATCTGGCGCCCCCAACAATGAAATGTCTAAAGTCAACGCATTCTGATATCCTTGCACAGCTGATCGCGGCAACAATGAAGGAAAACACTGCATCAATTGTGCAATGTGTCGAGAAGAAACTCGACGTGCAGTCTCATTCTTTTTCACATACAAGTATCTCCGTACGAGAACACTTGACTACAACATTGCGGCCAAACCAGTGCTGATCCCACCAAAAAGATCCAACAAACAAACACCCTTTGAGGAATACTCCCATACAATCGGTGTAGTGACCAATGGGGATAGCGTGCTAGGACCACAAACTAGCCAATGCTCTAAAGTCCTCTCTGCCTCTGCTGGTAAATAGGCCTCACTCCAAGCCCTCTTCACCAACCTATCAGCCTCATGATGTAATGCATGGCAAGAACTCCAAAGTGAAACATCTAAAGATGAAGACACCGCCTTTGCGAAGCTCACAACCTCCTCCACATCCTCATAGACCGGGGTATCATCAGCTGACCTATTCCCCTCCAACAGGTCATCGGGCCATGTAAGCACTCCGCTAAAATCCACAACGGATGCTAGGACCGCGGAAGAGGATCCAAGAGGTTGAGCTCCTGAAAATCTCACAGGCAGCTTGCTCATACGTCCATCGCCGGACTGCTAACCAGGTGGATAAGCAGCGATCTCCGTCCAGTAGTCCATCCAAAAACCCATCGGATATAACACGGCTCCACCTACAAGCACATTATATGACTCTGCTGATGTAACCACCGCACGAACTCCAAACTGTGCACTCTCAAGAGCATGATCATGACTCAACTGTACAAATATGCGCTCTCTGGTCATAAAGTAAGATCTATTGCTGGTGCCATCAAGTGATGTCTGAATCTGGAATGAACAAGGCTCCAAGTCGGACCTCTGAACTCCCAAACTAATGCAGGCTGGCTTGCCCTTCATCAAGGGATGTGCGCCAGAATCAAGCAAAACTTTGGCTGGACATACACCTGTCCGATAGAACTCACAAAGCAAAATAAATCACTTTGGTTGTCCACCATACACACACCAAGGACAATATTTTCATGATCAATGGCTAGTTGGGCTGGTAAGGACTCCATCCTTGCTGCTACCGCCTTCCAAGTCGACTCATCACTCAATGTAGTTGTGCTGGATTGCTCCTCACCAGTAGACTCGCATATCTCGGCACTTGTAGCAGTGACCCTCTCACGTTCACACAACGTGGTCGCTGAACAAAATACACGGGCCAAGTCAACCCCAGAGTCTATCAGCTCCGTAGCTGAAAATAGTGGAGATCTCATCACTAAAGCAGCCATCCACATCACTGCACTAGATGGTGTGTTAGTCTCCACAACACGTGACATAGATGTCTCAGTCCTCCTGATAGGATCACTAGGTGGTGCAGGTCTCATGGATGAAGTCTTGTCCATCTCCGACAACAAAAACGACTTGGAAAGTCTACCTTGTCCTCCACCCTCACCCCTCTCATGGTCCAACTCCACGGTCGCTTCGCGTGGCTCTAAAGCGCGTGCACCACGACTACCATCACCTGCGAAATCCTCTCCCTTGTAAGATGTGGAAGTGCTCGCTCCAGGATCCATCATAGCAGCAAGTCTCTGCTCCATCTGCTCAATCTAGGCAGCCATAGCGCTCTTTGTGGCTGAAGAAGCACTCGATGCGGTGCGTCCAATTGCACCGGCACCTCGACCACCTCTACCATCACGGCCACCTCGGCCTCATGGAGCATCACCGCCACGACCTCTACCACCAGATATCAACTCTAGGTGGAGGTCAAAGCACCGATCTCGAGGATGACCTGCTCAACCACAGTTGTCACACACAACCTATGATGACTGGGGTCTAGCCTGTGAACTCTGTCCTCCGGCCTTCAGGAGACAATCCCTCCGCATATGATCATCCGCGCACGTCCAACATGTTGTCCCTGCTACTGACTAGCAAACGACGGCACTGGTGCACGTGCTACTGTCTCTCTAGCGGTTGCCTGCTGTCGTGTCTGTGCTCTGCGACCCCCACTGCTACCACCACCAATGGGTCGAGACTGTGCTGTGCTCTACGGGACACAAGTGGTAAAGGTCGTGTCATTTGCGAATGAAGATGTCACCACTCTCTTCTCCACTATGTTAAGTTCAATCTTCTTAGAAAGAGCAAACACATAGGCCAATGTGGATGACCCTCGCTGTGGTGCCTAGTTTTTTTTGTTTTTCTTTAAAAATCAACAAAACTAAAAGATATTTGTTTAAAAAGTAGTTGTTAGAGTTAGAATGAGTAGCTCGTGAGGAGAAATGATAGAATTAGTAAGAATTTGTCTATGTCCGAAGATCTTTGAATCTTTGGGTCTTCGGCGCAACCTTTTATGGATGTACGAAGAGCTACGTCTTCGGCGTAGACATCGAACTCAATTTCAAATCATGCAACGGGCCGGACGATGTTTGCACTTGTTGGGAGTTCTACGAGGCGCGGGAGAAAGCAATGTTAGGGCTTCGAAGGTAAAGGCAGTGCGAGGAGACTTTGCGCCAACATTGCGATATCGAGCAAGAACGAGCGAGAGAGAGAGGAAGTGAAATCGAGCCAACCCGCGATTAGCGAAACACAAATTGAAGACATGGCGCCCAAGAAGAGTGAGAAGGTGAGGAAATTGGTTCCCTTGAAGGTGCCTTACGAGGAATTGAGACCTTCAGAGGCAAGGTGAGTGAACTGCGGCTTGAATTCCTTTTGTGGAATTGGAATTGCGTCTCAGCAAGTATCTGCAAGGAGGTAATGGACAAAAGCACGGTCGAAGGCGAGGAGCTCCGCAGTAAGCCCATGCTATGGACTATCGAACATTGGACGACGGTACTAGGATCCTGTGCGGGCAGCGAAGGATATCTGCTATTTGAGAAGAATAGCGTAGGACTTACGCGCGGCGAGGAATTCTCTTACGGGCCTCTCTTCGAGTCTAGAAGACAGGGAATGATTGGATGGAAGACTGTTGATTACAAAGATCTGAAGAGAAGGGCGATCGCGTTGGAGATCATGCACATCTTACGGCCGGCGCGCACGACTTATGTGACGGTCTGGCAAGTAGGATTCTTCGAACGCATTCTAAGTGGAAAGCGAGTACATTGGGCAAGGATCTTTCACGATCTTGTCTGGGTGAACGCAGGCTCCCGGTGGACGGGAGGTTTGACCAATCACATCACTCCCTTTCTGGTGAATTTCTATCAAGGGATGGGATTGCTTACGAGGGAGGAAGAGAAGCAATTTCTTAGAGAGCGAGAAATCCTGACAGCTGAGTCCAGTGAAGGGACTAAAGACAAGAACCGACCCCCATCAATCCCAACACACACAACAGCTCAAGGACTAGTTCAGGTGGACGTGGTTCAGAGACGGGAGAAGCCAGAGAGACGATTGGCAAAGAGAAGGAAGGTCGTGAGTGATGACGAGGAAGAATTGGCCCACGAGGTAAGAAGGATGGATATGGATGTAGGTGGGGCGAGGCAGCACAGAGCTCGCGCAAGATCAAAGAAGAGGGCGAAACAGAGGATGGTGATAGTTGAGGTGTCGGACAGCAGCGTGGAGAAGACGGTGGCACCAATTGTGAACACATCCGAAGTCGCAGCTAGCGAGGTAATGCGGCATGTGGAGATAGGAGTACCTTCGGAGGTGTCAGTCGAAGTCCCAGCAGACAAACTGGCAGAACCTTTGAAGGAGGAACCGAAATTGGTAAGTCCAATTTCTCTGTCTTCGGAGCAGACACGGTCTGCGCAGGGCGAAGAGACACCACAGATGAAGATGAACGAGGACTTGGAGAAGGAGTTCACTTTAAGCAAGGAGATTCTAAAACAGGTTGTCGCACGGGTAGAAGGGACGGTGGTAGATGTAATAACCCACTAAAGGCTAAAACTGCAATATAGTGGTAGAAAGGTCGAATCCACAAGGACAGAGGAACACACAGGGTACAAAGTGTCACGTTTTAACAGACTATTGAGGAGTTTGAATTCTCAGGCGACTGTCACTCTCAGAAATACTGCAAGTGTCCACTCGGAGCGCACTCGGAGGTCGCACAGTGCAGCGTAACACACACACACACACACACACACACACACCTGAAACTACAGAAACACAACCCAGAGACCCGTTAGGACCTCTACTCAAGATTTCAGGGAGAAAGTCTCTCAAGAGTACACTCAGCAAAGCTGCGGGTAGTGACTTCCAACTCCGGCTTTTACAACGCTTCCACTAGCTTGCTGCTAGCGTAGGAAACCCGGTTTGGACTGCCTACTTCGGATTGAAGTCACTCATACGCGGTGAACAACACTCTCAACTCACAAAACGCGCAGAGAACACAGGTCCGCACTGAAGGACTCACTGAAAAACATTCCAGTTACACAATAACAGTCTATTGAAGAGTTTGAATTCTCAGGCACTTGTCATTACCAGAAATACTACAGGGGTTACCCTGAAGGCACATGCTGCAGCCTAACCTGAATTTACAACCAAGGCTTGCACGAAGTAACAAAACTTCACTTTGGCATTCAGGGGAAAAATCCCGAAGGAGTACAATCAGGAACAGACACTCGAAGGTGTAGGGGCGAAACTATTCAAGTATCTAACTAGTCACTGGCTCTGAGCATCGGCAATCACCCGCAGGTGTAGATCCGAACTACTCAAGTCTCTAACCAATGTACTAGCTCTGAACATTCGGCCGAAGACCTTCAGCTACAAAATGCGGAACGCCAAGTTGTAACTCCTCTTGCGTGGTGACAGAACTAAGGACACAAACACGCAGAGAAAATGAGTTCCTGATCTGCACTTCCGAAGTTGGGAAAGAAGGCAAGGCAAGACGCCTTGAACTACTTTATACCTTCTAAGTCCTAACTAACACTACACTGCACTACGCTACACACCATGGTGCGAGCCGCAACAGATCCTACACCTGAGGAGTCGGCGGCTGCCTTCCCCTCTAACTTACAACCTAAATCTAACCCTAACCCTAAATCTGAATCCTAAGCCTACTGTACAGAGCCGCCAGCGCCTTTCCATCCAAGATCTGAGGCTGGAAATTTGCAACCATGCGTGGCTGGCCGAGATTAACGGCCCCACAAAATTTCAGATCCATCCGACCGTCCATCGCAAAGATATGAGCCCCGCAAGATCTCTGAACCTAGGTCAAAATTCCTTCTCCAAAATCCGAGGACTGTGGGTCCCACGCGTCCTACACGCAAGCCGCCTACTCGCAGGCCGCCATGGGCCGAAGGCCTCTCTAACTGTTAACGCCGAAGGCTCCTCTATATGTTAACGCCGAAGACCTCTCTCCTAACCATGACAGCCGCTTTCGACGCTCATAACTCAGTGACACCTTATCCGTTCAAAGAGTTCTTGGTCTTGTTAAAACGAGCGTTGCGAGCTCTTTCCAACAAGACCCTAAGTAAATCAAACCGTTAAGAATTGAGAAAGTTATGACGGTTTTACTTTTCCGCCGAAGGCGTTTGCCTATCCGCAGGTGTCCGCGTCCTACCCGCAGGCCGCCTATCCACAGGCCGTCCGCCTGCTTGCAGGCGTCCGCGTCCTTCCGCGCTGTACAAGTTCCAACCCCGAAGGCGCATTTCTAGGGCCGAAGGCGGATTTCCCGCAGACGCCGAAGCGCCTGTGCACAGGCAAACGCTTGTGCGTAGGCGAACTTCGCGCCTACATCAAAACCCTTTTTCGCCTGTGCGCAGGCGAACTTCCTTCGTCCGCGCATAGGACAAAACTTTCTTCGCCTGTGCGTAGGCGGAAAGCTGAGTATCTTGCGACCTTCATAACTCCCGGAGTCCTCATCCGTTGTTGGCGTTCTTGGGCTCGTTGGAATCAGCGCGTGGAGCTCTTTCCAACGAGACCCTAACCAAGTCGAGGCGTTGCGAATTGAGAAAGTTATGAGGGATTCACTCTTCCGCCGAATGCACTCTCCCGCATCGCCGAAGGCGTTGACCCGAAGGCGTCTACCGCCGAAGGCGCATCTTCCGGCGGTTCTTCCGCCGAAGGCGTACCGCCAAAGTCGCTTCTACCGCCGAAGGCGCCCCATCAGTAACTTCCGACACTCATAACTCAGTGACCTCTCATCTGTTTCACAAGTTCTTGGGCTCGTTAGAACCAGCGCGTTGGGCTCTTTCCAAAGAGACCTAAAGCAACTCAAGGCGTTACGAATTGAGAAATTTATGAGCGATCTACCGCCGAAGGTGCTCAAAGCGGAACCTGCAGCATGAACCGCCCGTTCCGTCCCAAGCGTCCCACTGTGGCCTAAGCCCAAAACCCCTTGACTGTCCTCGATACTCTTTTTACTCTGGTTTCGCGTACCAATTACTATTTAAAGCTGATGCCGCGGTACTTACTATTCAAAAATGTTTTAGTTCCGACAAAAAACAAAAAGTGGGTTACCACAGTAGAAGCTGAGGGCATTACACTGCCAACATCTTTGGTGGAAGAGGTGAGACCCGAAGAAGGAAAGAAGGCTTCGGGCGAAGATGTGAAGGCATTAGAAATTACATTTCCTGAATTCTTGCAGGATAGTGTAGTTCCATTGTTGAAGTACTTGGACGGAAGAGAGGGAAGTATGCCGTAACGGAGGAGCCAGGATTCTATGTACCAATGATTAGTAATAGGATGAAGCTCAAGAGAGCAATTGCAGTAAAGAGGGAGTGGAATTCTGCAACTGCATTGGTACGGGAGCAAGAAGCCCAGCTTCGGAAGAAGGAAACTGAGTGCGAAGTACTGCAGCTGAATCTAGAGAAAGAATCCGAGCGTTGTGCAAAGTTGGAGGAGACATGTGGAGGACTTCGTATCTCCAATCACAATGCTCAGAAGGTAACAATGGATTTGATGGAGAGATTGGAAAAATCCATAGAAGCTTATGAGGCGGCAATCAAAAGATCAGAGCGGTTGATCACTACTGCGGAGAAGCGAGAGAAGAAACATGTCGAGGAACTTGCTACATTGGAAGCCCGAAGAGCAGAAGAAGCTCAAATCGCCGAAGAACTTTGGGGAAAAATCGTAGAGGCGAAGACGCTGGAGGAAGCAAAATTAGCAAATCGTAGCAAAATTTTGGAGATTGAAGCGAAGTGTGAGATGGAATTCCAACGTGCGGAGGAGCTATTAGCAAGTCTGTCGGCGGGAAACCAAAAGCATGAAGAGCAGTTAGCGGATTGGGCCAAGAAATTGGTAGATTGCGAGTTGGCCAAGTCTTCGGAGGTCAAATGTAAATAAAAGGTTGAATTCGACTGTCGACGGTTACGAGAGCAGGTAGGGAAGGCGGAGTTGAGATCAAAAGAGTCGCAAAGGAGAATGGAAAAGGCAGAGGAGGCCTACCGTCAGCTGCGGGAGGAGGCAACTGACGTGTTGAAATTGCGGTTAGAGAAGTGCTTGAACGGATTCGCAATGTGGGGATTGGATTCGGTGAAGTGGATGAAGTTAGATTCACTTGAGCGACGGCTGATGAGCGCGAAGGCCAGCAGATCCGTAGGACACAAACAGATTGTAGAGTTAGTTAATTCATTTTCAGAGAAATTGAATGAGGCGCCACAGAACGTAGAAGCAGAGATTGTAAACGTGTTGCGTAGATTAGGAGTAGAGAGTAGTTCAGACGATACTGTAACCGTTACATCGGACGGCACAACCCTTGAGACCGATTTGCCTGAGGCGGTTGATATCTAAGAGTTGCCATTGTGAATAAAGAGGCCCAAGTCTCTTTCCTTGGGGGGCTTTTATGTCAATTGGCTTGTCTTGATTGTGAATCTGTATCCACTGTGTCTGTGCGCTGGTGTGTGAACCAGGCCTGAGGCACGGTGCGCTTCTGTTTGTCGAAGTTACCGCATCAAGAGTTGTGAGTATTCGGCTCGAATGTCCTTAGCAGTCGAGGCTCCTTGGAATTTAAGCAAATTCGGGTCTGAGTATTTGGGTTAGTGAGTTGAGATGTATGCGATGCTGGTAAGTTTTCCCCCTGAAATATAAGTGTGGAGTTGCAAGCGATTGTGGAGCCTATTGAGGCATTGGACAAAAGTAATGAAACCGTGTGCGGGTAGCGACGGAGACCTCCTGTTTGACAAGAATAGCGTAGGACTTGCGCACGGCGAGGAATTTTCTTACGGGCCTCTCTTTGAGACTGGAAGACATGAAACAAAAGGATGGAAGACTGTCGATTATAAGGATCCGAAGAGAAGGACGATCGCGTTAGGGATCATGCACATCTTACAGCCGGCGCGCACGACTTATGTGACGGCCTGGCGGGTGGGATTCTTCGAACGCATTTTGAAGGAACAGCGCGTACATTGGGCAAGGATCTTTTACGATCTTGTATGGGTGAATGGGTCTGGTCGATGGACGGGATCTATGACCAATCATCTTACCCCCTTTTTAGTGAATTTCTATCGAGGAATGAGATTGCTTACGACGGAGGAGGAGAAGCAATTTCCAAGGGAGCGGGAGAGCTTTACAGTTGAGTCCAGTGAAGGGACCGAAGACGAGAATCGATCTCCCGCAGTTCCAACACACACTACCGCTCGAGGACCAGTGCAGGTGGACGTGGTTCAAAGGCAGGAGCAACGAGAGAGACGAGTGGCAAAGAGAAGGAAGGTCGTAAGTGATGATGAGGAGGAATTGGCCCACGTGGTAAGAAGGATGGATATGAATGAAAGTGGAGCCAGACAGCACAGAGCTCGCGCAAGACCAAAGAAAAGGGCGAAACAAAGGATGGTGACAGTTGAGGT
Organism: Marchantia polymorpha subsp. ruderalis; assembly: GCA_037833965.1. Lineage (NCBI taxonomy): Eukaryota > Viridiplantae > Streptophyta > Marchantiopsida > Marchantiales > Marchantiaceae > Marchantia > Marchantia polymorpha. Next base: position 5,369,434 of record AP031359.1, read on the forward strand.
GTCAGATAGTAGTGTGAAGAAGACGGTGGCACCAATTGTAAACACATCCGAAGTCGCAATTAGCGAGGTAATGCGACCTGTGGAGTTAGGGGTACCTTCGGGGGTGTCAATCAAAGTTCCAGCAGATATACCGGCAGAACCTTTGAAGGAGGGAATGAAATTGGTAAGTCCAATTTCTCTGTCTTCAGAGCAGACACGGTCTGCGCAAGGCAAAGGGACACCCCAGATGAAGATGAACAAGGACCTGGAGAAGGAGTTTACTTTGAGCGAGGAGATTCTGGAACAGGTTCTCGCAAGGGTAGGAAGGACGGTGGTGGAAGCTAAGGGCATTACACTGCCGACGTCTCCTGTGGAAGAGGGGAGACCCGAAGAAGGAGAGAAGACTTTGGGCAAAGATGTGAAGACATTGGAAATTACATTTCCTGAATTCTTGCAGGATAGTGTAGTACCATTGTTGAAGTACTTGGACGGGAAGAGAGGGAAGTATGCTGTATTGAAGGAGCTAGGATTCTATGTTTAGATGATCAAGAACAAAACGAAGCTCAAGAGAGCAGTTGTAGTAAAGAGGGAGTGGTATTCCGCGACTGCATTGGCACGACAGCGAGCTGCAACCTTGTCAACCGAGTGCGCGACAATGAAGGCGACATTGCGGGAGCGTGAAGCCCAGCTTCGGGAGAAGGAAACTACGTGTGAAACGCTGCAGCTGAATCTAGAGAAGGAATTAGGGCGCTGTGCAGAGTTGGAAGAGACTTGTGGAGGACTTCGTACCTCTAATGAGAATGCTCAGAAAGTAACAGTGGATTTGATGGCGAGATTGGAGAAATCCAGAGAAGCTTACGATGCAGAAGTCAAAAGGGCTGAGCGATTGATCACGACAGCGGAGAAGCGAGAGAAGATGCATGTCAAGGAACTTGCTAAGTTGGAAGCCCGAAGAGCCGAAGAAGCTTGTATCGCCGAAGAACTTTAGGGCAAGCTCGTAGGTACGAAGACGGCGGAGGAAGATCTTCGTAGGGAAATCTCAGAGATTGACGCGAAGTACGAAATGGAATTCCGACGTGTGGAGGAGCTATCAGCAAGTCTGTCGGCGGGAAATCAGAAGCATGAAGAAGAATTGAAGGATTGGGCCAAGAAATTGGCAGATTGCGAGTCGGCCAAGTCTTCAGAGGTTGAATGTAGATTAAAGGTTGAATCTGACTGTCGACGGTTACAGGAGCAGTTAGGGAAGTCGGAGATGAGATCGGAAGAGTCGTAGAGGAGAATGCAAAAGGCAGAGGATGCCTACCGTCAGCTGCGGGAGTATTTAACCAACATGTTGAGATTGCGGTTAGAGAAGTGCATGAACGGGTTCGCGATGTGGGGATTGGATTCGGTGAAATGATTGAAACTGGATCTGCTCGAGCGACGGCTGATGAGCGCGAAGTCCAGCGGATCCGCAGGACACAAACAGATTGTAGAGTTAGTTAATTCATTTTCAGAGGAATTGAATGAGGCGCGCCAGAATGTAGAAGTAGAGATTGTAAACGTGTTGCGTAGATTAGGAGTAGGGAGTAGTTCAGACGATGCTGTAACCGTTACATCGGACGGCACAGCCCTTGAGGCCGATTCGCCTGAGGCGGTTGATATCCTTGAGTTGCCATTGTGAATAAAGAGGCCCAAGGCTCTTTCCTTGGGGGGCTTTTCTGTCTATTGGTTTGTCTCAACTGTCATTTTGTCTTTGCTGTGTGTCTATGTGCTGTCGTGTGATCCAGAGAATGAGCACAGGGCGCTCCTGTTTGTTGAAGTTACCGCATTGAGAGTCGTGAGTATTCAGCTTGGATGTCTTGGGTAGCCTGGGGTTACTGCATGATTTAAGCAAGTTCAGGTCTGAGTATTCGGGTCAGTGTGTTGAGATTTATGCAGTGCTGGGAAGTTTACCCCCTGAAATATGAGTGTGGGTTCGCTTGCGATTCTCACAGGCTTTGTTTGGAAAAAGTTCAGGTTGTGAGTACGGTTTTGCACTACCCTGTGAGTCTTCGGCTCTAGCTGAGTAGTGTCTTCTGGGAGTAGCATTGGCCTAGGAAGGAAAACTTTGTAATAGAATGCTATCTTGTGACAAATCGTGACCTTTGTGTTTGTTTCTGTCCTTGGATCGGATCTATACCATTATGCTCCATTTTGATATTTATCTGTCATTACAAGATAAATTTTTCTTTTGGCGCCGCTGCCGGGGACAGAGCGTCAAACACAGAAGTTGCGTGTGCAGCAATGCATGATGAATGTCAAGGAGAGATGATTCCAAGAAGGTGAGCGATCGATCTGCGCAATATCTCCGTCGAGATATCGCGTAGATCGAAAAGAAGGAAGATCCGGAAGATCCATCAGAACAGGATCAGTGGAAAGGAAAGGGGAATGGGAGAGACCAATTCCCCTTTTGCCTGTGATTGCACCCCCACAAACGAGACGACCTGCAAATTCCCCATCTATGCACGAAGCCTACGTCCGGGAGAAGTTGGCATCAACTCCGATCGATGCACGCCTCTTACCCCTTGATGAGTTGACGGTTGTAGGAGATCCAACTTCACCTCGGTTGTACTCTTCACCACTCTTCCGGGTACTGGGAGACGCCAGAGTCTTTCATACGTTGTTGGATTTACCAACCGAAGACACGGCTTGGGTGCAGAACTACGTTGCAGAACTATGAAGATCTTGTTGCCAACGCGTCGACATCTCCTGTTCGGCCTACAACCTTATTCAGGGATTCAAATTTTGTAAGATCTTCCAGAGGCACTTCAAGAGGTGAAAGCAGTGGTGGAGAATCCCCCTCCCCACCAGGCTCGCCGAGAGGAGGACCACCCTTTCCACCAAACCCACCAGGCGGTGGAGGAGGTGGAGGCGACGGAGGCGGGGGTCCACCAGATTGACCGATGGGAGACTAGCAAGAAAATTGTCATCCCTTTACTAAACACTCCTACCCCAAGTATAAGGGTAGAGGAGATGACGATGCAGACGCCTACATCAAATTAATCAAGTCGGTCTCCATCACCAACAAGGAAGACAATGAAGCGGATAGACTGTGCATTTTTCCCAGCGTGCTCCGGAAGAAAGCCCGGAGTTGGTACAACCACGAGAGCACGATTCCCACGGGAATTGATACGTGGGCTAAACTCCGCGAGTTCTTAAAGAGGTTACAGGAACTGGGGTATGATAGTCGAGTATTAACGAAGTTGCGAAACCTGCACAGGAAACGCAAGGAGAACCTGAGAGACTATACCGAGAGATTTCAAGATCTCTTGGATCGCATCCCAAAAACCGGAGAAGGAGTGCCTTATTTCACTCAGCAAGCCATCGATTGGTACGTAATGGGCTGGCCGATGGAAATGGAGACCTACTGCCGACGCTGTAGGTGTGATAATATTGACGAGGTGATTACCTCCGTCGAGGCCTTTGAGACATCTACTCTGAACAAGCGTCCAAAAGGCCAGGTACGAGACGAGCCGAAATCTAAAAGCAGTCGGCGGAAGAGACGGGCTGCTTCACCTTCGTCTTGTGAGTCTTCTGCATCCTCAGAGTCGAGCAAATCAGAAGACTCATCTTCTTTTGAGGACGAGAGGAAGCCGAAGAAAGAAAGTAAGAAGAAGAACCGGCGGATGGCCGCCCCCGAGAAAGGCATCACCTCTATAGTATCTAAGGTGGATGCCTTAGTAAAGTTGACTTGAAGTTTCATGTTGTAGGGAGCCGAGAAAAGAGGAAGTCCCCCACAGGGGCAAGGCCCAATCTCTGGTGTACGAATTGTGGTAGAGTAGGCCACGCGAACGTTGAATGCCGGACATACCTAGTTAATGCAGTGGAGTGCGTACCCGCATGGGAAGCGGGGAGATATTATACAGAGGCCCCGGTAGAAGCTGCTTATGCAGTGTAGGAAGGGCCTCCGACAACACCCATCCAGCCCGCCCATATAATACATTTTGTGCCCAAGGAGGTGGCTACTACGGTGCCACAACGAAGATTGGCACTGGCTGCCGCGGCAGGCCCACCTCCTCCGAACGCATGTTTCAACTGTGGCGATGTTGGGCATTTTGCTCCTAATTGTCCACACCCTCGAAAGCCAAGAGGTTATATCCCTCTATGTGCCAATTGCCGGCAGCAAGGGCATACCGTAGTAGAATGTAATCAACCTCGAGTGGCAAGGCAACAAGTGCGATTCGTCGCACCACCGCCAAAGGAGGACACGCAAGTCAACCAAGTAGAGCAATGTCCGGAGGAACAAGACGATGAAAATTGATGGCCGGACGAAGAGACTATGGTTGGACGGGTGGAAACCCGAAGCGCCACGCGGAAGAAGGAATCCGCTACGGAGAAGGCGAAGCGAGACAAGAAGGTGCCAAGAAGAAGGACTCAAAGGAGACGGAGTCAAGAGAGCCAAAGAAAGAAGCACCCCCGAAGACTTCCGAGTCTTCGGTGAAGAAGGAGTCTTTGGCGAGGAAGGATAAGTGGGACGAAGAACTTCGGACTTCGTCGCAAGACGATTCCCAATCCGATGGGCCTGCTTTGAAGATATTGCAGAAAGTGTACGCCCCGCACATTAAGGATGAGGTGGGAGAGTTGCTTAGAGAAGAACTAGAAAAGACCCCACCCCGCAAGACGAAGGAGAAGGAATCAGTGACCGCCGAAGCACCGGCTCAAGCCGAACGGGCTAGTTGAATGGTCAAGCCGCCCAAGGACCCTTATTATGACATTGCCGCAGATTTTTTCGATCGACAGGCCAACGTGACGTTTGGACAGTTGGTTGTGGACAATAACACAGTCTTGCGAACACAGCTCAGCGCCGCCTGGATTATATGCTTACCGGACGATGTGGATGAGGTGTTGTCGTTATCTGTGATGCTGTGCAAGTGCAGGTGCGCCTTCCATCTCGAGGTATTGATCTTGTGGGAAAACCACTTGTAGCACACTGTACATTGTCGTTGCTTGCGTTGTTAAACGCGGTCATTGGTCTTTTAGTCTCTGGTATAAGCCCAAGGATAGGAATGTCGCGGACGTTTGCGCTTCAAGTTGTTAACATGATGAGCATCGTCGCTGCAAGGCACATTCGCCGAGAGAGATTTGTCATCACAAAGGCTATCCTGTACCGCAGAGTAGCTGACTGTCAACTGATTGTTGTCCATAATCTGCTGGCTTTCCAAAAAGTTGCAATCAACCTCCACTTGACTGCATAGGGTCAATCACTTCATCTAAGTTCTAACATTAAACACGTATGTTTGTTGTACTTGATACTACGGATATAGAAAAAGCCAAACAAGATAGAAGATATGCAAACTATTCTTACGTACTATGCATTTGTCTAAACCTCTGAAAATATTACTCTTGAAGCGAAGTTTGGTTGAGAAGAACAGCGGAAAAATTAAACCATAAATACATCCTACGTCATCAAGTTTTGTCACGTATAGCAGATTAGAGACTCGTAATAACCTTCCTCTAGTTTCATATTGCAAGTATTATCTCTTCTTTGTCTTCAAAATACTGAAGTGAGTTGATGCATCATTCTAATCACGTCTTTCATCTCCACGTCTATAGACAGTTCATGATTTATCTATTTGATGATATTACTCAGCTATATAGATACGGATGGAACATATATATTTGCTTCAGCATTTCAGACACTCTAACTCATCATCCTACATCATCAAATTCTATCACGTATAGCAGATTAGAGACTCGTAATAACCTTCCTCTAGTTTTATTTATTTTATGCTTAGCTGAAAACGTTACAATCTACAGAAGGGCAAAGCATGAGCTCATAGAGCTATCTGATAAACACATTTTTTGGGGCTATGAAAACCATTAGAATACTTGCATTGGAAACCAGTGAAATTGTTTACTTACAAGTACTCCAATCTTGGTATCTTTGTTATGATTGTAGGGAAATCAGTGTTCCAAGAACAATATTGTATCACTCTGTATTGTCCAGCAACAAGGATATGTAAGCAGGTTATGGATATATAACATTGTATCTAAAGGTTAAAAATTCAAATGCTGGAAAATTTGAATTGTAGACATGTAAAGCTGCTATATCCATGGTCTTCTAGTAATATGTGAGGTCTACATGTATACTCCTAAAGGCAAAGCATGAGCTCATAGAGCTATCTGATAAACCCATTTTTGGAGGCTGTGAAAACCATTAGAATACTTGCATTTGAAACCAATGATATTGTTTACTTATAGGTACTCCAGTCTTGGTATCTTTGTTATGATCGTAGGGAAATTAGTGTTCAAGGAAAAATCTTGTATTACTCTGTATTGTCCAGCAACAAGGATCTGTAAGCGGGTTATGCATATATAACATTGTATCTAGAGGTTAAAGCTTCAAATGCTACAAAATCTGAACTGTAGACATGTAAAGCTGCTCTCAAATATGGTGTGCTAATAAGTTATTAACACCTCAGTAATTCAATGCAAACCGGCTAGCGTGACAAGTCAGTTATATGGCCTTTTTCATGAAACTGGCTTCAGAACTTGAAACTTGCAACGTAGACCTCCAATTGGCTCAAGACACCAATGTCTTCTGGCAGTTTTCCAGTAATGCCCAAATTCGTCAGGTTTCTTCACAGAAAAAACATTCGAATCAATTATCTTATAGAGATGAGTAAAACATGATTTACATTGGATGAATGAAACTGAAAACAATTGCTAACTAAGCAATTATTCCCACTCTTGAGATCCCTGAATAACTTTCAAATAGAGCACTCAATCTATACTTGCAATTTTCACGAGATACGCAGGAATATTATGTTATTAGATTGCAAACTTCCAAAAAACTTCAAAGTATTTTGAAGTTTCATCTCTGTAGTAGTAAAACCTGACATATAACTCACACTCAACATTCACTTCAGCACTTCTTTACTTGGCCTTGAGACTGAGACTTTACTTGCTGCTTAAATTAGCAAGTGACGACAGTGCAAAATTCAATTTGCCATTGAAAAAATCATGAAGCACTTCATTCACTTCTTCTCCTCGATCTAGTTCCAATTTTGTGATGGAAGGAAAACTCTCCAGATCATATGTGTCGGAGGTCATTTTCATTTTTTGCGGGTATGAGGGTTACCTTGTAATCCATTTTGCTCTACCTTTACCTTACCTTTACCTTACCCTTTAGCCAAATTTCTACCTTCATCCTTACCTTTTACACTTTTACCGGGTAACCCTAAAAGGTTACCTTACCTTGCCGAGGCCTACCTGCAAGCTTTGGTTGGACAAATTTTAGGTTCTGTATGTGATTATACTCTGCTCTTCAAACCTTCGGCCGTAATTGAGCAGTGTTTTCTAGGAGTGACATGTGCCTGAGAAGTAAAACTCCTTAATAGAATGTTAACTAGTGACAATTCTTGAATCTTCGGTGTTCATTCTGTCTCTGTGGAAATGAATCTGTACCATTATGCTCCATTTTGATATTTGTTTGTTATCACATTCACCGAGTCTCCGCCCCACCTGTTGCCGACATTGATCCAAACCAGGTTCCATGAGATCTTCGCCGAGTGAATCGCCTTCCCTTTCTCTGTGCGCTTTATAAATTCCACTTGCCACACCGTTACATATGTCGTCTGTTGCGGCCGCAAGATGTGCATCGATGTTGTTGCCACTATGAGTCTCTTTGAGTCACAATATTCAGGTGTGCTCCAACCGTTTGTACTTGATCGAGGGTTTTTGAATAGCTGCGCGAATGTCAATACTTTGGCTCGCGTCATCCTAACGCTCTCCTTTTCGAAGGTGTAATCCCCTTCCTTGCCCGCACATGGTTCTAAGACGTGCGTCCAATGTTTGATCGTCCGCAACAATAGATTGCCACGAAGGTCGGTATCCGTGGTCCTATTCTTGTCCATCAGCTTCTGACAGATCGTCGTTGACACGCAATTCCATACTAGAGTAAGAAATCAAGACGTGACTCGATCAACTCTTGACAATACTTCCTCAATCCCAAGTCGGGCACCTTTAGCGAAATCAATTTCAGTCCCGTTGCTTTCCTAGCGCGCGCCATGTTTCATGCTGGGTAGTCTACAATGTATCTGATTCCAACTCTTGCTCTCTCACAATATCGGCGCGAAGTGCCCACTTTGTGTTCTTAACCTCGATGCCCTAACGGTCCTTGCACACGCGCAAATTGGCATTTGCAATGCTAGTAGTTCATGTCCAGTCTATGGCAAATTCAAATTTTGACAAGTCGTCTTCGCCAAATATTTGTCTATTACATCGCCGAAGATATCTGCGCCAAAGTCCGAAGATCTTCGGCCAAAGCCTCGAAAGGCTAATTCCATCCAGCCTTAGTCTGGTTGCCCAATTTTCTTTACATCTTCTTACTTCAACGATTATGAAACTGTATGTACATTATCTACATCGAATACACTTTGAATTTACTCCTTTTTTCAAAATTCAAAAAAACTGTACACCACACCTCCCGATTAACACATCGTACACCATCATCACTAGGGGCCGCAAAATGATATAAGTCAGAGGAAAAGCCACTCTGGCAATGGTTGTCCGCACATTGCAGTTCTCCGAGGAGTTTCTTTCGGGTCTGATCCGCCAAGCGTATGATCCTCGGCGTGGATTTGAAACTCTTGAACCTTAGCCCGTGAGCGATTTCCTTTGTCATAATATTGACTCCCGACCCAGAGTCGATGGGAACCTTGTAGATAGTGCAGACACAAATTTCCACATCAATTTTTGGAGCTCCCAAGTCTTCATGTAAGATTTGATAAACTTGGAAAGCTTTGACACTCGGATCCTCCTAGGCAGCCTTAACGCCACGGCTAGCATCTTCCGGTATATTTTATTATCCTCTAGCAACTGTTGGAAGGTAATATACGCCCTCTGGGCACACAAGTCCGCCATTATATCATAGTGCGGACTTACTACAGCCATGGCAGCTTTTCTTTGTCCGCCCCTTTCCAGTTGAGGCGTGTTGGAAACAGGAGCTAGTTCTAAGGAATTCTACCCTGCAGACTCCTTACTGTGCAATGCATCCTTGATCAGGTCACTAACTTTGTCCTTGATATCAGGATCGTACTTCCACCGAAGGATCCTCACTAGAGCCTCGTTCAAAGGTAAATCTGATTTTTCTGAAGTCAGTCGTTCTTTGGCCGAAGGCCGATCCTCCTAGGCCAAAGGATCTGATGTCTTTTGCCGAAGTGTCTTTGGCGTTAATGAAATTGCCTTCGGAGTTACAGTAGCTCGCGTCTTGTCCCGCTTTGACATCGTCGGAGGTGCGTCTTTACGACGGATCGCACTCCGTGTTTTGACTTTGCCCACGAGGACTTTGTCTTCAGGCCAAGTATCATCGTGGTCTTTCCTGGCTGGGCTGAGGTCCACTTAACATGGAGGTCGTCCTTATTCAGGGATGCCACAAATCACACTGTCGTCGGGGTGCGGGCTAGTGCTCACACTCCACGGCCGTATGACCGGGTTTTTGACAATTACTGCACAACGGAACATACCTCATCTGCCTTCAAGATTGAGAACAGTTGGGGGACCGATGATCCGATGCTCCGCAGTTGTAATATGATACAGCCGGCGCTTGTGCTAAAGTCGACGATTGTACCATCTACCTCTACTGAACTGTTGTGGCTACTTCCCGTGGTACATACCGAGGTATGTGCACTGGTGGGATCGGTGTGGAAGCATGTTCTTCTTGTACTGTGTACGGAGCATCTTCCAAGGTTTTGACGTAGTAAGTACCCATTTCCCACACCGGGACCCACTCTACCGAGTTCATGGGATAATTTGACCTAGTCGCCATGCATCCAGTGTTTGCATGTCCTATCTTCCCAAAGGTGATGCACAGTATGTTTGCTCGAAGACGCGATGGCGACTTCCTTTGGTCTTGGCCAGCGATCACGTGAACATTCAAATCCGCAAAATCCTTCCCCAATGCATCCACCTTTGACACAATGGCGGCCAATCTCTTGTTGAGCATAGCCATATGCTTACTCCTCTTCTTTCCAGCGGCCTTCCACTTTGGCTGCTCTTACTTCAAAGACAACGAGTGTTCGAACTCGCTACTCTCCTCCGACGATGAGGACTCTTTGGACGAAGGCGTCGCCACCTTCGTCTTCGACGAGCATGCTTTGGTTTGCGATCTTTGAATTCCTTGTACTTCCGCCTTTTATTTAATGTGGATGTCTCAAAAGCCTATGTTGGACATTGACATCCTCAATCATGTCGCTTTTGCTTTGCCAACGGAAGGTCTCCATTTCCACTAGTAGGCCTGTGACGTACAAATCAATTGCCTACTGTGTGGAGTAGAAAATCCCTTCTCTTGTCTTCAAGATTCAATCCAGTAGATCCTAGAACCGCTCGGTGCAATCTCAAGAGTTTTCTTTTCTCCTTCTATGTAGATTTTGTAGCTTGGTCAAAACGCGGCTATTGTTGTCAAGCTCGCAAAATATCCTCAAAAATTTCTCTCGCAATTTGGCCCATGTATCAATTCCGGCTGGTGCTGTGCTTGTCATGTGATTTCGTCTTTTACTAAAAAAGAAGTCAACCTAGGGTTTCACTTCTGAGGATTTTAGGGTCAACGACGGCTCGAAGAACTTCTGTTCTTTGAGTCGAGCCTGTTAGCGTTGGAAGCTGTGTGTCTGCTCGTAAGCGTCGACCTAGAGTCTCTTTGAAGTGGGTTGGGCTAGACTTATGTTTGTGACGGTTTTAGTGCCAGAGAGCTAATTGAAACTGACTGGTTTTTCAGTGGAAAAAACCACGTATTTCATTCAAAGAACTTAGTGTTTCTCGCGAGAAATCGTTTGAATCACTTCATACTGATTTTGGGCAGTAGGTGTATCGTTGGAGGAAGATTTGTCATGGTAATAATTAATCGTCGGAGGTCTCGTGTGATGTTCTTAGTCAAAACTGCGAGTTTGGATTTGAATAATCGATGGTTCAGGAATTCTACTTGGTGGAAGATGTTTTTTGTGTTTGTGATAGTAACGATGGTCGGTTTTTTGTACTGAATTTCGGACATCGAGGTTTGAGATTCTGCCTTCCGGAGTCGAGGTTGTGCGAATTTGGTTTATGTGAGTGCTTCAATGAAAGAGAATGAGTAGTGGAAGGATTTTGAAATTCCAGATTTGAAGTCGAAGGAATTAGTGAGAAAGGGGAGAAAGTGCAAGGCTCCGAAGCTTGAGCTTGAAGTATCGCTTCAACCCCGGGAATCAAAAAGTGTCTCATGCGAGGTCGGCAGCCGGTCGCATAGCCAAAGCGGAGGGCAATTTACGAGCGACTCGGTTTCTTGTTCAAAGAAGGGAGTAAGGAAAGTTTTTTAGCATGTTCCTTGAGCGGGCTTGATGGATTCATCGTGTCTGATCCTCAATTCAAGGATTTTGAGTCGGATTTGAAGGAGCAACTAGAACTTGAGGATTAGTACAGGTTCAGGACCAGGTACAAGCAAGGACAATCTATCAGATGATGTTTGTAATATCAGTTTGCATACGGATTTGCAAGCTGGAAAAAAAAAATGAAGAGTAGTCGACGAGGTGGTTTTTCGAGTGAGTATTGGAGAATCGTTTCCTCCGGAGTAAGAATTGTAGAGCACAAGGAATATTTTTCTTCCACTTGTCAGAACCAAATTATATGTTCTATTAGCAAGGAAAGATTGAATGCTCAGGAGTGGGAAGTAGTACAGCAACAGCGATAAATCTGGACCCGGCGGTGCGGTTGTGAAATTGACGTTGGATAGTTCAAGTACCCACAGACGTATGTGAGGAATTTCATACATTGAAGTTTAGGAGTTCGGAATTCGGAGATTCAGAATTGCAGATGTGACGAATTTCAGATATCAAAATTCAAGAGTTAAGAATTCGGAAATTCAGAATTGCAGATGTGACAAATTTCAGATATCAAAATTCAAGAGTTAAGAATTCGGAAATTCAGAATTGCAGATGTGACGAAGTTCAAGAGTTCAGATTTTGGAAGATTCAAAATTACAGATGTGATGTAATGAGAGACAAATACCAAAATGGAGCATAATGGTACAGATCCGATCCCATGAGGACAAGATCAACCACAAAAGTCACGATTTGTCACAGAATAGCATTCTATTAAAGAGTTTTACTTCTTAGGCCAATGCCACTCCCAAAAGACACTACCCAGCTAGAGCCGAAGACTTGCAGAGTAGTGCATAACCACACTCACAGCCTGAAACTTTTCCAAACAACGCCTGTAGGAATAGCTTGCAACTCCACACTTATATTTCAGGGGGAAAACTTCCCAGCATTGCATACATCTCAACTCACTGACCCGAATACTCAGACCTGAATTTGCTTAAATCCCAAGGAGCCTCGACTACTCAAGACATTCGAGCCGAATACTCACAACTCCTGATGCGGTAACTTCGACAAACAGGAGCGCACCGTGCTCAAGGCCTGGATCACACACCAGCGCACAGACACAGTGGATACAGATTTACAATCAAGACAAGCCAATTGACATAAAAGCCCCCCAAGGAAACAGCCTTGGGCCTCTTTATACCCAATGGCAACTCTGGAATCTCAATCGCGTGAGGCAAATCGGTCTCAGGGGCTGTGCCGTCCAATGTAACGGTTACGGCGTCGTCTGAACTACTATCTACTCCTAGTCTACGCAACACGTTTACAATCTCTACTTCTAAATTCTAGCACGCCTCATTCAATCCCTCTAAAAATGTATTAACTAACTCTACAATCTGTTTGTGTCTTACAGATCCGCTGGTCTTCGCACTCATCAGCCATCGCTCAAGTGAATCTAACTTCAACCATTTCACCGATTGCAATCTCCACATCGCGAACCCGTTCAGGCACTTCTCTGACCGCAATTTCAACTCGTCGGTTGACTCCTCCCGCAGCTAACGGTAGGCCTCCTCTGCCTTTTCCATTCTCCTTTGCGACTCTTGCAATCTCATCTCTGCCTTCCCTAACTGCTCCCGTAACCGTCAACAGTCATATTCAACCTTCAATTTACATTCGACTCACGAAGACTTGGCCGACTCGCAATCTGCCAATTTCTTGGCCCAATCCGCTAACTGCTCTTCATGCTTCTGGTTTCCCGCCTACAGACTTGCTGATAGCTCCTCCGCACGTCGGAATTCCATTTCAAACTTTGCCTCAATCTCCAAAATTTTGCTACGAAGATCTTCTTCCGCCGTCTTCGCCTCTGCGATTTTGCCCCGAAGTTCTTCGGCAATACAAACTTCTTCGGCTCTTCGGGCTTCCACCTTAGCAAGTTCCTTGACATGCATCTTCTCTCGCCTTTCTGCAGTGGTGATCAGCCGCTCCAATCGTTTGACTGCTGCGTCGTAAGCTTCTCTGGATTTCTCCAATCTCGCCATCAAATTCACTGCTACTTTCTGGGCATTCTCATTAGAGATACGAAGTCCTCCACAGATCTCTTCCAACTGTGCACATCGCCCGGATTCTTTCTCTAGATTCGGCTGCAGCACCTCACACTTAGTTTCCTTCTCTTGAAGCTGGGCTTCTCGCTCCCGCAATGTCGCCTTCACTACCGCGCACTCGGTTGACAAGGTTGCAGCTCGCTCCCGTGCCAATGCAGTTGCGGAATCCCACTCCCTCTTTACTGCAACTGCTCTCTTGAGCTTTGTCATGTTCCTAATCATTTGTACATAGAATCCTGGCTCCTTTGATACGGCATACATCCCTCTCTTCCCATCCAGATACTTCAACAACAGAACTACACTATCCTGCAATAATTCAGGAAATGTAACTTCCAATGTCTTCAAGTCTTCACCCGAAGCCTTCTTCCCTTCTTCGAGTCTCACCTCTTCAACCGGAGATGTCGGCAGTGTAATGCCCTCGGCCTCTACCACCAAACCTCCAATCCGTGCGACAACCTGCTCCAGAATCTCCCTGCTCAAAGTGTACTCCTTCTCGAGGTCCTTGTTCATCTTCAATTGTGGTGTTTCTTCGCCCCGCGCAGACCGTGTCTGCTCCAAAGACAGAGAAATCGGACTTATCAACTCCGTTCCCTCCTTCAAAGATTCTGCCGGTATGTCTGCTGGAACTTCAATTGACACCCCCGAAGGTCATACTATCTCCACAGGCCGCGTCACCTCGCTAGCTGCAACTTCGGATGTGTTCACAATTGGTGCCACCGTCTTCTCCACGCTGCTGTCCGACACTTCAGCTGTCATCATTCTCCAATTCGCTCTCTTCTTTGGTCTTGCGCGTGCTCTCGGCTGCCTTGCTCCATCTACATCCATGTCCACCCTTCTTACCTCGTGGGCCAATTCTTCCTCGTCATCACTCACTTCCTTCCTTCTCTTCGCCAATCGTCTCTCTGGCTTCTTCCGTCTCTGCACCACGTCCACCTAAATTGTTCCTTGGGCTGTTGTATGTGTTAGGATTGAGGGGGGTCGGTTTTTGTCTTCGGTCCCTTCACTGGACTCAGCTTTCAAGATTTCCCACTCTCTCGGAAATCGCTTCTCCTCCTCCCTCGTAAGCAACCCCATTCCTCGATAGAAATTCATCAGAAAGGGAGTGATGTGATTGGTCAAAGGTCCCGTCCACCGGGAGCCCACATTCATCCAGACAAGATCGTAAAAGATCCTTGCCCAATGTACTCGCTGTACCTTTATGATGCGTTCGAAGAACCCTACTTGCCAAGCCATCACATAAGTCGTGCGCGCCGGCCGCAAGATGTGCATAATTCCCAAAGCGATCGCCCTTCTCTTCGGATCTTTATAATCGACAGTCTTCCATCCATTAGTCCCCTGTCTTCCAGACTCAAAAAGAGGCCCGTAAGATAATTCCTCACCGCGTGTAAGTCTTACGCTATTCTTCTCAAATAGAAGATCTCCGTCGCTGCCCGCATACGGTTCCATTACCTTCGTCCAATGCTCGATGGTCCACAGCATGGGATTACCGCGGAGCTCCTCACCTTTGGTCGTGCTCTTGTCCATTACCTCCTTGCAGATACTCACCGAGACGCAATTTCAATTCCAAAAAAGGAATTCAAGCCACAATTCACTCAGCTCGCGTCTGAAGGGTCGCAATTCTTTGTAAGGCACCTTCAAGGGAACCAATTTTCTCACCTTCTCACTCTTCTTGAGCGTCATGTCTTCAATTTGTGTTTTGCTACTCGCGAGTTGGATCAATTTTGCTTCCTCTCTCTCTCGCTCGTTCTTGCTCAATATTGCAATGTCGGCGCGAAGACTCCTTGTACTGCCTTTACCTTCAAAGCCCTAACATTGCCTCCTCCCGCGCCCAGTAGAACTTCCGACGCGTGCGAACGTCGTCCGGCCCGTTGCGTGATTTGAAATTGATTCCGATGTCTTCGCCGAAGACGCAGATCTTCGCACGTCCAGAAAAGACTGCGCCAAAGACACGAAGATCCGAAGATCTTTGGAGATAGACGAATTCTAACTAATTCTATCATTTCTCCTCAGGAGCTGCCCATTCTAACTCTAACAACTACTTTCTAGACAAATATCTTTTAGTTTCGTTGATTTTTAAAGAAAAACGAAATAAACTAGGCACCACATGTGACAAATTTCAGATATCAAATTTCATGAGTTCGGAATTTGGAAATTCAGAATTGCAGATGTGAAGAATTTCAGAAGTTCAGAATTTAGAAATTCAGAATTGCAGTTGTGAGGAATTTCAGATACCAAAGTTCAAGAGTTTAAAATTCAGAAATTCAGAATTGCAGAAGTTCAGAATTTCAGTAGTTCAGAAATTTACTTTCAGTTGCAGCAGCCCGTGCTCATACAGCAGTATTCTTGAAGTCTGAAATGGGGGCAGTCAGAAGTTTCAAATTTTAAATTAGACACCTGCGGTATTTACTCCATCCTAATGTGAAATCATAGAAATCGTTTTCTCACAGAGTCAAGAAGGCATTTGTATAGGTGGAGATTCGTGTGGCAAGTCTTGAGAAAGGCTGCGACTGAAGAAACTCTATTGCTATGATCTTACTAAAATTGATCTAACCTGATTGACCCTAAATTGACCCTACTAAAATCTTGATCTTGCTAAAATTATTTCCAATCGCCTTCTATCCATAATATATCAAGATCTGTCTCAACAGGAGAGAAGCGGGAGTGTTCTATGATATTTACCGTAGTTACGATTCCTCTTCATCGACCAAGGAAGATCTTCCTTCGATGCAGATGCTACTGTATGGTTAGGAAGGTGGTGACTTCAAAATGAATATGGCTATGGTATGGGAAGACAACGTTTCATCTAGGTACGGAGAGAGGTGGTGCCAAGCGTAACAGGAAGGTTTTTAGAGATAACATTCAGGGTTTTTTATTGTTCACATGGACTCATAGAGTTAAAAAGTCAAAACTTTTCGGGAACTTTTTGACAGTGAAAAAGTCGGAACAAGACATTTCCGATTGACTAAAGATTCGGAATTCTTAGATAGTGCAAAACTTCAATTAGTGAGTACCTTCAGTTTTATCATGTCAGTTTTATGGTAGAAGTTTGTAGCAGGAATCTTTCTAAACTATGCATTGTACGAGTTGGACAGTGTGAAGATAGTACACAGGAAGAATAAATATTCACAATTAAGTGAGTTCAGTTGAAGTATAGCGGTAGTGGAGTTAAGTTGCTTGTGTCACTACCCACCTTGATATTGGTATAGTATAAACAAAGCAGAAGTATGTAAACTCAGGAAACAAAAGACAGCACCAAAGAGGTGACATTAGTTTCTTAAATTTGAGGTTATTTGCAGGAGCTACTATAATCTTACTCAGTTTAGGGTATACTCCTCGTCACTAGAAAAGTAGAAGCTATGATCAGCGGTTATGCTTCTTAGAATTTTTCCAACGTGTGGAATTGGTGAAGTCCTTGGTTAGTCCTAGTGTGCAGGCTCACGGGAAGCTATGGTGCTACACTAATAGTTTAATAGTTGTTTAATAGTTTTAGTGTTAGATTTATTTTTTTTTAGTTCCAGAAAACTAGTGGCCACACACAGTTGCCACTAGTAGGTTGATTGACTTTTTCATGTCAACTCGCTGTTGCGTAGAGGAGTTTTCTGTAAATCAAAGCATATTTGCTTGGTGGATGTACAGTCTGATCTGAAGAAAAAAAAGACCAGAAAAAAAAGAGGAGAAAAAGAAGAGTGAGGGATTTAGAATTATAAGAACCTCATTTGAAGAGGCCGGAAATTTGCATCCGGTCTCGCCTACTATAGTTATGAGATTTGAAGTGGAGTAGTTAGGATTTACTTACAGGAAATGTAACTAAATATAACATTTCCTGTTCCAACTCATAGTATAAGGTGGACTATCAACAAGACAAAAGAAGATGGAGTTCCAATTGTTCATGAAGTGATGACCATCTCACTGCTTGGGCCGTAAGAGAAGAAGACATGGAGCAGGACGATTGGATGAACTTCTGCACTACATGTGAACTTGGAGGCAGATGTTGATAGCGGGCGATGGAAATTGAATCAAGATCGCGATGCAATGCAATGTCCTGTGGGTGTTGTCTTATTTTGTGCTGTGTTTCTTTTAGACTAGAGATTGTTGCTAGCTGTTTCCTTGTGTTTGGATACTCTCTAGTCTTGCTTCCTGGTGCGCGCTTGTGTAGAGGTGACGCTGATTTCCGGAATAGTTTTACACCAGTGTGCTGTCGATAGGGAGCTGGAATTGATCACCGGCCGGTCTATCTTTGTTTCCCTCACGGTGAGACTAGAGTGATGACTAGTAGACCGTGAGAGTCTTCTTGCGGTGATGACAGGTTATGTTGCCCATACCTCTCAGCTAGTAGGGCTAGAGTAGCTTAGTGCGGCACGACGTTAGGTGCGGACAGGGTTATTGAGTGAAGTTATATGTTGCGAGTATTACGTCATCTCCAGGTGCAGCAAACACGTTCTCTAGCATACATTCTAGATAACGTACCATTGTTGGGTGACACTCGGGTCCATTTGATGGTGAGTGTTCATCAAGTCCGAGCATGGATTGGATCAACAGTCATGTTGGATGCTGAGAGGGTTGGATCACATGCTCATCGTGCACGTTTATGGTGGACCAACCTTTTGCCACAAGAGATATTGCGTCATGCCTATGATTCAGTGCAGCGTGATCCTACATTCACCGTTGACAGTATCTCGGATGCTTCTCGACATTCTTAGGTGGTGAAAGTGGCTGACAGATCACCTATGGCGTTGGTGAACCGCGTAGGTCAGCCTTGAATGGGTTTACCCGCGTTGGTTAGTCATCCAACATCACATGCATATCGTGATGATGGACCTGGGCTACTCTAGGATTCTGCAGTACATAAGTTGGTGGAGTCCAACGGTGACGAGAGAAAGCATGCGATGGAATTTATGACTGGTGTGACCGCAGCATCTTTAGTTTCAGAGGCTTCGCGTCGTCAGGTTTTGGGTCAAGCTATGGACCTCAACTACTTGACGTGGATTGTGAGCTTGGGTTTGGCTGAGCAACGCTGTTTGTGCATTGATTTGGTGGTTAGTACACCACTTGTCAGCTCATTGCCTATCGGGACGGTAGTGGCAATGGCTGGGAGCGACAGGCAAGATATCCGTCATCCTTGAAGTTCATGGGACGTGACAAAAGGACTTGCCAGAGTTGTAGCCCATGCAGTTGAAGAGGTTTCTCATGGGGAGGTTGCTACGAAGGAGGGTACAAAGACTCCTTCTTTGAAGGATGTGACGTAGCAACCAGTGATAGTATCGCCTTGCTCTAGTGTGACTATGGAGGAATGAGAGCCATTGATTGGTTCCAAGATCACATGAGAAGAGAGTCGACAGTTGACACAATTCCTACGAGATCATAAAAATTGTTTTGCTTTCAGTATGAAGGAGTTGGATGCTTTGATTGGATCCAATATACGGATAGAATTGGCTAGTGATACGCCAATCTTCTGTCGTCCTTATTGATATAGTGAGATGGAGAGAAATTGGATTCGGAGTAGGACTTTGGACCTCCTGGAGGCTGGATTAGTGGAGTTATCACATGGTGAGTATGCGTCAGCCACTGTCATGCCGGTGAAGAAGGATGTACATGACAACTACACAAATAGGCGCATGTGTGGAGACTACCGTCCTATCAATCGGCTGACGAAGTCCGATACGTATGTCATGCCTACACTTGAGGAGATCTTTGATATGATGAAACATGCAAGGATTTTTAGTACTTTGGATCTTTGGGCAGGATATCATCAGTTTCCAATTTGGGACGAGGACAAGGCCAAGACAGCGTTTTGAGGCCTTAACTCCCACGGCAAGGATTGTTTGTATCAATGGCAATTCTTACCCTTTGGGTTGAAGAATGGAGCTGCCAAGTTTCAGAGAGTGATGGACAGGATCCTAGCGGGGCTAGATTTTGTCAAATGTTATATTGATGATATCTTGGTGTTTAGGGACACGGTGGAGCAACACCGGATACATTTGCAGATTGTGCTTGAACGGTTGAGAGCTCATGGTTTGCGGGTACATCCTGGAAAGTGTAAGTTCTTTGCTATCGAGGCCATCCCAACACTTGAAAAATCTAGGACTGGAAGAAGATCTTGGGACGATGTGTAGGTGACGACGGCGATCTCACATTTGATAGCGAGAGTGTTCGAGTGACAAGAGAAGAGGAAAGAGCTTACGTCGATTTGTTCAAGCATCCTTGCATTGGGAAGAATGAATACCGCAAAGTATGGTATCGGAATTGAATGCGGCTGAACATTGCGATGGCTTTGATGCAAATCCTTCGGCCGCAGCGGCCCACATACATGATGACTTGGCAGGTGGGGTTCATCGAGAGAGCTCTGCGCGGAGATCGTATTCATTGGGCGCGGATTTTCTGGACTGTAACCCGACAGCACATTGGGCTACTTGGTGGAGCGTCGCCTAGTTACTTATCCCCGTTTTTTACCAATTTCTATCGGGGCATGAATTTGTTGACTACTGAAGAGAGCAGAGCGATCCCTATGCGGAATGTTGAGCAGGAAGGAGAGGAGGTAGTGTTAGCAAACGAGGTCAATTCGGACCTGGAAGGCGAACCACGGAGTTCTCCTCAGTAGAGGAGGAAGCGACCTCGAGGTCGGCAGGACTCCCAGCCAAGAAAGAAGCGTCGAATTGACGAGGTTGCAATAGAAGAGGAGCGGTTACAGCGCACTGCCCTCATCACGATGCGTACACCCGACTTTAGGGCCCGGTCGAAGATGAAGGCCAGGAGATTGGTCCTAGACAACGAAAGCAGTCCTGAGAGTAGAAGGACAGTGGGAAGGACCGAATTAGTCAAGAAGCACGGTGAGTCAAGAAAGCGGCCAAGGGAAAGGAATAGCCGATCAAGAAGAAGTCCTGCATTGAGGAAGACCGGTTGACCTCTATCGAGAAGTCGCAGGCTTCAAGGAGAGATAAAGGAAAAGCCATTGTGTCTGAGGATGTTCCCTTGAAGCTAAGAGATGTCACTAAGGAGAGAATCCAGCGGGAGGAACCTCGGGACCAGGCCGCTGAGGTCTTGACGATGTCCTCGGATACTGAGGAGGACCCGGTGACAACAGAAGAAATCGCGGCGAAGGCCGTGGAAGACGTGGCAGCAGCCAAGAGTGGACCGCAGAAGGTGACCTCGCCTCGAACCTCCACAGACACCATCATATTGGAGAAGGGTGAGGAACCCTCAGCAGAAGAGACATAGTCACTAGCCTTGGGTGCTGTCGATGTGTTGAGTGTGCAGGTACTACCATTGCTCCAGTACCTCGATCGGAAGCGGGAGAAGTACGCAGAGGGCAACCCAAGTTAATCCTACGTGAAGATAGTGCGCAATCAAACACGAGTTAAGCGAGAACTGGCTCTTGAGGTCGCTGCTAAGGAACAAAGAAGTCAGCCGATAGAAGCAAAGTACTAGGCACTGCAGAGGAAGCTGACTAAGGAAGTTGAGAAGCGACGGAAGGCGGAGCAAGCCGGTGACAATCTTCGTGAAGATGTGGAGAGAGCTAAGTGCGCCAACGTAGACCTTCTGAAGTGATTGAAAGCCTCCAGAACCGCATACGACGCTGAGTCCTCAAAGGTAGATGAATTGTAGGCCGCCGCGGAGGAAGCAAAGTGGGAATACCAGACCGAGTTGGCGGTAAAGACGAAGAAGATATCCGAGTACGAAGCTGCGCGGATTGCGGATCTGGAGTTAATTGAGAAATTGGAGACGTAGTGTGGCGAGTTGAGGACGCAACGGTCGCAAGCCGAAGAGCAGTTATGCGACGTAGAAGCGAAATTGACGGAGGCCGAAGGGAAGAATCGGCAGTTATCGGAAGAGACGTGTGAAGCCTTAACTGCGCGCGTGGAGCGATGTTTGCGCGGGTAGACACTGTGGCACATTGAATCTCACAACGGGCTTTGGTGACGTGAAATTGAACATTGTGCTGCCGAGTTGATCAAGAGGAGCGGACGCAAGCACCGTCGGCTGTCCAAGAAGTTAGAATCGTATCTTATCAGATCGCGCGACGCGGTAGCAAAGTTAGAGGTAGAGTTAGTCGGCGTTTTGCAAAGATTAGGTTTAGAGCAGAGGTAAGAATGGGCGGCACTGCCGACTCCAAAGGCGTAGGACCTGTTTGGTGCTCGCACCGCATCAGATGACAGTTTTTGGTAGCTAGGAATAAAGTAGTCCAAGGCGTTGGCCTTGAGAGTCTTTTCTCAATTTAGTTTCTCAGTTTCGGAATCTATATTCTCTGCACGTTTGTGAGCTGAGTGTGTTGTTCACCGCGTAAGAGTGACTTCGGTTTGACGAAGGTACCGCATCCGAAGTAGGAGCCCCAATTTGAATGTTCTGAAATAGCGTTTGGCTAGTGACAGGATTTAAGCTTATTCGTAATTTGCCGCTAGCTACAAGTCCTCCAAGTGTACTTCTTGGGAAATTTCCCCCCTGAATTTTAAGTTGAAGTCCAGATCGACCTCTGAGTTTTGCATTTACTTGTTTCAGGTGTGTTTGTGTGTATTACGCTACATTGCGTGTACTCCGAGTGATCTCCGAGTCGAACACCTGCAGTATTTGTGGGAGTGACAGTAGCCTGAGAATTCAAACTCCTCAATAGACTGTTAAGAACGTGACAATCGATACTCTTTGTGTTGTTTCTGTCCTCGTGGGATCAGATCTTTACCATTATGCTCCATTTTGGTATTTATCTGTCATTACAAGCCCCAAGCTTACTCAAAACATTCGAGTTGGACATACACAGCTCCAAATGCGATAACTTTGACAAACCAGAGCGCACCATGCACGGTGACAAGACTCACAAGCTCACAAACAAGCACAGTGGATATAGATTAACAGCCAAGACATGCCAATTGACAAAATAGCCCTCCAAGGAAAGAGCCTTGGGCCTCTTTATTCACTCTAAACTCCTAGACATCTTAACCGCCTGAGGCGAACTACTCTCAGGTGCAGTGTATTCCGACTCAGCGGTTACAGCGTCCTCTGAGCTTCCGTCGGCTCCTAACCTACGCAATACATTTACAAGCTCCATCTCTATATTCTCTCGCGCCTCTTTCAATCCGGAAGAGAAAAAATTTAACTATCTGAACTAACTCTTTATGTCCCGCGGACCCGCTAGCCCTCATACTCATCAACCGTTGCTCCAGCAAATCCAACTTTAGCCACTTAAACGTTTACACTTCCCACATCACAAATCCGCGCAGACACTTCTTTACACGCAAACGCAAACCGTCGATTGTCTCATCTCGTAGTTGTTGGTGTGCCGCCTCTGCCTGTTCCGTTCTCATCCGCGACTCCTCCAACTGCACATCAACTAACTTCAACTGCTCTTGCAACCGTCCACAATCCGATTCAAAACTTATTTTACATTTGACCTCCAAAGATCTGGCCGCTTCACAATCTGCCAATTTCTTAGCCTATTCAATCAATTCGACTGTGTGCTTTTGGAGTACATCTGCCAGACTCATAGTGAGCTCATCTGCGCGTTGTATTTTCTTATCACGATCATCAGTAAGCTCTGCAATCCTGCCTCAAAGTTCCACTTGCTCCACCTTCGTCGCAGCAATCTGACCTCGAAGATCTTTGGCTATCCGTTCCTCTTCGGCTCTTCGCTCCTTTTCCTTAGCTAACTCCTCAGCGTGCAACTGATCGTGCTTCGCCAAAGCCTCAATCAATTCCTCCACACTTTGCACTTCCGCGGCGTAGGTCCCCTTGGATGCCTCCAATTTCTCACATAGCTCCACTGTTACCTTCTGTACATTCTCATTGGCTGTCCGAAGACTAATACACTCCTGTTCTAATGTCGCACGAAGATCAGACTCCTTGGCTAAGTTCAGCCAAAGGACTTTGCACTCCATCTCCTTCACCCGAAGATGGTCTTTTCGCTCCTATAGTGTCGCCCTCATGGTCGCGCACTCGGATGTCAAGCTTGCAACTCGCTCCTTCGCCATTGTAGTTGCGGACTCCCACTCCCTCTTCACCGCTACTGCTCTCTTAATCTCAGTCTTATTCCTTACCAGCTCCATGTAGAACCCTGGTGCTTTCTCCAAAGCATACTTTGCTCTATTCTTATCTAAATACTTAAGCACAAGGGTTACACTATACTGCAGGAAATCGGGAAAAGAGACATCTGATTCTCTTAATTCCTCCTCATCAACCTCCTTTCCTACTTCAGGTCTTACCTCTTCCTCAGGTGGTGGAGACGATGCAATCTCGGAAACCTCTACCACTGTCCCACCAACCTGTGCCACTAACTGCTTGAGCATCTCTTCACTTAGCGTGAGATCTTTTGCCATCTCCTCATTCGACTTCAACTATGGTACTTCTTCACTCCCCATAGATCGTGTCTGCTTCAAAGGTGGAAGACGGAGACTAGCTATCTTCGTCCTTTCCTCCGAAGGTTCCACTACTACTTCCATTGGGACTTCAGCTTGTACCGCCGAAGGTCCTCCTTCCAATGTTTCAAGAGTAGGTTCCTCCTTCTTCTCTTCATTTGTCGTCGAGGCCGCTGCATCCGTCTTCGCCACACTGCTATCCAAAGAATCGGACACAACCCTCCCACGATTCGCTTTCTTCTTCGGCCTAGCCCGAGTTCTTCACAACTTGATTCCCATAATCTCGGTCTCGGCCATCCGCGACTCCAGTCTTCGGCCTTCCCTACCATCTGCAATTATCTTTCGTCTCTTTGCCAGTCTCCTTTCCAGCTGTTCTCGGATCGTGAGGACATCCATCTGCACCGGTCTGCGCACTGTTCTTTGAAGTGGCGCTTTAGGTTGGACATTGTCCTCTTCCTCTGTCTGCTCACTGGACTCAATTGCCAGAACCTTCCATTCCTTTGGGAATCGCCTCTCTTCCTCTTTCATTAGGAACCCCATCCCTCGATATGTGTCTATGTGCTGGTGTGTGATCCAGACATTGAGCACAAGGCGCTCCTAGTTGTTGAAGTTACCGCATTGGAAGTTGTGAGTATTCATCTTGGATGTCTTGGGTAGCCTGGGATTACTGTGGGATTTAAGCAAGTTCAGGTCTGAGTATTCGGGTCAGTGTGTTGAGATGTATGCAGTGCTGGGAAGTTTTCCCACCTGAAATATAAGTGTGGGATCGCTTGCGATTCTCACAGGTTTTGATTGGAAAAGGTTCAGGTTGTGAATATGGTTTTGCACTACCCTGTGAGTCCTTGGCTCTAGCTAAGTAGTGTCTTCTGGGAGTAGCATTGGCCTAAGAAGTAAAACTTCGTAATAGAATGCTATCTTGTGACAAATCATGACTTTTGTGTTTGTTTCTATCCTCGTGGGATCGGATCTATACCATTATGCTCCATATTGATATTTATCTATTATTACACAGCTCCATATGCGGTAACTTTGACAAACTGGAGTGCATCATGCACTATGACAAGACACACAAGCTCATAAACGTGCACAGTGGATACATATTAACAGCCAAGACAAGCCAATTGACAGAAAAGCCCCCCAAGGAAAGAGCCTTGGGCCTCTTTATTCCATCTGAACTCCTAGACATCTCAACCACCCGAGGCAAACTACTTTCAGATGTGGTGCCATCCGACGCAGCAGTTACAGCGTCCTTTGAGCTTCTCACATCACAAATCCCACACTTCCCACACTTCCCACATCACAAATCCGCGCAGGCACTTCTCTACACGCAAACGCAAACCGTCGGTTGTCTCATCTCGTAGCTGTTGGTATGTTGCCTTTGCCTTTTCCGCTCTCACCCGTGACACCTCCAACTGTACAGCAACTAACTTCAACCGCTCCTGCAACCAACCACAATCCGATTCGAATCTTACTTTACATTCGACCTTTGAAGATCCGGCCGCTTGGCAATCTGCCAATTTCTTGGCCCAATCAGCCAATTTGATTGCGTGCTTCCGAAGTACATCCGCCATGCTTCCTGTGAGCTCCTCCGCGCGTTGCAACTCCTTGCCATGAGCATCGATGAGCTCCGCAATCCTGCTCCAAAGCTCCACTTGCTCCGTCTTCGTCGCAGCAATCTGAACTCAAAGATCTTTGGCTATCCGTTCCTCTTCGACTTTTTGCTCTTTCTCCTTAGCTAATTTTGCAGCATGCAATTGATTGCGCTTCGCCAAAGGCGCGGTCAATTGATTCACAAGACGCACTTTTGCGGTATAGGCCCCCTTGGATGCCTTCAATCTCTCACATAGCTCTACAGTTACCTTTTGCACATTCTCATTGGCGGCCTGAAGACTGATAAAATCCTGTTCTAACGTCGCCCGAAGATCGGACTCCTTAGCTAGTTTCAGCCGAAGAACTTTGCACTCCATCTCCTTCGCCCGAAGATGGTCTTCTTGCTCTTGCAATGTCGCCCTCATGGTCGCGCACTCGGCTATCAAAGTAAGCCTCGTTTGAAGGCTCCATAATGGACATTCAGCGTGGACGGATTGGAGTTTTTAGGGGACCCTACTGGAATAAAGATTTTTAGTTGGATTGCAACCATGTGGGGGGGTCAATACAATACAAAACACCCATGTTATTCGCTGTAGGGTTTATATTTTTGTTCACGGTAGGGGGACTTACTGGAATAGTATTGCAACTCGTTCCTTCGCCATCGCAATTGCGGACTCCCACTCCCTCTTCATTGTCACGGCTCTCTTAAGTTGAGTACTCTTCCTAATCATCTCCAAGTAGAATCTTGTCTTCTTCGAGATCGCGTACTTCCCTCTCTTTCCATCCAAATACTTCAGTAAGAGAACAATGCTATCCTGCAAGAAATCAGAAAAGGAAACTACTAATTCCTTCAGCTCTTCCTCCGTAGCCTTCTCATCAACCACAGGTCTTACCGCTTCCTCCGGTGGTGGGAGCAATGCAATCTCGGGAACTTCTACCACTGTCCCACCAACCTGTGCCACTACCTGCTCCGGCATCTCCTCACTAAGTGTGAGATCCTTCACTGTGGTAACCCACTTTTTGTTTTTGGTAAGAATTAAAACATTTTTGGAAAATATTTACTGCGGTAGCAACTATAAATAGTAATTGGTACAAAAAAAAGAGTAAAAAAAGGGAGAATCGCGGGTCACGGAGAATCTAGGAGTTGAGGGGGGGGGGACTTAGGCCAAACTCGGCGCCTTTGGCAAAATCTCTTTTTGTGAGGTGTCTTCAGCGATTCGCCTTCGGCGCAGACGCATGCAGAGGAGATTTCGCTGAAGACGTACAAAGCGCGTGACACATGCGCCTTCGTCACAAGGAAAATGACCCCGTTACTTCGTAGGCCTTCGGCCGTACGTCTTCGGCGGTAGGTTCCTTTGCCCCAACACCTTCGGCACTAGCGCCAGCTTCGTCGTTAGGTTTTGCCTTCGGCGGAAGGAATGCCTTCCCCTCTAGGATGCTCATTCGGTGGAAGGATGCGCCTTCGGCGAAGAAGCAAAGACAAAGGAGTCAGCGGAAGTCCGTACCTTCGCCGCGAGCGCCTTCAACAATAGACACCTTGGGCGATGTGCCTTTGGCGGTACGCAAACGGAGAACGGCGTCGGCAGAAATAGGCGTAATCAAGATTGAATGTACAAGTGTGGGAGTCCGCGCAACGGCGGAGCGTGAATTTGCGCGTGCGAATTGGGCTGTTACACCTCCGCGCCGGCATCGCATTCAAGCGGGCCGCGGCCAGCCCAAGTGTCGAACGTTGAGCAATCTTAATTGCCGAAGGAAGGGACTCACTTTCACTCTCGCATTTTCAATTTTGCATTCGCTAGAGCTCGCGACGCATAGCACAGTAATTTGCAGTGAACTTGCGGAGAGATTTTTGAGAGTGTGCGGGGAATTTGCCTGGGGTGCGCAGCAGTAGAGTGCGCAGCAGGAGAACCTTGCAGGAGCCTTCAACGCAGGAGCAGAGTAGGAAGGAGGCTCAAGGGCCTTCTGCTCAGAGGACTTCGGGTAAAGCGCCTTTGGCGCAGACACAACTTGAGCAGCCTGCGGAGGACAAAAGCAGGAAGGAGGAGACACGTGTGCATTTGGCACAAGCGCCTTCGGCGATAGCAGTTCGGGCAGGTGAAGTAGGCCCAACGGGAGCAAGATCTCCCACCCCGTTGAAGATGTTGGCAGGACGTGGAGCGGCGGTCGCGGCAGAAGAAGCTGCGCGATCCAGCTCCCGAGAATCGCCGAGGATTTCTGCTGCGACAGAGCCTCTCGACACGGAGGACGACACGGGGTCGGAGGATGAGGAAGTGGAGTCGGTGCAAGGTACACCGACGGGAGTGTTTTGCGAGCAGGTGGTATTGCTACTGCGCTACCTGGATCGCAAGGCAACGAGGTATGCGGATCCCTGCCATCGAGGATCCTACGTTGAATTGGTCAGGAATCGGACTCGGATTAAGGTAGCAACAAATCCCGAGCTGATAGCCCTAGACCAGAAGTACCGGCACCTGGAGAAGAAGTACAATTTCCTACAGGGACATTGTGCCCTCTCGCGGAAGCTACAGAAGACAGCACTTCAGCTGCGAGATGACGCAACGGCCGATGCCCAGCGCAAATTTGGAGAGCAGAGCGTGAAGATCGAGGCGGAGCTCCATTCTGATCAAGCTCAAAATTGCATCTTAGCAGAGGAGCTCGTGCGGCAGACGCTGTTGCTGAAGCAGAGTGAACTCGCAAGGAAGGCGGACGAGGAGTTATTGCGTTGTCTGCAATCGCAGTGCGACGAATTGAGAACGCAGTGTGCGGAGGCGGAGCTGCAGTTAGTGGAATTTGAAGGCCACAACCGGCGCGCGACAGATCGCACGCGGGAGGAGTTAGTAGCGCGAGTTGACCGGTGTCTTAGAGGTTATACTCACTAGGAGATTGCAGCGCGGGAGAGAGTGACCTTGCGCGAGTTGGAGATTCGTGCGGTGGCCTTGATGTCGGGTGACAGTCGGAGTCGGCGGCGCGTAGCGAAGTGGTTGAATTCCTTTCTGTCGAGGTCGCGAGACGCCAATGCGAAACTAGAGGCAGAGGTGACCGCGGTGTTGTGGCGGCTGGGACTACGCAGTAGAGCAGACGATTGGTCGGGTATGAAGTTAGTGCGCAGTCGGCCTTCGCACAGGAGGCATAGCAGATGAAGCGTAGAGTAGAGTGTTAGGTAGTTAGGACTTAGATTGTATAAAGCAGTTCAAGGCGTTGGCCTTGAGGGATTTTCCAGTTTCGGAAGTTTAGTTTAGGAAGTCGTTTTCTCTACGCTTATTGTATTTCCTTCTGTCACCGTGCAAGAGGAGTTGTTGTAGAATTGTTGAAGTTACCGCAGCCTACAGCCGAAGGTCTTTGTCTGAGTGTTCTGAGCTAGCAAATAGTCTAGTTAGGATCTGAGATTTGGACTTACATCTTCGGACAATTTTCCCTGTTTGTATTCCTTCGGGATTTTTCCCCCTGAATGCCAAAGTGAAGTTTTGTTAAACTTCGGAGTAAGCCTTGGTTGTAAATTCAGGTTGTGTGTGTTACGTTGCTTGAGGTGCCCTCGGAGGTAGCCTCCGCAGTATTTATGGGAATGACTAGTGCCTGAGAATTCAAACTCGTCAATAGACTGTTAAGTTGTGACAGATGATCTTTTCTCAATTGAGTTTCTCGGTTCGGATTCCTATATTCTCTGCGCGTTTTGTGAGTTGATCATGTTGTTCACCGCGTGAGAGTGACTTCTATTTGACAAAGGTACCGCATCCAAAGTAGGAAGTCCAACCCGGATGCTCTGCACTAGCAGTCAGAGTTGTAAATTCGGAGTTGAGGAACACTACCTGCAGATCCTTTGAGTGTACTCGTGAGAAACTTTCCCCCTGAACCTTAAGTAGAGTTCCTAACCAACCTCTGAGTTGTGCTTTTATAGTTTCAGGTGCGTATTGGGGTGACCTACGCTGCACTGTGCGTCCTCCGAGTGACCTCCGAGTTGAGCACTTGCAGTATTTCTGGGAGTGACAGTAGCCTGAGAATTCAAACTCCTCAATAGTCTGTTAAAACGTGACATTTAGTACTCCGTGTGTTACCTCTGTCCCTGTGGGTTCGACCTTTTGCTGCTATACTGCAGTTTTAGCCTTTGGTGGATTATAACACTCACCATCTCTTGACTTGACTTCGGTTGTGGTACTTCCTCACTCTCCAAAGATCGCGTCTACTCCAAAGGTGGAAGACTTAGTGTGGTAGTGCAATTTTTTTGTTTTTTCAAAAATAGAGTAGTTAGGACGGAAAATCCATGCAGGTTTCAACTTTTAAGGAAGGAGTAATTAGATTAGAAGAGAATTAGCCTTTTTACTCTAGATGTTAAGTAGGAATAGGAAGCCCGAAGGATCGTCAGTAGAAGCAATCAGCCTTCGGAGGTCGATGAGGTCCTAATCCGAAGGAACGAATCGGGAATACTCAAGTAACGGTAGGAGTTACAAAGACCTAGCTTTTCTGAATAGCTAGTAAGATATTCGGATAGGGGTATTCGATATTCGGAGATGATGACCTCATAGTTCCCTGGGGGATCCAAGCGGCAAAGGATCCCTAGGGAAGTAAAAGATAGTGCCGCACGGGAAAGAAATTTGAATGGCGGCACCTTCAATTCGCACGAGTTGGGCAGACCGTTGCGACGGCGGGGTACACCGGAGGAAAGCAAGTTGGTTTTCACATTCCACGAACGCATTATCGCAATTGACGAGAGACTCAGGTGCAAAAGTTCAAACAAACGAGGAAGCAGCTATGGCGCGTTTGATTCAATTAATCGCTCTGAAAGTTTTTGAGGCAAGATTAAGAGCTTATCGTTGTAATTTGATCCTCGTGAAGATAGACTTTTTGCTCTGAGGCTGAAATTGAGCGAGCGCAGCGATAGTCCAAGACTGGGACAACGGTGGTTTATCAAAGCCACCAGACTATTGAGGAAATCCCTACACTTGGCAAATTTGGGATTAGAAGAAAGTCTTGGGACGCTGCGCAGGTGACGATGCCAACCTTACCTTCAACAATGAGAGTGTCAAGGTAACACGAGAGGAGGAAAAGTCCTACGCAGCTTTGTTTAAGCACCCACGCACCGGCAAGAATAGATATTAGACCATTTGGTATCACGATCAGTTCAAAAGAAATGTGGCGATCGCGTTAATGCAGATCCTTTGACTTGCTCGAACCACTTATATGATGACTTGGCAGGTTGGGTTCATGGAACGAGCATTTTGAGGAGATAAATACCAAAATATAGCATAATGGTACAGATCTGATCCCACGAGGACAAAAACAACACCAAAAGTCACGATTTGTCACATATTTACATTCTATTGACGAGTTTTACTTCTAAGGCCAATGTCACTTCCAAAGCCACTGCTCAATTATGGCCGAAGGTTCAAAGAGCAGAGTATAATCTCCCTCACAACCTGAAACTTGTCCAATCAACACCTGTGGGAATCGCCTGCAACCCCACACTTAGATTTCAGGGGGAAAACTTCTCACAATTGTATACATCCGACTTATTTACCCGAATACCAAGACCTGAATTTGCTTAAATCCCAAAGAGCCCCCGGCTATTCGAAACATTCAGGCTGGACACTCACAACTCCCAATGCGGTAACTTCAACAAACAGGAGCGCACTATGCTCAGTGGCAGGATCACACACTAGCACACGGATACATAGTGGATAAAGGTTCACAGTCAAGACAAGCCAATTGACAGAAAAGCCCCCCCAAGGAAAGAGCCTTAGGTCTCTTTATTCACAGTGGTGGCCTAGTGTAATGACAGACAAATACCAAAATGGAACATAATGGTACAGATCAGATCCCACGAGGACAGAAACAACCACAGAAGTCACGATTTCTCACAGAAAAGCATTCTATTAAAGAGTTTCACTTCTTAGGCCAATGCCACTTCCAAAAGACACTACCCAGCTAGAGCCGAAGACCCGTAGAGTAGTGCATAACCACACTCACAGCTTGAAACTTTTCCAATACACACCTGTAGGAATCGCTTGCAATTCCACGCTTATATTTCAGGGGGATAACTTCCCAGCATTGCATACATCCCGACACACTAATCCAAAAACTTAGACTTGATCTTGCTTAAATCCCAAAAAGCCTCGACTTCTTAGAACATCCAAGCCGAATACACACAACTCCTGATGCGGTAACTTCGACAAACACGAGCACACCGTGCTCAATGTCTGAATCACACACTAGCACACGAACACAGTGGATACAGGTTTACAGTCAAGACAAGCCAATTAACAGAAAAGCTCTCCAAGGAAAGAGCCTTGGGTCTCTTTATTCACAATGGCAACTCTAGGATATCAACCGCCTGAGGCAAATCGGTCTTAGAGGCTGTGCCGTCCGATGTAGCGGTTACAGTGTCATCTGAATTTACATCTACTCCTATCCTACGCAACACGTTTACAATCTCTACTTCTACATTATGGCGCGCCTCATTCAATTGCTCTGAAAATGTGTTAACTAACTCTACAGTCTGTTTGTGTCCGGCGGATCCGCTGGTCTTGGCGCTCATCAATCGTCGCTCGAGCGAATCTAACTTTAACCACTTCACCGTTTGCAATCTCCACATCGCGAACCCGTTCAGAAACTTCTCTAACCGCAATTTCAATCCGTCGGTTGTCTCATCCCGTAGATGACGGTAGGCCTCCTCTGCCTTTTCCATTCTCCTTTGCGACTCCTGCGATCTCATGTTCAACTTACCTAATTGCTCCCGCAACCGTTGACATTCCGATTCAACCTTCAATTTACATTCGACCTCCGAAGTTCTGGCCGATTCACAATCCGTCAATTTCTTGGCCCAATTCGCCAATTCCTCCTCATGCTTCCGGACCCCCTCCGTTAGACTTGCTGAAAGCTCCTCCGCACGTCGGAATTCTGCCTCGCACTTACTCTCAATCTCTGAAACCTTGCGACGAAGATCTTCTTTCCCCGCCTTTGCCTCTACAATTTTGCCCCGAAGTTCTTCGGCGATGCAAACGTCTTCAGCTCTTCGGGCCTCTAGTGTAGCAAGTTACTCGATATGTTTTTTCTCTCGCTTCTCTGCAGTGGTGATCAGTCGCTCCGATCGCTTAACTGCCTCATCATATGCTTCCTTGGATTTCTTCAACCTCGTGAGCAAATCCACTGTCATCTTCTGTCCGTTCTCATTAGACTTGCGAAGTCCATCACAGGTCTCCTCCAACTCTGCACATCGTCCTTCTCCAGATTCAATTGCAGTACTTTGCACTCAATTTCCTTCTCTCAAAGCTGGGCTTCTTGCTCCTGCAATGTCACCTTCACTGCCGCGCACTCGGTTGCCAAGGTTTTTGCTCGCTCCCGTGCTAATTCAGTCGCGGAATCCCACTCCCTCTTTACTGCTAGTGCTCTCTTGAGCTGCATTCTATTTCTTATCATCTCTACATAAAATCCTACCTCCTTTGACACAGATACTTCTCTCTCTTCCCATCCAGATACTTCAGTAATGGGACCACACTATCCTGCAAGAAGTCGGGGAAAGAAACGACTAAATCCTTTGGTTCCTCCTGCTAAGTCTTCGTCTCTTCTGCCAGCCTTACTTCTCCTGTAGAAGATGATGGCAATGCATTGTCTGGGGCATCTACCACCATCCCTCCAACCTGTGCAACAATCTATTCCAGTACTTTGTCGCTTAACGTTAGCTCTTTCATCAATTCCTCGCTCGTCTTTGGATGTGGTATTTCTTCACTGCCGCAGTCTAAGTTCGCTCCGAAGACAGAGAATTCGGACTAACTATTTCCATTCCCTCCTTCAAAGGTTCCACCAGTGCTTCTGCTGGAACTTTGATCAATACCCCCGAAGATCCTTCTCTACCTACAAGCTGTGTTGACTCGCCCACTGCGACTTTGGGTGTACCCACAATCGGGGCAACTGTCTTTTCTACGCTGCTATCCGATACTTCTACGGCCACTAACGCCTGATTCGCCCTCTTCTTTGGTCTTGCGCGAGTTCTCGACTGCCTGATCACATCCACTTCCGTTTCCGTTCTTCTTACTTTGAGTGCCAAATCTCCCTCGTCATCGCTCACTACTCTCCTTCTCTTTGCAACTCGTCTCTCTGGCTTGTTCCGTCTCCGCACGACCTCCACCTGAACTGGTCCTTGGGCTGTCGTTTGTGCTGGAATGGAGGGTCGACGGGTATCATCCTCGGTCCCTTCACTGGACTCGGCCGTCAAGATTTCCCGCTCCTTCGAAAATCGCTTCTCCTTCTCTCTCGTAAGCAACCCCATGCCTCAGTAGAAAATCACCAGGAAGGAAGTGAGATGATTGATCAATGGTCCTGTCCACCGATCGGACACATTGACCTAGACAAGATCATGAAAGATCCTTGCCCAGTGTACTCCTTGTCCCTTCAAGATTCGTTCAAAGAACCCTACCTGCCAGGCCGTCACATACGTCGTACGCGCTGGTCGCAAGATGTGCATAATGCCCAACACTATCGCCCTTCTCTTCGGATCTATGTAATCCACTGTCTTCCACCCGTTCGTTCCATGTCTCCCGGAACTAAAGAGTGGTCCGTAAGAGAATTCTTCGGTGTGCGTAAGTCCCACGCTACTCTTCTCAAACAAAAGGTCTCCGTTGCTACCTGCGCACGGTCCCATCACCTTCGTCCAATGCTCAATTGTTTAGAGCATGGGATTACCTCGAAGCTCCACGGTCTGGTTCTTGTCTATTATCTCCTTGGAGATACTCGTCGAGACGCAATTCCAATTCCAAAAGAGGAATTCAAGTCGCAACTCGCTCAGCTCGCGTCTGAAGGGTCCCAATTCTTTGTAGGGCACCTTCATGGAAACCAATTTCCGCACCTTGTCATTCTTCTTTGGCCTCATGACTCTAATTCGCGTCTTCACTGCTAGCAAGGTCGGTCAATTTTGCTCTTTCTCTCCCTCGCTTGTTCTTGCTCGATCTTGCAATGTCGGCGCGAGGACTCCTCGTACTGCCCTTACCCTTGAAGCCCTAACATTGCCTCCTCACGCGCCCACTAGAATTCCCGACGCGTGCGAACGTCTCCCAACCCGTTGCGCGATTTGAAATTGAATCCTATGTCTTCGCCGAAGACGCAGCTCTTGCAATGTCCAAAAAGGCTGCGCTGAAGATCCGAAGATCTTCGGACGGAGACGAATTCTAACTAATCGTGTCATATCTCCTCATAAGCTGCTCATTCTAACTCGTACAACTGCTTTCTAGACAATTATCTTTTAGTTTTGTTGATTTTTTTAAGAAAAACAAAAAAACTAGGCACCACACCTAGGAATCTCAACTGCATAAGGTGAACTACTCTCAGGTGCAATGCCATCCAACGTCTGAGCTTACGTCTGCTCCTAACCTACGCAAAACGTTTAGTATCTCTAACTTTACATTCTCTCGTGCCTCTACTAATCTCTCAGAAAAAGAATTAATTAACTCTACTAACTGTTTGTGTCCCGCGGATCTGCTGGTCTTTGCACTCACCAAACGCCGCTCCAGCGAATCTAGCTTCAACCACTTAACCGATTGCAATCCCCACAATGCGAATCCACGCAAGCACTTCTTAACTCGCAATCTCAACTCGTTGGTAGTCTCATCCAGCAACGGTATGTCGTCTTTGCCTTCTCCATTCTCCTTTGCGACTCTTCCGATCTCATGGAAGCCTTTCCCAATTGATCTTGTAACCGTCGCCGTTCTAATTTGACCTTTAATCTACATTTGACCTCCGAAGATCTAGCCGACTCGCAATCCGCCAATTTCTTGGCCCAATCCTTTGATTCCCCTTTGTGCTTCCGGAATTCCTCCTCCAGACTCGCCGTAAGCTCCTCTGCGCGTGTGAATTCCTTGTCACGATCATTCGTGAGCTCCGCAATCTTACTGCGAAGTTCTTCTTCTCCCAGTCTTCCGCATAAGTCCACAGTCAACTTCTGTGCATTCTCATTAGTGGTATGAAGACTGCTACAGGCCTGCTCTAACTCTGTACAACGATCGGACTCCTTTGCTAAGTTCAATCGCAGCGCTTTGCACTCCATCTTCTTTGCACGAAGTCGGTCTTCTTGTTCCTACAATATCGCCTTCGTTGCTGCGCACTCGGCTGCCAAGCTTGCAGCTCGCTCCTTCGTCATCGCAATTGCAGAATCCCACTCCCTCTTCATTGCCACCGCCCTC
Source organism: Marchantia polymorpha subsp. ruderalis (assembly GCA_037833965.1). Lineage (NCBI taxonomy): Eukaryota > Viridiplantae > Streptophyta > Marchantiopsida > Marchantiales > Marchantiaceae > Marchantia > Marchantia polymorpha. Next base: position 5,404,917 of record AP031359.1, read on the forward strand.
TTGAGCTTTGTCCTTGTGGTAACTCACTTTTTGTTTTTGTGCGGAATTTAAAACATTTTTGGAAAATAGTACCGCAGCAGCAACAGTAAATAGTAATCGGTACACTAAAATAGAGTGAAAATGGATGATCGCGGGTCCAGGAGAATCCAGGAGTTGGGCGCAATGTTCGAGACAGGCGCCATGACCCAAACGGACGGTTCCTACTGAGGAGAAGTGCCTTCAAAGCAAGCAAGAGAAAACGCCTTCGGCGAGAGACGCCTTTGGCGCTAGAGTGAATCCCTCATACTGTCTCAATTCTTAACGCCTTGATTTGGTTAGGTTTTTGTTGGAAAGAACTCGACTAGCTTGTTCTAACGAGCTCAAGAACTCTTGGAACGGATAAGGAAACACAGAGTTATGAGTGGCGGAAGTTACTTATAGGGAGGGCCTTCGGAGGTACGCCTATGACGACGGACGAGACGCCTTTGGCTCAAGCGCCTTCGGCGGTGTACTCCTTTGCCTAAGCGCCTTTGGCGCCAGCGTATCAATATTAGTTCAACGTCTTTGGTGGTGCGACTTCGGCCGTATGCCTTCGGCGGACACGTGTGCCTTCGGCGGAACGGAACACCTGCGGCAAGAGCGCCTTTGGCCGGACAAGACAAAAGAACGGAAACGACAAGATGCATTGACTTTGGTCAACGCCTTCGGCGGAAGCGCCTTCAACGCTGCGCTTTCATCGACAGACACCTTCAAGGGTATGCCTTCGGCGCTACGGGAGAGTGACTTCGGCGGAAGACGGACACCTTCGGCCATACGCTTTCGGCCGTGCGCCTTCGGCGATGCGGAGAGAGAATAATCCGGAATCGGCGAGAGGCAAAGTCTTCGCCGCCACGCCTTCGGTGCTGCGCAAGCAGTGCTAAGTGGACGGACGACGGCGGAAATCAAATTCAATTCTCGTGCGTGTGAGTCCGCACAACGGCGGAGGGTGAAGCCGAGCGTGCGAAGGAGGCCGTTACGCCTCCAAGCCGGCGCGGCAATCAAGTGGGTCGATCCCCACACCCGAGTGTCGAACGGTGAAATCTTGTTCGCTGAAGGCGGACGTCTCATTCTTGCAATTTCAATTTTAATTTTGCTGGAGCGACGATTGCGCAGCAGGAAATCGGCGGAGAGAAATCAGAGAGAGTTGCGACTCGCGGGGAATTGCAAGTTAGCATGCAGCAGTTGAGTGCGCAGCCAGAGGGTCTTGCTAGTGAGTGCGGAAGCTTGCGGAGTGATTGAGTCCGCGTGCAAGAAGCTTGGAGACAGCGAAGGAGAGTTTGCGGACTTCTAACGATCGGCCGAATTCAAGAACGCGATGTCGAAGGTTAATCGGTTGCGGATGATTCCGCTGAAGCTACCGCAGATTGGATTGTGCGCATTCCAGCGCGAGCTGACTGCAGTGAAACTCGCTTTCCTCCTGTGGGGATGGAATTGGATGTGTCAAGATATGGTTCGCGAGTGGTTGAGGGACAAGGATCAACGTGCGCGCGGATTTCGACCGCACCCGGAGCGATGGGAAGTCAGCGACTGGGAGCAGGTGTTGGGAAGATGCGCGGGAGAAGAAGGTCATCTTCTGTTCGAGTGCGAGAGTGTCAATGTCTTGAAGGAGGAAGAAGCTACCTTCGCGGCGTTGTTTAAGCATAGCAAGTTGGGCAAGAACAGGTACAAGACCTGGGACTACAAGGATCGCTTCCGGAGGAATGTCACAGTAGCACTCATTCAACTTTTGCAGCCGCATCGGACCACCTACATGACTTCTTGGCAGGTGGCATTCGTGGAGCTGGCGTTGGTCGGAGCTCCGATTCATTGGGCTCGCATTCTATGGAAGGCAACAAGACAACATGCATTCGAGGAGAAGGGAGGATTGATCAATCACCTCTCCCCCTTCTTGATCAATTTCTATCGGTTGATGGGATGTTTGACGCGACGGAGCGAGTACAATTTCCATTGTTGTCACGCAGCAATCCGAGCCGATATGTGAAGGATGTCGAAGTCGATACCGACAAAGACGAGACACCCACGTGCACTCCACCAGCTCAACCGAGAGCGGAGGAAGAACCGCTCGCAGCACGAGTGCCGCGGAAACGGAAGTGGGAAGGAGAAGCGGAGCAGAGCCAGCAACGCGATGCTGCTGCTCCCAATCAAGAGCGGCCACTTACGGAACTCTGCATTCGACCCAAGCAGAAGGCTCGCAGGCTCGTCCTGCCGGCAAGCAGCACAGAAACGGGGCGTGCTGCAGAGAGAAGAAACTCGCCATCCTTGGGGGAGGATGTGAGTGCACGAACTGCAGAGAGGTCAGCGGACTTCCCTGCACCAAAGGCACAAACGCCTTTGGCAGAGGCGGGAAGGCCTTCGGGTCAAGGGAGACAACATGCGGCACCGATGAATGTGCCGACAACGGACAGGTGCTTTGCTTCCGAGCAAGTACCATTTGATGACTCGACTTTGGGTCAAGAGCCTTCGGCGCAGCAGAGGAGTGAGGAGGAGCCTTCGGCCCAAGCGCCTTCGGCTCAACGGACTTTGGGTCAAGCGACTTCGGGACAAGCGCCTTCGGCGCAGACCCAATGTGAGGGAACGGACGAAAGAAGGAAGGAGGAGACACGTGTGCCTTTGGCACATTCGCCTTCGGCACAAGCGCCTTCGCCGGTAGACGCCTTCGCCGGTAGCAGATCAGACGGGAGGAGCGGACTTGTCAGGAGCAGGATCTTCCACCGCCTTAGACATTTTGGAAGGGAGTAGTGCGGCGGCAGCGGCAGCAGAAGCCATGCAACCCAACTCCCGGGAATCGCCGGGAAATTTTGTGGCGACCGAGATCCTCAATTGGGAGGATGAAGAAGATGAATCGAGCTCCGAGGAGCAAGAAGAACAGGAGCAAGGCACGCCAACAGCGGCGTTGTGCGAGCCGGTGGTACCTCTGTTGAGGTACCTCGATCGCAAGGTGGCGAAGTATGCTGATCCCCGCCATCCTAGGTCTTACGTCAAATTGGTGCGCAGGCAAACGCGAATCAAGGTCGGGACCACTAGTTTGTTGGCTTCCTTGGACGAGACAATCAAGGATCTGCGGTTGAAGAACGACGCCCTCCGTGGACGTCTGGCCATTTCGCGGAAGTTGCAGAAGGGGGTCAACAAGATGCAGGAAGAGAAGATCGAGGAAGCGAAGAAGGAATTGGTGAAGCAGCATGAGAAGCTCGCGGAGGATCTCGATTCTGAGCAAGCTCAAAATTGCATCTTGTTAGAAGAGCTCATGCGACAGACACGGTTACTAGAGCAGTGTCAGAGCGCACGTCAAGCCGATGAAGAGTTAATTCGTCACCTGCAATCGCAGTGCGGCGAATTGAAAGCGCAGCGCGCGGAGGCAAATCTGCAGCTAGTGCGATCGCCGGCGTGCGGCAGATCGCACACGAGAAGAGTTGGCAGAGCGAGTGAACCGCTGTCTCAAGGGATACACTCACTGGGAAATGGCTGCGCAGGAGAGAATCACACTGCGCGGATTAGAGATTCGTGCGGCGGAATTGATGTTCAGTGATAGTTAGAGCCGGCGGCGGGTCACGAAGAGGTTAGACGCTTTTCTGACAAGGTCGCGAGACGCCATTGCGAACCTCGAGGCAGAGGTGACCGAGGTGCTTCGGCGGCTGGGGTTGCGCAGCAGAGCCGACGACTAGTCGGATAGGGAATTAGTGCGCGGTAATCCGTCGCGCAAGAGGCATAGCATATGACGTGTAGTGTAGTGTAGTGTAGTGTTAGTTAGGACTTAGAGGGTAAAAGTAATTCAAGGCGTCTTGCCTTGGGATTCTTCAAGTTTTGGAAGTGCAGATCAGGAACTCATTTTCTCTGCGTATTTGTGTCCTTAGTTCTGTCACCGCGCAAGAGGATCTACAGCTTGACGAAGATACCGCATTTTGTAGCTGAAGGCCTTCGGCCGAATGTTCAGAGCTAGTGTTCTGGTTAGATACTTGAGCAATTTGGATCTACACCTGCGGGTGATTGCTGAATGCTCAGAGCTAGTAACTGGTTAGATACTTGAGCAGTTTGTCCTTACACCTTCGGTTGATTGTTCCTGTTTGTACTCCTTCGGGATGTTACCCCTAAATGCCAAAGTGAAGTTTTTTTACTTCGAGTAAGCCTTGGTTGTAAATTCAGGTTACGCTGTAGAAGACGCCCTCAGTGCTAGCCTCTGCAGTATTTCTGGGAATGATTAGTGCCTGAGAATTAAAACTCGTCAATAGACTGTTATGGTATGACACTGGATCAGTTCTCTGTTGAGGTTCTCAGTTCGGTTCCCGTATTCTCTGCGCGTTTTGTGAGTTGAGTGTGTTGTTCACCGCGTGTGAGTGACTTCGGTTTGACGAAGGTACCGCATCCGAAGTAGAAAGTCCAACCCGGGTGCCCTGCGCTAGCAGATACTAGTGGAAGGGTTGTAAAAGCCGGAGTTGGGAGTCACTACTTGCAGAGCCTCTAGGTGTACTCCTGAGAAACTTTACCCCCCTGAACCTTGAGTGGAGGTCCTAATCAATCTCTTAGTTGTGCTTTTCTAGTTTCAGGTGTGTGTTGGGGTGAACTACGCTGCACTGTGCGTCCTCCAAGTGACCTCCGAGTTGAGCACTTGCAGTATTTTTGGGAGTGACAGTCGCCTGAGAATTCAAACTCTTCAATAGTCTGTTAAACGTGACACTTTGTACTCTGTGTGTTGCCTCTGTCCCTGTGGGTTTGACCTTTTTGCTGCTATACTCCAGTTTTAGCCTTTGGTGGGTTATTACAGTCCTATTCCTAATCAACTCAACATAAGATCCTGACTTCCTCCTCATAGTATACTTTTTCCTCTTCGTGTCTAAATACTTCAATAAAGGTATTACGCTATCCTGCAAGAAGTTAGGGAAGGCAATCTCCAACGCCTTTGGCCCTTCCTCCTAAGTCTTCGTCGCAACCTCAGATTTTTCTTCCTTCTCACGTGGTGGCGGCTCTATAATATCCATGATGTCCTCTACCGTCCCACCAACCTCTGCAATAATCTGCTCCAAAATTGCCTCACTTAACGTGAGCTCTTTCGCTATCTCTTTGCTGGTCTTCGGCTGAGGTATGTCTTCACTCCCCCCAGACCGCGTTTGCTCCAAAGACAAAAAATTCGGACTAGCTGTCTCTGTTCTCTCCTCCGAAGGTTCCACTGCTACGTCTATTGGAACTTCAACTGATACCGCCAAAGGTACTCCTTTCACCACTTGCTATGTTGGCTCAGCAATAGTGTCTTTGGCTGTCGCTATGGTTGTCGCAAGTGTTTTCTCCACACAGATGTCTAAAGATTCGGTCACCATCAATTCGCGACTCGCCTTCTTCGGCCTAGCTCGAGTTCTTGACTGCCAAATTCCTACTATCTCTGTTTTCGCCATTCGCGATTCTAGCAGCAGGTCCTCTTCGTCATTAGTCACTACCTTCCGTCTCTTCGCCGTTCTGGTCTCTCTCGCGTTGGCAGCACATCCACCTGCATAGGTCCGCGCGCTGTTGTCTGAGGTTATATTTAGGATCAACTGTTGTCTTCTTCCTTGGTCCCTTCGCTAGACTCGACTACTAGTACCTCTTATTCCTTCAAAAATCGCTTTTCTTCCTCCTTCGTGAGTAGTCCCATCCCTCGATAGAAATTCACGATATAAGGAGTCAAGTGATTCACCAAAGGTCCTTTCCATCAAGTGCTTGCATTAACCGAGACCAAATCGTAAAAGATCCTTGCCCAGTGCAGCTGATTTTCCTTCATAACTCGCTCAAAGAATCCGACCTGCCAAGCCGTGATATAGGTCGTTCAATGCGATCGCAAGATATGCATGATGTTCAACGCAATCGCGCGCCTCTTTGGATCTTTATAATCAGCGATCTTCCATCCATTCGTCCCTAATCTTCCATTTTTGAAAAGTGGGTCAAAAGTGAATTCTTCCACGCGAGTTATCTTCACACTATCCTTTTTGAACATGAGATCTCCATTGCTGCCTGCACACGGCCCCATCACGCTCGCTTAATGCTCAATCGTCTACAGCATGGGATTGCCTCGGAGGTCCTCACCATCGTTGCGGTTCTTGTCCATGATCTCCTTGCAAATACTCTTTGATATGTAGTTCCAATTCCACAGGAGGAATCAAGGTGCAATTTGCTAAGCTTGCGCCTATAGGGTCGCAATTCTTCATAAGGCACCTTCAGGAGGACCAATTTCCCCATCTTGGTCGTCTTAAGAGGCGCCATATCTGCAATACGCGTCTTCGCTGCTAGCAATGTTGATCAATTTTGCTTACTCCCTATCTCGCTCGTTCTCGCTCGGTATCGCAATGTTGGCACGAATGCTCCTCAAACTGCCCTTACCCTCGATGCCCTAGCGTTCTCCCCACGTGCGCAAATTGATGTCCGCGGCGCGTGTGAACGTTGTCTGGTCCTTTGCAAATTTCAAATTGATCTTTGGGTCTTCCCCGAAGATCCAGCTATTGCATCCTCCAGAAAGACTGCGCCGAAGATCTGAAGATCCGCAGTTTTCGGCCAAAGGCAAATTCTAACTAAATTTCCCATAATTCTTCTAACTTTTATCACTTGGGACTAATATGTCTACCTTCTACATCAATACGTTTAAGGTTTTTGTTAATTTTTGAAGAAAAACAAAAAACTAAGCACCACATTGAGACCATCCAATTCTCGGGCTAGGTCGAAGATGAAAGCAAGGCGATTGATACTGGAAGCGGACAGTAGCACGGAGAGTAGGGCTGGTGCGTCGCAAGAGCGTTTCACTCCAAAAGCGGGAGCAGAGTAGAATAGGGTGAGAGAGAAGGAAGCACCAGTGGAGAAGGATCTTTGAACTTCTGCAGTGAGCCCTACGCCAGTAGTGTCAAGCCGGGCTACGAAAAAAGAGAAAGGTAAAGCTATCATGACAGAGGAAGTACCTCCGGGACGTAATAAGGTTCCTTTAGCGGGTATTAGGATGAAGGCCCCTTTTGAGAGGCCAGTTGAAGTGTTGGCAGTATCATCGGACATTGAGGCAGACCCTATGGCCCTAGAGAAAGTTGCTGAGAGGACCGTAGAAGACGTAGTAGAAGAAGCGTTTGCACCACAGAAGGTGGTGTCACCACGGACGTCCACCCGGATGGTCATATTGGAGCCAAGCAAAGATCCTTTGGCGGAGGAGACAAAGTTGCAAGTACTCAGTGTCGTTGACGTTTTGTGTGGGCAGGTGCCTCCGTTACTCTAGTATCTCAACCGCAAGCGGAGGAAGTATGTAGGAACTACCACCAACGGATCTTACGTGGAGCTAATGCGTAATAGGACGCAGGCAAAGGTGGCAGCAACTTTTGCAGCTGTAGCAAAGGAAAGGCAGCCCCATGAGACAGAGGCGAAGTACAAGGTACTTCGGAAAAGATTGGCCGAGGAAGTCAAAAAGCGGAGGTATTCAGAAAAGATCTGTGAAGGTCTTCGTGAGGATATTGAGAATGCCAAGTGTGCGACAATAAATCTTCGGAATAGGTTGGAGGCATCTCGGACCGCCTATAATGCCGAATCGTAGAGGATTGACAAACTAACGGAAGCATCAGAGAAGAAGTAACAGGAGCATGCAGCCGAGCTAGCAGCGAAGATGAAGGATCTAGCAGAGTGCGAAGCTGCTAGGATCTCAGACTTGGAATTGATAGAGAAGCTAGAGGCTTAGTGTAGTGAGTTGAGGTCTCAACGGACGCAAGCCGAGGAGCAGTTATGCTAGATGGAGACGAGATTGTGGGAGGCAAAAGAGAAGAACCGACACTTATCAGAGCAGACGGATCACGCCTTGACCGTGAGGGTGAACCTGCGCCTTTGAGGGTTTGTATTATGGCTGGTCAAGACGCATAAATGGTTGCAGTTACGAGATCTTGAGCGCCGTGCAACTGCAATGATAGCGAGTAGTGTTAGTGGGCAGCTTAGGTTAGCCAAGAAGTTGGACGGGTTTCTTACAAGTTTGCGCGACGTAGTGTTGAACTTGGAGTTGGAGCTGGTGGCCGTTTTGCAAAGGTTAGGTTTAAATCGGAAGTAGGATAGAAAGGCAAACTGCCAACTCCGCGAATGTTATGCCTGTTTGGAGCTTGCATCAGAGCGAGTGATAGCTCCTAGTTACTTAGGAATAAAGGGGTCCAAGGCATTGGCCTTAGGAAACTTTTCTTGATTTTAGTTTCCTCAGTTTTGAAGTCTGCATTCTTCGCGCGTCTGTGTATTGAGTGTTTTGTCATCCCGCAAGAGGTACTTTGGTTTGTCAAAGATACCGCATTCAAGGTAGTAACTCAATTCGAATGTTGTGAATAGCGATTGGCTAGAATCACAATTTAAGCAAGTTCGCAATTGGTAGTTGCGTGTAGATCCTAAGTGTACTCTTTAGAAATTTTCCCCCCTGAATACTAAAACAAGGTCGTGATCGACCTCTGTGATGCTACATTTGAAAATTTCAGGAGTGATGTTTGTATTACGCTGCATTGCGTGTCGTTTGAGTTAAACACGTGCAGTACTTCTGAGAGTGACAGTGGCTTGAGAATTCAAACTCCTCAATAGACGGTTAAATACGTGACACTTGATACTCTTTGTGTTGTTTCTGTCCTCAAGGGATCGAATCTTTACCATTATGCTCCATTTTGGTATTAATCTGTCATTACACTTAGATTAATCGTCTCCGTCCTTTCCTCCAGAGGTTCCACTACTATTTTCATCGGGACTTCAGCCTGTACCATCGAAGATCCTCTTTCCAATGCCCGAAGAGTAGGCTCCTCCCTCTTCTCTTCGTCTGTCGTCGAGGTAGCTGCATCCGTCTTCGCCACACTGCTATCCAAAGCATTGGACACAACTCTCCCACGATATGCTTTCTTCTTTGGCCTGGCTCGGGATTTTGACGACCTGATTCTCATTACCTGGATCTCCGCCATCCGCGACTCCAGTCTTTGATCTTCTTCACTATCGGCAATTATCTTCCGCTCTTCGCCAATCTCCTCTCTGGTTTTTCTCTTATTGCGAGAACATACACCTGCACTGGTACGCACGCTGTCCTTCAAGTTGGCTCTTTGGGTTGACTATCGTCTTCCTCGTCTGTTTCCTTGCTAGACTCAATTGCTAGTATCTTCTATGCCTTCAAGAATTGCTTCTCTTCCTCCTTCGTGAGTAACCCCATCCCTCGATAGAAGTGTACACGATCGCACGATCGCACGATGTACACGATCGCACTAACACAATCGCATGCCTCTTCGGGTCCTCGTAATCTGTTGTCTTCTACCCATTCGTCCCCGAACTCGCGTTCTTGAAGAGTCAAGCAAAGGTAAATTCCTCCGCGCGCGTAATCTTGTCGCTCTCCTTTTTGAACATGAAGTCGCCATCTTCTCCTACGCACGGTCCTAGAACCTTCGTCCAATGATCGATTGTCCACAGCATCAGATTGCCTCGGAGATTATCTCCCTCGTTACAATTTTTGTCCATCATCTCCTTGCACATGCAATTCCAATCTCAGAGGAGAAAATCCAAATGTAATTCGATGAGCTCTCGCCTGTAGGGTTGCAACTACGCATAGGGCACCTTCATCGGATCCAATTTCCGTACCTTGGATGTTGTGGGCGGCGTCATATCTCCATTCGCATCTTCGTTGCTATCAAGGTCGATTGATTCTCTCGCTCTCTCTTGATATCGCAATGTCGGCGCAGTGTGTGTGCTTCGCACTCTTATCCTCGACGCCCTCATGTTCTCCACACACGTGCAAATTGGTACTCTTGGCGCATGCGGATCTTGACAAGCTCTTTGCGAATTCAAATTGGGATTTGTCATTTTCGCCAAAGGTCCGGCTATTGCATCCTCAAAAATGGCTGCGCCAATGATCCAAAGATCCGAAAGTCTTCGACCAAAAGTGAATTTCACTTTCCTTCTCTTACTAGCTAAATTTCCAGTAATTTTCCTAAGTCCTACAACTGAGGACTTATATGCATACTTCCTGACACGAATATGTTTAAGTTTTTGTTATTTATGCAAAAAACGAAAAAACTAAGCACCACAAGCGGCCGCAAGATATGCATCAACGTTGTTGACACAGCGCAACTCTTTGAATCACAGTACTTGTCAGTCCTCCAGCCGTTTGTGCTCGATTGAGGTTTTGTAAACAGCTTTGCGAACGTTGCCTCTTCGACCCTCGTCAATCTGACGCTGTTCTTTTCGAAGATAAAATCTCTTTCCTTGTCCGCACATGGCCCTAAGACACGCATCCAATGCTCAATACTCCACAGCAAAGGATTTCCGCAAAAGTGTGTACCCACATCCTTGTTCTTGCCTAATCATTCATGACAAACCGTTGCCCAAACGCAATTCCAATCCCACAATAAAAAATCAAGTTGCGCTGCAATCAAATCCTTCCGATACTTGCGTAATTCCACATTAGGCACCTTCAGCGAGATCAATTTGCTCCCGATAATTTCGTAGCGCGCGCAATGTCTTCTACAGTATAGTCTTCAAGCTTTCCGATTCCAATTTGCACTCACACAATGTCGGCGTGAAGTTTTCACTTCGCGTCCTTTATCCCCAACATCCTAACAGTCCTCGGACACGCGCGAATTGTCACCCGCAATGCTAGTAGTTTTTTTCCAGTCTTTGGCAAATTCAAATTGTCACAGGTCGTCTTTGTTGAAGATCCGTCTACTATATCGCCAAAGATATCTGCGCTGGAGTCCAAAGATCTTCAGCAAAAGGCTCCGAAGTCGGATTCCATCTAGCCTTAACTACTAATTACCGAATACATTCTAATTCCAACGATTATGAACCTATATGTACATGTTCTACCTCAAATACACTTCAAATTTATTCTTTTATCCAAAATTTGAATAAATTGTACATCACAGCTCATTGCAATACGCTCTCAATCCAAACTCTAGCACTTTCAATGTTGTCAATCAAAGTCTTGAAGCTCGCCCCATTGTTGCGCTCTCAATTTCTCACTCGCAATCCTCGCTGAACTCCCGTTTCTGCTAATGTCTCTCGACGCTCTAACTACATTGTGAATGCATGCAAATTGATGATACAAAAGCCAACGTTTTCTTTCCGGTCGGCGCCGCTTTTCACTAAGCCAAAGGTTTTTATGCTGTAAAGCCGAAGGTGTCTAAGCCCAAGTCCGAATGTCTAACGCATTTTTTCGTCTTCGTCTTACCATGTCAGCCACTTCCTACATTCATAACTCAGAATTTCCTAATTGGTTACAAGCGTTTTTGGGTTCGTAAGAACAAGCATGACAAGCTCTATCTATCAAGATACTGCCTAAGTCATGTTGCTACTAATTGACGAAGTTATGAAGCATCTAATCTAGTAGATTATAACTCATTGAATTCAACTTTATTGCTTGCAAGTAAGAACATTAACTCCAGCTGAGAGGTATCTTATATGGATTCCAAATTTTCCTTACTTGTCATTTACCGCAAAATCCTTTATTGAATCTAATTTTTATTATTTTTATCCTAAAACTATAGATTTCTATTCATGTACTCCTCAAACTTCATCTTTTCAAAAAAAATTGAAAAACTACTTTACCACATGACTTCTAAAGACATGCTATTCAATCTTCTACAAACGGTTTTGGAAGAATTTAAAGTGCTCCGGCAATAACTCAAGGTACAAAGTGCTGGTTTGACTACTGCAAAAAATAAAATCTGGGAGTTAAAGTATCTCACAAAAATTTTGAGAAGATCATGCTTGAAATTTTGAATCAGTTGAGTACATTCTAGAAAAGGTTGATTTTCAAGCTTCAACTTTTGCTACTCCTACTTTGCATGAAGTGATTAAAACTCTAAAGGTGAAAATGAATTCTTATGTTGAAGCTATCAAGTCTGCTCATATCTCCTTGTGTCAAGACCAAGAGATTGAAAAGGCTAATCAACTTGCTCGTAGAAAGAATGTCATGATTTCAGGTTTACCTAAATCTGAGAAGAAAGAGATGAAGAGTGTTATCATCAAGTTCTTGGCTGAAATACTTCATGTTTGTAATCCGGATTGGGCTCAAGCTTTTGGTATTGGAACCAAAGGAGCCCAACTTTGTGCTACTATTGTTAAGTTTGTGGATCAAGTTTAACGTGATACTGCTATAGCTATCAAGACCATTCTCAAAGGACATAGGATTTGATTAGATTTTGATCTTACACCTCTACATGTTGAAGCAAACAGGAAGGAGCTTACAAAAGTCAAAAAAGCTCAAACAACAAGTTTTGTTGTTTATCAACGTGTGTGGTACCCCACTTTTGGTATTTTTGCGGAATTTAAAACATTTTTGGAAAACTGTACCGCGGCAGCAGTGTAAATAGCCATCGGTGCATCAAAATAGAGTGAAACTGGATGATCTCGGAGAATCTCGTAGAATCCATGAGTTGGGCGCAACGTGTGGGACAGACGGCGCCCTAAACGAAGGGCTCTAAGGGAGTACCCCTTCGGCGCAAGGCGCATAATCCGCCTTCGGCGCTACGCCCTCGGCGCTAGAGGAATCCCTCAGAATCTAAGCAATTCCCAAACTCCTTGACTTGGTTAGGGTTTCGTTGGAAAGACCTTGACATTGAGCTCACATTGGCCGGAGCTCCAGTTCACTGGTCGCGTATCCTGCATAGGGTGATGCGACAGCATGCGTTTGAGGAGCGGGGAGGAACTCTCAATCACCTCTCCCCCTTCTTGATAAATTTTTATCGAGCGATGAATTGTTTAACCGCGGCCGAGTGAGCTCGATTTCCGCCATTGTCAGTCGACCATCCCGGGAGGTATGTGCGGGACAACGAGGTGGACACCGACGCGGAGGATTCGCCGACTTCCACTCCACCGACTCAACAGGACGCGAGGAGAGACGCATCCGCAGCGCGAACACCGCGGAAGCGAAGATGGAGAGAGAAACCGGAGAAGGAGCAACATCAAGAATCAGCTGCTCTCACCCGGAAGCGGCCACTGCACGAAGTCTGCAGCCGGCCGAAGCAGAAGGCGCGCAGGCTTTTGTTACTGGCCAGCTGCGCGGAAACGGCGACAATCGCCACAGAGAAGGGAAGTTCGTCCCTGGAGAAGAATGGAACTACGCGGACGGCCGAAGGGGCAGTAGACCACCTTACGCCTTCGGCGGGAGAGAGACAACCTTAGAGTCAGGAGTTACCACGTGCGGCACGGATGAGTGTGCCGCCTACGCATAGGCGACTCCCAGTGGATAGGCGACCCCTTGCGGACGTGGATTTGTGCGTAAGCATAGGCAGAGAAAGTTCGCATACGCATAGGCAGGACTCACCCCCGGTGCAACGCAGGAAGGGGAAGGAGCCGGAGGAAGATCCGCCTTCGGCTCAAGGGCCTTCGGGACAAGGCCCTCCGGCGGGAAGATCGCTGGGATATGCGCCTTCGGTGCCAGGGCCTTCGAGCCAGCGAGTTACAACCAGAGAGCCGGCGGAAGCCGCGCCTTCGGCGGGAAATCCGCCGGAAGATGCGCCTTTGGCGGAAGGGCCTTCGGGCCAAGGGACATCAGGCGGGCCGCCTTCGGCTCTACCGCCTTCGGCGGATGAAGCGCCGGGATTTGCGCCTACGCGTAGGCCAGACGCATCCCTGGCGCAGGACCTAAGGGTAGAGCAGGACCGATCGGTGGAGCAGGACCTAACGGAGGAGCGGATTGTCTGTCCGCAGGATGAAATTTGAGCGCGCGATGCACAATTACACCCTGCGCAGGTACATTCCGCGCGATCGCCTTTGGCGGTAGACGCCGGCGGCAAAGAAGTCGTTGTCGCGATACGACAGGCGGACGATGGGGATGTGGCACGGCCGCATCCATCCACCGCCTTGGACATTTAAGCAGGGAGCAGCGAGGGTGCAGGAGCGCCAGCAGCGGCAGAACGCGCAAACATCTCGCAGCCCCACCCAAGCCAGTCGCCAACGCAATCAATGGCGACCGAACTCCTCAATTCGGAGGATGACGAAGAAGGAGGATCCACTATTATAAGTGTCGGGATCGGGATCCACCGAGGAGGAGGAGGAGGAATTGGTAGGTGCGCCGGCGCCGGCGCTATGTGAGCAGGTAGTACCTCTGCTGAGGTACTTGGATCGCAAGATGGAGAAGTACGCGGATCCTCGCTAGCCTGGGTGCTACGTTGAGTTAGTGCGCAAACGAACTCGCACTAAAGTCCACACCAGCAAGTTGCTAGCCTGTGTGGACCGGGAACTTAAGGATCTGCGGGAGAAGCATGAGTGCCTGTGGGGTCAGTACAACCTCAATAGGAAGTTGTACAAACACTTTGACAGGGTGAAGGATGGGAGACTGGAAGAGCTCGCCACGGAGCAGGTGAAGCTCACGGAAGCGCTGGGTTTTGAGTAGGCTCAGAATCGAATTTTGTCAGAGGAGCTCGTGCGACACACGCGGTTGTTAGAGCAGTGTCAACTCGCACGACAGGCGGATGAGGAATTAATCCGCAGGCTGCAATCTGAGTGCGGAGAATTGAGAGCACAGCGTGCGGAGGCCGAATCGTAGTTGGTTGTGGTTGAAGACGATCGCCGGCAGGAGGAAGAACGCACGAAGGAAGAGATGGCGAGGCGAGTCACCCACTGTCTCAGGGGGCTACGCCCACTAGGAAGTGGCAGCGTAGGAGAAACTCACACTGCGTGAGTTAGAGCTTCGTGCGGCCGAGTTGTTGACAGGTGACAGTCGAAGTCGGCGGCGAGTGGCGAAGAAGCTGGATTCTTTTCTGTCGAAGTCGCGGGACACCATGGCCACCCTTGAGACGGAGGCTTCCGCGGTGTTGCGGCGTTTGGGACTGCGCAGTCGAGCTGAAGACTGGCAGGGTAGAGAGTTAGTGCGCGGCAGTCCGTCGCGCAGGAGGCGAAGCACAGGTTCTGCGGAGTGTAGTGTAGCGTGGTTCCGTGCAGGCGTGTAGCGTAGTGCAGTGTAATGTTGGTTAGGACTTAGAAGGTATAAAGTAGTTCAAGGCGTCTTGCCTTGGGATTTTTCCATTTTCGGAAGTGCAGATCAGGAACTCATTTTCTCTGCGTGTTTGTGTCTTTAGTTCTGTCACCACGCAAGAGGAGCTACACCTTGGCGGTCCGCATTGTGTAGCTGAAGGCCTTCGGCCGAATGTTCAGAGTTAGTACATTGGTTAGAGACTTGAGTAGTTTGGATCTACACCTGCGGGTGATTGCCGATGCTCAAAGCCAGTGACGAGTTAGATACTTGAACAGTTTCGCCCCTACACCTTCGGGTGATTGTTTCTGATTGTACTCCTTCGGGATTTTTCCCCTGAATGCCAAAGTGAAGTTTTGCTACTTCGTGTAAGCCTTGGTTGTAAATTCAGGTTACGCTGCAGCAGGTGCCTTGAGGGTAACCCCTGTAGTATTTCTGGGAATGACAAGTGCCTAAGAATTCAAACTCTTCAATAGACTGTTATGGTGTGTTACTGGAACGTTTCTCAGTGAGTCCTTCCGTGCGGACCTGTGTTCTCTGCGCGTTTTGTGAGTTGAGCGTGTTGTTCACCGCGTGTGAGTGACTTCGATCCGAAGTAGGAAGTCCAACCCGGGTTCCCTATGCTAGCAGAAAGCTAGTGGAAGGGTTGTAAAAGCCGGAGTTGGAAGTCACTACCCGTAGCTTTGCTGAGTACTCGCGAGAGACTTTCCCCCTGAAATCTTAAGTAGAGGTCCTAACCGATCTCTGGGTTGTGTTTCTGTAGTTTCAGGTGTGTGTGTGTGTGTGTGTGTTGAGTGAACTACGCTGCACTGTGCAACCTCCGAGTGAGCTCCGAGCGAACACTTGCAGTATTTCTGGGAGTGACAGTCGCCTGAGAATTCAAACCTCCAATAGTCTGTTAAATGTGACACTTTGTACCCTGTGTGTTCCTCTGTCCCTGTGGGTTCGACCTTTCTACCACTATATTGCAGTTTTAGCCTTTAGTGGGTTATTACATAAGAATAAGACAACTTCTTTTTGGCGCCGCTGCCGGGGACAGTGCGTCAACACCGGGGTACACGAGCAGCAATGCGCGGTGAATGTCGACAGGAGCAAGTGGGAGCAAACTAAGTGCGAGATCTGCCCGCAAGCTTCGTCGAGATTTAGAGAAAGCCGTGAAAGAGACACGGCGTCAGAATAAGAAAACACCAAAAAGAGTATCTAAGCCTAGTTCGGCCGACACCATTGGTGGAAATACTCCCAGTGACTCGGAACCAAACTTTGTGCTTACAATTCTGTTAGATATACTATCCACAGATTCCCTCAGTGATTTAGAACAGACCGCCGAGAGTCGTCGGCAGACGCACCTATGGCAGACGGACAAGCCAATGCGCGGATGACCTTTGCTCCGCCGATTACCAAGCATTCCTATCCGAAGTATAAAGGGAGCGTGGATGACGATGATGCAGATTCCTACATCAAGCTGTTCGAATCAGTGTCTATCACTAACCGCGAGATCACCGATGAGGACAGACTGCGGATTTTTCCTAGTCTTCTGCGGAAGAAGGCGCGCAGTTGGTATAACCACGAGAGCACCAACCCAAATGGTTTGCTAACGTGGGCTCAACTGAAGGAAAAGTTCCTTCGGCGTTTCCGTGAGCTTGGCTACGACAGTTGGGTGCTGACGAAGCTGCGTAACCTGCAGCGGGAGAAGAAGGAGAGTCTTCGTGACTACACAGAGAGGTTCCTATACCTTCTCGACAGAATACCAAAAACGGGGCCAGGATCCCCCTTCTCAGTCCAGCAAGCCGTGGATTGGTACGTGACCGGTTGAACCAGGGAGATGGAGACTTTCTGCAGACGCGGGAAGTGCGATACCATCGAAGATGTGATTGCATCGGCGGAAGCCTTTGAGACTTCCACTCTCAACCGAAGAGGGAGAGAGCGACGGGACTCGAAGGAACAAAAGCCGAAGGGAGGACGGAGAAGGCGCAGAGGGGCTACACCGTCGTCGGAAGATCAGTCCTCGGACGAGGACTGTACCTCCTCCGAAGAAGAGGAGACCTCCTTGTTGGAGGAAGAGAAGAAGAGAAAGAAGCGCGGGGCAGCAAAGAAGAAAGGCCCAAGGCGAGCAAATATGGACAAGGCGTCGGGAGACATTGCATCGAAGGTAGAGACCCTGGTGAAGGACTTCGCCGACTTGAAAGTCCCTGTGGTGGGTGGTCAGGATCGACGGAAGTCTCCAGGGAGAGTGCGAGCGAACTTGTGGTGTACTACGTGCGGAGCGGTGGGACATGCAAATACTGAGTGTCTTATCGCCCGTTCGTCGTACCTCGTCAACGCAATAGAGTGGGCACCACCGTATTATGGGGAAAACCCTCCGTACTATGGCGAGGCGAGCGAAGAGGCAGCCTACGCCATCCAGTCGGTCCCTGCTACTACGCCGATTCCGCCAGTGCATATCCCCCGGTACCATCCGAGAGATAGGGCCACTACGGTGCCTGTGAGGCGCATGGCACCTCCAGGGACGTATGACCCACCGCCGCCGCGAGCTTGTTTTAATTGTGGGGAAGTGGGACACTACTCACCTCAGTGCCCCAATCCCAAGAGACAAACCGGGTATGTTCCGAGCTGCAGAAACTGCAAGAAGTCTGGACATACCTCAGCAGAGTGCGATCAACCCCCAGTCCACCGGCCCACGGTGCGATTTGTGACGACTCCTGCCAAGGAGGACGTACAGGTCAACAAGGTCGAGGCGAGTTCGGACAAGAATGACGAGGAAGAAGAGTGGCCTGCAGAAGAGGTTATGTGCGGACGGGTGGAAACCCGCAGTTCGAAGCGATCGAAAGAAGAGGAACGAGATACTCGTAAGGACAGTCGAAAGGCCGATGATCGAAAAGGGAAGGGAGAAGAGAAGGCAAGTAGCAGGTCTGACTTGAGGCCTGCGCGAAAGCCTTTGGCTATACGCGAAACACTTGCAGCGCGGACTGACACACAGGTCGAGGATGAACCAATACGCGTGCTGAAGTGGGAGTACACTCCGGACATCAGGGACGAGGTTGCGGAATTGTTGAAAGAAGCGATCCGCACCCGAAAGGAAACAGAAGGAAGGAACATACCAACGCCCTCTGTCGCCCGGACGTCTGCACCCTTGGAACCGCGCAAGACGTCGGCGTCAAGCCGACACGCCCACTATGACTTAGTAGAAGATATCGGAAATCAGCGAGCTAACATCACGTTCAACCAGCTCCTCGACGACAACAAGACGTATCAAAAGATGTTGGTGCTTTCGCTACGCCGACCCCGGAAGCCGCGTGCAGCCAAACTTCCCCAGGTGTACCAAGTAACCAGTGAGGACCAAGGACCTCCGGAGATCGATGTGGAGATAAGCGGGTGTTGTGTACGCAAAGTACCAGTAGACTCCGGATCGGGAGTCAACATAATGACTGAGGACACTGCGCTGGCTTTGGGGTTCAGTGTTTTCGAACCTACGAAACGCGTGTTGAGGTTGGCAGATCAGACGCGGAGGATGCTTTTGGGTATGCTGCGCAATATCCGAACCAACATCGGAGGTGCGGAGTTTCCATTGATCTATATCATCCTGCAGCCTCTGGTGAAGCAAGGATATGACATCCTGCTCGGGCAACCGTGGCTATACGGCGCGCAAGTACGATGTGACTGGCGTAGGCATCGCCTTAAGTTTCCCCATCCCAAATATCCGTCCAGGACTATCACCGTCCCTTGACCCAAGATCCCTCATGAGGGGGAGACACCATCGACGAGTGCGGGTTACACTTCGGGAGCGGACAGTGATTCGTCTATTCGGTCAGATTACTGGACTCCCGATTCCGATTATTTTGTGGGATTTGTCGCGTGTTGTTCTGTAGAGGAGGAACTGGACGCTATTTAGCCGGAGGACGAATATCAATTAACGGTGGGACTGGGAAGAAGTGAGACGAGTCACACAGAGGGCATTGTGAATCCTAGTGACTGTCACGAAGTACAACTTAGTCCTGGTAAGTGCTTGAAAGTATCGAGCACGGTGAAAGGAGAAGAGCTAAGGGAGGTACAGGCCTTCCTTCGCCACTACGCAGATGTCTTCGCCTGGAGAATAGAGGACATGAAGGGAATACCTGCGCGGTATGGGGAACACCGAATTGATTTATTGGATGAGGCAGTTCCAATACGTCAACGCCAGTACCTGCTCAACCCCAAATACTCCTTGCTAGTTAAGGAGGAAATAGATAAGTATCTGAGCGCAGGTATTATATACCCAGTGCTCAGCAGTGAATGGGTATCCCCGATTGTCATCGTACCGAAGAAATTGACGGGTAAGATAAGGGTGTGTCAGAATTTCAGAAAGTTGAACGCGGCAACGTGTAAGGATCATCACCCTCTTCCATTCACGGATGCCATTTTAGACCATGTCGCGGGACATGAGTGCTATAGTTTTCTAGACGGGTTCTCGGGTTACAATCAGGTGTCTATCCGGGAGCAGGACAAGGATAAGACGACATTCACAACTGATTGGAGAACCTACGCGTACCACAAGATGCCCTTTGGTCTGTGCAATGCACCTGCCACCTTCCAGCGGATGATGACCAACATTTTCCAGGAGCAATTGAGGAAGTTCTTAGAAATATTCATAGACGACTTCTTCGTCTTTGAAAAACGGTCGGAACACCTGGGGCACCTGAGACAGACCTTTGATAGATGCAGGGAGAGCAGTTTATTGCTACACCCAGAAAAATGTTTTTTCTTCATGACCAGCGGAATCCTGTTGGGTCATCTCCTTTCGTCGAATGGCATCGCAGTAGACACCGAGAAGGTTAAGGTCATCCTCGAACTAGAGCCACCAACGAATCTGAGGGAGCTGCGAGCATTTCTTGGTCAGGTGGGATACTACCAAAGATTCATACACATGTATGCGATCTTGGCGGCCGACCTGACCAAGTTGCTAAAGAAGGACGAGCCCTATGAATGGGGTGAGAAGCAGCAGTCAGCGTTCGAGGCTCTCAAAGCTAAACTTACGACCGCTCCGGTACTAAGAAGTCCAGACTGGGACCGGCCTTTCCACGTCTACGTCGACACATCGGCATTCGCCATTGGTGTCGTCTTAAGTCAGAAGTATGACAACAAAAAGAACTACCCGATTTATTTTGCGAGCCGCCAGCTATCACTAGCAGAAAGGAAGTACACCACGACGGAGAGAGAAGCGTTGGGAATGGTGTATTCCTGCAAGAAGTTTAGACACAACTTAATCTGCTACGAGTTTGTGTTCCATGTGGGTCACTACGCCTTGCAGCATCTAGTAAAGAAAGCAGATCTGTCACCGGTGCATCAAAATAGAGTGAAACTAGATGATCTCGGAGAATCTCGTAGAATCTCGTAGAATCGAGGAGTTGGGCGCAACGTCTGGGACAGACGCCACCCTAAACGACGGGCTCTGAAGGAGTACCCCTTGGGCGCAAGGCGCATAATCCGCCTTCGGCGCTACGCCCTCGGCGCTAGAGGAATCCCTCAGAATCTAAGCAATTCCCAAACGCCTTGACTTGGTTAGGGTTTCGTTGGAAAGAACTTGACGCGCTGGTTCTAACAAGTCCGAGAACGCCCGGAACGGATCAGGACTCAGGGAGTTGTGACGGTCGAAAGATACAAAGACCTTCGCCTACGCATAGGCGAGGGAAGTTCGCCTACGCATAGGCGAAATAGGGTTGACGTCGGCGGGGAGTCCGCCGAGAATGCCGCCTACGCATAGGCGGGGAGGATTTGCACCTACGCATAGGCGAACAGAAATCGCCTACGCATAGGCGCTTCGGCGTCGGCGGGAAGTCCGCCTTCGGCCCTAGGAATCCGCCTTCGAGGTTGGAACTTGTACGGCGCCTTCGGCGCCAGCGCATCACGGTTGGGCGAGGACCCAACGGAGTAGCAAAAATCCGTACGGACCGTACGGACTTTACGGACTTTACGGACGAGTGCGCCTTCGGCCGGTCGGGGTTCCGGAGACAAGAGCGCCGACGGAGCGGCGAGAGAGATGGACAGACTGGACGGAGTCCGTTGACCGCGCTCAATGCCTTCGGCACAGCCGCCTTTGGCGCTGCGCCTGCGGCGAGGGACCTGCGCGGACGAACGTCCTGTGTGCGGACGGAATTCGCCTACGCATAGGCGAGCGTCTACGCAAAGGCAGATGAAGTTCTGCGCCGGCGGAAACTCCGCCAGGGATTCTGCCTACGCAGAAGGTAGTTCGACTTTTGTCCTATGCGCGGACGAACGCCTTCGGCGAAGCGGGACTAGCCAAGTTGAAGTACGAATGAGTGTAGCGCGTCGGCGAGAAATCCGCCTTCGGCGCTGCGCGACCATGGCCGCGGCGTGGTACGCTGGCGGAGTTCAAATTACCAATTCGAGCGTGTGAGTGAAGTCGGCGTCGGCGGAGCGTGAAGCCGCGCGTGAGAGAGAAGGCCGTTATACCGCGGAGCCGGCGCGGCCATCAAGTGATTCCACTTTCACGACCGAGAGCCGACCATGACCTCTTGCGAGCGGACAGAGGACGCCCCATTCTTGAATTGGCGATTTCAATTTCTGGTGCGAGCTGCGCGCGTCCACCTTCTAGCTGAGAGACGTTCTAGACATCACCGCGCGGAGAGTTACTCGGTGCCTGGGAGAGAATTGAGTGCGCGACAATTGGAATTGAGAGAGATTAGAGTTTGCAGAGGAAACAGAATCGCGAGCAAGAGGCTCGGGCAGAGCAGAGAGAGAGTTGCGCAAACCAATTTCAAGAACGCAATGTTGAAATGGATGAGGCTACGGATGGTGCCACTCAAGCTACCGCCGAATGGGTTGCGTGCCTTTGAGGACCGGCTGATTCCAAGGAAACTAGAATTCTTGCTGTGGGGATGGAATTACGTGTGCGCACACATGGTGCGCGAATGGCTAGACGAGGAACGACAACCTACGCGCGGTTTACGTTCGCACATAGATAGATGGACTGTCCGCGATTGGGGACAGGCATTACGGAGGTGCGCAGGTGAGGACGGGTACCTCCTGTTCGCCAGTGAAAGCGTCAAGGTAACGAAGCATGACAAAGCCTCCTTCGTGGAATTGTTCAAGCGGGAGAGGTCTTCCAAGAACAGGTACAGGACCCGCGACTACAAAGATCGTTTCCGCATGACCGTAGCGATGGCGCTGCTGCAATTGTTGCAGCTGCACCGCACTACGTACATCACGTTGTGGCAGGTGTCCTTCGTAGAGCTCACATTGGCCGGAGCTCCAGTTCACTGGTCGCGTATCCTGCATAGGGTGATGCGACAGCATGCGTTTGAGGAGCGGGGAGGAACTCTCAATCACCTCTCCCCCTTCTTGATAAATTTTTATCGAGCGATGAATTGTTTAACCGCGGCCGAGTGAGCTCGATTTCCGCCATTGTCAGTCGACCATCCCGGGAGGTATGTGCGGGACAATGAGGTGGACACCGACGCGGAGGATTCGCCGACTTCCACTCCACCGACTCAACAGGACGCGAGGAGAAACGCATCCGCAGCGCGAGTACCGCGGAAGCGAAGATGGAGAGAGAAACCGGAGAAGGAGCAACATCAAGAATCAGTTGCTCTCACCCGGAAGCGGTCACTGCACGAAGTCTGCAGCCGGCCGAAGCAGAAGGCGCGCAGGCTTTTGTTACCGGCCAGCTGCGCGGAAACGGCGACGATCGCCACAGAGAAGGGAAGTCCGTCCCCGGAGAAGGATGGAACTACGCGGACGGCTGAAGGGGCAGAAGACCACCTTACGCCTTCGGCAGGAGAGACACGACCTTCGGGTCAGGAGTTATCACGTGCGGCACGGATGAGTGTGCCGCCTACGCATAGGCGACTCCCTGTGGATAGGCGACCCCTTGCGGACGTGGATTTGTGCCTACGCATAGGCAGAGAAATTTCGCCTACGCATAGGCGGGTGCCTACGCATAGGCAGGACTCACCCCCGGTGCAACGCAGGAAGGGGTAGGAGCCGGCGGAAGATCCGCCTTCGGCTCAAGGGCCTTCGGGACAAGGCCCTCCGGCGGGAAGATCGTTGGAATATGCGCCTTCGGCGCCAGGGCCTTCGAGCCAGCGAGTTACAACTAGAGAGCCGGCGGAAACCGCGCCTTCGGCGGGAAATCCGTTGGAAGATGCGCCTTCGGCGGAAGGGCCTTCGGGCCAAGGGACATCGGGCGGGCTGCCTTCGGCTCTACCGCCTTCGGCGGATGAAGCGCCGGGATTTGCGCCTACGCGTAGGCCGGACGCATCCCTGGCGCAGAACCTAAGGGTGGAGCAGGACCGATCGGTGGAGCGGGACCTAACGGAGGAGCGGATTGTCTGTCCGCAAGATGAAATTCGTGCGCGCGATGCACAATTACACCCTGCGCAGGTACATTCCGCGCGATCGTCTTCGGCGGTAGACGCCGGCGGCGAAGAAGTCGCAGTCGCGATACGACAGGCGGACGATGGGGATGTGGCACGGCCGCATTCATCCACCGCCTTGGACATTTTAGCAGGGAGCAGCGAGGCTGCAGGAGCGCCAGCGGCGGCAGAACGTGCAGACATCTCGCAGCCCCACCCAGGTCAGTCGCCGACGCAATCAATGGCGACCGAACTCCTCAATTCAGAGGATGACGAAGAAGGAGGATCCACTATTATAAGTGTTGGGATCAGGATCCACCGAGGAGGAGGAATTGGTAGGTGCGCCGGCGGCGGCGCTCTGTGAGCAGGTAGTACCTCTGCTGAGGTACTTGGATCGCAAGATGGAGAAGTACGCGGATCCTCGCCAGCTTGGGTCCTACGTCGAGTTAGTGCGCAGGCCAACTCGCACTAAAATCCACACCAGCAAGTTGCTAGCCCGTGTGGACCGGGAACTTAAGGATCTGCGGGAGAAGCATGAGTGCCTGTGGGGTCAGTACAACCTCAATAGGAAGTTGTACAAACACTTCGACAGGGTGAAGGATGGGAGACTGGAAGAGCTCGCCACGGAGCAAGTGAAGCTCACGGAAGCGCTGGGTTCTAAGCAGGCTCAGAATCAAATTTTGTCAGAGGAGCTCGTGTGACACACGCGGTTGTTAGAGCAGTGTCAACTCGCACGACAGGCGGATGAGGAATTAATCCGCAGGCTGCAATCTGAGTGCGGAGAATTGAGAGCACAGCGTGCGGAGGCCGAATCGTAGTTGGTTGTGGTTGAAGACGATCGCCGGCAGGAGGAAGAACGCACGAAGGAAGAGATGGCGAGGCGAGTCACCCACTGTCTCAGGGGGCTACGCCCACTAGGAAGTGGCGGCGTAGGAGAAACTCACACTGCGTGAGTTAGAGCTTCGTGCGGCCGAGTTGTTGACAGGTGACAGTCGAAGTCGGCAGCGAGTGGCGAAGAAGCTGGATTCTTTTCTGTCGAAGTCGCGGGACACCATGGCCACCCTTGAGACGGAGGTTTCCGCCGTGTTGCGGCGTTTGGAACTGCGCAGTCGAGCTGAAGACTGGCAGGGTAGAGAGTTAGTGCGCGGCAGTCCGTCGCGCAGGAGGCGAAGCACAGGTTCTGCGGAGTGTAGTGTAGCGTGGTTCCGTGCAGGCGTGTAGCGTAGTGCAGTGTAGTGTTAGTTAGGACTTAGAAGGTATAAAGTAGTTCAAGGCGTCTTGCCTTGGGATTTTTCCATTTTCGGAAGTGCAGATCAGGAACTCATTTTCTCTCCGTGTTTGTGTCTTTAGTTCTGTCACCACGCAAGAGGAGCTACACCTTGGCGGTCCGCATTGTGTAGCTGAAGGCCTTCGGCCGAATGTTCAGAGCTAGTACATTGGTTAGAGACTTGAGTAGTTCGGATCTTCACCTGCGGGTGATTGCCGATACTCAAAGCCAGTGACGAGTTAGATACTTGAACAGTTTCGCCCCTACACCTTCGGGTGATTGTTTCTGATTGTACTCCTTCGGGATTTTTCCCCTGAATGCCAAAGTGAAGTTTTGCTACTTCGTGTAAGCCTTGGTTGTAAATTCAGGTTACGCTGCAGCAGGTGCCTTGAGGGTAACCCCTGTAGTATTTCTGGGAATGACAAGTGCCTGAGAATTCAAACTCTTCAATAGACTGTTATGGTGTGTTACTGGAACGTTTCTCAGTGAGTCCTTCCGTGCGGACCTGTGTTCTCTGCGCGTTTTGTGAGTTGAGCGTGTTGTTCACCGCGTGTGAGTGACTTCGATCCGAAGTAGGAAGTCCAACCCGGGTTCCCTACGCTAGCAGAAAGCTAGTGGAAGGGTTGTAAATGCCGGAGTTGGAAGTCACTACCCGTAGCTTTGTTGAGTACTCGCGAGAGACTTTCCCCCTGAAATCTTAAGTAGAGGTCCTAACCGATCTCAGGGTTGTGTTTCTGTAGTTTCAGGTGTGTGTGTGTGTGTGTGTGTGTGTTGAGTGAACTACGCTGCACTGTGCGACCTCCGAGTGAGCTCCGAGTGAACACTTGCAGTATTTCTGGGAGTGACAGTCGCCTGAGAATTCAAACTCCTCAATAGTCTGTTAAATGTGACACTTTGTACCCTGTGTGTTCCTCTGTCTTTGTGGGTTTGACCTTTCTACTACTATATTGCAGTTTTAGCCTTTAGTGGGTTATTACAACGTGATAGTCAACCTATTATTAGTTAAAAAAGAAGACAATCATCAACGTAGCAATCCAATAGGTTGAAGGTGTTGATGTGGAACATAAGAAGCCTATCTACAACAAAGTATGTGAATGCACATCCAATTTGAAAGATGGCGGACATCATCAACATTGTGGAGACTTAGAAGCATGAAAGCAATGCTTTTGGAAAGATACATGGATTTACTTTGTTGGGATCTACTTGGAACCATAGAAATTGACGAGCAGAAAGAGGCTTTGGAGGCATTGCTACTTTCATCAAATCTGAACTTCTTACTATGATACATTTTGAAATCCAAGATATTGGAAAATAATATCATCTGCTTTGTCTTGGATTGATTAGAGTATCTTACAATAATTTGGCAGTTTGTTACTTTGTATCATTATACATGTAGATCTACTCCACAAGCATTTGCAATCAAAGTCAACCATTCTATTGGTTCATAGATGTTCTCAAATATCAAGACAAAGATGAAGTTTTTCTTGTTGAAGACTTTAATGGCCGTATATTTTTTGCTCAATTTACACAATTTGATGATTCCTTGTCTTTGCTCTCTTTTGAAGAAAGTAACAATAGTGTGTGGTTTAGAATTTCTTGTGATCCTTCTACAAATGATTTGACCGAGCATTTTTTGACTTTTGGAGCCATATGTAATATGAAAGTTCTCAATGGTGTTTCATTCTTTCCCAACTCTCACTCCAATATATGTTTTTACTCTATTGGCTTTATAACAATTAATTATCTTTTGTCCTTTGCCACTAATAGTTCATTTATCTCAACCTTCTAGAGCCTCAATCAGAATCAGATCATACACCTCTTTTATTTACTCAAAATTAATTTCTCTCTACATGTCATTATGTTTCTACATCTCACCACTTGAGAAGTGTTCTTAAGTGGGGAGGCGATGCTATTGGACATATCCTCACTAAAGTGTTAAAAAATGTTGCTATCTATGATAATCCTTCAACTTGGTCTCTACGGAAGATTGTTCCTATTCACAAATCTTGGAGCAAGGACTTGATGACAAACTATCAGACTATCATGTGCGTAGTATTTTTGCCAAGTTATTTGGCAAATGGATGTCAAAGTTGAGCACATGGGCTAAATCTTGTCAAAAGAGAGCGCGGTTCCAAGCTGATTTTCATTTTACATTATACACAATAGACCATATCTTGGTTTTGCGTGTTTTATGGTAAAAATCCAAGGGTAATGGAAAAGCTTTGTTTTGTGCCTTCATCAATATGAAGAAAGCTTTTGACATAGTAGCTCATGAGCTTTTATGGAAAAGATTGCAAATTATTAGAATATCATCAGGTCTCTTAGCATCTGTGGCCGAATTATATCAACACTCCTCAAACCAAAGAGAATTTGAACACCATTGGAGTCATTCAAGGTTATCCGTTTTCTCCTTTTCTCTTTGGAGTTTTCTTAGATGATATAGAAGGTTATTAGAAGATTGTAAAGTAAAGGTGTCAAACTTGGAGGTTTTGTCATCACTTCTCTTTTGTATGGAGATGATGCCATATTAGTAGCACGTGATGGCATTAGTTTACAAAAACATCTTGACACTTTGGCTAGCTTTTCTAACTCAAAATCAGATGGAGGTCAATTTGGAGAAGTCAAAAGTCATTCTTGTGGGCACTAGATCCAAGCATCCTTTTTTTTACAAAAGATTATAGTTGGAACAAGTGAGGAGTTACAAATATTTAGGCATTCATTTCTCCCACAATTATAGTTGGACATTTTGTGTGCAAAAGAGGGTAGAAGCTAGTTTCAAAGTTTTTTACTTCTTGCTAAAAAGATATAGAGAAGCTCATCTAGTGTCTTGGAGTCTTAGGAGATTCTTATTTAGGAGCTTAGTTTTTCATGTTATCTTATATGGAACACAAGTGTGGATTCTTGGTTGTAAGAACATGTTGGCAGCGTTTGAAGAGGGTGTAAAAGATGTTCTTACAAGAAGAATTGGGTGTGAGATCCCAAACTTCATATGCTTTTGGGCTTGATCTATATATCATTTATCATATATTATTATTCTTCTTGCAGAATTAGATTGTCTACCTCTTGAAAGTGAAGCTCTCTTCTTGACTATCACTTCCGTCATAAGAGTGAGATCTCTTAATGCTTCTTGACTTCCTCTTGAAGCCTTGCGTGCCACACATCCCAAGGCATGGTTTGCTGATGTGGTGACTTGATCTTTGAGGTGTAATGTGATGGAACTTGATTGAGGTTTGCAACCTATGGCCCTTTGCGAGCGTATTAAGGAGGAATTTCTTAGCATTATTTGGAGCAGACAAGGCACTAAAATGGAGTTTTATCAACTTCATGTGAATACTATGCTTGTTTATTGTGAGCAAGGATACCTACTTGCGGAGATCTCTACATCTTTATGTCATATAATTGCTCTCATAGTCTTGGAATTGAGGAAGGGCGTTGGTTGAACATTGATAAGAGTGAACGTAATTGTAGGCTATGTGATGGAGGAGAAGTTGAGGATGAAGAACATGTGTTTGTTACTTGTACTATATATAGAAGGATTAGAGCGGCTCATAAGGTTGTTGTTGAGAATTTGTATTCTTTACTGCAGCTTGAGCCTTGTGATTTATGTTGTTTTATGAGGGACGTTATTAGTTTTTGTTCTAGTGCTCTTGGCACTAGCTAGGAGGTTCTTTTGATTCTCTCCTGGTTTGAAGTTTGTATTGTGTTTTTTAGCCTTTTGATCCTTTGGGTCCCACGAGCTTGATATATTTATCATTCATCATATACCATTCAGCGTGTAACTACTTTGTGTGCTACACTTGTAAGAGCAATCTTCTCTCTACTTCTTTCAATCTCAATAGCAAGAATAAAATCCAACAAGCTAGCCGGCCGGATAGGTCTGGCTTATTAAACAGGTATCTCAGCGAGTCATGATCCGAATAGAAGATTATCTTATAGCCCAGTAGGTAGTGCCAAAATTTATTACACGCATAGATGACAGCTAAGTCTTTCCTTTCTTTGGTTGTGTAGTTCTGTTTGGCGGGGTTCATTTGCCGGCTAGCTTAGTAGATCAGCCTTTTCCGTTGTTTTGCATCCATCTGCCATAAGATGGCCCCGATGCACCATCCGAATGCATCCAAAGTCACGTGGAAGTCCTTGATTTGCTCCAGGGGTGCAAGAATGGACGTAGTGATAAATGTTAAATGATAAATGGTATATGGTCAATCGTCTCTTTAGTGATCAATAGTCTCTTTAGTTGTTCAAAGGCTTGCTTTCGGGTCTCCGTCTAGCTATATTTATTCGTCTTCTTGAGAAGTTCTGTTAGGGGTGTGGCCAACCAGGCCTAACTTTCAATGAACCTTTGGTAGTATTCCACACATCCCAAAAAATCTCGTAATTCTCAGAGATTTTTAGTGAATAGGAGAGCTAACATGACCATGATCTTTCTTAGGTCTACGGCTATTCCTTGCTGACTGACAATACGACTTGCTTAGTTGCACAAACTTTTACAAACGGCCGTACTGCCAGGTTTCTTTCTCCTCTTTCTTTCTTTCTTCAGGCTCCATCCGGGTTGCCTCGAGTCAGCCGGATTTTATCTCAGTTTTGGAAAAGGGGAGGCGGGGCACTTTGCGGAGAGGGTCGGCGGATCCTACATTCCGGCAACCATGTAGAGGCCCTCAACCGGATGAAATTCCAACAACCATGTAGAAGAGAGGCCGTCACTGTAGAGGATGCAACGTTGTATCTTTTGCGTTGCAATGATCTACGCCGTAACAATGATCGCGATCGTGTCCTGGAACGTTGAGGGAACTAAAAATTAAAATTGAACCGCA
This sequence comes from Marchantia polymorpha subsp. ruderalis, assembly GCA_037833965.1. NCBI lineage: Eukaryota > Viridiplantae > Streptophyta > Marchantiopsida > Marchantiales > Marchantiaceae > Marchantia > Marchantia polymorpha. Next base: position 5,434,266 of record AP031359.1, read on the forward strand.
AGAGGGATAGCTCAGATGAAATCCCTAGTGTTCAAACTGTAATATTTGTAATCGAACGGTGATAACATATTGAGGCGACAAAATTTTAAGCGGCAAAGATTAGGGTTTTTGAAAATAGTATCACATCGATATTCTCCAGCTCGTCGTTTCGACGTCGCTTTTGGGTGCCAGTGTCATTGCTTTGAGCAGCTCGTGCTTGTACTTTTCTTGTCATTTTAGGTGCTTTTTGCAGGTGTGGTGACAGCATGGAGGCAGGATGTATTGTGCAGGACCCACCTTATGATGGCCCTTTCAATTCGTTAATGTTGAATTGATCAAATGGGACGGCATACATCAAAAGCTTGAGGCTTAACAATTTTGTTTTGAGAGAGGGATCTTGTTATGGTGATGCGAAGACAGAATTTGTGACACGTTGCTTATACAAGGGTGGAGGTACTAGGCACAATTGGGAATCGTATGCAATGTATTACTGCAAGTATGCTACTCCAGAAAGGAGCAAGAAGAGTATGCTTTCCTAGAATTTTATTCAGGATCCATCAACAAAGGCAAAATTTGGTCCCGGCAGCAGGGATAGACTAGATCATGATTCGCATCACAAGTGCTGTCAGTGCAGGTTTAGTGCCATTAAACTGCTGTCTAATGATCACATTCCTCCAGGAATCACGAAGTTGATATACAAGCATAGAAGACACGTAAATGCTGTAGGTGTAGCTTATCATGGCACAGCGTGTTTGGATAGTGTTGGCTTGCCATCTCAAATGGTGCATAATTTATCCTCCGAATGCAAGTAACGGCATATTTGTTACATTTTCAATGTATTTGTTTATTGTTCACAGTCAATCTCCCGTCATATTTGTAATATGTACAATAAGTTTGTTGTTATTACAATTTGTAAAACTTTGACACTAAGCAAGCACATTGTCTAATATTTTTTACGTTCTTTTGCCAGGGAGTGGGTTGAATGCAAGTTAAGAAGAGGTTTAACTCCACAAATTCTCATGCTGCAAAAGCACTGTTTGAAAATCATCAGCGCTTAGGCTATGTGCAAGGGACCCCTATAAGAAATCATTATATCACATCTGCTGATGTGTATAATATCAAATTAGAACTGGACAAAGAAACTTGGAGAAGGCATGCTAATAATACAATTAGCACAGAATTATGGATGAAAGCGAACTCATCTCAAGTTGTTTTGTATCAAGCACCAAAAAGTGATCCATTTAAACCATTCAGGCTTGCTGTTACAAGACCTTTGTTCCTAGATCGGTTGCTAAAACATGGAAATGGAGGTTGTGTTGCTATAGATGGAACGTATGGCACGCAGAAGTATAAGGTAATATTTTACTTGTCCATTTTGATGTTTTTATCATCAGGCTTCCATGATTATGTATATTCTACCTTACTATTTGCAATCTCTGCAAGATACTTGAAAAAATGACGGTTTGGAGCTTTAACCAGTCCTGTAAGACATTATTGAACGTGTCAATGTGTGTTGTATATGTTGTTTTATATACCTTGATCACGTCTAACTTATCAAGACATAAAAATAGCAAACCATTCATTTGTATCAGGTTTATCATAGTATCAATGAAGATGAATACTTTGTAGACGATTGCTAGCAGCAAACAAATATGTTTATTTCATTTTTTGCAATGCAGTATCCACTGTACACCCTGATGATGTTTGACGAATATGAATACGGACATCCTACTGTTTTTGGATTCCTTGAAAGAGAAGAAACAGTAGATCTGGTGGATTTATTATCTGCAGTGAAGAAGATGGCCCAACATTATATCCATGGATGGATGCCCTTGTGCTTCATGACAGATTGTGCTGACAATGAGAGACTTGCCCTAGACATTTTTTTTCCACATATACCTGTATTTCTTTGCATATATCATATTCAAAAAGCATGGACAAAGAAATTGATTGAGGTTGTGAGTGGTTATGAAAAGAGAACTATTATGAATGCTGCTTTAGAAGACCTGTGCTTTGGAAGCACATTAATTGCTGATGTAGAACAATTTGATGTGGAAAGATCTGCTGCGATGAAGCTTCTGTTATTTTACAAAAAATTTCATCTCTCTAAGCTACAATTTGTGAAATACTTCCAAACAGAATGGGAACCTTGTATGGGTAAGTGTAAGTTTGTAACATGTGTATTATATATGAAGTTATTACATTTTTGAAGTTGTTTTTTGCTTAATGGTCTTCCACAAGTACATCTAACTTACTGTTTTGGAATTCAGGTCAGTGGATTCGTGATGAACGGAGGAAGACATGTCGTAACAATCAAGATACCAACAACGCTATGGAATCAATGCATGGACACATGAAAGATTTTCTTTATGGCTGGCGCAGGAATGCACATGAGCAACGTTTGAATCATACAGTATATGGTCTGCTAGGGAATTTTGTAATGAGAAATTTGGTACAAAGATCAGAAGAAGCTACTTGGCTTTATTCCAAATAAGAAGAAAGATCAAGTTGTGATTGTTGTGATCATGAAGACAAGATCTATGCTAACTGTCCCTGTTAATTGGCCTCATGGCTATGCAGGCCCCGCATTAGTGGGCTCTACATCAAAGCCAAATAGAAGGTATCTTGTAAATTGGAGACGAGAAAAGTATGCATGCGATTGCTTCTGGTCACTCCAAGGCAACTTTTGCAAACATCAGGTACAACTCAGATTGTAATTCTGTCTTTGATTGCATATATTGGTTGCATCTGTATTTTTATTAACACTGCTTGATTCATGTGTGTCTAGATTCCTATTCTACGAAGGAAAGGATATTCCGAGACCAACATCCGCATTTGTTTGGGCATACGCTTTGATGGAATACGAGGTGGAATCAAAGAGCTCTTTGATAAAGGTCCTTCATCACAGGATATATGATTTAAATGAGGATCCAATTCTTCAGAAAGAACCTTTAGATATTGAAGTCAAAGACAATCGCCATGACACCTTCAACCTTACAGAACGTACTTCAAACTGTCATTTTAATGTGCAATAACTGCAGATTTTTTGCAGAAATGACCGTTTGAGTGATGAAACTACCTAACCGTACATGTTCTTGTGTTATCCGATACGGACAGCCCTGTAAAGAAAGCATCAAAGCCAACAGATTTGGAGGAGGAAGAAAAGACCAAGTGTGTTCTTCATACTCAATTGATATGGCTGAAGGACTTTTTTGATGAAAATCCTAGTATGCTGAAAGTGGGAGAGCTAAAGCTCCGGCATTGCATTGGACGTATCAAGGAGTCTCACCAAGCATGAAGTATTGGTAGAATACTTCCTGTTGCAGACATGTGGCGCACATCCATGCTAGATAAGCCCAGCTCATCATTCAGGAAATTGAGTTGGCTTGAAAAATTAGCAGGCATTAAATGTCCTAAGCCGCAGAGATTACTTGAAGCAAGAGGAAGATTTAGAGCCCCAACCGCAGATTTAGGAAAAAGTAGAAGAAGGAGCTTTGCAGCTCAGACTTTGAAAGGTCATGTAGAAGGCTAAAAGAACTCAAAGTCTGATCAAGCAATTTCTTCAGGCAATTGCAAATAGAGAAAAACGCAAACAGAAACAAGCTTGAATTCTAGGAGAAACGATCGGCTTGACTCTTTCTCCCTAAGTTGTTTGCTTGTGATGCATAAATGTTCTTTTAATTTCATAGTGAAATGAAACTATTTTGTCCAATTCCACATTTAGCAAATTTGCATGCGCTGATTACAGTTTGGAAATTTACCATGAACTCACGTTGCACAAATGATTTGTTTAGTGATGACAGTCAATGTTGCTGAGATGATGTTTCAAAATTAAGAACCTTGATTCTACGTATTTTGATATTATTGAGATTCAACTTTTGATATATTAATGAATGTATCTGAGTGCTACTCAAGTTATATTAAAAGTGTGCTGGAAGAGACGTCTCTATGTAAGATCTTTCTTGTTGGAGCTTGTTGGATTGCAAGAAGACGCGCCATCAGCTTGTATGTGACAGCTTGATATTCTTTAGTCAAAAGTCTTTGGAATTCCAGGAGCTGGAGGCACTTAAATGTGCAGGGATGAGAAGTAACTTACAACACTAGTTAGATCTTGCAAGACTTGAGCTTAGAATGTGTGATCTTGCTCGAATATTGACCCTCAGAACTTTACTCGTTCATTGCATATAGATTTACTTAAATAATGGGAAAAAAAACTCCTGTTTGAAGTTGAGGAATTAATCCTATCTATATATTGACATGCACTTGACCTCTAGATTCAATGACCGGTAAAGTCTATTAGACTGGACCATAGAATTTTTGGGTACACTTGTCATGATGAGGTTCAGAGCATTGCACGTAAGTAGCGATGCCATTCATTCATTGCATCTTTCAAAAAATACAAACTTATTTTGAAAAAAAAGTCACGTACACAGTAAAATCCCACATGTTGTATTGCCAATATGTTGAGGTTGGAGATAAATTCATTCGATACTTGTCATGGTTGTATCTGTTACGATCTTAAAACTTTAATGTTCATTATTAGACTCTATTGTGTATATTCATCTCATATGCTTCAATTCCGGCAAAAGTAAGTAAAATATTTTGTAAAGACAAATGTGGGTATGGAATCACAATTGATGATATTTCAGATGATAAAGAAGTTGTTAATATTTTGCCAATAGGACCTATTTTGACAAGTAGGATATAATATCCTAGAAATAATATCATATTTTAACAATAGAAATAATATCCTATTTGGACAATAGGATATTATTTCAAAAATACCATATCTGTAATGCTATGACTGAAATCTTAGATTTGACTATGAAACCCATGAAGCTAATATAAACCCATGAATTTGAATCCATGACTCTCTTTTTTAGGTTTTAGATGGGAGAAATGTGGATTAGCCTATCGAGCGACGAGTAGCCTGTCGAGCGTCGATAATCTATAGCCTGCCGATTAGCCTGTTGAGCGCTTACAAGGCGCAAGTTGCATAAGGTTTGGTCACCTCTCAGCTCCTCCTCTCCGTCGCCTTCAGCTGCTTGTGTTGTGTTGTACAAGTGGAACCCTCTCACACCATCCACCGGAGGTATTTCAATTGCCATGCCGACATGTTAAGGTTTTTCTTAGTTTTCTAACTTTGCACCTTCCGCATTATCCGTTGTGACATAATCTCCATGGGATGAATTAAAGGTCTCCATGTTTTGTAACCGGACAGCGTACCGCTGTGCACGGAATCAAGTTGGCAGTGTGCTCAGCAGCAACGAAGAGCTCGGTCGTATTCTGTCTGATCAATCTTTTGGAAAAGGTAAGGAGCCTTCGCTCTCACAAGCTAGCTGCTGACAAGCCTTGGATTCTAATTCTTTGTTGTGCTGAATATTTTATTACAAAAATGTATCCACGTCTTCAACTGTTGTGTTGACATTTCAAGTTTGAAGGATTTTTTGCGCTTCGAGTAGAAAATTAGACAAGCTGGCAAAAACACTGACGAACACTACCTATCTCCTTGTGTTGGCTGTCATTTTGTGGATGTCAGGTGCAATTTGAACAACTTGATTGCTTCCTTGCAAGTTCCTAGCAGGTCCCTTACCTTTCCTTTATTGCTGCGATTACTATTCTCGTTTCCGCGGTGTCTTAAATCTGCGACTTGATGTCGGTGAATTTAATTGCCAAACATTGAACATTTTTGATCTCCTTACACTGCACGGTTTACACAGGCGACGACGTGAAAAACAAGAAGCCAGATCCGTCCATCTACAAAGTTACAGCTGAGGTAAGTTGAACTCAGCTCAATCAGCGCTGCACACAGACCTAGTCCTTGACGAACTAGCAATTCTCTCCATGAGCAAGTCTTACATATTACATCAATTCCTAATAGTCGGAATGCCTTCTTCTCCTCCTTCTCATTGTGAAATCTCATATCTTGCAGAAACTAGGGGCTAATCCAGGAAGATGCCTGGTGGGACAAGACAGTGTTATCGGACTGCAGGTGAGCTTATATTCTACGTTTTCCATTTAGGATTTCCAGCTTTATTCAGCAGATATGTGCTTCTGATTAAATTGCAAATGCTTCAGGTTCCTATAAGTGCGGTACATACACAAGCATGTTTGATATGGCTTTGTGTAGATTCTATTAAGTTCATGTATCTGTGAACTCTCCGAATTCAAGAGTTTATACTTTTTACAACATTCATGACTACAGGCTGCACTCGGAGCTGGCATGACTTGCGTGATCTCCTACACATCTTCCACTTCTAAATAGGTATTAAGAAGAAATTCCAGATTTGAACCACCGCCGTGAATTTAACACATCTTCTCAATTCTGCCTTCATGGTTTTTGGTCCCCACAGCTGATGGTCGTGGCAAGGACACCAGTTGTGGTCAGCAAGAGAATTCTATCCTCATGCTCTATAACCTCATGAATTGTCACCTTCTGCAGGATTTCGCCGGTGCGTCGGCGTTTTATCCAAATCTCGGAGGAGTCAGGTAGGAGAAGTTTTTTTAAAACAACAGTATGGCGTTATAACAACAAACCACGACGCAAGTTTCAATGTTCTGCACGTTGTTTTGATCTATATGCTTAATGTGGTTTGTTGTTGTGGACATTCTAAATGAGGTTGACTGGTCTCTTGCTAAAGTGGGTGTCTGTTCGTTATGTGCAGCCTTACTTAGTTGATCAAAGTCGTGGATTTGGCTCCGGCTGTACTGTTAGGTTCTTCATCAGTTCTACATGATTTCGAGGGCTATGAGACTCGTATGCAAGAATTTCCTTCCAGGCTAGGAAAAGTTGAGAATTCCACAGTTTACAAATTTTGTCTTTGATCATCTTGACGAACTACTTGATCCCTGTAAGAGAAAGGCACAGTTCGTAGATTCTATTCAAGAATGGGTGAAGGGAGAGTAGGCCAAAAACAGAAGGAGCAGTCAACGGCGAGGTATGAAGAAGTCGGAGATTGACATTGACGAAGTTAAAGCCATGGAAGATCTCGTGGCAATCTTGAGTGCAGATGACAGTTGCAGCGATTTGAAAGCTGAGGCAAAAGAATGGATAGTATTCTGTGGTAAGTACAGTTGGATTGAATAATCCAACTAGAATCCATCTTTGGAATGTAATGAACGAATAATCTTGAAATTTCTGGATTATCTTTATAGTCCAACACAGAAAGCTAAACTTGATCTTGGAGAAACCGTTCTGAGAGGTCGAATGAAGCGCATGGCAAACCTAAGTGTCATCGAAGATGAAGAGACAGCTCGGACAAAGGTCAGACATTCTTACTCCTAACGTAAAGATTTTCCAATTTGTAATGTTTATGTTACAATTACAGATATTGCAGTTTGGATATGATCTAAGAGTATTGTGCTTGTTATTTTTTCAGGGTGAGATTTCAAAGTCAGCTCTTGATGAATCAGAGATGTATGATTCCGTAGAGCCCATACAACCATTTTTTATGTCTGTACATATATCACAAGAAGTTGAAAAGTGGGGAGCGAAGGTTGAAGTCAAGAGGATGGATGCAAAAAAACGAAATCTTCTCTTGAAGTGGGGAGCAAAGTATACGACAGACGAACTGTATACGACAGACGCCTCATATAAGATCCGTGTCAGCACACTTGAAAACAAAGGGTCGGTAAAATGGGTTGTTGCTGCCAACAAGTGGTGGAATAAAGTTGAACTATTTGCAACAGCGATGTCTCTTGTTAAGGATCTTAGCAAAGGACCAGAACGTGATCACGGCGGGAAACGTGCAAGTAAGATGGTTCCCAAGCATTTTCTTTGAGCTTTAACTTGAACTGAAATATGTTGTATCAAAATGAGAATATCTGCGATTGGGTTGCTGTTATTACAGATAGGAGAACTCGTTCTTCAGATGGTAACATGGATGTAGGCGCCAAGAGAAAGCCACCTGGTGAGAGGACACGATGTGCTAACATATGGCTATGAATTGAAAGTTGTACATGGACTTCGATACTTGTTAGTTTCACTTACAAAAGTCTTAAATGGCAATTTTCAGACCTGTTTTTATTTCCACTCTACCTAGATAGGCTCCAATGTGGCTCGAAAGAAGTGGTAGCTGGTTTGCACATGTATATTTCAGCTTTTTGGCCCTTGGGCAAAGTATCCAAGTTATATGATGAAGTCTTGCTGCTGTGATTTTTGGTTCTAGTTGGCAGTTCAAGTATAGCACCATTAAACTTGAGACTGGCTTCTGGTTGAAAGCTACACTCAGTGACTTGACCTAAATTCTGAAGTGGACAAAGTCGTTGTGACAATAGTTCCTAATTGTAGAATTCAGGTGCACTTATGCTTAATTTATGTTACATGGAATGAGTTTTACTTTTGTTTACTGTTTTTCTTGTAAAAGTTGGATCTTTGGTTTTCAGTCTCTAGTATGGGGTTTTTTTTGCTCATTCCTTCCTTGTGGTTGGTGTACTTGCCAATTCTAGTTACTTACGCTCTTACAAGTTCGTATTTTTGACCTTGTAAAACTTCTATTGGACTTTGTGGTTTTGAGGGTTCGAGCAACCGTTTGTTTTGCAGGTAAAGGTTTTGTTTGGGTCCGTTTATTTCCATCTCCATAAATGCAGCCTGTTATGCTCAATGTTCTAGCAGTTAGTAGGGTAATGACATGTGTTAACCCGTAGCTAAGCTCTTCATAGCTACAGCTCAAATCTGCTTTGTTAAGTAGACAAATTTTGCATAGGAAGTCCCGTGCAGGGACGGCTGTTCTGTTCACAGAGCGGTGGAGTCTACAAAGTGCTTATTAGCCACCATAGTAAGTTGTGCAACTTTTATTAGTCTTTGGACTTCTCAGCTCAAAGACACCTTGCTTTATTATGTATATCGAATGTTGTTGAAAATATAACATCCTTACTTTCAAGGTTTTCAGAGATGACGCTTGTGATATCAAATCATTTATCATTTGTTGTTTCCATTTTGTGCATCAGTACTTGTCTTCGTGAGAGGTTTCTTGAAGATATTGATGAATTCACATTCACATTGTCCTACTTTTGAAGAGGAAGCGGATAAATATATGTATTTTGAATTGGTGTTTCAGATCGCTATGCTTTTGTTTCAGTAACCATGGTAGTGTAGTTGCTTCATTCTGGAACTCAAAATCTGCTGATGTTAGTCTGAATTGGATCCTTAACGTATGGTTATCCTTAACGTATTCATAAAATCACCGTTCTTGGATTCTGGGACGGTCGATCAGTATCTGATTATAATTTTGCTTTTTCTGATACAGCTTTGAGGGTGCCAACGAAGGATGCAAGTGCGGTGACATGTGCTCATGCAACCCTTGCAACTGCAAATGAGAGAGAACACCTCCAAATTATGCCGTTTATATTCCTATAGAACTCTCATGACGAAAACAGGAAGACGTATACAATACTTTTGTCAGAATTTGGAGATTTATTCTTGAACTCAATGTAGGATCACATTTAATCCTACATCACAGAATCCTGTGTATATCTGACGACATAAATAAAGTGAGCAGAAACATCTGCTGTAAGATTTCTGCTCATAGGTGTGTTGTGTGAACTTTTTTGCATGCTTTAGTGAATTAAGTTGGACCTTGGACAGTAAGTACGGAGAGTAGTGAGGACTGATTCAACAGAGGTCTATAATAGCCAAAAGGGTGGCGAGTTCCAAATACAGATTTTGTCTCATCCGACAGAAGTTGCCAGTTATCAAACGATGTACTCAAAACCTGGCAGAAGTTCCATCATAGTAGCTCTGCAGAATACGTCTGCCTATTATATATCATAAATTTTTCATGTGTCATTGTAATGACAGACAAATACCAGATTGGAGCATAATGGTATAGATCCGATCCCATGAGGACAAAAACAAACACAAAAGTCACGATTTGTCACAAGATAGCATTCTATTACGATGTTTTACTTCTTAGGCCAATGCTACTCCCAGAAGACACTACTCAGCTAGAGCCGAAGACTCACAGGGTAGTGCAAAACCATACTCACAACCTGAACCTTTTCCAAACACAACCTGCAAGAATCGCAAGTGATCTCACACTTATATTTTAGGGGGAAAACTTTCCAGCACTGCATAAATCTCAACACATTGACCCGAATATTCAAACCCGAACTTGCTTAAATCCCGCGGTAACCCCAGGCTACCCAAGACATCCAGGCCAAATATTCACAACTCCTATTGCGGTAACTTTGACAAACAGGAGCGCGCCGTGCTCGATGTCTGGATCACACACCAGTACAGGGACACACCGAAGACAGAATGACAGTTGAGATAAGCCAATTGACAGAAAAGCCCCCAAGGAAAGAGCCTTGGGCCTCTTTATTCACAATGCCAACTCTAGGATATCAACCGCCTGAGGCAAATCGGCCTCAAGGGCTGTGCCGTCCGATGTAACGGTTACAGCATCGTCTGAACTACTCTCTACTTCTAATCTACGCAACACGTTTACAATCTCAACTTCTACATTCTGGCGCGCCTCGTTCAATTCCTCTGAAAATGAATTACCTAACTCTACAATCTGTTTGTGTCCTGCAGATCCACTGGACTTCGCGCTCATCAGCCGTCGCTCGAGCAGATCCAGTTTCAACCACTTCACCGAATCCGTCCCCACATTGCGAAAACGTTCAGGCACTTCTCTAACCGCAACACGTCGGTTGAATCCTCCCGCAGCTGACGATAGGCATCCTCTGCCTTTTGCATTCTCCTCTGCAACTCTTCCGATCTCATCTCCGACTTCCCTAACTGCTCCCGTAACCGTTGACAGTCAGATTCAACCTTTAATCTACATTCGACCTCCAAAGACTTGGCCGACTCATACTCTGCCAAATTCTTGGCCCAATCCTTCAACTCGTCTTCATGCTTGTGATTTTCCGCCGACAGACTTGCTGATAGCTCCTCCGCACGTCGGAATTCTATTTTGTACTTCGCGTCAATCTCCGAGATTTGCCTATGAAGATCTTCCTCCGCCGTCTTCGTACCTGCAAGCTTGCCCCGAAGTTCTTCGGCAATGCGAGCTTCTTCGGCTCTTCGGACTTCCAACTTAGCCAGGTCTTTAATATGCTTATTCTCTCGCTTCTCCGCTGTCGTGATCAATCGCTCAGCCCTTTTGACTGCTGCATCGTAAGCTACCCTGGATTCCTCCAACCTCGCCATCAAATCCACTGTTACCTTCTGGGCATTCTCATTAGAGGTACGAAGTCCTCCACATGTCTCTTCAAACTCTGCACAACGTCCTGATTCCTTCTCTAGATTCAGCTGCAGCACTTCACACTTAGTTTCCTTCTCCCGAAGCTGAGCTTCTCGCTCCCGCAATGTTGCCTTCACTGCCGCGCACTCGGTTGACAAGGTTGCAGCTCGCTCCCGTGCCAATGCAGTCGCGGAATTCCACTCCCTCTTTACAGCAACTGCTCTCTTGAGCTTCGTTCTGTTCCTGATCATCTGAACGTAGAATCCTGGCTCCTTCGATACAGCATACTTCTTTCTCTTCCCGTCCAAGTACTTCAACAATGGTACTACACTATCCTGCAAGAATTCAGGAAATGTAATTTCCAATGTCTTTACCTCTTCTCCCGAAGTCTTCTTTCCTTCTTTGGGTCTCACCTCTTCCACAAAAGACGTCGGCAATGTAATGCCCTCGGCTTTCACCACCGTCCCTCCTACCCTTGCAACAACCTGTTCCAGAATCTCCTCGCTCAAAGTAAACCCCTTCTCCAGGTCCTCGTTCATCTTCATCTAGGGTGTCCCTTCGCCTTGCGCAGACCGTGTCCGCTCCGAAGACAAAGAATTCGGACTTACCAATTCCGTTTCCTCGTTCAAAGGTTCTGTCGGTATATCTGCTGGATCTTAGATTGACACCTCTAAAGGTACCCCTAACTCCACAGATCGCATTACCTCGCTATTTGCAACGTCAAATGTGTTCACAATTGGTGCCACCGTCTTCTCCACACTACTGTCTGACACCTCAACTGTCAACATCCTCCGTTTCGCCCTCTTCTTTGATCTTGCGCGAGCTCTGTGCTGTCTGGCTCCACTCACTTCCATATCCATCCTTCTTACCGTGTGGGCCAATTACTCCTCATCATCACTTACGACCTTCCTTTTCTTTGCCACCCGTCTCTCTAGCTTCTCCTTCCTTGGAACCATGTCCACCTGCACTGGTCCTCGAGCAGTAGTGTGTGTCGGAATTGCGGGAGATCGGTTCTTGTCTTCGGTCCCTTCACTGGACTCTACTGTAAAGCTCTCCCGCTTCTTCGGAAATCGCTTCTCCTCCTGCCTCGTAAGTGTAATAAACCCACCAAAGGCTAAAACTGCAGTATTGTGGTAAAAAGGTCGAACCCACAGGGACAGAGGCAACACACAGAGTACAAAGTGTCACGTTTAACAGACTTTTGGAGAGTTTGAATTCTCAGGCGACTGTCACTCCTAGAAATACTGCAAGTGCTCAACTCGGAGGTCACTCGGAGGATGCACAGTGCAGCGTAAGTCACTCAACACACACACCTGAAACTGAAAAAAAAACACCACTCAGAGGTCGGTCGGGACCTCTGCTCAAGATTTCAGGGGGAAAGTCTCTCACGAGTACATTCAGAGGCTCTGTAGGTAGTGACTCCCAACTCTGGCTTTTACAACCCTTCCGCTAGTTTCTGCTAGCGCAAGGAACCCGGATTGGACTTCCTACTTCGGAACGAAGTCACTCATACGCAATGAACGTCACCCTCAACTCACACCAAGCGCAGAGAATACAGGTCCGACTGAGAAACTCAACTGAGACACAATCCAGTAACACACACCATAACAGACTTTTGAGGAGTTTGAATCCTCAGGCACTAGTCATTTCCAGAATTACAACAGAGCTGTGCCTCGAGGGTGCCTTCTGCAGCGTAACCTGAATTGACAACCAAGGTTTACACGAAGTAGCAAAACTTCACTTTGGCATTCAGGGGAAAAATCCCGAAGGAGTACAATCAGGAACAAACACTCGAAGGTGTAGGGGCGAAACTATTCAAGTATCTAACTAGTCACTGGCTCTGAGCATCGGCAATCACCCGCAGGTGTAGATCCGAACTACTCAAGTCTCTAACCAATGTACTAGCTCTGAACATTCGGCCGAGGGCCTTCAGCTACAAAATGCGGAACGCCAAGTTGTAGCTCCTCTTGCGTGGTGACAGAACGAAGGACACAAACACGCAGAGAAAATGAGTTTCTGATCTGCACTTCTGAAATTGGGAAAAATCCCAAGGCAAGACGCCTTGAACTACTTTATACCTTCTAAGTCCTAACTAGCACTACACTGCACTATGCTACACGCCGGCACGGAACCACGCTACACTACACTCCGCGGAACCTGTGCTTCGCCTCCTACGCGACGGACTGCCGCGCACTAACTCCCTACCCTGCCAGTCTTCCGCTCGACTGCGCAGTCCCAAACGCTGCAACGCCGCGGACACCTCCGCCTCGAGGGTGGACATGGTATCCCGCGCCTTCGACAGAAAGGAATCTAACTTCTTCGCCACCTTCCCGCGACTCCTACTGTCACCTGACAACAAACCGGCTGCACGAAGCTCCAACTCACGTAGTGTGAGTTTCTCCTATGCCGCCACTTCCCAGTGGGCGTAGCCCTTGAGACAGTGGGCGACTCGCCTCGCCATCTCCTCCTTTGTGCGATCTGCCTCTCGCCTGCGATCATCTTCAATTACCACCAACTGCGATTCGGCCTCCGCACGCTGAGCTCTCAATTCCCCGCACTCCGACTGCAGTCTGCAGATTAAATCCTCATCCGCCTGTCGTGCGAGCTGACACTCCGCCAACAACCGCGTCTGTCGCACGAGCTCCTCTGACAAAACCTGATTCTAAGTCTTCTCAGAAATCAGTTCTTCCGTGGTCTTCACCACATCCTTGGTGAGCTCTTCCAGTCTCGCCTGCTTCAATGCGTCGTAGTGGGTGTGCGACTTCCGCACGAGATTATACTGTCCCCACAAACACGCATGCTTTTCCCGTAAATCCTTAAGTTCCCGGTCCACCCTAGCTAGTAGCTTGTTGGTGTGGACCTTATTGCGAGTCCGCCTGCGCACTAACTCGATGTAGGACCCCGGCTGGAGTGGATCGGCATATTTATCAAATTTGCGATCCAAGTACCTCAGCAGAGGTATTACCTGCTCAGAGAGCGCCGCCGCTTGCGCTCCAACAATTTCCTCCTCCTCCTCCTCGGTGTCTCCCGATCCCGACATTGCTTCTGTGGAGCCTCCTTCGTCATCATCCGAGGGAAGGATTTCGGTCGCCATTGATTGCGTTGGCGACTGACCCGAGTGGGGCTGCGAGTTGTCTACGGGTGCTGCCGCCGAAGGCACTCCTGCAGCTTCGCTGCTCCCCGCTAAAATGTCCAAGGCGGTGGGTGAATGTGGCCGTGCTACATCCCCATCATCCGCCTGTCGCTCGTCGACCGTGTCCTCTTCGCCGCCGACGTCCGCCGCCGAAGGCGATCGAGCGGAATGTGTCTGCGCGGGGTGTAATTGCGCATCGCGCACCCGAATTTCGTCCCGCGGACAGGCAATCCGCTCCTCCGTTAGGTCCTGCGTGAGGGTTGCGACTGGCCTGCGCGTAGGCGCAAGTACCGGCGCCTGATTCGCCGCAGGCGCAGCGCCGAAGGCGTCTATCGCCGAAGGCGACAGAGCCGGAGGCCGCTCGCCCGATGTACCTGGCCCCGAAGGCCCTACCGCCGAAGGCGCATCTGCCGGCGGATTACCCGCCGAAGGTGCAGTCTCCGCACGCTCCCTGCTCAAAACTCGATGGCCCGAAGGCCCTGGCGCCGAAGGCGCAAATCGCGGCGCGTTATACGGCGGAGGGTCAGGACCCGAAGGCGGATCTTCCGCCGGCTCCTTCCCCTTCCTACGTAATATCGAGGGTGAATCCTGCCTACTCGTAGGCGGCCGCCTGTGCGTAGGCGAACTTTCTCTGCCTAAGCGTAGGCGGAGGTCCACGTCCGCTTGAGGTCGCCTTTCCGCTGAAACTCGCCTGTGCGTAGGCGGAACACTCGTCTGCATCGCACGTGGTAACTCCGGAGGCCCTTGGCCCGAAGGCCGCCTCTCGTCCGTCGAAGGTGTAGCGTGGTCCGCCGCTCCTACGGACGTCCTCGCTCTCTTGATCCTCTCCGGTGACGCAATTCCCTTCTCCGTGGCGATCGTCGCCGTGTCCGCGCTGCTGGCTGGTAACACAAGCCTGCGCGCCTTCTGCTTCGGCCGGCTGCACACTTCGTGCAGTGGCCGCTGTTGTATGGGAGCAGTGGGTTCTCGATGCTGCTCCTCCTCTGGTTCCTCTCTCCATCGCCGCTTCCGCGACACTCTTGCTGCGGGTGTGTTTCTTCCCTCGTCCCGCCGTGTCGGCGGAGTAGAAGATTTACACTGCTGCCGCGGTACAGTTTTCCAAAAATGTTTTAATTTCCTCAAAAATACCAAAAGTGGGGTACCACAGCTGCTCTTGGAAGATGTTTGTCATCATTCGCTGGACCGTAGCCGGCGCGTTGCACAACCCGAAAGGCATCTTGAGGTAAGCGTAGGTTCCCCAGTCAGTCGTGAAGGTCGTTTTGTCCTTGTCTTGTTCTCTGATGGACACCTGGTTGTATCCGGAGAACCCGTCTAGAAAACTGTAGCACTCATGCCCTGCGACATGATCCAAAATGGAGTCCGTAAAAGGGAGAGGGTGATGGTCCTTGCACGTTGCTGCGTTTAGCTTTCGAAAGTCCTGGCACACCCAAATCTTACCTGTTAGTTTCTTGGGCACGATTACAATTGGCGAGACCCACTCGCTACTGAGTACCGGGTAAATGATCCCCACGCTCAGATATTTATCGATTTCGTCCTTCACCAACAATGAATATTTCGGGTTGAGCCTGTATTGGCGTTGGCGAACCGGAACTGCATCGTCCAACAAGTCGATCCTGTGCTCTCCATACCTTGCAGGTATGACTTTCATATCTTCAATCTTCCATGCGAAGACATCCTCATACTGGCGAAGAAACGCCTGTACCCTCCTCAATTCTTCTCCTTGCACCTTGCTTGACACCTTCAAGCCTTTGTCTTGACTGAGCTGCACTTCGCGACAGTCACTTGGATCGACAATCCCTTCTGTGTGACTGATCTCGCTTCTGCCCAGTCCCACCGTTAATTGCTATTCGTCGTCCGGATGCATATCGTCCCCTTCCTCCTCAATGGAGCAGCAAGTGACGTATCCCACAAACTCATCTGACACCTACATGAAGGGTACGACGAGTTGCTCTCCCCTCCAGTCGTGTAACCTGAGCTGGTCGATGGGGTTTCGCCCTCGTGTGGTACCTTGTACCATGGCACGGTAATGATAGTTGTAGGGTCCGAAGGGTTTCGGAACTGCAATCTCTTCCTCCTCCAGTCACACCTTGCTTTGGCGTCGTATAGCCAAGGTCTGCCAAGCAGCACATCGTAACCTTTCTTCATCAGGGGCTGCAATACTATGTATGATAGTTGAAAGTCCACTCCTTCAATGTTGGTTCGCACATTGCGCAACATGCCCAGCGGCATTCTGCGCGTTTGATCGGCCAACCGCAACACTCTGGTTGTAGGCCCGAAGGTCTGGAACCCCAAGGAGTTCGCCGTCTCCTCCGTCATGATGTTAACGCCCGAACCGGAGTCCACTAGTACCTTCTGTATGACGCAGCCTCCGATCTCCACTTCGATCTCCGGAGGTCCTAGGTCTCCTCCATCCACTCTGTACACCGCCGGAAGCTTCCCTTTTCGGGGTTTGCGCGGCCGGCGCAGCGAAAGCATCAGCATCTTGCGGTACGTCTTATTATCCTCCAACAGTTGGTTGAAGGAAATATTTGCCCCCTGTCTCCCTATGTCCTCCACTATGTCGTAAGGAGTGCTTGAGGTCACAGCCGCCGCCATTCCAGCAGTTGCCGTCGGAAGTGGCGTAGAGGGCCTAGTCGCCCTCCGGTCGTCTGATATCGCTCCGGCGCTAAGTGCTTCCTTGATGAGGTGGCTTACCTCATCCTTGATGTCCGGAAGGTAGTTGCGGTTCCGGACCTCGTCTGAGGTCCCGTCCGCCTTCTCCGAGTTTAGCGCCGACGGGATGTTCCGCATCGCCAGAGGCGTACCCGGTGTTTTGCTTCGGCTAGACTTCTCCTCCGCTTTAGACTTCCGTCCCTCTGCCTTACGGTCGAGCCGGCGAGTGTTCTTGTGGTCCTCTCCCCGCCTCGTCAAACTTCGGGTCTCTACCCGTCCGCACATCACTTCTTCCTCCGGCCACACTTCGTCTTCTTCAGTTGGGTCCGAGCCCAGGTCTACCTGATTGACCTACACATCTTCCTTGACAGGTGGCGTCACGAAACGCACGGTTGGCCTGGCGACTAGTGGCTGGTCACATTCGACCGCCGTGTGTCCTGCCTTCCTGCAGTTGCTGCACGTCAGTACATACCAAGTTTGTTTCTTCGGGTGGGGGCAGCTCGGCGAGTAGTGTCCCACCTCCCCGCAATTATAGCAAGCCTGCGGTGGGGGTCGGTTGAAGGTGCCGGAAGGTGCCATGCGCCTCTGTGGGAGCGTAGTCGCCATTTCTCTTGGATTGAACTGCGGTATATGCACAGGTGGGATCGGAGTCGTAGCCGGAGCTGACTGAACAGCATAGGCTGTGTCCTCACTCGGCTCACCATAATAAATGGGGTTCTCCCACTGTGGTGCCCATTCAACCGTACTCACTGGGTAAGTCGGGCGAGCGGCCATGCACTCCGTGTTGGCATGTCCCACTTGTCCGCACGTAGTACACCAGAGGTTCGCTCGCAGTCTCGCAGGTGATTTACGCCGGTCTTGGCCTCCCACTACATGAACTTTCAGATCCGCAAAATCCTTCACCAGGTTGTCCACCTTGGCTGCGATGTCCCCTTGACTCTTCCCTGGGGTTCCCCTACCCCGATCTTTCTTCTTCGTCGCACTGCGTTTCTTCTTCCGTCTCTCCTCCTCCGAAGACGACGAGTTCTCTTCCTTCTCCGAGGAAGAACTCGCTTCGGATGAGCGTGATTCTTCTGATGAGGGAGGCGACCCCTTCTCTTCCGACGTCCGCCTTGCGATTTCTTCTTCGTCGACCGTCGGTCGCTTCTTCGAGTGTCAAGGGTTGACGTCTCAAAGGTCTCCGCCGAAGCTATCACATCTTGGATGGTGTCAGCCTTGCCCCTCCTGCAGAAGGTCTCTATTTCTCTTGTTAGCCCTGTCACGTACCAGTCCACTGCTTGCTGTACCGGAAAAGGTTCTCCTGGACCTGTCTTGGGAATTCGATCTAGGAGGTCTTGGAATCTCTCCGTATAGTCTCGAAGATTCTCCTTCCGTTCCCGTCGAAGATTTTGAAGTCGGGTCAGCACTCGACTGTCATATCCGAGTTCGCGAAACCGCCTCAGAAACTTCTCCTTGAGCTGAGCCTAGGTCTGGATGCCAGTGGGGTCGGTACTCTCATGATTATACCAGCTACGAGCTCTCTTGCGCAACAGGCTAGGAAAGATTCGCAATCTGTCTTCATCACTAGTCTCGCGATTGGTGATGGAGACAGACTCACAGAGCTTTATGTATGAATCTGCATCATCGTCGTCGCCCGTTCCCTTGTACCTTGGATACGAATGTTTTGTGAAAGGTTGGGAAAACACTTGGCGGGGATTGGCTTGAGGGTCTGCCATTGGTGATCCTATCAACGGACTGCTCCCAGGTGGGCCTAACCCAAGAAGAGTTCCTGTCGGAGGGATCCCCAATAGAACCGTTAGCTCAATGCTCGCAGCAGGTGAACTAGAACGCCCTTGGCTTCCAGCAGTCGGCGATAGGAATCTTTCTGCAGAGTTCTCACTTTTAGTCTTCTCTTTAGTTCGCCGCTTTTCTTCTACGGCTTTTTCCGAATCTCAACGGAGTTTACGTGTGGCTCTCGCACTCAGTTTTCCCACACCATCGCTCGTCGACATTCACCGAGCATTGCTGCTCGAGTACTTTGGTGCTGACGCACTGTCCCCGGCAGCGGCGCCAAAAAGAAGTTGTCGGCTCCTTATGTAATAACCCACCAAAGGCTAAAACTGTAGTATGGTGGTAAAAAGGTCGAATCCACAGGGACAGAGGCAACACACAGAGTACAAAGTGTCACGTTTAACAGACTTTTGGAGAGTTTGAATTCTCAGGCGACTGTCACTCCCAGAAATACTGCAAGTGCTCAACTCGGAGGTCACTTGGAGGATGCACAGTGCAGCGTAAGTCACTCAACACACACACCTGAAACTGAAAAAAAAACACCACTCAAAGGTCGGTCAGGACCTCTGCTCAAGATTTCAGGGGGAAAGTCTCTCACGAGTACATTCAGAGGCTCTGCAGGTAGTGACTCCCAACTCTGGCTTTTACAACCCTTCCGCTAGTTTCTGCTAGCGCAGGGAACCCGGATTGGACTTCCTACTTCGGAACGAAGTCACTCATACGCGGTGGACGTCACCCTCAACTCACACCAAGCGCAGAGAATACAGGTCCGACTTAGAAACTCAACTGAAACACAATCCAGTAACACACACCATAACAGACTTTTGAGGAGTTTGAATCCTCAGGCACTAGTCATTCCCAGAATTACTACAAAGGTGTGCCCCGAGGGTGCTTTCTGCAGCGTAACCTGAATTGACAACCAAGGTTTACACGAAGTAGCAAAACTTCACTTTGGCATTCAAGGGAAACGTCCCGTAGGAGTACAATCAGGATAAATCACTCGAAGGTGTAAGGGGGAACTGCTCAAGTATCTAACTTGCAACCGGCTCTAAGCATCGGCAATCACCCGCAGGTGTAGATCCGCACTACTCAAGTCTCTAACCGGTATACTAGCTCTGAACATTCAGCCGAAGGCCTTCACCTACAAAATGCGGTACCTTCGTCAAGCTGTAGCTCCTCTGCGTGGTGCCAGAACTAAACACACAAACACGCAGAGAAAATGAGTTCCTGATTTGTACTTCCGAAACTAGAAGAATCCCAAGACAAGACGCCTTGAACTACTTTATACCTTCTAAAGTCCTAACTAACACTACACTGCACTACCTGCTACTCTAAATGCCTGCACGGAACCAAGCTACACTGCTGCACTCTGCAGATCCTATACTGCGCCTTCTGCGCGACGGACTACCGCGCACTAACTCCCTACCCTGCCAGTCTTCCGCTCGGCTGCGCAACCCCAGCCGCCAAAGGACCCCGGTCACTTCCGACTCCAAGTGCGCCATAGTATCGCGCGCACCCGACAAGAAGTCCTCTAATTTCTTCGCCCCTCGCCGCCGACTCCGACTGTCACCCTCCGTCAACGCCGCCGCCCGAAGCTCAAACTCCCTGAGTGTGATTTTCTCCTGCGCCGCCACTTCCCAGTGGGTGTAACCTCTGAGACAGTGGGTCACCCGCGCCACCAACTCCTCTCTCGTACGATCCGCATCGCGCCGGCTGCTGCCTTCCACCTCTGTCAGCTGCACCTCAGCCTCCGCGCGCTGCGTCCTCAATTCCGCGCACTCGGATTGCAAGTTGCGCAACAACTCCTCATCCGCTTTGCGCGCGCTCTGACATTGCTCTAATGCGCGCGTCTGGCGCGCAAGCTCCTCTGTCAGAATGCGGTTTTGTCTCCGCTCTTCCTGGGATTCCAACTCAATCCTTGCCCGCAGCAGCTCGACATCCTCCTGGACTTTCATCGCCGCACAGTACCCCTGTTGGCGTCTCATGCACAGAGTCCGCTTCCTGTTCTTCCGAACTCGTCTCATCCTCTGTTTCGAGGATTTCAGTCGCCACATAAGCTCTTGGCGACTCCCTGGAACTGTGGAACTGTGGCAGCTTCCGCCGCGACTGCCGCTCCACTCCCTGCTAAGATATCCAAGGCAGTGGGAGATCCCACTGCCTGAGCCTCCGCTCCGGCTTGATCTCCTGTTCTCGAAGGGGTCGGCGCCGCAGTCACTCTTGTCGCCCCTGCGCCGCCCGCTTCTACTGCCTGCTCCTCCGGCGCGATCTGCGCGGAAGGTGTCTTCGCCGGAGGTGTGTCCGCCGAAGGCACCCGCACAATGGTCGCCGGGTCTACCCGATTCGCAGTCGGCGAATCTGGCCGACTCTCAGTTGACCGACTCGCAGTCGGCCGACTAGAAGTTGTCCGACTGGCAGTCGGATCCACTCTGCATGTCTTCACTCCACTTGATCGCTTTGCTGGAGGCGCTTCCTCAGAAGCGTCTTCTTCCGAAGACGACTCCTCGAGAGTCATTGGCTCTGCAGCCAAACTCTCTTCTGCTTCCGGCCTGCTGTCCGGTTCAACACGCTGTTCTCGTCGACCTGCAGTTGGCCGACCTTAAGTCGCCCAACTCGTAGTCGGCCGACTCTCAGTTCGCCTGACTTCTTTGGAAGGCATCCGCGCCTTCTGCGCAGAGGGGTTCATCGACCTCCCCAGAATCTGCGCGATTATCTCCTCCTGCGTGAGCAGGTCATTCCGCCGGACCGGAGTACGCCCGGTCTCCGCACTGCTAGTCGGCAACACCAACTTACGTGCCCTCTGCTTCGGCCGGCTGTAAAGCTCGTGGGTTGGCCGACTCCGAGTCGGCGCAGCGGGAGCTTCCGGCTGCCTGTCTTCTAGCCTCTCATCCCATTTCCGCTTCCGCGGTGCGCGCTCACGTCGATGCTCTTCTTCTGCTCTTGCCGGAGCCGGAGCTGGACTGGCAGGTGCTTCGTCCGGATCTGTGTCCACTTCAGCCTCCCGCAAGTATCTACCCGGATTACTCCGGGACAGCAGCGGAAATCGCGCCCGCTCTGAAGCTGTCAAACATCCCATCGCTCGATAGAACACGATCAGGTAAGGCGAAAGATGATTGAGGGTCCCTCCTCTCTCTTCTTGCGCATGTTGGCGCGTCACCTTCTACAGGAGCCGTGCCCAATGAATCGGAGCTCCTGACAACACTAGCTCCACAAATCCCACTTGCCAACCATGCATGTAGGCGGTCTTGGTCGGCTGCAATATTTGAAGCAATGCAGTCGCGACATTTCTCCGCAATCGATCTTTGTAATCCCGCGTCTGGAAGCCGTTCTTGGGATGCCTGCCAACCTTGAAAAGATCATTGTAGGAGTTCTCTTCCTCCTTCGACACCTTCACGCTTTCGGCCTCGAAGAGGAGATATACTTCCTCGCCTACACACCTTCCTAATACCTGCGCCCAGTGACCAATGTCCCACCGCTCTGGATGGGGGCGGAATCCGCGCGCGGGCTGGTGTCTCTCCCGCAAATATTCGCGCACCATCTCCGGACACGTCCAATTCCATCCCCACAGGAGGAAATCAAGCTTCAACTTTGTCAACACATCCTGGAATGCGCGCAGATCGATCTGCGGCACTCTGAGTGGAGACATTCGCAGCTGGGGGACCTTCAACATATTTCTTGCTCCCTCCTACACACACAGACGCTCTTCCCTCCCGCTCGATCTCTCACAATCGCTGCTGCGCGTCGGCCGCTCAGACACTAACTGAAATTGCTCTCTCCTCCCTTGAGCGCTCAATTTCTTTACTCTCAAACTCTCTGCATGGTCCGTCAAGATCCTCGCGCAATTCGCCTCCGCGCCCTGGTTGCTACGCACTCCTTCCTACTCACTGATTCCTGCACTCTCTCCAACTCACTGAAGATCTCCCCGCCCGATTGAGCTGCACGCCTCAAGCTCTGAAGCTGGAAAACTCAAAATCAAGAATGAGAAAATGAAAGTGGAGAGCAGACTTTTCTTCTCTGAAATCAAGATCGCACAACGCTCTTCGTAGGCAGTGGGTACAATCCCACTTGATTACGCAGCCGGCTATGCGGCCTAACGGTTCTCCCTCGCATGCTTGAATTCACGCCTCCGCATTGCGCGCACTCGCATGCTTGAACGTTGAATTCTCCCGCCGCCATCGTCCGCCGGCTCTGAGTTCGTCATCGCCGAGGGCTTCCGACCTCGAGTTCGCCGAAGGCGTAATACTCGCCGAAGGTGTACGCCGGTCTAGAGTTCGCCGCGGTGGAGCGTACGCTTTGACTATTTTGTCTTTTCCCAACCTGCCCATCGCCGGAGGTGTATCGCCGAAGGCGCACTCCTTCTCCGCCGGCGCCTTGCTGGAGGCGCACATCAAGTCGGCGCGAATTGCGCCGACACGTAGTTGTACAACTTCTTTTGTCCGTTGTACAACTTCTTTTGCCCCGCATATCGCCGAAGGCGCGTATCCCGCCGGCGCATCCGCCTGTCCGCGCAACGCCGGAGGCGTACATCAGGTCGGCGCTTCTCTTCCGCCGCACAGCCGCCGAAGGTGCTTCCGCCTCCGACTTGATCTCCTCTCATGAGCGCGTGGTTCCGCCGAAGGCGCATCGCCGAAGGCGTACGGGGGTCCTTCCCGAAGGTGAACCCTAGCGCGAACAGCGCATCGCCGGATGCGAGTTTACCGATGCTCATAACTTCCTCGTCCCTGATCCATCTCATGCGTTCTTGGGCTCGCTAGAATGAGCGTCCCGAGCTCTTTCCAATGAGACCTTAACCAAATAGAACTACTGTGAATCCTGATCGTTATGAAGGTTTCTCTCCTGCGCCAACGGTGCATCTCCGAAGGCGCACTCCAGGTCGGAAGCATTCAGAGGTCCTTGCCGGCTTCTGACGTCTTCAGCGACATCTCCTCCGGAGGTGTATGTGCCGAAAGCGTACCTTCTATATGCGCCGGAGGCGCGTGGGTAAAGACACCTCAGCAAAGGAGCTGTTGCCGAAAGCGCCGAAGGCGTTTGGCGCCGCTGCGCCCAACTCCGTGATTCTTCGTGACCCGCAATCTCCTCAATTCACTCTATTTAACGTACCATTTCCTAACTACAGATACTGCTTAGGTATTTTTTTTTTCAAAATTGTTTAAATTCCGTGGAAAAAACAAAAAGTGTGTTACCACAGTAAGCAATCCCATTCCTTGATAGAAATGCACCAGAAAGGGGGTAAGATGATTGGTCATAGATCCCGTCCATCGACCAGACGCATTCACCCAGACAAGGTCGTAAAAGATCCTTGCCCAATGTACACGTTGTCCCTTCAAAATGCGTTCAAAGAATCCCACCTGCCAGGCCGTCACATAAGTCGTGCGCGCCGGCCGTAAGATGTGCATGATTTCTAATGCGATCGCCCTTCTCTTCGAATCCTTATAATCGACAGTCATCCATCCATTTGTTCCCTGTCTTCCAGTCTCGAAGAGAGGTCCGTAAGAGAATTCCTCGACGCGTGTAAGTCCTACGCTATTCTTGTCAAACAAAAGGTCTCCGTCGCTTCCCATCCCATCACTTTCTTCCAATGCTCGATGGTCCACACCATGGGATTACCGCAGAGCTCCTCGCCTTCTGTCGCGCTCTTGTCCATAACCTCCTTCCAGATACTCGCTGAGACGCAATTCCAATTCCATAGAATAAATTCTAGCCGCAGTTCCCTCAACTCGTGTCTGAAGGGTCTCAATTCCTCCTACGGCACCTTCAAGGGAACCAATTTCCTCACCTTTTCACTCTTCTTGGGCGCCATGTATTCAATTTGCGCTTTGCTGGTCGCGGATTGGCTCGATTGCAATTCCTCTCGCTCTCGATCGTTTTTGCTCAATATCGCAATGTCGGAGCACAGTCTCCTCTTA
This sequence comes from Marchantia polymorpha subsp. ruderalis, assembly GCA_037833965.1. Classification (NCBI taxonomy): domain Eukaryota; kingdom Viridiplantae; phylum Streptophyta; class Marchantiopsida; order Marchantiales; family Marchantiaceae; genus Marchantia; species Marchantia polymorpha. Next base: position 5,458,889 of record AP031359.1, read on the forward strand.
CTGCTTTTACCCTTGAAGCCCTAACATCGCCTTCTCCTGCGCCTCGTAGAACTCCCAACGCGTGCGAACCTCGTCCGACCCGTTGCATGATTTGAAATTGATTCCGATGTCTTTGCCAAAGACGCAGCTATTTGTGTGTCCTAAAAAGGCTGCGCCGAAGACGCGAAGATCCGAAGATCTTCGGACGTAGACAAATTCTAACTAATCCTATCATAACTCCTATAAATCTACTCTTTCCAACTTATATAACTACCTTATTCTTATGTTTATGTTTTTGTTAATTTGTAAAGAAAAACAAAAAAGTAGGCCCCACAGTCATTTGAGTTTTAGATAATTCACCTTAACTTAGGACAAATATGTCTCTCGTTCTTCTCTAAATTCCGGTTTGCTGACTTTGAAAACTGCTCCCTAATGAGGTCCATGGATACATTCGACAACTCGGAGATGAGAGGGTACTTCTCATCCTCAAAAAATAAAGTTTTGAAAAAATACAGAAGAAAAGAGAATTTGAGTCTTGAGAATGAGAGAATGTAAATTGTGCTGGCTTGTCTCGACCATATTTTAGGATCGGACTTGACATTGGGAAGTTAGATTCTTAACAAATCGGATCGCTGGAATTGAGGGATTCGTATCCATGGATTCACTCAACGTCACGAGAGTTTCCAATCCACACGTCAAAGCCTAAATCTGCCAGGATGAATGCGAAGGACTCGTTGGGCGCATTTAGAAGCCAGCCCTCAGCACCCTGAATAAAACGATTATGTTTAATAGATTCGATTACTAGGCATTGTAGGAACCGCTTGAATAGAAAGCACAACTTCATTGGGCAAGTTGCTTACCGCCATAATGCCATGCTGGAGAAAGACAGGTGCTTCTTTGGAACCAATAGATCCAGCCAAGCCGTGCGGTATGTGCTAGATTGTGAGCTTGAATCCGTCATTGGTTTGGAACTTCAGTCACATTGATTCATAATTCATCTCACAAAATGTCATCTAACTGCTTCTGTTATCTGACTTTCCTCATTGCAAGATGCTCATTTCTAGGCAAGATGGACGATTATAATCAGTCAGGTCATGAGCTATCTACATCCAGCAAAAACTCAAACTATCTCGAAACTGCAGCTGTAAATATGCTAAACGATTATATGCTCTAATATGTGACTATGTTACCAATTATGCAAGTCACACAGCTATTTGAGAGCTTATAGGCGCAGTAGACGTCGATCTAGGTGACAAAGACAACATTATGATAGTCACACAAAACTTTAAGTGAATCTACTTCGAGATTGGACGTGCCTATCAGAGGTCTCACACTGTAAGTTTCAGTGCACATCGAAGAGTTCCAAATCAAATTGTTCTGAACCTTTAGTGTTCAGATACAGGTATCTGACAGATACAGGTAGAAAAGGGTAAGATAGAACTATTTACTGTGTATTCTTCACACGACTCGCTTAGTTGCACAAACTTTTACAAACGGCCGTACTATATAATATGTTATCACCGTTTGATTACAAATATTACAGTTTGAACACTAGGGATTCCATCTGAGCTATCCCTCTTGCGGTTCAGTTTTAGTTTTTAGTTCCCGTAACGTTCCAGGACACGACCGCGATCATTGTTATGGCGTAGATCATTGCAACGCAATAGATACAACGTTGCAGCCTCTACATTAACGGCCTCTCTTCTACATGGTTGTTGGAATTTCATCCGGTTGAGGGCCTCTACATGGTTGCCGGAATGTAGGGTCCGCCGACCCTCCCCGCAAAGTGCGGATGGATGTCCATATGTTCTTATAGTCCATCGCTAGATCCGTCTGCTGAAAAGCGGAGCGATCTAGTTCATTCACTTTGATGCTCCACCGGAAAATTGAGTGCCAATGAAAAACCTGCCCGGTTAGCGTGCCCGCACATTCTTCCATCTTTGGTTCAAAAGAGGAGAGTCGCAGCAAAAAGAAGAACTTCCGTCACGGGTCACTGCAGGATGACACCTGCCTGGGTCTATGAAGGCCCTATATAGGGGCTATGTATAAGTTTGTGCAGCTAAATCCGTCCCTGACAATATGACCGAGTAGTAGTTCAAAAGTCATCCCAAAAAACACTTACCCAGATGGAGCTTCAAATTAGTTTCTCGGCATCTCTGGAAGGTTCTCCGAGGTAGTTCAGGTGTTCCGTCCACTTGCTGAAGAGAGCAAAGTCGTCAATAAATACCTCCAGAAAATTCTTCAAAAAATCATGAAAGATGTCCATCATCAGGCGTTGGAAGGTTTCAAGTGCGTTGCAAATTTGAATGGCATCCGATTGAAGGCATACGTTCCCCAATTTGTCATGAACGTAGTCTTGAGCTGATCTTTCTTTCAGATGGACACCAGATCGTTGCTGTCTGGCCACATGATCTACGGCTAGATCAATAAACGGAAAGGGAAAGTGATCATTTTTTGTGCATTCAAGTTCCTAAAATCTTGGCTAACCCGGATTTTTACCTTGCTGTCCGAACTGGCTTTCTTGGAAACTATGATGATCGGAGATATATATGACCGAGATTGTGCGGATACCCATTCCAAATGATTAACCGGGTAGATCAAACTGGCTTCCAATAACTTGTTGAGTTCCACCTTAACCATCATCAAATACTTGGTATTGAGTCGGTATTGCCACTGCTGGATCGTTATTGCTTCCTCAATTAGGTCTATGTGATGCTGTCCCAATTTCGGTGGAATTCCGACCAGATCAAACGGCAACCATGCAAACACGTCATCATACTTCGTGGGTACGTCCAAGTATTCCTTCCTCTTCTGACTGACAGTGTTGTCAGTCCCTTGCCCAAGTAGAATGTCCTCCCAGCTTTTGTCTTGACTGCCTTGTAATCTTCCGTGACCCCTATAGTTTTTACGGGTTCCGGATCTTCGGTTTCTTTGAAAGGCACTACTTCCGCCCAAGAAAAAGTGGTCGTAGTGGATCCGGAGGGGCCAAGTGCTATTGCTCCCGAGGTCAATTGCTCTCGAATTCAATCCAATGAGAATCACACATTGGACTCTTCCAATGGCCTCTTCTCATTTTTCTCTTCATTCGGAGCTTATGTTCGGCAAATCCAATCCCTCAACAGTCTGTTTCAAAACTGGGTCCAAAAAGCCAAAATCTTGTTCAGATACTTCTTTGAACTGCTGCATGGATGGCGTCTGATGCTTCCCCATCTATCCAACCTGAGGCATATCCATCTTTCTTGCTGGTTTCTCCCTGATGTTGCTCCGGACGCCAAGAAAGGAAAACGGCCAGGTCTCCAAAGGAGAAAGCCCTTTTTGCCCAGTTTACCTTGACTGTCGCCAAGTACAGACAAGGCCGCCCTAGCAGAAAATCAATGGGTTTCCTTCCCCTATCTTTTTCACAAGATAATTCAAGGGATATGTAAGTCAAGAAATTTTTGTTGATACTTAGGATAGCTTTCCTACTGGAATGACTCGCGATTGATCCGCCATCCGCAACGTCTGGTTAGTGGTTTCAAATACCGTATATCCTAGATCGTTTGCCGTACTTTCAAGGAGTAGATAACTGTGGATCCTCTATCTATCGGAACGTTCCGGATGGTACAGCCGTTAATTTCTACTAAAATCTCCGGTGCCCCAAAATCTTCCAACTCTGTGAAGTTGATAGCAACGGATGGTAAATGAATCCTCCGCCTTTGAGGCCGGACCAGCGTTGCCTTGACTTCCTTTTGATAGTTGGAGTTATCATGAAGCAATTGACCGATTGTCACGTTTACTTTCTGCCCTTGGATATCCTAAAGTATATCATATTCGTCAATCTTCACAGAAAGATTTAGCAAAACTCCGAATCAGTACCGGAGTTTTGCTAAATCGGACCTTCCAGTCACTCGTATCTACTTTCTTGTTAAGCTCGGCGGTAACCTCCTAACCGATGTTCAAAATCTTGGAGAAAGATTTGACCCCTTTTTCAACTGGTGGTACTTCTGGTTGGAGTTCATTCTTTTTTTCTCTTCTTTTTTAAAGCAAATTATGACTTTATTCCACTACAAAGACAAACAAAACACAGCCGCACACCGAAATATGCTAGCAAAACCCATTTTTTGATACCTGAAAAGCATATGACAACCTCATTACCTAAAGAGAAAAGTGGGAAGAGGTGACCGCTCGTAGTTCCACACCACCTTGTCACCCCTTCGAGAAAAAAAAACCCCTGCATGGTTCCATATGACATTGAGCTCCCTGATTGCATGTGGCACATCGCGTGGTTGATGCCTCTTGCACCAATCGATCTTAGCAACTTCCGTCTTACCCAAGTCGATTACCGCGTCCCATATACGTTGTTCCAGGAGCGCTGGTGGCCATCTGTGGTTGTGAAAGTTGAACGGATTCCTCTGGATCCACAGGATCCAAAGCACCGTGCCCCGGATGAGCGTCCACGACCTAGACACTTTCTGAAGATGAAGCGGAAGTGGCTTACCTAACACACATTGCTCCCGAGAGAGAATATGCCATGGCTTGCTCAAAACTGGAGTTCCTGAAGCGTCATGCAACACGGACATTGCAAAGGTCCAAGCATGTACTGCCATCCTACAATTGAAGAAGCAATGCAATATTGATTCAGGTTCACATGTCTCACAACAAACACATAGATTGGATGTTTTTGCACAGGCTTGATGGCGCCATTGGTTCACTGCGACGGCCTGATGATAAATACTCCACAAAAATGCTACTTCTTTTCGCGGCCGTGGGTCTGTACACACTTACTTCCAGTCCAACGTGAGTGATGTTGGTAGCAGTCCGTTCCATTTCTCATGGATGGTGCGGGAGAGATGAGTTCTCGGTTGATGAAGTATCCGACCCTTCTTAGCCGTGTACTGTAGAATTTGTCGTCACCTCGCCAGCACCAACAACCTCGGTCAAATACCAACCTGCACGACGGCGCCAAGTAATACATCCGGCCTACGCGTTTTGGAGTGTTGCTCGGAATCGTAATGATGCGAATGCGTTGGAGTACGCCTTTTTAGACTTGCTCCTTTAGTGCTAGTGTTTGAACCTCTAATATGCATCTGGAGCGCGGCCCTAGGTAGAACCTTGGATACCTAGCCAGCAAGATCGTATCAGTTATTCCAGTCGGAAGGGAAGGAAGAAAGTCGTCCGCTACCTGAAAGATGATAGTAGGCTCCGTCGCTAGGTGGTCGTGGAGCACGCATAGTCACTCAGACGCAGCAGCCTACCGAGCGGTGTGGTTGTATGTGGCAATCCAAGACTGAGGTATCCGGGTATGAAACCCTTGAAAAAGCACCTATTTGGTGACCCACAGACCAAAATTTTGTTGTAGGTCCGCCCAAGGACGAGGAGTCATGCTTCCATCCTCGAACAGCTCTTGAAGACTCAAGAGGCCGCGACTGGCAAGAACACGGGCCCGACGCTCCGTAAATCCGAAGGTTGATCCCACAAAGTGATTCGTCCACCAGAGCTGTGTGTTCAACACCTCGTTCGTGTTGACAGGACTGAGTAGTTTGAAAAGCGGGCTGGTTTGTCTCCATGCTTTTGTCACTCGCTCTCATATGGGTGACCCTCGGGGGGAAGCGCAACCGCTCCAAGAAGGCTTATTGGAGGCTGCAGTACCAATTACGAGAGTCAAGGGGTTGTATCCCGTTGAGACGATGTTGAAGAAGAATATGCATTGGTGCATCGCCGGGCGTTAAAGCTCGGATTACTCATTTGTTTGTAAGTGCGTTCAAGACTTCTTGTGGTTCTATCAACCCCAATCCGCCCACCAATTTACCTGCGCAGCAATCAATCCAACGAACTCGAGCTTGGGAGTGCTCCTCATTCCTTGACCACAAAAAATTGTGAAGTGCAGCGCGAGCTCATTCTTGAACTCCAGGATTCTTCTGAAGATTTTAGCTTCCGGTTCTTCCTACTCTGATGCTTGTCCTTTGGCACGACATTCTTCTGCTTCCGGTTGTTCCCTTGATTATGAGTGAAGCTACGCAAAGTGACCTGCTGTATGTTGGTCCTTTCTTGCTGCTTCATCAAAAATCCACCAATTGTTAGGACTTTCCACTCCCTTCTTGTGGCCGTAGTTCAATCTGGTTCGTTCTCGAGGATGCTCTTGTACTTCTTTATAAACTATCAATGGCCGGAGGGTTGCTGAAAGTGAGGAGACCCATGTCCATATTGCTCATAGTTTTGACACGGAAGTTCTAGAGGTGCCTCTTGCTCACCCTCGTCACTAAGGGCTTCTCAGAAAAGGGAAAACGCGAGCTTTGCCCGCCCGGGCCCGCATCCCCATCCCCTCCTCCCGCAACCAGACACCCTCTCCCGCAGCCTGACCTCCCGCTTTGACCATGGAGGCCCTCCCGCTTTAGCTCGCCCCACTCCCGCTCGACCATCGGGCTCTTTCCCTCGCGGCCTCCCTTCCCCGTAGGGAACTTGTACTTCGTATTTTTTTCCTCCCTCATGCCCCATTTTGACTCCCCTCGCAAAGGGGAGGAGAAATGGAGTAGCATGTTTGTGGCTTCCACTCTTCTTCCCCCAAAAAACAACTAGATTATTTCCTTTCTAAAGCTTTAGTTTCTAAGGAAATTATTTCTCTTCCATTTTTATATTTAAGTAAATCTAGTCATCTATTAACATGATGGAGAATCACAAGAGAACGCATAATGAAAGATTTCATAAAAGCAAAATTATAAATTGATAACAAAATCAATGAAAAAACTCAAATCATAAACTTTATTTCACAAAAATCTCATGGTCACAATTTTTGCAAAAAATAGAATTTGCTCCTCCCTCTATCAATGTTTTTGTAACACAAATGTCACAAGTGACTTTGGAAAACTTACAAAAATTCATCCTTTTTTGCTTGGATTGTGAAAGAAGCATATGTGAAGAACGCTTCAAAGGGGGTGTGAAGCATTTGTTTCATCTACTTTCAAAATTTCACAATTCTTCTCATGTCCCATTCTTGTTCGCTTCACGTTCTCTTGGATAAAAGCAATAGAACGTCGGAGGGGAAAAGTAATTGTATTGGGCCTTTCAAAATTTGAAGGCTCCAATATTGTGCCAAAACAAGCTTGAAGGGCTTGAAATTTTTGCTTCACCCTTCTTCATTGTCATCATAAAGAGTTGCTTGAAAATGTGATTCCATTTCACGTACCATGTTGAACATCTTCTCACGCAAGACACCAATCGAACGAGACTCCTTCGTTGGTACATCTGGTTGAGTTGGAATCATAAGCTCCATGTCTTCCATGTTAATTTCTGGAGGCAATGGTTCCTCAACCACTTCATTTTCTTTGAGTCAATTTCAACATGGTTACTTGTATCCATACCCCCATAAGAAAATAATCTCCCAAATCGAGGCCACAACCTTCTCCAATGACAAGTAATTCAGTTCCATCTGGAAATCACATATTTGGCAAAGGTCGGTATGTGTTGAAACTCAACACAAAATCTTCTTAAATCTACATCAAAATGGTCCTCACTAGGGCAAAGCATTAGAACATGTAATGCCCTCCACACCCGATACTTGTCCTCATTAGGTACCTTGGTTAACGAGTTCTCACTCCATGCCTTAATAACATGGAAATGACACAAGAGAACTTGTCCACCAACTTGTGTTTTGGTACCATCTTCATAAGTCCAACAATGAACATCATTGCTCACAACCTTTTGAATAGCATTCAAGGATGTCTTGTGTTTGTCAATGATGATTGCGGAGGGTTTTACATTTCTTAAGGATCCAAACACATGGGATAATGCTAACTCTATAGCAAGACCCTCATGTCCCTCTTTAACGTCATTGCTACAAAGCATGTAAAAAATTGAAATTCCAATTCAAATTCCATCTTGGTTTGGTACAATTGTTCCTTAAAGAGTCAAACCGTATTGGTTTGTTTTGAATGTAGAATCCAAGGCCCAAAAATTATCACCTGAAAACCGTAGGGCCAATTTTTGCATGAAATCATCTTGTATAACTACCACAAATGTTCTCTTATTGGGATCTTCATTCTTGGGTGCATACGGTTGATAGTACAAAATCTTCCCTTGAGCTTGTAAATTCATGATCTCAATTTGTGCCGCATCCCAATGGTCTTTTCAAAGTACATCTACACACACCCAATCAAAAATTTAAATACAAATTAAAACATAATTATAAAGAATTTAAAAAGGGTATAGTACATTAACATTAATTATTAATGTACAATTTAAATACTTAATTCATTTCATAATTTCACATAAAAAATGAAATATGAAAAAGATAATTAAATACCGTTGATTCTTAAAGAATATGCAAGTATTCGCACTTTCTTTTTTATGACAAAAAATCTATATGTAACATATTCCACCTACGGTACACTTTGTGAAAATCTCTCTTGAGCTTCAACCGACGTTGTTTCAATGGCCCTTGGTGAAAGCATGAACTTCAAGTTCTCCATAACCCATGCGATAACATAATGGTGTACCGGTAGAAAACAAAAATCGGAATCGAAACCCGGAGTGTGACCACTACATTTGTTATGAATATAGATTGTAGCTTGAAGCTTACAATGAGGCAAAGTGTTTGAGCACTTGACACATTGGACTCCTCAACCTTCATTTGGGATTCACAACTACATAATCTAGAGATTCTTTCTAGAGCCTTTGTCATCCATAGGTTTCACATCAACCGTTCTTCTATGATGACGGTTTTTGTTGTGTCCACGATGACAACGGTAATAAGTCACGGTTTTGGTTTTTCCTACATAACATCTCAAACGCCTCTTAACACAATGTACTTTGTGCAAAGTGCATCTATAGTTGCACTCACATCCTCTAATGGAACACTCACTACCTCATCCCACATTTTATTCTCTTGGCATACATCACAAGTGTTCATACAATTTTGTATGAATGAGGTTTGAATTCCTCCCACATAGCTATCCGTACTCTATTGAGTATGAATGACATTTGTTGTCATGGTGAATGACAAAATGTTTCCCATTTTTGTCAATGTGTCCACCATGCACAATGGAACACCAAGATTCTATTGGCAGAATTTTTCTACTCTTTGTGTCATTCAAAGAGGATAAAATAAATCCACTTAAAAGTTCTACAACTTTTAATCTTCCTTGAAGTTTTTGCCACCTCTCAATTGTAAGAGATTTCACATTTTTTTGGGTGGAAAGTCTATGAAGATTGGAGAAGAGACAAAAGTAAGAATTTGCCTCATGAATTTGTTGATATGAGGGAAAATATCGTGCTCTTATACAACCAATCATGAGTGCAAGAAATTGGAGATTGAAGTGCACATACTTGGAAAATGTTTCAATGGGAATGTCTTCAAAAATTGATGAAGGTGTTGGACCTCCAATGTTGACATGCTCCACACCCTCCTCTAACATCTCCTTCGAAGACTCCAAAATCTCCTCATTAACATCATACTCATCCGATAATGACAAGAAATGAGTTTCTTGAAACTCTAAATTTTGAATGTGCACACCTTGAAGAAATTCTTCCACTCCCATCATCTCACTTAAATCGTCTTCAAAGTTGGAGGGATAGAAATTATTATCCTCCATGTAGTCTCCATTTTCTTTCATCTCTAACGCCAATGCTTGACACAAAGTCTACAAATACATCATCTTCATTTAACATACAATACTAATGCAAATATGCAACTTGCAAAACAAACTTGCATGTATATAGAGTTAAAAAAAAACATTGCATTTTACAATTGAATGAAGAATAAAAAAATGTAGAGAGTTGTACATACCTTGAGAAGAAAAGAAATGGGGAGAAAGCCAAAATAGTTCACAATGTTTTAACGAGAGTCAAAAATGACTTTGGTTAACAATTTGACACTCCAAAATTATAATGTAATTAACCCTCACGGGAGAGTAATGTAATGAAACTATTTCCCACACACAAGTTAATATAGTGACTACCCTAGCCACTAAAGGTTACCCGGATCGTTAAACCCTAACCTAGGGGTCGGGATGCGGCCATCCTAGTCGGAGCAGCTGCGGGCGGAGCTCGCGTTCCCACTTTTCTGAGGAGCCCTTAGTGACCAGGCTTGCCCACCTGTCCGGGGTCATTCAATAGCGTAATGTAAGTCTTCCCCACAAATTAAACTCAAGCCGTACTGTCTCTCCATGGTCACCGCACGGCCTGCCGGGTTAGACGCTGCCGAGTTTATTTCCTCCGAATATCCTATAATTGACGGATTATCCGCTGGATAGCAAGTACTTATCATTGTTTATCACAACTGAACTCTTCCATACGCCAAATTTACTTGAGAAACCGGCGTTAGATCCAATTCTTCCTGCTCATATCCAGCTTCAGCAAAGAACACCGCTCCTTCCTTATCCACGAACTGGATCCGCTTGAGAGTCACATGCGGGCATTCATCCGGATTGTGTCCGGCTTGCCCATTGTAGCGTCTAGAGTTGAGTTTGCCAGACTTGAAAGACCATCCGGTCCTATAGGCCCGCTACATACCACTACAGAGCGGCAATTTAGCGGCAATTTCGGAGCTGAGTTTATGGATCAGGCTTCTCACCCTTTGTCAGTACCGGCGTTCTGATTCATCCGGCGGCATCTTCATCTTGCTAAGTTTTCCCAATGTCCAGGCTTCTTCACCTACTTCCCGGAATGTTCAGCAAAACGCAATAGTTAACTGTACACAATTGATCCGGACGTTTACCGGTTCCACTGAAGTACCTCCTTCTTCAACAACCCCTGAAACAATCGGAGTTTTGTGTCTTCATCTTTCTGGTTGACAGTAGCCGTGATATTGAATTCGCTCAGCCATTTGTTCACGTCTTTCCTACCATCTCCCCTAAACTTTTGGTACTTGAGGCGTGGAAACACTCTAGCCATGGGGGTCCCGATGCTTTGCGTCCTGAGTCGGATTCCGATGGGAGTGTTCTGGCTAAAGTTCCGGCGCCAAAAGTACTTCCGGCTTCTTTTGTTCTTCCCTCCGTAGATTTCATCCTAGTCGTCCCAAAAGGCTACTCCTAGTCTTCTCGTTTTCCTCTTTCTCTTTCTAGTTCATCTTTTAAATAGACCATCTTAAGCTGTCTGCTTCCTTTCAAGTCGGATTCATGCGACTCCGGTCTAAATCGTGCCTTCCGCCATCAGATAACTTTTGCGCAAATCGAGACAAAAATAGATAGATTCCTAGCACAGCGCCCAAATCACATGTAGTACAGCGTGGTGAAAGCACTCACTTGGTCATTAAATATCCTCTAGAGCAAATCATTCCAAGTTTGTTCCCAAAAAGATCTATTGTTTCTTTTCTATTAAACAATAAACTACCTTTCCCTTTCGGATGTCTTACCTAAACTACAACGACATTACGATCCAACTGTAACTATTTTTTCTACACTATTACCCTTCTCAGACGGTTTCGATTGACTGGTCAAGCTTTTGTCCTTTCGTCAAGGAGACACCAATCTTATCCAAGATTTTAATTCCACACAGCCTTTTGTGCTCTAGGGACTACCAGCACACCTCTGCAATATGTCTACCCCTTGAGGTTCCTTCCGAACATGAGGTACTATCAACACTCCATGCTTGATACCACTCTAACCCTCCGGGCGCTCTCTTGATTCTCTCAACCGGCAAACACACTTCCAAAATTCTACAAGCAACGATTATACTTCCAACCAAAATCACAATGTACTTGTCGTGCAACCATCTTGGACTGAGATTCAAAACAGTTTCAAAAACACATTTTGAATTTTATAAGTTAGCTGAACACAAAAACAAGGTCTTGGTCCTAGAAAAACTTTCATCTTAAATACTAATCCCTACCTGGAGTCCTGCGGCGAAGTGGCACACTAGTTACTAAAAATCCGGATTGTGAAATTACTCCTATCTACCGCTACATAATTGCTGAATTGGTAGCCGGGTGCAATTGAGCCCCATCATTAATCACTACCCGTTTATCCAAAAAATACTATCTATTGAGTTCATCTATCCGGATGATTATAAGGATTTCGAAGGCTTGACCAGATCCATCGAGATACCGTGGCTGGTAATGATGCATCCAATTGGCAGTGCAAAAAGCACTATAAAACACTACCGAAAAAAACAAAGGGCCCATCCCAAAATTACGGTCTTTTTTCATACCTGGGAGTTGTGTTGAGCATTATTCGTCGGCCATTGAGATCGATTAGGTTTACTGGAACTTGGAACTAGATGCGCACCTGCTAATACTCCTTGATAAATCAGGTCCTACGATGTTGAGTTTGTTTCATACCTGGGCGTTGTGTTGAGCATTATCCGTCGCCATTGAGATCGATTAGGTTTTCTGGAACTAGATGCGCGTCGGCTAATACTCCTTGATCAATCAGGTCCTACGATGTTGAGTTTGTCGTTTGGCCGCCCCTGCTCCTAGGTTACTCTTCTGATGCTCTATCTTACCGAGGCGATTAATTGTCTAAGAGATTAATTGTACCTGCCTACACCATTATTTGATTAATTGATCATTATTCTAATTCTACTGGCTACGAAACAACTAATTTTTTGATTTTCTGGCCAAAAATCTTCTTATTTTTGGTCTCATGTGCAATTCGATTTCCACCGTGACCACAATGAATTTGAAATTGAACTGAAAGTAGGATGCACGGGAAGTGGAGAGGATATTGATCCGTGCAAGGACAAGTATCATGGCATGAAGCTCGGCGAGAGAAGGACAAGATAAGGTCGAATTTCGAGTGACGAGCAAGGAGGAAGCCTTCGCAAATTTGGAGTAGGCAAAGCGAGCACTGCTAGAGGTGCCAGGCTAGAGTTGATCACATTTCGGGGTAGATGCAGATCACAAGACGGCATCAATGCATCGACGACATCGGGCACTTTTGCAACATCGACAGATTGACGGCTTAGGAAGATCAGCACGTTAGGTTTAGGATTAGGGTTGGCTAGACGGGGCTGATGGCTGTGGAGCATTGGGTTGGCTACCGCCGCTGTTGGCAGAGCAAGGCCAAGGGGCATTGAGTTTGTTGCGGTGCTTTTTGAGGTTGTGTCTGGTGGATGTCGGGAGGATGCGTGTGGAAGAGGGTCCAAGCTTCTCACCTCCTGGAGTCGTAGGAGTTGACTAAAGTTGCTTGAACTTTCATACATTCCTTATGTCCTACTAGAAAATCGGCAATTGATCCTCAAGAGATCATCCAACCTGATTGATTATCTGAAATACTAATCTTGAGGTTGACCCTCAAGAGATCACCAAAAAAATGATAACGTCATCCAGCCTGATTAATTATCTGAAATACTAATCTAGAGGTTGACGTGATATCATCCTCATTGATTGAAAACGTGTGCTAATTGGTGATGGTTAACTTGATGTGACCCTTAGAGTTACACCTGGACTACCACACACAAGGGTGAGAGTTTGGGATTGACATTTTACATGCTCTATTTCAACCGCATTATCATTTCCAGCAATGAAATCATACACATAAATGCAGTAAATGACAACACAATTGCCATTTTTTTGCATACAATAAATGATCCGCATCTGCCATATGAATTTCAACGGAGACTAAAAATGCTATTGGTGTTTGCTTCAGCTCATACAAAACTATCTTAGACGTACATACGTAATTGAAATAACTCATATCCTCAAATATTTGTGGCTGCTCTATATACATCTCTTCTTGCAAGTCATTTAGTAAGAATGCATTCTTCACATCCATCTGATGCAACAACCATTTTTTTTACGCGGCCACTACTATAATAGCACAAATTGTAGCCAATGTTAGCTACAGGATTAAAAGTCTTCTCATAATCAATGCCATAAGTCTGCGCATAGCCTTTGGCCTCTAATCTTGTCTTGTATCTGCTTATGTTGCCATTTACATTGTGCTTCACTTTGTACATCCACTTGCAACCCAATCACATTTTTTATGTTGACAAAAAAAACAAATTTCAAGTCTCATTTGCATCAACTGCGGCCATCTTTTCATACATGGCTTCCTTCTATTTGGCATTTCTAACAACATCATCAAAGCATGTGGACATAACATCTTGCACAATCTTTGTCATATATGCATATTGACGAGCCATATAATTATCATATATCAATAGTTGCATTGGCTTTAAAATCTTGTAGAACTTCTCAAGCCTTCATGCATGCCTTTCAAAGGATATACCAACCTTCTCATCAATATTATTCTGAGTATCACTTGAATGTCTGTCTATCTACATTATGATAACCTGCAATTAATCATGTCATGATGTCATAATGATGATGTCATAATCAAGTTTAGGGACATAAACCATCTTTTCTTTCCCTTTTGCGATACATTTAATGAGCTAGCAGGGCTATCCCTTTCACGCAACTTGCCTCTCCAAGACTTTTCAACAGCACTTGTACTAGGTGAGCCTTGCGGTTCACTCAAAAATTGTGAAGACAGATTGGTATTTTCTATCATCACACTATCTTTTACATCAGCTCCAATATCATGTTTTACATCAGTATATGAACTTGCCATCTCATCAAGAACCACATTTCTGCTCAGCTCTAATATCATGTTTTACATCAATATATCAACTTGCCATCTCATCAAAAATCACATCCCTACTCACCCTCACTAGATATGTGACAGGACTGTAACATTTGTATCATTTTTGCTCAAGAGAATACTCAATGAAAATACACTTTTCAATCTTTGGATTGAGCTTAGTTTGTAGCTCATCCGACACATGCTCATATGCTCCAAATATTTTTGAGGTAAATCAGGTAATCTGCTAGAAAACTTCTACTGATCATGCTACTACTCAAGTGTCACATCATAAACTGCAGCAACAAGCGTTATGTTCATAATAAACACAATTGTAGACACAAATTGAACTCAATAACAATGAGGCAATTTTTTTCTCATCCATCAATGTGCTTGCAATCTCTGCAATGTATATGTTCTTTTGCTCAACAACACCTTCTTGCTGCGGAGTGCACTTGCAAGAAAGTTACCTATAAATTTCATATTTTTTAGAAGTTTATTGAACACATTGGAAACTATTTTTCCCCTCTATCTGAACTCAGTTACTGCACATACTTTCTTGTTTGCTTTTCAATCAATTCCTTGACATTATGAAGGTGAGTAATCACCTCACTCTTGTCTTTCATGAAATACATCCATACTTACGAGTATGATTATCAAAGAAGGTAAAAGAAAACCTGCTTCAATCCATAGACTCAATTCTTGCTAGATATCATAATCCGAGTATATGATTTCCAACGCCGTACTGGCCTAGGTGGTGTAGATAGTGTTAATATATCTCCAAGCTCTTAGCTAAAGTTAGCGTAACTCTAGTTAGGACAAAACTAGAGTAAGTGCAGATGCATGCACTATGGTAGGTGAGTAGGTGGCAACAGATGCATGCACCTACTAATCAGGATAAGATGTAACCAAGGTTAAAGCTTGTGACCATGGTTAAGTTACTTGTACCAACCCAAATTTTTGAGTATAAGTAAAGAGGAGGAGCCAAGACTCCATTATTCTCTCCTATCTACTTGAGTGGATGTCTCTCTCTCTTGATGTGAGTGCTCTCATGATTGTAACATGGTATCAGAGCGTTAAGGAGAGTGATAGTAGGTTTTTCAGGACGCACAAGGTGGTGCGTGGAGGAGAAGAGGAGCAGAATCGAGCGGCGAAGCAAAGTTTGTCGAGAAGGAAGCGCTGCAGCAAGCACGACAGTCGGCAAGTGAAGAACGCCTACCGAAAGCAAATCGACTAAAATTTGGCGTGGTGATTCGCGAGAAGAGGTGAAAAAAATATGACCTCACGTCTTGTATTACCTCAGATTTGGCCTTCGGAGTCGTTTCGGCCTCCGTTTTGACATTTTTCTGATCGCCGCAACGCATCTGCAATCAAGAAGAAACTGAAGCAAGGCATCAAACGTTTAGATGAATCAAGATATCCATGATCCACCGATATTTCTGCAAGCTCCAATGTTTTGAATCAATCTTCGACTGATATGGCGTCAAAGTCTTCGACAGTTCTTAGTATATAGTTTCGGAGTAAATTTCATGAACGAGGTCATGAATAGTCCAGTTCCAGTTCTTTTGCCCGTTGTGGAATATGAACGTGAGTGGATGTGTAATATCTACATCCTGTTTTAGTAGCAGAGACTAGCATCTTCTGTAATCTGTTATCAAATCATATATATCGCTTCTTACATTTTGTGTATCTATTTGCTGTATGCTAGAAGATGACAGAATCCACGTCGTTATCCGGATCCTTATTTCTAATCGCTAGGGAAAAATTAGATGCAAACAACTATCCTATTTGGAAGTTAAGAGTCAAACAATATCTCATGGGCCAAGATCTCTGGAATATAGTCACAAGAGACAAACCAGAGCCTGATGTCGATCCAGCAAAACCTGATACCCTTAAGGAGCAGAAATCCTGGAATAGAAGAGCCAACCAAGCATTTCACTGTATCTCTATCTCTGTTACATCTGCTAATCTAGGTCACATTCAATCCGCAAATACACCCAAACAAGCATGAGATAGTTTAGCATAGGTGTATGAATCTGCCAACAAGGCCCAAAGATTGCAACTAAAGAAACAACTATTGCAAGTCAATGGGTATTAATGATTACATTCTGCATATTAGAGGATTGGTAGAACAGCTTAGTAGCATAAATGAAAAGGTAAGTGAAGATGACCTTACCTTAACCATGCTAGCTGGACTTGGACCTGAGTATAGTCATCCATATCTGTGTTGCCCACATTCCCCACGTTCCAGGAACTCATTCCATTACTTGTGAATGAGGAATCAAAATTGGCAACTTATTCATCCTCTAGCAAAACAGAGAGGTCCTCTATGCAGGAAGAGGCAGGAAACGAGGTAGATTCTCTAAAGGAGGCTACAACAGCGGACGTTTTGGCCAACAACGGAGAGGCCAATCACCTTCAACAAACAATACAACGTAGCCACAACAACAGCAACAGCAAGGTAATGCTCGTGGTAGAGGACGCTATCGTGGGAGAGGAGGCTTTCAAGGTCGTGGAGGCTCTCAAATAGTATGCAACTATTGTGGCATAAGAGGCCACATTGCAAGGGACTGTTTTGAGAAACAGATTGATATTAAGAGTGGAGTATTACCACAGTCCAATTATGTTACAACAGAGCAGCCACCGCGTTCAGACCATATCTTCTCCATGAGCCATGTCATGGGCAGCATGAGTACCGCATCGACAGACGAAGAGTGGTACATCGATTTTGGAGCATCCAACCACATGACAGCATACAAGGAATGGTTCACCAACATGGAACCTGTTAAGCAACCAGGGGTCGTCATCACAGGAGATGACACATCTCATCCGATCACACACATGGGTAAAATTCCTGTACAAGTACAACCTGATTCTGTTCAAACAATCAAAGATGTGTTGTGTGTACCTGGTATCAAGAAGAATCTCATTTCTATTGGACACATGGTCGAACAAGACCTTCAAGTAAGGTTTAATAAAGCGGGATGCTTCATAGAAGATATGAATCGTAATATGGTGTAGTTGCACAAGGCACCAAAGTAGGAAGAATGTTCAGGCTCAATGCAACAATACATAAAACAAAAAATGCTATGTATGGACAACAGAGTTCAGAAATCTCAGAATTAGAAATGTGGCATAAGAGAGTAGGCCACATGAACTTCCAGAGATTGAAAGGTTTAACCTCTTCTGATCTTGTTAGAGGTTTACCAAATTTTTGTGAGCATAGTCCACCCTGAGTATGTGCAGCATGCCAATTTGGCAAACAATCTAGACAATCATTCAGCAATACAAGGATAAGAGCATCCAAGGTCTTAGAACTCATCCATACAGATCTATGGACTTCTTCAACTCTTAGTCTTGGTGGGTGCCTGTACTTTGTGTACTTTATTGATGACTTCTCCAGGAAGACATGGGTGTACTTTCTCAAGGCCAAATCAGATGCCTTGAAAGCATTTAAGGACTTCAAGAATCAGGCGGAGAAACAAACAGGGAAATACATCCTCAAGCTTCGATACGATGGTGGAGGAGAATACGTCTCAGACGAATTCGACACATTTTTGAGAGACCAAGGTATCAAGAGGCAAGTAACCTGTCCCTATACTCCTCAACAAAATGGTGTAGCAGAGAGGAAGAATCGCCACATTGCAGAGGTGGCAAGAGCCATGCTAAATGAGAAACACATGCCCAACTGTTATTGGGCAGAAGCTGTCGCATGTGCTATCTATCTTATGAATAGAACCGCTATTGCAGCAGTACATGACAAAACACCAGAGGAGGCCTTCACAAGAATAAAACCAGACTTCTCCTTCCTAAAAGTCTTTGGTTCGATTTGCTATGTCCATGAACCTGATGAGAGGCGAAAGAAGTTGGACCCTAAAGCGGGGAAGTGTATATTCTTGGGTTATGCTTCTGATTCGAAGGGATATAGATATTTTAATCCCTCAACCAAGAAATTTTTTGTGAACAGAGATGTGGTCTTTGATGAGCTTGATTCCTTGTTCCCACCACCAGAATCTAATGGCATACCACCTCTCCCAGTTTCTGTCATACAAGAGAATCGCTCATCTACACCAAGTGGAGATTTAAGGCCAGCAGATCGGTCTACATCACCACCTACGACTCCATCAAAATCTTCTACTATAACTCTATCCACAGATCTCCGTCCACTCCTGCAGCCAAAGAGTCCTCAACCAACAAGTGATTCAGTGGTGAGCTCTACCTCCAAGGATTCTGCTTCAACACATCTTTGACGTTCTAAGAGAGCTAAGTATCCGGTTAAGCTTCTTATGCATGAGGGTCTACTTGCTGTACATCATGCATATATGGTTCAAGTCCTCCATGACTTTGAACCTAGTACTATAAATGAGGCTCTTGGGCAACCTGAATGGGTACATGCCATGGGAGAAGAGCTAGGCGCTCTAACAGCCCAACAGACTTGGGAACTTGTTGATCTTCCTGAAGGGAAGAACGCTATTGGTTGTAAGTGGGTTTATAAAATCAAACAAAATGCTGATAGAACAGTTACCCACTACAAGGCCAAAGGATTTGCACAACAATATGGTCTTGATTATGAGAAGATTTTTAGTCTTGTGGCTAAGATGGCCACTATTAGCACGCTTGTTGCAATGGCTACATCGAACCAATGGCCGTTACATCAAATGGATGTTACAAATGCATTTTTGAATGATGGCATGCAAGAGGAGGTGTATATGGTGCAGCCACTTGGATATGAGAGTCCTCAATATCCTCACAGGGTTTGTAAGTTACATAAAGCCTTGTATGGACTCAAACAAGCCCCTAGAGCTTGGTATGATAGAATTAATTCATTTCTCATAGAAATTGGATTTCAGATTTGTCATTCAGATTCTTCTTTGTATACCTTGAGGACAAAAAAGCACACTATTATAGTTCTCATCTATGTGGATGATTTGATTCTCACGGGAAGTTGTGAGAAGTTTATTAGCAAGATCAAGACTCAACTCCAATCTGAGTTTGAAATGAAGGACTTAGGGTTGCTTAGGTACTTCCTTGGCGTTGAGTTCATCACAGGAAAAGATGGGACTTGGCTTCTACAACGACAGTATGCTCTAGAAAAGCTTGCAGCATTTGGCATGACGGCATGCAAGCCTGTCTCCACACCATTGGAGCAGAATTGTAAATTGAGAGCAGATGAAGGAGAACTTATTGCTGATCCGAATATGTATCGACAGATGGTTGGGAGTTTGATCTGTCTTACTCTTACACGGCCTGATCTAAGCTAATCAGTTGGAGTAGTTAGCTAGTTCATGCAGGCACCACGGAAGCCTCACTTGGATGCAGCAAGGAGAATTCCAAGGTATGTGAAGTTCACTATTCAGTTTGGCTTGTACTACAAGGCGTTTGGCAAGATTCGTCTACATGGGTTTACGGATGCAGATTGGGCAGGAAGCGTCCAAGATCGACGATCTACATCAGGGTATGCATTCAGCATTGGGAGTGCAGCAATCAGTTGGGCGTCAAAGAAACAACCGACGGCGGCGCTTTCATCAACTGAAGCAGAGTATAGGGGAGCAACAATTGTGACTTGTGAATGTGTATGGCTACGAGTTCTACTTGAGGAGCTTGGTCTTAGTATGCATAACTCTCCTGTTTCATTGCATTCTGATAATATTAGTAGTATTCACCTAGCAAATAATCCAGTCTTTCATGCTAGGACAAAGCACATTGAGGTGCATTATCACTTCATCAGGGAGAAGGTACTAGATGGAAGCATAGATCTTCTATATGTTTCTACTTCAGATCATACAGCAGATATCTTTACTAAGGCACTACCTAGGGATAAGTTTGAGCAGTTTTGATTTGAGTTAGGAGTGCAGGATATAGACTTGAGCTTGAGGGGGAGTGTTAATATATCTTCAAGCTCTTAGCTAAGATTAGCGTAACTCTAGTTAGGTAAAAACCAGAGTACGTGCAGATGCATGCACTATGGTAGATCAGTAGGTGGCAAAAGATGCATGCACCTACTAATCAAGATAAGATGTAACCAAGATTAAAGCTTGTGACCATGGTTAAGTTACTTGTACCAACCCAAATTTTTGAGTATAAGTAAAGAGTAGGAGCCAAGTCTCCATTATTCTCTCCTATCTACTTGAGTGGATGTTTCTCTCTCTCTTGATGTGAGTGCTCTCAGGCTTGTAACAGGTAGGTGATCACCAACTGATGGAATAAGTAAAGGAAGCTGATATGTCAATCCACTCTGCGTAAATTTATCACGGTCCTCGATAGAACCACCAAATTGCTCCGTGATGACCAAATTTTCAACCGCCGTTACAGCCAAATCTCCATCAAGCAGTCAAGTGTTGTTGACGTTGTGCCCGCATTAAGCTATTCTAGCAAATACTAGCTATGAAGTATGGGCAATCTAACATGTCATCACCGCAAGAAGACTTTCACAAGTTTCCTAGTCATCACTCTAGTTTCACCGTGAGAGAAACAAAGATATGCCGGCCAATGATGAAGTCTAGCTGCATTATCGACAGCACACAAGAGTAAAACTACTCCATCAATCACCGTCAATCCTGCGCACTAGGAAGCAAGACCAGAGAGTATCTAAACACATCAAACAACTAGCAACGACTCCGTCAGGACTTGTTAGAAGGGATTACACCAATAACACTCTTACGTGATAAAAAATGTATGTCATTGTAACCGGATACACTAGAAGGGCCCCATGAGTAAAGAAAATACTAAAAAAACCCACGTTACATTCAGACGTACATGTGATATATTTTATTTCCGTCACCGGAAGAGCAACACTACTCAGGAATTGCAAAAATCTACTCTCAGCCTTCTAGACTACGTCTTACAGCTACCATGCGAGGAAAGTCTAGGATTTCTCAGAAGTACACAAGGGAAGCGGGCTGCTAGAAATCTACATGCATCACACGAGGAAAGTATCACTAACTTGCGTCCCATCAGCCATGAGGAAAAGAAAACGGACACTACGTCTTGAGCTCTAAACTTGTAATCTCCTGATGCCACCCCCCTCTGAACTCTCCAACACCAGATTATAGAGCATGCAAAAAGTCCCAAGCACTCCCAAAAGGCCAAGGCCAAAGCACCCCCGAAAGGCCAAGGCCAAAGCACCCCAGGCCCCTCTCCAAGGGTCAAAGAGTATTTACACGAATAAAACATTGAAAACTCATCTTATGTCATCTAAAAATAGTCTCACCGATAAACCTGTCTCTTCACTCTCGATGGGGTAACTTGATCTTTGGTGATGTCTAGGAATCATACCCTCTCAGATCCCTCCAAGTCCGAAGTCTGAATTCTCTTCTTCCGAAGTCCGAAGAACTTTAGGCCGAAGTCTGAAGAACTTTGGGCTGAAGTACAAAGAACTTTGGGTAGAAGTCCGAAGAACTTTGGCCTATTCGTACCAGCCACTTCTAACACTCATAACTCGATGATTTTTCATTCGTTTCAAGAGTTCTTGGGCTCGTTAGAACGAGCATGCCAAGTTCTATCTATCAAAAATCTATTTAAGTTGATTGGTTACAAATTGAGAAGCTTATGAGGTATTTACTCTATCAGATCAAAACTATCTATTGAAAAAACTTAAAAAATACTACTATATTTACTATCTAAAAAATAGCCACCTCACAGACTCTCTAGTCTGAGGGAAACACAACACAAAATTAAGGTTGCATTATATAACGATCCCAATTTGATCTCCATTGCTCATTATCATCTTTTGCGCACAATGTTGGTTGTAATTTCAACCATCAAGTTGCAAGAAAAAAATGCCATGCAGTGGACTCTTCATTTTACACTATAAATTGGGGCAAGAAATTTTTCTAAAAAGTCCATCTACCCTATAGTTCAGAATGTGAAAAAGAATCTGGATAAAAATTATGCTCTCACTACATTCAACAAGCACATTATTCATTGAAAATTTTAATATGTTTTTGACCAAGTCATATTTATAAGTACAATATCTTCACAATCTGAACACTGTAGGGAAAGAGACCAGATTCAACTTTTGATTCCTTCAAAACAAAATCTTATAACTCAGAAGCCTAAATCTCTTCTTTTTGTTTTTTGTTTTTTTCTTCAACGCAAAAGAATTATGTTTGACAATTTTAAAATTATGTTTGTAAAGAGCCATGACACTACTCTTGCTAACAGATTTTTCTACCACTCTAAGAGCTATTTTGAGACTCTTTAGCTTAGTGAGATTTTGCAAATGCTTCAACTCTGGAACTTTGGACTTCTACATGCATGTACATGCTGACAATTTCCAGTTAAATAATGAGATTTTGGCACGTGCTCGCCACTCTACATCGACCAGAATAAATCAAACTCACCATCCAAAAATGGCTGGTTCACAGCATCGGTCACCTAGAAATTTATTGATTTAAGACTCTCTAAGCCTGTTTGAGCTTCAATGTGATGGCCTTCATGTTTGCATTATACTTTCTAGCCAAACAACCGTGCACTTTCTCTAATTCCACACATTGTTGCAGGAAAACTCTTGAGAATAAGTACTCTTTTTTTTGGGTTGAGGCAACTGACAATCAGCTCAGCGCTTTGAAAGTATGTACAATAAATTTTGCCTCTCAGTGTCTTAGTCCTAATCTTTACTACTACTTCTCTTGGAAAATATTATTCCCTTCTTACAAGACTGACCACATCAATTCCTTCTCATAACGAGTGCTGGTCAAGTATCACACGACAAAGACCAAAGGGTCACATGGGTAGGATCGGCAGACCTATCCAAACTCAAGAGCATGCCAAATGAAGAAACTGTAGCTTGGCACTCTGACCTCTCCAAAGAAGTCCACTACAGTATATGGCCGTTGCCACTTGGTAAAAATTAAAAAAGTCTGTCATAGGTGATAATTTGTTTCTGCCTCATGACATAGGAATTTAAATAAGCATCCAAGAGCTAGGATTCACGGACGAACAATCAGCCTCTAAGGACCAAAGTAATTCTAAACTCCAAGTTAGAGACAAAATTACCGACTACAATATTTGAGAAACATTATATTCTTACAAAAACTTTTGACGGCTGCCATTTCAGAGATCATGAATACTGCTGTCCAAAATACCTTATACAAATTAGTTGACCTCCTCCAAAATTGAATCTGACAAGTTGATATGAGTGTGCACTTCCACCTTTGTCATTTCTTTTGCTACCAAAGTCGTTTACATTTGTGAAGAGTTTATCGTCTGCTACACAACGAGCTAGCCCCACCCTTCTAAGCAGGTCTTTAGAGCTCCATTTTAGTTGCACCCGTCCACTTCAGCAAAAACTCAAACTCCTGTCCTTGCTTCATCCCTGATCCTTCCTTCCTTCACTCCCCTGTTTGAAGCTTGATAGTCATTTGATTGTGAATTCCAATCATATCAAAGATCAAACTCTATACAAATTAGCAGAGTTGCTTCCATCCCGTTCTTTTTAGACTACGCTTGCGTGCTACATACGCTCCTATATCATATGATTTACAGGATTCAAGTTCAATATTAACTACTAGCCATCAACAATCGTTGTAGCAATCTTGCGGATCAGTAATCCTTGGGTTTGCATCTAATTTGCGTTAAATGCGCCCCCAAGCTAACCACTCCGACTTTGTTTCCAAAAAGACATACAGTTTAATTCTAAACCTAATAGAAACCTATCCTACAATTTTGGAGATTATACCTTCAGATCCGGACCAGAGCAATCCGGATAAGAGTGATGGAACTTTCTTGTCAGATTTTTAAACAAGTGGATGGGACCACTGAGCGGTTTATTTAGAGTGGCCGGTTTCACCACTAACCGAGATATTTTAAGTGTTTGGACCCTCACTACCTTGTATTTCCCCACATAACTGTACATCCACTAACTCCTAACCCGCCACCTAGTAGTTTGTTCGTTGAGTCTAATTTACTCTCCCACCGCCCAAGTGAACTCCGACATAAATATGGTCACGTGAAGTTTGTCTAGACTATAACGACATTGCAACTAAACTACACATAACCTTGTAATAACCCACCAAAGGCTAAAACTGTAGTATAGCAGCAGAAAGGTAGAACCCACAAGAACAGAGGCAACACACAAAGTACAAAGTGTCACGTTTTAACAGACTATTGAAGAGTTTAAATTCTCACGCGACTGTCACTCCTAGAAATACTGTAGAGGCTAGCTTCGAGGGCGTTTTCTACAGCGTAACCTGAATTTACAACCAAGGCTTACTCGAAGTAACAAAACTTCACTTTGGCATTTAGGAGAAACATCTCGAAGGAGTACAGACAGGAACAATCACCCGAAGGTGTAGGGACAAACTGTTCAAGTATCTAACCAGTTACTAGCTCTAAGCATTCAGCAATCACCTGCAGGTGTAGATCCAAACTACTCAAGTATCTAACCAGTACACTAGCTCTGAACATTCGGCCGAAGGCCTTCAAAATGCGGTATCTTCGTCAAGCTGTAGCTCTTCTTGCGCGGTGACAGAACTAAGGACACAAACACGCCGAGAAAATGAGTTCCTGATCTGCACTTCCGAAACTGGAAGAATCCCAAGGCAAGACGCCTTGAACTACTTTATACCTCCTAACTAACACTCTACACTACACTACACTCCATGTCATCTGCTATGTCTCTTGCGCGACGGACTACCGCGCACGAACTCCCTACCCGATCAGTCGTCGGCTCTGCTGCGCAACCCCAGCCGCCGAAGCACCTCAGTCACCTCTGCCTTGAGGTTCGCAATGGCGTCTCCCGACCTCGTCAGAAAAGCGTCTAACCTCTTCGCGACCCGACATCAATTCCGCCGCACGAATCTTTAATCCACGCAGTGTGATTCTCTCCTACGCAGCCACTTTCCAGTGAGTGTAACCTCTAAGGCACCGGTCAACTCGCGCTGCCAACTCCTTCCGCGTGCGAACTGTCGCGCGTAGGCGATCGCCTTCAATCTCTACCAGCTGCAGCTTTGCCTTCGCACGCTGCGCTCTCAATTGGCCGCACTGCGATTGCAGGTGACGAATTAATTCTTCATTCGCTTGACGTGCGCTCTTACACTGCTCTAGTAACTGTGTCTGTCCTGTGAGCTCCTATGACAAGATGCGATTCTGAGCTTGCTCAGAATCGAGATCGTCCGCGAGCTTCTCCCGCTGCTTCGCAAATTCCTTCTCCGCTTCGTCGAACTTCTCATCCCGCGTCTTGTTGACCGCCTTCTGCAACTTCCGCGAAATGGCAAGGTGTCCACGCAGGGCGTCGTTCTTCAACCGCAAATCCTTGATTGTCTCGTCCAAGGAAGCCAACAAACTACTGGTCCTTACCTTGGTTCGCGTCCGTCTGCGCACCAATTCAACGTAGGACCCAGGATGGCGGGGATCACCATACTTTGCCACCTTGCGATCCAGGTATCGTAGCAGGGGTACCACCTGCTCGCACAAGACTCTTGTCGGCGTGCCTTGCACCGACTACTCTTCCTGCTCATCCGAGCTCGACTCATCTTCTTCATCCTCCAAATTGAGGATCTCGGTCGCCACAGAATTCCCCGGCGATTCCCGAGTTGGGTTGCATGGCTTCTGCTGCCGCGGCTGCCGCTCCACTCCCTGCCAAAATATCTAATGCGGTGGGAGTCCCGGCTCCCGACAAGTCCGCTCCTCCCGTCTAATCTGCTACCGCCGAAGGCGACCGTGCCGAAGGCACACGTGTCTCCTCCTTTTGTCCTTCGTCCGTTTCCTCACATTGGGCCTGCGCCGAAGGCGTTTGACCCGAAGTCCGTTGAGCCGAAGGCTCTTGACCGAAGTTGAGTCATCAAATGGTACTTGCTCGGAAGCGAAGCACCTGTCCGTCGTCGGCACATTCGTCGGTGCCGCATGTTGTCTTCCTTGAGCCAAAGGCCTTCTTGCTTCTATCCAAAGGCGTCCGTGCCTTCGGTGCAGGGAGGTTTGCTGACCTCTCCGCAGTTCGTGCACTCGCATCCTCCCCTGAGGATGGCGAGTTTCTTCTCTTCAGCTCTCCCCGTTTCTGCGCTGCTTGCCGACAGGACGAGCCTGCGAGCCTTCTGCTTGGGTCGACTGCAGAGCTCCGTCAGCGGCCGCTTTTGATTGGGAGCAGCAGCATCGCGTTGCTATCTCTGCTCCGCTTCTCCTTCCCACTTCCGCTTCCGCGGCACTCGTGCTGCGAGCGGTACTTCCTCCGCCCTCGGTTGAGCTGGTGGCGTGCATGCGGGTGTCTCGTATTCGTCAGTATCGACTTCGACGTCCTTCACATATCGGCCCGGATTGTTGCGTGACAGCAATGGAAATTGTACCCGCTCCGTCGCGGTCAGACATCCCATCGACCGATAGAAATTGATCAAGAAGGAGGAGAGGTGATTGATCGATCCTCCCTTCTCCTCGAATGCATGTTGTCGCGTCGCCTTCCACAGAATGCGAGCCCAATGAATCGGAGCTCCGGACAACGCCAGCTCCACAAACCCCACCTGCCAAGAAGTCATGTAGGTGGTCCGGTGCGGCTGCAAGAGTTAAATGAGTGCTACCGCGACATTCCTCCGGAAGCGATCCTTGTAGTCACGGGTCTTGTACCCGTTCTTGCTCGACTTGCTATGCTTGAACCTGAATTACAACCAAGGCTTACTTGAAGTAACAAAACTTCACTTTGGCATTAAGTGGAAAAATCCCGAAGCAGTACAATCGGGAACAATCACTCGAAAGTGTAAGGGGGAACTGTTCAAGTATCTAACTAGTTACCAGCTCTGAGCGTCGGCAATCACCCGCAGGTGTAGATCCGAACTACTCAAGTCTCTAAACAGTATACTAGCTCTGAACATTCGGCCGAAGGCCTTCAGCTACAAAATGCGGATCGCCAAGTTGTAGCTCCTCTTGCGTGGTAACAGAACTAAGGACACAAACACGCAGAGAAAATGAGTTCCTGATCTGCACTTCCGAAACTGGAAGAATTCCAAGGCAAGACGCCTGGAACTACTTTATACCCTCAAAGTCCTAACTAACACTACACTCTACACTACGCTACACTACACGCCTGCACGAAACCACGCTACGCTATTGCACTCTGCAGATCCTGTACTTCGCCTTCTGCGCGACGGACTGCCGCACACTAACCATCTAAACTACAATATAGTGGTAGAAAGGTCGAACCCACAGGGACAGAGGCAACACACAGAGTACAAAGTGTCACATTTAACAGACTATTGAAGAGTTTGAATTCTCAGGCGACTGTCACTCCCAGAAATATTGCAAGTGTTCACTCGGAGCTCATTCGGAGTTCGCACAGTGCAGCGTAGTTCACTCAACACACACACACACACACACACACACACACACATGAAACTATAGAATCACAACTCAGGGGTCGGTTAGGACCTCTACTTAAAATTTCAGGGGGGAAGTCTCTCGCGAATACACTCAGCGAATCTACGGGTAGTGACTCCCAACTCCGGCTTTTACAACCCTTCCACTAGTTTTTGCTAGCATAGAGAACCCGGAGTGGACTTCCTACTTCGGATCGAAGTCACTCACACGCGATGAACAACACACTCAACTCACAAAACGCGCAGAGAACACAGGTCCGAACTGAGAGATTCAACTGAGAAACGATCCAGTAGCACACCATAAGAGTCTATTGAAGAGTTTGAATTTTTAGGCACTAGTCATTCCCAGAAATACTGCTGGGGTTTGCCCCAAGGGCGCCTTCTACAGCGTAACCTGAATTTACAACCAAGGCTTACTCGAAGTAGCAAAACTTCACTTTGGCATTAAGGGGAAAAATCCCGAAGGAGTACAATCAAGAACAATCACTTGAAAGTGTAAGGGGGAACTGTTCAAGTATCTAACTAGTAACTAGCTCTAAGCATCGTCAATCATCCGCATGTGTAGATCCGAACTACTCAAGTCTCTAACCAGTATACTAGCTCTAAACATTCGGCCGAAGGCCTTCAGCTACAAAATGCATATCGCCAAGTTGTAGCTCCTCTTGCGTGGTGACAGAACTAAGGACACAAACACGCAGAGAAAATGAGTTTCCTGATCTGCACTTCCGAAACTGGAAGAATCCCAAGGCAAGACGCCTGGAACTACTTTATACCCTCTAAGTCCTAACTAACACTACACTACACTACACGCCTGCACGGAACCACGTTACGCTACACTCTGCAGATCCCGTGCTTCGCCTTCTGCGCGACGGACTGCCGCGCACTAACTCCCTACCCGCCCAGTCTTCAGCTCGACTGCGCAGTCCCAGTCGCCGCAACACCGCAGTAACCTCTGTCTCGAGGGTGGCCATGGCGTTCCGCGACTTGGACAGAAACAAATCTAACTTCTTCGCCACTCGCCGCCGGCTCCGACTGTCACCCGACATCAAACCCGCCGCACGAAGCTCTAACTCGCGCAGTGTGAGTTTCTCTTGCGCCGCCACTTCCCAGTGGGTGTAACCTCTGAGGCAGTGGTTGACTCACCTTGCCAACTCCTCTTTTGTGCGATCTGCCTCCCGCCGGCGATCGTCTTCAACTACTACTAACTGCATTTCTGCGTCCGCACGCTGCGCTCTCAATTCCCCGCACTCGGATTGCAGTTTGCGGATTAATTCTTCATCCGCCTGACTTGCGAGCTGACACTGCTCTAGCAACCGTGTCTGCTGCACAAGCTCCTCTGACAAAATTTGATTCTGAGTCAACTCTGAATCCAGCTCATCTGCGAGCTTGGCCTTCTCCGTGGCGAACACCTTCGTCGCCTCTTCAAGTTTCTCATCTTTCAACTTGTCGACGACCTGGTGCATCTTCCGCGTAAGAGTTATGTGGCCCAGCAGACACTCATTCTTCTCCTGCAGATCTTTAATGTCCCCATTCAGACGTGCCAACAACTTGCTGGTGTGGACTTTAGTGCGAGTCCCCCTACGCACTAACTCGACGTAGGACCCAGGCTAGCGAGGGTCTGCATACTTCGTCACCTTGCGATCAAGATACCTCAACAGAGGTACCACCTTCTCACAGAGTGCCGCCGTCGGCGTGCCTGCCATCGATTGTTCCTCCTCCTCACTCGATGTCGATTCCGTCTCTCCTTCCTCGTCATCCTCCAAATTGAGGATTTCGGTCGCCACTATATTCTCTGGCGACTCTCGTGAGTGGAGCTTCGTAGTGTTTGCGTCGTCTGCTGCCACTGTTGCCGCTGCTGCCTCATTGCTTCCGGCCAGAATGTCTAAGGCGGTGGGAGATTTTAGTTGTGCCAAACTCGCACCGCTCGCCTGTCCGGCTTCTACCAACTCCGCATTGCCAAAGGCGTCCACCGCCGAAGGCGTTCGTGCGGAAGGTGTTTGTGCGGCGTGGACACGTGTTTCTCCCTTCTGACTGTCATGCCACTCCTCCGTTAGGTCCTGCTCCTTCGATAGGTCCTGCTCCGAAGGTGCCCCCGCCAAAGACGCATTTGTTGGCGGCGCTTCCGCCGAAGGCAGCTCGCCTGATGTCCCTTGGCCCGAAGGCCCTTGAGCCGAAGGCGCACCTTCCGGCGGACTTACCGCCGAAGGCGTCTTCCCCGCTGGCTCCCTACTCGCAACTCCTTGGCCCGAAGGCCCTTGTGCCAAAGGCGGATCTTCCGCCGGCTCCTTTCCCTTGCTCCGCTGCGCCGAAGGCGAATAGGCCAAAGGCCCCAGCCTCGAAGGCGAGTCCGCGTACGGTGCTCGTGCGGCTCTCCTATGCGTTGCCGGCACATTCATCCGTGCCGCGTGTCGTTTCTCTTGACCCGAAGGCCATCTTGCTTCCGCCGAAGGCGTCCGTGCCTTCGGCGTAGGGAGGTCCGCTGACCCCTCTGCCGTCCGCGTGTTCCCATCCTCCTCCGAGGATGGTGTCTCCTTCTCTCCGGCGGCACATCCTGTCTCCGCGCTACTTGCAGGCAGTACGAGCCTGCGTGCTTTTTGCTCCGGCCGATTGCAGAGCTCCTCCAGTGGCCGCTTCCATTTGAGAACAGCCGAATCCCGGTGTTGACCCTTCTCTGCTTCTCCTTTCCATCTCCGCTTCCACGGCACTTGCGCTGTGAATGTGGGCTGGTGGCGTGGAGGCAGGAGTCTCTTCCTCGTCGGTGTCGACCTCGACATCCTTCACATACCGCCCAGGATGGCTGAGTGATAGCAGTGGAAATTGAACACGCTCGGTCGCGGTTAGACAACCCATCGACCGATAAAAGTTGATCAAGAAGGGGGAGAGGTGATTGATCGATCCCCCCTTCTCCTCAAACGCATGCTGCCGCATAATCTTCAACAAGATGCGCGCCCAGTGAATCGGAGCTCCGACCAACGCCAGCTCCACAAAAGACACTTGCCAAGAAGTGATGTATGTGGTCTTGTGCGGCTGCAAGAGTTGGAGAAGTGCTACCGCAACATTTCTGCGGTAGCGATCCTTGTAGTCCCGGGTCTTAAAGCCGTTCTTGCTGGACTTTGCACTCTTGAACAGGATCGCGAAGGAAATCTCCTCCTCCTTCGTGACCTTGATGCTCTCGGTGTCGAATATGAGATGTCCGTCCTCTCCCGCACATCTTCCCAGTACTTGTGCCCAATCTTGGATGGTCCATCGCTCTACGTGCGGTCGAAACCCGCGCGTAGGTTGATGTCTCTCTCTTTGCCATTCGCGCACCATGTCTTGGCACACGTAATTCCATCCCCACAGGAGGAAATTGAGCTTCACTGCAAACGGCTGGGTCTGGAAAGCGCGCAATCCAATCTGCGGAATCTTGAGCGGGATCATCCGCAGTTGAATGGCCTTCGACATTGCGTTCTTGAATCGGATTTCATAAACTCTTCTCAGCTATGTCCAAGCTTCTTGCCCGCGGCTGCGATTCCTCTGCAAACTCTAATCTCTCTCAATTCCGGCGGTCGCGCACTCAATTCTTTCTTTGTCAACTTGCAAGTCTCTGCATGTCGCCTTCTCAAATTTCTCTCTGCCAGAATGTGTGCGCGCGCAGCTCTCACAAGAAATCAAAATCGCAAATTCAAGAATGAGTTGTCCGCCCTTGGCTCACAAGATTTCATTGTCGACACTTGGTCGTGAGTGTTGACTCACTTGATGGCTGTGCCGGCTTGGAGGCGTAACGGCCCTTCTCTCGCACGCGCGGCTTCACGCTCCGCCGTCGCACGGACTCACACGCTCAAAAATTCAATTTGATTTCCGCCATCGTACTTCGCCGCGGCCGTGTTCGCGCAGCGCCGAAGGCGCGGCGGCGAAGGCTTTCGCCTCTGGCCGACTCGCAACTCGTATCTATCCCGCACCACCGAAGGCGTTCCGCCGCAAGTGTTCCGCCGAAGGCGTTGATCCGCAGCGCCGAAGTCGAACCTCTACCGCCGAAGGCGTTGACTCCCAGTGCCGAAGGCGAACTTCTTGAAGACGCTCGTCGACGTAAGTGCATTGCCAAAGGCGGCTGTGCCGAAGGCGTTGACCGTAGTCAACGGAACTTGTCTTGTCTGTCGATCCCTCTTGTCCCTCCAAAGGTGCTTTTGCCACCGGAGCTCTGTTCCGCCGAAGGCGCACATGTCCGTACCGCCGAAGGCGTTGGACCGAAGGCGGACCGTAAGGAGTTGCTACCCCCAAAGGCACTTACCTAATCTTGATGCGCTGGCGCCAAAGGCGCCGTACGAAGAAATTCACCCCCGAAGGCGAACATCTAGGGCCAAAGGCGGATTTTCCGCCGGAGGCGAACTCCTTCCGCCGAAGGCGAACATCTACGTATCTTCCGATAATCATAACTCCTTGAGTCCTCATCCGTTCCAAGCGTTCTAGGGCTCGTTAGAACGAGCGTATTGGGTCCTTTCCAACAAGTTCCTAATCAAGTCAAGGCGTTGTGAATTGAATAAGCTCTGAGGAATTTCCCTAGCGCCAAAGGCGTATCGCCGAAGGCGGATTATCCGCCTTGCGCCGGAGGAGATCTCCTTCAGAATTGATTGTTCAAGTCGGGGCGCCTGTTCCGGACATTGCGCCCAACTCCTGGATTCTACGAGATCATACGAGATCCACGATTATCTATCTCCACTCTATTTAAATGTACCGATTACCATTTACGCGACTGCTGTGGTACGATTTTCCAAAAATGTTTTAAATTCCGCACCAAAACAAAAAGTGGGTTACCACACCTATCGAAGGGGCAGGAACTAACGAAGGAGCGGGATGACAGTCAGAAGGGAGAAACACGTGTGCGCTCCGCACAATTGCAATCCGCACAAACACCTTCCGCACGAACGTCTTCGGCGGTGGACGCCTTCGGCGATGCGGAGTTGGTAGAAGTTGGACGGGCGAGCGGTGCGAGTTTGGCACAACCAAAATTCCCCACCGCCTTAGACATTCTGGCCGGAAGTAGTGAGGCAGCAGCGGCAACAGCAGCAGAAGACGAAGCAGACACTACGAAGCCCCACTCACGAAAATCGCCAGAGAATTCAGTGGCGACCGAAATCCTCAATTCGGAGGATGACGAGGAAGGAGAGACGGATCGGGATGGAGTGAGGAGGAGAAACAATCGGTGGCAGGCACGCCGACGGCGGCACTTTGCGAGCAGGTGGTATCTCTGTTGAGGTATCTTGATTGCAAGGTGACGAAGTATGCAGACCCCTGCTAGCCTGAGTCCTACGTGGAGTTAGTGCATAGGCGGACTCGCACTAAAGTCCGCACTAGCAAGTTGTTGGCACGTATGGATGGGGACATTAAAGATCTGCTGAAGAAGAATGGGTGCCTGCTGGGCCACATTACAGTTACGCGGAAGATGCACCAGGTTGTCGACAAGTTGAAAGATCAGAGACTTGAGGAGGTGGCGAAAGAGTTCGCCAAGGAGAAGGCGAAGCTCGCAGATGAGCTGGATTCTGAGCAGGCTCAAAATCAAATTTTGTCATAGGAGGTCGTGCGGCAGACACGGTTGCTGGAGCAGTGTCAGCCTGCACGTCAGGCGAATGAAGAATTAATCCGCAAACTGCAATCAGAGTGCGGGGAATTGAGAGCGCAGCGTGCGGACGCAGAAATGCAGTTAGTAGTAGTTGAAGACGATCGCCGGTGGGAGGTAGATCGCACGAAAGAGGAGTTGGCGAGGCGAGTCAACCACTGTCTCAGAGGTTACACCCATTGGGAAGTGGCGGCGCAGGAGAAACTCACACTGCGCGAGTTAGAGCTTCGTGCTGCGGATTTGGTGTCAGGTGACAGTCGGAGCCGGCGGCGAGTAGCAAAGAAGTTAGATTCGTTTCGGTCAAGGTCGCGGGACGCCATGGCCACCCTCAAGGTGGAGGTTACGGCGGTGCTGCGGCGGCTTGGACTGCGCTGTCGAGGAGAAGACTCGGCGGGTAGGGAGTTAGTGCAGCGCAGTCCGTCGCGCAGAAGGCGAAGCACGAGATCTGCAGAGTGTAGCGTAGCGTGGTTCCGTGCAGGCGTGTAGGGTAGTGTCGTGTTAGTTAGGACTTAGAAGGTATAAAGTAGTTCAAGGCGTCTTGCCTTGGGATTCTTCCAGTTTCGGAAGTGCAGATCAGGAACTCATTTTCTCTACGTGTTTGTGTCCT
This sequence comes from Marchantia polymorpha subsp. ruderalis, assembly GCA_037833965.1. Lineage (NCBI taxonomy): Eukaryota > Viridiplantae > Streptophyta > Marchantiopsida > Marchantiales > Marchantiaceae > Marchantia > Marchantia polymorpha. The sequence goes on from AP031359.1 coordinate 5,492,864, forward strand.
TAGTTCTGTCACCACGCAAGAGGAGCTACAACTTGGCGATATGCATTTTGTAGCTGAAGGCCTTCGGCCGAATGTTCAGAGCTAGTGTACTGGTTAGAGACTTGAGTAGCTCGGATCTACACCTGCGGGTGATTGCCGATGCTCAGAGCTAGTCACTAGTTAGATACTTGAGCAGTTTCCTCCTTACACTTTCGAGTGATTGTTCCTGATTGTACTCCTTTGGGATTTTTCCCTTGAATGCCAAAGTGAAGTTTTGCTACTTCGAGTAAGCCTTGGTTGTAAATTCAGGTTATGCTGTAGCAGGTGCCTTCAGGGCAACCCCCTGTAGTATTTTTGGAAATGACAAGTGCCTAAGAATTCAAACTCTTCAATAGGATGTTATGGTGTGCTATTGGATCGTTTCTCAGTTGAGTCTCTCAGTTCGGACCTGTGTTCTCTGCGCGTTTTGTGAGTTGAGTGTGTTGTTCACCGCGTGTGAGTGACTTTGATCCGAAGTAGGAAGTCCAATCCGGGTTCCCTATGCTAGCAGAAACTAGTGGAAGGGTTGTAAAAGTTGGAGTTGGTAGTCACTACCCGCAGATTCGCTGAGTGTACTTGCGAGAGACTTCCCCCCTGAAATCTTAAGTAGACGTCCTAACCGACCTCTGAGTTGTGTTTCTATAGTTTCAGGTGTGTGTGTGTGTTGAGAAAACTACGCTGCACTGTGCGACCTCCGAGTGAACACTTGCAGTATTTCTGGGAGTGACAGTCGCCTGAGAATTCAAACTCTTCAATAGTCTGTTAAATGTGACACTTTGTACTCTGTGTGTTGCCTCTGTCCCTGTAGGTTCAACCTTTTTACCACTATATTGCATTTTTAGCCTTTGGTGGGTTATTACACTGCCGCACGAGCTCCTCTGACAAAATTCGATTCTGAGTCTACTCAGAATCCAGCTCATCTGCGAGCTTCGCTTTCTCTTTGGCGAACTCCTTCTTCGCCTCTTCAAGCTTCTCATCGCGCAACTTGTCGACGGCTTGGTGCACCTTCCGCGTAAGAGCAATGTGGCCTAGCATGCACTCATTCTTCTCCAGCAGATCTTTAATGTCCCAGTCTAGACGTGCCAACAACTTTCTGGTGCGGACTTTAGTGCGAGTCCGCCTGCGCACTCACTCGACGTAGGACCCAGGCTGACGGGGATTGGCATACTTCGTCACCTTGCGATCAAGATACCTCAGCAAAGGTACCACTTGCTCGCAAAGTGCCGCCGTCGGCGTGCCTGCCACCGATTGCTCCTCCTCCTTGCCCGATCCCGATTCTCCTTCTTCGTCATCCTCCGAATTAAAGATTTCGGTCGCCACTAAATTCTTTGGCGATTCTCGTGAGTTGGGCTTCGTAGCGTTTGCGTCGTCTGCTGCCGCTGCTGCCTCACTGCTTCCGGCCAGAATGTTTAAGGCGGTGGGGGATTTTGATTGTGCCATATTCGCACCGCTTGCCCGTCCTGTTACTACCAACTCCGCATCGCCGAAGACGTCTACCGCCGAAGGCGTTTGTGCGGAAGGTGTTTGTGCAGATTGCACACGTGCTTCCCCCTTCCGCTCCTCCGTTAGGTCCTGCTTGGAAGGTGCCTCCGCCAAAGGCGCATTCGTCAGCGGCGCTTCCGTTGAAGGCGCTCTCACCGAAGGCTCCCTACTCGCAATTCCTTGGGCCGAAGGCCCTTGCGCCGAAGGCGCATCTTCCGCCGGCTCCTTTTTCTTCCTCTGCTGCGCCGAAGGCGCTCGAGCCAAAGGCCCCAGCCCCGAAGGCAAATCCGCGTACGGTGCTCGTGCGGAACACCTATCCGTTGCCGGCACATTCATCGGTGCCGCGTGTCGTCTCTCTTGGCCCGAAGGCCGTCTTGCTTTCGCTGAAGGCGTCCGTGCCTTCGGCGTAGGGAGGTCTGCTGACCCCTCTGCAGCCCGTGTGTTCCCATCCTCCTCCGAGGATGGTGTCTCCTTCTCTCTGGCGGCACGTCCTGTCTCCGCACTACTTGCAGGCAATACAAGCCTGCGTGCTTTCTGCTTTGGCCGACTGCAGAGCTCCTGTAGTGGCCGCTTCCGTTTGAGAGCAGCCGAATCTCAATGTTGGCCCTTCTTTGCTTCTCCCTTCCATCTCTGCTTCCGCGGCACTCGCTCCCGGTTGGGCTGATGGCGTGGATGTGGGAGTCTCTTCCTCGTCGGTGTCGACCTCGACATCCTTCACATACCGCCCGGGATGGCTGAGTGATAGCAGTGGAAATTGAACACGCTCGGTCGCGGTTAGACAACCCATCGACCGATAAAAGTTGATCAAGAAGTGGGAGAGGTGATTGATCGATCCCCCCTTCTCCTCAAACGCATGCTGCCGCATTATCTTCCACAAGATGCGCGCCCAGTGAATCGAAGCTCCGACCAACGCCAGCTCCACGAAAGACACTTGCCAAGAAGTGATGTATGTGGTCCTGTGCGGCTGCAAGAGTTGGAGAAGTGCTACCGCAACATTTCTACGGTAGCGATCCTTGTAGTCCCGGGTCTTGTACCCGTTCTTGTTGGACTTTGCACTCTTGAACAGGATCGCAAAGGAAATCTCCACCTCCTTCGTGACCTTGATGCTCTCGCTGTCGAATATGAGATGTCCGTCCTCTCCCGCACATCTTCCCAATACGTATGCCCAATCTTGGATGGTCCATTGCTCTACGTGCGGTCGAAACCCGCGCGTAGGTTGGTCTCTCTCCTTTTGCCATTCGCGCATCATGTCTTGGCACACGTAATTCCATCCCCACATGAGGAAGTCGAGCTTCACCGCGGACAGCTGGGGCTGGAAAGCGCGCAGCCCAATCGGCGGAATCTTCAGCGGAATCATCCGCAGCTGAGTTGCTTTCGACATCGCGTTCTTGAAATAGTACTTCGCAAACTCTCCTCCGCTATGCCCAAGCTTCTTGCCCGCGGCTGCGATTCCTCTGGAAACTCTACTCTCCCTCAATTCCTGCGGTCGCGCACTCAATTCTCCCTCTGCTATGCAAGTCTCTGCGCATCGCCTCCTTGGACTTCTCTCTGCCAGAATGTGTGCGCGCGCAGCTCTCACGAGAAATCGTAATTGCAAATTCAAGAATGAGTCGCCCGTTCTCGGCTCACAAGATTTCATTGTCAACATTTGGTCCTTAGTGTCAACTCACTTGATGGCTGCGCCGGCTTGGAGGCGTAATGGCCCTACTCTCGCACGCGCGGCTTCACGCTCCGCCGTTGCGCGGACTCACACGCTCAAAAATTCAATTTGATTTCTGCCATCTTACTTCGCCGCGGCCGTGTTCGCGCAGCGCTGAAGGCGCGGCGGCGGAGGCTTTTGCCTCCGGCCGACTCGCAACTCTGATCTATCTCGCATCGCCGAAGTCGTTCCGGCGTAGTCTTTTCGCCGAAGGCAAACTCCTTCCGCCGAAGGCGTTGACCCGTAGCGCCGAAGGCGAACATCTACCGCCGAAGGCAGACTTCTTGAAGACTTCCGTCGACGTAGGTGCATTGCCGAAGGCGCAGCGCTGAAGGCGACTGTGCCAAAGGCGTTGACCGTAGTCAACGGGTCTTGTCCTGTCTGTCGATCCCTCTTGTTCCCCCGAAGGCGCTTTTGCCGCCGGAGCTCTGTTCCGCCGAAGGCGCACATGTCCGTACCGCCCAAGGCGTTGGGTCAAAGGCGGACCGTACGGAGTTGCTACCCCCGAAGGCGTTTACCTAATCTTGATGCGTTGGCGTCAAAGGCGCCGAACGAAGAAGTTCACCCCCGAAGGCGAACATCTAGGGCCGAAGGCGGCTCGTCCGTCGACCTAGCCCTTCCGCCGAAGGCGCTCCCTCTCCGTATCTTCCGATAATCATAACTCCTTGATTCCTCATTCGTTCCAAGCGTTCTTGGGCTCGTTAGAACAAGCGCGTTGAGCTCTTTCTAACGAGACCCTAATCAAGTCAAGGCGTTGTGGATTGAATAAGTTCTAAAGGATTTCCCTAGCGCCGAAGGAGATCCCCTTCAGAATTGATCGTTCAGGTCGGGGCGCCTGTTTCGGACATTGCGCCCAACTCCTGGATTCTACGAGATCCTACGAGACCCGCGATTATCCATCTTCACTCTATTTAAATGTACTGATTATCATTTACACAGCTCATGCGGTACTGTTTTCCAGAAATGTTTTAAATTCCGCACAAAAACAAAAAGTGGGTTACCACAACACGCTCTTTTGCAACATCCCGCTAGTCGCAACCCTCTCTAATTTCTCTCCGCCAATTTCCTGCTGCGCGGTCGACGCTCGAGCGAAATCGAAATCAAAATTGCAAGAATGAGACGTCTGCCTTCGGCGAACAAGATTTCACCGTTCGACACTTGGAAGTGGGGGTCGACCCACTTGATTGCAGCGCCGGCTTGGAGGCGTAATGGCCTCCTTTGCACGCTCGGCTTCACGCTCTGCCGTTGTGCGGACTCACACGCCCGAGAATTGAATTTGATTTCCGCTCTCGTCCGTCGACTTAGCCGTGTCCGCGCATCGCCGAAGGCGTGGTGGCGAAGAAATTTGTCTTTGGCCGGTTTCCGATTTACTCTCTCTGCATCGCCGAAGACGTATCCTTGAAGATGTCCGTCAACGAAGGCGCTTCCGCCGAAGGCATTGACAGAAGTCAATGCGTCTTGTCGTTTCCGTTGTTCTTTCTTGTCCTGCCGAAGGCTCTCTTGCCGCAGGTGTTCCGTTCCGCCGAAGGCGCACGTGTTCACCAAAGGCGTACGGCCAAATTCGCACCACTGAAGGCGTTGACCTAATATCAATGCGCTGGCGCCGAAGGCGCTCAGGCAAAGGAGTACATCCCCGAAGGCGTATCGCCGAAGGCGTCCGTCGCCAAAGGCCCTTTCTATCAGTAACTTATGACACTCATAACTCAATGATCTCTTATCCGTTCCAAGAGTTATTGGGCTCGTTAGAACGAGCGCGTTGAGCTCTTTGCAACAAAATCCTAAAAAAAAAATCAAGGCGTTACAAATTGAGACGGTTATGAGGGATTCACTCTAGCGCCAAAGGCGTCTGTCTTGAAGGCGCTTTCTCCAACTTGCGCCGAAGGCGCTTCCCCTCAGTAGGAACCGTCCGTTCGGCCGGGGCGCCTGTCTCGGACATTGCGCCCAACTCAATGATTCTCCAGGATTCTCCTGGACCCGCGATCATCCATTTTCACTCTATTTTAGTGTACGGATTACTTTTTACAGTTTTTGCTGCGGTACTGTTTTCCAAAAATGTTTAAATTCTGCACAAAAACAAAAAGTGGGTTACCACAAACCTACTCAATGAATTCTTGGGATTTTGTCCAGATTTACCTTCCAGACCTACTCATAGGCTTTTCGAGGGAGGAATTCTGGCCTTAGCTTAGAATTCAGACGACGATCACTCGTGCTATAAAGACCACAAGGAACACCTTGTAACGCGTTTACTTCCCTCCAGGCTACTTGGGCCACGAATAAACTCAGGTTCTTTTGCCTGCACCCGCCTCCGATAGCTGAAGTGATATTGTACTATAGGTTCCAATAGAATCTTCTCCAAAATGAGCAACAAGAGTATACACCAAGTGGAAAAAAATGCAACATTCACCCACAATGGATCTTGCTGCTAGACTCGTCGTGCCTTGCATCAAGTCACAAAAATAACAATTTACTTTTCTGATGGGAAAGCACACAAAATTCACGGAAAAACAAGATACTAAGCTACTAAGCCGCTTGGCTTTAGATACTAATTCCTACATAATCTTATCCCTTGCTGAAAAATCCCAGAGATCCCGGACCTGAACCCGTGGCGATCCCAAATCCTAATCCCCAAAGCTTCAAACCCTATTGTCGACTTCCGGCGGAATATCTTGGTTTTGGTGGGGGGCAAAAATATCCACTAAGGAAGCTTCTTGGGAGTCTTACTCTCCTCCAAGCAGTCCGTTTTTGGTGGTACTCGTCTCCAAAGTTTTGATCGCCTTCTCCAAGTTGTATATTGTACTTTAGCCACTTTTTGAGTTTAGAGAACTTGGAAGGACACCTAAATCCTAAACTGTATTTCACAAACCTAATTCTAGCATGAATCTACCTAGCATAGTACTTATTTATTATTTTTGTCTGATTTGTTGGTACAAAACCAGATTGTGTGGGAACTGGTTCCCACATTCGTGACCTTGCCAAGGTTCATAGAACAATGTGTGTGATCTCAAATCCAACAAATGTTGCAAAGTTATTCTTCAGGTTTGATTAAAGCCCTCATATTCAGTAGTTGATATTCGATTAGATTCGATGAAGGCTCAATGTGCAGCAAGAATTCATGAAATGTTAGAATGTAACTTCACAAAGCTTTAAATCCTTAATCCCAACTTCCGCAGCGAACAAACATCTGTTTCAAAGACTATCAATGATAATCCCGCAATTGTAAACACTGGATTTGAGATGATGGGTGAAATTTACAAACTGAAATTTTATTGATCACGACAAGATGTCTGAAATCCACCGCTTTGCAATAGAAAAAAAACCACAACAGCCAAATCCAAAAAATCTAAAAAACCACAACATGCCAGAGGGCATGAAAATTGACGCAAATCTCCCAAGACTTTCACTCTTCTCTAGTATCCAGCCTCGAAATTTTCGCAGTTTACACATTTGAAACCTCGTCCGAACATCAAAACAATCAAATCAAGCAAGTTTGACCGAGTTTCATCCATAAATTTGAATTAGAGCAAACTGAAATCGGTGAGTTCTTCAAGTGAAAATGATTGGTCAACCCCACTAGTTTAAAACACAAATTTCTCACAAAGTTCAGCTTAGTCTTCTCTATTACTCGGAGAATCCAGGTTGATGCTAGTGGGAAACCATAGCCAAACTACTGAAAGCTATTCCCTTTGCGAAAGACTGAACTCGAAGAATGGATAGTTTTCCGAGTACTCACGATTGTACTCTTTTGACGGAGTTTCACTTTAAGTGTGAAACTTAGAGTGAAAATAATCTAGGCTCTACCTAGGGTTAACTCAAATAGAGTCAACCTTAATCCGATGCTAATTATAGACAACAAGTAGACACATAAAATCTAACGTAGAGATATAAAATTGATGTAGATCCCTATTAAATTGCATCAAAGCTCACTGAAAGTGAAGTGCTAAGTCTGGTTGTATAAAGTCCATAGCTTACTAACACATGGAGCAAAGAAACTAACAAGTGAGTTGAATTTGCTCTAGCTAAGACGTGTTGGACCTCTATATAGTACACTGATGCCCTGAATCTAGACAAAATGCAATAATGCCTTACAAAAAATAAAATGAGGTCTACGAAAATGTGCATAGGTCCAATTACTCAGTGATAGCTGACTGATGATGTGACCAAAAAATCGTTGTAAGGAGGTCTAAATAAGACAAGAGGTTCTGTGTGTTCAACAAACAAATTTGATCATAGGTTCAAATGAACATAATGTGATACAAATTTTCTGTATGTACGGAAAAAATATTCACAAACGTTTGTATCAACATATTTGTGATGTACATGATATAAATCGAATTTTACTGAAAGTTTAACACAAATACTAAGATCTAATAGACAAAGTATCATGAGGCGATAAATATGTTCTAATCAGGCCTTAAGAGTTCTGAACAGAAAATCTGAATCCTTAGAAATCCTTTTTGAGCCGTTTTCCTTAAAGTGGAATTTTGAAGGTGGCAGTCAGCTCGTGACCTCGAAACGGTTGCCTCTAACGAATCAGGTATCTCGATGTTTTCATCACCTAAAACCCTAGGGCCACAAGGAGTAGCAGAGATTTGTATTTGGATGCGCGCAAATCCGAAGGCAGATCGATTCAGCTTCATTCCCATATAATATATAATGTTCTTCGGTGTGCGATTTCACATCATGTTTGAGTCATGGAATTCCTCCGTAGAGCTACTCAAAGCTTCTTCTGAATAGACTGAATAGCTTTTGTATCGTTATATGCAGTCGTCCAGCATACAAATGCTTGTTTGCTTGGATTCGCGGTATGTTGAAAGGACATCATGTTGGAAGATGACAACGAAAGTCTAAGGACGTTATCTTCAAGCATAATGACGAGCGAGAATGTTGAAGACAATGGAAAGTGGGAAGCCGAACGAGTCCTCATGAAATGTCGAGTTGAGAAATTTATAACAACTATGGCGCGAAGTCAAGGTTAGCTTGCCTCGTTTCTTATGAAAGCATGTAATTTGATTTCTGTACACTAATGAATCAATGAAGAAATGACTAGAGCATACCCAAGGACTCTCTGCTAATCTCGAGCAAGACATTGCTACCCATCAATCAACGACGGTGTTGAAAAACAGCCTTATAGACCGCATAGAGTACGGCTGGTATACTTTCAAGATAAGAATATTTCTAAGTTTAGATCTTTTATTATTTGCCTAGAGGACAAAATGAAGCATCAAGCTCACAACTATAGAACTCAGTATATCCTTGATCTTTTCTGCAGGTGAACGTCAATTTTCTGTCTGGAAGGGCTCGGTTGTTGACTCCGTAGTTGGAGCATTTTTGACCCAAAATGTAAATGATCATATGTCGAGGTACATTACTGAACTTGCCCAGACGTACACGTGCTCAAGTGTTGTGGTGTTATTCAACACCACAACACTTGAGGAACAGTCGATCTTATTGCATACTAATTTTGGTTCCTCTATCTGACTGGGATTGTTATAAATGGCGCCTCTACTAGCTTTCAATAAGGTGAACCATCTGAAGGATATATAATGTTGTATGTGATGGAGGAATGCAGTTTTCTGCACTAGAAAAATCTTTCTTCACTGCTTTTCCCTTTACGATTTAAGCGTGACAGAACAGAATCTAATCACGGCAAAGCCAGTATTTTCCTTCCCTACTAGGAAAATTGAGACTTTACTGACTGTTGACCGCTACTCCTTGCACTGAGCACACCGTTGAAAATAATGTAATTAGAAAAGGCATTCTTTAAAGCAAAGAGACTTTGGCAGGCAGATCGTATAACCTTGGATACAGGTCATACAAGCGAATGAAAATTTTAAGTCTGGAGGTCGGTGCATATTTCTAGTCTATAGTGTTGTTCGTTGCATTCGTCTTAATGAACCTAGGTAGGCAAGAAAGGTCTCCGCAGCTGGTAACCGAACTCCTGCTGCCTTGGGCACAGATAAAAAGTTGAACTATACTGTCAACGTGTATTTAAACTGGGATTGCGACCGAAGCTTCAGCCGTCTAAATAGTTTCTGCCCGTTTTCTTTAGGTTCTTTTCTCCTGATGGGAGTTCCATCTTCGTTGTTATTCATCATAATAACATTTTCACGGGTATCTATCGCAAATCTGCAGCTCCGCATATATGAGCCTTGCATCCCGCTTTCCTTCTCCGATACACGGTCCAATCGCTGATTCAGTCGGAGAAAATTCCGTAAGATCTTCACTAGGAGGAGATTCAAGGATCCACAGTCATACAGAGGCAGGACAATCGCTGGGAAAATTATTCAAAAAGGTGCAAACTTCGAATAATGCCCCTTCAAGTGCTTCAAACATCTGTAAGAACGAATGGCTACCTGCAATGCAAACATTGACCAAGTCAGGACGATTTTGCACGGAGCCTGCTAACTCATTTCCTGGTTTTATTATGGAAAACTGCAACTGTTTGCTTCCAGCACCGAATAATCTTGATGCCACAAGCGTCATACAGTACAAAAATGTAGTTCGAAAACCTACGACAACTCATCCGAAGTTTTGGACAACACTACGTGCATGCATGGCTGGGTGGAGCCAAAATGTTCTCTTTGAAACATCACAGAATGTGGACTTCTGTTCAAGTGCTGACGACCAGGATAATATTTCTACTGAATCGCTCTATGTTGAGTCGGGACTGCACGCAGCAAAATCATTCGACTGCTTTCCAAAAGGGAAACCTGAGTCAATGTTAGATTCTGACGATCAAATGAAAATATCGTCAGACACTTCGTTTAAGGGGCAGGCAGACTTTTGCTGTTATTATGAAGTATCAGCTGAGAGGAAGAAGCGGAAAGGCAGTGCGGCGTATTCACCTGCATCTGATTCAGATTTTCAAAGTTTGGAGGAAGAATCAATTACCTTCACTGAAGAGGCAAGTTGCAAGAAACCAAAAATCACCTGTACAGACCATGTCTTGCACAATGCTGTGCATGGGTCGACAGTCCTGTGCTGTGAACGAAGGCAGCTTCTGGGAGACGTCATCAATCTTTCTCATGAAGATTGTGATGGAAAGATATGGAAAGATAAACTGGACTCTGCCGTTCTAGGGGGTAGTAGCTCCCAAGCACCAGATTCACCAGCTGATTCAGCATGGACCACAATATTAGGTTTGCCATCGTTGAAAACATCAAGCACTTCAAGAATCTTGAGATCTGGAGATGGAGACAACGTCGCTGGAATACCAACTGCAGAGGAGGTTCAGGATACGAATACAGGTCGCACTGAAGTCTTAAAAACAATCGCAGATGACATGTCATCCACAAGGAAATCGTTTCCATTGATAGGGCCTGCACGCATATCTAAGGCCAGACTGGAGCAGACGTTTAGCTGTAGCAACAAAGATGTGGAGTGGGAACCATTGAGGTTAAGATACGCACAGCCTGAAGAAGGTGTTCAGAGCGAGGCCAGGTCTTCGTTCGTCGAGAATGGTGTTAACTGGGAGGCAGTAAGAGAGGCTAAACTTGAGGAGATGGCAAATATCATTAAGGAACGGGGAATAAATTACGTGCTCGCTGGGAGAATAAAGGTGAGCATATCCATCCTGCCATTCTAGTCGAAATATATATATGAGAAAATCAGAACTCAAACTCACATGTTTCCTGGAATTTTTATCTTTAGTGCTAGTGAGGATGAGTCAAGGGCACTTGACACTGCCTTAAAGGCACAAGGAGATTAAAGGTATACAACAATACACCAACGTGTATACTTGATCACGAATTTTGTCTATTATATTCATCCGAAGAAGAATCCCAGTATGAAAATGGGAGATCAGAAATGTACTGAGGTATATGATTGCAAAATAATCATATAAAGACCACAAACATAATGGCTCTAAGATTCTTTGATAAGAAGAAGTTTAATACTTGGCTTGAAAAGAATCTACTAATGCTTTCAACATAAAATCTCGCTAACTTCTTCAAGCTGCTTTATGGATTATTCATGAAATTTGCTCAGATGTACGCATCTCATTAGCAATCATTTATAATGCGGTGATAGGAAATGAGATCGTTAAAACAATAAAAATGACGTAGCAACTCAATTATTCACAATAGTTGACTAAATTAGTCTGTGATGTGATGTTTTGCAGGCATTTCTCGACAGGGTAAAGAATGAGCACGGAAGCTTGAATCTTCAGTGGCTAAAAGCAGTTCCTGCTGAAAAATCGAAGTTACGTTGGAATTTACATGATAACACCCAGAGATTGATGTAGATACGAGAGCTCCTAACTGACTGAGCGCTAAAGGCCCGAGGCATTTCCTGTTGAAAAAATGATGTGTTGTTGGATTTATGATGATAATCACCAGAGATCAAAGTATATAAAGATATTCTAGGCTTCTTTGCTGATGGTGTGGGTTCAAAGCAGTTCCGCCCGAGAAGCAGAATATTAGTTGGGTTCATGTATGACTCATCTAGAGCTTTTTATCTAATTCTCGTTTCTAAACTCTAAAACCGACATTGCTTCTCAGTCAAACTTGAATTTTCTGAATATTATGTCATACCATCTAATTGCCCTTTGCGTATGATAAGTGCTTGCAGATCCTTCCTCCTTAGTGTAAGAGGACTTGGGCTGAAAAGCGTTGAATGCATTCGACTGCTGGCTCTTCATCAACCAGCCTTTCCGGTAAGTCAAAATTTGAGACGTTTCGTCTGGTACTTTAGATCTAAATATTTGAACTACTTATATATATTCGTTCAGTTTTAATTCTTGACTAATTGGCAGTGGTTGAATGCGCTTTGTATATTGGGTTATAATTTCCAAAATGTCTGAATAGGATGTGAGAGTACACTTTTCGAAAATGCTGTGCGAGTTTGGTGTTAACTGATGACTATCAGGTGCTGTTTAGGTGGACACGAACGTTGGTCGCATATGCGTTAGACTAGGTTGGGTTCCTTTGGAAACTTTACCGACTGGACTTTATTTGCACACGCTAAGAAAGTGAGCTCTTACACTTGATCTCATAGATTCTGATTTGTTCAACATATTTACATTTACATCCAGTAAGTGGTAAACAGACTTCATTGCTCATATTGAGTTAACTATGATGGGTTTTTTGTTACTACTAATGTATCGATACCCTTGTTTCACCTCCTTATGCATTATAGGTACCCTAGAGAAGACACAGTTCAGAGATATTTATGGCCACGACTCTGTACTCTTCCCGTGCGGACTTTGTAAGTTTTCAAATACACTGTAGGATGTCGTATCCAGTTAATCATCTGAAAAGATCTCGGCGTAGTGCTTGTAGATATTAGTTGTTTCTGTCTAATGTCTGGTCTTAACACATCTTATTTTGCAGGTATCATTTGCACTGCCAAATGATCACATTCGGGAAGGTATCAAGAAAACAATCAGTCAGTATGACGAGATCAAAACTGCTGGCTTTTCCTTAGTGATTTGAGTATTTCAACTTTCTAGTTGGTATTTTAACCTTTTACCTTGTATCTTTCCAATCTACTTCTTAATAAGGTCTTTTGCACAAAGACAGCACCAAATTGTGAGGCTTGTCCTCTTCGAGGAGATTGTGAGCATTATGCGAGTGCTGCCGGCAGGTACGTGGTCGTTGACGAAGTATTGGATATCCTGAGGTTATTGTCTTGAGATACATCTCAAGACAATACCCTCAGAATTTTTTCGAATCTCAAGTTGAAAAATTAAATTTTAATTCTTGGTCTAATTTGACGAATTGTAGTTGACGCCTTGATATACTGAGGTAATGTACATGGAAGAATACATGAATGACGTGGAAGAATCTGAAGGAAACTAGAAGTTGAGAGTATGTCATATGGAAACAGGCAGGGCCGAATGGAAATACATACATCGAAGTAATTAATGATCACAACTAAATGATAGTAGTTCGAAGGTGGCCGATCTCAAAATGACTGTTCCCAATCCAATGCTCAGCCTAACATGTCATCTTCCACTCGATTGTTTATAATTTTCTATTGTTTTTAAGGTTCTGTAGATATAACAAAGATACAAATTTAGATTCGGACCAAAATGTGGACCAGGTCTGCGAATGGAGATTCTGTCAAGAGTCTTAGATTGTTATCATCAATCGATACAAAATATGGACGTTCGATGAGCACTCCTTTGATGAAGGAAGAAGTGGCGATTGTGCATGAGACATATCTTAACGCACGTCAATCATTGGATGAAGAACCTCCTTCGCCACAATATTCAGAACTTGTTGACAAGGGGAGATATACACATGATATGGAAGTGAGACTTGCGTTTGAAGAGAATGTCGCCAGTACTAGAGCAGAGTCAAAAACGCGGAAAGAGAGTGAATGCAAAAGCATTCTTTTCAGAGACTTTCTGCTACAAGGTTCAGGAACTGGTGTTGTCTTCTCTCACGCAATAGAATTGCTGTCTTCAAACTCAGCATCAGCGAAAGTTCCAAATTTGAAATACAGTGGTCGCCTTCATAGTGTACATCATGTGTATGTTCCTCCTCCTTATCTTCTACGCTAAGAGTCTTACTCATGAAATATAAGTTAGGTTTGAAGACTTCAATTAGAACTCTCACATGAATTGGGGCTGCGTACAGCTATGAGCTTCCTGATCAACATCCTCTTCTCGATGGGGTGAGTAAATTTCCAGCCGTACTCTACCTGTAAATGTCAAAGATGAGTGACTATCTCATTCTGATTACTACAATTTTACTGTTTAAAGTTTGTCGTTCATTTCGCTTTCATGCTGACGATTTTTTCCATTTTCATCATCGCAACTCATTAAGTTAGAAACATTTCGTAGCATCTATAGTAAGAACTCTCTTGATATAAGCAAATTTGGCCAGCACCTCTTAGTAGAAGTACTGGTCAAATTACGAAGAAGTATCTTACCTTTCAGTAATTCAGAGCCCATGTAATGTTGGTTCTAGATTAGATTTTGTAGTCTGGATTTGAATCTGCACATATCGCTCCCTCCTGGTTCATTCAGTGAGAATTTCAAGCGTAGAATTAAAAAACTTAACCAAATGTCATAATAATATATGATTCAGATGGATATCCGGGAAGTTGATGATCCATGCATGTACCTGCTAGCAATATGGAGTGCAGGTAACTCGCTTTGTGTAATTTCTTCTCAATCTTTGGGTATGTTCTTTTCTTCGTTAATTTGATGATTTGAAACAAGTACACTGACCCACCGCAAATCATGTGAATTATTTGTAACTGCAAAATTTTCCCCGTTATACTTTGACTAGAAATGAATTTCCTTGACCCTTCGTTGGTACTGTAGGCCCTGAGATGTCAGCACGATATTCATGGGTCTTCTGAAACCTTCTTAGTTTAGTCCATGTTACCTCTACGGTATTTATGAATTTTTTATATCAAGCCTAATATGGATTGACTCATTATTCTTGGATACTGATTTCCTCTGTGAGTTACGTATGATCGATTCCAATTCTTGCTTACCTTCCTAAGTAAGAAGATCGCATGAGTTACTCTGTGACTGGTCTCCACGTCAACATAAGTTAGATGTAAATTGTGCATAGCCTAGATTCCTAGCCTTCTTCCACAGATGCTTCTTATTTTTTTTGGCTTCATGTCAAGAAATGGGACAAAAATTGAGCTACTTAATCTGGCCAATCTGTTCTACATCTACGTATAGCTGCCTACCTTGAAATACATTTTTGACGTAAAATATGAACACAACCTGCTGCTGCATGCGGCTTTCGAGATATGTTTGATTACTTGCGGGGAATGACCTTCATTTTTCAAATTGTATCTAAGGCGCAGGTGAGAACCCTACAGCTCCTACTTCAGTGGACCAAACTGGAGCTGAAGTAGAAATTTCGAAGTCTGTATATGAGCAGGACAAAGTGAGAGGCACTTTCTTGGTGAGTAGATAATTGATTAGCTAGACTTATGGCCAGTTTGAAGAAACCAGTATACGCGTTCCATCATCTTTAATCGTTAATCCAATATTATTGACTTCTGCGGTTTGTGCGGTCCTCACCTACAGGTGCCTTGCCGGACAGCAGTGCGAGGAAGATTTCCATTAAATGGGACATATTTCCAAATAAACGAGGTACTCCTTTAAGATTAGATAAATTTGTTGCATTCTGTCACCTGTCGGAATTTTCTTGAACCCTCCACTTTGATCTTACACTGGAATTATAAAATTGCGACTGTTCGATAGCACTTAACTCGATTTCATATGCAGTCGTTGCATTCCTAACATCTGTGTGTTTCAAAAAGTCCAAGCAGATTTTTCGGAGAAATATTAGTCCTTCGTTGAAACGTAATTGTGTACTAAATTTTATATCGTCATTCCCCTAACTTTATAAGACTTGCTATATAGTTCAAGAAACAATCTCTTACAACTTTCTGGAATTTTGTACAAATCCGATCAATTTCACTTTCAGGTGGTCGGTCTAAAATACTAAAAGCAAGCAGTAGTTCTGGAGGAACTAGTAAGTATATTAACGAATATGAGGAGTTATGTTAGCTTCAATCAAAGTAGCTTCCTTAACAGCAAATATTAATATTCATGAACAGGTTTTCGCTGACCATGCATCTAGCCTGCATCCGGTAGAAGTTCCAAGGAATATGTTATGGAATCTAAACCGACGCTTTGTGTATTTCGGTTCATCAATGAGAGCTATTTTTCGAGGTGTGTTACTTCTTCCTCGTAGGCTTTGCTCATGATCTTTGCAATGCTTAGCTTGCTTGTAGACATGCATTGCTCTTCCAACCATAATTTAAAAAAATCAAACTACATTAAACTATATACGTTTTCTGTCTACAGGACTCTCGTTGGATGAGATCCAGGCTTGCTTCTGTCAAGGTTTGTCTTCAGCTTAGATAATTTAGATGCTTTCTTCCGGTATGCAATTTGTCTTCCTCTTCAACTTATACAAATTTTATTATTTATGATCAACAGGGTATGTCTGTGTGAGGGCCTTTGATAGCCACACCCGCGCACCTAAACCACTAGCAACAGGGTTCCACTCATCGGCGAGAACTAAAGGATGAGCATATGGTTGTTGGCCAGTTCCACCTTTAATTCCACGCCTGACTCTGATTACGTGGACAGTGCTCCATAATCAAGAGTTGATGAAGCATGCTCAGTACCAAGAAGGCTTTAGCTAGTACCGAGAATCATCACAGCTTTAGATATAACATCTGAATAAAAGTCCGCATATTGTATTGGGCTTACAAGTTGTTCTTGGGATTACAACTTGTAAACACCATCTGCGTATGTTCAAGTACAATGGACTGCATCATGTGGTTGTAGACATGTAACAAGTATTGTTGACTCCCATAGTAGAGAATATATCCATAAATAAAGGACTTAATAGTCTATATCTATTTCATTCTAAAACGACAACAATCTACAACAACATTTATTATCATATCCTGATCCAAATTTCAGTGACAAATATCAACAACAGCCTGAGTGTCGTCATCGTTTTAAGATGTGGACTTTAAATCTTTCAAAAACACACTCACAGCTCCTAGCTCGCTCTTCCGCGTTTTCAAAAGTATCATCTCCTCTGAGTACGTCTGTCGAGATCTTAAACAGTCCCAGCGTGAGTGAGAGACACGAGATATCACCCGACACAGCAGACCGACCATGTGCGTAGACACACAGATTTTCACAGCAGAGAAGCCGCGGCGCCATCCCCTTTAACTTCCAGCTACCAGCTGGTTCTTTCGCATTTTCAACGACTCAAGTAGCGTTTCCTTTCAGGGTGCTCAACAAGATCTTAAAGAGCCCCAGCGTTAGTGGGAGACATGAGATATCTCGCTACACAGCAGGCAGACCACTTGCACAGACATGAAGACTTTTACTATGACTGGAGGAGGAATGGGACGACTCCAGCAGGAGCATTCGGCACACTACACCTTAAAATACTCCCGACCACAACAAGTACGGGCTCTGCCTCTCCACGGCGACATGGCCACAACCAGCGCGACTTGCAGAACACCCGGACGATCTCCCTCCCTTCCCCCACCTTAACACTTTTAGTCAGTTACTTTGTTTGGAACGTGGGTACGTGAGCACTTCTCTGTGGCTGTTCTGTGGTACTTTTGCAGGTAACGCGTGGCTCGGCTTGTTGGACCTCCAGCACGCTAGCTTGGGAGAATGCGACTTGCCCGTCTAAGGACCATCTTCGTAGCCTCTCGAGGTAGGCTCTCGCACGACTATTGGTGCCAAAAGACTTTTCTCTTCATTTCTCGATTGCCTGTCTAGTGCCTGGTTCCAATGGCTGTTGATGTTGCGCATTTGTGCCGGAAAATGAATAGATCTTGCAGGTTTTTTCACCAAGATTGTCTCGCCCAGGCGCCAACCGCTCCAACTATCACTCACGGGGCCGATTGCCAACACCATTGTGTACATTGGTACCATGGTGTTGTACCATTGTACAACACCATTGTCAACACTTTTGGTTCTCTTTTTGTTTGGAGTTGGATTGTTTGTATTGTGTTTTTTTAGCCTTTTGACCCTTTGGGTCCCAGGGGCTTGATCTATTTATCATTTACCATGTCAAATGGTTATTGACAAAATTTCATTGAGAATGTCTCCAAGACGCAAAACTTCTCGTCGCCAGTGTTTTACTAACCATAAATAGTCCAGCTATGACAGATAGAGAGCCTCAGATGGATTGGTGGAGTAGGGTTTGTTGGAATATCTCGGCCGTGTCAGTCTTGTGTCCTACTTAAGTGCTATTTGTAGGGATGGAACGAAGCTCAGAGCTGGGCAGCCAGTAGTCGCACCAACTCCAAACCTAGCCTCACCATCTTAACACTGATATTTACACGACGGATTACTCTCCGCACCATTTCCTGCAACTCTCCGCTTTCAGCTGGTTCTTCAGCGGCTTCAACGTGTTCGGTAGTGTCTCCTTTCAACGCGACTAAATAGGCCTCGGCAAGGCAAAGTAACATAGCTTTTATTGACGGTTAATAGTTCATAGTCACGGGTAAATGTGTAAAGGTAACCAATGGGTAACATATTGGGTAGAGTAAAGGAAATGCCAATTTACCTACCTCCTTCTTGACCTTTCTGTTTCCTGTTTACACAACCTTCACAAAATCTTACTAGCACTATTTTGTATGTTTCTTTTCTATTTATGTGTTCCAATCTCTTATATTCCTGCACTTCAAACAAATCTTACTACATAGTCCTAACTTCAAATGTGAGCACATAATTGAGCTCACACATGATGAGATCAATTCCCTACACAACCACATTGCTCAACTCGAGCTGAGCATGGAAATGAAAGCAGCTGTCATGCAAAAGCTAAAGGATGATTCCGACGTAGTTGTGGCTTGCATCCAGGAGGTTACGCAGGAGGGATGGGGTGATAAGTTGTTAGCCTATCTAAAAGCAACTCTGCTAGTTCCGAATCAACCGGTCTTCTTGAGGAAATGACCAATCTGCTAATAGCAAAATACAAGGAGGTCATTCAAGAAGTGGAAGCAAAAACATTCTCGGAACAGGAATCTCTTCTCAAATGCAACAAATGCTCGAGTCAAAAGATTTAGAGTTGAGCAAATTCAGTAAAAGAATGAAAGAGGCTTCTTCACATATGGCTCAGCAAGAAGAAGTTGTCCAAGGCTTAATGCAGCAGGTAAACAAGCTGAGAGGGGAGCTTGTGAAAGCAAATGGGAAAAGAGATGCTTTGAGCTTGTACTTGCTGAGCAAAGAACAGCCAATACCAGGGAGAAGCTCAGTCTTGCTGTGATGAAAGGCAAGGACGCTGTGCAACAGACTCCTTGAAACAATCATTTTTCGAGCAGGAGGTACTACTAGCAAAGTGTGAGGAGAACTGGTCAGAAAAGAGTCTATAGTGTAGAGGATCAAGGACGAATTGATGACGTCTAACCCAAAGATTGAAGACCTAGAAGAAAATGTAGAGTCTTTTGATGAGACATACGTCGGTCCTTGAGCGTGACACGCTTGACACAAAGAATCTCCTTCAGGCTCTAGAGACGGATCTGGGCAAACACAGTTCCCAAAATGAATGGCGCTCAATGAAGTTGACGCAGAAAGTTGATTGGTTGGTCTCTGCTATTCCTGATGCTGAAATCAGGGAACTGGTGTCTTCTCAAGAAGCGGAGGCAGCGAGAAAAGAGCGAGTCAGCTACGCTCACATTTGAGAGACACTCAATATGAAGTAGAATGTGAGAAAGAATCACTTTCCATTCTGACCATGAAGCTAGAGAAGACTAAAAAAATGAGCTTCAACGGAGTCAGCATCGAACCGCAAAATTGGAAGCTCAATTACCTGCTCTTGCATCAGCTCATCATCAATCAGAGATTCTCATGGAGAAAGTTTGGAGTCTGGAATTCCTTCTGGAGAAGAATAACGAAAACGTTAAGAATCTAGAAACCATCCTGGAGCAAAAGCAGGCTGACATGAGGAAAGCAGAAGAGGCCGTCTATGCTTGGACCGGACGGTCTGAGGAGACCGAAGCTTATCTTCGCAGAAGTCAGATGCGCATTTCAGAGTTGGAGGCCTGATTGGAAAAATTGAGCGGGGTTCAATAGCAAACTAAAGATCTCTCCAAAAGATATCTAAAGATATCTTTTGAGATATCTTGAGATCTTTAGGTTTGATCTCATAGATGCTCATAGACATGAGCTCATAGATGCTCATAGACAAAGATCATGAGCTCATAAGATGCTCATAGACATGAGCTCATATGCTCATAGATGCTCATAGACATGAGCTCAAAGCATCTTTGTATTTTCTTTGAGCATCAGTTCTGACTTGGAAGACATAAGCCGCAGATAAGGATTCAATTTTACAATATTAAATACTTGGCGTTTTGTGAATGAGATTTTGCAGGTCCAGGTAAGGAAAATGTCAATACCGTCCAATTCTGCAGCTCCGCAGATTTGCGGTACAAGCTTGCCTGCTTCGTTTGTTGTAGCTATCGATATGGATGTGGAATCAAGCCGATTGCTGGAGGTTTCAGACGAAAAAGTTAAGAATACAATGTTACTTACAATAACTGATGACATTCACTATTAGCCGAAGACTGAATCAGCAGATCACATCTGAATTTGATCATGGACATTCATGGTTCTCTAAGTTGAAGTAATTTTGTGCATGTGAGACCTATAATGTTGCGAGGAAGAATGCGCATAGATGGTGACAACGAGGTCACTAGGTGAAGGCAAATTATCGTTTTTTCTTATTGACTTGTATTTATTTTGTTCACTTCAAGTCATGGCTTCAAGTTCTTGGCTATGGCAAGGTTCATGATACGTGGTACTTGTTTTGTTGCGGACCGAAATGACAGAATATGGTAAGCAGAATCGAGGATGAGGTTGATGTTTTTTGGTCTTGTACATTATATAGTATTGAATGAGTTATAACCTTCTTATAGACCTGCAATCTGTCGTGCTTGTAAGCTTTGCATATATCTTTGACAGGAACTTGTTTTAAGGTATCAACACCAATAACACTCTATCTGATGGTAATTACCTTGTCATTGTAGCCGGAGCCCTAAACCCTAAACCCTAAACCCTAAACCCTAAACCCATCAACAGAAGGGTGCTCCTGAGGAAAGAAACACTTGAAACATTGTTATAGTGGAACTTACATTTGATATATTTAATTCCGTCGTCGGAAGGGCAAATATATTCAAGAAATGTCATCACTTCTCTTACCTTCACTCCACTCCACTATAACACCTTGCTGTCCACCAGGTTTCTCTTGGATATGCTACCACCTCCCACCTAGATTTAACCAATTCAAACACCGAGTAGCACTCTCAATTTCATAGCCTACGTCTTACAGATACACCGTAAGTAAAGTCCAAGACCAAAAAAACTTAGTGGAAGTTAGTATCTAGAATACTACATCCCATCACATGAGAAAAGAACCACAAACTTAATTCTCATCTGCAATGAGGAAAAAAATAGGGCACTACCTCTCAACTCTAAGTGTACAATCTCCCGAGGCCACTTCACGTCTGAAATCTTAAACACTAATTATATAGCATGCTAAAAGGCTGAGGCACTTCGAAAAGCCAAGGCAAAAGCGCCCCTGGCTACTCTTTAAGGATTGAAGAGTATTTTCACCATAGACAAACGATCTAATTTCACCTGAAATAGTTATCTGATCTCCCTGAGATTCCAGGTCCACATGCAATGGCGACTTACCTCCTCACTTCAATCAGTACGTAGCGTGATCCTTGGTGATGTCCAACAGTCATACCCTCTCTGGTCCCTGAACTTCTGTAGAATCAAGCACCGTTTAGATTGCCTAAACTCCATAGCTGCATGCTCTGATCTCTCCTTGCTCTTAGAGCCTCAGTAAGACAAGCACTTCCTCATACAACGGTGTGCGCATCTCCAAAATGTGCCCATGTGCCCGTGTTATTTTGAGTATCCAACTATCTAACCTTCCCATCAAGTTGTACTAAAAATGAACAGCTTAGAAAGTAGAATCTATACAATTATCCATCAAGTTACTTGTGGTAACCCACTTTTTGTTTTTGTGCGAAATTTAAAACATTTTTGGAAAACATTGTCGCAGCAGGAATGTAAATAGTAATCGGTGCATTTAAAAAGAGTGAAAATGGATAAATCACGGGTCTTGTATGATCTCATAGATTCCAGAAGTTGGGCGCAATGTCCGAAACAGGCGCTTCGGCTCGAACGATCGAATCTGAAGGGAATCTCCTTCAGCGCAAGGTGCAGAATACGCCTTCGGCGCTAGGGAAATTCCTCAGAACTTATTCAATCCATAACGCCTTGACTTGTTTAGGGTTTCGTTGGAAAAAGCTCAACGCGCTCGTTCTAACAAGCTCAAGAACGCTTGAAACGGATGAGGGATCAAGGAGTTATGATTGTCGGAAGATACTGAGAGGGAGCGCCTACGGCGGAAGGGCTAGGTCGACGGACGAGCCGCCTTCGGCCCTAGGTCAACGCCTTTGGGGTGAACTCCTTCGTACGGGCGCCTTCGGCGCTAGCGCATCAAGACTAGGTCAACGCCTTCGAGGCAAGCAACTCCGTATGGTCCGCCTTCGGCCCAACGCCTTCGGCGGTACGGACATGTGCGCCTTCGGCGGAACGGAACTCCCGCGGCAAAAGCGCCTTCGGGAGGACAAGAGGGATTGACAGAAAGGACAAGACCAGTTGACTGCGGTCAACGCGTTTGGCACAGCCGCCTTCGGCGATGCACCTACGTCGACGGACGTCTTCAATAAGTTCGCCTTCGGCGCTGGGAGTCAACCACTTCGGCAGTAGAAGTTCGCCTTTGACGGAGAGAGTTTGACTTTGGCAGTGCGGGATAGAACAAAGATGTGAGTCGGCCATAGGCGAAAGCCTCCGTCGCCGCGCCTTTGGCGATACGCCTTCGGTGCTACGCGAACAAGGTCACGTCGAAGTACAATGGTAGAAATCAAATTCAATTTTCGAGCGTGTGAGTCCGCGCAATGGCGGAATGTGAAGCTGAGCGTGCGAGAGGAGGGCCGTTACGCCTCCAAGCCGGCGCAGCCATCAAGTGAGTCGACCTTCACGCCAAGTGTCGACGATGAAATCTTGTGAGCCGAAGGTGGGCGACTCATTCTTGAACTTGCGATTTTGATTTCTCGTGAGAGCTGCGCGCGCACGCATTTTGGCAGAGAGAAATCAGAGGAGAAGTTGACGCGCAGAGATTAGCAAGACAAAGGGAGAATTGAGTGCACGACTGCGGGAATTGAGTGAGTGCGGAGCTCGCAGAGGGATCGCATCCGCGGGCAAGAAGCTTGGGCAAAGCAGAGGAGAGTTTGCACAGTGCAATTTCAAGAACGCGATGTCAAAAGCAACACAGCTGCGGATGATTCCGCTGAAGCTTCTGCAGATTGGGCTGTGCGCTTTCTAGCACAAGCTGACTGCGGTGAAGCTCGATTTCCTCCTGTGGGGGTGGAATTACGTGTGCCAGGACATGGTGTGAGAGTGGCAGAAGGAGAGAGACCTAACTACGCGCGGGTTTCGACTGCACATAGAGCGCTGGGCCATCAAGGACTATGAACAGATGTTGGGAAGATGTGCGGGAGAGAACGGACATCTCCTATTCGATAGTGAGAGCATCAAGGTCACGAAGGAGGAGGAGATTTCCTTTGCGTCCCTTTTCAAGAGCAGCAAGTCCAGCAAGAACGGGTACAAGACCCGCGACTACAAGGATCGCTACCGCAGAAATGTTGCGGTAGCACTTCTCCAACTCTTGCAGTCGCATAGGACCACCTACATCGCTTCTTGGCAGGTGTCATTCGTGGAGCTGGCGTTGGTCGGAGCTCCAATTCACTGGGCTCGCATCTTATGGAAGATAATGCGGCAGCATGCGTTTGAGGAGAAGGGGGGATCGATCAATCACCTCTCCCCCTTCTTGATCAATTTCTATCGATCGATGGATTGCCTAACCGCAACCGAGCGAGTTCAGTTTTCATTGTTGTCACGCAGCAATCCCTGGCGATATGTGAAGGACGTCGAGGTTGACACTGACAAGGAAGAGACTCCTGCCTCCACGCCACTAGCCCAACCGAGAGCGGAAGGAGAATCACTTGCAGCGCGAGTGCCGCGGAAGCGGAGATGGAAGGGAGACGCGGAGAAGAGCCAACATCGCGATTCGGCTGCTCTCAAACGGAAGCGGCCACTGCACGAGCTCTGCAGTCGGCCGAAGCAGAAAGCTCGCAGGCTCGTGTTGCCTGCAAGTAGCGCGGAGATAGGGCGTGCCGCTGGAAAAAAGGAGTCACCATCCTCGGAGGAGGATGGGAACACACAAAGTGCAGAGGGGTCAGCGGACCTCTCTACGCCGAAGGCACAGACGCCTTCGGCGGAAGCAAGACGGCCTTCGGGCCAGGAGAGACGACACGCGGCACCGACGAACGTGCCGGCGACGAATAGGTGTTCCGCGCGAATACTGTTCGCGGACTCGCCTTCTGGGCTGGGGCCTTCGGCTCAAGCGCCTTCGGCGCAGCTGAGAAAGGGAAAGGAGCCGGCGGAAAATGCGCCTTTGGCTCAAGGGCCTTTGGCCCAAGGGATTGCGAGTAGGTAGTCTTCGGGGCAAGCACCTTCGGCGGAAGAACCGCCGGAAGGTGCGCCTTCGGCCCAAGGGACTTCGGGCGAGCCGCCTTCGGCGGAAGCGCCTTTGGCAAAGGAGCAAGACGACAAGCAGAAGGAGGAGGCACGTGTGCCTTCCGCACAATCGCCTTCGGCACAAGCACCTTCGGCGGTGGACGCCTTCAGCGATGCGGAGTTGGTAGTAACAGATCGGGCGAGCGATGCGAGCTTGTCAAAACCAGGATCCCCCACCGCCTTAGACATTTTGGCCGGAAGCAGTGCGGCAGCAACAGCAGACGCAGACGCTACGCAGCCCAACTCGCCAGGGGGAATCGCCAGGGAATTCAGTGGCGACCGAAATCCTCAATTCAGAGGATGACGGAGAAGGAGAATCAGGCTGGGACGAAGAGGAGGAGCAATCGATGGCAGGCACGCCAACGGCGGCACTATGCGAGCAGGTGGTACCTCTGCTGAGATATCTCGATCGCAAGGTGACGAAGTACGCAGACCCCCGCCAACTTGGGTCCTACGTCGAATTAGTGCGCAGGCAGACTCGCACTAAAGTCCGCACTAGCAAGTTGTTGGCACGCTTGGATGGGGACATTAAGGATCTGCAACAGAAGAACGAGCACCTGCGTGGCCACATTGCTCTTGCGCGGAAGCTGCAGAAGGCCATCGACGAGGTGCGCGATGAGAAGTTTGAGGAGGCAAAGAAGGAGTTCGCCAAGGAGAAAGCGAAGCTCGCAGATGAGCTGGATTCTGAGTAGACTCGGAATCAAATTTTGTTAGAGGAGCTCGTGCAGCAGACACGGTTGCTAGAGCAGTGTCAGCTCGCACGCCAGGCGAATGAAGAGCTAATCCGCAAACTGCAATCGGAGTGCGGCGAATTGAGAGCGCAACGTGCGGACGTAGAGTTGCAGTTGGTAGTGGTTGAAGACGATTGCCGGCGGGAGGCAGATCGCACGAAAGAAGAGTTGGTGAAGCGAGTCAACCACTGTCTCAGAGGTTACACCCTATGGGAAGTGGCTGCGCTGGAGAAACACACATTGCGCAAGTTAGAGCTTCGTGCGGCGGGTTTGATGTCGGGTGACAGTCGGAGCCGGCGGCGAGTGGCTAAGAAGCTAGATGCGTATCTCTCAAGGTCGCGAGACGCCATGGCAAATCTCGAAACGGAAGTGACTGCAGTGTTGCGGCGGCTGGGCTTGCGCAGTCGAGCTAAAGACTGGTCTAGTAGGGAGTTAGTGCGCGGCAGTTCGTCGCGCAGAAGGCACAGTATAGGATCTGCAGGGTGCTGCAGTGTAATGTAGTGTAGTGCAGGCGTGTAGTGTTAGTTAGGACTTAGAAGGTATAAAGTAGTTCAAGGCGTCTTGCCTTGGGATTCTTCTAGTTTTGGAAGTGCAGATCATGAACTAATTTTCTCTGCGTGTTTGTGTCCTTAGTTCTGTCACCGCGCAAGAGGAGCTATAGCTTGACGAAGATACCGCATTTTGTAGCTGAAGGCCTTCGGCCGAATGTTCAGAGCCAGTGTACTGGTTAGATACTTGAGTAGTTTTGGATCTACACCTGCGGGTGATTGCTGAATGCTCAGAGCTAGTAACTGGTTAGATACTTGAACAGTTCGTCCCTACACCTTCGGGTGATTGTTCCTGATTGTACTCCTTCGGGATGTTTCCCCTTAATGCCAAAGTGAAGTTTTGTTACTTCGAGTAAGCCTTGGTTGTAATTCAGGTTACGCTTCAGCAGGCGCCCTCGAGGCAAACCTCTGCAGTATTTTTGGGAATGACTAGTGCCTGAGAATTCAATCTCGTCAATAGACTGTTATGGTGTGCTACTGGATCTTTTCTCAGTTGAGTCTCTCAGTTCAGACCTGTGTTCTATGCGCGTTCTGTGAGTTGAGTGTGTTCTTCACCGCGTGTGAGTGACTTCGGTTTGACGAAGATACCGCATCCGAAGTAGGAAGTCCAACCCGGGTGCCCTGTGCTAGCAGCAACTAGTGGAAGGGTTGTAAAAGCCGGAGTTGGGAGTCACTACCTGCAGAGCCTCTAAATGTACTCGTGAGAAACTTTCCCCCTGAAATCTTAAGTAGAGGTCCTAACCGACCTCTGAGTTGTGTTTCTATAGTTTCAGGTGTGTGTTGGGGTGAACTACGCTGCACTGTGCTACCTCCGAGTGACCTACGAGTTGAGCACTTGCAGTATTTCTGGGAGTGATAGTCGCCTGAGAATTCAAACTCTTCAATAGTATGTTAAATGTGACACTTTGTACTCTGTGTGTTGCCTCTGTCCTTG
This sequence comes from Marchantia polymorpha subsp. ruderalis, assembly GCA_037833965.1. Classification (NCBI taxonomy): domain Eukaryota; kingdom Viridiplantae; phylum Streptophyta; class Marchantiopsida; order Marchantiales; family Marchantiaceae; genus Marchantia; species Marchantia polymorpha. The sequence continues at coordinate 5,519,391 of AP031359.1, forward strand.
TGGGTTCGACCTTTTTGCTGCTATACTGCAGTTTTAGCCTTTGGTGGGTTATTACATTACTTGAGATAGCATTGCTAACCACGTGGGCTCGTCTAGATCTTCTCTTGTTTAATCTTCACACTTGTGCAAAAAATACAGCACCGCTCACAAAATATTGAATCATTGTGTTCAATCAATATGTCTAGATCTGGAATGTGTTCCGCTCACTCTATTAAAGTTTCAAGTTATCTCCGAAGAAATTATGCGTATACCTACTATGTTTTCAAAGCAATTGATGGAAGAAGCTTTGGTGAAGTGCAAGCAACAGTCGTTAAATTTTTTGTAGAAGGATTGATATAGATGTAAAGTCTTAGAAAAACTATTTTTTGTTCCACTGTGACATGCTCTTATTTTGAACTAGAGACAACGACTTGTAAAGCGCATTGAGGATGGATTCCACTGCAACTGACAGGCTCTTCTTGGGGGCTATCAAGTTCTTCGCGGCATTCGCATTTGACGGCTACGGTGGTGTTGAGTTCATTTCAGGTGGTGTTGAAGATGTTGATGAGGAGGCCTTGGGCAGCAACCGTGCGGTAGCTCTGGAGGCTAGAGTTGAAGTCCTTGTACACTTGCGTGGGCAAGTTGATCAGGCAATACTTGTACATAATCACCTCCTTTTCTTGGATTTTGCTGGAAGTGTAGATTCCTTGAGCAAACACGGCGGCCATTGCTAGACATATAGATAGATAGTCCACCTAGTCGAAGCCTACGAACATATACTAAAGCTTCTTTCTACAAGCAATGAAATAACTAGCTTGCCAAGCGAAAAAAAAACAACTCTACGTTCTTAAACATGCTACATGTGGCTATACTTCAGTCCCAATAAAATTCAACACGTGGAAAAAGTCTAAAAGTTTCCGTAGAGAGGATTGTCAAAGTAGTAGTCACCGCATAATGCAGCCACAGCTAGACCAATGACAAACAATGTGGCTATCCATAAAGCGAATTACTTCAAGGATTGGGTTCAAATCACTCCCTTCGATTCCTTGAGGATACCCATTCCGGGAAAAATGGTTAAAAATGCTGGTGTGCAGTCCAAAGGTGGTAGCTTAATCACCACATTTTGATTCTTCGCCGCCGTTTCAGACTCTGCCTGTGATGCCTAGTTTTTTTGTTTTTCTTTAAAAATCAACAAAACTAAACGATATTTGTTTAGAAAGTAGTTGTTAAAGTTAGAATGAGCAGCTCCTGAGGAGAAATGATAAAATTAGTTAGAATTTGTCTACATCCGAAGATCTTCGGATCTTCGTGTCTTCGACGTAGCCTTTTATGACGTACGAAGAACTACGTCTTCGGCGAAGACATCGGAATCAATTTCAAATCACGCAACGGGCCGGACAATGTTTGCACGCGTAGAGAGTTCTACTGGGCGCAAAAGGAGGCAATGTTAGGGCTTCGAAGGTAAAGGCAGTACGAGGAGACTTCGCGCCAACATTGCGATATCGAGCAAGAACGAGCAAAAGAGAGAGGAAGCGAAATCGATCCAACTCGCGAGTAGCAAAATGCAAATTGAAGACATGGCGCTCAAGAAAGAGTGAGAAGCTGAGGAAATTGGTTCCCTTGAAGGTGCCTTACGAGGAATTGAGACCCTTCAGACGCGAGCTGAGTGAATTGCGGCTTGAATTCCTTTTGTGGAATTGGAAATGCGTCTCGGCAAGTATCTGCAAGGAGGTAATGGACAAGAGCACAACGGAAGGCGAGGAGCTCCGCGGTAACCTCCTGTTGTGGACCATGGAGCATTGGACGAAGGTATTGGGACCCTGTGCGGGCAGCGAAGGAGATCTGCTATTTGAGAAGAATAGCGTAGGACTTACACGTAGCGAGGAATTCTCTTACGGGCCTCTCTTCGAGTCAGGAAGACAAGGGACAAATGGATGGAAGACTGTCGATTACAAAGATCCGAAGAGAAGGGCGATCGCGTTGGAAATCATGCACATCTTGCGGCCGGCGCGCACGACTTAAGTGACGGCCTGGTGTGGTAACCCACTTTTTGTTTTTCGTCGGAACTAAAACATTTTTGAATAGTAAGTACCGCGGTAGCAGCTGTAAAGAGTAATCGGTATGCTAAACCAGAGTAAAAAGAGAATCGAGGACAGTCAAGGGGTTTTGGGCTTAGGCCACAGTCGAACGCTTGGGATGGAACAGGCGGTTCATACCGCAGGACCCGCTTCGAGCACCTTCGGCGGTAGATCACTCATAACTTTCTCAATTCGTAACGCCTTGAGTTACTTAGGGTCTTGTTGGAAAGAACTCAACGCGCTGGTTCTTACGAGCTCAAGAACTTGTGAAACGGATGAGAGGTCACTGAGTTAGGAGTCTCGGACGTTACTGATAGGGAGCGCCTTCGGGTCAAGTGACTTCGGGTCAACGCCTTCGAGGGTGCGCCTTCGGCAATGCGAAAGAGTGCCTTTGGCGGAAGAGTGAATCCTTATAACTTTCTCAATTCATAACGCCTTGACTTGGTTAAGAGTTTGTTGGAAAGAACTCGACGCGCTAGTTCTAACGAGCCCAAGAACTCGTGAAACAGATGAGAGGTCACTGAGTTATGAGTGTCAAAAGTTACTAATAGGGAGCGCCTTCGGGTCAACGCCTTCGGCGACGGACGTCTTCGGGTCAACGCCTTCAGGGCAAGTGCCTTCGGCGGTACGCCTTTGGCGGAAGAGTGAATCCCTCATAACTTTCTCAATTCATATCGCTTGACTTGATTAGGGTCTCGTTGGAAAAAACTCTACACCCTCGTTCTAACGAACCCGAGAACTCTTGGAATGGATAAGATATCAATGAGTTATGAGTGTCGGAAGTTACTGATAGGGAGCGCCTTCGGGTCAACGCCTTGGGCGACGGACATCTTCGGGTCGACGCCTTCGGCGGTAGACGCCTTCAGGGCAAGGGCCTTCACTCTTCCGCCGAAGGCGGAAGAGTGAATACCTCATAACTTTCTCAATTCATAACGCCTTAACTTGGTTAGGGTCTTGTTTGAAAGAGCTCGACAAGCTTTTTCTAACGAGTCCAAGAACGCTTAGAATAGATAATAGATTAATGAGTTATGAGTGTCGGAAGTTATTGATAGGGAGCCTTCGGGGCAAGCGCCTTCGGCGGAAGAACCGCCGGTAGATGCGCCTTCGGCTCAAGGGCCTTCGGGGAAAGGGCCTTTGGCGGTAGATGTCTTCGGCGGTACACCTTCAGCGCCACATGGCCGAAGATTCTCGATGGCGGAAATTGGCGGGATTATGTCAAGTGTGGGAAGCAGAACAGCGGGGCGTGAAGTCGCACGTGAGGAGCAGGCCGTTACCCATAATCGCGGGAACGGCATTCAAGCGGCATGTGGGTCCCCCGGACCTCGGATTTTGGAAAAGGAATTTCGGCCTAGGTTTAGAGATCTTGCGGAGCCCATATCTTTGCAATGAAATTTAGTAGGGCCGTTGGTCTTAGCCGGTCACGCATGCCTGCAAATTTTCAGCCTCAGATCTTGGATGTAAAGCGGTTAAAGACGTTGGCGGCTCTGTACAGTAGGCTTAGGATTCAGATTAAGGGTTAGGGTTAGATTTAGGTTGTAAGTTAGAGGAAAATGTAGCTGCCGACTCCTCAGGTGTAGGATCTGTTGCAGTTTGCACCATAGCAGGTAGTGTAGTGTTAGTTAGGACTTAGAAGGTATAAAGTAGTTCTAGGCGTCTTGCCTTGGGATTCTTCCAGTTTCGGAAGTGCAGATCAAGAACTCATTCTCTCTGCGTGTTTGTGTCCTTAGTTCTGTCACCGCGCAAGAGGAGCTATAGCTTGACGAAGATACCGCATTTTGTAGCTGAAGGCCTTCGGCCGAATATTCAGAGCTAGTGTACTGGTTAGAGACTTGAGTAGTTCGGATCTACACCTGCGGGTGATTGCCGATTCTCAGAGCTAGTAACTAGTTAGATACTTGAATAGTTCCCCCTTACACTTTCGAGTGATTGTTCGTGATTGTACTCCTTCGGGATTTTTCCCCTGAATGCCAAAGTGAAGTTTTGTTACTTCGAGTAAGCCTTGGTTGTAATTCAGGTTACGCTGCAGCAGGTGCCTTCAATGCAACCCTTGTAGTATTTCTGGGAATGACTAGTGCCTGAGAATTCAAACTCGTCAATAGACTGTTATGGTGTGCTACTGGATCGTTTCTCAGTTGAGTCTCGCAGTTCAGACCTGTGTTCTCTGCGCGTTTTGTGAGTTGAGTGTGTTGTTCACCGCGTGTGAGTGACTTCGATCCGAAGTAGGAAGTCCAATCCGGGTTCCCTGTGCTAGCAGAAACTAGTGGAAGGGTTGTAAAAGCCGGAGTTGGGAGTCACTACCCGCAGATTCGCTGAGTGTACTCGCGAGAAACTTTCCCCCTGAAATCTTAAGTAGAGGTCCTAACCGACCTCTGAGTTGTGTTTCGATAGTTTCAGGTGTGTGTGTGTTGAGTGAACTACGCTGCACTGTGCGACCTCAAAGTGAATTCCGAGTGAACACTTGCAGTATTTCTGGGAGTGACTGTCGCCTGAGAATTCTAACTCTTCAATAGTCTGTTAAATGTGACACTTTGTACTCTTTGTACTTTGGAGTGCCACACAAATCAACCGACGTCAAACATCTGGTGAGAACCCACGGTAAGGGGGTCTACGGGCCCACCGCTGTTGGGGAACTGCCCAGTCTCGATGGTGCAGACGAACGTTGAGTGGTAGTACCGGCGGCGCAAGCCGCGGTGCAAACCCAAGGTGAACCTACCCGAGGTACCGGAGCTTGGGCGCGAACGCGCATCCATCAGGCTCGAACCGTGCCGAGGGATACCGAGGTACCGGAGCTTGGGCGCGGACGCGCATCCATCAGGCTCGAACCGTGCCGAGGGACGGGACACCGCCAGCCCTTCCAGGTGGTGAGGGGGCGTGCCGCGGACGCGTCGAAGGTTCTCAACGGGTTGCGGGGCGGGCGGGCGACCGCACGTCCTCAGATCTGACGGGGGCTTGTGTCCATACACGAATGTTGCATAGACCGAGACGCACGCTGTGTGTTTCGGGACTCCCACGGTGGTCTGCGAGCGGCGCAAGCCGTGCAGCGGACCGTCGGGAGGGGTCCCACGACGGCGCCATGGGGGCACACGTTGTGACATCTTGCTAGTTTCGGCGCCGCGAGGTGCTGGGGCGAAGCTGGGGTGCCATGGCATGTTCCCTCGTGGCCTCGAGTGGTCGCTGGATCGGAAGGCCCCGCAAGGGGCGCCCGAGTAGGCGGGAACGTGAGAACGTGGGAGCGCTCAGCCGGAACTAAGGGTTGTGACTTGAGGTGAGAGGCATGCTGTACACCCCATCTATGACGATGGGGGCGCCTCGGGACGGGTCCGACCTTCGGGTCGGGACTTTCCCGGGGTGCCTCCTCGGCGAAGACGACGACCCGTCGAGCCTTCGGAGAAATCCTAGGTGAACACCCCGCGAGCCGGTTCCTGCATCGTCAAACCGTCGCGAATTCACCGGGTCAGGATATGCTCTGGCTCGTCGGGTCGCCGCCTTCCCGCGGTACGTGTCCGTCGGAACGCAGGCGTCGGCCGTCCGGATTGAACTCCAGTTGGAGGAG